>OY728137.1:1038513580-1041274414 GCA_963277665.1 Viscum album | reverse complement strand
ATGGGTTTATATATTTCATTACCTCCTCTAATTCCAATATCACCTCCTCATACTTATGTATCCACTATATTACTTTGACTAAGTGAGTTGTATTAGTTCATATAAATTATTCTCTACAATCCATTATTTTCACTAGATTATCCTCATAAGAGAGAACATTTTCTAGTTATACCACCTTTGAATTTAGTACATGTGATGGATGTATATACTTCCTCAATAGGGATGTGTGGAACACTTCATGTAATTTAGATAGAGTTGGAGGGAGTTCCAGTTTATAAACCACATATCTGATGTGATTCAGATCCTTAAAGTGGCTAATGAACCTAGGACTTAACTTTCCCTTATTAAAAAATATCATGAATATTTTATATGGAGATATGTAGGGGAAAAATTTATCTAAAACCTAAAACTCTAGGTCATTTCATTGATTGTTAGCATAACACTTATATCAACTTTAATCTTCCCTAATGTTCTTCTGACTAGTCTTGAAATTTTATAGCATTTATTTGACCATTTCACATCCCAATCACTTGTGTTCACAAACTTCATCCCAACAGATAGGTGTTCTAGATCTATTCTTTTAAATGGATTCATATAGACCCATTTGGATATTTTTGTAGAAACTATTATTACACAAGAATTTAATAATAGTAAGACGTTGATCCAATCCTTCTTTTAAGCCTGTCGAGCATACTCTTAAGATGTTCTCAAGTGTTTAGATATTATACTCATATTGGCCATAAGTTTTGGGGTGATAAGATAAAATTAAGTTTACCTTAGTCTTTAGAGTATGTTAGAGACTTTTCCAGAACTTAGTGGTAAATTTTAGATCTTAGTCAGATACAATCAATAGTGGAGTTCTATATAGCCTCACCACTTCTCTGATGTATATCATTAAAAGTTGATTAAGTGATAAATCCTCTTGAATAACAATGAAATGAGATGTATTTGTAAGAAGATCTTTTATAACCCATATAACATCATTCCCTTTAGATGTATTTAGAATACTTATGAAAACAATTCATAGTGATTTTATCCCATTTTCGTGCGAGTATAGGTAATGGTTTCATAATACTATTATATGTTTTACTTTCATCATTCACTTATTGATATACTAGAAACTTTGATGTATATTTCCCAAACTCTTTATTCATATTTTCCAACCAATAGTACTCTTGGAGATCTCGACACATTTTTTTTCTTTTTGGGTGGATGGAAAATGTCAATACATGCACATCATTAAACAACTACTCTTTATCTCATGATTTTATGGTAAAAATAGTCATGTCCCAAATATAAAAAACCATTCTTTATAAATTTTTAAATCCAATTATTTGTATTTTCTTATAATTTCCACTTTTTTTTTTGAATTTCCACATAATCCCTTTGACCATCTATTATCTTCTCCAGGATGGATGGTTGGAAAATCATTTGAGAAAAAAATGATGATGATCCTTCCTTTATGATTACCATGTACACCAATTAAAGGCCTAAGAATATTCTATCCTTCTTAATTATCATAGTTGAAAAGGTTTAAGGATCCTTTCTACTTAGAGCATCTTCAACTTCATTTTCTTTCCTAAGACAGTAGTGGATCGATCATTTATATTCATTTATTAGATCTAACCATATTCACTAGTGTAAAATAATCCCCTTATATGTGAATATATATTTGAGGATATTATGATATTTATATATTTTACACTTTACCCCATAGAGATATTGCTACCAAATTTTTAATACAAAGATTACTACATCCAATTATAGATCATGTGTCTAATAGTTCTTCTCATGAAATTTCAACTAACATGATTAATATGCTATAAATTAATCATTTTTCATTAGTAAACAACCTAATACTTTCTTTAAAGAATCAATATATAACACAAAAGTTACCCACTTGAAGTTAGTTTGAGAACTGATGTAGTTATAAGCCTCCTTTTCAATTCTTTAAATATTTATTCACATTCAGTGGTCCAAAAATATCTTCAATCCCTTCTGAGAAATCTTGGTTGGATGTTTTGCAAATTTGGAGAAGTTCTTAAAAAATCATCAATAATACACAGTCGAAGGAAAATATGGATCTTTATTACAAATTCTAGCTTGGGACAATCCTTTATAACATTTTTTAGAAGGGTCTATAGATACCCCTTTGATAGTTATTACATTACCCAAGAATGATAATTCCTTTATATAGAACTCAAATTTACTTTACTTTGTATATGGCTTCTCATTTTGTAAGGTTTCTATCACAATACTCAAATGATCCTCATGCCCCTCCTTTGGTTTTAGGGTGTATAAAAATATCATCTATAAAGACTACCAAATATGTTTTGACATAATATTTAAATACTATATTCATTAAGTCCATGAATATTTCTGGAACATTAGTAAGTCCAAAGGGAATCACAATGAATTCATAGTGTCCATACCTTATTCTAAAGGCACTTTTGGGAATATACTATTTATTTAACTTTAATTGGTTATATCCCAACTGAAAGTACACCTTAGATAAGTACTGGGGCCCATATAGTTGGTCAAACAAGTCATAAATTCATACAAGGGGATAATTGTTCTTTATCACGTTTTTTTTGATTTCATGATAATCAATTCACAGGTACATTATACCATCATACTTCTTGATGAATAGGATAGACACACCCCACAGTGAAGCACTCAGGTGTTTAAATACATTTTCTAGATTCAATTTAAACCACTTATTTAGTTCTTATACATTAATGATGTCCATTATATAGGGATTCTTGGATATGGGTAGAGATCTAAATGAAATTTAAATTGAGAACTAAACCTCTTAGTTAGGGTAATGACCATGAAGCTCTTTAGGGAATACATCAGTATACTCCCTCATAATGAGCATGTATTCAAGAATCATTCTATACATTTTCTCAATCATTTTATATAGATATGGTTTCTCATAATGAAATAATATCCATGATTGAGAAGTTGATACCAAAAGAGATTCATCCTCATCCTTACACTTATACAGAATTGTAGAATGACTTGGGATATGAAGAGTGGTTTAACTCTCATGATAGGTGATGTTTGATTTATATAAATACAACCAATTTTGGCCCAATAAAACATAAAATTCCTCTAAATGATGTATTAAAAGATTTTATAGAAGGTTTAGTCCCAAAAAATTGACTGAGGATAAGTTATATACTTGGGATTAAATAATTTCACAATTTTCTATTCTCACAGATAACTCAGACTCAATGTTTTGAGGTTTTATTTGAATAGTTTTTCTGAACTTGCATGATATGAAAAAAATAATAGTACCAAAATAAAATATTATATTATCTATACTTAAATAAATAACCAGCATAATTTTAACTACACCATTATTAGGACCCGCCTCTGCAGTAGTGATTACATATGACCTTCTATTCTCTCCTGGCTTTAAATTTTGTTTTCAATGATTATTTTTGACAACCCTTAACTTAGAAAATTGGCCCGCATAATTTGAATGTTCCATATAGTTGAAATAATATATCACATACTTAGTGTTGATATGAACATTATTTTGTTCCACTGCATTAGTGGGATTATTCAACCCCATTCAACATTGACTAGAATGATATCCCTCTTTTCCACACTTGATGCATCTACAAATTCCCTTAATAAATTTCCCAGGATGCTTCTTCCCATATTTTTGATATGTGGGCAGTTCGGTTTTCTTTCCTCTATGAGATTTATTCATTGATCCAACTGAGTTAAACTTCATTTTAGGAATTTTATCTCTAGACCATGAGACCATTGAGAGTTACCAATCTCTATATTGACCTTAAGGGAACAAAAAATATATTTATAGGTATAAATGTCTCTAATTAATAAACAATTTTATAGAACCAACTTTAATTCACTAAAAACTGAAAACAACCTTACTTTTAGTGTTGATGAATAATCCTGAGGTGTACCATGAAATCCTTGTGAAGTTTTCCTCATATTCCCCATAGAACTATCTTCATTTTGATTTAGTTTAAGGAATTACTTCTCTATTTTAAAATGGAGAGTTTAGGGAAAATATTTATTGAAGAATATTTTCTCAAATACTTCACATTAAATGAAATCAATTTTTTCTTTAGTCTTGATGTTCATGATCAATGTCCACCACTGAACAACTTCACCTTTAAGATAATAAAAAACCATTATTAATTTCTCTTATTCTAAACATTAAAGGATAGATAATATCTTCTCAATGGAGTTAATCCACTATTCTGTGATGAGGGGATGAGAATATCTACTAAAGTTAAGGGGATTTTTCATAGACTTGAACATAACCTTCTATTTACTAAGAGAAGGAGGGTTCTCTACGTGATTCATGTTATTATTCATAATTTGATTCAAATGAACCAGTAATTATATGATGTTATCATCTCCCACTCCCATAAGATTAGGCATCTCATTAGGGAAATCGTTGCATTTCCTATCACATTAGTTGTTAGAATGATTCCTCCTATTTCCTTCTATTTACCAAAGAAAGGAATATTAGGGATGAAAATACTTAAATTAACATGAATATAAATAGGTAAACTATGAATATAGAATTAATAAATTATAAATGACACATATATCTTAAATAAGGATTATATACATTTTAATTTAGGTTATCCATGGTAATTTTCCTATTAGGTTTTCCGACCCAACAATTTATTCAAGTCATTCATAATGCTTCATAAAGAGTATGTGATTTTTACAAAGCACATCCCTAGAGAGTTTCAAACTAGGTGTACATTAAGGCCTCTTTATTGTGCACCATGTGATAATTGAGTTAATACACAATCGTCCCTTTTCGAGGTTATTACCCATAAGTAAAACTATTACAAAGATATATCCACTTGTAGTATCTAGATAGAGATGAAATTTCTTGGAATCCAATTTATCTATGTTAAAACAAAATTTCAAGATATTTTCCTTTACATAGACTTATATATTGGGGGTTTACTAATTTTTTTATACTAACCTAGAAAATATCTAGACCTTACTCTTATACCAACTATAGAGATGTAAGACTTTTACACATATTATTACATGATTTTTAACATAAATATTCAATAAATATATTCCAAAGATCAATAGACCTAGTGAATTTTTAATACTTGGTTGATAATACATCAAGATGAAACTAAAATAAAACATCTTTATTTTATTCTCCATAATGAGCTCCTAAATCCATTTGAGCTCTTAAAACTTTATAGGATAACATTATGTCCTGAATCATTCTGTACTTGCACTTAACACCCTAAATAATAAAAATATATTAATTAATTACTTAATTATGTTCCTTTTCCATCTATATTTTATTTAATATAATTATATTATGTTTATTTACAACCATTTAACTGAGATATAAAGTTTAATTTCACTTTTATGAGGTTGTTATTTTCATGGTTCCAAGGTCAGATCACTTGTGGATAATTGTGGAAGTTATTTTCAAATGGGAATACAACTCCAAAAGTGGAATAAAATGGTATTCATTCCCATATAAAAATTAAAATGGTCCCAAATATCCCTACATGTTTCTATATAAGTATGATTCATTTTTAAATAAATGCTAACATTATGCAGTTAGTTCATTTAGGTGGTTTTACCAACCATAAATAACCAGATATGTTTTATTTAAAAGTATTACTATATATTTATTCAATAATATGAAAAATTATATAATATACATATTTAGTTTATTTTAAACCATTATAAGTGAATTTAAACCTACCATAAAGGAGGTAATGGAAAACTAAAACTCATATCCATGGAGGCAGTGGACCAACATAATATGGATGATGTTTTTGTTTATTAGAATAAGAGGAGAAGATAAGAAGATGTATGATTGATATTCCATTAGCATAATAAAATTATATAATATATATGATACTTGAGTATTTTCCAACTTTTATGAAACTCGTTTTTGAGGATGAGGATGAAGAGAAAACATAAGACTTAGTTGAGGGTATTACCTTATCCTTTGGATGTCTCCTTTTAGGCCTCTACTTAAGGAACCGTGGATTGGTATTTTGATGAGACCAATGATTATAGGGATGTGAGTGAGAGGTGAAGGGAAAGTTTTTTTAGGATTGAAATGTAAGATGTATATAATTAATTATAAATGGTGGGGGTGAATTGTAATTTTAAAAACATTTATTTTTAACCTTAAGAAAATTTTGTTTAACAAAGTTAAACAAATAAGATTCACTTAAAACCTATTCTGTAAGGTTAAGGAAAAAAACTATGTGTTAGATAAAGATGATTATAAAAATGAAATAATAAAACATGTATACATAAGTAATATTATACCTTAAAGTGTATAAAATCTTATATCAGAGTTACAACAAAAGAGAAAGTATAATAAACACTTTCTTATTGTTACAAATTGAATCAGAAATTTAAAGTACATATAAAAGAGTAAAAATCTTTTAACCTAAAGAGTAGGGTATCCAAAACACATAGGATAAAGGCCCCTTGATTTATAATTTCAATAAAGTATATCTTAACCACACTAGGATAAGCCCTCGATGTGATGATCAGTATTGGTCTTGCTATCCCCGCAAGCCCTCGATCTATAAGGTTATCGACACCTATTTCTTCCTTTAACTTGGAAGCCCTCAATTAAGTAGGTAATGAGAACCTATGTCTTCCTTCAGTTTGGAATCCATCAATTTTATACATAAATAATCATAATTTCACAAAGAAAAACAAATCTTGTTGAAGATTTAAGTTTGTTAAACAAGCTATTCACAACTTAAACTCTTCAAGGCTTTCACATGAAGCGATTCTGAAAAATATATTATAGCATATCAATTATCCCAAAAGTTCATAGCTCTAAAATCATTCAAATGATTGTGTATTTATAAGAAAGATGTCCAAAGGTCAAAATTTCCTCCAACGATCATATTTTTCTCGAAATTTCAGATGGTCCTCTACAACTGGAACTTGTAATGGTCACATAATAACAGATTGTATAACATCGTTTAGCATAAAAAAATATCATGAGAAATAATAAGTATATATGAATTTGTTTATATGAAACTTTATGTTAAATAAAAAATAGGAACTTTAAGAAAGATATAATATCATACATTAAAGAAATATCGTAACTTTAAGAAATTTATAAAAGTTGTTTCATAAAAAAAGAGAAAACTTTAAGAAAGATATAAAATAAGATTGAGAAATATTTGGGAATCATAATTGAAGAAATGATAACTGGATTTATAAAAGTAGATGTTTCAAAATTTATAAAATGTGAATTGGATTCACATTTTTGTGTGAATATGAATTTAAGGAAGTTAATTAGATTAAAAAATTTGAGGGAATCAGAATCACAATTCTGGGTGATTTAGAATTGAGAAACAGAAATAAAATTTTATTTTCTACGAGATTCAGAATTGAGAAACATAAATCAAAATCAATTTTCTTCACAATTTACAATTGATAAATAGAAATTAGAATCCAAATTATGAGATAATTGGAATTGATAAAGAAAGGGATTCTAAGTTTTATTAAGGATCTGACACATCCTTTTGACTTAAGGAAAATAAAGTTAGAATTTTATATAAAAATAACATGCATATAAATTTACTTATAGATAGTTATAATTATAATAAAATGTATTTGTGATTTCCAAAACATAAAAGAATGATAAAAAATAATAAGGGAAAATTTTAATCAATAATATCCCCCTTTTTTTGAAAGCACAAACAATCGATTTAAGAAAAATAATATTAAAACCAAAAGAGTTCTTATTTAGAATTGAAAAAAAACTTATCTCCCCTCTATTTATGACTTACAATGAATACATATAACCCCCCTTAGGTTAATAAATCCCCCTAAGCATCATATTCTAACTTTATATTTGTTATCCTTTCTTAGTAAAGTATCTCCCACTTATTTTAAGGATGTCTTCTTTAAGAACTTTCCTCCTTAGACTAATATTCTTTTTATAACATTCTTCACCCCCTTTGTGATTTTCAAAAAAGGAATGGGGAAAGGTATTATGTACTTGAAAAGTTAGAAAACAAACTATACAAAACAGATAATAAAAATAATTTGATGTTAAAATTTTTTTACAACCAAAAAATAAAAAATACAAGAAAGATAAATTTTTCTTCAGTATTAAGGTCCTGATCAGAGCCTTCAACTTCTTGAGCTCCTTGTGATCATCTTAGAACTTTTCTAGGATCACTTCATGATCCTAACTCTTCTTCTCAAGGTTTTAAATCTTTTATTCCTAGATATTAATTATTTCTTTTTGAGACTTAATCTTCTCATCCACCACTTCTTTATAATCCTTAACTCTTTTAACATCTTGAGGAAGAGAATTCTGTTTACCATATAAATCTTTGTCTTCTTGCAACCAAATAGATTGGTATTCCTTTAACCTTTTTGAGAAGTTATTTGCAAGATTCTTGAATTTAGATTCAGATTATTTGAAGTCACCCATTACTGTCTCAATCATATCATCAAAAGATTTAATATCATTGTTAATATGATTTTACCTCTTCATTATATCTTTAAAATACTTCTAATGAGCAGCATAATTTCTACCAAATATTTGGAAATCAAATTCAAGTATTATGAACTTCTCCATGAAAAGGTTTGTTAATTTTAATTTCCAATTTATAGAAACTTAACTAAGATGAAATCTTGACTCAAGGATTGGAAAGTAAGAAATAGAGTTAACTAACTTTTTTAAAGACTAAAAAACAAAGTCCACTCTTATAGAGGTGGAATACCTTTCTGACTCTAATTCAGCTTGCTTAGATGTACCGATATCTACTTTCTTCACTTTGTATTTCTTATATTCTAATATCTCTTACTTTTATACTACTTACCTATCATTATAACCTTGAATAATTTTATTGTCATCATCATCATCACCATCTTCTTGATTTTTTCCATTACCACCATCAACATTATCATCTTCATATACTTCATCATCAGAAGGTATTTGTTGAAGTTCACTTTCAATAACTTTTTATTTCTGAGATGGAGACTTATGAACTGGTTTTCCTTCTAAGGATAGATTTGATGAAGAGGCTTGAGTTGTTCTTAATGATTACCCATTATAATGGATATTCCTTTTATTTTCTTTTATTTTATGAATCTCATCACCACTTTCATTATATTGAATATTTTATTCTTATTCTTCTTCTTCTTGAGATGGATCTTGAACAATCAGAACTAATCTTGGAACAAATTCCTTTACTTATACTGATTGGATATATTCTAATTGAATTGGTTGTGATTGTTGAGGAGGTTCAGGTTCTTTCAAAAAAGGACATTAGAACTTGAATATTTTTTAAGGATCTTTTTGCATCTTTCAAAAGATCTTGAACAATCTCAGCTTCATTTAAATTCTTCTTGATATTTTTATTTTATTATTTTAGTTTCTAAAGTTCTTCAGATTCTATGATTTTCAATGATTTAGCTTCCGTAGGATCTAACCCAAACACTATATCTCCTTCTTTTCTATTATCTTTATCTTATATTCACTTTTCTATAACTTCATTTGGGTAAGTTTTTTGTTTTTTCAACTTTGGTGGTTCCACATATTGAGCCAATTTCTAAGGTTCTGAGACTTGTTCCTTTGTTTTATTAGGCTCATCTAACTATTTCATTGAGCTTCCTCCAAATTCAGTTAACTTTCTATAAAAATAAAAAAACTGGTTTTTCTTATCACTAAAAGAATATTTAATTATTTTAAGTGTGTTATCACTTAAAAAAATAATCTTGTATTTCTTTTTCTTTGAAATACATGGACCTTTGTAGATATTCAAACAGATTATGATAAGATTTGACAAGATTGTTGGATACATCAAGATCTGAAATTTGATTGACTCATCCTTAATCTTACTGATAGTAAGCAAGATATACTTAACCAAGTTAATCTTCCTTAGATTAACTAGAAAATCTATCATGAAGATATCAGTTATTTTTAGGGTATACTTAACTCATTTTCTTGGGATTAATAGACCTTTCATCCATATTTCCATGATTTTATAGTTAGTAAAAATATTGGAATTCTTAGGATTATTTACTCCCTTAAGACCTAAGAAATCAATACCCTCAATTCTGACAAAAGATCCTTCAGAATCTGGAAAATTATAAGAAAAATAGTAAGCTTCACCCTCATAAGGAATCTCTATGACATTTTCATCCTTCTTAAAAGATAAAGAATAAGTTTTCCCATAACTCTTGAACTGAAACATTTCCTTTACTCCTTCAATAAAAAACTCAACTGACTGATTGAATTCAATAACCAAATTTTCATAAGAAGAATCTTATTCACCTTTTTTATTATCAATGTAAATACTTTCCTAGCCTTGAAACTTTATGATATTTCTTATCAAAGAATTACAGTTAAGGAATAAATCCTGATCAGCTCACCTTTCTATGATGATTGACCAATATTTAGGTTCCTTATTCGTTGGCCTTGAAGTCTGAGAGGAGATTGAAAAAGACACTCAGAACTTAAGAGATCTGAAAACAAAAACAAGAACATTGAAGGGCAGCAACAGATCAGGAAAAAACATTCTAGATTTCAATGTGGGACACAGGGGGGTACCCTCTTTTATATAGGCACTAAGATGAAGGTTCAACTTCCAAGAAATATATAACAATTTATATTGATCTAATCTGATCTGATAGTCATAGTTAAGCTGAAGAAAGTTTATAGATTTTGATCTTTTGAGGTTTTGAGGAAATAAAATGGATTTAAGGAAAGATGAATCCATTGAAGTTTTTCTTAAAACAATATTTAAATACAGATTAAAAAAAATTGAAACTAAGAATTAAAAATTAAGAAAATTTACCTTTTAGAGTAATCAAAGGATTTTTTAATATTTGATAAGAATGTTTTTAGATTTATTATATACAGAAATGTTTCATTATGTTCCAAAAAAATTTATTGGGTTTTGTAAAACTTTATTAGGTTCCAAATTTTTTTAATGAAATAAAATGTACCCCCACCCTATGAAAAAGAGTATCTTAATGTTAGGATATAAATTTAACAAAAAGTAGATATGAATGATTACCTTACAATTATCATTACTAACTTTTATTTAATGTCTTAAAATCTATCAGAAGGTAATGATTTTGTAAAAATATTAGAAAGTTTTTCTTGAGTTTTGATGAATTGTAAAATAATATATCCTTTATCTATGTGATCCCTAAGGAATTGATGTCTAATATCTATGTTCTTTTAACAAGAGTGATGTGTAGAGTTTTTGTATAAGGAAATGGAACTAGTGTTATTATATAATATCTGAGTTTTAGTAAAACTCATTCCATAGTCAGTGAGTTTGTGTTGTATCCACAACACTTGAGCACAACAACTTCAAACTGCTACATATTTAGCTTAATAAGTGTAAAGCACTACAAAGTGTTGTTTCGTAGATGAACAAGAAACTAATTAATCTCTTAAGAAATGATAAGTTCTGGATGTAATTTTTCTATCCATTCTCCAACCATGATAGTCAGCATCTAAAAAACTTTTTAAAACAAATTCGTTTCTATAAGAATAGAAAAGTCCAAAATACATAGTTCCCTTTAAATAGAAAAAAAATCTTTTCATAGCTTTTAAATGATATTATTTTGGATTAGATTGATATATTGCATGTAATCATACTGAAAAAATTATGTTTGGATGACTAGCTGTTAAGTATAGTAAACTTCCTATTATACCTCTAAAAGATTTTTTATTTACTGGTTTCCCAACTTTATCAAGATCAAGATTATTTGAGTTACCAATTATAATACTTATACTTTTAGTGTTGTCATATACATAATTTTGAATAAGATATTTAATATACTTATGTTGAGATATATAAGTTCCTTCTAGTTTTTGAGAAATTTGAAAACTAAGGAAAAAATTAACTCACACATCATACTTATTACAAAATCAGATATCATAATATTCAAAAATGAATCAGTTAAGGATTGCTAAGTTGATCTGAATATAATTTCATCAATAAAAATTTTAACGATTAAAACATTTTTATTTTCTTTATTTATAAAAAGTGTTATATTAGCTGTTCCCTTAACATAATTGTTTTGTAACAAATATTTTTTAGGTCTGTCATACCAGTCTCTTGGGTCTTTTTTAAGACCATATAAAGATTTGGTAAGTTTAAAAACATGTTCATGATGTTTTGTGTCTTAAAAAACCGGAGGTCGATCAACACAAACTTCCTATTGAATATATTCGTTAAGGAAATCAAACTTCACATCCATTTAAAAAAGTTTTAAGTTATAGAATTATGTAAAGGCTAAGAGAATTTGAATAGAGTTAAGTCTAGCTACTAGAGAATAGTTTTATTCATTTTATATTCCTAATTATTAATTATAGCCTTTAGATACTAATATTTCTTTATTTATTACTATGATTCCATTTTTATCACATTTATTTACAAATACCCACTTTACTCCAATTATAGAAGTTTCTTTAGGTCTTTCAACCAATGTAAATAATTTATTCTTTTCACATTCATTTAGCTCATCTTTCATTGATTTAATCCAATATTCATCACTTAAAGCCTCATTAGTACTTTTAGGTTCTAATTGGGAAATAAATTATAAATGTTATACTTCATTCCTTAAAGAACTTCTAGTCTCTATGAGTTGATTTATATTACCAATGGTACAATCACTGGGATGATTCCTTAGAAACAACTAACTTGGGTTTTGTAAAACATGTTAATAAACATACGGTAGAAAATATTAAAGAGTTAATACTTTAGAAATATTTTCTTGGGTATTCTCCCGTTTAGAAGAATCTTTCATCAAAGTTTAATAATCAGTTTTTGAAAACAGATCCAAAGATGTAGGTTGAGGTTATTTAAAAAAAGGATCAGTTTCATCAAATTTAAAATGTATTGTTTCCTCAAAAGTACAATAATTTTTAATAAAGACTATATAAACCTTAGAGGTTTTGGAATAGCCTAAGAAAATTCCTTCATCAGATTTAGGTGAAAATTTGTGTAAGTTATCTTTTGTATAAAAAATGAATACTTTGCATCCAGTAACTTTGATTTATGATACTTTAGGTTTTTGACCTGTCTAGAACTCATAAGGTGTTTTATTAAGAAATGGCCTAATTAAAACACAATTTATAGTATAACAAGCAGTACTTATAGCTTCAACCCAAACGTGTTTAACAATTGAGTATTCAATCAACATGGTTCTTATTATCTCTTGATGAATTCTGTTTCTTCTTTTAACAACACCATTTTTCTAAGGATTTCTAGGTGATGAAAAGTTATGATTAATTTTTTTCTTCTAAAAAATGTTTAAAAATATGAATATTCAAATTCTTCTCCAAGATCACTATTAATAGTTATCAATGGAGAGGTTTTTCTCAATTTTAACTTTTTATGAAAAAGATTTGAAATAAGAAAATGATTTAGATTTCCTTGCTAGAAAATAGATGCATGTAAATATAGTGTATTCATCAAATAAAACAAATACATATTATTTTACTCCAATACTTCTAGTCTGTGTATGACCAAAGAAGCCCATATGAACTAGTTGTAATGCTTTAGATGCTGAGACTTCACTAATAGACATAAATCTTTACTTATTATGCTTGCTATATTTACAAGGATCATAGACTTTTGAAGAATCAAATCTAAGATCCTAAAAATCCTTAAAAAGTATTTTCTTAGATAGTTTATACAATTTCCTTAAGTTGCAGTGTCCCAATATTCTATGCCATAACCAAGATTGGTCTTTCATTGAATTAAGGCAAGGTAAGTCCTGGATCCTAAGGTCTTCTAAGTTATGTGTATAAACATTCTCATGCCGATGGGTAGAAAGAATAAACTCAACCATGAAATTGTGTACTAAGAATTTATCATTCCTAAAATTCATAAGGCAAACTTCATCACATAATTGACTTATGATTATAAGGTTGTTCTTAAGACCTTTAATAAAAAGAACATTTGAAATTAATGATTTTTCAAGAAGAATGATGTTACCTATACCAACAATTTCTCCCTAAGCATTATCTCTAAAAGTGACTATTCCAAATTTCATATTTATAATATATTCAAAGATTTTTTTGTTACCAGTTATTTTCTGAAAAAATCCAATATCCAAGTACCATGTATTTTTTTTGATACTTCCTTTTTCTTCCTGAAAATAAAACAATTTGATTTTTGGAATCCAAACTTTCTTTGATTTGGAACTGTTAAAAATTAAAATATTAAGAGTCCACATTTTCTTAGAAAAGTAAGATTTATGAAAACATAAGGATTTAATTTTATTTAAAGAATAATTTTTCTCCCAATGTCCACCACCTTGACACTTAGTAAAAAAAGGGGAAATTTTAAGAACAAAATAATTATGACTAAAAATAGGTTTTGACTGAGAATAACCAAATCTAGAACTATTGTTAAGAAGTTGAATTTTTGAAGAAATATTATCAAAATTATATTTAAAAGAAGTAATTGTTGATAAAAGTTTATTAAGAGAAAATATTTCAGATTTTGTCTAATGACTAAATTATTATCCCTATAGTCATTAGTCTTAAAATGTGAGTTTATCTCTAAAACATTTTTCTTATAAATAACATTTTCGAAATCCTTATAAAGTTTATCCTTCTCATATTTAACTTCCTCAAGGGTTTTTGAAATAGAAACAATTTCAAAATATTTTACATCAATATCTTTAGAAAGATATGATAATAATTTTATTAAAATATTGATTATATAATTTTTGTTATCAAGTTTCTAATTGATCTTACTATTTTTTGTTTTCAAGAAACTTTTCAAACCTAGAAACTTTTTCAAAAAAAGGTAAATCATTATCTTCTGATCAGGAAGATTCTTTATCTGAGGATTCATAATTTTCGTCATTAGGATAATTATAACTTAAAGATATGTTGGTCAATGATTTAGTAATGTGTAACTTATCGATGAAACATTGGTTTTCAATAGGTATATTGGAGATAAGACCAATATTATTCTATCCAGAAGATTCAATATCTGAATATTCATCAGATGAGTCTACACCACTTGCACTCTAAGAATAATTTTCCTTTAAAATTTTCTTTCCATTATGATTGTAATATCTTTTCAGATTCCTTTCAGAATGTCGATCTTTTCTATCCATTATTTTAATCTTAGGATAATCAGGTCAGATATATCCCGCTTTCTTGAATTCATCACATGTGACTTAAAAATATTTCTTATATTTTATGTCCTTTTTATTGTATCTATATTGAAATTACTTCTTGATAACAGTCTTGTTCATCCTTTGAGAAATATTGGCTAGCTCATTATCTGACTGTTCAGATTCACTTGAGTCTAACTGAATAATAATTTTCTTAGACTTTGTTGTCTTAGAAACTTTCTCAGGAGTCTTGGATTTCATCTGTTTCAAAGTAGTATCGAAAGAAACACTCCCATTATACTTCTTTATATTCTTAGCATCTCTCTTAAATCTATTCTCATGTGGTAAGTGAGTTCCAAATAATTCATCAAGAGCAATATTTGTAACTTTTCTTGACTCATCAATAGCTATTCTCTTTGATTCCCATTTATTAGGCATAATGTATTTAATATTATCTACAAGAATCTCATTATCTATCCATTTTTCTCCCATTGAATATTGACTATTCACAATAGTAATGAATTTTTGTTGAACGTTAAGGAAAAAAACCATGATAATTTGCTCTAAGCACAACTCTTCGAGTTTTAATAACTTTAAGAGTACCAAAATGTGTGACATTGAGTTTCTTTCATATGATGTTAGCTTCCTCACAAGAAGATATCTGCATATATATATTCTTAGTCATAGAAAAATGAAAAATATTGTGTACTTTATAGTTAAGTTGATATTCTTACTTTTCTTGATTAGTAAAATTTTGAACTTCCTTATCTGGTATCTTATAATCTCCAGTAAGAATAACAAAGTAATCGACACAAATATTGATAATAAAATTCTTCATTATTTCTCTCTAGTATTCATAATCATTGCAAAAAATAGATAGTCTTGTAGGGTTTATATTATCTAAGGATCCAATATTCATTCCTTTCATATTTCAAAAAAAAATATATTCCCCTCCACACATTATTTTAGAATGTATTTATAAACAAAATGTTTGTAAAAGAAATTGTAAAAAACTTGTATAAGTAAAGAAAATGTAAGTAGAAATAAGAAGTGAAAATATTCCTTTTGATACTAAGTATAAGTATCAATATCTCAGAGACCTACTCTGATACCAATTTTAGGATTGAAATGTTAGATGTAGATATTTAATTAAAATAGGGGGTGGGGGGTGAATTATAAGTTTAAAAACTTTCATTTTTAACCATAAGAAAAAATTATTTAAAAAATATAAACAAATAAGATTCAATTAAAAACTCTTCTGTATGGTTAAGGAAAAACACTATGGGTCCGATAATGATAATTATCAAAATGAATTAAGCACATAGGTATATTTAAGTAAGATTGTACCTTAAATCATATAGAATCTTATATCAGAGTTACAATAAAAGAGAAATTATAAGAAACAATTTCTTATTGTTACAAATTTCAATGGAAATTAAAAGTACATGTAAAAGTGTACAATTATTTTAACCCAAAGAGAAGGGTATCCAAAAAACCTTGGATAAAGGTCCCTTGATTTATACTTTCAAGAAAGTATGTTTTACCCACACGAGGGTAAGCCCTCGATATGAAGATCGGTATCTGTCTTGCTATCCTTGCAATCCATCGATCAATAAGGTGATCAAAACCTCTATCTTGATTCAACTTGGAATCCATTAATTAAGTAGATAATTGGAAACTCTGTCTTCCTTTAGCCTGAAATCCCTTGATTATATACAACAATATTCATAATTTCACAAAGAAAAAATAATCTTGTTGTGGATTTAAGTATGTGGAACAAGCTGTTCACAACTTAAACTCTTCAAGGTTTTCACATGAAGCGATTCTGGAAGAGCTCTCACAGAGTATCAATTCTCCCAAAAGTTCACAGCTCTAAAATTGTTCAAATAATTCGGTATTTATAGGATAGATCTCTAACAGTCCAAATTTCCTCCAATGATCATATTTTTCCTAACATTTTGGAGGGACCTATATAGGTATCACTTATAACAGTGATATAATAATAGATTTTACTAAATTGTTTATAATAACAAAATATCATGAGAAATAATAAGTATATATGAATCTATTTATATAAAACTTTATGATAAAGAAAAAATAGAAACTTTAAGAAATATATAATATCATACATTAAGGAAATATCATAACCTCAAGAATGTTATAAATTTTTTTTCTTAAACAGAAGAGAAAAAATTAAGAAAGATATAAAATCAAATCTGGAAATATTTGAGAATCAGAATTGAAGAAATGAGAACCGGATTCAGAAAATTAGATATTTTAGAATTGAGAAACTGTGAATCATATTCTCATTTTTGTGTGTATCAGAATTTAAGTAAGTGAATTAGATTTAAAAATTTAAGAGAATTAAATCACAATCTTGGGAGACTCAGAATTCAGAAATAGAAATAAAATTTGATTTTATGCACAATTTGGAATTGAGAAAAAGAAATCACATTCGATTTTCAGTGTGATTAATAATTGAGAAATAGATATAAAAAACACAATTATAAGATGATAAAAATTGAGAAAGTAAGGGATTATGAGTTTTATTAAGAATTCGACTTATTCTTTTGACATAAGGAAAATAAATTTAGACATATCTATAAAAATAACATGCATAAAAATTTACTTGTAGATATAAAGAATTATAAGAAAATGTTTTTGTTATTACCAAAACATAAAGGAATGAGAAAAATTCATAGGGAAACTTTTGAATTAATAAGTTTGGTAGAGTCTGGTTAAGCTCAAAGTCTTAGATGGTGTGAGGAGGATTGGTATTTATAAGGGGATGAGATGAGTGTTTGAATATTATAGTAATTAGTTTATTATTTTGGTTCAATACTACCAATAATATTGACTCTTATGAATATATAAAGTAATTTATGCATGTGAGTTTGAACTTATGGTCACTTACATCATATACAAATCAATTCTATATGGAATTGTCTTATTTTTAAAATTATCGTATTTTAACGAATTTCACTATTCACAAAAATTAAACTATTTTTGAAAAATAAAAAAAATTAAACCTAATCGTTTTTAACATGTAGAATACAAAAATGAAATCCATTTTATAAAAATAATTCTATAAATTTGATAAATTTACTTTTAAAATAAAATATTTATTTATTTTAAAAATACCAATTTTAATATTTTGTTCAATTTTATGACTCTTTGAAAAATTTCATTTAGTATCATAAAATCATATTACCATTATAATAAAACATTAATGACCCACTCCCCCATGAATACTGTAATGAACTTAGAGAGATAATGACCCCTATTTCCAACCTCCAGTAGGCCCCAAGTTGGTGACTGGCACCGTGGGTATGTAAAAAATCTCACAAATAGGGGGCATTACCCTATATAAAAATATAAGATCAGGAGATATGATGAATGAAACATAATAAACTAAATGAAATTATATAAAAAAACTAAAACCATTTAACAATACATGTATAAATAAAACCAATATAGATAAAATTCTCCAAAGTAAATACCTAAAAGAAAACTATGGCAACGACACAAGAACAATCCAAGGGTACGAGCTAATAATGTCAAAAAAAGTTCATATAATCCTCCTAGAAACCTAAAAATTAGTTTACATACATTTAGTGAGAATAAAATTATAATCATTAGTAAAAACAAGTCTCTCATTCACATGTGAAAGAAGTATACTAATGCACCCATGAGCAAAAAACATAACCAAACAAAACCTAAACAGGTCAACCAACCAAGCCCATCATCACTATGTAATGATCACCAAATAAGACATATAATAACATAATAAGAATCATATGGATATAAGTGTTCCCCACACTATTTTCACACTTATTTTTGACTCTTACACCCCAATGTTGTATGTCTTGGAACTTCCATCTCTTCTGTATGACATATACCACTACCCAACAACATGATCACATATTATCTCACCCAAAGACACCTGGTACACCTCCACACAATATGGTAACATATAATATCTCTTAAAGAAATCATATCCATCACATCAAAACCCTAAATATATTAGTAGGGTATTGTGAACATGAAGGATGTTTAACTTGTTCCCTCTTACTACCATGCGTGAACCCCCATAAGCCACCCCATAGAACGATCAGATCATATCATGCCTAAAGACCCATGATCCATCACGTAGTGCATTATCAAACCTCCATCCATCATATAATGTGCATATATTCTCACTTGGAAGTGAGAGTTGAAAAGATAAGGTGGATAGCTATCAATCCTCATCACTGAGATATTGGAAAAAACACCCCTGTATAGGTGTATGGGTGTCGGCACATGGTGCTCGACATGGGTGTGGTGTATATAGAAATGATAAAGAATAAAAAATGTATATTTGTATATTTCCACACACAAAATCCCAACCTATGGGTCTACATAAATCACTATCCAACTCACGACATCACCAATTTCTCCACCGCTATTAAATGAAGAAAGCTACATAACAAACACAATCCATAAGAAACATTTTTATTTAAATCCAAGACAAATTTATTAAAGCATAAAATTCCTTTAATTATTTTTAAACAACCATATTTAACCACACAACCCATTATTAGTTTGTTCATTAACCATTTCCATCCCATTAATCAAAAAAACCATGCCATTTCAATCATTATTAACTAATTCCATTACTAACTAAGGAACTAGAGAAATTAATCACAACGCAAAAAGCAAATACATCAAACCTAATAACAAAACCATCCCCACATCACCATCATCAAAGAAACTCATTAAAAACCACCTTCCATCACCACCGACCTACAAAATGACCAAAAAACTATCACATCCATGCCCCAAAACATGGCCAAACAACACCTCACAACACATCACAATTTTTTTACATATTTATCAAGAAGAATTTTGATTAGATTTCACTTATTTATTTATGGAATTATCAAAAAATCCATAATATAGTGGAAAAAATTTATTATCCAAATATAAGTGGGTATCCAATTTCTATTTAGGGTGAAATCATAGTAACACACAACAAGGTCTCCATATCACGATAACCACAATGTAAAAAAAATCCCCCAATGGACACCATTTTCATTGGGGTGTTTATCCATTATAATGAAAACATAAAAATAATATCAAATACGTAAAATCATGACAATCAAACCCATTTCCACTTAAATTTCAATTAATGATTAATTTATCTTGATTAAACTGATGAAAACTATCTTCACAAAGATAAATAAAAGAAAAACCCTTCCACATGATGCACAATAAAGATAAAGGAGATATTCTCTACCTTAAATAATGTTTTCAAACTTTCTATGCACCATAGAGTGAATAAGGAATTCCCACAAACCAAAAATGAATATGGGAAACCATGGATAAACCTATACTACAACCAAAGATCATCAAAACATAGCGTCCAAAAACCCCAAACTAAACCTCAACACCACAAAAGACCATTAAGGAAAAAAAGGAAAAAAAGTGGAAATAAAGGTAATTACCACCATTTGTTGAAACAACACCAAGGGAATATAATGATCAAAGTAGGAGAAGGAGGGATGGAATATCTTTTATAATTTATCAGGGTTCACCCGAAAATGAGAGGACGAGGGATATGACTTAATGAAAAAGAATCAGCTGATAAAACTTATTTAAAACCATTAAAAAATTTATATTATTTAATAAATTATACTCTTACACCATAAGTTCCACAAGGTTTGTATTTTACGCTATAAAACCCACCATTACACTATAAAACCATTGAAAGTCCCAAATATGCAAAAAACATGGACCCTAGGGATCATATTATCTTACATCATAAACCCCCATATTATTGTCTATACTAATTTCATACCCATACCCTCACTGAACATAATTCATAATAAGGCTAACTAATTAAGATGAAAACCACAAACTTATAGTGTAAAATCCAATTTTGCACTGTAAACCTTGCTGCTACTTCACACCTATAGCTCCAACTCTAAAAAACCTCTATAACCTTCTCAAGCCTCATCCAAAGAGAATCTAACCCCACAAAACAAAAACTAACATTCTAGGAAGGTACATACCATTGAAAAACATAATATTAATTTATAAGCCAATTTTTTTAAAATAATATTTCTTTTAAATATTTATATTTTTTATGAAAATTAAAATGAAAGATTTATATTTTATAAAAATACAAACACTTATTTTATAATTTCTAAAAAATTTATATACTAGTTTCATGATATTAATATTTCATATTTTCTTTTTATGAGATACCAAAATATTATTTTAAACGTACATAGACGTGTTTACTATTTTAATGGCTAGGTTACTATACCTGATGATCATATTAATATTACAATAGTATAATTTAGAACAATCATATGGGTTACCTAATTTATATAATTACTTTAAATTTCATTCTTTCTCCATTCAATTATATTTCCTCTCAAGATTAAATATATTTTCATTTTAAAAATGAATATTGTATTACTAATAATTTTTTTTCATTTGTATAATGTTGTTCATGAATGAAACAATTCTAGTAGATTATGAATATCAATGTTTTCATACTATATTGATCTTATTTTATATTTTTTATCTAGTTTTAATATTTTCAATTCTTATGGGAATTTTTAATCTCAAAATGTCATGTTTAAATAAATATAACAAAATTTTGTTTTTTATATCATGTGACGACTATGCTTTTTTTCATGTATTACAACATTATATTATATGAATTATTTTTAGAGCCAGGTGATGAGATTCTATGATATTTCAAGGCATGGGGATCCCAAAATTGATTTTTAAAAAATATTAAATATATTAATATCAAACACACACAGTTTTCCTAGAAAAGTTTAATAACACTTAAATGGAGTCTCAGATCAGAAATCTAAGATCACCGTTGAGTTCATATAATGAGGTTTACCCTAATCATGATATAATTACTATTTATGTTGGGAATTTTGGTAAAGTTATATCATGAGATAAAATAATAAAATAAATAAAATTTATTAATTTATTTCTTTGTTTCGACATAGTGATCTAGAATACTATATTTAAAAATGTATATACATAATCCTTAGGGTTTTTAATATATCATATAGATTTAGAGGATCCACTAGAGAGGAGTTGGTGGAGGATCATTGGAAAGAATTATTATATTGGGATCAGATTAAGTGTCATGAACCAAAATAATTTTTGGATTTTGGAAATGAAGGATTTTCTTCATCATTGATTGATCCAAACTATAGTTAGGATATTTAATTTATGTTATTACATCTCATTACTCTATCCCAGTCAAACATGGATCAATTGCATGAATAATAATTGATTAACGTGTCAACTGTTGATTTATTTTATGGTTGACTAATTTGTTCATTTTTGTTTAGAACTCTTTGTTCATCCTTTTCTATGAAAAAAGATTGTGAATGAAAGTGAATAATGTCCAATGTTCATTCCTTATGTTTATGGTTTATGGTTTTCACCACAATTTATTCATATATTTATCATTGGTATTTTATTGGTCTATAGTTCTATGAATACCTAACATTCCAAAGATTTGGATTGTGATGCCCTTTGGAGGATGAGTCACAAATAGATTTTTTAGTGTCCCTTTGTGAGACCAGGGCGTGATACTATATCATTATTTCTTATACCCTAGGAGAGGTTTATGGAATCAGTGTGACTAATATTTATGGGGTGTTTATCCTCCATTTAATAGACTATTTTAGTAAGGTTTGTGGTATTGTTGGTATATTATCCCCTACATGGAGGTTTGATCAATATTGGGTTGGTAGTGTCCCCCCAGCGGTCTTGGGAGTGATCATATATCTATATATCAAGATCTTCAAAGACTAGGATGTTTTCATAGGTAAAGGCCAACAATTATGACCACTTGGTTGAGTGTATCTGATGATATCATGGCTTTTTATCATGACCTGTCCCCCGAGGCTCGTGCTGAGACTATTCGAAGCCTGCCTCCCAAAGGCCAGGGGTTGGAGACTAGCACCGAACCTATTATCCTAAAAATGAGAGGCATTTTGCAAGTAATTGTACACACACAGACATAACTCCCAAGAAAAGGTACAAGAAAGTAAAATACATGGAACCCATGAAAGTAATTCACTAATGAAAACAAAACTAGAGTACAATGGAAAGAAAAGTATAGGGTGGACACCTGGGCCAGTATCCAAGCCTACCAGAAGAAAAATAGAACAAAATAAAACTCCAAGTCTTTGAAGCTCATTTGACGGGAAGCCTACTTGAAGGGTATGTGAAGGGTAGCTGCCTGAAGCTATAGAAGTACACCCTGTCTATCTGATCTCACTGAACCCCACCAGGTACTGGTCCTCTCTGGAATCCTTCAAAACATTGGTTATCTGCACAAGACACAAAATGTGTAGTCAAAGCCTGTGTAGACGTGAGTAAAATGATACTCAGTTGGGGACCCTGAAACCACAAAGGAATGCACAATTATCTCTACTTAGGAATATGCCCATACATATACCATAAGCATCTAGATATACTAATTTTAACCACTAAGGAAACATTTTTTCCCAACCACACAACCATCTTCAGGATTTTCATCGAAGGCTCATGTTATAACACACAAACTAGAAGATCACACTCCACAAGCTCAACCATCCCTGATGGCATCTGTCTGAGAGATGAACTCCATCAGGTAAAATCCTACCATTCTGAATGGTACATACAAGATAATGTGATACATTAGAAACATTCTAATAGGTCTGACTCTAGTGCCTGACATTGTAGTTCTAGTCGTCATAGCCTTATGCCTGATGCAAGACTAAGGAAACATAAGTGAAGTGGCCCGCTCCCCATCACTATGATCATTTGAGGAAGTACTACTCCAGGACAACCAACGATACCTCAGTCACTCTTGAAGGGGTGGACCATGCCTCAGTCTACCAAGGGAGCACTAGCTTTTATCCAGGTATCTTTTTCATCAAGTGTATGGGCCCACTCCTCGCTACTATGTCCGACAGCCAAGGGAGCTCCATCTCTAATCGAGGAACAAAACTTTACCTGGTTGGGGAGTACTAATCAGTGACTAGAGGACCCACACCCTAGTGCTATAGGGGAGTACTACTCATGAAGGACCCACACCCTGTATTGGAAGGGGAGTACAACTTCGTATATCTAGGACCCACACCCTACTTGGTAGGGGGTACCACTCAGTGACTAGAGGAGCTGCACCCTGATAATATAGGGGAGTTCCGACTCTGTCAGTCTATTCTCTATGGGGGACCCACACCCTAGTACGTTAGGGGAGTACTAACCCCGGGCTGGAGGACCTACTCCCTTGCATGGCATGGGAGTATTGACTCTACAGTAGCACTGCGTAAGGAGGACCCACACCCGGGAATGATAGGATAGTACTGACTCCAACAATAGAGGACCTGCTCACTACCCGATAGGGGAGTACCGACTCTATATAATTTATATATAGAGTAACCAAACCATATTACAATAGGAGAGTACTGAATCCAAGGGTAGATGACCTTCTCCAAAGCACGACAGGTGACTACTGACTCTTCCTTTATGAACTTCTTCAAAAACCCGCACCCTAATCATATAGGGGAGTGACGCTATTAGAGGAAACCACTCAAAGAAAAACAAACCCACACCCAAAACATGTGGATTCTATCCTCTACCATAGAAGAGGGATAAGGAGTACCCATTCCTTGAGTCATCAAGGGAGTATCTGTCCATAAATCTCATCATAAGAATCACCCCGATTCTACCCAAAGTCTACTCATACCGGGAGAGCCTACTCTTCATCCCAAATAGGCAATCCTCAAACTTTCTAAAAAACTCACCTAGATTATATTAAATGGACTGTCTCATTTCCAAGGTCCCAACACCATAGATGGATCATTAAACATATTCTCTATTTGAAAGTTACATGCATTTTTTTGAAACATGGGTGGGTGGGGTCTGGGTCCGGTCTAACCCGGTCAAACCGAACCAACCTGAACTGGGTCCGTCTCGCCCCAATGGGCCCATCCCAGACTGGCTGGTCCCGGCTCGGACCATTGGGCCACATGTCCATCGTGGACCTGCCCGCCAGCAGCAACCCATCCCGCTTTTGAGTGGGTTAGCTCCTCAGGATCGGACATGGCGTAGCCATATCGGCGTGCCACCAGGCGATGCCAGTTGGTGCCGCTACTCCAGCCAACTAGTCTGCTACGCGGACCAGGTCATTTGGATCTACTCGTACTACAGTTCCATCTCATTCTATGGCCGGAGGTTGTGCCTTTCTTGTTGCGGAAGCCGAGTGGCAGCTGCCGCCTACCCCACTGCAGCGCGCCGCCCTGCCGTCCGGCCTGTGGCCAGCGCCGCAGCATGCCGAAAGTGCCAAAAGCCCAATAGAATTTTCCGCAAACCACCGGATGCTCTCCGGTGGTTCGTTATTCAATTTATAGGGTGTTCCTAAACCCTCAGGTTGAATTCTTCATTTCATGGGGCTAAAATCTCTATTTTAATCACTTCTAATGGAAAATGCCCGATTACCGGTATTTCACGCTCCGCTTTGGTCCACCCGTCATTGGTCATCGATGAACCTTCATCATGTTGTTTCCGTTCCTGATCCAAGATGTCAGATCATTGTGTGAAGGATGGTTTCACAATGATCGATCGTTCACCATCCCGAAAAGAATGCAAAGAACATGGGGGAGAAAAGCAAAATTATCAACCTAAGGATCAAACCTTGGCCATTTTTTCATTCTGGCCTCGACCCGACCTATTAGAAGGATAAAGAAAAATGAAACCAAAATCATCCCACAAGAGTGATAAAACTGTGGGTCATACTGTTCATGGGTTGATCCACATTTTTCATTTAAAACCAATAACAAGGGAGGATTTAACTCAAATAATATCCCCTACCTAGAGCATGGATCACTCTAAGGCATAGATTGAAGTTGCATCAACATATCGATCCTCGTTTCACCAACGTTCATCGATCGTCAACTATCGACATTCAGTTTGATACTGTTCATTTATCCCACTATCTTTGGTTGTTCCCCAATGAATTCCTCAAGTATTATCAACAACATCTAGTATCCTTACTAATCCATTATGTTTTGAATCGTGATTCAATGTTTTCTGGTATGCTGCTTTAAAAAGTCATTACGTTGTTTCATTAATGAAACAACAATTTTGTTTAATTAATTTACATATTGTTTTTCTGCAACAGTTTCAAAAGTTCCAAAAAAAAAATAAAGCATCCACTTTATATTATTTTAACTTTTTCTAAAAAATTACAAAAACTATCTTTTCCGGTCGACCCGTGCTGGTCGATGTTAGGCCCATTCATAGGTAATGTTGTTGTTTTGGATGCAAAGGTGTCCTCATATTTTTAATCCAGACACCCGTTTAAATGTTTCCAAAACCACAGGCATGCACCATTTTAATTCTCTTAAAAAAACTCAAAACTGACTTTCACCCATGACCCATGCTAGTCAAAGTTAACCTCCACCTATGGGAAGCACACCCACATGAGCTCAAAAGTACTCTCAAATTTCTAATCTGAGTTACCATTCAGGAGTTATAAGTATTAGAAAATAAAATAATTATTACTTAATTATTTTATTTACAGCCAAAAATTAACTTCCATTGTTGGCCCACACTGGCCAACACTACACCCTTTCTAAGAGAATCCCAACATTCAGAGTTCCATGGTGCCCTAAGATTTTTTATCTAGGTAATGGTTCAAAATATAAGAAAACACGATTGAATGTTTAATTAATAAACTTTTAAAAAAATTGAAAATACATTCCTACCACATCGGGTCTCAGAATTACGTGCCATCTCAGAGCTTGGTCTCGTAAATATCTCATTTAAATTTGAAAAAAAAATCTCTAGAATTATAGGGTATTAAATTCTCCACACCTTAAGACATTTCATCCCTAAAAAAAATCCTATTATCAAGGGAATAAAACTGAGTTCATCAAGGGTCATTGCATTGCTTACAAGAATGCACCCCGAGGAACCACTGAGATCAAACACATTAATGTTCAGATTATGTTAGGTGAAAATCATGCAACAATAGAAACATGAATCTTTAGCTACAACATGTATGAAAAGAGCTTAAGTACTCTAATACATTTTTAGTAATAGGGTCTAGAAACTCATCTCTATACTAGCCCAACGTAGATACAAATATAAACCCACAGCTCACATCCACTAATGGATGAACTGTGTTAAAGCCACCACAACTATTATGCATTAAAGTTTGATGCTAAACACACAGGGGTATTTTTAAATGAAACAGGTATGACCACGAGCGAATGTTGGGTCTTACTAGGCCCTCTGTCTACAACCTCCAGAAGCCACACAAATTTCAAAAACTAGAATCCTTCCAAACTCTCTAGTCATTTCTCAGCTGATTATGGATGGTAAAAAACCATTTCATACTGTGGAACCATCATTGGGTATAACTCTACCACCAATAAGTGATCCAAAACAGGATTCTTTGCGAGAGTTCACCATGTGATTCCTGGGTTTCCCATTCACTACAAGGGGAAACCCTTCGTTTTCAACGTGGACACACTGAATCTTTTTCCTAATACTGTTAATCGAGGTATGAATGATTGTATCCCATAACTAGAATAACATCGCAATGCCTCAAATACAGGACTAAGATATCCCAACCACAACTCTAACCTATAAGAGTCAGGTCACACTATCAGTGTTAGTGTGTGATAAAAAATTCTCCTCTAGTAGGAGTCTCTAAGCGTGAGGGTCAAGTCCATGGTCTAACTAGAACCTCGAAGTCTCAAACAGAACTCATGGAAAAAGGTGGACACCTAGAACCTGTGACTATTTAAAAAAAATCCAAAAGAAAAGACACTGATCGTACCTCAAATCTATCCTATATATTCGTGGTCATAAGCCATGATCACATGGAGTTGTCCTCAACGTCACCTCCATCTCCCTATGCCTAGCGTGGACCACCTCCTGCTGGTCGTCCAACTCCACTGCCTCATCCACATCTTCAAGGAAATCTGGAGGTTTTCTAGACCTACCCATTCATGGAATATATAAAATATAATATCAATGGGGCTTCCAAGGGTAATATAGGATTTGAAGGATATAGGGTGGTTTTTAGGGATTACAAAGATGATTTTGTGGGATGTATTTTTGGATCCCGTGGCATTGCATCAACCTTAGAAGTAGAGATATTGAATTTGATAAATGAAGTGAACCTGAAAAATAATGGTTGTAATAAGTTATGGTTTGAATGTGACTCTAACACACAGGTTAAAGAATTATGAAAGGGAATGCTTCATATATCATAGAAAATTACTACCCAATGGATTAATTTCATGGTTACCCTCTCAATAATGTGATTTTTTATCACACTTTTTTTCTGAGAAGCTAATTATCTTACAGATGGTCTAGAAAAAGAAGTTGTTGGTATGGATGGTTGTTTTTTATGAACATCTTCTTGATGATATCATTCCCCCTTTGAAAAGGTATTATTATAAGATTCAATCTTTTAAAATTTTGAAACCCTTTTGTTTCTTTTATTTAAGAGGATTTTCATTGGGGTAAGTACTCACCTTTTTGTTAATATTTTCTATATGTATATTAGTTAGTTATTATTTACTATTCAATATTGTCTGTGAGTAATCCTGATCATTTTGAACAAGTTTCATAAAAAATAATTTAATTTATTTAAATTCAGTGATGATGGGTATCACTAGGAGAGATTTGATAGAGATTATGAAAAAAAATGAATGAATTAATTAATCAAATAGTTAATTAGATTAATTCATGGGTGTTTTATCTTAATAAAATAATAAATCAAAATAAATGATAACTAGTTATTTTAGATATTCATTGAAAAATTGGATGATCATGAGATTAGAATGACATACTTTTGTTTATTGTTTCTTTTAATTTAATTATTACATGGGTTTTTGAGTTAATTTTATTAAATTAAATTGATGAATGACAAGTCATCTTTTACTCCTTTTTTATATACATGACTATGTTCCCCTATTTTCTTTTATGTAAACCCCCCTTTTTCCCCTTGAACTGTGAGTGAATTAAATGCATTGTACGGATGGAGATCCTAGGAACATGAAGTTGGTTCAAGATGAAGTTGAGGTGAAACCAAACCTAATATATACACAAGATATAGGTGGAATTATACAACTCAATCCCAAATAGGTTCATGGAGTTTTCCCCCTCGGTAATTTTTTTATTATATTATCGACAATAAAACCACTAGTTAATGATCATTATCTTTCCGTGTTTTTATTTATTTTATTCCTATTTGATGCATGATTTATTTTATTGATAAAATAAAATTATCACATAAATAAATAGATTAATATGTAGATATGGAATTAGAATAAAATGATTATGTAAAAATATTTTCTCAAAACATGGTAAATAACTTAAGTAAAATCCACTCAATATTAATAATACATGTAAATGGATAAAATGAGAATCTTTATGAATAATAAACAAAATCCATCAAGTTAGTATTAAGTCATCACACCTTCCATTATCATAATTAAGACTAAGCATAGTTAAAGTTTCAGTTCAATCCATATTTGGGGGCACTTTTAATTATAAGGGATTCTTAAAAATGATGATGGGTCGACATAAGAATATTTAGAGATAATTTAATGTTTTTAGTCCAGTCAATACAAATTTGGAGGAAAATATTGATCCTCAATGAATCAAGGAACTACAAGCTTGAAGTTGGGAATACCTCCTACCTAAACACCTCATTATGATTTTCATGTCTATAGTCAAGATTATGGGGAGGAAAATATTGATCCTTTACACTATAATTTCTATTTGATGGGAAATTGTTAAATCAATGTTGAGGGACATTAAGACTTGATAATATAATGGGAGACTTAATGAAATTAAAATTATTTTTTCTCGCATAAATTTGTAATCATGTAAAGTAATAATAATATTCTTTTATGTTTTTTAGAATAATGACAAGTTCATCAACCACATTATCCATATTATCAATTCTAGAGAAATAACATCTCTTAATAGAATGTAACTTCTAATAGTGGTTCAGATTCTTATGGGTTGTCCTACAATTTGAACTGAAGTCTTACATTCTAGAATGATCAATCTATAATGTGCATACTAAGGAGACGAGTGATGAAGAGTTCACTATCTATTAAAAACACATAAATGATGAACTATATGTTCATTGTTTTATACTATCATAAATTTCTAGAAAAATCATGAAGTCACATGAGAAAATGTATTCATAATGAATTCTCTAGTATCTCCGTGAGATTTATAAGGAGACATCTATACAGGAATGGTAAGAGATCTCCAAAGAAATCTTCACAAGAAATATTGGATAAATTTTCCCTAGATGGGCCTCACACAGTCAAAATCATTATCTATATTAAGAACCTAGAGTTTCTAGGGTTTTAAATACCCAATGAATTACACAATGATCACATTATTTCATCACCTCCTTAGAGATTATCTAATTTTATTATATATTTCAATATAAAAAACATAGATAAGTCACACCCCAATCTTATCACTTTATTTCACCAAGTTGACAAGGATATTAAACATGAAAAAACTTCTATCCTTATAGAGAATAAGAGTAAAGTCTAGGAAAATATCTCCAAGACTAACACCAACCCTAAAGGTTATTCATAATTCCCTTATAAGAAGAGGAGGATAATTATAATATCAAGGGAATATAATGTAGTGTATTTCACATAAGGAATGAGGGGCCTCTGGATTAAGAAATACACCCAAGAGAAGAAGAATGGAGAAATTTCATGTGCATATTATGTTGAGTGAAATATATCTGGTTCTACAAATTGGGTATTGGATAAAAAATATGGTGCTCATATATGTATTAAAATATAGTTACCAAGTAAATTATTGAATATTTCTTATGGTGAGGTGGATCTATGAGCATCCAAAGAGCTAGACATACTGTTGTAGCTATTGGAGACTGCCACATCACATTTCTAACTTAAATGATCTTGGTTTTGAAAGATTATTATTATGAACCGTTAGTTACCAAAATTTTTTTTCTGTATCCAAACTCGATATAGATGAATTTATTTTTATATTTGGGAATAATTGTTTCTTATTTTATAAATAAATCATCTCTTATAATAAGTCATATTTAAATAATAGACTTTATTTAATTTATTACATAAAATGATTATTTCAATCAATAAAAAATAGTTCACATGATCCATACCACACCCAACTATGAAATCACCTACTAGGTCATGTAAATGAAAAGAAATTGACCAGATTTAACCAAGATAGATATTTTGATTCATTGGAACTAAAACCACTTGGTGTATGTCGGACATGTTTTTAAGAAAAAATGTATAAATCCCAATTTAGTAGAATATGTGAACGGGATACTGAGATTTTTGAGTTGGTTCATACTGATGTGTGTGGAATACTTCTATTTGAACTCAAAGGTGGGTACTCATACTTTATAAATTTTACAACTGAATTTATTAAATATGAATAATTATAATTAATGAGGTATATGTTAAATTACTTTGATAGATTCAAGGAATATAAAAATAAAGTTGAGAAAAAATTTGGTAATAATATGAATAAATTTTCTTAGACTATGTTGGATAATATCTTTATCAATACTACATTGATTATTTTTGGGATTTTGGGATTTTATCACAATTCACTCCTCTATACAAACTACATTGGAATGGTTTAAGTGGAAATAGGAAATACACCCTGTTAGATATGGTAAAAGAATTGATGGGGCATGAAAGTATTTCATTTTCCTTTTGGGGATACACATTATAGATAATAACCTACATACCAAACTGAGTTCTAACTCAACCAGCAACCATTATTCCATATTATATTTGGTATGAAAATAAAATTGTTTCATCTCATGTATGAGTTTGGGGTTTCAAAGCAATTTTTAATGCTATTTATTGTGACAAAATCACACCTCAAATCATTAAGTGTATATTTATAGGGTATCCTAAGAAAAAAATGATATTATTAATACAAACCTACTGATTATAGTTTTTTGGTTAATATATGCCAAAAATTTATTTAATGGGATCATATCTCCAAAAGATATAGTGGGTGCGGGATAAGATTCAATGAATTCATGGATCAAGATAGACATGAGTTGGCACATGAATAGATTCCACAAATCCTTATGGAATAGGAAATTCTAGAGACCCACGTAATTTGTAGGAGTAAAATAGTGGATAGAGAATCAGAATAATATTGATTTCTAATCACCAAATATGGTGACTCATTAATAGTTGATAATAATTAACATTTAACCTAAATGGAACCAGTGAGTGGAACGAAACCTATGAAGTGGCAATAAGTTATTAATTTTGAAATAAATTCCATAGACCAAAATCCCATTTGAATTTTGGTAGACCCTCCAATGGATTTAAAGACAATTTATTTTAATTGGGTATTCTATACTAAACCATACATTTATTAACAAGTAGACACCAATAAGGAACAATTGGTAGAAAAAGGGTTTAAAAATAATCAAGGCATAAACTTTGAAAAAAAAATTCACCAATTTCAATGATGAAATGCATCATAATTCTACTTTCCATAGCAGCTTACCATGACTATGAAATTTGGAAGATAGATTTCCAAATATATTTTCTTAATGGGAACATTTTTGAAGATTATAATTTGATATAACCATAATGTTTTGTGACACCAAAGGATGGTAACAATGTATGAAAGTTTCAGATAACCATTTACGGATTAAAGAAAGTATCAATGTTGTGGAAAATTTTAATTGATGAAGCCATTATGTGATTAGGTTTCATAAATAATTAATGAGAGAAATGTTTATATAAAAGGTTTAGTAGGAGTGTATTCATTTTTAAAATAGTTTATGTCAATGACATACTACTTATTAGAAATGAAATACCAGTTTTAAAGGCTATTAAGGCCTGATTAGAAACTTGTTTCTTTATGAAGGACTTAGAAAAAAAAACATATATTCTTGGAGTAAAGATCCAATTTTATTGATCCAAGAGGCTACTTATACTATGTAAAAGTGAATATATTGAAAATATATTTAAGATATTCAGTATAGAATAATCTGAAAGGGGATTTTTTCTAGTGTAACATGAAATTCATATTTCTAAGAAAATGTTTCCTTAGACACATGAGGAGAGATAGTGGATGGAAAGAATTCCATATGAATCATTTTTTGGGTCAGTCAAATATGTTATGCTATGTACTAGGCTAAATATCACCTATACTTTAAGCATGGAAATAAGATATCAATCGGACCAAGTTGACCACCATTTTTTGCTATACAAGACTACCCTTAAGTATCCGAGACATAATAATGATATTTTCATGGCCTATAGAGGATATGAGGACCCAATCATTAGGGGATATATATGTTATACATTCTAAACATATCAAGATGATCTAAAATCATAGTTGAGATACATATTCACCATCAATGGAGGTGATGTGAATAAGAAGAGATCAAAGAAATCCTTGGTATATTATTATATAAAATATCTCGAGTAAATTGTGAATTTTGATATTGATAAAAATTTAGTTTAGATAAGAAATATAATCTAAGAGATTAATGTTATGTTGATAAGTAATGTTCTTATCACACACTATTATGATAATATTACAATGAGGAATCTTATAAATTATCCAATATCGCATCGGTGAATGGAGCACATACATCGAAAATATAATCTCTTGTGGGTTTTTTCTAAGATAGGTGATGTCACATTGATATAATTTTCCAATAAATTCAATGTGGTGTACCCCTAAACTAAATCCCTAACTTGGTAGGAACTTGATCATCATGTGAGATCTAGTAGACTAAAAGTCATGAGCAGTTGTCTCTTGTCTTAGTGGGAGTCTGTTAGAGTTTGTGTCCAAGAACTAGCTATTTATACTTAGATTAAATTTATATTTAATGAAGTTAATATTAATAATATATATTATTACGTAATTTTCTTTGTTTTTCAAGACATTACTATAATATTTTTGTAGAGTATCTATCATATTGAAACAGGTCATAAAAGTTCCCCTCTATGATGAGAACCTTGAAATTATATGATGATATTTTAAAAATTATTTTATAGTTGGATATTAATTTATGATAGGACACATAATATGTTGGTAATAAAGTGTGAGTACTCATTAGAAGATGAGACTTCATCCCATGAAGTTCACACTTGGTAATCTCCAAGGTAGAAGATTATGAGAACATAACCACATGTAGTAAATCCACATGTATATATGTCATTGAATATTCTTATATGTTATCATGTATAATTATACTTTAAGATTATTATTAATACATGTCATGACTTATCCACTTTTATTTATTTTCATAAACCATGATGTCATCTGATCATGATGATGTAGGGTACGTTGTGTGTGTCATGAATGATATGTTATTAATGAATAAGTCAAAGAAGGATTTATTACACCCCGTAACTTAATCAAAACATAATTATATGATTTAAAACAAGGGTTATAATTAAATTTAATAGATCATTTTGGTTTATAGTTTTATATAATTATTAAAAAATATTACATAAAAAAATTAAATCCAATATAATATCCATTTTCCCAGAAAATAATTTCTTTATAAAGAAACACTTGATTCATTCAAGGTAATTCCCATATATAGAACATCGACTTTTTTAATGTTTATAATCATAATATATCCTTGTGAATAAACATTTGAAAATGTGGGATGAGAAAAAAAAGCCCAGTAAGGGATATAAAAGGGGAAAAATGTTAATCCATTTATAAACCTGAAAAATCTATAAGAATTGTTTCTATTTCCACAATGAACATTTGACCAAAACTATATATTTAAATTTTTATGACAAATAATTAATTGATTTATATATTTCACAAATTATTTCATATGAAAATATAAATGAAAATAGTAATCATAACGTTTTCTTAAAAAAAAATTCATGAATACATTTCCATGAAATACAATCCTTTCATATTTATTTTAAAAAATGTCATATTTTTTTTTGAAAAACATAAACTCATTTTGTTGACTTTTTAAATCAACAGATTTTCTTTATAAATTATTAAAATAATGTAATGCAGGTACCATATGATATTATATTTACATTTACCACTATAATAACCCTTACAATGGAATCAAAAAAATAGATTATTCCCATATCTCTTATGAGTAACCTGTTGCTTTTAAACTCTATCACTTTACCAAATAAATTAGAGATCTATATCAGGCTCACCTATCCTTAAATATTTATTAGGATCACCCACTATTCATATAAAAGGTATAAGAAACATTAAATAAATACAACACATATATATTTCATTTTAACCAAAAAACTAATTTTAAATTGGAATTCAATCCCATTAGTAATAATAGTTTCGATTATCTCATAGAGAGAAGAAATGGTTTCCTATTCCCTACAATTTTTTTTAAAAACGTTCCAAAATATTTAGAGAAAGATTTTATTTTAAATTAACTATGTAAATATTCATAAGAAACTTTATATTGAATAATGGATATGAAAATCATAAAAATACGTCAAGTCATATATGTTAAAGAAATTCATTTTTCACAATAATAAAAAAAATCAAAATAACCCATATGTTAAATGTCAAAAAGATTAATTTTTAAAACATTAAAAACAAAGATAAAATTAGTTGAACATGAATTTTAATAATATTTTGTTTATAAATAAGGACATTATTGGAACAGTTTTAGGAATATGTAAATGTAGGAGAATGATTTGAAAGAAATACTATAAAACAGGGTTTAAAGAAAAACCCCTTACCTTAAGTCCAATATAGCTTCATACATTCCCTAAATTAGTAATAATAAAATTATATTAGATTTATACTTTATTAATATAATTTTAATGTTAATTTAATTATAATTCCTTTTAATTTATTCATTATCTTGAATTATTTCATTTTCTAATTTGGTATGGTTAGTGTTGTATGTTTTGGGGTTGTTCAGTTTATAACCTTAAAAAAACATCGATGTGTTAACTGTGGTAAAAGGGGTTATAATTAAATTACCTATATAATATTAAAAATTTAATATTTATAATATTTAAACATTAGATACACTTTTAAAATAACTTAGTTAATGAAGTCATGAAAAAAGAATCAGGTTGTTTCATAGAGGTGATAGTTCATACATATGCGTGAGACACATTTTCATTTTTCTACTGAGTGGAATAGAAATAAATTAGTTAATATTTTTGTTTTAAAAATTCATAAATATATTATCAATTTTATATTTATTAATTATATATATATTTATTACCAACCTTTTATGGTGGATATGAAAAATGAATCACATAGCATCGTGGAGGTGGTATTCCACACACACACACACACACGAGAAACCTTATTAATTTATAAAGGATGAAAAGAGTAATAAGGTAAGTAATATATTATATTTAAAGAATCACAATTATATCATTAATATAATATATATTCATTTTACATCATTTTATCCCATAATATGATCTAGCAATGAATAACTAAACACATCACTTCATGGAGGTGGTAATCCAAATGTACACATAAATGATGTTTTTATTTCTCATAAGATGGAAAAGGATATGAAAAAGGGTTTTAACATTATCATAATAACATTGAATTTTTTTAAGATACTTATTTTTTTATTTTATCATGTTTTAATAATATTTTAAGGAGGTATATGAAGAAATAAACTTGAGATAGGTCGGTTAGGACTTTTACCTTCTCCGCAGATATCTCCCATTGGATTACACCTTAAGCCTTCTAGGATTGGTATTTTTTAAAGACCAAGACATATTTAATGACGGGATAGATTTATAGAAGATAATTTGGTAGTTATTGGATGAATTAGAGTGCAAAAAATGTGCGATTAAGGTAGGAGAGGATATTTCCTTTTATAAGTTAGGGAATCGACACACTTGTACTTTTTCCATGTTTTAAAATATTATAAAGTATTAATCATAGGAATTATAGGAACCCGGGACACCCTGAGAGGGGAGGAGTGAATCATGGTGTCAACTTTTTCTTCTTAAAGTTGTGGATCTTATACCCACGTTGGTAGGAACTGATTAAACCTGTATGATGGATATGATCAGTAATGAAACATTCACATGCAATGAGATGACACAACTATTTTTACTTGGTACACCACTAAGGGAAACATCCAAGGAGCATACGCCGACAGGTTGTTAGTCGTACCAAAATCCACTATGCTTCACTAGCTGTAGATTACAAAGGTTCGGGCACAGTCACTCTGTCCCAGGCTCACTACCTTTACAAAAGTTCAGGGATAGCTCACTGCATCCCTCTGGTCACTCCCATTGACTCCCCCTGGTTCACTTCCCTTGGTGAAGTCCCACTCAGTTTATAGACGTGAAGGTCTCTTTAATATATTTGCATTGAAGTCTTTATCTCCTTTTCAGCATGAGACAATGCTTGCATCAGAGTACTGAGTTGATGCTCTTTTGTATTCAATCTTCTCCTTTAGTGTAATAATTGAATGCACTAAATCTTCTTCTTCTCTTCCTTTGATTCCCAATACTAACACCTGAGTGTATTGATATGTTCCCTTATTTCTGTGCAAATATGAGTTTAGTTGCACGAATCATTCTTCTTCTCTTCGCAAAGAACAACGAGGGTGTTAAACACTAGTCTTGGTTGTGCAGTACTAATTCTCTTCGTAAAACCAAATGGGTCACTGTTCTTCCGTCTTCGCAAAGCAGATTTGAGAGTGCTAAGCACTTGTCAAAGCCCAGAAGGACCCCCAAATTTTTCACTCACCCTTCCTAGTGTCTTGCGCGTAAAATTCAAACCTTGCGCGTAAAAATACCTTTTTGGCACGTAAAAGGCTTTTCATGCAAATCTTCTTTTTCGCGCAGAACTTCCCTTTTTCGCGCAACCCTTCAGATTTTAGCGCAACACTCTATACCTCAATTTTTCCACGCGTCAAAGCTCAGAATTAGTCTAAGTGTCAAGCCTCTCTGAATGAGAGGGGTTTACCTCATATTTATAGGCATTTTTGATCCTGCGCGTAAAACCCCTTCCTACATGTAAAACTGTCTCTCAGTTCTTTGAATTACGCGCACCTTAATTTTATTCTCGCGCACCACCTTGGTTTTTCGCGCATCTCATTACTTCTACATTTATCATCATTCTGAACATGAATCCTCTCTTGCGTGTAAAACTTCAAACCCACATTTTGTGCACAACCAACTTTACGTGCACCCGTTTGATTTTCTGCGCACATAGCCCGAACATCTCCGATTTTCATGCGCCTCTTGCCTTTTCCGATTTTCTGTTTTTCCGATTAGATACAATGATTGCGCGAAAAATTCACCCAGCTATTCTGTGCACAACATTTTTTGCACACATTCCCATTTTTCCGCGCATAGCTCTGGTTTTTTGCGCAGCCCATGCCTTTACCATTTTTCAACATTCTGATTCTGAAACACTGTTTGCGCGAAAAACTTCGCTCCACTTATTTCGCACACCATTCCGCTTTTCGCGCCCAAATCAGGAATTTCACGCACACCCCTTATTTTCCGCACACCACTTACACTTTGTGCGCACTTACTTTTGTAGACAATCCATGTCTTCATTTTTCGATTTTGAGGCCCAAAAATTTGGCAAACACTAGGAAACAGCGCCACCTTGTATCTGCTCTTTTTGTACCACCTCCAGATCATCCATTCCTTTGTCGACGTTCTCTGACCAAACATGGATCATTTACCATAGCCCTTGAACTCGACATGCCACCATGGAATCTCCTTTGTCAACAAATTTGTATTTCATTTGTTTGCTTTGTCAACAAGAACAATCAACTCAAAAACACTTCTTCTCAGTGATCTGTATCCTTCAGCAAATCTTCTAATTTCATCACAAAATCACTATCGTGATATGTATTCCTTGAAGGAACAACTTTAGCATCATCATCTTCTCTGACAATGTGATGTGCATGGCCATCTCAAAACTCCAATCCCTGCATGGCCATCTAAGAATTCCAATCATTCCGTGACAATATGATGTGCATGGCCATCTCAGAATTCCAATCCATTGCACATTGTCTTCTTCTTCAACCATCATTATCTACTTAATGCAAAACATATGATTCAGTTTTTCAAGAAGTATCTTGCATGGTTCTCATGTAATCATGAGGAATTGCATGGACTTCATCAAAACCCCATTCTTCTTTAATCATCCTCAGATGGATTATACCTCACTTCTTCATGGTTGTAAACAATGTGTCACCTTTGACACATGTTCTTTGAACTTATGATCAGTACAAAAATCATCTGAATTTCCATTCTTCCATTTCATTGGATTACTTCTTGATCTCCTTCGTTTTGATCTTCATTGACAACTATTGACAACAAATACAACCTTATACACAAAGTGGTTCCAATAAGAATATGGATCCCATAATATAATATTTAAAATATAATATAATAATGATCTAAATAAAATAATATAATGATATTTAATAAGATTTTTTTTGCCTTATTACAAACTATTTACATTAATTAACCCGATTTACCCTTTATTTTCGTGACACATTTTTACCATAGCTACATCTCATAATGACCAAAAAAGAAATTAAACTCATTAATAAACTTGAACCTCCTAATTATAAATATGGAATCCATTTTAATGATTTAATTTGTAATATAGAAATAAATTTCATCTAATATAAGTGTGAAAAATAGAATGAAAAAAAGTTTTTAGAAAATTTAATTGTAAGCCTAAAAATGAACTTATAGAATAACAAAGTATAATGTTGATTCCTATGAAATTATTAATATTATTTTATATAAAATAGATATAATTTTACTTTAAAACTAATTAAAACAATATAATTTTAATTTTAAATTTCTTTATTTAAAGAAAATAATTGGTAGTTTTTAAACAATCAGTATTTTTCACAATTCAATAAAAAATTAATCTTTTCAGAAAAAAAAAATCCAAATAAATTTATGAAATGGTGATTCAAAAAAATGAATAAATTTTTTTGAAATAAAATTTATAAAAGTTTTACAATCTAATTAAAATATCAATACACAAAATGCAATAAAAACCATTTTTGAAGAAAATGTATTTTTAAAGCATAAAATGAATCTATTATCCATAATTTTCTAAAAATCATTAATTAAATGAATGTTAATTAATTATAATGAATATATAATCTACCTATTTAATTATAATCATTTATCAACAATGATTAATTTAATACTTTAAGATAAAAATTCATTACACACATAAAAACTATTTTATAAAAATTATATATTTTACCATCAAAAGATTTTATCTTCATTTTTGAACGATAGATAATCAGTGTAAAATTTATTATTAATTTTACAAAGGAAAAAAATCTACATATATTTAGTAATATGATTATTCCTATCCATACCCACCATATCAATAGCTATTTTATAATGATCATATTTAAATAATAATATTTATATACTATGTTGTGGTTCTTTTAAGCTCGGTATTGCATATACCACGCACTATCAAATATATTTTTATGGAAGAAAAATTCTAAAATTTCAGGGTGTTGCATTAAACCCTATTGAAGAAATTTTTTCCTCAGAGTTTCAACTCATAACCTATAAAATGAGTTTAAAAAAGTATTTAAAAAAAATAACAATTCCAAGGAGTGGAAGATAAAACATATAATCATGAAAATAAAAACCATTTTAATATTTTACAATAACTTTGTCGAAAACACACATAGAAAAGATAATAAAATATCATTTTAAAAAGTGGATAATTGAAAAATGTAGGTCACCTGGAGTATCACCTTATCGGGTTCCCATATAAAGAGAACATTGGTAATAATTGAAAATATAGGCATGAATGAGAAAAATAATATACAAAGAATAATAGAGAGTGATAAAGAACATGATTATGAAAAAAGTAATTACAAGAAACCATATATCATTAAGGGATAAATTTAATGAACCAAAACAAAAACCATCTCAAACTGGTACCCGACCTGATTAGCCATGTACCCGAAGTGAATTCATGATCCCCAGGGGCTTATAACTAGCACCCAATCATCAAAAAACAACTAGAGGGAATGATTTCTTCCAACCCTAAGTAAAAAAAACTTGAAATACATACAAATAAAAGAATGAAATATTAGAAGATACTAATATATTCCATAATAGAAGATAAACACTGGAAACCAAAAAACTCAAGAGTAGAGACAATATCCAAGTATAGGTCCAACTATACAGGTATACCAAAATAGGAAAACCAATAATGAAAATGGCGTACCTATAATAAATATATGCATATTATAATTTATCCAATTAAAAAAGGGTTTGTATAGAAAAGGAAACAAAAAATACCTCAAGAAAACACACCCGTCACACCATCATCAAAACTTCATTTTTTATTATTATCGAAAAATCACTTTTAAGGAAAAAGTTAGAAACCCCAAGAGAATACCTAGTTATTAAAGGAAAACATAAGGATATTGGAATTTGTATCCTTAATAAGTTTGTAAGAAAAAGAAGTTATCGATGTTTCTGGATCATCCTTTATAAGGTCTTCAAATTGATGCACCCGTCTATCCTACACTTGTATGTATTCCTCTTGGTTTATTTTCCCCACATTGAAACTTCTTACTAGGATACGATTATGCTTTTCAATAAAATCCCTTTGTTATCTATTGATGTCCACCATAATGGTCATTTCCATCATTTTACCACCATATTATGTTGGATCTTTGATCATAAGGTATTTCTCCTCCATTTCTTCTCCTTAATGCAGAAGTAGCTCCCAAGGTTACTCAGGATCCATGCCTGTATTCTGTAGAACATTTCTGATGGGATAAGCCCCATCGACCATGGCTTCTACTCAACCAACATATACATTGATGTTTATAACACCTTCCCGCACTTGTACCTTCACCTTCATAGTAGAAGATGTCTCCATTTGTGTAGGCAGATAAGAATAATCCTTGTGTCCTTTCTTTTCTCCATGACGGGCCATCCTCCTCATCGGGCTACATATGTCGCTATAGTAAAATTCTTGAGTACTGACTCTTGACAGCTGGATATAATAGTCATCACCATACTCATCCCTTAGAATACCCTGATCCTCATTGATAAGTTATGACATATTTACCTCCTAGTCATTCCCATCATTATCTAAGCTCTTAAAGAGATTATATAGCTTAATAGCTGGAAACACTCTTTTCGGGCTTGACCTGTTCACTAGAAATGAATCATCTTGGGGATACTCACATCCATTGGTATCAAGTTCTATAAGAAAAAACTCCATATAAGAAGAATAATTGGGGGACACTGGACCTTACTCAATGACCATTAGAATTTCCACAACTAGATTAGAACCATAAATATGGGCCAGAACATCTGCAGCATCGAGATTAGCCAAACCAGATTCCACTTGTCCCAATGGACCATGCACAATAGGTGTGTACACACCCAAGTATCTCCTCAAACAGTTGAAAAAATCAGAAACGAATGGAATACACTATGAATACTCATGATGAAAAACCTTTTCCAAAACTAATTCAGAGCCAACATGCCTCTTCCCATATGAACTTTCTTCCACAACCAAGGGAACCTTCACAACCACACTAGCTCCTGGGTTGGACTCCTCAATGAAGTTAACAGATGATTCAGAAACTAAATTGGACTTTTCATAATCCCCCATGGCCTTTATATTGATTCCCTCATCAAATCAAGTAGAAGGAAGGGCCATTCGAGAGAACCCCATCGATTGGTTCCTGCAATTGGAGTCATCATGGCCAAGAGGGTTGAAGGAGAAACAGAAGAGAACCCATGGTTCATAGAAAACTATCACAAACCAGGCCGGGTCACCATCCGAACTGGTCCGTGACATGGACCGAAGGGCTTTCCCGATCCCCATGGGCTGACACAAGTGGCCGAGTATCAAAAGTAACACATGGGAACGATTTACCCGAAATCGTGAAAACAAAACTATTAACAAGATAAATAAAGTAAAACTGTAAACTGACAACCAAAAATTCCCTATAACTAAAAATCAAATTTAAAGGTTTACAACTTGAGCCAACATCCAAAATTAAACTACAACAAAAGAAACTAAAACTCTAACTCAAACCTTCAAGCAATGAGAAAGGTGAAACGTCCACACAACATAAACACCAACCTGCATGAGAAGACCATAAAAGGACAAAACCACTATTGCTGAGCATGATGCCATAACCTGGAATACACAAAGAACAAGTTCTCTATAAACCCAAAGGTGTATGTACGGTGTGAGCTAAGAGCCCAGTAAGACATCACCCAAAAAATGGTTCCACGTATAAGCATTAAATGACAAATACATTAACAGGATAAATAAATGAAAGGACACTAAATCTTGAACAATTTTAAATAAACAACTTCTATAAAGAAAAAACATTCAAATAGAACAACTTAAATAAAAGAAAACACAGTTTCATTTAAGAAAAAAACCAAACCTTCACGAAAACCCAAAAGCTACACCGCATGCTGATCGTGAGTGTATTGTAGTCCAAGAGCTCCAAAAGTGGGAGAGGCCCTATAGGTACTAGAAAAAAGAAAGAATGGGACGTAGAACATCGCATCTCAGTGAGAAGTAGTATAGGAATCATAACAAAATACGTTCTTGTGTATGAGCTAATAGTAGGGCAAAACATCCATAACCAAATGGTCTCTAATCATCATCCAATGTTTAGTTAGTGTATTAATCGTCAAACCATCTAAGTGAAACTGGGATAAAGCTGCTTCAGTATCACTAGCACGCTAGATCTATTCCAGCCACCTAGTACCCAGGCTTAACCTTTTGTGCTCAAGATGTTACAATTTCACATTTCATGTCAAACTCAAATGAAAAAAAAAACAAAAAGGATGTTACCTAAACCCAACACCACACTTGCACACACAAAAAATCCATTAGAAATATTCTGCATGAAAAATACATTACATAACTCAATTAAACCATTTTTTCACCATTATTAATTATTTACTAAAACATATTAAATTTTTTTAACTATTAGAGTTGGTGTTCTGAGAACCAACTATTTGTACATTGATTACATGAATGTACACTTATTATATATTGTTCTTTGTTCTGCATGACTATAATATAATAATGTCCTGGAATATTTGTTGCATAAATAAGGTCATGGAAGATCCCCACTATTATGAGAACCTTTAAATGCTATAATAATATTCTTAAATAAAGTTCTACGGTTGGATGACTTACTATGACATGACCCATAGTTTACAAACCATCATGTGCGAGTACTTGTAAGAAGACGAGACTCTCCCTCATGGAGTTTGCACTTGGTAATCTATAATATGGGAGATTATGAGAATAGACCCACCAGTAGTAATTTCGTATGTCTTGGTTTCATTGGACATTACTATCTATGAGAGTGTGTAATGGTCATTAAACTGGAAGATTATCATTAACTCATGTCATTACTCACGCACTTAGATTTGCTGATGAAAACCGTCATGAAGACAGTTGGCGGGAAGTAGGGTACGTTGGGTGCGTCATGAATGACATGTTGTTATTTGATATGTCAGGTTAGGATTTTACCTTCCATTTTTATGGAAGTAGATATCTTGGTTCCTTTGATTCAAATAAAACTGTCGCCCAAATTCCATGGCCATGGTGTAACAATGAGTTTATTTCTGGAATTTAAAGAATTACAGATCAAGAATATAAGTTTATGACACCACCATGAAACTTTCTTGATGAGATATTGAGACAATAGGATTAAATTACATGGTAAGTTTTCATATGAGGTGACACGTCAATGCAGTGTCACCTTCTTTCTCTTGGGTTCTTTGGCCCGTTTCTAGACATTAATCTTGGACTTTAGGTAAGCCCACCTAATGCCAACGAGAAAGAGGCCTAGAGGGTCACACACTAAGTGTATCAAAGTATCTCAAGTAGAATAAAGATTATTCCCGTACGTGGTTTAATAATTATTCAAGGAATACTAAATCGTTTTAATGATGGAGGAAGAATAAAATGAAAACAAGATATACACGTCGTGTATTATTGATTACACGCCGCGTAGTTTCCATTTTGGAAAGGAAATAAAAAACAAGTACACGCCGTGTAATAATGATTACATGTTGTTTAGTTTTATGAAAAACAAGTACATACTCTATATTAATGATTACACACCATGTAGTTTTTCCAGTCAGGATTTTTAGTAAATAATTTTTTTTATTAAATGATATTTATTACAATCAACATGGGTGCATGTCATGGAATTAATGATTCGACATGGGGGTTTTCAATAAGATTTAATGAAATAAATAAAATGCGTAAGGTGTTTATTTATTCTCATAACTCTATAACCTCAAACCTATTTATAAATATCCTCACAACCCCAATACCTTTCCTTAATCATTGTGCACAACAATTCTGTAGAATTATCTCAAGGAAGAAAGAATTCCTTCCTCCAAGAACGCTCTCAAGATAGAGAGAGGGATCCTCCTCCATCGGATCAAAGTGATCTAAGGCAGACAATACAAGCAAAGGTTTCTCCATGCGAGCACCCATAGACTCCTTTTGCAACATCCAGTGATACGTGGTGCACGTGTGGATCACCGCTAGAAGAAGTCTACACTTGGATTCTGCGACGCAATGACGAATCACATCGGAACATGATCATAAATATTTATAAAGAAATAATGACTTAAAAGATACTTCTTTTCAATTAATTAAATTAATTATAATCAACTTCTGATGATCCTCGTTTTTGGTTACAAGACTATTCTTCTTATTTGTCTATTTCTGTGATTTGATCCATGGAGTTTGGCTTTTATCGTCATATTGATCCTGGATTGATCATTGTAAATGATAAAAATCCAAGTGGGAACATCCACCCACGAGCTTCCGCTGTGCCCAGAACCTTCAAATGGTATCAGAGGGAGGTTACAATGTTGATTATAGTTATTTAATTTTTGTTGATAATTTATGCATTTATATTTGATTCAATTCAAGATAAATCTTTCTATAAATCTGAATGAATGAGATATATTCTTCCTCCTATGTTTCTTGATTCACATTACAGAAACAACATTTAGACTTTAATTTTTATTATAATAAAAATGAGGAACTCAGCCATACGAGCCACTCTTTCTGTCTGTACAACATAAGAATACACAGTATGTAGTGAAAACTACATGCCGTGTACATAGGTTCAATGAACCAGTACTGGTTTTCCAAACCACACCGTGTGAATTGAGTATACCTAAGTATTTATTACATTGTGTTGACCAGAAATTAATGGCATATGGAAACTGGAATACATGGCGTTTATGTTGAATCAACATGTTGTGTAGTTCGATCCGACCCAGGTGAAACTTTGTACAAGGAGAAGCTTCGTACCATGTACACGAGATTTCTAGGCCAGTAACTGCGTAACAAGGAAGTACACACCGTGTTAGATTAGTCTACACACCGTGTAATCCAAAATTTACAAATTACCTAAAAACACACCAAATTCCCCAGCGTGTAATTTGGATAAAGGGTTAAAACAAAAACACGCTGTGTAATATAGAGTATACACCATGTACTTTCCAGAAATGAAATTTCACCAGGATTCCTCCAAATGTACAAAGAAACTGTACAAGGAATATGGATGAGAAGAGTCTCAAGGAAATTCAGAAAGGAATTTAAGATAAATAAATAATTAATTATAATATCATAATTAATTCAAGCGTGACTTATCTTGAATAATAAAATGATTTAAAAAATTTGAATTCTAAATATGCGTAAATGTCATTGCATGCTATGAGTGATCATGAGCTAGACCAAAGACCCTTTTTGTGTGTTTTATTTCATTTAAATTTATTTAAATTCATTGTCCTGTGAGCCTTCTTCCAATAAAATTTAGGGTATACGTGCCCATTGTTTCTTTAATGTAAACCCCATGTAATGGAGGATCTCCCAAGTCAGAGGAGACGGTTCAAAAACTGAAGTTGAGGTGAAACCAACCCAAGAAGATACAAAGGTGGATAGGTGGGAGCTTCAAAACACGAACCATTGGTTTAAGGTGTTTTCCCCTAGGTCAGGGTTATCTTATCAAACCGCTAGATAAGCTAACCAATATAAGCTCATGATGAAGCCATCTTATTTTATTTCTATCTTATTTCTTGGTTTATTTATTATGTATGTGTTGTCACGATCACGTAATTAATGAAATAAATAAGCATGTAGAGATAGAATGAAATAAAAACTAGACTATGCATAAACATTATCAGAACATGGTTAATCACTTAAGCAAGCATCACTTAATATTAACAAGCATTTGATAATGAAAAACTACATATTTTGAATAAAATACCTCAAAGAAAATATTAAGTCAGACCAAGCCTTGTGTTACTTGATTAATGGTAAGGCTCAATAAAACTATGTGTTTGACCAACCCTTGTTGGGACACTTACTTTTATAAAGGAATCTCTTGTGAAAGTTTCAGATTGACTTAAAAATTTTACATCAAGAGGAGTAGCCCTTGATAGACTTGTTGTAAAATGGAGGAAAGTGTTGAGGAAATCCAATTCATGATTTCAGGATTGGGGAGTACACTCAACAAATCAAGGAACTATAAGCTCATAGTTGGAAAATACCTACCTAAATAAATATCTTCTAATAGCTTGACCAACCATTGTTGGGTTTATGCGAAGAGGAATATGGATTTTTTACACTAGAATGTCAAAGAAACTAGACATTCCAAGTTCAATGATGATGGCTATTGGGACTTGATAAAATACTGGGAGACTTAATAAAATTTATTATTTCTCATAAAATGTAATCAATAAAGTACTGAAAAATCTACTCTTTTAATTTGTTTAATAAATATGAAAAACTCATCAACCACATTTTCTCTGTGATCAATTCTGGATAAAGACAATATCCTCACTGGTAGTAACTTTCAGGAATGGTTGAGGAACCTTAGGGATATCCTACGCCATGAATGAACGTTTTATGTGCTAGAGTCCTCACTTCCTAATTCACCTGCCCAAGGGGCAAGTGATGAAGATTTACTGGTCTATGATCAACATTTGAGCGATACACTCAACGTTCAATGTTTGATGCTATCATCAATGTCTACTTAACTCATAAAGTCTCATGAATACATGGATTCCTATAGCATGATCAAGCACCTCTGTGGTCTATACTAGGAGGGAGCAAGATAGGAAAGGTTTGAGATCTTTAAGGCTCCATTTTAGAGCATGCTTGGAGAGGGTGCTCCAGATGGGACTCATGTAGTCAAGATCATTGGCTACATTGAGCGCTTAGAGGTTCCAGGGTTTAAACTCCCCGAAGAACTGGGTACCGATCTCATTCTTGAATCACTCCCCCAGAGCTTCTCTAACTTTGTTGTAAATTTAAACTTGAAAAACATTGATAATTATCTATTTAATCTTCTTATCCTTATTCGCCAAGTGGACAATGATATGAAGTGTGAAAATCCTTCGGTACTTATGGTGAATAAAAGGAAAGGGAATGTGAAGAACTATAAGCCCAAACCTTCTTTTAGGCCTTCCAAGAAAAGGAAGATCAAAGGGGAGAAAAGAGAATAGGAGGCTATTTGTTTTGCATGTGGCAAGAAGGGCCACTGGAAGAAAAACTGCACCCATCCAAGGAAGAAAGGGGAAGCTTCAGGTGCATTTGTTATCGAATGAAATCTATCTATTTCTACTAATTGGGTATTAGATACAGCTTGTAGTTCTCACACCTGTATCCAAATTTAGGAACCATGTAGATTCAGAAAGATTGATCGAGGTGAGGTGGATCTTTGAGCAGCCAACAAAGCCAGACTCACTGCTATAGTTGTCAAAGACTACCACCTCACATTGCCTACTGGGATGGTCTTATTATTAAGAGTATGTTATTATGTACCCTGTATAACCAAAAACATTATTTTTGTATCCATATTAGATACTGATGGATTCATCTTCAAGTTTGGAAATGAATGTTGCTACTTTTATAAAGATAGACTTTGTTTTGGTAGGGAACATTTATATAACAACCTTTATGTGTTAGACTACACAAAACAAGTAATGGAAATCGATGACAATGTTAATTCACATGACTCATACCACACCCAACATTTGCATCACCATCCAAGTCATGTCAATGAGAAACGTTTGAAAAAATTACATCAAGATGGGTATTTAGATTATTTTTAACTAAAACCACTTGGTGTATGTCATGGGTGTCAATAATGCAAAATGACCAAAGCCCCCTTTAGTAGGAAAGGTGAAAGGGCTAAAGAGCTTATATAATTAGTTCACACAGATGTGTGTGGATCATTTCTAGTTGAAGCAAGGGGTGGGTTCTTATACTTCATAACTTTTACTGATTATTTTAGTAGATATGGGTATATTTACTTAATGAGGTATAAGTCATATTCTTTTGATCAGTTCAAATAATACAAGAATGAATTTGTGAACCAGCTTGGTAAGTAGATTAAGAATCTCCTCTCAGACAGAGGAGGATAATACCTTAATCAAGACTTCATTGGTTTCTTATGGGAGTTTGGGATTCTATCTCAACTCTGTCCTCCTTACACGCCTCAGTGTAATGGTGTAAGTGAATGGAGGAACCTCACCCTATTGGACATGGTGAGATAAATGATAAGTCATGCAAGTCTTCCATTATCCTTTTGGGGATATTCATTACAAACAGGAGCACACATACTAAACCAATTACCAACTAAATCAATAAACGGTATTCCATATGAGTTATGGAGTGGATGCAATGCCATGTTATCGAATTTACATGTGTGGGGTAGCGAAGCATTTGTCAAGGCCTCTTCAGGTACCAAAATTTCACCTCGAGGCACAAAGTGTATCTTTATAGGATATCCCAAGGAAATAAGTGGATATTACCTAAACAACCCCTCAGATAAAAAAGGTACAGTGGCAGGACACACCATATTCATTGAGAGGGAGAACATCTCCAAAAGAGATAGTAGGAGAGAGACAAACTTCTATGAATTCAAGGCTCAAGATACACAAGAGTTGGTATAAGAATAGATTCCACAAAGCCCCATGGAAGAAAAATCTGTTCAAGAGACACAAGAACTATGTAGGAGCACGAGAGAGGTGAGAGAACCAGAATGATATGGTTTTCTTGTCACTGAGGATGGTGACTCATTATTGGTTGACAATGATGATCCTCTTACCTACAAGGAAGCAGTTGAAGGCATAGATGTTCCCAAGTGGCAAGAAGCCATGAATTCTGAAATAGATCCCATGTACCAAAACGAAGTCTGGATTTTGGTATATTCTCCAGTTGATGTAAAGACTATTGGTAATAAATGGGTATTCAAGAAGAAACTGGACATGGAGGGACAAGTTAGCACCTATAAGGCATGAATGGTTGCAAAAGGTTTTAGACAGCGTCAAGGAATTGACTCTGATGAAACCTTTTCACTGGTTGCGATTCTGAAATCCATAAAAATCCTATTGGCCATTACTGCTTATGATGACTATGAAATTTGGAAAATGGATGTCAAAACATCATTCCTTAATGGGAACCTCCAGGAAGATGTCTACATGACACAACCTGAAGGGTTTGTGACTCCAAATGATGCCAAAAAGGTATGCAAGTTGCAGAAATCCATTTATGGATTAAAGCAAGCATCAAGGTCATGGAACGTTCATTTTGATGAAGCCGAAATGGAATTTGGCTTTGTTAAGAATGAATGTGAGCCTTGTGTCTACAAAAGGTTTAGTGTAAGTGCAGTCGTTTTCTTAATAGTATATTTCAATGACATATTACTAATTGGAAATGAAGTACTTGTCTTACCGTAAGTTAAGGAATGGTTGGATATATGCTTCTCTATGAAAGACTTGGGCGAGGCAGTATATATTCTTGGGATCAAGATCCATCATGATAGATCCAAGAGAATTCTAGGTCTGAGTCAAAGTACATACATTAACAAGATACTGAAGAGATTCAGTATAGAATAATCCAAGAGGGGATTGTTTCCAGTGTCACATGGAATTCATATTTCCAAGAAAATGTGTCCTTAGACACATGAGGAAATAAAGAAAATGACAAGGATCCCTTATGCATATGCGATTGGTTCAATAATGTATGCTATGATATATACAAGTCTAGATGTTGCTTATGAATTAAGCGCAGTAGGTAGATATCAAGCTGATCCAGGAGACCTCCATTGGATGATAGTCAAGACTATCCTTAAGTATTTGAGGCATACTAAGGATATGTTCCTAGTTTATGGAGGAGATAAGGAACTAGTCAACAGAGGACATATAGATGCTAGTTTCCATACTGATCAAGATGACATGAAGTCACATAATGGATACATCTTCAGTTTTAATGGAGGTGTAGTGAGCTGGAAGATCTTAAATCAAGGTGTGGTGGAAGATTCTACAGTGGAGTCTGAGTATATCACAGCTTCTAAGGAAGATAAAGAAGTAGTATGGATGTGAAGCTTCATCCAAGAGTTGAATGTAATACCTAGCATTAAAGATCTTATCACACTCTATTGTGATAATACTACAATGGTGGAACTTGAAAAAGATTCAAGGTCACCTCAGCGGACAAAGCACATACTTTAGAATTATCATCTCTTGAGAGATTTTTCTCAAAGAGGTGAAGTTGCAGTGAGCAATATTTATACTGAAGACAACATGGCGGACCCCTTGACTAAATCCTTAACTCAGTAGAAACAGGATCATCATGTGAGGTCTAGCAGACTAAAAGTCATAGGTAGTTGTCTCTAGTCCAAGAGGGATTTTGTTAGAGTTGGTGTCCTGAGAACCAACTGTTTTTCCTTTAATTACATCAATTTACACTTATTATATATTGTTCATTGTTTTGAATGACTATAATATATTAATGTCCTAGAATATTTTTTGCATAAATAAGGTCATGGAATATCCCCACTATGATGATAACCTTGAAATTATATAACAATATTCTTAAATAAAGTTATATGGTTGGATGATGTACTATGACAGGATACATAGTATACAAACCATCATGTGCGAGTACTCGTAAGAAGACGAGACTCTCTCTCATGGATTTCACACTTGGTAATCTCCAAGATGGGAGATTATGAGAATAGACCTGACAGTAGTAATTCCGAAAGTCTTGGTGTCATCAGACATTACTATCTATGATCATGTGTAATGGTCCTTAGACTAGAAGATTATCATTAACTCATGTCATGACCCACACACTTAGATTTTCTAAAGAAAACCATCACGAAGACAATTGGAGGGATGTATGGTACATTGGTTGTGTCACAAATGACATTTTGTTAATGGATAAGTTGAGGAAGGATTTATCCCTTCCATATTTATATAAGTAGATATCTCAGGCCCTTTGATTGAAATAGAACTATCACCCAAATTCCATGGCCATGGTGTAACGATGAGTTTATTTCTAGAAGTCAAAGAATGGCAGATCAAGCATATAGGATTATGAAACTACCATAAAACCTTATTGATGAGATATTGAGACAGAAGGATTAAATTACATGGTAAGCATTCGTATTAGGTGACACATCAATGTAGCGTCAACTTCTTTCTCTTGGGATCCTTGACCAGTTTCTAGACAGTAATCATGGGCTTTAGGCAACCCCGCCTAATGCCAACAAGAAAGAGGCCTATAGGGTCGCACACTAAGTGTATCCAAGTATCTCAAGCAGAATAAAGATTATTCTCGTATGTGTTTAATAATTATTCAAGGAATCCTAAATCGTTTTAATGATGGTGGAAGAATAAAATGAAAACAAGATATATGCACCATTTATTAATGATTACACGCTGTGTAGTTTTCATTTTGGAAAGGAAATGAAAAAAAGTACACGTCGTGTATTAATGATTAGATGCCATGTAGTTTTATGAAAAACAAGAACACACCACGTATTAAAGATTACATGCCATGTAGTTTGTCCAGTTGGGATTTTGAGGAAATAATATTGTTTTATTAAATGATATTTTTTATAATCAGCGTGGGCGCATGTCAAGGAATTAATTATTTGACATGGGGGTTTTCAATAAGAGTTAATGAAATAAATAAAAGGCATAACACATTTATTTATTGTCATAACTCTATAACCTCAAACCCAATTATAAATATCCTCACAACCCCAACACTTTTCTTTAAACGTTGTGCTAAAAAATTATGGAAAATTCTCTCAAGGCCAAAAGAAATAGTTCCTCCAAGAACGCTCTCAAGAACGAGAGAGAGAGATCCTTCTCCATCGGATCAACGCGATATAAGGTAGAGAATGCAAGCAAAGGTTCTTCCACGCTAGCACCCGAAGACTCCTTTGGTGACGTCAAGAGATATGTGGTGCACGTGTGGATCACCACTAGAGGAAGTATACACTTGGCTTCTATGATGCAATGAAGATTCACAACAGAATGTGATCAAAACTATCAATGAAGAAAGAATGCTATGAAAGGTACTTCATGTCAATTAATTAAATTAATTATAATCAACCTGTGATGATACTCATTTGTGGTTTTGAGACTATTTTTCTTCTTTGTCTATTTCTGTGATTCAATCCATGGAGTCTGGCGTTTATCGTCGTATTAATCTCAGATTGATCATTGTTAATGACAAAAAGACAAGTGGGAACATCCACCCACGAGCTTCCACTGCACTCAGAACCTTCAAATGGTATCATAGGGAGGTTACAATGTTCATTATAGTTATTTAATTTTCGTTTATAATTTATGCATTTAAATTTTATTCAATTCAAGATAAATCATTCTATAAATCTGAATGAACGAGATCTATTCTTCCTCTTTTGTTTCTCAATTCACATCACAAAAACAACCTTTTAATTTTAATTTTCATTAAAATAAAAATGAGGAAATCATCCAGACGAGCCTCTCTTTCTGTCTGTACAACATAAGAATACACGGTGTGTAGTGAAAACTACACACCGTGTACTTAGGTTTAACGAATCGGTATTGTTCTACCAAACCATGCCGTGTGAATTGAGTATACCTAAGTATTTATTAGACTGTGTTTACTAGAAATGAATGGCGCGTGGAAACTGGAATACATGGTTTGTATGTTGAATCAACATGTCATGTAGTCTGATCTGGCCTAGGTGAAACCGTGTACAAGGAGAAGCTGTGTACCCTGTATACGGGATTTCCAGGCCGTAAACCATGTAACAAGGAAGTACACACCTTGTTAGATTAATCTACATTCAGTGTTCTCCAAAATTTCCAAAGTATAGAAAAACATGCCAAATCCCTCAACGTGTACTTTGGATAAAGGGTGAAAACAGATATACACCATTTAATATATCCTACACCCCATGTACTTTCCAAAAATGGAATTTCACCAGGTTTCCTCCAAATATACAAAGACACCATAAAAGGAATATGGATGAGAATAAACACATTTAAATTCTGAAAGGAATTTAAGATAAAGAATTGATTAATTATAAGATCATAATTAATTCAAGCATGACTTATCTTGAAAAATATAATGATTAAAAGAATTTGAATTCTAAATATGCGTAAATTTCATTTCATTCTATGGATGATCATTAGCTAGGACAAAGACCGTTTGTGTGTGTATGGTTTAATTTAAATTTATTTAAATTCATTGGCCTGCGAGCCTTCTTCCAATAAACTTTAGGGCCTGTGTGCGCATGGTTTCTTTAATGTAACCCCATTTAATGGAGGATCTCCCAAGTCATAGGAGACGGTTCAAAACTTGATGCTGTGGCAAAACCAACCCAAGAATATACAAAGGTGGATAGGTGGTAGCTGCAAAACACGAACCATCAGTTCAAGGTGTTTTCCCTATGGCTGGGTTAGCTTATCAAACCATTAGATAAGCTAACCAGTAGAAGCTCATGATCATGCCATCTTATTTTATTTATGTCTAATTGCATGCTTTATTTATTATGTATGTGATGTCGCGATCACATAATTAATGAAATAAACAAGCATGCAGAGATAGTGTAAAATAAAATCTGGACTATGCGTAAACATTATCAGAACATGGTTAATCACTTAAGAAAGCATCACTTAATATTAACAAGAATGTGATTATGCAAAACTATGCATAAAGAATAAAATCCCTCAAATACCATATTAAGCCAGACTAAGGCTTCCGTTACTTGATTAAGGGAAATACTCAATAAAACTATGTGTTTGTTCAACCCTTTTTGGGACACTTACTTTTGTAAATGAATCTCTTATGAATGTTTCAGGTTAACTTAAACATTTTACATCAAGAGGAGTAGCCCTTGCTAGACTTGTTGTAAAATGGAGGCAAGTGTTGAGGAAATCCAAGTCAGGATTTCTATATTGGGGAGTACACTCAACAGATCAATGAACTATAAGATCACAGTTGGTAAAGACCTGACTTCCTAAATACCTTCTAAAAGCTTGACCAACCATTGTTGGGGTTATGCGAAGGGGAATATGGATCCTTTCCAGTAGAATTTCGAAGCAACTGGAAATCTTGAGTTCAATGGTGAGGGCCATTGGGACTTGATAAAATAGTGGGAGACTTAATAAAATTTATTATTTCTCATAAAATGTAATCAAGAAAGTAATGATAAATCTACTCTTTTAATTTTTTGAATCAATATAACAAACTCGTCAACCACATTTTCTCTGCGATCAATTCTATAAAAAGACAAAATCCTCACCATCAGTAACTTTTAGGAATGGTTTAGGCACCATCGAGTTATCCTATGCCCTGAACGAAAGTTTTACATGCTGGAGTCCTCACTTCCTAATTTGCCTGACCAAGGGGAAAGTGATGAAGATTTACTGGTCTATGATCAACATTTGAGCGATGCACTCAACATTCCATGTTTGATGCTATCATTAATGTCTAGTGAGCTCAGGATGTCTTATGGAGACATGTATGCCTATAGCATGCTCGAGCACCTCCGTGGTCTATACCAGGAGAAAGTAAGACAAGAAAGTTTTGATATATCCAAGGCTCTATTTCAGAGGAAGCTTGGAGAGGGTTCCCTAGCTGGGCCTCATATAGTCAAGCTTATTGGATACATTGAGCGCTTGGATGTTCTAGGGTTTAAACTCCCCGAAGAACTGGGTACCGATCTCATTCTTTCATCACTCACCCAGATCTTCTCTAACTTTTTTATGAATTTCAAGATGAACAACATTGAGAAGTATCTATCTAATCTTCTTATCCTTATTCTCCAAGTGGAAAATGATATGAAGCATGAAAATACATCTGTCTTTATGGTGAATAAAAGGAAAGGGAAGGCGAATAAATTTAATCCCAAAGCTTCTTCAAGGCCTTCCAAGAGAAGGAAGATCAAAGGGGAGGCAAGAGAACATGAGGCTGTTTGTTTGGCATGTAGCAAGAAGGGCCACTAGAAGAAAAACTACACCTAGCCAAGGAAGTAAGGGGAAGCTTTAGGTGCGTTTGTTATCAAATACAATGTACACACGTCACAAACACCAACCTGCATGAGAAGACCATAAATGACCAAAACCACCATCGCTGAGCATGATGCCACAACCTAGAATACACAAAGAAAAATGTCTACATACACCCAAAGGTGTATGTAGGGTGTGAGCCAAGAACCCAGTAGGGCGTCACCCAAAGATGTATGTTGGGTGTGATCTAAGAACCCAGTAGTCCGCACAAAAAATACATTATATAACTCAATTAAACCATTTTTTCACCATTATTAATTATTTAATAAAATATATTAAATTTTGTAAACAAGTTCTTTAAAAAGAGACATGGACTGACTTAACACACAAAACCAACCAATCCCTCGTTCATGACTAAACACACCCAACCACATACCGAGAACAAAACCTGCACCACTTACATCAATTAATAAACCAACCACATAGTTAAAAGACATTTTCCTGATTAAAAAAAACACAAGAAATATTATTAAGCAATTTCAGAAGATAAAACATGAATTTAAACAATAAAGACCCACTCAAACCCTCTTTTGGAAAAAACACACATGAATGCCAAACCAGAACAAAAACCGCGCACTTTGCGCATTTTCACAAAAAAAAAACAAAATTTATAAAACACTAGCAGATAGTTCAGTGTAGCTTTTCATAGCAACAACCCATTCAAACCAAACAAAACCTTCCCTTATGACCAAACACATGAAACAATGTGTTGGAAACACACTTAACACCACTTTCACAACTGAAAAGATAACTGCACATATTATTAAACACTAATGATAGACTAAATAATAGTTTCCAAAGAAAGAACATACCCTCACCACATAAACATACTGCCAAAATAATATAACACATAGAAAAAATTCAAGATAACCAAATCCGCACCCAAAAGAATTAATCAAGGAATATTATAAATTTAATAATCAAGCAAATTAACTTATCAAATAATGTTTAAACACAAACCACCTACCTCGGTGTTGATTTTTCCTAAATCTTGTGTGGATATTCATCCAAACCTAATATGCACAACAAAAAACTCAATGTAACCCTAAAACAAGAATCGGACCAAAGATAACATCAAAATCAGACAAAAAACCACATAAACTCTAACATGGTAATCTACAAAAAAATAACCAAGAAAGCTAAATAAAATGCACCCACGGTGGGGATTTACGAGCACGTTGGAGAGGTGTGGAGGTATGCTACAGTTAGAAAATCCGTCTGAGAAGGGTTGAACCTACAAGGAGGAGGAGCACCAGGCTTGGTCGCGACCAATAGGGGAGGCTGGGGTGGCACATTAGCTATCCGAGGGAGGGAAGCCAGACGGGAGCAGGAAGGCTGATGCGACGGGGCTAGACAGAAAAGGGATACATGCTGGAGTGGTTTGAGCTAGCCAAATAGGGGAGTTCGTGCTGGTCCTATTGCGCATAAGGGGGGTGAAGGGGGCAACGATGGATCAGAGGGCGCGATGGGATGGTGGCCGGATGGGAGTGTAGGGGCACGACATGTTGGGAGGTGATGACACAGATCAGATGGGGTTGGCTGAGAGGAGTCTGGAAAGGGAGAAGGGCTATGATTGGGATTATAGGGGAGGGGGTGTGACAGTGGATGGATGAGGGTCAGGGTGGAGGTGCAAGCCGGGGCGGGGGGGGGGGGGGGGTCTGTGACTTGGTGGTATACAGTCAAGGCAGCTGGTGGGAGGAAGGAGAGTGTCGGCCGATATTTTCTTGAAGGGATGGATGCCGGTGACCATGGGGGGTGTGCTGCGAGTTGGTCGGCCAGGCATATGGCTGGTCAAAATCCACGAGCATGCTGGCCGAGGAGTGGTGGAGCAGCCTGATGGGGCTGGCCATGGGTGTAGGAAGTTGGTGTGCTAAGAGGAAGAGGAAGGGATGGTTGGGGTGCAGCAGACCAAAGGAAGAAGAAGGTAGAAAAATTAGGGTTAAGGAGGAGGTATCACATGACAAAGGGCGGGGTGAGGGAAAAGAGAGAAAAAAAGAAAGAAAAGATAAAATAAAACAAAAAAAAACTCAAAAAAGGTGCAATAATAATAATAATAATAATAATAATAATAACAATAATAATAATAAACCAAAACAAGATTAATAATAATAAATAAAATAACATAAGTATCAATACTAATATTAATAATAATAATACTCAATAATAAATAATAACAGTCTCAAAAAATAATATCTATATTATCAGTTAAAAAGATTTATTAATTTTTTATCACACTTCTTATTATATTTTTTTTAATTTATTACTCCTAATTAATTTTTTTTTCTCATTAATAATTCATTTTATTTAACTGCATTGAAAAGGTTGTGCATTGAAGTGGGCGTGGCTATGCGGTGACCCAGGTGAAGCTGCGCGACTTCGACAATGGTGCACTGGATGCAGTTAAAACCAAAACATGCATTTTAAATAAGTACCCAAAATTTTAAACTGGCTCCAACCCGAGCCCTGGCGCAAAATTTACAGGTCCAGAAAATAATAAAATAAAATTAATTTTAAAAAGTGAGAGTGTGACAAAAACCCTTTGATACCACCGAATCTCACCTCAATCTCTATTCCAATGGTATCCAACTGATTCTAATAAACATCAACTTCAACAAAAAGTTTAGGGGAAATCATGTGGCTTATGAAATTCTTTCGCTGGTCTGAGAATAAGAATAATCCAAAATGATTCCCATTCAAATGAAGAATTTCTAGATTCCAAAATGGTAGGGGAAGTCCAGGGAGTGATATCCAAATCACCGAGACAGGAGGGTCTCTTTTTAGGTGGAAATCGAATGACCAATGAAAAAGAAAGAAGATGAAACCTCAGATAACATGCGTAGAATTTTCCAAAGCATAGATAACATCTTATTCCAATGAGAGGCAGATTAGGAGGTGTCTTGAGTACATGATCCCAACAATCACCTGGTCCAGAAGCTTCCACTATTTAGAGATAAATCTATTGAAGACGTCCACTACAGGCTGTCACTTATTGAAGCAAGTTTCCAAAGAAAGATTCATCATCACAGAGGTGTTTGTAAACTCCAATGAAGAGAGAAGAGCCTTTGGGATGCCATCGACAAGCGAGTGAATTTAGGTCTAATGTGAATAGAGGGGAAAATGGGGGAGATGAAGAATCCATGAAAGGTTTGAAAGATGAAGGGTGAGGGGGAGAGGGAGGAGGAGGAAGAATCTACCTCCGTCCAGGAGTGGCTGAGGAGGGGAGGCGCCAGAGTGGCCATCACCCAATGAATTGGGAGGCAGAGATGCATCCATAATTAACTGACCCAAATACCCTATTAAAATTGTACCAGACCCGATCCACTATATACCTGAAGGAAATTCCTATGCGCTCAATTTTCTAAACCAGTTCATCAAACCATTTCTATTAAACAATGATTTGAAAACAATTTCACAAAACAATTTCACAATTCCTTGAAAACCCTTTTCCATTTAATAAAACTTAGGAAAAACCATATTTTATAAAAATCCAGGTCCACACACAAATTTTTTTCCATATATTTCCATTTCATTTAATAAAACAATTTATCAAAAATAGAAGAAATGTAGTTCACCAAAACATTCGAGAGATTGAACCACCTACCTAAAAGCATAGGTCACACAAACCCACAGTGGAATCCACCAGAAGGAAGAAACTAAAAATGAAAATGGAGACCCTAGAATTAATCTACACATATTATAATTGATCCAATTTAAAAAAGGGTCTATGGAGAAGTGGAAACAACACATACCTCAAAAAACGCACACCCCCACACCATAACCAACAAGGGTTAGCCCCCAGTACAAGATCACACAACAGATATAGAGATAATAAATAAAAAACATCACCACGAATCAAAAAAACCAATAGCACAATGAAAAAAGAAATGATGATCAAAGGAAATGAAGAAGTATAAAGGATCTATTACTTGGATAGATACAATGCAACTGCCCTAATGATCCAACCCCGAATAAATCAATCCTGATCTAACAGAGGCTTCCAAAATTGCTAGAGGAGGGATCTAGGTTGAGAGAATGGAGGGATTTGTTAGAATGAAATAATTATAAACCGATGAAACACCCTAAAATCCATGGATGTGACATTTTCATGGAATTTAAATCCTTTACACCCCATGTTATCCTTGGGACTCAAATACACTAAAAAAACTACGACCTTTTTTTATTAAAAATCAATCTTTTGACATTACAAGTCTTGAAACCATTACACGATCTATACTTATTTCATGTAGTGTATATAGTTCATGACTTGTGTTTGGGGACCAATTATATGTTGTGTACCCATTTACATGATATGTAATATCCTAACACATAGAAAAAAATCTATACTTATACAAAAAAACCCAAACCAACTCCGGTGTTCTCAAAACATGGGGAGAACCCTATATGTCCATTATAAAATTTATACCAATAATCTATTAATTCAGAAAAAAATATATCCTCTAACATTAGGTAATTTTGATCATGAAATGTTATCCATCATCAGGAGTCCAAAGATACATGCAATTAAAGATGAAAACAACCAATGAAAAGAGAATTATAAAAAATTAGGTAACCATAAGAATTTCTCTAATCAGGAAGTCATGTGGAAGAATAAAGTCTGGTAAAGAGGTGAGGACACTTATCCCTCATTATTGACTCATATTCTCAAGTCTCATGAGAATTTTACCTATTCCTCTATAAACTCTAACTAATGTAATCAACATCCCATAGAAGACCTTCACATGAGAGTCAGAGATCTCAACTGAATGCTCAACAACATAAAATTTTGTCTATAACTCTATATCATCCCAACCCAGAATGATAATGGGATTATGATAGTATTTCCTAAGATTTGATATTTGGAAAAAATCATGAATGTATTTCAGCTAAATTGTAAATGAAACTGCTATGCAACCTACCTAAGCCACTCATTTAACTCAAATGATCCAACATATCTTATAGCCAACATTCTCTATTTTCAAAATTATGGTGACCCAACCAAGGATAAACATTCAAGAAAACCCAGTGAACTATAGAAAAATCCAAAGGAAAAATTCCTTAATCCACATAAGAAATATTATGACTCTTCATTATAACCAGATGCAGACGTATATCCTAGATCCTCATGGACCTCTCCTAAACAAGACTCGGTCCAATAGGAGAGGCCTCTCCCACTACTACCCAACAAGAGGTGTTCTTCATGGGAGACCGTACAATTCCTAGAAAGGATCCATTATAATTGAAAACTAATAACTGTTGTTATAAGAAAACTACACTAGTCTTAGATGGATATACCAAGATCCACCAAAACTGAGAATACCGTATAAAGAGATAGACCAACCAAAAATGGTCTCTACACCATATAAGGTTTCTTAGATTCCTCTAAACTTGACATCCTACCACAGAATCAATAGAATAGACTCAAAGAGAGATGATGATAACTAAACACTGGTCATAACCATACCTAAAACATCCTCTTCATCATCCATATGCAATTGAGATAAAAGTCCCATAAGGTTCTACTCTTCCTTTTATTCCTAAAAATCCTACGATGGTACTTTCGTACTAAGAGTGTTTGCAATAACATCCCCCTTTCCCAGGATGTAGGATATATCAAAGTCAAATGTATGAAGGTATTCTAACCACCAACTCTATCTAATAATCAATTCCTTATGAGAAAATATATAGATAAAACTATTATGTTCACAAAATAATGTGAACCTTTCCCCAAAAATACAATGTTGCCAACACTTAAGCATATTCATAACTTCCACAAACTCTAAATCATGAGTGGGGTAATTTTTATCATGTGGTTGAAGTTGAAAAGATCCATAAGCTACCACATGATCATCTTGCATGAACACACAACCCAAACCAGTATAGGAAGCATAAAAAAAACTACATACCGCTTATAGAGCTCAAGTAATATCATAATAAGAGATGATGTCATAAGTTGTTTCAACTCATCGAAAGAGGATTGGAATTTTGAATCCTATTAAAATTTCACCCCTTTATATAGTAATTTCATTCAAAGGTGATGATAAATTCAAGAAACCCTTGATGAACCATCTATAGTATTCATAAAGAACAAGGAATCTCTAAATCTCAATGAAATTTCATGGATCTTCCCATGAAAAAAGACTCTATCTTCTCCTAATCAACTAATAAGACATTATCATAAATCACATGCCCTAATAATTTCACTTCTTGAATCCATAAGTTTAATTTTGAAATATTTATAAAAAAATGAATACTTCTTAGGATTTATAAAACTATAAGCAGATGGATCTTATGCTCATGATTAGATCTCAGGTAAACCAAAATAACATCTACAAACACTACCACAAAAGCGTTGAGATGTAGATGGAATATCTAATTCATCAAATCCATAAAAACCATAGGAGTGTTATTCATAACAAAATACATCACAAGATATTTATAATGGATACACCTAATCCATAATTACTTATTTATTATATCACACTCCATAACTATGAGCTGATGATAACGCAACTGAAGATCAATATTTGAAATCCACATTTTCTCCATTAACTAATAAAACAAATCATCAACACAAGGAAAATGATACTTGTTCTAAACCATTACTTGGTTAAATTATGATAGTCCACAAAAAATCAGAGTGAACCATTTAAAATATTGGAAAAGATAACTAGGGATTCCCAAGGAGTAACAGTTTGGAAAACAGAACCCTTTACCACCAGATCTTCCAACTGAATTTTGAGATGTTTCATCTCTAATGGTGCCATATGATAACAAGGTATCAAAATAAGATGCGTCCCTTGAACTAGGTCAATTGTAAAATATAACTACCTATCAAGGGGAAGACTATATAAATTGTTTAGTAAAACAACAGGAAAAACTCAAACAATAGTAGGAAGTTCAACAATATTAGAGACGACATTAGTTTTAATAGTTATAGTAGACAAAAAACTCCCGAGATTTGGGCGGGAAGGATCTATATAAAAATACCTCAAACACCACTATCCCTGAAACAACTGTGAGCTCCCATAATCCACAAGAAACATGAAATGTAAATGAAAAAAATCAAACTCATCTTGAATAGAAACAAATAAATCCATACTTATGGCGACATCAAGCAGATCCAAAATGAGAGTAAGAAAGTCCCAGACTAGTTCCGTATCTGTTATCGATAGTGCACAATAAGAACACTGAAACCCCTAATTTTTCCACTTCCTAGGAGGTGTTACTAAATATTTAACAATGCACATGATCTCTATTATAAGGTTATGCATATAAAAAATACATCAATATATAAATCATTGGGAAACAAAAATATCAAATAAAGAAGCTATAACCAAAGATTCAATAAAGATGGTACATCTCAGTATCGCTAGCCCTCATCTACCTCCACCAAAAACTCATCTAATGCATGAAGTGTTTTCACTCTTAAGGCCTATGGAAGGATACTTTTATTCATTGAAGTATCGGAATTCCCCGCAGCAGCCTTTAGATCTGATGATACCTAACCATATTGAGGTGTAGACATAAACTGACAGAAACTCTGTTGATGACCATAACATCCATATCCATTGCAAATATTTTCAAGTGAATTACATGAATGACTGATGTATCCAATATTTTCATACCACTAACAAGTAATAGGCACACTACTAGATGTAACTAGAGGTTCCAAAGAGGCTTTCTTTTGAGAACCTCCACCACCACTCCTGTGATGGTCCTACCACATTCACTTTTTACCTAGTGCAGCATTGAAGCTACCAATAGGTGGAAGATAGAAGGAATAATATTAAAAATTACCTACCATATTTAGTTCTTCCATTATATCCCTATCCACTGTCTCTAAATAGGTAAAAATCTTCAACATAAATAATTGGGATTTGATATGCAGTGGTAAACCTTACAGGTACTTTGGAGATTTTAGTTGGTCATTATTCACAACCTCTAGAAATAAAAACGAACCATCTCAACAAACTTCTTGGTTTATACCAAAATAAAACACTCTCCATAATATAAAGAGAAGAATTCCAGTGAATTCATTATCATTAGTGACTCTGGAATTTTTTTTAGAATAGAGTCTTGAAGCCCTTTTAATCCAAGCCCATGTGCCTATTTGCCTGTACCATAGAATCCTACCTATGATTGGTGGGACCCTCATGTTTGAACATCACACACTTCACCTTAATACTATTAGGTGTATCTAGGAATTTTATGATATGATCAATATTTTCAATTCCGTCCTCCTTCTTTTGAGGTTCATTAGTACCTTAAAATGATGGTGGCTTATCATGCAAGAACTCCCACAATTGATCTCTATCTCATATAGCACTTGGATGTACCTAAAAAATTACATTCTAAACTTAGGGAACATTATAAAATATAAAAAAATATCAAACATGATAGACTTGGCGAAGTTATAATCCATCAAAGGATTTATTTAAGTAGAATTAGCTACACCCTCCCGAGGAACATGTAGAACACGTCTTTGGGGCATATTACTACACAAGAAAAAAATGATCTAGAAACAAAACAATCTCAGATCAAGCCATAGAACCCATAATAAAAAATATATATTTACATAAAGAACTCAAAATAGGATACACACATCCCAACATCCCATGGTAACTTGAGTTTCTCCAAGGAAATAGATAGATAGGAAATCACCGGAACATACCTCTCATGTCACAACAATCTTATGTGCAGTCTACCAGACATCCCAACACAAGGAATCTTTAGGACATATAACTTTTATTACCAAACTATAATGAACCGACCTTAACAACCTCTCAAAATGGTACCCAAACTGATCCACCACATACCCTAAGGTTGTTCCAATGTTCTCCATTTTCCATACTAGTTCATCAAACCATTTCCATCAAACAATTCTTTGAAAGAAATTTTACAAAACCATTTCACAATTATTTTAAAACCCTTTTGAATTTACTAAAACTAGGGAAAACTTTATTTTATAAAAACCCAATTCCACAATCAAAAAAATAACCATTCATATCATAAAATTTTATTTAATAAAATAATTTAGCAAAATAAGGAGTAATGATGTTAACCATCATAGGAAAGAGACAAAACCACCTACCTCAATACTTATGTCACACATTCCCAAAACAAAACCCACCACATAGAAGAATCCAAAAATGAAAAAGGAGGCCCCTCAATATAAAAATCATAGAATTGATCCAATTCAATGAAATGGTTGACTTTAGAGATAAAACAACACATACCTTAAGAACGCACCCCACCACAGAACAACCAACAAGAATGGTCCTTCATAATAAGATCACATAATGAATATATAGATAACAAAGTAAAAACATCAATATAGATATAACAACTAAAAATACAATGAAACAACACTATTGTGATCTATGTAGATGAATTAACAAAAATGATCTCTTACTCGGCGAGATGCAATGCATCCAATCAGATGATCCAATGCCAAACGAATCATTCCTGATCGAATGGAGGCTCCCAAAATCATTAGAGAATGGTTCTAGGTTAAGAGTTAGGAGGTATGTGGAATAATTAAATAACAATAAACTAATTTAACACCCTAAAATCAATATTTTCAACATTTACATGATTTGTAATTCATTTACAAATCATGTAATCATTAGAACTCATAAATGCAGAAAAACATGTCCCATTTTTATTAGAAATTTATCTTTTAACATTACACATTGGGTAACCATTACATGGAATGTAATACTTTAAAACTATGTATATAGTTCATAAAAAATGTCTGGTGACCAAGTATATGTCGTGTAACCCCTGTACATGTTGTGTAATCTCTCATCACTTAGTAGAAAACCCATATTCTGACAAAAAACTCCAAACCAACTCATGGTTTATCCAAACTTAGGGAGAACCTCATAAGGAAACTAAAGATTTTATAACTAGGATTTATTAGCTAAAAGTGAGATATATACCCAAAATTTAGATAATTTTTCTAAGAAAATGTTCTCTATCCTTTAGAGTCTAAAGACACACCCAATTAAAGAGGAAAATAAGAAAAGAGGGGAGAATCACTTGAAAAAGGGTAACATGATGTTACAATAAAGAAGACTATCAATTCATCAAAAATTTAGGTAAAAGGAAAATATTTTTATTTCAAAATCCTTTTATTAGAGTTGAGGGATTATTTTACTATTAAAATAGAGAACAAGATAAAATATAATTATTTTATTTATTTCTATTTCTTAAGAAAAATTTCATCCTTTTGTTGGTTTTTGATCATTTTATACTTCTATTTCATATAGTACTCCATGAAATGAATATTCAACATGATAATTCATTCTTAAAGATCTAAAATTAACATTTAATAGATTAGAAGATCCAAAAAATGATAAGTAGTCATTCTTCATGTCTTTAGACATTAACCAAAACCAAAATGGTTAGCACGAGATAATATAATACCCCATAGGAATAAACCTTTATACGAATAAATACAAAATTAATCTCCAAATACTTAAAAATAACACCCAAAATTCAACTTAAAACATTATATTAATGACTAACCATTGAACTCTTCAAAATATTATCGACTAAGATCAAAACCAAAAAATCGGAAATATTTGATAAGATATTCTTCTTAGATAATATTAACATTTATATCAAAATAAAATCAATCAATACTAAAGTAAAAAACCCAAAATGTGTATTCCATAATCATATAATATTTTAAATATTCTAATCTTTTCCGTAAATATCTTGAATCACCATAAAGCTATTATAAAACCATATATGCTTCTAAAAATCAATTCTCTCTTTATTCCTCAAATTAGATCCCATATTTTCCAAAAAAATATTTCCATTTACCTTAATCATATAATATTCTGAATATAGTTATCTTCTTCAAAAATAAATTTAATCACTTAGTAAACAAATAAATTTTCAATCCTATGGTTATCAATACAATAAATTATATATTCCAAAAAATATAATGCCTCTTTTATCCTAATTAACCATAATTACCTCAACAACAAAGATAATATTAACCGTAATGGTCATCAATAAATTTAAACTTATGACCACAAAATATAAAATCATCATTCATTGAATACACTTTTTTCTATAACATAGGTTAAACATAAGGGATAAATATACCTCAAATATTTATTAAAACTCAATAAATGTGTTCCAAAGTACTCCCATCACATAAATCTAAAAAGGTGGATCCATGTATGTAAAATTTTGATAAACCATACACTTATTAACCCATGATGGTATATAAAACTCTTAATCATTCCTAATCTAAATCATCCTGACCAGTAAAGTTATCTAAATATTTCATTGATACCAACTATTACATCAAAATGACATGTATGGTAAATATTTAAAAGATTCTGTTTTAAAACTTTTAAAGGAATTAAAAAAGTATCTAAAAATTAATTTTAATAGTAATAGGTTTATTAATAAAGAAATTATTGTAAAATTTTGTAGAACCTAGATATAGAGGATAAATATTTAAAAGGAATACTTTAACATAAGAGTTTAAAGAAAAACCCCTTACCTTAATTCCCATTTAGCTTCTTAAAATATCTAACTTATAAATAATAATATTATATTATATTTATAACTTATTAATAATATTTTTCATGTTAATATTCATAATTATTATTCATTTTATTTAATTTATTTCCATGATTTATTTATTTACTCAAATGGGTAAGTTTACATTGTACATTTTGGGTTCATTCAATTTATAACCTCAAAAAAACATTGGTGAAATGACTATGGTCAAAGGGGTTATGGTTAAATTTATTCCAAAATCTTAGAAATATTTTATTTATAAAATTTTTATATTATATAAAATTTTAAAACCAACCATGTAAGGTGGTCATGAAAAATGAATCACACCATTTGATTGGGATAGTAGTACATACGTACATATGAACGACATTTACATTTTTATACTAAAAGAAAAATAAATAAAATAAATAATATTTTATTTTTAAAGAATAAAAAATATGTTATAAATTTATTATTTGTTCATTATTTAAATTTTTATGACCAAACTTTTATAGTATATATGAAAAATGAATCACTTCGATTCATAGAGGTGGTATTCTATATGTACACACGAGGGACATTATCAACTTCCAATGGTCAGAAAGTGTAAGAATTTAAGTAATATATTATATTTAATGAGTCATAATTATATATTAAATATCATATATATATATATATATATATATTATTTTTTCTATCATTTTAACCAACTATATGATTTGGTGTTGAAAAATAAAACACATCGCTTCATGGAGGTAGTAGGCTGCATGTACCGATGATTGATGTTTTCATTTACCATAGGATGAAAAATGAGATGAAAAAGTTTGATACCATTATGAAAATAAAATTTTAGTATATGGAAAATATATTTTTTTATTTCAACTTTTTTGAAGAATATCTTAAGGATTTAGAAGATTAAATAAACTTAAAATTAGTCGTTTATAGATTATAACTTATCGTTGGATGTCTCCCATTGGCTTAGACCTTAATCCATATAAGATTAGTCTTTTTAGAAGATCAGAAAATATAGGATGCTAAGAGGGGATTTTGTGAGATATTTTGAAAAGGATTAACCAATATAGATTTCTCCAATTTTGTGAGGAATGGAGGAGATGGTGTTCTCTTTTAAAAGTGAGGGGAGTGACACACTTGTAAATTTTCAATATTTTAAATTAATATAAAGTTTTAATCTTAATAAAGTGTCTAAAAACTAATTTTTTTTAAGATAATATGGTAATGGTCTAAATATCATTATAAAATATTATTTAATATTAAAATTTTCATCCTTATTATAAATTATTTACCTTAATAAACCCAATTTACGCTTTAACGTGGTGACACAATTTTACTGTGATTAATATTCATAATAAACCAAAATAAATTTGACCTAATTACTTAATTTCAACCTCATAATTCCAAATATTAAATAAATTTCACAGGATTTAATTTTTATAAGTGAAAAAATTACTTTTAATATATGTGTGAAAAACGTAACAGAAATTAGTTTTTAGAAAATTTTGTTTTTAAGTATAAAAATAAACTTATATCAAAACAAAGTATAATGTTGATTAATATAGATTTATTTAAATTATTTTTAATAAAATGGATCTTGTGTTACATTACAAATAAATCCAAAATATAATAATTCATTTAAATTACTTGATTTTGATAAAATAAATGGTAGTTTTTCAAAAATTAGAAATTTTCCCAATTCCCTCAAAAATCAATATTTTTGAGATAAATACAAAAACATAATCCAAATACTATTATGTAATTATGAATTAAAAATTTATTTATATTTTTTAAAATAGAATTTCTAAAATTGGTGTAAATTAATTATATGATCCGTGTACACAATACAATAGAAACCATTTTTGAAGAAAATTTATTTTTGAAGCATAAAATCACCATATTCATATTCATTACCCAATAAACCTAATTAAATTATTTTCAATTAATTAAATTTAATATATAATAAACTTATTTAATTATAATTATTTAATTATAGTGATTGATTTAATATATTAAGATAAATATTCATTGTGTCTATAATTAAATTATTATCATTTTGACACAACTTTTTTCCTCTATGGGTGCCTCACCAAATTACTAGAAAATATTCATAGACTTTAGATAAGCCCGCCTAATACCATTGAGGAAGAGGCCTAGAGGGCCACACAAAAAGTGTTTATGTTAATATCAGTTAAATTTTATTTTATTTAACTAATGGAATACATTGTATTCTCCATTATAAGAAATGTTATTTATTCAATATATCCTATTTGATCTAAAATATTGAATAAATATTTATGTTCCAGGTAATTTATTATTATATAGATATATAATATTTATTTATATATTTTTATTTACAGGGTCATAAATAATTACATTCAAATTAGTAATTCATTTATTTATGTGAAATTTAAATAAATATTTATTCACTAAACAGTGAATATAATATTAATTTACTAGATGAATAAAATTTATATAAATATTTATTTGATAATTCAATAAATTTTAAGGATGATGTACATGTCAATTCTTTTCTGGTGATAAATATTTATTAACTAGACTGTAAAATAATATTTATCATTGTGTGGTTTTGTACACACTGTAAAATAGAGTAAATATATTATTATATTATATGGAATGGGGTTATAAATGGAATATACTATTAAGGGCATATGTGAAATTAAGAAATATTTAACCATAACCCTAGGTCTATAAATATATTTCTATGAATTTTTAGAAGAGTTTAATCATTCTTAAAAACATACCTCTCCACCTATTATTCATCTTATATTCCACTTAAGACTGAGAATAACAAGTGTTTTCTCTATGAATTATGTAATGTGATGTGATCAAAGAATACTACACGATATAATCAATTAGCCACGCTAGAACCTGGAGTTTCATTGGTATTTTTTAGAGATCGAAGGAGTATGGGTGGATCACTGCCAGAGGGGATCTACTTTGGGACATTATGATGATATAATAATACACTGATTAGGTTCATATGATCAACACCATCAATGTATAAATATCTCAATAGTGTAGTAATCTTTCTTCTTATGATTTTAATAATTTATAAATTAATGTGAAAATATTCTCTCTTAGTTCTAGTGAAATTATATTTTTAAATATTATTCTAAAAAAAATTCATTGGTTATGAAATTATAATCATGTGTATTGGGGATGATTCATTTAATTTGATAAAATTAATTTTGGTCATAGATCCAATATACACTTTTGATGTGTATGGAACCAAACTCTTTATGGATTCCTTGATGTGTTTCTATATGCTAATCTTGGAAGATTATATTATTCACTAAATTGCACTATAAAAGAGTCCTAGAGGGTCATGCACTAAGTTTATCTAGAACCTTAGTTAAATTCCATTTTAATTTAATACTAGAAAAAAATATTATTTTGAACTTATACGGAATAATAATTGTTCAAGTTATATTGATCACATAAATATTTATTAATTGAATAATATAGTGATATTTATTTATTTAAATGAATAGTTATTATTCAAGGTTTTATAAATGATAAGGATAATTGAAAATATGTGTTAAGGGTTTGGAATAAAGGATATTTATATATGTCTATGATTTTAGAATACATTAAATAAATAATAATAATAATAATAATAATAATAATATAATTATACATGAGGATTAATTAGAGTTAGGAGATTGGTTAAAGGAAATGTATAATAAATAATTCTCTTATCTACATATATTAAATGATTTAAGTTATTTTTAGGATTAATAATTTGTTATATATAACATCTCCCTCTAGAGAATTCCCTTAAGACTATAGATAATTTTTCAAGAATGATCTTAAGTGAAAAGAGAATAGATCATCCTCATCCTTCTCAAGTCCTTGAGATAATTATTTAGGATCCTTCATGTTCAAAATATATTCTTATTATGATCAATAATAAATAATACAAGTGGTTAGAATCATCTATGATAGCACACAAAGATTCTACAGTGATGTTACGAGATTACTAGAGTCTGTTTAGAAACCGCTTGAGGGATTGTAAATTTGAATCCTTCATCATAGTTATGGAATGAAAAGAGTGGTCAAATAATTTAATAATAATGAAATAATTAAAATCAAAGGCAATTCTTTATTATATAACCTAATTAGAAATTATATGTGAAAATATTGTCTCTTCAAATATTTCTGGGTTACTTTTATATAGTTTTAAGGGTTTATCAAAAGAAAATAACTAAAACCATTATTAGGTATAGGTCCAATAATTTATATCATGCCCTAAAACCTTCATATAGTAATAGAGTGGTCACATATTAATTTATATTTTCTTTTAATTTTTTTTGAATCATGCATCTATTTGCTTGTTTTTTGATTCATGTTTTTCATTCTTTAATCCGAGATGTCAATATATTATGATCACTTAATTTCATATAACCTAGAAAAGACACAAAACATATGAATAACACTAAAATATCCTTTTCAAAGGTGATGGGGATTCTAGTTAGATAACATAGGAAAATGGAATGTAACTGAAAAGTACCCATTGTGTACCCATGTTCACTACACCAAGAAGAGTTGGGAAAATCCCAGAACATCGTGTGGGAGAACAATATTTGGCATCATTACTCATTTAATTTTATCTAATTGATTAGAATTTTATTTTCATGATTATATGAAATGAAATAAGAATGCATTAAATATAAATCCATATGGATTTCCCCACAATAATCATGAAATCTATGTGGTCAAAGTACACTATATAGATTAATTACACAATGTCTGTTGACTAATAGTTATGAAATGCGAGACTAATTTAATTAATTGGAAGGTGTTTGGTGTACATATATTTTAACATTAAAATGTTTGTATGGAATACACATTGATTCCATTGGTGTGTAGTGGATGCACACATCATGTAACTCATACCCATTAATATGGAGTACACACCGAGGTAGGCTATAACAGTTTGACATAAATACAAGGGAGTAAAAATTATTTAAAGAATTAAAACTGAATTGAAAAATGTGTAGTTGGTGTATATTCCACATGCTATCGTTTTCTCAGATGAAACACACATCAAGTGATTTCACATTGTTTTATGAAATTAAATGCATAAATTAATTATTTATGTGTTATTTTTGGAAATAAATTATTTTTTTGTTTATTGTATATGCCATTTACTTCAAAAGAATTTACAATAGTATATGATGAATATATCAATGTCCTATCATGTAGTCATAAATATCATAATGACTTTGTGACTTGACTCATAGAACTACTAACCACATAATATCATGACACGCCGTGTATTCTACATTGAGTATATGTATATGACACATAGAAAGGACCATAAAAAGTACATTAAGATATATTTTATGTGAAAACATGCATTGTGATTCCTTAAATATATAAAATTTTAAATTTGAGACATAATTTAAAACAGACCACAAGGGTACATGCAATGTTCCATGTTAGTAAATGTTATGTATGTATTTAATTTTAATTAAGTTAAATTAGTTAATTTTTTAAAATTAAAGTTTATGAGAATCTCTTGGATTGATTGGATGGAAAATTATGGTAAATGATTTAATTAATTAATAAGATAATAAATTTATCAATTTAGTAATTTAATCTCAAAAAAAATCGACATGAAATGAATTCTAGCTAGTTTTAACTGTATACTCATTTCTTGCAATCATGATCATGAGATTGACCTAACAATGTATGTTTTAGGGTTTTTTAAATTCAATTACAATTTCATGAGTTTTTCTTATTATTATTAAATTAAAATAATTATATGTGAATCATCCCCTCCTATTATTATTTATGGGTTTATATGTTCTTTTTGTTTTGTTTTTTGCAACCTCATTCAAGTGAGTAAACATATGTAAAGGAATAATCTACTAGGTGAGTGTAGATGGTTCAAGATAGATTTGAGGTGAAACCAATCACGGATATACATGGGTTATTGTTTAGAATGTTGAAACTCTGACCAATCTCGATTCAAAGAGTTACCTCTCTTGGTTCAAGGGTTAGTTTTTACCTACTCAATAAAGCTCATGAGCATTCCACATATTTATTTTATTTATATCCTGTGAATGGTTAATTATTTATTTTTGATATTCATCTTTATTACTGATCACATAAACTACATTAATTAACAAGCATAGAATATGGAATAAATAAATGGGAAATGAAAAAAATATTTTTTCATGGCATGGTTAATTAATTATGTAAAATACATATAATATTAAAAAGTAAATAAAAGGATAAAATAAAGAATATTTGCACATAAAGATAAAAACACCTCAAATAAATTATTTTGTTAGTAATACCTTCCATTACTTGAATTACTATTAAACCATAGATCAATATGTTGGTCTGACCCTTGTTAGAAAACTTCCACTTATCCTGAATTTTTAATGAATGTTTTGGGTTGGTTTAACCCAACTAACATCAAGTGTAGTTTACCTTTCAAGACTTAGTTAAACTTAGAAGAAAGTGTTAAGGAAATATGAAACTAATATTTCAAGATCATGGAGTCTTCTCAATAGATAATGGAACTAGGATTTATTTATGTTGGAAAGAATTCCTACCTTAGTACCTTCAAGTTATTGATCAGTCCCTTATCTAGGTTTTAGGAAGGGAAATATGGATCCTTGAAACTATAATTTCCTTGCGAAATGATATTACAAATCCAATGGTGAGGGATATTATGAATTGATAAAATTGTGGGTTAATAATAATAATAACAATTATTTCACATTTTGAAATCATGATATAGTGTTAAAACATGATTTTATTGTATTATATAAAATGGAATGTAGTATGACCTCAAAATTTTCACAGTGATTAATAATGTATAAATATAATCTTCTTACTAATAGTAACTTAAAGGAGTGGTACAGGTGCTAGCACATCATAATACAACATGAGAAAAATTCTTATATACTAGATTCCCATATTCCCAATGAGCTTTCCATGGAGGTAAGTGACAAAGAGCTCACTCTATGTCCGATACACTTGGATGATGAAATAGATGTCCAGTTATTGGTGTTATCATCCTTGTTTAGAGAGATCCATAAGTTGAACAAAAACATTTATTCACACACTATGATGTCTCACATCTATGATCTTTATCATGATAATGATAAGTAAGATTCGTATAAGATCTCCAAGCCACTCTCTAGGTGAAATCAAAGAGAATATATGCTAACTAGGCCACATGTAGCTAAGATGATTAGATATTTCTAAAACCAATATAGGATAAACTTGACTTGAGTACCTTCTCCAGCCTATGACATGGCCTAAAGGTTATTCCAGAACCCCATAGGTAGACAAATAGCACTAGGAATCATGATATACTTTATTGGATGTGATTTTTCTTAATAAGTCAATAATAAATAATAGACTTCCACCCAAATGTATGGAATTACAACTCCATGCATTAGAGGAACACCCACATAAACTAAATAGTTTAAAAATGAAGAGAAACTAAACATGTAATATGAAAGATAAAAAATACTCATAACAATAAAAAAAATCTAAAAAACAAAACTAAGAAAATTATTCAACAATAAGACTAAAATTATATCCAAAGATTAGTACAAGAAAAATTATTCTAAATATCATAAGTTCAATAAGGCTGATACATCATATAAATCAAACACCAAACTAAGAATAAAATCACAAATACCCATCTCTATGCATAAGTAAAGCATATTCACTTACTTCCACCATGAAATATAGATCTAGATATCATCTAATAAAAACGTAGAACATATTTTAAACCTATAATATGATAGGAATGAGTAAAATATACCCAATTGGTATCCTCCACACACCCAATGAACAACCTCTAAGAGAAAAACTATTTTATAGTAAGTTTAAATACATGTGAAAAATAAGATTTAAATTTTTAGTTGGAAACAAGTATCAAGTTACCCACCAATGAAATAAACCTTTATATATAGGAACATATATCCTTTTAAAATTAAAAATAACTAATTAAGGTTTTTTTAGAAAGAAATATGTTTTATGATGGAAGAATATAGTTTAAAAATATATTTTTGAAATTTCATGCAAAGGGGTATAAATATAAATAATTTTATTCTTAATTAAAATAAAACAATTTAAAACTATTGTTAAATATCACAAATAATAAACATTGGTAAAACAAAATATCAAGAATAATGGGAGACTAGGATCCCTAGGGACAATTTGGAACACATCTATAACAACATAAACAAAAAAAATACTATCACTAAATATTAAAAAACATAACCTAACACTTTTTCTACCCTACTTGTCCTCATCTATATAAAAATACCTTAAGTAGAGAAAATTATAAACTTAGGGATACTAGCTAGATCATGATCATACACTATAAAATTATGTGTCCCTAGAGTTTCCACCTAGTTACTATTGACTTACTATGACATATGAATATAGGTGATCGATACAAATAATCATATATAATATAATCATATAAAAAAACTAATAAACCTTACCCCCACCTCTAGAATCCATTTAGAAAAAATCCCATTTCATTAAGAATAATAAAATAATACACACATCCCTCTAAGGGGGAATTCATCACATAACATTTCAAAATTTATAATTTATTTAAAATTTCCATAACATAAAAAGGGGAATGTTTCAACGGCCAATATATTTAAAAAAACCATTTTAAAAGGTTATAAATAGGACTTATATGAATTGATTAAGAAAAAAGGTATACGAAATATTTAAAAAACAATCACATAACCATAATTAAGTCTCCAAAAATCATATTATCATAAATACACTTTGAAGAAGTGATCACACACTTAACCTTGAAGTTAAATTTTAAATAATTTTTTAAAGACTAACACACCTACCTAGGTGAAGGAATTAATTTAAATGATTAAATCATGAATTTAATCAAATAATTCATGTGCATATAAATTTAAAAATAGATTTTGGCCATGAAAATCCAATGAAAACCCTTTTTAATTTATTGTAAAATCATAGGAAACTAATTTATTATTGGGGAAACCATTTAATATACATGATAAAATTTATAAAATTAATATAAATTATATTATAAAGTACAAAAAATCATGATACTAATTTTAAAGGATTAATAATAGAGAAACTTATCTCAATCATGTTTCTTTCATCAATATTAGTGATACTCTACCATAACACAACAAGAAAACCATTATGAAACCCATAAAAACCCTAAATCAAATAAAAATACAATTAAATTATATCTATAAGAAACCATAGGTCACTAAGACATTATTAGGAAAAGTATAAAGAGGGTAAAAAAATGAAGAGAGGAGGATATTCAAATGAGATAAACTCAAGAAAATGACCTCAAATCTTGATGAAACCATTGGAAACATCCATGTATGACTTGGATAATGATAGGGGATACCACTGGGGGGGGGGGTGAGATTCGAAATGGGAAAAAAATAGTCCCTTAAGGGACTTAAATAAATGAAAGAAAATCTATAATTTCACAAAAATTAAAACTATGCTCTAGGTACGTTGAGTTCATGAATCATTCATCATGAAATGACAACCTTTTGACTCAGAATGGTAAAGGTATGATGTCCTATGTCATGAAATGATCACTGTAAATATAATTTTGGATCACCACCCAGGGGAGGTTATAGACACGATGACCCACATCATGGATGTAACATGCCTATACTCTAAAACCGTAGGCTTAGAGATTAGCATGATTTCAGTATTACCACCCTGGTCGTAGCCATGGCTACCAATAGTTCTGAATTTTATGTTTACATAAACAAAGGGAACTTTCATATAACCATGAAATTGAAAAAAAAATAGAAAAAACAATAAATAAATTAAATAGTGAGAAAAATAGAGGTTTTGGTGTGATAATCTACGCAACATTAAACTTTATTTACTAGAAAGTATAAAGGGAAATTATCAATCAAAAGTAAAATGAGGTCCACTTTTTTTCATTAAAGTTCCATCTCAAAAGTACCAGGGATAGAAAGTCCAACTAATATTATCATATATAACCAAATCATCTATAAAATATTTGGATATACCATAAGGACCCCATTACTCATATTATAGAAATCATAAAAAACTCCTAATCAGATCCGTAAAGATTTTGGCACTAATTAAACAATAATTCAATAGGAATAAAAAAGTTAAAAAATCAATTCACTAGTTAAAATCAATTTTTTTTGGAAATCCTTGACATGATGATTAGAAAAACTATTGGAGGACCATTTATACTCCTTAAAAACACTTGGGTCACAAAAAAAATATATGATAAAAATATCTACAAGGGTTGGATGGGTCGAGGCTAAAATGAAGAGTATACCCAAGAATCAACCATCATTACTTACTCACAAAATAATGAAACATATGAAACAGGTTTAACAATTGTGGTCTCCCCAACAAATTGAATACCCCTAAAACTCAAATCATTGAAGTATAATGATGTTCTAAAAATAAATAAAAATCTATGTACTCAAAATAAAAAAATATTATATAAAATTTCATATAGAATAGATCCCTACATCACCAAGGTGAGATCCATCAACAATAATGAATATTTTCTCCAAATATTATCATCAAAATTCTAAGTTAACCAAAATATTATACCACCATTCCAAAGTTACAACAAAAGAAAAAAAATACATTAATAAATACATTAAATAGTCAATACATAAATTCCAAGTTCAAAATGTTATACATGAGGATATTTCAAATGTGTAGAACTAGATCCAACTCTTTTATGAGAATATATTTTGAAAAACCACTATAGGTGACCCTTATGGATACAAGTATGAAAGACCTTTGAGGATTCCTAACATAATGGTTTATTTTGGACAAAATTCCCACAGTAAGGGAACACAAATTGATTAATCCCAAAATAAGTTGTTATAAATAATAAATATTAATTTTAATAATGTTACTCATCAAGTAAAACATGAATCTCTTCCCTTTTACTTTTATGAAACTCCCTATAGTACTATCAAGAATAAGAGAAAAATTTACCAAGTGTGGAAATTTATCCAAGAAAACCTCATTTATAATAGTCAACTTCACAACATCTTAAAAGGTATTTTGTTCAAGAAAGGATACTTCCAACAGAAGCTCCGACTGAATTACAATTCCAAAATACTAATATTTCATGGATTTGTCCATATTCTAACCCATGATATACAATACCAACCCAACAAAACTATGTGAATAATCTAACATTATTCTATTTACTTTCTATATGTAATAAAATTACAATACCCTTCGTACGTTCATAGATTTAGGAATGTATTTTTGAGTGAAAAATGCTTTAATACCTTCCCATGAATAGACCCTTTATGGTTTCATCCGGGTAATGGGCTTATACCACTTCCAACTCAAAACTTTAAATAAAAAGTTGAAAATAAGGTATTGAGAGTTTTGGGAAGATCAATTTGAATGAATATTTTATCGAAAAAAATTATTCAAATTCAAGGGAATATTATTATACAAGGAAGTGAGGATGATTTATGTTTTGGAATTCTCAAACAAAAATACTATGAAAAATTAAAAAGGGATAATTACTAAGCTCTATGACTAGAGTATTTGGAACTAATTATATAGTAGGATCTTGATCAACCAAAGTAATTTCAAGTGGATAATCACCCAAATATACCTTACATGAATCTATTGAGACTTAGTGGGTTCATAATCTAAAATCATAGAAATAAAAAATATAATTAAAATAACTTCAAAATCTAAAAATTTATGAAATCATTTACAAATAAAAAAATCAATATAAAAATTTATAAAATAAAACAATTCATTTAATTTTAATTTATTTTTAAAAATTTTCTTTGAAATAATTTTTATTAATTTTGTCACCTCTTCAATATAATATTTAACTTCTAAATAAGATACTCTTAACATTAAAGCATTTACAAAATCTCATTTCTAAGGGTATTAATTACATGAAATATTTATTAACCTAAAATAAATACTATGAAAATGTTTAATATAACCCCATTTTTAATACAAAAAAACTTTTCTAAAATAAATTTTCATTTATTATCTAAAATATTTTAAAAGAATTTTCCAATTCTTGAAATCTACACCAACATTAAAAACATTTTCTATTCATTTCCATTTGAATATTAAATTTAATTTCATCCAAAATAGCATTAATAACACAAATAAAATATCTATCCACCTTAAATTAATCTCAAAGGTGATTTAAAAAAATCAAAATTCCCATGTAAAATATATATAAAAAACTAAGGGCAATCAAAACTTTTCCTGAATTAATTCCACAAATCTCCCATAACCTACTAACAGGAATGCCCACCATCAGCCTATAATGCCTTACCTTTTACTACATCATAAAAACAGGGACTATACACACCCAAGGGTGTGTATAGGGTATGAAAAAAATATTTCTAATGGGATAAAACTAAGTGGACAATTAAATAATAAAAATATAATCATTATCAAAATAAGACAAGGCATGATTTATAACTTTTAAAAGTTACCCATAACATAGAAATTCACCCTTTTTAATTGATTATAGAAAATTTATTATAAAACAATTTTTAAAGAACTTTAGAATAATTCACTTATCATTCTCAAAGAAAGCATTGCAAATAAAAATCAATGCAGAGAATAATGGAATGTACCCCTAGGAAAATATAGTTTTGAGCTAACTTTGATCCTCACCCGATGTGTTCAAAAATGACTAGTGTGAATCAAAAAAGTCTCTGGTATGATGAACTAAAGAGCATAAGAACAACTTGATGTGTGAACAACCCTATGATTTCATGTAAACTAGTCCTCTATATAATGGACTATAGAGAATAGGAACAACCTGATGTGTGAACCTCTCTACATGTAATGGGAAAAAGTCCTTACACTATCTGCCTCTTAAGTACCTTAGAATCCCATGTGATGAAAATTTAAAATAAATTTAAAAAGGTAATATCACATTTTAACGATAAAACCAAAAACCATTTACCACACTAAAATAATTATTTGAAATCAAATTTTCTTAAATATGACAATGGTTTTTTTAAAATAAACCATTTTTTATCAAATAAAAATGGTACTTTTTATATAAAAGACAACCATATATTAAATTCAATAATTAATATATCATGACATTAATAGTTTATAAATAATGTTTATAAATTATAGAGTAAGAACATTTTATAATAAAAATATTTTAAATGAAACCGCACACCTCAAAAACATGTTATTCTTAAAATTCCATGGGATCCACGCTCTACATGAGAGGAGGGATCTATGAATAAATAAAATATCTAAAATAATGAATCCCATAACATAAAATTCATATTCAATGATTCTAAGGTCAACTGGAAAGATAAATAGATACCACTTATGATGAATATCAAAAATATCCACACACTGATCAACCCATATCCAATGAGTTCATCATATTTCAATTATCTGTATAGTTGAAACTTAATGAGATTATCAAAAAACTGTAGATCTAGTTAATAAACCTACAATATAGGATTTATTCTAAGATAAAGAGGGGGAATCTATAAGAAGGGAGAAGAAAAATGATGAATGGAGACATACCTTTGAAAATATGAACACACTAGGATCTATCAAAATAGATCACCAACAGGAAAGGAATCCCTAAAATTGACTAGGAATGACCACTAGTTTGAGACCCTAAAGAGAGGGTGAAAGAATGAGGTGAACAAGAGATATTTTGAGTATTTAAAATGGTTTTTGGATAATTAATTCCCATTAACATGGTTTGGACACATGCTTTGTCAAAATATGCACTCTTTATGGGACATTGGAGGTGTCATATGGTTTAGATGAATGTTTTGAAAAATTGTGTGCCAAATATGTGAAAAAACCCTATCCCATGATATACAGTTTAAGGAGAGGGTCATTTGTTTTAGACTAATTGTGTTCCAATCATGTTCTCTCCTTTGGGACTCCAAAAAGAGATACACATTTCCCTGGAACGAGCAGTACAATTTTCCATCAATGTTCACAAACCATATATAATCCCAAAAAAATCTAAATACTCAAAAAGTTCACACAAAATAACCCAAGAAATGACCAGTTCAATAGAATATCTAGGAAAAAAATATATACATAATTGAAGGTGAAGTTAGTATGTGAAAAATAACCCCACAAGATCACTTTCTTCTTCTAAAAATTCAAGTTGCAGAAGGTTTATCCAAAAGAATATGAGTTCATTTATCCCTCATCAATGAACACTTACCCCAAATATCATGAGAATCTATTTTTTGCATCAATAACACTCAGATCCATGTAATATAATTTCCATGTTGAACTTTCTCCTTAAAGTAAACATTTTTCATTGGTTCCTCCACCATAGATACATCCAGTTCTAAAGAAATATCCTCTAAATTTAATACGTGTGAAATGATCAGGATGATATTTCTTAAGATGATATATGTGGAATATATAATGAATACTAGTCAGGTGAGTTAGTGACATGAACCTATAGGCCACCTACAAAATTCATTTAATGATCTCAAATGATCTAACAAATAACAAATCCAACTTACCCTTCTTCCTATGATGAAAATGACCCAACAGAGGCGATACATTCATGAAAACCTGGGCACCAATTGAGAATTAAAAAGGATGATACTGAGAGTCTATATAAGACTTATGAAAACACCAGGCCCTAAAAAATCATTGAAATATAACATGAATCTTCACTAATATATCTCAGACAATTCTAGGTCCCATATGAGAAACCTCACTCAACTTCAACCAAGAAAGAGGAGATTTACATGGGTGAACATACATTGATTTAAAAGGATCCATTATGATATGTTATTAGTAAATAATTTTATAAAAAAAACTAAAATAGTAATTAATGGACATACAAGGACCCTCTGAAATATATAATTAAATAACAAAGTATATCCTCTAGAATCTAGATACACGCTTCATCTGGACATTCATATGAGGATGGAAATCCATACTCAATCAAAACTAAGTCCCCATATCCTACGAGAGTACCTTCGAAAATCACAAAGTAAACTTTGGATGCCTATATAATATAATAGTATATAAAACCCCATGAAACCTTGGAATATCCTACACATGAAACTTTCCCAAATCCTCAACTTTGGTGGTGCCCTAAATCGAAATGAAGTGCTTGATTTAGTCGACCAATCAATCACCACCCTGAAAGTGTTTTAACGAAGGCAGACTGGGGTAATATGATGTCGGAATCCATGGATACCTCATCCCATTTATAAAATCGAATAGAAAGAGTCTAAATTAGACCATGACGATTTTGTTTCCCAACCATAATCTTCTAGATGGTATAATAACAGGACACTAATTTAGCAATGGTAGGATTCATTTCTGGACACCATATCTAATGATACATTTCATAATATATCTTAATAATAATAGGGTAAACAAACCATAAAGAACTATGGAAATCCTACATGATGATATTTCTAACAGATACTAGGAAAATAAACTAATCTTGAAGAAAATAATCTATTCTAAAGATAGAGGTTGGCTGAAAATGGTGTCCCAACCATATAAGGATCCACTGATTTACCGGAACTTGTCATTTTGACACCTCTCATAAATAATTAACTCAAATATGGATAATTTCAACTAATCATTGGAAGAAATCAAACCTATCACATCCTCCATCACCTCTAGATGAATCCGAGAAATGAGTACCCTAATATTCCATTACTCTCTCAATTTTAAGATGACATGAAAGGGAAATTTTCTGATAAGAGTGCCAATAATAACATTTCTATTTATAGGGTATAAGTGATTCCTAAGTCAAATATCTGAGGGTACTCAACCTATCACCACTTTCTGAGGTTTAAGTCTTTCGATGAGAATATATAGTCCAGAATCTTATGATCAGAATAGATAGTCAACACCTCCCTAATAGGTAGTATAGTTTAAACTTATGATCATACATAACTGTGGCTATTTCGAAATCATGAGTATTATTGTTCATTTCTTATGGATAAACTGAATGAGATCTATATGACACTGTATGATTTCCCTACATAAGCACATATCCCTGAACTGAACCCGAAGCATCACAAATACACCATATATCCTTGATTTGATTTTGGTAAAATCTATAATGGAGATGAGGTCATACATCATTTCAATTCATCCTAGGAATCCTAAAATTGTTTATTCAATGATAATTTTACACCTTTCGTAGTAAGAGATGTCAATGGTGATGCATGTTTTTGAGAATTATTTTTTGAACCACTTATAATAAGAAACTAAACACAAGAAGGTTTATATATCAAAACATAACACAGATCCTTAAATAATAATACAACCTTTACCTTCTCAGGATCTACCAAGATTCCACATTCTGAAATCAAATGTAATAATAACTTCACATAGAGAATCAAAAAGTTTCATTTGGATAACTTAGAATAATAATTATTATTCCTAAATATTCCCAAAACTAGTTTCAGTTGATTCTCATACTCCTCATATTACTAATAATCAATCATATCATCCAAAATATTACAAAAAAGGAGTTGCTATATTAAGATAATATTCAGTTCATCCAATATATAAAATTTTCCGGAGAATTAGTGAGTCCAAATTAGATCATAAGATATTCTAAGTGGATATAAAAATTGATCAAAGTATTTTTTAGGATATCTGACTCTTTTACTCTAAGCAGTTGATACCCAAAACAAATTTTGATATTCAAGAAACAATTTTCATAATTTAATTGATAAAATAGGTCATAAATAGAAGGAAAATGATATTTATTCTTAATATTAATCTAATTAATATTATGATAATAGAAAAAATGAATAGTTCCATTAAACTTCTTAGAAAAAAACATAATTGATACTCAGAATGATATACATGGATAAATAAAACCCTTTTACTTTAAATAATTTAATTCTTCTAATATTTCAACTTTTACATTTCCATATTATAGGAAGGAATAGAAATCAACTTTGCTATAGGAACCATATCGATAGAAAACTATACCAATATTTTTCGAAGAAGACTAGAGAAGTCACTAGGGAATACTTTGGGGAAACCCATGAAAACTAGAATAATATCACAACTGGAGGACACATTCCCAAACTCAATTGAGAAATAGGACATAAAAAACCCTATTTACAGATAAGGATGTAATATTTGTCTTGAAATTAGATCCCATTCACTAAAAAACACCTTAGAGCACCCATCAAGGGTCTTAGAGGATACCGGACAGTGATAAAATTCAACCTCAGCTCAGTGGGAAACCAAATAATCCATCCAAATGATAACATCAAAGATAATCTAGCCAAGAACAAGAGAATCACAAAATAAATCATCATAAAATATTGATAAATAACACTTGATCTATCTAAACCCTACTCCTTTTTCTTCCCAAGAGGATTCTCCATCTTCATAATGAATGAAATGATTTCTATTAGAAATTTCAAAAGATCCATAATATGGGTCAATATAAAGGAATGAGAGGAACTAGTATCAAACAGAGTAGTTTATATAGATGATAAAATAGATATTGTTCCTCTCACAGTCCCTAGGCACATGTAAAAATTAACTATAAATACCTCTGTAGTGTGAATATACTTCACTCTAGAGGGATGTGGCTGGAGTCATGTAGGCATAGAAGCTTCTGACTATGCCATGGTTCCTATTGGAGGTGGTGAACTAGATCCATAACAAGGTGTAAATAGATCTTGATAGAACCACTACAAATGAACTCAGTGACAACACAATATATATACATTTGGAGGTGCGGGGAAATTATGCTTAGTGTTCCCTATCATTTCACACTTGTGGCATCTTAAAAGAACAATGCCAACCATTACTGATTGGGAGGAGGAATCCTGCTACTGTGATCCACCACCAATTAATTTATGATCCTGATGCCACTTACTCTTCTTTCCATATGATCCACTGATGTTTCAACTAGGTAGTGTAGGAAATCCATCAAAACATGACATTATTTCTAGATCCATTTATGTTATCATCACAGTATCCACTGCATCTAATAAGGTGAAATACATCTTCTTGAAGACTAGGGAATGAATGTACAATAAAAAAATCTAAAATCCATGAGCCTTTAGTTTATCATTCAATATAACCTATGGATAAAAATAGATTAATTCAACAAAAGACCTATCTTTTTCTGTCATTGAGTGATCACCCTGATGAATGGAATGAAACTCTATATACTTCATCATTGTCATAAATTCTATGAGGAACAACTGAAAGAGGTTGGTCTTGAATTCTTTCTATCCCAGGACATTATGTTTCTTCAGTTGGACCACCACATCAAACCACCCCTTATCAGGACCAAAAAACATGAAAGTAACACACATTACCATAACAAATCTTAGAGTCTATAAGAATTTAAAGGTCTAATAAATATTATCAAAACATTACTCTTCTATTTAAGGTTCATTCATCCCCTAAAATAATGTAGTATTCTAAAGGAGGAATTACTGAGATAGAATTTTGTCTTCACCATCCCTTTTTTTCATCTACCTAGAATATGTTTGAGTAAGAGGTACGATTTGGTTCAATGTGATAACTACACATATTATAACCTCAACAATGTTTGGATCAATCAGAGGGTTCCCTCATGGATAATAATCTGCTACTACCTCATTGGGAATATAAAGAAGTATTTTGGGTAGAATGGTACTATATCAAGTAATGAAAATTGTCTATCATGAAAATAAGAAATCATATTTTTAATTAAGAAAATTTATACAAGGACAAGTATTAGATCAAAACTCAACATAAAATATATATTTTCAAAAATCACATAGTAACTTAGGGATAATAACAATTTGAGATGGCTAGAAACTCACTCAAAATTTACCCTTTAAGTCCAAAAATTATAATCTCTTATCCCAAAAGAAATCCCAATATTCATACTGAGGATGGAAAGAAATAAAAATTACCCTTTGATGCTAATTTTTCAGGAACCAACATTGTTTATCCAACTAACTGCAACCCAATCCAATAGTAACATGGCCTGTAGAGTGTTTTTAATCCCCATGGGTTAGTGAAAAGCTCTTGTAAATCATGAAATACCTTGGGGATTGATTTCTCCACAAGAGAAAATAAAACGTGATAGCATAAATAAGGAGAATATTAGTATGAAAATACAATACAATAATGGGAAATAGATAAAGTTAATGAAAATACATATGCCAATAACTACAAGACAAACAAAAAAAAGAACTATAAACCCCCAACTCTACGTGAAATGTAGTCACTATAAGAGTTTCACACCATATTAACAAGAAAAACGACCATAACATTATGAATCCTTTTCTTTTTTACAAAGTAGAAAAAATAAAGTCTACACATGCCTAAGAGTGTGAGTAAAACAATCCCAGTGGGATCTCTCTAAGTTTATATAAGTATTATTTGTTAAATAATCCAATTATTCTCATTTTAAAAGAATAAAATTCATGATATAAAAATTTCACAAGTTAAAAAAAACATAAAAATTCACCTTTTTAAATAGTTCATAAAAATTCTCATATAAAATAACATTTAATGAAATTTAAAACAATACACTTTTCATTTTCAAAGAACACATCATTAAGCCACATCAAGGAAAAGAAAAATGGAAAGTAACACTAGGATAACATAGTTTTGAGCTAGCAAGGATCCTCATTCAATTTGTTAAATAATGAAAAGTGCACAAAAAAATCCTTGATATGATGACCTAAGGAGTAGAGGAACACAATATTGTGTGAACCCCCCTATGATGTCTTTTTAACCAGTCTTTGACATGACGAACTAGAGAGAAGATGAATACCCCATTGTGTGAACTTCCCAACGAGTCATGGAAACAATTCCTTGCATTATCTCCCTCATAAGTATCCTAGGTAACCATATGTTTAAGATTTCAAATAACTTTTAAAAAGACAAATCACATTACAAAAATCAAACCAAAAACCTTGTATCAAACAAAAACCATGATTTTAAATCCAATTTTCTTAAACAATGTAATGATTTTTTGAAATCAACCTTTATCAAATAAAAATTTGAAAACTATTTTAAATAATCACCATATAAAAATTTCAATAAATTTTGTATCAATCCTTTAACAGTTTAGAAATAGTGTTTAGAAATTATAAAGCATGCATAGTTTATAGTATAAATACTTTTTATGAAACTACCCACCTAAAACATATGTTATTCTAAATATTCCAAAGGATCCATACACCAAAGGAGAGGAGGGATACAAAAATCAAGAAAGGATCACACACAATGAATTACATAATATTAAATTCAAATTCAATGATCCCATGGTCAACAAAGAAGAGAGAAAGATCACTTACCATAGAGATCTCAAATATTCACACAACAATCAACCCGGATCCAATGAATTACAAGTGTTTAAATGACCGATATAATTTAAAGATCATTAGATCATAATAAAACAATAGATTTGGTTAATACACATATTATCTATGATTTATATTAGGAGAAATAGGATTGATATGTAATCAAGTTTAAAAATAATGAAGAACATTGACATACCTTTGAAAATAAAGATTCAACACCCTAGGATCCATCAAAATTAATCATTGGGTGGAAATGAATCATAGAAATCACCTTGGAATGACATTTGGTTTGAGACCCTAAAGTAAGGGTGAAATAATGAGGTGAACATGAGGTAATTCAAGTCATTAAAATGAATTTGAGATTATTAATTCACATTATTATAGTTTGAACACATAGTTATTTAAACCATACACCCCTTCTTGGGCTACTGAAGGTTCCACATCATTTGGCCTCATGGTTTGAAAAACCATGTGTTAACTATGATAAATTTTCCAATATTATGTTGCGTTGTTTGAGGAGAATACCATATAGTTTGTAAATTCCCAATCCCCAGATAACAAGTTTCAGGCATCAAGATATGTTCCATTGGGAATGATTTTCTCGATAAGTAAATAATTAATAAAGAACATCCACCTAGAAGTCCAACATGAATACTCCATGAATTGGTGGACCACCCACATAAAATAAATTGTTTTAACAATAAAATAAAAAATAAAACTAGAATATGAAAGATAAAAAATCCTCATAACTAAAAGGACCAATCAGGATAAGTGTGATCACTAAGTTGACAAGGGGGTGAATCAACGATAATCTCTTTTTTTTTATTTTTTATTTAAAACAAACTTCATATTCTATTAGTGATAATTGACTATGTCAAAAAACAACACATGAGAACATCCTCATGAAAAAAAGGTTATACATGGGTCAATACTCAATAAGACTTAATACAAGGTCACACATCCACTAGAAACCAATTCTTTATGGTTACAAAAATCATGGAATATTTATCATGTACTTAGAAATATCATTCCTTGATAATGCATGTTCTCCTTGTTTTAATAATATGATAAAATAATTAATATACAAAAAAAATAATATTCACCAAGATAATTCAATATGTTATCACTATACTTCTTGAGATTTTTTCACACTTTCCTTCTTGAATGTTATTCTTCCTCTTCTTTAATTTTTAGTTAAACAACAAGAAATAACTTTAAACTAAATTTTTGTATAAACCTATCTATATAAAAAATTCTCTATCAAGAAGTTATATGTATGGAATATTCTATTTGATATACATCATCTGGTATACCTTTATCTAATACCATTTTTCCAATACCTATATTTCTAATATCACTCTACCCAGTATCCTCTATCTAATACCATATATCTGATGTTTCTTATCCTAGAAATTCAATAAAAAGAAAACAATCTCAATATTAGTGGATTCCACCTCACTTATTCAATAAAAAAACAACTACAACATTCTCATCACAACTTTCCCTCTTTATATATACATCATTTATTTGGAAAACAAAATATGAGCACATAATTCAAATTTAAAGTCCATTATCTAACATTGAGAATCGTGATAAAAACATTCTTCAATCATATTCCTTCAAAAATATTATTAAATTGAAGTAAAAAACATCATAATAACTTCATTATATATCCACATCCATGATATCCTCCAAACTTCCTAAAACATTAGCTATATTTATGAACATTGAAAGATTAAATTAGTATTTTTACAATAAATAACTTTAAAAAAATACTTTTTAATGATCTTAAAATATTTATCTGACAGATCTTCGAAAAAATAAATCCAGTGAATTTGTAAAGCTATGTATGATTACTTTTTAGATCGTTATCTAATTACTTCAGAATAATTTATGCGATGAATTCATTAATTCACTTTTCAATGAATCTGAGTTTATTTTTCTGATAGAATTCATAATACACTTTCTATGACTTTTTAAAACTCTATTTGATTAATTTGAGTTAGTATATCTAATAGAGAAAGACAAAAAAAATCTGATTCCTTTGATCAGAAACATTTGTTTGATTAATTATAAGCCTATGTATGATAATCTAAAAACCTCTATTTGATAAAATTATAAAGTTTATATAATAGACTCCATAGAACATTTTATCTGATATAACTTCATCTGACCAGTATAATCTTAGATTGAACTTGGAGAAACTTTTAGTAATCATGGTGTTAGAAACTTTGAGTAATGATAAAGAATTCCCAGATTTATTTTTTCCTAAGAACTTGGTTTGGTAGAATTTGTTTGGTTTCTTCAGTCTAATTGTCTTTTTATGATGTAACTATGAATATCATCATACAAATATTTGGCTCCATACTCATTATGATTAACTTAGTCTGTTTGAATCTATATTATTGTCTATATCTGTTAGACCCAAACATATCCGTCTAAAATATTCTTTCCAAAAACATCATAAGGAAACTTCATATGTTATTTAAAAATGTGCTTCTCCAAACATTAAGTATTTTTTTTGAGACATTAAGACTAGCTAAATAATCATTATATTTAAAAACATCTTCATTTTTTATCCTTTTGATTTCTATGTTAATAATAAAATTCAAAATCATAAACAAAATTATTTTTATCAACCATATTATTTTTTTTCAAAAATAAATCCACAACTCTTATTACCAACAATATATCCATTTGAATTTTTATTTCAAACAAGAATCATAAATCATTGAAACTCTAAAACTCAAGTAATATAACAATATCAAATAATTTTAAGCCTATGTGATTGAGGTCAATGTTGGAAACAATAATCATTGAACAAATATACCATAGGTCCATAAATCAGTTATTATTAAACTCCATAAACTTCTTCTTGAACTCAAAAACTTTATCATCACAGAATTCAGACATTAAATAAAACCTTTTTACATCCACTTTAACAAACTATTAAAATAGTCCATAGAGGATGACATCACAAATTATCCCTTATAAAATCTCTCTTAAAATATATTCTATCGAAAGATATGTAAAGCACATATCAATAGATAGATTAATGTTACATATTTTCTCACCCTTTGGAAACTCTATCCAAACAGAATATGAGAGAGGGGATAAATATCACATACCTTATCCTTTAATAGAGTGAGGTTTAATTCCCATCATCAACCTCATCTTTTGAAATATTTTATTTGAAGATTGTTTAGTGAAGATATTATCTACTTGCTACTTTTATAGGTATAAATTCATAATTTAGTTATTTTTTCAACAAATTATTTAATAAAGTGGTATTTAATATTGATGTGTATAGATCTATAGTTTTTTTACTTGATTCTTGATGATATTAATAGAACTTTGATTATTAAAACCCATAAAAAGGTCTAACTTTACATCAACCAACAATTCTCATAGTTATTTCTTCATATATATTTAAAATGTTATAGATAAAAATTTATATTCATCAATATTTAGAGTTATAATACTTTGTTTCTTTTTATGATAACTTAGAATCCTTTCTCCCAAGAATAATACTCCCCCATATGTGGAACTTTTATTATCATCATAACCTATATGATCTACATCAGTGTGAAAAAATAGATCCAATATTTCATGTTCTATCATATTTTAACATGAAATCAATTGTGAATTTAACATATATGAGAATAATTTTCCCAGACACAATATGGTATTCTTTGTTTTCACTTTTATACTTGAAAAAATTACAACAACTTACTATAAATCTATCCTAGATGTTGAGAGATATAATAGGTTAAAAATCAATTTACTAATTTTTTTGGAATCTACATCCTTATCTTTAACATCTTTTGAAAACATTATTCCCACTAAGATGGGCATGGAAATAGGCTTTGAATATTACATGCCAAATTTATCTAGGAGTTCCATAGAGCACTTCTCTTGAGAAAAAATGTACTTTTTATTTTGGGATATTTTTAAGCTAAGAATGTATTTCATTTCTACTAGTATGGATATCTAAAATAACTCCTTAACCTCCCTATAAAAATTTTCACACATTTCTTTATCAATACATGTGAATATTATTTCATCGTTATAAAGAATCAAAATGAGGGAAACCATTTGATTTTATTTTATGTGGAGGTTTCTATAAACTATTACTTTTTTGAAATATAATTTCTTCAATAAAGTATATTGTTTAGAAAAATAATATCTTATGAATTTTTTCAATACATAAAAATAATTCTAAAACTTTAAAACAATATTTTAAATTTGACAAAGAAAGAATCCACATCATTTATCATTATAAACTTCTTCATCTAGCTATCCATTGAGAAATGATGACTTGACATCCATCTAGAATATCTTATATATCAATACTGTAGTAATGGTGAGTAATATTTTTATGGTTTCAAGTTTGGATACTAATAAAATGGTTTTATAAAAATAAATGCCTTCGATTTGTGAGAAGCCTCTATAAAGTAGTTTTTCCTTGTTTCATATCAGTTCACCCTTTTCATTAAACTTGTTCTGAAAAACCTACTTTATTCCAATAAAATTTCTTAATTCCAATTTGGGTAAAAGTTATCAATTATCAATTTTCTCAATCTAATTTAATTATTAATTCATGGAATTAATCAACTCTCGATGATGAAAAGATTATTTAACATATATTTTATCAACCTGTAAATATAAATTGGTTTGTGAGATGATCCTCAAAGTTCTCATTATTTGAACCTGTTTCCCTTGATATCCAATGATATTTTATACCACCACATTCTTCCTCAAACTTGGATGATATAAAAACACTTTTATATAATCCCTTGAAATTAAGGAATCTAAATCTCCATATCTTATAACTCCAATACCATTACTCTTATTAGAGAGTTTTTCATGTTGTTTAATAGAAATAACTTCAAATTTTCTTCCTCTTTTATATACCACTAATAGTAAAACATTTATATTAGTATTTTTTATAACTTTAACATATGAAGATTTAATAATCCATATAATTTTATTGTTATAACACCCATATACTCTACCATTAGGGTGGTAGAAAAGGAAAATACCATCAACACCTCTTTGATCAAACTTACCAAGATTATCACCTCCGAGTTTGATAATATAGGGAATTCCAAACAACCTTAAGTATTTAAAACATGGTGTTTCTTTATAATACATATAATATGGAGTCATATTAGAGTTTGATCTTTATAAATAGTGATTCCAAATTTGAAATTATACTCTAATTGTTTATATTACAAATAATTGAGATGTATCATGTTCAATCAGTATGGTTCATTCCATTTCAATGAAACTTCTATTATTTATTTCTATCACACCATTATCCTATGGTGTGTATGGAACACTATATTCAGGACGAATGATATGATTTTCAATATAATCTTTAAACTTTCCATTTGTATATTCAACACCATTATCAGTTTAAATTTTCTTTAAGTAACATATATATTCCTTTTTAGACCTTCTCCTAAAAATATTAAACATTTTGAGAGTATATTATTAATGTTTCAAATAATAATAATACATTTAATAGGAGTGAAATAATCAATAAATAAAATAAATAAATTATATTTATTTTTTAATTACATTCTCATTGGCCCAAAAATGTCAGAATGAATAAGAGTTAAGGGATGTTTTTCTTTTATCTCAACCCTCTTATGTAAAATATTTGGAATATTAGCTTTATATCAAATAAAAAAACACCAATACCTCCTTCTTTTTATTATATGAATATTATGAATACTTTCTCTCTATTCCATATTGTTAATATTAATCTAACATATATGTTCAATCCTATTCTTCTATAACTTATTTTCTTCCATCATGATCATATGGCATTAACCCTATGCATCTCCAACCTGAAACACAATTCCCTTGGTTCATTGTACTCCTATTACAACATTACCATGTTCAATAATTTTAAAAACAAATCCATATTTTATAAAAACAAATTCATTTACTTTATTAGAGATATTTGAAACACTCAAAAAGCTGTGTTTCAGTCCATCGAAAAATAACGATCATCTGGATTTAAAAATTTAATTTCCATTGATAAGAGATACAATTCCTTGGATTCTCAGTGACTCATCATTTCCAAAAGTCACTACTCCTTCTTTTTCATCTTTTATGATTGTAAAAAATTTCAAATATCGGTTCATATGTGAAGAACACCCACAATCCAATATCCAAAGATGTTATCATTTTGTGTCCTCGAGAGTAGTTTCAACAACTAATGCCTTATCCTTTCATTTTTCTTCCTTCTCATGCTAATATTAATATTTTTCATATAATTTTTTTTGATTTGGTAGCATTACAGGACATCATTTAGTAATATTTTAAGTTCGACAACATCTTTAAAAAATAGTATTCAGAGGTTGAAATATATTTTCAATTGTCAAACTAGATTTATCATGCTGTCTTCTTTGAGCAGGTTGACTCCCCCTTAAACTCAACCTATAATACCTCCTAGATTCATTTTTTCCTTAGTGATTGAACCAAAACGTTTTAACTATGTTCAAAAAGTCTCCAAAGTGTTAGTAATATCCCTAGAATTAATATTTTTTTGTCTAATGTGCATAATATCTACAATTTTGTACCTATTTTCATTCATCTTTTTTACCATCAGCCATGGATCCTTCTTTCGAACCAATATTTATATAGCTTTTTAATATCTTCTTATTTATCCTATAATTATTCTCATCCATAATATAGTCTATATTTTTGGAAGTTTTTTCTTCAAATTTGATTACTCAGATATTTTAGAATTTTTTACTTTTCATGTTTTAGCTACATATGTAGTCAACTTGACCTGATTTATCATGACCCATCCCAATGGGGCATTTTATGTGAATCCCTAAGCCCACCTCCAATAGGATAAGGGATGGTGACTAGAATCGAGTAGGCATATAACAAACATGGAAGGCCTTATCCTAAGTACATGTACACACACAAAAACAAACCTCCAAGACCATACAAATGGTGAAATGTAACAAAAAAATGAACAACCATGCTTGCAAACAATTGAATCAGATAATCAGAGTATGAAAGAAAGTAAATGAAATTAAACAGTTTTAAATAAAATCCCACCAAAAAGTTTCTAAAAACAAGTCAAACCTAAATGTAAATACATGGACTTCTATCAAGATTCTTCTGGAATAAACGTTTGTCTATCCAGTCTCACTAAGCAACACTTGTTCCCTTTAGGACTCTGTCAAAAGATCGATCATCTTCGCAGAACACAACATGTGCTGAAAAATCCCATAAAAGGGTGAGTATAATAATACCTAGCAGGGAACCCTAAAACCATGAATCATACAACAAAGGAATAATAATCATCTCTACATAAGTATATTTATACAATTCATATAACAAGAATATCTAGATATATCACACAAAGACACAAAATCTCAAGGTAAAGTCACAACCATAATACCGGCCTAGGATCCTTTAATATAAGTTCCATAAAGCACTCATCTAGGAGAACAAAATCTGTGAGCATGATAAGACAAATTACATCTTTATGAGAGGTAGTACTCATTGGGTCTTGCTGTTAGAAGTATATGCTAGAAGTCTGAAGAGATACGATACACATACGAGGATAAAAACTAAGGCCATGGGGTATACTAACAACTAAATTTAAACTAACCCAATAAGTAGAGGATCAAAGCCTGTTTAGTGTTGTTCTTAGAGATACCAAAAAATTTACATAGGGTAAAATGAAAATAGAGGATCTCACTCAGGGCCTCAAAGAAGGATTCCAACAAATCTATCCAATAATTCCTATTCATGGGATCATATGTGTAAGAGGTGATTCCATACTAAACCTCAAGTAATGGATATTGGAAATGAACCCTAATGAAACTTGACCATGATATAATGGAAAAGGCTCTAAGACAAAATTTCAGGATTACACAGTGTGTTGTAGGGTTAAATGCTGTGTCCCACTGACCCCAAGTCATACCCATGTAAATTGATCATATCCATGTCTCTATAACAATAACTGACATTTAGCTGCCCATATAATTATTCCCATATAACAATACATGACTTAACTAGTGTACATCCATGCTGTATATGTCTATGTGGGAGTATAATATGTTTCCAAGATCGTGTACTCTAGTCCATGTCCTTGTACCATATGAAGTATATGATGATCCATTAGGGATGGTTCACTGTCCATGTGATAGGTTCACACACTGTGTGATCCTTAAATACATCATGTAACCTTGTCCGCTTTTATGAGGGCCCCAAATGGCATGTAGCTTTTCACTACATGCCGTGTATTGAGGAATTTTACAGATTTACAGATCTAGTTCATGTAATGTCGGCCACTCCTACATCCATGATCTAGGCCTTAATCCTTACTGGAAACTTAGGAATCACACACTGATGAGTCATAACTTCTTCAACCATAAAGTTCTGGGCTTTTATTTTTTTCAAAAATCGTCTGCCCGCATTGTCCATTGTTGGATACGAAAAACATTAAGAATGATATCAAAAAATATTCCTTCAATTGATATTCAATTTTTGTGGCTTGATCTCATCATTGATGTAAGAATGGATCAATGATATCAATATATTTTACCAAGAAATAAGTGTAAAACATTTGATTTATTAGTACCCCATCAAACTGTCAGGCAACCGATTTCCAATGATGAATGCATAATTGGGGAAAGAAAAGAAAAAGGAACTATCATAAGGATCATACCTTGGTCTATGTTCATTCCATCCTTGATTATATTTCATTCGAACAATTAATGAAGATATACCAATTAATCAAAAATAAATTCTCCCAATTCCTAAATAAAACTAACCCATCATACAATACACACATTTCATGAATCAACCCATTGGTCGATTGATTCATGTTTATTGTAGAAATAGAATAAGGGGAAGAATCGAACAAAAAAATATCCTTCATCAATTTATATTAATCTCTAACTAATAAAAGATATGTGTCATGATTATTGGTGAGATCTTCTGATTCTATCTCACACCTGTCTTAGATCTTTTATCTGGTCTTTGTACTACCAAATAATTACTCCAACACACTCCAATAGAACTCCATGATTTGTAAAGTTATGCAGATTACCCTAAGAATTTACCATAAGTGTGATTATAAAGATATTTTTAGGTCGGGTGAGTAATTAAACAAATTAATTTATTATATTAATTTATTTTAAAACCTTCACCCATTACCATGCCTCAATCCAAATGACTAATGCATTCTAGGATTATCTCACAACTAGGGTAAAAACAATATTATAAACTCAATGGTTCCCTCAGATATCAGATCTCAACAACCTATTTAGATGTTAGACCATTTTCCAAGAAAATTGCATTTGTGTTCTATTTAATATATTTAATATATTTAAAAAATTTATCCTGGGACCACCCGACGTTGGAATTGCATGCTTTTTCAGCACCTAGTCCAAAAAAAATAATCCATACAATATCCAAAAATAGTACATGGAAATTTCAGAGTTATTAAATTATCAAAACCTTGGGGATTTACATCCCAAAAATTGAAAACAAGGGATACATAAATAGATGTTGGCACTGAGCATGAATTTGACCCCCCTCTCCGAAGTTCTCTCCTGAAGATTCTCATGCTATAACCGAACGAACACTAAAGGAATTGATCACCACTGAAAGATCCTATCCTACAAATTCTTAATCTATACTGGGCACTCAATAAAGGTAGCCCTATCCTTGATGTCTATCTTTCTGAAGTCGAAAATCTGTGATGGCTCATGCACGTACGTCCATAGCTATGACATGTGGAAGATGTCATGTACCCAGTCTAGTTAAGGAGGTAGAGCTAAGAATTATGCCACATCACCAACTCTATGTAGTATCTAGAAAGGCCAATGAAACTCATAGATAACTTACCACCCTGATAAAATCTCTATAATCCACATTGAGGTGAAACCCATAAGAACACATGGTCTCCCTCCTCAAACTCCAAAGGCCTCCTTCTTCTGGTTGCATAAGAATTTTGAAGGCTATATGCAATCCTCATGTGCTCTTAGATTCTATGTACCTTCTCTGTTGTAGCTCTTACCTACTTTTATCCTATAAGTGTTGACTCTCCTAGGTTAGTCAAACAAAGAGGTGACCTAGAGGGTCACTCATACAAATCCTCGAATGATGCCATACCATTCGTTTAATGAAATATGTTTCTATAAAAAACTCCACAAAGGCAGGTGATCTTCTTAAATTCCAACATGCATGCTCACAATATGTCCTCCAGAACCTAAATGATCCGCTCATCCTGGCCATTAGTCTAGGGGTGAAACACTATGCTCAAGCATAACTAATTCCAAACACCTCATATAATACCTTCCATAATCTGATATGTGAAGCATGAATCACAATAAGAAACACATGTCAATGGAACTCCATGGAGTTGGAATATATCTTACACATAAAGGCGTCTAAATATCTCTACTAAACTATGCTCTCAGATAGCTAAGAAGTGGTCTGAATTGGTGAGTCAATCTACAATCACCTAGATGAAATCATGTCCTTTGGATGTACATGGTAAATCCATCATGAAGTCTGTGGATATCCCATCCCACTTTCACAATGGAACCTCAAGGGGCTGATCTAAACACACTAGAATTTGGTGCTCATCCTTAACTTGTTGACAAGTAAGGCATCGAGAGGCAAACTCTCAAGCTCCCTTGTTCATCCCTGGCCACCAAAACTAAAATTAGAGGTCCTGGTACATATTTTTCACACTTGGATGTACCACCAAAGGAGATATATGAAACTCTCTGAAAACCACCTCCCACAATGTCACTGGTACCATAATGTATCCTCTAAAAAATGACATGCTCCCAACCATTAGAAAATCCATTCGGAGCATGTATAGTGGAAATATGAGTATGTAAGGTCTCAAAGTCAGTACCCCAAAGTTGTGCCTCCCTCACTCACTACAGAAGTGGAGGGGTAACAACCATCAATTGGAGGTAAGTTTATCTATTTCCATCCACAAAGAATAAACGCAATGAGAACAACCCCTCGAATACCTCAATTAGAAACTACAAACAAGATCTCATGCTGAGAGCATCTACTACCTTGTCCCCCATCCTAGATGTATAGAAAATTTTGAAGTTATATTCCTGAAGGAACTCTAACCATCGTCGCTGCCTCAAGTTAAGATAATTATAATAGAAGATATACTTGAGACTCTTTTGGTCTGAATAGGAGATAAAATACTTTCCCATCAGGTAGTGTTGCCACATATTTAGTGCGAAGACTACTGCTGCTATCTCAAGATCATGGGTCACATAGTTGTTCTCATGGGGTGTCAATTGACAAGAACCGTAGTGAATCAATACCTATCTATGCATCAGAACACAACTAAGCCTAGTTCGTGAAGCATCACTTACACTCGACACCCTCCTTTGGAAATCTCCAGACTGTAGTGATCATCAAAATTTGCCTCAACTTTTGAAAAGCCCTTTAGAACCTCTCTATCCACATGAAATGCCTCCCCTTTTATGTTAAAGCTATCATGGGTTTTGATACCCAGAAGAAATTAGGTATGAATCTTTATTAGTAGCTTGCCAACATAAGGAAGCTCTACACCTCAATCACACTCTTGGGTGGATCCAAATATAAAACTCCCTCGACCGTGGATGGGTCCACTGCCACTCCAAATACTGAGATATCATGTCCTAGAATGTGGACATCCTGTATCTAGAACTAACACTTTGAGAGATTCCCAAAAATATGGTTCTCCCGGAGCACATTCGGAACCTTTCCCAAGTGTCTCATTTGCTCCTCCACTGCGCCCAAATTTGCAGTTAGTAACGGTTTAAACTGTCGCTAAATTATTCTATGACAGGTTCAAAAAATCACTGCTAAATCATGAGTCGACAATCAATTAGCGGGTGATTTTTTAAAACCATCGTAGAATGATTTAGTGGCTGTTTAAACAGTTGCTAAATCATTTTTTTTATTTTTTATTTTCGTAATTAATTAACTAATTAATTAATTATTAATTATTTATTATTTATGTTTATTTATTTATTATTTATTATTTAATTATTTTATTTAATTATTATTTAGTTATTTAATTTATTTTCATTTTTACTTTATTTATTTACTTAATTATTTGTTTATTTATTTTCACAATTTATTTATTATTAATTATTTACTCTTTATTATTACCATGCTTATACCAATCTCCATGCCCAATCCCATGGCAAATACAGAAATTATGCGTTGGGTGGGATTTGAACCCCTTACCTCTTACTTATTCTCGAAAGACTTTACCACTCCACCATGCTTTTCATGTGGTCAATTAATCGAATTTAATATACTTATATATATATATACATATGAATATATATATATATATTAATCAGAAAATAAATAATACATATCAAATAGGTACACATTAAATAATTATTAATCAATAATGATTAATCAATAATCAATAATTAATAATCAATAATCAATAATCAATAATCAATAACCAATAATCAATAATCAATAATCAATAATCAATAATCAATAATCAATAATTAAAAATTAAAAATTAAAAATTAAAAATTAAAAATTAAAAATTAAAAATTAAAAATTGAAAATTAAAAATTGAAAATTAATCATTAAAAATTAATAATTAAAAATTTAAAATTTAAAATTTAAAATTTAAAATTTAAAATTAATATTTAATAATTAATAATTAACAATTAATAATTAATAATTAATAATTAACAATTAACAATTAACAATTAATAATTAATAATTAAAAATTAATGTAATTATTAATATTTAATAATTACAAATTATAGTTTATTAATTAATGAATAGAATACAAATGAATAATAGAAAAAGAAATATATAATACAGAAATAAATGGTAAATAAAAATAGTAAATAATAAATAGTAAATAGTAAATCAAAAATATTAATACTAAATAGTAAATAGTAAATAGTAAATAGTAAATAACAACTTGTAAATAAGAAATACTATATACTAAATTATAAATAATATATAATATATAATATATGACATATAACATATAATATATAATGTATAATATATAATATATAATATATAATGTATAATATATAATATATAATATATAATATAAAATATATAATATATAATATATAATATATAATATATACGATATAAGATATAAGATATAAGATATAATATATAATACATAATAGATAATACATAATACATAATACATAATACATAATACATAATACATAATACATAATACATAATACATAATACATAATACATAATACATAATACACAATACATAATACATAATACATAATACAGAATACATAATACACAATACATAATACACAATACACAATACATAATACATAATACATAATACATAATACATAATACATAATACATAATACATAATACATAATACATAATACATAATACATAATACATAACACATAATATATAATACATAATACATAATACATAATATATAATATATAACATATAATATATAAGAAATATATAAATAATAAATTAACTAAAAAATAATTTAATATATTATAAATAAATAACAAATTAAGAATAAATTAATAATTAAGAGATAAATAAATAAATAAAAGATAAATAATTAAATAAAGAAATAATAATAATAAATAATAAATAGTAAATAATATATAATAAATAATAAATCATAAATAGTAAATAAATAATAAATAATAATAACTAATAATTAATAATGGATCATTAAGAATTAAGAATTAAGAATTAATAATTAATATTAAAAAATTTATTAATAATTAATAAATTATTAAAAAATTATTAATAAACAAACAACACATAATTAATAAATAATGAATATTGAATAAATAAACAAATAAATAATAAATAAATAACAAATGAATAATAAACTAATAATAAATTAATATATAGTAAATTAAAAATAAAATAATAAATAATAAATAATAAATAATAAATAATAAATAATAAATAATAAATAATAAATAATAAATAATAAAGAATAAAGAATAAAGATTAAAGAATAAAGAATAAATAAATAAATAAATAAATAAATAGATAAATAAATAATAAATAATAAATAATACATAATAAATAATAAATAATTAATAATTAATAATTAATAATAACTGATAATTAATAATGTATAATTAATAATTAATAATTCCTAATTAATAATTAATAATTAATAATTATTTTATAATATTTAATATTTAATATTTAATATTTAATAAATAATAAATAAATAATAAATAATTAATTAATAAACAATTAATAAAGAATAAATAAATAAATAAAAAACTAATTAATAAAAAATAAATAAAAAATAAAAAATAAATAAATCAATAATAATTAATTAATTAACTAATAATTAATGTGTACATAATAACTATATCATAAATAAAAAATTAAAAAAATATTAAATAATAATTAAATAAATAAATAAATAAATAAATAAATAAATAAATAAATAAATAAATTTATAAATAAATAAAATGATAAATAAATAAATAAGTAAATAAATAAAAAATAAAAATAAATAAATAAATAAATAAATATATAAATAGATAATAAATAGATAATAAATTATAAATAATAGAACAATAAGTAATAATTAATTAAGTAATTAATGAATAATTAATTAATAAACAAATAAATATTAAATAAATTAATAAATTAATAATAAATAAATAAATCATAAAACATTAAGAACATCTGAAAACCCTAAAAACACTGAAATGATAATAAAATCAGATCTGGGACTCCTTTTTCAGTGCCACAACTAGTCAAATTGGGGAGCATGAAATGATCTTTGATATGATTTGTGGTACATGGTGAACAAACACCTGGATCGAAAGTTATAACCATCTGAAATTTAAGAATCGAGCTCGACAACTAAAACCTCTATTTTAGAGGCCTTATGGGACTTTCTAGAAGAATAAAAGGTGGTACACTACTCAAAGTGTATCTACCAAACCTAAATGTCATAGAGCTCAACGCATTCTTCGATTTGATTTGTGGTAGAGCCCAAACAGACACTCGGATTAAAATTTATGGCTGTTTGAAGTTTGAGTTTGATTTTCAACATTTGAAATTTGAATATATATCTTTTCCATTGATTCTCACATGATTTAAATCTCACTTAGTTTTAGCTCATCTGATAAGATTTGATTTGTCTGATTGTGGAGATGAAATGGACTCCCAGATCAGAAGTTATGGTCATTTGATGCTGAAATCTGTTTTTCAACTTATTGAAGATTTGTTTTTAGTATAAAAAATTTATTAGTTATAATTATAAATATTTATTAATTGAAACATTATAAATAATTACAATAATAAATAATAAACTATATCTGATTATAAATAATAGCTAAAAATTAATAATTAATAAATATTTTTTTAAAATTGTTTTCTTCAATTTTGAGGCGGTTTTTAAAAAAAACTGCTAAAAAATTGTAAATTATTTTGGAAGAAATTTTAAAACATTTTAAAAAAATATTTTAAAAACATTTTTCAATGGTTTTTTCATGGTGGTTTTCAAAATTGACGCAATATTTTTGATCAAAAAAAATAGCAGCGGTTTAGATTTCCACCGCAAGGAAACTGCCGCTAAAACACTATTTTCTTGTAGTGCTCCTTGGACACCGAGTACACTAGGATATCATAAATGAATACCACCATGAACTGGTATAAGAAATGTTAAAATATCTAGTTCATGAGTCCCATGAACACAATTGGGGAATTATTCACGAAAAAGGGTATCACTAATAACTCAGAGTGATCATTGCAACATCTGAATGTCATCTTGGGTATATCATCATCCCATACTTACAACTGGTGGTATTCTAACCTGAGGTCATCCTTCTAGAACCACCATACCCCTCTCAACTGATTAAAGAAGATATCGATCCTTGATAGCAGATACTTTTCTTTATACCCCATGATTCAAGCATAGTTAGTCCTCACATAACCTCATACTCCATTCCACCTTATTGGAAAACAAAACTTGGGCTGCCCATAGTAAAAAACTGGGTATAACAAAGCCCTTCCTCTACAAGTCCTCCAACTACACCCTCATCTTGTGAAGCTCTATGGTAGCCATCTGATATGATGGTGAAGATATCATTACCTTTAAGAGGTGTAAATCAATGTTGAAATATATCTCTTGATGAATAGGTAAGCGTAAAACATGATTTAGAAAGATATCCTTGTACTCTACCACCACTACAGGGAAATTACAACTTATAACATCCACTAACCCATGGGACATTCCAGCCAAATGATGAGTAATTGGATACACCCTCATATTAATGAGTCCATCTAGTGCTACCTAGCTTTCCTTTTCACCCACAATGGAAAACCCAGTCACATCAGCACAGGCACACTGCATTTTTTGACTAATATAGTCAATATGGTCATGAACTATAGATAACTAGTCCATACCTAAGTTGGCATCGTAATGCCTCATCACTTCTATAAAGATATCCCAATAGAAGCTCTCACATCCAAGATTCATGTCACACTAACTTCCGAAGTGTGTGATTGATGACTCATCTCCCATAGAATTCTCCAAGTACCAGGGTCGAGCCAAGGGCTCAACCAGAATCTCTATGTCTCAAACCTGATTGGTGGAAATAAAAGAATGAATAGTGCATATGTATATTAGTACTGAAAGTTAAGGTAGAAAATACACAAATCGTACATTGAATCATTACCAGAGCCTCTGGGTCATATACCTCATGTGCCTGCAGCTGTCCCCACCCATGTCCTCTACATCCCTGATCTTGGCGTGGGTGACCTGGGGGTGGTGGTGGTAACAGGTCAAAGTTTATACCACCTCCAGCTACTCTCCCATATCCTATGACACATCCTCCACCCTGTGAGCCTATCTTCACCTGCCACTACTTCTTCATAGGAGGCCCATCCACTATGTCCCTATCAACTATTCAGCAAGTCATACAATCTCCTCTAAGATGTCCCCTACCATCAAAAGAGCAACACCACCTCTCCCTAGAATGAATGGAAGCATCATGTGATCCCTGAACCATAGAAACTATATCCTCGTACCTCCTTTTAAAACATCTCACAAGTCGAGGTCCCTAAGACTGACTTCGGATCTCTATTGCTGAGGTCTCTGCTCTAATGTGCCCACTACTGAAAACCAATGACTATTTTTGCTCATCCAAGAAACTCTCAACCACCAAAGATTGATCTAGAACCCTAGAAAAGGTATGAATTCATATAGTTATAAAACTGGATCAAATGTCTCTACATAATCCTCATTTTAAGGTTTGAGACCAAGAGAACTGATCACAAACCATATTCATCGAGTACCAAGAGAGGTTGGTGAACCTCGACGAATATTGAAATACCATCATGAAAACCTATTGGAGCTATAGAGGCTCCAGGTTATGTAAATACCTTCATTTAGTTGGAGAGTAATACTCTCTAAAATGGTGCTCAAACTCTGACCATGATAGAGTCTCCCTTTCATAAGGCTTGGTCAATAACCCACACCATCTCCGTACCGAGCAATGGATAAGGCTCGATTCCAAGACAACCATCTGATCTACTGGTGTCCTAACCAAACAAAAAAAATTATGCCATCACCTCAAGCTAGTCCTCATACACCCATGGGTTAGGCTCTCCTCAAAAGAGGGGGGGTCGCTGCTACTGAAACTCATGAAGTGTGCTCATCCTGTACACCTCATCAACTGGTACTACAGGAACCATTTTCTTCTCTATAGGTGGTGGGGTACATGGTGCACTAGCTAACAGTTACAAAACTAGAACTAGTCTTTTAACCAATGACTCACTACTGAGGGGGTCATCCTCATGATCCTGATGCTGAGCCTTATCTTCCATACATTGAGAATTAATTTTCAAATTAAACAGGATTTCCTAGGATCAATGAGAATATCAGTAGAGTTAACTCAAGAAGGACCTTGAAATGAAAACCCATTCCTATATTATTCATGTAACATTATTTTCCCTAAAAGCAATGTTCTAATGTACATAGTCAAAAAGAAGGTGATAAGAGTCCTAGTGTATGGATATGTCAGCCGCCACACCAACAATAGAGTCCCTAGCCTGAAATCTAAACTCAAAACACTTAACAATATTTCCACAGACCAAACTCTCAGACTCCAATCCAAAGGTATATCCAACTCCTCTAATACCACATTTTCATGATCCATCCTAATAGGGCCCATGCTACCACTCCCCAAGACGACCTCTAATAGGATAGGTTCTTGCAGCTAGCACCGAGTAGGCATGTGACTAACATGGGAGACCTTAGCCAAAGTATATGTACACACACACATATCTCCAAACCTATATAAATTTTGAAATGTAAAAAAATGAATAACCATATATTCATACAACTAAATCCCACAACTAGAGTATGATAGGAAGAACGGGAAAGTAAATAGTGACAAATACAAGCATACCATAAAGAGTCTGAAAACAAGTCCAACCTAAATGTAAATATAGGGACTGCTGTTAATATACCACAGAAACACATCTAGGTCTGGTCAATCCCACTAAGAACCATCTTCTCCTAGTCCATCTAGGACATTGTCAATTGGTCGATCAACTAAGAAAGAGATGACACATGGGGGAAATGTCTATACAAGGGTGAGTATAACAATACTGAGTAGGAAAACCCAAAAGCGCAAATCATACAAAATAATAATAACAATAAACTATACATAATTATAAGTCTACAATGAATATAATAATAATATCCAGATATAATCAATAATGACACATAAATTCAAGGTAAAGTCACAACCGTAATAATAGTTCAGGATCCAAACTCAGAAGTTCAACAATGCACTCATCCAGGGGAACACACTCCATAAGTTTGAGAGCAATAATGAAGTCCTTCAAAGAGGTAGTTCACACTGGGTCTCTAGATTAAGTGTATGTGCTAGACAAATAAAGAGATACGATACACAGTCCAGGATAACACCCAAGGAATGAGTCATACCAATGACTCAATCTAATATAACCTACTAAATAGAAGATCAGTGCCAGTGTTGTGTTGGTCACAATGATACTGAGAACTCTACCTAGGGTACAAAGATGATAGTGGATCTCACTTAGGGCCTCATAGAAGGATTGAAAAATCTCTATCCAAGAAGTCTTGTTGAAGGTATCACTATATTATGAGTCGAAGGTGATTACATAATAACCCTTAGGTAATGGATACAAGGAACACCCCCAAACAAAACGTGTCCAAGATGAAGAGTACAATGGATCCAAGACAACATTAAATAGAACAAGGTGTGTAGTAGGGTTACACACCATGTCCCTTTAACCATAGTTCTTACATATGTAAAGGGACAGTGTCCATGTCTGTGTGACCATACATAGCCTACCGCTACTCATGTACTTTTTCCCATGTACAATTACACGGGTTAGACCATGTACATCTAGCCTCACCATGTCCGTGTGGGAGTACACAACATGCAAAATCTAGTGTACTCCAGCCATTTTTTGTGTACCCTCCAAGTCGCATGACAAATCATTGGTGAGGGTTCACATTCCATGTGATAGGGTCACATGCCATGTGATCCTTAACTCAATTCTGGAACCCTATCCACTTCTATAAGGGCTCCAAATGATGTGTAGCTCTCCATTACATGTCATGAATTTCAAAATTTTCAAAATTTAAAGATCTAGTTCATGTGTTTCAAAATACTCCTCTGACCATCATTCCTTCCTTTCTACTCCCCAGAATATTAGGAATCACACTATGAAGAGTCATTCCATCTTCAACTATCAAGTTTCAACATTCGATTTCATTCACAAGTCATTTGCACGCGTCGTCCATCATCAACCACCAAAAACACAAATAATGATATCTATGACTCTACATCCTATCAATCTACCATCATTATGGCTTGATCCCATCATTGATTGAATCTTAGATCTAATATATAAATTCATTATACCATGAAATGGACGTGAAAAATTGATTTATTAGTACCCCATCAAACCTCCAGACAAATAATTTCCAATGATGAATGAAAAATTAGGGAAATAAAAGCACGAGGAACAATCATGAGGAATTGACCTCAGTAGATGTTCATATTGACCTTGATTCATTATCATTAGAGTTACTAATTAAGAGGTAACAGTTAATCACAAATAAATTCTCTCAATTATTGAATAAAACTAACCCATCCGACAATATGAACGATTTGTGAATCAGTCCATTGGTCGATTGAATCAGGTTCATCATAGAAATAGAAAACATGGAAGAATCCAATAAAAAAAATCCGACCTGGATTCAGATTGATCTCATATGAATAATAGACCTACGATGTGATCATTATAGATATCCTTTGACTCTATCTCACACTAGTCATCGATCTTTGATCCAATCATTGTCCTACAACAAAATTCCTCCAAAACTCTCCAATGAAACTCCCGGAATTTTAGGGTTATGCGGCTAACCTTGAATTTTTTTCATAATCATGATTATAAATATATTATTAGGTCGGGTGAATAATTATACAAATTCATATTAATTTATTTTATTTTTAAACCTTTTTACATGATTGCACCACAATCCGAATGGCCAATGCGTTTTAGGATTATATCATGTGTAGGGTAAAACCCAAGTTCTAAACTCAATTCTACCCTTGGAGTTTCAATATGGTTCCCCATTTAGATGTTTTTCCACTTTTTTTCAGGAAAACATTTCATGCGTACTATTTAATATATTTAACATATTTTAAAAATTTATTCCGGGCACAGCAGGCCTCATAATTGAATGCTGTATCAACATATAGTCTCTAAAACAACCCTTAAAATATCATAAAACAATACGAGGAAATTTACAATTCATTACATGATTATTATTTGGAATGTTTTCAAACTTATTTTTAACCTCTAAGGATACAATTTATTAATATTTTATAGGTTTACACTCCTCAAAAAATTCAAAAACTTTTGAAACTAAGTTTTGAAAGTTTTTTATTCTTTCTCAGCCTCAATAAGTCATTTTTTAACAATATTAAGTTATTTTTTTCATTTACCATTATATTTCTTAAGCTTGATGTTGATATTTTTCAATTCATCAAGTAACTTTTTCAGTACATAAATCTCTTTTAACATCCATGATTTTTTTTCAAGATATGATTGCCAATTTTTTTCTGATAGATATTCTTTCTTTCACTTCTTGTTATCTTTATCAATATTAACAATCATTGAGATATGTTATTTCAATTATATTTTAATAATAAACTCTATCTTATTTTCTTATTCTTCTTCTTCAGAGTTTCAAATTTTAGCACCTATTTTTTTATCATTTACTTTTATAATAAGTAGCTTCTCAACACCATCATCACTGGAATAGTTAGCATCTAATTCACTTTCATCATATCCTCACATTTGCAAAAAAAGTTTCTCTTTTTATGTTTAGATATATTATTGTCATTAACTTTTGAATAAGAAATTGATTTTTCTATATTTTTTCTTCAGATTTATTCTTCAATTTATAAATTCTTCATTACTTTCTTCACCTTTCTCTAGTCATGGATAACTTACAATGAAATATCCATTTCCTCCTCTGTTAAATCACTTCAACTATAACTTCCCTTTGTACTCCCATGTGGCTTTTTTATATTTTATAGATATAAAAGGTAAGAACTCATCAAAAAAAGTTCTTACTTAATTTTATATCTTAGAGTCACTACCTTCTTCCTCAAAAACATTCTTAGAGCTTCATTTCTTGATATTTTTTAAAGAGATTTCCTGGTTAAAATATTCTTTATTATTGACATCATTTTTCTCTTTTCATTTAATATGTGATGAAAATACTATATAAAGTATCTATAGAGAATGTTTTAAGATATTCATCATCTAAAGATAATACCTTGGCATCAAATCTATCAGTAATAATTTTTTAAATATGTTCAATAATAGTTTAATATTACAACTTCTCAACAAAACATATATATTTTGGAATAACAATTTCAACCATTATAAATAACTCACCAATAGATTCATCATCTATCATTTTTATATCTTAATACTTCAACCTACAGATCTATAACTTTTCTTTATTCAGTTTTTTATCTCCTTCGTAAATATTCTTTAACTTTTCCTTGGTGCCTTTAGTTGTTGCAATTTGTATAACCCTCATAAATTCACTTTTAGAGGGTGAGGAAAGTATACAATTTTTTGATTTCCCATAATTAGATAGATTATTATTATTTATATCTATTAAGGGAGAAACGTCAATAGGAAGAGTGAAACCATCTATTGAAGCTTTAAGAACTTCATATCCAATAGATAATATATAGTGTATAATTATGTCATTCTACATTTTATAGTTTTCCCAATAATGAAAGGAATAAAATTTAACTTAAATTAGTTCTAAAAATATATGGGAGCCTTCCTTTTTTTAAAACATAATACATTAAAGAGTCGGCGAGGGGACCTTCCCTATAACACTAATTAAAAGGAGAAAGTAGGATCTACGCGATCACTGAGATGGGGAGGGGGTGAATAAGTGGTATTTTTTAAAGTTTTCTAATTATAAAATCATCTACCTTAGGTTAATGAGAATTGATTCCATTGAAAAAAAATTAATCACATCCCTAAAAATAAATGAATTTACCAATTTCACCACCCAATTAGAGTATCTAGTCATTGGAATGGTTTGAAAATAATCAAAAACCATACATACACTATAAAACAATCCTTTGTGGTTAAAAAAATCCTAGAATATCCATCAATTGAATAAAAATATAGTCCTTTGATAGTGCGTGTGATCCTTTCCTAAATTATATTATAAAAACATTTATGCAACAAAAAAAATAACCATCACCAGTAAGATTCAATATATTGTCACTATGATGCTTAAACGTTTTTCACACTTTCCTTCATATTAGTTATTCTTCTTCTTAAATTTATTACACAATAAAATGAATAAACTACTAACTGAACTTTTGTATAAAATTTTTCTTCATATAATTTTTTTCTGGTACCTATTAGTATATTATAATACATATGGTATACTCTTTCCAATATACCTCTATTTGATACCCTTCATCAAATGCCTACATGTCTCATACCAACCTATCCAGTATTCACCATTCTATATCCTTTTTCTAATGATACTATGTATGGTACTTTATCCAAAACAAAACACTCACAAGATTCATGGATAAAACCTCTATTATTAAAAAAATCATAGTTATGATAACATTCTCAACGAATCTTCTCCCATTTATTTAAGAATCATTTCTTTAAACAACAATGGTGGATCGAAAACTTCAAATTCAAAGTTCCAACTCGAAATTTGAATATCACACTCAAAACATTATTTATCTGACCTCCTTTGAAATGATAATTAAATTAGTGTCAAAAACTTCATAAGAACACAATTATATCTCATCATCAATGATATCCTCTAAAAATCAAAAAAACATGGATAGATTTATGAATTTTGAAAGAAAAATTCAACATAATTATAATGTATGAATTTAAAAAAGTATTTTAAAGATACTAAAATATTAGTCTGATACATCTTTGAAAAACACCATTTGGAAAATTTATAAGACTTTGGATGACAAATTTTTAGATCGTTGTCCAAAGAATTTGTAATACTCTGTCCAATGACTTCTTTAACACTCCACTGGATGAATTTGAGTTTCTCTATCTGATGAACATTATAATAATCCATCTTATGGATTGGAGTTACTCTATATGATATAATTATATCATAAAAACTATGTCATATACCTTTTATAAAAAACCTCTATATGATTACATGGTAGCCTCTATCCTTTAATGACCCAAACGTTTATGAATAAAATTACCCTTTTTGATTTAATTAAATTTATTATTGATATAGAAAACATACAAAATTATTTTGTTTTATTATATCCAATTGCATTTAAATGACCATTAAGTATCTTTAACATTGATCATATAGTCGTTGAATAGTGAACACACGATTAGTATCAATATAGTGTTTTAACTAATAATTTTCGCATAAACATTGGAAGTGATGACTCAATTGGAAATATCATACCCTATAAAGCCCAATTATCAAAGATTCTGAGGGAGATAGAATTTATGGGATTTTACCTAGACCAATCCCAAGCTAATATCCAATAACTTGAGCATGAGAAAACGCATTTACGAGAGAAGTTCAAGCTAGTCAAGAGCACGATCCAAACCATGTTCACCAATTGCCCCATGAAAGCCCCACCGCTATGCACCTTACTCTTAGGGAATAAGCTGGTGTAATAAAGGGATATGTATCAATACCATAACATTTAGAATATGAATATTATTTTTTATAGTATATTGAATATATTTTATTCCAATTATTGTTACTTGGTAAATGATTTTTAAAGCATAAATAGTATTTTGGTTAATATTAAAATTCAATTAAGAAATCTATTTTAAAGAATTAATGGATTTTTAAAATAAATAAAATTTTAATAAAATATTATTATTAAATAACCTTTTTTAAATATAAATGATAATAGATTTTTTATGATGTCAAATGTAATTTTTATTCGGGTTCAAAAAATGTTATTAATAAAAACCTATCACTTTCAATAAATGTCAGCCATTATTTTAAAATTAAAAATTAAAATATTTAGAAAATTATTTGGATATAATTGATATCATTTTTTGAATGAGGATTTAGAAATTATATAATGGTGAAGTTTTCATAATATTCTGAGATAATCAAATTTTAGGGTAGAGATTCATTATTATATAAATATATGATGTGTTTTATGTCATTATAATAACCCAAAACTAATGTAATAAATACTATAATTGATACTATCTAAAAAAAATATTTTTTCCTCTAAAATATAATAATTTTATGTTTATTTGATTTATTTTATAAAGCCTTAGTGAATCCTATAAGAAATATATAATATTTTAATATTTTAAAATCATTTCTTTGAAAGTGTGAATCATCTCCACATAAACTATGGAAATATTTTATTACACTTAAACCTTAGTGTTATAAAATAATTTAATCCACCCCTCTTTTCTATAAACAATTGGAAAAAACCGTGGAATGGTTTGTGGTTTTCAATATTTTATTACGTTGTTTCCAAAACCAAAATAATAAAGAAATCCACCTCCTTTCCTCTATATACCCACAGAAGATCCCATTTCTCTTTACTAAAACTCCTTTATGCTCATCCAAAATCTTCCCTCTATCCCTAGATTCCTCTCAATGTGGCCCCAAGCACCTAAGAATCCTTTCTTAAGCCTTTGGAGCCACACATCCAAGTAAGGGATGCCCACCATTCTCTCTTTCCTTCAATTCAAGATGCTTATTTGAAATTAGTTTTTTTAATTTCAGTTGGTTATATTTTAATTCATTTATAATCATTATATTACTTTCCATTTAATTTATTTGAGTTAGTTATCATTTATCCTCCCTCATTTGGACCCTTACCTAAGCTGTTACTATGCCGAAATTTCGTAAGGGATTTTCTCTCTCCTTTTGTTAACAAGAACTTCAATTATGATATGTCCTTTTGATTTCCATTTTCATAAGTTGGGGTATGTTATTAATTATTCCCCTTACTATCCATTTTATGTTTAAATTATGTGATCCCCTTTTAATCTCTTCTATCCCTCTTATTAACCCTTAAGTACAACCGTAACTATGCCAAAATTGTTTAAGGAATCTTACACCCTCCTCTTTTATCACGCATTCCTTTTATGTTATGTATTATAAATTACTTTTAACAATATTGGTATATGTTCTTAAATAGCCAATTATTATCTATTTTATGTATAAATGTTGATCGAACCATTTTCTCTCATCAACCCATTTTATGAATTTCTATATGACATCGTTATGATGTTGAAATTACACCATGATTTTCCATGCCAAAATCATCATGTAATGAATACTATAACCGTTTATCTATCAAGGATATTTACCTTTATGAACATATACATATTGATTGGGAATGAACATATATGTATTCCAAAAAATTATATCTTGGAATAAATTATGATGTTTAATGAATCCATGTTATATGATCTATATGGAACACGTAAACATGAGAATGAAATGATTATGAAGGGTGTACTCGGATAACAGTCCAATGAATTGGGTAATGGTTAGTATCCTGAAACTTCGTGTTGGGATATGTTATTTAAATAATTTCTTTATGGGACTTTTTCCACCATTGGGTCTTGGAAGGTTTAGCCTTGATCAATTTATGATACAGTTTTTAAAGTTGTTTTCACTTTTTCCATGTTATGATTATCATGATATATCATGACATATTAATCATGTTCCTTTAATCCTCATTGATATGACCATTTACTAACATTTATTTTCTTTTTCATGTTATGCGTTGTTTATTATCTTACTGATATTTTTATCTCACCCCTTTCTTATGTATTCACTCAGGTTATCCCTTGTAGTGTTAAGCACGAAGGAATTATTTGGTCATGTGAAAGAATTTTTCAATAACAATGTTGATTTTCATGATTTTAGTTGTTATATAATGTACCTAATTTACCAAAGACACTATAACTCTAAATGTTATGATTTATATGAAGCATAATTTTAGGTAATAAATCATTTTTAAAAATGCAATAATGATTACGATTGTTATAGTTGGTATCAGAGGGTAGCTTTAGTTTTTTTGGGATTAGGATTAGAAAACCTACTGGAAACCCTTTAGGATAATAATAAGTGTAAGAAAATATCCTTATATTTTGGTGAGTATATAGAATGTGGATTATCAAGAAAATACATCCTTATCTAGATACTACAAGTGGATGTGGTTCTAGAATAGATGTACCTAGGAGTAAAAAATCTGAAAAGGTGTTCCAGTCCTGACTCAAGGTAACCTGGTACATGACAACGGGCCTTACTTTGCACCTGGTTTGACACTAGAAATGTAAATCCTTTGGTAAATTCATAATATTATTAAGAACTGCTATTGATGGAAAAAAATCCCCGTTAAATATAATATCATGGATAACATAGATTTAATCTAAGAAACTAATAAGTTAAGGTGATAAATGTAATTTATAATTTGTCACATTAATGTCATTGGATTTCCCTTTATCTGTTTAATAGTTTAAAAGAAATCATCCCTAATTTTATATTGAATAAAGTAGAACCAGAATCAAATAGTTAAAGGTAGGGTTATCTTCCCTAGTTCTACACATTCCTTTCACTACTAGAAAATTGGTTTCTGCGCTACTAGGAATGGGTGACCACCATCGGTGGTCACTATTGATAGTATTAGAGACCTCCAAAAGTGGTTTCTAATGCTGAGATAAATATGTGGGATTTTTCCTTCCCCATCATCACTGTCTTCCTCAAAATCACCGCTGCAATACCGGTGATTCCCACTGTCGCCCCCCGCCGCCACCATGCCACCCTTAGTCACCCCAATCGCCACCTCACATCACCTCCTGTCACCCCTCCCTCACTTGCCACTAAACCCATTGGTTGGTTAATCTTCAACGACCTGACTAAATCCTCGACGCTGCACCGACCCCTCCCTCCAGCACCCATAGATCCTCCATGGCTGATGGCTAGAGCTTTAGGTCCCTCCTCATGCCCACTGGTTGGCCCCGCATGTCTGGCGTCGCAGCCACCTAGTGTCCCACACACATGAAAAAATGTATTTTTAAAAGGACCTTTAGAGACCTCCAATGGCAGTCACTGTTGGTTTTTACTGATGAAGAAAATGAGACAGCTAAAAGCTGTCGCAATGTGGCCACTAAAGACCTTTAACAGCCACTTTTAGAGGTCTCTATAGGGATTTATTATAGTAGTTTTTATATCATGAATGTTTTGTATAACTATTCAAACAACACGATTAAGCATAGAAGTAGAGATGTCAGTGAAAATGAAAAATTGGGAAATTATTGAATCCCATGTATATAACTCCTCCACTATCACAATTTGTGGACTAAACTTCCTATAGAACCTTTTCTTACTTCCCTTGGTGGAATTTGATACAATTATGGGCATGGATTGGCTTTCCCTATATGGAGCTAACATAAATTTCCACGATAGGGAAATCACTCTCCAAATGGTGAATCGACCCCATATTCTATACAAGTGCAAAGAAGAGGAGGAATCTTCTTTAGCGCCATCATTTAAAGCAGGAATATTATTTCCCTACGAGTAAGTGTCTCTAGATCAAATTATTGAGTATAAGGAACAAAACATCCTTGAAGACATGCCTGTTGTGAAGGAATTTATTGATGTGTTTCTTAAGGGGTTTCCTAGTCTTCCTCAAAGCAGGGAGATTGAATTTTTTATGAAACTTATACCTATTGAATTTGAAATATTCAAGACTCTATGTAGAATGGATATTATGGAACATGTGGAGCTAAATAAACAACTATTGGAGAATCTATATAAAGGTTTTATAGGCCCAAGTACTTCACCATGGGGTGCACCAGTCCTATTCGTCAAGAAGAATGGGTCAATGTGCCTTTGCATTGATTATCATGAGATGAAAAAGATCACGATAAAAAAGTATCATTTTACATGAATTGATGAATTGTTAGTTAAAATATGCAGAGCACAATACTTATACAAGTTGGATCTATGGTTGGGATATTACCAAGAAAGGTTGAATAAGGAGGTTATCCCCAACACTTCTTTTCATACATGGTATGGAAATTATGGGTTCATAGTGATGCCATTCAGAATCACTAATTCTCTAGAAATATTCATGTACTTGATGATTAGAGTATTTAGAGAATACCATGACAATGTTTTGGAAATCCTTATTGAATATATTATAATATACTCCAAAACCAAGGAGGAGAATGAGGAGAATATGAGCACTATACTAAGGACCTTGTGAAAGGATAATCTATTTGAAAATTACATAAAATGTGAGTTCTGGTTAAAAGAAGTATCATTTTTTGGGGGCATATCTTTACAAGAAATGGGATATCTATGGATACTTGAAAGAAAAAAACAATTATGGGATGACTGAGGCCAAAATCTATGATAGATATTCAACATTTCCTTAGGTTATCTAGATATTATCACCTACGGCTTGGGAAGTGATGGCCGCCGTAGGCGACGATGAATTCCGAGCAGGGTCCTCCTCCATCGGCGGAGGATGGATCTTCTTCTGATGAGCGACGTTTCGTGCCTCTCTCGAAACCTAATATCTTGACTTCGTTCCCCGAAATCTCACTCTCCCCCAAGGTCCCGGAGCTTTATGGAGGGTTTTCGCAGCTCTCGGTCACGGCTCGCGAGTTCAATGATGCATCGTCTCTTCTGAATCTGACTCTGATTGCCCGCTTCAGGCAACGACGTCCACCGGTGGATTGCTTTGATAGTTTTGTTTCTAGTTCTTGGAATCTACAGGAGCGTCCCACAGTGGGTCTTCTGGATCCAAGGCATATAATGATCCGTTTCAAATCGGAGGAAGACTTCATCATGGCCTGGTCTTCGGCACCGCGCACCTGTGATGGATGCCGATTCCTTCTTTTCCGATGGTCGTATGATCACTATTTGAAGCGCGATGCCTCGACTATGGCGATTTGGGTAAGATTTCCCGAATTACCGCTTCCTTTTCAAAATCCCGCTATCATCCGTATGGTTGGAAACCTAGTAGGTCGTTTCTTATGCTCGGACAACAGAACTAAGGCTGTATGTCACCCGATTTCTCCGAGAATCTGTGTTGAAGTTGACTTATTGAAACCACCGGTTGAGTTTGTCTACATTGCGGCATGTGAGGAGTTTAGGTGTAAAAAACCTGTGGTATTTGAATCCTGGTTTAATTACTTCTCTCGCTGTCTTAAGCTTGGTCATTTGAGGGACGATTGTAGAGGCAGGAAGGTGATGCAGCCCTTGGCAGTGGGTCCTGAGAGTGCAGTGGATCTTCTTCCACAGCATAGGGTGCTAAATCTGGGTGATGACCGGACAGATTCTGGGCATACTTTTTCACAGTCTGTAGAGGGTATGAAAGGGAAGGATTTGCAGGGGCTTTTAAACCCGAAAGTTGGTGAGGTGTTTGGAAGGCTTAGAAATGATCGGGGATTATCATCTGTAGGAGGTCGGAGCAGTGACATGAGGCAGGTCGGTCAAGCTACTGGGGTGAGCAGTGGTATAGAGCAGGCTGCAGTGGGAGGGGAGCAGGCTGGGAATGGACTTGTTGGGACTGCGGTGGATGAAGCTACTGGCAAGGAGGAGCTGTCGAGACCTGATGAATATGTGCAGGCAGAGGATGCTGTGAAAGTTGCAGATGTTTGGGTGGGGGCCTCTCCGGGGCTTACATTCTCTAATGTTCAGCAAGTGGAGGGCATTGAGATGAGCAACAGTTTCTCTAGTCTGCTGTGTGCTGATATGGAGTTGGGTCAGGAGCAGTCTGAACCTGTTCTGAGATCCAGTAATATGGAAAATGGCAGTGAGGGGATGGGTCAAAATGTGTGCAGTGTGCTTCTTGAAGGAAACAGGGGAATGATGCAGGGGCAGGGAGATCCTGGGTCTGTCAAGAAGGTTCTCACAAGGGAGGAAGGTGGGTTTATGAAGGTCATGCAGGTCACTCAGCTTGGCATGTCCGGGGTGTTGGGAACTAATGGGACTCCTGCTCAACCACAGTGCCTAGCAGTCATTGATCCGAATAGTCAGGCGGTGCAGGAGCAAGGACTAAGCAATGGACAGCAGTTGGTATGTCTCACTGGGAATTGGGGGGATTTATCTGATAGTGAGAAGGAGAATGCTGGCCAAGGTCGGGCCTCGTTCAGTGATGTTGTTCAATTTGGGAGGAGGACCATGGATGGGTGTGCGAGTAGTGTGACTGCCCCCCCAAAAAGAAGGCAGCGAAAAGACTATTCTAATATTCCAAGGCCGTTACCTACAAGATCCTCTTCGGGCAAGGGTAAAGGGATGAATGCTTCGGATGAATTTCTGCAGTTGGAGAAGTTAAATCTCAGACGCAAGTATGTGAAGCTCTTGAAGCAGTATGAAAGTTCGGAATGGGAGTCGGCAACTGCTGATGAGGCTCTTGGTTATGGAGCTGATGATGGGTACAGTTTTTAAACTTTTTGTATGCTCTTGCTTTTTAATGTCTGCTTGCTGAACTTTTATTTTATTTTAATAAATGGTCAGAGACCTTGTCTCTGACTGAGCCTTTCTGTTGAAGATTCATGGAGTTTAAAATGAGGATTATCACTACCCCTATGATCACACTACCCAGCAGTTGAGATTTTTCATAATTTTTAGCATTGCTTCAAAGAAGGGATTGGGATGGGTGTTGATGAGAAATGAAAAAGTGATTGCCTACACCTCGAGGAAGTTTAAAATTCATTATAAAAACTATCACACACAAGATATAGAGTTGGAAACTGTGATATTTATATTGTAAATTTGGTGACAATATCTCTTTGGGGAGAAGTGTTAAATATATATGTATCACAAAATTCTCAAATATATATTCACATAGAAGAAGCTAAATATGTTCCAAAGAAGATGGTTAGATATCATAAAGGATAATGAATAATCAATCCACTACCATCCTGGGAAAGAGAATAAGGTGGCTGATTCTATAAGTATAAATGACCCAACAATCATATAATTGATGAGAATTTTTAGGGATGTGATCTTCTTATATTTAAAGAAGATAGACATGGGAATCATAAAGAAAGGAATATAATCAATCCTTTCATAAATTATTTCTCAACTATCTCTTCTGGAAAGGTTAAAAGATTCTCAAAAAGTTGATGTCAGAATAAATTAGAATGTGGAAACTATAATAAAAGGGAAATCCTTAGATTTTAATGTTAATGAGTAAGGAATTTTCCGATTTGTGTCAAGACATTATGATCTATAAAATAACGAGTGAAAGAAAGAAATTTTAGATGATGCACAAAGTTCTAATTTCTATATTCACCTAAGAAATAGAAATATGTATCAATATATCTGAGAGCACTATTGGTGGGATAACATGAAGAAGAAGATCGAAGAATATACCTCAAACTGTTTGGTATTTCATCAAGTGAGGACAAAATTTAGATGTTTAAGGGAGCGATGCAACCATTACCCATACCAAAATGGAAATGAGAAAAAATTGCCATAAAATTTTTCACTGGACTTCTGAAGACATCCAAGGGAAAAAATGGTAGATGGGTTGTTATGGATCATCTTACAAAGACTGAACACTTCATCATGATTAGATAGGATTTCTCATTGGATTAAAGATCATAGATATAAATTATAGAAGTTGTAAGGTTGAATGGAGTACCACTATTAATTTTATTTTTTTGAGATCCAAGATTCACCTCTATGTATTGGAAAAGTACCCATCATTATCCTAACTCCTGAGCTAAACATCAGTATATATTATTACCCTCAAACTCATGTCTAATCATATAAGACTATTCAATCACTTGAGGACATGTTTATATCATGTTCAAAAGACTTTAAAGGAGTATGGTACCAACATATTCTTTTAGTGGAGTTCTATTACAAAAACAATTACCACTCGATCATCAAAATGGACCCTTATGAAGACCTTCATGGGAAGAAGTGAAAAAATCTGAATGATGGGATGAAGTTGAGGAAAAAATTATTCTAGGTCCTAAAATGGTTAAATAAATGGTGGATAATCTTATGACCATCCAGCAACACATCAAAAAATATCATTTTATAAAAAATATATATGATGGAAATCATCGATGAGACCTAGATTTTGATGCTGGAGCCATGGTATTCCTCTAAAAATTTCTATGGATGAGAGTGATCAGATTTATGGATAAGGGAAAGATTATTCCAAGTTACATTAGATATTTTGAGATCCTTGATCGCATTAGAACAATGTCATATCCACTAACACTCCCACCGAACCTATCTCAAGTGCATGATGTATTCCATGTATCCTTCTTAAAAAAGTACACACCGAAACCATCACATGTACTCAATCCATAAGTGGTAACATTATAGAATGACCTTTCCTATTAGGAGAAGATTGTGAATATCTTAGATTGTAGATAAAAAATTCATATGAAATAAGACAATGCCTCTCAGCAAAGTGTTGCAGAGAAACCATATGTTTGAAGAAGCATTCTGGACACCAGAGGAGGTGATGAAGCAGAGTTACCCTCATCTGTTTTAGTGTGGGAAAAGAAAATTATGAGGGTGAAATTTTTAAACGGGGGAAGATTATAATGACCCTAAATTTTATGAATAAAATTACCATTTTATATTTAATTAAACGACCTATGGATTTAGATAAAAATGCACTTATTTTGTTTTATTATATACAATTAGATTTATTTAAACATTACGTATCTTTACCATTGATAATATATCCATTGAAAAATTATCACATGACTTGTATAAATATAGGGTTTTAACAAATAATTTTAGTATAAAGGAAGTGATGGCCTCAACTAGTAGGATCATACCCTATGAATCCCATTTATCGAATCATCTAAGGGATATAAGATTTAGGGTATTTTACTTAGACCAATACCAATATAAGATACAACCACTTAAGCATTAGTGAAATCTTTATACGAGAAGTTCTAAATCATCGAGATCACGACACAAAAAACGTTCACCGAACAACCCCATAAATGCCCCACCATCGTGCACCTTACTTTTAGGGCATACCCTAGACTAATAAAGGGATATGTATTAGGGCCCTAGAATTAGGAATATGTACCTTGTTTTTGTATAAAGTATTGAATATATTACCTTCATATTATTGTAACTTTGTAGATGATTTTTAAAGCACAAATAATATTTTTGGTTAATATTAAAATTCAAATAAGAATAACATTTTGATTAAGAAATGGATTTTTAGAATAAATAATATTTTCATAAAATAATATAATTAAAGTACTTTTTTTAAAATATAAATTATCATATAAATTTTATGAAGTAAAATGTAATTTTTATAAGGGTTCGAAAACTGTTGTTGACAAAAAACCATCATTTTTAATAAATATCAATTTTTATTTAAAGAGTGAAAATTAACATATTTAAAAAATTATTTGGGTAAAAATTTATATCATTTTTGGAATTATGACATCAAAATTTTCCAATGGTGAATTTTTCATAATTTTCTAATATAGTCAAATTTTTGAGAAAAAATTAAATACTGTAAAAATATATGGTGTGTTTTATGACATCATAATAGCCCAATAGCGATTTAATAAATAATATAAAATGAATAATCAGAAAAATATATGTTTTTTAGTTTAAAATAATGTGATTTTATGTTTATTTTATTTATTTTATAATGCCTTAGTAAATCCTCCAAGACTTATAAAATGTTTTAACAAGTTTAAAATAATTTCTTTGAAAGTTTGAATCATCTCCACATAAGGGAAATATTTTATTATATTTGTCACATTACCTTATAAAATATTTTAATCAATACCCTTTTATAAAAACCATAGAAAAATACCAAGGTATTATTTGGGGTTTTTTATATTTTATTACGTAGTGTCGAAAACCAAAATAATAAAGAAACCCCCCTCATTTCTTATGTAAACCCACCCGATATCCTATTTATATTAACTTAAAATCCTTTAAGATCATAAAAAATCATTAATAAAATTCATATAGTCCTCCCAAGTCACCAAAATATCCCAATAAGCATCTCATAAGCCTTTGGGGTCACACATCAAAGTAAGGGATCCTCATCTATCTCTCTTTCTTTCAATTCAAGATCCTTCTTTGAAATTAGTTCTTTTAATGTAAATTGGTTAAAATTTCCTTTATTTATAGTGATTATATTAAATTAAAATTTATGTATTTTAGTGAGTGATCATTTATCTTCCATCATTATGACCCTTACCTAAGCCGTTACTTTGCCGAAATTCCGTAAGTGGTTCTCTCTCTCCTCTTTTTAATCAAGCACTTCATTTATGATATTACCTTCTAATTTCTATTTGATTAAGTTAGGATATATTTTTACCTATCCCCATTACTATAATTTTTATGTTTAAATGACGAGATCCCATTTCACTCTCATTTATCCCTCTTACGAACCCTTATTTACAACCATTACTATGCCAAAATTTTGTAAGGAAAATTCCACCCTTCTCTATTATCAAGCATTCCATTTATGTTATGTCTTATAAATTACTTTTGACTATACTGGGATATGTTTTTAGATATCCCTATAACTATCTATTTTATGTTTAAATGATTAAATACCCATCTCTCTCTCATGAACCCATTTTATGAATTTCTATATGATGCTGTTATGCTGCCGAAATTGAACCACAATTTTCCATGCTAAAATAACTATGCAGTGAATACCGTAACCATTATTCTATCAACGACATTCACATTTATGAAAATATAATTATTTATTTGTGAATTACATTTATATATTCCATATTATAAGATCATGAAATAAATTATGATTTTGAATGAATCCTTGTCATATGATCTATGTGGAACACTTAAACATGATAATGAAATGATTATGAAGGGTGCACCCTTATAAAGCTATAATGAATTGGGTAATAGTTATTTTCATGATAGTTAATTTTGGGATAAGATATTTACCTAATTACATTATGGAACTTTGTACAACATGGGTTCTTGTTGGGTGTATCGTTGATCTATTTGTGATGTAGTGTTTGAAGTTGTTGTCCTATTTTTCATGTTATGATTATCATGCTATATCATGCATTATTATTAATGTTCATTTTTTCCTCATTAATATTTCTATTGTCTAAAATGTATTTTCCTTTTCTTGTTATGCCTTTTTTATTCCCTTATTGTTCTTTTTAGCTCACCCCTTTCTTAATCTTGTCCTCAGGTTATCCCATGTAGTGTTAAGTACGAAGGAATGTTTTAGTCATGTCAAAGAAGTTTACAATAAAGATGTTGATTTTCATGTTTAAAGTTTTTATGTAATATACCTAATTAACCAAATACACTATACTTCTCAAAATTGTATGTTTTATTAAGTTTAATTTTATGTAATAAATCATGTTTAAAAAGGAAATAAAGAGCAGGTTTGTTATATATAAGATCATTCAAAAATATAATTATGATAACATTGAAAATTTCATTTAATAGACTTCATTAATATTTCTATACAATATAAATTCATCTGATCAATATATCCTTATTTTGAACCATGAAAACCTTTTAGTAATCATGATGTTAGAAACATCGAGTACCATCAAAGTGTCGATTGATTTAGTTTATCTGGAAAACATAGTCTAATATAATTTTTTCGATCACATTATTTTGATCATATATATTCGATGTAACTCTGAATGTTATTAGAAAAACATTTGACAATATTCTCTCTTAGATTACGTCAGTCGGTTTGGATTCATATGATCTTCTTTTCCTGTTAAACCCATACTACTCTGTCTGTCATATTCTTCCTAGAAATTTTATAAGGAATATTCAGAATATTGTTAAAAAATGTGCTTTGATAAACATTAAGGAAAAGTTTTAATACATTAATACCTACTAAAAAAATCATTTCATGTAAGAAAATATTTCTTTTACAACTTACTGATTTATGTGTTTAAAATAAAATAAAACATCATAAAAAATTTAATTTCTATCAACAAACTTTTTTTATCAAACACAAACCAAATACTCTTATTCTAAATAATAACAATAAACCCAAATATAAAAAACATTTACAATAAAATTATTCAACAATAAGCCTAAATTTACTTTTAATGTTTAGTATTTAGAAAAAAATTCTAACAAAAGGAAGGAAAAAATGTAAATACTTTTGGTAAAATAAACACTAAACTAAAAATAAAATCATAACTACACATCTCTAAGAATAAGTTAAGAATATTTACTCACAAACACTATTAAATCCAAACATTGATATGATCTATTAAATTAAAGATAAACCTATGATAAACCTATAATATTATAGGCATGAGAAAAATCTTACTAGTAGGTATCCTCTATAGACTCCATGCATAAAAATAAAAATAAAAACCATTTCATGTTATTTTGAAATTCATATACTAAGGAAGATTTAAATTTTCATTTTCAAACAAGAATAAAGTTACACACCATTTAATTCAACCTTTTCATATATTTGAACATATATCCTTTTCAATTTTTTTTAAAAATTATTTGAATATTTTAAAAAGTATACATTTGATGATATAATAAAACAATTTCACATTTTTTTAAAATTCAATGAATATGGAGAAAAATAAAAAAAATTATTACAAAACAACGAAAGAATTTAAAATTAATATTCAATATCACAAAAAATAAACACAGGTATAACGGAATCAATAAAATAATTGGTTCTTAGGATCCCTAGGGACAATTTAGAAAAAAGTTAACATAAAATCAATAACTTGATACCAATGAAAAATATTAATCAAACTAACCTAACACTTGGTTATACCCTACCTAGCATATCTAGTTGGAATCACTTAAGTAGAGAAAAGTATAAGATCAGGGACACTGTCTAGAGCACAATCATACACTAGTGCAACCTATTTTCCTAGATTTTCCCACTTAGCTACCCGTGACTTCCCATTAAAAATAAATGGAGGTGATCCAAAAAATCATTATATATAATATAATCATATCAAAAAACAAATAAGCCTCACCCTCACATCTAAAAAACATTCATAGAAAAATCCCAATTCATAAATAATAATAAAAAACATAAACTTACATCTATGGGGTCATTAATCACATAAAATATTAACATTTATAACATAAAATGGGGCTTGTTTCACGGGCCAACATATTTATAAAAAACATTTTGAGAAGGTTTCAAATAGGGCTTAAAATAATTTTTTAATAAAATGGGGTATAAACAATCTCAAAAAACCAATGAAAAAATCATCACAATGTATCAAACATTAAATGTATCAAAAACATCATTTAAATAACCAAGAACATACTTGCCCTTGATTTAAACATTTAGATAAATTTTTTAAACACTAAAACAACTTATTTGGTGAAGGAATTACTTTAAAATATCCAAATGGAGTTATAGTAAAATACATGGTGTGCATGATATTTAAAATACAGATTTAGTCCATGAAACTTCAATGAAAATCATTTTTTATTTATTATATAATCGTGATAAACAAATTTCTTTAAGATAGAACCATTTAATTTACATGATAAAATTAATAAAATTTCAATAACATATATTAGAAACAAAAAGTAATCATATTTTTTATTTTAAGGGATTAATAATGGACCAACCTACCTCAAGCACATTGCAATCATCAACCGCAGAGTTAATCTACCATAAAACTTCAAGTTGGACATTAAGAAACCCACAAACCCTAAATTCATGAAAATTACCAAATATATTTCATCCAAAAGTAAACCTTGGTGTCTGAGACCTTATTAAGGAAATAAAAAGGATTAAAAATTATAAAATTAAGAGAAGAGGATATTTAGATGATATTACCATGATAAAGTGACCTCAAATATTGAGGAAGGCCATGAAAATATCCACGGAGAAGGATGAGAATGAGAGTGGATGTTATTGAGGGAAATAGAGTCAAATTTGGTGGAAAATTGACCATAAAGGGTCTTAATTTGAAGAGGTAAAATATATAAATTCACAAAATTAAAACTCTACTCAAGGTATATAACAATTCTGAATAATTCATCATAGTGTGAATGACTTGAAACCAAGAATGGTTGTGGTGTGACACCCTATGTTGTGTTGTGACCACCCCTAGTAGAACTGAGGCATCATTTCTTAAGGAAGGTCATATGGTTCTCCACATCATGTTGGTGAGCTTACTATAGTCTATAATTGTAAATCTGGGGATAAGAATAGTCATTTTATGACTACCCAGGTAAAATTTGTGATGATATACAATTCTGAAATAATGGTTTCTAAAAACACTTAGAAACCCCATAAAAACAAGAATTTGATAAAAAAGATAAAGGCCAATAAATAAATAAAATATTTATAAAAATTGCCTTTGGGGGTATTAGAGGTTATAATGAGGGACTAGAGATTATAGGGTTTAATATACCTGATGAATTCTATAGAGATCTCATACTTGATTTACCCCCTTATAGATTCTCTATTTTTGGGTTGAATTCTAATATGAATATCATTTATAAGTTTCTTTTGGAACTCTTTAATATATTATTCATATTGACAAGGACATGAGGAATGAGAAACCTATAGTCCCTATGGTAAACAAGAGGAAGGGAAAGGGAAAGGGCCTTAAGATTAATTCCAAGTCTAAGGAATTTATGAACCGCCCAACTAAGTGGAGGAAGATCTTGAGGTAGGTTAAGGAATAAGATACAGAATGTTTTCATGTGTTAATAAGGGCTAGAAGAAAATGAAATTTACCTTAGTAAAGAAGCATGTGGAATCTTCAAGTGATTTTGTTATCAAATGTAACCTCTCCATTTACACTAGTTGGGTATTAGACACAACTAGTGGTTATCACATTTTTATCCAAATACATGAAACATTTAGATTCAAGAAGGTTTACATTTTTGAGTTGGATCATTGAACTTACAAAAGACCAATTTTTGTTAGCTTTTCTATTAAATACTATCACCTTATATTTCCAATAGGATTGATTTTGGTTTTGAAGAATTGTTATTATGTGAATATTGTTAATAGGAACATTATATACATATCTAGATTATACAAGTATGGATTTGTATTATGGTTTTGGAATAATACCTAATTATTCTAATAAGATAACTTATGTTATGAAATAACACATTTGAATAACTATAATTGTATACTAGAAAATGAAAACTAATTTTTGTCAATCGATAATGAATTAAGTTCACATGAATCATATCACACCCAATTATGGAGTCGCTGACATTTTCAAGTAAATAAGAAGTTATTTACAAAGATATATTAATAAGGGTATTCATATTATTTTAAAATAAAACCACTTCATATGTGTCATATGTTTTTATAATAAAAAATGACCAAACCTCCATTTTATGGAAAATATGAATGATCCATATAGCTTCTTGAATTAATTCACATAGATATATGAGGACCTTTTCCAGTTGAAGCTAGAAGTGGGTACTATTACATAATATTTTTTACTGATGACATGATTATATATGGACATGTCTAATTAAATTAGGTATAAGTTTGAAACCTTCGAGAAATCTTAGGATCTCAAGAATGAAATAGGGAATCATCTTGGTATGAAGATAAAGAAACATAGATTAGATCAAGGTAGATAATCTAAACCAAGAGTTCATTGAATATCTATGGGAGGTTATGATTATATATCAACTCCCACCTCCGTATACACTATAGTGGAATGGTGATAGTTTAAGGAGGAACCACAACTTATCTTACATGGTGAGGTTAACAATGAGTTATACAGACCATCCATTATCATTTTAGAGATATACATTACAAACTGTAGAACATATACTTAACCAAGTTCTAACTAAAATGGTAAATGATATCCCATATGAGTTATTATGTGATAGGAAATTCATGCTTTCTAACTTCTATGTACAGGGATGTGATGTTTTTTATATGGATACTTCTAGAAACAGATTTTCACCCTAAGGTAAAAATGGAAAATTTAAATGATATCTCATGGAAACAAGTGAATATTATCCATACAACCACTCAAATAAAAATATACCAGTGGATATACATACCATATTACTTAAAAGGGAGTACATATTCTAAATATATAGTGGGAGTAAGATAAATTTTGATGATGTTGATGCTAAAATAAAAAAATGAGTTGTTAGAAGAAAAAATACCATAAGACCTCATGGAAAAGGTTGTTATAGATACACTAGTACATCATAGGTTCACCTGAGAGGTTAGAGAACCATATAAATCGTTTTCTAGTCACTGAAGATTCTAAATCATTATTAGCTGATAATGATGAACCTATGTCCTATAAGAAATAATTAAGAATCTTAGAAGTTTCAAGATGGAAATTAACCACTAATTTTAAGAAAGGTTTCATATACCAAAACCATGTTTGGGTTATGGTTGATCCACTAGTATATGTAAATAATATTGGGAGAAAATGAGTATTAAATAAGAAATTATACATCAAAGGTAAAGTTACTACCTATAAGGAGTGGTTGTTTACTAAAGATTTTAGGAAAAGTAAAGTCAGAGTCTATGAAAAAACATTTTCACTAGTTTTTATGCTGAAATCCATTTGAATTGTACTTGTAATAATAAATTACCATGATTATGAGATTTTTGAAATTGGATGGAAAGAAAAATTTTCTTAATGTGAAGCTTATAGAAGAAGTATATATGACACAACTATATGGATTTATGACTCTAAAGGATAACCATTAGGTATGAATGTTTTATAGATATATTTATGGATTAAATAAAGAATCCAAATTGGGGAAAATTTTCATTGATAAATCCATAATGGAATTTGGTTTTATAAATAATAAATGTAAAACCTATTTTTACAAGAAATTTAGTGGGGATTTAGTAATTTTACAAGAAGTATATTTTTATGGAATATTAAAAATTTAAAATGAGATACTAATATTATAATTAGTTAAGACAGAATTGAGTTTTTTTTTCTGTGAAGGACTTAGGTTAAGAAGCCAATATGTTTGGGATTATGATCATTCATGACAAATATAATACGATAATTGTATTAATTCAAGGTGAAAATATTGACAAGATACCACTAGTATTAATTGCAGAAAAATACAAGAGGTTTTTTTAGTATCACATGACATACATCTTCTCAGGAAAATGTGTCCTCAAAGACATTAAGAGTGAGAGATAGAGTGGATGAGTATAATCCTGTATACTTCAATGATAGATTCAATTATGTATTCCCTGCTATGTACCTAACTTAATGTTTCCAACACCATAAGAATAGTATGTAGATATTAATAAGACTTATAAGATTAATATTGGATTGTTTTATAGAATATCCTAAAGTATTACAAGCATACTTATGTTCCTAGTTTATGGAGGAGATAAAGAACTAGTCTTTTGGTGATATAAAAATTCTAGTTTATAGATAGATCAGAATGATCTAAAATCTAAGTCAAGATATTTCTTCCATATTAATGGAAGAGTTGTGAGATAAAATAGCTTAAATAATCCAATGGTAACTTTTTTTAATAGATTCCAAGTATATTCCATATTATGATATAGGTAATGAAGTAATTTGGATAAAAAAATCATATAGGATCTTAATGTGGTTCCTAGTAGTAAAGATTCTATCACATTATTTTGTGATAATATCACTACAATAGCCATCGCTAAAGAGAAAAGGACACATAAATAGATGAATCATATACTTCACAAGTGTCACCTTTTGAGATATTTTTCTAAAAGGGGTTAGGTCACAATAATTATATTTTTCATTGATGAAAACTTGGTGGATTATTTAACAAAATATTTATGTCAGAAAAGGCATGAGTATCATGTGAGAGATATCATATTGAAATTCATTGATATTTAGAACCATTCCATATAGTATTTGGTTAGATTTAATTATCTAAGAGTAACTACTTTGTACTTTTTATTACTTTTATATTAAATTAATTGATTATTAATAAATATATTTTCACATGATGAGTGTTATTTTATGGAATATTAATGTGATAATGTACTTAGAGTATTTCTCACATTGAATAATTATAGCAGTCCCCCATAATGATAAGAAACATAAAGTGCTATAATGTTATTATTAAATATATATTTTATGTCTAAATGAAAGATATCTGATAGGACACAAATGATGTTTGGATATAAAGTGTATGAGAATTATATGATATTAAAACTTGTTCTCATGAAGTTAACACATGTTAGTCTCCAAGGGATGTGATTATGATAATAAACCCATTAATATAAATTACACATGTTTATGTTCCATTGGATAATCCAATATGTGGATGTTTTAATTAGTCCTTAGAGTTGAGATTATTATTAATATATATCATCAACCGCATACTTTGATGCATTGATGAAATCTATAGAATCATATAATTGTGATGAGGTAGGATACTTTGGGTTCATCATAAGTAACATGAAATTAATAAATAATTAAAGAAAGGAATTATTCTATTTGAGTTAATAAAACTATATATCTATATCCCTTTTATTGAAATGGAAATATTTTATTAAGTCCATGGGAATGTTGGTTTATCAACGAGTTCATTTTATAAATTCAAAGAAAGATATATTATGATTATATATTGGTGACATAAGTATGAAACATTCTAGATGAGATATGAATACAAAGAGATTAAATTACATAGTGATAATTGATATGAGGTTTTAATCAATTAGAAATTAATATATTTATCAATGGGTTCCTTGACATGTTTTAAGACTTTGAACTTAGAATTTATGCTACTTTTACTAATTCCACTAAGGAAGAGGCATAGAGGGCCACACATTAAGTGAATCTAGAATCTTGGTTAAGTCATATTTGAAATTAATACGAGAATAAATATTATTCTTGAGTTTTGTGGAATAATTATTATTCAGGATATGTTGATCATATTAATATTTATTTAATAAATAATACAATGATATTTATTTATTTAAATATATAATTATTATTCAAGGTTCAATAAATACAAAGGAGGATTTACAAGATGAGTTAAGGGCCTAAAATAAATGATATTTATATATATCCATGATTTTAGCACATGTTACAGAAATAATAATAATAATAATAATAATAATAATAATAATAATAATAATAATAATATTGTTATTATTATTATTATTCGATGTGAGGTTTATTTAAAATTAAGAGATCGATTAAGAGACTGTGTGAAATAAATAATTATATATCATAAGTATATAAATAGATTCATGTTATTTTTTGGTTTAATGATAAATTGTGAAAAACATATCTCTCTAGTAAATTCTATAAATCCTAGAGATAATTTTATCATAAACACTCTCAATAATAGAGAGAATCGATATTCCTCATCCATCTCAAGTCATTGAGAGAACTAGATATAGACCTATAATTTCAAAAGTTATTATTTTTATGATTTATGGACAATGATACAAGTGGTTATAATTTCTTATGATAGCATAGACATATTCTATGGTGATTTTCCAAGAATCCTGGAGTAGTTGTGGAAATCACTAGATGAATTCTACATTTTAATACCTCATCATAATAATGGTACAATAAGATTGGTAAAATTATTAAATAAAAAAAATAATTGTTAATTATATATTATATAAACAAATTGTAAATTGTATTCGAATAGGATCCTCCCTTTAGATATTTAGAGGTTTCTTTTGTCTAGTTTTGAGTATTTGTCTGAAGAAACCAACAAAAATATTTTTTTTTGGAACAAGTCTAACCAATGTTTCTACACTATAGATCCTTAAATACTAATATTGGTGAAGGATGTTAACTGATTAGATAATTTAACATATTTCTTTAGGTCTTCTATTGAACACAATCCCTTTTATAAACTTGATATAAATTTCAATTCCTTGGTCTGATCTAATTCCATACCTAAGAGGATGAGTGGTTATAATCCTAATCCTACCAAGGTAGAAGAATATCTTATTGGGAGTGATGATGCACACTTGTTTGATCATAAAGTTTTGGGTATACATGAGGGTGAAATTGATGCAATTATAACAAATATTGTTGAATCTTCAATTGTGTTAAGGAAATAATAGATATTTATAGTTAAAGGTGTAGTTGGTTTGGAATTTTAAATTCAAGTAGACACTTACTTGTAATTGGTAGTAGATATTCAAAAAAATCATGGACTTTCTTCTCAAGAGTATTTTAATACAAGAAACTAAGTAAAAAAATATGTTCATTGATGGTAGATATTTATCGATTTTTAGGGAAAGAATTCTAGATCATGTACGGGATATTATTAATTTTACAAAATATGGTTATAAGGTAAATTATTAAATGTAAACCATTTATTTCATACTTATAATGTTATTCAAATTTTATGTAAAAAGTATATATTGTTTTTGGTAAGTTTTTCAATGAATATTATGTTGAAGCTGCTAAAACTCTTATTCCTCTATCTAATAAGAATTGGGGAAAAGAAAATGCAGAAAAATTTTCTTTATGGTCTTAATTATGAATCTAAGAAGTGTCTTGAATCTCAATTTAACATCCTCTTATTGATGATAAAATATCTAAAAATCAACCTCAAATAATATTTTTTCACTATGATGAATTTGTAAGTTGTCATTAAGGAAGTGTACTCTCTAATCCAAATCATAGCATCAAAAAATATTATCGAAGTAAGGTTTCTTATTATTTAATTCTCTTATTTATGTTATAATATTTTTATGTCATGTTTACTCTGATGGATGTATAATTGTTTACCCTTTTCCATTAAATTTATCATCAATAATTCTTTTATTTTGTTAAAAATTATGTTTTTTAAAACCCACATATATTTTCAATTTAATTAAAATTTTAAATCGACCCCTCCTCATTCTTATCAAAAACCCTTGCCATATCATATTGATGATCCGACCTATAAAATTCCAAAAACTATTAAATGATATCCTAAAAAATATTGGGTGTCTTAAACATATAAACATGTCCATATATTCCTAGAGCCCAATTCCTTTGGCTTCCCTAGTTGATTGCTCCAAAATATAATGTCTATATTCAAATTAGATAAGTGTTTTTATCATTGATGTCTTCCTTTCTAACACTCTGGCTATACATGTTTTACTACAATTTAAATATACCATATTTTTTTTAAAATTATAAATATTATTTTCTAGTTGGGGTATATTGGATTTATCTTGTGGTTCATTAAGAGGAAACACAGTGGCGAAACCAATCATAGAATGTCAATTTCCTATATCAAAGAATAAAATAGGATCTAAAATCATTCTTATTTTTTTGATTTATTTTTTATAAATCATTTATATATTTCTCAAATATTTTTTTTTCATTTTTAGTGATGTACTTATGAAATTTATGTTTTTTTCTGTTGTTTTGATTATAAAGTGATATAGTTTTTTATTTTATTTTTATTTCAACATAGTTGCAGGCATATAATATTTTAATTTTAAAAAAATTATATAATGTGATTATTTAAATAGCTATTATATATATTATATGTATCAATATTAAATAATTATATATGAAAGTATATCTACCATAACTTATGAAGGTTATTTTAAATAACCTTTACATGTATACCTTTATATAAGATAAGAATTGAAAATTAATGAAAATAACCACCATATATTATGGGTAATAAATAATATTAAAAAATAATCAAATATATAATATTATATATATATATATATATATATATATTAAATTTACATATGTTGGTTATTATTATACATCATATATTAAAAAAATTCATCATATATCATAAAATTTATAACATTTCTACTTATATATTAGATTATTTTTCGATGATGATTTATGGTGGATTTTGTTCCCATCATAATTCGTTATCACCCCCTTATTTGATCTATTATCAATGCATTTGTTTAAAATAAGTCAAACATACACATGAAAACTATTTCCATTTTCTTATTGGATAAAAATAAATAAAGTTAAATGATATATTATAATGACATAATAATTTTATTTCATATATATTTCATATTTTCATTAAAACTATCCTTAATACCTTCTACGTATATCTTCAATGAATCATATCGTTTCGCAAGGCGGTATTCCGCCGTACACACAAACGATGTTATCGTATTCCCAAAAAATGGAGAGTATGAACATAAGTGTGATATAATAACTAAATAATCACAATAAAATAAAAAATATCATAAATATAATACATAATCTATAAATCCATCCTTATTTCCAATCGTGAGAGGTTGTAATGGAAAAACAAATGATGTCGGTTCGTGAGGAGGTCGCCCACCGTACAAAAAAATGATGATTTCAAAAACCATTTGGTGGAAGTAGAGATTTTTGTATGTAATGAAGTTAACATAGCAGAATATAAGTAAATGATAATGTGGTTATTATATGGCCATTAATTAAAAATAATATAAAGAGGTGTAGGAATAAATAAAACAAAAACCCTTGTTGATGATCGTTACATCTTCTTTGGGTATCCTCATTAGGTTTCCACTAAAATCCTTAATAGGATGGATTTGTAACCCAAATAAGGCTTTTTAGGTGAATTAAGTGATTTTGAGATGTTATTTGGTTATTTATTTTCCAATACAAATAGTTTTTATGGTGTAAATAATAGAGGAGAGTGGATTGCATTTTATAAATGGGGGAGAGGATACACTTTGTATTTTTGGAAAGAAATAAGTGATCCCATGCTTTTCATATGTAAAAAAGGTATATATTAGTCCATTATAGAAACTTATAGGTTTAATATTCTAAATATTGAAGTAAAATAGTTTCTATAAAAGTTTATAGGTTATTTTTATCCTTACCTTTTTAGTTTAAGATCCAGTAAATGCATTTTTAAATTCATAGTGGAAATTATTTTTTATTCCAGTCACTATTAATCTTGAAAAAAAAATAATTTAAAATTATTATGATTCTAAATATTTAATCCATTTTCTAACTTACATTTATACAAGTAATTTTTTTATTAAAAATAAATCCTCCTAATACGATGAGAAAGTGGGTTTTAAAGAGAAAATGTTCAAAAGTTTACAATTTTTTATATGAAAATTCTATATGAATTTGATTTCAATGACCTAAATTGGATTAATGAATGTATAATTGAAATAAATTAAATTTAAAAACAATTTTAAATATAATTTTAATTTATTAATAAATTAAACTAAAAGGTAGTTTTCAACGAAAATTTAGAATTTTTTCACTATTTATGAAAAAAATGAATCATTTGAGAAAAATGAAAAAAAAATCCACTCAAAGATAATTTTAATATTATTATTTAAAAAATTTAATTTTTAAATGTTTCAATTTTTTTATATGTTCACAAAATGGTGATAAAATTACTTTTTTGAAAAATATAGTTTTTAAGCATAAAATTGGATTTATTCTTATTTATTTTCTAAATAACACATAAGATGAATGTTAAAAATTTGATTGAGTTTATAGTATATATATTTTATTAAAATAATTATCCAAAATTTATTTTTTTATTTTATTAATAATAAACACCCTTATGTGCAGAAAAATAGTTTTTCAGAGACGATCTTCCTTTTATTTTCAAAAGGGTTTTATTTCCATTTCTAGTTAATTGATCAATAAAGAATTAATTATATATATATTTGTAAAAAATATTTTCATAATTTAGTTAATCTTATTCATAAATACCATTCCAAGATCTAGATGAAAACAATCATATTAACTAATAATTTTTCATGTTTCATTTAAACATAATGTTGTGGGTAATGAAATCCAAGATTAGTGTTGTGTGTAACGTAATAAAAACATAGTTTTGTTTATAACTAAATCTAAAATTAAGGTTATGTGAAACTCAAAATATAAAAAATATTAAATTTATTTGAAAAAAATATATTTTAAAAAATCTCATTGTATTACATAAACATTGAAAATCAGTTATGTGACATACATAATCCCTCATTATAATATTTCACTAGGAATAATACATAAAATAAATACCTCTATCATTCCTTAGGTTCTAATGGTAAATGTTTTCTAGGGAATTCTATTGGAATTACTTACATACCATGCCCTCCAACATCTCATCCAGATCATGAATATCCCACAAGTGCTTCATAGATCCTCATAACATATAATCTACTCACTTGACAATCTTCTCTAGAGGAGTTTCCAAGTGATCCATAATCTTAAGGATAGATTCAATATAGATATCAAATTAATAGGGTCCAACATCCAAAATGAACATCAGAGGATGATCAACCATAACTATCTAGTAGGATCAAATTTAATCGGTGAAACATACACTAGGTAACTTTCTATAAACTAGATAAAGTGGAAAAAATTCTCATGGAACTGATCTTCCACCCTAGCACCTAGAATAAATGGGGGATCTGGTCCTTTTATTGGAGGTACATTCTCATCCATTTCCTACCATCACCCTACTAGTAAATTCTTTCAGGGTGGCATCCCTCTAAATTTCAAAATCACATTAAGGGAACTTAATATACAATTACCAAAAAAGTTTTTACAACTTTCCATAACCGAACACTATACATACACTATTCCTATGGTCATAATTGAAATACAGTCACTAACCTCAACCATCCCTATATGAGGCCATAGATAACTCAGGGAAAACCAAACTCCCAATTACAAACATCCTGTTTGACAAAATTTTAACCATTTCACTGATATCTTTCAATTTAAATAATTTTAAATTCTTTATTATAAAATTTTATTTTAAAAAAAATAGACAAAATAAAAAAAAATCATTTCCATTTTCACTACTCTTGTTCTATACTCAAAGAAAGTCACCACCACATTATTTCATGTACATCCAGATCATGTTTCAATTCACATAAATCCTTAAGTTCCTAAAATGATGCATGCATACCCTACTCTCATTTCATAATGGGCCATGTGTGAAATCTAAAAAAAATTAACATATACAACATGTGTATCCTTCTAGGTGAAATAAAATACAACTATAACATGAAAAAATAAAGAACCAAAATTCCCTCTTGGGGAATTGGGTTTACCCCCACACATGTGTTAGATTCTCCTATGAACAATCTCATTAATAAGTTCTAACAAAACCTAGCCTCCTATCTACTAATACCAAATAGTAAAGAATCAAAATGAAATCCCTTTCATACAACATTGTAATGTTATATCCCATGTTTCACTAAACTAGTTCCCTGATCCAGTTTGTTATGTGACCTCAGGTGTTTCTCTCTAGGTGCCAAAGGCCAATTAATAGTGGCAAGGGTCTAATATAAAATGTGGTGAGACTCTTTCCACTTTATTAGAGTGAAAAAACAGTCTAAATAATAGGAGATAAAAATAAACAACATCCAATAATAAACACACATTATTTAATCAATTCCCCCAAATTGGGAAAATACCCAAAAACTAATACAGTAAACATGCCATGTTATAATAGTGTCAAGTGTCAAAGGAAAACCAAATTAAACAAAAAATGAAAATTAAGAAGGGTTACGAAACTTTTCTGATCCCCTTATCAATTCTCTATACCAAATCTAAAATCAATCATCCAATATAGGGCCTTTTACTTTTTTAGGTTTGTAACCATGATATCAACTCAAATACTAACTATGGACCGAGCAGGGTGTGAGTGAACCTCCATAGGCTAGTACCAATGGTTTCTGAAGCAATATTGAGTTTAAAAACAATGTATGTAGGAGAAAAATGTAAAGTAAACAACATAATAAATGTAAATAGGTTTCAAAATTAATTGATTATTAATTAATGACATTCTCCCTCAGGTTAAAATTGACACCTAATCTAATAAATCCAGCATTAGAATATACTATTCTTCTAAACAATATATCAAATGGGTCACATATTTAAAATAAGAACCATAAATCCATTAATGTGACCAATGGATATAAAATGAAATGTATGATAATCCCACTCAATGATGTTAAATACCATGTCCAATATCCCAACCAAGGATCATTTAGTGCCATGTAATCCAACCCAAATCACCAATGTGTAATTACGTATCTAACACCCTCAACCTTTAATCAACGACTAATTCTCAAGTCCCAACACTTGATTTTTTTTTATATTAAAAAAGGGTACATCATTTTATTTATTAATATTCCTGTGGTTCATTTTGGTCAAAAAAATTTATATAATTCCATAACTAGTTCTTTTTTCTATTTATTTAAAAATATAACCACTAGAATTTATTTCTAACCATTTAACCTAACAAAAATACCCCTTAAAAAATTTATCACATTTTACCTTATTCATATCATACCCATTATAACATACTAACATACCAAAAAAAGGTACAAAAAGCTTAATCTCAACCCCTATAACTTATTATTTTATAACTCATCAAACCATTTTCAAAGTATTGGAATAACCTTTGGGTGGCCATAGGCCTAGTCTCTCAATCATTAATAGATCCAACGGGGCCTGTGAAGGGTATCATAGATCAAATTAATTCCTATTTTACTTTTCATAGTCAAATTCACAAATGTGTATCATGAAAAAATAATAGAACAACCACATACACAAAAACACGTCAAGAAAATGTGAAAAATATTTTAGAACACCCACCTTATGATCTTTTAAAACCACTTATCCAACCTCAACCCTTGGTCTAAGCTAGAATGACATCGAATGAAAATGTAAAGAAGTCCTTGGAATTAGGTCTCATTAGAATCTAAATAAGTGAAACAATTATGGTGTTAATATTTCATAAAATTAAAATAAATAATATCAGATAATTACCCAAGGCTTTAAATAACAATAAATAGTCCCCAAAATACCTTAGAATCGAAGGATAATGATCCTCATAAGAGTTGGTTAGTCTTGGTTTTCATCATAGGATACTACTAGATAATTTAAGAGGTAATTAAGTTGAAATAATATTACGTTTGGGAGAGAAAAGTGTTAAATTTACTACTTTTAATGAGGGGAAAAGTTAGGACGATTAATTTTCCAAACTGTTCACCAGCTGTACGACTTCCTCTTTCTATGTTGATACTTAGTTGCATAGTTTTCTATGGCACCAAAATGGTTTGAAAAAACATGTGGAAGTTGTGTAGATGGATATTGCTATCCTCAAACTGTTTCCATTCCTCCCCTTGAATGGTTTACAGACTATGCTTCACCCTTCTCTATGGAGAAAGGTAATGGAACATGGTTAGAATTAATCATGTGCCGACTGTGTCCCATCCACAATATTTCTATTTTCCCTTCACTTTAATGTCCTAAATTCCTAATAAACTCCTAGGACCTTCCCCAAGCCATTCTATTACCCTTTTTAAAATGGATTTTAAATAAAATTAAATAAAAAATGATCCTCTCTAAATGATCAATATCTTATAATACCCAACACATTAATTTAGCCTCATCATCTAGTAATACATTTTGAATTAAAATTGATGGGTAAATACTAAGAAATTTCATAATATTTCTATCCTAATGTTTGTTTATATTTCCTAAAATGGATAATTAATATCAATTCATGCAATGAAGGGAACATACTAGTAATGATAATAAGTATCTTGTTTCTATTCTCAAGATATGAATATTTTAAATTTTTAGGTAGAGATTTAAGTTATAATTATTGAGGAATTTGTTTTGATGGGAGGGTATGAGAAAGGGATAAGTCCATGATCTAATCCAACTGCTAAATTCTAGCATCCCCATATATGGTGTAATATTTTAAAAGTAAAGCGAAATCATCTATGGTCACCGTATCCTCAATTCATAAGAAAACAAAAATTAATAAACACGCATGACATTTTTATAGACCATTAAACCAACTCACAAATGAATCATTACCTTGTATGATAATTAGAGATGAAAACACCGAAATATGGTCTGAGTAATGAAGTGAAGTTTCCATGGTGATATGTAGTACATTATCAAAATTAATATAAGGAGATGAATTCTATTCAGATGGGTTCTTTATTCCATCAAGGATGTTAAAGAGGATAATGTAACTGCTAAAATCCATAGAAAATATACCACTATGAACATTAATTATAGTTCTAGAAATTTTTAATCTAGTCCCTCCCCAATTTAATCAGTTAAAATCCATTCATCCTATAATCTTTCATTTTAAGCACATAAAAATCAGTATTTAAAAATAAAATTTTAAACCGTATAATAACATACTAAAGAACACAAATGGCATGTAAAGTACATTGGTTTTATACTTGAAAAAATATTCTTGTATTATTAAACTCTACAACATAATAAAAAGTGAAAATTAATTTTGTTATGACATCTATAAAGGAACCTGAAATCAAGCATGGACTCTGAAAATAAAAACTCCCTTATAGCATATAGAATGGGTAATGTTCTTGAATAATTGAATATTTTGGTAAGTGATGGCCTGATCAATGGTGATAGATTCCTCCCAAATATTACCTTTTTTATTTCTTATATGTTTTCTTTAGTTTGTATATATATCTTTTAGGAACATAGTATATCAAAGAATTTTCTTCACAAAATCAATACAGGGATTTTTAGCTTGTTTATTTTTGAATGTTTCTTATATTTCCCTATGAAATTTAATTTATTTTGGATTCCGTTGTCTAGTTTCCTTAGATGTTATATAAGATGAATGGTTTTTCTAGTTGTATCAACAAAAGATGCTCAATTTCATATGGTGGGTCTGCTATTTGGAAAAATATTTTCATCATTTAGATCTTTAGGGACTATTAGAATATTTGTTCCATTGGGATGGGTTGACTCTAATTGAGGGATCATTTTTATTTTTTACTTTCACACCACATTTTATGGTGATGCAACTAACATTTCCCATATTCCTAGGTTTGATTATGGAGTGAGAAAAATGTCTTTCCAACCATAAACTTTGAAATTCCCTCATCAAGTAGGTGAGTTAGCCTGATTTAGTTTTTAACTAATTTATGGAAGATAGGGTTGTTTTTCAAATTAAATATTATTTTGACTCATTTAATTCATTAGGTTTTCATGGATACAATCTGGTTTTTGAAGAGTTTTTGTGGATTAATTTATTGTAGATGAGGATTTTGGGTGGTGGAGGAGAATGACTATCCTTCACTAGGTGGTTCCATTAATGTTAAGATCATTTGTAATACCCCCTTACCTATAGGAATGGTGACCTTTAAATATATAGTTGTATAGTTATTACATTTCATTCCTAAGGGGTTGGTTGTGTTGGTGATCAGGGAAGAGTGCATCACAAATCTCATAATGGTCTCCAAAATAAGGACTTCTGTCATAATAATGGGCATTAATGACATAAAAACAACAATTAAGTAGAGGGTGAGGTTGGGATTTCCAATGGGAAAATGAAAATTAAGAGATTATAGTACATAAAAATTCCAAATTAATTTCCAAATTTTTATTAAAAAGAGAGTTTTTCACCTCATAAAACCTTTAATGAATATACTAAACCTGAAAAAACTATTTAATATTCTATTACTTGTTTTTTATGAGAGTAATAACTATGATCAGAGTATTATTCCTAAGAGGACCACCTATAGTAGCATCAATCATTTTATGATGAATAATAATTAAAACTTCATAAAAATATTTTAGAAAAATTTGATTGATTATTTATTGGTGTGTAAAACATTCACCATTCATTTTAAATCATTCACTGTATTCATGAATTAATCCCCCATTATATTATCTTATTACATAGATTTATGTAATAATTTTTTTAGATCACGAGGTTGTGAAATATTTTTCAAAAAACCGTTTCATGTCTACCTAACATCAAATTAGGGTGTCACATAGTATAACCATTCCTTTTACAGTGGCCCATAATTTTCACACAAAGATTTTATGTCTTATTCTATGAATATTCAATACATAACATTATGATCCACAACATAACTGTAATGGTTTTGTGTATTTGGATACTAAATACAAAATATTATTATTTCATGAATGATCTTAAATGCCTCCCATAAATACCTTCCCCCTTAGTACTCTTCTTAAACACATCATACTGAAAACCTTTATCCATAACCTATGGGGTGGAAACATAAAAAACTGTGAGATCATATTCATAGTAATGGAAAACAATGGAGATATTAGTGACCACTTAAGAATAATATTGGTGTAAGGGTATGGGAAAATGATCTTAACATTTGAAAACAATACCCATTATATCATAGATCACAATCACGAGTCACATAGTTTAATAGGACAACTACACAATTAAAATAACCATGAAGAAGCTTTGAAGATGGATTTTTTACATACTCCAATGGTTTCTAGGACACCCCATGTATGGATTACAATCTATTATTCCCCCTTTTCCATGGTGCACAATCATAGCAGATGGTGAGCACTAGCAATGTACCAACCATGCACCACACATAGTTTGGAAATTTTCCTTCTTTTCATATCCCAAACCCATGAGAAAATTCTAATATCTTCCCTATTTATATGAATCATTCCATTAACCATTTTATAAGGTATTTTAACCAAAATTAAAACAAAAAATATACCACATCAAAAGATTGGGATCTTGAAATCTCCCCCATATATAACATCACATCCTTGAGCTACACTCTAAAGAATCACTATATGTCTAACATAAAGAGGTTGGTTAAATGGGACCTTATATAAACATCCCTCTCCCATGTTTCTTTATATATGTGGCCATGTTTTTACAACACTTAAACCAAAGGCACCATCTTACCCCAAAGAATTTTGTCACTGCATTCCACGATAAAAATCTGATGCCCCTCAAAAGACACATCGACCTCATTGTAACACACTAAGATTTTATGAGATAGATTATTTTTAATTTCATTAAGGTCTTGGGTTTTACACTACACCAAGATTAACTGGCACTATATGCAACACTGTATTAGTTTGCAGTATACAGAACACTATTCTTGGCTTGTGTTGTAGAAAATTTCAAGTTCTTTTGATTGAATTCATTTCAAAAAACAATGAGTATATATTACTTTCAATATATAAATGAAATAATCTTGGAATATGTTATAAGAAACACTAAAGGAAGCTTTCACTGTACGCAACATGACCATGGTTTGTGTGACCTTCCTCGATAGCTTGTGAGGAACACATTTTAAGTTTCACTAAACAATGATATATTATTAAAATATTATATAAATTATCTTTTATAAATAGTATTAAACACATTTTTAATTTTATATAACAATATCATTCATCTTACACATGATATGAGAAGAAAATCAATTTTTCGGATAAAAGAAGTATTTATCAAAAAAATGTTGTTTTGCCAACTTTTGATGGCGCATCCATTTTAAATATAGTTTTTGTAACGCCCCGACCCCAGCTACCCGGTGTCGGTGCATTACTTCGTAACATTGGCATGATCACAAGAAGATCAAATCTCGAAAGACCGATTGGTTTAGTAGCCTTGGAAACACTAGATATATTCATAAGTTTTACATTACATCATAAAATGAAAAACTACTACAACAACATAATGTTTCCACAGTCCACACTATAATCCCCTCATAATATCCCTGCAGGTCATTCATAACTTACATCTTCACTTCCTGGGAAAAATAAAACATAGAAAAGGGGTGAGCTCAAATGCCCAGTAAGGATAACAATATAGCGGAAACTTTCATAAATAAGAATAAACATTTAAGGCAATGTATAACTAAAACAAAAGCCTTTTAAACATGAACTTTCAACATGGTATGACATAAATAAAATGAAATAATGCCATTTACTTATTCACATGGATATTCTACTAATCGAATAATCACATGCAAAAATCAATAACCACTTTCATAATGTTGGAATGCATAATGCCAGACTATCATAACCACATAGCCAAGGCCTCGTGCCAAGACTACAAATAAGATTTTGTCACGGCCTTGTGCCAAGACACTAGTTTGTCTCATGAGACCTACCGATGCATCGAGGAGCTATAGCGGGCTCCACCCGTCACTTATTAAGTCCAATGCATTCCCATATGAAAAGGTTTAAACATAACATAAACATTCGTATTAAAACTAGCATACGAAATGTCAATAATTTCACCATAAACTATGAATGGTATAAAAATAGCACATCCATAGTCAAACATATCACAAAACCTTCAATACAATATAGAAGTTTTGTATCATAATAAATCAACTTCAAATAATCTTAAAATCCATCAAAGGATGTTGACATAGATGAAATCAAAATTCTTTTTAAAGAAATATCTCCTTTTATTTTGAAATCATTTAAGATCCATATAAAATAAAACATTTTCTTTGAAAATATTCTTATAAGCTTGTAAGGAAAGCTTTGAAGATTTTATAACGGCGTAAAATAACCGCACCCGCCGTATAAGTTAAAAAAACATTCTTACCTCAATTCTGTCGAAAAGGTTAAAAAGGACCTTGTTTTGAAAATGACGGAAAGATTCCTTTATAAACCACTTATAAAAGTCGAAAAGGGTATAAATGACTTTAACTCATATTTTAGTAAATAGTAAAAATGTTTTGAAATACATTTTTAAGAAACATGGATGTGGATGATAAAGAGATCCCAGTAGATTATTACGTATAAACAACCTCAGATAATGAAGAGATTGTGAAATAACCCTTACCTTGTACTTTTCCTTGGTTGGGGTAGATTAAACTCCTGTATAATGGTGAAATAGTTGTTATTAAATTATACAAGAATCATATATATTAATATGATATCATATATGATCTTTTAACATTGATTTGTTAATAATATCTTAGAATTATCGTCGTTTCGGGAGTTAACTTACTCATTTTCTTTTATATGTTTTGTTACATAAGCCATGGTTGTTGTATCTTATTCATATCCAGAATGATATCCAGTCATTAAACATCATTTTTAAATCATCAAATGATAATTATACTTGAATGGATACGATGGAGAATGAATCTCATCGCGTTCGTGGAGACGGTAGTCCGTACATACGCACGAGCGACAATATCATTCTTTTGATATTAAAAAAATATATAAATGGATGTTATATCATATATACAGAATCATTAACATGTTATATTTATTATTTACATGAGTTACACATCATTATTATACCCATCCAAATAATATTATATTGAATAACAATTACACCACGACGTGGAGACGGTAAGCCGTACGTACGCACGTATGGCGACATGTTATTCAAAGGGTGGATAGAATACTGAATATGGTTGTACCATATTTATAATAACATCACAGTATATGTGAGATACTGGAGTTATTATTTTAGAATGGTAAGAACAAAGGAAGAAGAAGTGGAAGAAGAAATGAACTTAGAAAAGGGTTGTGAAATCATTACCTCTTCTTCGGGTTCTTCCTTTTGATTTGATCAAAAGGGCTCCTTAGGTTGGCTTTATGATCAAACTAAGGCCTCTAGGTTGTATTGAGGGATGTTGGGAGAGTATTTGGGCAGATTTTGGCCGAACCAAAAGGCTTTAGAGGTGTGAAGAAATGAGAAGGAGGAGTGCCCTTTTATAAGAGGGGTGAGGGGCACCTTTGGAAAAGCTAGAAATATTAATTTATAATAAATTCATATTCGGTTTCTAATGGCTCCAAAGTTGACTATTCAAAGGTTAAGGTGGGGATGGGTCGCAAACAACTCAACCAATAGAATTTAGACAGGTTTGGGTACTTATATTATCCTTATCTTTAAGTATTAACTCTAAGTTAATTAGTTTCACTTTTACAATGTATCTTTGTATTTTTATATAATATGGTTAATAAACTTACTATATACATCCAAGAGACCCCCAAGTGGTACATTAATGATGAACCTATCATGATATAAGTCTCTTGGCCGAACCTTAGATTTTTAGGAATTTAATAATATAATATTTGTTTAAGAACTCTTTTATGTCAATTTTGACACTATTCAATAGTTGATTTTTTGTGAAACTCATAACAGATTGATTACTTCGAAAAAAGTCAATTAAATCAATCCTAATATATCATATTATCCTAGAAAATTTGTTTAATTCATTAAAAGTTTCATATTATATTTATTTGGGTATTTATAATATCAATTATTTTGATTTTTCACTATTATAGTAATTACTGCATCATCATTGTGTCATATATAAAATAAATTATTTAATGTCTAAAAATTATAAATAAAATATCATTATGTAGGAAATATTTTTATCTTTCTAATGAATATTTATAATCTAAAATCCAACATATATAACCCTATGTAACAATTGTTGTTCTAAAAGATATATGCTTGTGTCATTTTTGTATTCATTTTAACTAAATTAAAATAAAGTGTCATTATCACTTACAAGTGGATCCATGGGGTCCCAAAATAGACCCAAAGATTCCCATGGTCGACCATGTATCAACAAATAGGGTTAAGAAACGTTTTAGAGTAATTTAGTATTATTATAATATTATTTTTTAACCCTTATTTACCGGATTTACCCTTAACCATGGTAAATAAAATATTTACCGCAGTAATTATTCAAAATGTCTAAAAATAAAAGTTACCTATTTACACAATTTGAACATCCTGATTCCAAATATGGAATCCATTTTTCTAAATTCAAAACACAGAAGTGGCAGAAATTAATTTAAAATTAATTCCCGCTGTCAAAACAAAAAGCGTGTTTTTAAGAGATAATAACTATCAAAAGATTGACACTTGTTTATGTTCGGTTTAATTGTAAAATTATGTCCAATGACCAAAATTATATTAAATGGTAAAAATATATTCTAAATATAATTTAAAACCACTCAAATTCACAATTTATTACTATTAATTATTTTGATTAAAAAAGTTGTTTTTAATTAAAATTTAGTAATTTTCACTATTCATCAAAATATGAAAGTTATCCGAAAAGTACCAAAATTTCACCTTAGGCTAAATTCGATATTACGAATCCAAAAATGAAGTCCATTTTGAAATATAAAATATATATAATTTCAAAAATTAGGTATTACTATTCATAACGGCTAGTTTGATCGGTTGTGGTGTGTGTTAAAACTCAAAGTTGCGTACAACACACGCTACTGTTTTATTCAAAGGAAAGCGTACCGTGTAAGCTTGGGATGTTTCATTTTAAATTTTTTGATGTCCCCATTTAGTCAAAAAGTATAAAATATTGTATTTAAAAAGGTTTCACTATTAAAAGTTGATAAAAGTGTAATACTGAAAATGAATCTGTTCTTGCATTATGACTAAGAAACTCATAATATGGATTCTAAAATTATAAGGATTATATAAAGTTTAAAATTTAGTTAATAATATTCATAACCTCTTTTGAATGGCTTTTTCCTTTGGTAATTCATGGTGTGATTGAACTCGGTGTTGCGTGTAGTGCAAGTTATTGAATTATTTTGAAGAAATAACACTATGAAATCTTGGGGTGTTACATTCTCCCCTCCTTCAATAAATTGCGTCCTCGCAATTTGAAATTGTTCTTCGAAAATAAAAGGTTGAAAATAGAAAATATATTTGTGGGAAAACCCACATCGGAAATTGGTTTACTAAAATTTAGTCTTAATATGAGGAAAAGAGAAATGAAAGGGTCACCACCAAATTATGATCTCGATTAGGAGAAAATTGGTGGCAATTAGAGACATATAATTGGAGGAAAAACGTAAATATTTATAGGTAGTGATTGTGGTCATCAATCACAAACAAGTGTAAAGTTGATGTCCTTAAATCAATCTATGATGATTTGAAATACCATCGGTTCAACAAAACATAGGGTATTAGGATAACACATTTTTGACGTTTCAAAATATCTTAGTTGAAATCCCACATCGAAAAATGAATTAATGAGGACTCTATTTAAAATAAAAAGTCGAAAGTATGAAGATTACCGAAAATAACATATACTAGGGTTCCATGTAGGAAAATATGGATATGGAGGAGAAATATAACCATCAATTATCTGATGGAGAGTGGTAGAGAACATGGATATGAAAAGGCCAACAATCCCAAAGCCATAAATTAGTGATGATTTAAGGTACCATCTAGGAAAACATTTTTGTTCTATGTTCCTTTTATTAATGTTGAGGAATTTATTTATGAGATTGGATAAGATCATAAGGAGATATACTTACTTTATAATTATAGTTTTATCCTTTAATAAATTTCTACCACAAACTCATCTTTCACACTAAAAGATAATAGAATGTAAAAAATTCTATTTACACTATTCGTATAGGGTTCCAAAATAAACGAATTTATAATTCATCTACCAGATCTTTTAAAAAAAACTACATTATTTAATCCAGGACATCTCTTGGGCCAGTGGTAGGTGATACACCCTTGTCTCCCTTCGGTTGCAGGTTCAAGTCTCGCAGCCTTACCGGACGCGACGGGTTGCCGCCCGACCTCCGGGTTGTCCTCTTATGGCAATCCAAAATAATCCAAACTAGAACTATCCAAAATACTTCTGTCCAAACTCATAGTCCAACATTTATAAGGAAGGTAAGCATAATGTAGATTCTTTTTACCCCTTAATAGCATATGAATACCTTCATCATGTATTCTTTTAATACACTGAAACATCCTGAATTACCATATTCTTTATTGATTACATTCATGCTCCCTTATTCCATATAGAATGCTGGATATACTTCATTAATCCAAAAATGTTTTAAACCCCAACAATGATGGAATATACAAATCATTAATCAGTTCCAAGGTAGTCAAGAATATCCAATATAATTTATCCAAAACAATCATGTATTATTCTAAAATCACTACCTCAGTATCAGAACTATATTATGATTTATCATTCTCTCAACCATATATTTTCCAAAACTTTATCCTGCTATTGAGTCACTTTTCTTTGTTCCACACAATCTCAAGTCCTTAATGAAATAGTACTGCAGTACAATCCTTATATACTCCATAATTATTATAACAAGTACATTGTTGATACAACACTCAACTGACATAATCAACATAAGAACTCTAATCATTCCTCTTAATCTGTGGTAGTATCATAACTTGATTATTATCCAATAACATCATTTGCAGCATAGTCTGATGACTGGGACATAGGTTCGCATAGTGTCCAAACTCCTTGCAAATGAAGCATTGTACATTTAAAACCATTTTCTTACCCTTGCAGTCACGCACTTTGTGCCCTTTTCCTCCACACTTATAACAAACTCCCATTCCTTTCAGGCAGGTTCCAGGGTGTTTCTTTCCACAGTTACCACATATGGGAAAATTCTTCTTTTCCCTCTTCCCTTTATCCATATTTCCCTCTTCCATCCTTTTCTTCTCTTGCTTCCATTCAAAGCCATAGGACTCAGTAAACTCTTTACTTATCTTATCAACACATGATATTATTTCTTCATATGATGATAATACATGCGAGACTATTTCTCTTGTAAATTCTGGCTTAAGACCATAAAATATATGATCCTTCTTTCTCTTTGGATCATGTGCATTGCTGGAGTTCTCATTCCTTCTACTGGGCGCCATTTCTAAACAATGGCATACACTAGATCAGTTTATGAATAACAATACCTAATCCCAAACTTGTAAAACACATAACATAAATTAAATAGTTTATGGATATAATCCATAATCATAAAAATGTCTCCTTTGAGGAAGTATATACTCATAAACCCTTCATAATGATTTGTAAAGAAAATGAGAGTTATCCTAAGCATATCCCCCGGGAGTGTCGTAACCAAGAGTGCAGCAAGGCCCGTTGTCGTGCACCAGTTCCCGTTCGAGTCTAGCTCAAAGCGGTGTTTTCGGGTTTTACCCCTAGGTACATCTGTGCCAGAGCCGCCTCTACCTGCTCGTATCCAGACAGGGATGTATTTCTCGGAAAACTCACAAAATCTCTACAATACCAAAATTCTAGGAAGTTCTTCTACACTAATCCTCAAAGTTCATCTTAGGTCTACGTGCTCTAATCAGAGTTTATCTAAATCTAGCTTCCAAGGTTTGTACTAAACTTCCTCTGATACCAACTGTAACGCCCCGACCCCAGCTACCCGGAGTCGGTGCATTACTTCGTAACATTGGCATGATCACAAGAAGATCAAATCTCGAAAGACCGATTGGTTTAGTAGCCTTGGAAACACTAGATATATTCATAAGTTTTACATTACATCATAAAATGAAAAACTACTACAACAACATAATGTTTCCACAGTCCACACTATAATCCCCTCATAATATCCTTGCAGGTCATTCATAACTTATATCTTCACTTCCTGGGAAAAATAAAACATTGAAAAGGGGTGAGCTCAAATGCCCAGTAAGGATAACAATATAGCGGAAACTTTCATAAATAAGAATAAACATTTAAGGCAATGTATAACTAAAACAAAAGACTTTTAAACATGAACTTTCAACATGGTATGGCATAAATAAAATGAAATAATTCCATTTACTTATTCACATGGATATTCTACTAATCGAATAATCACATGAAAAAATCAATAACCACTTTCATAATGTTGGAATGCATAATGCCAAACTATCATAACCACATAGACAAGGCCTCGTGCCAAGACTACAAATAAGATTTTGTCAAGGACTTGTGCCAAGACACTAGTTTGTCTCATGAGACCTACCGATGCATCGAGGAGTTATAGCGGGCTCCACCCGTCACTTATTAAGTCCAATGCATTCCCATATGAAAAGGTTTAAACATAACATAAACATTCGTATTAAAACAAGCATACGAAATGTCAATAATTTCACCATAAACTATGAATGGTATAAAAATATCACATCCATAGTCAAACATATCACAAAACCTTCAATACAATATAGAAGTTTTGTATCATAATAAATCAACTTCAAATAATCTTAAAATCCATCAAAGGATGTTGACATAGATGAAATCAAAATTCTTTTTAAAGAAATATCTCCTTTTATTTTGAAATCATTTAAGATCCATATAAAATAAAACATTTTCTTTGAAAATATTCTTATAAGCTTGTAAGGAAAGCTTTGAAGATTTTATAACGGCGTAAAATAACCGCACCCGCCGTATAAGTTAAAAAAACATTCTTACCTCAATTCTGTCGAAAAGGTTAAAAAGGACCTTGTTTTGAAAATGACGGAAAGATTCCTTTATAAACCACTTATAAAAGTCAAAAAGGGTATAAATGACTTTAACTCATATTTTAGTAAATAGTAAAAATGTTTTGAAATACATTTTTAAGAAACATGGATGTGGATGATAAAGAGATCCCAGTAGATTATTACGTATAAACAACCTCAGATAATGAAGAGATTGTGAAATAACCCTTACCTTGTACTTTTCCTTGGTTGGGGTAGGTTAACCTCCTGTATAATGGTGAAATAGTTGTTATTAAATTATACAAGAATCATATATATTAATATGATATCATATATGATCTTTTAACATTGATTTGTTAATAATATCTTAGAATTATCGTCGTTTCGGGAGTTAACTTACTCATTTTCTTTTATATGTTTTGTTACATAAGCCATGGTTGTTGTATCTTATTCATATCCAGAATGATATCCAGTCCTTAAACATCATTTTTAAATCATCAAATGATAATTATACTTGAATGGATACGATGGAGAATGAATCTCATCACGTTCGTGGAGACGGTAGTCCGTACGTACGCACGAGCGACAATATCATTTTTTTGATATTAAAATAATATATAAATGGATGGTATATCATATATACAGAATCATTAACATGTTATATTTATTATTTACATGAGTTACACATCATTATTATACCCATCCAAATAATATTATATTGAATAACAATTACACCACGACGTGGAGACGGTAAGCCGTACGTACGCACGTATGGCGACATGTTATTCAAAGGGTGGATAGAATACTGAATATGGTTGTACCATATTTATAATAACATCACAGTATATGTGAGATACTGGAGTTATTATTTTAGAACGGTAAGAACAAAGGAAGAAGAAGTGGAAGAAGAAATGAACTTAGAAAAGGGTGGTGAAATCATTACCTCTTCTTCGGGTTCTTCCTTTTGATTTGATCAAAAGGGCTCCTTAGGTTGGATTTCTGATCAAACTAAGGCCTCTAGGTTGTATTGAGGGATGTTGGGAGAGTATTTGGGTAGAGTTTGGCCGAACCAAAAGGCTTTAGAGGTGTGAAGAAATGAGAAGGAGGAGTGCCCTTTTATAAGAGGGGTGAGGGGCACCTTTGGAAAAGCTAGAAATATTAATTTATAATAAATTCATATTCGGTTGCTAATGGATCCAAAGTTGACTATTCAAAGGTTAAGGTGGGGATGGGTCGAAAAAAACTCAACCAATAGAATTTAGACAGGTTTGGGTACTTATATTAACCTTATCTTTAAGTATTAACTCTAAGTTAATTAGTTTCACTTTTACAATGTCTCTTTGTATTTTTATATAATATGGTTAATAAACTTACTATATACATCCAATCGACCCCCAAGTGGTACATTAATGATGAAACTATCATGATATAAGTCTCTTGGCCGAACCTTAGATTTTTAGGAATTTAATAATATAATATTTGTTTAAGAACTCTTTTATGTCAATTTTGACACTATTCAATAGTTGATTTTTTGTGAAACTCATAACAGATTGATTACTTCGAACAAAGTAAATTAAATCAATCCTAATATATCATATTATCCTAGAAAATTAGTTTAATTCATTGAAAGTTTCATATTATATTTATTTGGGTATTTATAATATCAATTATTTTAATTTTTCACTATTATAGTAATTACTGCATCATCATTGTGTCATATATAAAATAAATTATTTAATGTCTAAAAATTATAAATAAAATATCATTATGTAGGAAATCTTTTTAGCTTTCTAATTAATATTTATAATCTAAAATCCAACATATATAACCCTATGTAACAATTGTTGTTCTAAAAGATATATGCTTGTGTCATTTTTGTATTCATTTTAACTAAATTAAAATAAAGTGTCATTATCACTTACAAGTGGATCCATGGGGTCCCAAAATAGACCCAAATATTCCCATGGTCGACCATGTATCAACCAATAGGGTTAAGACACGTTTTAGGGTAATTTAGTATTATTATAATATTATTTTTTAACCCTTATTTACCGGATTTACCCTTAACCATGGTAAATAAAATATTTACAGCAGTAATTATTCAAAATGTCTAAAAATAAAAGTTACCTATTTACACAATTTGAACATCCTGATTCCAAATATGGAATCCATTTTTCTAAATTCAAAACACAGAAGTGGCAGAAATTAATTTAAAATTAATTCCCGCTGTCAAAACAAAAAGCGTGTTTTTAAGAGATAATAACTATCAAAAGATTGACACTTGTTTATGTTCGGTTTAATTGTAAAATTATGTCCAATGACCAACATTATATTAAATGGTAAAAATATATTCTAAATATACTTTAAAACCACTCAAATTCACAATTTATTACTATTAATTATTTTGATTAAAAAAGTTGTTTTTAATTAAAATTTAGTAATTTTCACTATTCATCAAAATATGAAAGTTATCCGAAAAGTACCAAAATTTCACCTTAGGCTAAATTCGATATTCATAATCCAAAAATGAAGTCCATTTTGAAATATAAAATATATATAATTTCAAAAATTAGGTATTACTATTCATAACGGCTAGTTTGATCGGTTGTGGTGTGTGTTAAAACTCGAAGTTGCGTACAACACACGCTACTGTTTTATTCAAAGGAAAGTGTACCGTGTAAGCTTGGGATGTTTCATTTTAAATTTTTTGATGTCCCCATTTAGTCAAAAAGTATAAAATATTGTATTTAAAAAGGTTTCACTATTAAAAGTTGATAAAAGTGTAATACTGAAAATGAATCTGTTCTTGCATTATGACTAAGAAACTCATAATATGGATTCTAAAATTATAAGGATTATATAAAGTTTAAAATTTAGTTAATAATATTCATAAAATCTTTTGAATGGCTTTTTCCTTTGGTAATTCATGGTGTGATTGAACTCGGTGTTGCGTGTAGTGCAAGTTATTGAATTATTTTGAAGAAATAACACACTATGAAATCTTGGGGTGTTACAGTTTTTGACACTTTTATAAGATATAGTTGAAAATATAAACTTCTTCTTTGTAATTAGGACATAAAAAATTACTTTGGGTAAATTTTTTATATTTTTCTAATAAGATTCATATTTTGATGAATAGTGAAAATATGCAAAATTTTAATTGAAGTTTTTTAATTAAAATAATTTATATTGTTAACATAGATTATTTAATTGTTTTTAAGTACAAATATATTATATTTTTGTAGTTTAAGACAATTTAAGTCAATGTCATTAATTTTACATTAAATTCATATGTAAAAACATTTCAATCTTTTGCAATGTTTTAAACAAAACCCCATTTTTCAAAAATGGGATTAATTTTAAATTAATTACTGAAACTTATGTGTTTTGAATTTTAAAAAATGGATTCCATATTTCTAATCATTAGTTAAAAATTATGTTAATGGAATAGATTTAATTTTTTTGAATTATGAATAGTAACTTTGGTAAATATTTTTATTACCATAGTTAATGGTAAATCTGGTAATTAAGGGTAAAAATAATATTACAAAATTACCCTAACACATTCTAAAATTCTATTTGATGAATCGAAGTCAACCCATATCATCTAATTGTTATAATATATTCATTTCATGGACTTTTTCCAATAAAAATGATGTAATTATTATTAAAACAAAAGAAAGTGACAACATGTCACTCTCTTATATCTTATAAGTGTAATAAATTTAATTTAGTGATAACCTTCATAAAACTTCAAAAGTAAGTATTCAATAGAGAAATAATTAAATTTTATATATAATTTTAATTTAATAATAATTTTTATAGATTAATTAATTATCATTATTGATGACATGATAGTGATGTAAAAATTATTTTATTAATAGAAATATCAAATAATTGGTTTTAAAAATATTAAATGAAATTTAATACGAACTAATTAAAGTTCTCCACAAATTTTCTAGGAAACTATGATATTTTATAAGTGTATAAAATATTTTTCTTCAGATTAATCATTTTTGGGTATTTTATTTAAAGTCAAATAAATGAATAGTGTCAAAATTGACACTATTGAAATTTTATATAAATAAAATTTTATTAAATTTTTTAGAAATCATAAAAATATTTAAAAAATACAAAGTGATAATTATATGGTCTAACATTTCATAATGTTTCCATTTATGGTCAATAAACACAACAAAAGTAAATATTATTTTCCATTAAATATTTAGAATATTATTAGCAAAATTTAAATTTAATAGAATAACTATGTGTCAATTAAAAAGATAGGGGTTATATTGAAAAATTAATTTGACCAAAATTTCTTGGTTTATGATATTAAAACCCTATATCATCTCATATTCAAATGTGGGACACTTTGGTGGTTTTTTGGGTAGGGTTTTATTTTATTTTAAATTAATATTTTTGAGAGTTTCTTAAAGTGCCCATCTCATCTTTTATAAAAGGGTACCTCCTTCCTCCACAATTCACTCCATTTTATGCCTTAAATCTCAGCCAACCCCTACCCATTTATTTTATCAAATTTCTTTGTTACATTTTAAAGGTTCTGGTCTTCTCAAAAGACCAATTATGGTTCCCTAAGAGAAAATTTAAAAGTGGCATATCAAGGAAGATGTAATCTCTTCTACCGATTCATTCAAATTTATTTCTTCTACTACTTGCTCTTATTTTTTTGTTTAATTATAATGTAATAAAATAAATATAAATAATATAATGGTATGTTATTATAAATATGAAATAAACCTATTTCACCTTTTATCCATCCAATGAAAAATGAAATCACCGCATGTGTGTACGTATGGATTACCGTCTCCACGTGGTGGTGTAATATGTTTTTCACTATCACCTTACCTGGATGGGTATAATGGTGAAAATAATAACTATATAATATTATTATAACATTATAATAATTATGATATATTATACACCATCCACTTCAGTACCATTTAACAACTATGGGAACGATATCATCGCTCGTGCGTGCGTACAACATACCATCTCCACGATGCGATGAGATTCATTCTCCATGTTAACCATTCAAGAATGATTATAAATTATATATAATAAATAATAATAAATAAATATATTACTTAATAAGGATACTGGATTTCTGTATATATATGTCATTTACTTACTTCCATTCAATTTAATTAAGAAACGAAAATAACATTCATTCATATGTACGATCTACCGTCTCCATGAACGGTGTATTCCATTCCATTTATTGATCTATTATATATATTATTATACTGAATATATATGATATATAAATCATTTTTTACATTCGGGACTTAATTAAATCATGATCTAAGTTATCATAGGAATAATAACAAGTCCAAACACAAATGATAAATGAAATGATTATTACTTAAAACGTTGCTTTAACATGGAATTGACAAATGAACAGGTAATATAAAGTCGTAAGTGAATCATATATGATATCATAAAATTTTTTATGGTTTTGTTACAAGTTTATAATATGTTTAAACCCACTATATATGAGTGTTAGACACATATGGAAGAAATTGGACCTAAGATAAGGGATAATTTTGCAATCTCATTTTTATCTAAGATAATTTATACATAAGTATTTTGTGGGGATATATTTATCATCCATGTTCATGTTTTATAAAAATGATTTCATTAATTTTTTAGTATTCTTCTATGTATGTTTAATGTCAATTTTATCCATTTTTTACTTTTACTACATGGTATGGAAGGAATCATTCTTTTGTTTACTATACGAGGTATGTTTTGAATTTTCTAGTAAAAGTATGAGGAGAAAGTTTTTTATACAGCATGAATGTATTTTTATGTCTTCTTAAATCCCTATTTTCATAATATTATTATACAATATTTCAAGATTATATAAAACTAAATTATTTTCTTTTAAAATTGTGTGGCATTTTTTGAAAATAAAACAATTTTATAGTAGAAATGATATTTTTCTTTGGAATTAAGTTCAAGTGTTTTATCAGAATTATTTTAAATATAAGATGACATAGGGTTATTTTTATATCCATATTATTTATTTTATTTTATTATGTATATGATGGAATTATTTTTATTTAGTCCATTTATCTTATTTGGATTATGTTATGATGACATGATGTTTAAGAATCCCATTTTATTACCCGGGTTATGCTATGATGAATGATTTATCTATTTTTGGAACATGTAAAAATGATTTTGTTATGATATAGGTGGGAAATATTTATCCCTCCATTTCATTGGGTAAATATTTATATCTGATGAGATAGAAATTTCTAGAATGAAAGGTAAATCTGGTTCAGAAATACAGGGCTATAATGACAATTAAACACTGTCCAGTAATGGACTTTGTCTACTATGACCGTCTTTGAAAAAAATTCCATTGCTACTATAGAAATAATATTATGTTATTATTGGTTTTCCATAGTTCCATGTTTTATTACCATGAAATTTTATCATGATTAATGGTCTTTTATGATCTATGCCTTACGTACTGCCAGGATTTATGTCATTGCTCAAGTTTATGATGTTTAAACTTTATGTTCATGTTTTTTACATTCAAAAGCTTATGGTTTGTTTCATGTTACCCATGTTTACCCTTACTGAGCATTTAAGCTCACCATTTTTATGTTTTATTTTCCCTAGGATATAGAGAAAGGTTTTAGTTATGAAAAAAGGGGGAGATCATTATAGGATATGTTAAAGATCTTTCACTAAGACACCAATATTTTTTTATTAATATCACTATACATTATGGTCAAACCAAGGTGCACCTTCAACTTCTAAAAATTAATCTCACATATCATCTCCTCCTGTATACACATAAGCATAATAACATGGCCAGAACATGGATAACATTGTCATCATCAATAGTACATAATGGATGTAATTCCCCACCATCAAGTATGTCCCTCAATTCCAAGCACTAAATATCCTCATACTACCTTCCCATGATCTAACTCAGAAATGTCGTATCAATGGATAAAGTCCTGATGGTCATTTATTCCCACTTTTAACCACCTATATATATCTCAGTGAATAGACCCATCACCTCTAACTTGGATTTAGACTCTTGTACTTAATAATTATATGTATTCCAACTCAAGAAATCACCAAAACTATTTCCTTTCATCAAAATATAAGAAAGATAAAAATAAAAGAATTTTATATACTCAAACCATCTCCGATTTAGGAGACTAAAATCACAATGATAAAATATATATTTGAGTATATTATCATTAGTTTAAACAATAGACCTCTCACAAAGAAGATAATGACCCCAATATTTTAAGGCCTAAAATACGGTGGACAACTTGAGATCGTGCATAAGACAGTTCTATCCATTAGGCCTCAACTACCATGATCCATATTTTATAAATCAATCACCCTGAAACAATAATTCCTTGAGTCAGATCCCTAGTGCATCATAATACATTGTATACTCCTCAATCAATTTAGGTAGGATCAGAATTAGTTTTGTGGTCAAATAACAATTTAACACCTCAAAGGAATTCTCACATGACTCAGACCTCTGAAAATTTATTACTTTCATGGTATGCCCCAATAATGGTACTACCAAGTAATAAAGGTCTATGATTAACCTTCAGTAATGACCTGATAAAACTAAATTTTTTTGGATCATAGAAACATTATTCAGATTCACTCAAGAAATAACCGCTTGAACCTTATTAGGGTCTACCAACACACCTTCTTCCAAGATGACGTGACCCATGAAATTTACTTATCTATCCATAAATGACACATATATATCATATCATATAGTTGATGGTATCTTATTTTAATAAAAATTATTTCAATGTGTTTTTATGGTCATATCGAGTCTAGGAGTACACTAAGATGCCATCAACAAAGAACACCACAAACTAGCCCAAGTATAGACGAATGATAAAATTTATCATTTCCATAAACATAACATGAGTGTTCATAAACCCAAATCACAGCATGAAAAAATCATACAATCCATACCAACTTATAACATCAATTCATGATATATTATAAGATCTTCATTTGGTTTAAATTTGGGCAATAGACACAAAATAGAAAGTTGTGTCAATATTCATAGAATGAAAAACTGGAGAACCCCAAGGTGATGTGTTCAGATGGATGAAACATTTATATTATGGCTCCCCAAATTTAGTATTATTATCCTAAAATTCTGCTGTTTCCATTCTATAAGGTGGAATACAAATTAGATTAGATCCTGAGATTGGCTCAATTGTGAAATATGACTCTCTCTCTAATGGAAGCCCTGAAAAATCTTTAAGGAACAAATATAGAAACATAGCCACTACTAGATTAAATTAATTATTTTATCCTATATATTAATCAATCATTATACTCATAACATGATAAATGATCACACCCAACTACTTTCAGAATGATCCTATATGGCCTACCAAGGTATCCTAGACTCCTTGGTGAATGATAGTGTCACCCTTAGGTGATGTGGAATTCAATTTTCTATGGTAAAAATAAATATTATCTTTATATGAATCCAAAAAATGAATTCAAAATATCACATCCAAACCTAACATCTAAAACATTAAAAAGTCCTAAAGAAAAAGGTACCCAACAAATTTTTGGTAACACTCTTTGCAACATCAAATACCACTTGATCATATCCCTGATGATATGTTGATCAATATAACCCCATACATAAAACTCATTATCAGACCCAAACCATAGATAAACCATGAAAATTTAAAATAATGTGAATCTACCATGTAAAATAAAGAACTAGTAATCATAAAAGTTATAATAATAATATCTAGAACAATCAATGGTCCAACCTTAATACTATAGAGTGTAGGTTGAACAATTTGTAGCTGGAAAATCCCTCTACCCTAGGATCATATACATGTCTAGTGCATCACACTACCATAATGATATGGATTCTCTTTTCTTGATGTACTGCATCTGCCTTCATAACTGGTATAGCTGGTGGAACTATAACTTCTAAACTGATATAGAGTAGAGGATCCCCTTCCAGTGCTCCGTATCGATCAAGGTCTGCCAACCCTTCAAATTTTCTGAGGGTTCCCAAAATATATATGTACATGCCCCATCCTACTAAAATATTTAAAATTTACTAGTGGTAAAATAAAATAACCACACATGTGAACAGGATTGGCACACTGATTGAAGAACACTAGATCACTACCTTGAGAAAACAGTCCTCTTCCTTGGACAATGTATCCTCTACTACCTCTGATGAAGTTACCATAAAAAATATTCCTAATATAAGAATATATACCACCAGAACACCCAAATGAAACTATCTATCCACCAATAGATGTATCCTTTAGCTTCCCCTTATAGATTATAGTCCAAATCACTACCTCAACAAACTTCTTCAAATGAAATATATACACCTTACACATGATCTCACATATAATCTCATCATGAAAATGTTTCTACATAGTTTTCAAATATCCTATCAATTTTATAACATAGTAAAATAAATTAGTGAATTGGAAAGCATAATCCATCATAGACATAGTCCCCTAGGTTTACCACATAAACTCTATTATTATATCTTGCTTCTGGGTATCAGGGTAAATGTGATCTATGAACTTCTCCTGGAATTACTTCCAAACCATTCCCTCGAACTACCCATCTCTAGGTTGAATTCCTAAAAATACATTGTTGGTCCTTAAAAAATATAATATTCAAACCTAAACCACTTCTCTAGAGGATTTTACATGTGATCCACAGGCATTTGTATTGATTTAATCCATAACCCAACTTCATCAGGTTCAACATTTCTAGAGAACATTGGAGGATTATGCAACCAAAACACTCTTGTCAGATCAAACATATTTGATGTATCACTGCCTCAATATTTTTTTGATAAAACTCATAAAACATAAAAATTTATTAGGGAACCTATCTTCCACTCAATCACCTAGGACCAATAGGCTGTCTAGTCCCGCTTTTGGTGGAGCATTTGGAGCAATAACCTCCCATCACTCTACCGATAGACACTATCATGGGGGTATCCCTCTATAATGCCAAAAACACATTTCAAGGCTCATAAAATTAAATTTAAAAAGTGTTAAAATCTCACAAAAACATTCCACTACACATATAATATCCCTATAATCATATCTGTAACACTATCACTACCGTCATCCATCCATGTCCAGTGTAATGTGTAACTTAGGTTAAACTAAAATCCAAATTATATACTTCTCATTCAATACCATTTTAACTATTTCATTGAAATATTTATATTGAAAAATTGAAACTTATTTATTTTACACCATTATTTAAAAACCATAATGAAATAGAAAAGACATTCCAATTCCATAACTAAAGTTCTATAGTAAAAGAAAATCACTACTGCTTACTTTCCCATGAATGGTTACCATGGTGCATGTCACATAAATCCCTGAGATCCTTAAATTATTCATGCATTCTAAAATCTCATAGAATACCAGCCCACAAGTAAAATATCAGTAAAAAGTGACATCATACAATAAATTTATCCTGTGATTTTAAATAATATTCAAATATAATAGGAAAAAATCAAGAACAACAATCCTAACACAGGGCCTCATGTTTTCCCCCATGCATGATTTAGCTTTTTCCTTTCATGAGCTCATTAACAAGTCCATGAACATCATATTATCTTTTATAATGTTCCTAAATAGTAAATAAATGTAAATACAACACCTTTAATACCACATTGTAACATCTTATCCTAGGTTCCACTAAATTAGTGGTCTGAGCAAGTTTTTCACATGACCTCAGGTGTGACTCCCCATATACCAAAGGTTGATGACTAGTAGTGAGGGTCTAATATAAAACAAGGGTAGACTATATCATATTTTTTATAGTGAAAAAATTATAAAAAAGTGAATAAATATAAATGACAACAAATAATAACCAGAACTCCTATAATAAATTCCCAAAAATTGAGAAAATACCCACAAACCAATGCAGTAGACACGCCATGTCATAATAGTGTCATGCGTGAAAGTAAAAACAAAATAACGATGCAATGAATATACCCAAAATGGATCCTGACACATATCTATTCCCTTTATCCATGCTCTGTACTAAATAAAAAATAAACCATCCCAAAAATATTCTTTTCCATTATATGGACATGTAATTATGAAATACGCTTAGGTACCAATAGTGGCATGAGCATGGTACGAGTGTCTATCAGTTGTCGACCACAAATGGTGCCTAAAGAAATATACAGTTTCAAAATAGTATATCCAAGGGAAAAAATAAAAATAAAATAGTGACATAAATCTAAATAAGTTTCACAAGTAACATAATGGATCTTAGGTTCCACATTCTATCCATGAAAGGAAATGTAAATAGTTTTGACAATTAATCAGTAGTTAACTAACCACTTTAACCCTTGGGTTCAAAGCGAAGCCTAAGAAATTCAAACTTGACTCATCCCATTCTAGTCATCTAAACCACATATCATATGGGTCAAATATTTTAGAAAAGTAACAACAATCCATTAACCTAACCAGGGATAGAGAGAACCATGTCCAATAATCCCAATCAATGAAGTGGAATTCCATTTCCAACATCCTAAGCAAGGATCGTGGAGTTCCATGTTCACCATACCCAAATTCCAATGTGAAATTCCTTATAAAACAAACATAAACATTTAGTTAACCAACAATTATCAATGATTGACACTTGAACTCTTTAAAATATTAAATAAAATGGGTGAAACTTTTTATTTATCAATATCTCCATGGTTAATTATGTTCAACACATTTAAAATAATTCTATAACTAGTTTATTTTTCAATTTATTCACTACAACAACCTTTAAACAAGATTTATTACCATTTAACCACTTAAACATGCCCTTTAAAGCATTTATCACTTCTACCCTTATTCACCTCAAAGGCCATTATACCTTAATAACATACCCAAAATAGGTACAAATAGTTTAATCTCATAAACCATCTAATTCATCATTTAAAAACTCATTTCATCATTTTCAAAGGATTAAACACCCCATGGGTTGCCACAATCTTGGTTTCATAATCCTTAAAGGACCCAATGGGGCCTGTGAAGGGTATCACAAATAAATTCAATGCCCATTTTAATTTTCTCCATAAAATTCAAAAATTCACAATATTTCCACATAATGGAACAACCGCATATAGAATAACAACATCAAGACTATGGTAGCAATCACACAGACCACCCAAATTACTCTCCTTGAAAACCAATCATCCAACCTCAACCCTTGATTCAAGATAGGACAACCACAAATGAATAAGAAAAGAACTCCCTATAATTAAACCTCATGAGATTCAAAATAATAAAAACAAACATGTTGTTTACTTTCCATAAAATTGAAATAAACAAAGTTAGAGACTTACCCAAGGATTAAAATTAGAAAAAATAATATTACAAACCTTAAAATAGAATGATAATGATCCTTTTGAGATCTATGAGGTCTTATTTCATACGTAAGGTTTCTATAGAAGAAATGAGGGACAAATTTAGATGTAATCATATAAATTCTAGTAGGGGAAGTGGTAAATTTCTCACTTTTAATTAGGTGCAAGTTTAGTCCAATCAATTTTCCAACCCTCTTGGACTCCTATGTCCAAGGGGAAAAATATTCCCATAGTTTATTAGGTAACCCATATGTTTTCAAAAACCATGATGAATCCCAGTGGATGTCCCTTTACAACCACATAGAGTTTTAGGCCACCTTCTTCACTTTTTACTAAACATGCTTCCCCTATCTCTATGGATTAAGGTCATGGAGAATGACTTGAACTAATTATGGGTCATGACCAATGTGGATATTTTCATATATTTTCATGTCACTAACCCCCATGAATCTCCAAGGACCATAACCACTCTTATGAGTAATTAAATTAACCATCTTAAAAAGTATTTTAACTGAAATTTAAAAAAAGATCCTCATGAAAAGATTGAGATCTTATAGTACCCAACTTATTGGTTCAACCAAATAATTTAATAATATATTATGCATGAAAGTTTATTGGTGAATTCCATGAATTCCAAAAGGTTTCTATACTAATCCTTGTTTTTACTCCCTTCAATGGTTATGTGATCCAAATTCATGCTATTGAGGGATTGGACTAGTAATGATTATAGGTAGATTGTTTTTGTTTTTAGGATATAAATATTGTTAATTTTAGGTAAATGTTTATGTTATAATTTTGGGGGATTTTTTATTGGAGGGAATGAAAAAAGATAATTCCATGATATAATCCAACTTATTAATTCTAACAACCCCATATAAAGAGTAAAGTTTTATAGTATATGAAAAATCATCGATGGTCATTGTGTCCTCGATGCTTATGAAATCATAAATTAATAAACATGAATTACATTTTTCCAAAACAATATACCATTGGGAACATGAATCATTACCTAGTATTAGTATCAGTGATGACAACATAGAAATGTGGTCAGAGTAATGATGATTTGTTTTCATTGGGGATAAGTATTACATCTATAAATTAAAATAAGGAGATGAATTCTCTTTGATTAGTACTTTATTCCATCAAGAATGTTAAAAATGAAAATGAAACCACTAAAATCTATATAAAATATACCACTATGAAAATTAATTATTGTTTTGAATGTTTTCAAGATAATAATCCCTAATTTAATTGTGATATGTCCATTCATCCTGTCATCTTTCATTTGAGGCATATAAAAATATGTATTAAAAATAAGGTTTTTTAACCCTCACAAAAACATCCCATAGAAAAACAACATGTTGTGTAGTACTCTGGTTTTATACTTAAAAAAATTATTGAATCCTTTAACTCAAAACCCCCAATTGAAGATAATATTATATAAGACATCACATTTATAAATTCACCCCAAATCAACCGTGGCATCTGAAAAGAAATACCCCCATATAGAACATGGAATGGATTATGTTATAGAATCATTATATATATTATGCATAGTGATTTCATAATAAATTATTATACAATCTTCTCTAATATCACATTTTTATTTCCTTTATGTTTCATTTAGTGGGTATACATATCCTTTAGGAACTTAGTGTATCATAGAATTTTCTACACTGAATTAATCAAGGGAATGGTAAGTTGCCTTTTTTTAATGTTTCTAATAATTATCTATTATCGATAATTTATTTTGGATTCCATGGTTTAGTGTCCATTTGAGGAAAAATAAGAGGAATGGTTGGTCTAGTTAGCTCAACAGAAGGAAATCTCTTTCATTTGGTAGTAATTCTGTTTGGAGAATTCCTTTCATTATTTAGATCATTAGTATCTTTTGGAGTAGTGGTTACCTTGGGATGGGATAACCATAATAGAGGTTCATTACACTTTTTATTTTTGAACCACTATGAAGGGTGATTTAACTGACATTTGACATACCCCCCAGGGTTGAAAATTTAATGGGATGGAAGTTTCCCCAAACATTAACTTTAAATTCCCTCCAATAAGTAGTATATTTAGCCTAATTGATTTTTTAAGTCTCTTAAGGAAAATTTTTTATTTAAAAATAACTTTGAAATTTTTTAAATAAATCAATATATAATTTAGTGGTCATGGTGGCTGGAAATTATATTCATTACTTATACGTTAAAATAATGACCCCTTTTACATTTTCGATAAAAATAAAAATATATCATGTTTGTTAAATGACTAGAAGATTAATTTTTAAAAAAATATAAATTAAATCATGTGTAAAAATTACTTTAAAAAATCATTGAATAATATTAAACACATTCATGAATTTATTTTTATGAAACATGGATAGGGAAAAATAATGATTTACAACCGAAGAGAGAAATAAAGTTTGTTTTCCATAAAAATGTTCTACATGCCTCATTATTTTTTAAAGAGAGGGAGTTGAAAATAAATCATTTAATCTCTTGAGAAAAACCATTAAAGAATAAAATTTTTGTGATTCTTTAGATGTTGATCATAAAATTTCATCATTAAAAACATAATCATAAACGATCCTGATAAATAATGAGGTCGTGAAATAAATCCCTTACCGCTTTGGTAACATTAAAATCATAATTCCAATGAAATCATAAAAAAATGAAAATTTGAATATCATGATAATAGGGATATTAATGATTAAAAATATCAAAGGGGATTTATATACACCTCATAAAAGAACATAGGTTTCAAACATAATATTTTTCCCAAATATGACAAAGTGAGATGTTATACCATTACCACTTTAGTAATTTATAAATCCAAAAATTTTGAAAGAGAGAACCTTATATGTTTTTTTAAATCACCATAACTTCAATGATAAGCATCATAAAAAAATTTAGGGGTATTATATACACCAAATTAAAGAAAAAACTTGCAAATATGGCATAATATGTCTCCCTAAAAAAAGTTAGTCGAGAAATCTCTGACCTCAAGATCAACTTTCTTTAAAATACCTATAAACTCCTATATAATTAATTTAAATATATTATAATTCTATAATAGAATCATTTATATTCGTATAGTATAATATATTCTCCAATTATAACACTTTAACAACCATTTATTAATAATCCCTTTTTAAAATAATAATTTTCAGGTGTTATCCTTTTCATTTTTCAAGAGATTTTTGGTTAGATAGTTCAAATAATTATACATTAATCATAATTATATAATATACATAATTTTAATGATGATATAAATATAATATAATATATATATATATCTAAATATATTCATTATATACAGATTTATTATCATCTATAAAATTTTGTGATAGTGAAATGTATTAATTTTTTCATGGAGATGGTAGACTGTGAAAATAGATGAGCATTGTTTTCACTTTTTGACTTATGGAATAAAATAAAGATAAATGATAATTAAAATTTTATAACATAATTTATAAATCATATATAACATATATATTCATTAAATCTTTCATTATTATCATCCACGTAAATCTAAAATGAAAAAATAATATTGCTTCGTGGAGGTGGTAGTCCACATATACGCACGAGCTACATTATCATTTTCCAACGGATGGAAGCTTAGAAGGTATAAAAATTATTATAATTATATAATAATAATTATATCATAAATATTATATATAAATATTAAACTCACTATAATAACCAACGATGAAGTATGGTGATGGAAAATGAATTGTATCACTACGTGTATGCAGTAGTCCACATGTACACACGAGCAAAACAATAACTTTTAATTTGATAGAAGAGAGAGTTGATAATGGTGGATACATAATCAAAATAACATATTAATATATTTAGTATATTTATGAAATAATTTTTTAATTAATAACATATATTTATTGGAGGTAAAGTAAGATATAATTTTAAAGAGGTTGGGTAAGGCAATTACCTCTTCTTTGGTAGGCCTCCTTTAGATATGTTCTTAAGGGCCATTGTAATGATATTTTAAGTATAAAATAAAATATAATTCATGTATAGGATGTTTTATGATATATATTGACATTTTTTGGTCAAGATATTTGGATCCAAGACGTGTAAATAAAAGAGAGAAGGGTTGTCCTATTTTTAGTGGGAGGAGGGATACTCTTGAAAATTTTAAAAGTATTAAAATATAATAATATCACATTCATGGAAAAGTGGTTAAAAATTACATGTATTATAATATAATGATGATATAATACTAAAATAATTATACCAAAAAATTTATATAGGTTTATATAACATTTTAAATATTATCTTTCTCATTAACCCATTCGTTAACCATTTTTAACTATAACCACATTAAAAAATATTTCAATATTAAAAGGTTATAATTTTACTTATATATAAACAATTATCTCATAAATGGATAAGGGATTAGATTTTATATAATATTTAATTCCTATTTTCCAACTCATATATTTTTATTATTTTTAAATGGTTTGTTAAAATATTATTTTCTCATAAAATATCCTTAATGCCATTTTTACACTATTTAATTAATTTCAATTTAATTACATAAAGATAGTAATCGAATTCTGATAAAACCATGGAATGAATCCATTATATGTTAAATTAATCTAATAAATTCTTGGATCAATATAAATCACACAATTTAATATTAATTTATTGTTTTTGAAATCATTTACATGGTTTTTATACTACTTTCATAAACATCATGTCTGCGTTGTGTAAGAATTTAAGGTAATTATTTCATCACTAAAAATTAAAAATAAATTTAAATTAGAAATAATTTATTTCATATTTCAGATAAAAATTTTTAACCAAATTTATAATATTTTTATCCTTATATAAAAAAACTTAGATATAATAAAAATAAAGAGAGTGACATTTTGGAATTTTATTTACATATGATAATTTAATTATCATTATCAAAGGAAAATGGAACCAAAATTCCATATATTATAATTTAAGATTAATTTGGTCTAATTTATCTTATAAAATGAATTTAATAAAATCATTAGGTTGATTTTGAGAATTTATCTCAAAGTTTTAAACCAATTTTACCAATTTTACCCTTACTGAGGTGAAAAATATTTACCCCTATTACTATTACAAATGAAAAAAATAAAAGGGAAATATTTAACAAAATTTGATCCTCATGATTAAAAATATGGTATAAACTTTTAAATATTAAATATAAATAAATTTTAGCAACAAATTTTAATATAAATGTATGAAACACAATTATAATATTTTTTAAAAAATTGTTTAAAAAATAGATTATATCAAATTCATAAATTCATGGATTAAAATGAAATAAAACAGATTATTATAAATAAAATGGATCAAATTTTACTTTAATAAAAAATATAAAAAATAATTTTGCTTTTAAATTTATTTATCTAATTAAAAGAAAATGACAATATTTGAAAAATCTACATTTTCACTATTCACTAAAAATCAACCATTTCAGAAAAATCCCAAACTTTCACCGTACATTAATTTTGGTATGATGATTTAAAAAATTATGTTAATTTTATAAAATAAAATTTATAAATGTGGATGAAATTAATTATAATTTTTACTAATAAAATGCAATAAAAACCATTTTTGAAGAAAATGAATTATTAAGCATAAAATGACTTCATTAAAAATTGAGTTCTTATTTCCTATGAAATAATAAACACATTTGAATTGAGTAATAAAACTATATTTTTGTTTCATAATGAGTTTAATCATATTTAGATCCTGCAATTTAAGGACTATGTTATATTGGTCACATTTAAGTAATAATATTTTTTACACTATATCACAATTCTCTTAAATATTGGTGTTGCATGTTAACCAATAATTAAATATTATTAATATAATAACTAAATTTTTATGGTCTTACAACTTATTAGTGCTTTGAAAATAGAAATTAAAATTGCTATGTTTTATAGGTTCTTTATCCACACATACAGGTCTTAGTGTTGAACACACAATTTAAAATTCCATTAAGGGGTTATATGGGTCCTCTATAGTAATTCCTTGTAAATTTAAAAATAAATAAATTATATAGTTTTTAAGTTTTATGTTTAGTGATTTTATTGGTTTTTGGATATATTTTAGTTGATTATTAACACCAGGAGAAGTTAGTTCCTTTAAGGTATGATTATTTTCTTCCGTGTTATATATGTTAATTTCCTTTTTGACATTAATTCTAGAATAATAAGTGTTTATAAGATACTTAGTGTGTTGTTTTATCTATTTCAAAAGACAATTCTATATCTCTTAGTGTTGATGACATATGATTCTCTCTTGTTCGAGTTTCAAAATAGGTTTTTCATTGAAATATGAACAATTTATTCATAAAAACATTTAAAATAGAGGCTAGAACACAATTTTTTTATTAAAAATATTAAGGGATACAAATAAATTAAATTTTTTTAAAGAAGGTACATAGTTCTTAAAAAAACACTCTCTAAATTTATATAGATCCCTAAAAATGGTGTCAAAATTAAAATATCCTATCATTGAAAGTAAAATTAATTTGGTTTTTAGAGATGAGTAATAGTATTGGGAAAACAATAGGTCACATCTAAAACTTAATTAAATGATTAAAGTGTTAATTTTGAATAATTTTATTTAAAAAATAAATTAGCGGTATATTGGAAATATTTTTATGTAAAAGAAATAATGTAAAAAACTTAAAAATTTTATGAAATTAAAATTTTTAAACTTTGATATAAATAGAAGAATGTGATATTTTCATGTTCACTACCCAAGATGTCAATATCCTACTCTTATACATGGTACAAGAGATTCCAAATAAAGATGAAATATCAGATATGTGGTAATGAAAAGGAATCTCAAGTTATCCTCTTAAAACATATAAAGTCAAAATAATCAATCAATTTTAAGACTAATTAATATTCAGGACTATATTTTATGTCTTCATATTCCTTATAACAATTCAACGTAATTTTTTATCCAAAAAATAAATAATTTTATTCCAAATATTGTTTTTCATATATTGTACAGTTTTATTAAAAAGTTTAATTTCTAAATTTTATAATTTTAATTTGATTAAATGTACTTCTTTTTTTTTATTTTTTTTTCAAAATATTTTTAATAATTTTCGAAAAATATTTGATTTTTAGGTGAATTGAATATACTCCAACATTAGTAGCCCATATTGAATGGTTACCTTATTAAATTTGAATATGATACATGGAATAAAATCTTGTGGGACAAAATATTTTAGCAGTCTTGGTAACAAGATACATACTTGAATCTCATTTTACAAATAAAAATTTAAAGTATAATAATTTTTTTTTTCTAATAATGTATCATTATTTCCTCTAGCATAACCCTGCAAAACAATCATAATATTCATCTTGGTGTCATGGGGAACGAAAAATAATAAAGCGGCATGCTCAAAAACTCAGTAAGGGTATGAGTATGGCTGATGATATTGTTAAATAAACATAATAAATACTGAAAGGTAAATAACTAAAACACATGAAATTTAATCAATAAATTGAGCATAATATGGCATGAATAATTAATGATCAAATAATTCCATATATGTAATCACATGATCTTGATACTTTTCATTGGTAATCTAACGAATCAAATAATCACATGGACAATAATGAATAGTCTCATAATGAGACAATTCATAATACCAAACACCATAACCATATTATGAAGGACTTGGGAAAAGATATCTTAGATATATGGTTAAATAATTGGACAAAAGTAAAGATAGATTATCTCATGAGACCTAATAACAAATCAAGGGGATATAGTGGGTCCCAGACATCACTTATTATGTCCAATTCATTCATCACATGAATGGGTTGAAAAAAATCAATATAAAAATTCTTATTGAAAAAAACATACAATATATTAACAATTACTCCCATCAACTATAATATTCATATCCCATCCAGAGAAATTTTAATGGTATCAAACTAGTACTTCCCTATTCTAACTGATTATAAACCATCTAGAAAACTAACTGGTTGATGACATTGATGAATAGATATACCAAAAAAATTCATTAAAAACATTCTTGAGGAAAATATTTTTTCAAATTTAATATTTTTTCGAATTTAAAATATTTCTAATACAAAATGTTCAAAAAAACTAAAAATAATTTTAGTGGAAAATAAACCTGTAAAGTTATAAATGAAACTTTAGAATATTTAGTGGCAATGAAATTGTAAAATTCTATACATGTTTTACATGTTAAAATAAATATTCAATACACATTTTCATTAAAAGTTAAATGTTCCTTATTTGAAAAATGACATGAAGATTAATTTTAAAATTTTCCATAAAAAGTAAAACAAATGTAAAAATTTATTTAATAAATCATTTGTAAAATGTTAAAAATATTTTTAAATTTTATGTTAATACATTCACAGGTATATTTTGAATCGTTATCCCCATGAATGTATTAAAATAAAATAAAACAATAATTATAATTAAAAAAATAAATTCATGATAGAAAATATAAAAATTGGTAGTATATTCACAACCCAAAGTAATAAGTGTTGAATTTGGAAGATATCACATAGAAGTAAAAGTGAGACATGAAACCCTTAACTCAAATTCAAATTCATTTTTATGGGTTTTAACATCTTATATAGTAAATATATATTCATTATAAATCTATTATTGATCCACAACCATATATATCATATGATATATAATTTACTTCTTGTATTTTATTTATTGTTCATTAATAATTCTTTGTTAAAATCCCTACTTTAGGTAATAACAACTTTGTTTTTCATGTATGTTTTTATTTATTATTTTTGACCATTTTTAATTTATAATGGTTAAATCATATAAAATAATTTAACCATGAAATAATTTTCACATATATTCATTATATAAATATTTCTATTAATCTATATTAGAGAAATAAAATAGAGTAGACAATTCACGAAGACGGTAGACCGTACGTACACATGAATGTTGTTTCCGTTATTTTCATGGAAGGATGGGAAGAAAGGAAAATAAATATTAATTCACCATTAAAAATTAATTATTATTTAATACATATAATTTATATTAATCAAATACATACTTATTACTATCCATGTAAAAATAAAATGAAAACCATTTCACATTACTATGTTGAGGTGGTAGTTCGTATATAAGCCTGAGAAACTTTATTGTCTTCCAACTGATTGGAAGGTAAGAATTTATATGTGATATTATATTTATATATATATTTTAGTTCATATTTATCACTTATATTCATTAATTTTAACATTACTACCTTCTATTTAAAGCATAAGAAAAAAACAAATCGCATCAATTCATGAGGCGGTAGTTCGACGTACTCATGAATGACGTAACCGTGTCCCAACAGAATGAAAAGTGAGAAAATATATTAGATTTAAAAATTAAATAAGTACAATAATTTAATATATATCATATAAATATATTTAATCCATCATTATATACATCTGTAAAGGGTTGTGATGGAAAACAAATTACATCAGTTTGTAAGGTGGTAGTCCTCTGTACACATGAATGACGATTTAAATTCCAATTTGTTGGATGTAGAGATGGATCTAGAAAATTACATTAAAATAATAACATATAAGTACGTAGGTATACTGTTTTTATTATTTTATCATAGTTTAATATTATTTGAAGGAGGTGGAACAAGAAATAAAACAAATACACACGTTTAAGAATTTTACCACTTCTTCTAGAATCACTTTTAGTTTTATACCTAATGCATCTTTAGGAGGAATTAATAATAAAAATAAAACCTATATGATGTGAGGAAAGAATTAAAGAATATGTTTTGGTAGTTATTTTCCAAAACAAATGATTTTGTAAGTGTTAATAGGGGAGGATAGTGGGTGGCCTTTTATAACTGGGGGAGAGGAAACACATGAAATATTTGAAAATATAAAGTGCTAACCATGCTTTCATCATTAAAAAATCCTAACAAATAAATAATTATTTACCCTTAAATTTTACATGATCATAATATATACATAACATGGGTTTTGGACAAGCTGGTAGGTCATTTTAACCATTAATGTTTTAGTTTTACCCCTGGTAAATCATTTTTTACCTTAACCGCTATAATTATATTTTAATGTTTTAAATTTTTATTACAGTAAAAAAAATATTTTTATATTATTATACAATTTTAAATATAATGATTATAAACTTTTAATCCATTTTTCTAGATTTATTTACAAAAAAGTGGCAGAATTCAATTTAAAACTAAACCCGATGAAAAAAAGGTCTTCCAAAGGAAAGTTCTCAAAAGTATAGAACACTTTATATATAAATTATACATAAAATTTATCAAATTTATATAAATTATTTAAATTTTAATATAATTTATCTATTTTTTTCTTTATAACCAATTTAAAATATAATTTAACTTTATTTTTTTAAATGATAGTTAAAAAACCGATATTTTTCACTATTTACGACAAAATTAATATTTTCATTAAATTATCAAAAATTTACCCAAATAAAATTTTGATATGTGGATTTATAACATAAATTTTATATTTTAAAATATTTTTTTAAAAATTCTAAAAGTTTTATTTTAAATTATGAGTGTAAAGCGTGAATAAACATCCTTTTATAAAAAATAGAGTATTTTAGAAAAAATTTCCTTTTTATAAAATTGTTCTTATTATATTTATAATTAATATAAAACCATTGGATTTATTTTATAAATGTGAAAACCATATAATTTTCCTAAGTTATTTAGTCATATTCATACCCTTAATTTCAATGACAAGGTTACCATGGTCATGATTAAATAAAAATATTTTAATAAAGTATTGTGTTTTATTTAAAACATATGTTGCATGCATAAAATTATATAGAAGTTATTTAATTTATTTAAAAATTAATATATCAAATAGTATTGAGGTGTTACATTCTCTTCTATGCTTGGTATCGAGTGTTATATATGCTATTAAACATGATGTTCAACTTTTAAAATATTGTGGTGTTAAATTATACCCTCTTAAATAAATTGCACCCTATAAATTTAATCTTGATATTGGTAATGAAGGGATTGAAATGTAAAATATCTTTTAAAATAATGCATCATATTAAGTTTTAATAAAACTTTATCTTGATAAGGGATAAGGGGAATTAAAAATTACATCTTGAGTTACACAAAACTAGGATTCCCATTTGGTAAAAAATGATGGGAAGTTAAGATATGAACATAAAAGAAAATATAAAACAATTATAGAGAGTTATATAGATCATTGATTACTTTTTCCAGAACTTTCATTGGGGTTTCACACCACCCATCCACCAGGAGGCAACGAGCTTCACTTGCTACCCTGTATTCCCTCTTTCCCAAGGTCAGAGGCTTCCACCACTTTAATCCATGTTGTCCAATATTTGATCAAAAAGGGTTGATGGTATGTTGATTCATCATTCAATGTATTACTCCTTATTTCACTTCACCTAGTTCGGGTCTCCCTCATAGATTTGTGTCATGTTTTTGGAACTTATTCCTAGTGCCATCTCAAGGTGGATGCAAGTTAATATCATAGTTTCTGCCTCGATAGGGTAGCAACATTAAGTTGGAGTAGGTAGTCACATTCAACATGTTTGTTATTTTTTGGATGTCGGATTTTTTGGTAATTATAAATACTTTTCCATTTGAAATTAAAGGCATCTCAAATGAGTAATTAAGGGTAGAAACCTAAAGAATCTTATGTCCACCACAAGATATATTATGTCGGGGGATCAATCTTATGAATATTTTGTACCATAAAAAACCCATTTTTGTTTTATGGGGTAATAATAAAATGTGGTTCATAGATTTGATGTCTTTTAGGGAATTTTAGTCCATAGTGTTAACATATTATGAGGAACAATGGTTGGTCAAGTGTGTCGCCAAATGGGAAGATGGTTTCACTTGAGGGTTCAGTTAATTATGTCCCCAGGTGGTAAGATTTCATGATTGGAATTTGGTGAAGTTGTCCTCAAGGGGGATGGATATCAAAAATTGGATTTTGTTAATTGTTCCCCTAGGAGGAAGATTTAAAACATAGTATTTTATGGGGTGCATCCCCAGGGGGAAGGATTTCACAATTGGTATTTGTTCATGTGTGTCCCCAGGGGGGAGAAATTTCACGCATAGGATTTTGTGATGTGTGTCCCTAGGGGGGGTGTGAGATTTCAAACTTGGGGTTTGGTAATGTTCATCCCCATGGAAAAAATATTTCACACTTGGGTGGTATTCTGGTGATGTTTGGATGTCAGGATTGAACCTCAAGAAGTTTTCCTAAATACCCTATTTAGGAGAGAGATTAATAATGACATAGTTTGATTCCACATTTTAAGGTCATGTGACACGAACAATCCATGAATTTTAACATCATTTGGTAAGGATGACCATGTTGTGGAAGGAGGATCGATGAGGGATATTGTGGGGTTTAATCTGATGGGCTGCCTGGAGTAGAATTCCATGGGGGTGAGTTTCTCAGGCTTGAAGTAAATGTCCACAGGGGTGTCTCCCCATTATTATTATGCATGACACAGCCTATTTTCATCTCATAGGGTAAGGTTATAGTTTATCATCATGTTCTATGGGTGTTGTCATGAAATTTAATGTTGTATGACTAGGATGAGGATATAAAAAGTTTTATTCCTTCTAGATGGTATGTGGTTGGGATACCCCCTACAGGGGACCATGTAAAGGAGAGAGGAAGATCTAATACTGAGATAGGTAATCAATTTCCATTGATTATTCCACCTTTAGGGACTACGTGTATACTACTCATGTGCCTTTGGGTGGATCATAGAATAGATACTACATTAGAGGAGTGTAAATCATGAAGCTCGATTTAGTGTGTATATGCTTAGGATCAAGAGTAATTATGGTACATATGGTTAAGAGAAAAAGATTGGGTAATGTCCTAGACCATGCTGGAAGCATAGGTGGAATTAAGGAAGGGACTATAATTTTTTTTCACAGATCATTATTTTATTTAATGAAAATGGGGTTATATTATCCATGGTGTCTAGAACAAGTCCAGTACCTAGATTCTGGATGTGTGGGTGTGTGCAATAGATGTTATTGCACATTATTTAGGGTTTTGTGATAGATAATTCTCCCATGAAAACCTGAATATCCTTAATATATGTTCCATAAGGAACTCTCAACTGTAGGCCAAGAAATATTAGGGCACATGAGAGGTGGGTCATGAAAGTTCTCTACCAATGAGGGTCCATTGGATTTTTGTGTTGCATAATGATGAATAAGTGAGGTTTCTGTGAGTGAGAGTGATGATTTTTTTGAAGATCAATCCCCAATTTTTTGGGTAAGGTTCTATATATAGCCAAAATGGGTGGCTGATTTCTATCAAATTCATTTTCTAGAGTTACAGGGTTTCACACTTCCCAGCCCTTTGTTAATGGGGTTTGACCACGAAACATATTGGATTCAATGTTTCCATTCCCATAAAACTGTAGCATCATTAATTTAAAAGGTTTAATGAAAAGATATCATCTAGTTCACATATATATTTTATATCATTTTGTGTTTTTTTGATACCCACAATACTTATATCTCCTACATTTTGATTGGTGTGCAGGCCTTTTACATACATATATGATTATTTTCTCACATCACTCATTACTTTCACAAAACCTTATCCTCAGCCCTGTGATGTTCCTATGGAGTGGGTTGCATACTGAGTTTATAAAAAACTATTCCTTTTGGTTGAGAGACACATTTTTGGAATAAAAAAATTATCCTATAATAATCAGAGCAAAAGGGGAATAAAAGGTCAGGTTGTGAGGGAAACACCAAGGGGGGGGGCTATTTTTCCCATGGTCATGAAATTACCATCTTGAGTTATGGAGCCAATTTGTCTTCTAAAATAAATGGTTTTTATTTGCCTATAAATAGGGTGAGGTTCCCATCGTATAGTCACCAAAATTCCATGTCTAGTAAGACATATCTTGTGCGTAGAACTCATCATCTAACGTGAACTCCAAAGCTTTTGGACACAAATTTCTCACTAAATATTCTTTACATGACACACTTTATATGATTTATTCATTATTTTTCAGGAACACATCATATGTTTAATTATATCAACCCTATATATGAATGAAGAAAAATCATTTGATACATACTGTGTGAATCCATAGAATAGATAAATTGCCAACCCCACTAATTAAGCCATTGTCAAATTAGCTATGAGGACCCAAATGGAGGAAATGATAGGGAATCCAAATTTTACCCAAGCCAGAAGATATATTTATAATAATAGGTATCCATTGGTCTTGCTGACAAAATATTAAAAGGAATATAATCTTAGAAATTGAATACCCCTCTACAACTATAGACTACTAAACAATGTGGATATATTATACATTGAAGTTTATTCCACATGTTTCTAGTTTTTTTATCATGATGAACTTACCCATTTGAATAATAATACTTTTAGTCACCCATATAGGTAATAAAAAGTCACCATTTTTTACAATAAAAGTGGAATAAAAATAATTGTGTTTGTGGAATTTCTAGAGGATGATAATTTCTCATCCCAATATGTGATCATATTCTAAACCAGTATCCAAAATAAAAACATGAGTTGGTATAAAGATTAGTACATATGGGATGAGGGAACTTTACTAACTAGTGTCTATAGGTATATTGGGAATTCTTTAGTTGTTAGGAGTTTGGAGTTGAGCTACAATATATTATGTTACACAAAGTAGTGTGGACATTCCAATTCAACTTTTAACAATAATAAAAGCTGTTACTAGAGCCTCTCAGCAAATGGTCCTAAAAAACAACCCTATCCACCTATATTGGGTGAAGGTGGTGATAATATTGTGGTAGCATTATTTCACTGTAAAATCCTACTAACAAGATACTAGTATGATGAAGTCATTCCTACATTGAATTCCTAGGGTGATAGGGAGAAGAAATAGATTTGTAGTGCAAATTATCTTGGACGAGTTGACCCAAGTATTGAATCATCATCATCCATTTCATTGGGAGATTTCATTAAAAATATTTCTAGATATGTTTTGGAATTATCCAGAAACAAATATCCTTTGGTATCCAAAACAATTTCCAACAGTTCAACAGCAGAGGAAACTGAGATCCTATTAGCTATTCATAGAGTATGGGTGATACTTGGAGTGGGTTTACAACATGAATGATGCATGGAAGATGATGATTTGTTATAAATAATTTCTGGAAACCTATCACAATATTTGGAAACTTCTAGAGAGGGAATAACACATGATATTGCATCCTATGATGCTCATAATGACTTTGATTCTGTCATCTGAGAATCAAGTGAAAAAAGGATTATCAGTTCTAGCCTAGAACAACAGTCATTTAGGCTATGTAGTGAGAGGAAACATGATGATGTGGATCTATGGCCTATTCTAGTTTTTGAATCAGTGTAATTCATTGTATTTTGTATGGTATTTATTTCCAAACATCATTACCCCTCTAAACACTAACCTTTAGAAATAAATCTTCAACATTTTCAGGGTTTTACAGGTAAATATTAATGCAGTGGGGGTTACACTCCGTGTTTTGAATACTAAAAACTTTGACTTTCACAAATTATCATATTCTTTTGGTGAGATGGTTGATAATATGAAGAGCTCGTTAGGGAAATATGAGTATCTAAAAACCTTTTGTGATGAATTATTGGTCACTAGGATAGGTTTTTTCAATTTTTGTGAACCATACACTCTGTATCAGTTCTCATAGTAGTTCAGATTCATTCCACAAAAAACAAGGAAATTATATATGGGGATCTATGAGGAAAGGCATCCTTGTATCCTTCTTCATTTGTGGTGTATGTTCAAAAACTAAGGCCTGGGGATCTTCATCATGTTTACACCCAGCAATTTCAATGTCATCCTCTCACAAAATTATTCTAAAAAATGGATGGATGTATATCCAAGAATAATATTATATCCATAGTTGAGGAGAGTTTCACCATCAAAAGAGGTACATGAGCAGTAGGGTAGTAGATAGTTTTCTTTTTGAATTACTCACCACACATTGAGTGACCTAGCTAGGGCTTCAGTGGTGTAAGCTCAAGGATCTGTTTCACCCTCGCCTCATAAAGAGGTGAGCCTCCTTCAAAAGAAATTGTGAGAGAAGGTATATAAATCTTAGTATTGGAAAAGTAAAACCAGTTCCCCCCCGAAAATAAGCTTCAGTTTCTATTTTATCGACTGCTAATTCTTCCTTTTCCATGATCTAGGAATCCTAGGAAATTTTTTGGATGACCCTCATGATGGAATAGTTAATGAGAAGGGAGACTTGGGAGGGGATCAACCTACCAAAGTTTTGGATTTCATGAATGATTTTCATGATTAACTACTATAAGAGAATTTCATTTTTGAAAGATATGGATTCCATTTCATGTCAACGTGGGGGGTGGTGATCATCCAATGGGAAGGTATGTGTGATTTTTGGAGGTAATACCGAGGAAAAAGATCTTCAAAAGAATCAAGACAAGAAGGATCAAAATTTATATCAATACATGGGATCGAATGATAAGGAATCATGGGGATCAACTGCTTATTATAAAACCACCAAAAGAGTCGAAAGGTCACCCCTATGGATGATGATTTGAACAATCTTTTGTTCAGAAAGGTAAGATTTTTTATTAACCATTTTGTCTCATCTTGCCCTTCCTCTTGAATTTTTCAATGGTTCTAAATCAAGATTTTTTATAATTAATGAGAAAATAAAGGAGGGATGATGGCTCCCAATCAAAGGCGATGAGGGTGCATCAATGAGTAATGATAGAAACACCTCAGATTTGATACCCAAGGGCATCATAAAGGGAGGGTCTGGTGAGGAGGTTGAAATGTTGGTTTTGGAACCTCAATACTCCCAATTCTCTATGGGAGACCATACCCTAGAATTCATATGATCTCATCCATTCCTAGTGAGGAAACCCATCTATGGTGACTCATCATTGAGATCCCTATTACTCAGGGTAAGAATAAACCTCAATCGGATTATTCTTATTCAGACCTCCATGGATATTTTCTATTCTATTTCATCATTGGTCATATTTTATGAATCTACAATATAGTCAATACTGAGGGGTTTAGATTTATATTTTGAGGATCTAACCAATGTTGAGGGGACTCTGATAGTGGAATTCCATTTTAGAACTCTGGTACTAGACATTTCCTAAACTCTTTCCTTCTGTTAGTCTTTCTCCCTTATGTTATTCATTTTTCCCATTATATCATCACTGATCAAAATATCTGGTATGTTTTTGTCTAAAACAATGCTCGAGAGTGTGTGATCCTAGAAAACATCTATGGTTGGGGTGTCATCCCCCCAATTGAAAATCCAACTATTGGGAAGATGGTTATTCAAGATGAACTGACCTTAATCCTAGTAGGGGAACCCATCTCTGACGTGAGTTATATATCCAAGGAGGAAAAGCATGAGGTTTTAGAAAATGGTGTTGCTAATGGAGATTTAGATGAATATGAAATCCCTCCAATTCTATATCCCGGCCCATTAGATATGATCCTTGAGGAAGACTCTACAAAATATTTTCTTTCATCCTTCCCAGAGTATTAACATGTGCCTCCCAAGGAAATGAAATATTTTGGGTTTGAAGCTCCTGAGGAGAACCACATCATCAATCAAAAGGCATGGAGTAGCATATAGAACTTTATTAACCACATACAAGATCCACAACTAGTGATTTGGATGTGTTTCCTCCACCAATTTATATGAATCCTGGGCATAAAAGGGTGGGACTCTCATGCTCACCATGCATTGGTCCATGATTATCTCACCATGAAAGTGCGTGAGGAATGTCAAGATTTTGGAATCTCTTGGAACTGGGAGAAAAATTATGGAACTAAGAAACTCTAGGAGTCTAAGTAGAAAATTATAAAACAGGAGTAGGAATTAAACATGCACACGACCATCATTAAATCCAAAGTGGAAACCGTCATCCAGTTAAGGTCCTAGTTGACGGTGGATGAATCTCAAGAATAAGATAAGGAATCTCAAATTGATGATTGAAATGATGAAAAAAGACATGTGTAAATCATGGAATATGATATTTATTCCATGGATTAAAAGGATAAGGGAAGTCTCATTGGGACATATAAGGTTCTGGAGGCCACATGCAGAGGATGGATGGGATGGAGCTCTCAATTTTTAATGTCGATCACTAGGTATTATTAAATTTTTAGAACAAAATTGTCTCCCATATGTGGATAAACCTATCAAACTCTAAAATTTTATTTGTTTTAGACCTATCATAGGTATAAGAATATTTATTTTTATGAAATTCACTACCTCAATTCCATTATTAATGAGATAATAGAAAACTAATCCCTAATCCCATGTGAGTCAAGATCGGTATGAGAAAGAATGCATGAACATGCTATTTCTCACTTATATTAGAGTTACATACAATGGATAAACAATTGGGTTTCAAATCATTCATTTATTCTTGAGAATGTCTTGACCATGAAATATTTTGTTGGATATTGGGACTCTCTTCATAGCCAACATTCTTTCTCAATACATGTTGGTGAACAAATGTGTAAAATCCAAGGGCATTGAAGTCCTACCAGATAAAGGGGAGTGATGAAGAGAATGAATCAAAACACCCATGATATAGAACATAGCTATGTGATGATAGAATATGACCATTATCCATGTTTAGAACATATCTTTTATTATAGTTTTCTTAAGGATGTGAAAAAAAAGGATCGACCACTTACCATTTTTGAAACGTGGGACCTATCTGAAAATGTTGTCAGGATTGCATCATAGCATGTGAACAAGATGGTAGGTGATCCATTATAACCATGAACCACTACTGTTGGTGGGGACCATCCACATATGGAAGATGACGGGGACCCAAATCAAGGGATATGTGATGTTTGGGGATGAATCGGGGGAATGTTTGAATGGTGTTCAACATTATTAGAATTTACCCATCAAGGATTTGAGAACAGTTGATATGCATATTGGTTTGGAAAGAGGTTAAAATTATCTCCCAAGGGGTGTATCATCTTTGATTCCAAGAAATTGAAGAACCTGAGTTGTGTGGAAGTTGATCAACATCGATATAAGGAAAGGGATTCCTAATAAAGGGCCTAACATTAGTTAATTTTTAATTTCATACAATGAGGACATAGGAAATACTATTTAACATATTGTGGAAAGGATATTGAATGCAGAATTTAATTATTTATGGTGAGGAAAGAAGTCCCATAATTTAATTTCTTATTAAAAGTATTTTGAATGCATGGATTATTGTTATACAGTGAGGAAAATTCATCGTGTATTTTTGTATATTGTGATTATTATATTTATAGAACATTTTAGCATATTTTGACCAAAAAACATTGATCAATGTGGAACAATCATGTTAGGTCATGGTATTGGGATGAGAGAATGATAACCACAATATAAAGAACCTTATAGAAGAGGTTGTGAGGGAAAAGGATCTCCACCTTTTTTCTAAATTGACAGGTTTAGCGAACATAGTGAGGTTTTTATGGGGTCCATAGTGGGTCCTTTTTGAATTTGTACCTCTTTATATTTATTCCATCATTTATCTCCTAAGTCTCAATAGTGACCTGGTGGGTGAGAGTTTGAATTTTTCTCATATATTCCTTATGGTTTGTCTACTCAAAACACATCTGTGACTCTTACCTTTAAAAGTTTTAGGTTATAATAGTTTGAACCATTTCAAATAGTTTAATTTTATAATACATGGACTAGGCTTCCACAAATAGTTTAAGGCCATGATTCTTGGACATGAAGGGGATCATTTGAGAATGTTTATTATGAAAATTGATGGTATGAAGATGGATTTAATGGTGTGACTAGGGGTCTATGCACTAATATATATCTTGGGGTTAGTCACATGCATTTTATGGTCATGATGCTTAGACCATGGGTTGCATGTATAAAAGTAATGTATGTGGAATAGTGGAAAGGTAACTCATTGTGAATGAGGGGACTAGGAGGCCCTACCACATGGAACATATCTATGATAATTTTGACACATTTTGAGGTCAGACTACTTGGACCTATTAAAACCCAACATGAGGAAGCGAATGACACTCTACACCACATAGGTCACTCATGAAACTAGTTTCATACAGTTTAAGGTCTTATGGTTTATACCACGTTTTTCCCCTAAAAAAGGTTACTTCTTAGGATAGGCCTGGGATGTTGAATAATAGAATCCCTACCTATCCCATAAATCATGGGAACCAAGAAAAATATAGTTCTAAAATACATCATAGTGGGAGACTAACACAGGTAGGGGGTTTTCTTCTCGAGTTAGGACATTGAATCATGTTATATTTATGATATGATGCATCCTATGTTCATTTCATATTGTAAGAAAATATTTTATATTGATTTTCTATGGATGTTTCTTTTTTTTCATCCCATATTTTTCATAAGAGGCTTTCCATTTTCATAGGGGGTATGTCTACAATTTAACATAATGTGCTAAGGAGATTGGGTTTTTCATCCCATATTTTTCATATATGGCATCCCAATTTCGTACAGGGTATGTATATAGTTTAACATCATGTACTGAGGAAATTGTTTTTATGTTCATGCTAGGTTTTTCATATGAGGATTCCTAATTTCATAAGGGGTAAGACTATAGGATAACATCAAGTGTTGTGTATGTTGTTTTTTTCATCACATATTTTTCATCTGAGGCATCCCTATTTCTTTTGGGGTAATACAATAGTTTAATATCATGCGATGAGGATGTTGGCGAGGTTTACAAATTGAAATTCCCATTCCTTTATTCCTTATATTGGTTCATGAATTCATATTGACTTGATCATGGAATAAAAATCATGATGGGTTCTTAAACATTAAGATGATTCCCATGATGGAATTTTGTGGAGATTGTATTATTGGTAGTGGGTAGTTTTGTGATGAATTTTTGGTTGGTTCTAAAGAGAATCGTATATGCATAACTATGTATGCACTAAGAATGGGAATCAAGGCACACATAGTTCAAGAATATATTTTAGTTAAAGGATGAAACCAAATTTAAGAGGGGTTATCCTCTCCTAGGATAATGTGATATATATTATGAAGTTTAAATGGTAGATAAGAGGAAAATGGATACATAGTTTGAGTTCATGAATCTAGGACCATGTTGAATTTGGTGACCCATTTATTGTTATTATTCATTGTCTTAGGTAATGTTTGTTTTAAGAATGTATTCATGGATTGAAAAAAGTAAAATCCAATGTGAAAAGGGGAACCATAGGGAAAAATATTAGTGAACATAATTTATCCCCTTTATATGGGAGTGTTCATGATGAACTGGTGGATGGGACCAAAGACATATGATCTAGGAATCACTACGTATCCCATAAAATTTGGAATCAAGCCACATATATTTCAAGATGTTATTATATCTGATTAGAGAATTATAGGATTCCATAGTTTCCATTTGGAATCATGTTCTTATGACACAGTGGCAGGGATACAATTTAATTCCATGTTCTCAAGAAGTTAGTTTTTTTTTCATCTCACACTTGGTATGTGAGGCATCCCACGTTTAATGTATAGTGTAAGGGTATAGTTTAACATCATGTGGTGGGGATTTCATGAACTATAATTTAATGTTTTATAACTGAAACAATGGATGCTACTAGGATAAGGTCAGAGATCTCAGTCCATAAAGACTGTGAATAGTTTAAGGTCATAATGATTGGACTATAAGGGATACTATTATTTAAAGGTCGTATAGCATGGATCCTAGATACTATAGTGTAAGATCACATAGATTTGTGAAAATGTCTATGAAAAGTATTGATTGAGAAACTTAGTGTTGGAGGAATTATTGTTATGATATCCACCCATGTTGATTAAAGAGTATTCTCTATTAGAATTGTATATATGTATAATTTAAGATCCTTAACTTTTAGAATCCAACTTCAGATTATTTTACTGGGTATCACCTTTGTTCTAAGTGCCACCACTATATCACACCGCAAGAAGGAGAAGATGTTGATTTTTTTCTGAATTCTTTCATTATCCTACTTTGGAGCCCATACAGGCTATGCATGGAATAAAGCCTATTTTCCTCAAGGGACCCGAGCCCATCATGATAGACTCATTCCATTATTTCTAGTGTCTTATGGTTATAAATAGTAATTCTGAGTGAAAAAAACTAAACCTCAATTTTTAAGACTATCTTTATTCCATACACTAGGGAGAATGGGGTCACCTAGGTGGTATTTTGAGTCGCTATCTAATAGGGCCAATGGGTGTTGGGGAGTTTGTCATTCTAAATCTTTTTTTTTGGCCCTCTATTATTTCATTATTCTAGAGAGGGTATTATTTAATTTCTCAATATTTCCATTTTCTTATGCATGGTAGTGAGAAGTATGGTTAAAATAGATGTCATACTTAGTTTACAATTTATGCACTAGGAATCCTGGTAGTTGGTTATATTGTATATGGGAATATTGTAAGGAAGCCCAAATCAGTGGATGATGTGGGATCTCATAAACTCAATCATGGACTGAGTTTTGACTACTTTAAGTCGAATCAATTATAATCATTTGGAAAAGATGTTTGTTAAGGTCAAAATTAACATGTGTTGGTGATATATCGTTGGTGGGTATGGCCCCACAAAGTTCAATTCCCATATTGAAAAGGGGGATGAATTTTTTTTAGTGTAGATAATCTTTTCCAGTTGATGTTAAAAGTTAGCATGGATTTGATATTCTTGAAACTACATATAAAATTCATTGAAGTCAGGGATGATGGTGGGAAAAAGTAAACCAACCGTTGAATTAAGTGGGAGGGATTCAATATTTCCTTATGGGTACCAAAATATCTGACATTGAACTACGACATCACCTTAGGTATCTCACCTTCTTAGTTGTAATGAAGGAGAATCACCTCAAGCCCATAGCTGTAAATGGTTTTATCAAGGTTAATCCCACTCTAGAGTGTAAAATGTAATGTACGCCAGCAGATTCACACACACTGGGAACAATATTATAGGATAATTCCACATAGTATATACTAAAAAAAATGGATTCATCCAATTGAGAATTTCATCGATAGTGGGGAGATTTTAGGGTCCTAACACATAAGTACTGGTCGCCAGATGTCATAGTTGTGGGTTTCCATAATCTAAGGTGGAAGGATTTATTACATTGTAATGTTCCGTATGGATGACCATGTATTCCAAGTCAAGTTCTGCAAGTGACACAATAATGAAAGCCAATGCATCAGCTCGACCGTTCTACAAAAAATAAACATGGGTCAGATTCATCATTTAAGGAAAATAATCCATCAGATGATTAGTATATTCTAGCAGTGGTGAAAGACATTTATTTCTTAGGATGTAGTCTCCCTTGATCTTTTTGATGACTAGATGATATTCCCCCTTCACATGTAAATAGAGTAAATAAATGTTGATGGGAAAATTGAGACCAACAATGGGAGACTAATAATATGCTGCATTTTTGGTGAATCATTCTAAAAAAGGAATGATTATGGAATTATGGCCCATTCTAAAGTGATTAAAACAATCTTTAGTCCTAACTTATTGAGCATGGGGTCATTGAGACTTATATTAGTCGGGATCTGGATGGAACCATCAAAGTGAATCTTCCAATATACTATATCTTAATCCTCTAAGAAAAAAGATTTATATTGGAAATCCACTTCCAAGGGAAATTCATTAGGGGATTTATATGCGAATCATAATTTTTTAGTTCTTCACTATGGATGGATTTTTTCATGAAAAACCCTACGTTGAATTTATAAAGGTTTGCCTCCCAGGGTGCCAACAATCCAATCAGTGTGGGGTGATTGAGGATGTAATTTAATAGGTCTACTAAAGAAACATAATGTACATCACAGTGATTTAAATAATCTTGCAACTTCTGTACTATAGAGACCATTTCAAGAAAACTTTCTCTTCAAGGGAGTATTTGGATCCTTGTTGAGGAGCTTGTGACTGAGATATTATAGAATATTTTTCCTACACTTTTTGTTTTTGTAGGATATAAAGGAACAAAGAAATCATTCCAGAGTAATTATTGTAAGAACCAAAATAATTTCCTATGGTGGGAGGCATCAGAAATAGAGGATGTAATAAGCACTACTTAGTAACCTCAAATCCAGTCTATCAATCCTCATCCCATAGGTAAAAAATTCCTTTTTTCAAGAACCTCAAAGAGGGATTACACATACTGAAACGCATTTTCAATAAATTTACATATGTAGGATAAGTATACTTATAGAAATCACAATTACTAGAGATTAATTTGGGTTAAAATTTGATTGATAGCATTTATTTTATCTGGGACTACCTTTAAGCCTCTGTATATTATAATAAAGACAATAAATTTTCTTACGGTAACCCCGAATGCACCCTTCAGATAGGTCATCTACAAATGAATTGAGTAGAAGAAGATAAAAAATTTATCATGATCCTTGACATGGTCTTAACATTAGAGATACTTGAGGAATTGGTGGTATGAAGAGGGGACCACTATATGAAAATGAAGCCAGTGCATTCCCAAAAACATGTTGTAGGTGGTATCCTATAAGACTTCCATAAAATTATTTCATAATACCAAGAAAAAAAATTGAGTCTTTATTTTAATTTTTCTATGTGGTTTCTTTTCACTCATTTAATGACCATAAATTATTAGTTTTAAGGGGCTCATACCTTCTTGGATAATTCCCAACTTATGGAGCTTCCATGTCAAGATGAAGTTGATCCCAGATCTGATATTCACTAGGTAGTGGATTATATCCATGATATTGAACTTTCTTGTGATATATATAGGTCATATGTTCCCTTAAATGGTGAAAAACTAATTTTTTCTATAAGATGAGATGATTTATTGACACCCCGCTTTTGCGTCCCCCTCTCGATAGTAGGAATCAGTGTAAAATACCACAATTTTAAATTAAAGGGAGATTTTCAGGGCATTAGAAAATGCCTAACATATTTCCTTTTAATGGAGGAGTTACTTTAGATTAAAAATCCTCATGGGTATGATGGAGAGGTGCTTTAGTACAACATTATTCCATTGTGTGGGAATATTTTGGCCTATAGAGGTGTATTCCTTGGCAGGGGGTGTAGCAGATTCCATTGGATGAAGTATAGGGGTATGTCTAGTACTAAAGATATTCCAATTCTGGGTAGTTCATCTACTCTAAAAAACATATGGATGGGTGTCAGTTGGATAAGTTTAGGGCCTTCCCAGACATGACCAATCACATAACACTCATGGTTGAGTCACATAATCAACCAATACAATTAGATGTAGGGGCACACCTTACTGAGAAAGATGAGAGGACTAGGCTTACTGGGCCATGTGATAGGATTAATGCCTAGTTTAGTAGCATGATATTTTTTATGTTCTAGCTTGATTATTTTATTTGATTTCATGTTTTCTATCTATCCTTCATTGACGTTAGTTAAATATAACTGAGGGGTTCACATGTCTTTCATCAATGTTGGGAGTTGTGAAGTAGTCCACTAGTTCAACATCATTCATGGTGGTTTCTTCTTACTCCTCATCCATGGAATAGTCTAAAACTGGGTGGAACGAAGGATAATATCCCAACGTAATAGGGATGAAGTCACCAAGGGTACATACTTGTTTTGGTATTAGTTAGGGACTTGAATTTCCCTTATTCCATTGAAATATTTTCTTTTGAGACTTATGAGGCTACGACACATACATGGAGGTAGCATTCAAAAGAGTACTGGTAATCCATAGAAGTTCTAGATTACACAAGAAGAAAAGGGGATACCATGGGAACCGATGACTATCTTATTAGCCAATGAGTCATTTTACTTCCACATCCCATAGTTTGGAACCTATTTCCACTCACTAGATTCTTCACTATCATTATCAGGGTTAGAAGAGACATGTTAAACCTATGTTGGAACATATAACAATATGATTAGGCCATGATATACTTGGTCTTATATCTAATCCACGATGAAAAATAATTTTTGATGGTGTATCCATGGATTATGTGATATGAGTACTGATTAACACAACCGGTGAGTTTAACCTCCCGAGGTCTCTAACATTCAAATAACTTTAGAATTATCTTTTATAGAGCTTAGATTAAATACCATAGGACCAAAACTTATTTAAAGAAATAGGTATTGTTATTACATTTTGTGAAATTAATCCTAGGAACCTATCCCTAATGTGTGGATGGAGACATATTCTCTTTTTGAGGTTGTACCTATCTCTGAAGAGGCTGCACTGGGTGGGGATACACTTGAGGAGGCTCATCCAATAAAAGTCCAAGAAAATGTAAGATATTAGGAGACTATATATTCATAGAATAATCTATCTCATCTTTTATGGGACTTCACGTATGAGAAAAATGGGAAATGGGTGTAATCGTTTTTTGGTCCACTGTAGGGCTTCATCCAGAGACTGATATTTTTCAGGGAAGTCCCAAAATCCATTAAGGTATTTTTAGGGATATTAGTGTAGGGACGTCTTCATCCCCAATGTTATCCACACACATCGTGAGCATATGTTCCTAAGAATGTTTCAGGTCGAGTGAATTTGTGGGTCCCATTAGGAGAAAAAGTTAGTGACCCATTGATCATGACTATGTTTGACTTTGAAGAGGACGATGATACTATTCTTGCATGAGTTAGAGATGAATTGGTTGGGGAACTATATAAGGAGGTCCAACCAATTGTTAATAGAACCTCTGGGAAGATAATAGTGAAATATGAACATAGGTCCTTCTAGCATTTGAAAAAATCATCAAATCATGCTTGGGTCCTGCTGTTTTAATGTCCCCAACATTAGACCTCAACTTGAGGAAAAGTGGTCTAGATACTAAAGTTGATCACCCATCCCATAAATGGGGTGAAGCTGAGATTACTAAATTATGGGTGTGTTTGAAAATGGTATAACCATATTAGTTGGGGATCTAATTTAGGTAGAATCACCACCTTTCGTGTTTTCATAGCCTCAAGATGAGAAATCATAGTGACTGCAACATCACTTTGGGGAGGGTTTTTGGACACAAATGCATTGATTGGTTCCTAAAATCATGGATAAGCATAACCTCAATCCTAAGGTGGATAATCAAAATACTTAGGCAGGTTTTGTGACTCATATCTTGGTCATTTTCCATAGCCCAAAACCTCTCCCCTAGATAGGTGCATGGGGACACCACGTTGAAATTAGGGTGCCTTTCTAAGAAGGATTGGGTGCACCAATAGAGGAGATCGACATCCCTTATAAAGTTATTAGGGTCAGGGAGTTACTCTACAATAATATTAGTGGTGATCCTTTTATATTCCCCAATCCATGTAATCTAGGTGACTTTCCTAGGTCCTGACTCAGTTTTTGGTTCAACATTTGATGAGTTGATGAGCTCAAAATGTCCTTTTCCTTTATCGATATATCGATAAGAGGATGATGGAAACTCATTGGAGGGACTATCAAGCCCTAGTGCTAGTCTATTATGATGAGTAAGACCACATTTAGTGGGGTATTCTTAGTGTTGTGTGGTACCCTGAAGTGGGGTTTCCTTATCAGGATCCACATCAAGGGCCTTATTTCTCTAATCTTCTAGCGGGTCAATTGAGATGACATTCAGCATGGAGGCAGTCTTGGAGAAACCATCACTATCTGTAAGCCATATGGACTGAAATTCCTATTATTTACATAGAATATGGCTAAAAGAGAGGGAAATATACTATCCCCGTCCTATAAAATAAACCTGTTGCTACGACTCTTGCATTACCCATTAATAATGATAAGGATCCTAATAAATATTTTTTCAAGATTTTAGTGATAGACATATGATTCATTCCATTGAGATACTGGAAAATGTATGATATTAACACCATTTTTATCTTGTTGAATGACATTGAGGAGCTTGTGGATCCTTGTTTAGGTTAGTTAATGGTCTCGATGGCAATGAAGCATCCGCTAGAAATTCAAAAAAAACATGTATGGTCCTCCTTAAGGGACTATGGGATAAAAAATATGGTTCTATAGGTTTTCATAAGATTATTGACATTTAGTCTCCATCCATGATTTAAAAATTCCTCTAGTTCACTACTAGGGGGATGACCCTACTCATGGTCGAACTAAGCCCTAATTGGCGCAGTTTGAGATAATGTTGGAAGAAATAACATAGATATGAATTTCTACTAATTTATCTATAGGGGAGGCACCACATGGGTCAAATATAAACTACATAATGGAATGTATCTCATATGTAGAGGTTTCTTTAATATCACATCACTATATATTGGGGTGTTTACAACGTCCTTATGTGTGAGGATGGAAAAATCCCTTTTAGTATCAATTGAGTTATCATCATCACCTAAGGGTAAAAAATAGGTCCTAATTCCACTCCAACTTATACTATAGAGGGGGAGAGGAGGGAATTTAATAGTTATGTAGATGGTTTCATTTTGAGTCCTTGGAAGGAGGCCCAAATTTTCCCAAACTAAAAGTACCTATAGAGGTATTTGAGAATCTAATGGACCTTAAATTCTTGGATTGTAATCCTAGGATTATGGGATTCTTCCCCCAACTCTATTAGTGGTGGTGAAAGATCCATAATTTATTCCACAGTCACTAAATAGTCATAGAGGTTTATTTTAACATGATGATTTCTAAGGGCCCACATTTACTGACATAATACTTCTCCAAGACTGAGTTACTGATAGTCACATGGGTTCTTACCATGCACATTCTAGCCTATATGTGGGAATGGACCCTGTGATGGATGTAATCCTACCCATCCTAGGATGGGTTTTCAGATCTTGGCATGCTCCTAATACGCGGAGGACCTCTCCAATGGTTGGTTGTGTAGTGGGGAGGGCCTTAACACTGCTATTTCTCTCCATGGGACATCTCTAGAAACTAAGAGAGTCCCACCACATTTCTTGAGAGGTAAATGGGATCTCGATCCCAAGAGAGTGAAGATATATTATCATTCACCAATTACAAAGATGTCATGTGATACACCAGTGGTGGAAGGGAACACTAGAGTTGAAGATGATTCCTCTTGCTAGGACATGTTTTGGGTCTTCCCCAGTAATTTACATCAAATATTCTGAAATGGGTCTAATGGAGTGGGTTTATTGTGAACCCACTCATTGAACTATGGTACTGGTCATTGTTGGAATTTATATAGCCTGATGCGATCCATCCAGGGTATCTCTTGAGCATTGGTCATGATGGGTACATATCAAGCATCCCATACCTCATTAGAATAGGGAAGTGAGTTATCAGAGTGCTCTCAGGAGAGTCCCTTGAATCATTTTATACTATAATTGGGTGGTTTCCCCCAACATAGATAACATGGGAGAAAATTTCAAAGAGGTGTTGATTCCTCAAGATATTGGAAGGATATATCATTAGTTCTAATGACCGCTCTTTATTCTAATTAGTGAACAAAGGAATCAATCACCCTCCACTGGCTGATCTTGGACAGTCAAACAGGGCATATGAAACTAGTTGTTGATGTAAATTTAAAAATCATGGTTGGAATATAGTTGAAAGATATTACTCCCCCAATAATTCCTATGATCTATTACTATTTTTGTTAGGTCACAAGTTTCTTATATCTTGTGATAAGCATAATTCATATATTCACTTAGTTGTCATTTTTCCATTTCTTTCATTAAAATATATGATAATGGTTGTAGTATGTAACACCCGAGATTTTTATGAGTAATATTTTGTTTTTATATATCATCAAAGGAATCTTTCACTACATACTAGCTTGGCCTACTTTACACGCAATCGTGACCTTCCTCGATAGCTTGCGTTGTACGCAATACCGAGTTTCACTAAACGATGATATGCTATTAAAATATTATTTAAAATAGCCGTTATGAATAGTAATAACCACTTTTTGAAATTTTATCTTTCAAAATGGACTTCATTTTTGGATTCGGAATACCGAAATTAGCCTAGGGTGAAATTTCGTTATTTTTCTGAAAACTTTCAATTTTTGATGAATAGTGAAACCACTAAGTGGTAGGTTAAAAACTGAATTTTGCATAAAACATAATTTTACCGCTTCTGTGAATGGAATTTCGAAAATCCGACAGACACGGTTGATATCAGTAAGTAAAATGTTGTTCAATGAGATAAAAATAATGTTTTGGTGAATAGTAACTTTTTACTTTTTTTTTACCGCGGTTAATAGTAAATAGGGTAACTAAGGGTAAATATGATATTACTATTACCCTAACACATGTCCTAATTCTATTGGATAAGTGTAATTCGACCAAAAACAACCTTATGAATATAATATGACCATTTAGGTCCACTTGGATTAGATTATGACATTTAATATTATTTTATTTAATGAATAGTTAAAATAGTTAAAATCAAAGTTTAATAACTAAAACATTTATAATATGGGTTTATACATAAGATAAATTCGATTATAAATATTCATTAGAAAGCTAAAAATATTTCCTACATAATGATATTTTATTTATAATTTTTAGAATTTAAATAAATTAATTTATTTATGACACAACGATGATGCAGTAATTACCCTTTTAAGGAAATGTTAACATAATTGATGTTATAAATGCCCAAATAAATGTAATTTGAGACTTTTTATGAATTCCACTAATTTTCTAGGTTACTATGATATATTAGTGTTGATTTAATCAACTTGGTTCGAACATATAATTCTGTTATGACTTTCACAAAAATCATATATCAAATAGTTTCAAAATTGACACAAAATAGTTTTTAAATGAAATATTATATTATTAATTGCTATTTTATACCTAAAAATCTAAGGTTCGGCCAAATGACTTATATAAGGATATATATATATTAATAATAAACAACTTGGGGTTCGTTTGGCATGTTATAGTAAGTGTATTAACCATATATTGTAAGAAAACAAAAAGACACGGTAAAAGTTAAATTATTTAACTTAGAGTTAAATCTAATTGATAAGGTTAAAATAATAACCTAAACTTGTCTAAATCATATTGGTTGATAGGATTTCGACCCATCCTCACTTTACCTTCGAAATAAAACCCTTTGGAACCATTATAAACCGATTTTGACTTTAATATAAAATAATATTTTGAGATATTCCTTAGGTGCCCCTCTCCTCCCTTATAAAAGGGCACCTCCTCCCCCTCCTCCTCACACCAATTTGAGCACCCAATCTCGGAAAACCCCTGCCAAAATCCCTTATACACTTCCCTAGAATAATCCTAGAGGTCCTGGTCCTCTTCAAAGACCAATCTTAGTTCCCTAAGTGGAGGATTCAAAGAGGCGTTTAAAAGAAGAGGTAATATCCATTACCGATCTTTTCAATTTCTTTCTTCTTAAAATTATTCTTCTTTAGTTGTTTCATGATAAAGTAATAACATAAGTATTACTTACATGCTGATATGTTATTATAAATATGAAACAACCCTAATTCACCTTCTATCCATCCTACGGAAAAATGAAATCACCGCGCGTGCGTACGTACGGAATACCGTCTCCACGCCGTGGTGTTATCTATTTTCCACCACCACCTTACTTGGATGAGTAAAATGGTGTAAATAATGACTATATATTACTATTAAAAAGTGATATTTATTTTGAAATAGTATACATACACTCCAATACAATTCCACGATCATAGGAACGATATCATCACCCGTGCGTACGTACGGAATACTGTCTCCACGATGTGATGCGACTCGTTCTAAATGATCATAATTACATAGTAATTATATAAATGAAATTAATGAATAAATATGATATATGTTACACTAATACCATTCAGGATATAAGGTATCTATAACCTTAAAATAAGAATAAGAATTTATTCGGCAAAACATGCATAAGAACAAAAGCCAATAAAGACCCGAGTAACAAGTAACAATGAAATATTACTAATAAGAAGCTAATAATATGACCATATATGATATTATATCAATATGTATGATTATTTAATAAGTCAATAACATTATTTAAACCATTATACAGGAGCTTCAGACACGTACAAAGAAAATCGGACCTAAGGTAAGGGGAAATATCACAATCTCATTTTTATCCGAGATTGTTTATACTTTGGTATTTACTGGGGTGTATTTTATCATCCACATCCATGTTCCCTAAATATGTAATGTTGTTTCCATCCACTTACAATAGTTTAAATGCAATTTTACCCTTCGGTGAGTTTTTAGTAAAGAATATGAAAGGAATCTTTTGTCGTACGAGGTACTTTTTTTACTTTTCCGACAAAAGTACAAAGAATGTTTTTTTTAACTTATACGGCATGAATGGATTTTTAAAAAATTATTTCCAAGAATCTTCCTTTACAAGTTTTAAAGATTATTTTTAATCAACTTCTTTTAGTTTATAATTGTATGACATGTTAAGAAAAGAAAAGTTTTTTTTGAAGAATAAAGGATATTTTCCTCAAGAATGGAGTTCAAGTGTTTTATCAAAATTATTTTCCATCTAAGATAATAAAGGGTTCTGTTTTTATCCCTATTATTACATTGATTTGATTATGTTGTGAGGGAATTATTTTTATGAAGTCATTTACCTTATATGATTTGTTTTATGATGTCATGATGTTTCAAGAATCCCATTTTTGTTACATGTGTTATGCGATGATGTATGATTTATGATTATGCGGCACACATAAGAAAGGATTCATTATAAGATGGGTGGGACCTATATCTCCCTCCAATGCATTGGGTAAAGATTTATATCTCATGAGATAGACATGGCTGGAACAAAAGGTTATTTCGGTTCTGTGATACAGGAGTAAAACGAGGAGTGAACTCGGTTCAGAAATGGACTTTGTCCGCTAAGATAGTCTTGGCAATGAGTCATGACTAACAAGAAATGATTTTCCATGATTATGTGTGCATGCCACAAAGTTTCAAGTTTTATGTTATGATTATGGGGATCTCATTTTCACTTCTATGATTTATTCCATGTAATGATATTATGATCTCTTTTGCAGGTTATGATTTTCAAAAAGATATGATATGATTTTTATTTCCTTTATTTGCCCTTGCTGAGCATTTGAGCTCACCCTCTTTTGTATGTTTTCTTTTCCCCAGGTCAGGAAGATGGATATTAAGTAGAATATGCTAAAAGAGACCCCAGATATGATGAAATAAATGGGAGACACTGTAGAAGATTTATGAACCAGTTGTTTATGTTTCCCAGTTTCTAAAGACACTATACCTATACGGTCCTTTGTGGTTTTGGCATATGTTGTAATAAGTGTGCTTAAATTTTGAAGTATTAACAATGTATGTAAAGTATGGGTCGTTATAGTTGGTATCAGAGGAAAGGTATAGTCAACCTTTGGAAACTAGGATGCGAAAGCCTTCGTAAGAACCCTATGGATAATTCTAAGCATAGAACACAATCTTAGTGTTTTAGAAATGGCCATGAATACCCTAGCATAAGACCTTAAGTGTGAAATTTTATTCTTGATTATGTGGTTTTCCTATTATAATTAGTGTTGCTCACACTATTCTTCTTGGTTTTAGTCAATGGATGGAACCCGGAGGAACCGTGTTAATACGGAATGCGACGGGCAATGCAATGATTGTCCCCATGAGCATCCAAACGTTATGAGAGATGGAATGCAAAATCTTGTATCCATGCTCACACAACTTTCTCAATCTATGAATCATGCAGGATTTCCAAACGAGCAAAGGAAGGAGCAACATTCTGTTGAATCCTTCATGAGACAGCGTCCACCTTCATTCAGCGGGTCTACTGATCCATTAGTTGCTGAACAATGGATTAGTACTACTAAAAAGATATTTTCAGTTCCTCAATGTTCTGAGCATGATAAAGTCATCTTAGCGGTGTATCGTTTGGAAGGTGATGCTAATAAATGGTGGAATCTTATTAAGAATACGAGGAAAAGGGATGAAATTGAGTCCATGGAATGGGACGAGTTCAAGAACTTATTTTTCAGTAAGTACTTCCCTCGTATTCTCCGAACAAAGATGGAGAAAGAGTTTCTCGAACTGAAGCAAAAGAATGATGAATCTGTTGGTACCTATGAAGCAAATTTTACAAGACTTTCAAGGTACGCTTCTGGTATTATTATCCAACCTGAAAGTAAGATCGATCGATTCTTTAGTGTCTTAAAACCAAGTCTTAGAAGAGCCTTAGCCATAAGGGACTTCAATAGCTACGAGGAAATCGTTCGATGTGCTCTCAAAGTTGAGATGGAGATTGGAGTAACCCATCAATCATATGGGTTTGATAAGAAGAGGAAAATGGAATTCAAAGGAAAATCTAAAGAGCACACTGAAAAGAAGATGAGCTTTCCCTTATGCTCAATGTGTGGAAAGAAACATGGAGGGAGTTGTCTTAAAGGGACAAGTAAATGATTCAAATGTGGAAAGGAAGGTCATAGGGCATTTGAATGCCGTGATAATGGGAAGAATATGTCTAATGATGCAAACAAAGGAAGGGATACAAAGAATGAACCTACTACACTTCAATGTTTCAAGTGCAAGGAGATGGGGCATTATGCCAATCAATGCCCAAATCCAAGGGTTGATGATGATGGTCGACGTCAACAAACTCTTAAGGCTAAAGACAAAGGAAAGTCACATGCAATTTCTATTAGTGATGTGGAGTACAATAACGATGTGGTGAAAGGTACACTTACCATCCACTCTAAAGTAGTAAATGTTTTATTTGATTCTGGATCCACCCACTCTTTTATTTCTGAAAACTTTTCTAAGGGTATCACTGTATGACCTCAACAATTAGAGGTTGAGTTAGCTGTGACAACACCTAATGGCACAACAGTCGCATCAAAAGTTTATAATTCTTCTCCGATTGAAGTTTGTGGGAAAGTGCTTCCTGCAAATCTTGTGATCCTTCCTATAGTGGAATTTGATGTGATTCTTGGCATGGATTGGCTTTCTCTACATGGAGCTCATATTAATTACCAAAGAAGGGAAGTCACATTTCATATTCCAGATCAATCTACGATCGTCTATCGATGCAACGATGAATATAACCTTCCAGTGGAAATTCCTTCCATCTTATGGGTCTTGATTCCACTAAATGAAGGTTATTTATCTCAAATGGTTGGTGAGAAACTCACAATTAAGAATATGCCCATCGTACGGGAGTTTGATGATTTCTTTCCGGAGGAATTACTGGGTCTTCCACCAAATCGTGAAGTTGGGTTTTCAATAGAACACGTACCGGGTGCTTTGCCTATTTCAAAGACACCTTATAGAATGTCCCCAATTGAGTTGCAGGAATTGAAGAAGAAACTCCAAGAGAATCTTGATAAGGGATTCATACGCCCTAGTGCATCACCTTGGGGAGCACCTATTCTATTTGTTAATAAGAAAGATGGATCAATGAGACTCTGCATTGATTATCGAGAACTTAACAAGATCACTATCAAGAACAAATATCCTCTCCCACGCATTGGTGACTTATTTGACCAACTACGCGGAGATCAATACTTTTCCAAGATTGATCTTCATTCAGGGTATCATCAATTAAGGGTCAAAAGGGAGGATATACCAAAGACGGATTTCCGTACAAGGTATGGACACTATGAATTTATAGTGATTCCATTTGGTCTTACTAATGCCCCTGCTATCTTTATAGATATAATGAATAGAGTCTTTAGAGACTATCTTGATCAATTTGTGGTAGTCTTTATAGACGATATTCTTGTCTATTCAAAGAGCAAGGAAGAGCATGAAGATCACTTGAGAATTATATTGAAGACCCTAAGAAAGGAGAAGCTTTATGCCAAATTTACCAAGTGTGAATTTTGGCTTAAAAAAGTTGCATTTTTGGGTCACATAATCTCAAAAGAGGGGATATCTGTGGATCCAGCAAAAACAGAGGTTATCGAAAGATGGTCGAGACCAACAACAGTAACTGAGATCCGAAGTTTTCTTGGTTTGGCTGGATATTATCGACATTTTGTAAAATATTTTTCACGATTATCTATTCCACTCACCAAGTTGACTCGGAAAGGAGTTAAGTTTGTTTGGACAGAGGAATGTGAAGAGAATTTCAAATAGTTGAAAAGAAGGTTATCCAGTGCACCTGTGCTCACACTGTCTTGTAGTGGAGAAAGGTTTCTGATCTACAGTGATGCATCCAAGAATGGATTGGGGTGTGTTCTTATGCAAAATGATATGGTGATAGCTTATGCCTCACGACAGTTGAAAATCCATGAGCAAAATTACCCAACACATGATTTGGAGTTAGCTGCGGTAATCTTTGCATTAAAGATTTGGAGGCATTACCTTTATGGTGAAAGGTGTGATATTTATACTGATCATAAAAGTTTATAGTATATTTTCACACAAAAGGAGCTGAATATGCGTCAAAGAAGATGGTTGGAGCTGATTAAGGATTATGATTGCTCAATCCAATACCACCCTGGGAAAGCTAACAAGGTGGCATATGCATTAAGTCGACAAGACCATGCTAGTTTATGCATGATGAGGATCACAAAAGATCCAATATTTATGGATTTACAAAGGATGGATCTTGGAATTATAATGGAAGGGGAAAAATCTTATCTTTCTCAAATGAATGTTCAACCATCTATACATGTGAAGATTAAAGAGGCACATAAAGAAGATGTAGAGTTACAAAAGAAGGTGAGAAATGTTCCTGAATTCAACCTTGATTGTGATGGGATAATAAAGTTTAGGAATCGGGTTTGTGTTCCTCCCATCCCCGAATTAAAGAAGGAGCTGCTGGATGAGGCTCATAGTTATTCATTCTCTATTCATCCTGGAAGCATGAAGATGTATAGGGACCTGAAAGAGTACTTCTGGTGGGATGACATAAAAAGAGATGTTGCTGAATATGTCTCTCGATGCTTGGTTTGTCAACAAGTTAAAGCTGAGAGACAGAAGTCTAAGGGGATGTTACAACCATTACCCATACCCGAATGGAAATGGGAAAACATCACTATGGACTTTGTCAGTGGACTTCCTAAAACATCCAAAGGCAATAATGCTATCTGGGTCGTAGTTGATCATCTTACAAAGTCTGCACACTTCATTGCTATTAGAGAGGATTTCTCTCTAGATCAGCTTGCCAGGATATATGTAAAGTAAGTGGTAAGATTACATGGAGTACCACTTTGTATTATATCTGATCAGGATCCGAGATTTACCTAGAAGTTTTGGAAAAGTCTACAGCATACTCTGGATACAGAGTTGAGTTTTATCACTACTTATCATCCTCAGACAGACGGTCAGTCTGAGAGAACAATTCAAACCCTAGAAGATATGTTGAGAGCTTGCTCTATGGATTTCAAAGGAGGTTGGGATCAACACCTACCTTTTGTGGAATTTTCTTATAATAATAGCTTTCACTCCAGTATTCAGATGGCTCCTTATGAAGCTCTCTATGGAAAGAAATGCAGGACTCCAACTTGCTGGGATGAAGTTGGGGAAAGAAAGCTATTAGGACCTAATCTCGTTGATGAAATGGCAGAAAAGGTCAGATCTATTCAACAACACATAAGAGCAGCTCAGAGTCGACAGAAAAGTTATGCTGACAACTGAAGAAAAGACCTAGAGTTTGAAGTGGGTGATAAAGTGTTCTTACGAATATCTCCCTAGAAGAAGGTTATGAGATTTGGAAAGAAGGGGAAGTTGAGACCTAGATATATCGGTCCTTTCGAAATACTAGATCGTGTTGGAAAGGTAGCTTACCGATTGGCGCTTCCACCGAATCTCTCTCAAGTTCACGATGTGTTCCATGTATCTCTCATGAGAAAGTACATACCTGATCCTTCACATGTACTCAGCTCAGAATTTGTACCGCTGGAGCAAGATCTTTCTTATGAAGAACAGCCGATAGAGATTCTGGATCGTAGCGAAAAAGTCCTACGAAACAAGACCACTCAATGGGTGAATGTTTTATGGAGGAACCAACAACTTGAATAAGCTACATGGGAGCTTGAGGATATGTTGAGGGAGAAGTATCCTCATCTGTTTGTTACAAAGTGACGAATTTCGAGGGCGAAATTCTTTTTAAGGGGGGTAGAATGTAACACATGAGATTTTAATGAGTAATATTTTGTTTTTATATATCATCAAAAGAATCTTTCACTACATACTAGCTTGTCTTACTTTACACGCAATCGCGACCTTCCTCGATAGCTTGCGTTGTACGCAATACCGAGTTTCACTAAACGACGATATGCTATTAAAATATTATTTAAAATAGCCGTTATGAATAGTAAGAACCGCTTTTTGAAGTTTTATCTTTCAAAATGGACTTCATTTTTGGATTCAGAATACCGAAATTAGCCTCGGGTGAAATTTTGTTATTTTTCTGAAAACTTTAAATTTTTGATGAATAGTGAAACCACTAAGTGGTAGGTTAAAAACTGAATTTTGCATAAAACTTAATTTTACCGCTTATGTGAATGGAATTTCGAAAATCCGACAGACACAGTTGATATCAGTAAGTAAAATGTGGTTCAATGAGATAAAAATAATTTTTTTGGTGAATAGTAACTTTTTACTTTTTTTTATCGCGGTTAATAGTAAATAGGGTAACTAAGGGTAAATATGATATTACTATTACCCTAACACATGTCCTAATTCTATTGGATAAGTGTAATTTGACCAAAAACAACCTTATGAATATAATATGACCATTTAGGTCCACTTGGATTAGATTATGACATTTAATATTATTTTATTTAATGAATAGTTAAAATAGTTAAAATCAAAATTTAATAACTAAAACATTTTTAATATAGGTTTATACATAAGATAAATTCGATTATAAATATTAATTAGAAAGCTAAAAAGCTTTCCTACATAATGATATTTTATTTATAATTTTTAGACTTTAAATAAATTAATTTATTTATGACACAACGATGATGCAGTAATTAGCCTTTTAAGGAAATGTTAACATAATTGATGTTATAAATGCCCAAATAAATGTAATTTGAGAATATTTATGAATTCCACTAATTTTCTAGGTTACTATGATATATTAGTGTTGATTTAATCAACATGGTTCGAACATATAATTCTGTTATGACTTTCACAAAAATCATATATCAAATAGTATCAAAATTGACACAAAATAGTTTTTAAATCAAATATTATATTATTAATTGTTATTTTATACCTAAAAATATATGGTTCGGCCAAATGAATTAGATAAGGATATATATATTAATAATAAACAACTTGGGGTTCGTTTGGCATGTTATAGTAAGTGTATTAACCATATAGTGTAAGAAAACAAAAAGACACGGTAAAAGTTAAATAATTTAACTTAGAGTTAAATCTAATTGATAAGGTTAAAATAATAACCTAAACTTGTCTAAATCCTATTTTTTGATAGGATTTCGACCCCTCCCCACTTTACCTTCGAAATAAGACCCTTTGGAACCATTATAAACCGATTTTGACTTTAATATAAAATAATATTTTGAGATATTTTTAAGGTGCCCCTCTCCTCCCTTATAAAAGGGCACCTCCTCCCCCTCCTCCTCACACCAATTTGAGCATCCAAGCTCGGAAAACCCCTGCCAAAATCCCTTCTCCACTTCCCTAGAATAATCCTAGAGGTCCTGGTCTTCTTTAAAGACCAATCTTAGTTCCCTAGGTGGAGGATTCAAAGAGGTGTTTAAAAGAAGAGGTAATATCCATTACCGATCTTTTCAATTTCCTTCTTCTTCAACTTCTTCTTCTTTAGTTGTTTCATGATAAAGTAATAACATCAGTATTACTTATATACTGATATGTTATTATAAATATGAAACAACCCTAATTCACCTTCTATCCATCCTACGGAAAAATGAAATCACCGCGCGTGCATACGTACGGAATACCGTCTCCACGCCGTGGTGTAATCTATTTTCCACCACCACCTTACTTGGATGGGTATAATGGTGTAAATAATGACTATATATGACTATTAAAAAGTGATATTGATTTTTAAATAGTATACATACACTCCAATACAATTCCACGATCATAGGAATGATATCATCACTCGTGCGTACGTACGGAATACCGTCTCTACGATGTGATGCGACTCGTTCTACATGATCATCATTACATAGTAATTATATAAATCAATTGAATGAATAAATATGATATATGTTACACTAATACCATTCTGGATATAAGGTATCCATAACCTTAAAATAAGAATAAGAATTTATTCAGCAAAACATGCATAAGAACAAAAGGCAATAAAGACCCGAGTAACAAGTAACAATGAAATATTACTAATAAGAAGCTAAGAATATGACCATATATGATATCATATCAATATGTATGATTCTGTAATAAGTCAATAACATTATTTAAACCATTATACAAGAGCTTCGGACACGTACAAAGCAAATCGGACCTAAGGTAAGGGGAAATATCACAATCTCATTTTTATCCGAGATTGTTTATACTTTGGTATTTACTGGGGTGTATTTTATCATCCACATCCATGTTCCCTCAATATGTAATATTGTTTCCATCCACTTACAATAGTTTAAATCCAATTTTACCATTCGGTGAGTTTTTAGTAAAGAATATGAAAGGAATCTTTTGTCGTACGAGGTACTTTTTTGACTTTTCCGACAAAAGTATGAAGAATGTTTTTTTAACTTATACCGCATGAATGGATTTTTAAAACATTATTTCCAAGAAGCATCATTTACAAGTTTTCAAGTTTATTTTTAATCAACTTCTTTTAGTTTATAATTGTATGACATGTTAAGAAAAGAAAAGTATTTTTTAAGAAGAAAGGATATTTTCCTCAAGAATGGAGTTCAAGTGTTTTATCAAAATTATTTTCCATCTAAGATAATAAAGGGTTCTATTTTTATCCCTATTATTACATTGATTTGATTATGTTGTGAGTGAATTATTTTTATGAAGTCATTTACCTTATATGAATTTTTTATGATGTCATGATGTTTCAAGAATCCCATTTTTGTTACATGTGTTATGCGATGATGTATGATTTATGATTATGTGGAACACATAAGAAAGGATTCATTATAAGATGGGTGGGACCTATATCTCCCTCCAATGCATTGGGTAAATATTTATATCTCATGAGATAGACATGGCTGGAATGGAAGGTTATTTCGGTTCAGTGATACAGGACTGAAACGAGGAGTGAACTCGGTTCAGAAATGGACTTTGTCCGCTAAGATAGTCTTGGCAATGAGTCATGACTAACAAGAAATGATTTTCCATGATTATGTGTGCATGCCACAAAGTTTCAAGTTTTATGTTATGATTATGGGGATCTCATTTTCACTTCTATGATTTATTCCATGTTAAGATATTATGATCTCTTTTACAGGTTATGATTTTCAAAAAGATATGATATGATTTTTATTTCCTTTATTTGCCCTTGCTAAGCATTTGAGCTCACCCTTTTTTGTATGTTTTCTTTTCCCCAGGTTAGGAAGATGGATATTAAGTAGAATATTCTAAAAGGGACCCTAGATATGATGAAATAAATGGGAGACACTGTAGAAGATTTATGAACCAGTTGTTTATGTTTCCCAGTTTCTAAAGACACTATACCTATACGGTCCTTTGTGGTTTTGGCATATGTTGTAATAAGTGTGCTTCAATTTTGAAGTATTAACAATGTATGTAAAGTATGGGTAGTTATATAGTATGTGTCTAATTTTTAAGGAATAAAGGATTGACATGTTTTGAATAAATAAAAGGAAGAAAAAGTTCAAAAGCAACCATGTACACGTTGCTATTCCACCATACACATCATGTACCTGAAGCTCACAACTTAGTTCTAATTAGTGAAGCCATTCATGACCAAGACACCAAAAAAAGACACTACACATTGGGACTTACTCACATAAGATGTAATGAAGAGTCAAATCCTTGGGTGAGATATCTATTAGGAATCAGCACAAAAGAAGAATGAATTTAGGGTACACGTCATTAACAATGGTTACACATCATGTACCTGGTCAAAATATTTAAATGCACAAGATCCACATGCCACGATGGAGATCTGTGTGAAAATGACATGGATCAAGGGTATATTTCATGTACCATAGGTACACGTCGTGACCAAAATCGCCTATATAAGAAGAGTCATGGTAGAGCATTGAGAACACTACCAGATGAGCCTCTCTTCTACCTATCAATCCCTTAATAAGCCTTTCACCCTTTCTCCCCTCAAACTCTCAATACCTTCATATTTTGTGCATTCTTATTAATCCAAGAGACGTGGAGTTTCAATTCTTCAACATATTCAATTTCCAAAATCGCATTTAGATTTGAGTTCCATTCCCATTTCTCATGTATGTTATCATTATAATTTTGAATCACTTAGTGCATTTTTATTTCATTTCTTCCCCAACCTCTTGCTTGATCCTAATTCCATTAATGTTTATCGATCCATAAAATATTATATCTCTCATTTGTTTAATTTCATTCCACTCCTCCATGAGTAGCTAAATCTGTAGGGGTAGGTATCAAGCGATGTATCTTAATAATTTAAATGAACTTTCAAAATCTAAACTTGGAATGTCTAATTGAAGTAATAATTAGGATATTAATTATTGTTCTATCCCATTTGTGCAAACATCCTTGACCACGGGACAACCAAAAAAATAAACCTATCCTAATTGGTGAAGAACGAGCTATGATCACTAGATCAGGAAGCTTTCTACCTTTGATGCCAAACATAATGCACATAGGCTATTTCTATTTCCTGATCATGGAATAGCTACTTCCTAGGTAGATTTTGGAGACTAATACCAAAGTCAACTAGTGACCCCCATTTTATTTGTAGACTAAGTCATAAGATCTTTCCAAGGCTATAATTTCAAGACATCCATCATCAAGATACTCGACTTAATCTTGATCCCTCCTTTATTAAATAAATTCATCCCAATTAGAACTAATACCAAAATTCCCAAACAAAGGACTTCTATAAAGGAATCATTTTCAGAAGTTGAGACCCAAATTCTTCAAGAAAAAAAATAGTCTCTCTATGGATTCGATCCCGTACTACCACTATAATATACCCTAGTAGTTAGTGAATGCTTGGGGCAAAGACATAAATTCCAATTTTGATCCACGCTTCAGGAAGTAAAAACACCACCATAAAAGTGGAAATCATCTTGAGTCTTGTAATGTATGTGGAATCATCCATTAGTATATATACATTAAAAGTGATGCCTAATGGTAAAATATCATCTATTATTCATAAAATAGTGGATGGATAGACTTTTATGATGTAAAAAACCAAAGATTACCAATGTTATCTACCATAAGTCATAATAGAGATTCATGTTGGGCCTACGACTTTTTTTCTGGGACATTGTACCAAATATCTTGATCAGGTGACATGAAAATATTATGGCTCACCAATGCTAATAGTGACCATATTTTAAGGAGAATTGTTTTTCATTAGGTTCACCATTTTTTACAATATATTCATTAAGCATGTTCTCCATCCATTTAATTGGAAGAGAAAAACTTTACTTCTTTCCCCATATTATAGCTTTCCAAAGGTTGGAACATTCCATCACTCTAGTTGGAGATGTCAACTCATAGATCAAAATATAATGTTGTGATGTCGGTTACTCCTTCTATGGATTTCACCTCAGAGCTCATCGCATAGTGTGGGTATGCCTCATAGATTTACGAAATTTCCATGAAACACATTCCTGGTTTTATCTAAAGGTGGACTCTAGTTAATTATGGATCGTTTTTCTTCACAGGGAAGAATCCTTCAATTAGAGATGACTATAAAATTGAGAATATTGTATCATTTAAAGATGTTAGTTTTGCTGGGAACATATAATGTTTCTCTATTTGAAGTTTGAATCTTATCAAAATTGGTATCTTAGGTATGGAACCTAAGGTATTTCATGTTTTCCACATGGTATTTGATGCCAAGGGTGTAGAAATATGAGGCTTTTTTACAACAAGAATACCATGTTTACTGAATAGTGTAGAACTATCATGTGGGTGGCATGTTTTATGTATTTTGGGGATAGGTGGGTCATCGGTTTAGCATCTTGCTGGGAAATACAAATGCGCATGCATTTCCTAAAGGGTAATATGATATCACTTGAGGGTTTGGTTATGTGTGTCCCCAAGGGGTAGGATTTCACACATGGAATTTAGTGAAGTGTGTCTTGGGGGGGGGGGGGAGATCTAAAACATAGGATATATTAAAACATGTCCCAAGGTGGGAAAATTTCACACTTAGAATTTTTTGGGGTGCGTCCCTAGGGGCAGAAGATTTCTCCCTTATGATTTGGGTAAGTGTGACCCCAGGGGTGAGAAATTTAACCCTTAGTATTTGTTTAAGTGATTCCGATAGGTGGAAGATTTCACACTTAGGGATTTAGTTAATTGTGTCCCTGGGGGGGGGGGATTTCAAACATTGAATTTTTTTGGTGATGCTTGGGTTTTGAGATTGAACCTTAGGGAGGTTTCCTACATACCCTATTTAAGATAGGAATAAAAGCCCACATAGTTTGATGTTGCAGTCTAAATCCATGTGATGTGAATGATCCATGTATTTTAATGTCATGTGATAAGGATTCTCATTTTATAGAAGGATCATAAATGATTGATTGTGTGGTTCTTACGCATAAGGGTTTTCGAGAGTAAGAGTCCATGGGGGTGAGGGGATTAGGCCTCGAGTAGATATCCATGAGGATTTCATCACATGATTTTTATACATTGGTAATCCCATGGGTTAAAGCAATGGTCAAATTTTATGTTCTAAGGATGTTTTCTTATATTTTAACAATGTATGACTATCATATGGATCTAGCAATTTTTACATCAGGTTACTCGGTCAGGGTTAGGGATACACCCTGAGGGGAATCGTGTAATGGTTGTTTGTAAAATTTAGCAAAAGGACCCTCATTAAATATAGGTAAGTTGTTTTTCATGGTGATACAACATTTAGGGATACATGTCTACTTATCATGAACCTCTTTGGGGTGGAACATTTTTGACACTACCATGGAGGAGTTAAAATAAGGAATCCCAATGTCATGGTGATTATTATTAGGAGCAAGAGGCAATAGGGAACCTATGATTTGGGGAAAAAGGTAGGGTAATGGAACAATATGTTCTTGAAGCATAGGGGGTGTTGGGTTAGGAACTAGAATGTTATTGTGCCCAAATTTATTATCATTATTGAAAATTGGGTTGTGCGATCCATGGTCTCTAGTAAAAGTCCAACACTTGGATTTAGGAGGTGTGGGTGCACAAAATGGCTAGGGACACACGTATCTAAAGGCATCAAAAAGGTAACTTATCTTGTTCAATCCTAAATATATTTAAGAGATATTTTATAAGAAACTATAAACTATAAGTAAATACACATTGGTGACCATGGGAGGATAATAGTAAATGTTCAATATCTTTTAGGGTATATGGAATTTTGGTGTTGTGTGGTATCGTGGAAGTGAGGTTTACACAAGTGATAGAAAAACTATGTATTCTATAGATCCTTCCCTAATGGGTTATGGTGAGGTTCAATATATAGTAAAAATAGTTATTCGATGTTGTAAAACATTACCATAGAAAGAAGCCTGGTTTCACACTTTCTATACATTTTTTATGGGGCTTTACCATGATGCATTTTAGGTTCGACTTTGCCTTTACATTGTATGTATGTGGTACTCCATATGATGGTTTTCTCTCAAAACTATCCACTTAAAAACACATGATTTGGAATTAATTTTAGGATTCATTCATTCCCAAGGAACATTTACCTCATGTGATGCATTTGGCATGCATGTATTTTTCATGTGGATCTGATTCTTTGCACGCATCACACATTAATTTCACACAACCTACTCCTCAGCCCCAAGATGTTCTTTATGGTGGGATGCATAGTGGGTTTTTTAAAAAATGTTCATTGAGGCTATGATACATGTTTTTGGATCTAACAACCATAAGAAATTTAATTATCAATGTAAATATTAGGACCTCAAAACCATATTTTTTTATAAACTAAAACACCATTTGATTCATCTGATATGAAGGGCGTATGATAATTTTTTTTGAAGATCCCTTCCATAATGTTGAGGAATTATTTTACTGTCTAATAATAAAGGAAAATTTACATTCTTGAAATATTTTTATTCCATAATAACACTTTAATCCTATGGTTTGAATTAAATAAATTTCCACACTATCTCTTACTCTTAGATATGAATACAGGAAAAATTATTTTTTATGAATGAAGTACAAAATTATCTTTTAATGGATCATATGATCAAAAAAATAATAGAAAGTCATTTATTCTATCTCTGGATATTTTATAAAACCAAATTGATATGTACAAGTGATGTAATATAATAAATTAATCTCTAAACAACAACAACACCATTGGATGAACCCAAATATTTATCCATAAAATAATTTAAGTGAAAACAATGAAGTATTGACCATTACATCATGTCGGGTGTTGGTAGGTGCAATACCCATAAAATTCATCATTTTTTGGGTTCAATTTACATGTAATTTCTCAATGTGATGGGTTTTCACTCAACATGCATTTTTTCCTTTTTTAAAAACATTATTATTATAATTTTTATAATGTTACCAAATTTTAATAACTCATGATTACCTCAACATCAAAGGTTAGATAAACATTATTGTTTACCAATACCTTCATAAAACAATATTTATTATTGTTATCTCAACATAAAGGACATATTATGTGTTATCGTACCTCAATCACACGTTTTCATATAATTTAAACTTTCCATCGAATCACTTTTCATGGTCATCCATACCATTCAACACATTGTCTCAAATACATAGAGAAAAAGTACTATAGTACAACCTTTATAAATTTCATAATTTTTTAACATAAATATAATTGATAAAATAATCCAATAACATAGTTATTGAATCCAAACTAAAGTAGATTAATCATTCAACATTAATTATAGTAATAGAATAATCTTTACCTTGATCCCTTTTTTTATTTTGAGGTATATTCCCTTGATTCGTGGGGAATTAATTTTAATTGTTTCTCATCTACTTATAGTTGAAATTTTTTACATTTAAATATTATATCATTCCATTTTAATAATTACCATGGTTTCATTTTATATATACTTGTAATAAACTCTCATTCCTTTCAAGAAAGTACCATTGTGTTTCTTTATATAATTATTACATGGGGGAAATCATTATTTCCCTTCTTCCATTTAACTATCTATTACTATGAAATCCTCTTCATCTCTTACATCCATTCAAATTTGTAAGATTATGAGAATTATTTATCAATGTTTTTATAACATGATACTATTTCTATATGTGATGGGAATGTTCGGGAGTCAAGTTCTCTTTGATGAATTGGCTTAATCCCATCAAAGGAATAATGAATTTTTATCCTTTTGTTATGAATGTAGTATGTACGATTCCTTGCAAACCTTTTAAATTTGGATTCATAAATAGAAACATTTTTATCTAAGACTCCAAAATTTTCTCTCCATATCCACTTGTTTCTCATGAAGAAAATACTATTCCATGAAGAGTACCTTAAAATTATTCCTTTCAATTTTTTCTATTTCTTCTTCATCCTTTGTGTTTTTAATCAATGTACACCATTGACCCACATATCCTAAGAGATGATAAAATACCATGAAAACATTATCCCTTTAATTAATTACCAAATTTATAAATATCTTCCCTAACGAACTTATACATTTCTCATGTACACATGGATTTTTATCCCCATTGAATAATGAATGTTTCCAATTCATAAATGCGTCTAAAATTATTACACCACGCGGTGGATCAATGGGATTATCTATAAAATAAATGTTATTACTTATAACCTAACTAAATTTCAATAATATGGTTATAATTTTATCAGTTCCAGCTATATCTTCAACTCCATCATCATTATCTTTCCCATAGGGTGATCCCTATATTGTAGAAACTAGTTTTTCACTGAGGTATGTATCCTTTAATTTTTAATCTAAATATTTACTTTGGACCTAATATAGATGCATAATGGGTTAGAAAAGGCAATGAGGGTTTTTTGGGCTTGTTTGGAGCTCGGTACACCTCTTTTTGTGGAAACATGCCAAGTTTCACGGTTTGTGAACAGTTTGCCTAACCCTACAGATTATGTTTTTTCGGATAGTGGCACCACACACAGTTGGTGCAGGGTTGTGCAGTCGAACCTTGTAAACTCCACTTTTTCCTAGGTTTGGAAAAAACCAACTCACATGGTTTCTGCACATTTTCACAAACCATGTAGACAAACCGTGTTCAAACTAAAAACCTATGTAAAATGTCTAAAATTACCTTAATGATATATTAAGACAACCCATTCCTATCTAATATGATTTTATGAGGGATTGACCTATTTCTCTCTCATTTTTGAGCATTTTGAATATCCAAACATGGAATAAAGAGATCTAATTTGTCTGTCATCTGATTGAGCTTCCATTCTTCACGTTGGATGCACAACGGTAAGTACACGAGTCCTCATTAGTCATTTTTCTCTTTCACTCTTGACCTAGTTATGGCCATGTGAGCATTTTTTCACCTTTTCTTATATCTACATTGATCTATGGAAAATCATGGGCTGATATCGGAGGAGAAGGCTTGTAAAACCCTAACGTGTGTGATCTATAACTCATCCCGAAAGTTTGTTGTTTTTTGGAATGTTTTTGTGGGGCCCACTAGTTCCGTTGAAAACTGTTTCTAAAATTGACATGACATGATTGTACTTGTTATAATAATATATTTATTAACTTTACAAATATGTGATTAGTCTTTAGTGGTTTGACCCAAAAATCTATCCCCCTCATGTCGAAGGTTATGTCATAAGTTGTTTTTAGTGTTTCGGCATGTTTGATCCACTGTTCGGGTGTGCCTTTGCATGAAATTTCAAAAGAATTGAACCCTTATAATAATTGGATTATTGTTAATGATAATTTCATAATGGAATGTACCATGTATGCTCACCACTTGACCCGCCTAAGGTATGTTCTTTCAAATGGTTATTTAAAGTGAAATGTGAAATTTAAAATTGAACGTATACTGATTATATAACTTGGCCTTATTTAAAGAAATTAAATGAAGGTTAATTGTTTGTAGCACCCTATTCCTTGTTTATGGAAGGTTGAAAAGTGAACATAAATAATTGAATATGCCTTAATGTCCAAAAAAGACTTGATTAAATGGTTGCAACATTACTTGGACTATCCACACTATTGGAAGACCAGGCTTGGACCAGTAAACAAACGGTTTCAACTCTACATGACCTATCCCCACTAATGTAAGGAAATACATGAACTAAATGAATTGTTACATGATTAAAATATCAAATAAGAATGGATTGAATCGATATCGCCTTGGATTTTGGGAGGATAATACTTTAGGTCTTGGGATCCCCATTCCGATTTAAGGATACTATTTTCTTAGGATGATACCCACCTATACTCTGGTTCTTTTCTATTCCTTGGATTCTTGGTATACTACTGTTGGTTCCCTCCCTTTATTACAGGATACCTTGGATACACTCCTTCAATCCAACATTGACTAGTAGGTTCCATGGTGAAAGTCCATAGGCCCATGTCTTTTCTTAGACATGTTTACCTTGGTAGATCACCTTGGACTCAATAGGCACCTTATTTTGGAATGACATGGATTACGCTCCTTGGATTACACTCTTAACCCATAGCTAGACCCAGATACTACTGAGTTATCATTCAAAGAGTTTATTTTTCCTTGGTTTTTACCCTAGTACTCCCTCATTGGATATCATTGTTTGGTTTCCTTATTTCGTCTTGGGACATTCACTACTTATACTATCACGAGGTGAATATAGTGTTGGTTGTGCCTCAAGTGACCTATTAACATTAATTGATAAATGATTAATTAATGAAATAGTTACATGTAAAAATATCAGCCGAGGGCTGAAGCAGGTACTTTTTAATTTAGTTATATTGTACTGATGGCTTTACATTATATATACATTCCTGAAAACTACTATATTCCATTACACAGGCATGATGTTATAGACTTTATTGGTGGTGGCCCACTAAGATTTATCCAATGCACTCTTCGGGCACCGTTTGATACCCGGAATAGATTATATGGTTACAGGTACTGAAAAAGGGAAGCATGAAGCTCCCAATACTTGATTGTGTGCTAATAGAATGGAGCATGATAGTAAATGACCGAGTAGGATATCGGGATGCTTGGAGTAGACTTTGTTTTCTTTTACTTTGTGGATCATGTTATGATTATTGTCTTGTATCCATGATTTCCAGTTTTCATGTGGCTGGAAATTATATCATCACAACTCATGTCGATACAATTATTGTTATTCTTTATTATCTATTGCATTAGATTGCTTCGGATATTTATTTATATTTTTTCCACTATTTACTATTCATTTATATCAAATTTTTTATGATACACTCTGCTAATGAGGGAATAATATTTCCATGGACACACCCTGGGCACCACTGCTAGTCGGTAGCCTCTGGAATTCGGGAAGATGTGCTTGAGGCTATGTTGCCCATCGGGCTCAGGGAACCCGTTATGTGGCATCTGGGTCCCAGATGTCACAAAGAGGTATTAGAGGTGGTTTATTTTCATTATTGACTATTTGGAGACAATATATTGGAGAATAAAAATGCTTGGGAGTTGTTCATAAGCTGTGCTTGGGGGTCACGAACTGATGTTCGGGAAAAAATCAAAGTTTCCCACGATGCAATTGTTGTTCTATTTTTTCTATTATAGTTGATATTATTTCATCATTGGGTGACTCACATGTACTGCGGTGTTGTTTATCATTACTATTTGGTAATTTATTTCATCCTTGTCCCGATGATATGAGGGTAAATAGTATTGCTACATGCATCATTATAGAAACAAAAAATTCACATGTCATGCTTATTTCTACGCTGTATAGGCACATTTCACTACTTTGCATTGCTTGATATGACTATGATTATTGAATGATATAGTGATTGATTCTGGTACTTGTATTACATTGGTTTGGATTGAGTGATTTCCTATCTTAATTCATGAGGTGTATGGGCCCTCATGGACTGGAATGAGTAATTTACTAAGTCAATACATTCTGTTATAAGTAAATGTGTGTTGTTTTTGGTGATAGGTGTATGGGAACTGATTCATTGGAAATGACTATCCATTATAAATTGAATCCTAAAATAAAAAAAATGAATATGATGCACATCCTTATCCTACCTTTCCATGTTTATTAAAGGTAAAGGAGCGACCCAAAGGATTAACTACAAAATGACAGAAAACTTAAACTTGATAACATACTGATACCTGGCTGTCTAAGTAGGTAGTTTGGGTAGTATGACATGGGTAGTGAGTTTTCATACGATCCTTTTCTGCTAGTAATGTCATATCCTTTATTCTAATCAGGTTTTAAGGTGTGTCCTTGGCATTTGTAGATCAATGCTACCACAACATCCTCGTATCATTCGCTAGGAGGGTGGTGATGACCATGCTCCAGACATGGTGGGCCCTGGGCCACTGGTCTTACTTCTAGGAGTTCCACTTGAGACACTACCTACTATACATAATCTGGGCGTTGATTCCCAGGTTAGTGATAGTTTCTTACATATGATTCAGTCCATGATTGGTGCTCCATGGGTTGCACCTACGATGGCTAATCTGAGCTGTGAGTTCTTGTAGCATCATCCTCATACTTTTTCAGGGGATGGATGATCTCAGGCTACTGAGTCTTGGCTAGAGTCCATGATATCAATCTTTTAACATCAGGAAATGCCTCTAGAGAGGATATTCAAGCTTACTACAAACATGATATGGGATTCTATCAAGTGTTGGTGGGATGTCATTACCCAACCCAGATGTTATGAAGGCATGTTATTGGTTAAATTCCTGACAACCTTATATGATAATTTTCTTTCCCCAGTCATTGATAGCTTATATATATAGAGAGTTCATGCATCTTGAGAAGGGTTCTATTTCAGTTTTGGAATATTCAGAAATTTTCACTGATTTATAGTGCTTTTCACTGCTTCTAGCTGGTGACGAGCTTTCACATGCTAAAGGTTTTGAGGATGGGCTTCATTACACCATCAGAACTCAGGTGAATGCCTTTCGCCTTCCTACCTTCTCAATAATAGTTTACCAGGCTCTTATCACTATGAAAAATCTGAGGGATGGAGAAAATATTGGGTTTATGGGATTAGTACCACATCATGAGTTAGTGCCACATCTTGGACAAGAGATACAATATCACTAGGGTGTAATGACCCTCGATACACCATTTGGAATATAGACAGAGGGAGCACACCAGTAAAAGGACTATCCCTGTGAGGTAGGAAGTTACCCCTTACTGTGGAATCTCTTTTTTCTTAAGATGAATGGCTTTGATGTAATTCTCAAAATGGACTAGTTAGTCCACTATCATGCCTTTGTAGACTGTTATCGCTGATGGTTTTCTTTCACATCACCAGATAGTACACGTTATCTTTTCAAAGGCTAGTGGGATGTCCATACTAGGATAACGAGATCGGGGAAACATTGGATAGGTGGAGTTACCACCTATATTGAAAATATTTTCATGGTGGATCAGGGTTTTCTTTAAACTATTTTCCCTTGAGTAGTTGAACATTTTAGGGAAGTCTGTGTGGATGAATTTTCTGGATTACCTCTTAAAAGAGAAGTAGATTTTACAATTGATCCTATTCTTGGAGCAGCTCCAGTGTCTACTCCTATATAAATGATAGAACCTACTGAGATTCTGGAACTCAAGTATAAGATAGAGGACTTAGAGGCAAGTGGATTTATACAACCTAGTGTATCCTCTTGGGGTTCAACTGTGCTTTTATCTAAGAAGTCGGATGGAACTCTCCTTTTGTGAGTGGATTTTAGATGGATGAAACAGATTATGATCAATAACTAGTATCCAGTTCCTCAAATATATGATCTATTTGATCAGATTTGAGGAGAAAAGGTGTTCCCTAAGATCGTCCTGAGATCAGGTTATCATTAGGTGTGAGTCAGACCATCATACATACCTCACACATCTTTCTATAGAAGGTATGGTCTGTATGAGTGTCTTTTTTTTGTTATTAGGTCTTATGAAATCACCTTCCATTATCATGGATTGGACGAATAGGGTTTTCTACCCCTATTTAGACTCTTTCTTCATAATCTTTGTGGAAAACATCTTAGTGTATTTGTGTATACCTAACGACCATGGAAAAAATCTTAAGATCATTTTGAGTACACTAAGAGAGCATTAGATTTATGCCATGATTTCAAAATTTGAATTTTTTATTGACAAGGTCCACCTCATAGGACATATTATATCAGAATCAGGAGTTTCTATTGACCCTAAAAAGGTTAGTGTTGTAGTCTCTTGGGAGCATCCTATGAACGTGTTTGATATTATTAGATTATTAGGGTTCAATAGGTATGAAAAGAGTTCCATAAAAGACTTATCACATCTTTATTCTCCTCTTACATGTGTTACAAAGAAAGGTGTTAAGATCTTATGGTCAGAAAAATGCGAGAAATCCTTTCAGGGGATTAAAGGGAGTCTTGTCTTAGCACCAATTATGATTCTTCTAGAACCAAGAAAAGGTTATATCATCCTATGTGATGCATCAGGCATTAGACATGGAGTAATGTTGTTGTAGGATGAAAAAGTCATTGTATACGGATCTTGGAAGTCGAGGCCTCATGAAAGAAATTACCCGACACATGACCTTGAGCTACCAGCAGTTGTCCATTCCTTAGGTTCCTAGAGATATTATCTCTCGATCGTCTGCTTTGGGGTTTATATAGATCAAAACAAACATCAAGTATATCTTTTCTCAGCATGACATAAACCTCTGACAATGAATATGGGTTGAATATCTACAGTCCATTGATGTTGAGCTTGCCTATACACCTAAAACCGACAATGTGGTTGCAGATGCACTGAGTTGAAAAACTAAAATTCATGTTGTATAGGAAGCCATTGATAAATGTACATTAATTAACCTCTTTTATAAACCTCATTTATATTTTCATGGCAGTCATGAGAAGTCTTAACTCTCATCTTTAATAGTTACCTCTTCCTTCCATGAGAAGGTGAAGTGTAGGTAGTTTTCAGATCCTGAAGGTGTAGTTCTCCGTGAGAGTATATCAGGAGATAACCCACCTCTATATTGATATATAGATAGAAATTATTTCCTAGGTCTATGTGGATGTATCTGGGTTCCTTCAATTGTGAGAGATGAGTTGATAAAAGATTCCCATGCTTCCTAGTGGGCAGTTCATCCAGGCATCATTAAGATGAATCAAAATATGTGACGCTAGTATTTTTGGCCTGGGATGAAATGCCAAATTACAGACATTATCACTAGGTTTTCCAAATATCAGTTGTTGAAGGTGGAGCACCAGAGACCTGCATGCTTGTTACTTGATTTTGATGGTTCTTGGGAGAAGTATATCTATTTTGTCGAGTATTCCTATAATAACTACTTATAGGAGACAATTCAAGTTTCTATTTTTGAGGAATTCTATGGTAGGCCATGTCGTTCACCCTTGTACTGGATAGAGGAAGGTGAGGCATCCCAACTAGGTCCCCGTATCATTGAGGATATAATAGAACAGGTCTAGCTGATCAGGAAGCGTATGACTACTGATTAGTCTAGACAGAAATCTTATGCCGATCGTCATTGATAACCTCTTGAGTTTGAGGTTTGACCTGGACAGAGGTTGTCGCGGCCCTCAAAATTACATTTATTACTCCTAAACTAGTATAACAGTGCTGGGTTGATCCCATAGGGAATGCTATTTTGACCACTATTCTTCTAAAAACTAACTAAATATCCCACTGTTGTCAGCAGTGGAATAGATTTTCTATTTATTTTATATTGTTTTTTTAATTTTTTTATATTTTACACTAATGAAACACTATAGTCTTTTTGAGTTTTTGTTCTAAACTATTATGAAACAAGAAAGAGAGTAAGAACAGTGAGAAATAGAGATATAAAATGCTGATAAGTGAACGATCAAGTAAAATTCCCGGGGAAAAGTCTCCATTCTACTAGTTTTATAAGTATTCCGATTCAATTTAATGTTACTTCTTTTCACCACCATAAAGAGAGTGACTTAGCTCCCTCTCCAAGAGATAAGTCACACAGGCTGGTTGATTTCGAAGTTCGCCACTCCAAATAAAATCAACTGTGAAAAGTTCAAAAAGATAATGACAACAGGACGAACTCGCCATAAGTCCTGAAGTAATTGTGAAATGATTGTTTATTTGAAGATGTTTCTATGATAAATCTCGCCAATTTGATTGTGGATTTTTTAAAATTATGTTCTAGTGGTGAAAAGAAATTGAATAAACTCAGTATCAATCTCGCTGATTGATACTTAACATATTAATATATGAAAGAAGAAATGAAGAAAAGTAACCAGTATAAGTAGTAATTCCGCGAGCTCAAAGGTTTATCCAAGTAATTTGTTCATTATCAATACAGGAAATGAAGGCATGCTAAAACAGAGTACAATAATTCCAACACGAAGGAAGAAAAACTCCCCAAATATTACTCTGCACTCGGGCTTCAAGGCATCCAGCTTGTCTCCAATGCTGCTCTGCTATCACGTCTGGTATGTTTGTTAAATGAATGAGCGTCTCCTAGAAAATAATGCTACTACTCTACTTTTATATTCTCCGTCATCTACTGCATGTCACCTCTTGTTTACCACTGACTTCTAGAGTCCTTCACAAATGCACCGCACAACATGCATTTTTTCTACGACTGGCACATCGTGGTAGTTTTGCCCTCGTAACTAACTTTCATTGAGTTATTTAAATGCACCTGGACGTAAACTTGTCTCTTGAATGATCCTGCAAAGTTAGAACATAAAAATAAATGAATTAATCATTGATTAAATGTTAATTTTTATAAATAAATTGAAGTTTCAAAAAATAATTCTTACATGTTACTGAATTTTAATTAATAACTATTAGTTTATATTGTATTCTTTAATTAACTTGTTAAGATTAAAGTTGTTAAAAGTCATTATTCATATAATTAATTAATTAGAGTGATTAATTATTAAATATATTAAATTAAAAGTTTAGTAATTATTATAATATTAGAGTTTAGTTTCTTTTGGAAATAAATTATTAAAATTTACAAAAATTAATAAAAAGTTAATAAATTTTATAATTATTTTACTCATAAAGGAGTAAATTTATAATTTACTATATTCATTAAAGTATTAAACTTATCTATATTAGTTATGTTAATAATTTTAGAATTAATATTTTAGTTATCATATATATTATTTGACTAATTTTATTATTGTTATTATTTATCTATTAGTTATTTTTAGTTATTAATTTATAATGTTCTATGTTTTAATTGTTTAAATTATTTATTTTATGTTATTCTAATTTTATTTTTTTGTTTTTATAATTTTTTTTCTTTTTTTATTTGGTCTTCTTCCCCAAATCCCACGGTGTAATGGGGGTTGGGTTCAGCTTCTCCCCCAACAGCGGTCGGTGACCTCCTTCTAGGTAGCATATCGGCTCCGCATCCAGCAAGGTGGTCCGACGACTTCAGCTCCCCGCAGTGGCGGACAACGGCTTTAGCTCCCCTCGACTATAGTCCTCCATCAAACTCCATCCATGGCGATGCACTAACAATAGGTGTGGCCGCCTCCAATAGCAGCATCCCAGTTCTTTTTCCTTCCAGCAACAACGACCTATGGTGGTGGCGCAGCTTCACTATATCAGCGATGCAGTAGGTTTTCCGGCAAATTCTATAGTAAAATTAGCACCAGCATTGGCGAGTGCTTCTCCTATGATAGCGGCCTGGTACTCCACCTCCTCAAAAGTGCGATGTTGGCCTCATCCTGGTTCTCATGATTTGTATTATATGAAGAACCGAGCTCTTGAAAATACCAAAAATCAGGATTATAAAAATCTTGGTTGGATTGCAAACTGAAATTGATTCTGATTTTGGGTGTGTGAAGTTTGATGCAAAAAAATTAAGTAGGTAAGGCTTGGTAGGAGGAAAAAAAGTGATGGTTGGAGGGAATCCATCGGTGAGTCAGTGAATCCCCAATAGATGATATATAAGCAGGGGTGTGGGATTGAGAGTATCAGTGAGTGTGTGAAAAGCTGGGGAGTCACCAGTAAGATGGAACACCGGCACAAGGGTCACCAATAGAGTTAAATAAAGAGGTCACTGATATAATAAATTAAAGGTTATGGTTAGAAATAAAAGTTAAGGTTACTAGTGTAGATAAATAACAAGTTACAAATAGCTAAAAAAAGGGTTACTGCTAATATAAAAAGAGGATAAAAAAGAAGCATGAGGGGGAGTCACTGCTAGTTATAAAAGCTCACTGTTACATTATTTTAGCGGGTTATCCATAGAAAGACAAAAGGAAAGGGTTACCATTATGAGTCTAACAATGAAAAGGTGAAGGGAGGACAGTCTATCGCGGAGGTAAGAGGAACGATGAGGAAAGACTCACCATTTGAAAAAGAAGTTGTGGGTCACCGTTATAAAACTAACAGTGACCTTTAAAATAAACCCAAAAATTAAACATAAAATTAACTCTTAATTAAACTAAATAAAAAAAAACCTAAAATAATTAATTAAAATAAATCTAAACACCATTAATTAAGACATAATTTCTATTAACCTTTAAACATTAAAATTATTAATTGACAACACTTTAATTATAAATAGAATAATTGTTAAACTAAATTAAGAAAATAACTAAACAAGCTAATTACAAAGTAACAGCGAATAATAGAAATTAGCATCGGTGACCCAAATAAGTCGCCGCAAGTCCTTGTCTACCTCACCGGTTGAATATAATCATTATTTAGTGACTTAATAATTTATCTTCATATATAAGATTAAATATTTAATGTTATATAACACTGGATTAATTAATTAAACAACTAATTAGTCACATAAAATTTAAATAGAACTACTTAATTTAATTAAAAACACAAATTATTTACTTAAATGATTACCAGGATGACTAAAAACATTAATTAACATTGCTAAACTATTCTAATGTAACTAAAATAATAGATAAAATATTAAAATAAAGACTAAGTTAATTAAATAAAATTACAGCAATTAAATAATTGTTTTATAAAAAAGTTAGTTTATTAAAATGTCAACCAGATTTAAATTAACCAAACTAAATAAGACATAATTAAATTAGAAAGGTTAGGTAAGATTAAAATTATTAATATAAAGACTAAAAATACATATTTAATTTTAAAAAATTGATTAATTAACAAAATTAAATATATAAATATAAAAATTCAATTATTTAGTATAAAGTGATTAAATAATTTATTAAATTATTAAAACTTAAGTAAAAAGATGTGGCAAATCAATGCAAAAATAGAGGAACATCAAATTCCCACACACTTAAGGATTGTTTGTCCTAAAAAATCTAATGTTTTATTTTCTTTGAAAAATAGTAAAATGTATTTATGATTAAGATCACACTATAACATGTTCAGCTCTGAAAACAGAGGACAAAACATAATAGCAGGCTTTAAGAAAATGAATTACTCATATGAATCTTGTCTATAAAAAATACTCAAGGGTAATTAAAAAAGATATGAATCATCGAGAATTGAATATTTCATGCCTCATATATGATACAACTTAATGATTCACTTCAATCCAATATCAGGTTCTAATTTCAAGAGTGACATGAGGTAAAATATCAATGGAATTAAAACCTTAACCAAGGATCTTTGTATTTTGACAGAATCTTAGGTTCCAAAAGTAATTAATTTTTTTTCCGAATCACCTTATTGGTACAACCTAAATGATTTCCATAAAAACCATTTGACCCCTTCTTCATTTGCAGCTCATCATTCCCCTCACCTTAATGAGCTCATTTTTGACCCCAGAAACTTTATTTATTTTTCTCAAGCCATGTTTCATTGTGCTAAGCACTGTGCCTAATCACTTATTCAAAGTGAACAGAGGGGTTATAGTAAATAGAAACAGACACATCATCTAGGGTCTCAGAGACTCATTATGGGATCCCAGATGCCCAAATTACTCCAGTTTAAAAAGATTTATATAGAAACCATTTACATTGGCTTATTAAAGCATTTACATTTAATAATTAAAAAATGAATGAGGCCCCTAGAATCAAAATCAAACTTCCAGTTCCAAGGGTTATGATCATAGTTCCACTAAAAGGTTACCTAAATCATTTTCAGAAATAGTTCCTAAACCATATTTCCATCAAATCACTTAGTAAGACCACTCAACAATCATCCAACCTCATAAATTTCAGAATCTAAGTAGTTCTTAACTACCCGCAAGGAACTTTTCCTAAGGCAAGACCCAATTGCGTAAAGTGTAAAGCTTAGAAATATAACAGAATTTTGAAAAAATTTAACCATTTTTTTACAAAAATATTGAAGTGAAGTGGAAATTTATGGGATTTCATTAAAACACAGTTTATCACAGTCAAGAATTGACCCCCTCCCCCACAGTTAAAACCCAACTTTGTCCCCAAATTTAACTTCTAAATATGGAGAACATCAATTTATCATTTAAGGTTCAAAAAAGATTTTCAATTAATCATATTTATCACATGTATAAACTGTCTCAATGAAGTTCAAAAATATTATTTTCCACAATGAATAAATAATCAGCAGGTTCATTAGCAAAAACATGTTTCAACTTGTGGGTACACAATTAATTGGGGTGAAACAATGTTCAACAGAATTTATTCATTTAGATATTCAACACATCAGACAAAGTTATAGCTAAAAACCCTAACATTAATCAAATTTAAAAGACCCTCATCATGTACCCCCCCACACTTACTTTCAAGTAATGAAAAGATTTTAATAACAATGAAATTCAGTTTTTCAGTAAAGAGGAACATGCCTAATTTAAGCACAACATAGTGGCATATAGCAGGATTTTTTAATACAAGCAGAATGTTTTTAGTAAGAATAATTTTATTAAAAAAATAGGTGTATAAATAAATAAAATAAGTTGAAATACTTCCCTGACCAGGTTATTGTCCAAATATTAACATGGGAATTCCACTCTTTTATTGATACAAGCAGCAACATCCTAAGAACACAAAGCATGAAAACTAGGAATAAAAATCCAGAAGAGATAGAGAATACAAAAAGCAACAGAGCTTCATTTTATTCTATACAAAATAGTAACAAAATGAAAATAAAGAAAGAGCACGGGTTGGCTCCCATGAAGCGTTGATTTTAAAGTCTTTAGTTAGACTTTATTTAATCACAATTTTTTTATTTATTAACACAACAAAAACCATGGGTTTCCTCCGATGCAGTACTAGGTTTAAAGTCCCTAGCCAGACTCAATTTCCCTAGATATTTATATCCATTATCATTTAATGGAAATTAATTATTAGTTATGTGAACTTCACTATTATATAAAGATTCCAAAATAGGATCAAATAATACATTCTTATCTATAGTTCCAAAAAATATTCTCAAAATTTTTTTCAATGAAACAGTTGCTAATATACTTTCCAACCCATTTTGGGCTCTAAAGAACACTTCCTCAGCTCTAAAAATGTTCAAAAACTTTTTTGAAAATCAAAAATTTGACCAGTAATACTAACATGGCTTCCCCCACACTTAGAGGTCAGCTCTAACCTAAAATTAGGTGAAAAAAATCAACAAACTCTTCAGTATTTTCATCGAATATTCCCAGCATAGCTTGCAAAAAAGACAACTCAGAAAACTCTCAAAAGGAGTCATATTCAGGTTCCAACAGGTGGTACCCAATTTCCATAGACGACTCAAATGATGTTAATATTTCATGTTCAGGTTGGAAGTCATCACAACCAACATCAAAGTGATCAAGACAGAAAGTTCCCAGAAAATACACTTGCTCATAAAGGGTACAATCTAGTTTCTCATGAGGACTCAGACCAGAACTTTCTCTAACTTCATAAACCCTTAGACAGTCAACTTCATAAGGAAAACTTTCAAAAACTGGTTGATACATTTCAGGACAAGAATGTGACTCACTCTCTAGAATGGGTTATATGGAAAAAAGTTTCTCATCTAGAGGAAGGAGTGGAATAGGAATAGAAGCTTTAAGAAAAGTTTCAATAGTATGGGGAATCAAAATATCTGTGACCTCAAGAGAAAAAGAACCATACTCAGCTCGAACCTCAATTTTAAAACATTGAATCTTAGCAACATCTATCAAATCACAACCAACCACATGTTGAGGCTTTTCAAACACTAAAAACTCCTCCACATCATCAACGGATTGGAGAGTGAGTTTCCCCTTTGATACATCTATGAAAACACCTACTGTAGTCAGGAAAGGTCTCCCTAAGATGATTGGGACTTTTTCATCACACTCCATATCTAAGATAAGGAATTTTGTGGGAAGTGTCATTTTTCCTACACTCACAAATAGATCATCCACCCTCCCTGAAGGGTGTGTGAGTGACCTGTCAGCAAGTTGAAGACAAACAGAAGTTGGTTGCAAGTCCCTAATACCCAAAATTCTAAATAGGGAGTAAGGTATAAGATTGATTCTTGCCCCTAAGTCACAAAAACAATTAGGTTGCCCACTTTCTCAAATTTTTCCTTGAATAATAAAGCTACCAGGAACTTTCAATTTTGGAGGCAACATCTTTAACAAGATGACACTAAATTCCTCATTGAGATTAAATTTATCCAACTTCTTCCAATCATTTTTATTTTTTAGAAACCTTTTTGTAAAAGAAACATATGAAGGGAATTTATCTATGGCTTCTACAAATGGTATGTTGACACTAAAGTTTTGAATTATTTTAAGAAACCTCAAATAATCAGGTTCATTATTCTTTTTCACTCTTTAAGGGAAGGGAATAAGAGGGGAATAATTTTTAAGAACTGGTTTATTATTATCATTCTCCTTAATTCCATTGTTTTTATTTTCTTCTATAATTAATTTCCACTTCATTTTCCTCGGTTCTTGAACATTTCCATATGTAAATTCAACATTCTATTCAGGTCGAACAAAGCTGTGAAGATTCCCAGATTCTCTTTGAAGAAGATTTATCTTACGAGATTTAAATATTTCATCAGTTTTAGTTTTCCCAGAGTGAATCTTTACTTGTTCTTGGGTTGTAAGGCCAAATCTAGTGGTTATATCAATGATATTCTCTCTTTGATTAATAATTTAAGTGTTGGGCAGCTTGCCCCATTCCTTATCACCTTGATCCTTAGCCATTTGAATTATTTGATGTTATAAATTGTGAATCTTACCATATGTTTCCTTCCTAAATGAACTGATCTCTCCCAAAACTTGTTGTAACATTTACTTTAACTCCCCTTAAGAATTAGAATATTTTCCCCCATATTGATTTGAGTTAAAAAATTTAGAGTGTGATTGGTAGTTAGGGGTAGTGCTCTATTTTATGAAAAAAATTTCTTTCCAGGAAAAGTTTGGGTGATTTTGATAACTAGAAGTGTACTGATTGGATTATTGAACATTTTCCCCTTGGATACTAGCTCTAAAATCAAAAAATTTGGAACTCTCATCAAACTGGATAGGGAGATCAAAATTAGGACAACTTGTATGAGTGTGACCGAACATCCCTCAATGATTACATTGTTACCTTAAGACTCTATCACTAACAACAACAGCCTAAGGACTATCTTCACCTCTATGGATGACCCTCTTCCTAGATCACTTGTGCTGTGATTTTTGAGCAAGCTTGTCATACACAAGTTTCATCTCATCAGTAGTGGAGTCAGAAATGTCACCTTCACAGAATTGGTCAACTAAATTTTGGTTGTAAGGGGTGAGAGCTTTATACAAGGTCTCCATGAGTAGATGGGGAGAAAACTGGTGACTGGGAATTTGTCTAAGGAGACTTCTAAACCTATCCCATGCCTCATGAAATAACTCTCCCTCAGCCTAGAAAAATCCAGTAATTTTGTGCCTAATCTCAGAGGTGGTGTTCCTAGGATAAAATTTTGATATAAAGGTAGTAAAAAACTCTTCCCAGGTCTCAAAAATTTCTTCATCTAAGTTATAAAACCAAATCCTAGCCTTACCCATCAAGAAAAATGGAAACATGCTCAATATCAACTCCTCCTCACAAATCTCTCTCATAGGTAATTGTTGTACAGAACTATAGAACTCTCTAATGAACTCAAGTGAACCCTCTCCTAGAAGACCAATGAATGAAGGAAGTTGAGAAAGTTGAGACTTCTTAATTTCATAGTTCCTAGACCTAGGGGTCAACCTAATACAAGATGGATTACTTGATACAATTGGAATTTTAAACTCTCTAAGTCTAGGTAACTGATGGGCTGGAACTATGTGTTGTGGCACATTCATGTTTTGATCAACTCTATTATCCTGATTCTCCATTACAATATTTTTAGGAGTAGTTAAATGTTTGTCTAATTCTAAGTTTGAAGATTATAATGTAACAATGAATTATCTTTTGAAAATGAAAAGTGTAATAACAATTCAAAATAGCACAACAGTAGAACTAACAGGAGTTCAACAATACAGAAAATAGTAGCAATTCAGTAGTAAATGTAACAGATTTTTTTTACAATTTTAATTTTTTTGTGTATTTTTTATATGTTTTCTTTCAAAAAATAATGTCTCATGCCTTCCCCTAAAACAGCACAAAAAACTGGACCTAGACGAATGTCATCACGACCCTCAAAATTACATTTATTACTCCTACACTAGTATAGAAGTACAGGTTCGATCCAACAGGGAAGGCTATTTTGACCACTAGTCTTCAAAATACTAACTAAAGATCCCACTATTGTCAGCAGTGGAATATATTTTCTATTTATTTTATATATTTTTTTAATTTTATTAAATTTTACTCTAATGAAACACTACAGTCTTTTTGATTTTTTGTTCAAAATTATAATGAGACAAGAAACAGACTAAGAACAGTGAGAAAGAGAGATATAAAATGCTGATAAGTGAACAATCAAGTAAAATGCATGGGGAAAAGTCTTTATTCTACTGGTTTTATAAGTATTTCGACTTACTTTAATGTTAATGCTTTGCACCACCATAAAGAGAGTGACTTATCTCCCTCACCAAAAGTTAAGTCACACAGGCTGATTGATTTTGGAGTTCGCCACTCCAAATCAAATCAACTGTGAAAAGTTTGAAAAGATAATGACAACAGGATGAACTCGCCATAAGTCTTGAAGTAATTGTGAAATGATTTTTTAAAGATGTTTCCACGATAAATATCGCCAATTTTATTGAGGAGTTTTCAAAATTATGTTCTAGTGGTGAAAAGCAATTGAATGAACTCAGTATCAATCTCACTGATTGATATTGAACACATTAATATGAAAGAAGAAAGTAAGAAAAGTAACTAGTAGAAGTAGTAATTCCCCAAGCTTAAAGGTTTATCCAATTAATTTTCTCATTATCAATACTTGAAAATAAGGCATGCTAGAACAGTGTAAAATAGTTCCAACACGAAGGAAGAAAAACTCCCCAAATACTACTCTGCACTCAGGTTCCAAGGCCTCCAGCTCGTCTCCAGAGCTGCTCTACTATTATGTCTGGTTTGTTCGTCAAATGAATGAGCGTCTCCTAGAAAATATTACAGCTACTCTACTTTTATATTCTCCGTCATCTACTGTATGTCACCTCTTGTTTACCACTGACTTCGAGAGTCCTTCACAAATGCACCGCACAACGTGCGTTTTTTCGGTGATGGGCACGTCACACTAGTTTTTTCCTCGTAACTAACTTCCGCTGAGTTAGTTACATGCATCTAGAAGTAAACATATCTCTTAAATGAACCTGAAAAGTTAGAATAGAAAAATAAATGAATGAATCATCAATTGAATGTTAATTATTATAAACAAATAAAAGTTTCAAAAAATAATGCTTACATGTTATTGAATTTGAATTAATAACTATTAGTTTATATTGTATTCGTTAATTAACTTATTAAGATAAATGTTGTTACATGTCATTATTCATATAATTAATTAATGAGAGTGATTAATTATTAAATATATTAAATTAAAATTTTAGTAATTATAGTTATCATATATTTTATTTGACTAATTTTAATATTGTTATTATTTATCTATTAGTTATTTTAAGTTATTTATTTATAAAGTTCTTAGTTTTAATTGTTTAAATTATTTATTTTATGTTATTATATTTTAATTTGTTTGTTTTTATTAAATTTGTTTTTTCTCTTTTTATTTGGTCTTCTTCCCCAAATCTCGCGGCACAACGGGTGTAGGGTTCGGCTTCTCCCCAGTAGCGGTTGGCGGCCTCCTTCTAGGTAGCATCTCGGCTCCACATCCAGAAGAGGCTATCCAGCGACTGTAACTCCTCGTAGTGGCGGACAACGGCTCTAGCTCTCCTCAACTACAGTCCTCCATCAAACTCCATCCATGGAGATGAACTACCAGAAATTGTAGTGGCCTCCATCAGCAGCATCACGGATCTTCCTACTTACAGCAACAGTGGCCTGTGGCGGTGGTGCAGATTCCCTATATTAGTGGTGCAGCTGGTGGTCCAACATATTCTTCAGAAAAAGCGGCACCGGCAGTGGCAGGTTCTTCTCCTACGACAGAGGCCTGGTACTCTTCCTCCTCACCAGTGTAGCGTTGGCCTCATCCTGGTTCTGGTGATTTGTATTCTATGAAGAACCGGGCTCCTGAAAATAACAAAAATCATGATTATGAAAATCTTGGTTGGATTGATAAATGAAATTGATTCTGATTTTGGGAGTGTGCGGGTTGATGCAAAAAAATTTTGTTGGTAAGGCTTGGCTAGAGGAAAAAGAAGTGATGGTTGGAGGGAATTCATCGGTGAGTCAGTGACTCACTGATAGAGGATTTAGAAGCATGGGTGTGGGATTGAGAGTATCAGTGAGTGCGTGAAAAGCAAAGGAGTCACCGGTAAGATGGATCACTGGTGCAACGGTCACTGGTAGAGTTAAATAAAGAGGTCACTGATAGAATAAATTAAAGGTTACTGTTAGAAATAAAAGTTATGGTTATTGGTGTAGATAAATAACACGTTACCTGTAGCTAAAAAAGAGTTAATGTTAATATAAAAATAGGAAGAAAAGAAGCATGGGGGCAGTAAACGCTAGTTATAAAACCACACCGTTACTTTATATTAGTGGTTCATCGGTAGAAAGACAAAAGGAAATGGTTAACATTATGTGGCTAACAATGAGAAGGTGAAGGGAAGACAGTCTATCAGTGAGGTAAGAGGAACGATGAGGAAAGACTCACCGTTATAAAAATAATCTGCGGGTTACTATTAGAAAACTAACAGTGACCTTTAAAATAAACACAAAAATTAAACATAAAATTAACAATTAAGTAAACTAAATAAAAAAACATAAAATAATTTATTAAAATAATGCTAAACATCATTAATTAAGAAAAAAAATTTATCAACCTTTAAAACATTAAAATTATTAACTAACAATACATAAATTATAAGCTGAATAATTGTTAAAAAAATTAAGAAATTAACTAAACAAGCTAATTACAAAGTAACAGAAAATAATAAAAATTAGAATCAGTGACCCAAATAAGTCACCGCAAGTTCTTGTCTACCTCACCGGTATACTAGAATCAATATTTAGTGACTTAAAAACTTATCTGCATATATAGGATTAAATATTTCATTTTATATAACACTGGATTAATTAATTAAACTAATTAATCACATAAAATTAAAAGAGAACTACTTAATTTAATTAAAGACACAAATTATTTACTTAAATGATTAACAGGATGACTAAACACATTAATTAACATTGATAACATATTCTAATGTAACTAAAATAATAGATAAAATATTAAAATAAAGAATAAGTTAATTAAATAAAATTACAATGTTTAAATAATTGTTTTATAAAAAATTTAGTTTATTAAAAGGTCAAGAAGATTTAAATTAACCAAACTAAATAAGACATAATTAAATTAGAAAGGTTAAGTAAGATTAAAATTATTAATCTAAAGACTAAAAATACAAATTTAATTATAAAAAAATTGATTAATTAACAAAATTAAATATAAAAATATAAAAGCACAATTATTTAGTATAAAGTGATTAAATAATTAATTAAATCATTATAAATTAAGTAAAAATATGTGGCAAATCTATGAAATAATAGAGCCATATCAAGGTTGGGGATCAAGTTTTTCTTTGGGTATTGCCCAGGCTTGGGCATAGACAGTTACAGAAGCTAGGGAAGTTGTCCCCTCATTACATTAGGTCGTTCGAGATTCTAGAGAGAGTCTAGTTGGTGGCTTATCGGTTACTACTACCTCAGAGGTTCCATTTCATGCATTCCATCTTTCATGTATCACATCTTCTCCAGTATAATACTTACCTATCATATACCTTTAATCCCAAGGATGTTGAGTTAGATTCCAAGTATTCCATTAAGGAATATACAGTACACACTGTTGACTAAAGCATGAAGGCTCTTCCAGGAATGTCTATCCCTCTCGTAAAAGTTCTATGGTAACATGAAAAAATTCAAGATAATAATTGGGAAAGGGAAGCCAATGTATGTGATCAATGAAAAGAGTTGTTCTCAGACATTGTTTTCCTACCCTTAGAAGGAGAACTCAGGGGGTGAGTTCTTTTATGGGGGGAAGACTATAAGAACCCAAATTCTCACATAGATATGGATCCTTTAATTTTTCTCCAAAATATTTACTTTGGACCTAATATGGATGCCAAATGAGTTAGCAAAGGATCTGGGGGTTTTTGGGGCTTGTTTGGAGCTCAGAACACCTTTTTTTGGGAAAACAGGCCAAGTTGCACGGTTTGTGTATGGTTAGCACATGGTTTGACTAACAATGTAGATTATGTTTTTTGGATAGTGGAACCTCACATGGTTGGCATGTGGCCATACAACCAAACATTGCAAATTCCTTTTTTCCCATGTTCGGTTAGATCCATATCACACGGGTTGCGCACGGTTTGACAAACCCTCCCCAAGCTAAAAACCTGTGTAAAATGTATAAAATTCCCTTAATGATCTATTAAGTCAACCCCTTCCTATCTAATCCTAGTTTATGATGGATAGACCTGGTTCTCTCTCATTTTAGAGGATTTTAAGTATACAAACTTGGATTCAAGAGATCTCCTTCGTCCGATATCCTATCGAGCTTCTGTCTATCATGTTGGATGTGCAACGGTAAGTAATCGAGTCCTCTTGAGCCATTAATCTTCTCTTTTAATCTTGACCTAGTTGTCACCATGTGAGTATTTTTTTCACATTTTCATAGATCTACTCCAATCTAAAAAAAATTAAGGTCTGATACTAGAAAAAAAGGTTCGTACAACCCTATGGTGGGTGGTCCATAACTCATCCCTAAAGTTTTTTGTTTTTGGAATGTTCGTGTGGGGCCCACAAGTTTCATTGGAAACCATTTCATAAATTAACATTCCATGATTATACTTGTTAGAACCATATGGTCATTCTCTTTCCAAATATGTGATTCTTCCTTAGTGATTTCACCCACAACTCAATCTGCCTCATGTTGAAGGTCATATCGTAATTGGGTTTTAGTGTTTCGACACATTTGAGCCATCGTTCATGTGTGACATTGCTTGACCTTTCTAAAGGTGAGACCCCTTATACTAAATGTCTTTTTGTTAATGATAATTGGATAATATCATTTACCATGTATGCTTACAACTTGACCTACCTAAGGTAAGTTCTTTCAAATGGTTATTTAAATTGAAATATGAAATGTAAAATGGAAAGTATACTTCGTATAAAACATGACCTTTTTAAACGAAATTGAATAAAGGTTACATGTCCATAGCACCCCTTTATATGTGGATAGATGGTAGATGAGTGATCCAAAATAAATGAATATGCATTAAAATCCAACTAAGACTTTATTAAATGGTTGCAATGCTTCTTGTAATATCTACACTAATGGAAGACAAGGCTTAGACCAATAAATACATGGTTTCAACTCTAATTGACCAATATATTGTAATGGAAGGAAATATTTGAACCAAATAAATTGTTACATGATTACAATTTAAAATAAGAATGTACTGACTTGAGCTTTCCATGGATTCTGAGAGAATAATACCTCAGGTATCAGGAACCCCAATCGATTCAAGGATACAGTTTTATTAGGATGATACCCACCTAGACTATGGTTCTTTTCTATTAATTGGATTCCTAGTATACTACCATTGGGTCCCCATATTTATTATAGGATTCCTCAGATAAAATCCTGGGATAAATAATTGACTAGTAGGTTCCATGGTGAAATCCCACATGGCCCTGTCTTTTCATAGCCCCGTTTTTCCTTTGTCAGTCACCTTGGAATTAGTAGGTGCCTTATTGTACAATTCCTTAGATTACGCTCCTTTGATTACACTCTTAACCCTTTGTTATACTTAGATGAAACTGAGTTATCTTTACATGAGTTTACGTTACCTTGGTTTTTAACTTGGAACTCCCTCAAATGATATCATTGTTTGGTTGCCTTGTTACATCCTGGGAAATTAACTACTTATACTATCACAAAGTGATGTCAGTGTTGGATATGCCTCACATGACCTATTAAAATTAAATTGTAAATGATTCATTAATGAAATGGTACATATTCAGACAACGGTAGAGGACTGAAGTAGGTACTTGGTTATATAGTTATATTTAAATGTTTGATTTACTTTATATATGCATACATTCACATTGCTATATTCCATTACACATGCCATATGTTATAGACATCATTGGTGGTGGCCCACTAAGATTTATCTCACACCCTCTCCAAACACAGCTTGGTACCCGGAGTAGATTTCATGGTTATAGGTATTGAAAAAGGTAATCATGCAGCTTCCAATACATGATTGTGTGCTGATAGGATGGAGCTTGATAATAGATGACTAAGTAGGATCTCATGATGCTTGGAGTAGAAATTGTTTTCTTTGACCTTCTAGAACATGTTATACTTATTATCTTATATCCATACCTTCCAGTTTTCTAGTGACATGCCATTACATCATCACTTCTCCATTTGATACAGTTATTATTATTCTGGATTATCTATTGCATTTGTTTTCATCTACTATTTACTAATGATTTATATATGTTCTGTTATGCTACACTCAAATAATGAGGGTATAGTCTTCCCACGGATACACTCTAGGCCCTTGATTCTAGTCGGAAGCCTCTGGAATTCGGGAATACGTGCTTGAGGCTTTGTGGCCCACCGGGATCAAGGCACCCGTTAAGTGACATCCAAGTCTGGGAAGTCACATATATGTTGTATGTAAATTGATACAGTTTCCATTCCTTCCACACAAAAATATTTTCAAATAGTGGAATATGCTAGATTAGATGATAAAATTATGAAACATAATGTATAATAACAAAAATAGTCAAAAAGTTAACAAAAATTGAGAAATATATGATTATTTAATATCATAATCAGAAAAAAGCTTTTTTTGGAAGATTTTCAAAGAAAAAAAATATTTACAAATCCATTATAATAGTTTTAAAAAAAATTAATTATAAAAAGAATATCCCTGAGAGTATCAAAGTAGGTGCATAGTAAGGCTCATTGTTGTGTACCAGTTAATACATTAGTAAAGATCGACATGCCTTTTTTGGTGTTATTACCCATAGGTACATATATTCAAGAACCACATCCCCTTATAGTATCTAGAGAGAAATTTATTACTCAGAAAAACACATAATCTACACATTAACAAAACATTAGGATGTTCTTTCATAATTATCCTCAATTTGTATCATAGGGTTATATTCCCCAATACATGTTTTCTTAAATCAATCTCCCATGTTTTTTTACAAAAAATCCCATGATACCAACTATAAAGACCCAACCCAAGTAACTCATAGTTGGTGGTTACTTTATCTGATCATAATAAGATACATGGAATCACATCATAATGGAACAAATATTTTAGTTCTCTTTCAAACCAGATATATACATGAATCTCATTTTAAAAATAAAAACATAAAGTAAAACAAAGTAATTTATTCTAGTGCATAATTATTTCCTCTATCATAATAGTGCATATCAATCATAATACCCATATCGACATCTTGGGGAAAGAAACATGACAAATGGGTGAGGTCAACTTAATGGTATGGGTATGAAAATATATATGAATAAAAAATTATTAATCAATATGTCAAGGTAAATAATAGAAATTTATTTCATTTAATCAATAAATTCAGCATACTATGATAAGACTAAGTAATGATAAAATAATGTCATATATGTACTCAAATGATCTTGAAAATTTTAAACAGGTATTATTAATAATCAAATAATCACATGGACATCAATAACTAATCAGATAATTGTGGAATGTATAATTTAATGCCTCATGCTGAGACATATTACATAAATGGGTATGTCCTCAACCAACAACCCAATATAGTTTGTCTCGTAAGGCACATCGATGGATCAAGGGGCTATATTGGGACAAACCATTGCTTATCAAGTATAATTTATTACCCATATTATATGGGTGAAATACAATCAGCAATAACATTCATGTTGAAAAATTAGAAAATAAAATTTTAACAGTTCCCCAATCCTTAAATATAATCGTAAACCATTCAGAGAAATATGAATGTTATCAAACTGATACATCCCTAGTAAAACTGAATATAAACTATATAAAGAAATAATAAGTATTGTATCTCTAAAAAAATCCCAATTAGATCATATGTACAACAAAGGGTTGATGTCATTGATGATTATAAATACCATAAAAATGTTTTTTAATCTTTTTATAGGGAATTAACTTATTTACTTTCAAAATATTTTTAAACATAAAAGGTATCAAAATATTTTGAAAATATTTTTCTTTTAAAATGACCTTGAAAACAAATAAATTAATATTTAACTAATTTATTATTTATGATGGAAAGAAATTACATACATTCCGTACATCTTAAAACAATTATTCTTATCACGTTTTTATGTAAATTTAAAAAAATGAAATATTTGGAAAAAAGTACCAAAGTTTCCATAATTTAAAAAAAAATTAAAACATGAGTGAAAAATTATTTAATAAATGTTCTGAGAATTTTAAAATCATTTTTTGAAATCATTTTTAGAAAACATGGTTTTGGAAGAAAAATATTTTTGAGTGAATAGATAAATTACGTGCATTTTTCTTAAAAACATTTTCTGAATCATTTTAAGTAAAAAATATTGTAAAAATGGTAATGTTAAATGATAATTTAATGATTAAAAATATGAGAATAAACTTAATGGGGTTATTATATAATTATAAAATTAATCCCTTCAATGGAAATTTAATTATAAGTAATCTTGATTAAAATGAGATTGAAACATTAATCTATTATGATTTGCCGTTCTTTTGAATTGTAATCCCCCTGAAAGGTATAAAAAAAATAAAACATTAAATAAAATAAAATTAAATATATTCATGAAATTAAAAATCAAAAGGGTTCCTATATAAACCACACAAATTAATAAGTGGTGAATATGGAATACGTCTCACAAATGTAAAAGTGAGGCGAGAAACTGTCACCTCAGGTTCAACTTCCTTTATAAGTGTATGATACTCCTGTATAATAAATAATTTTTTTATAAATATTTTATAGAAATATAATTTTATATATCATACCATATATTATTTAATTATGGTAATTTATTTCTAATTCATTAATAATTATTTGCTAAAATATCCATTTTATGTAATAATAACATTGTTTTTACGCATGTTTTGATTTGTTATTGTTGTTACTTTTACTTTGATCATGGTTACGTAATATAAATAATTTTAAAATTAAATATAAATTTCATATATATATTTATTATATATATATTTAGAGTAATATAAACAATTTATCTATTGAAAATGTATTACTCTATTATTGGAGACGGTAGGTCGTACATACGCATGAGTGCTATTTTTATTTATTTCTTAACAGATGGAAATTTAGGGAAATAAATTTATATTAATTTCTACTAATTCATTATTATTTCATATATATGAATTATATTATTCAAATTTATCCTTATTACCATCTTTATAAAAATAAAATGGAACAAATTTCACATCGCTATATGGTGGTTGTAGTCCACACGTACACACAAGCGATGATATTTTTTTCCAATTTATTGTGAGGTTAGAATTTATATGTGATATTATATTTAGAAAATTATATTTAGGCAAAAAAGTAACATATATTCATTAGTTATAAACTTAATAACTTCCATGTAAATCATTATTAAAAAACCAATCACATCACTTCATGAGATAATAATCTACTATACTCATGACCGATGTTATCATATCCCCCATGGAATGAAAAGAGAGAAGGTATATGTGATATAATAATTCAATAATTATAATAATATCAGAAGTATCATATTAATATTTTAAATAAATATATTTATTTTAACTTCATGGGTGGTGATGGGAAACAAATTACATCAGTTCACCAGGTGGTAATCCATTGTACACATATCGATAGTTTCATTTACCATTTTATGGAAGTGGATATGAATCTAGGTAATTAAATGAATATAATAATATCTCATAAATTAGCAGATATGGGTGTTATAATATAATAATATATTAATAATATTTTTTAGAGTTTGATGAAGAAATAAAATAAATATGCACATTTAAGAATTTTACCTCTTCTTTGGAGAGACACTTTAGGTTTATACCTAAAGCCTTCACAGAAGGGATTAATAATAAATTAAATTCCTTTCAGATTTGGGTAGGTAATTCAGAAATATATTTTGTTAATTATTATATAAATTAAAATATTTTGGATATGTGAAGAGGGTAGGAGAGTGGGTGACCTTTTATAAGTGGGGGAGATGACACACATGGAAGCTTTGAAAAGATAAAGTTATACCCATGTTTTTATCCATTAAATCCTCAAAATCCATTAATTCTAGACCGTTATACGTTATAAGGTTGAAATATTTTAATCTAATGGGTTTTGGGAAAGATTTTAGGACATTTAATTTAACCCCCAGTAAACCAGTTTTTACATTAATAATGGTAATTAATTTTTTTACGATTTTTACTATTCAATAGAGCCAAAAATTATGTCAAGCTTACAATGCAATATTAATATGATGAATAAAAATATGGAATTGATATATCTGATTTAAATTCATAAAAGTGGAATAATTCAGTTTAAAATTAAACCCAAATACACGATGAAAAGAAGGTTTTACAAAGAAAAGTTCTCATAATTTTGGAAAGTTTTTTCTTTAAATTGAACTTATAATTGATCCCTATTACCTAAAATATTTAATTTTTTATATAATTTATATAATTTTACATTATCACTAATTCAAAAGTCTTTTTAAATAATTTAAATGAAGGGATAATTTTGAATAAAAACTAATATTTTTCATTATTAATAAAAAACATAATCATTCCAGAAAAATTAAAAAAATTCACCGAATGTAAATACTTACATTAATATTTAGAAAAATAATATTTTTTTCGATAAATTTTATAAAAATAATTAAAAATAATTTGAAATCACGTCGGCAATGTGTGACCAAACTTCTTTTTGTAAAAAAATACAGTTTTTTAGAAAACATTTTCTTTTCTATAAAATTTTTGTTATTTTATTTATAATTAATATATAACTAATTGAGTTATTTATCCATGTGTAAAACATATAATTTTTATAATTTAGTGATTCATATTAATACCCTCTAACATAACATCTATACTAAAATTATCATGTTTAAATGATAATATTTTAATATAGTAATGCATTTAATTTGAAACTAATGTTATGTGAATCACAATATATCGATGAGATTGAATTTATTTAAAAATAAACATATTATAAAGGATCAGGGTGTTATATTCTCTTATAAAATTGGAGTCATGTGTCATATATTCTATTGAACATGATGTTTCCCTTTTAAAATCTCATGGTGTTACTTTCTACACTGTCAAATAAATTTCATCCTCACAATTTAACCAAGATCTCAGTAATCAATGGTTTGAAATATGAAAATAATTTTTTTGGAAATTCACATCATAAAAATTAATAATAAAACACCCTCTTGATAAGAGATAAATTAAAGTAATAAGGACATCTAGAATAACACATAACTAGGTTTCCATGCCAGAGAACATTGGTGGGATGTTAATATATGGACATAGAAGAAAAATGTAAATAAATATAGAGAGCGATATAAATCCTTGATTCAAAGAAAGTGAATTATCAAATTAATGTTAAGGGACCAAAAACCATAAATCCATAATTAATTAAAAGACCATTTGATTTATTGGATATAGTGGTAATATGATAACAGTTTTGTTTCTTGACCATTTCCCAAAAGATAAGGAATTATTTTACTATCTTAAAATATGGAGATACGTACTTAATTGATATATTTAATTTTTATCTATAAGATTTCATATTTTTTTATGATTTATTCATCCCTTACTCCTAGAAATGAGTCTCAAAAAATAATTTTTTTTATTCTCGATTCACTAAAAATAAAATTTAATAGATTATAAGATCCATAATATAATGAAAAGTCATTCCTTATGAATTTGGATATTTTCTAAACCCAAAATGGATAGAATAAGTCATACAATATAATACCTTAACATGTAAACCTAAAAAAACTATTGGATCAACTTTAATATTAATCAGTCAAATTGCTTAAGTAAAAATAATGAAATATTAACCAGAAGATCACATAGGGGAGTTTCATGAACAACAACCATATTAACCTTAAGTTATGGGTTAAATCCACACAACCTTGTTAGATATGATGGGTTCTTATGTGGTATGATTTTTGTCCTTTTTTCAAAACATTAGTAATATAATTCCTATATTGTTTTCAAATTGTTATAACCCGTGATTACCTTAATATCAAAGGTAAGTTAAAATGTAAAGGTTATTAATACCTTTATAAAATACTATTTCTTATTATTATATCAACATTGATGAAATATTAAGGTCTTTCCTCCATAAATCATGTTTTTTCTATGAAGTTAAACTTTCCATTGAGTCATTTTTCCTGGTCATCTATAGAATTCAACATATACTCTCAAATCATTAAGGAAATAATAATTTCATACAATTATTATACATTTGATAATTTGTATAACTAAAATAAAGTTGAATTTTTTTATTATAACATAATTATTGAATCCAAACACAATAATGTTAATAATTCCACATTTTATGAAGTAATATAGTAATATTAACCTTGATCCCTTAACATATTTCAATTTATATTCCCTTTACACTTGGGAGATTCATTTTCATAGTGCCCCATATACTTATAGCTGAATCATTTCAATTTGGAATATTCATTCTTAACCATTCAGTCCCGATTATGTTGAACATTATCTTCAAACTTATAGAATACTCCCATTACCTTCAATCAAGTACCAGTGTGTTTCTTTCCACAATTATCATATAGGGGAAGTCCTTCCTCCCTTTCTTCTATATATCTATATTTTCCTCTTTCATCCTTCTCTTCACATGATTACCCTAGAAGCTATAATACATAGAGAGTTATTTATCTTTTGTTATGTCATATGATACAATTTCCTCCTATGATGATAAATATTGTGAGACAAATTCCCTTAAAAAATTTTCTTAATCCCATGAAAGAAACATTCAATCTTTCTCATTTCATTAAGTACATAGTACGTAACGTTAATTGATAAACTTGGAATGTTGGAATCATAATTAGTTATTTTTTCATATTTGTTTTGTCTTATATTGAAGAATTGTCTATCTAAATACACTTTTTTCTCATAAGGAAAATAATATTTCTAGAAAATTACATTAAAATCATTCTATTCCATTTTTTATATTTATTCTTTAAAATCAGTGTTTTGAATAAATAAATACCATTTATATACATTACTTAAGAGCTGGTAAACATACATGATAAATTTCTACATTTTATTTCTTCCCAAATTTAAAAATATCTACTCTGAGGAACTTATCCATCACTCAGCTAGAAATGGATTTGCTGATCCATCAACTGATGATGGTTGTAACTGCATAATTTGGTGTACCATTGTTACACTATGAGGTGAATTAGTAGGATTTTCAAATTGAGAAATGTTTTTTGATCATAAAATGAGTGATTTTCCCTAATATAGTTATAATTTGATAAGTTTCATCTATATATTTAACTCAAACTTCATTATATTTCCTAAGAGGGAAATCACTACATTGGTATGTGAATTGATACGGTTTCCATTGTTTTTGTTAAGAATAAATTATAATGCATAGAATACAATAAATTAGATCATAACATTATGAAACATATTTTATAATCTTAATATTGTTGAATCACTTAACATAAATTGAAAAATTTATGTATTTCTACATATATTATCATAAACATGGTTTTGTTAGGAAATTTTTTAAGCCATAAAAATAGTTTAAAATCCATCATAATGGTTTGTAAATAAAATCTGAATGATACAAAGTATATCCCCTAGGATTTCCAAACCAGGTTCATAGTAATTCCTATTTTCAAGTAATAGGTAGTTCCCAAGTGAATTCCAACATTCCTTTTTCAGAGTTATTACTCCTAGATGCTTATATTCCTAAACTACATCCACTCTTAGTATCCAGAAATGGATGTCTTTATATGAGAACAATATAATATATACCTTAAGAAAACATTAGGGTGTTATTATATAATTTCACCAATTTCTATCATAGTTTTAGGTTCTCGAATATATATATTTTTAATTATTGTTTTCAAGGATTTTACTAAACTTTTTCTGATACCAACTACAATGAACCTAATACTAGTAACCAATAGTAGATGGTTAATTTATTACATTATCATAAGATACAAGGAATAACATCATATATGAATGAATAGTTTAGTAGTCTTTGTTAATAGATTCATACTTGAATCTCAATTATAAAATGAAAACATAATAAAAAATATTTTTTTTCTTCAAGTACATCATTATTTATTCTAGCATACCCTGCAAATCAGTCCTAATACACATCACAGAATCGTGGGGAAATAAACATAAAAAATGGGTGTTATTATATTCTCAATAAGATTATGAATACATTATAAGATATTATTGAATAAATAATATAAAATATAGAGTGGAAAATAACTGAAACAAATTCTATTTAATCAATAACTTGAGAATAATATGATTGGAATAAATAACGACCGAATAATTCCATATATATAATCACATGAGATTGAAACTTTTCAATGGATATTAGGTCTAATCAAATAATTATATAGACATAAATTAATAATCTAGTAATGATGGAGATCATAATATTTCACATCATAACTATGATATTAAGGCCTCATGCTAAGATATATTACATAAATGGATAGGGCCTCAACCAAAACCCCAACTTGATTGTCTCTTGAGTCCTACCAAAGAATTGATGGGATATAGATCACCCCACCCATAAAAAGTTAAGTAAAATTAATTCCATATATAAAAGGGGGTGGAAAATCAATATAAATATTTGTATTAAAAAACTAAAATATAAAATGTTCATAATTACCAAAATCAATAAACATAATCCTAAACCATCTAGAGAAATATAAATGGTATCAAAATAATAAATCCATAGTCAAAATGATCATAAAACATCCAGGAAATAATAACAATAGCATCATAATAACATATCCCCTTTTTATCATAATTACAATAAAGTTTTGACGTTGCAGAAGAATTAAAATACCATAAAAATGTCATTAAAAACATTCTATTGGAAAATAAAATTTTTATTTGGAAAAAAATTTCAAAACTAAATTTTAAAAAAGTATTTTGAGAATATTATTATTTGAAAAAAATGATTCTAACTAATAAATTAATTATTAAAACCTTATGTGGTCATGATGGCAAGAAATTCCACACCTTTAGTACACTTTAAAACAATGATTCCTCTTAGATTTTATAAAAATCCAAATGAGACTTGTTTGGAAAAGGGTATAAATTTACTTTTCAAAAAAACTTGTAAAAAAGAAAACATGGTCAAAAATTTATTCAATAAATAAAATTTTGAATTTAAAATACTTTTTTGGGAAACATTATTTTGAAATATAAAAGGATTTTCAACTAATGAGATAAATTATTCCATATTTTTATTGAAAAACTTTTCCCAGTAATTTTAAATAACATAGAGAAGGAAAACAAAACAATTAATTTTTAAGTTCATTACTAAATAAAGGACAAAAAATTAAAGTGTTTACTTAGAAAATTATCAAATAATTTCCTTCAATGTAAATTCATGTATAAATAAACCCATATAAAATGATATTGAAACATAAATCCCTTACCACATTGGAAACTTTTGAATCGTAAGTCCTATAAAAGGAATAATGTCAATTAAAAAATTAAATATCATGAAATAGAAGATATTATTGATATAAAATATAAAAGTGTTGGTATTTAATACACATAATGGAATAAGCATTGAATATGACATATGAATTATATAAGTAAAATTTAGATCAGAGACACTTTCCTTAGGTTTGAATTCCATCATATGGGACAAAAAATCCTATATAATTCATATAAGTATATTATAAATCTAATAAATAACAATAATAATATATCACAAACAATATAAGAATAAATATGGTCTTTTATCACCCATTCATTAACAATTCCTTATTAGAATAACTATTTTGGGTAATAATAGCTTTGTTTTTCATGTATGTTATGATTTTGAATTTTTGGTCCTTTTCCTTGATAATGGTTCCATAATCTACGTAATTTTCACCATTATATAAATTTAATATATATAAATTATATATTTATTTATATTAATCAATATTGGTAATATATAAAAAGATATTAAATTGATCATGGAGACTGTATCCCCTATATACTCAAAAACACTACTACCATTTTTTTCTAGACAGTTGGAAGAAAGGAAACTTTTTATTATTTATTCCTTAAGAAGTAATTATAATTTCACATATATACTTTATATTTATAAAATACATCACTATTACCATCCATGAAAAAATGAAATGAAAAATTTTCATATCCTTATGTGGACCTAGTAGTCCACACATACGCTCGAGTGATACTATTGTTTTCCAAAGGACTGGAAGGTAAAAATTTAGACAGGATATATTATTTATATAATAATTTTTATTTAATAAATATTACATATATAATTTTATTTTTAACTTAATATCTTCCATATAATGATAAAGATAAAATTGAATTACAACGCTTTACAAGGCAGTAGTCTGTTGTACTCACGAGTGACGTTGTCATATCACCCAGCAAAATAAAAAGTGAGAAATAATACGATATATAGTAAATCCCGAATTATAATATTTCCGTAAATAAAATATAAATATGTTAAATCCATAATTATATACAACCTTTATGGGTGGAGATAGAAAACAATTACAATAGTTCGGGAGGCAGTAGTCCACCATACCTACGATCGATTGTTTCGTTTCCCATTTGATAGAATTGGAGATAGATTTGGGTTATGAAATTAACATAATAACATTATAGTATATAGGGTATAATGGTGTAATTATATAATCATTTTTAATGTCTATTTGAATGAGTTTCATTAATAAATAAAACAAATATGCATGTTTAAAAATTTTACCCCTTCTTTAAAGAGACACTTTTGGTTTATATCTAAAGACTTATTATGAGGAATTAATAATAAATATAAGTCCAATAGGATGTTTATAGAAAATTAATAAATATATTTGGGTTGGTATTGAATAAAATAAATGGTTTTAATAGTGTGAATAGGTATGAAGAGGGTGTGTCCTTTTATAAGTCGGGGGTTGGCTGGACATTGAATATTTGAAAATATAAAGCGATACACACATTTTCTCAAGAAAAAAAGCATCATAAAATTGGTCATTAAAGAGCCTTATAGTTTATAAAGTAGATATATGTCCATAAAATGGATTTTGGATAAGTTATTAGGTCATTTTAACACTTATCATTTTAGTTTAACCAACCTTATAAATCATTTTTTACCTTAACCTTTCCAATTAGTGCTTCACTATATTCACCCATCCTTGTGGTCAAAAATTAATTTTATCATATTAAAAAATATAAATTATTATGATTAAAAATATGGAATCCATTTTACTATAATTAATGTATATATTTTCAATAATTTAACTTAAAATTAAACACGTAGGTGAGAAGAAAAAGTAGTTTTCCCAATAAATGTTTTCAAAAGTGTAGAAAATTTTTATATTTAAATTAGACATAAAATTTATCCAAATGATCTAAATTATTTAAATGACAATTTATCTTATCTAATTTTACTTTATCTCTAATTTAAAATATAGTTTAACTTTTTTATATAATTTATATGAAGAAATAAAGTTTCCTTAAAACTAGTATTTTTCACTATTAATTGAAAAAAAAACATTTTTATCAAAGTATACAAAATCTATAAAAGAAAATTTTGAAATATATATTTCTAAAATTATGTTTAATTTTTTAAATAATTTTTTTAAAGTTGGTAAAATTTAATTTTAAATTAAGTGAGAAAAGAGCGTTTTATCCTCCTTTTTGAAGAAAATACTATTTTTCAAACAATATTTTAGTTGAAATGGTTATTATTATATTTATAATTAATAGGTAACATTTGAATTTATATTATAAATGTTTTAGAAACTATTATTTTATTAGTTTAATGTTTCATATTCATACACACATGTTTCATTGCAAGATTACAGTGGTCTTGTTTAAAAAATAATACAATAATAGATTATCACATCTATTTTAAACATGGTGTTGAATAAATAACAAGCTATCGAAGAGAATGAATTTAGTTAGAAATTAATGTAATTAAAATTATTAGGTTGTTAGATTAATTTATCATATTGATATTTCATGTCATATATGCTATTGAAGATGATGTTCCTCCTTTGAAATCAATGGGTGTTACATAAATAGTAATAAATCACATTTTTACAAATAAGGACACTTTGATAACATCATAATGATATGAGAATTAATTGAATGGCTATAAAACCGTTTTTATAGATAAAAATTTTCTTTAATAATTTAAATAAATCATTTAAGATTATTATGTTCAATTTTAAAAATTAATGTTTTTTATTTTATAACATAAGTGATGCATTATTTTAATAAGTGAATTATTTTTAATCATTTATTGAATTAATTAATTACAATGATAAATTTAGTTTTGTATTATTTTTAATTCAGAGAAGTCTATTTTTTATTCACAAACTTATAATTTTTTGTTGGAATCAATACTATACTTGATTTTAATGGAAGGTTATTTTTATGCTTAAAATATATTTTTCAAAAAAAAATTAATTTCATTTTGTTTGTTTATATTAATATTAATTTTTACTACTAATATAAATTGAATCCAGTAAAATTATTTTTGTTTTTTAATTATGTGGTAAAAATTATTTATTATGATTTACAATATTGTTATTCATAAAATCAAGTTACCAAAGTAAAATTTTATCATTGTAATAATGATTAAAATTTGTTAAAAAAGGTCAAAATGTATGTATAAGGTAAAAAATATATAAAATAATATATATAATTTTATTGGATTAATATATTTTGGCCCATCCTATTATATATCTTAATTTGGATTTCCATTGTGTCACTTTACCATTGTAAAGGCATGTATATTATTTTATTGTTAGGAGTATTTATAGGGCTTCTAATCATCTCATATATAAAAGGACCCCTTTAATCCAAAGTGATCTACAAACTTTGATAAGCTTAACTAAACTTATTTGAACCAAAATTTTAAGATCCCTCATTTTTATCATTTCGAAATTTCATAAGGAAATTGAATTTTCATTTACTAGATGGGTCAAATTTTTTGGAATGATTTGGAGAAATGATCTTAGAGTTGGACTACCTCAAGGTGATGTTTTTAGATGAGGATTGAGGATCAAGTGGTAGTTCAGTCATTCGAATGAGACTTGGGACACATGGGTTCTGTTTTGAAATGTTTCAGCCTATTTTTCTTAGTTGTACGATTTGGTGTGCATAGTTTAGATGAAACTATGCTACACCTTGTTTTTTTATGTATTTTTATTTCATTTTTAACTAATAATGATTACGTTTTACAGTTAGTACATATTCCATTTTAAAAAATGGTAGAAAAATTAGAAACCTTGTGAGGTGGTTGAGAGGATGAGGTTTGACACATAATCATTACAAGGATTCAAACAAATAGAACACCTTACTATATTGGGGATGAAATACTAACTACATGGTGGGTACATGATTTTCCTAACCATGTGAACCATTTTTTAATGCCCACTAAAGGTAATATAGTTATAGGATGGTTTGGAAAATAATGTGTCTAAAAAAAATTTTATTATTGGAAAAAATGACCAAAATACCCCCTTATACTTTTTCGCACTCCACCCATTTTTCTCACATATTAGGCGTGCATGGGAAAAGGGTTCCCCCAATCCCTTCCTCTTTATCCCAATCATGTTTTTGTGTATATTTATTAGGATATTTGGGTGTTTTCAAGGTTTAAATCACCCTAAATCAACCTTTTCTCTCTTCCTTATTCATACTCAACAATTTTGGAGTTCTCTAATTTTTTATGATTACAACATTGCATGGTGGAATAGTTAGTTTCTCCTGGTTATTTTTTGGATTTCATAGAGGAGTTATAAAGATGACTTCCAAAAGTCATTTCATGGTGTTTCATTAAGGTTTGATACTATGATAAATTTTAATAGTTTTTTCATATTGAATTAATTTAATTAATTTTTTAATGGTGTTTCCCCATAGGGGTTTTATATTGATTGGTGTCAAGAGTTTTCCGTGGGCCCTTCATGGAGTTTTTTTGTGATTTCAATGAGTTTTGAGATTCAGGTTAGTTGGATACCATTATTCCATCTAAATTTAAATTCATAAGATAATTGTTAAATTCTAGGATAAAATGTTTTTTATTCTTTGCCTAAGGTTAGAGATTCTGTGGTAGAGATAATATTTTTTGGACACTGTGGATTTTGGAAAAGGCTTGGATGGTCTTTGGAAATTCCAAAAACTTTTGGAAATGTGATGAAAATACTCTTTGATGAGGTATGTTGTCTAATAGGTTTTCCTATAGGATTGTTAATTATTTACATGTGTATGTGGCATGCGATTTAAATCCCATGTGTGGTGTGTTTTTTCCCACGAGTTAACTTAATATTTTTTGGACTAATATTGATGCCTTACTCCTTCTACAATCCTAATTGGTTATTATGAAGTTGGACCTATGACAACCCTCAGGGTATTCTATCCTTTGAAGATGGAATGCATTTTTGTGTTGTGTTATGGGAAATTCCTATGAATCTCTTGAAATGGTTTTAATAATATTCCTTGGTTTTTTATATAGTTTTGGTTTTCAAGGGTTGAAATCTATGTTTTGATGTTGGTTTTGTTTTAATGTGTGGATTTTACCTCTATGTGATTTTAAAATGGGTTTTAAGGGGATTTAAAATTAGTATTTCTTTCGTCTTGGGGTGAAAATGACTTGATGGATCCATTAATGGTTTTTATAGAAGGGATGTAGTTCGACATGTTTTGGATGTTAAAGAGAAAGACCATATTTCTATGGTGGATTGACTATTTTTTTTGTGGATGCGTGTTATTTATCATTTTATAAAGTATGATGGAATGTTGTTTTGTAATGTTAATGGGATTCATTTTCCAAGCCATGTTATGGTGATTAAAGGTCTGTTGGGACCTCATTAGATGATTGGATTGGTTAATTTACAAGCTAATATAAATGGAATATGTAGTATACTATATGATATTAGTGTCATATTGAGGATCTCTTAACTGATAATATGTAATATGTTTTAGGTTTTAAAATGATTCTCTGGGTGATGTTAGTGTATAATATGTGATAGGTGGTAGATTGGCACTTCGTGTCTTGGGTTTTGGTGCTGGAATGATGATATAAGGACTATTGTTACAATATATTATTATAATGTCATAAATGACACTTAGTATCGATACTGACATCCTTTTACATGGTGTATTTGATATATTGAGGTTCTAGGCATGATTAATATTGATATATGGTTGAGATTCTAGACTAAAACTCTAAGAACTGATAGAATAAGAACATGAGATGGATAATTGTGATTGATGTTTTATTCTTCACGAGTTGAATAATAAATCAGAATCTACTTTACTTTATTTATAATATGTATAAACCTATGTTTTATTCTAAGATTAACAATTGTTCTAGATGCATGTTTTTTGGATTGAGTGTTTCTTAGAGCCTGAGAGACAATTAGTTAATCACTAAATGTTTGTTTGAAATGTATCTTCTTTTTTGTAATATTTATTAATCCCACTATTTATCTACTTACACTTTTACTTCAATTAGTATTTTGTTTTGACAATGTTGGGGATTCTCCACTAAGTTGTACTAATACACTTCTTGGTCTACCACTACACATGGGTACCTGAGTAGCCCTCATAGGTTGGGACTGGGGGATGAGGTTTAGTATTATATGACCTGTCAAGATATCTCAGACGGTTTAATGAGACTGGATGAGGTTCATCTTCGGAAATCTTCATAAACCACTTTCTTGTTTTTTATTTTATTTTATTATGTCATGTAATTGTTTCAGTGGGTATTTATTGGTTTTTGTGTTATGTAAATTTAGTATTTACTACATTTCATTAGTTTTTCAGTCATTTTCTATTTAGCTATCTACATTTCGAGTTATTTTTGAGATGTTGAATTCCATTTATTCTTTTAAGGTAATATTATATATATGATACTTGGTTATTTACATTATTATTGTGCACTCTTAAATGGGGGGGGGGTATAATCTCCTCATAGTACCACCTTAGACCCTTACTATTATATGTAAGCCTCAGGCATATGAGGAGGCACATTTGAGGACATGTGGTGAACTACCTAGAGGCTCTAGTTCATTGGCTCTGAGGCTGGGACGTTACTAAGTGGTATCAAAGGAGTTAATATCCTACTATTTTACAATTTTAGATTTGGAACATTGGAGATATAATAATTTTTTAGAGCCTATGATGGATATCATACAGGTATGTCATGAACACTTGCTCTAATAATAATTCCATGCGATTTAGGTTATGATTGAAGTTTTGATTTGTGATGTTACAGTTTTATTTGAATTTTTCTTCAAGATACACACATGTGGTTTCGATTTTATGACTTATGATGTATTTATGGCTCTTTTCCATTTGTAAGGAGGCCTATTATTTGATTTTAAATCTTTTCCAATGGAGGAAATATTCATCTCATGCATCATATTAGGCATGTATGATTCAAATGACCTATAGGCCTGATAGTGTGAGAGCTCACTAATAGCAAAGGAACGATTTTATAAAGTGTAACAAAATTCTAATATGGTGATATTTCATATAATTATTTGGTGTAATTATACTAATGTAAGAATACTTTAATATATATGCCTTTATATTGGATGATCCTATAAATCTGTTATGAGATGCATGATAATGAGGACAGTGGCATTATCCTTGTAAATAAATGGTGTTTTGACCCATGTGGATTAGTATGTCATAGGTGTATAGCTATTATACCCCTTATTGATGATTATTGATAATGGTTGTTTTTTTGTCTTTATCATCTCGGGAGTGGTCTGATGTGCAGATACTCGGAGAGGACGGCTGCACAAGTTGTGGGTGGTTGGTTTGGCATATTATGTATTTTATATGTAAGAACCTAGATATGGGTGCTTTGATATATTTATTTCATATGAAATTGGTAAAAGATAATTTTTGATTCCCCATGATCTATGGACCTTTTCGATATGTCTTAGACCATGGTGGATGGTCGTATTGACTTTTTGTGAGACTTGATTTGTGGGGCTAGGTGGGAGAGCACAATAAACTTCTTTGGAATGACTCATATTTAGTGGGTTGGTGACATTTTACCTTCATGAGTGACCCTTGAGGGGGGTAAAATAAGGTATGTGTTCCTTTGGTTGTTTTATGCATGGGTGGAAGATTTTGAATTTTGATAATGGTGCACAAAGGGTTCTACCTAGTTTGGAGTTTATGTGCATTTAATACATCTTGTTTCTTAGAAATATAACTTTTGTTATAGTTATGTCATCTTGTGGTTGGTTTTTATTAGTGTAACCTAATTCGGGTGCCTAGACTAGGAAACAGTAGGTGGGATGTTCCTGATGGTTATGAGTTAGATTGGGAGCACGAGAGTTGCTTGAGGTATGTGGTTTTAAGTGTATGAGTTACATTGGGTATAGTAATTGTCAAGTAGTCATGATGAATTTATGGAGGGTTTAATAGGTGATTATACTAGATATTTACATCCTTATAGAGGGTTTCATATTAGGAACATGGATATTCCATTGTTTGATTGACGTTAAAATAACAGGGAGTGCTAATGCTTTAGTGGCACATTTGTTTCTTGAGGGAAGGACCAATTAGGTGCCTAGCATGATTAGTTTTAAACGTGTCTTCCAGAAACTAGTGAGAGAGGATAAAATTTTAGTATAACTATTTAATGATCACTGATACGTACGTGGTTTTCTAAGTGTTTTTAGCTCGGTGAGTTTCTTTTAGTTTTTGAATGAAAAAAGGGAGATCTTTGATGGGTGATATGGGCATACAGGTCACGTAGGGCTAGTATATAGGTCCTGTGATACAAGTTTTGATATGATTTTGATTGATAGATTTTTAAAATATTTTTGTGGTTGGGTTATACAACATCATGTAATAGTAAAGTGTTAGTGAGTTCCTAGAGGCACAAACACATAGCGACACACTATGTCATTGGATTTATGGTTTATGAACTATAAAAGTGCATTCTCTAATGTTTGAATTAAGTGGGAATCCATGTGTAGGATGATAACTGATGTGGGCTGATTAAGAGACTTATGGGAAGTGAGTATTGGGGACTTTGAATGGTGTTTTTCATGTTTCATTAGTTTGAGGTCACATCGAAAATGGACAATTTTGTGGCGGTTTTCATCAAGGAAATACTATCAAACTATTAGTATAGAGATGATCATGTTGAATTTCTTAACATCATCCAAAGTACACAAAAAGTGATCAACTATACACATGGTTATCTAACTATATTTTCTACTTGGATTAATGGGCCTCTATGGAGGTGGTGCATGGAGAGCAGTGTAAGTGAAGCTGTATAGTGGGCAGTGAACTGTCTTCTACTTTTGCGTAAGGTCCTTATGATGGAAAAGATGTTAAAAATTTCTATAAGTTTCATTATTAAATATGAAAACATATTATAATTGACATTTAATTTTTAACCTCTACTGATAGAGAGATTAAAATTTCCAATACGTTGATTGGATTGTGGTATGTGTCATTTGGTGTCTCTTGAGTAAGGTGGTAATCCTGACATTCCGGTTGTGGGGAGGGATGTGTCGACCACAAACGTGACCCCTCATGCTGGAAGGGTTATAGGTGTGAGTAATAGAACATGGATCAGTCATGGTAGCATTAATATTATGACGAGGATCCTTTGTGATGAATAATTAAATTTTATAAGGAATGATAATAGGAAATCAGTTGTGGTATATGATAAAGTTGAGCATTGGAATTGGGATTGATGTGTGTAACACCCCGATATTTTATGAAAAATATTCGTTTAATTTTATTAATGTCTTGTGTTGTATGCTACACCAAGATTACCTTGCACTATACGCAACACTATTCTTGGATCGTGTTACACACAATTTTGATAATAGTTATTCTACGCAACATTGAGTATATATATATATATTCAATGTATAAATGAAATATGGTTGGATTCTGTTATACGAAACAATGAAGGATTCTTGCACAACATGCAACCCTGACTTGGCTTGCGTTACACGCAATCGCGACCTTCCTCGATAGCGTGTGTTGTACATAATACTGGGTTTTACTAAACAATGATATATTATTATAATATTATTATGAACTAGCCGTTATGAATAGTATTAACTAAATTTTGAATTATATAACATTATTCTTAATCTTACACATTTTCTAGAACATGGTATAAGAACAAAATATATTTTTCGGGTAAAATAAGTATTTTTCAAAAAATGCAGTTTCGCCGCCATTCGATGGCACACCCAATTTAAATCTATTTTTTGACATGTTTATAAGTTCAATTTGAAAAAATAAAATTCATCTTTGGAATCAAGAAAAAAAAATTTACTTTGGATAAATTTTTAATATTATTCTGTTAACTTTTATATTTTGATGAATAGTAAAAACACGTTATATTTTAATTAAAAACAACTTTTTTTCATCGCAATAATTTATATGGTAAAATTATAATATTTAATGGTTTTAAAGTATAAATAGAATATATTTTTATAATTTAATACAATGTATGTCATTATCATTGATTTTATATTAAATTCATAGGTTAAATCAATTCAATCTTTTGCAATGTTTTAAAGAAAAACTCATTTTCTTCCGACAACAGGATTAATTTTAATTTAATTTCTGCAACTTTTGTGTATTGAATTAGGAAAAATGGATTCCATATTTGGAATCAGTGGGTCCAAATTATGTTAAAAAGCTACTTTTTATTTTTGGGAATTATGAATAGTAACTACGGTAAATTTTATTTACCATAGTTAAAGGTAAATCGGGTAATTAAGGGTAAATATAATATTATAAAATTACCCAAACACATGAAAAAATTCTATTTTATGGCTAAAAGTAGACCCATATAACCTAATGGTCGGATTAGATTCATTTTATGGACTTTTGACCTTGAAAATAATTAAATTATTATTAAAACCAAAGAAAGTGACAACATGTCACTCTCTTGAATCTTATAATTATAATAATTTTAATTTAGCGATAAACATCATAAAAATTCAAAAATGAGCAGTCTCCAGAAATATAATATAATTATCTACATCATGATAATTTATTTAGAATTTTTAGGGATTAAATAATTGTCATTAATGGTGATACATTAATGATAGAGAAATTATTTATTAAGTGAAAAATAAGTAATATAGTTTTTATTGAAATAATAATACCCATTAAAAGGCCCAAAAACCTGACTAAAACTTATTAGTAGTGTATATATACACCTTAATCATCCAATTAACTAATATATAATCGTGTGGAGCCTTATAAAAGTGATTATGACACTTATTTTATTTTATTTTAAATGATGCCAAAGTTGTCACCTTCATAATTTAAGAATTTAAATATTGTGATTTTAAGATTATAAATTCGAGTAAAAGTATTATTGTGAAAGGTAATAGATTTATAATCATCATAGTATTTTAATTTTAATTTTTATGAAAAAAATAAGTATATTAAATAATTATACAAAAATGTTGTAGTAATTATTTTATTAAGAGATAAACCAAATAAATTGTATTAAAAATAATAAAATAAATAATATATGAACTATTTAATGTGATCCACTAATTTTATAGATACATATGACCTTTTATGAATCTATTAAAGCTTTTATTTTGAACATATCTTCTGTATATATTTTATTTAAATTCAAATAAATTAATAGTGTCATAATTGACACTATTGTTATTTTAGAAAAATAACATATTATAAAATTGTTTAAAAATCACAAAAATATTTAAAAATTATAAATTTATATTTATATTTTTTATAATGTTATAAAGTAACCAATTATGGAAAATTATCAACAAATAAGTAATTATTTGTAATAATTTAAAATTTAGAATTTTATTACCACAAAAAAACGTAAATAGATTAAATAAGGATAAATCAAAATGATAAGGTTTAAAATCAGATCCCAACATGTCTAAATATTATTGGTTGATGAGATTACAACCCTATCTCATCTAATCTTTGAATATTATTCATTTTAAAAGGTTTTTAAGTGGGGTTACATTTATTATAAATTAATATTTTTAAGAATTCCAACGGTGCCCCTCTCCTCCCTTATAAAAGGGCACCTCCTCCCTCTCTTCCTCACACCACTTTGAGCCTTAAAGCTTGGACAAACCCTTCCCAATTATCTTCTCCACTTCCATAGAAACACTCTAGAGGTTCTGGTCTTCTTCAAAGACCAATATTAGTGCCCTAAGAGGAGGTTTCAAAAAGGCGCTTCAAAGAAGTGGTAATGTCCGTTACCGATTCTTTCAACTTTATTTATTCTTCCACTTCTTTTCTTTAGTTGTTTCATTATGAAGTAATAACATAAGTATCACTCATATACTGATATGTTATTATAATTATGAAACAACCCTATTTCATCATCTATCCATCCTACGGAAAACGAAAATCACCACGCGTGCGTACGTACAGAATACCGTCTCCACGCCATGGTGTAATCAGTTTTTCCACAACCACCATACATGGATGGGTATAATGGTGTAAATAAATAACTATATATGATTATTGTAAAGTGATATTGATTCTGAAATAGTATACATACACTCAAATACAATTCCACGGTAATGGCAATAATATCATCGCTCGTGCGTACGTACGGACTACCGTCTCCACGAACGTGATGAGATTCATTTTCCATGATTAACCATTCAAGAATGATTATAAAGTATATATAATGAATAATAATGAAATATATGACATAATAATGATACTGGATTTATGTATATATATGTGTATGTCATCTATTTAATTTCATTCAACTTAATAAGGAATCGAAAACAACGTTCATGCGTACGTACGGCCTACCGTCTTCATGAACGGTGTATTTCTTTCCATTTATCGATCTATTATATATATGTACATTATGAATATATATTATATATAAATAATGTTTTATATTCTGGAATTAAGTAATCACGATCTAAGTAATCATATGAATAATTACAAGTCAAAACACGGACGACAAATGGAACGATTTTAAACAAAACACTCTTTAAAATGGAATTTACAAAAGAACGGGATTATGTAATAAGTCAATAACATTATTTAAATCATTATATATGAGGTTCGGACACTTATGAAGAAAATCGGACCTAAGGTAAGGGATAACTTTTCCAATCCCGTCCTTATCCGAGATTGTTTATTTGTAAGTATTTACTGGGGTTATTGTTCTCATCCATGTCCATGTTTCCTAAAAATTGTTTCATGTATGTTTAAAGTCATTTTTACCCATTTGACTTTTACTACATGGTATGTATGGAATCTCTCTTTTACAAGGTACTTTTTGACTTTTCCAGCAAAAGTATGAGAAGATTGTTTTTTTTAACTTATACGGCACAAACAGATTTTTACAGTTTTATAAAGCCTTATTTTCTTGAAGATTCCTCAAAAATATTTCATGACTATTTTCAACAAAATCATTTTATTTTAAAATTGAATGATGTCTTGTGAAAAGTAATTGATTTTGAAGAAGAAAGGATATTTTCCTCAAGAATTCATTTCAAGTGTTTAATCAAAACCATTTTCTATCTATGATGACATTATTTCATATGTGTATTTTTCAAGTATAATGTCTCTATGATTTACATGGTTTCAATTTTCTTATGATGAAATATCCATTTGTTTTATATGGATTATATGATGATGAGATGATGTTTATGAAACCCATTTTATTCTTTGGGTTAAGATGAATGTTTTAAGTTTATTTTGTGGCACAAGTAAGAATGATTTCACTATGAGATGGGTGGGACCTATATCTCCTTCCAATGCATTGGGTAAAGATTTATATCTAATGAGATAGACATGGCTAGAACGGCAAGTTAAACTGGTTCATTAATACAGGATTGGAATGAGGAGTGAACTCGATTCAGAAAGGGACTTTGTCCACTAAGATGGTCTTGGCAGCAGTGCCTTGGCTACTATGGAAATCATATCATGTGATTAATGGTTTCCATAATTACATGTTTTATTTCCATTCTAGTTTATCATGATTAATGTTCCTTTATGATCTATGCTTTTTGTACTTCCATGTTTTATGTCATTGCTCAATCTTTTGATGTTTAAACATTATGTTCATGTTTTTAAGTGCAAATGTATATGGTATGTTTTATTTTATCCATGCTTACCCTCACTGAGAATTTGAGCTCACCCTTTTTATGTTTTCTTTTCCCCAGGATATAAAGAAGGGTTTTATGTAAGGAAAAAAGGGAAGATCTTTACGGGAGATATTGAAGATCTTTCACCACGATTAGAAGATTATATTTCGAGTTTCCAAAGACACTAAACTATTACGGTCCTTGTGTGTGTGTTTTTGTTATGTACTAAGTATTCCACAAAATTAATGTAAGTTCCATGTATGTTAAGCTCCGGGTCTCTACAGTTGGTATCAGAGGCAAAGGAGGTAGGAATGTATCCGATCCTTGGGAACTCTCACATGTGAGCATTGGATGAAGCATGGCTCTCCGCCCAAGGGCTTCATGAGGAAATGGATGCCACTGGGGATGGGGGTGTGTCCAACCCAGGGGGTGTAGCCTCCCATGGAGTGCCCTGATAGGTATCAATTATAGTCCACTGGAAGTAATTCCAGACCGTTATAGTTGGTATCAGAGGAAAGGTTTAGTCAACCTTTGGAAACTAGGATGCGAAAACGTTAGTGAGATCCCTAGAGATATTTCTATGTTATGTCTAGGGATGTCCCTAAGGATAAGTATACGTATAGGATATATTCCTAGAACTATGGTAACGATCTTAGAATTAAACCTAAGATGTTAGATATTGAGGATACTCCCCCTTTACTATGTTGTTTTCCCTAGCATGATTTTTGCCTCTCACACTATTCTTTTTGGGTTTTAGAAAATGGATGGAAACAGGAAGATTCATGATAATGGAGGATATGACGGACAATGGAATGATATTATTCATGAGAAACCAAATGAAATGGTATTTGGAAGTCCAAACATCGTTATTATGCCTAATCAACAATCATATAATATGATCAATAATCTCAACATTGGTAAGTTTCCCGACTCAGATAATAAGAGAAATATGGAGGTTCATGATGATCATAGAGGAAAGAAAGTTCAATTTCCCTCATGTAAATCATGTGGGAAGAGGCATCAGGGAGATTGTTTCAAGGGAACTGGAAGATGCTTTCGGTGTGGAAAAGAAGGACACAGAGCCAGTAAGTGCAAAGGAAAAGGTTTAGTTAACACCATGGATGAGGATAATGGTATTGCTACGACATCAACAATGGTTAAATGTTTTAAATGTGGAATGTACGGGCATTATGAAAACCAATGCCCTAAGGGAAAGTCTCATGAAGAGAATCAGTACGACCGTGAGGGTAGTATTTATGTTGATGATGATGAAGAGAGTACAAATGATATGTGAGATGAAAGAATTGTTAAAGATCGGTCAATGGTTTAAGAAGGTAATGGAATGATTGCTTGTTTATCAAGTGTAATGTTGTATAAGTAATCTCATGGTACTATGGAATAAAGAGACATATAAGGATTGTTACACTGTTGTCTTTCCTTGAGTTTTGAAAGTGTATGATTAATGGTACCAGTATCCATGAAAGGTTATTCAAATATTTTTGGAATGTATATGATATGCGCATAATGAAGCGATAAGGAGAAAATTAAATGTTTGATAGTATTCAAGAGCTCATGACTGATATAAGGGTAAGGATATATCATGGTTTGAGTATATAGAATTTTTGGATTTTGGAAAGAGTTAACTTTTGACAGCATTCATGTTTTCACTAAGGTTTAATGGGTAATCATTTTTCAAGAGAATATATGATTTAGTTATTCACATGATTGGAATGTGACAAACAAGATATATGGGGGATAAATGATGGTATTCACATGCTTGGTTGATGACATTTCAAGTAATCATTTTCTTTATACTATGAGCTTGGACCGAAGTATTTTAGATAAGCCTAAATATTGGAATGGATTATATTGGACATAAGTTTGTTTTTTTTAAGGATAGAACTTTTTTTTGATATTATTGATGGGATGTTATAGTAATGTAGTTTTAGAAAAAGGACAACATGCAGGATGGGTGACAACCCATTGCGTCAGACAAGGCTGTGGAAATTGAACCCACAACTGAAGTGTGACTGGCCTTTATCGCCTACCACTAGCCTACAGGAAGTCCCTGGTTAGTAGAAACTAGTTTTATTTTATTAAGCGGTATGATATATGAAGTATAAGTTCATTTTTGGAACCATATACAATTAATCTAACCATATGATGGACTTATAACTTTTTCAAACCTTTTGTTTGAAACAGATGGAATGACCCATCATTCTATCACATAATCTGTTGACACATCATGAATAACAAATTAAACTTCATTTCTTTAAGGGATGAAGTGGAAATTGTTCAATTCACGAACAACAGTGAGATTGTACCAAAATCAAGTAAGTATTTCTTTTAATTCATCCACTTTAGAGAAATGATCTTGAAAATCAAAAATGTTGTCATAGTGACCTTATATCCGATTAATCAGATGGTACCTTAGATCATAACAAATTTATGGCTTTGTGATTGTTGGATTTTTCATAGCCATGTTCTCTACCACTCTTCATCAGAACTCGATGGTTAGATTTTTCTTCCATATCCGTATTTTCACATATGTTCTCCTACGTGGAAACCCAGTGATGAGTTAATTTGGGTAACCGTTACATTTCATACTTTAGTTTTTAAAGCCATGTTTTGGTATTCCTTTTTACGATGTGGGTTTCTATTAAACAAACTTTTGAGTAGTAAACCATTTATAACCCCGAAAAATTTTAAGGGAAAAATTCATTTTAAGGGGGGTAGAATGTAACACCACGAGATTTTATGAAAAATATTCTTTTAATTTCATTAATGTCTTGTGTTGTATGCTACACCAAGATTACCTTGCACTATACACAACACTATTCTTGGATCGTGTTACACACAATTTTGATAATAGTTATTCTATGCAACATTGAGTATATATATATATATATTCAATGTATAAATGAAATATGGTTGGATTCTGTTATACGAAACAATGAAGGATTCTTTCACAACACGCAACCCTGACTTGGCTTGCGTTACACGCAATCGCGACCTTCCTTGATAGCGTGTGTTGTACGCAATACCGGGTTTTACTAAACAACAATATATTATTATAATATTTTTATGAACTATCCGTTATGAATAGTATTAACTAAATTTTGAATTTTATAACATTGTTATTCATCTTAAACATTTTCTAGAACATGGTATAAGAACAAAATAAATTTTTTGGGTAAAATAAGTATTTTTCAAAAAATGCAGTTTTGCTGCCTTTTGATGGTGCACCAACATTAAATCTAGTTTTTGACATTTTTATAAGATCAATTTGACAAAATAAAATTCTTCTTTGGAATCAAGAAATAAAAATTTACTTTGGAAAAATTTTTCATATTATTCTGGTAACTTTCATATTTTGATGAATAGAAAAACACGCTATATTTTAATTATAAACAACTTTTTTTCATCGCAATAATTTATATGGTTAAATTATAATATTGAATGGTTTTAAAGTATAAATAGAATATATTTTTACCATTTAATATAATTTATGTCATTATCATTGATTTTTCATTAAATTCGTTGGTTAAATCAATTCAATCTTTTGCAATGTTTTAAAGAAAAACCCGTTTTCTTCCGATAATGGGATTAATTTTAATTTAATTTCTGAAACATTTGTGTATTGAATTTGTAAAAATGGATTTAATATTTTTAATCATTGAGTCCAAATTATTTTAATATGCTACTTTTTATTTTTGGGAATTATGAATAGTAACTACGATAAATTTTATTTACCATAGTTAAAGGTAAATCGGGTAATTAAGGGTAAATATCATATAATAAAATTATCCTAACACATGCCAAAATTCTATTTGATGGCTAAAAGTAGACCCATATAACCTAAGGGTCGGATTAGATTCATTTTATGGACTTTTGACCATGAAAATAATTTAATTATTATTAAAACCAAAGAAAGTGACAACATGTCACTCTCTTAAATCTTATAAGTATAATAATTTTAATTTAGTGATAAACATCATAAAACTTAGAACATGAATAGTCTCCAGAAATCTAATAAAATTATCTACATCATTATAATTTATTTAGAATTTTTAGGGACTAAATAATTGTCACTAATGGTGATACATTAATGATATAGAAATTATTTATTAAGTGAAAAATAAGTAATATAGTTTTTATTGAAATAATAATACCCATTAAAAGGCCCAAAAACCTGAACAAAACTTATTGGTAGTGTATATCTACTCCTTAATCATCCAATTACCTAATATATAACCGTTTGGAGACTTATATAAGTGATTATGACACTTAGTTTATTTTATTTTAAATGATGCCAAAGTTGTCACCTTCATAATTTAACAATTTACATATTGTGATTTTAAGATGATAAATTCGAGTAAAAGTATTATTGTAAAAGGTAATAGATTTATATTCATCATAGGATTTTATTTTTAATTTTTATGCAACAAATAAGTATATTAAATAATTATACAAAAATTTTGTATTAATTATTTTATTAAGAGATAATCCAAATAAATGGTTTTAAAAATAATAAAATAAATATTATATGAACTGTTTAATGTGATCCAATAATTTAATAGATACATATAACCTTTTATGAATCTATTAAAGCTTTTATTTATAACATATATTCTGTATATAGTTTATTTAAATTCAAATAAATGAATAGTGTCAAAATTGACACTATTGTTATTTTATAAAAATAACATATTATAAAAATGTTTAAAAATCACAAAAATATTTAAAAATTATAAATTTATATTTATATTTTCTATAATCTTATAAAGTAACCAATTATGGAAAATTCACAACAAATAAGTTATTATTTTTTATAATTTAAAATTTAGAATTTTATTACCACAAACAAACTTAAATAGATTAAATAAGGATAAATCAAAATGATAAGGTTGAAAATAAGATCCAAACATGTCTTAATATTATTTTTTGATGATATTACAACCCTATCTCATCTAATCTTCTAATATGAGTCTTTTATGAAGGTTTTTAAGTGGGGATAGATTTATTATAAATTAATATTTTTAAGAATTCCAAAGGTGCCCCTCTCCTCCCTTATAAAAGGGCACCTCCTCCCTCTGTTCCTCACACCACTTTGAGCCTTCATGATCAGACAAACCCTGTCCAATTCTCTTCTCCACTTCCCTAGAAACATCCTAGAGGTTATGGTCTTCTTCAAAGACCAATATTAATTCCCTAAGAGGAGGTTTCAAAAAGGCGCTTCAAAGGAGAGGTAATGTCCGTTACCGATTCTTTCAACTTTATTTCTTCTTCCACTTCTTCTTATTTAGTTGTTTCATTATGAAGTAATAAAATCATTATCAATCATATACTTATATTTTATTATAATTATGAAACAACCATATTTCACCATCTATCCATCCTACGGAAAACGAAAATCACCGTGCGTGCGTACGTACGGAATACCGTCTCCATGCCATGGTGTAATTAGTTTTTCCACCACCACTATACATTGATGGGTATAATGGTGTAAATAAATAACTATATATGATTATTGTTAAGTGATATTGATTCTAAAATAGTATAAATACACTCCAATACAATTCCACGGTCATGGGAATGATATCATCACTCGTGCGTACGTACGGACTACCGTCTCTACGAACGCGATGAGATTCATTTTCCATGATTAACCATTAAAGAATGATTATAATGTATATATAATGAATAATAATTAAATATATGACATAATAATGATACTGGATTTATTTATATATATATATGTATGTCATATATTTAATTTCATTCAACTCAATAAGGAAACAAAAACAACGTTCATGCGTACGTACGGCCTACCGTCTCCATGAATGGTGTATTTATTTACATGTATCGATCTATTATATATATGTATATTATGAATATATATTATATATAAATCATTTTTTATATTCTGGAATTAAGTAATCATGATCTAAGTAATCATATGAATAATTACAAGTCAAAACACGGACGTCAAATGAAACTATTTTAACCAAAACGATCTTTAACATGGGATTTACAAAATAAAGAGATTATGTAAGTAGTAAATAACATTATTTAAATCATTATACAGAAGGTTCGGACACTTACGAAGAAAATCAGACCTAAGGTAAGGGATAACTTTTCCAATCTCATTCTTATCTGAGATTGTTTATTCGTAAGTATTTAATGGGTTATTGTTCTCATCCATGTCCATGTTTCTTAAAAATGGTTTCATGTATTTTTAAAGTCCTTTTTACCCATTTGAATTTTGCTACATGGTATGTATGGAATATTTCTTTTACGAGGTACTTTTTGACTTTTCCAGCAGATGTACGAGAAGAATGTTTTTTTAACTTATACGGCACGAACGTATTTTTACGGTTTTATAAAGCCTTATTTTCCTGAAGCTTCCTCCAAAATATTTCATGACTATTTTCAAAAAAATCATTTTCTTTTAAAATTTCATGATGTTTTGTGAAAAGAAATTGATTTTGAAGTTCCTCAAGAATTCATTTCAAGTGTTTTATCAAAACCATTTTCTGTCTAAGATGACATTATTTCATATGTGTATGTTTCAATTATAATTTCTCTATGATTTACATGGTTTCAATTTTCTTATGATGAAATATCCATTTGTTTTATATGGATTATGTGATGATGGTATGATGTTTATGAAACCCATTTTATTCTTTGGGTTATGATGAATGTTTTAAGATTATTTTGTGGCACAAGTAAGAATGATTTCACTATGAGATGGGTTGTACCTATATCTCCCTCCAATGCATTGGGTAAAGATTTATATCTCATGAGATAGACATGGCTGGAACGACAAGTTAAACCGGTTCAGTAATACAGGACTGGAACGAGGAGTGAACTTGTTTCAGAAAGGGACTTTGTCCACTAAGATGGTCTTGGAAGCAATGTCTTGGCTACTATGGAAATCATATCATGTGCTTAATGGTTTCCACAATTACATGTTTTATTTCCATGCTAGTTTATCATGATTAATGTTCCATTATGATCTATGCTTTATATAATTCCATGTTTTATGTCATTGCTCATGCTTTTAATGTTTAAACATTATGTTCATGTTTTTATGTGAAAATGTATATGGTATGTTTTATTTTATCCATGCTTACCCTTAATGAGCATTTGAGCTCACCCTTTTTATGTTTTCTTTTCCCTAGGATATAAAGAAAGGTTTTAGGTAAGAAAAAAAGGGAAGATATTAATGGGAGATATTGAAGATCTTTCACCAAGATTAGAAGATTATATTCCGAGTTTCAAAAGACAGTAAACTATTATGGTCATTGTGTGTGTGTTTTTTTTATGTACTAAGTATTCCGCAAAATTAATTTAAGGTCCATGTATTTTAAGCTCCGGGTCTCTACAATGTGGCTCCAAAAATTAATTTTATGGTGCTTAGTTTCGAAGTACATTTTTGTGTGTGGTATGACATAATTATATTGTTGATAGATGAGGATATACACATACATTATCATTTGGAGATGGTTATGGACTCGTGTGGGCATGTTCTGATGGTTGTGGAAATGCCTTTGTGTGCATGAAAGCATCTTGATTATGTGAGGTGATGATGTGCTGACAGTTGGAGATTATAATATTCAGAATGATTCATATAAGGAAATTAAAACGTGGGTTAGTCTATTAAGTGTGTTAAAAAATTTATAAACCACATCCAGAATTTCATTTTAGAAATGGAAGGTGCATTTTAGAAATTGAATTGGGATTTTTAGGAAAGGTTAGTTTGTGCTTAGTTCTTGCATGGATGAAAACTATGCATAGATTATTGTTAGTTTTTGATAATGAGGATTGGTTATTATGATTATTATTGTTTCCATGGTTGTCTGGGTATGGTAATTTAGGGACTATGTTAGGTGTGTTGTGGGAGTGTGAGTTTGATGTGATGTTGGGATTTTCTGACAGTAGAGGTGCCAATAATTTGAAGATGGTAGTGGTATGATGAATATTGTAGTGGGGATATACATATATCTAATGAGTTATCAGGTGATGGAATAATATGTCTTTTGGTTGGATAGTATTTAGTAATCACCCTATTGGTGTTTTAGTTATGATAATGGGAATTGGGTTGGGCTTTAGTCGGTTGAGTGCCATGAGTTGGAGGTTTTCCTTGGTTGTGTTTCATGAATCTAGACACTGAGTGAGGCCACTAGCTATAATTGGTGACAAACATAGTTTGGTAGGTTTTGATGAATGACCATCAATACTTTTTCGTTATTGGACGTATTATGTAGGGGAGGTTGTAATATCCTGCATTATCTTGAGTTGAAATTTTCAAAAGAAATTTCAATATTCATTTACTAGACAAATCAAATAAAAAAGAGAGACTTGGAATGATGCTATAAGAGTTGGAATGACTCAAGGTGATATTTTTGGATGAGTAATCAGTATTTGGAGGAAGTTTGGTTGTTCATATGAGCCTTACGATCCATGGGGTATGTTTCAAGAAGCCGTGATCTATTTTTCTCAAATGTATGGTTTGTTGTGCACGGTTTAGAACTAACTATGAGACGCCTTGACGTTCAGGCTGTTTTCAGTTCATTTTGAACTTATTATAGTTATGTTACATGGTTATAACATAGTTTAGGTTAAAACATTATAGGTCGTAAAGATAATGATGACGGTGAACATTTTCTGCATGTTTTCAGACAAAACATGCACCTTTCTATATAGGGGAGGTAGTTTTAAAAGAACGATTGGAACACAGTTTGACTAACCATGAACACTAACCATATGAGGAATTTTTTAATGACCATTGAAGGGTGTATAGGTTTCTCACAGTTAGGAAATCCATTTGGCTCCCTTTAATTTTATTAAAATGAGGAAATTAAAAATATTACCACTTAGTATTTTTGGCCACCACACTCTTCCTACCATAATCATCATGCACAGACCCAGGGTGATCCCAACCCCTTAATCAATATCCAACTCTTTACACAATGTGTGTTTGTAGAGATATTTTTGAATTTTCAAGGATTTAATCCCTCTTCGAAAACCTATTATCTCTTCTTTCTTCCCCTCTCCAATTATAGTTTTCAAAGATATAGTATTTTTTAGTGATCCCACTAGATAATAGTGGAATAAACCATTTCTTATGTAGATGTTGGATGATTTACAATGAGAAGATCCCAAGATGAATTCCACTATGTTTATATTTATTTCATTATGTCATGATACTATGGAGAATTATCATAGTCTTTTCATAGTGACATATTTTAATTAATTATTTTATTGGTGTGTCATCTTTGGGTATTTATAGTGAATGGTATTGGGAGTCCACTGTGGACCACCAAAAGAGGTTTCTTTGACTTCACTAAGAGGTGAAAACACAGTGAGATTGGTGACTACTATGAAATTTTAATTTAAACCATTATGTTAATAATTAAATGATTTGATTAAATGTATGTTTTTTTCATTGAATGATTTTATATCTTGGATGTCGTAGATGAGTTTTTTTGGATGCTGAGGATATTGGAAATGCCTTTTTCATGCCACCGAGCATTGGAATTGTTATTTAAATCATCATTTATGAGGTATGTGGTCTATGATATTTACCCATTTTTTTTGGTAAATATTTACTTGTGTATAAAGTATATTCCTTAAAGAAATTGCGTGATGTGTTTTCACATTTGGTTTAAGTTAAATGTTTTGGGTCCATGATTGATGCCTTAGAACTTCTATGAACCCTGTTGGATCTATAGGTCATTATGAAGAAGGTCCTACAACCCACCATGGGAAGATCCATCCTTTCAAAATTGATCATTTTTTTGTTTTGAGTTTTCTAAAATTCTTAAGAAGCTATTTAAATGGTTTTAACTATTGGCATTCGGTTTTGAATTGATTTTCGATTTCAAGGGGGATAAGTTTATTAGTGGATTTGGTTATATTGAGAGGTTTTTACCACTATGTAATTTTAAAAAGGGGTTTAGGTGGATTTAATAAATTGATTTGAAATGAGTGTGTGTTTCCCCTTTGGGTGAAAATGCCTTGACAAAGCCATTAATTTTTTTTGATGGACAATAATTATTTAGCATTATTTTGTTTGTTATAGAGGAATTCCAGGTTTTAATGGTGGATTTAAACTGTTCAAAATGGATGGATGACATAAATTATTTTATAAATAGTTTAGTATTTTTTTTAATATTTGACAGTTCATGGCATTCCAAGCCATGTAATGGTAATTAATCTTTTTTTGGGACATTAGTAGATGTTGGGGTGGGTTAGGTGTTAGAATATCTTCTCAGGCACAAGTAGTATACTATATGGAATAAGTGTTGGAATGAGGCTCTAGGTAATGATAATATTATTTATTATTTAGGTTTAAAACTGATTCTCTAAGAAATGATGGTATACTAGATTTCATGGACGGTGGACTCTAAATCTATAGTTTAGGTGATGGATTGATTATACATGCACTATTGTTATAATGGGTGATTAGAATGTCATACATGATGCACTATGTAATTATCAATATAATTTTACATGGTTTAGGTGTTGGAATGAGTTTACATGCATCATTAAAATTTATCCATGGTTGAGAATCCATAATGAAACTATGGGAACTGATAAATGAAGAACATGATAAAGATACATTAGATTGTTATTTTATGATTCATGTGTTAAATGATAAATGAATACCCTTTTTAATTTATATACAATGTGTATCACCCTATTTTATGAATTATATGATTGGTTGTGGTTTCTGTGGATTTTGTTAGTTTGAGTTTCATTCAAAATCTGAGGTAATATAGGTAAATCACAAAATGGTTGTTTGAAATCTATCTCATTTTGTGTACTATTTATTTATCCCACAATTTATCTACTTAAATAGTTTCTCTTATTGGTATTTTCTTTAGACACCATTTTTGGGGACATCTATAAGTTTACTCACACCCATAAATGATCCACCATTTCACATGGGTACCTAAGCTACCCTCACATGTTTATTATAGGAGGGAGTTTGGGATGGGGCCTGAGGTTGAGTTTTATATGATTGGGACTGATGTCTTAGATGGTATCATGTGGTTGTATGATGTTTTACTTGGATATATCTAAAAACTCTTTTTATTTTTCTTATTTTATTTTTTCCTTTTATGTAATTTTCCTATTGGTTGTTTAGTGGTTTGTGTGTTATGGTTGTTTGGGCCTGAATGCATTTAATTATCAGTATAGACATTCTATACTAATATTCACCCATTTCTTATTATTTTTTAGATTTTTATGTCCATTTGTTCCATCTTTATACTATGATGTGTATTATTATTGGTTAAATAAATTTTTATTGATCACTCTAAAATGGGGGTATAATCTCCTCATAATACCACCTTGGACCCCCAATGCTAGTATCCAGCCTCTCGCATAAGAGGTGGCATGCCTGAGGTAATATAGTGATCCAAATTAGATAACTGATTTAGTGTCTCCTAGGTGGGTACGTTATAAGAATAAATTCCCAAAACCATTATCCATGTCTTATATATTTTTGTTTTTGGAAAATACCAATATAAGAAGCCTTAAATAGTTTTTCAAAAGTGGTTATCCAAGGAGAAGGTATATCTTCTAACCATGTTCTGTTATGTTTATTTCTTCTTAAAACATCCCCGAATATTCTATATCTATATTAACATAAAAATTTATATTATTAAAAGTTTATCATGATAATAGAACAACCATAATCTGTCTTCTTTCCATCAACTAAAAATGGAAAACAATATCCGTGAGTAAGTGATGACTACCACCTCTAAGGACAACATATTTAATTTATCAGCATCAACTCACATGCATGGATATAAATATGGATTAAATGGGTAATTATTATATTTACAAGGTAATTATTATTTTGTAAATATAATCCATTATCTACCTTATTTCCCTTTAATCTATTGGAATGTGAGGACATTTCTTTTGTATAAGTGTGTATTACCACATTCATGAATGATGTCTTTCAATTTTTATCACTACCTTAAATTGAAGATTGTAAAAGTGGATTTAATGAATAAATATTTTTTTATGTAATTATTTTGATTATGGAAAGGTTATAGAACTTCTTTGAGACCTGTTTTTCCTTCTTCAATAAACAGAATTTGTTTTGGACCGAACAACCACAAAACTACTGACATAACTTATAAAATTTAGTAACAAAATAAAACTTGATAGTAAATGAAATAAAATGATTAATAATAAATAAAAAATATTTGAAAGGATATAAATTATTTAAGTAATTAATATCAGTTTGTTATTCAATAAATTAAATAATGCACATGGAGAGTTGGGACTTGAGATGAGGGATTTTTCATCAAAAACATGTTTTTTAATGTTTTAAAGTATTACTTATAAATATTCATATTCTATATATATATTTATTATATTAAATGATTTAACAATGTTATAATATATAATAAAAATTAATGAATAAGATAATTTTAAACTATCATTTATTTCCTTGGTCAAGGTTTTAAAAGAAATCTTTTTATCATTTTCTATTAAGGTCATTGTTAATTTTCCTTGAAAAGTGGGAAAAGAATAATTTTAAATGAATATTTCCCATATAATTTTCATAGAAATATAACCATTATATGTTATTATGATTCATTTTTATGTTTCAATGGGTTTTAATAGAATTCAATACTCCCATATTTTTTTTAAGATTATACATTTTTAGAATTTTTTTAAAATAAATATTTATTTTATCTTATTTTTATGATAAAACTAAAATGGATTTTTATTATGGGATAAAGTGACAATTCATATTAAATTTATACCATAAATGATTTATTTTAGGTTGTTTACTCCTGTTATTGTTCATTGAAATTATATATAATTGTGAGTACATCAAATATAATACTGCAATATATTAAGCAACGATATGTTTTTCAGAGAAATAATATAGTAATTAACTTGGTATGTTATTAAATTATAAGAGTAATTATAAAAGTGATTTTAAGGGAGGTATAAGTATAATGAATCATGATTTCTACATGTTTTTTTTGTTTTAAATGAGGTATTTTTGGAAAAGTTTTGATTTAATGTGGCTAGATTTTGATTTTATGATTAATGGAAATTTAATGATCTCTTAAAGGTCAAAAATTATTTTTAAGGCAATGTTATCTTTTCTTGATTTATCATTTTTTCTTGAATACTTTCTGATTTATTTTTTATAAGTGATTAATTATTAAAATATTTAAATTAAGAAATTAATTTTCATGATTGATGATATGTTTTATATCAGTTAAAATTTATTTTTTAAGGGAAATATTTTTTCAAATGTTTTCAAGTATTTCAATGGCCTAAAGAGAGTTATTTTTCATCTATATCACTTAATGATAATTTTTTCCATCCTACAATCTCAAATGTTTTTTAGGGTTTAATTAGGATCAGTAATGTTAGGAAATCTACATTTTTATTTGAAAAGAAAACAGTGTGTTATGAAAAAGAACTTGTTATTTTGAAAAATAATATACACTATATAGAATTGTTTACATTGTTATATATTGGTTTCTATAATTTTATAAAAATATAAACCTAAAAGAATAAGGGAATATATTAATTTTCCATAGTCTCAATTAAAATCAAAATTATGGTTTGGTTAATTATGGTTCATTATAGTTACTATAAAATCCAATAAAAAAAATATGTTTTTAGCATAGGATCATGGTGTACGGGTATAAGGAATCACAATTAGTATCAAATAATGGGTTATATAACATTATAGGTTAGGTTTTTTTAATAATATAAACATTATGGATTATAATATTTAGTTATATTTTCATGAGATATTTATTTAGTGTTTATTATTTTAATCATCTAATTTATTTCGGATTTAGAATGTTTTCTGTATAGAAAATAAGATGAATTATGTAGGAAGTAAAAAAAGGAAAATTATAACAACCATTTTCTTTTTTATTACATTCATACATGTTTTAACTAAATTGATTTACACTTAATAAAACCAGAAATATTGATAAGTCTAGTGTCATGGAAAATTAGGAACATTACATAACAACTTAAAACTTTAAATATAACAACATTATTGAAAACTTCCTTCAAAAGACAACAACATTCAATTGTAATTAATATTGCATGGGATAACTGGAGGATGTACATTAGAAAAGAGTGAGATATAAAGAAATATAAGTGTTTAAACATGGAATAACATGAATATAGTAATACATGTTAGGAAAGTCATATCAACGAGGCATAAAGGAAAATGTATCAGAAATCCTGATATAACTTGAAATCTATGACATAGAAATTTGGAAACAACTTAAAACATTTCATCATTTGTAAAGCATAAACAACCTTCAAATCATAGTGTAAAAATTCCCATAAATTAATCAGGTAAAACCCCATCCCAGAATTATGTATCATGATACTAATGATTACCCAATGTATTGAAGTTCTATAAAATTCTGGGTGCACCCGTCACTTTTATCTCCTTCTCATGCTTACGTGTGCCACATAGATCATGAAGCATGAATAAATTCATCATAATAATTAATTTCATGATCAAAGGGTGTGGAATAAAAACATTTATGTCCTCAATAAAAAATTATATGTGTATAAAAGTGAACACCCTTCATAGAGTAATTTCTATGGTATTCACTACATGACAACTTTGGCATGGAAAATCACGTTGCAATTTTTAGAGCATAATGATGTGGCATAAAAATTCATAAAAATGTATTATGAGAGAAAAAGGGGTATATAATAATATATAAATGAAATATAAAGTAAAAGGGTCTTATAAATACATGTATAAATAAGAGGAATTTGGAAAATAGATGGGGTAACATAGTAATGAAACTTTAAGAAAGATGAGCAATGGAGTAACTCTTACGAAATTTCGGCATGGTAACAGGTGTAAATGGGGAGGATTAATGAGAGATAAACAAATCAATAATCATTAAAACCTAATAATTGAACTATGGGGGAGGTGGTAAAACATAACCCATCATTTTTAATTCAAAATAAAAGGGAGTAACAGTATAAGGAAACTTGGTTAAAAAAGAGATTATAAAGAACCCTTACTTGAGTGTGTGACATAAAAATCTTGAAGATGGGATTCCTGAGATTTTAGGGAACCTTGGGAGGATTTTAGAGAGGGGAGGAAAGAGTAAAGACTTTCTCCAATTATTTTGGGTGAAGATAAGTGGGAGTTTTGGTGTGTTCATATATGGAATGAGAGGGGAATTCTTTAATATTCCACAAACATATGTTTTGGAATCTATATAATTAAATATTCTAAAACACAAATCTTTTAAGGGTTTTTACACATTTTTTATTCCATCTATGAGTGAGAAAGTTTATTTTATATATCCATGCGCCAAATAAATTAAAATATTATCCTTGATTATGTGGATGTGAATCACATTATTAAAGAAATGAACTTAAAATCATAAAATATATTAAACATTTCAGTGCATTCACTAAGGACTTATAAAATAAACCAAAAATATATAAAATCACATCACTTTTATATTAAATCATATATTTTTTCGAATATTCATTTTATAGTGTTTATTAGATCAATATTCAACCATTATGATGTCATAAAATACATTATATATTTATATAGAAATTATATTTTACCAAAAAATTCAACTGTCTTAGAAAATTTTGAAAAATTCACTGTTGGATAATTTTAACATCCTGATTCCCAAAAAAAATAATCATTTTATCTAAATAATTTTATAAATATGTGAATTTTCACTTTTAAAATGAACACTGACATTTATCTAAAATTGACTGGTTTTGAAAAAAATAGTTTCAAACCATAATAAATATTTCCTTTGACATAATAAATATTGTATGATCATTTATATTTAATAAAATTAATTTAATGATAATATTTTATTAAAATATTATTTATTTCAAAAGTCCATTAATTCTGCAAAATAATTTCTTAATTGGATTTGAATATTAACCAATGAAACTATTTGTGCTTTAAAATTAAATTAAAAAGTAACAATAATAGAATGATAGTATATTCATTATTCTATAATAAATGAGGTAAATAATAATAATTATTGGGTCTTGATACATATCCATTTGTTACACTAATATATTCCCTAAGCGTAAGGTGTGCAATGGTGGGGCTTTCATGCGGCCATTCGGTGAACATGGTTTGGGCCTTGATCTCGATGAGCTTGAAATTATCTCGTAAATAGTTTCTCTCATTCTTAAGTTGTTGGATCTAATCTTGGGTTTGGTCTCAAGAATAACCTAGATATGATATCTCCATTACAAGTTCCTATAAATGGGATTTATAGGGAATGATCCTACTGGATGAGGCCATCACCTCCATTGTTTTTGTTGAAAGAAATTTTTTTATACCCTATATTTATACAAGTCATGTGATCACTATTCAATGACTATATTATAAATGGTGATGATAATTAATAGTCATTAAAATCCAAGTGGATATAATCAAATAAATAGGATGTATGAATTTTCTATATCCATTTTACAAAACAAGACATTTAATTAAATCAAAAGGGATATTTCACTTATAATAGTTCTGGTCATTGCAATATTCCCCCCTTAAGAAATTTTTCCCTCTATATTTTTATTAACCACATTAGAAAAAATTAGGTTAACTTTTTTTCATCTCCTCCTCCAGTTCCCACATTACTCCTTCAGACATGTTGTTTCTCTACAATACTTTGACCATGTTCATTTTCTTGTTCTATAGTACTTTGTATCTAAGATATATGATATTTAATAGATTATCCTCTTAAAAGAGGTCATTGTCCAATGGCACCACCTCTATATTGTGTACATGAGATGTGTCTACTATGTACTTTCTCAATACGGATACATAGAATTCATCATGTACTTGTGATGTGTAAGGTGGGAGTGCTAGTCGGTAGGCCACTGCTCGGAAGTGATGAAAGATCTCAAAATGGATGATGTACCTTGGAATAAGCTTTCCCTTATTCCCAAATCTCATTACTCTGTTACATGGAGATATTTAGAGGAATAACATGTCTTTAACACCAAAATCTAGGTCTTTTGGGCAATTGTCATCATTGGTTTTCTGTCGACTCTAAGTAGCCTTGATATGTTACTGAATGGTCGTAACCTTCTCCACCATTTCCTCGACCATTTAAGGACCTTACAGTTTGCGTTCCCCTACATCATCCCAGCATGTAGTTGTTTTTCAACTATTCCCATTAAGGGATTAATAAGAATACATTTAGATAATTGAGTGGAAACTTTTGTTATAATGGAACTCAACCAAATGAATATGTTGATCCCATCCTCCTTTAAAGTACATTATGATTACTCTCAACATATCCTCAAGTGTCTAGATAGTATGCCCATACTGGACACCAGTTTAAAGGTCATAGGTCATGCTGAAGTTTATCTCAGTATTCAAATCATGTTGTAGACACGTCTAGAACTTAGAGGTAAATCTTGGATCTTGATCGGATACAATCGATATTGGTACACCATACAACCCCACCACTTCTCTAATTTAAATCTATGCAAGTTTATCTATTAATAAATCTTATCAAATCATAATGAAGTGTGAAGTCTTTGTATGATGATCCACCAAAACCCAGATATAATCGTTTTCAATAGATTTCTTCGAATTCTTGGTGACAATGTACATGTTGATGTTTTCCCAGTTCATATAGGTATGTGTAATGGTTGCATCATCCCCTTAGATATTTTCCTTTCTGTGTTCACTTTCTGACATATGATACCTCTTGATGTATATTATTTGATTTCCTTCTTTATATTGTCCCACCAATTGTGCTCCCAAAGATCACAATATATCTTTGTGCTTCCAGGTTAGATAGAGGAGGATGAGCTATGTGCATCGTCAAACAAATCATTCTTTAACTAAAGATTTGATGGTACACATAGTATTGACCCAAATATTACAATAACTTCTTTATTAAAATTGAAATATGAGGATTTACCTTTTCTAATATTTTCTACTTCCTTATGAATTCCCACATAATATATTTGAGCATCCTTTAACCTCTCAAAAAGAGACAGTTGAGAGATAATTTGTGAAAGGATTGATGATGTTCCTTCTATTGTGATTCCCATGTCCATCATATTCAAGTCTAATGAGATAATATCCTTCTAAATTCTCATAAATGAAAGAGTTGGTGGATCCTTTCTACTTAGAGAATCTTCCAATTTATTCGATTTCCATGAATGGAAGTTAATTGAGCATTCAATGGGAATATATAATTGAGGATTTTTTGATCCGTATATATTTCAAACTTCTCCCCAAAGAGGTAATGTCGCCAATTTTTTAAATTGGATATAACTACATCCAAATCTAGATCATGTGTTGGATAGTTATTCCTATTAACATTCAACTACCTTGAAGCATAGGCAATTGATTTTTCATATTGCATCAATAGAAATTCCATGCCCTTCTTCGAATCATCACTAAATACCACAAAAATCATTCCACTTGTGGTAGTGTGAGTACAAGTGTAGTGATAAACCTCCATTACAACTCCTTGAATCTCTATTTGCATTCAAAATTACAAGAAAACTCGACTCCCTTCAGAGTTAGCTTGGTTATAGGGTTTTAAAATTGTGAGATATTTCTCACAAATCAATGATAATACCCAGCTAAGCCAAGGAAACCATAGATATATATCACATATATTGGCCTCAACCATCCTTTAATTGCCGTAGTCTTTGAAGGGCCCATAGATATACAATTTCTTATGATTATATGCCCCAAGAACGGGACTTCATTCAACCAGAACTCACATTTTCTTTACTTGACATAATTATTTTCCTTTCAAAAGTTATTTAACACATTAATTAAATATTCCTCATACTCTATCTTAATTTTGGATTATAATATAATATTATCAACAAATACTACCAAAAATTTGGATACGTAATATCTAAAGACTTCATTTATCAAGTCTATGAAGATTTATGGAACATTAGTGAGTCCTAATGGAATCACTATGAACTAATAATGCCTGTACCTTCTATAAAGAGAAGACTTGGTGATATCCTCCATATTCACCCATACATGGTAATATACCAACACAGATCCACCTTGGAGAATTATTGTTCTCCATGAAGCTGATCAAGAAATACTTCAATTCATGGAAAAGGATACATGTTCTTTTTGATGATTTTGATGAGATTATGATAATCAATATGAAGGCACATTGGCCCATCTTTCTTCTTGACAAAGTGGACTGGCGCACCCCATTATGAAGAACTAGGGTGGATAAACCCTTTATCTAGATTCTCATGTAGTTGTTTTTTAGCTTCTCGAGTTACATAAAATCCATTATATACGGATTCTTGGATATGGTAATTCCTTATGTATAAGATCAATCAATAATTAAACATCTCTACTAGAAGGAAGACTAAGAAATTCCTTGGGAAACACATCAACGAATTACCTCACATCAGGAATGTCGTTAAGGATGGATCCTTGCTTAGAATTGATCATCTGAGAAGGATACACATGCTCATATGTAAGTAATATCCATTCCTGGGATGATAGGTCTAATAAAGATTCAACCTCCTCTTAGAACTTGTATAGAATCATGGGTTTATTTTCCAAAGGGAGATTGATTCCGATATCAAAAAATTATGTTAGATCTATGTAGTTAAATCCAATCCGTGCCATGAATTTCATCAAATCCCACCAAGGAAATTATGATAAGGATTGATGGAAAGTTCCATCCACAAATTTTTATAAGGGTAGGATTAATATACATGAAATTCTATAATTTCCCCATTGAACATTTTCACTGAAATCTCTACTTCTATTATTTGTGGTGGTGTTTTGATTGTTCTTCTAAAAAATTGGGATTAAAAAGAATACGTAGAACCAGAATCAAAAAGTACATTCTCTATTCTTGTCTGAATAACTAGCATAATTTTCACCACTTAATTTTGAGGATGCACATCGATGGTAGTGATGGAAAATGATCTCTCTTGATTCCTTAGAGTTTGTTGGTTTCATTAGAAAACCCTTGGCATAGTGAATTGGTTTGAGAAATTCCTTGGTTCCTTGAAGTTACAGTAAAGAACAATGCATTGGTGGTTTATAGGAGTATTCATATCCTCCATCACAATAGTGGGTTCTTCTTTCCAGCAATCTCTGGCTAGGTGCCCATCCTTCTTGCACCTAAATCATTTCTTTATACCCTTCCTGAAATTTTCTGGGTACTTCATTATGGATTGTTGTCAAGTGGGATGTTGAAATGTCTTGGAACCCTACCTCTATCTATCAGACTGCCATATTTTGACTCCACCTTCGAGATCATATCCAAATGATACCCCTAAGACTCACTATTCTCTACTTATACATTGAGTGGACATATAGATATTTTTGTATAGCTATCAAAGTCACAGATCTCTAAGGATTTCTGTAGGATTGGTTTGATCCCACCAATGTAGCAGTCAACCTTGAATTTGGGTGTAACAACAAATCCAGAGGTGTATCATGCATCCCTTGTGATGTTTTCCTCATATACACCAATGGATTAGTAATATTTTTTCTTGAGGTCCATGACCTACCTTTCCATCTTAATTAATAGGGTGTGGGGAAAATATTTATTGATAAACATTTTATGGAAATCCTTTTGTCCCATCTCCATTATCTCTTCTAGAGGATTCCTATTTTTGATCAATGTCCACTATTGATCAAATTCACATACCATATGATAAACATCCAGAATAACCTTATCTTGTATGGAGCATTGAAGGATGGAGAAGATCTTCTTAATGGATTTGATCCATTGTTTGGTGATTAAGGGATCAAATGATCTATTGAATTTAGGAGGCCTTTGTCTCATGACACTCTTGATTGTGAATTTCTCTTTATTAGGGGAGGGGTTGGATGTTACACTTGATCTATGTTTCTTTTAAAAACTTGAGTTAACAGAGAGAGTATCATTACCAAGTTTATGATTCCCACTCCCATCGAATTTAGAATCTCATTAAGGAAGTCATTACATTGATCTTCATATCAATTGTTAGCTTGATTCCTCCTATTACTAGACATTGGCTAGAATAAAGGGAAATTAGGGGTTATTATTTTAAAATATTAAAAAAATAAAAGGGAATACAAAGAGATTTAATGGATAAATTATATATTACATTTATTCCTAAAATTTATGAATTTCTAGGCTTCAATCTAAGTTTCCAATGATCTCTTTTCCCAATTTATATTCTTATGGGATTTTATTAATCCATTAATAATGGTTTCTACTATGATTATGAATGTACCAAAGGATATCCCCTAGGAGTGTCAAAGTTAGAGTGCATCAAAGCCCATTGTTGTGCACCAATTCCCATTTGAGTCTAGATTAAAGTTGTGTTTTTAGGTTTTACCCCTAGATACATCTGTGCTGGAGCCACATCCACTTGTTCATATCTGGACATGGAAGTATTTTATTGATAAACAACCTAATCTATAATAACCAAGATTTAGGTATGTTTTTATTGTACTTAGTCTTATCCCTAAGGATTTCACTAGTGTTTTCTAATCCTAATCCCAAAAAAATAACTAATCTTTTCTCTAATACCAACTATAACAACCTTTTTCTTTTTTTTACATTCATACATGATTTAATTACACCAAATTGTAATTTATAAAACCTAAAAGATAAATAATTATAGTGTATTGGGAAATTAGGAACATTACATAACAACATAAAACATGAAATAGAACATAATTAATTAAAACTTCCTTTAGATGACCACAACATTCCATGTATATAACATTTTACTAGATAACTTGAAGATGTAAATAAGAAACGGGTGATCTATAAAGCCCAGTAAGAGAGTAAACTTGGAATAACATAATTTTATTAATATATTTTAGTTAAGGTTTATCAATGTGGTATAAAGGGACATGAATCCTAAAGTATGATATAACATGATATTCATAACAAGGAAATGTGGCAACAACTTTAAACATTTCATCATAGGTCAAGGATAAACATCCATGACATCATAGTGGAAAAATTACCATAATGGGATTAGGTAAAACCATATCCCAAAATTACGTTTCATTAAACTAAACAATACCTAATTCATTAGAGCACAATATATTTTCAGGTGCACCCATCACATTCATTTCATTCTAATGCTTAAGTGTTCTACATAGATCATAAAGCATGGATTCATTTATCATCATAATTTATTCCATGATAAATGGGTGTGGAATATATACATGTAATTCCGCAATAAAAATTTATATTTTTATAAAATTGAACATCCTTGATAGAGAAATGGGTATGGTATTCACTACATGATGATTTTGGCCTGGAAAATCAAGATGCAATTTTAGTAGCATAAGGGCATGCCATTAAAATTCATAAAAATAGTTGATGATAGAGAAAGGGTATATAATAATATATAAATTAAATTTACTATAATTGGATCATATAAATACTAGTTCCAACATAATTAATTTGGAAAATAGAAGGCATAACATAATAAACAAACTTGAAGAATGAGAAGAAATGGAATAACTAACAAAATTTCAGCATGGTAACAGTGTACATAAGAGGTATTGATGAGATATAATGGGGTATATCATCATTAGAAAAAGGGCAGTATGGGGGAGGTTATAAAACATTCCCCATCATTTTTAATTGAAAATAAAATGGTGTAATAATACAAGGAAACTTGGATAAAAAGAGAATTGAAGGAACCCTTACTTGAGTTTATGACTTCAAAAGCATGAATATGAGATTATTGAGAGCTTGAGGCACCTTGGAAAGATTCTAGAGAGTGGAGGATAGATTAACGATGCTATGAATATATTTTTAGTCAATAGAAGTGGGATCTTGGGTGGTTATATATTGTAAATGTGGTGTGAATTCATTAATATTTCACAAAATTAGGTTTTGGAATCTATATAATTCAATATTCAAAACCCAAAACATTCCCATGGTTTTGGACCATGTTTTCTACAGATGATAAGTTGATAAAATTATTTTATTATTCCATCGGCCAATGATATTAATGTATTAGCCTTTATAATGATGTGGCGAGTCACATTATAAACGAAATGAACATAAAATCCTAAAATATTTTATACATTTTGGAGGATTCACTAAGGATTTATAAAAAAAATAAAAATAAAATAAAATAAAATTATTTTAAAATTAAAACTTATATTTGGTCAAATATTCTCTTTATATATTTTATTACACCACTATTGGGCCATTATGATGTCATAGAACACACTATAAATTTATATGGTATTTAATTTTTACCTAAAAATTTTACTGTCTCGAAAAAGTACGAAAAATTAACTATTGGATAACATAGAATTACTGATTCAAAAAATAATATTTATTTAATATAAATAATTTTCTAAATATGTGGATTCTCACTTTATAAATGAAAACTGTTATTTATTAAAATTTGACTGGTTTGGACAAAAACGATTTTCAAACCTTAATAAAGATTACATTAACTTCGTAAAAATTATATGATCATATGTATTTAATAAAAGTAATTTAACAGAATTATTTTATTAAAATTATATTTATTCTAAAATTTATTAATTGAAAAAAAATATATTTCTTAATTTAATTTGAATATTATCCAAAGATACTATATGTTCTTTAAAAATCCTTTACAAAGTAACAATAATAGTGTGAAATTATATTCATTATTCTATAAAAATAATTTAAATAATCATTAATCTAGGTTTTTGATACACATACCTTGATTAAACCAATATACGCCATAAGAGTAAGGTTTGCGAAGGTGGGGATTTCATGAGGCTGTTTGGTGAACACAGTTTGGTTTGTGATCATGATGTGCTTTAACATCTCTCATAAACGATTTACCTTATTTGTAAACTGTTGGATATCGATTAGGGATTGGTGTAGAGAAAATCCTAGAAATGATATCTCCTAAGGAAGTTATGATAAATATGATTTATAGGGAACTATCCTACAGGTTGAGTCCTTTTTTTTCCTTTTTCTATGTCGAAAGGATTTGATAAAACCCTATATTTAGACTAGTTATGCGATCATTGTTAAACGACTATATTATCAATGGAAATGATACTTATCGAATATTTAACTAAAATTGGATATAATAAAACAAACAAATGCTAGTATTTTCTATATCCATTTTATAAAATAATACATTTAATTAAATCAAAAGGGAAATTTTACTTATAATAATTTAGGTCATTATAATAATAACCTTCTGAATCTTAAAACTTGAGTAGTTGGAGTTAGATTTGAGCTATTTGTGCATATGTTATCTCAATAAACATTGGCTATTAATATTAGAAACCATGAAAGGGAGTGGCCTAAATCTCTATAGAATAACATGTCAATAGTATAGAAGTTCATGAAATAAAACCCTATGACCATTAGTGGATCCTATGATCTAGTAGTAGTTTAAGGATGAATTAATTATTTGGAAAATATATTTTATGTTTTTCGATGCTTAAAGAATTAGAAGGAAAACCTTGATATTTATCATTTTGAAGGTGAAAATGAATAGTGTTGGTATCTAATTAATAATACCATGGAAAATGATAAGATTGATACCATAGAATAGATGAAATTTAATGACTTTTTTAATGTTGGTGAACATAGAATAGAAATTAAATTCATAGAGTTGAAGAAAAAAGAGGAGGATTTAGTTGCCTCCTATGAAGACAATTTTACAATATTGGAAAGGTATGCACAAAATTTTATTTTGGAACATGATAGTAAAAATGAAAGATTTCTATTGGTATTGGAAGAAAATTTATTTAGGTACTTTAAAATTCTAGATTTTGGATGTTATGAGAAAGTATTTTGATGTTTTAAGAAGGCCATGATGGAGTTTTTTAACTATTATAATAGTAAGATTAAGAAGAGGTCTGAGACATAGGAAACGGAGATAAATACATAAATAAATTTATTGGTAAGAGAACTAAAAAAATTTATTTTGATAAGTGTGATAAGAATCATTTTATTGAATGTATTATGTAATGTTACCCGATCTGACAGTCTCATGTGAAAAAATATGGTAAGTTACAGGACCTCAAGTGAACCTCCCCATACACTAGACGTTTCCAACTCGAAGAGGGGGTGTAAATAGCATAGTGGGAAGAATATACCACCTTGTATAATGTGGTAATATATTGGATGTAATAAAATAGTAGAGTAACCGAAGTAACAGAAAAATTGCATCATAAAACAAGTAGGTAAATGATTTACCATCTAAACCAAATAGTGAATATCAACTGAATAATCTGATAAGATATAAAATCATAATTTAATGAAATGATATAATGTATCTAAATGTCAAATCGAAATTAATATACATAAATGACTATGATGAAAAAAAACTAACAAAATTCATGGTCCATAACCCCATGTGAGTCCCATCTCCAAGATCCAACTCATTCAATAAGAAACAATCAACTACAAGGTGTCCAAACCTGCATCCATGTAATATTCTTGGGTAAAAATGGTATCCTGAATAGAGTGTGAGTAAAAATTATTAGGTCTAAACCACTATGTCTAAAAATACCAGTCTGATACATAAGTACATGAAATTAAGTGACACATAGCTGTATTAATTAATAAATTAATATAATACATCAAAAAACATACTTCAGCCCCATTTCAGAATATCTCTGAGTCTTCAGTACAACCATTCCATCGATAACAAAAACCATGGAATAATTACATAACCATTAGAACATAGTTGGGTCAATCCCAATAACCATTACAACATAATTGTACTAGACATTTTATATAAGAAATTCATCTTGAATCAAAATAGTAGATATTTGTAAGAATAACATATATAACATTATTATCCACAAGGGTCAATTTAGAAAATTACCATTTATCTTTCAATTACCCCATTCATTTATCATGTTTTTTTAAACCATTATCATTTCAATTCACGCAACCATATCTTATCAAACATCAAAATAATTCCTATAATAAATTAAGACATTTTAATGGGTGAATATATCATAAAAAATCACATGTGGTTTCATGTCATGCTAAACATACTTTAATCCATTAGTCATTTCAATTTTTTTCAAGGTTAGGCTCACCCTATAGGTAGAAAAAATCCATGTCACATCAGTATTAGAACCAATGGGATCCAAAGAGTAATCCAACACATGAATTTCAATCTCCATTATTCTATTAACCAACACACACATTATGTTGGTTTAATTGCACAATATTTCACATACATAAACAATTAGAAACAGAGCATAGAGTTTGGTTCTAGACCTCTTGCCCTTAGCTATAGATTAAGGTAATGATTTTGACAGGTAACACCAATAAAGAATGAAGGTGATGGTGATAAAAAGGAAAACATAGATCACAAAAACATCCAGATTGAACTACGGTCAAGATATTAAAATACGATAATAGAGAAAAATGAAAGAGAGTGGAAAATCAAATAAAAGAAACTCACAAGGATTAAATGATTGATCGAGTTTTTAAGAAGTGATGAAATGGATGTAAAATCTCATAGAGTTTCCCAAGGTTCAGTGAGAGTGGGAGAGAGAGTTTCCCATGGATGAAGAGAAAAAACATATACACAACATGGATTATATCTAGAGATCACAAGATATCAGAATGTAAAACCCTTTCACTTCATGAATTTATTGATTCATGAGGTACGCTGAAAAATGCATCACCAAGAGTTAAAATAACCATGACCAAGAAATTCATGGAATGAAAAAGTTTCATGTTATGTAAATATTTCACATCATGAATCTATTTCATAATGTGTAACCCTTTCACACCCTTACCTAGTTCATGATGTCTTCCTCGAAAAAACTTCAATTTGTGTAAAATATTCATGATGTGAAAGTTCCCACTAGGTAGTTCTCAGCCTAACTTCTATAGAAAGAACTAAAACATAACCTAAATCCATCCAACCGCATAGATAACCCTCATAATCCATTTGACACCAATATACCCAGACTCCATTAATTTAAACAAACACACATCCACGAAATTTAGGTCACTTTCCCCTAAAAAGTCTTTCCATCCCAAAACTGACTCGACTACCATGGATTAAAGAAGAAGGGAACCCCAAAAGAAAAGAGGTTCAACGTAAAATCAAATAGGGACATACCCTGAAAAATATTAGATTTTAATATCTCCATAATGATAGTTCTAGGTGCAGTAAAAGTGTGAGGAGGTGGGTGATATATTAAAATTTATTTTAATAACCCGTTCCTGAAACTATAAGGCCCCGACCCTAGTTACCTAGAGTCAGTGAGTTATTACCTATCATTGGAATGATCACAAGAGATCTAGTCCCGAAATATGTATTAGTTAAGTAGACTTGGAAGTTCTATATAAAAACATAAGTTTTACATTACATCATGAAATAATAAAAAACAACATTGTGTCCCCTTTCAACACAATCATATCCCTTATCATATTCCTGTAGGTTAATCATGATATACTTATTTATATCCTAGGGAAAATAAAACATAAAAATGAGTGATCTCATATTCTCAGTAACTATAATAATATAGAGGAAGCTTTCATAAATATTCATAAACATTTAAGGGAATGTATAAGACTAAAACACAAGAATTTTAAGCATAATCGTCATCATAATATGTAAAATATAAATAAAATTATTCTATTTACTTATTTACATGGATATTCTTCTAGTAAAATAATATCATGTAATATCAATAGCTAATTTCATAATGATTGAATGCATAATGTCAGACATCATAACCACATAGTCAAGGCCTCGTTCTAAGACTGCAAATAAGATATTGTCAAGGCCTTGTGGGAAGATAGTAGTTTGTCTCATGAGACCTACCAATAAATCGAAGAGCTATATTAGGCTCCACATGTCACTTACTAAGTCCAATTCATTCCTCATATGAAATGGGTGAAACATTATCTAAACATTCATATTAAACCTAGCATATGAAATGTCAATAAATTAACTAAAAATCATGAATGGAATAAAAATAGCACATCCACAGTCTAACATAAGTCATTAAAAGCAATATGCTAGATTGTATTATAATAAATCAACCTTAATAAAGAATAAAATATAATGAAGGATATTGACATAGATGAAAATAGTAAGTAGAACTATTTGAGATAAATATCCCCTTTTTCATTAAAACATTTCAAAGTCACACTATAAATCAAAGAGGTAGTTTAAGAGAGATATTTGAATCAAATATTTCATTAGCACTTTGAAAATTTGGAATGGAATTTTAATCTCAAAATATTCATGTTCTTATAAATAGATCCTTAAAACCATTTTCAAAACATGAACATTAATGAGAAATATTTAGAAGAATAAATCTTTAAAACATTTAAAATGATATTTTAGTTAGATATTTTAAAAAATGAGAGATGCTTGAATAAAAATAATTGAGGTAGTTAGAAATTTATAATATCATGAGAATAAAGGGATTCATGATATACTATGTCAAAGTACAGTATATACACTATATGAAAGTGAATTGGGGCATAATTACAATGAAATTTCTATAAAATGTAAATTGTGATAAAATCCCTTAAAAAGACAGTATCTTTGGTTAAGGATAAATAAATGACATAATTATGTGTGAAATATATATATACACTCAATATTATTGGATATTAAGTTTAAATCAATCATAGTGCATTCACCAATATTCTGGTAACAACACCACCAATGACAAGGATGTTTAACTAAATGAATGGAAATTGAGTTAAGATTACTCTTATCAAGTTCATATCACTGACTTGAGAATTTATAAATGGAGTTATTATTTGTATCAAAAGTACATCCACAAAAATGGTAGTGTAAATTATTACATTAATAATTAAATAGTTATTTCTCACTTAATCTTGGAGTAAAATAATCAATGAAGTTTGTGTGAACCAAATGAGTGGAAATCGAAATTAGAAAGTCCTTTACCGATTTGGTTACTTTCAAAACAAACACCCCATTGAATAAGGATTATAAAATTAAGATGTAAATACCCATAAATTAAAGTATATTATACAAATAATACAATCATGGGTAGTTCATACACCACACAATAGGAAATAGTGGCAAATATATCAATAATCTCATTATAATAAAAAGTGAGATAAAACCCCCTTACCTTGTACATTTACTTAGTTAAGGGTAGTTTAAAATCCTTTATAATGGTGAAATAATTTTTGTTTAATTATAAAAGAACCATATACATAAATATGACATCATATATGATCTTTTAATATTTCTTTGTTAATAATATTTTTGTTGAATCATTGTTTCGGGTATTAACTGATTCGTTTTTATTTATATGTTTTGTTACATAAGTCATGTTTTTTATGGATATGAAATATTTGATTCATAACCAGAATGATATTATGTTCTTAAAAATTATTTTTTAGTCAAAAATTATATTTATTCTTGAATGGTTACGATGCAGAATGAATCTCATCGTGTTTGTGGAGACGGTAATCCGTACGTACACACGAGCGACAATACCATTCTATAATTAGTGAAATCATATTTAATTGGATGGTATTTTATATATATAGAATAATTAAAATTATATATATATATATTATTTACATCAATTATACTCATTATTATACCCATACGAATAACTAAATGTCGAATAGCTAACTACACCACGACGTGGAGATGGTAAGCCGTACGTACGCACACATGGTGACTTTGTCATTCATAGGATGGATAGAATAATGAATATGGTTGTACCATATTTATAATAACATCATAGTTTGTATAAGGTACATGATTTAATATTTTAGTATGGAAACAACAAAGAATGATGAAGTGGAATAAGAAAAGAACATTGAAAATGGTGATGAAATAATTACCTCTTCTTCGGGTGCTTCCTTTTAATTTGATCAAAATGGATCGGTAGGTTGGATTTCTAATCAAAGTAAGGCCTATAGGTTGAATTTATGGTAGTTTGGAGGATATTTGAGCCAGGTTTGGCCGAGACAAATGGCTTTGGATGTGTGATTTTGAGAGAATCGGAAGTGTCCATTTATAAGAGAGGTGAGGGTCACTTTAGGAAAACTCTAAATATTATTTTATTATACAGTCATATTTGGTTTATAATAGCTCCAAAAGAATTTATTTTGAGGATAAGGTGGGGCTTGGTGAGAAAACTATCAACCAATAGGTTTTAGACAGGTTTAGGTCACCATATTAACCATCTCTTTTAGATTTAACTCTTGTTAATTAGTTTAAATTTTACCATGTCTCCTTGTATTTTTATATTATATGGTTATAAACTTTCTCTAGAGTTCTGAGTAAACCCCAAGTGGTTCATTAATGACATATCAATTATTATATAAGTTCTTTGGCTGACGAATTGATTTTTAGGACTATTATATCATTTAATAATATAATATTTGTTTTAAAATCTCATTTATGTCAATTTTGAGATTATTTAGTATTTGGACTTTGTGAAAGTCATAACAATCTTATTTATTCGAAAAAAAAATTTTTAATAAACCCTAAAATGTAATATTAACCTAAAAATTATTTTAATGCATCAAAAGTCCCAATTGAAATTTATTTTAATATTTATAATATCAATTATTTAAATATTTCCTTAATACGGTAATTACAACATCATTATTGTGTCATAAATAAATATAATTATATAATGTCTAAAAATTATAAATAACAATCCATAATATAGGAAATATTATTATAATTCTACTGAATATAAAGAGTCGAAAATATCTTATGTATAACCCTATATTCAAAATGTCTATTTATTAAAATTTGAATTTAACACTTTTAACATTTCTTGAAGTAAAATAATAATAAATGTCCTAATATAAACCAAGTGGACCCAAAAGGATCATATTTTATTCCTAAGGTTTATTTTGGTGGAAATAAACTTATCCAATAGAATTATTACATGTCTTAGGGTAATTATAATATCATTTTTACCCTTAATTTCCATATTTAATTTTAAATTTGTTAAATAAAATTCCAATGTTACTATTAACCAAAAATTATTTTCATCATATTGAACTACATTTTACCTACTCATGTCAAACATGTCTCTCATATTTTTTAAATTCAATTCATAGAAATAGTAAAATTACATTTTATGCAAATTTGCTAATGTGCCAAGAAGGTGGGTAAAAGACGTTAAAAAATTCAATAAAATTTTATACATCCAATTTTATTATAAAATGACTCATATTAATTAAATTTAACTAATAGAGGTAATATTTATCTATTTTGACTTAAAATAAATTTAATTAAAATGAATAATTGTAAAAATAGGCTTTAATAAAAAACACAGTGATCTTCACTATTCATCAAAAATTTAATGTTTTCAGAAAAATATCGAAAATTCACCCTAAGATAATTTTGATATTTTGAATCCAAAAATATATCTATATTTCCAAATTAAAGACATAGAAGTTTCATTAATTAATTTAATATTAATTTCTGTTTTTCTAACGCCCCGACCCTAGTTACCCAGAGTTAGTGCATTATTACATAACATTGGCATGATTACAAGGAAAAAAAGTCTTGAAGGACCGATTGGTTTAGCCATATTGAAAAATATATTATATACACAAATTTAAACATTACAACTTGGAAAGAAAAACGACAGTAATTTATTCCATTAGAAACATCCAAGGCTCCTAGATTATGCCTGCAAGTCACTCATAACTAAGTTCTTCATATCCTGGGAAAATAAATTATTAGAAAGGGGTGAGATCAGACTTTCAGTAAGGGTAAATAATTTAGAGGAAGCTATAAACTTTTAAGGAAAGATTTGTAATAAAACAACACCCTTTTAAACATAAACCTGAACATAATATTGAAAATGTTAATCAAACATTACCATATAAACATGCACATGGATATTCTACTAGTCGAATAATCACATGTAATAACTAATTTCATAATGAGGGAATGTATAGTACGAGAATTTAATTTCTATGTCAAGGCCTCCTTCCAGGACCTATGGGCTAACTGTAACTAGACCGTAACCTGGAGAGCCTCTGTAACCGGACTCCATCGCAGAGAGCCTCTGTAATCTGAATCCAACCAGGTGAGCCTCTATAATCGGACTCCAACCCAGAGGGTCTACTTTAACCAGACCCCAACCTAGAGGGATTACTTTTATAGACCCCCCAACCTGGAACATACTAGTACAATACATTCATCATAAGAAAAGGTTGAAACACAACATAAACATTCGTATTAAAACTAGAATACGAAATGTCAATACCTTATCCATAAACCATGAATGGTATAAAAATAACACACCCACATTCAACCATATCACCAAACATTAAATAATATATGGAAGATCTATATCATAATAAATCAACTTCAAACAAGTTTAAATTCCATTAAAGGATGTTGACATAGATGAAAATGATTAGTAAAATGCTTTGAGATAAATACCCTTTTTTCATGAAATCGTTTAATATTCTAAAAATTTATAAAGGAAGTCATTTAAAATGTATTTTTGAATAAAAGTTTCCCATACCACTTTGAAACATTTTAAAATAATTATCATTTCAAAACATTCATGTCCACATAAATAAATCCTTAAAATAATTTTGAAAACATGGAAATTAATTAAAAGGGTTTAGAAAGATAAATATTTAAAACATTTAAAATAATGATATGGTTAAATAGACCCTCCCATAAAACCATAAAATATTCCTTTTTATTTTTTTATATGAAATATGGGTATCTATGATAAATATGTCCCACTAAATACTTACACATAAACAATCTCGGATAATAATGAGATTTGGTAAATAACCCTTTCCTCATTGTAATCAATCGAGACATATGAAAAATTGTCAATAACCACCAAATGAATCACAATAATATATTGAATATAAATAGAATAATGATAATATATATCAAATGTAAGTACAAAATACACCACACGAAATAAGTAAGTGGTGATCAATGGAAATATCACGGAATTAAAAGTGAGATAAGAAACCCCTTACCACCTATCTGACTTGACTCGATTGTATGTTCCTTGTTCTTAATGAATCATAAAATTAAGTTAATTTATACATTATTATGAATATTTTCATGTTTAGTATTCCTTTTATATCACTTATTACCTTGATATAATAATTAGTTAATTATTTTAGTTCATATCGGACATTTTGTCGACGTTTGGAACTGGAGTAAAAAATGAACTTGTTATAATTATAAGTTGTACATGTGGTCAGAATTACATTATATATAGAATTATATTACTCATTTATATTTCATATATATCATATATGTCCATTATATATATGTATTTATAATAGTACATAACATTTAGAGATAAGAAATGAAATGCACCGTTAATGGAGACGGTAAGTTGTACGTACGCATGAATGATACTTTCATTTCTATTTTGCATTTTAATTGAATTAAAAAAATAATTATACATAGGTATATTATAATTACAGTATTATATCATATATAATATCATTAACTCCATACTTTATTCATCCCACATAAGTCATTACCGATTCATATCACTTTGAGGGGGCGGTAGTCCGCACTTCCTCAAATGAAATTATAGCATTTTATACATAATGGAAACCATAAAGGTAAGATATAAATGGAAAAAACCAAATCAAAAAAAAACATAAACATAATATATATATCATATATAAATACAGTTTCATCTTAATGGTGAACATGAGTGGCGGTATGAGATAATCGAACAATCATCATTTCGCGAGGCGTTAGTTTTCCAACCACAGAAACAGTATGTTATTCACCCATTAGATGGAGGTGTGTGTAAGTGTAGTTAGAATCCTTCTCATAACAACATCCTAGTATATTTAGGATACTTTTTTTTCATAAAATAAAGGAATAAAAATATTTTAGGGGGGATTGAGAAGTAAAATAAAACAAAATAAAAGAATAGAATTTAAGAGAAACCATTATATTTAATTTGGGTAACTTCCTTTGGTTTGAACTAAAAGGAATTTTTGAAGTGACTTATATCTAAGGTAAGGCTTCTAGGTGTAATATAGGGATCTCTAGAGATTATTTGGGTAGTGGTTGGATGAGACATGGGGCTTGAGAGGTGTGTGGAATGGGTTAGAAGTGGTGCCCTTTTATGAGGGGGAGCAGGGGCTCTTTAGGAAAGTGTGATAATATTATTTTGTTATACAGTGATATTCGGTTTATAATGGTCCAAAACTAATTAAAGTCGATAATAAGATGCCTCATGGTTTAAATAATGTCATCCAATAAGAATTTTACTGGTTTTGGATATAATTTTAATATTAATAATCTTACTTATTTAAATCATTTATTAATGAGGTAAACACTACATCATTATTGTGTCATAAATAATTTAATTTTTATGATGTATAAAAATTATAAAACAAATACCATAATGTGGGAATTTTTTTATATTTACAATGAATATTTGTAGTCCAAAATATGGCTTATATAACCCCATTTAAAAATTTATTTACTAAAAGATATTTGTTTATGTCATTTTTGCCTTTACATTAAGTTAATTAAAATAAAGTGTCATTATCATTCATAAGTGGCTCCATGGGGTCCCAAAATCGACCCAAGAATGTCCATGGTCAGACATTACTTATCCAATAAGGTTAAGACAAGTGTTAAGGCAATTTTTTAATATTACAATATTCTTTTTACCTTGAATTACCCTTTTTACCTTCAACCGTGGTAAATAAAAGTTAAAAGATACTATTCAACAAAAATTATTTTCATCATATTGAACAAAATTTTAGTTACTGAGGTTAACTTCATGTCATGGATTTTTTAAATTCAACCTACAGAAATGGTAAAATTACGTTTTATACAAATTGTAAAATTATCCTAGGAGGTTGGTAAAAGACGGTAAAAAGTTCAATAAACATTTTATATATATGAACTTATTATAAAATGACTCCAATGATTTATATTGAACTTATATAGGTATTATTTATCTATTTTGACATAAAATAAATTTAAATAAAATAAATAACTATTTAAATAAAAATTCGGCTTTAACCAATAACTTAGTGTTTTTCATTATTCATTAAAAATTGAATGTTTTCTGAAAAATACCAAAATTTCACCCAAATTTAATTTTGATATTTTGAATTCAAAAATTAAGTCTATTTTACCAAATTAAAAACATATAAGTCTCATTTATTACTTTAAAATTAATTTTTGTTGTTAAAACAAAAAAATGTGTTTTTAAGAAATAATAACTAACAAAAGATTGATACCTGTTTATGTTCAATTTCAAAGTGAAATTATTTATAATAAATAAAATTGGATTTAATGATAAAAATATAATCTATTTATACTTCCAAAAAATTAAAATGAATAATTTAATAGTACAAATTATTTTTATTAGAAAATTTGTTTTTAGTTAAAAAATAGTATTTTCACTATTCACCAAAATATGAAAGTTATCAGAAAAACACCAAAAATTTATTGAAACTAAATTATTATGTTCAGATTCTAAATAAAACCCATATTTTGTCAAATTGGATATATAGAAGTTTCAAATATTGGATTTAAAAAGGGTTCACCATTTAAAGGCGATAAAATTGCATTTAGAAAAAAATACTTCTCTTATCTGAAAAAAATGATTTTTTTTTCAGTATGTCTAAGAAACTCATAATATGGATTCTAAAATTATAAGGATTATATAAAGTTAAAAATTTAGTTAATACTATTCAAAACCTCTTTTGAACAGCTAGTTTGGTAAGTCGTGGTGCGCTTGAACTGGGTGTTGCGTGTAGGTCAAGTTAATTAATTACTTTGAAGAAATAACATACTATGAAATCATGGGGTGTTACATTCTTCCCTCCTTCAATAAATTGCTTCCTCACAATTTGAAATTGTTCTTCAAAAATAAAAGGTTGAAAATAGAAAATACCTTTGTGGGAAAGCCGACATCAGAAATTGGGTTAATAAAGTTTAGTTTTAATAAGAGGAAAAGGGGAATGAAAAATTAACCACCAAATTATGACCTGGATTGGGAGAACATTGGTGGACATTATAGAAATATAATTGGAGGAAAAATATAAATATTTATAGGGAGTGATTAAGGTGATCAGTCACAAAAAATTGTAGAATTTAGGGCTTCAAAGCCATCAATTTATGATGATTTAAAATATCATCGGTTCAACAAAACATAAGGTATTTGGATAACACATTTTTAGTTTTAATATACCTTAACTAAAGTTTATGAATTAATTTCATTATAGAATAAGGAAAGAAAAAAAATACTTGATAAATATAGTTCCATACTTTAACTAATTTCTACCACAAACTCATCTTTCACTCTAAAAGATAATATAACTAAAAAAATATATATAATATTTATCCTATTCGTATAGAGTGAAAAAAATGAATATATAATTCATCTACTAGGCCCTTTAAAAAAACTACATTATTCAATCCATGACATTATGTGGGACAGTGCTAGGTGATAAACCCTTTTCGTCCTTTGGTTTCGGGTTCATGTCTCGCGGCCTTGCCGGAAGCGACAGGTTGCTGCCCGACCTCCAGGTTGTCCTTTTTGTGGCAATCCAAAAATAATTTCAAACTAGACTTATCCAAAATACTTCTGTCCAAAGTCAAAGTCCAAAATTTATAAGGAAGGTAAACACAATGAAGATCCTTTTTTCCACATAATAACATGTGAGCACGTTCTTCGTGCATTATTTTAAAACACTATAACATCCCGAATTACCATAAAACCTTATTGATTACATTCATGCTCCCTTATTACTTACAGAATAATGGATATACTCTTTCTATCAAAAAATGTTGTAAACTCCAATAATGATGGAATACACAAATGATTAATCAGTTCAAGGTAATTAATAATATCCAATATAATTTATCCAAATCAATCATGTATTATTCAAAAATCACTACCTCAGTATCAGAACCATATTATGGTTTATCTTTATCTCAACCATATATTTTCCAAAAATTTAACCAGCTATTGGGTCACTTTTCTTGGTTCCACACAATCTCAATTCCTTCATTAAATAGCACTGTAGTACAATCCTTATATAATATATAATTCTTATAACATGTACATCATTAATACAACACTAAAATGACATAATAATTTAATAACAATGTAATAAATCTAATCATTTCTCTTCATTTTCGGTAGTATCATAACTTTATTATTATTCAATAGTAGCATTTGGGGTATACTCTGATGATTTGAACATTGATTCGTGTAGTGTCCCAACTCCTTGCAGATGAATCATTGTATATTTGAAAAACATTTCTTACCCTTAAAATCACGTACTGGGTGTCCTTTTTCTCCACACTTATAAAAATATCACATTCCCTTCATGCATTTACCTAGGTGATTCATTCCACACTTATCAAAAATGGGAAAATCCGTTTTCCCTCTTCCCTTTATCCATCTTTCTCTATTCTATACTTTTCTTCTCTTTCTTCCCTTCAAATCCATAGGACTCAGAGAATTATTTACATATATTATTAACACATGATATTATTTCTTCATATGTTGAAAATTGATGGGAGACTATTTCCATTTTAAATATTGTCTTAATACCATGAAAGATATGATCCTTCTTACTCTTTGGATCATACGTATTGTTGGAGTTCACATTCATTCTACTAGGGGCCATTTCATTAAAATGGCATACACTAGGTCAATTTATGAATTGCAATGAATTATTCCAAACATTTAAAATACATAACGTAAATTGAAAAGTTTATGGATATAATCCATAATCATAAAAATATTTTCTTTGAGGAGGTATATAATCATAAATCCTTAATAATGATTTGTAAAGAAAATGAGGATTATCCTAAACATATCCCCTGGGTGTGTTGTAACAAAGAGTGCAGCAAGGCCCAATTTTGGGCTCCAGTTCCCATTCGAGTCTAGCTCAAAGCAGTGTTTTTTGGTTTTAGCCCTGGGTACACCGGTGCCAGAGCCGCCTCTCCTCCTCGTATCTAGACAGAGATGTATTTTCTTCAAAAAATCACAAAATATATACATTATCAAAATTCTAGAAAGTTCTTCTATAATAATCCTCAAAGTCTATCTTAGGGTTAAGTGCTCTAATTAAAGTTTATCTAAATCTAGTTTCCAAAGTTATTTCTAAACTTCCTCAGATACCAACAGTAATGCCTCAGCCCCAGTTACCCAGATTCAGTGCATTATTACATAACATTGGCATGATTACAATGAATCACGTCCCAAAGGACCTATTGATTTAACAGTCTTGAAAAATGGATTACATACTTGAAGGTCAACATTACAACTTGAAAAGAAAAATTATAGTAATTTATTCCATTAGAAACATCCAATCCTCATAGATTATGCTTGAAATCCACTCATAACTAACTTCTTCATATCCTGGGAAAATAAAACATAATAAAGGGGTTATCTCATATGCTTAGTAAGGGTAAAAAATTTAGAAGAAGCTATAAACTTTTAAGGCAAGATCTATATTAAAACAAGAGCCTTTTAAACATAAACTTGAACTTAATATGGAAAAAATAACTCAAACATTACCATATAAACATGCACATGGATATTATATTAGTCGAATAATCACATGTAATAACTAATTTCATAATGAGGGAATATATAATACCAGACATTAATTTCTGTGTCAAGGCCTTGTGCCAGGACCTATGGGCTAACTGTAACCGGACCCAAACCCGGAGGACCTCTGTAACCAGACTCCATCCCGAAGAGATTCTGTAACCGGACTCCAACCAGGATATCCTCTCTAACTGGACTCTAACCCAGAGGGTCTGATTTAATCAGACCCCAACCAAGATGTCTTAATTTTACTGATCCCCAATAGAAAACATACTACTCCAATATATTCATCATAGGAAAAGGTTGAAATATAACAGAATCATTCATATTAAAAATAGAATACTAAATGTCAATACATTACCCAAAAACCATGAATTGAACAAAAATAACACACCCAGTCAAACATATCACAAAACATTAAATACAATATGGATGATTTGTATCATAATAAATCAACTTCAAAGAAGTTAAAATTCCATTAAAGGATGTTGAAATAGATGAAAATGATCAGTAAAATGCGTTGAGAGAAATACCCCTTTTTCATGAAATCATTTAAAATTCTTAAAATTTATAAAGGAGATTATTTCAAACGTATTTTTGAATCAATGTGTCCCATACCACTTCAAACATTTAAAAAGAATTATCATTTAAAAACATTCATGTCCACATAAATAAATCCTTAAAATCTTTTTGAAAACATGGACATTAATTTAAAGGGTTTTTAAGGATAAATCTTTAAAACATTTAAAATGATGATATAGTTAAATAGAACCTCCCATAAAACCGTAAAAGATTCCTTTTGAATTTGTTTTAATGAAATATGGGTATCAGTGATAAATATTCCCCAGTAAATACTTACACATAAACAATATCTAATAATAATGAGATTGAGGAAATAACACTTACCTCATTGTAATCAATCGATTCATATGAACAATAGTAAAGAAGAACCAAATGAATCACAGAATATCATGAATATAAAAAATAACGATGATAATATATATCAAATTTAAGTACAAAATTAACCACATGCAATAAATAAGTGGTGATCATTGGAAATCTCATGGAATTAAAAGTGAGATAAGAAACCCCTTATCGGGTGTCCGACTTGACTCGCTCGTATGTTCCTTGTACTTCATGAATAATAAACCTAAGTTAATATCTAATTTCTTAAGAATATTTTCAAGTTTATTATTCCTTTTATATCACTTATTACATTTCTATAACAACTAGTTAATTATTTGAGTTCATATCGGACATTGTGTCGATGTTCGGAACTAGAGTAAAAAATGAACTTGTTATAATTATAAATTGTCCATGTGGTAAAAATTCCTTTATCTATAATATGATATTACTCATTTAGATTTAATATATATCATATATTTCTATTATATATATGTATTTATAACTTTACATAAAATTTGGAGATAAGAAATTAAATGCACAGTTTATGGAGACGGTAAGTTGTACGTACACATGGACACTACTTTCATTTCTATTTTGTAATTTATTGGAATTAAAAAAAATTTACATAGGTATATTATAATTCCAGTATAATATCATATATAATATCATTAACTCCAAAATTATACATCCCACGTAATTCATTAACAATCCATATCACTTTGAGCGGGAGGTAGTCCGCACTTCCTCAAATGAAATTATTGCGTTTTACCCATACTGGAAACCATAAAGCTTTGATATAAATGGAAATTACAAAAGCAAAAAGAAAACATAAAAATAATATATATATATATATATATATATATCATATATAAATACATTTCCATATTAATGGCCCCCATGATAGGTGGTATAAGATAATCGAACAATCATTGTTTCGTGAGGCGTTAGTCTGCCAACGATAGAAAAAGTTTGTTCTTCACCCATTAGATAGAGGTGTGTGTAAGTGTAGTTAGAATCCTTCTCATAAAAACATCCCAGTATATTGGGTATACTGTTGTTGGCATAAAATACAGTAATGAAAAGAGTTTAGGGGGTTTATAGAATTTAAATAACACAAAATAATAGAAAAGCATTTAAGAGAAACTCCTACCTTTAATTTGGGTAAATTCTTTTGGTTTGAACCAAAAGGACTTTTTGAGGTGACTTCTACCTAAGGTAAGGCTTCTAGGTGTAATATGGGGATCTTGAGAGATTATTTTGGAAGGGTTTGGATGATCCAAGGGGATTGAGAGGTGTGTGGAATGGGTTAGAAGTGGTGTTCTTTTATATGGGGGAGGAGGGGCTCTTTACGAAACTGTGAAAATATTATTTTATTATATAGTGATATTCAGTTTCTAATGATCCAAAACTAATTAAATTATAATAAAATATGAATCATAGTCTAAATAAATTCATCCAATAATTATTGGATAGGTTATGGATATATTTTTAATATTACTAATTTTATTTATTTAAATAATTTATTAATGATGTAAATACTACATCATTATTGTGTCATAAATAATTTAATTTATTTGATGTCTAAAAATTATAAAAAATACCATAATTTATGATATCATTTTTTTTACAATTAATATTTATAGTTGAAAAAATTACTTATATAACTCCATGTAAAAACTGATTTACTAAAAGATATTTGTTTATGTCATTTTTGCCTTTAATTTATCTTAATTAAAATAAAGTGTCATTATCATTCATAAGTGGCTCCATGGGGTCCCAAAATCGACCCAAGTATGACCATGGTAGTCCATGACTTATCCAATAAGGTTAGGACAAGTGTTAAGGTAATTTTGTATTATTATAATATTCTTTTTAACTTGAATTACCCTATTTACCTTTAACCGTGATAAATAAAAGTCAGAAGTTACTATTCACAAAAAATTATTTTCATATTATTGAAAAACATTTTCCCCAATGAGGTTAACCATGTATCTTAGATTTTTGAAATTCAACTCACATAAACAGCAAAATTATGTTTTATGAAAATTTGTAAATTCTCCTTGGAGGTGGGTAAAAGACGGTAAAAAGTTCAATAAAATTTTTATATAATTACGTATTATAAAATGACTCCAATGAATTTTATTGAAATTATATAAGTATTATGTATCTATTTTTTACTAAAATAAATTTAAATAAAATAAATAATTACTTAAATAAAGTGTTGGTTTAAATCAACAACTCAGTGTTTTACACTATTCATCAAAAATTGAAAGTTTTCTGAAAAATAACAAAATTTAACCCTAAGATAATTTTGAAATTATGAATTCAAAAATTAATTATATTTTACCAAATTAAAAATATATAAGTTTCATTTATTAATTTAAAATTAATTCCCATTGTCAAAACCAAAAAGCATGTTTTTAAGAAATAATAACTAATGAAAGATTGGCACTTGTTTAAGTTCAATTTCTAAGTGAAATTATTTCAAATGAATAACATTGGATTAAATGGTAAAAATATAATCTATTTATACTTACAAACCATTAAAATGTATAATTTAACCCTACAAATTATTCAGATTAAAAAAGATGTTTTTAGTTAAAATATAGTATTTTTTACTATTCACCCTAATATGAAAGTTATCAGAAAAACACCAAAAATTTATTGAAACTAAATTCTTATGCTTCGATTCTATAGAAGAAGTTTATTTTTTAAAATTTAATATATAAAAGTTTAAAATATTGGATTTAAAAAGGTTTCTCCATTAAAAGGTGTTAAAATTGCATTTTTAAAAATAATACTTCTTTTATCTGAAAAAATTGAATTTTTTTTTTCATTATGTCTAAGAAACTCATAATATGGATTCTCAAATTATATGGATTATTTAATGTTCAAAATTTAGTTAATACTATTCATAACCTCTTTTGAACGTCTAGTTTGGTGACTCGTGGTGCACTTGAACTCGATGTTGCGTGTAGTGTAAGTTATTGAATAACTTTGAAAAATAACGTACTATGAAATCTTGGGGTGTTATGGTTGTAAAGCCCAAAAAGTGGGTTTTTGAGAATTAAATACTATCAAAAGAATGATATCTGTTTATGTCTGGTAGAAAAGTGCAATTACTTCCAATGACCATTAATGGGTTAAATGGTAAAAATATAATATAATTATAATTTAAAACCATTCAAATGTATAATTTAACACTATAAATTATTTTGATTAAAAGAGGTGTTTTCAATTAAAATATAGTATCTTTCACTATTAATCAAAATATTAATGTTATCAGAAAAATACCAAAATTTTATCCAAATGAAGTTTTTTTGTCCAACTCCTAAATAAGAATTTAATTTCAACAAATGGAATATATAAATGTTTCAAATATTAGATTTAGAAAGTGTTAACCGTTAAAAGGTGGAAAAATGCATTTTCTAAAAAATAATTCTTTTATCTGAAAATTTTATTTTTTTTATATTATGCCTAATAAACACAAAAGATGAATTTTAAAATTATAGGGGATATATATAAATTTTAAAATTTAGTTATTAGTATTCATAACCACTTTATAAATGGGAAGTTTGATAGGTAATGGTGCGCTTGAACTCAGTGTTGTGTACATCACATGCTATTGTATTATTTAAAGAGAAGCATACCATGGAAGCTTGGGGTGTTACATTCTTCCCCCCTTCATTAAATAGCATCCTTGCAATTTGAAATTGTTCTTATTAAATAAAAGGTTAAAAATGGAAAATAACCTTGTGGAAAATCCATATCGAAAATAGGGTTAATAACATTTAGTCTTAGTAAGAGGGAAATGAAAATGAAAAATTCAACACCAGATTAGGATTTTTAATAGGAGAACAATGGTGGAAATAGTAATTGGATGAGAAATGTAAATATATATAGGGAGGGATTGAGGTCATCAATCACAAACAAGTCAATGGAAAATTGAGGGCCGCAAAGCCATAAATCTATGATGAATAACATAAGCTATTAGGATAACATATTTTTGGGTTTAAGATCCTTTACCTAAGGTTTAAGAATTAATTTCATCATAGAATATGAAAAAATACTTCATAAATATAGTTTCATCCTTTAACTAATTTCTACCACAAACTCATATTTCACTCCAAATGATGAGTATTCTAGACAACTTGGTGACACCATAAGCGCTAGAATCAACTTATGTAGAATCACATAATCCAAAAAGGATGAACTATATATTTCCATTGTCTTTAGAAATTAACCAAAACCAAAATGGTTAGTACAAGATCAAATGATCCCCAAAAAGGAAAATCCTTTAGAGAAAGAAATAATAATCATAATTTCAATAATTAAACCGAAAATACCCAAAGATTCATAAATACTATTCAACAAACAATTGTCCTTAAAATACTTCTATATAATCCAAACTATGATTAAAATCTAAAACTCAGAAGAATTTGATTATGTAGTCTTCCATATTAAAATTTATCTCCAGATAACGTCGACTACTCTTAAAGTCACATACTTATAATTAATTAACCTAATCACATATTATACATGATTGGTTAATAATTTCCATAAATAACCCAAATCGCTATAAATCTACAATTAAAACATATATATAAATCTACCATTACTCCTCAAATGAAATCCTATAGTATTCTATTTTCCTTAGTCATATAATGGTCCCAATAGAGCGAACGTCTTCCAAAACACATTTATTACTTAATCACCAAATCATTTTCTTACACTATGGATATCTATTTGATAAAACATAAGATCCAAAATCAAATTATTATTGATAAATAAAATCATTTATCCAAAAATAATTAGTCACACTAACTAGGGACATCATGTAGTCCAGTGGTAGGAGATAAATCCCAGTTGCACTTTGGTTGTGGGTTCGATTCCGACATCTTTGTCTGACGTGATGGGTTGTCACATGGTCTGAATGTTGTCCTATTTCAAATAATATATTTTAAATCATTCCCAAAATGAGATAAATTACTCAAAACAACCAAAACATAATTTAACCACACATGTTATCTCATGCCTCGCATTTTCATCCCAAGTATTAATAACCGATAATTTTTTCAAATTCAAGGATTATATAAACCCAAATGGTTATTTATAACTATATAAAAAAAATAAAAGATAATTCTTCCTCGAATAGAATTTTCACATAACAAGTTACAGGGTTACACATATAATAGAAAAGTCTTCCATGTAATCCCATGAACAAAGTGCACTAATACATTTAATTATTCCACCATCCATTTATTTCCACATTGGTTCTTCTTTGAACAAGAGGTTATCCTATAGAATAGACCATTGAATCAGGTAATGCTTAGGTCCCCTAAATTTATTAAAAATGGATGTAAATGGATTCTTGGGATCATTTTTATTTTCTTCCATATAACACTTCATTTTTTATCGGCAATTAATTACTTTATGTCCTTATTTCCCACACAAAAAAAATTTCTTTGTTCCATTGAGACACTTTCCAGGGTGTCTTATTCCAGATTTCCTACAAGATTGAAATTGATCATTATTTTCTCCATGGTCTCCACTGCTGGAGATTTAATCATTCACCACCTTTCTCTTCTTTTTTGAGTCCGTGAGTTGGTTAATATATATGTTTTTGATCATATTTTTGGAAAACTAATTTGGCATGAACACAATATATTTTACGTCTATCAACATTCCATTTCGTTTCTCATTTCCACCATCATGCCCACCGTGTACATCATGTTCAATTTTACTATGAATTCCTTGGAATCCAGCCATTGACAAAAACCAGAAAGAATTGTGTGATTAACAAAATAATAAAATTAGATATATAAAATTTTATTGAACTTTTTATCCTCTTTTACCCACCTTCTAGGAACGTTAGAAAATTTGTATAAAACATAATTTTACAGCTTCTGTGAGTTGAATTTCAAAAATTTGAGAGGCAAAATTGATATTAGTAAAAAATATGGGATTCAATAAGATGGATTTTTTTGGTGAATATTAAAATTTGACTTTCATTTAGCACAATTAATAGTAAATAGGGTAATTAAAGGTAAAAATGATTTCATAATTATCCCAACACATTTCTTAATTCAGTTGGATAAGTATAATTCGACCAAAAACAACCTTAGGAATTAAATATGATCATTTTTAGTCCACTTGGATTCGATTAAGACATTTATTATTATTTTATTTAAAGAAGAGTTTTAAATTCAATGATTAATAACCAAACCATTTTGAATATAGGGTTACACACAATATAAACTCGACTATAAATATTAATTAGAAAGATAAAATGATTTATACATAATGGTAATTTATTTATAGTTTTTAAAAATTAAATATTTTAATTTATTTATGACACAATGATGATGCAGCAATTACATTATTAATGAAATATTAAAATGATTGATATTATAAATATCCAAATAAATATATATTGATACTTATATTGAATTTAACTAATTTTATATGCTAATATGACATGTTAGGGTTGGTTGAATAAATTTTATTTTAAGTGATAATGTTTTTATGGATTTTAAAAAAATCAAATGCTAAATTTTGTCAAAATTGACATAATTGAGTTTTAAAAAAAATACTATATTATTAATTGATATAATATTCCTAAAAATATAATGATTGGCCAAAGGATTTATATAAGGTTATATATATTAAAATGAACCCCATGGGGTTTTCTTGGATTTTTATAGGATGTTTATTAACCATATAATATAAAAATACAGAGACACATGGTAAATGTCGACTTATTTAACTAAGAGTTAAATATAAAAGGTAAGGTTAATATGATGAACTAAAACTACATGATACCTATTAGATGAGCATTTTTCGACCTATACCCACCCTATCATATAAATAATTTATTTTGGAGTAATTATAAATTGAAAATGATTTTATTATAAAATAATATTTCATGCTTTTCCTAGAGTGACCCTCACCTCTTTTATAAAAGGGTACTTCCACTTATCTTAATTTCACATCTCCAAAGAAATTTGGATCTGCCAACCCCAACCCAAATATCCTCCCAAATTCCCTCACATCATCCAATATTCATTACTTTTATCATAAATCCATCCTATGGATCACTTTGATCAAATCAAAAGGAAGAACCCGAAGAAGAGGTAAATATTGCATTGCCTCTTTCATGTTCATTTCTTCTCCCAATTACTATTTCCTTGTTGTTTCCATTATAAAATAATAAGTCAAGTATCTTCTATATAATGTGATTTTATTTTAAAAAAGTTACAACATTATTCCTTATTCTATCCATCCTATAAATGATAATGTCACCATACATGCGTACGTACGGATTACCGTCTCCACATTGTTGTGTGATTTTTTATTCAAACACTTTATTATTTGGATGATAATAATAATGAGAATAACTGATGTAATTAATAAATATAAAAAGTTAATGATTCTTTATATATGATATACCATCCAATTATGTATGATTTCACCATCAATATAATGATATTTTTGCTCGTGTGTACGTAAGGATTACCGTCTCCACGACGCGACGAGATTCATTCTCACATTCACCATTAATCAATTATTAAAAATATATATAATATTAATAAGTATGTAATATATGAAAAAATAACTCTACTGGATATATATATATATATATGTATGTACGTACATACATATATCTTATTCACTTTCTTCCATGCAATATGATATGAAAACGGAAACATCATTTATGCATACGTACAGCCTACCGTCTCCATAAACGGTGACTTCTGTTTCATATATCTATCTATTATAAATATTTATATTCTAGATATATATGATATATAAATCAAGATTTATATTATTGAATTATTTAAATAGTGATCTAAATGATATGATTAAGAATAACAAGTTAATACACGTATGATAAAGAAAGCAATTATTACCCAAAATGCAAATTTAACATGGAAATCATTATTCAATGGATAGTATAATGTCATAAATGAATCATTTATGATATAATAAATATAAATATATTTCTCTTATAATTTAATAACATACTGTGGTCATTATACAGGAGGATAAACGTACCCTCAACCAATGGAAAGTGCATGGTAAGGGCTAATTTTACAATCTCATTATTATCTGAGGTTGTTTTTACATAAGTTTCTACTGGGAAATATTTATTATCCATGTCCATGTTTCATGAAAGAGTTTTAAAATGGAAATTTTAAGGGAATAATTTAATAAAACATCATTTTAAATATTTTAATGATTTATTCTTCTAAACCTTTCTTATTAATGTCCATGTTTTTAAAATGGTTTTAAGGATTTATTTATATGGACATGAATGTTTTAAAATGTTAATTCATTTCAAAAGATTAAATGTGACATGGGAAACATGGATTCAAAAATAACTTTTAAATGACTTTCTTTATAAATTATGTGACATTTAAATGATTTCATGAAAAATAGATATTTCTTTCAATGACTTTTACTGATCATTTCCAACTATGTCATCATCCATTAAGGGATATTATTCTGGATCAAGGTTTATTGATTAAACAAATCATCCATATTTTATTGAAGGTTTTGTGATATGATTGAATATCGATGTGTTATTTTAATACCATTAATGTTTATGGATAAACTATGGACATTTCGTATGTCAGTTTTAATATGAATGTTTTTGTTATGTTTAAAACTTTTCATATAAGGAATGCATTGGACTTAGTAAGTGATTGGTGGAGCCTTCTATAGCTCCCTGATTCATTGGTAGGTCTCTTGAGACAAAATAGTGTCTTGGAACAAGGCCTTGACAAAATCCTATTTGTAGTCTTGGAACAAGGCCTTGACTATGTGGTTATGAAGTCTGGCATTATTCATTCCATCATTATAAAAGTGGATATTGATATTTCATGTGATTATTCAACTAGTAGAATATACATGTGAATAAGTAAATGGAATTATTTGATATTGTCTTTTACATATTATATTGAAGTTTAATTTTAAGAGGCTTTTGTTTTAGTCTTATATATTTCCTTAAATTTTTATGCTTATTTACAAATGTTTCCACTATATTGTTATCCTTACTGAGCATCTGATCTCACCCATTTCTTATATTTTATTTCCTAGGATTCAAATAAGTGTATTATGATTGATAAGAAGGGTTAATATGGGGGATTAATGTACTTTTAAAAGGATCATTTATGTTGTGTTATATTTTCTAATGTGTAATGTAATGTTCATATATGTAATATATTTTCTAAGACTGCTAAACTAATCGGTCCTTCAGGACTTCATTCCTTGTAATCATTCCAATGTTATGTAATAAAGCACCATCTCTGGGTAACTGAGGTTGGGGCATTACACCTGCCAAATGTTGTTACCCAATCCTATAAAACAATGTTTCTTTAATAACATTTGTAGTTCCTTGAAATAGATTCCACTTTAAATGGTTCTCTATGATGATTGACCATTGGGCCTTAGGCATGCCTCCACTTACACCAATAACCACCATCTAGAAGCATGGTCCGGGATGGTGATATTGGGGAGACTATAAATTCTTGTGGTGATAATAATATTGTTCTGTAAGAATATAACAATGGATAAAAAACCATATATAAGTTGGATAAAAAAATAAATGGAATAATATTCAATAAAAAAATGATAATAATGAACAAGCCCTGAGGAAATAATATCAAAACATACTATTTGTAGGTATTGGTCCATAAAAATTCATACACAAAAAGTTCACCCATGGAAGACCATCAATATATATATATATATATATATATATATATATATAAACTTTCTGAACAAATAGAAACTTAATTGTAAGTTCCACCTAATGAAAATGATCCTCAATGTTACATATTCCATCCATCCCATGCAATGAAAAATTAAATGGTCAAGATGTTCCAGCTCCCAAGATCAGTCTCTCCCACGATCCCAAAGACATAAAGTCTGCATGCATTCTGAGGGGACCATGTTATGTGTGATAATATATCCCTGTAGTACACTACCAATGTGGTCCACTCTAACATCGATGATAATGTAGTTTTATTTTAAAAATAATAAAAAGGAATCACATCTTGTTTTTACATAATAACATCTTCCCTCATTCGAAACAACCTCAAAGAAGTGCACTACCTTCTTTAGCAATCATCTGAAGTCTCTAAACATGTTCCCCAAATTATATATATGTAATAAAACACATTTTGTATATAAATATAACAATAGTAGTGAGGATCCTTGAAATAAATCCCAAGGAATCCCCTTACGAAATTCTTTCTAGGTGAACCCTCTGGTTCTACCTCTAATCTTGTCGTCAGCACCTTTTTCCCACTATCATGTAACCATAGTCCAAATGATATGCCCATTAAATTACCTAGACAATTGTATATAATCTTAATAATCCCAATAACCTCAAATATAGATTCCATGAGGCACAACAACATATTTCCCCCAAATAATAGTCTTCACCGGATCAAGAGCCAACATCATGAGTTAGGTCAATATCTGTCCTCCCAATGTCTTTGACCACAACCTCATGTTTTTTATAAGCCTCATCCCTTAACTGATAGCCTAAATTAATCCAACCGATGATCCATTGACATCCTCATATATTTATATGGTGATAACCCCAAAAATAGCTGATGTGAAGAACCATCACCGATGTTTCATAGTCTACAGGCCCCTCCACCCACAAGGAGTTGTCAATATCACCTTGATCGTGTGTGAACAAGAATCCAATATTTTTTCCGCCAAAAAATGGTGAGTGGAATTCAGAAAACAAACTAATCCCCACCATCTCACACCATATTCCCCATGTGATTGTTTTTCTAAATCTTGATGCTCAAAACCATCTGAAACCACTTGGGCCATGCCCCAATCATAACAACCTCATTTCCTCAATTATAATATCATGTCTCCCATCTTGTGACAAATATAACCCATGTATCTTAGGCCAAGAACAACCTAGAAAACTATACTAACTCAATCTAAGTTAGCATAATAACCTCAATTCTCATGAAAATCTGGTCATGTTCCCATCAAATCAATGCATTCAACATAAACAATTCAATTTAATTTGACAAAAAACACTCTACCTAAATTGTCTTGGATTTTTCAAGACCCATTTCTTGTCTTGAACATGAGTAGTGGAGCTTGGGAATGTCCATTGGTATCTCCTATAAAATTAAAATAATTTAATAATCAACCATTAATAAAAAGCGGTTCACTGTTGGTCTACTCACATGGTTCATAAAGAGTGAATCCTTGAAATACTTAAAAAATAAAGAGAATATTAGGAACCACCTACCTTGTAATAATAGTAGATTGCATGTTGGATATAATCCTATAATGTGATCCAATTTCGAAGAAAATAATCTTTTATATTAATTCATTAAAAATAGGGAAAATGGTGTTGTAAATATTTAGCATACATTATGGAGAGATAATATGAAAAGATAATTAAGAGTAGTTGAGAGCATACATTAAGGGATCTAGTTTGATGGACACCAAGAGAAACAATCACATGATGGGAAAGATCTCAAGAACCTTTGGAGAGGGACTGTTAGGTGCTCCAAATAGGTTCCCTCTGCCTCTATGCTTGAAAAGAACTGATCTCCTATCTCTTTTATAAAAAAAATCTACCATAAATTATATGGAATGTTAATCGTATATAACATATAATAGGTTTATGAAGTGTAGACCATTTACACATCATGAATTCATAATGCTAGACCCTTTATTCTTATACTTTACATCATGTCATGAAAATGTCTCACACATCATTATGAGTTACATGATTTTCATGTTTGGAGTGTGCTATTTTAAAAAGCCCAGGTCCTCCAACCATCTTTCAATGTTTTCCGGAACACTGGGGACTTCCACCAAACCGTAGACCATTCCAAATAGCAGATCCTTGTTTTAAACAAACTCTTGTTAGTTGGTTCTGATGCTCAAAATTATTATTCGGCCCGGCCTCTAAATCAAAATTTTTATTTACCCAGAAAACGACCCTTTAAAAAACATGATATTTTACACCAATATTAATTATTATAAATTTAAATATTAGTTATTATTAATTAAAATATTTTTTTATTAATATCATCGTTATTAATATTATAAAATCTGTTGTTAATTAATATTAATTTCAATATTAATTATAATGAAATACATTATGTATTTTTATGACTTTCAATAATAATTATCTATAATTTCAATATTAATGTTTATTATTTCTAATAATTATTATTGTTATTTTTTTATAATAATAATAATTATTAATATTTTCAATTACAATAATAATTTTTATCAATTACTTTGTTAATTATTATTTAATATATTACTAATTATTATTAATTATATTATTTTATATTATTAATAATTAATATTAATTTTAAACTAATTATTATGAATTATTATTAAATATTATTAATTTATTTTCTTACTAATATTGTTTCAAGTAAAAAAATTTACAACACAATATATTAATTAATATTATCTTTTATGAATTACCTTTTTATTAATATTAATCCCTTTTTTAATTATAATTAATTAATTTTATCATTATTATTAAATTTTATTCATAATTCATATTTATTTAATTATTAATTAAGTTATCATTATTAGTTATTATAAAATATTCTTAATTACTCTCACCAACTGGCCTGGAAACCATGGTAGCCTAATACCAGTGTCAGAACGAATATGTTCCAAAGAGTGTTCTTGGTCCCTATAGCTTGAATACTAGCTCATGGAATCATACTTGGTACTTGATGGAACAAATTCTCCAAAATGATAGTATATGAAAAAAAATATACAAGTCATTATACTCAAAACTCCACATGGAAAATATACCAGAACCCAAATGGGAATTACAAAAACCCGAAAAAGAACATCATCAATGTAATCAGCAACATGCAAGACAAAATAAAATTTCACAAAGGATACATCACTTTGTGACCAAACGATCATGAATATCCAGTTCCTCTAAAACATGCTTCCCCATTGCTTAGAAATGGAATTAGGAAATCTAAATCATGTTTGAAAAGGAAGGGTGTGTGTTAAAATGACCAGTATGGCCTCACAAAGTGTTCCATAAAAGTGTCCATAATAATAAACAAAAACATACTCTAATTATACATAAAATACGACATCGAAGTACATTTTCATATATGAAAAAATATGATAACATTTAAAAATTATAGAAAACATTTGAAACATTAGTTACAGAAAATAATTTCGTAAAAAAATTACATAAATCAACTAACATTAATAAAACAATTATGTAATTAATGAAATATATATCAAAATAATTAGAAAACAAACCATAGTCATCTTCCTTACAGTGAAATAATTTATAGTTACTGGATCCCCACACATCTAATATCATTGATCATGGAAATATGTTTACACACATCCATTTGGATCAAGCTGAATATGACTCATCATTAACCCATCAGGGATAAGATCAATCTAACTATTTTTTTTAAAGTTTTCATCATCAATACAGTTCTTGGGAATAATAAACACAATATGCTTTTCCCAAATAACCCACTAACTACTGAGACTTACATGTGCTCAATCAATCAATTAATTATTGAAAATTCTTCAATTTCCAACTATTCAATTTCAATATACCAATTCAATTTCAAAACCCAAACATGAGATTTTAATCAATTAATGCATTTTTAAAAAATATCATAGGTTTTTGTCAATTCGATTTAATCAAAATTTCAAAATCATTTCTCATATAATTTCATGAATTCCATCAATTTCAAAATATTCCCCAAATTCCAATTTTACTAGAAATGGGGTTTTTTCCCCAAAATCTGTGTTATATAAAATTACAATTCAAATTCACATAAACTTTTTCTCTATAAATCAACTAAAATATAAGTCAAACAAATAAATTAATTAAACGTTTAATTAAATGGAAACATCAATGGAACTACCTACCTTTAATCATTGAAACACAACATAGAACACCCACAATGGGATTTCTCCATGAAGAACGACAGAGATAGAGATCATGAAATAAAACAAAGATTCAAGATAAAATTTAATGTAATCTAAATCCATTAGACTAATAATGATATAACACTCACTAAGGATAATGTAATGAGATTGTGGGATAAAACACATGATAATATGTTCACTTTCCCAAATGATATCAAACAAGAGCTACCACAATTATATCTTCAAATGAGTTGGTTTAAAGGATACAAAATCAGTACTTGAGAGACTCTAAAAATTAGGATATAAATTTAGGCCTAGTTGGAGATTATTTGGTGTTAGACATAGGTTCTGGAAATTTTTATAATTTTTTTGAAAAAAAAATACAATGAATAAATTTTCCTTGAAAGGGCCTCATTGTTAGAAAAACCATGCACCCTAAAGGTGTGACACCTCAAGAATAACTATTCAATGTGCATGGTTTCTAGTAGGTGGGAGAACTGTTTTTCAAACCATGTACCAACCTTCTAAACCCCCCACTGTCAAGGGTTGCACTATTTTCACAAGAGTGGTGAACTGTTTTGGAAAAATATGTTCCAACCATGCACGACCTAAAAAACTACCAAAATTTATAAATTTCACCAAAAACAGCTCGAGAAATCCCCTAGCAAAATTACCAAATGAAAGTAAATGAGTAACTGAAAACCAATTACAAGATGTTTCAACCTCCCCACCATAGAAATTATTTTTCCCTACAATTCATGTCAACATGTTTTCATATCAAATGAGATAAGGCCACTACTCTCTCATTAGTGCCTCATAATCACACGTCTTGTGGGAATCAGAATCATTCATAAATAGCACATGATCCAAAGGTATAATACCCTCATTATGTACCATTTTCTGAATGTAAAAATTATTACTACATGATAAATTAACAATAAACCAGGAACAACATAAATATCACTACATATCAAAGCATGAGATGGATTAGAAAAATACTCTTGAAGCTGAGATACATGAAACAAATTATGTACTGACATATACTATAGATGCGGTGATAAATAGAATGTCACTTTCACCACCTCCTCAATTTTCTCAAATGGTCCCATAATATGATGGGAAATATTACCTTTCTACCCAAGACATCGATGTACCAAATAGGGTGAACCATTCATGGACACCAATTCACCAACTCAAAACTCCAATGGTCTTCATCGATGTCCAACATAATATTTAAACAGGATCTATGGAATCAATGTTCTCTGAACTAATGAATTTTCAATCTCTACTGGAATAAACTTAGTCAAACCAAGTAACTTTCATCTATCTTTGACCGACATAATGAATATTTACAAAACTATCCATACAAGGACTTAAAAGGAGACATTATGATTGAAGTCTAGTAACTATTGTTATATGAAAAGTAATCCAGTACCAAATAGTCCTTCCAAACTCCATGAAAAGAGAGGATGTGAACATGAACCATATCCTCAAGAATTTATATATCCTTTCCTCTCTGGATATTCATCTATATATGGCATGTCATACTCAAAGGAACAGGAAATCCCATCACTTTATGAAGGCCACTCCAGAAATGAGTGGTAAAACAAAGATCTCTGTCAAAGACTATAGAATATTGATTTCCATGAAAATGGACAATATATTTGACATAAGTTTTTACCAACTCCATAACATTGGTTGTATCATCAATGGGTATACTGTGGGACAATTTCCTCATACTATCATTCACAACCAATATCACATTATTATTTCATTGTGTATGAGGAAACCCTAATTAAAAATTGAAAATATATCTCATCAATATTCAATTGTGGCACTGGAAGTGGATGATGAAATCCTTATGGTATCTAATCCTCATCCTTGACTTGTCAGAAAGTATAACTGTGAGAAATAAAATCCACAATGTATTACCTCATGATTGGCTACCATAGTCATCACTTCATGTCATAGAACAAAATTTTGGTTACTGGGATTAGAACCCATTTTGGAATTATTTAAATCCCCCGTCACATATTTTATCATAGCTAATTTCACAATAAAATGATTCTGAAAACATAATTATCTTTCTTGGAAAACTACCACTAAACAGTGGTCTCCCCACCTTAATGTGATATCCTAATGATATAGAATTAATCATTAATCCATTGTTCATAAATAATCATCTCAATAATAGATGATGTCAATTAAAGACTATCCAAGAAAACAGTATCATCTGTTTCCCAAACATTGATATGAAACTATGAAAAAATATTCATCATGTTCAACTCTTTGAATTATTTTTTCATAGTTTGGGTTATATGTTTCTGACTCATAGAATCATCAATAACATCCCCATTCCATTTACTATATGTGATTTCAAAAATAAAAAATATTCAAGTTACTAAAACAAGTTTCTATAGAGGAAGTTCATCTATTTTTTAGTGAATATATAAATCAATTTATTTTTGTTAGAATATATTGTAGACCTTTCTATGAAAACATAATTATGCCAACTCTTATGTTAATTCATCAGGATTGTGAGCTAAAGGTCATGTGTTGGATGATTCTCCTTGTATGTCCTATTATATTGAGATTCATAGAATACAATGTGATCACCCTTAATAAAAAAACTACCAACAATCAAATCTGATGCATCATAAAAGTCCTCACAGCCTTGCTCGGACTTTAGAAGAGTCCACACTAGAACAGAATTAGAAAGACATTTCAGATTAATGAATGTACTTGTGAAATTTTCATCCCAAGAAACATTCAATCCCTTTTGAGTGTTGGAGATCAACAAAGAATCCAACTTCATGAAATCCCTTGCGAACTGGGGATCATACCCATCTAAACCCAAGAAACTCCAATTTTTTTAAAATTACACAGATTCTACCCTGTTATAATAAAATTCACCTTTTTAGGGTCAATTGATAAACCTTCTTATGAGACCATGTTTCCCAATAACTTAAAATCCTATAGATAGGAATCACATTTTGTTATCTTGGCACAAAGTCGACGATTTATCAAAAATTCCATCACTATGATCAGATGATGCACACGATCCAACTTAGACATAGAGTAAACTACAATGTCACCCATAAAGACCACCAATACAATATCAAGATACATGTGGAAGATCCTTCTAATCATGTCTATAATGGATTCAAGAGCATTAGACTGACCAAATGGAATGAAAAGGTACTCATAATCTCCATACAAGCTCTTAAATGGAGTTTTATGAATGTTAAATTCATTAAATCTCAACTAGTGATAACTAGATAAAATTTATATATTTGAAAACAACTTATCCAATTTCAAATATTAAAATGGATCCTCAATCTGAAGAAATAGATTTTTTTACTTTAATATTAGTCCATGTAATTTTTTATAATCAACATATAGGTGAAGTGTTCCATCATCATTCATAGAAAAGAGAAAACGTTCAACCCATGATGACGCATGTGGGAATATAAAGACTTTTTCTATCATATCATACGACTATGTCTTCTAACCCTTCATTTTTAATGGTTTTATATATAATTAAGGTATATAAAAATGTTACGTAATAGGTACCAAAACAATAGAATGATGTACCAGGGTTACAAATGGAAACCCAAATAAATAAGAAAGAAACATGCTGGGAAACACAATAGAAATTGTAGGGAGATAATCACTCAAATATTCCCACTCCAAATAGAAAATAAAACACTGATATTATTTCCACAAAATCTGTATAATATGTTCTAGATCTACCCGAGCTCATTTCCCATCATCCTGAATGATATCGTACACCCAATCAGGTGTATTGAGGGATATCCATCAAATATAATAGTTAATATTGGACTTATTACAATGATCGAATCATTCCAAAACATTACATCAAGATATTTAATCTTGAGAACTTCAAAATCACAATAAATTCAAATTTTTTATTAAGATAAAATAGAATACTGACATTAGTGACCCTAATCTCTCTTCATTACAGGGGGTATTAATATCCACCACAATAGGCAAAAATCCCTATGAGAAGATTTGGTACTTTTAAATATGATTTTATATGAATTATTGAGATACAATGGTACCAAATAATGTAGTAAATAAGGATGAAGTTGTAGTGAGGTTACCTCCCATCTTTATTAGACCCATATCCCACTTCTCTAGAGACTCTTCCACATCATTACGAAGTTTCATTCCAGATAATTTTTCCTTGAAATCCTTTTTTCATTAATAATTTAATACACTGATTTAATTTTTGGTGCTGATGAGCCTGGGCCACTATGTGTGGAAAAATAAATAATAGAATTTATAAATGTATCCTGAGTGACCATAGGAACTATATATCTTGGGCACCTCACTGAAAAAGAATTTTGAATTAATTATATTCCTACATTAGAGTCAAGTTGAAGGGCCTCTTTCTGAAACTCAAGTAGGTCTAGGAGAACACTACCATAAAGATTAACCATGAGACTCTTCACACTTTCTCATCCATTTATAATAACTTATAGACCCTCCAATTTGGGAAAAAGGAACTCTGATTAACCCTAACATACTATCCAGGTCAAGCTAAACCATCAAGGCCCTATCTTTCACCACAATATAAGAAGTGAGAATTAACAAGAAAACCTAAGGATGAATATAATATCAAAGAACCATCTTGGACCATCGAATCATAACCTTATCATTTTATATAAACTCAGGACAAATTTTCACAAGCTCAGCAAAGTGGGTTGTATAGTCCATCATGGTCATTTCATTCTCCCCAAGTTTAAAAAACCCTAGATACTTATACATTGCCATATAAAATTGATATAAATGGCCATTTAAAAGAACCTTGATGTCCACCCACTCTAAAACATAATTCTTCTGGACCATCACTATCGAGTCCCACTATCTCATATTAGGACCCTCTAGATTGAAGGTGGAACATTTGAACATAATTTTATCAAGAATTTTCTGTCACTCAAACAAACCTAAAACTATTGAGAATCATTGGATCCTTGGAATTATATTGACTTATGGATAAGTAACTCCTTGGATTGATTCCATGATACATCCCCTGGAGGTTCCAAAACTGGAGCATGAATGGGATTGGGTTTAGGTGTCTATCTCAATTCTTTGATGAGAGACACAATAATAACAAAAATATTTTTTTCCATGGGAGGATTTTGTCACAATATTTCATTAGTATCATCCTCATGGAGGCTAATAACTTTCCTTAAAAGAGTCCTGATACTACATGAGGTCATCATACAAAATTGAAGACATCAAAAGACTATTCTAATCAAAAACTCAATAAAGAAAAAATGGTTAATTAAATACATCAATATAAAAAATATATTTTTATTTCAACCTATTAAAATAAATTGATGGGAACATACTCAAATAGATCAAATTGCTCCTTATGAAACCATTCCAAAAGCACCCATGGTGACATAAGGCTCATTATGTTGAGATCAGTCCAAAAACATGCTAATAATTACCTCATATGTTCTAAAAAGATACTCTAATCTATAAACCAACATTAATGAATGATTCTTAAATTAATACTTTGATACCACTATGTCACAAACTAGACCATATACCCGGGTACCCTAGTACCCCAGTCAAAACTGACATGTCCTGAATGGAGTTCCTGATCCACATGAGTTGTAGACTATCCCCAAGAATATTACAATGTAATGGTGGGAAATAATTTTCCCAAATAATAGTGGAATATAAAATATACAAGTCCGAATGATCAAATATCTATATAGATAAAGTACCAAAAACGAAATAAGTTTAAAAATCCAAAACAATACATCTTAAATTACACATCATCTAGTATGATATAATCTAACATAAATAAGGAGACATTAATCTAAGAAAAAAGGATCAAGATGAAATAACTCCTCACTGAGGTGATTTATCTACACTCAAACCTAGAAGAAGGAAATATTCTGATGAAAATAGTAGAGTGGAAGCTAAAAATCCATCTACTGTCATGCAAAGTGTTCCACAATAGTTTCCATAATATTAAACAAAATCATTCTTTAAATTTAAATAAATTTGGGTAGGTAATTACATTTTCATATTTAAAATAAAAAATTATTTCTTTTCAAAATGATGTAAAACAATTAAAACATGGATTAAAAAACTCATTATATACAAATGATTACATTAATCAAATGGAATGAATAAAAAGATTTCATAATAAATGGAATATATATCAGAATAATAACAACAAGAACCATAATAATCCTCCACGTGGTATGATAGTTTCTAGTTATAGGATGCTCACACAACTCATATCAGTGGTCATGGAAAAATGTATACACATATCCCACAGGCTCAGGCTGAATTAGACTCATCAACATCCTATAAGGGATAAGATCTCCCTAACTAGCTGTTTTATATAGTTTTAATTTTAAATCCATTTCTAGGTAATAATCAACCCTATTTTCTTATCTCAAATAATCCACTAATTACCCAATATTATATGTTCTCAATCTATCAATCAACCAATAATGGTCAATTTACCAATTTACAATTTTTTGTCTGATTATTCCAATTCAACTTCAGCAATCAAACATGATTTTTTCATCAACTCATAGCTTCAAACAAACAATCATTGTTTTTAATCAATTAAATATAATCCATTTTATAAAATTTATTCTCAAATAATTATATAAATTCCATCAATTTTTAAATACAACCCAAATCCCAATTCTATTAGAATTGGGGGTTTTTTTCTCAAAAATCCATACATTATGAAACTCTAATACCAATTTATATCACATTGGAATTTCATAAATATATAGAATTATAATTCAAATAATCAATCAGGTCAAGGTTAAATTTGTTGGAAAATATCAGTGGAACAACCTACCTTTAATCACAGAATCACAACATACGACACCCTCAATGATATTTTTCAATGAATAATGACGATGAAGTAAATTAAGAAATAAAAAATATAATCAATATTTAATTAAATTATGATTATATACATAAAAAATATTATGATATGACACTATCTAATTAGGATGGAAAGAGAAATTAGGATAGAACACACAAGTTGGTATTCACTTACCCGGAGGAGATCAAATGATATCCTCCTATCTTTGTTACTCCATTTAATAGGTTTGGATGAGAGAAAACTGGTTCATGGGAGCCTACAAATCAAAATAAATTGATTTAGGTCATGTTGTGGTCAATCATGGGCTTAAAAATAGGTTCAAGAAAATTTTCATATCTTTTTGGAAAATAATTGTCTTGTATAAATGGTTTCCTAGAGTGGTCCACACGGTTATAAAAACCATGAGCCCTAACCATGATCCTCTTATTTACTTACTAACCAAGGAACATAGTTTCTACTTGGTGTTTATGTGGTTTTTAAAACCTTTCTCCAACCATTGAAACCCTAAAACTCTATGGTTGTACAGTTTTCACTTGTGGGGTGTTAGATTTTCCCAAACTTGTCTCCAATCATAAAAAACCATAAAACAATTTTTTTTAAAAAAATTCTCCGATAAAAATTGAGGAATGATATAACCAAACCAAGATCAAAATAAGATTCGAGGTGTACCTAAAAACTAGAAACATGATATTAAAAATTATTTTTTTATTAACAATTACATTACTTATGGTTATTATTATTAATTATGAATTCATTACCATTATTAAAAAACACATTTGAGATTGGTTGATTGGTACATGTATGTTCTCTTCTCCCCATAGTATGGTAACTTGTGCAATTTTGAGTGTTAACACATTTGAATTTAGTTTTGGGCGGACACCTCCCAAAATGATTGGTAAAGATCAATAATTTTTTATTTTTTAACCTACCAATAACCTTGTCAATAACACTCTATTTTCCCACTGAAACATTGTTTAGTGGTTCATATAAGGTGGAAAATCTCTATACATTGAAATAAAAATAGTTATTATGATCGAATTTAGCTAGGGTTGACTTATGGGTAGAGTGATGGGTAAGACCCAATAAATTCTTGTTGTGCCACATATCAATACACATAGAACCCCCACTAAATTTAGAAGAAGTATTTTCAAATTTACTCATTTGGATACTCCACAATGATTGATGTTTTCTTAATTGATTACTTTCTCATTGGAGTGATACTTTAATCCCAATGAAATTTTCATTGGGGATTCGAGGAAGGATAACCCCAAATATTGTGTGTCTTAGATACAATCAAAATTATTTAAGGTAATGTTTTGGGATGGAAAGGATATTGTAATTTTGAATTCTTAGGTGGATTTGAAGGAAATAATTTTCCCTTTATTCGAGATATTATGGAAGAGAAGGTTTCTCTCTGGTCATAGGATAGGTTATGATCCCTCAAATAAAAGGATTACTAGATATTTATCACTATAAATTCTTGAGGATAACCCTAAATTAATCAAGGTCCTCTTGGATGAATGTAATCAATTGATATAAAGGCAGTCAATTTTATAGTAAAATGATTTTTAAGGAAAATTTGATAATTTCAAAAATAGTCTCTAAGATAATTAGAGATTTAGTGTATGGAATATTATATCTACTAGGATGGGATTATTCTATTTTTCCCCTTCACATGATTTCAAATTCAGATCCTATATATTCATTTTTTTCTCACTTCAATGAGGTATATTAAGGATCCAATATTGGGATGTCCTTTTTAATCTAGGCACTATAAAAAAACTATTTCAAAATTATAGATTCAGATTGGGGGTATTAGTTGGATATTTTGTAATCTTATTATTCTATGAGATATTGTATTTTTTATGTCAATTCACATCAAATTTTATGGAGAGACAAATAATGATCAGTATAAAAATTATTTTAGATGTTTTGTTAAGGTGTAATTATTTTTACCTATCATTGTTATTTTATTCCTGATTGATAAAGAACAAAAGATGTAATTATCATTTGAGTTTAAAATAATATTGGGTTTCTATAGAATGTGTTCTTTCATTTGGAATTTAATAGACAAATCTAGCAAGAATTTTATGTGTTCCAATTGTAAAAAAATCAATAATTTTGGTTTATAATTATATGTTTAAATTACATGTAATGTATTCTTTATCCAAGGAACTAGAATAGAAAGGGGAATGCCTATATTTGAACCCTTCAAACATGGATTCTAATTGGAAAATTTATGCTAAAAAAGGATCTCAATATGGAAGTACACAGTCCCCCATTGTTGTTCCCTTGGTCAGTTTCAAACATGGGAATGATTTATTAGAAATTAAATTTAATAATGCTCAGGGTAATTTAGATCGAGTTATTGTTCCTGATGAATTAATAAAAGCTGTTGATTATATGGGAAAAGTCCTTTTTAGGAAAAATGTCTCCAGAAAGGTAAGTCCAATGAGATATGAGGTGAAATACAAATTTAATTCCAATGATTCCAATATATGGTCTTCTAAATTGTAAATTGAGTCTAATGCAATAAAATTGTAGGAATATTTATGTATGCACTCATATTCCCACAAAGGAATATGTTTTATTTAATTTGTTGGTTTCATTTAGTTATAGGTTCGGGCATTATCTAAACCCAAAAATGGTGTGGTTTACAAAACACATTGAACTAGTTTTTCATATTATACCCATCAAGGACAATGATAGGGATGGTTTCTCCCCAAATTAAGCTTATTTTATCGATGTTTCTCTGAATATAGAGAGTAACTTCCCCATTTTCAAATCTATAATAGTTAGGTCCTAACTATAATCTTATTAAACTAATGTATTTAAGCATACTAGTTCTAAAATGGATATTATCTATGTATATTACCCTATTGTTATGATCATACAGGGAAAGAATAATTTATTAGTTTCTGATAATGGTGATAAAGGGATGAAGGATTGTTTTTTTCTACCTATTCAAACTAGTATGTTCGAAGTTTCTCAGAAAAGGGAGAGATGAATCTACATCTTATATTTTGGGAATCATTATTAATTAGGTTAGGAAATATATTGGCCATCATTCTTTCAGATGTGATGCAATAGTGATCACTACACCAGGTAAAGAAGAATGTTATGATAGTATTAATGATTGTAGTTGGGTCACACCCACTCATTCACAAGATTGCACTCAATTATTATAGGAACAACATGATTTAATAATTCATCATATTTTTAATGCAATATTGGCAGGATGGATGGATCAAACCATTTCCATCTCTCTCTAAAACTAGAGTTGATGTAAACTAGCATTACAAAATTGATGATCATGCACTAGTGGATGGCACAAAATAATGATGATATAGTGCCTACTCAAGATATGGATCAATATTCAATTGACTCTACCCAATACACACTAGTTGGAAAGGGGATAAGAAATGGTGAATTATTCTCCACTCATGTCTTTCTGAATTCCACTTATTTTGGAACTTTTTATGTTTATAATATACTTAACGCTTTAGAAAGATCTAGTGAATTTAGAATGGAATAAAATCTAGATGAGGTGACTAATAATGAATGTTCACCATTATACAAGTAGGTGGTTGTGGTGGTTAGTTCAAATAAAAATGATTCTAATACTAAATATTTGGTTACATCAATCAATGAACTAAATATCGAGGTGGGTTCTATTGGAAATCCTATCAAGGGAAAGACTCATGAAACCCCCTTCCACCCACTAAATGTTATTAAATTAAAAATTCTTAATCATTTTAGCATATAATGTTTAATAATATGGTTGTTCATAATAAATGTGGAATGTAATTAATAATAAAAAAAATGTTGTTAGTGATATCAATTATAGCCAATAAAGAAGAGGAATGAATGGGGAATCCATACAAATCACAGAAGAATATGAAATAGGGAAGTCAATACTTCACATAGAGTAGGGGTACCCCTCATAATTCAGGACACATTCTTAAAAAAGGATGAATTTGTGTTATCATCTATTTGGTATTATTTTTTAGGCTGGTGATGACAATATATTTTTCCCTGGGAATTGATTGTGTCTATATGTTGTTACCCTTTGTATAGGTGTATATAATCCATTAGGGGGGATAGTAGATTAATAACTCTTCATAGTCTTAATTTATTTTTCAGTGTTGTATTGCTATGCTGATGGAGGAACATTTGACATACCTTTATATGGTGGATATCAACACTTGGTTGACATGAACTTTTTTTTTGTGTCTATATTATTGAAAATTGTTATATTTTCTCTACATTGATAGTTAGAAGACATGGAAACTATTGTAACATTTTTCAATTTTTAATAAATAGACCCTGAACATATTTTTGAAAGTTCATGTTTCAATAAAATCGTACAAAAAAATTAAGAATCCTAAATTTGCATGAATGGATTGTATTTACATAAAATTTTTAAAATTGATGTTCCATCAGGATTTGTGAAATAGACTAAAATGGGTGTGAATCAATGTTAGTGACATAGTAACAATTTAAAATTTTTCCCATATATTATCTCTACACATATTATTAAATATATCAACCTTCCATAGATCATTACATAGTGTTTTATTTGGATTTGGATGTGTCTTTATGAGGTTTTGGGATGGTATGGAAGAAAATGGGTGAAGCTTGGACCTATAGGGTCCAAAACAACTTTGGTGAAGGAATTTGCGATTTTTGATTAATGGTGAACATGGGTTGTGAACCACTAGTACTTGTATAGTTTTCTTCCAACTGTTGTTCTGAACACCATGGTGGATTCCATTTCAAATGACATAATTTCTGGGAGATCTTAGTGATGTCCCTATATAAAATGTGATGATCCATCACTTCCATTTTTGTGAGATTAGAGCCTTTATTTCATGGTTATATGGGTTTTTTGGATAATTAATAAATATTACATGATTTAACATAAAAAATCATCATATTACTAAGTGATCCTTATGTAAGTTTTCATAATTTTACATTTTTCATTTATTGTAAAATGGTGTGATAATATCATTACATCATGGTTGTGAGCATTTCAATTAGTACAATTCAAAGTATTATTTTTACAATTTGAATAGGGGAGGTATAAATACATATTTTTATGGTCAGGGTCCTGACATTCTATAGTTTTGAGGATTCATTAGCATGGTAGATTTTCTGTTAGAAAGTTGGAAATTTAAAATTGGTTGATCTATTCCATGGAAGTCCTTTTTGGGTGACATGGTTGAGGTTTTCATTGTTTTTTTGTATAAAAATATTTTGGTGTTGATTTCTTTGTTTTAAAGTAAATGAAATTGGCTTCGATAAGAGGTGATATAATAAAATTTGAAGACATCAGATTTCAGATCATATTTGATCTAATCCCATCATAACTTTTTTGGAGGTTACTATACTATGGTAATAGAACATCAGGTTTTATCTATAAATTTATAATTGAGATTCCATAGGATTGATATTATTCTTTTCCTTAGAACACTATCTAACCCTAGGTCTTCATGGGTGACTCCCAAACACATCCCTTAAGGGTTTAAACATCTTTATTCATGGGATTGATCTCAGTTAATCTGAGGTACCCCATTCATCATTCCTCTATCTTCTATTTCAATATATTCTTCGTATAGTAGAATTAGCGAAGGATATTCTAATTTTTTAGTATTTCAAGTATAGTTTTATGATAGTTCATTTTGGTTAAGTCCTATGGTGGTTTCCAATGTGTTTCATAGTGGTTTATCCTTAGTTCTTCTATTCTTGTGTAGTGTACCTAAAAAACATATCAGGGGTGGGGACTTAATAATTTTCAAATATTTTCATAAATTAGGGATGTACCATTATTTTTCTCTACTTGATATGATGTTAAGTATTAACCTAATTAATACAATGAATCATACAAAATTAAATTGATGGGAAGGGGGTTAATCATAGGTTATTTATATTATTCTACGTTATTATAGGTATTTGGTGCCTATTTGGTGCCATTGGTGAAAAATTCATGATATATTATGATACATGTAAGTTATTGTGATTGAATTTCTATAATTATCCCAAATATGGTAATGAATTTAATATTTTAAAAATTTATGCCATTGTAATACTTTTTATATAGTCCATAATATATTCTTAAAAAATGATGGTTTGAAAAACTTATTTGTTATGTTTTTTTATAGTTTTATTATGGATCATTTTTATTGATTGGGTTTCCATAGATGTGTTTGAAATGGTCTTGGTTGAGAAACATTAAGGCTAGAATACCATTGTTGGAAAGGAGATATTTCATTTTTGTTGTGGTCTAGAAAGAAGGACGGTGAATTATGTGGAGTGGATTGGTGTGAGGAAATAGAATTGTTTACTAATAGTTTTGGTGGTCATTGGATTGTTTTGTGTGGTGGTCAGTTTATTATTTTGGGGATATATTATAATTTCCAAAAAATATTGAATGTGGTTGGTAATAATTAATTTTTAATGGGTAAGGATTAGATATTTCTTACCAGTGGCTATCTAAGAACTGTTATTGAATAAAAATAATGTCCAATACCTAGAATAAACCTAGTAAATGTATAATGAATGGGAGGACATTGAATATGTATTTTAATGTTATAATTAATGTAATGTGTTTGGTAAAGATGTGGAATCACAATAGATTTGATGTTGTGGAATGAGAGTAAAAATACCAATGGGGAAGTGGTTATAAGGTGTCTTTATTATATATTCTTTTTATATAATTCTATTAAACATGGGTGCGATATTAGGTGGGAAATAAACAGTGAGGACAAGTGATAATTGACCTAATGTAAGTTAATGTTGGTCCATCTATTACTTCAATAAGGTATTGGAATGCTTCTTCTCCATTTATATAAGAGATATTGAGGAGGATCCTACTTAGTATATGTGTACACACACATACATATGTAACTCCATTTGAAGGTTTGCAATTGTAGTTTACTGTTTGGTTTGAAAATTAATAGCTAATGTCATGGAACTACAATTATATTCACTACATTAAGAGTGTCCTTCCTGATATTTATTTTAGAGACTTCAATATATATGATAATACATTAATTATGTTGAATTAGTTTTATATTTATAATATGGTTTTGACTAGTATATTTATTTTTATTTTCATGGGATTTATTAGGATAATTTTATCCATTTTTTTATACCTTCAATGTTAGTCGCTAACCCATGAGCTATTGGAGACTGGATTTAGGGGTCACACTCAACATCACTATTGGTCCAAGAGGGATCCTAGTGGTGGAATGTTGTGAAAAAGTGATACAGTTCTATAAATGCATTTTATGATGGATACTAGACTTTGACATTGGTGAGGATTGAAATGTTTAATTTGGGAAGAAACATTAAAAAAACATAATATGTGATATTGAATGTAATATCACTTTTGAAACATATTATTTTAACCCCCTTATTATTTAACGCATGGAACCTAAGATCACTAGAAAACCTAGTTGAGTAATTTTGATTGTAGGGAAGAAACCCTCGACAAAAACATGTTTCATAGTTATTTTCAATTATGTTTGAAAAGGGTTATTTTGGTGAAATTTAATGTAATATAATTAATGGAATATTAATTAATTCAAGATTTTTAGTATTATGTTTTTTCCCTTCTTGTATGAATTGATGTCTATCGGTCTCCATCAACATGTGGTTCAGTTTGGTGAGATGTAACTGGAAAATCATGTTGACCAAATGATGGTTGACCTAGCTTAGGAGGATAGTTCATAGAGGAATATATTGTGTGAGTTCTACTATTAATGAATGGGGAATTATGGGGTGTGTGTCTTCGATTTGGAAACTGTGTATTGGTTAGAGTATCTATATAACTCCTTTAATTTGATCCATGCGAGAGAGAAGTATCAAGTATCACTAGTTGTATGTCAGGTTAGAGGGGCTACATACTAGTTGTTAATCAAATTCAATTGGTAGTGAAATTAGGAATTGAATTCATAGAAATATATCCAGACGTATTTCTCAGTGGATTTCCATTTTTAGATGATGATAAATGTAGAAAGGATTGAGTTTATCTTACTCTACTTGGGGAGGCCAAGTGTGGAGGATATTAGGAACATATTCAAGGATTTTATTCTCATCCTCATGATATTTTCTCAAATAAAGAGGCTAGATAATGTAAATTTAATGGATTCACCATGTTAATCTATTAAACATGTGACCATCCTATTTAAATTTATTATGTATATTGAGGTGAAAAATAAGGTATGTGTGACTGATAGGATTCATGCATAGATAATATCATCTCATGAGGGGAGTCATCAGAGCACCATAAAGAGTAGATATCTGAATTGAGTGTCTTAGACCATGGGACCATTAAGGTTCCTACCAATAGGGAATACAACCACTATTGTTTCTGTCTTACATATTTAGAGTTGGAAGATATCATGTATACTCTTGGAGAATTGTGAATGTGTGCTTCACTTGTGGTAGTGTGGTCACCATTTGTTCAAGAGCCCAACCATTCTCAGTGGATAATGTGTTTTAGGTGTGAATATTCCATTTCAATATTAGAAGTAGTTTCACCAGAGACTATTTTAGTAGAACTGATAATATGATTATTTTCATCAAGGGGGGATCCTATAGAAGATATTCTTTAGATATTCCACTTCCTTAGGGACATATGGCTTATTCTTGCAATTGAGGTGGTTTTCAGTATTCCTAGTGAGGTATAGAAGATGGGTGTGATCACTTGTACTCCATAGATATTTCATCTCCTAAAAGGCCTAGTATTTTTGAGGAGCCATCTATTTTTTTGCCCCCTTTAATTTTTCATAACTTCATTCTTGAGGTTCTCACTCATTCATTGAATCAACTTTAGTTCACTACTTGGGACTCAAGGTGGAGAGGATTCTAGTTCCTCTAGTTTTCACTATTTCAGTTGGATGAAAATTGAGTTTTTGGATGTTTTTGGGGGTTGTGAAATGATGACAGCGTAACCTCAGAAATTGGGTGATTTTTTCTTATCATATATAAAAAAGGATGGTTTCATCCTTGGCATGATTTATTTGTTTTATAGGCATGTGATTATTGATTACTTCTATAATAGATTAGTGTTTTCTAATGTTGAAGGCCAATTTCCAATGTTCATTGTTAAGAAGGTTCATCATATGAGTCATAGGAACTCATAGACTCTTTTTTATCTACTATAATTCTTTTTTATAGGTTTGGTAGTGGAATAATTTATGTAGTTTCTTAGAGTCATCGTGGACTTTCCAGATGATTCTCCCTACTATATTGAGGAATTACCCCTCGAAATGATATAAATTTTGGGATTAAGTTATTATTATATGTCTACATAGTTTCAATGCATCATTTTTGAATGACACCAGCTATTCTTCAAGAGTTGAGGACCCATATTGATGATCAAATGTAGAAGGCTTTCATTCGTCCTAGTATGTCACCATGAGGTTATCATGTGTTTCATTCAAATAATATGAACAGTGTAATGGGTTTATACATAAACTATTATTTGTTAAATTATGTGATGGTCCTGAAAAATTATCCCCTAACGAGGATATATAATTTTTCTATCAGTTAAGTGGATAATTTTTGTTTTTAATGATTATTAAGTGTTATTATTTTAATTTGATGAAGGTGAGGGTGGAAGATATCCCAAAGACTGCATAGAAGTGTTTTCATGGTTTATTTTTGTTCAGAGTCACGTTTATCTAGGAGTCACAAATTCCCCAACTATTTTCATAAGGCTCATGAACTCAATGATTCTTGTGTTATTATATCAGTTCATGGTAGTGATCATATAAGGCATCCACATAAACTCAAATTTGTAGGAGGATCATGATGAGAATCCCAATATTGTTTTTTCAAGTCCTTCATTAAGATAATCTAACTTGGAAGTGATACAAGTAAAAGTTTTGGATTTGTGGGGTGTCTTTTCATAAGAATGTGGTGTCTCAATAGGGAGTAGTTGCATATCCATATAATATCTATTTTTTATTTTTTTGAGAATCACCACAAAATGTTCCAGAGATCTATAGTTTGTATTTCCTTATAGGATATTACAATAGTTTCATGTTTGATTGGTCAATGGTTGTAGCCTCATTGACAATATTGTCCAGTATGGACTAGAAGATTACGAGGATTGATCATCATGTGATTTAAATTGACTTCCTAAATGAGAAAATGATCAGTGATCATGTTATTTAGTTGTTTGAAGAGAGAGTTATTTTTAAGGTTTTATGTTGCAATTTGTGTCTCACTTTGAGTTAAATTTTAATAAATCATAGGGTAGTGATCTCATATGGTACTAAGAATTAAAGTACCCACAAATATAACCATTACATATATGGTATTTGTTATTGGAATTGGTGTTTTCAATAAATCAATCGTGTTATTACGATATTGGAAAAAGTTATGGTCTTCACATATTACAAAATATTGTGGTATATATTCTCTTAGAAGTATTTCAATATGTGTTGATAGAGGGATATAGTTTTCTTATAATACTGTGAGATAATGATGTATCACACCTAGTGGAATTGGAATACAGTTATTCGTAAACTATGAATGCATATTTAAATAAGTTTTTTCTCACACCATGGCACAAATCATACCCACACCATTCTCTTCTCCACACACCATGATATGAAATAATTATTGGGACATAACTCATTATTCTTATTAATCATATCCATACACATATTTTCAATAGTAATGGATAAGAACCATTAGCATCACTATATTTAAATCACTAAATATCAGTACATCATCATCATAAATAATCTACTTTTGAAACAGGACTATAACCTTAATCATGATATTTTCATAACTAAAGAATGGAACATGCAACATTTGAATTTTATTACAAGTAATATATTATATAACTTCAACATATCAAATTATTCCAATTAGTATACCATTACATATCATATATTATTAATTACAGAATATATTGTTACTCTGATGTATCAATTTGAGATTCTCTGCCTTTTATATATTTTTAGTAATCAGTCCTCACATATGAGTACATAACTTATACATATCACAATGAGACACATGTTATGTGTTAAATTATACTCACTAATTACCTTTACATATTCACCTATGAATTTTGATAAAATTAAATTATTTGAAAAGTTACCGTTACACACCGTAGTGTGTATATGAAGTTTTCCACATTTCTTATATTTTTCTCCATAATTACTTAAACACGTGAAATTATTTTACTAATTGTTATGTTCCACACATAGATAACATATATATATCTAGAAAATGACTTTTATATTTAGGTACCTTTCAATGGTTTACCAAATTTCACTCTTCAACTCAAAATTACATTTATATATCTATAGTAATATCATTGTTACTTTTTCATATTTCCATCAATAATGAGATGACAATAAGTATCAAATCACTGACCTTTATGTATTAAAATGGTTCTCATTACATTAAAAAATTTCATCTCGAAATTATAGTTCTAGAACAATTATAAATTATTTTAGAACATCTTCAACCATTCTTATATATTCAGTAACAATTTGAAAATATCCAAAAAAATGAATTAGGAATTAATCAAAATATTTTAAAATATATTCAACATCATATCCAAATACTTTTATATTATATATGAATTCTTCTTTATTATTTAATATATAATCTTAAAATCAACATACATCAACAATTATTTTAGAAAACCTATTTTTTTATTTATAAAAATGACACTTTGGGAGTTCATTGTGAACACATTCATGTTGTAACACTAATGATAATGAAATGCAAAAAAATGAACTTCTGTCATTATATAAATGATTAAAATTTAATTTATCAACATAAAAGTTAAATCTAGAGTCATTATCCTTGTTTTTATTATGGATACTATAATAATGATTGGATTTTCTACTATACACATTTTCTAATTCTTATGTGATGAAAATCCTGGACTAGATGCAGGATTAAAAAACTCTCACTCTGGTATTTCTTCATTGGATTCCTTCTATAAGGGGTCTAGCCACCAAGACCATCCTCTATACTTGTATCCTTAAATACATGTAAGGGATTCATAGTGGCCATTAGAGATAAAAATATGACCTTCATCCCTTCACCCACTTTAGATAGTGTAGTGGAACAAATAAAGCTCTTGTATTGTCCTATGATGATCCATCCACTTCCTCTTTTTCCATTACTAGCCGCTGAAGATGGCAATAGGATGAAGAGAAGTGGATGAATAGACAACCATTCCTACCATGTTCATCTCTTACATCATTTCCTTATCCATTATCTCCTCATTTTTTGAAAGCTTCAAAATGAATACCTATTATCAGATATCTGATCACAAACCCAATATGTGCATTGAGATTTCAGATGGTCATTATTTAATAGATCTAGGGATAAATGAACCAACTCATTAAAAAAATGGGTTTATTCCAACACTAAATGATCTACTTTATGAAAATAGAGTAAATCCATATACTTCATCATCATTAGGGTCACTAGATAAAACTGCTTAAAAAAGAAGGCCTTGAAACCCTTCCAATCCATCCCACATGTCTGTTTACCTATATAATGGAATGCAACCATCACTTATTAAGACCCTAAATTCAGAAAAATGATACATCCTCTTGATTCTCTTAGGTGGATCTATAAATTCAATGATCTAACTGATCTTGTCTTGGAAGTCCTCCACCTCTTAAGGTTTCTTTTTTACCTATAATGTACGATGGATTCTATTGTATGAACTCCCAGGATCAATCCATTTCTCCTATAACTCATAAATATGCCTCAACAACTGCATACTAGAATTTTGGTAAATTCTAGTTGACAGAATGAACAGCCCACACAATAACCTTGATATAGGTTCAATCGATATGCAGATTCCCTATAGGAAAATTCATTTCACCCTTATGAGGAACCCATGAAAGTAATCTAGGAGGAATAATAATACAAAAATAAATATAATAAGTTACCATAAAACAAAATATTCAATGTTAAAACCCTAAAACCATAAGAAAAATTAATATTAAGATCAACAATTGAAAACATGAGACACACATCCCCACATCCCATGGTAACATGAGCCTCATCATGACTTGATTTGTCTAGGTACTCACTATAACCTTCCTTTCAAGCCTAGATAATATTATCTCTATTCTACCAATATCCCAAGATTACTACTCTTGAGGATATTCAACCTATAATACTAATCTATGACCAAAATGACCTGTATACCCACTCAAATTGGTACCCAAACCATATTTCCACAAACCCGAAGGGCATTCCCGATTACCATGAGCATGAAACCACCCCTGGGCATAAAAAAAGGTAGAAATTTCTCCCAAAATTAAGAAAAAACATAGCATATATATATATATAATAATGTGAAGTAATGATGTAGAAAAATATATTCTATAAATGAAATAGGACAGTAGAAACAGTATGACCCAAAAAAGCCAGAACATCCCAATTACAAGTGCAACATCAAAGGTATTCTAAAAAAGACTGACTACTCAATTTGATATCATGGGAAAACTGCAAACATCTCACCACCATCTACCTATAAACTAATGATGTAATACCTCATCATGTCACCGCGTAACTATGCCTTTTCCCATATTGAATGACATACAATGGTCTTTGCACCACCAAAGGGGTGTGCAAGGCTTGAGATTAAATTATTTTGTGGATCCCACCCATGTGTTTCATAATATGTCTCTGTAAAATAATATAAACAGCCTAAAAATTAATGAAAACACGTTATGAAAAAATGTTTTTGGTTTTTTATATAAAAATTATTTTAAAAAATTATTTTCCCCTTTTTTCCACATTTCCAAAATAATCCAAGTAAAGTAGTTTCAAAACATTTCACACACAAAAAGATATATATATATATATATTATAATATAAAATCAAATATAGTATCACATATGTTATAAAACCGAATTCCAATCAATGAATAAGTAACATCATGTTGGGGATTACAGTAGGTAAGGCTAACGGACTTCTCGTATCGTAATCAGCGAATAGTGCATAATCAATTCCTTAAAATATGGGAATAAAGATCATAGAAACACCCCATGAGTAAATCCCCTAAATTGTTTAACACTTATTCCTTACAACAATAGGATTATGTAATCGAGGAAATCCCCATGAGTGAACCACACCCACCAATAATACATTGATGATGGACTTAAGTTATACCTTCTATATAAGTACCAAAGGCTTCCCATGTGATCTATTTTCCAAACCATTCCTTTGAAACCATTATTTAGAAACCCTTTAAAAATATATTTCATAATGCATTGAAAATACCCTTTTGTCTTAAAAAATATTGCAAAAGCCATATTTTATCGACAACTTATTTCCACACACACAAATTAATCAATCATTCCTGACATTTCAATTATAAAAAAATTACATTTATATAGTTTGTTGGATTTTTTGGTGTTTTTTATCCTATATCCAAGTCCTGTTCATTTATAGATGAAAATTCCCTCATATTGTAATATTTTTATACCCTTGATGAAACGTGCCAACCTAGGGCCTATTGGATGTAGGAATCGGGGGGGTCATTATCTCTTTCCCTTTATTGCAATATCTTTGGTGGGAGGGGGTCATGATATTTGTAATTAGTTAGTAATTAATTAGTTATTTATTAATATTTTTCTTACTTACAAGTAATTAATTATTAATTAATATTTATTATTAATTAGTTACTAATGATTAATAATAATATATTTTTTCCTCTACATATGAAATGGGGAAGTTGAATACCACCACTACTGCAAAACTGAGTTTATCTAGCATCTGGGATTTAACAACGCTAGCTGAAAGTGTTGTTAATGATCCCCTTTATTAGAACTAGAAAAAGTACTCTTAAAAGGGGGTCTTTAACAGTTCTTTTTTTAGCATTGTTAAAGGGGGTCTTTAACATTGCTAAAAAAACATTGTTAAAGGGGGCCTAACAAAAACCATCCTAGGTACCCTGGTAACCCAAACCATTTCTAGCATGGCCTGAAGGGAATTCCTAGTCCCCAAGGGTTGGTGACTAGCACCTGGCATTATGAAAAATGAAAGTGTGAATGAATTTTCTACAAACATTATAGAAGTGAGATAACAAGAAAGTACGCATATAAGAAAAAATACACTAGGATAAGTATACCATAAGTAAAACAAGTATAATATAACCCAAAATACTAAGACAAATTACCAAAAAACTGAAAGAATGGCCCATGTCCCAACAGACGAAACACTCCAAGCCCAAGGATCAACAACTACTACCACCTTTAAGTGGCGCCTTACCCTTGCTAGAACCAGGAAGAAGATAATATACAAACACCTGAAGGAACAAGTAGGGTGTGATCTAAAATCCCAATATGGTCTCACCAATTATTCCATAATGGATTCCAACATTTAATTAATCAATTAAAGCTTTCAATTTTCAAATAAATGGGTTTTGAATTTCGAAAGAATATTTAAAAAAATCATTCTTTACATTTCAAAAGATGGAATACATTTCAAATGATGAAAATAATTTAAGAAAATTTCTTCACAAAAACTTTATATAAAACAGTTTATATAAATTCAATAGGAATGTAAAATAGTTTACAAACATTAGCACACATTTATATCTCATATAAAAATAAGCGAGCAACATGGTCATCTGTCAAAATGTATGATAGTTCCAGGTTATGGGATCCTCACACTCTCAAGTAATAAACCAAAATGTGTACACACGTCCCTCGACACTAGAAATAGAGGACTCATCTATGTCCCATTGGGGAATAAGATGTGCTAATAAGTATTTAGTTAGTGTTGTAAAGCATTAATCTGATGCTAGGACATTCTCATCCTAGCGTGTTTGTCCCAAATAATTCACTAACTACCAATACTTTCATGTTCTTTAGTACAATAAATGATGGTCAATTTATTTTAAGAAACCTTAAAATACAATTAAATCTCATTCCCTGTAATGGCCCGGACCTCTCCGGTCCATTTCTTTGTAAAAAATTCAATATGGTCAACACGACGCGCGTTATAATGATAATTTTTAATACTGATGATAATGTAAAAATATGTTAAATAATAATGATGATGACATAAATTGTGTGATTAATTAAACTAAAAAGAGAATAATCATGATAAAATGATTTAATGGGTGTTATTATTATTAATGATCTGAAGTGGGAAGGTGTGTGACCCATTAGACGTTGATAAATGAAACATGCTGTTTATTATTAATTGAGTAATTGTTGAAATTAAATTTGAATAATATTAATGGGTGTTGTGTTATTAATATTATTCATAATATTAATAATAATGAGAAATTAATGAAATGAGTCATGGTATTTATTGAAAACAAATAAATGAAGATGCACAGTGGAAGCATGGGGGTGCGTTAATAAAAGTAAATGTGAGTTTTTTATTATTATTATGTTAAATAATAATAATAATGGTGAAGTAAAAATAGGTTGGGTTTATTAAATTGAATAGTTTTAATTTAATAAAAGTGGTTTCAATTTAATCAGTGTGAAATAAAAATAAATAGAATTAAATAATTAAATTGATGGATGTTATGCGACATTGACGTGGCATGATCAGATTCAGATATCCAACGGGGTGGTTTAACGTGGTCAATGCGATGAGCGTAAATATTATCATTATTAAAAATAATAACGGTGATGAGTTAATAAAATAAGTTGATGAATTTTTATTATTTTTGAAAAACAATAAATAACAATGATGGCGTAAAACTATGTGCGAGAGGTTAATGAAATTAAATGTATTAAAAAGGGGTTGAATATGTAAGTTATATTAATTTTGTTTTGTCATTTAATTCAATTAAATGAAATGGTTTTGAGTCGCATAGAATGGTTTTAGTTTAATATGAGAATAATTATGGTAATCTAATGTAATGGGATTAAATTAGAACATTAATGATGGGTGTTATTAATAATAATGACATTGAAGTGAGATTGGAGAGAGATTACAAAGTGATGGAATAATAAATAAAATAATAACAATAAACCATAAAGGAATGAAGGTTGGGGTGTGTTGGGAATGGAATGAGGAAGGGGAGGCGCCACTTTTGGTGGAGTGAGGAGATTATGGAAGAAAGAATTAGATTGGAGAGAGAAAGGGTTTAAATGAAATAAAGATTTGAAATTTAAAGCAATAAAATAAATAAGTTAAAAATAGAAGTCAATCATGGGGATAATGTGCACCAATTTCCTAAATCTTGTGTGTGGGATTAGGAATTGAATAATAAAATGGTAAAATAAAATAATAATAATATAATAATGTAATTATTAATTTTGTTGGGAAAACCGTGTTTCGTCCATAACTTCTTCGTGCGACGTCGGTTTTATGAACCGTCAGTGGCAGTGCAACCCTGACTACGAGACGGAAATTATGAGTCCAATATTGGACGTCTTTTTCTGGTTTTCAGATCGGGTACCCGAAACGCTCGTGAATTAATAGATTTAATATTATTATTAAATCTTCGACCCGCCGTAACTCCCACGTGCGATATCCGATTGACCTGCCGTCAGTGGCAATGTGATCCTGTCATTAATATGATCGATTCAAGTCTAATGTTGGATACTAAATTATGGTTCATGGCTCAGGTCCATGAAACACCCAATAATAATAATATCATTATTATTACGGGATCTTGTATCCAACGTATCTCCCTCATACGGTATCGGATTGACGATCCGTCAGCGACAGCGTAACCCTGAAATTATGACGGTCATTTTAAGACCATTAATGAGCTACTTTTTATGACTCATTCCTCGGGTCAACGAAACACCACATATTAATAGAATTATCATTATTATTAAAACGCGTGGAAACAGCGTGACGTGTCGTGTGTTGACCAGTCAAAACACGTAACGGGTGTATGGTCACACCGTGTATTCATCAATACACGCTGCATACTGTTTTACCTATTCGTTGCCTATATAAGAAAGGGTCTCAGATTATTTCCAGACCAATCGCTTCTTCTTCACACGATGACGCTCTTGGACGATCGAGAAGTATTCCTCCTCTAACTTCTTTGTCCGAGCTCCGAATTACGATCCCTCAGCGGACACAGGATCGTAGCGACGAGACGAAGCTTCTAAGCCTGGACTTGTCACCTTTCCTTCCGGCCTTTCCTTCTCCATCTTCCATCCTAGGAGGCGTTTGTCGGGTTTGGCGAAGGCGGAGGACACCGAAGGATGTCGTCGGAAGCGACGTGATCGGGACCTTTTGAGGTAGGGATCTCACCTTTGTATCTCTAATTTGTGTATCATGTGTGGCGGGTATCCTTTTGTTTTCATGAGAAATGGTTGAACCTTTAAATAAAGATAATAACTGGTTAAAGAATGGGGTTGGGAAGTTAGTGATTGTTGTTACCTTACTTTTTATATCCCGTGATATTATATTTGTGAATTGAATGAGCTTCTACCTACTGAAAATCACAGTCATTGGGGGACTTTGCTTACGCAATTAAATGTTTCCCTCTCCTTCTGTATTTTCTTATGGATGGAAACTTCATGGAATGTGGAAATTGGTTAATCACGTAAAGTTGACTTTTTAAATGAAAATCTAGAACCCTTGTGTGATCACCCTGGTTGAACCAAAATGGAATAATGAACATGTTGGTGGTTTGGTTGTTTTGTGGGAAATGTTTTTTCTGGAATGGTGTTGTGATGTGATGCTGGGCAGCGGGGCTCGACGTTTGGGTGGTGATCTTATTGGAATGGTTGATGGTGGAAACGTGGAGGTGTGAAATGTTTCGTAAACGATGGGGTTGAAATGGGAAGTGGTTGGTTGTGGAAAATGCCTTTATTTATGAAAAGTGTTTTGATTATGAAAAGTGTTTTGAAGTAAAAGGTGTTTTCAAATGCTGAAATGTTTTGTGTGTGGGAAGGGTTTTATGTGTGGAACTTTGAAATAAATGAATGATGGAATGTTGTATGGTTTTGATAATCTTTTGTAAATGAAATGGCATGTGGTTGCTTGCATTTTACCTAACCTTGGTTGTGGATGGTAGGGATATGTTTTTGAAAGGTTTTGTCTGGATGATAGTTGCCCAGTAGTAATAATTTGCATGAAACATGAAAACCTAAATGGGGTTGGGGGATGATTGTTTGGTTGTTGATGCATGCTTCGTGGTAGCAGTGCCGAGGAACATGCTCAGTTTCTCTTTTTAAGAAGCCATAGGTTGGGCTGTGTGTTTGGTATATGTATATATATATAATTGTATCTTTGTGTTTTGTCGCACCACACCCATGTCAAGCACCTAGTGCCGAAAACTCCCATTTTTATGGGAGAGGGTGTTCCCCCTTAGTTACTAGCTCCTTCCTGCTCCTTCTTCCATAGGCTGTGATGGCTTGAGGTGACCTTACACCCAAGACTCTTCGGGTAGGTCTCGGAAGCTGTGATGGCTTGAGGTGACCTTACACCCAAGACTCTTCGGGTAGGTCTCGGAGGCTGTGATGGCTTGAGGTGACCTTTAGCCCAAGACTCTTCGGGCAGGCTTACCGTTCCCAAGAACCTTCGGGATAAGGCCCAGGTGTCTGCGGGCGGGTTAGTGGTTGTGGCCCAGGTGTGTGCGGGCGAGATGCGTGGTTGTGAGGCCTAGGTGTGTGCGGGCGGGATGCGTGGTTTGGCCCAGGTTTGTGCGGGCGGGAAGAATGTGGTAGCATCAGGGCATTTGCCATTAGGAAGAGAAGCATCTAACTAAGTGGGAAATGGTGCGGGGTACCCAATACTTTTGTTCTATATATATACTAAACTTGTTTGTGTTACTTGGTGAGTGTGACCAGTGAGGCTAGGTGGATAGTTTTTCCTTGTTAGTTTCTGGTTCTTCTGTTTTCTCACGGGACCTTAGGGTGTCTCCCCACTTGTGCACGAGAGCTTTAGGTTCTCTACTGAGTATACTTGTATGCTCACCCTACGTTGTTTCAGGTTTTCAGGAGGACTACCAGGGCCGTGCGGGACCCTACTAGTCAGGCAGTGGGAGTTGTGCAGTTGTTGTTTTCTTGTTTTCCTTTTGGTACTGTACTCACTTGTACTTTTGAGCTTCCTTGTACTTGTACCTTGTTATAAAAATTGTTTAAACATGCATGTGGGCTTGTTTTGGGTTTATTTATATACACTTGTTCTTTTCCCTTTTTGGTGGTTGACTTGTCCTATTTCCCGATCCAAAATAATAAAAAGGGTAATGCCTCCTATATCTGTGAAAACTCATACCCTTGGTGCTAGTCGCCAACCCGGGCCCTACTGGAGGCGGGACTCGGGGGTCATTATCTCCCTTTCACCATTGCCAGCTCAGGAGGGGCATCTTTAGTGGGAGGGGGTCGTGACAGAATGGTATCAGAGGCTGATGGTTGAGAGATAGGATGGAGTCTGGAGTTAGGCACAGTGAGGATTGCATGGGATGGTAGGGAAACAGTGTTCGTTAATCTTGGTGTGTGACATAGGCCAGGGAAGACTGGCTAGGACACGGGATTTTAGGGCCCCCCGTGATCCGATGCAAGGACTCTGAGCCTACCGAACGACCAAGTGAGATTATATTGATTGCAGGGTAGAGACCCTAGGGAAGGTACATGCATCATCATGTTTGTGTTTTACTTGATTGGGGTGTTCTGAGAAAGAAATTGAAATAAAATGATAATTAAAACTTTGAGTTTTTCATTACTATTTGGGCTTAGGCGTTCCCTGTTTACCGAACAACTATGGCACCTGGACGTCAACAGAACGGAAGAGGAGTGGGACACAGACAGTTTCACGCAATAGAAGTGGAAACCCTAGCAAGGCCAGAGATCGAGAGAGATGTTTCCGGTTTTACTTAAATGCTATCATTTATGTTTTGTTTAAATTCAATATCATTACACTCCTTTGTTGAAACTCATTCTCACCCATGCTTTGGGGCTGGAACTTTTTTTTCATGAATTTATAATGCTAAGTTGTTTCCCTCTTTCCTTTAAATGTGTGTGAAGAGTTATAACATATGGGGAAAAGAGGACCTAATCCCTAATCAAGACTCATTAATGTCGATGTGATTAAACCCGTGCAGGAGAGTCAGTGCCGCCTAAAGCGGATAATATCTCGACATGGGAGAAGGAATTCCTCAAGCCATGTGTTCGAACAATTTATTGTTGTTTTGTATGGTGTTGGGGGGCAGTGTAAGTTGGAAAATCCTAATATATGGAAGTGGGAAGGCTCAGTCCTTAATCGAGACGCATTAATGCGGATGCGATTAAACCCGTGCAGGCGAGTCAGTGCCGCCTAAAGCGGATAATATCTCGACATAGGAGAGAGAATTCCTAACTCACATAATTAGGGTTGTCGGTTGTTTCTTGTTATGATAAGAGGCCTGAGAGGTATCTTGAGGGGTGGTTGTTCGGACCTTTCCCCATTTTATGGGTTGGTTTTAATTCTCGAGGACGAGAATGTTTTGAGAGATATCTGGTGTAATGGCCTGGACCTCTCCGGTCCATTTCTTTGTAAAAAAATTAATATGGTCAACACGACGTGCGTTATAATGATAATTTTTAATACTGATGATAATGTAAAAATATGTTAAATAATAATGATGATGACATAAATTGTGTGATTAATTAAACTAAAAAGAGAATAATCACGATAAAATGATTTAATGGGTGTTATTATTATTAATGATCTGAAGTGGGAAGGTGTGTGACCCATTAGACATTGATAAATGAAACATGCGGTTTATTATTAATTGAGTAATTGTTGAAATTAAATTTGAATAATAATAATGGGTGTTGTGTTATTAATATTATTCATAATATTAATAATAATGAGAAATTAATGAAATGAGTCATGGTATTTATTGCAAACAAATAAATGAAGATGCACAGTGGAAGCATGGGGGTGCATTAATAAAAGTAAAGGTGAGTTCGTTATTATTATTATGTTAAATAATAATAATAATGGTGAAGTAAAAATAGGTTGGGTTTATTAAATTGAATAGTTTTAATTTAATAAAAGTGGTTTCAATTTAATCAGTGTGAAATAAAAATAAATAGAATTAAATAATTAAATTGATGGATGTTATGCGACATTGACGTGGCATGATTAGATTCAGATATCCAACGGGGTGGTTTAACGTGGTCAATGCGATGAGCGTAAATATTATCATTATTAAAAATAATAACGGTGATGAGTTAATAAAATAAGTTGATGAATTTTTATTATTTTTGAAAAACAATAAATAACAATGATGGCGTAAAACTATGTGCGAGAGGTTAATGAAATTAAATGTATTAAAAAGGGGTTGAATATGTAAGTTATATTAATTTTGTTTTGTCATTTAATTCAATTAAATGAAATGGTTTTGAGTCGCATAGAATGGTTTTAGTTTAATATGAGAATAATTATGGTAATCTAATGTAATGGGATTAAATTAGAACATTAATGATGGGTGTTATTAATAATAATGACATTGAAGTGAGATTGGAGAGAGATTACAAAGTGATGGAATAATAAATAAAATAATAATAATAAACCATAAAGGAATGAAGGTTGGGGTTTGTTGGGAATGGAATGAGGAAGGGGAGGTGCCACTTTTGGTGGAGTGAGGGGATTATGGAAGAAAGAATTAGATTGGAGAGAGAAAGGGTTTAAATGAAATAAAGATTTTAAATTTAAAGCAATAAAATAAATAAGTTAAAAATAGAAGTCAATCATGGGGCTAATGCGCACCAATTTCAGAAATCTTGTGTGTGGGATTAGGAATTGAATAATAAAATGGTTAAATAAAATAATAATAATATAATAATGTAATTATTAATTTTGTTAGGAAAACCGTGTTTCGTCCATAACTTCTTCGTGCGACGTCGGTTTTACGAACCGTCAGTGGCAGTGCAACCCTGACTATGAGACAGAAATTATGAGTCCAATATTGGATGTCTTTTTCTGGTTTTCAGATTGGGTACCCGAAACGCTCGTGAATTAATAGATTTAATATTATTATTAAATCTTCGACCCGCCGTAACTCCCAGGTGCGATATCCGATTGACCTGCCGTCAGTGGCAATGTGATCCTGTCATTAATATGATCGATTCAAGTCTAATGTTGGATATTAAATTATGGTTCGTAGCTCGGGTCCACGAAACACCCAATAATAATAATATCATTATTATTATGGGATCTTGTATCCAACGTATCTCCCTCATACGGTATCGGATTGACGATCCGTAAGCGACAGCGTAACCCTGAAATTATGACGGTCATTTTAAGACCATTAATGAGCTAATTTTTATGACTCATGCCTCGGGTCAATGAAACACCACATATTAATAGAATTATCATTATTATTAAAACGCGTGGAAACCGCGTGACGTGTCGTGTGTTGACTAGTCAAAACGCGTAACGGGTGTACGGTCACACCGTGTATTCATCAATACACGCTGCATACTGTTTTACCTATTCGTTGCCTATATAAGAAAGGGTCGCGGATTATTTCCAGACCAATCGCTTCTTCTTCGCACGACGACGCTCTTGGACGATCGAGAAGTATTCCTCCTCTAACTTCTTTGTCCGAGCTCCGAATTACGATCCGTCAGCGGCCACAGGATCGTAGCGACGAGACGAAGCTTCTAATCCTGGACTTGTCACCTTTCCTTCCGGCCTTTCCTTCTCCAGCTTCCATCCTAGGAGGCGTTTGTCGGGTTTGGCGAAGGCGGAGGACACCGAAGGACGTCGTCGGAAGCGACGTGATCGGGACCTTTTGAGGTAGGGATCTCACCTTTTTCTCTCTAATTTGTGTATCATGTGTGACGGGTATCCTTTTTTTTTTCATGAGAAACGGTTGAACCTTTAAATAAAGATAATAACTGGTTAAAGAATGGGGTTGGGAAGTTAGTGATTGTTGTTACCTTACTTTTTATATCCCGTGATATTATATTTGTGAATTGAATGAGATTCTACCTACTGAAAATCACAGTCGTTGGGGGACTTTGCTTACGCAATTAAATGTTTCCCTCTCCTTCTGTATTTTCTTATGGATGGAAACTTCATGGAATGTGGAAATTGGTTAATCACGTAAAGTTGACTTTTTAAATGAAAATCTAGAACCCTTGTGTGATCACCCTGGTTGAACCAAAATGGAATAATGAACATGTTGGTGGTTTGGTTGTTTTGTGGGAAATGTTTTTTCTGGAATGGTGTTGTGATGTGATGCTGGGCAGTGGGGCTGCGACGTTTGGGTGGTGATCTTATTGGAATGGTTGATGGTGGAAACATGGAGGTGTGAAATGTTTCGTAAATGATGGGGTTGAAATGTGAAGTGGTTGGTTGTGGAAAATGCCTTTATTTATGAAAAGTGTTTTGATTATGAGAAGTGTTTTGAAGTAAAAGGTGTTTTCAAATGCGGAAATGTTTTGTGTGTGGGAAGGGTTTTATGTGTGGAACTTTGAAATAAATTAATGATGGAATGTTGTATGGTTGTGATAATCTTTTGTAAATGAAATGGCATGTGGTTGCTTGCGTTTTACCTAACCTTGGTTGTGGATGGCAGGGATATGTTTGTGAAAGGTTTTGTCTGGATGATAGTTGCCCAGTAGTAATAATTTGCATGAAACATGAAAACCTAAATGGGGTTGGGGGATGATTGTTTGGTTGTTGATGCATGCTTCGTGGTAGCAGTGCCGAGGCACATGCTCGGTTTCTCTTTTTAAGAAGCCATAGGTTGGGCTGTGTGTTTGGTATATGTATATATATATAATTGTATCTTTGTGTTTTGTCGCACCACACCCATGTCAAGCACCTAGTGCCAAACACTCCCATTTTTATGGGAGAGGGTGTTCCCCCTTAGTTACTAGCTCCTTCCTGCTCCTTCTTCCATAGGTTGTGATGGCTTGAGGTGACCTTACACCCAAGAGTCTTCGGGTAGGTCTCGGAGGCTGTGATGGCTTGAGGTGACCTTACACCCAAGACTCTTCAGGTAGGTCTCGGAGGCTGTGATGGCTTGAGGTGACCTTTAGCCCAAGACTCTTCGGGCAGGCTTACCATTCCCAAGAACCTTCGGGATGAGGCCCAGGTGTCTGCGGGCGGGTTAGTGGTTGTGGCCCAGGTGTGTGTGGGCGAGATGCGTGGTTGTGAGGCCCAGGTGTGTGCGGGAGGGATGCGTGGTTTGGCCCAGGTGTGTGCGGGCGGGAAGAGTGTGGTAGCGTCAGGACGTTTGCCGTTAGGAAGAGCAGCATCTAACTAAGTGGGAAATGGTGCGGGGTACCCAATACTTTTGTTCTATATATATACTAAACTTGTTTGTGTTACTTGGTGAGTGTGACCAGTGAGGCTGGGTGGATAGTTTTTCCTTGTTAGTTTCTGGTTCTTCTGTTTTCTCACGGGACCTTAGGGTGTCTCCCCACTTGTGCACGAGAGCTTTAGGTTCTCTAATGAGTATACTTGTATGCTCACCCTATGTTGTTTCATGTTTTCAGGAGGACTACCAGGGCCGTGCGGGACCCTACTAGTCAGGCAGTGGGAGTTGTGTAGTTGCTGTTTTCTTGTTTTCCTTTTGGTACTGTACTCACTTGTACTTTTGAGCTTCCTTGTACTTGTACCTTGTTATAAAAAATTGTTTAAACATGCATGTGGGCTTGTTTTGGGTTTATTTATGTACACTTGTTCTTTTCCCTTTTTGGTGGTTGACTTGTCGTATTTCCCGATCCAAAATAATAAAAAGGGTAATGCCTCCCATATCTGTGAAAACTCATACCGTTGGTGCTAGTCGCCAACCCGGGGCCTACTGGAGGCGGGACTCGGGGGTCATTATCTCCCTTTCACCATTGCCAGCTCAGGAGGGGCATCTTTAGTGGGAGGGGGTCGTGACATTCCCCCATTTTAAAAAGTTCCAATTTTCTATTTAAAAACTAAAACAGGTTTTTTTTATCAAAACATGCCTTTTTTCAAGATAAAGCCACTTGGTTTCTATCAAAACCATTTTAATCCATTTTCTCCAATACTTCTTTGAAATCAATTTCAGCAAATCAATTTCATAATTTAAATTCCACAATTTTCCATCAATTTCTCAAGCATACCCTAATTCAGTGGAATTGGGGTTTTTTCCATATTTCATGCTAGAAATCCAATTTCACATTTCAAATCCCCAATTCAATGGAATTGGGTTTTCAATAATCAATTGAATGCAATTCAAGTAATTGAATTCAAATCAAACAATTAAATTTAAATCAAGAAATTCATGGTTAAATCAAATTTGGTCATCATAATGGAACCGCCTACATCTCTCACGGAAACACAAGGCCCGCAACAGAACCTACCAACAAGTACGAATGTGTGGAAGATCTTGGAACTCAACCTAGAAAAAAGATTCAACAACATGGGGTTTAGATTCATCAATCCCATGATGATCTATCAAAATTCAATATAGAAAAGAGAAAGAGAAGAAGACATAGGGAGATTTCTTATATGATGATTCATGTTTTAACCGCAACAATGATCAATCACTGATCGAGATGACTCAGAAGGGTTTGAGGGCTCAAAAATCACCTCAGAATGGCACTTGGATCAAGAGAGATGAAAATTGGAGAGATTAAAAAGAAAAATAAATCAGGATTTCTATTAAAAAAATCATTGGGACTCTTCACAACATGTAAACCAATTACATGTTGTGAAATTGAAAATTCCCAAATTAACCGAAAAACCCATCTCCTTTTGATAAAATCAGATTTATTAACATTATAATTCACACATCATGTGATTATATTACATGATGTGTAAATCTCTAAAAGAATTCAGAACAAGCGGGTTTTTATGTTGAGAATCCAACAAATCTCTAACTTCACCATCACAGGTATTCTCCAAATTTTTTCTCGGCCCTACATAGACAAAGAAAAAGGAAAACTAAGACAATGTTTAAAATTTACATGTCAGAATATTAATAGGATGTAATAGGTCCCTTTATCAATTCTTGTAAAAAACTTTGATAAAGCTCCCCCATATTAGTGCTAGTAAAAAAGCAATGATAAAGGGGGACATTTATCAGCTTTTGTAAAAAAAAGTGCTGATAAATGGGGGACTTTATCATCGTTTTTTTACTACCCTGATAAATGGCATATTTGAAAAAATATATTTATATATAAATATATTTATATTGATATAAGTCTAGGAAGGAGTGGGGGCTGTCCGGGGGTGGGGAGTCTGTCTGGGGGGGGGGGGGCTATCTGGGGAGAAGGGGGTGTGTCATGGGAGGGGGTGTCGGGCTGTCCAGGGGGGATTAGAGGGGGGGGGGATTTTTAAGAGGAAGGTGGTTGTAGGGGGATAAATGTTCAAAAAATGAGGTAATAAAATAAATAAATGGGATTTCACTACGGAATCCTCTCAAATATGAAATATATAGGAAAATATTAATGATTCTAGGCATGAAACTTTAAAGGGAAAGAGGTTGACCAGGGGGGAGGGGGTCTGTCCTGGGGGGTACATGGTGGGGGTATGTACAGAAAGGGGGGTCTATAGTGGGTGAGGGGTTGGCGTCTATCCAGGAAGAAGTGGGGGTCTATCTAGGGGGGTTTGTCTGAGGGGGGTTTCCAGGGTGAGTGGAGGGGGGATTTTCATGTGGTAGGGGGCTTCATGGGATAAAGATTCCGAAAATGAGGTAATAAGGCTGGTAAATGATATTTCACCAAGTAATCCTCTCATTTTGTAAATGTAGAAGAAAATATTGATGACTTTAGGCATGACCCATTAAAATATCATTCACATCCCCACAATAAAAGCTACTGAGCTATCTGACTAGTTTTTCATCCCCATAGATTTTATATATACCCTATCTTAGAGGGAGTGGGAAATATGGAGGAATTATTTACCTATTTATGGGATCTAAAGTTTCCTTAAGGAGAAATAAATCATTCTAAATGGGTCTGGAGAAATTTTCACACCTTAGGGAATTTCTCATATGAAGAATACTGATATTGTGTAAGCATACATGCAGGAATTGAAATCACATACATTTATTGTTTAAAATATATGAACTCACTCACATGGACAAGCACCATCAAAACTCTTCATCCACCACATCTCATTTTCAACAAATCTTATATATATATATATCCATTAGATATATTTTCTCACAACTTCAAACTCCTCCTCAACCAGTCAACATATCTAACTCAAACTCACTTTAGGGGTGTCCAATAATATCCCAATCATTTCAACAAATCATCTTGAGAAAATTCCACACATTTTGTCAAAAAATACAACACAACCCAAGGGGTGTAAAATAGTATCACTATCCCCTCATATCTTTCATGTTTACCATTGATAGTAGAGAAACCTACTCAATTTTGTAATACTTACCAGATATAGAATAATATTACTCGAACGCTTCTGTGGTCTAAGTATTTAATGAAATTGGATTTAATTTGAACAAAAAGAATTTATTAATAATCATGTTACTCACTAGATATAAAATAATAATACTCCAATGCTTCTGGTGTTTCTGTTATTTCAAATTGATATTTTTTGTGATTTTAGCTTTGTTTCTAGTGTTTGAGAAATAACATTGTAATTTTTTTTTAAAAAAATCCCAGGTTAGTGGCCGCCTATAGCGGTCACTAATAGTTCATTTTTTGTAGAGCACAACTACTGCCATTGGCAATCGTTGTAGGCCAATTCTAAGGATACTTATAGCGACCGCCAATAGCGGTCACTATAGCTCGAACCAATAGCAAACGATATTTGGCTGAACGTTATGTCACCTACAAAGACTGCCATTGGCTGTTCTTGTATCCCTACAGTGACAACCATAATGAAACTGCCATTAGTGGTCTCAAGGTAGTCTCTAAACACAATTAGGGGCCGCCAATGGTGGCCGCTAATGGTCCAATTTCTAGTAGTGTGAATACATTGTAGAATCACTAGAATACATCATTTGAAAAAATTTATAGAACCATGAAAGTTGTTACACAAAAATAATTATAAAATAAAAATTATTATTCTAGGTTTCATACAATAGTGTTGATAAAAATGCATTGAGGAAAAACTAGAGGAATTATTAGAGTGAAAGGTATAGGTTATAGTATACCATAATATTCCAAGGAACTTTACTTCCTTATGAATGCAAACCAATTATGAGGATGCTGAGTTAGACATTCAAAGGCAAAAATTTCACTAAGTAAAATCATATTCAAGATGATAATTTCAATAGACATAATAAATAATATTGAACATGATTTATTTAGAGGGTTTTAATATATTCAAAAAAATAATTGAATGAAGTGAAATATTTATAGTTTTAAGACTATGTGGAACTATTTTATTAGATAAATATTGGTTATATAAACCAGGATGTTATTTCGGAACTGGTTTTTGCTTCTACTAAATATTCCTTTAAGTTTAAGTTTTTTGTTAGATAAATAACTTAAAAAATAATCCATTAGGTTAAAGGAGATAAATTTCTTTACTGATTTATTGTTAAGGATGAAATAACCTAAATTGTAGAGTTTTGTATACTAAGGAACCATAGGCATGAGTTCTGGTGACTAGAGTTCTAGACACCTGATTTTTATAGGTTTCATTCATGAGGTGGGGTGGAATTCTAGTTCATCAAAAGGCTCATATAAAGATCTATATTTTTCACTATAATGACTATAAGATACAATTATCTTTCTCATTTTAGTGGTGGTATCATTATAACTGGTATAAACCAATATAATCTTATTGGGAGACACTTGGTGTGGGATGTAATTTGGTTATCAGATGATAATGGTCCAATAACACATGTAATTTATATGAAAGTTACTAGTGTAGAATCTACATTTTGGTATAATAACCAAATGTATTAAGGTGTAGGTTTCCCTCATTCAGAACGGACATTATCAAAAACAAAATCCAACATGTATTTCTCACTCATTTATATCTTTTATACAAGAAAAGAAGAGTTTTTTTCTAAATTGATACAAAAATATACCCTTAATTTAATACCCCCCCCCCACAAGCACACACACCTCAGTGGTCTACCCTTTCTAGGAATCTCAAGTTGTATCAAAGCAGGTCCCCTCTATATAATCCCAGTGCTAAAGATGAATACTTTAAATTTTAATCAAATCAGATGATTTAATATGTTTGAGGAAAGGAATTTTCATAGATGTAAAAAATATGATTATACCTTATTTCCTTTATCTTGTTCATGAAGTGGTTGATGTAGTGACTATAGGATTTATACCTAGAGAAAAAAATTATTCTATGTCTTTTTCCAAAAAATAGAATATTTAAATTTATGGAATATCATGGAATACTATTCTCATGTCTTTTTTAGAAAAACTCTATATGATATTAATGGGCCTCCAAACTATTAAGGAGACATGGGATAAACTTGAGAGCATATATTAAGGTAATTTTAATATAAACAAATAAAAACTCCAAATATAGAAGAGTAAGTTTAAATTGTTTAATTTGGATGATGAATAAACTATAGATGATTACTTTACAATGGTAAATGAAATTGTTAGCAATGTAAAAGGTTTTGGTGATACCTTTGTGGATATGACTATTGTAAAGAAGTTGATGAGAAATTTTTCAAAAATACTAGATCCTGAAATTTCAAAAATAGAGGACAGAGATTATTTATCACTAAATGAGATAAAAATATCCTCATTGTATATAAAATGAGAAAAGATGCAACCTTTAAGAATAATTCTATGGAAGAAATGAACTTCAAATCCATAAAGATAATTAAAATTAGAGATCCAGGAGATGACCCTTATAATAGTTCAGAAGATAATGATGATATAGATGAAGAATATAAAATGATAATCTCCCTCATATCAAGGAATATAAAAATATGTAAAAGAAAGTATAAGGGAAAACATCCTAAGAAATGTTTTGACTATGGAAGAATTTTTAATTTTGATATAAATTTATATAATTAAAAGAGTATTGATGATGGTGACAATGAACCAAAAGGACAAACTTAGAAGAATAAGTGGATTAAAAGTTTTAAGAAAGATAAAAAATTAGTATAATGTAAAAATAAATCCACCTAGAGTAAAAATATAAGAATACAAAGCAATGAAGAAGGATATAACTCATTTAAAGATGTATCATCGAATGAATAAGTACCAAAAAAATTTTTGAGCATTATAGTATATGTTAAAATTGAGAAAACATCAATTCATGAAAGGGAATAAGGTTAATATAATTACAGAAAACATTTTTTGAAAATATAACTCAAGGAATATTTTATCCAAAATACTAAGCTTAATAAATAATATTTATTGATTATAAAGAAAGTAAAAAAATTAAATGTGAATATAAAAAGGAGTTTCTTAAATTGTAAGATTATCACCTTATGGAAATAATAACCCTCAAGTTAAATGAAGAAAATCAAGAAAATATTATGAATGTTATTGGAGGAAAACTTATTTTCATTGAATACGAACTGAGTAAGAAATGTTATAGTTATCATGAGATTGATAACAGTTTAATGAAGGTTAATGAATATTTTAAAATTTTATTATAAGTTAATTCGTATTCATATCACGTAGATAAAAGAGTTAAATAAACATGGTAAGTGAGATATTGTCCTACTAATATGGTTGACAAATCAATTATTGATAAGAGTGAATTTTTCTCAACTAATGATGTGAACTTTTGGGATGAGTTGAAAAGTGGGACTATAATAAATAAACTAATATAAGATATGTGTAAATTCTATAAGAAATTTTTTCCATTCTAAAAAAAAGGAAGTCATGTTTTTTAATAGACCTGGTTGACAGTTCTATAACTAGAACTTAAGTTAATCAGGGTGGATATTCAAAGCATATTTTTGTTACTACTGAAACTATAAGAACAAAGTGTATAATTTCTAGTAAAATGTTTCAATTTTAGGTAGAAGGAAATATATTAGGGTGGAACTCTTAAATAGGAATAAATAATTAGAAGTTGATAGATAATGTCTCTTATAATGAGGAATCACAAATTTAAATATCTTCAATGAAAAATTGATTTAACTATCACAAAAAAGGCACTGAAAGATATGAACAAACAAGTCATTCAGTGGAGTTATTCCAGATAACTCTCCTTATATAAGATCTATATACTAGAAGAGAAAATGAAAATTTAAAACCAAATATAGAAAAAAAATCATTGATTGTGAAATCACCTTCAAATATAATAGGAAAGGAAAATATTGGATACATGATAGTGTATTTTCTTCATGTATGATAGGTGATGTAATAGTTTTAAGAAATAATTAACATGAAAATGGTGGATTCATAACCTTTGTGAGTGATATTTCCTAAATTTAATGGTTTTATGGTGGTGGTTATTAATGATTGAATGTTAAACTAAAATTAATTCTTCTTTATTGATGGACTTAAGACTAACTTACTAGGTTTTTTAAATCAATTTGATAATGTAAAGTAAGTGATTTTATAAAATTATGGTAATATTATCTAGTGCTAGAAAGATGGTAAAATAATCATGGAAGGTGTGAGAATCAGTAGTAAGTTATTTCAAATTGGAAATCTGAGTGACTCATGTTACTTATGTTTCAGAGATGAGAATTAGTTTTTGTATAAAATAATTATCTATATTGGCCAAAACAATATTTGTAAATTTTAAAAAATAAAATGGTGATATATTTACATCAATTAAAAGAAAATATAAAAAAGGCTTGTGAAATGATTTAGAAAGTAAATCTGACATAGGGAAGTTATAGGAAGGTTAAAATTTATTCCAATAGACAATTTGAACTCATACATTCTGATTTCTATGGATCAATGATACATCAAACCAAAAAGGGTGATAGATTCATTATCACATTTATTAATGACTTCACCTGAATGACTAGTGTTATGTTCATGATTAATATATATATATTTTTAGAGATGTTCAAATTATTCATAAGGGGTTATGAGAAAAAACTTTGGTTATATATATATAAGATAATAATAAATAATTATACAAATTACACATAAAAATATTTTGAATCCTATATATCAAATCATAGAATCAAGAATTACATCATTTCCCCATACACCCATCAAAAAAATAGGGCTACAGAAAGGGGAAACAAAATTTTGGTTGGAATGGTGAGTAATATTCTTTCATCATATAAACTCTCAAAATTATTTTATAGGGAAGTGGTATGTATAGTGGTACATGTTAATAATAGATGATTGTTGATAATTGTAAAAAACAAGGCCCCTTATGATCTTTAGTTTAGGAATAAACTGATGGTTGGATAATTTAAAGTGTCGTGAAGTCCTTTGTTAAAAAATATAAATAATCTAACCTTGGGTAATTTTGATGAAAATTAAAAGGAAGAAATCTTCCAAGTATATTCATCCAACTAGAAGAATCTATATATTATTTAATAAACAACTTCATAAGGTTGTAGATTCACGTGATGTTAAAGTATTTGAAAGTAACATCAAAAAGGAGAATGAATAAATTTATTGTTATGATTCGTTAACTAAGGATACTATAGTAACTTCAAATATAGATGTTATAAATAAAAGAGTCAGTGAAACTTATCTTAAGAAAATATGTTTTTATTAGTCTAGTGATGAAGAAATTTCTGATGAAAACAAAATATTAAAGTTTTAGAAATTACAAAAATAGATTGAACTAGAAAATATCACTAGAAGATATAAAGCACCAGTTCAAATGAGGATGAAACTAAGAGTTGAAAATAAAAAGTAACTATTATCTTAGATTAAACGTCAGTCAGTTACAAAAAAAAGAAAGAATAAAAAATAGATAAATTTTATGAATGGGGAGCAATATCAAATTGTGAATAAGGATACCTTGGAGATTGTTCCCATAATAGAATATAATAATATCATTATAATAAAATGGTGTTTTTTGGTATAAGCATAAAGAAAAAGGTGAGGCTTCAAGGATTAAATCTAGTTTATTCTATAAATGATACACACTAGTTGAAGGTGTTGATTTTGAACAAACATTTTCACCTTTTGAAATTCTTGAAACTATATGAATGTTTTCGTCATTTTCTTCTCACTAGAACTATAATCTATTAAATAGATATAAAATCTATATTTTTGAATAGTGACGTTTAGGTAGAAGTATATATTGGGAAACTCAATGGATTTATGTTTGATGAAGATAATAGAAGGGTTTTAAAACTAACAAAATTAATGTATGGACTGCTCTAGGCCCCTCTATATTAGTATTCAAAACATGATAAATTTCCTAGAAAGATAAACATTTCCATAGGAAAGATAGATAGATATTTATATATAAATGAAGTTTTAATAGGAACACTAATTGTAATAATATATGTTGATGACATTATATTTTCAATATAAAGGGGGAAAGAATCTAAATAATTCTTATAAAAAATGATTATGAACTTTGAAATGTACATGCTTTGAGGGATAAATTTATTTCTCAGGATAAAAGTTCTATAGAATAGAAGTTATAACTTCTTTTTATAAGAAAATTATTTAAAGTAACTTTTGAAGAAATTTGGAATGGAAGACTCAAAGTTAGATTCCACTCCCATTATCATTTGTGTGAGGATAATTAAATATGATACTTGAAGAAGTATGAATCATAGGGACTCTTAAAAGATGATAAAAAGACTACTCTAACTTATAGCATCAAGACCAAACATTACAAATATAATTACTTTGTTGATGATATATCATAGTCATATGAAAGAATCACACATGATGAATTCCAAGAGGATTATAAAGTATATTAACTTCAAATTTTTTATTGATGTATGAAATAAGAAGTTAGTTGAATTTTCTTCGTTTCACATATTATGATTCTGTTGAAAATTATGATGATCAAAAATCTATATTTGGAGGAATTTTATTTTTTGGGGGAATATTGTGTTAGCTATGAAAGTAAAAAAAGATAGTTTCACACTCCATATAAAAAAATAAATATTAATTATCATTTCAAAATTTATATAGTTTCTAATAAAGATTTAAATCAAGATTATATCTCAAAAAAGGATCAAATGTTTTATATATTGACCAAAAAAATATAATAAATGTTTTTGAGGAACTAAGGATGAAACATCATGTTTATCTTCCACCCCCATATAAAAATGTTAGGGTAGCCTCAATTTTCATTGAATTCTATTGAAAAGTAGGATAATGATTACACAATTATGGAAGTTATATTTTCCAAATCTAAATGAGGTTTCATCATAAAAAGAGGGAAAAAGTTTGGACAATTATATTTTTAGAAGATTTATAAGGAGGAAGTGATCTAAAAAATGAAAATATGGTTGTTGAGTGTTCAGAATGTTATATAATGAAAGATGAAACTTAAGGGGGAGTATATCAATATCACTTGAACAAACATTAATTGTCACTAAGAGATGTAATTATATCAAAAATATTTTTTCCTCCAGGAGTGTGGTATTAAGACATCTATATTTGAGAATGGTTTTTGTTTGATGGGAAGTATAGAATGATTGGGTAATAAATAGAGTTGAGTTATATTGCCAATGAATAAAAATTGAGAGATTGAAGTTCCCCTGAGGTTATGAAGCTGCTTTATTTGTTTTCAATGGTTGCATGAGTTTATGGGTAACCGCTTTGGTTGGAATAATGTTATGAGATATTGGTGTAATTCTCAAAGGACTAGATCTAGAGGATTTTTGTTATATAAATAAAATATATGAGTCAATTAATCGGATTATGTCATCCAAATATACACTTGTTTTGAAGTATTTCTATTTAACATTTGGGGGTATTCATTCAATAATTTCATGGGAGTTAGATTCATGGATGTCTCTTATTAAGTTGAGACTATAGACTACTAAATGATAAGATAATGGAAGAATGGTGGTTGGATGATGATTTATAATGATTTTGTATTGTGATGTTTGCATACATTAAGGTTGTTTTGAGGATTCTGAATACTAAATGATATATGTGGTTTGGACATGAAGTTAGGTGATTCACGTATTATTCATTCAATGTAAAATAAATCATAATTTTATGTGAATATATTGATTCAAGCAGTGTCGATTCAAATTTAAGTCAATCGAAAGAAATTAAAATAAAGGCTAGTGCTAAAGGATCCAAAATAAGGGGACATAAAAAAACTATATGAGATATCACCATAAGCTATAGTATTGGTAGAAATAGAAGAAGATAAATCACTTGAAGATGAGGTAGTTCCAAATGATTCAAATTTTATATCATAATATCTCTTTATTGGTCATCAAGAAAAATAAAAAAATTCATATATTTAGATAACTATAAGATGAGTTAATCAGAATCCATGTTGTTGAATCATCATAAGACATCATTCAAACAAATATCCATGGAAATTGTTACACAGAAATCTCAGACAAAATACCAAAATTTGATCATGGTTAAAGATTGTAGTGTTAATAAAAAGTCAAAGGTAATCCATTGGAGAAATATTAGGAGTGAAGGATACATCGGAAATTCTACCAAAATATTTATATAAAATTTACTTTATGTGAATTCAAACACATTATGATGATTTTGAAATGGATGTTAGAAGGTTCAAAATTCATGAAGGAAATTCATGATTGTAGTCAAGATTTTTGGAAGACCTAATGAATACTGTTGACCCTAATATCTTCTAAGGTTTTGATTTTATTGAACTAAATAATTAAAAGAATTGGAATACTCAAACTATGAATATTGAGTGGTGAAATTTTATTGGAGGAAGATTGGTTATATAAAGGATGATGTTCATTTAGAATTGGTTGTTGTTTCTAATGAATAGATATATTAGTTAAATATTTTTATGAGAGACTCATCCAAAAAAAATATAAATAATGCACTAATTTGAAGGAGAGGATAATTTCTATAGATTTTATGTTGATGAGTAAATTACCTAAATTTAAGAGTTTTGTATGTTTATGAAGATAAGTCATGAGTTCTGGTGATAGGAGTTCCAGAAAGCTAATTTTTAGAGGTTTCAGTCATGAGTAGGAGCGGAGTTCTTGTTCATCAAAAGGCAGAAAGACATATATATATATATATATATATGTCACTATAGTGATAGAGAGATATTATGATCTTCCTTATTTTGGTGGTGGTGTCTTTATATATGGTGGGAATCAGTGTGATCTTGTTAGGGGACACTTGGTGCGGGATATACTATGGGTATCAGATGATAATGATCCCACACCACTTGTATTAAAGGGTAGAATTATTAGTGAAGAATCTATATTTTGGGATAAAAACTAATTATAGAAATGAGTAGGTTTCCCTAATTGGGACCTATCCTTGTGAAAAATCTTATGTACATTTCTCTCTCCATTATTTCTTGCATATGGGTGAAGGTGAGTTTATTTTATGAAGGGATCATTACTCTAAAATGTTGTGGGGGTTAATTTTAAGTTGTTTGAAATTGTAAAAAGATACCATTGATTCAACCCCCCCCCCTTTGGTGGTCCACCCATTTCTGAGAATCGCGGTATTTTATTATTACCAAAATCATATTAATATTAAAAATAGTTAATATTATCAAAACACTAATATAAAAAATATATTGAAAAATATAATTAGAATATCATATAAATCATAATAAAAATAAATAATAATAAAAATATTATTAATAATAATAAAATATATAATAAAATATATAATAAAAATGATATATTTTTAAAATAATATTCATATATAAAACAATTAAATATAAAATAAAAATTAAAAAATATAAATAACAAAAAATCAGTCTTGGGTGGTGATAAATAAGTTAACTTTCTTATTTACTCTAGAAATTAAATTATAAACAACTTTTACATAGAAGGATTATAAACATATTTTAAGGAAAATAAGATTAAGATAAAATAAAATGAGCTTAAAATATGAATATTGTTTAATTATTTAAATATTACAATTTTAAAAATGTAAAAAAATTATAGAAATTTGAGTGAAATTTTAAATGTAGCATCAACGGATTTTTCAAATATCAATGTGAGTTAATAATTAAAAATAAGAGTTACCATGTATGACATTTAATCTACTTTTGTTAAATGAGTAGTATAGTATTTTAATTTCATATGAATAGAGGTAGTTCATAAAGTTAATATGAATTAATATGTATACCTTGATGGATGATATTTTTCTAGTGTGGATTTTGTATTTTTTGTGAGTATATTTGTTTCAAAATTTAATATATACCCAATTATATTTAATTAAATATTGAGTAGTACTTTTAATATCCATTTAGAAAATTTTAAATCTTTATATATCATTGATTTTACTAGTATATTTTATTTTAACTAATGGTATTTGAAAAGCTTTAATGTTTTAATTCCATCATTTTAAAATTGATTAAGCTTGATTCAACCCTCTTGAAAAATCTTTGAGATGACAATTTTCTTCCAAATATAACAATGTCAGCTCTTTTGAATTTTTTTGAAACCAAAAAAATTATTGTATAGTGGATCCTCTAAATTATTTTTTTAAAATTTTCAAACATTTTCAGATAATATTTGGGTTCCACTTCAATCAGAATGATCATATTATAAAGAATATTGGCCTCAATTGAGCTTGTATCCATATCCTATTACAAAATGTTATCTTATTACAAATTGTGAGTTTATTTGTTTTAAATTTAAAAATTTTAAAAGTCATGGTTTCTTAAAAAAATATTTCATAAAAGGGGTACCTACTTACATAAAACACATTCAAACAAGCTTTTTAGGGACCCGTTTTCCTTGTAAGACTTTAGATTATTTATAAATATAATTTCAGAGCTAGTATGTGAGATAGTGTGAAATTCTTGGGTCTGGTGTGCCTGGAATTAATGTTATAAAAATATTAAGTATTTTTATAATATTCACACGATGGAAATATTGTATCTCTTAAATTTTTTCTTGGATCGTAAATCCAACACCACGGTTTAGTCCGGAGAGTGTCGTTTAACCTAGGTGGGGTATAAATTTTGTCAGCACGTGCCTTCTATAGAAAACGCCAAAGAAGGTGTTTCTGTAAATAAAATAATTAAAATTTTATTATTTTATCTTGAATTCCAAATCAAATAACATTTGAATTGGGACTCATAATGGAAATCGGAGACCGATGTTGAGTTCATATTGGGGTGTTTTACCTAAGAGAAATATAAAATGAGAGGGAATAGGAGGTTCAGATCCCATGACTTTTGCCAGTCATTTTAGTGGTTTTATATAAATAAGAGTTTTAAGAAATAAGCAAGGGTTAGCTCATTTATCCCACAGACACCGGTGGAGGTCCTCTATCATTTCAATCGGAGAATATATGATGGATTATTGATGAATTGTGATGAAACTTCATATCCTAGTAGATTAGAGTGCAGTAGATGCAACGACAAAACCAGAATCCAGGTAGGATTTGTATTGTTGATTCTGAAACTCCGATATTGAATTTTCATTGTCGAAAATAATTTATGTTTAAATTTTGTTGCTTTGAAACCCTTTTTTGAATGACAAAAAAACAATGGCCATCGTCTGATTCTCTTTTTGGAGACTTGTTCTTCACAATATTCGTCGTTATTTGAGGACAACTTTTCTTCATGCCCAAACAGCATCCGATCTTGATCAGCGAATATATCTATGAAACTCTCAACCTGAGGAGTCCAAATCTATGATCGGAGTCAATTTTTAGGTGTCAGAGGAGGCGTAGTAGTGATTTAAAGATCCGTTAACTTTCCACCATGTCAAAAAGTTGATGGATTGTCGAGAAGAGGATGAAACTGTGAAGATTGCATCTCAACGAGTCTGGATTTGGACTTGGATCACTTTTTCGACCATTGGGGTGCTCAGAGTGGTTCGCAAAAGACCCAGGGTGGATGGTAGTGCTGGCAGGCCATCTAGAAGTGGTGTCCACGGGGGTCCATAGTGGAAACGGTGGTGGCAGTATCGCCACGTTGAGAAATCTATGGCCAGCAGGCCATGGCGGTATGGTGCGGGCGCGCAGAGGGCGCGCTGGGTGCACTGGCCGGCTACCAACCAGCGGGCTGAGCTAGGCCGACAAGCCATGACGAGAAGAATAATGTGGTCCAACCTAGGTACTGTAGACTAGCTATATTGTGCCAGCCCAGGTGGTGCGGACCGGCCAGACCGGGCCAGTCCAGCAGGAACAGGCCTTCGGGCCGAGGGAAATCTTCAAATGCCCGTATCTTCCAATTCAGACGTCTAATTTGTGTTTCATCTATGAAAATGATACCCTTACATTGAGGCCGAATATTTTGGGCCACTTTTATGAACTTTTTTTGCTGGCTCGAGACTTGGTGGAATGAAACGTTTGATTAGGATAATAATAATAATATAATTATTCTTATTCAGGAAACTTGTATCAGATCGTACGTCTACATAAAGTGTCTGATTGATGCACCATCAAAGGCGATGCAACCCTCGAGTTGAGGAAGATGTTTTGAGACTAATTTTGGGTGCTTAAATTAAATTTTGGGTTGCGGTCCCCATAAACCTCATTTTGGGTGTTTGTAGTGAAATGTCACATTTTCACTGGGTGTCCGTTTTGGACAAATGAATAGTTTATCCCATATGTTTTTCCAAGGGGATCACAATGTTGTGATTTGTTTGATGTGTTTTGGGATTGTGGCATGGGTCCCATAGGGAATTATTTGTGCATAGTGCAATGGAATGCAGTTTCATCACTGGGAGTCCGTTTCGAGCAAATAATTAGTCGAGCCCATTAATTTTTTCACAAGGAACATGACGGTGTGATCTATTTGGTTATCTAGGGACATTTTCAAGAGGCATGTTAGTAGAATTACATTATCTCCCTTTGGATTAGTAACGAGGAATGTGCGCTCCTCAGCCATTTGGCTAGATGTGTCATGTACTCTGGGAGTACACTACCACACCATATGGTTACTAGTTTATAGTTTAGTACCTGAGTATAGCTAGGTACATGGATAGGCAATGAGGCGACATCACATAACATGTAGGCCCCACACATGCCGTGTACTACACTAAGAATCATGTCCCTCTCATATCTCCTTCTACTAAACTCAGATTTTGGTATGCAAGTAGCCTATCCTGAGTGTTTTTTCATGTAGAACAGGATGGTGCCCTTCGTAGTGGATTTCAAGATACGATGCGAGATGTTCTAAGCATGAAACCTATCCAAATAGGCAGTCTATGTTCTAGGTATGACACCAATTTGAGGTGATGTATGATGATGGTTGTGATCTAGAAAAAATCACCAGAGTTGTACTGGGCTTACCCTCCAACTGGGCTGGGTAGTGTCTTTCCCAATGATCTTTATGAAAAGTACCATCCAACATGGATGGTCAGTGTAGTTACTCAATTCCTTCCGAGTGTCCCCCTCCAGTCAGGCTGCGTATGGGTCCACAATGATTTTCAGAGTGGCACCCTCCTACTGGGAAGGGAGTGGGTCCTCCTTTTCTGAGTGGCACGCTCTAGCCAGGCTGAGTGTGGGTCCTTGATGACCCCTAAGTGGAACCCTCCAATCGGGTTGGGTATGGGTCCTCAACCTTGTGGAATGACCTACTGAATATAAAGATCATTGACATGTTAGGGTTTGACAAAGATTTTGGACTCATGAGAAAGAGGGACACTTTTCCAACCAAGACACGTCCTTGTGAGGTGACCTAAAACTGTGCAGGTGAGACAGACCCACCAAAATTTGATAGTACTATGGATCGGTGATTGAGGCTCTTTGAATTGCAGTTCAGAGTAGACGTGTGGGATGTTGGTCATCATTGGTGGTTACTTCTGGAATTGTTAGTGACTCTCTTTTTGGGCTGAGATGTGAGATGGAGAACCCCTTACTCTCTTTCATTTGGGATTCTTTGACTGAGCATATATATGTATCTTATTTTTAGTACCCACTCCTTGGGTTTCTGTTACACTCCTTCCAAGAGAGGCAAAGATGCACGGGGTATGCCACGTGCTTTTCGTGTTAAGTTTCTTATGGTTGTATGAGTATACTCTAATACTATAGGTAGAGAGTACTCGATGTGAATTTAATATTCTCACCATTTCTAACTCATTGTGCTTTGGATGAGTTTACTTAACTCTATTGTGGGGTTTAGCTATACTCTTTTATTATACCTTGTTCTGTCTACTGCTTCCCTCTTCAGTAACTGTCTTACAGATCCCTTGAGACTTCAAAGAATCCTACTAAGTATTTTTATACTCACCCCTAATTGGAATTTTCATGCACTTGGTGAGCCCTTGAAGATGATAGATAGGTTGATCATGACATTGGATGAGCTAGGGTTACATGGTGCTAAGACCACCTGTGGTGGTCGTGACATGGGATTCATGCACAACTGGAAAAAAGGACTATTGCCACGGTTCAAAACCATGGAAATAGGACCCAAACCATGTCCAAAGTCTACGGCCATGGTTTTGGCCAACCGTGGCTGTTATCATTGTGGCAGTAGGTCCTAGCCTATTGCAACGGTTTTAACCTTGGCAATAGCTACCTATTTCCACGGTTTTGAAAACCGTGGAAATAGGCCTCCAAATTTGAAACTGTGGTGCTTGACATATATCCATGGTTTAAACCTTGGCTATAGGTGGCTATTTCCATGGTTTTAACCATGGAAATAACCTTGGAAAACTGTGGCAACAACCAAAATTATAAATGTCACCAATGGGTTTTGATCCATGCACCTCCACTATGCAGTCCATCGCACTTACCACTACACCATGCCACAATTTGGGTATATATATATATATATATTATGATATATATATATATATTAATAAAAACAGTGGGAATAGACTCAAAACTATTGTGATAGGGCTTCCCGCCAAATTTTTTGTGGGAATTTTTTCCCCGCGGAAGCACAAGAACGCTTTAGTCACGGTTTTGGATAACCATGGACATAGGCCACAAATTTGTGGCAATAGCCATGGGCTATTACCGAATTTTGGAAAACCATGGCTATAGTCCATGGAAAATAGGCCTATAGCCACAGTTTTAAAACTGTGGCTATAGATCCATGGAAATAGCGCCATTTTCTAGTTGTGATGAGTGTGGCTCTCCCAACTGCATTACTTTTTCACTTATTACCAGGTTGTGGCACTTTTTTGTTTGGGTGTGTTTTTTACCCATTACCATTCATTTTAATTTTTCTGTACTTGTACCGTTTATAGGTCGACGCATGTTTTTGGGTTATATATAGCATTATTGTATAATTTGTTCCTTTCTCCTCTACACTTTTCCATTGAGTTGGTTTCATGTGTGTGTACAAGTTCCTAGGAAAAGGCCTCCCCAAGTTTTTTTTCCTTCAGCGCTAGTCGCCAGCCCCTGAACTATGGAGGTGATCTTAGGGTAGTTGCGGATCAAGCCCTGACATGGGTCAGATCATGACAAAGTTGTATCGAAGCCAGTTAATTCCATGGAAAGTTGTTTGGAAATTCCTTAAAAAGGAATTGGTTGGGTTTTATGGAAACAGTGTTAACGTGTCTCGAGAGCATCTCTTGGGCCAAGGAGTCTAGTTATGGTGCAGTGGGCAACGTTGACATTCATTGGGACCCTGATTTCCCGCTTGTTGACTACGCATGCCAAGACATCTGTTGTAGGGAACTTTGGTAAATGCATTATCTAGGATTGAGTATTTCTTTCCCTTCTTTAGTTATCTCCCCTTTGATTGATATATATATATATATATATATATATATATTCTCATTTGACTATGAGACTCCTTTATGGATTCAGGATGTCTCCCTGATGACAACCAGTCAGGATATTTGCTTTGATTTGTGATGATGATTCTATGAGTGGTGAGGCCTCAGTTTAGGTTCCATCATGAGATCTCCTCCCTCTAGGTGGGCAGGTAGCAGCACCTCCACCTATTGAGTAGTAGTTAGTTATAGTAGAGAAAGATGATGATGTGAATAGGATGAATGCACTCCACAAGTTCGGCCCTCATATACTGCTGAGGATACATGGTGAGCCAGACCCTTAGGCTGCGGAGGTTGGGCTAGAATCAATGGTTTTCCACTTCAAGCTTTTATGGACACTAATATTTCAGAAGGTGGATTTTCTAGATAGTCATTACCACATATCATATGGTTGTTGGTGGTGTCTAGTTACTCAGATACACAATGAATTGGTACTCTCATGGGATGACTTCCAGCAACAGTTTTGTGAAGAGTATTTCCCCTCCTTAAGCTTTGTTTGGATTTTGGAGCTCCTTCAATTTAAATTGGAAGGGATGATGGTGGATAAGTATGTGACTAGGTTCGCAGACCTTTCACACTACTCTCTGAATATTATCTATTAAAGATACTTCTAAGCATGAAATTTTGAGTAGGAAATCCACAGTGGGATCCATGGTATCATAGAACCCTTGTACATCCCCACCTATATCTAGGATCTAGGGAATTCATTTGTGAAATATATATTTCTATCGGAGGGGAACCATACAGTTGGTTGTGGTAGTGTGAGAAACAGAGCTGAGATGTCTATCATATCTAGAACGTTTCAGATGATAAGATCTTAACACATGATTCCTCCCCCAAATTGGTCTCAGGCATGTAGTTTTATGGGTTCGAGGTAACATGGAGCATAGGGACAGCCTGTCGAGGGATGGTGTTATTCTTGGGATAGGAAAGATCACATTTCATGAGACTACACAACCATACATGCTAATATTTCCATGCATATAGTAAACAAATCACCACGGCAGATACAGTGTCATGATCAGGGATCTCCCAGGAAGGGAGAGGGTGGACCCCAGGAAGGTAGCATTGTAAGAGGAGAATAAATAAGTATGGTTGGTGGACGGCGTTGCGAGATCCATTCACCACCACCAAATGGATCACGTCAAGCTCATAGAGATGGCAGTCAGGGGCATGAGTAGCTTCATCCTAGGGATGTTTACGATCTAGAAGCACATGAGATGATAAGAGGTATGATCTATTTCTATAATACATTTTTGTAGTAGAACTAGTTAGACACTATTTGAGTTAGTTTTTTTATCCCTTCTTCTTTCATGAGGATTTATCAAGGCCACACAGGTCATTAGTCTAACCTTGTGCCAGTATTGTTCAATGTATCTTTGAATGCATGAAAAAGAGGGGTGAATCCCCCACCAAGATGCATTTTTTTGTGACGTGAGAAAAACCATGAGGGTAAGTTAGTTCTTCCCATGGAGGACAGTATTGAGGTGTGGTTGATGATTCCATCTAACTTGTGTGTTCATGGTAGGTTTCTGTAGTTTAGTGTTGGAGTAGGTCCCAGCATTGCTGGAGAATTTTTTATACTTGACCACCTTTTTCTTGGAATGCCACTAGTGAGTGCGGCAGAGTGTCTAGATTGAGGATTACACTCCTTCATATAGAGGCAAAGACACAGTAGGTATTCCACATTATTTCTATGTCTATACTTTTATGGTTGCATGTGTTTACTCACCTACCCTATTTGTGGGAACCTTGCGTGCACAACATCAATCTTTATACTGTAGTTATCAAGTACAGGTTGAGGTGATGGACACCCCCTAAATAGAACTACATGACTCGCTATCTGGTGCTGGAAGTTGAATTCCTTTCCATGAGGATGTGGAGACACTAACTCCCAAGATAGAACTTTTCGATTTTCACTGACCACTAGAGTCTCGGGTATAATTTTATCTAGAGAGATCTGAACCTGAGGTGGCGAAACTGGTTGAACATCTTACAAGACTACAACTTTGAGATAGTCTATACTCTTGGAAAAGGAAAAATTGTAGTATATTCCATTAATAGGAAGTCCTAGTATCACCGAATTCTTGATGTTTTGCAGCATTTATCTTCTCTACAACTGACCCTGGTTGAGCAGGAGGGTACAATTTTTTTTCTTCTTCATTTGATGGTGTTAACTCCTTCGCTTATCGAGTGTTTGAGAGAGTCCAAACTATGTGGCATTGACTGAAATTTCTTGCATGACTTAGATATCCAGAGGCAACACACCATATGGATATTTTTAAGTAGGGAATCATGATACCTTTTTTAAGGGGTAAGTAGTGGTTCCATTTGTGATGCAGGTGAAGGCAGAGAACCGAGTTCCGATGGGTTGTTGCATCCTCTTGAAATACCACAGTGGAAATGGGAAAAAATATCCATGAACTTACTCATAGGGATTCTATCCACAAATGAGGTCCACAAAGCCATTTGGGTGATAGTATACTAACTCATGAAGTTGGAACACTTCCCTGCTATCAGGGAGCATAGTTCGATAGAGTGTTTGGGGCAGTTGTACATACAGATGATCATTCGACTTCATAGGGTGCCCTCAACATTTTTCTCTAATCATGATGTGTATTTTATGTCACAATTTTCAAAAGGCCTATAAAAATAATTAGGGACCCAACTACAGATGAGTACAACCTTTTTTCCAATAGACCAATTCGTAATCTGAGCACACTATTCATGTGTTGGAGGATATATTGGGGGCATGCTTGTTTCTTTTCAGTCAGGGAGATAAGCTATCCCCAAAGTTCATCAGGTCATTCATGATTATCCATACTCTAGTGATGTATCCTACCACATTACCTAACCCCCAAGATAGAGCAAGTACATGGAATTTTGCACATGTTATAGATGAGGAGATGCATTCATGTTTTCTTTCCACATCATTAATAGGATAAAACCTTATGAGAATGGTAAATTACATTAGTTTTCATGTTGAGGTAGCGCGAAAATGTACAAGAGAGTTCTTAGGATCAGGGTAACCAGGTGTGAGATCAGTTCCATGAGTTTGTTTCTTTAGTTTATCTTTTTGGGGATGAAAATATTGAAGGAGGGAATAATATAGAGACCTGGTTTTTTCCTTGTAAGGCTTTGGAATATTTCTACATATAATTCTAGAGCTAGGCGTTGAGACGGCGTGAAATTATGATTCATGCTATATTAGAAATTTTATTTATAAAAAATTAAGTATTTTTATACTATTCAAATAATAGAAATGGGATATCACTTAAACAGTAGCTTGGATCATATATACAAGGCCATGGTTGAGTCTGTAGCATGTCATTTACCCTAGGTGGGGTATAACTTTTTTCAGTGTGGGCCTTCTGTAGAAAACACCCTGAAGTTCATTTACGTAAATAAGATAATTAAATTTAATTATTTTATCTTGATCTCCAAATAAAATATGTTTTTAATGGGGACTCGAAATGTAAATCTGAGACCACCATTGAGTTCGAAATAGGTTCAGATCCCGTGATTGTTGGTGGTTGTTATAATGGTTTTCTATATAAAAGATTTTGGGAGAATGAGGAAGGGTTAGCTCAATTCTCCCATGGATTTTGGTGGATATTCTATCTCTTTTCGTTCAAAAAATCAATGTTGGACTCTTGATATATCACGATGAAACTTTGGATCATAGCATATTAGAGCGCAGCAGACGCAACAGTGGAACCAGAATCCGAGTAGGATTTCTATTTTGGATTCTAAAGCTCCTCAATTGAATTTTCATTGTAGAAAATCATTTATATTTGAATTTTCTACTTTGTAACCCTTTGTTGATGGCCAAACTAACAAAGTCCATCATCTGATTCGATTTCTGGAGACCCGTTCTTCGTGTTCTTTGTCATTCTTTGACGACAACTTTTTTTCATGCCCAAACGACATCTAATCTTGGAGCAAGGAATATATATATGAATCTATAAACCCAAGAACTCCATATCTATGCTCGTAGTTGAGTTTTGGGCATTAGATTAGATGCATCAGCAAGCAAAACATCCACCAACTTTTTGTTGTGTCAAAAAATTGACGGATCATCGAGCAAAGGATGGTGTTGCGAATATCACATCCCGAAGAGTTTGAATCTAGTCCTGGGTCTCTTTTTCAATCACTGGGGTGCTTCTGGTAGTCTGCGAAAGACCCCCAGTGACTGGTGGCACCAGCAGGCCATCCGGTGGTGGCAGCCACGGGAGGCTGGAGCAACGGCGTCGGCTGCGCCGTCGCGGGGAGGAAGCCACAGCCAGCGAGCCATGGCGGTATAGTGCCAACACACGTGAGGTGCATCGAGTGCAGTGGTCGGCTACCATCCGATAGGTCAGCGGGTCAAGATGGGTCGGTCAGTGCATGCCGGTTCAGTTGGAACGGGCCTTCAGGCTGAGGGAAAAATCTTCAAATTCCCATCTATTCTAATCTAGGCATCTGATTTGTGTGGTGTCTATAGAAATGCAACCATCTTTTCAAAGTGATCCTTTTAAGGATGATTTGAGGACCTTTTATTATAGTCTCAAGACTTGGTAGAACAAAACATCTATTTACAATAATAATAATGTAATTATTATTATTTTGGGGATATATAATTCAGATTCCACCAATCACATTCATATTTTGTATATTCTTTTGTGTTCCAGATAGATCATATAAAAAAAGAATCCCTTTAATCAATTTTAACTCCATTATTAAGGATTAAAGGTTATATAAATGAAATTACCCAATCAACGGAGGATAGAAAAAACTAGGTGAATACCCTTAAGTGGAAATGAGGAAGGGTATTCACTACACAAATGTTTGGAATGGAAAATCACAGGATAATTTCAGCAGCATAATAGGTGTAAATGAAGATTCATCAAAGGATATAATGAGAGTGAAATGAGACATATATATATATATATATTTAAATCATGTGGATAATAATTGATATCTATAAAAATATTTTCCAATATAAAAAATTGGAAATCAAAATTCATAATATAAAAATGATTGAATAAAGTAGAGGAGGAGATGATCCCTTTACTTGAGAGGGATCTTCTAAAATATTGGGAGGAGATTATTAAAATGTTGGGAAAACCTAGGGAGGAGAGGTATAGGTAGGTTAAATTCATTATCAATGGGTTTTGAGTGAAGATGATCGGGAGGATGGGTGGGTATTTATAGAAAAATTGTGGGGAATTATTTATTCATTTCTAATCTTTGGTTTTGTACTCTATTTGATAGGATAATAAAAACTAAAATAATTATAGTGGTTTCTACTAAAGAAGAGGGTTTTTAAATATTTTATAAGGCTACGACCTAAAATCATTAAAATAAATCCCTTGGTGTTGTGTAAGTGAGTCATGTTCATAAAGAACTGATTTAAAAACATTAAATTATAATATATCCTTTGAAGGATTAATTAAGGGTTTATACAAATAATAAAATAAATTAAAAAAATATTATTTTAAAGTTTAAACATAATTTTAGCCATGTATACAATTTATAGTATTTATTAAATTACTTTTGGGATATTATGATGTCATAATACATACCATATATTTATTCTGTATTTAGTTTTTACGAAACAATTCGATTGTCTCACAAAATTATAAAAAAATAACCATTGGAAAATTTTTATGTGATGATTTTAAAAATAATATTTATTTTATCAAAATAATTTTTTAAATATAATAATTTACACTTTTATATCAAAATACCATTAATTGAAAAATTACAAATTTATACGACAATAACAATTTTCTAACCCTTATAACGATAAAATTGGACATCATTACATTATATTATCATTTATATTTAAATAAATTTTATTTAATAATGATACTTATTGAAAATATATATTATTTCAAAATTCATGGATTTATAAAAAAGTGTGATTTAATTAAAACTATACATTTAAATAAAATACAATTTTGGTTTCTTCATCTTAAAATATAATTTTTATAAAACTCATTATATAATCATTTATAATGAAATAATAAAGTGGAATATATATAATAATTATTTTATTTAAATCATATATATAAATTCTTACTATTAGGTTCTAGATGGAAAACCCTTTATTACACCCATGTACGCCCTAGGGGTCAGGAATGTGATGGCGACACCTTCTTTGGGTGGTTCGATAAATATGGTTTGGGCCATGATCTCAATAATATTGAACATCTCCTATAAATGGTTATGTTGGTGCTTGAGTTATTAAATCTTGTATTTGAATTGGTCAAGGTAAAAGACTAGTGATTCCATCTCCCTTAGAATATTTGATAAATGGGTTTCATAGTGTATAATCCTACTAGTTGACAACCATTAATATATAATAATCTTAACAATTATTGTAAAATGGATATATTATAAAAGGTTATGATTATTAATTATATTTTTGATCCGTCATGCTATAACACTATAAAATAACCATTATAGTGCATGTGTTTTCTATAATTACATTACTTAAGAAGCTATTTATTCATTTATAAAAGTTTGAGATATTACATTCTCCCCCATTAAGAAATTTCACCCCTGAAATTTTATTTCACACAATAAAACATATGAGGGTACTTCTATTTCATGAACTCTTCTAATTCCCAAGTTTCTTCCTCAAACTTGATGTTCCACTATAAGACATTAACCAGGTTAGTTATATTATTTTGAAGAACCTTATCTCTATGATCTAATATCTTCATCAGATACTCTTCATAAAAAAGATAATTATCCAAGGGTATGACCTCAAGATTCAATACATGTTAGGGGTTTGGTATATACTTCCTCAATAAGGGTACATAGAAAGAATAATATACTAGATTTAGGTTAGTTGGGAGTACTCATCTATAAGCCCCAAATTTGATGTGATCAAGGATATCTAACAGGATGATGTATCTTATAATAAGCATTCCATTCTTCCTAAATCTCATGATTTTCTTTCCCTGTGATATACAAAGGAATACTTTATCTCCCATGTCATACTCCAGGTATCATTGATAATTTTTTTGTTTATCTTTTCTGTTGATATTTTTTAGATTTTCTATAAGGCTGAATGGTTTGTATCTTCTCTATATTCGCTTGGATAATATTAGGCCCCATCAACTTATTCTCTCTAACATCATAAAAATGATTTTATTTTTTACATATTTGATGTTTAAATTTTATTTTTAATATATTACAGAATTAATAAGGTCATTACCTTTCTTATATTAATGTTATGTCAAGGTTTGGTTCTATATTCATTAATATACGGTTTTGAGGGTAATAATGATTCTTGTTAACTTAAACGAAAGAGTAAATTCATAAATAAATGACCATAAAAGAAATATGAGATTTTCATGTTGTGTAATGAACTTAAAATGATAAAATTATTTTATTTATCTCAGAATACACTTTATTTCATAAAATTCAAATGTTATTTCCATTCCTTGTTTTACTTAAAATTATTTTCAAAATCCCCCATTATTTAGTTATTTTTTTATAACACTTATTGAATATTAAAACATAGAACCATCAACTATACTTAGAATATGACCTAGGGTTTTCTCCATAATATAAATTATATTAAAAAATAATTAATTTAATGTTTCACAATGTCGAAGTCAATCCCAGTGAGTTAGGTCCTTTCATTTAAGGTTGATTTTTAGAGTGTTATCTACACCAAAATATTTAATAGAATTTATTTTGTATTTCTCTAATTTAAAATTTTTTGTTTTACATTATCTGATATGGATAAAAATTCTTAACATTTTGGATAAAATATCAAAAATTCCTTCAGAACCCATGCTGATATTTCATGATGAAAGGGGATAAAATGCAGAATAAAGGGAGAGATAAAAAATCCAAGAGTGAACGAATAATGTTTTTATTTAGAAAATTTGTGATAATTTTCATTAAGAATTTTTTTTAATATGTTATCATGTTGAGAATGTTTTGAAAATATAAAAATAATTATATTGAATTGGATATTATAGAATTTAATATATCATCAAAAATTGAAAATATTATTTGATATAGTTTATTGTGGTGAATTAAAAGAACATAAATTCTTATTACTAAGGTATTGTGGTCTCTCAAAAACATCAATTTATGTTATCATGTGGTATAAATAACTTCAATAAAGATACACTACTAGAATTTTTAGCTTTCGAGGTGGTGGACTTATAGTGGTCGCCATTTGGAGGCCGCTAATACTATCAACAGTGGCCGCCAAATGGCAGCATCTGCATTTTTCAACACACCGCGCCCTAATTTTTCCCTCCCGACCCCCGCGCCCTAATTTTTCTGTCCCCAACTCCGCAACCCACCCCACCCCGACCCCAATACCCCCGACCCCTGGTGTTTTTTAACATGTATTTATTTCCTTAATTGTGTTTTTTTATTAGTTATCTAGTTTTTATCATGAAAAATATTTTTTAGCAGTTTAAGAGTAGTCTTTTTCTGTTTTAGTCATTTAGATAAATATATATAGTAAATTAATAAACTATTTTCTGACATGGAGAACAATTCCCCAGTGGACAAAAAATATACATCTAAGGTTGGTCATGTAATTTGGAGAAGAATATTGAGTTTCTATATGAAATTCCTTTAACTCAAGCCCCAAATCATATTAGAGTTTATCACTCTATGGTGTAGTGATATGATGTTTATTTGAAAATTTATGGTTAAGATGGTCAAATATACTCTCTATATGAAATACGTATAATTTAAAAAACATGTAATAGTATTTTATTAAAATAAAATCTTTTTCATCAAGTTATAGTTATAATAATGGTTAAGAATACCTAAAACGCCATACATTGAAGAAGTAAGTTAACACAAAAGGTCACATCATGGACAAGGTTGTGGTCATATGAGGATGATTTTGCTTTCACTAATTTCTATTGAAAGAAGTGGAAGAAAACACTATGATTCACTATATATTTAAATTCATGGTCAATAAATACTAAAACAATTACAGGGCATATTATTTTTGTTATAGTAAGACTTTATATGATATTTACTTTACATCAAAGATTCATGATATTCAATAAGAAACTACATGTTAATTATTTTTCAAGGATAGTAATCTTTAAACAATATTACCTTTATGTGGTGAATAAGGAAATGTCATTATTTTTTAAGGATCAATTAATATAAAATATTAATATTATCAAAATCATGGGATGATAGAGTACAGATTTAGCATAAAAATCCATATGTGATGAACATATTTGATGAAGAAAATAAAGATAAATACATGTTTCGTATCCCTATTTTAAGTTGGGTGACCGCGTTATCATGACATGTCAAATTGGTAGTAATTTAAAAAGATTTTATGGTATAGGTTAGACCCTAGGTCGTCTCTCAAGGAGCATTGGTATCTTATATTGTGTATTTTTAATAAAGATTACTAAAAGAGGGGGTGAGTTTGAAAACGGTTTTATGAAAATAACTTAATGTAGAAACTTTAATAGTTGATAAATAAAGATTGTGTTTTAGAATTATGAGATAAGTAGATAATTTCAAGTTCACTACAAATCATGGTGAGTTCATCATTCTGAGAAATACACATGGTTTAATGGAACCCTTTGGTAGAGGGTTGTCAAGATCTTGATTTTCTTCTTGCCTCTAAAAATGATGCCCAAAGTCCACCCCTTGACACAATAAATGTGTGGTCAAGGTTTTGGTATTAAAAATAGAAAGAAAAGGATACCAAAGAATACTAAAATCTTATGTATTTATGAGATAAATAGGACTCTTATCTTGTCCAATAATAATAATACAAGATTCCCACTTCAAATCTCAACCCAATCGGTGTTGAGATAAAAACTGTTTCACTTATTTACAATGAAAGAAATTTATTTAGAGAAGAAGTGAATTGAAGTCAAAAATAAGTAAAATATTTATCACAAAAATTATAGAAAACCAGTAGAATATCAAGTGTCAGAACTCCCTCCCATGTATGTGTAGCTCCCTCGAAATGATCATTCATTGTTTAGCTCGACATCGGGAGGAGGAGGAAGCTCAGGTGGAACTCCTTCTTCATCCTTGACCCCCCCTATGAGGATAGTGGCATCCAGGACTTCTAGATTGATGATATGACACCTATAAATATCCAAATTGACATTACTTACCTCCATGGCCTAACTTTCAAATGGGGATCCCAAGGTTCCATTTTATAGGAAAATGGGAAGGTGGTTTTGAACACACAGATTTCTTAAAACCAATTGTCACATGGGTTTTAACCTTTATACAACCTTATCGTGCTTTGGAGAAAATAAAAAAAGTTATAGACCTACCTATTTAATGTCTCCACTGAATGTGTGTTACCATTTGGACATGTATATCCTGAGATATGGATAGATCCCTACACACCACTTTTGACTTCATGCAAATTCAGTGTGCTAGATGGATCAGGTCGGTTGGGCCACTATATAGATGAATGATTATTCCGTTTTTTCAAATGAAATGTAGACCAATTAATTTTTTACCAAACCACAACATTTTATCCTATTTGGATGCACTGTTTAGTAGCAGTATGTGGATGATTCCACTGGTGTGCATGGATCCTACGCAGTTTGGCCCATTTTTCTTGGACATCATCAAGGGCCCTCCAAATCACCTCCTCCTACAATGGAATCATCAAATAAAGTAACATTGACCTTTTTAACAGTGATAAACACAAAATAAATGATTCAAACATGGAATGAAGTTTTTTATTATATTTATAATTTTCAATATAAAACAATTTTAGCACAGTGGTGTAAGGGTGAAAAAAAACAGTGAATCGCAGTGCGATCACACCCCCACACCTAAACATTGGCACTCATGGGAAAGTATTAATTAAAAAAATTAGGCATGTAGATATTTAAAACTTCATAAAGAGTTAACATTCAATGAAAATTTAATTCCCGATTGAAATGTGATCAAATAAAAAATCACATTGAGGAGTTATTCTCAATGATCATGGGAAAAGACATTTCAAAAATTGTATCCAAATGAATTTTCAATAGAAGAATGATATCAATTAAATAAAATAATTCAAAAGTTAATCATGTCTCTAATTTTCTATGTGGGTGTGTGACAACCATTGCATGCAATTCTTTCCACTTTTTATCGAGTAAATATAAGTTATTTTAATTATTGTATACTTACAAGATCTTTTCAACTGAAATTTCCCCACTTCCTTTGCAATCAAATTTCAACACCCACTCACTTATGAATTCCCTAAAGTCAAACCATAATCTTATGACCTAGATATCCCCATACATTTTACATTTCATCACTCCCTTCATTTATTAATTTTCCAAAAGTTGCACTTGGAACAAATCTCGCACTCTTCTTTCAAACCATGTTTGATCTACTCATGAATCAATTTGTAACAGTTATAATAAGATCAAAGGTTGAGGAATAGTGGTTTTCTTACCTTCCCAATATACAAACCCTTTTGTTTTATATGGCATACAATAGTCAGATAATAGGTACATATGCATAGGTCAATCTAGTATAGTAATGAAATAGATCGAATAAGGAACGAACGTATGGAAAATGATTTTGGAATGTAGAGAAAAATAAACCTAACTTATATTTACCTTTTATTCAGTATAAATTTTCACACTTTGTGGTTGGGTGAATAGTTGTGTAGAAAAATTAAGAGACATAATTTTCCCTTAAACTATTCACAATAAAGGGAACCATTCTTCTCAAAGGATTCAAAATGATACAACCATTTATATTATCGACAAATAACTAAATTTAAAAAGAAAGTCACACCATAGAATTGAATTTTTGCTAAAATGCACATTGCATCAGAATTTTTTTTGAATGCTAAAATAACATGAAATATTGAAATTCCAAATGCATTTTAAATTACATCCATGAATAAATGGGCATCATTTTCCATGATAAAATGGTTATAAAAAAGTAATATTCCAGCAAAAAGGTGAGTGAGAGGGAAAGGGGGAAACGAGACAATACAATTCAACAAGATAAAAAGAAAAAAAGAGTAAAGATGATGAAAATTCCTAACTATCCTGGGAATATACCCATCCCCCCACACATAAAGTGTACATTGTCCTCACTATAATAAAATAGAATATGGGAAGGAAGGAAAAAACCAGGTAGGTGTCATTCATAGTATGCTTCTTGAACTTGGATTTCCTCCATCATGGACTTCAGAATGGATTCATGGAAGTGCTTCAGCTATTGCATATTAATAGTGATAGTTTTTTTGGTTTCTTCATTTTGAACCTAGACAACACCAAATTGAGAGACATTGGTAATAGTGTATGGTTCAAACTAGCGAGAACAAAGCTTACCTGGATGCAACATTAGCATTTCATTAAAAAGGAGGACCTTCTACCCAATGTGAAACTAATGATGAATGATGAGATGGTCGTGGGTATCCTATGTTCCCTCCTTATAAATCTTGGAGTTCTCATATGCATCTTTGTGCATTTCCTCCAGCTTCTAAATCTATAAATTCCTTTGGGAACCTACACCAGAAAGACTATAATTTCACTTTTTAATAGGCCAGTTGGCCCAATGCTCAATATTAACTAGGACATGACAAATCTTTACATACACAAATTTATATGGTGACATGCCAATGGGTGTTTTGAAAGCAGTAAAGTAAGCGCATAATGAATCATCGCGTCTATGACTCCAATCATTTCAATTGTGTTGAACTGTTTTTTCATGAATCGGTTTTACTTCTCTACTTGACACCTTAGCTTGACCATTGGTCTGTGGGTGATAAGAAGTAGACACTCAATGCCCAACCCCATACTGACTCAAAAGATATTACATTGTTCAGTTTTATAAATGAGAACCCCATTCAATGATGACGAACCTGGGTAATCCAAACCTACAGAAAATTTGGGTTCTCAAAAAATTACAAAACTATCATAGAATAATAAGTCCTTGTAGATCGTGCCTCTACCCATTTTGAAACATAATACACTATCAATAGAATGTGCATGTTACCAAATGAATTGGGGAATGGTCTCATAAATTCAATGCCCCAAACATCATAAATGTCATGGAGGAGAAAGGGTTTTTGTGGCATCTCATTTCTTTTAGATACATTCTCCATTCTTTGATAGTGAGGACAAGATTTACAGAAGTCATAGGGATCCCAGTAGAATGTGGGCCAAAAGATACCAGAATCATAGAACTTGCAAACAGTCTGTTAAGGACTAAAGTGGCCCTCTCAAGAAAGAGTGTGTCATAACCTAAGGACTAATAGAAACTCACTATGGGAAACACAACGCCCGAGGACTTGATCACTACAGGTGTGCCAAAGGTTGGGGAAATCCCAAATGTACCAACAAGACTCATGTTTAATATGGTAGGCCTAGTTTTTGTTGAAATCAGTAGAAATTCAAGATGCTACCAAATAATTTAATTTTTCAGCATACCAAGGAAAAACATCCTAAACTCGGTATAGTTTCTCATCAGGAAACATGTCATTTATGGGAATACAAGGGGATGGGTCAATGTCTGAGGATGGGTGAATCATACAAATATGGTCATCCACCAAATTTTCTTATCCTTTTTCATCTATAATTTCTAAATTTAATTCCTAAAGTATGAGAACCCAATGAATGATATGTAGTTTGGCTTCATGTTTTTTATAGAGATACCAGAGAGTTTCATGGTCTGAGAACACAATGACTTTGGACCCCAAAATGTGTGACCTGAATTTTCGAAGGCAAACATAATGGAAAGGTATTATTTTTCAGTTGTGATGTAGTTTTCTTGGGCAAGGTCCAACGTATAAGAGTCATAGAAAATGACATGTGGAGGTTGATCAACCCTTTGTGATAAGACATCCCCAACTACATAGTTAGAGGAATCACACATGATCTCAAATGGAAAATCCCACTAAGGTGGTTGGATTTTTAGGGGTTATGTGAGACTCCATTTTAATGAATTAAAATCCTCCTCACATTCCTTTTCAAAAATTTTTTTTTCTTTTTGGAGTAATTGGGAGAGGGGTAGTGCAATTTTACAGAAGTTATGAAGGAAACGAAGGAAAAATCCAGCATGAACTAGGAAACACCACACATCCATTACATTTTTAGGGAATGGTAGGGAAGAAATGACATAAACTTTTGATTTATCTTCTTGGATACCATCCCCATAAATTACATGTCCTGAAACTATACCTTTTCGCTTTATGAAAAGGCATTTCTCATAATTTAATACAATATTCTTTTCAATACAGTGACATAGGACTAAAGAAAGAAAACTCATACATTCATCAAAAGTGGATCCATAGACAGGGAAATCCTCCATGAATACTTCCATTAAATTCCCCAGGTAATCCAAAAAAATACTAACCATGCATCTCTAGAAAGTACCTGGAGCATTGCACAGACCAAATGGCATCCTCCAATATGAAAATGTGCCAAAGGGGAAAGTAAAGGTTGCGTTTTACTGGTCCTCAAGGGAAATATGGATCCAAAAGTATCCATAATACCCATCAAGGAAACAGTATTGGGACTTACCTTGTAGCCTATAGAGCATTTGTTCAATGAATGGAAAAGGGAAATGGTCCTTCCTAGTGTGTTGGTTTAGATGGCGATAGTCTATGCAGACACGCCAACTATTCTGCACACTAGTTGGGACCAATTCTTTATTTCCATTTTTGGTTACTATAAGGCCAATGTTTTAGGAACAACTTGAATTGGACTGAACCATTGGCTCTTGGAGATGGGGTAAATGATTTCAACATAAAATAATTTTGTTATCTCCTTTTTCAGAACTTCTATGAGGTTTGGGTCCAGTCAACATTGTGCCTACCTCACTCGTTTATCCTCATCATTTAATCAAATATGATGTTTACAAACTAATGAGCTAATACCAAGAATTTCCACAAGTATCCATCATAAATGTTTTTTATACTCTCTAAAAAGTTCAAGAAGTCTCAATTCATGTGCATGAGGGAGTGAACTAGAAATTGTGATAGGAAACTTGTTTCCATTCTCAAAATATGAATATTTTAAATCTTGAAGTAGTTTTTTTAGTTCTAATTCATGTGGATTTTGGATTGATGGGATTGTGTGTGAAAGTTAGATGTTACTAATCTCATCTAACTACTCAATGGTATTATCCTCAGATGTGGAATGAGCTTTTATAAGCTTAGATGTATCACCGATAGTCATTAGATCCTCAATGTTAAAGAAATTATCAATTAATAAACATGCATGAAACTTTTCTAGACCACTACAACAATATATGCATGATTCATTACAATGAAACCCAATCAATGATGAAAACTTGGAAATAGGATCGGGGGAATGAAAAGTGTTTTCAGGGGAAGGGAGTACATCAATTGAATTTATAGAGAGAGAGAGAGGGGAATGTTCTTATGAGGGGTGCTTCATGGAATCATGGATGTTGAAATGGAATATTCCACCACCGAATTCCATATATAATGTACCATTATGGATATTAATTATGGTTTTGTAGGTTATCAAGAAGGGTCTCTCCAATATAATCTGGGCATGTCCATTCATCCAATCATTTTCCATTTTAAACACATAAAAATCAGCAGAAAAAATTAAAACTTTCACCCTCAAAAGAACATCCTATAAGACACCAGAGGGGTGTGCGGTACTCCAGTTAGATAGTTGAACAAAAATTCTAGTGTGAATCAGTTCCCTAGACAGTAATTAAGAGTAAATTGAGTGAGACATTGCATTTATAGAATCACCGAAATCAAGAATAGCATTTGAAAATGAATAATCCTCTTATGGGGCATGGAATTGAGAATATCCTAGTATAGTTTCATATGGTGGGAAGTGATGGCTCTTTTAATGCTGATAAATTCCTCCCCAATCTCACCTTTTTATCTCCATGGAGTCACCTTCTGTGTGTACACATCTCCTTCCGAAACATGGCGTTTCATGGAACCTGCTTCACAAAATCAATCAAAGGAATGTTAACCTATACATTTTTAAAAGCCTCTGAAATTTCCTTATAAGGATCATTTTCCTTTTGTTTTCACAGTTGGGTGGTCCTTTGGACAAATGGTAGAGGAATAGTTGGGTTAGAAGACTCATCAATAGACACACTCTTTCCTTTGGATGGGATTCTCTCAATGCATGGTTTTTTAACATTTCGAACATTTTTAATGGTTGGGATGGTGGTTTCATCAGGAGGGGATGACTCTAATAGAGGATTCATTAGACCTAATAGTTGTTTTCCACACCTAAGGGTGATGGCACTAACATTTCCTTTATCTCTAGGTTTGACTAACGGTGGAGATGGTAGTTTACCCGACCAAGGACTTTGAATTTACCCCACCGAGTTAGCCAGTTAGACTAATTAGGTTCTGAGGTATTGTATGGAAGCTTGGGTGGTTTGATGGAATTGGAGATTGTTGGACATAATTTACTTCATCATTTCTTCTAGTCTAGGCTCGAGTTTGTGAGAGGTCGGTTGGAAAGGCCTTTCGGGTGGTTGAGGATTTCTGGGTGGTGGTGGTAGATAACTACTCTACTTTTGTTGGTTCCATGGTTGATGAGGCTGATTTGAATACCCCCTAACCTATAAGCTTGGTTTTATTTATACTCATGGTTGGATGGATATTATGGTTCTTTCCTAAATGGTTGGTTATAGGGGAATCCTGGAAATATTCCCTCACAACACTCAGAAGTTTGTCTCAATTGGGGGAATTGGTCAGAATAATGGGTGTTAGAGGAGAATATTCCACAATGGATGGGAGGAGAGGGTTGAGAATTCCCTTGGGATAGAGCGAGTAGTTGTAATAGGGTACTTATATCTACAAACATTGTGTCCATATTCTTATTGAATTCAATACTTTTCACCTCATGTACACCTCGAATGGGTACACTGAACCTTGAACAAAATTGTTGACTATTTTTCGCCATGTTCTTAATCAGGGTTCCTGCAGCGATTGGGAATTTATCTACTAGTGTACCACCTGTAGCAGCATAAATCGTGTTATGATCAATTGGAATTAAAACATCATAAAAATATTGTATTAAAAGTTGATCACTTATTTGGTGTTGTGGGATACTTGAACATAACCTTTTAAATCATTCTCAATATTCATGTAATGTTTCCACTTGTGATTTCCATGTACCACAAATTTCTTTCCTTGTAGTTGTAGTTCGAGATATTGGGAAATATTTTTCTAGAAAAAGGCATTTCATGTCTTCCTAGCCTCTTATTGGTGAATTAACATAGTAAAGAAAATATTTTTCATTATCTTCTAATGAGAAAGGAAATTCTCTAAGCTTTAAATTTTCTTCATCCACATTAGAAGGTTTTGAAGTAGAACACGCAGTATGAAATTAATTGGGTTGCATGTGTGGATCTTCTCCAAGAAGTCCATGGAATATTTGTTATAAATGAATTAAACCATATTTTAGTTCAATGTTGGGTGCCTCTCCTGGAACTTGAATATAGGTGGGATGGATATAAACATCATTTGAGTTTAGTTCTTTTAGTGTTGTATTTCTTTCAGCCATGTTATACAAGTTTATTTATATTTTGATGTTGGTTCTAGAAGAATAATATGAAGGATCAAGAAGAGTGTTGTTGTCTTGTGTGTCCTCCTTCAAAGGGTTCTCCTGTGCATCTCAGGGTTATTGATGTAATATCATCTTTGGTTCTGGTTAAAAAGGAGGTAAATCTCCCAGATTCGAATGTGTCAGGCACCAAACCTACACAAAAAATAGATCATAATACAAAATGATAGGTAAAGGTATAATATAAAATAGATAAATATTCACAAAATTTACAAAAAAAAAATCAAAAACATGCACTAAAAACTAAAGCGCTCCACAGAAATGCCACCCAAATTTGACCAAATAGTCATGAAGTGTCAAATTTATAGTTATTTAAAAAATATTATGTTGAATAGGGCAGAACCTAGGTCATCTCTCAAGGATCGTTGGTAGCTTATAGTGTGTAATTTTAATAAAGATCACTAAAAGAGGGGGTAAATTTTAAAATAGATTTAAGAAAATAACTTAACATAAAGACTTTAATAGTTGATAAATAAAGTTGGTGTTTTAGAATTATGAGATAAGAAGATTATTTCAAGTTCACTACACATCTTTGTGAGTTCATTATTCTGAAAAATGCATATGGTTTAATGGAACCCTTTGGTTGAGGGTTGTCAGGATCTCGACTTTCCACTTGCTTCTTCATCCTTGACCCCCCTATGAGGATAGGGGACTCCAGAACATATAGGATGAGGAGAGGACTCCTCTGGAATTCCAAATAGGTAGAACTTCACTCCTTGTCCAAACTTTCAAATGGGGATACCAAGGTTCCCTTTTGTGGGAAAATGGGAAGGTGGTTTTGAGCTCTCAAATTTCTTAAAACTACATGTCATGTGGGATTCGACCTCTAGAAAGACTTATCTCGCTTTTGAGAAAATAAAAAATTTGTATCCCCACCTTTTTACTGTCTCCACTGAATGTTTGGCACAATTTGGACAAGTATAGCCTGATATATGGAGAGATCACAGCACACCACTTTCGACTTTGTGTAGATTCGGTGTGCTGGATAGATCAGGTCGGTTGGGAAAACCTATGCACGAATGAGTCTTGGTTTTATTCATATGAAATGTATCCAAATGAATTTGGTACAAGCCCAGATAATGTCAGCCCCCAATTTGGATGCACGGTTGAGAATCAGTGTGCGGATGAGTCCACTAGTGTGCATAAATCCTGTACAGTTTGGCCAATTTTTCTTGGACATCATCATGGGCCCTCCAAATCACCTCCTCCTATAATGGAATCATCAAAACATGTAAAATTTCCCTCTTATTAGTAATAAATAAAAAATGAATGATTCAAACATTGAATGAAATTTGTTATTATTTTTATAATTTTCAATACAAAACAAGTTTAGCATAGTGGTGTTAGGGTGTAAATGAGACAGTGAATCCTAGTGTGATCAGTGGGATTCCATATATAGAAATTTTTCAAGTGTAATAAAATATAATAATATTAAAGAGACTATGAGAGATCTAACTGAGATACTCAAATAAATAGTGTTAAAGGATTTTTTATTGAAGACTGAGGGAAAATATGTTTATTTTTCTATGAATTATTGTTCATAGTAATTTAGAATATTCACAAATTGTTGTCACTTATATAATTTTATATTGTGTTTCGGAGGAATAAAAGTGATCAATATACAAATTGTAAAGGGTTTAAGGTCATCCCTTTTTCTTATTCAATTTCTCCTTCATATAATATAAAATTCATGTGAATTAAGGTAACACCCACAGCACACTAAAAACCAATCAATCATATTGGGTGGTGACCCATATAAAAACTATCATTGTTGATTTGAATGTTTTTTTATAATAAAGTGAGTAAGATAAAGGTATTTTATAATATACAACGATGAGGGAATTTTTCTTACATTATTGAAATGTTTAAGGGAATTAATTTATTGTCCCCTAACCACTAGTTAATTGATTGGAATCTATGGAATGTATAATAAATTATTATTTAGTAAATAGATTATTTTTTTTCTACTTAAGGTAAAATCATGAAACATGGAATAATTAATTACTTAATTCAGTGATTATTTTTCAACACTTAAGTAAGAGGAAATTATGAATTATTGTGATAATTATTTTTAACATGGAGTATAATTATCCAATATAGATTTATTATTCCTCTATTTAAACATATAGTTCTATTCATGGAATTTATCAAAATTAATTTAATCCATTACCTCCTAGTTTATCATTTTATTTGTGACATGTAATGTTTCTATAAGGGTATCTCTAAAGGTTCTTGGGTACATTAGAATTGATGTATTGTTTCTTGCAAATGGTTTTTTATTTATTTCAACATATAATATCCAAACAACATGATGTATGAATCCTTGGAATAACTTATAGTGTATCTTTAACATTTAATTTATAATTAATTTTGAACTTGAATTACCTCAAAGACAATAAATTTCCTTAATAAATTATGATGTGGCTTGTGTTGTGTCGTCATTGCAGTGGTGAAACCAAGAAAATATTCCATTTATTGTATCCACACATTCTACATGAATCTCTAAACAATTATCTTATAATTTCAAGTTCTAGAATAGAATAACCTAGTGTTATTCATTATTATTCATTGATAACAATCAAATGATACTCTTTTTCCCTCTTTTTCTTGATAGGAGGGAGAAAGTTCTCAATAGGCCATGAGAGAATTTATCGGGTCACATCATTGTGCCTAAAATCTCTAATCCACTAAAATATAAGTATGAATATATAATTAGGGTTAATAATTTGATAATTTCATGATCCTCCATTTTTAAATATTTATTCTATGTTATTCTTCATCTTTAATATTAATATTTATATTCATATTTATATTAAATATATTGACATGTGAATTTTAAAATATTATTTGTTAAATAATTAATTATTTAGGTATTTAAATAATATTAATTAAAATATATCATTTTCATCAGTCCGTTAACTTATCCCTTCAATCCTCATTTTATTTTTTTAGACATTGAATAATAAAATATTAAATCAAATAAAAATTATCCATTCATTATGTAAATAAATAATGTATTCACAAAAATCATGAATATATATTTACTATTATATTAACTTAAGAAAATAATTGTTTATATTAATCTATTCACTATAATGGTGAATAAATATTTATTCATTTATTACACTCTGAAAAATAAACAAGTGATAAAATTCATTTCGCATATTGTAGACTTGAATATCATGTGATTGAATTTATCTGATTAACTTAACATGAATAATTATTATTCCATAAGATGAGAATAATATTTATTATTAATAATAAATTATATATAATTTAATTATATTATGGATACACTTATTTTGTGACCCTTTAGGCCTCTTTCTTAGTGGAATTGGGTGAACCTTCATAAAGTCCAAGATCATTGTCTAGAAACACATTAAGACACCCATGGAGAAAGAAGTTATTTTCATAACAAGATCAACCTTCCAAAAAACACTATAGTATAGTATAAATAAACTATCATGATATCTCATCAAAAAGGATTCATACTGGTGCCATTACCTTATTTGATTCACTTATCTTTCTTTGACATTCCGAATTGAAATCATAAACGAAATACCAAAGCCATAGATTTAATTAGTGAGTTCCATTTAAATCAAAGGGATATGGCTAGATATATCTTCATCCATTAACTTTAAAGGGATAAATCTATTCATTACTTTTTTCAATTAATATTATATAACATTGAATGAACCCAATGTATGCAACCTCAATGTGATAATATGTCATCACAGTTTTCATCCATACATCAATGAATGTAATCCATGATATACATTATTAATAATCTAAAAACTAAAGAACAATACATAAATTAAAATATAGTAATATCCAATTACACATTTAATATATGGAACTAATTTTGTTAGTTCTATCCTCATAACCTTACTATATTAGATGTTAATAAGTAAGAACTTTATATGAAGAAGTGTCAATGTATTTTGAAACTCCAATACCTGATAATAAAATATCATTTTCTTTGGGTTTGACTTGTGTTTACTAGATCATAAGACATATTTTTAATAATTTTTTCAAAAAATTTATAGGTTCTCATTATATCTAGGAAATATTATAACCTTTTTATGTGAAAATTACTCTAATGAAATTATCACATTGATGTTATAAAGTAAAAAAAATAATCATGTCATATGATACTTATTAATATTTGTGTATTCTAAAGTAAAACAAATTCAGTTCGTTCTAGGGAACTAACTCTAATAGACTTTCACTTTCACTAGTTATAACTACTAACTAATTAAAATATACTAGATATCACACAATAAAAATTATTTTATTGGGTTATAGTTTTATATCATGGGCCTTACATGTTCTTCTATGGATATTTTTTCTGCTTCAAATTTACACCTTTTATAAAAACCCCCCAAGAAGAGATATTCCTCAGTATTTTCCTCTTTTCCTATACCATTAATTATAAGTCATGGTTGATAATACAGTCATAAATATTCATAATATATATATATATATATATATAAATTATAATAATTTACTTTCTTGGTAAAACTATAAAATACCGAAAAATTATTTTCTCAAACTTCTTCTTAAGATCATTAAAAACTAAAATGTAATTGGTCTTTGGAAATATGGATACCACTAGCTTTTATAATCTTCAATATATTATTTAATTAGCCTTATTTTTATATGTGAGATATAAATGGACATTGCTATAGATAGTTTTTTATCCCCTTGAAAATGATTATTACCACTTCTACATGTATTTTCAAGTATTTTTTGATAGTTCATATTTTTACCCTATGTAGTTCTCTAGGTTCTTTTAATATTTTCCAACTTTTATTTACATATAAGTAATATAAAACTTCAATAAATATCATGGAATATTAGATAAATCCCATGTACTAAATAATATGTGTTTTTATTCTTTATAATAATATCCTAATATGCTTTAATGAATCAACATGGAGAGATTTCATGCTATGTTACATAAGAAAAATTTTGATCTTCAAAAATTACATCTTGTATTTATCAATACCTTATAAATTTATGTACTCTAACTTGATCTAAAAAACATATAGATCCATTTAATAGTATCTTGTTTCTTAAAACATGGTTTTTTACATTAATTATTATTTTTATGAATAATTTTATCTTATTCATAACTACATGTAAGACTAATGATCAAATTTCCAAATGTTATCAACATATTTGACATGGAAAACTACAGCTCTCTTAAAAAACTCTAATAGAATCATGGATATAATTAGTTCATTATAAATCCAAAAAATTATTATATCTTCATCAAAATTAATATTTTATAATCATGAATGTTGCTTCTAGCCATAAATAGTTTTCTAAAACAAGACTTACTTATTGGAATTATTTGGTGTCAACAACCCTTCTGGTGTAGTATTATAGACATAATACATAATGTATCTATTTAGGGATATGGTCTTAACACCAAATTTCCCAAATTTATGATTATATAATATTTATATGGAAAGTATAATTCTAATGAATCTTATTAAATTGACTGGTGAAAATAGATTCACTAAGCACTACGTATAGACACATTTTGAAACCATTAGTTACCAATCGTGACTTATGGGTATAAAAATTACCATCTATATCTATTTTCTAATTTAATAATGATCTCACACAAATTTACCAAAGTATAGGGTTGAAGTGGTTCCTTGTATAGTATATTAGGTTATCGAATCCTCAGATAGCTATGAAGGAACCTAAAGAAACATAAATTCAATTGAAGAGATTTAGCAATGAAGTGGAAAACATTAGAGATGATTTTTTGGGATTATAAGATAACTAAGATTACTAATTGAATTCAATTTATGACAATGGGTTGATCCTTGGATATTTCTTGGGGTGGATTGGATAATTTTCTTAAAATGGTTTCAATGTCTTCAATTTGAGAGTTTTTATTTCATTGAAATTAGAACTTCATAAACCACTCATTAATTTTATGCAGTCACTATGATAATGATAATAAACTATACACTTATAGAATAACTTTCAAGATCCCTCCAAGTTATACGATCATTCAAGAACTTGGAATTTGTAACCTAAAAAATATGGAGGCCGAAAGAGAAGCTAATTGTCGAATAAAAATAATAATTAAAAGAATTGTTTTTGAATTATTAGAATGAGAAATAACATTCAATACAGCCTCTTGAATATTACATGGATCATCCAATTAGTGAATTATCCCTCAATTGGTGGAAATATTTTAATCTATTATTGAATTAGACTCATGAGAGTGGAAATAGATAAGTAAAATCAATGAAATAATGATCACTATACTATTGTGTGATGAATTTATCTATTTTAAATGTTAATAATTTCAAAAACTAGTTAAAATATATCAGTGTTTTAATAAATATAATATAAAATTAGAAGAATAAGTTTTATTTTGAAACTAAGGTGATTAGAACAACATACATTTTAAAGAAAAACATTATAAAGAAAAAGTGGCATCATAAAATAACAAACAACACAAACACAAAATCCTATCTAATCCTCCAAAACCACTACCTTATGTAAGAATTTTGGAAACCTTATATTGATACTCTAATAGTAAATGTCACCTAAATTAATTATGGTAGTCACACATGGGTGTAATGTTAATCGAGAGTATACTTTTCCACCTTTGACTAAAATTTGATCTAGCTGGCATCCACCCAAAAGAGTAACCAAAATGAGATTGTATTTGGATGAATTTAGGTAATACATAGAAGATTAAATTGATCTTAGTATTTATTATAAAATTATTTAAAATTTCATCCAAATTTTATTTTGGTTTTGGAGATATGATCTGAATGGTTGGATATCATTCAAGGCCACATATTATGGTCCATAACATCATCTCCAAATTGGGCTGCCTAGAAATCCCAAAACACCTTAGAATTTATTTCGAATACATATTAATTAAATGTTACCCATGATTTCCTATATATCTAGTAAAAATTTAAGCTCCATTATTTGTGTATTGTGGCCTCTAAAGTCATTTTATTTGGATGCTTTCTAGTTCACTTTACCCATAATGATCAAGGATCAAGGCCCACATTGGTCATCTTCTGAAATTAATATCTAAAAGCTCCAAAAGGATAGAATGTTCTCATCAAATAGGATATGTTAAATTGAAATATAAAAATAAAATCAAGACCATTGAGTGTTTTATATGGTGTTCAAAATTTTACCATTTAATAGTGAATTTTAAGAATAAATTAAAAACGTGATAAGAAAAGAAGGTAAATTTTAAAAATTCACCAGTAAAAGTGTCTATTAACATTAGATAACCTGAATATTATAATATAAAAAATTAATATTATCCTTTTTAAATGGATAATCATACCCCCACCCCATATTGACTTTTTCTTGTCTAGAACAGAATATAACTCACAAAAAAATTTAAAATTGAATTCCCTCTTCCATGAACATTTTAATATAAAATTATAAACAAAAGACCTAATATTAAACAATTATTAAATCCATAAAAATAAATTAATACATGATAGGTTCACAAGCATATCCAAATCCAAGGACCATTCTTATTTCAATCTCATTCCCCTATTTAATCCAATTTTTGTTAAGTGTGATTCTTTTTTGTTCATCATAATATACATGGGGATTTGTTTTTATTCAGGGGAAATATGAAAGCACTATGTGGAATTTAATTTTAATATTAACATGAGAATTTTTATTGTATTTTTACTTTTTAAAATTTTCCCTAGTAATTAAAATTACACTAAATCATGTCAACCCTTGTAGTAATAATTTTCTGATGACTCCTTGGCTCAAAGACCTTTTTTAACCAAGTGAATGACATATATTTAAGAATCATATCATGTAAAATAAGTTAATAAAAATTATTATTACCAAAAATAGAGTTAAAATTCACAAATCTAGGCTATAAAACTATAGATTCTTGATCCCCTTTTGTTGAAATCCAATCATTAGGTCATTCCATCGCACAACACACAAATTTATAATTTTTTAAAAAAATTATTAATAATTTTTAAGTACTCATGTAAAAAATTAAGTGATAAGTAAACCTATGAAATTTATCAGGGATCCCAATATCTCAAACTAATACACCAAAATACAAAGGACATGTGGTGTGATTTTTTATTAAATGGATGAAAATTTTAAGGGTGAGAAATAACATTAGATAGCCAAGCATTCCAAAATCTCTTGTTATAAACTCAAAAATAGATTAAAATCATAATCAAGGCATGAAAAATTATTTGATATGTAGTTCCAATGTTTTCCATGTTTATTTTCGTATTTCAGTTTAGAGAAATTTTTCCTTTAATTTATGTACATAAAAAAATTAAAAAAATTATTTTCTTTATTTTCACCACCCAACATAGAATAAAATTGTCCCTAGTATTTAAATAAAATAATATTTAAAATGGGGTAAAAGAAGATGAGAGTAATTCCAAAATAAAATTTGAAAATAATATGAATGGAATGAAGTCACCTAGTGGTTGAAATTGAAACATTTTTCCTCCAATTTAATCCATTAATATAAATATTACTCAGATAATCCTCATTAATGATAAATTTTTTGTCTCTATACCTAAAAAAAATTGATTTTCCTAACAATACATCAATCATAGCAGCCCTTGAATCCTACACACCAATATAATTAAAACAAAATGTAAACCCCCTAATATTTCCTTATCAAAAAATAAGCAAATACAAAATTAAAGGATAAAAAACAAATGTATTTATATTGTAACACTAAACACCGAGTCAATTTAGAGGTAAAAATTTGTTTGCCTCCCTAAAAGCACTTTTTTTAATGTCATTAGCTTCATGTGGACCCTAAATGTATCTGTTTTTTTCAGGTTCAATGTTGGGACCAATATACACCCCCCCCCCCTTGATTTCATGTTTATTGAATGACTCAATTAATGGGATAGACTTATGATAATTGAATTTGATGATATGAACACTAGTGGGATCCTGAATCTCTACTTCCCCATGAGGGTACACATGATACACTATGTAAGGACCTGACTATCTAGACCCAAACTTTCTAAGGTGTAAATAATGTTTATAACTACACAAGATCAATTCTTTTATTAGTTCAATGTTTTTGGATTTGATATTCCAAGATTTTTAGGCTTTAAATATAGTATTATTGATCCTTGAATTTTCAAAACCCTCTATCCAAAGTTCCTCAAGTTCATTAAGGTATAATTTCCTCTTTGTTTTGGGAACTTAAATTTCAAAGTTGATTTTTTTTAATTTCACAAAAGGCCTTATGTTTAATTTCAATAGGTAAATGAAAATATTTTCTATAAACATGCCTATATGGTGAAATTCCAAGGATGGTTTCCAACATAGTACGATATAACCAACTAGTATCCAAGAATTTATCAGAAAAATATTTCCTAGAATGATTGATGGTTTTTTCAAGAATTTGATTAATTTCCATATTTTGAAATGAATCTTGATATTTGGTTTTAGGATTGTAGGAAATGTAAATTTTTTTAGAAATACAACACTTAAACTTGTGTTTTGATAATGGATATAAGAATAAAGGGGTTAAGTGATCACTGATGATAACCCTAGGAATTCCAAATCTAGAAAAGATGTTTTCTTTCAAGAATCAAATCACAACTTGATGATCATTGTACAAGGTGGAAAATACCTTGACCCATTATGAGATATAATCAATAGCTATTATTATGTAGATATATCCCTTATATTTTGGGAAGTTTCCCATGAAATCAATTCCCCTATAATCAAATATTTCGATGACTATTATGGGAATAAGTTTCATTTGACACTTTTTTTGTGGACCCTAGTTTCTGACGCCAAGGAAACATTTGTAAGACTGTGTAGTATTAAATAGTGATTTTAATCCAAAATAAACCACTTTTTAGGATGTTTTTAGTTGTTTTCATTGAAAAATAGTGGTCTCCACATGCCTCTCAATGAAAAAAAAGTTACAAATGGACACTGGATCAGACTTCAGAACACATCACCCAATGAAATGATTATGATAAAACTTGAAGAAGTATGGTTCATAAAAAACATAGTATTTTACATTATAAATGAATCTCCAATTAACTTGGGTGCAAAGTAATTTTGGAATGACACCCATAACCAAGTGGTTTTCTATCTCCAAATACCATAGGAAATCACTCATAGCAAATAGGTTATCATCAAGAAATAAATCAGACATAGATAGGTGATGTGATTTATATTTAAATTTCATCCTAGAGAGGTAATCATATATAACATTTTAAACATGCTATTTATTCTTATTGGTTATATCTAACTATTGAAGAAGAAGGACACACCTTATCAATATAGCCTTAGCATATTGTTTTTGGAAAAGATATTTCAAAGCTAAATGACCTGTGAAGATAATGATGGGGAACCTAAGAGATATGACCTTAATTTATTGAATAAAAATACAATATTAAGAAACTCTTCCTCAGTGGTAGTTTATTTTATTTTTGCATCATTTAAAGATATACTTTCAAAAGTAATAACACATGGGGTTTTATCACAATGTTTTCATTTGATATCTCCTACGACAAAGTCACTCACATCACACAAGAGTACAAATGGAAGTTTATAATTGGGGTATTTCAAGATAGTAGGAGATATAAGAGATGAATTGATAATAAAGAATTATTACTCATAGATTCTTTTTCCAAAAAAAATAGAGAATCTTTCACCATAAAATCTAGAAGTGGTTATAAAATAGAGCTGAAATTACAAAATAACCTTATATAGAAACTATCATGTCCTTATTAGGGCCCCACTTCCTTGAATTTTTTTGGATAGGTAAGGTGATAAATGATGTAAACCTTAGCATTATCAACTTCAATCCCTCTACTAGACAACAAATGGCCAAAACTAGTCTTTACTTTTTCATGAAATGGAATTTTTTCTAGTTTAGGATGAGATTCTTATCCTCACATCTAGAAAATACTCTTTAAAAATTCTATGTAATCCATTAATTGTATCTCCAAATATGGATAATTATTATATAAATAACTCTTAACAATCTCCCACCATGTTAGATAATATTCACATCATGAACCACTCAAAGTTACCAAGGGAATTACATAACCCTAAGGGCATGCGCTTGAAGTTAAAATTGTTTAATATATAGGTGAAGGTTGTTTTCCATGATCTTATAAGGAGACATCAGTTCGATTTTACCCTAAGTATCCATTTAGGAAATAGTAGAACCAATATCATAATTCTCTCTCAAATACTTTATCAATGAAGGAAAAAAGGAAATTATCTTTTTTAGTACACAAATTTGATCTATATTGTCAATAAACACTCTTAATCCACTACTTACCCTTCTATGGAGAAGATCACTATCCTCTTGAGTAATCATAGTGATTCCAAGATTCTTTAAAACCACGTGAATTGGTCTTACCTGCTCACTCTTACTGATGGGATTGATGATACCCACTCATAACAACTATAGAAGTTACTTCCTTACAACATCCATGATATTGGGAATGAGTATCCTCTTTCATTTGTGACATGGTTTTAAATCAGACTCTAGAAAAATACTATATGTTCCTATGAGTGTTCTACTACCAGGAATATTAGAGAGGGTCTATATAATTTCATTCGTATGCCTACTCAAGACATCCATTAGCCTTATATCTATATTGGATTATTGAGGGGAATATATTACAATGTAAATTCTTTTATTGACCCCTTAGAATTCATACTTTAGTGGTCAAGTAAGGAAATTTAATTTAATCTTAGGTTGGTTAACACTTTCAAAGGAAAGATGACACTTTTCAGCAAACTCAATTTCAATTTCAAAATTTATCAATAGAATTGGTTCCTTTTGAATAGAATATTTAATAACTATATTTTCTATATCAATGTATGTAATGGTTATTAATTTGATTATTTTGATTTCCATAATGGTTTCATTGATTTATGATCATGAAAATTCATCAAAGGAGTTATCTGAAATAGATTTAATCTAAGGAGAAACTTTTCCCTCATATGTATGAAGGAAATCAATATCATATTGACTAAAAAATACTTAAATTGTTCTTTGATGTTCCCATTGATTACTATCAACACTACCTATCCAATTGACCTCATTGATCACTTTCGCACCCCCAATTTTAGAGTTTTCATTATAAATTTTCATATTGAGGCTCATGTTTCTAAAGTTTTTTGTCATGTTTCCATCCCTAACTTGGATGACTAAATTTATTGTTGGTGAAAAGGTATGACCAAGGATGATGGGGGGTTTCTCCTTAGGACCAAATCATAGGTGAGTTTTATCGATAATAAACTAATCATGGTAAATCTAATTTTCAACATTCTCCAAAACATCATTTTAGATCCCCTTAGGATCTCAATCACAGTGATCGTAATGTTTAGGAGTGAAATATGTGGGTTGGAGTTCTTTGATATCTAATTTTCAATACATTACATATTAAATGATGTTAACACTGGATCCTATATCACAAACTTCTTTGAAAACATGGTTTTATCCTAGTTCTATATTGATGTATGGACAACCAGAGCATTTCCTTGGATAGTGGTGCTGACATTAATATCCAAATGGACTTGTTATTTGTGTGTAAATAGACATTTAAATGAACACATTTCTTTCAAGTCCTTTAGTAATGAAGGTATAGTTTGGATTGAATTGAAAAGGGTTATGTTCAACTTAACTTGTGAGAGGATTTCCCTCAATGTTTAATTCAGTTCAGGATTATTTTTTCCTCTTACACATTGTAGGAAGGGAGAATATTTTTGTATTACTTGGTGAGGTTATATTTATTTCACATTATCATTGGATTTTACATATTTTGTGGGTGTTTCTTCAACATTTTCACCTGACATTGAGTATTTTAACAGTTTTGGAGTGGTTTGTTCAGTTTTTTTAATAGATTTTCCTCTTCATAAAATATTCACTACTTTTAGTTGTTCATGTGAGGTTTGCGTGTAACTAGATTATCCCCTTAATTTTGGGGATGTTATAGCCTGAGTAGGTAAGGTTGAATTGTCAGTTTTGATGGTTTTAAATTCATGTTTAATGGATAAAACTTAATAATTCATTATTTCCATTCGTCAACACAATTTATCAAGTAGTATAATTGGAACATATTGTGTAAGGGTTTGAGTTGGTTGATTTATCCTGAGTGGATATTTGGGATATTGGGTGGGTTTTTGAATGGTTTTTTAGATAGTTTGTTTGTATGATATATGATGATGTTTCTATTGGACAAATTTTTTTTTGAAATGATTATGGGGTTGAAAATTATATAGAGGGTAGGGGTTTAGTCCTTGTGGATGAATAGGTTGTTGGATGGGTTGTTGGTTATCTTTTTGATGGATGACAGGATGGTTATTAAACATTGTATTGAAAGTGATTAGGTAGATTAGATTTTTAAAGTTTAAGGAATTAACATATTAATTTGGTTCTACTAAAAGAAAATCCTTTATATAAGGGATGTTTGGGTGCTTGTCAGTCTTATGGAAATGTTTTCCAAATTGTGAGAATATGGTTAACAGTTCGGATTTCATGAACCTTCTTAAGATCGATATTATAAACCTTCCTAGTGAGTGTAGCATGTTTTTTTCCTAATGCATTATTCTTCCATATGAGTTTTCATTACACAAGTTTTGGATGGATTATCATATTAAGGTTATGTTCCCTATGTCTGGTTTTTCTGAGCTAGAATTTTCAAATACTTAAAAGAATAATTTGTGGCTTTGTTTTTTATGGTTCCATTACAAATCATATCAATGAATATTTTTTTCTCATATCCAATAATTCATAAAATATTCAAACAAAATTTAGGGTTGAAAATTAATGGTGAGGTACCATGTTTATTGTGTCTTTGAACCTTTCTTATGCTTCATAAAATTACTCCCCTTCTTTTTCAAAAAAGTTTTTGATGCTCTTTTTAAGTGTAATTGGTCCCATGACTGGATTGATACAGGTCTTATGTTGTTTATCCTATTATTTTCTTTATCCTTCAATGAGAAAGTAAATATATTCATCTTAGCTGAATCCAGTTTATATGGTGGGAACATGGTTTCAACAATGTCATTGAACTCTTTAACATGAAGGTATGTAATTTATAACTCTATCCTATTGAAGGTTGGAAGGTTGTAAGGTTGTATAAGACATGATGTTTAATGATATAGTGTTATTCTATTAGTTTTGATTAACTCTCCAACCCAAAGATTATCCACCCAAACATTAAGGTTTGATTGGTCATAGGTATAGGAGAACATTCACCAAGAAAAGAAGGAAAAAAAGAAAGGAGAAAAGATAAGAGAAAATTTTTGAGAATAGAGAAATGGGGGGTAAAAGAATGATTTTATAAGGTGAAACACTAGGTTCATTGGATAAATTAAAAAAAATGGGCATCTCTCAAATTTACCCTAGTTTAGGTTTGAAGCGATCTCTTGTATTGTAACATGGGTTGTCAAATAATCAGCAACCTAATAAGGAACAGAAAGAAATATGCATTCTATTGATGAGATTTGGCTATGAAGTATCCAAAATTAGGGTTGATTTTAGTTATAATATTAGTGAACTACAATACGTAAGTGAATTTAATTTATGAAAATGGGTTGATTCTAGGTGATTTCTAATGTTTGACTGGATGATTTTGTAAAAATGGTTTTAATGTCTAAAATCCAAGACTATTTATTTCAAAATAAATGAGAAATCCCTAAACTACTAACTAGTTTATTTCTTTCAATATCTCATGGATAATCACCAATACACTTTTAGGAACATTTTCATAATCACTCCAATGTATAAGATCATTTTATCACTTGGAATATGTAACCTAAAAATTAGTGAGATCGAAGGAGAAGGTAATCATGGAATAAAAACATCAATTAAAATAATTTTTAATTAATTTTTAACATGAGAAATAAAATCCAATATAGTATCTTGCAACTTCCATGGATCAATCTGTAATATATTTATCCCTCCATTTATGAAAATCTTTTAATGTAATATGGAATTAGAATCATGGGTTGGAATTAAAGAAGTAAAAAAACAATGAAATAATAAACACTCTCCATTTTATGAAGTATTTCTCTCTTAACTATGGGAATAAATTTACAGATTAATAAATAATTATAAATTTGTTAAAAAAAATTGAAAAAAAATATAATAATAATATTTTTATTAAGAAACTGAGGTGATTAAAACCACATACATGTGAAATAATAACATTACAAACCCAAAGAGGCTGCATAACATTACAATAAAAACAGGCACAACATCCTCTCATGTTCTACAAAACCAGAACCTTAGATATAAATTTTGTAAGTCTTGGTTTGATCCCCCAATAGTTAATTTCAACACAATTAATTATGGTGGGAAAAAGTTGGAGTAAAGTTAATGGAGAGTAGATTATTCCATCCTTGAAAAAAATTCAATCCAGATTGCATCTGCCCAACAGAGGCACTAAAATGAGTTTCTAGATAGAAAATTTTGGGTATAAAATAGAATAATAAATAAATTCCCATGATTTCTTCTAATATTATGAAAAATATCATCCCAATTTTTTTTCGAATATGTGATCAAAATGGTGGAATTTCATCCTAGGCCACAAATTCTATCCCAGAATTTCATCTTCAAATTCAGCCTCCTATAACCCTCTTAAAACCTCCCAATTATATCTATACACTATTTACTAATTTTTTTCCATGATTTTCCCTATCTTAATTTAAAATTTCAACTTCATTGGGCTTGTATTGTATCCTCTATTGTCATATTAATAGGCTTCATTCTACTACACTTCACCAAGAATGTTCTAGGTTTAAGGCCCACTATGGTCATCATCCCAAATTAATATCCAATATATCTATAAGGATATAATTTTACTCATATAATTTGAGACCATAAAATGAAATATAAAAATAAAATCAAGATCATTAGTTGTTTTAGGAGGAGTTCAAAAATTTACCATGTCATAGTGCATTTTAATAAAGAATTACAGAACTGGTAAGAAAAGATGTTCAAATTATAAAATGCATGAGTAAAAGTTTTATGAAAATTGAATCACTTTAATATTATAATTAAAAAATGAATATTTTCCACTTTAAGTATCTAATCAAATACCCATCAATGTATTTATAACAATTGGAGAAACCCCCAAAATATAGAATTGGATTTTGGACCATTGAATTCATTTTTGAATTCATATGAAAATTTCTAATCTTATCATTTTCAATTAACTGATTCCTTATAGGATTCATTATTCTTATATAATAATATATCCCCTAACTTGATGAATATTAAACCAACTCCTTGGTTTTAACATTCATATATATTATGTTCCACTAGAACTACCCCTCCTTCTAAATCTTATAGAGTTTAGTAATTTTATTTCATCTAATGAACTTATGAAACCATGAATTCATTAAATTATAGATTGAACCAACTATATCAAAATATATGTTCTTCTCTATTATATAATATATTTAAACAATTTACTAATAACTTTATATATTATGGATGTTTATATCTTAATTATTTTTTAGGATAATTAATCCAGAATCACTAAGTGTTTTCATGAAGTGCGTTTGATAATTTTAATAAAGGATTCTTTTTAAAACACACGAAGTTGTAAAACAATTAAATTACTTCATATTATTACTTATATATTATCAATTATTCAATATATTTAGAATAAAATTATATGTTCTTGTCATTATTTAAGAAACATGTCTTGAAATGAATTATTAAGTAATTTAAATATTTATAACTCTCATCATTGATCCTTTTTTTCTGCCATCATTACTCTAATTTATATTCATTAATTTGAGTTTAAGAATATATCTACTCTACATTTAAATATTTGATGGATTCTTAGTTAATATATCCACAATCTAACCAACCTATATCTTATATCTTTTACCAAGTATATTGATTACCTCCACTTTAAATTCCCAAAATTTCTTAAAGGAATCTCATGGAGTAAATAAATTTACATAGATTCTTGCTATAATTATTCACACATATCTTACTGAACAAAATCTATAATATTTTTTGCTTTAAAAACATTAATTTTAAAAAATTTATTTTTCTAACACATAATAATTATGTCAAGAATACCAAATATTTATATCACCAAAGAGACTAAACAACCTTTCATGAATATCATTGAATTTTACTTTCAATTTTACTTTTCCAAGAATTATCTTACCACAAATGGGCATTACTTGGGACTTATATTCTGTATGTTTCATAAATTTATAATACTATAAAACTATTATTCAAAAAAATTTAAACAATTGTGTAAGAAATGCCTCAATAACATTCATATAAACATGAAACAATGTCTCATTGTGTCTATAACCAGACATTGACATAACTGATTTGGAAATACTCAGTAAAAACTAATCGTTTTATGAGAATAAATCCACATGGTGATATGATGATGTTTCCTATCTCATATATAATAGGAATTAGAGTTCTTTAGATACTTATAATATTAAAAATACTTCTTATAATATTTTTGAAATTCCTCGGATCCAATATTTGGATACAAATATATAGGTTATACAATGAATTTTAGTATGCAAGTAATAAAAAAGAAATATTTCATTAAATAATAAATATAAATAAAGATAAATACTCTAACTATTTCTTATTAAATTAATTTTAGCTTCTCTTTTATTGATATTTATTTTCACATGTGAAGTAGATATCCTTATGTCCATTACACTCTCTTTGAATTATTCACCTCTTTAATAGACGTTGCTAACGAACTATTGAATATAACTTGACATAGGTTTCTAAAAAAAATCCTAACTTAATTAATTGTAATGGGTGACTAAATGTGTTCTCACAATTCCCTATCATCTTGTAAAATCATTAATAGAACATTATCTAGATACTTTTTCAAACTATTAATTTAATAATTCTTAATAAATATGGATAATATTGATAGTAAGAATGATAATATGAGATTAATGGGTAATTTATTTTCTATATATATGCACAAATTGGAATAATAATTATAAAGATTCAATATATTTAATCTAATAACTCTATCTTAGTACCCATCTTTTTTTTAGACTTGTAAAATGTAGTGACTATCTCATTTATCTTTAGCCTCTCTTTCTCATTTTCATGTTCTAGGAGATGAGTTATCATAGTGCAGGAATACTTAAATTTATGTGATATCATAATATCTCTATACATATCTAATAACATTGTTTAAATACAATCTAAATAATAATCCATATATTTCTTGTAAGTATCCTTTTCACTATTTCTCACTCACTAAGGTGGTTGATCATGAATAGGGGATTCAAACACATAGTAAAAATTTTCTTATAAAAGTGTGTTGTAAAAGTGACTATACAGCTCTTGTAAATTTGTGATGGTGAGGACACGTTTTTTTTTCTAGGAAATATTATAGTGTTCCTATGTTTTTTATTTCCATTTTCTATAGCAATTAAAAGTATATTTTATCACTTTACCTTAATTATAGGTTATGATATAATAAATTAATTTTATTACTCTCTCAGTATTTTATTAAATCCCAACATTACTCACCATTGGGTTAAAAATATCATTTAAATTCAATATTCTAATGGAAAGGATCCATATTCAACTTCTTATAACCTAGAATAAGGTCATTATAATTACTCTAAGGTGGTTATGTTGGATTTTATTTCCAACTTCATTTCTTATATTTCCTCTATCTATTTAGTAGACACCCAGTCCAAAAATCCTATACTCATATTTCCTCAACACTTGCCTCAATTTTTTATTAATTAGACTATAGTTATCACCTTGAATACCAATTTGGATAAGTCAACCCATTTTCTTTGTTAAGACTCTATTGATAATTGAAAAGTTTCCCTCACTGTGGTCTGATAGAATCATTAACTATAGTTGAATATTAACTCATATGATGGAAGGTGTTTTTTGAATTAATATTTTATCTGAAGGAATTTTTCTTAATTTATCCATGAATATTCATTATTTTTATTCTTCACATGCTGGCTGATATTATGTTTATTTTACAAAATTAATTAATCATATCAAGTAAAATGAGTTATGTATGAGATCTTATTTCATATCATGTAACATAATTGATAATTTATTTGCTTTATGTTATAATTTTTAACTATCTAAATAAAACATGAATACCAGGAATAAATAAATAACCATTAATAGGGAAATATAATAAATATATGATATTATCTTGAACTTTTTTCTACTGGTTGGTTTATCTACCCTAGGGGAAAACACCTTGAGAACTTTACTAGATCAAGTTAGAACATTTATATATTAACCTATATATCTCCTTAGTTGGGTTTCATTTGTCTTAGGTAAAAAAAATCTACTATATATAAGAGATATATCTTTTAAAAATGTTTTCTCGTTATCAGGTGATTATTATAAGGGGTTTTTGTCCATAAATAAAAATTGATGGAGGGAATATTCATAGATCATTATATTTAATTTAATAATAAATTTATCACATAAAATCCCATTCTACAAATAATTAAATTAAATTAACCCAAAACATTCACAATACATTCATAGTTATGATCAATAACAACATAAAACATATATTCATTTAAATTGGTTATCATTCATTTAAATTCATTATTATTCAGATAAATTCACTCAAATAAATAAATTGATTCATTGATTAATTATATATTTATTTATTTTACTATACTATCCAAATAATAATTAAGATATGTATCCTAAATTATTTTAAATATATTTAATAATATTTATTTTAATATGAAATTAAGAAGTATAAGACATGTACTGATGAGTCCACTCAACATGTACTCTTCTAGTTAGTTTAAATTAATTAATGGAATTTGAAATATGTATAGAATATATGTAAGGTTACATGATTTGTCTTTTTCTACACTATATTAAATCCATTATTGGAATTTAATACTTACATGACATTTTATATCACTCAAAACATCATGTGAATTGTGTTTTATATTTTCCTTGTCATGTTATTTTTACTAGCATGGAATTTATAACCACACAACATGTCGTGGTATACTTGTAGTTCTAGGGGTCAAGTCAAGTGGTCTATGAGGCATGTATGACCACATGGTATGCTATAAATATATTCATTATATATAACAGATTATGAATGTCAATTGCATATAGTGTATGATGAAAAATACACATTTTTTGTTTCAAAATTTCATGGATAATGATTACTAAGCATTTATATCCACATACCACACTAATAATTCCTCAACATATACCCTATATATATATCCATTTATATGGCATGTAGTTAGGTATTACTTTTAATTATCCATCTTTGGACTCACAAAACAAACCTATCTCATTGTGTACCTTGTTGGAGATTGAATGAGTTACATGGAATATATAGTGATATACACATCATGAAATCCACTCACAAGGAACAATTAAAATATTACTGTGTACCTTGGGTGATTTTTGGAATGTTACACACTGTTTCTTGCTAGATATATGATTTTTTCCCATGTGTGGTCGTGTTGCTCAGCTAGCAGTCAATAAGTGGAAGGAAATGATGTTTTTTAGTTGACCACATGGAATTTCATGATTTATTCGGGTAGTCAAACCATGTTGGGTTACACAGTATGTACACGAAAATTGAACCTTGTAATCTATATCAAATATTAATCCATGCTAGTGGTCGATACATGGTGTATAATGACACCACCTACTGATCCACATGATGTTCCATGTATAATTATACATAAACCTTATGTTATTGACCATGGGTACACAAAATGTAATTTACTGTTACAGATTATGTATCTATGTCAATTCACTAGATATATATCCACTAATGGATGGTGTTTGATAATTATTTATCATCTCTTGTCCTATTCTTATTTATATTAATTCAAAATAATGCATTTTCTTGACTTTTGAATCAAGAAGAAAAATGTAAAAAATAAAATCAAGTAAAAAATATGAAAATTGAACTAATGAACAATAAATAATTATAAATTATAATGTGATTTATTTGATACCACTAGAATTTTTTTGGGTACAATAGATGTTGTGGGCTTGTGCCAAAAAACGGATCTTCATCAGTTACAATGGATAATAGCATAATAATTTTCTAATGGAATCCCCTAAATCTCCTAAATATGATCTTTCACATTTAATTTATAATTAATTTAAAACAATAATCACCTTAAACATGATAATTATCCATGATCAATTCTGATGTAACTCTTGTAGTTTCATCATTTTAGTGGATAATCCAAAAGGTTATTCCTCTAGTTATATTCACACATACTCCAAGGATCTTCAATAAAAACTCTTGGTATTTTGGGTACTAGTATAGAGAAACCTATGGCTTTATATTATTCATCAGAAATCGAAATGATAGGATTATCTTGTTCTCTTTTTTCCTTGTGAGGGAGGGAGGAGAAAGTTCTCTCTAGTTTTTCTGAGAATTTATACATTATTTCAGATGATCACAACAACACTAATCATATAAAATGATACAAGTAATAATATTATTACATTTAATAATTTGATACTTGTATAATAGGAATTAATCAATCATTAATTCAATGTTATTCCCCATGCCTAATAATATTAACATTATTAATATCTTATCTCTTGAGAGGAACATAAAAAAATATCATTTGTTAAATAAATAAATATTTATTTATTTAAATGATATTAAATAAAATATATCATTTTCATCAAGCCCTAAACTCCTCCCATCAATCTTCCTTGAATAATATAATAAATATTATTCTTTCAATAAAAAACATATTGTCTTGAAAAAACTCATGAATAAATATTTATTATAATATTCATGTAACTAAATAAACATTTATATTAATATTTTTACTAAACTGTTGAATAAAGTAATATTTCTTTATTACCATGTGAAAAATAAACAAGAGATAAAATTCAACTCATATATTCTAAACATGAATATACTTTGATTGAATTTATGTAATCAACTTAACTTGAATAATTATTTATTCAATAATAAAATAACATATATTCTTAATATTAAATTGAATTGAATTTAACGATATTTTGGATACACTTAACGTGTAAACCTCCAAACCACTTTCATAGTGGATTTAGGTGAAGTTAAAGTCCCAGACGAGTGTTCAGCAATACACCATGTCACCCAGAGTGAAAGACATCAATTTCAAAATGAAAAAAAAACTTCCAATTAAAGCCACTCTATAATATAATCCCTTTTTTTATTTCCCATTAATTAGGATGAATAATTCTTCCACCGCCTTATATTATGTATTTATATTTCTTTACTTTCTAAAATAAACTCATTAATGAACTATCATGGCCATGGATTTAATCAGATAGTTCCATTTTAATTAAAGAATGGGTGATATCTTAATTTATTAACACAAAATGTACAAATCCTTCATTATGTTATTTAAGTAATATGATATCACTTATGAGGAAATCAACATATTATACCTCACTATAAACATATGCCCTCAGGTTTTTCATCTATACATTAAAGTACATGATTTATGATATAAATAAATAACAATCTCAAGTCTAAGGACCAATACACACATACAAGGATAGGAATTTAAAATGAAACATATAGAATATGGAATTATTTTTAGGATTTTTGTCCTCATAACCTCCTTATATTAGTGATTACAAAGTCAGAACTTCAAGAGAAGAAGTCTCAATGTATTATTAGTCTCTAACACCTGGTAGAAAAATATTATATATGTCTCACCAGAAAATGATATCTAGACTATAATATATATTTTTATGAATATTTTCATATCATTGCTAGGATATTATTATATCATGGTGTTCCTATAACCTTTTGATGTCACAGATTATCTACGGTAATTGTAACATTAATTTTGTACATATCAAAACTCATCTTATGACACTATATTTATTAATATTATTGTTTTCAAAAGTAAAAATTTAGTTGGTTCTAAGACACTATATCCAAAAAATTATTAGGTGATTACTTTTTTAATATTTTTAGAATGTATTTTACCCCCAAAAAAATTATAGCAAAATTCAACTACCATGATCATGCTTTTATAACCCATAATTTAAGGGTATTTTCCATGTCAAATCATTGTTTAATTTATATTTCTCCCTACTATCATTTTTATTTTGATCCTAACATGTGGTATCATAATTTGGATTTTGACCTAATGGTGAATAAATATAGGATGAATAAATTCAGTGGGAATAATTTACCATTGTTGAAAATCAATATGAAAATGGGTTTAGTGTAAGGATAATCTCCTATAGGCATTTTCTGAAAAAAAAAACCCATAGGCATGATGAAATGGAAATAGAATGTCATGGATGATAATTTTATTACTAACATTCATCAAGTATAGGAATACATGGTATTATCAAGATTTTCAGCAAAAATAATGGAAAAGGAAATATGGGATACCCTGATAAATCTATATGAGGCCTACCCACTTCATGATAAAATTTTCTTGAAGATAAAATTAAACATCCATCCAATGGGGGATTTATCATCAATGAAGACCATATTAACATTATTACACAATATTTTCCTAATTTACAACATTAGAATACAAAATATGAGATACTTAACATGTACATATTCTACTCTAAAGGTGTTAAACTTTACATGGTCTGTTTATCATCAACATCATCAATAATACATATATAGATATTATATTATTTAATGATGTGAAATTTCAGTTATAAAAACAATAAAGTATATTTAAGAATAATAAATATTAGTAGGTAACATCACACCAATTGGAGTCTTTGTCGATATTTAAATAGGAATAAATGTAGAGTGTAGCTATAGTTAAAAAACATGGATGTAAAGGATAAAGGATCCAAAATAATTTCATGTGACATAATTTTGGTTAGAAGGGGAACATAGTAAGGACTATAAGAGAATTAATAGTGGAGAAAATAATTCTCAAGTAAATGTGACAAGTAATTATAATGTATGAAATATAAAAGTCAAATAAGAAACAAAAGTTGTTGGAGGTAGAAAACCCATCAAATATGTTTTAATAATTGACTTATGGGAAATGTGGTACATGAAATCTTGGAAGGAATGATTTGGTCAATATTAATTTATACCAAAAATTATTTATTAAATGATATTTAATCACATCATGATGATCGTTGGTGTCGAAACAACAAAACTTAAGATGCATGATGGCATGATATGCACTATATCTAAGAAGTATTCCATGAGGGAAGCCTCAAGAAAATATATTATCTTAGGTGAAATTTGATATCCTCTATTGCAATACACAAATCACGAATAAAATAGTGAAGACTCAATACAAAAAATTGGTTTATTAATAGTGGTTATATTTTTCTTTGGTAGCGGTTATAACTCCCTCTAAATCCATTAGTGATGGTTATTGAAAATCATCATGAACATGTCCACCGATAATGCACAACCCGCCTCGGTGCCCACACACATGTGTGAATGAGAAAATAAATTTCACAATGTCGCTTGCACTCAAACTGAAGAAAACATCCACACATGAATTTATATCGTACCAACACATTTTAAGTACATTATACAACCTTCATATTTTATTTATATATTTATATATAAATTTATATATATACTTACAAAAATATTATTATTTATTATTATGTAATTTTATATAACTTATATATATATATATATTAAAATTCTAATATATGTATATTTATATATTTATATATTTAAATACATTAATTTTTAAAAACTATATAATTTTTATTTTTAAAAACATTTATATTTATACACTGTAATTTTTATTTTTACTTTTATCTAATTTATATTTGTATACATTTATATAATGTAATTTTAATATATATATATATATATATATTGTGTTTATATATTAAATATATTTAAATTCATTTATATTTCAAATAATATATTTTTTATTAATACATTTATATAATATATTTATTTAATATATATAAATAAACTTATTCCAGGATATTTATATACATTTATACAACATACTATATATTTATATATTTATATACATCTATAAAATGTAATCTTTATATATTATTTTAGGGGAAATTTGAGGTCATCGGTTGCAATACGCACACTAAGAAGAATAAAATGAAGATTCACTACAAAAAATGATGAATTTAGGGGGGTTTGTTTTTCTAATTGGTAGCAATTATAACCCCCTCAAAATCCATTAGTGATGGTTGTATAAAATCCCCACAAAAATGGCCACTGAAATCACACCACCAGCTTGGATGCACACACATATGTGTGAAGAAAAAAATAAATTCCACGCTTTTTCTAGCAGTTGAACTCATTAAAGAAGAAGTACTTGAATTCTTGTCACACCAATGCATTTTTCAATACATTATAAAACCTTTAAATTTATTTATATATTTAAATATACTTTTATATATACTTAAATAAATATTATTTTTTATAATTTTTAAATTTTATATAACTTATGTATATATATTTAAATTCTTATATATATATATATATCTATCTATTTAAGTACATTTATTTTTATATATAATCTAATTTGTTTATTTAAAAAATTTATATTTATAAAATGTAATTTTAATGTTTACATTTGTCTAATATATTTTTATGCATTCATAAAATTTAATATTAATATATGTGTGTGTGTGTGTCCTTTTTTATATATTAAATATATTTAAATTCATTTATATTTCATTTAATATACTTTTTTGAATACATTTATATAAAAAAATTAATATATATACATTTATTTAATGATATTTGTATACATTTACACAACGTACTATATATTTATTTATTTATTTATTTATATAAACTTATAAAATGTAATCTTGAAATGTATGTGTGTTTGTGTGTATGGTTTTTAAAATATATATGCGTATGTATTAATAATATGTTTTTATATATAAATAAAGTATTCATTATAAATAAATTTAAAAAATTTATTAAGATATATTTATATAATATATTTTTTTACAAACGATTGGGGAAGGGTATCTACAAAGCTATAAAGAAACACACAAACACCCACATGCAAGAATCTGGGGAGACTTGAACCTAAGACCTCCTAGACACCCCTGAGGGCCCTTTTCATCTAGGTTAAGCCCTTAGGTATTATATAATGTATTTATTAAGAATAAAATTAAAAAAAATCTCTTTATATAATTTATACGGCTACCCCCAACAAGCGTCATTCCTAAAAAATCACCTAATGTAAGTCCAAGTGTTGCCTCGTTTTAAAAATTCATGCATCATCCACGTCTTCTGAGAATCATCCAACTGACTTGGTTCTTCCAATCAAATAGAGATCACCACTTATTTAGTTCACTTTATTCTTCATTTTATGAACCACATGTATATTTATATATGTTTATATAAATATTCATATAACTGTGCATATTTGTATATTTATTTATAAATACATCAATATATTCATAAATATATTTACATGTATTTATATAAATATATTTATATTTATAAACACATTAATTTTCTTTGATGAATATACTTATTCATCCTCAAACAGTTATACCCAATACATGTGTCGGACCCAAGGTGATCTAGGGAGGATATTTATAAAGTATTGTGTTTGTTATCAATCCATTTTGGGTTGATCAAAGAGTTTGAACACTTAGAGATTTTTTTATTGGAAAATTAAATAACATAAAATGATTTTAAAGGATGTTATTTTCCATTATTTTTCAAATTATCATACAGAAAAATTAGGATATTTTTTGTGAGATTGTGAAAAGTATTTGAGTCAATGGAACGCAAGTCCCATAGTAATAATGAAAATCCTAAAGGAGTTATGTGAATCAGAAAAACATTTTTAGAAAAGGAAGGATTCTCACATAGCACATATGAGAACTACATAGTAAGTGTTTATCCAAGATGATGATGTTTGTGGGAGAGAGACAGAAGAGTATCTAAATCGTGATCTAGAATAGTTTTTCCTCAAAAGTGAAATTTTATAAAGGGGACATGTTCTCATTACAAGTTTGTTCTTGAATGTTCATTTTTTTAGAAGTGGTGGAAATTATTTTGGAACTACAATGGATTCATACCCTGAAAGCCACATATAAATGGTTTCTTTTTTGGTAAGAGAAGTTGTTTTCAGGAGGATCTCATAGGATCAAGTACATAGCACTGACTCCAGCCCATAAAGTGGATTAAGAGTAATTTTAGTGATTTGTGAGATTTGTTGATATGTTTTCTTATAAATACCATGTTAATCCCACAATTATTCGGAGATTATAAGATTAATAAGATTCTTAGTTTCTTTGAAAAACATCAAATTCAAGTCAATCACATAGTAAAACAAAAATAAAGAGAAAATTCAGCTCATGAAGTGTAGTTGTTCATAAAGAAATATTGTGAAAGTGGTTCTATAAAGAAGTTTGTAAGGTTTTAGGTTTCATAGAACTGAGTAACATGAATAATTAAAAGGGATTTATTTGAATCATGTTTTTCAAGTGTAGTATCGTGTATTATAGGGTTGTTCATGTATCATAAAAGGTGGCACAAAAAGTGTAGGGTGTAGTAAAAAAATATACAACATAGAACTTATTTTTTAAGAGATTTTGGATCTACCATCTCACAAAGACATATATGATTATTAATATGAATATCATGAAGTGAAAATAAGAATCATTCTCTATATTCTATGATGAAAATCAAATCATAGTTTATTAACAACACAAGAGTGACCATCAAGTCATTAAACTAAGGAATACTTCATCCATCATGATGAGCAAGGAGGAGTATGTGGAGGTGATATGAGGTAATGTATTATCTTTAAAAACTCGAGTAAAGGAAGAGAAACTAGAACAATGTGACCATGGATGAACATTTTAATTCAAAAAATCCTTTGATTCCTTGTGGAATCTATTGTGAACAACACATCATCAGTGTATACTCCTTATACTAGACCTTTTTGGTGAAATAAGGAAAAATTATCATTCTCTATATTTTAATTCTAGCATACATGTTTGTTTGGAAGTTTTATTGATTAAATAGGTTTATTGAATTCCTAAAAAAATAGTACATGATTATAAAAAATCCAAATAAAAATTTGAAACTATAATTCACTCATCCCCTCATAGGGTGTCTTGGGTTACAACAACTGGTAGCAATTACTTCATGTAGTAGGACTTAGATCTGTCTTTATATATTCTTTGAGATATAGAATTCATTAAATATTAGGGAAGTCCATCTTATTGAAGGAAGAAACTACAAGAGTTTTAATAAAAAATGATATCTCATCTATGATCACTTAGGATGGAAGTTCAATTTTTCATAGTTCAAGTGTTTTGGGTTTGTGGTGAAATATGACCATCAATGAATGAATCTGATTGAAAGATACCTAATTCAGATACCAAAGATAAAAATTATCTTACTCTTTCAGATCAAATTTATTTTAAGGTAATGATTTTCAATATATTGATATCCATGTAGCAGAATATGGAAAATATTTATGAAGGTGATAGAAAACTAAGAGTTGTGAAACTCTATGTTCTACACAATAATGAATTAAAAATTATTTTTATGAAAATTATGAAATCTTCTTCAACTGAATCACAAATTTTTTTGGATCTATTCAAGGAATTATGGTGGTGACAAAGAATATTGATATTGTTAAAAAGATCTTATGGCAACTGCCTCCCCAGTACAGCAACAAAAATTAGCTCTTAAAAAAGTTATTTGACCAAAAAATATTTGGATGGCCTTCTAAATAGTCTTTTAAATTATGAAATACAAATTAAACTATAAGTTACTTAAACCCAAACTTGTAAATAAATTTAATTAATGTATTTTTAAAAGTTTAAAGTTAATAAAAATAAAAATTGGGAAGTTGTGGAAGATGATAATCTATCAATGGTAGATAGAAAATTTAAAAGAGGAAGTAGAATATTCAAATTCATGTTTCTCATAGAATTATTTTAGTGGGGTAAAGTTATAAACATTACAATAATATTTTATAAATGATTCAATAATGTAGAAAGTGAATAGGAAGTCATACAAATTTCCCAAATAATATTTCCTCCAAGAAAAGACTATAAAATTGTTACTTTATCTAGAAGAAAATTTCAAATGAAGATCATTGTGAGAATAGAATATGGTGAATAAGATTTTATCTAATAATTTGAGACAAAATTAAAATTAGATAAAAAATATCAACTGATGGGAAATACTAAAAAAATATAATATTTAAAATAAAGTGATAATATACCAGAAGGTGTTTTTCATCTCAAAGGTGTGATTGAGTGGATTCTTGAAGAGATTGACCTTCAAAAAAAGAATAATAAAAAGTATTAATGTTTTTTTAAATGAATCTTTTCAATATTTTTATCATCTTGAAGAAAATATTTACTATTTTCATGAAAATTTAGAAAATCTATTGTCCAATAAATTAAATTTAGACAAAATTATTAATTTCAAGTCAAAAATTGATGAACATGATAAGTTTATTGATAAAACTAATTCTATAATAAAGGATAGAGTTAAGAAGATTGAGTCTCTAAAAAAATATATTTTTACATTGAGAATAAAACATGAAAAAATTATGAAAACATATGATTCGAAGAAGAAGTTACACTTTGGGAGGTGCATAAATAGGGAATTGATATAGAGTCGTGAAAGGATTTAAATGAGTTCATAACTTTATAAATGAATAGATACTTAGATTTATGGGTAAACGTGGGTTCATTTGTGATACTAAGACATCAAAAATATCTACAGTGATTGATATGAACAATGGAAAGAAAAAGTTTTGAAATTATAACATCAAACCAAAGTCGTTAAAGTTTTAACGATGATCACTCTAAAGAAAGGATATTAGAAGGCTGAAAAATCCACAATCCCAAATGATATTTCAAAAAATAGTGAAATATATGAAACCATTGGAAATGTTGGGGAATGATAGAAAGAAGATATTTCCGATTATAAAATAGTAGTTTCGAGGATACCTTGGTCACACTATGTCTTATTATGGTGAAGCAATAATGTACTTGAATGTAGAGACACCATGAAGTTTTCAAAGGAGGATGGGACCATATCCACCACATAAGGGTATCAAACTCATTCAATGGATATTATTTTTAGTGATATATCTTTGGGTATAAAGTTATTGATTGTATCCAAAAACAATGAGGTGACTACTACTATATATGTAAAAATCATTGGAATGGAACCCAAACTAATAAAGTTACTCTAAAATAGTAAATCTACGTTAAAAGAAGATGATAAAAATTATGATTTCACAATCTATGGTGGGGATAAATAGGAGAGGCCACCTTTTGTTGCAACTCAAACTAACATCTCAAGGAGAGAAAGGATGAATAGAGAGAAGGAAAATCTTTTCCAAATCACTCTAAATGAAACAAATAATAACATCACCTAGATCCTTGGTAGGTGTTTCAACCAAACATGACATCAAATTAAAATCTATTGAAAATTTTGATGTTTTTGGTTGATGGGACTATTAATTTGGAAAATGATGTATATTTAAAGATTAAAGAGAGTGGTATACCTATTTTCTATGTGACTTTCTAAATTTGACCAAAGTTTCCATTTGGTATGGATTATTAAATAATAATATATATGTGAGTCAACGTTGTGACTCTTTTATTATGGTTACATTTAACTATAAAGGTTTTATAATCAAAGTCAAGGTTAGAAAATCACTTATGTGGGGAAGGGGAGATAACAGAAATATGTACTAGGTAGGAAATCATAAGAATATATGTATCCTTACATTATCTAGATAAAATAACTCAAGATATCATAGGTTAGGTCACATTCAACACAAATCATATGAAACCTATACAATCTTTGACCTATAGTGGACATATTACAATTATAGAGAGACCATGAAAAGACATGCGATTATTGAATGTTGGGGGAAATTGTGTGAAATAAATATCATTTAAAGAATAAGAAGGAATCTAATATTTCAAATCTTATTCACACTAACATATGTATCTTGATGAAAATACATAGAATATATAAAGAAATATATTCCATTTATTTCATTGATGACTATATCAGAATAGTATTATCCTTGTTTATTCAAATAAAATTAGAGGTCAGAGGATTAGTAGAGATAGATATAATAAGAGTTTAAAATGAGACTGGGCACACTATAATGTTTTTTATATCGAAATATAAAACATTTTATAAATATATTAAGTTTGAGAACAATCGCGAGAAAATTATTCAAAATTATGAATTATCATTTATGATAACTCCATATAAAATTGAGTTATTAAACAAAGTAATCATACTGTGAATAAATGGACCAAACATTACCCATTGAAAGTGTCAACTCTAAATACTATTAGAAAGAGGATGTATAATTATAAATTTCCACCATGAACCCATCACTGTAAATCCCTAGGGAAGATACAACCCCATATGAAATTTTTTATAGAAGTAATACTTCATAGAAATAGCTTTTCTTGGGAATTAAGTGCTATATCCAAAATAAAGATGAAAATCAGGGAATTTATAGTGATGTTATAGATAAAAGAAAATTTCATGGATACTAAAAAAGGTGTTAGGATAAGAAATGATACAATAATAGGCTATGTAAGATTTTGTATTGATGTGATGTCAAAGTCATTGAATAGAAATATGTAAATAAATCTAGAGTAAAAAACACTAACATTTTCAATGAAGAAAATAAGGAAGAAAATGAATTTAGTGCTCCTTAGGAACCTGTTCGTATTTGTGTAGATGATGAAGAATCTTATATCGATTCTAAAAAAGAATTCATTTCTAAATAATTGAAATAAGTACATTAGATAAGAAATAATATAATAGAGGTATTTATTTCTAATATAATTGCACGTGGATGTGAACTGAAAGAAATAGGTAGAATGAGAAATATTGATCATGCGGGTCTATTTTCAACATTATAACCAACTTGAAGAAGTGAAAAAATATAAATCATGGTTTAAGTAAATGAATAAATTATTATATCATGTTGATAAAAAATTGGACTTTGATATTGTTAAGAGTTCAAAATATAAAAATCGGATAGGAACAAAGTGGATATTCAATAAAATTTTGATAGGTATGACAATGTAATCATAAAAATGGAATCCATAGTTTGTAATTTCAATAAACTGATAGAAGGACTTGATCTTGAAGAAACGTTTTATCTAGTAGCCTTACAAGAGTCAATAAATCTATTTTTTCATTTTTCTCTCTGAATAGGATATAAATGTTATCATATGTATTTAAAAATGGTGTTTTTAAAGAAGAAATTTATATTGAGAAGAAAGTGTGCTTTCATATTTGAAATGATAAAACAAAGGTTTTCAAATTAAAAAAGGATCTATATAGTCTAAAGTAGGCACCATGAGAATGGTATACTCAGATATATTCATATTTGAAGAAGCTTCAATTAAAAAGAGGTTTTTTCTAATCAAAATATATAATTAAATATATCTAAAGAAGATTGGTTTACGGTTCTGGTATATGTGTATTATTTTGAATTTGGAAGGTGAAATAAGTAATGCATAGAAGAGTTTTCTAACCATATCAAGTCAAAATTTAAAATTTTATGGATTTATAATCTCACATACTTTCTTAGAATATTAGTGACAAAAAAATGAGTACACCTTCATCTATTAGATAATTTATTCTATTGATATATTAAATAATTTCAAAATGTATGATTATAAGGTAATGTTGAAACCAATTGTAGTTGGAACTAAGCAGAGGAAGCATGAGGATGGGAAATCAGTGGATCTCACCTTATATAAGAGGATTATTGGAATATTGTTTTATCTGACTATAATGTGACTATATATCATAATTTTAGTATATTTAATTATTCATTTCTAGAGTAGTGAAATGTAAGATCATGTCACAACTCGTCCCAGTGGGGCCAGCTCCACTACTCCCCAAGACTGCTTCCAATTAGCCATGGGCAAGTGACTAGCACTGAGTATGCATATCACTAACATGGGAGGAATTCACTAAGTACATGTACACACGTACACTTTTCCAAGACCACAAATCCTGAAAATTAAAAAACCACTAAAGAACAAGATGCATGCATACAACTAAACCCAACCAACAGAGTATGAAGGAAAGTAAAGTACTGAAAGTAAACTAGGTTAGAATACAAGCGCACCAAAACAAGAGATTCTGAAAAATACAAGTCCAGTATGTATGAAAAAGAGGTATTGGGACCACTGATCATATCCCTAGAAACACCCCATCCTATAGGGGACTCAAAAAACCTGGTCTGGTCCTGGTCCGCCCTGGACTCCATCAAAAGGCCGCTCATCTACACAAGACATGACACGTGTGGGAAAATCCCATACATGGGTGAGTATAACAATACTCACTAGGAGACCACAAATACCACAAAACAATACAAAATGTAAAGGTATAACTCTCTCTACACTGTTTATGTCTACTACACATATAATAAGAGAATCACAATCCAGATATACTCAAAACTTGAACTCGTAGTCTAGAGACAAGTCACACAACTGCATACCCCTGCTAGGGATTCAGTTTAAAGATTCCACAAAGCACTCGTCTAATAGAAATCACTCCATGAGTCTGATAGCACTGATTTCATCCGTCCAAGAAGTTCTATCTATCGATAAAAGCCTGAGAGATAGACACACTCATTCTGGGAGAACACACTCCTGAGTGGGGAAATATCACGATGTATAGATGAGGATCACTACCATGGACTTAGAAGATACCCTGAATCATTTGGATTCACCTGCTAAGTAGAGGATCGACTCCCTATGGGAATATACACAATGATACCTGACTCTACCTAGGGTCAAGAATAGATATAGTATCTCGCTCTGGGCCTCTCAGAGGGATACCTAACTCTATCGCAGAAAGTCCTACTGAAGGGATCATACTCTTGTGAATGGAAATGATACATGAACTTTAGAGGAATGAGGAAAAGGGGCACTAACCCAAATAGAAATTGTCCAATAAATGGTGTACAAAAAGATCATGCCACGTACTAAAAAGTACACGGTGTGTAGAAGGGTCACATGACATGTCCTCGGACCCTGGGTGTTTCCCGTGTACAATGGCCAGTGTCACAAGGCTTTTCATATAGAAGAAGGTATACACGACATGTAAGAGAGTGACATGTCGTGTTCCACTATCGGGGGAGGACTCCATGTACGCTGGAAATGTGCCCGTACGTGGCTTCGACACATGGGTGACAACCCGTGTAACAGGCACATAGGGTGACCCACATAACCTGCCTCATCTGGTCGTGTGGTGGAGTACATGGTGTGTACTCCACCCCATGTCTGTGCATCTTCCGAGATACATGCCGAGTCTGCATAGGGACCTACATGCCGTGTGATGATGGTCACACGTTGTGTTCTGCTTCCTGTCACATGAAATGCCATCCACTGTTATGTGGGGCCCCCACGCTGTGTCATCCTAGTGGCACTCCATGTTCTTCATTCCTCTCCACACGTGAAAACCTTATCTTTTATGGCCGGTACCCCAAGGTGTGTTCTTTAGGATACACGTCATGTGTTTTGGAAATTTATAGAATCGCAAAACTACTTCGACGCACATCGGTGAAGCTCTGATCTTCGTTATGATGATATTTTTTCCATGAACTCCAGATTTTAGGTCGCACGGACATCCTGATGTCATTTCCGTTATTTTCAGGCCACCTATCAGCCCAAAAAATGTGTATTTATCCACCCACATGAAGAACACTTGAAAATAAGTCCCTCCAGATCCAATTTCTCTAGGCCATCTTGGTGCCCGATTTGCGATTTGGGATCGTTGCGTTGCAGAATGGATGTGCCATGATTTTTTTTCATCTCCCTGTGAAGAACGCAAAGAACTCAGGGTAAAAGAGGGGGATGAAATCCAACCCAAAAAAAGAAGAAAAAACCCCCACCATCATTTCTCACAATGTTGATCTTCTCCCATTAGAAGTATTAAACAGAGCGAATCGAAACATGGGTTTTAACATCGTGGATAAATCCCCAAATTCAACCCAATAAAAACCCTCTTTCACGAATACACAATCTGTATATCAACTTTTTCATTGGTTGATCCACGTTTTTCAGTTGATTAAAGAATGGGAAATAACTAAATTAAAATAACAAACCCCTACCTCAATTCGATTGAAGAACGATCGCCACATTGTGTTCATTGGAGAGGTTCGTCGAATATGAGATGTGTCGATCGATCACATTGTCGACATCGCCAATGGGTTATCCTCCAAAGATCTGATGGAAAATTCTAGATTTATAGGTTTATACAACTAACCCTAGAAACTTTCCATAAGCATGTATTTAAATCGGTGGGAGAATAGGTCATTGCATAAAAAGGAAACATTTAGAATAAATTAATTTATAATTTATTTTATTTCCATTAAAAAGTACAAAAACTAACTTTTGAAACTGACCCATGCAGATCAATGTTAGGACCTGGCAAAGGTAAAGTTGCTACTCTAAACGTAATGGTGCCCTCATATTTTTGATCAGGGAACACATTTAAAAGTTACTCCACTTTTACAGAAAAATCGCTCTTGCGCACATTTTAAAATTTTAATTTATTTCAAACATTTATTCCATGTGCTCTGGGCCTCGTAATTTCACACTGTTGAAGGGTCTATTATCAAAATAATTCCATATAATATTTAAAAATAATACAATGAAAATATGTGACATTACATTCTCCCCACCTTGGGTCTTTGCCTCCAAAAATAGCCAAAACAAAAGCTACTAAAAAAGATGTGGGCATTAGGCATGAATATGAGCCTCTTGCTCCCACGTTCTCTCCTGGTGATTCCCATGATTCCAATAGATGTGTACCAAGGGAATCAATCACCCACAAAGGACCCTCTCATGCTGAACCTTGATCTCCACTGGGTACTCAACAAAGGTCACTCCATCCTCGATGAGCAGCTAGCCCCAATCGATAACATTCAATGAGTCATGCACGTACCTACTTAGCTGTGACACATCGAAGACATAATGTACCTGGTGCAACTATGGTGGTAGATCTAGGTGGTACGCCACCCCACCAAATCTGCACAGTATCAGAAAAGGGCTGATGAACCTCCGACACAATTTTCCACCCCAGCCAAATCTCTGCAAAACTCGTCTAGGTGACACCTGAAGGAAGACATGGTCTCCCTCTTCAAAATCCAGAGGACTTTGTCTCTTTTCAACATAAGGATTTTTTTGGATCTGTGGATTCTTCATCTACTTCTAGATGATATGATCCTTCTTGGTGGTAGCAAACACTAACTCTAGACCCATGAGTGTTGACTCTCCGGGTTCGGTCCAGCAAAGCGTTGACCGAAAGGGTCTCCCATATTAATCGTCAAATGGTTCCATACCAATGTTGGAGTGGTAGTTGTTATTGTATGAAAACTCCACTAGTGGTAGGTGTTCTTCCCAACTATGACCAAAGTCCATGATACAGGCCCACAACATATCCTCTAGAACCTGAATGGTCATCTCCATCTGACCATCCATCTGGGGATGGAATGTTATGCTCAAGCATAGCTAAGTCCCAAAAGCCTCTTACAATCCCTTCCACAATTGGGATGTGAAGTGGACATCTCAATCAAAGTCTACCGCCAAATGGAAACCATGAAGGCGAACTGTCTTCTGCATGTATAGGTGCACCAAGATCTCTACAAAACTCTGCTCCCTGATAGCTTGGAAGTGGGCTGACATTGTGAGTTAGTCAACAATCACCCAGATGGAATCATGTCCCTTGGATATCTATGGTAAACCTGTCATGATATTTATTGATATCCCATCCCACTTCCACGCATGTACCTCTATGGGGTGAGCTAACCCTACTAGAAACTGGTGCTCATCCTTCACCTGCTAGCATGTAAGGCACCAAGAAATGAACTCTGCTACTACATCCTTCATGCCTGACCACCAGAATAGTCATTAGAGATCTTGGTACATCTTCACCACGCCAGGGTGTATCACCAAGGGGGTGTATAAAACTTCCTCAATACCTCCTCCTGCAACACCACTAGAACAATTGTGCATCCCTTCAAAAGAACAATGAGCTCCCCACCTTGAAAATATCCATTAGGAACATGTCCTATGGATAACTTAGCACGAAAATTCCCACAGTCGTCATTCCCAAGATGTGCCTCCCTAACTCATTGTCAGAGTGTAGGGGTGACAACCATCGACTAGAGGTAAGTTGCATCCTCTATATCAAAGAGGGATAACTATAACAAGGATAACTGCTTTGTCACCTCACTCAATAGCTGAGAGCTTGATCACCTTCTAAGAGCATCTGCCACCTTGTTCCCCTTCCCAATAGTATAGATAATCTCAAAATGATAGTCCTAGAGGAACTCTAGCCAACACCTCTTTCTCAGATTCAGATCCTTCTGTGAGAAGATTTACTTGAGGCTCTTGTGGTCAGAGTAGATGATAAACCGCTCACCCATATGGTAGTGTCGTCACATCCTCAATGCAAATACTATCGCTGCCACATCAATATAATGGGTTTCATAGTTCTTCTCATGAGGCCTATGCTGGCCCCAACCATAAGAAATCACTGCATGTATCTACATTAGGAAACAACCAAGCTCGGTCTCTGATACATCGCAAAAAACTACGTACTCACACCCTCCTCTAGAAATTTCAATAGTGGGGAACTCGTCAAACTCGATCTCAAATGCTAAAGAGCTTGTTGGAACATCTTTTTCCACAAGAATGGTTTCCCCTTCTTGGTGAAGGTTTTCTTCAGTACTGATATCTGGTAGAAATCATGAATGATTATTCAGTAATATCACTACTGGAAATACACTATTTCCCAACAGTTGTGAACCGTTGGGAAAGCCCCTCAAACCGTTGGTATCTAATATACCAACGGTTTTCTCAACCGTGGGGAAGTAGGCCATGGGGAAAACCTTTCCCAATGGTTTACTAGAAACCGTTGGGGTAGGGTGACAGAAGGCACTCTATCCCAACGGTTTGGTGAACCGTTGGGATAGTTTTTCCCAACGGTTTCTCCCAAACCGTTGGGAAAAACCACATGGGTGACCTCTTTCCCAACGGTTTAGAACCGTTGGGAAAAGAGATCTTTACCAACGGTTCAATGAACCGTTGGTAAAAACTTATTTAGAATTATATGCCAATGGTTTAAAACCGTTGGCATACCCTATGCTGCAAATTGCAGCACCCTGCAATTTGGCAGCCCCTCTCCCCTGTACATCAGGCACCTCTCATCTCATCAGGCCTCATTTTCACCTCATTTTCGATCCAACTATTGTACCTGTAATAAAATAAAACATACATATACAATTACAAACAAATTCATACACATTTAACATATAATGGATCCTGAAACTATAGACATCCATAATTAAATTACAATTCATAAACATACATAATTCATATAGAATTCAATTTAAAATTTAGATGAAAATTATATCTGGAATCCGATTAAGACGGGGATGATTGGTACACGTCACATATGACCCATGGATCGTTCTCCTAATGTTTCAATGGAAACCGAATGCGTTTGGTCGGTTTTGTGTATGCCAGCTCTTTTCACTTATAATCCTACCCATTTTAAACAAAACAGACACAGTTAGAGCGTTGTTGGACACACCGCGCCTCGGATTGAGGCGGGGATGATTCGTACACCTCACATATGACCCATGGATCGTTCTTCTAAAGTTTCAACGGAAACCGAATGCGTTTGGTCAGTTTTCCGTATGTACTTAAAATTATGTCCATTTTAATCAAAAGAGAGCCACTTAGACTGATCCCGGCCACACCGCGACTCGGATTGAGCCCGAGTGGGCTCGTACATGTCACATATGACTGATGGATCGTTGTGATAAATTATCAACAGATGCGGAATGCGTTTGGTCGGTTTTGCGTATGTCATTTGTTCTTTTCACTTATAATCCTGTCCATTTTAAACAAAAGATACACAGTTAGAACGGTGTCGGCCACACCGCTCCTCGGATTGAGGTGGGATTGACTCGTACACGTCACATACGACCCATGGATCCTTGTGCTAAAGTATCGACACAGTCTGAATGCCTTTGGTCGGTTTTTCGTATGTCACTTGATGATTTTCACTTTAAATGACGTCTTTTTGAAACAAAAGACCGACGCTTTGAGTGGTGTCGGCCCCACCGCGTCTCCGATTGTGGCGGGGTTGATTCGTACACGTCACATATGACCCATGGATCGGTCTCCTAAAGTTTCGACGGAAACTGAATCCGTTTGGTCGTTTTTCCGTATGTACTTAAAATGGTGTTCATTTTAAACAAAAGAGAGCCACTTAGACTTATCCCGGCCACACCGCGACTCGGATTCATCCCGGGTTGGCTCGTATACGTCACATATGACCCATGGATTGTTGGGATAAATTATCAACAGATTCGGAATGCGTTTGGTCGGTTTTCCGTATGCCAGTTGATGCTTTTCACTTAAAATGACGTCCTTTTGAAACAAAAGACGGACACTTTGAGTGGTTCCGGCCACACCGCGTCTCCGTATTGAGATGAAACCACCGTGAAACATTCTAATTATTATTCGTGACGTGTACGCGCATACGGCACGTCAATCGGACGTGCGGTTTGAGCGGTATGGCGCAATATTCGTGTTTTAAGGGATGTGCGCGCTTCGTAAACGCGCGTGAGGTGGGTCCAAACGGGACGAACGAAGTCGGAATGACATGAAATCAGACGAAAAATAAGGGTGAGTGATTTCTGAAGTGGTCGAGCAGACGGCACGTCAATCGGACGTGTCGTGTGCCCGCGGTGACCGACAACGCAGTTCTGGTGTCATAAACGGCCAAAACGGGTGTCCAACGGTAAAATTCATAGAGGACGACCTCGGATTGAGCTGAAACCACCTAGAAACATTCTAATTATTATTTGTGATGTGTACGCGCAGACAGCACATCAATCGGACGTGCGGTTTGCGCGGTACGGCTCAATATTCGTGTTTTAAGTGATGTGCGCGCTTCGTAAACGCGCGTGAGGGGGGTCCAAACGGGCCGAACGAAGTCGGAATGGCCTGAAATCAGACGACAAATACGGGACAGTGATTTATGAAGTGTTCGAGCAGACGGCGCATCAATCGGACGTGTCGTGTGCCCGCAGTGACCGACAACGCAGTTCTGGTGTCATAAACGGCAAAAACGGGCGTCCAACGGTCAAATTCATAGCGTCCGACCTCGGATTGACCTGAAACCACCGGGAAACATTCTAATTATTATTCGTGACGTGTACGCGTAGACGGAACGTCAATCGGACGTGCGGTTTGCGCGGTACGGCTAAATATTCATGTTTTAAGTGATGCGCGCGCTTCGTAAACGCGCGTGAGGGGGGTCCAAACGGGCCGAACGATTTTAGAATGGCCTGAAATCAGACAAAAAATACGGGTGAGTGCTTTATGAAGTGGTCGAGCAGACGGCACATCATTCGGACGTGCCGTGTGCGCGCGGTGACCGACAACGCAGTTCTGGTGTCATAAACGGCCAAAACGGGCGTCACACGGTCAAATTCATAGCGGACGACCTCGTACTGAGGAGGGGTTGACTCGTACACGTCTCAAATGACCCATGGATCGTTGTCTTAAAGTATCAACACAATCCGAATGCGTTTGGCCGGTTTTCCGTATGCCAGTTGATGTTTTTCACTTAAAATGGCGTCTTTTTGAAACAAAAGACATACACTTTGAGCTGTTCCGACCACACCGCGCCTCGGATTGAGGCGTGGATGATTGGTACACGTCACATATGACCCATGGATCGTTCTCTTAATGTTTCAATGGAAACCTAATGCGTTTGGTCAGTTTTGCGTATTCCAGTTCTTTTCACTTATAATCCTACCCATTTTAAACAAAACAGACACAGTTAGAGCGGTGTTGGCCACACCGCGCCTCGGATTGAGGCGGGGATGATTCGTACACCTCACATTTGACCCATGGATCGTTCTTCTAAAGTTTCAACGGAAACTGAATGCGTTTGGTCGGTTTTCCGTATGTACTTAAAATAATGTCCATTTTAATCAAAAGAGAGCCACTTAGACTGATCCCGGCCACACCGCGACTCAGATTGAGCCCGAGTGGGCTCGTACATGTCACATATGACTGATGGATCATTGTGATAAATTATCAACAGATTCGGAATGCGTTTGGTCAGTTTTGCGTATGTCAGTTGTTGTTTTCACTTATAATCCTGTCCATTTTAAAAAAAAGATACACAGTTAGAACGGTGTCGGCCACACCGCTCCTCGGATTGAGGCGGTATTGACTCGTGCACATCACATACGACCCATGGATCCTTGTGCTAAAGTATCTACACAGTCCGAATGCCTTTGGTCGGTTTTTCGTATGTCACTTGATGATTTTCACTTAAAATGACGTCTTTTTGAAACAAAAGACCGACGCTTTGAGTGGTGTCGGCCACACCGCGTCTCTGATTGTGGCGGGGTTGATTCTTACATGTCACATATGACCCATGGATCATTCTCCTAATGTTTCGACGGAAACTGAATCCGTTTGGTCGTTTTTCCGTATGTACTTAAAATGGTGTTCATTTTAAAAAAAAGAGAGCCACTTAGACTTATCCCGGCCACACCGCAACTCGGATTCATCCCGGGTTGGCTCGTATACGTCACATATGACACATGGATTGTTGGGATAAATTATCAACAGATTCGGAATGCGTTTGGTCGGTTTTCCGTATGCCAGTTGATGCTTTTCACTTAAAATGGCGTCCTTTTGAAACAAAAGACGGACACTTTGAGTGGTGCCGGCCACACCGCGTCTTCGGATTGAGCTGAAACCACCGAGAAACATTCTAATTATTATTCGTGACGTGTACGCGCAGACGGAACATCAATCGGACGTGTGGTTTGCGCGGTACGGCTCAATATTCGTGTTTTAAGTGATGCGCGCGCTTCGTAAACGCGCGTGAGGGGGGTCCAAACGGGCCGAACGAAGTCGGAATGGCCTGAAATCAGACGACAAATACAGGAAAGTGATTTCTGAAGTGTTCGAGCAGACAGCGCATCAATCGGACGTGGCGTGTGCCCGCGGTGACCGACAACGCAGTTCTGGTGTCATAAACGGCCAAAACGGGCGTCCAACGGTCAAATTCAAAGAGGACGACCTCGGATTGAACTGAAACCACCGGGAAACATTCTAATTATTATTCGTGACGTGTACGCGCAGACGGCACGTCAATCGGACGTGCGGTTTGCGCGGTACGGCTCAATATTCGTGTTTTAAGTGATGCGCGCGCTTCGTAAACGCGCGTGAGGGGGGTCCAAACGGGCCGAACGATTTCAGAATGGACTGAAATCAGACGACAAATACGGGACAGTGATTTCTGAAGTGTTCGAGCAGACAGCGCATCAATCGGACGTGCCGTGTGCCCGCGGTGACCGACAACGCAGTTCTGGTGTCATAAACGGCCAAAACGGGCGTCCAACGGTTAAATTCATAGCGGCCGACCTCGGATTGACCTGAAACCACCGGGAAACATTCTAATTATTATTCGTGATGTGTACGCGCAGACAGAACGTCAATCGGACGTGCGGTTTGCGCGGTACGGCTCAATATTCGTGTTTTAAGTGATGCGCGCGCTTCGTAAACGCGCGTGAGGGGGGTCCAAACAGGCCGAACGATTTCAGAATGGCCTGAAATCAGAAGAAAAATACGGGACAGTGATTTCTGAAGTGTTCGAGCAGACGGCGCATCAATCGGACGTGCCGTGTGCCCGCGGTGACCGACAACGCAGTTCTGGTGTCATAAACGGCCAAAACGGGCGTCCAACGGTCAAATTCATAGCGGCCGACCTGGGATTGACCTGAAACCACCGCGAAACATTATAATTATTATTAGTGACGTGTACGCGCAGACGGCACATCAATCGGACGTGCGGTTTGCGCGGTACGGCTCAATATTCGTGTTTTAAGTGATGCTCGCGCTTCGTAAACGCGCGTGAGGGGGGTCCAAACGGGCCGAACGATGTCGGAATGGCCTGAAATCAGACGAAAAATACGGGACAATGATTTCTGAAGTGTTTGAGCAGATGGCGCATCAATCAGACGTGCCGTGTGCCCGCGGTGACCGACAACGCAGTTCTGGTGTCATAAACGGCCAAAACGGGCGTCCAACGGTCAAATTCATAGCGGCCAACCTCGGATTGACCTGAAACCACCGGGAAACATTCTAATTATTATTCGTGATGTGTACGCGTAGATGGAACGTCAATCGGACGTGCGGTTTGCGCGGTACGTCTCAATATTCATGTTTTAAGTGATGCGCGCGCTTCGTAAACGCGCGTGAGGGGGGTCCAAACAGGCCGAACAATTTCAGAATGGCCTGAAATAAGACGACAAATACGGGACAGTGATTTCTGAAGTGTTCGAGCAGACGGCGCATCAATCGGACGTGCCGTGTGCCCGCGGTGACCGACAACGCAGTTATGGTGTCATAAACGGCCAAAACGGGCGTCCAACGGTCAAATTCATAGCGGCCGACCTCGGATTGACCTGAAACCACCGGGAAACATTCTAATTATTATTCATGACGTGTACGCGCAGACGGCACGTCAATCGGACGTGCGGTTTGCGCGGTACGGCTCAATATTCATGTTTTAAGTGATGCTCGCGCTTCGTAAACGCGCGTGAGGGGGGTCAAAATGGGCCGAACGAAGTCAGAATGGCCTGAAATCAGACGACAAATACGATACAGTGATTTCTGAAGTGTTCGAGCAGACGGCGCATCAATCGGACGTGCCGTGTGCCCGCGGTGACCAACAACGCAGTTCTGGTGTCATAAACGGCCAAAACGGGCGTCCAACGGTCAAATTCATAGCGTCCGACCTCGGATTGACCTGAAACCACCGGGAAACATTATAATTATTATTCGTGACGTGTACGCGTAGACGGCACGTCAATCGGACGTGCGGTTTGCGCGGTACGACTCAATATTCGTGTTTTAAGTGATGCTCGCGCTTCGTAAACGCGCGTGAGGGGGGTCCAAACGGGCCGAACGAAGTCGGAATGGCCTGAAATCAGACGACAAATACGGGACAATGATTTCTGAAGTGTTCGAGCAGACGGCGCATCAATCGTACGTGCCGTGTGCCCGCGGTGACCGACAACGCAGTTCTGGTGTCATAAACGGCCAAAACGGGCGTCCAACAGTCAAATTCATAGCAGCCGACCTTGGATTGACCTGAGACCACCGGGAAACATTCTAATTATTATTCGTGACATGTACGCGCAGATAGCACGTCAATCGGACGTGCGGTTTGCGCGGTACGGCTCAATATTCGTGTTTTAAGTGATGCTCGCGCTTCGTAAACGCGCGTGAGGGGGGTCCAAACGGGCCGAACGAAGTCGGAATGGATTGAAATCAGACGACAAATACGGGACAGTGATTTCTGAAGTGTTCGAGCAGACGGCGCATCAATCGGACGTGCCGTGTGCCCGCGGTGACCGACAACGCAGTTCTGGTGTCATAAACGGCCAAAACGGGCGTCCAACGGTCAAATTCATAGCGTCCGACCTCAGATTGACCTGAAACCACCGGGAAACATTCTAATTATTATTCGTGACGTGTACGCGTAGACATCACGTCAATCGGACGTGCGGTTTGCGCGGTACGGCTCAATATTCATGTTTTAAGTGATGCTCGCGCTTCGTAAACGCGCGTGAGGGGGGTCCAAACGGGCCGAACGATTTCAGAATGGCCAGAAATCAGACGACAAATACGGGTGACTGATTTATGAAGTGGTCGAGCAGACGGCACTTCAATCGGACGTGCCGTGTGCCCGCGGTGACCGACAATGCAGTTCTGGTGTCATAAACGGCCAAAACGGGCGTCAAACGGTCAAATTCATAGCGGACGACCTCGGATTGAGGCGTGGTTGACTCGTACATGTCTAAAATGACCCATGTATCATTTTGTTAAAGTATCAACACAATCCGAAAGCGTTTGGCTGGTTTTCCGTATGCCAGTTGATGTTTTTCACTTAAAATGATGTCCTTTTGAAACAAAAGACATACACTTTGAGTTGTTCCGACCACACCGCGCCTCGGATTGAGGCGGGGATGACTCGTACACGTCACATATGACCCATGGATCGTTGTCCTAAAGAATCAACACATTTCGAATGCGTTTGGTCAATTTTTCGTATGTCACTTTTTGTTTTCACTTAAAATCTTATGGAAATTCATATAGAATATTTTTATATCATATTTAGTATGGATTAGATTTTAGTTGATCGTGCTATGAAACATTTCAGAGCTAATGAAATTAAGGAAGGTGGAGGGGCTGTCCGGGGGGCTGTCCGGGGGGGCTGTCCGGTGGGTGTCCGGGGGGCTGTTCGGGGACCAAGGAGGAGGGTGGGGGGCTGTGCGGGGTCTGTCCGGGGGGTGTTTGGGGGTTGTTCAGGGGGTTGTCCGGGGTTGTTTAGGGGGCTGTCCGGTGGTTGTTCAGGGGGTTGTCCGGGGTTGTTCAGGGGGTTGTCCGGGGGGTGTTTGGGGGGTTGTTCGGGGTCCAAGGGGAAGGGTGGGGGGGCTGTCCGGGGGGCTGTCCGGGGGGCTATCCAGGGTCTAGGGTGGAGGGTTGGGGGCTGTACGGGGGGCTGTCCAGGGGGCTGTCCAGGGGGCTGTCCGCGGGGCTGTCTGGGGGGTGTTTGGGGGGTGTTCGGGGTCCAAGGGGGAGGGGGGGTTGTCCAGGGTCCAAGAATGAGGGGGGTTGTCCAGGGAGTTCTCAAACACACAACCACTAAAAGACAACAACATCCATAAAAATAGACAATATATAAAAATAACTCAACTCCAATACTATACTACGAGTCTAGATAAAACCAACAACTAGAATAGATTAAACATCAAATCTCAAGTCAAAAATGTAACGGATCAATATGTCCCACATCAGCATCACCATCTCCATCATCATCATCATCATCGCCCTCGTCATCGTCCTCCTCATCGTCCTCACCCTCCACAGCGCCTTCCTCCTCGCCTTCGCCCTCCTCCTCGCCCTCCTCATCTCCCTCCTCTTCCGCATCAGACTGCTCGCCATCATCATCTTCAAGCTGGACATCGGCCTGACCACCACTGGAACTGCCACCTGGTGCACCATATATAGAATTTATCGACGACATGTATTCATCAGTCGCTGGGCTGGCCTCTGCTGGAAGTGTTGGACGTAGAATTTCAATAAATTTCATAAATGCATTGTTTGCCCTAGCATACTGTTCTGCCGTCTCTGTGGACCTTTTCTCAGCCTGTTCTGCCTGTGCCCTAACTTGCTGCAGCTCGGTGGCACTACAACTCGTACCTGAGGCAGGCCAATACCTCGTCGGGGCTATCCTAGGTCGGCAGCGTACACTGCCAGAATGATCCTCTCCCAACACCTGATGTAAGTGATCAGATGGCCCAAAATTGTCTGCTTCTTGGGCATCGAGGGCCTCTAAATAATCCTGTTACAAATATAAATATATTATTATGTTATGAAATAGATATTAAAATATAAAAATCAACAGATTAAAACTTACAATCTGCTGCTGAGTCGCTTCGTTGACAGCACGTCCATCCTTTTTTCGTCTACTCGAGCAAAACAGTTTTGCTTGAGGCACACATCCTTCAATATTTTGTACTTGCCTGTACAATGACATTGAAAACAAAATTTATATAAAGACTTCATCAAATAATTAAATAATTGAGGAAACAAAAGAAAATGTAAGTCGTAAAGAAAACTTATAAACAATTGTCATACCTGCTGCCTCTCATGATCCGGCATCGTCGTGCGTCCTAGTGTATGGAGGTATTTTTTTGCATCAATGTTTTTTTTATTTTTTCCAGATGATTCCTAAATAAAATTAGATAATTAAAATGATAATATTAATGCAAAACTTGAACGTTATTATTTAAATACCTCAAATGTAATTCATACCTTAAACTGGGTACTCGTCCAATGAGTAATCATCTGACGATACTGCTCTATAGGACAATCATCCACGACTGGTACCGCCTCTAACTCAGTGCCAACTCTAGCACGCCAGCCAATATACAGCTCATGCTTGTAGGCTCTCCAAAGCTCGCCTAAATCCTTTAGATGTTCCAGTCGTGCACCCTCACCATCAGGAAAATTAAATCGAAGCTGAAATGAAAATATTAATTTATATAAATACAAAAAAAAATCATGGCATTAAAAACAACAGATTTTTTTACCCATATCTCTGCCCAAGCTCTATCTTTGACCTCATGTGGCAAATGTCTCCACGACAGCGGGCTGATGGGAATGATGTCGGAGTATTTGGAAAGTGTCGCCATAAAACTCCGACATTGCTGCCCTGTTTTCTCAACCATCTGATTGTCTTCATTATATTCCACCATAACCTGTGTGCGACGGTTCCACACCGAACGCATGCGTGTACGGCCCCGCCCCAGCCTCCTATCAGTAGATGTATCTGTCATGAAAGAAAAACAAATATTTTATCAAAACATGTTATAATGAAAATAAATATTGCTATAAAAATTTGTTGGGGTTTTATAAATATACCCGTGCTAGTCTGATCAATGAGTGGCGCCGGATCCACAGAACCTGATGGAACACCCTCTGGTGGAACAGGAGTCGAAGACGATGGAATATAAAAGCTCGGAGAGACAGAAGTAGAAGGAAAAGAAGATGGAACAACTGTATGACCTGCTGACTGGGGAGTGGGAATCATCATGGGATGTGAAAATGATGGGGCAGAAGATGCAGAAGGTAGCAAAAACATGGGAGGTCTAAATATCCCGTGTGTCCCTAACGACACATCGGGATCAGAATGTGGGAAGGCTGAAATGTCAGTGGGAGGGGCAGGGTCTAGTCGGGCACACGCAGCTCTATGTCCACCTCTGGTACGAACCCTCCTCGTACCACCGGCCTGAGTACTAGGACCAGTACTAGGCTCCTCGTCGAATAACTGTCGACGTAATGGTGGATCCTACAAAAATGTTTACAAAAAAAATTAATCACATGACATTATATATTCTGTAAATATATATATATATATATTTGAAATAAATTACTCACTGTAGGCACTAATTGTGGAATGCCCATCTCCTCCATCCGACGATTGTTCTCCGCCATTTTTTTTCTTCGTCTCTCTTCAATTGGCTTCATTTCCTGCATTGGAAAACAAATATGTTATTAATTAGAAAAAGAAAATTAATGTGTAAACCAAAAAACTAAATATATGAGGGAATGAGGGGATTCATTGGTAATTTAGCTATCAATTGTTTTAGAAGATCTTGAATGAATTTAATAAAACATACAAGTTGTAATGTTCACCAAGTTAGAAATATTGTTTGATTTGGTTTGAATACAGTTCAATTCCAAATTAGAAAATGCAATTCAAATAAAACAGCAACCAATAAACATTTAAAATTCACATAACGGTCAAGTCAGCTAAAACATATTTGTGATCAATACTAAATAAATATGAATATTACCAACCTTAACAACCCAACTCGAGGTAAACCAAAAGAATTGAGAACATGGATGAATGATTCTATATATTTCCAACCACAACTTCAGGTTCACAATCAACTCTGACAATTGCGATATTGGAGTCATCAAAAGAAATAAATGGATTGGTTCCAATGGCAATAGGGACAGTGTCAATTCCATCATCAGTATCATCAAAAATATGTCTTGGAATTACTTCAACTATGACACCAAATTCCGGTTGAAGTTGATCTTTGACATAAAAAACTTGTTTAGCCATTGATGCCAACACATATGGTTCTTCGGTTGCAAGAGTGCGGGTCATATTAATTACTCGAAATCCACAATCATCAATAAATGTGCCATGTCTCATCATCGAATCAAACCAATGGCATTTTATCATTGTGACTCGTCCATGAGAGTAATAATCTAATATTATTATTTTATCAACGACTCCATAATAACCCACATTTTCAAGTCGCAGTCTACTATCTGATGCACTGGCATAACAATCTGTTGTGGCAGTAACCATAATACCATCATGTTGTGTTCTCATGTTTTTGGCTCGTTCAGTGATAATAAATCTGTACCCATTGATAACAATTGATTTACAGTCACAAACCACGGTATTAGGACCAAAATCCAAAGCTCTTATTTCCTCAGAGACAGAGTCAGCAGACAAACTCAATACCTGCAATATAAATGACAGTTAAACTTAAGTAAATATTGAAATAATTAATTTAAACAGTAATATTTTTACCTTCAATTTTAACCAAGAAGAAAACTCTTTGTTATGCAAAGTCTCTCTCCTTCTCAAAGATAAAGAACGATGCTTCCTATTTATCATTGTTTTATGTTCCCTGTAGATAAAAAAATATGAATAGTTTAACAGATATATATGTAAGATATACATATTCAATTTTGTTACCTGATATAGTCATCGAACAAATCACAGTTGAACAAAACTGTGCGATGTGCCATCTCCCGCTCTTCATGGCTTAATGTCTTCAATGTATATGATCTAGGAATTCCTCCTGTTTGAGGAAGTGATGGAAAACTGGGTTCAATTTGCTCATATTGTTCTTCTTCATTTCTCATTGGTCTGTTCATTCTTGTAGTAAGATCAGACAAATACATTGAACAGAAATCCATACATTCTTGATCCAAGTAACCGTTCACGATAGAACCTTCGGGATGATTCTTGTTTCGAACATAAGACTTTAATGTGAACATATTTCTTTCAGTTGGATACATCCAACGAAAATAAACAGGTCCTTCGAGAAGTATTTCAGTTGGAATATGGACAGTCAGATGCAGCATACATGTGAAAAATGATGGGGGAAATATTTTCTCCAACTCACACAAAATTAATGGGCCATCTGTCAACATTTTTTGCAAGAAAGACTTGGACAACTTCTTAGCACAAAGATCTCTAAACAAATGGCACAACCGAATAACACCCACCCTTACATTATTGGACAAAAGATGACGGATTGCTATTGGAAGCAACTCATGCAGTAGAACGTGATAATCATGAGTCTTCAAAGATTTTAGCTTCAACTCTCTTCTGTTGACCCGTTTAGATATGTTGCTTGAATAGCCATCAGGAACTCTAATAGTCTCTAATACTTCCAAAAATTGTTTTTTTTCAGTAGGTGTCATCACATAAGAAGCACATAGAAGTTGCCATTTATTTTCACTGATACGCACAGGATGCAATTCTGGTCTGATGCCCCAATCCACCAAGTCACGTCGAGATCGTAAATCATCTTTTGTCTTCCCCTTGACATTTAGAAGAACTGAAAGCAACATTTGACATATATTCTTTTCAATATGCATTACGTCTAAGCAATGACGTAGCAAATTGGTTGACCAATAAGGCAAATCAAAAAAGATACTCCTCTTCCTCCAATTGTAACAGGTTTCTGTGGAAACATTCTTTCTCTTTCCAGATTTCATTTGACCCTTCCCGAACGAAAAACTGAAATCTTTCAATTCATTAAGCACATCAGTTCCAGACATACGCTGAGGTGGATCATCGGTCTCTATAGTATTATCAAATCTTCGACGATTCGTTCTATATGGATGATCCTTTGGCAAAAATAGTCGATGTCCCATAAAACTGAAACTACAACGATGTTTCAGTCTTCTGGATCGTGTATTCTTCATACAAACTGGACATTATAGTTTCCCCTTCATGCTCCATCCAGACATCATTGCATAAGCCGGAAAATAATTGATTGTCCACATAAGCGCAGCGCGCATCTGAAATATGTCTTTCGATCATGCATCGTATGTGTGCACACCCACATCCCAAAGAAGCTTCAACTCTTTTATTAAAGTTTGCATGTATACATCAATATCAATGCCGGGATCAGAAGGACCAGATATGAGTATACTCATGAAAGTGAAAGATTTTTTCATACACAACCATGGGGGAAGATTATAAATGTGCATAAAAACGGGCCATGTGCTGTGCGAAGTAAGCATCTGCCCAAACGGATTAAAACCGTCGCATGAAAGACCCAGCCTCACATTACACACGTCAGCTGCAAAATTAGGATGTCGAGCATCAAATCTCTTCCATGCAAATCCATCTGCAGGATGAACCAACTCATCATCAGTCTTCTTTCTCTCGGTATCATGCCATCTCATTTTTATTGATATGTCATCAGACATAAAAAGATTCTGGAGTCTGTGGATCAATGGAAAGTGCCACATTACTTTTTTTGGAACGCGGGATGGTGTTCCATCAGATTTTGACTTCCAGTGGGATGTGCCACATTTTATACATTCATTTCGTTCAGCGGTTTCCTCCCAGAATAAACTGCAATCTTTCAGGCAAGCATGAATTTTGTTTCTTGAAAATCCAAGTTCCTCAACTAATTTCCATGCCATATAGTGGTTTGAGGGAATATCTGCATCATCTAGAAGTAAATCCTTCAAGAGGGTAAGAATGTAATCGATTGCTATATTAGAAATCCCATACATAGTTTTCCCATGAAATAATCGGATTAAAAATTCCAGCTTTTTCATTTTATCGCATTGTCGATATACTGGAGTCGTGGCAGCATCATTCAATTTTTTCACCCTATCAATATCATCATTTTCACTAGATGCATCACCTGTCCTCATATCGAAGTCTTCTTGAGTCGAAATCCTTTCTTTTTCATGATGATGAATAAACGGAAACCGATCATCTAACAAATTCTCCATTCCAGTCTTTTCATTTCGATCATCACCAATTTGAGATTTCGGTTTCTCCCCATTGTGATACCACAGAAAGTAGTTTGCTTGAAACCCATTTTTGGTTATGTGGTAGCTGACTTCTTCACGGCTCAACTAAGGTCTACCAACACAATTGGAACATGGGCAGTGTATGCGACCACTATCTGAAGCATTGTGAAATGCAAAATCTATAAAGCTCTCCAAATTGTTTTGAAAATCGTCTGAGATCCGATCAGTTTCATACATCCAACTTCTGTCCATTCTGTAAAAAGAATTTATATAAGTCATTTTGTCATAAACAATTCAATAGGCATTAACTATAATAGAAAATACATTTAAGTAAACGATAAAGGAAGAAAATAATCAAGGTATCAACTACACATGTCAAAAAAACATACAAATGTGTTATTGAAAAAATGTAAAACCAACAAGAACTTAATGTGTTATATCACATAACAGCATGACTCATCCCATAACCATATTAGTAGGGTATCATGAACATGAATAACATCAACCTTGTTCCATCCTCCTACCCTACATGACCCCAACCACATGCCACATCTTATTATAGCCTTATCACATCACACCTCACCGAAAAACACTAGGGAAATCATAGTACATCTCACCTGAAGACACATGGACAATCACATCGCATCTTGCCTAAAAAAACATGGTCAATAACTTTTGAAGGAAGAGTAGGGAAGACATGGTAGCTATCCAAACATATAACCACCATCCTAGATATTAGAAAAAATACTCATAACTCAAAACCTCTGATCGTTGGTAAGTTTATCCAACTCTGGTTGGGAATGTGTAGAAATAACATAAAAATACATGATATATAGATAGCACAAAATACTCAACCTATGGGTTCACATTAACTACATAATCACACACTTCACTACTACTATAAAACACATAAACCACACCACCACCACACAAGACGCATAGCATTGGAATATAATTCTACATTCAATAAGTCTATCTATGGAATTATCATAAGAATCCATGTATCAATTGGAATATAATTCTACATTCAATAAGTCTATCTATGGAATTATCATAAGAATCCATGTATCAATTGGAATATAATTCTACATTCAATAAGTCTATCTATGGAATCCCTCCCTTGGATCCATGTATCACCCATGGCTTAATCAATATTCAAAGAAATGAGTCTATCCGTGGAATTCCACTGTGAATCCATTTATCACATAAAGCGTATAAGTTAATAGAAACAAGATTATATACCTGGCATCCTAATAGAATCCATGTATCACTATTTACTATTAATCATTTAATGAATTCCATTTCATTTAAACAATTCATTAAACATACCAAGGTCAAAAACAAAGGTATTTAATACAACTCACCTCAAAATGGCGACTCAATCAAATAATAACCTGAAAAGAATGAAGCTTCATTTACTCATGTTGTAATGACAAGATAATGAGATTCCCTTGCTTAATCAATCAATTCCATATCATGGTCTCAACATAACTCATAATGGCTAGCAATTCAATGAAAATTCAAGCACTCACATGGGAATTTTTAATAGAACACTCCTAACAAGACTATAAAGATATCACATGCATTAGTTATAATATATCTAACATGGTAACATAAAATATAAGATAAATTCAATCCAATTTCATAGATTCATAGCATAGTCTCTACTTTACTCACATTGGCAAGGCAATACAATTAAAACATGTGTTAAAAAATAATTGGCATTCATGTGTTAAAAGGGGAATGCAAACCATAAAATACCCTTAATTAATTTAATTTACAATTCAATTCAGAAATCGAACAATCAATTCGATTTATATAACCTTTCACAAATGACATCCCATGTTCAAGGGGTAAAATCCAAAAAGGAATTTTCAAGAAAACTCACCCTTAGGCTGGTCCGGCCGGCAGTAGCTCCAAAATCACCTAAACTGATGGGAAAAATGAAAATAGGTTTAAATACTATCCAAACATTTGAATACGTTTTCAGATAAAGAAGAAGAATAACCTGAAGAAGAGCTGGAAAATTCAAGGCCGACAGTACCTCCAAAATCGCCTAAATCGGCTGCTGCTCCTGTTTTAGGGTTGTGTATCGCGAATGGGGGAGAGAACAGGCGGCTGGGAATTTGGGGAGAACCTTTGCCAACGGTTCTTAAAAACCGTTGGCATATGTATATCTATCCCAAAGGTTCTAGAGAACCGTTGGGAAAAACCTCCCCAAAAGCTCTCTATACCAACGGTTCTGATGAACCGTTGGCAAAAACCTCCCCAAAGCCATCTATCCCAACGGTTCTCATGAACCGTTGGGAAAAAACCTCCCAGGAAACATCTATGCCAACGGTTCTAATGAACCGTTGGAAAAAACCTCCTTCCCCAACGGTTTCATAGAACCGTTGGTATCTAACCGTGGGGAAAGGCCAGCAATCCAGTAGTGTATCATGCCAACCCAAGGAAGCTATGCACCTATGTTACTCTCTGAGTTGGCTCCTATGCTAAATTGGCCTCCACCTTAGCTGGGTCCATAGCTACTCCATCTGCTGAGATTACATGTCCTAGAAAGTGGACCCCCTAAATCCAGAACTGGCACATCAATAGCTTCCCATAAAGCTGGTGCTCTCGAAGTAAAAATAGAACCATCTGTAGGTGTCTCGCGTTATCCTTCTCTGACACCGAGTACACAAGGATGTTGTCGATTAAGACCACTATGAACCGATCCAATTACGACTAGAAGATTCGGTTCATAAGTCCCATGAACACAGTAGGGGATTTTTTCACTCCAAAAGGCATCACCAAGTAATCATAGTGACTGTAGTGGCATCTGAAAGCCGTATTCGGTATATCCTCGTCCTGTACTCATAGTGGGTGATAACCTGAATAAAGATCAACCTTCAAGAACCATTGTTTCCTTCTTAGTTTATTGAATAGGTCTTAGATCCTTGTCAGTGTATACTTGTTCATCACCATCACCTGGTTTAGGTGCTGGTAATCCACGCACAACCTCAAACACCCATCTGCCTTCTTCGAAAACAGAACTAGGATCGCCCAGGCTGAAATTCTAGGTCTCAAAAAACCCTTGCTATGCAAATACTAAAATTTCAACCTTAGCTTGAGAAGTTCTACAGGATACATACAATATGATGGTGAAGAAATCGGTTTCCTCACGGGGTTTAAGTCAATGTAGAAGTCGATCTCCCAGTAGGGAGGTATTCCTAGAACATCTTCAGAAAATACATCCTCATACTCTTCCACTACTATTGGGAACTGTAAGCTCGCAAAATCTACTACTATGAGGATGTTTCTAGCCAAGTCATAAGTGATTGTCTTTACCCTCCTATGCATGACCCATTCTATGCTACATAGATCTCCTTTTCACTGACAAAGGAAAACCTCGTTCCATCATTACAGACACACAACACACTTCACATAAAGCAAGCAATCTGGGCATGGACCAAAGATAACAAATTTATCGTGAGAATGAAGTCATAAGGCCTCGACATTTCCACCAAGAGGTTCTAGCTAAAACTCTTGCCTCTAAGGGTAAGATCACACTTTCTACAATGGTGCGTGATCATCGAGTCTCCTACCGTATGTGTCTCAAAGCATAAGGGTCGATTTAATGACTCTACTAGAATCTCATGTTTTCTCACAACACATGTGGAGAGGAAGGAATGACTGGAACCTATGCCTATAAGTACGGAATCTAAGGTATAAAAGACACAGATCGTTCCTCAGATCATCCCTGGAGTCCTTAGATTATATGCCTCGACCACATGTAGTTGTCCCCTCCCCTGTCCCCTAGCACACTGAGCCTAGTGTGGACTTCCTGGGGGTGGTGGTTGAAGTAGATTGAAACATATGCCACCACCTACATCTCTCTGTGCTCCTCTTTCACGTCCATCATCTGGCGGTTCTATTTTCTCCACTATTTTCATCTACATCGGTGGTCCATCCAACACTTCCATATCAGCAGCTCGGTGGGTTGTATAGTCTCTAGTGAGATGTCCCCTACTGTCATAGGAGTAGCATCACCTTTCCTTAGGCTGACAGGATCCAACCTGAGAGCGTGGGGACCTCACTCAAAGTTCTGGACTGTCGATCAACTGTCCAGGGACCTCCTATGACGTCTCCCACATCCTGATCTCTATGCCTAATGTCAGCTCCCTACTGCTGAGGTCTCCACACATGTCTTCCTGCTGCTAACTACTATCAGTTGTCTCTTCTCTACCAAGAAGCTCTCGATCACCAAGGCTTGCTCAAGCACTCCATCATTAGTTGAAATGAATAGAGGAATTACACTAGATCATATGTCCCATCGTGGACCTCACTCAAAATTCCAAGCTCGAAAGTAATGATCCCTGACCATATCCTTTGAGTACCTGGTGAGGTTGGTGAACCTCGATGAATAGTCATCCAATGTCAAATTACCCTTCTGAAGCTAAAGAAGCTCCTGGATATGCACTGCTCTCAGCATAACCAGAGAGAACTTTTCCCTAAATAGTCACTCAAACTATGTACATGAAAGAGTCTCCTCGTCTTGAGTCTATGTGTTCAGACTCCACCGTCGTCCTGCTAAACCCTGAAGAAGGTTCTCTCCTAGGATCACCATCTGATATGTTGGTGTCCACACTAGATTGAAAACTTTGGTATCTGCCTCAAGAAATTCCTCCGCTGCCTGAGGTTCAAGCTCACCTCGAAACCTGAGGGGTCTCTGTCTTTGAAACTTGTGGATCATGCTCAACATGCGACCCTTGTCTGTTGGTACTACAGGTACCACAGGCTTCTCCACTAGTGGTCGTATAATAGGTGCACCATCTGTAGGTAACACCTGGGGACTTGGTCTCTGTATCAAAGCCTTATCACTAAGAGAGTCATCCTCGTGATTGAGATACTGAATCCTAGAGGGTATTCATCGCGGAGGCATCCTGTAAGGAAACAAGATATACCATTGTCAACGATTATATCTGGATAGCTAACACGAAAGACATGGAAAAAACAACTCATTCTTATATGATGCATGTACCATTATTTAACTTCCCCATATCTAGTGTTATCATGTACCAAGTCAAAAAGCAGGTTATCAGAGTCCAAGTGTATGGATATGTCGGCCGCCCCCACCAACACTGTAGTCTATGGCCTGAAATCCAAGCTCAAAACACTTAACATTGTTTCCCCAAACTGATATCATAGACTCTTGGTCCTAAGATAGAACTAACCGCCTCTAATACCACTATGTCCTGATCCGTTCCATTGGGGTATGTACGGTGACTCCCCAAGCCCACCTCAAATAGGCAATGGGGTGGTGACCAGCACCGAGTAGGCATATCACTAACTTGAGAGGCATTGCCTAAGTACCTACACACACGTACACTTCCCCAAACCCACAAATGATGAAAGGTAAAAACCACTAAGGAACAAGATGGATGAAAAAAATTGAACCCAAACAATAGAGTACGATGGAATGTAAAGTAATGATAGTAAACTAGGCCCGAATACATGCCCACAAAAATCAAGAGATTCTGCAATCTACAAGTCCAACCTATAAACACAAAGTTTTACTGGGACCACTTCTCATAGTTGTATGAACACCTCAGTCTCTAGGGGACATAGAAATCCTAGTCTGGTCCTAGTATGCCCTAGACTCCATCAAAAGGCTACTCGTCTGCAAAAGACACAACACATTTAGGAAAACCCCGTGCAGAGTGAGAATAACAATACTTAGTAAAGGACCCCCAAAATCACAAAGCAATACACAAAGTAAAGGTACAAGCAGTTCTACACCTTATATGTCTACTAAACATATAACATGGGAAACACAAACCAAATATACTCAAAACTCATACCCATAGTCTATAGACAATTCACACAACTGCATAACCCTGCTAGGGATTCATTTTGAAGATTACCCGATGCACTCATCTGGGAGAACTCACTCCACGGGTCTGATATCTCTGATGTCATCCTTCGGAGAAGTAATATCCATCGAGAAAAGCCTTGAGAGATACATACACTCATTCCAGGAGAACACACTCCTATGTGGGGAAAGATCAAATACATAGATGAAGATCACTGATAGGGCCTTGGCAGATACCATGACTCATCTGGATTCACCTGCTATGTAGAGGATCGGTGCCCACTAGGGAATAGTCATGTCGATACCTAACTATACATAGGGTCAAGAATGGATATAGGATCTCACTTTGGGCCTCTCATAGGGATACCCAACTCTTTATCATAATGTCCAGTTGAAAGGGTTCATACTCCTATGATTGGAAACAATACTTGACCTTTAGAGGTATGAAGAAAAAGGGAACTAACACAAATAAAACCTATCCAAGAAATGGTGGATAGGAAGATCCATCCATGAATTGAAAAGTACACGGTGTGTAGAAGGGTAACACATTGTGACCTCTAACCCAGGGTGTTTCCAGTGTACAACGGCTCGTGTCTCAAGGATTATCATCTAAAAGAAGGTATAAATGATGTGTAAGGGAGTGGAATGCCATGTTCCTCTATCTGGGGAGGACTCCGTGTACGCTGGCCATGTGCCCGTACACAACTTTAACCTGTGTGTGACAACCTGTGTAATAGGTACACAGATTGACCCACATAACCTGCCTCATCTAGCCATGTGGTGGAGTACATGGCGTTTACTCCACTTCATGTTCATGCATCTTCCGAGATACACAATGAGTCCATATAAGGACCCACATGCCTTGTGATGATGGTCAAACTCTGTGTTGTGCTTCCTATCACCCGGAACTCCAGTCTCCACTAGGTGGGGCCCATGTGCCATGTCTTCTTAGAGGCATGTCATTTTCTACATCACTCTCCGCACGTGCAAACCCTATCCTCTGCTACTGGTACCATGTGGCGTATTCTTCGGGACACACGTTGTGTGTTATGGAAATTTTATGAATCATAGAACTTCTTCGTTGTGCCTCTGTGATGCTCTGATCTTCGTTTTGAAGATCTGTTTACCACAAAACACCATATTTTAGGTCTCCCCAACATCCCGAAGTCATTTCTATTATTTCCAGGCCTCCGATCGGCCTTTAAAATGTTTATCAATCCACCTTCCTGAAGAACACTCAAATAATGGTCCCCCCCCCCCAATCCAAAAATATTCATCATCCACCATCATTGTCGCACCTCTGCTAGGTCATCATGGTGCCTGATTTGTGATTTGGGATTATTTCTTTTCATAACAGATGTGAAATGATCCATTGTTTGTCACCCCATAAAGAACATGAAGAACAGAGTGAAAATGAGGGGGAAGAAATCCAAAAAAAAGAGGAACAAACCTCTTTTATCATTCATCGTGACGTTGATCTTCTCCTGTTAGATGGATTAAACAGAGAGAATCAAAAAATGTGTTTCAACATAATAGATAAATCCCCAAAATCAACCCAATAAAAACCCTCTTACAAGAAACCATGATCCATGGATCAACTTGTTCATGGGTTGATCCAACTTCATCAGTTGATCGATGAACGATAAATAATTAAATAAAATTAACAGACCCCTACCTCGATTTGGTTGAAGAACTATCATCATGTCGTTTTCATTAGCGAGGATCGTCGAATCCAAGATGTGTCGATAAATCACATCATCAATGTCGCCAATGGGTTCTCCTCCAAATCTACAATCGAAAATTATAAATTCATAGTATTATACGTCTAACCCTACGAACTTTCCATAAGCATGTATTTAAAGGGAGAAATAGTTCATTGCGTAAAAAAGGAAACATTTAAAATAAATTAATTGCCAATTTATTTTATTTCCTTTAAAATTCTAAAAACTAACTTTGCAGTCGACCTGTACCAGTCATTGTTTGACCCCGCCTAAGGTAATGTAACTACTATAAACTCAACAGTGCCCTCAGGTTTCTGATCTGGGCATCCATTTAAAAGTTATTTTAATTTTACAGAATTACTGCTCGCACGCACTGTTTAAAATTTTAATTTATTTAAAATATTTATTTTGGGCACTCCTTCCCTAGGAATCGCACGTCTTCGAAGGGTCAGGTCTCAAAATAATTTCATATAATATTTAAAAATAATACATGCAAAATCCAAGACATTATAGATCATCTCTCAATAGTTAAACAAATCCTAAGGTACATCAAAGGAAATCTCAATTTTGGAATGCAATTTGGTGAAAGAAAATATCACGAGTTATATACTTTTTCATATGTAGACAGGGATAGAGATATGGTGGACCATAATTCTATAATAAGTGGTGAATTATTTATCAAGAATAAGTGTTTTTATTGGATGAGTAAGAAATAATAAATAATTTCTTGAAGCATGGGAGAGTTAGAATATATTTTAGTTATAATGACTTAGAGTCAACTTCAATGACTGAAGATACAGTTGGAAGATATCTGGAAATAAGTGATGTAACCAATAGTGATATTTTATGATAATAAAAGTGTGACCAAGATTACAAAAAATCTAGTGCAACACTCTCATACCAAGCAAATTAAGATCATATATCACTTTATTAATAGAAACATTTATCTATAAGATATCATAATGGAACATGCTGGAACAACAGAGAAAGTAGTAGATATCAGGACAAAATCATTTTCTTCACCTTTGTTTAAGAAGTATTGATTGAATCATAGTTTTTAACCACCCAACTCAGCTTGAGAAGTTTTTAAGGTTCTCCTATACCCATTGGTATCTAAAATTACATATGGTGTGCTTCATGTTTGGTAGGTCTATTTAGATTTATTTAAAATGGTTGAAATTATTGAGACATTCCATGTGGTGATGATCTATAATAGAGTTTTTTAGTAAATGGAATCTCTGACAGCCTCTTATATTCAATGGGGGTTTATGGTATGAATGTTGGGGGAGATATAATCCATTATGAATGGAATTTTTTTATAATGTTGTTGGAATATAGGGAGTTTTCTAGATTTAGGCATGACATGAGGCATGGAATTCAATCATGAAATCTTATTTTCTACACCGAGTAATGCTTTTGTAAAGTAATAATATTAAATGATTTATCTGATTAATTTTTGGACATTTTGAAGTATTTATGTAGAATTGAATTTCACTTTAGATTTCTAATAAACCAAAAGGAGGATAATGTTGGAACAAAAGTGACCTAAGATGATGATTTTTCATGTGGTTAGTTTATTGGCAATCCATTCTAGTTTGATCAAATATTTTTAACACTATGTGACATTTTTTGTACGAAAATGGGAGCATAAACGGTGTTTGTTAATGTAATTGTTTTCAATTTTTTTCCAAATTTTTTGGAATGAAAATTTTATGTTTTTTAATAAGTATAGTTATGTATTGGTGGAAAAGGAATGTAAACTACATATAACCTATGTAAAATTCATAGGGCCAATGAATAAATTAAACTAGGTAAGAAAAGACATGTAGTGTTTTTAGAAAATAAATGTTCCTCTCATATAACTTATAGGAACTGCATGGAAAGTATGTAGTTAGGAATTTTTTTTCAATGAAGATATGGGATATTTTTTAATTGAATAATCCATGAGAATTTTTTTAAAAACGTAAAATTTTGAAAATGTAACAAGTTCATATTGAAATTTCATAGTTGGATGTTCATTTAAGAGGACTGGGTGGTAATTATTTGTGGACTAAAAATGAAGTGTTACTTGAAAACCTTATAGAAGTGGTGTTGTTAAATGTGGGCGGGGGTTTTTTGGGGGAGGATCATGTAGGATAGATTATGTAGAATTCAAACCAATCAAAAAAGCGGTTTTAGTGGAATTTTGATGATTATATATTTTTTTGTGTTTGGTTCCCTCTAAATAACATGTTAATCCCATAATTATATATAGAATAGAATATTAATAAGATCTTTATTTTTTTCATAAATTTTGAGAAGTCAAACCAACCGCATAGCAAACTCATACCATATAGAAATAACAGCTCGTGAATTGAAGTTGTTTGTGATGTAAAAATGGGTACCTTGAAGCAAGATTGTGAAGTTGAATCTATTAAGTAGTTCATGAATCCCTATTCCACATTTCATTGAGTATCTCGCAAACCATAAGGCATCTTCCATAAATATATTTTATAAGTTGCAATACCACGTAGAAAAAATATGTTCATATAGCATATAATGTGGCCTGCAAAGAACATGGTGTTGTGAATAGTGTATTGAGTTACACATAGATTTTGGATGTTTTTGGATCCATCATTTTTACACGACCATATTTTGTTATTATTTAGAAGATTTATATGTTCATAGGGGCATTAAAATCTAGATACCATGATGAAAATAAGATAATACTTTCATGGAAATGTGGAACTGACATTCAAGTCATTAAAATTACTTTGACTTCAACTAATATGGTGAGAAAGAAGGATTTAATGTAGGTGATCCCATGGAGAAAGTGTGTTATCTCTAAAGAATAATTTAAAGTCAGTGTGACTAGCATAGAGTAACCATGGTTGAATAGTATAATCCATGAAAACTAGTAAATCAAATTAAATTCAATTATGACCAAAAAATCATCAATGTATTCTCATTTTACATGTACTTTATGATTAAATATATAAAAAAATTATCAATATCTATGATTTAGATCATGAATACTTTTTTTTCTGGAATTGTGATTGAATGAAACGTGTTTGTATCATTCTCTCCAACATAGGGATAAGATCATAAATAATGAAATGAAATATTTTATACCGTAATTCATCCCTTCCCTCTTAGGGTTTCTAAGGTTACAACAAGACCCCCCCCCCCAGGCTATTGATCTAGGTTCAGACGGCAAAGGCCAATCCAATATTGTTATGGGGGAAACAAATATTCTAAAGACATGAGGCTGGTCAAAGATCTTCAGTTTCACAGTACCCAACTTTGAGTTCATTTATAGACTAGTATGAACATTTCAAAAATTTAATGGGGATCAACCTGTAGACATCGTATCACCCAACCTCTCACAGCCATTATGCCATCGGAGCTGCTAAGGAGTATCCAAACTAAGACCTCCCTTAAATTATTTTGGGGAATATAATTGAGAACCATAGAACCAACCCTTATTATCTATATAAATAATATAAATACAAATATATATATATATATATATATATACAAAAATATGTTTTTATATGTAATATTTATATACATAAATCATAACTTCATTTATATTTGTATAACGTATTTAAATAATTCATTATTATAGATTCTTTTAAATAATATATTACATAATGTGTTTATATATTAATCAAATGTACAATAGAATCTTTGTATAAATAGATTTATTATATTACATATAAATACATGTGTAACATATATATTTATTTTTATATAATATATTTATGTAATATAAATTTGTATTCTATATTTGATATATATATATATATATAATATATTCATATATTTATATTGTATATAAATATATCTCATCTGTGTGTGTATCTAATTTGTATAATTTATTTATATTATGTATTTATAATATATAATGTATTAATTATTAATTTATTTATAAAATGTATTTATAAAATGTATCTATTATGGATATATTTATATAATGTGTTTATATAATTTATTTAATTAACATATTTAAATATATATTTTTGGTATATTAATATATATTTTTATAATGTATTATATTATATAATGCATTTCCAAACTATATTTTTATAAAATATTTTGATAATTTATTTTTTATAGAATTTGTACATATATTTTAGTATATATAATTTTTATATAATATATATATATATATGAATTTGGGGGCTTACATAAAAAAATAAATGTCATGTTTTAATAATGCATGAAACCTAGCTTCAATTCTAGATGAGGGAATTTCCATGGAACTATAGCAGTAATATAGCATTAGAGAAGTGTGTGTCTTGTAGCATGTACACTACTGGGGTACTTTAGAAGTGGTATTATTCACCTGATTTGTGATTTTGGGCCATGTTATTGGGCCTTCAGACCACCAATATGAGGTAGTAATGAAAAATAATTGGAACAATAAAACAACATTTTGGTACATGGAAATGCGATGGAGTATGGTAACACGTAGGTATTTTCAAGCAGCTTAAAAGAGAAATGGGTGTGTTTGTTCTTATTATTCATCCTTCTACCAACTATAATTTCTAATATAGGGTGAAGGTGTACTCTACCACAACATTATAGAAGTAATTATAATGCAATGGTTTCTAGCAGGGTAGTGATGTGTCATGATGAGTAGTTATACTGATTTCCGTGTGACTATGTGAGTGACACATCAAGACTAGCAGGTGGTACAACATGATAAAATGAAGATTTCATCAAGTGGGAATCTAGAAAGAGTTATGAGTGTAATTATGCCTATCATTTGGCCCACTATCCACACAAATTTATGTTATTGGATAGAGGGGTGACCTGCCACAACATGACAAAGAAACACAACATGATGGTTTCATCAAGGGGAGGTGTGGCATAATGATAGTCGATACATCATGATGCTTAACTATTCATCAAGGCCTATGATCCTTCTCCTTCAAGTTCATGTATTTTACATTAATTTTGTCCTTCAATCCACAAAAAACATGAACCATTTGGCTAAAATATGTCATAAAATAAGTCCAGTGAGTATTTTTCATTATTTCTATGGAAGGATGAGTCTTGATCCACATGGGTGATTAGGTGTGTAAATTTCTTTGTGAGTTTTAATCCCATATATCTAATAAAAAATATACTAATATATCTGTAATAGATAATTAAAAAACAACACACACACATATGATTTTATGTATTTCGATATTTACATAATATATATATATATATGAATGCATATATACATACACAAATAATGTATTTAACTACTATTGTTAAATTTATTTTTGAAAATTAACATAGCTTTAAAACTATCTATAATATAAGAAATTAGCATGGGTTTATAACCCCATATAACTTTTTTATATTTATTAATAATAAATGATATATTGAGCAATTATTTTATTGCAACTACTGATAAATATATAAATTGTTTATTTAAAATATTGTCAAAATTAGTATATGTTATAAACTCCCACTAATATAAGTGATTACAAGGGGTTATAGACTAATATTAATCACTTACATTAGTGGTTTTTTATAACCCCCTCTAATTTTTTTATATATTTAATAAATTGATAATATATTTAGTGATGGTCATCTGGAAACAATGCTAAATATTAATTTAGTGATGGTTTGGATAAAACCATTACTAAATTACCTGGAACAATAATTTAGAGTTAGTTGTGTATAACTCCAAAAAACTATCACTAATATATAATTTTTATATTTATTGATAGTGGTGAACTTGGAGTGATGAAATCATAAAATATCTCAAATAATTTGAGCATACTTCTAGGTGAAACAAAAAAATAGTTGGACATAGTTATAACATTAGCTACCAAAAAAGAAAATTTTGTGAAATTATAGCATTAAAAAAATTGGTCATATGTCTGAATGAGGCATAAATATTATTATTGAAAAGAAGTTATTCATCATACTCATAAAGATGTCCTTACCATTTTATAATTTTTATTTGAAAAAGAAAATTTTGTTTTATGTTTACAACGTCAAAAATAAGAAGCTTTGGGGTCTTAGACATGATCAATTCATGTTTTTAGAAAGAAAAGTTTACATATCTTAGAAGAAAATGTTACATTGTATCGTTTACTTCAAGAAATTATTAGAGATGTCTGGTGTACCCAATCAAGAAGAAATTGGAATTCTTTTAAAGACTAAATAAATTTAAAAGTATATAAGGAACTTAAATCTGGAAATACGGTTAATTGTTTGAGAAATGAAGATGATAGATAATATATAAGTGAGGAGTTAGAATTATATAAATATGATGGAATCAATTAATAATTTATAGTGTTGTTCACACCTCAACAAAATGAAGTGGATGAGTGAATGAATAGGACCATGTTTAATAGAAAAAGTTCAATGTTGAAAGCTATAAAAGTTTTTAAGATGTTTTTTATAGAATTAATGAAGATTTTATATTGTGTGATCAATCAATTTCCTTAAATAATGATAAATATAAAAACAATGATGCAAATTTGGATTGGTAAATTCGCTAATATTTTATTTATATACATTTGGAAGCCTATTATATTATTTTTTATTAAAAATAAAATTTCAAAGTTGGATTTGAGATGTTTGAATTGTATATTATCTGGATACGTTGATGGCATGGAGGGGTGTAATTTATTGGACCCATTACCCATAAACGTTTCATCAGTGGGGATTTCTTATTTAAAAAATAAAAATTTTGAATAATGATGTAATAACCTGATAAATGTTCTTATTTTTATAATGGATTTATTCCCTCTCAATAACCTTTTATTATGTTTTACAATTGAATTAGATAAAAATAATTTTACATTTCATAAGAACTTTGAATATCGTATGTTGATATAAACTAGTAAATCTAGTAAATGTAAAAGGATATAATACACATAGTAGAAACTAGGAACAATTGTTTTCATTATTTAATATAATTAAATTTAGTCCACAACAATACCCAATACCATACCAAATATTATAATGGAAAAAACAGAGGATGAATAAAGTGAAATATAAAAAAAAAATTCACCTTGATCCCATAGAATCATCTCACCCATGAACATCACAATAATAGAGGAATAGAGAGTTAGTAAGGCAATATTCCTTTTGTAAACGATATTAAAAATTGATAAAATCCAATTTAATGATGAAGTGAAACAATGATGGTGTATTTATAGTGAAATATGATCATCTAACTTTATTTATATTACAAAATATTTTTTATCATCATTATGATCATTAGTTAATAAAATAGTCGGTCATTATTATTGTTGTTTACGTAGATGCATTTCAGTGGTCATCAGGATTATTTAATAAATAAGGTTTTTATTTAAAAATATAAAATTTTATAGATTATATAATTATTTTAAGGAAATAAGTGTTATTTCTGGTCTTATAACATCATAATTAGATTATGGTTTTTTTTGGGAATTTTCTGATGAAGTAAATTTTTAGGTGAAAAGGTCAAAATTACCACTTTAGAAGCACTACACTTTTATGAAATTAATATTATATAAACATGATTAAAATTTCTATAAAAAATTTTATTTAATAAAAATTTAATTTAATAAGTATGAAAATTAAATTATAAATATTAATTTAAATTTTTAAATTTATACTTCACAAATTTTGAACCAAAAATTAGATTTTTGAAATAAAATTTATTTTTATGATTTTGTGCATTAATTGGATTGTATATAAGGTTATATTCATTTTTGGAAGCCCTATAATTTCCAACCACACTATATCACACTTTAGTAGTCCATAAAATTGTATGGAATTGATTTCACGCACAAGTGGTTACCTTATATAACAAAATAACAAATATTTAATCCTTTAAAACTGACCCCTCCTCAAGTTTAAATAACACCAATTACCTATTCTTGTCTACTAAAGATTCATTATCCATAATTTGTTTTGTCATTTTACCCCCAAAAAGATCCCTAAAAAGTTCCCTCAAGGTATCAAGGTGGCATCCTTATGTTTTAGGAAGTAAATCTTCATGGTAAGGTAACTATCCTCTTTTTTCTTCTCATTCAAGTACTTGGTTTTTATATGTCTTATTAATGTCAAATATTCATTCATTTCATGTAATTTTGATCATTCCATTACTATAAAAAAATTTACCAATTGGAAACCTCTATTCTCTCTCATTATTTCTTTTCCTAAATCCATGTTGTATCATATTATGTTGCTGAAATCATTGTAAGAAATTTTGGTTTTTTAGAAAATATTCTTATATTGTGAATTACCAAGCCTTGTATTTACCTATAATAATCTACATATAAGTCAATAAAATTTATTTATTTTTCTATTTACATATATGAAACCCAAATTTCCTTTTAATGAGTTAAAAATGATTTAATATTCAAGACTCTAAGTACCTATGTACTCAATGTTTTCATATGAAACTCATACATTATAATTATTAGGTTATTGATAAAAATGATTTATTATGATCAATGTGGATCACATTAATTAATAAATATTAATGGTGTTCCCTAATAGAGCTAAAATTCATTGAGAAAAAATTAATCTATATAGATGACATGTTTTATCATACCTGGCAGAATAACCATGGTAATTATGATTTACGAAACCCTGGTGACAAAACTCGGTTATATTCTTATAAATGTATCATTATTATGTTATAAACACATTTCTATGTTATGATTCATGTTATTTATATTATGATATTCCACATGTTAATGTGATCATTCCTTATTGATATACCACTTGGTCACATGCTAAGTATCTCCTTGTTCATTCCCTTTCTAGGATTTATCCAAACCCTTTTCTTTGATGTATGTCCCTATGATTTTATATATAGTAAAAGTAACTTAGGATGAACCTATAAATCCCATAAAATTTTAATTTAATGATACATAAACAAAAAAATCCTTAATTAATTATAACAATGGTTTAACATTACTCCGTGAAGATGAATGGAAAATAACATAGGACCTGGATTGTAAAAACATGTTTCATGGGGAACCAAATAAAAACGAAAATAGGGTACAATTTATACATAATGTAATATCTAGTGAATTATTGAAACCATTATAACACTCTTATAAATTACCAAAACATATAAGTAAGACTTCCCATGAGTAACTCATCATAATAAAAGGATTTTACTTGGTTGTAACCTCATATAAACCTAGACAAGCATCGAAAATCAACAATGCATGATCCAAAATAAAAATAAAAAAATATGAAAAATAATTATAGAAGAAAAATTAAATTAATTATCCAACAAATAACTACCTCAAAATCATCAGCTGCTACAAAATCTACAATAATAAGTGCCAAAAATATATTATTGCCCAAGTGCAAGCTATGTCTGTGACTCCCTCTCGATGACTTCCTAATACATTACTAGGCCATATTTATAGAAACTGATCTATGATTGGGATATTTATCTTCAATAATAATAATTTCTTCAAATATTCATCAATTTATAACTCAATATAGAATGATAAAAACATTGAATATTTATTGAAATACTCCTTCACTGCCCGCTCACCCTTATGATGGATCAACAATTTAATGTACATTACCACGAATATTATGGGAGAATACAAATAATTAATTTTACTATCAATTCCTTCTAACCAAAAAATTTTAGAATAAGATAATAACCATCCAAAAAGGTTGACTGGAGATTATTCAAGAAGTACAAGAATTATTTTGTTACGTCTTCTATAACTCAATTTAGAGTGTAGGATGTGACAACAATTGAAAGAACAAAAATGAGAAAAGAAATAATCCTAAGGATCATCATAAGAAAAATAATTTCCACATTCCATAAATACATTTCATGGAGGAATATTTATGTAACAAAGTCTAAAAACTGCTCAATTTTTTTCTTTTGAAGACAATCCAAATAATACCAATACCAACCAAGACATCAATCCAAAATCACCAATTCCAAAAAAACATACATTAATAATTAAATTTTATTTAATATAAACTCATTAAAATGGTTAAAAAATATCCTTTAATAATGAAAATAAACACATTTAAAACAATACACTTCCTCTGGAAAAAAATAAAACCCTCTCTATAACAATCTAAAGAATTAAAATTTAAACGTCCTTATTAAGAAATCAAAAACATTTACATAAAACCCACATTCATTTTAAAATAATTTCCAAATCACAAAAAAAATCAACAAATATTTAGTAACATTAATTAAAATCAAATTTCATTAAAAATAAATCAATATTCTTTTCATTAAAAAAACACCCCATGAAATTCCTTTCATCAAAATCAAACCATTCTAACAATCTTCTTTTTCAACATAAAAACAAACATTAAAATACATTTTTCAACAACACCAACACATAAAAAATACCTATTTGATATATATTCATTTGGTGAAACCCACTACAAGAATCATTTTAAAAATGAGGTCAAAGTTTTACTAGAGTGTAGAATTGGTTATGGGTTTTCTGATGGTTTGGTTGACCATAATATAACTATGTGACATCATTTTAAATGTTCTTATGGATTTGTTTTAAGTATCCATGTGGTTTCTCGGAATGTGGGAGTAATCCTCTAAGTTATGTATCCTTTAATACTTCACATTATAAAAAAGAAAAATCCATATAGTATCTGATATAAATCTAGGGGATAAAATTATCATAATAAAATTCAATAAGAAATCTAAATTCAATACTGAATGAATAAATACAAATGGTAACCTAGGTTTCATTATAAAATTTGTTGGGCACGTTCTTAATTATGACATAACACCCAATTCTCAAAAGTGATTTGCCTATACTACCAAGACGTGCCAAAATAAAAAGAAGTTTCCTTGATATGATTTTTTATTTAACTATACAATGTCAACCTTTGTCACTCTACTATAAGGCTGGAAGAGAAATCATGATCTCTATGTGCATGAAACTAGTTATTTGGATGTAAATACACAATTTATGAATTGTATATATAAACAAATGATATTAATAATGTAGTATAAGCAATGAACAAATTTTGTAGGGTGAGTCCACACATTATACATCCATGTATATAAATTAACATGATTAAAATAACAATCAAATCCAATAAGGAATAAAAAACACGAACATATAAATCTGTCCTAATCAATGGTAATATTCTAACTCATTTATTCAAATATGAAATATCAGCTAAACAAATAAATGCATCATGTTATAATATAATTGAAAACATAAAATACATCATCAGGCTAAATTATCCAATACATAAGCTACCTCAAATAAACCATGAATGAAAACCTATGATATATTACATCCATCTACATGTCAACCATGATAACTCACTTTATCCTTAATATCTATAAATGAACTTCATGACTAATATCAAACATGATACTATAACCTCAAATTTTGTATGAAGACATAAATTCTACATACGTGCATACATGTTTTCAGGTACGTTTTTAGATAAATTCGTCCAACGAATCAAATTACCTTTTTCTATCATCAGATATTTATGCTTTGAAGGTCCTGAAATTTCAATTGACCATTCACTTTATTGTCATAAATGATCTCCATCACCCTCTATAACTAGTTATGTTTTACATTCATGTTAATATATTCACTTGGAACCAATTTTATAATATTTGGAAACCTATTATGTATTATTCCAGATAAATTATATTCATCCTTTTATCTCTTATTAAGAGGGTGTTTTATTAAAAGTTTTTATGATGTGGGTTTATATAAAAGGGTTTTTCAAATTTCATACCCTTGATTTCCAAGATCAAGATTAAATTTTAAGTATGAAATTTAATTAAGGGATGTAGAATATAGTACCCTAAGATTTTAAAATAACAAAAATTAGATTTGTTAACATATATGAAACATGAAACCGATATTATACTAGAATGAAACACCATTATAATTTATGATATATAAATATTTTAATAATGAAAATATCTTTTATTTCTTTTTATGTGCACAACACCAAGTTAAAAAACCCAATTCCTACTAAAATACTATTATTTAAACATGACTATTATAACCAAGACGTTAAGTATGAAATTATGAAGATGAATAAATAAGTTATTAAAAAATTTTCATTTATAATTTTTTGAAAAAATTACTTTTATATCTATAAATTATTAATAAAATAATAATTAGTTGAATGAGAATTTCTTTTTTTTTTGAAAAACTATAGTTTTCAAAGAAAATGATTTCCCCACATTTTAGGCCCTTATATTAAAATTAAATTTTACCAATATTAGAAAATATATTTAAAAAAATTTACAATATTTTTTAAATAATAATATCCAAATTATCATATGGGTAATTTTAGGGACTTTTTTGAAAAGATTCATTTTACGATAAATAGTAAAAAATATTGATTTTTTATTAAAAACTTCATTTTCGATTAATGAATTTACAAGAACGATTTTTTTGTTAATATTGTTTTAAAAATAAAATTAGTTCATTTAAATATTTATTAATATAAATTGTGTAACTTTAATCAAATTTATTGTTATTTATTATATAAAAACTTTTAAAAAAATTAAATGTTTATGCTTTGAAAACCCCCTTTTCATCCCATATACGAGTTTAATTTATATTTAATTTATCCATATCCATTATATCAAATTTAAAAAATGGATTAAATATTTAGATTCAAAATAATTTATATTATCTAATAAGATAAACATAATTATTTTCCTTAATGAATAGTGAAAATAGTAAAAAGTAATTAATGCTGTTAAGGTAAAAACATGTTTATTTGGGGTCAATCTAAGAAGATAAGGATTAGAAATGTCCGAAAACATGTATGAAAAACAAATTTTTTAGAAATATTTACAAATTTTCGACTATAATTATCATAAATGGGACATTTTTTGTAATTGTTTCATGTGAAAGACATGGGTATCACATTTTCTTTTAAAAAATTCCATGTGCATCATCCCCCTCAATTTTAATAGGGAACTCCATCCCTTAACATATTGACACCTATATAGACCTATTTATATATCACACACTAAAAATTATCTTTTGAAAATCCTCATACACATTCAAGAGGTACTTTTCTTCCCATAATACCAACCCAAACTTCTTTAAGTGAACACCTAATGGAGATTTCTCTAAGACATGGAAAATGTCATAATGAATCCCTTTCATTTTGGTTATTCTTTTTAGTACATAAATTGTGTATTAAGACTTAAAATATAATTAAAATAGTATATACCCTACAGTTAGTTTTTAATATTTTTATTTCATACTATTAATCCATGTCCTCCTCCATCAAATGGGAAATAAAATCATCAATCATGTGTATGACAAACCACCGCCTTGCGAACTTATGTAACTTATTTTCCATCAACACATATTAATATTGTTTATAATGATGTATTTTAAGTTTATATATAATATTAATTATATAATTAATCCTATATATTTATAAAATCACATATAAATTCATACATTCCTTTCTATTTAAAATATTATAACACCTCACATGTGTTTGGAAGACTATCGCCTCGTGATGCGATTTGATTCATTTTTCATTTACAGTTTACATGGTATGTAATAAGGCTATATTTACTGATTATTTTTAATATATATGAAGATATATTTATTATTTAAAATTTACATACAATACAATTCCTCATCCTTACACTCGTTAAGGGAATTATATCATCTCTCGTTCATGCATATGTCCTACCATTTCCATCAAGCGATGAGATTCATTTTCCATGTAAATTAAGAATGAATTATTGTAAAAATATATCAAATGAGTTAATATTGTATTTATAACATTATTATGATTATTTATATAATGGATATATATACTATAAACAATAATTGCAACTTCCATGATAAAATACACATGAGAAAACATGAATTAACACTCTAAACTATGAATATAATGAAATATTATTAATAAATAAGTGGTAAAATGATATAAGAGGATCCTATATAGTATTATAAATACTAATATTGTTCTAGTAAATTTATAGCATTATAAAAACCGTTATACATGATTTTAATTCAGGTTTAACCAAAAGGACTCACGAGTTAAGGGATTTTGTCCCAATTTCCTTTCATTGAGGCATGTTGTAAAATTATGAACATAATTTATTTTATATGGAGCATATACACCCATTTTTACATGTAATATCATTAATAATTCTATAATAATGATATTTTAAGTATAAATTGGAATTATTTCATCAAAGAGGATTTAATATGAATATTACCAGGTTTTTAAGAATTTCATAACTCAATTTCATTTCATTGGGTTATATTACATAATTATCGCATTTGATATTGTATGTTTATGTGTGTAATGATTTTCATTATATTATGTTGTAATTCTAAATTTTTATTTGGATTTAGATTTTACCAAAAAAGTAAATCCATTTATAAATTCTCACTTCAATGTTATGATCATTGTAAGTGATTTGGTCTAAATTTACATTTCACTGAGGCATATATGTTAATATTCACATAATACATTTAATTTGGTGTATATAATTCCCCTTTTATGTTTTCAAAATGAATAACTATTTATTCATTATTATTTTTAAACATATAACCTCGATGAATTGATTGTCACTTCTCATTTCTTTTTTAATTTTATGATTATTAATTTTCTTATGAGACAATCACTTTCTTGTCATCATTTTTAATAAGAAATTAAATTTATCTAAAAAACATATTATTTATATAATTTATATTATTATTTCCAACACCATATACTATTTTTACATAAGGTATTTACTTTGAATGTTAGTTGAATATCTAGGTAAATGTCGATAAATCCATATTCTTTACTAAATATAGATATTTTATGGTAATACATATTGTTAAAGAATAAAATACACAAATTGATATATAAGGAACTATTTATCCATGGATTAATGGGTGATGTCTGATTATAGACAGCCTATTGATGCATTGGAAGTCTCGTGAGATGAATCAGTTGAAAGAATTATTTAAATGGGGTGTTTGGTATATACATACCCATGGTATTAAGAAAGCTTGTCAATATAATTTATTATTGAGGTATCATAATACTTGAGATCAGGATATTTGATAATTAATCATTTTATCTTTTGAGAATTTTGTATTTATTATTATCCATTATATCTTTATATTGATATTATCTCTGGCTACATTTCAGTCTTAGTTTATTCATTAAATGGAATGTTTATTTGGTAATTTTCATTTCCATATTGATAAATCTGTATCTATTTATGATAGTGAAGTTATTTTAGTGTAATATGTGTCTAGTTATTTACTATTCAATGATGATTATTCTTATTTGATCTTGATATCTTCCACTGTACTTATCACTTTCTGAGCATTTGAGCTGACCCTTATTTTGTTTACATTACCATGAATAAAGAAAGTGTAATAAGAATGATATGCAAGGATTTCATATAGGAAGTAATGATTTTTTTTTTGAAAAAAAATCATGTTGTAGTTTGTGTTTTCAAATGTAATATGGGATTCATGAATGTATTTAGTTTACCAAGTTTAGAAAACTATTTTATTCTTTGTAACTACATCACTTATATCTAGTGCCAATGTAAAAAATTAACCACTAACTATATTACACTGAAGTTGGGTACTTTACATGTTCAGTTATTACTCATAAAGGTTTAATTGTAATGAAATGATTTCATTAGTTTGAATAAATAAAGTCATAAGATATGAATTTTCAACTTAAATATTGGCCACACTACCCTTTTTTACAACACAATCAACTAAGAAAGAAATTATAATATTTTTTATAAACCAATAAATGTTAAATATTAAATATTTTATGGTATGTGAAAAATTATAATACCCCATAAAAAGTTGGATCGATAACCAAAGATGGGTAAATATTTCACAATTTTGACACATAAATGGTGTACCCATAACTAATTAGTGATTTATTTAAGTTAAATAACATTAGATGTTTTTTAGGATCATTGTACTCTAAAATTATATTAGAAGTTATAGATATTAAAAATGATAACTTTAATTATTCATTCCTAGATAATTAACAAATTTTAGAAGCATGTTCTCTAATTTACATTTTTGTTTAAACCTAAAGGGAAATCAACGATTTAAATTTTATACAAAAACATTGATTACATGGTCTAAAATATTAGAATGTATAAATATATAGGATTATATAATAAAACCTAAATCACATACTGGAACTAATCAATTTATCATAAATAATTTGAACCATAATTTGAAACTATATATGTAACTTAGAAATTCAAATGACGCATTAAACTATGTTTCTATAAAAAATAATTTTAATTCATTATCCAATGTATCCTTTTGAAATATTTTATTCATATATTTTTTAAAAATAGACATTTTATTTTATTTTATTAAGAATGATATTGGTGAAAAAATCCAAAGGTTTTCCAAATGTATTCCATATGCCTTAAAACCTACTACTATTCACATAGCATAGAAAAACGATCCACTATTATCCAACAACATCATAGTAGCCCCTAAAAATGAAAAACAAATCTACAGTCATCACAAAAAAAATAAGCATAATAATCAAAATTATAATATTTAAAACCAAAAATAATTCTATCTAAAACGTAGGTGGTAGACCAAAATAGTTATACCAATCAGTAATCAAGATAAAAACATAATAAAATTTGACATAAAATTTCCCAAATCAAGGTCTAAAATCATGAAACCCCTCTGGAAATACCTACACACACAATAACCATCAACCTAGTGAGTGGGATATTTGAATTCAACCTTTTGGTTCTTCAATATGAAGATCATAGAAATAATAAAATATTCATAATGGATTTGACATGAATATCATTAAATCCCAATTTTATAGAATCCATTATTCCAATAGAAGAAGAAAAAAAACAAGATAAAGAGGGATTATAAGTGAATGATGGTCCAACCTATACATATACTTGAATAAGATAGCCTAAATCATGGAAAATATTCAATATAGGTGATGATATCATGATGAAAGGAGTAGGGGATCACTAGAAGTGAAATCCCTAAAGACAAAATTAGGGGAGTGGGAGGTTAGAGAGAGTTTAAAGATAGAAAGAGATAAATTAAAAAATATATCTTTTATTTAAAATTTAATAAAATTATACAAAGGAGGTCATCATAGTTCTAGTTGAACCCCACTAAAATGAATTTGGTAATCTAGTGGATATATATCCAACGGTTAACCATAAAATTTCTAGTATACCTCAACTAGACTTTCATAAGTTCAAAAAACAAAAAACTCCTTTTAATTTCTTCTATCATCCATCTAAAATTCACTTTTGGACTTTCCTCCTATATAAATCAATTTTAAATGTATAATTCTATAACACACTTCATATAGATCTTCAATCTCTAGCTAAACCAAAATTTAAAACGTGATCATTTTTTGATGATATTTTAATTGGAACCTCAGATCACTATAGCTCATACACGGGTCTTTTCAATTTATTTATAAAAAAACCATAATATCTCAAAATATTCAATCCATAATCTCTATATAAAAATCTAAATATTACGATCATAGTATATGATGTGGGTATTGAGAGAATTTTTATCACTTTATCATGAGAAAACCATCCAAAAATTCAATAAAATAAATCATTATATCATTATATCATTATATAATTACATAATTGTACATGATTCTTGTTTCCATTGCTTCTAACCCAATTTAACATACTAAGGTATCAACCATTAATCACAAAAATGAGTTATTATAACGAATATGTCAGTAACCCACACAGTTTGTATACTCATTAATTTTGACAAAATAAACTAGAGTTCCTTAGTAATTTTTTTGATAAACTTTCCCATATAAGACACATATGTGTCTAACGGCATGTTAAAACCTAATGATATAATAAAACTATTTCATTTCCTAGAATCCTGGTATGATAACTCCCCATGATAGCATCCAAAACGTTATGGGCTAGAAACCAACAATAAAGAACCCCCAAAATGATGGGAGGTAATGACTTTATATATAACACGTCACTGTCTATCACGAAACATCATCCATTATAACATAAATTAAACATGAACAACGTGATATAAAATATTCCAATATGAAAAATATCTTCACAATAAAATATGAGGTCAGGAAGAGTGACACTAATAATTGGTACACATCGTTGAAAAATGTAACAATTAATACTGATAGCACGATGGTGGAATCATAATGAATTGTCTAATCTAATAGATAATATATAACCCAACACTCTAGAGCCTATAATATTACCCAACAATCACATCTACTGATCTAAATGAATAGAATATTGTAAAATGAATGAGTGGACATATTTGTGTGATTAATAATATTTTATATAATTTTCCCCATCAATGAGTTGACCTAATTAACAACCAGTGTACATATGTATCATCAACATAAAAAATCCTGATAAACCTGAGAACTCAACACATTACCATCAATCATAATGATATTCAATATATAACCTTATCAATACACTCATAGATCACTCACATTTCACTTACTAAATAATATAATTTAATTATGTATACCATATCCATGATTTGATTAGAATATGAATAGGGTTTATGTGAAATACATTATGGAATAGTGTCACTAGTGTTAGGTCTTAGTGTGTGGAAATAATGACTAGAGGGGGATAGTAATTTTAAAAACATAAATAAAATATAATTACTAGATTATCAGATTGATTAAATAGGGATAATAGTGAATTGGAAATTAAATAAATAACAAAATATTTTTTATATAGTAGTTCAGATCACCAAGATCATATTTTACACTTTAGTATCCTTTTACTGTAGAGGAGACAGATATTTACTAGTTCTTTACTTTTGATAAAAATTATTAACCCAATTTAAAAAAATGTACATTTTTCTCACATGGTAGTATAACCTCTGCCTTTTTAAGGTGTCACAACTAACATATTATTCTTCTAGGACTCACAACTTCACTATCTTATTATATATATGAAATAGCCTGATATGATATCTTTTGGATATGAAAAGTGTAAAGCAACACTAGACAACTAACAGTGGATGGGAAGCGATACAAAAATGGAAAAAAAATAAATTTATGAAAGTATTTCCTTATATGATGTTGTAATTAAAAGTATCTCAAGATATATGATCACATTATTAGTGGATGATTGAAACCATTAATACCTTCATGATTGTAAAAATGTAATTGTATTAATTGACATATATCATAAGAAGTTGTTTTTTTATATCACTATAATTTTATCAATCATCATTATCAAAAATATATTACTTAAATAATATTATTCAAGATTATTTAAGTGCATCATTTATTCATATAATAAAAGATAATTATTCCATTAAATCTATAGTTCATTGAGAGATTATTCATATAATAAATGAATGAAATTTTATAAAAATAAAAGTCACTTAAAATAAACCAGTTACATTAATTTTTATTAATAGGACCATACAAATAGATTCTACAGACATTAAATATTGAATGGAATAACACCATAAAATATTTAGCATGATCACAATTATAGAAATGTTCATTTCATATTTATAATGATTTAAAAATATATGAAAAAACATGTAGTTTATGAGAATATAAAAAATTCACAAAAAAGAGTATCATACAATAATATACTGTATGGGTATATTTTTTTTGAAAATTATTCTGAGAAATAATTAAATACTATAAATTTATATTTCAATAAAAAATAATTAATTTTTTATTCACTTCCAGTAAATAAAATAATATAACTATTATAATTTGGGAAATAATTGTTTTAAACTAACGGTAAATAAAAATAAACTTACTGGTAGAAATTGGTTTCTACCACAGTGTTGATTTACCATTCGGTAAGATCTAACATTTGGTCATATACTATTCATTATGTTCTACCTTTTGATGATATGCCATTTTTTATCTACCATTCAGTATGATCTACCATTTTGATATACATTTCTGGGATCTACTAATTTGTATAGTCAACCATTCATTTTGAAGGAAAATATTTTATAGAGATTGAGATATTATTGGGTAGGTAAACTACTATTCAAAAGAAGAATGTAGGGTGGTTCTACCATCAGTATGGAAGAGATGCACTGATACCATGGGGAATAGATGAAGAAAAATCTACCATTGAGAAATATCATAAATACAATGCATGCAAATATTACTGGAATAAAGATACTATTGAGGTAGGAACAATGATTGACCATTTCTGGAAGGGATTTCAGAGCTTCAATCGTGGGATCTACTATAGAAAATGATATTCTATTCGAATGGTAGATAGTTTTTCAATGATTTAAAATGGTTCTCTATCTTGATATCATTTTATTTTAAAACACTAATGCATCAATATGTATTGGATTCTTGAACTTCCTTCAAAAAAATTGTTTTTAATCAAAAAATATTGACATTCAAAAAAATTACATATATGGAAACATTGTTACATGAACAATACGATAACCTTTTTCACCTATTGATCACAGATCTCCCATGGATACCTTTCTTTGATCATTGGTGGTATGGACAAACATAGGATGGATGGAACACTATTGAAGTTTAGGAGGATGAAGAAGATGGGTCATTAAAAACTCATAAGGTGTGGGAGATTAAATGACTCTGATAGATGAGATAGGATGGGTGAAAATATATTCATATCATTTAATATCGAGAAATAATGACTAATCCCTCTTTTTTCCAACATTAGAATATTTCAAGAACTATATTTAGGTATAACAACAAATGTATTATGAAAACACTGAAAACAGATATATGTGATTTTTATCCTTTAGATATTACACACACTTGGCCCTTAGGTTCTAGAAGTGACCCACACCTTCCCACCAGCCATGACTTTTAGGTGCACTATGTATCTATACTTCTTCTGCATATACACTATTTATCTATTCACACATGCCTCCTTGGATGATTCCTTGGGTTTATCTCTGAAGAGTTTCACCCTTGGGTTCCCTATCAGTGGACGATGGTTTTAGCCCTTTTTTGATAATCAAGGATGTCATATTTTTCAGTATTAAAAATAAAAATTAATAAAAATAGTATTTATTTAATCGAATAAATAAAATTTCAAAACTATAATTTTACTTTTTAAATTCTTTAAAAATCATAAATAAAAAAAATAATTAAATCAATTATAATAAAAGATTTTAATTTATAAAAACATAGAAAATCTCATAGAAAATGACTATGTACCCATAGAATAATTGGGAATGCCTCTTATCAGAGAGGATACCTTGGATATAACCCTAGATATACATTCATACTATATCTGTGGTGTTGAATCTCATCCACCCCACATTTGTATGATAGTTGAAAAATAAAAATAACACCTTATTATATAAAAATAACATCATTACCTTATATCACATCATAGTTTTTCTCACATAATTATTCACACTAGATTTATCATCCAATGTTGATTGAAGAATACACAACTTCACCAATCTAGTATGAGAGATACTATAAGAATACACATATCTATTGATATCCTTCTGAATAATAGGACTGCCTCAAACACAAAACTATTGGTGAAAGGAGTATATATTCAGTTCATTGTCCCAAACTCAATTATAGAGATATGGGATTCAAATAGTGTAAACATGTTGGTGCATTATCACCCATGGAAATCCCTTGTGTTGTTTATAATGACTAACCTAACACTATCGATGATTGGGAAAAAATACACACAAAAGTTATTGCTAAATCCTACCTAGAGTAGTCAATGAGAAGGATAAATTACATCATTTCACTCTAAAATTTTATAGATGGTTAGTGTATAGGAAAACACTATAGTTCTCAATAAAAAAAATTATTTACCAAAAACTATACTGAAACACATACTAATAAGATGAGTAGTTAAGGAAATCACTTTACTCAAATCAATAATCTCATTTCTAAATTACATAATATTTTCTACATAGTGATCCAAATCCACTGAGTTTTACTCAATATATTCTTCTACACTCATTAATTGTATGAAAAATGTGTACTGTTGAATTATTTAGTTCATCATATAAAATAAATAATTGTATCATCATCCTCACTTTGTGTCACATCCAACTCACGTAATGTGACATAATATACTATCATTACTTATTTCAAAAATATGATAGATTATTTCAATATTTATCAAAATAATTCTACTACATTAATAATTATTGTTCATATTATCATTCTTAATTACTCTATTATGATTCTTAAGACAACCATCTTATATAATTGTAAACATTCTAATAAAATTATTCTATTATATATAGTTTATATTATTAACCATTTTTATGTCCACTTCTATTTTGAACATTAATAAATTATAATAATAGCTTTTAAACCAATATTAAATAAACCATAATTTTATAACACCTTAATTTTAATTAATAGTTTTCCTTAAATATAAAAATTTCAATTTTCAATCCCACTATTTTTAGTTATTAAAACAAAATTTTCAATTTTTCACTTTTCTAAACAAATTACATGTCACTATAGTAATTAAATCACATCAATCTTTCATTATTTATAAATACCATAAATAAAATGATAATCCAATTTTATTTCCATAATCTATTTTAGTATTGAATCATTATTCACATCCTTTATAAGTTCCTGACCTTAAACATTTCATAATCTTGAGTTAAGTCAGCAATTTAACTTTATCTTGCATTTAGGATCTTATAAAGTTTAGAGCATTAGAGAATTACGCCACAAATCATACATAACAACTTAAATATTATATGTAGACACTTATAATAACTATCCATTTTCATTATAAAAAATTCAATTTTAAAAAGAAATATGGTTTTGTTTTATAGAATAGTTTTTCCTTTATCCAAACCATGGATCTATTTTCCTTTAAATCATCTGTAATAAAATTAAAAACATGGGATGAGTGTAAAATCATAGCAAGGGATACATAAATAAGGAAACATTAAAGTCTTAAAAAACATATAAAACTTGAATACATTATCAGAAAGTATTATTCTTCACATTTATGAAGTAGAAAATACACATTACAGAATATAAGCTCATTGCTTGTCACTTTTTCTACTAAAAATATCACCTTAAACCCATATAAATCACAAATAAAATATAAAGGTAACTTGTTATGTAAATAAAATTAAATGAAATAACCATTCAGTCGACTTCAATACTTATCAATCAATGGAATACCCATATGGATGACTACCATAACCAATGCATTGAAGGTTCTAACGTAACCACCCATCCATGGTTTATCATGGAACCACCAATTTTGGTTTATCCCATAACCATCAATATTTTATTTATACCATAACCATCCTTCAAATGTCCATGTACCATTATAAAATACTAAAAGATAAAATATTGCAATTATCAATATTTCACTCATAAAATTTCAATTATAACAATAAGAAATCATTTCAAGATATTGAAAGAGAAAATTAAGTTTGAAAACCATTTTAAATACCAAAACACAAATCCTTTAATTTTTTTAACCTATATAGGAATCCAAATATCAAATAATGGTTAGGAAAGTGAAGAAGTCATTATAACTATATACGTTAAAAAAATATTTTTTTCGTTTAGTGAAAAGTATCATATAAAAATATTCCATTTTAAAAATCATTGAATCAAATTAAATTTAAAGGGTTTACTACACACTATATAAAAGAAAGAGTTCTATTTTATAAAAATATTCCTCAATGAAATGATATTGAGACAAAGCCCCTTACAAAGATCATATCATTAGATTAAGGATAAATAAATGAAATAAAAATTTGTGCCAAGTATAAAAACACCCAATATAATTTGATATTCATAGTAAAATAATCATATGTAATTCACACATATTATTGTAAATCCAAAACCCATGAAATGTATTTTTATCTAAATGAATATAAATTTAGTTAAGGTTTACCTTATCTTGATTCTAACTTACCTCAAACATTACTTATTTTCGTGAATAAAAAACATAAGTTAATTTAAACTTTCTTGAGAACCATTTTCATTTTTATAATTCCTTTTATTCCACTTATTTCCATTTTACAAAAATTAAAAAATTATTTATGTTTATATCAGATTTTTGGTTGATATTTGGCAATTGAGTTGAATGTGAACTTGTTTTGATGTGAATTGCCCAGGTTGTCAAAAGTAAAACATCTACAGAATATTAATCATGATTTAAATATAATATACGAATAGTGTATATATATATATATGTATATTTAGAAAATCCAAAATTATTGGAGATAAGAAATGAAATTCACCGTTTCTGGAGACGGTAAGCCATACATGCGCATGAAGACTACTTTAATTTTTTCCATATTAAAAGAATGATAATTAAATGAAGTAAATTTATATTTGAATACCAGTATTATATTAATATCATGTATGTCTCTTATTTTTAATAAACCCATCATTTATACATTCCATGTATAGAGGTTACAAGTCATATCGCTTTGAGGGGGCTACAACCCACACTTCCTCAAATAAAAGTATCGTATTTGCACAACATGGAAATGATAAAGGTATTTTTAAATTAAAATTTCAGAAAAATAGAGACAATATAAATATAACATATATCATATGTAAAAATATTTTCTCATATAATGGCCATGGTCAAAGGTGGTATAGAAAAATTGAACAATCATCCTTTCATGAGGTAGTAGCTCGCACTACACAAAAATAATATGTTCATTACCCCTTAAATGGAGATGTGTGTAAGTGCTGATAGAAAAAATAGAATAAAAAAATAATAGTATATTTAGGAAGATTTTGTTTTTATGTAATCATATAATAAGATATGTTTAGGGAGTGGAAAATGGAACTAAATCTAAAAAGTATGAGATAAGGTGTTGCCTCTTAATAGGTTAACTTATTTTGGTTTATAAAAAAAGGATTTTATGAGATGCTTCAATCCATAGGTGATGCTTCTAGGATTATGGGAGAGTTTTTGGGAATAATTTTGGGTAGGTATTGTCAGAACCAAATTGTTCTTGATGTGTGAATATTAGATAAGAGAGGGTATATTTTTATTGGAGAGGAAAGGGTAACCGTTTGAGACTCTTAAGTTTTTAAAATAATATAAATTAATGTTTAATTCAAAAGGATAAAATATGAGATATTTAAAAGATAATATAAGTGTAGATCCAAATCCGATCATTAAATAATTTTTAGACACGTTTTTATTTTATTTTTAACCTTATCTTTTCGGTTTTCCCTTAATTATTCTCTTTGTAATTTTAAAATATTTATAGGATTTTAATTTATTTAATAAATTACAATCTTAATAAAACATCATTTATGTCAATTTTTACACTATTCATTTTATTTAATTTAAATAAAATCCAAAAAGAGAGATAACTTTGAAAAAAATAATTTAATAGTCTTATATCTTGTCATATTTACTTATTAAAATCTTTTATGACATATGTTATGTCAAATAATATTTATTTCACTATTAATAATATCAATCATGGGATTCCTCTGTTAATAACCCAGTCCCTGAATAATCATTATGTGAATTAAATTTCATTATTTAAGTTATAAAAATTATAAATAAAATAACATGATGTAGTAAATATTTTTATCCTTATCATTAATATTTATAGGGTAAGATATAACTTATATATTCCCATTTTAAAATTGATTTAGTAAGAAGATATATGTTTATAACATATTTTTCTTTACTTCAAATTAAAAGTTATAAATGTCATCATCACACCCACGTGGCATCCAAAGGACAATTTTTCGTCCCATGTGTTTTATTCATTGTAAATATCTCATCCAATGTGATTAGGACACATGTTAGGGTATTTTTATATTATTATAATACTGTTTTATACCATTATTTACTTGATTTTTTCTTCAACAACAGTAAATAAAAATAATTACTAAAATAACTATTCATCATGTATAAAAATAAAATAGACCTATTTAAATAATTCATACCTTATAATTTGAAATATGGAATCCATTTTTTCAAATTAAAAATAAAGAATATTTTCTAATTATTTTAAAATTATTTTCTGTTATCAAAATGAGAAAACGTGGTTTGAAAATTATAAACCATCAGAAGAACGACATGTGTTTATATCTAGTTTCAATGTGAAATTACCTCAAATTAACAAAATTGGATTAAATGATAAAATATTAATAAAATTAAACTTTAAAACTAGTTAAAAGGACAACATAACTATATAAATCAATTAGATGAAAATGCATTTTGGAATTAAAATGCAATATTTTTCACTATACATTAAAATATGAATTTCGTTAGAAAAATACAATAATTTAAACCTAAGTAAATTTTGTTGTATATATATCAAATAAGAAGTTTATTTTGTCAAATATAACTTATAAAAGTTTCAAAAACTAGATTTCAAATTGGTTCTCCATCAAAATAAGTTAAAAATACATTTTTTGATAAATAATTATTTAATTCAAATATTTGAGGTTGTTCTTATATCAAGGCTATAAAATATATAATTATAATTTTAAATATTACATTTAATATATTAAATATATATTTCATTAATAAAATCAATCAATATTGGTTTTATTATTTTAAAAATTCACTTATTTTCATTCAAATAGTTTTTCGAAAAACATTTCTTTTTTAAAAAAGGGTTCTATTTTTAATTATAAATATTTTTTCACAAAATAATTTACTATATACATGTCTAAAAAATATTTTAATAAACCAATTAATAATTTTAAATTCCCACCAACACAATTTCTAGGTTTTAACTGCAATTTAAAATTATAATATTAATAATGTATTATTTTTTGGTATAACTCACTCGTCTGTGCAACGTAGGACTTTTGGGAAACCCGTCATTTCATGTGAATTATGACATCGAAAAAGAACCCCATTTAATATAAAATTAATATATTATTCATAAATTATAATATAAATTAATAATACTTATTATAATTATATATAATGTTACATCCTTTCTACCTTTTTGGAAATTTCATCCTCACAATTTTACAATTGTGCTCTATAACTTCATTGAAATCCCACATCGGAAAAAGAGTCAATAAAACCACCACTTTAAAATTAATAAAGTTAAGTAAAATTTTTAAATGAGTTTTCATGTATGAAAACGTGGATATGGAAAAAAACTAACTCTCATAGACTAATAGAGAGTGATAAAGAACTTGATCAGTGAACGTTAACCATCATAAAACAATAAATTTGTTGATGGGTAAATGAATATTGATAAAAGCAATGGTAAAAACAAATTTCATCATGATCCTTTTAATAGAGTTGATAAATTTTGTTACTAGTGAGACTAAGAATATAAGTAAATATACTTACCTGACAAGTAGTGTTTCATCCTTTAATCAATTTCCTCCACAATCTCATCTTTTTCTCCAAATGATGAGTATTAAAGATGAATCAAAATATATAGAATCACATAATCTACAAAAGATTAATTTCCCATTTATTATTACATTACACATTAACCAAACCAAAATGGTTAGTGCATGATCAGATAATTCCCCCAAAAATTATAGTCCCTTATAAAGATTAGAACTACTTTTAATCCCTAAAATTCAATAGTAATACCCAAATTTCAACATAAACCATTAAAAAAATAATTTTCCTTAAGATTCTTCAAAATAATCCAACTAATAATTAATCCCAAAACTCATAAGAATTTTATCACATTTACTTCTATGATAAATTGTAACTTATATATCTAAATAAAATCAATCACTCTTAAAGTATCCAACTAAAAACGTATTTAACCGAATCCCATATTCTCCATGATAGGATAATAATTTCCATAAATAAAATAATTATCTATAATTCAATAATTAAAATCATATATTATTAAATAATATAATTCAACCATCACTCCTCAATTAAAATCCCATAGTGTTCTATTTATCTTTTTCAAATAAAGCTCCAAAAATTGTGAATGCCTTCTAAAGTAAGATATATCACAAAATCCCCAAATCATTCTCCAATACCAAGAATTTCCATTTGATAAAATTTAAGTTCTAAAAATCAACTTAATAATATTCCATAAACTATTATAACTAAAAATAAAAATTCTTACAAACCAGGTACTTCACGTAGTCTAGTGGTAGGCGATAAAGCCTTGTTGCACTTAGGTTGTCAGTTCGATTTCTACAACCTTATCAGGCGTGAAGGGTTGTCACATGGTCCATCTGTTGTCCTTTTTCAAAAACTATATAATTTTATAACATTAGAAAATATATTATAAATACCTCAAAACAAACATATCATGTTTTAACAGAAAAATTTATTTCATACCCCACATTTTTCATCCCAAAAAATAATAACCCATAATATCCACAAAGGTAAATGTCTCCAAAAATACCATTAGTAACCTTAATATTTCAGATCATAAATCCTAAAAATGGGTTTTCAATAAAATGAAAATATGATCAAACATAAAATTATAAACTAGTGATGATATCCTTGACACTTAAGAAAACATCATAATCTCCGAAATTGTCTAAACCATCCTCCCATACCAAGTATATAGCCCCAACCTTAAAAATTACATAATCATGAATTATATCAATTATTTAACATTATTATTCATTGAGGATCTTTTAATGTTTAGTGATTTAGAGAATAAGTCCAAAATGCATACATATCATCTTTAATTTTATAATTATAAACATCTACTCACTATCTATTTTTTCATAAAATAAAAACATTTAAAAATAATCGTGGTTTTGTTTCATAGCATAACTTCTCATTGATCCTTGCCTTGAATCTATTATCCTTTAAATCCTGTCAAAAACATTTCAAACATGGGATGATTATAAAAATGCAGTAAGGAATACACAAATAAGTAAAAAAAAATTTAATTTAAAAAAAATGTAAAGCATGAATACTTTATCATAACGTAATATTTTTCACTTTCAATATGAAGAAACTAAAATTCACTAAATATAATCTCATTTCCTGCCATTTTTTGTGATCCAAATATCACCTTAATCCCATATAAATCACATATAACATATAATGATAACATGGTACATAATAATACTTAAATGTACTATACATATGGTATACTTCCACACCTATCACTAAATAGAATAGCCATACAGCCGACTTCCATACCTAATGTAGCAGAGGTTATAACATAACAACCTATCCTTGGTTTGCCACGAAACCAACCATATTTGGTTTATCACTTAACCACCCATTTTTGGTTTATCATGAAACCATCTATCAAATTCCCATATACCAATATATAACCATAAAACTTAAATAATTCTAATTATTAACATTTCACCCATAAAATTTCATTTTCAATCACAAGAAATCATTTCAAGATATTAAAATAGACAATACTATTTCAAAACCATTTTCAATATCAAAAAACCAAAAAAGGGAATAATGGATTTTTTTCCTTCTAAAAAATATTAATGTTTATAGAGGATTCTAAATATCAAATAATGATTATAGTGTCAGAGAAGTCATTTTCGCCTCATACATTAAAAAAATTCCTTTTGTCGTTTAGTGAAAGTATTCATATAATAATATTCCCTTTTGAAACCCATGGAAGTAAATTAAAATTCAAAGGGTTGATTGTAAACTATTTGAAAGAAATACTATATTATCAAAATATTTTACAATGAAAGGATATTGAGATGAAGTCCCTTATAAATATCTTATAATTAAAGTAAGGATAAATCAATGAAATAAATATGTGTGAAAAAATAAATAAACCCAATATAAGTGGATATTAATTTAAAAATAGTCCAAGGTCATTCACATATATTATTGGAAAAACAAAACCAATGACATGGATATTTAACTCGATTAATGGAAATTAAGATAAGATTTATCTTACCTTGAGTTCGACTTGTCTTGAACGTTATTTATTTTTCGGAATAATAAACGTAGATTAATTTATAATTCCATAAGATCATTTTTCATTTTTATTATTCCTTTTATATCACATATTACAATTTTATAAAAATTATATACTTATTTAAGTTCATATTGGATGTTTTGTTGATATTTGGTTCTTGAGTCGAAAATGAAATTGTTTTTATTGAAAATTTCCATGTGGTAAAAAGTCCATTATCTCCAGAATAGTAACCATGATTTAAATATCATATATATCCTGTAAATAAATTTATTTATAATATTCATAATATTTTGATATTATAAATGAAATACATAGTTCATGGGGATGATATGGCGTATGTACGCATGGATGCTAATTTCATTTCATTGTCATATTAAAATAATAGTAATTAAATGATATAAATGTATATTATAATACTATTATTATATTAATTTAATTTATTTCCCATAGTTTTAATAAACCCATTTTTTATACAATCCATGTAGAGAAGAAACAATTCATATCGCTTGGTGGGGGAGGTAGTCTACATTCTCTAAAAAAAATTATCGTATTCACACAAAATTAAAAGCATAAAGGTATGTCTTTAATTAAAATTATAGAAGTAACAATAAAAAATATAACATATATATTATGTAAAAATAGTTTTCATTATAATGCCCACCAATAGAGGTGATATGGAAGAATTGAACAATCATCGTTTCATGAGGCAGTAGTTCGTCGTACATAGAAACACTATGTTTGTAACCCCTTAAATAATGGTGTGTATAGGTGTATATTTTAAACATATCATAACAAAACCCTTGTATATTTAGGATACTATTTTTTTATTTAATATTAGATTAAGAAATGTTTTGGGAGTGGAGAATGGGAATGAAACTAAAAAGAATGACAGAAGTTGTTACCTCTTAATCGAGTTACTTCTACTAGGAATGGTCCTCACACATCAGTGTGCACCAATCCTAGAAGCTCTATGGCCCTTTCACCCTATCCACCGAAAGGCGGCTTGATCATTTTACATTATAAACAAGCATTAAATCTATCAATTGGATTTAGCTCAGTAGAGTCTAAATATCCATCTTGGTATATCTTTGTCAAATGCTTCCCATTTACATGACCGGGGTGGTGATGTGAAAACTAGGTTGTGTATGAGTCATGTGAGATTGTTTTGTTATCGATTTCCAACACATGGTTTTCATAATTTAATACATAAAACCATTATTTAAATGTTTCACACTATAACATACATTGTTCTTATAAAAGAATCAACCCTTATTTCCATACATGAAAATAAATTCATCTATATCAAAACATGATACATAAATTATGTTTTTGGTAACACTAGGCACATAATAATAGTTATGTAAAATTAAAATCATCCCAGTTGGCAATGAGTGGTGGTAATCACCAATGGATAATGCAGCCGGCCTCACGCCATTGGAAGCTTGAAGATCCACCTCTCCATTGGATATACTTCTAAATCTACTTACTTCCTGTATTTGAATAAAAATGTGATCCCCATATGCTGTGTCTAATACCCGAATGTGTAGAAATGGAAAGATTACACTAGATAATGAATGCACCTTTAGCATCCTCGTGCTTCTGGGTGCACCTACTCTTCCAGTGTCCTTGATTTCCACATGAAAAACATACATCCCCCATTCCTTGCCCTACCTTTAGATATTATCCTTCTTGGAGGGACGGTTCTCAGGGTCTTAAGGCCGTTTATAAGTCCTTGTACCCTTTTCCTTGTTCTTATTTTTCTTATTCACTATATGGACTGTGGGTTTTTCATGCCCCATGTACTTATATACCTATAGAATCATGTTCATAAGTTCTGATAGACTGTTCTCAATGTTTCTCATGTTATAGTTGATAATAAATCTAGAGAAGGTCTTGGGCAGTGATGATAGGATAAGATATGTATGCAAATCATTTGGGAACATAATCCCTTATATGTCCAAGCGTTCAATGTTGCCAATAAGATTGACTACATGAGGCCCAGATGGTGTGGAATCTCCATGATTAGTTTTAAACAAAGCATTAGAGATCTCATATCTCTTCTTTCTCTCCTTCTCTTGATAAGGATTCTTAAGATGAGACATTATTCTATACACGTCCACGTTTTCATGTTTCTTTAAGAGCTCATTTGACATGGCCGATAACATGAAACACTAGACATCTATGGATTCATCCATATGTTTTACATACATAGATAGTTTATAATCACTAGCCTCTTATCTAGGCACAACTGTAATAGACACTTCCAGCACATACAATTTCTTCTCGTGGTGAAGGATGACGTGGAAACGCCTCAGCCACTCTTGGAAATTGGTGTCGGTGAGAAGGTTTTCCTTATCAAGTATGGTTTTCAATGATATTATTGACGTCTTTTTTTCATTTCTATAAATTAAGTTGAGAAAACTTTTAGTGCTTTATTATGAAAAAACTAAGACAAATAAATAAATTAATACTTATTGGCCTCCCACTATTTTATTGAAATCCAATATCCCTTACCACTGACTTCAAAAAATACTATTGCCTGAATATTATAGTGTAAATGATCCATATTTCCCTTCGTATTACCCCAACTAGGGTTGGTAAATCAACTTTGAGGGTTTTAGGTAGGCATTCCAAATGCCAGCTGCATTAACTCATAGCTCCATGATCCGCTAAGTGGACACCCCAATCCTGAAATCATTTTATTTTGAATTTCCTTAACCTTTTCTTCTTGGTCACACCAAGTCCTACTATGGAAGTCAACCCTTGATGCAAATCAAGTCAAGTCAACCAAAAACCTTGAATTATAGTTCACCGATAACTGAAAGCACCCCAACTATGGTTGGTCAAAAACTTTTAACTATGGTTTGATTCTAACCAAGATTATGGAAGGCTATACCGACTTGATATTTTCTATGAGGGATTTTATCCTTATATGTAAATTTTCATTTTATTATATTTTATTACATAATTTTTAATATTAGGTGTGATATTATTAAGTGATTCACCATGTCTAAGATAATATTTATGCATAATCCAGTCTTATTTTAGTTCCATCTTGCATGCTTGTTTAATTCATTAATTGTGGGATCATAACAACACATGCACAATAAATAAACCATGCAACTTACAGAAATAAAATAAATGGTACGATCAAGATCTTGTTCTATTGGTCAGTTTATCTAGTAGTGGATAAACTAACCCAAGAATTAGGGGAGAAAAACATTAAACCTTTTGGCTTCATGTTTACAGCTTTCCACCTGTCCACCTTTGTATCTACTTGGTTTTGTTTCACCATGGATCCTAACATGAGCTGCCTCCACTAGCATGGGAGCTCCATCCATTACATATGATTTTATCTCACATGCAGGTGAGGAGTAAAAAGGTGTTTTACATAAATGAAACCTTGGGCACGCTGGCCCTACATATTAATGAGGAGTAGGCTCGCAAGCCAACAAATTTATTTTAAATAAATTAATTAAATGAAACCATTGACATAAAAAGGTCTTGGTCGAGCTCATGATCATCTATACATTCAATTATATTTATTCATAAATAAAACTATCATTCAATTCTTTATTTGTTCATGTTTAAGAAAAATCATGCTCGAATCAATAAATTGTCTTTAATTAATGAATCCTTTTATCTTAAACCCTTTTTCTGAATTTCCTTGAGATTATCATCATTCATAATTTTAAACAAATAAATTCATTTAAAATTATCTTTGTACGTAACTTATACCTTGGAGGAAACCAGGTGAATTCTCCTTCCTAACTACCCAATGAGTATAAATGAACATTACGCAGAAGTTAAATTAAACGCATATATATAAAACACCTATCACGTATTTTTCCTCATCTTTACGCTTGTACTATGGTACACATCTCAAGGTTTTGTATAATATAATAATAAATTATAATAAATCTTCTTAATTTGGATGAGTACAAGGCATGTAGTTCTGACTACATGGCGTGTACTTTTGTTCACTTTACATTCGAAGTACACACTCATGGACATGGTGTGTAAATGTAATTCGGAATTCTTCAGATTACATGGATTATTCAGTGGGACACACACCATGTAGTATCTATGTTACACAGTTTCTAGCAGGGTGAGCCATGTACAGGGTACACTGTCCAACCCTAACCTGAAGGGACTACACACCATGTTTAATGAGCCACACGATGTGTAATTTGAAAACTGTGTGCCACCTGTTCATGGTCAACACATGGAGTTATGAAAGAATTAGAGATACTCCAACACACAACCTGATTTGGCAGTCCGGTCTGATTCATTGAATCTAGACTACACAGCGTGTACTGCTGAATACATGTCATGTATTCTGGTGTTGTATGACTAGGAACATTTGGAACCTCCAGATGAGATCCTCTTTTTATTTTAATCAAATTTAAAAGAAATTTTTTTTTCTATAAGGTGGATGAGAAATTAGAGAGGAGGAACAGATCTTGAGATTTATATTTATAGAATGATTAACATGAATTTAAACAACTAAATTATTACATGCATTAATTACCAATGGAAAACTAAATAAATATAATCCACAAAATGACCGCTCTGATACCACTTGTAGGTTCCGAGAGCAGCCGATGTGTGTTGGTGGGTGTACCCAACTTTAATTTTTAGCATTAACAACGACCAATCCGATATCTTTAACAATAATAAAACACTGGATCTTCATAATAGAACAAAGAACAAAAAAGAAATAGGGGAGTCTCCGAAAAATATATAAGATCATCATATGTCGATTGTAATTAATTTAATTAATTGAAAATAATTACTTAGAAAGAACACTCTCTCCGTTGATGTTTCTGGTCATGATCTGATGTGATCTGTCGTTGCATCATAGAATCCAAGTGTAGGATTCCTCTAGCGGTGATCCAAACATGCCTCGCGTATCTTTGAACATCACTGAAGGGATCTCTAGGTGTTAGCACGGAAGGGCCATCGCTTGCGATGTCTACCTTCGATCGCCTTGATCCGGTAGAGGTGGATCTCTCTATCGTAGCTTGAGATCATTCATGGTGTAAAAACAATTCTCTCTTTGCTTGAGATATTTTCCAAATCTATTGTGCACAACCAAAAAAAAAGTTGCTAGTCTATTGAGAAATATATAATTGGGATTTTTTATTACATATAATAACAAATTAAATTAATTACCCGAAAACATTTATTCATTTCATTTAATTATTAGTAATACCCCATTTCTAATAATAATAGTTGACTATTATTATAACTTGACATGCACCCAAAAAATTATACCTAATATTTTTTAATTAAATTAATAATATTATTTCTCATAAATTCCCAAAAAAATACACAGCATGTATATTTAATATAAATGGCATGTAGTTTTATTTTTCCATTTTTCTTAGCTTCCTACCCTACATTTATTAGACCTCAAATAATGTATATTTATTTCTCAAATAAATAACACTGTATTAATCGCTAATAAATATATTATTTTTCATATAATATATTCTCTCGAATAAATAGGGTTGAAATAAATGAGATCATGCATCCTTTAATAATTATTAAACCACAGTCATGAATAATCTTTATTCTACTTGTTAAATGAATATTTAACTGAGATACTTGGACACACTTAGTGTGTGACACTCTAGGCATCTTTCTCAGTGGAGTTAGGCGGAGCCTGCCTAAAGTACAAAGTTAGCATCTTGAAACACGCCAAGTATCCCATGGAGAAAGAAGTTAACATCGCAATGACATGTCACCTCCAACATGTAATGTAATCCATTTGTCTCGATATCTCAAATCATGTGGGTTCCATGCTAGTTCCATCAACCCACATGCTCAATTATTTTTTCTTCGAAATTTTAGAATTGAAATTGCCCATTCCTCACCATGGCCATGGATTTATTTAGGTTATATCAATTCCATATATGGTCGGAGATATCTACATCCATTATTTAACAGAATAGACAAATTCTTTCTCACATTATCTATTAATGCAGTATCACTCGTGACGCACCTAACATATCCTACCTCGCTACGAACAGTGTGTCGTTACAGTGTTTGTCAGTACATCTAAGTACGCAATTTGTAATACCCATTAATAATAATATTATATTCTAAGGACCAATACACACTTCCATTGATAGGAACATCCAATGACACTATGAAATGTGGATTTCCTACTGGAAAGTCTCATTCTCATAATATCCTCCTGGATATAACCAAGGGTGCACACCATGAGAAGGTGCCACAATGTTTTATGAGTCCTCAACTATAATGGAATTTATTATGTATGTCTCTAAAATAACATCATCCTACCATAGAACATATATTCAAGAATAGTGTTATGGCACTTCTGGGTTCTCATCATAGTAGGGATCTTCAATGAATCTTTAATGAAATTGTTATCTTAAGGACATTATCACATGCATTGTCACAGAGAAGAACAAACATGATGTGACAATTAATGAAATTTTAGATATTAACCTAATAAATTATTTATTTTAAACGTTTTTTATTATTTTAAATCATTTAATAAATTACTATTTTTATAAAATATCATTTATGTCAATTTTACACTATTCACTTTATTGAATTAAAATAAAATCCAAACAGAGATATTACATCAATACAAAGAAATGAATATTATTATGGAATGATATATTGAATTTTAAAAATTGTTGATGAAATAAATTATGTGAAATAATATTTATTGTAATATTTATAATATCCTTTATTTGATTCCTTCATTAATAAGGTAATCACTATTTCATCAATTTTTCATTGTTAAATTTAATTATTTATTATGAAAAACTTAAAAATAAAATACCTTTATATATGAAATATTTTTTTATTTTTAATTACTAATTATAGTTGAATAGATTACTTATATAAACCCATATTGAAATTATTTTAGTAAGAAGATATATGTTCATGACATATTTTTCTTGTAACACCCCAAGATTTCATAGTGTGTTATTTCTTCAAAATAATTCAATAACTTGCACTACACGCAACACTGAGTTCAAGCGCACCATGAATTAACAAACAAGCCGTTCAAAAGAGTTTATGAATACTATTAACTAAATTTTAAACTTTATATAATCCTTATAATTTTAGAATCCATATTATGAGTTTCTTAAACATAATGTAAGAACAAATTCATTTTCAGTATTGCACTTTTACCAAATTTTAATAGTGAACCCTATATAAATACAATGTTTTAAACTTTTTGACTAAATGGGGATATCAAAAATTTAAAATGAAACATCCCAAGCTTCCACGGTATTCTAGCATGTGTTGTACTCAACATCGAGTTCTAACACACACCACAACCAATCAAACGAGCCGTTATGAATAGTAATACCTACTTTTTGAAATTATATATATTTTATATTTCAAAATGGACTTCATTTTTTTATTCGGAATATCAAAATTAGCCTAGGATAAAATTCTGGTACCTTTCGGATAACACTTATATTTTGATGAATAGTGAAAATTACTAAATTTTAATTAAAAACAACTTTTTAAATCGAAATAATTTATATTGCTAAATTATGAATTTGAGTGGTTTTAAAGTACATTTAGAATATATTTTTACCATTTAATATAATTTTGGTCATTGGACATAATTTTACAATTAAACCAGACATAAACAAGTGTCAATCTTTTGATAGTTATTATCTCTTAAAAACACGCTTTTTGTTTCAACAACGGGAATTAATTTTAAATTAATTTCTACCACTTCTGTGTTTTGAATTTGGAAAAATGGATTTCAAATTTGGAATCAGGATGTTAAAATTGTGTAAATAGTTAACTTTTATTTTTATACATTTTGAATAATTATTTCGGTAAATATTTTATTTACCATGATTAAGGGTAAATCCGGTAAATAAGGGTTAAAAAATAATATTATAATAATACTAAATTACCCTAAAACGTGTCCTAGCCTTATTGGATGATACATGTTAGACCATAGTCATATTTGGGTCGATTTTGGGACCCCATAGAGCCACTTGTAGGTGATAGGGACAATTAATTTTAATTAAGTTAAAAGAAGTACAAAAATGACATAAGCATATATATTTTAGAAAAACAATTTGTACATAGGGTAATATATGTTGTATTTTCGACTATAAATATTCATTATAAAGATAAAAATATTTCCTACATAATTATATTTTATTTATAATTTTTAGACTTTAAATAATTTAATTTATTTATGACACAATTACGATGCAGTAATTACCATAATAGTGAAAATTTAAAATAATTGATACCCAAATAAATATAATTTGAGACTTTTAATGAATTAATATAATTTTATTGGATAATATGACATATAAGAATTGCTTTAATTAACGTTTTTTGAAGTAATCATTCTGTTATGAGTTTCACAAAAATCAACTATTGAATAGTATCAAAATTGACATAAAAGAGTTTTTAAAACAAATATTATATTAGTAATTGATATTAAATTCCTAAAAATCTAAGGTTAGGCCAAGAGACGTATATAATGATAATTGTATCATTAATGAACCAATTGGGGGTCTCTTGGATGTATATTGTAAGTTTATTAACCATATAATATAAAAATACAAAGAGACATTGTAAAAGTGAAACTAATTAACTTAGAGTTAATACTTAAAAATAAGGTTAATATAATGACCCAAACCTGTCTAAATTCAATTGGTTGAGTGTTTTTCGACCCATACCAAACTTAAACGTTAAATAATCAACTTTGGAGCCATTATAAATCTAATATAAATTTATTACAAATTAATATTTGTAGCTTTTCCAAAGGTTCCCCTCACCCCTCTTATAAAAGGGCAAACATCCTTCTCATTTCTTCACACCTTCAAAGCCTTTTGGTTCGGCCAGGACCTGACCAAATACTCGTTCAACTTCTCTCACTACAACCTAGAGGCCTTAGTTGGATCAGAAAGCCAACTTAAGGAGCCCTTTTGATCAAATCAAAAGGAAGAACCCGAAGAAGAGGTAATGATTTCACCACCCCTCTCCAAGTTCCTTTCTTCTTCCACTTCTTCTTCCTTTGTTATTACCATTATAAAATAATAACCCCAGTATCATATATATACTGTGATGTTATTATAAATATGGTACAACAATATTCATTATTCTGTCCACCCTTTGAATAACATGTCACCATACGTACGTACGTACGGCTTACCGTCTCCACGTCGTGGTGTAATTGATATTCAATATATTATTATTTGGATGGGTAAAATAATGATGTGTAACTCATCTAAATAATAAATATAACATATTAATTATTCTGTATATATTATATACCATCCATTTATATATTATTTTAATATCAAAAGAATGATATTGTCGCTCGTGCGTACGTACGGACTACCGTCTCCACGAACGCGATGAGATTCATTCTCCATCATATCCATTCAAGTATAATTATCATTTGATGATTTAAAAATAATTTTTAAGGACTTTATATAATTCTGGATATGAATAATATACGACCTATCCATGAAAAACATGGCTTATGTAATAAAACATATAAAAGAAAACGAGTAAGTTAACACCTGAAACGACGATAATACTAAGATATTATTAACAAAGCAATGTTAAAAGATCATATATGATATCATATGAATGTATATGATTATTTTATAATTTAATAACAATTTTTTCACTATTATACAAGAGGTTAACCTTACCCCAACCAAGTAAAAGTACAAGGTAAAGGTTATTTCACAATCTCTGCATTATCCGAGGTTGTTTATACGTAATAATCTACTGGGATCTCTTTATCATCCACATCCATGTTTCTTCAAAATGTATTTCAAAACATTTTTAATATTTAAAATAATATGGGTTAAAGTCATTTATACCCTTGTTTGACTTTTTATAAGAGTTTTATAAAATAATTTTTCGTTGTTTTCCAAACAAGGTGCTTTTAAGCTTTTCGACATAATTAAGGTAAGAATGTTTTTTAACATATACGGTGGGTGCGGTTATTTTCCGCCATTATAAAATCATCGAAGCTTCCCTTACAAGATTATAATAATATTTTCATAGAAAATGTTTTATTTTATAAACATATGACTCTTAAATGATTTCAAAAATAGAAAGAGATATTTCTCTAAAAAGAGTTTTGATTTCATCTATGTCAACATCCTTTGATGGATTTTATGCTTATTTGAAGTTGATTTATTATGATACAAAATTTCTATATTGTATTGAAGGTTTTGTGATATGTTGGACTGTGGATGTGCTATTTTTATACCATTCATAGTTTATGGTGAAATTATTGACATTTCGTATGCTACTTTTAATACGAATGTTTATGTTATGTTTAAACCTTTTCATATGGGAATGAATTGGACTTAATATGTGATGGGTGGAGCCCGCTATAGCTCCTAGATGCATCGGTAGGTCTCATGAGACAAACTAGTTTCTTGGCACAAGGACTTGGAAAAATCTTTTTTGTAGTCTTGGCACGAGGCCTTGGCTATGTGGTTATGATAGTCTGGCATTATGCATTCCATCATTATGAAAGTGGTTATTGATATTGCATGTGATTATTCGATTAGTAGAATATCCATGTGAATAAGTAAATGGAATTATTTCATTTTATCTTTTCCATACTATGTTGAATTTCAAGTTTAAAAGGATTTTGTTTTACGTTATACATTGCCTTAAATGTTTATTCTTATTTATGAAAGTTTCCGCTTTATTGTTATCCTTACTGGGCATTTGAGCTCACCCCTTTTCTATGTTTTATTTTTCCCAGGATGTGAAGAAGTAATTTATGAATGACCTGCAGGGATATTATGTGGGGATATGAGTGTGGAATATGGAGACTATGTTGTTGTAGTATTTTTTCACTTTATGATGTAATGTAAAACTTTATGAATATATCTATTGTTTCCAAGGCTACTAAACCAATCGGTCTTTCGAGATATGATCTTTCTTGTGATCATGCCAATGTTATGTAATAATGCACCGACTCTAGGTAACTGGGGTTGGGGCATTACAGTTGGTATTAGAGGAAGTTTAGTACAAACCTTGGAAGCTAGATTTAGATAAACTCTGATTAGAACACGTAGACCTAAGTTGAACTTTGAGGATTAGTATAGAAGAACTTCCTAGAATTTTGGTATTTTAGAGATTTTGTGAGTTTTCCAAGCAATACATCCCTATCTGGATACAAGAAGGTAGAGGCGTCTCTGGCACAGATGTACCTAGGGGTAAAACCCGAAAACACCGCTTTAAGCTAGACTTGAATGGGAACTGGTGCACGACAACGGGTCTTGCTGCACTCTTGGTTATGACACTCCCAAGGGATATGCTTAGGATAATTATCATTTTCTTTACAAACCATTATGAAGGGTTTATGAGTATATACTTCCTCAAAGGAGACATTTTTATGATTATGGATAATATCCATAAACTATTTAATTTATGTGATGTGTTTTACAAGTTTGGGATTAGGTATTGTTATTCATAAACTAATTTAGTGTATTCCATTCTTTAGAAATTGTGCCCAGTAGAAGGAATGAGAACTCCAGCAATGCACATGATACAAAGAGAAAGAAGGATCATTTATTTCATGGTCTTAAGCCAGAATTTATAAGAGAAATAGTCTCACATGTATTATCATCATATTAAGAAATAATATCATGTGTTTATAAGATAAGTAAAGAGTTTACTGTGTCCTATGACTTTGAAGGGAAGAAAGAGAAGAAAAAAATGGAAGAGGTAAAGTTGGATAAAGGGAAAGGGGAAAAGAAGAATTTTCCCATATGTGATAACTATGGAAAGAAACACCCTGGAACTTGCCTGAAAGGAATGGGAGTTTGTTATAAGTGTGGAGGAAAATGGCACAAAGTACGTGACTGCAAGGGTAAGAAAATGGTTTCAAATGTACAATGCTTCATTTGAAAGGAGTTTGGACACTACGCGAACCTATGTCCCAGTCATCAGACTATACCGCAAATGATGCTATTGGATAATAATCAAGTTATGATACTACCATAGATGAAGAGGAATGATTAGAGTTCTTATGTTGATTATGTTATTTGAGTGTTGTATAAACGATATACTTGTTATAATAATTATGGTGTATATAAGGATTGTACTGTAGTACTATTTCATTAAGGACTTGAGATTATGTGGAACAAAGATTAGTTACTCAATAACAGGTTAAATTTTTGGAAAATATATGGTTGAGAGAAAGATAAACCATAATATGGTTCTGATACCGAGGTAGTGATTTTAGAATAATACATGATTGATTTGGATAAATTATATTGGATATTCTTGACTACCATGAAGCTGATTAATGATTTGTATATTCCATCATTGTTGGGGTTTAAAACATTTTTGGATTGAAGGAGTATATCTATTATTCTTTAAGGAATAAGGCATCATGAATGTAATCAATAAGGTTTTATGGTAATTCAGGATGTTCCAGTGTTTTATAAGAATACATGATGAAGGTGTTCACATGTTATTACATGGAAAAAAAGGATCTCTATTGTGTTTACCTTCCTTATAAATTTTGGAATAAAGTATTTTGGATAGTTCTAGTTTGGATTATTTTGGATTGCCATAAATGGATAACCCGGAGGTCGGGTGGCAACCCGTCGCATCCGGAAAGGACGTGAGACTTAAACCCACAACCGAAGGGCGAAAGGGGTGTATCATCTACCACTGACCCACGTGATGTTTGGGATTAAATATTGTAGTTTATTTTAAAAGATCTGGTAGATGAATTATAAATTCGTTTTTTTTTTGAATCCCTATACGAACAGGATAAATTGAATATATTTTTTACATTCTATTATCATTTAGAGTGAAAGATGAGTTTGTGGTAGAAATTAGTTAAAGGATGGAACTCTACTTGTCAAGAATATATTTTTTCTTCTTCTCTTATTCTATGAAGAAATTATTTCTTATACTTTATTTAAGGAATCCTAAAACAAAAAATGTGTTATCCTAATACCCTATGTTTTGCTGAACCGATGGTATTTCAAATCATCATATGTTGTTGAATTTAAGGACCTCAATTTTACACTTGTTTGTGATTGATGACCTCAATCACTACCTATAAATATTTATGTTTTTCCTCCAATTATATGTCTCTAATTTCCACCAATGTTCTCCTAATCGAGATCATAATTTGGTGGTGACCCTTTCATTTCTCTTTTACTTATATTAAGACTAAATTTTAGTAACCCAATTTCCGATGTGGGTTTTCGGACAAATATATTTTCTATTTTCAACCTTTTATTTTTGAAGAACAATTTCAAATTTTTAGGACACAATTTATTAAAGGAGAGGAGAATGTAACACCCCAAGATTTCATAGTGTGTTATTTCTTCAAAATAATGAAATAACTTGCACTACATGCAAAACCAAGTTCAAGCACACCATGAATTAACAAACAAGCTGTTGAAAAGAGGTTATGAATAGTATTAACTAAATTTTAAACTTTATATAATCCTTATAATTTTAAAATCCATATTATGAGTTTCTTAGACATAATGTAAGAACAAATTCATTTTCAGTATTGCACTTTTACCAAATTTTAATAGTGAACCATTTTTAAATACAATATTTTAATATTTTTGACTAAATGGGGACATCAAAAATTTAAAATCAAACATCCCATGCTTCCACGGTATGCTAGCGTGTGTTCTATACAACTTCGAGTTCTAACACACACCACAACCAATCAAACGAGCCGTTATGAATAGTAATACCTACTTTTTGAAATTATATATATTTTATATTTCAAAATGGACTTCATTTTTGGATTCGGAATATCGAAATTATCCTAGGGTGAAATTTTGGTGCCTTTCGGATAACACTTATATTTTGATGAATAGTGAAAATTACTAAATTTTAATTAAAAACAACTTTTTTAATCGAAATAATTTATATTGATAATTATGAATTTGAGTGGTTTTAAAGTACATTTAGAATATATTTTTACCATTTAATATAATTTTGGTCATTGGACATAATTTTACAATTAAACCGGACATAAACAAGTGTCAATCTTTTGATAGTAATTATCTCTTAAAAACAGGCTTTTTGTTTTAACAATGGGAATTAATTTTAAATTAATTTCTGTCACTTCTTTGTTTTGAATTTGGAAAACTGGATTCCATATTTGGAATCAGGATTTTCAAATTGTGTAATTAGGTAACTTTTATTTTCAGACATTTTGAATAATTACTTCAGTAAATATTTTATTTACCATGGTTAAGGGTAAATCGGGTAAATAAGGGTTAACAAATAATATTATAATAATACTAAATTACCCTAAAACGTGTCCAAGACTGATTGGTTGATACATGTTCGACTATAGACATCTTTGGGTCGATTTTGGGACCCCATGGAGCCACTTGTAGGTGATAGGGACATTTAATTTTAATTAAGTTAAAATAAGTACACAAATGACATAAGCATATATCCTTTAGAAAAAAAAATTTACATAGGTTTATATATGTTGGATTTTCTACTATAAATATTCATTATAAATATAAATATATTTCCTACATAATGATATTTTATTTATAATTTTTAGACTTTAAATAATTTAATTTATGTATGACACAATTGTGATGCAGTAATTACCATAATAGTGAAAATTTAAAATAATTGATACCAAAATAAATATAATTTGAGACTTTTAATGAATTACACTAATTTTATAGGATAATATGACATATTAGTATTGATTTAATTAACTTTTTTTGAAGTAATAATTCTGTTATGAGTTTCACAAAAATCAACTATTGAATAGTGTCAAAATTGACATAAAAGAGTTTTTAAAACAAATATTATATTATTAATTGATATTAAATTCCTAAAAATCTAAGGTTCATCCAAGAGACTTATGTCATGATATTTGTATCATTAATGGACCACTTGGGGATCTATTGGATGTATATGGTTAGTTTATTAACCATATAATATAAAAATACAAAGAGATATTGTAAAAGTGAAACTAATTAACTTAGAGTTAATACTTAAAGATAAGGTTAATAAAATGACCCAAACCTGTCTAAATTCTATTGGTTGAGTAATTTTAGACCCATCCCCACCTTAAACGTTAAATAATAAACTTTTGATCCATTATAAACCGAATATGAATTTATTATAAATTAATATTTCTAGCTTTTCCAAAGGTGCCCCTCACCCCTCTTATAAAAGGGCACTCCTCCTTCTCATTTATTCACAACTTCAAAGACTTTTGGCTCGGCCAAAACCTGCCCAAATACTCTCTCAACTTCCCTCTCTACAACCTAGAGGCATTAGTTTGATCAAAAAGCCAACCTAAGAAGCCCTTTTGATCAAATCAAAAATAAGAACCCGAAGAAAAGGTTATGATTTCACCGCCCTTCTCCAAGTTCCTTTCTTCTTCCACTTCTTCTTCCTTTGTTATTAACATTCTAAAATAATAACTCCAGTATCATATATATAATGTGATGTTATTAAAAATATGGTACAAACATATCCAGAATTCTATCCACCCTTCGAATAACATGTCACCATACGTGCGTACGTACGACTTACCGTCTCCACATCGTGGTGTAATTGTTATTCAATATATTATTATTTGGACGGGTATAATAATGATGTGTAACTCATGTAAATAATAAATATAACATGTTAATGATTCTGTATATATTATATACCATCCATTTATATATTATTTTAATATCAAACGAATGATATTGTCGCTCGTGCGTACGTACGGACTACTGTCTCCACGAACGCGATGAGATTCATTCTCCATCGTATCCATTAAAGTATAATTATCATTTGATGATTTAAAAATAATGTTTAAGGACTTGATATCATTTTTGATATGAATAATATACATCCTATCCAGGAAAAACATGGCTTATGTAACAAAACATATAAAAGAAAATGAGTAAGTTAACACCCGAAACGACGATAATACTAAGATATTATTAACAAAGCAATGTTAAAAGATCATATATGATATCATATGAATGTATATGATTATTGTATAATTTAATAACAATTATTTCACTATTATACAAGAGGTTAACCTACCCCCAACCAAGGAAAATTACAAGGTAAGGGTTATTTCACAATCTCTTCATTATCCGAGGTTGTTTATGTGTAATAATCTACTGGGATCTCTTTATCATCCACATCCATGTTTCTTAAAAATGCATTTCAAAACATTTTTACTATTTAAAAGAATATGGGTTAAAGTCATTTATACCCTTGTTTGACTTTTTATAAGAGTTTTATAAAGTAATATTTCTATCATTTTCCAAACAAGTTGCTTTTAACCTTTTCGACAGAATTAAGGTAAGAATGTTTTTTTTAACTTATACGGCGGGTGAGGTTATTTTCCGCCATTATAAAATCGTCGAAGCTTCCCATACAATCTTATAATAATACTTTCAAATAAAATTTTTTCTTTTATAAATATATTACTCTTAAATGATTTCAAAAATAGAAAGAGATATTTCTCTAAAAAGAGTTTTGATTTCATCTATGTCAACATCCTTTGATGTATTTTACACTTATTTGAAGTTGATTTATTATGATACAAAACTTCTATATTGTATTGAAGGTTTTGTGATATTTTTGACTGTGGATGTGCTATTTTTATACCATTCATAGTTTATGGTGAATGTATTGACATTTCGTATGCTAGTTTTAATACGAATGTTTATGTTATGTTTAAACCTTTTCATATGGGAATGCATTGGACTTAATATGTGATGGGTGGAGCCTACTATAGCTCCTCGATGCATCGGTAGGTATCATGAGACAAACTAGTGTCTCGACATAAGGCCTTGGAAAAATCATATTTGTAGTCTTGGAACGAGGCCTTGGCTATGTGGTTATGATAGGCTGGCATTATGCATTCCATCATTATGAAAGTGGTTATTGATATTGCATGTGATTATTCAATTAGTAGAATATCCATGTGAATAAGTAAACGGCATTATTTCATTTTATCTTTGCCATACTATGTTGAACTTCAAGTTTAAAAGCCTTTTGTTTTAAGTTATACATTGCCTTAAATGTTTATTCTTATTTATGATAGTTTCTGTTATATTGTTATCCTTACTGGGCATTTGAGCTCACCCCTTTTCTATGTTTTATTTTTCCCAAGATGTGAAGAAGTAATTTATGAATGACCTGCAGGGATAGTATGTGGGGATATGAGTGTGGAATATGGAGACTATGTTGTTGTAGTAGTTTTTTACTTTATGATGTAATGTAAAACTTTATGAATATATCTAGTGTTTCCAAGGATACTAAACCAATCAGTTTATCGAGATTTGATCTTTCTTGTGATCATGCCAATGTTATGTAATAATGCACCAACTCAAGGTAACTGGGGTCGGGGCGTTACATTTCTTTACTTTAAATTAAAAGTTATAAGTGTCATAATCACAACCAAGTGGCTTCTAAAGGTCAAATATTCATCCCAAGGTTCTTCATTGTTGGACATATCTCATCCTATATGATTAATACATGTGTTAGGGTACATTTATATTATTATAATATTATCTTTTAACACTTATTCACCTGATTCACATTTTAACCGCAGTAAATAAAAATAATTACTAAAGTTACTATTAATCATGTTTAAAAATAGAAGGGACCTATTTACATAATTTGGAACTTCTAATTACAAATATGGAATCCAGTTTTCCAAATTAAAAACATTAAAGTTGCAGTAAATATTTTAAAAATTATTCTTATTGTCAAAATGAGGAAGCATGTTTTTGAAAGTAAAAATCATGAAAATATTAACAAGTGTTTATATATAATTTCAATTTGAAATTAACTAAAACGACCAAAATTGAATTAAATTATAAAATATTAGTCCTATTACACATTAAAACAAATTAAAATGACAATGTAACTATATAAATCAATTATAGGAAAAGGTTGTTTTGAATTAAAATGCTGTATTTCTCACTATTCATTAAAATATGTATTTTATCAAAAAAATATGAAAATATTACACAAATTAAATTTTTATGTCACTATTGAAAATAAGAAGTTTAGTTTTTCAATTATAAATTATTATTGTGTCAAAACTAGGTTTAAAATTGGTTCACCATCAATAGGCGGTAATACTTCATTTTTTTGAAAAATGCTTCTTTTATTTGAAAAATTGAATTTGTTCTTATGTCATGTCTCAACAAAATATTAGAATAATTTTAAATATTATATTGAATATATTAAATATATATTTATTTAATAAAATCCATCAAAATTGGTTTTATTATTTTAAGAACTCACTTATTTTCATTAAAATAGTTTCTCAAATAAACATTTCTTTAAAATTGTTTTATTTTCATTTATAAATAATTGTTCACAAAATAATTAATTATATACATGTGAAAACAATAAATTCATAAGTGAATTAATACTCTTCATACCCTCCAATAAAATGTCTAAGATTTTATAAATAGTTAAAATAATAATATTAATGATGTATTATTTTTCGGTATAAGTTAATTTTATGTGCAATGGATGATTTCAGAGAAAGATGTTGTTGTATGTTGAGTATTATACCAGATAAGTTGTAACTTTTCACATAGAATACATATATTATTCATAAATATAAATTGATATGAAATTGTGTTATTATAATTAATTGGGATGTTACATCCTTCCCCCCTTTTGAGAATTGCATGCTCACAATTTTAAAATTAGGCTTGGTAACTTCGTTAAAATCCCACATAAAAAAATTCAATAAAACATCCACATTAAAAGTAATAAAGTGAATTAGATAGTTTATATGACGTTACATGTTTGAAAATGTAGATATGGAAGAAAAAAATAACACTCAAAGACTAATAAAGAGTGATAGAGAACATGACCGTGGAAAGTAAACCATCACAATACCATAAATTTGTGGTTGGGTAAAAGTATGTTGATAAAAGAAAGTGTATAACATTTTTACTTCAAGTAATTTTTTATAGAATTGAAGAATCGTATTACTACGTAGACTAATATCATAAGGAAATGCACTTACTAGAAAAGTTTTGTTTCATCCATTAATCAATTTCCCCCCAAACTCATCTTTTTCATCAAACGATGAATATTTAAGATGAATCAACTTCTATTGAATCAAATAATACAAAAAATTTAAACCATCCATTTCTTATACAATTAAACATTAACCAAACCAAAATCGTTATTGTAATATCAGATAATTCACCCAAAAAGTATAATCCTTTATAAGGATAACAACTAATTTTAGACCCCAAAATTCAATAGTAATATCCAAAGTTCAATAAAGACCACTCAACAAATATTTTTCCTTGAAATTAAACAACATAGAATGAACCCCAAAACTAAGAAGAATTCGATCACATAGTCTTCCAAGATAAATTTTAATACATATCTCTAAATGAAATCGATCACTCTTAAAGTCTCATACTGAAAAGTACTTCACCTAATCACATATTCTCCATGATAGATTAATCAATTACATAAATAACATAATTCCTATAATTACACAATTAAAATCAAATATTATTCCATAATATAATTGAAGCCTTAATCCTCAATTAAAATCTGGTAGTATTCTATTTATCTTCATCATATAAAGTTCCCAAAATAGTGAACGACTTCCTAAATAATATTTATCACATAATCCACAAATAATTTTCCCATACCAAGGATATGCATTTGATAAATAATAATTTCTCAAAATAAACATAATCATATTCTATTAACTAATATAACTAAATAAAAAAAGTCTTACTTACTAGGGACTTCACCTAGACTAGTGGTAGGTGATAAAGCCTTATTGTACATTGGTTGTGTGTTTGATTACTGCTGCCTTGTCCTACATGACAAGTTTTCACACGGGATAGGTGTTTTCCTTTTTCAAAAACAATATAATTTTATAACATTCCTAAAAATATCATAAATACATCTAAATAACTATAACATGTTTTAACCCCAAAAGTTATTTCATACCTCGCATTTTTTCACCCCAAAATATAATAACCAATAATTTGAAAATGGTGAATGTCTCCAAAAGTACCACTAGTTACCTAAATATTTTAGATCATAAAGCCTCAGAAGGGGTTTTTAAGACATTGAGATTACAATAAAACTTATAATGATAAAACCATGATGATATCCCTAACTATTAAGAAAAAATCATAATCTCAAAAGTTTCCTAAACCATCCTCTGATACCAACTATAAGGCCCCAACCTTAAATATTACATAATCATTAGTTAAGTCAATAATTTGACTTATGTCACATTGAGGATATTGTTAAGTTTATAAATTGATATTACTAGGCCAAAACTCAAACATAAAAACATAAATATTAAATGTAGAGACTTCTACTCACTATCCATTTTTTATAAAACAAAAACATTTAAAATGAAACACATTTTCATTTGATAACACAACCTTTCCATGAACCCAGCCTTTACTCAATTCTCCTTTAAATCATATGAAAAAACATTTCAAACTTTGGAAGATCATAAATACTCAGTATGTGATACACAAAGAGGGAAAATTGTTAGTCTTTCAAAAACATTTAAAACATGAATACTTTATCATAAAGAAATATTTTCACCTTTAAAAAGTTATAAATACACTATAATAAATATAAGATCACTAATTTTTCATTTTTTGAAATAAAAATATCACCTTAAAAACATATAAATCATATATAACATATAAAGGTAACTTGTAACATAAACATACTTAAAGGGAGTAACCATACCGTTGACTTCCACACTTATCACTAAATGGAATAGCCATACGACCAACTTCCAAACCCAATGAATTAGAGGTTATAACAAAACCACCTATATGTGGTTTATCCTGGAACCACTCTGATTTGGTTTATCACCTAACCTCTCATATTTGGTTTATCAAATAACCACCCATAAAATTTCTAAATAATATTATATAATAATAAAACATAAATGATTGCAATTATCAACATTTCATACATAAAATTTCATTTGTAATCACAAGAAATAATTTTAAGATATTGACATATTCAATCAACATTAAAAAAAAATTCAATAACAAAACACCCAAAAATGGAATAAAGGATTTATTTTCCTTTAAAAACAATAATGGTTATAGAGGAGTCTAAATATAAAATAATGGTTATGATGGAAGAGAATCCATTTTCACTGCATACATTAAAAAATATTCCATTTGTCATTTAGAGAAAATACACATATAAAAATATTCCCTTTTAAAGACCATGGAATTAAATTAAAAGTCATAGTATTCATTATACATCATATAAAATAATGAGGTGTATGTAATCAAAAAAATTCCTCAATGGAATGAAATTGAGATAAAGACCCTTAAAAATATCATATCTTTATATTAAAGATAATTCAATGAAATTAATATGTGTGAAAAATAAAAATACACTCTATAAAAGTGGATATTCATTTAAAAACAATATGAGTTAATTTACATATATTTTTGGAAAAACAATACAAATTTAAAATATATTTAACTTGATGAATGGAAATTAAGTTATGATTTCACTTACCTTGAGTCCGAATTGTCATGAACATTATTTATTTTCCTTAGTAATAAACATAGGTTAATTTATAATTTCTTGAGAACCTTATTTAATTTTATTATTCCTTTTATACCACTTATTATTATTTTATAAAAATTACATAATTATTTATGTTCATATTGTAACATCCCAAGTAAGTAATGAATAATAGATATTTTTACCTATGTCTATTAATGAATTAGATAGTGTTTTAGAGTCTTAAAATGAAAATAAATCCAATCTTAAGCATGGAGTACACTAATATTCTTAAAAGATTGTTTTACTGCCTTTTGATGGAAAACCCTTTTTAAATCTATTTTTTGAAAATTTTATAAGCTATTTTTGTCAAAATAAAATTATTATTTATGATTGGGACATCAAAATTTACTTTTTGTGATTTTTTGGTATTTTTCTGATAAAGTTCATTTTTTTTATAAATAAGTGAAAAATGTTGTATTTAAATTCTAAACCTCTTTTAATCTAATTTATTTGTATGATTATATTATCTTTTGAATTGGTTTTAAAGTGAAACAATAAAATATTTTTACCATTTGATTCAATGGTGGACTTTGGAATCAATTTCACTTTGAAATTGGACTTAAATTAGTGTCAATCTTTTGATACTTATTGTTTCATAAAAACACGCTATTTGTCATAACAACGGGAATTAATTATTAAATTAATTAATGTGACTTATATGTTTTGAATTTTGTAAAATAGACTTCATTTTTGAATTCGGAATATCAAATATAGCTTAGGGTGAATTTTTGGTAATTTTCTGGAAAACTCCAATTTTTGATGGATAGTGAAACCACTAAGTGGTAATCAAGCAAACTGATTTTTCAGTTAAATGAAAGTTTACCACTAATGTGTATTGAATTTTGAAAATCCAACATACATGGTTGTCCTTAGTATGTAAAATGTGGTTCAATGGGATGAAAATAATATTTTGGTGAATAGTAACTTTTTTCATTAATCGCGATTAGAGGTAATTAGTGTAATTTAAGGTAAAAATGATATTATAAAAATGTGAAAACACCATGACACTTGTCCTACACCTATTGGGTGAGTCATGGCCGACCAAGACAACCCATGGGTCGATTTAGGGGACCCCATGGAGCCACTTGGGTGAGATAATGACTTTAATGCCTTTTTTTACATAAAGGTGAAAATGACACTAACATAAATTGTTTTACTAAAATAATTTTTAGAAGGGGTTATACTAATCATATTTTTGTCTATAAAAATTAATTGGAAAGATAAAAATATTTCCTACATCATAGTAGTTTTTATATAATTTTTAGACATTAAATAAATTAAATTATTTATGACATAATAATGATGCAGCGATGACATCATTATCTGACGATTTAAATAAAATAGAAAGATAATGTAAAATATATGAACTAAACATGTCCAAAACTTATTGAATGGGTGTATTTCGAACCCTTATCACCTTATCCACAAATTATATCAATGTGGGACCTTTTAAAATTTAAACACATTTTCAAATAAAATAATAGTTTCATGGTTTCCAAAAGTGCCCCTCCTCTCCTCTTATAAAAGGCCCCCACCTCTACCTCATTTCACACACTCCTCAAGCCTTTGGCTCAGCCAAACCCTTCCCATTTACTCTCTAAACATCCCTCTCCTCATCCTAGAGGATTCCCTTTGGGAAGAATCCTTTCAAAGGAAGCCTTTAGGCTCAAATCAAAAGTAGTTACACTTTTAAAGGTAATTCATTCTCTCATGTTCATTTGTTTTATTTTGCTTCTCCAACCCCGTAAACACTTTTTATTTACTTATTTTGTAACAACACCAGTATCTTCAATATACTAGGATGTTTTTATAAGATTTATTCTAGCTACACTCTCACACAACTACATCAAATGGTTAAAGAACATACGGTTTCCGTGGATGGCGAAATTCTGCCTCCCGAAACGATGATTGTTCAATACTCATTTAACACCTTAAAAGGTGGCCATTATGATGTCATTATTTTTATATATGATATATAATATGTTTATTATTTTCTTAATCTTATGTATTTTTCATTTATGGCATACCATTATTGTTTTCATTATGGGTAAACACGATATCTTCACTTTAGGAAGTGCAGACTACCGCCCCCTGAAAGTGATTTGATTCGTTAATACCGTATGTGGGATGTGTAAAGGATAAATTTAATGATATTATATATGTTATTATACTGTAATTATAATATACTCTTATATCATTATGATTCCATTCCAAAAAGTATGAAATAGAAATGGAAGAAGCGTTCATGCGTACGTACGACTTACCGTCTCCATGAACGGTGCATTTCATTTCTTACCTCTGAATGTGATGTAATATTATAAATACATGTATATGATGAATATATATGATATATATGTTATCCAAATCATTAATATCATTCTGGATATAACAAACCTTTGACCAAATTAACAACATGTAAGTGTAAGAAGTCTATTTTTGACTTAAGAACCAAATACCGACAAAATGAACATTATTAACTTAAATGATTACATGATGTTCATAACATGGTATAAAAGGAATAATGAACTTGAAAAGGGTTCTTAATCAAGTAGAGATTAACTCTAGTTTATTATTCAGTAGATTAAAGAACGGTCGGGTCAAGTCGGATACGAGGTATGGGACTTCGTCTCAATCTCCTTTCATTGAGGCATATTTTATTTTATACACAACTTTCTTCTATACGGTGTATAAAACCCTTTGACTTTTACGTTTATCCAAAAGGAATCTTTTTTATACGAAGCGGTTACTAAACGACAAAAGGGGATGTTTTTGTCGTACGTATGCGGCGACAACGACTTCTCCGCCGTCGTGACCATTATTTGAGTTTCGGCTTCCTCTACAATCCATACCTTGTTTTTAAAAGAAAAATAAATAACATGTTTTACTTTTCTTTTATTTTTGGTATTGAAAATGGTTCACATAATGTATTTATATCAATGTGTTGTATTGATATCTTGTGATTGAAAGGTGGAAATGTTATGTTTCCTTTATACATGTTTTATGTGATACGATTATGTTGAGGTTCTTGGGCATTATTATGAAGACGGGTGGTTCCGTGATAAACTAAGGGCGGGTGAGCCCGATATAGCTCTCTAATGCATTGGGTAACGCGAAGGAGTGAAACGTTAAGGTTTCTCCGAAGAGATTTATAGAATATACTGTGATGGGTATTCCAAACGTAACCAAGAAGGTTACTCCCTACGTAAGAATCTTATGAATGGCTCAAGTTACCTTTATGTCTTATGATTTCTATGATTTACTCTTGATTTGATGAGGTATGTTAAAGTGCTTATGTTTTATGGGTAAAGTATGATTTCATTCTTATGTATATATGTACCCATGTTTCCTTTCCATGTTTTTATAACCCATACTGAGCTTTTTATGCTCATCCCAAGTTTTTTTTGAAATGATTTTCACAGGTCAAGGGAAAGGTACATGATATGATTATAGTGTCAAGGAAGTGTCAAGAAAGAATCCATATTTTATCTTAAATATGTTTCCATTAATGGGAATGAAGAATACTATCTTTATGTAACCACTTTGTTTATATGTGGAATGTAATGCAAGTTTTATGATCTAATTCTCTAAAACTCTAAACCCGAAAAGATCCTCAATGCGTAATCTTGTAATAACTCAAGATTAAGTAAGGTTTAAGGCAGGGGCCTTATAGTTGGTATCAGAGGTCGGTTTAGATAACTTTAGGAGTTAGAATTCTATTAAATGATTATACAAAAATATTTTTTTTATGGTCAGATTGAAATGATATAGCATTTGAAGATTACCATGTTGTTTCATCTAAGACATGTTTGTTCATAATGGTTTTTCGTAGAGGAAACAGAGAAGTTTTTTTTGGGAAGGCATACTGAGGGAAATGACCTTTCAAATCAGCATACTGAGATGTTCAGAATCAGTATTGAGTAGTTTACTGTAGTGATGGCTCAGTTGACTCAGGTGAAAAATGTTGGTTGTGTTTATTGATGATATTTTGGTGTTTTCTAAAAGTAAAGAGGGGCATGAAAGTCACTTAAGGGTTATGTTGAAAACCTTAAAAGAAAAGAAACTGTATGGAAAATTCAGAAAGTGTGAGTTTTGGTTGCAACAAATTTCTTTCCTTGGTCATATTGTTTCTAAAGATGGAATAACTGTTGATCCTGCAAAAACAAAAGTTGTTGAAGACTAGCCAAGACCCACAAATGTAACTGAGATTCTTAGCTTCCTTGGTTTGGTAGGCTATTACCGAAGGTTTGTTAGAAATTTTTCACGGTTATCTATTCCAATGACTAAGCTAACTCGGAAGGGTGTTAAGTTTATCTGGACAAAAGAATGTGATGATTGTTTTCAGGATTTGAAACGAAGATTGGTGAATGCTCCAGTTTTGGCACTACCTTCCAGGAATGGTGAGTTTGTTATATACATTGATGCTTCTTTGAAAGGACTTGGTTGCGTCCTAATGCAGAATGATCATGTAATTGCTTATGCTTCACGACAATTGAAAACTCATGAGGTAAATTACCCTACACATGATTTGAAATTAGCTGCTGTTGTTTTTGCTTTAAAAATTTGGAGGCATCATTTGTATGGAGTAAAGTGTGAAATATATACCGATCACAAAAGTTTAAAGTATATATTCACTCAGAAAGAATTGAACATGAGACAGAGAAGATGGTTGGAATTAATCAAGGATTATGATTGCACGATTCATTACCATCTGGGAAAAGTAAATAAAGTGGTCGATGCTTTGAGTCAAAAAAGTAATGCTTAATTAGCAATGTTGTGTTTGGAACGTGATCCTTTGGTTAAGGATTTGATGAACTTTGGAATAGAAGTTGTTGGTGCAGGAAGTCCTTCTGTTTTGTTTCAGGTATCAGTGAGATCTTCTCTATCAGGCAGAATCAAGCAAGCATAGAAGCAAGACAGTGAGTTGCAGAAAAAGGTAGAGCTGGTTCAGAAAGGTAAGTTGCCTGAATTCAACATTTATAATGATTGTGTTTTGAGATTTGGGAAGAGATTGTGTGTGCCTTGTGATTCACAGTTGAAGAGATATTTGTTATGTGAAGCTCATAGTTCTCCGTTTTCAGTTCATCTTGGCAGTACTAAGATGTACAGAGATCTGTTGGAGTATTACTGGTGGGATGGAATGAAAAGAGATATTACTGATTTTACTGTGAAGTGTTTGACATGTCAACAGGTTAAATAAGAGAGGTAGTTACCGAAAGGGATGCTTCAGCCTTTACCGGTGCCAGAGTGGAAATGGGAGAATATATCCATGGACTTTGTTGTGGGATTACCGAAGACATCTCGAGGTAATAATGCAATCTGGGTTATTGTTGATCGCTTGACCAAGTCTGCTCATTTCCTTGCTATACGAGATACTTTATCTCTTGATCAACTTTCCCGTTTGTATCTTAAAGAGATAGTCAGGTTACATGGAGTTCCTCTCTCCATTGTATCGGATCGTGATCCCAGGTTTACTTCTAACTTTTGGAAAGGCCTTCAGAAGTCGTTGGGTACTGAATTAAATTTTAGTACAGCTTTTCATCCTCAATCAGATGGGCAGTCAGAACGAACAATTCAGACCTTGGAGGATATGCTACGAGCTTGTTCGATGGATTATCAGGGAAGTTGGGACCAAAATCTTTCTTTGGTTGAATTTTCATATAATAACAGTTTTCATTATAGTATACAGATGGCACCATTTCAGGCATTATATGGGAAGCGGTGTCAAACTCCAGCTTTCTGGGATGAAGTGGGTGAAAGGAAGTTGATGGGACAAGAATAGGCAGAAGAGTTGGTAGAAAAAGTTCAGCTGATTCAGAAGCACATGAGAACAGCTCAGAGCAGGCAGAAGAGTTATGCAGTTAACCGGAGGAAGGATCTATCTTTCGAGGTAGGTGATCATGTTTTTCTCAAAGTATCACCATGGAAAAGTGTGATGTGATTTGGTAAGAAAGAAAAGCTGAGTCCAAGGTTTATTGGACCATATGAAATTCTGGAGAGAGTTGGATCAGTTGCATACCGGGTGGCTTTACCTCCGAGTTTATCTCAGGTACACATTGTTTTTCACGTTTCGATGTTGAGAAAGTACATGCCAGATCCATCTCATGTTTTGAGTCTAGAGGTAGTTCAGCTAAAGAAAACCTATCTTATGAGGAACAACCGGTCCAAATTCTTGACCACATGGAGCAAGTGTTACGTAATAAGTTGATTCACCAGGTAAAGGTTTTGTGGCAAAACCACATGATTAAAGATGCAACATGGGAATCTGAAAATGCAATGAGGGATAAGTACCCCCATTTATTCGATAAGTAAATAAATTGCGGGGACGCAATTTTCTAAAGGGGGGAAGGATGTAAAATCCCAAGTAAGTAATGAATAATAGATATTTTTATCTATGTCTATTAATGAACTAGATAGTGTTTTAGAGGCTTAAAATGAAAATAAATCCAATCTTAAGCATGGAATACACTAATATTCTTAAAAGATTGTTTTACTGCCTTTTGATAGAAAACCCTTTTTAAATCTATTTTTTGATAATTTTATAAGCTATGTTTGTCAAAATAAAATTATTATTTATGATTGGGACATCAAAATTTACTTTGTCTGAATTTTTGGTATTTTTCCGATAAAGTTCATTTTTTTTATGAATAAGTGAAAAATGTTGTATTTTAATTCTAAACCTATTTTAATATAATTTATTTGTATGATTAGATTATCTTTTGAATTGGTTTTAAAGTGAAACCATAAAATATTTTTACCATTTGATTCAATGGTGGACTTTGGAATCAATTTCACTTTGAAATTTGACTTAAATTGGTGTCAATCTTTTGATACTTATTGTTTCATAAAAACACGTTATTTGTCATAACAGCGGGAATTAATTATTAAATTAATTAATGTGACATATATGTTTTGAATTTTGTAAAATAGACTTCATTTTTGAATTCAGAATATCAAATATAGCTTAGGGTGAATTTTTGGTAATTTTCGGAAAAACTCCAATTTTTGATGAATAGTGAAACCACTAAGTGGTAATCAAGCAAACTAATTTTTCAGTTAAATGAAAGTTTACCACTAATGTGTATTGAATTTTGAAAATGCGACATACATGGTTGTCATTATTATGTAAAATGTGGTTCAATGGGATGAAAATAATTTTTTGGTGAATAGTAACTTTTTTCATTAATCGCAATTAGAGGTAATTAGTGTAATTTAAGGTAAAAATGACATCATAAAAATGTGAAAACACCATGAAACTTGTCCTACAAATATTGGGTGAGTCATTGCCGACCAAGACAACCCATGGGTCGATTTAGGGGACCCCATGGAGCCAGTTGGGTGAGATAATGACTTTAATGCCTTTTTTTAAATAAAGGTGAAAATGACACTAACATAAATTGTTTTACTAAAACAATATTTGGAAGGGGTTATACTAATCATATTGTTGCATATAAATATTAATTGGAAATATTAATCAATATACTACATCATAGTAGTTTTTTTATAATTTTTAGACATTAAATAAATTAAATTATTTATGACATAATAATGATGCAGCGATGACATCATAATTTGACGATTTAAATAAAATAGAAAGATAATGTAAAATCTATGAACTACACATGTCCAAAACTTATTTGATGAGTGGATTTCGAACACGTATCACTTTATCCACGAATTATATCAATGTGGGACCTTTTAAAACCGAAACACATTTTCAAATAAAACAATAGTTTCATGGTTTCCAAAAGTTCCCCTCCTCTCCTCTTATAAAAGGCACCCACCTCTACCTCATTTCACACACTCCTCAAGCCTTTGGCTCGGCCAAACCCTGCCCATTTACTCTCTACACATCCCTCCCCTCATCCTAGAGGATTCCCTTTGGGCAGAATCCTTTCAAAAGAAGCCTTTCGGCTCAAATCAAAAGTAGTTACACTTTTAAAGGTAATTCATTCTCTCATGTTCATTTGTTTTATTTTGCTTCTCCAACCCCCTAAACTATTTTTATTTACTTATTTTGTAACAACACCAGAATATTCAATATACTAGGATGTTGTTATAAGATTTATTCGAGCTACACTCTCACACAACTACCTCAAATGGTTAAAGAACATAAGGTTTCTGTGGATGGCGAAATTCTGCCTCCCGAAACGATGATTGTTCAATACTCATTTAACACCTTCAAAGGTGGCCATTATGATGTCACTATTTTTATATATGATATATAATATGTTTATTCTTTCCTTGAGCTTCTGTATTTTTCATTTATGGCATACCATTATTGTTTCTATTATGGCTAAACACGATATCTTCATTTTAGGAAGTACGGACTACCGCCCCCTGAAAGTGATTTGATTCGTTAATACCATATGTGGGATGTGTAAAGGATAAAGTTAATGATATTATATATGTTATTATACTAGAATAATAATATACTCTTATATCATTATGATTCCATTCTAGAAAGTACGAAATAGAAATGGAAGTAGCGTTCATGGGTACGTACGGCTTACCGTCTCCATGAACGGTGCATTTCATTTCTTACCTCTGAATGTGATGTAATATTATAAATACACGTATATGATGAATATATATGATATATATGTTATCCAAATCATTAATATCATTCTGGATATAATGAACCTTTGACCAAATTAACAACATGTAAGTGTAAGAAGTCTATTTTTGACTTAAGAACCAAATACCGACAAAATGAACATTATTAACTTAAATGATTACATGATGTTCATAATATGGTATAAAAGGAATAATGAACTGGAAAAAGGTTCTTAAGAAAGTAGAGATTAACTAGAGTTTATTATTCAGGAGATTAAAGAACGGTCGGGTCAAGTCGGATGCGAGGTATGGGACTTTGTCTCAATCTCCTTTCATTGAGGCATATTTTATTTTATACACAACTTTCTTTTATACGGTGTATAAAACCCTTTGACATTTACATTTATCCAAAAGGAATCTTCTTTATATGAAGCAATTACTAAATGACAAAAGGGAATGTTTTTGTCGTACGTATGCCGCGACAACGACTTCTTCGCCGTCGTGACCATTATTTGAGTTTCGGCTTCCTCTACTAGCCATACCTTGTTTTTAAAAGAAAAATAAATACCATGTTTTACTTTTCTTTTATTTTGGTATTGAAAATGGTTCTCATAATGTTTTTATATCAATGTGTTGTATTGATATCTTGTGATTGGAAGGTGGAAATGTTATGTTTCCTTTATACATGTTTTATGTGATACGATTATGTTGAGGTTCTTGGGCATTATTATGAAGACGGGTGGTTCTGTGACAAACTAAGGGCGGGTGAGCCCGATATAGCTCTCCAATGCATTGGGTAACGTGAAGGAGTGAAACGTTAAGGTTTCTCCGAAGAGATTTAGGGAATATACTGTGATGGGTATTCCAAATGTAACCAAGAGGGTTACTCCCTATGTAAGAATGTTATGAATGCCTCAAGTTACCTTTATGTCTTATGATTTCTATGATTTACTCATGATTTGATGAGGTATGTTAAAGTGCTTATGTTTTATGGGTAAAGTATGATTTCATTCTTATGTATATATGTACCCATGTTTCCTTTCCATGTTTTTATAACCCATACTGAGCTTTTTATGCTCATCCCAAGTTTTTTTTGAAATGATTTTCACAGGTCAAGGGAAAGGTACATGATATGATGATAGTGTCAGGGAAGTGTCAAGAAAGAATCCATGTTTTATCTTAAATATGTTTCTATTAATGGGAATGAAGAATACTATCTTCATGTAACCACTTTGTTTTTATGTGGAATGTAATGCAATTTTTATGATCTAATTCTCTAAAACTCTAAACCCGAAAAGATCCTCAATGCGTAATCTTGTAATAACTCAAGATTAAGTAAGGTTTAAGGCAGGGGCCTTATACATATCGTATGTTTTGTTGATATTTGATACATGAGTCGAAAATGAACCTGTTTTCATGTAAATTGTCCCTGTTTCCACAATTACATAATATATATAATAGTATTAATAATTTAAATATCATATATATCAAGTATATATGTTTATTTATAATTTCCATAATATTTGGAGACATGAAATGAAATGCACTGTTCAAGGAGATGGTAGGTCGTATGTACGCATGAACACTACTTTCATTTCTTTATCATATTAAAAGAATAATAATTAAATGATATAAATATATATTATTATATTATTAATATATAAATTTCATGTAGGTATTGTTGGTTTAATAAACTCATCCTTTATATGTTCCATGTATAGCGGGAATGAGTCATATCACTTTGATGGGGAGGTAGTCCACACTTCCTCAAACGAAATTATCGTATTTAGACAAAATAGAAAGCATAAAGGTATGTCCTAAATTAAAATAACTGAAGTATATAGACAATATAAAGACAATATCTATCATATTTAAAAATATTTTACATTATAAAGGCCACCATGAGAGTTGGTAGGGAAAAATTGAACAATCATTGTTTCGTGAGGAAGTAGTTCGCAGTACACAGAAACAATATCTTCATTACCCATTGAATGGAGGTTTGTGTAAATATAGATAAAAAATATATCATAAAAAATACTAGAATATTTAGGATATAGTTGTTTTAATTTAATCCTATAATAAGAAATATTTAGGGAGTAGACAAAGGAAATGAAACTGAAAAACATGAGAGAATGTGTTGCGTGTTAATTGGGTAACTTTTTTTGTTTATGCCTAAAGCATTCATTGGGAGGCTTTTTTACCTAAGTGAGGATTCTAAGATGAGGGGAGAGTTTCTAGGATGTTTTTTGGGGAGTTATTTGCGGAAAAAAGTGCTCATGAAGTGTGAATATAAGATAAGATAGGATACCTTTTTATAGGAGAGGAAAGAGCCCCCATTAGAAACTCTTAAGTTATCAAAAATAATAAAAATAAGTTTTATATTAAAATTGATCAAACTTGATATATGTCGACGGTAATATGATTATAGTTCTAAATCGTATCATATAATAATTTTTAGAAATGTATTTATTTTCTTTTAAAACATATCTTTTTGCTTTTCCCTTAATTATTCTCTTTGAATTTTAATAGTGGTAATAACATTTTAATTAATAAGAGTCTATTAATTTCACTTATATGGGGTAAATTTTCCATAATTGGTTAATTAATTAACTCTTGGATATTATAATAGTAACTTTTTGATTTTAAAGGATTTTCAAGATTTTAAATTCATTTAATAAATTACTATATTTATAAGACATCATTTTTGTTAATTTTTACTCTATTCAATTTATAGAATTTAAGTAAAATCAAAAAATAAAGATAACTTCAAAGAAATGCATGGAATGGTCTTATAGCATACCATATTAACTTATAAAAATAATTTATGACAAGAATAATGCAATATAATGTTTCTTTTAATATTTATAATATCATTTATTTGATTCCTTCATTAATAAGGCAATCACTGCATCATCATTGTATTTTAATTAAATTTAATCACTTAATGTATAAAACTTATAAATAAAATACCATGATGCAGTAAATATATTTTATCTTTATAATAATTTTTTATATTCGATTGAATCATTTATATAAACCCAAATTAAAAAAATTTTAGTAAGAAGATATTTGTTTATAACATATTTTCCTTTAATTTAAATTAAAAGTTGTAAGTGTCATAATCACACCCATGTGCCTTAAAAATGTCAAGTTCTTATCTCAAACATTTTATTGGTCGTCCATATCTCATCTGATATAATTAGTAAACATTTTTGGGTAGTTTTATATTAATAAAATTTTATTTTATTACACTTATTTACGATATTTACCCTATAACCGCGGTATATAGAAATAATTACTAAAATTGCTATTCATGAGGTATAAAAGTAAAAGGGACCTATTAACATAATTTAAACCTTTTCATTTCAAATATGGAATATATTTTTTAAAATTCAGAACCCATAAGTTGAATTAATTTGTTTACTATTAATTGCTGTTGTCAAAATGATAAAATAAGTTTTTAAAATTAATACCCACCAAAATATTGACATTGTTTATATCTAATTTCAATGTGAAATTTCCTCCAATGAAGAAAATGTTATTAAATTATAAAATATTAATCTCATTACACTTTATAAACTATTAAAATTATTATCTAACTATATAAATCAAATAGAGGAAAATGCGGTTTTGAATTAAAACACAGTATTTTCACTATTCATTAAAATATGAATTATACCATAAAAATAACAAAAATTCAACCAAATAAATATTTATTTCTCTCTTACAAAAAATAATAATTTGTTAAATATAACTTATAAAGGTTTCATGAAAATATATTTAAAATGGGTTTTCGGTTAAAAGGTGGTAAAACTGCAATTTTTTTTAAAATCCTTCTTTTATTTAAAAAATTAACTTTCTTGTTATATCATGACTATAAAACATATTTGATGAATCTTAAATATTAAATTGAATATATTACAAATATATTTCATTAATAAAATACATTAATAGTGGTTTTACTATTTTTAAAACTCACTTATTTTCATTCAAATAGTTTTTCAGAAAAATATTTCCTTTTTAGAAAATGTTTTAATTTCATTTATAGATAAGTATTCACATAATAATTAATTATATACATGTGTAAAAAACATTTTCAAAAATAAATAAATATTGTTCATTCCATCCAATAAAACTTATATTCATTACCTACAATTTAAAACAACAACATTAATAATGTACTATTTTGTGGTATAACGCAGTCTTGTTTGCTACATAAGATTTTGAAGAAATCTGTTGTTTCATGCTGAGTATGCTATCAGACAAAGAATCCATTTTAACATAAAATTAATATCTTATTTGTAAATATTAATATATATGAAAAATTATTAATATAATTACATAGGATGTTACATCATTCCCTTTTATTCAAATATGTCACAAAAAAATAATATAATCATAACAAATTTTACAGGCTCCATTAGCATTAAAAAAGTGATAGTAAGAAAATAGTTATAATTTTAATGGAAACATTGCTTTACTATAATTAATATTTAGTCACCACATATTTTTTTTTAATCATGAATGTAAATTAAATCACGTTATTTCTTATGTAAATCTTTCATTATCCTTATTAATTCACGATCCTTATTAAATTTACAAAACATATCATTATGTAATATTTGTATTAATTAATAATAATATCTCACATAATTATAAAAAACTATAATTAAATATTTATTTTATATACACATAAAATTATTATCATTTATTCACCTTATAAATTCCATATGTATCATTTTAATTCCTTTACCTAAACACTTACTTGCATGAAAGAAATTACTATTATTTTATTAATAATAATTTTACTAATTTCTTAAAATCAATAAGTTCATTTAACAACATAAAATATATAAAATTATTAAACTAATTTTTATTAGTATGAGGATATAGTGAGGAATATAATGAAATTATTATACTCATTAACAATCCAATTCACTCATTCACATGATCATATGGTGGTTAGTCATGTTGCTCAACTCAAATGATGCACTCCGTTCTTGGATATTGATCTCAATAGATCAAAACCTCATTTTGAATATGGAGGAGATGTAGTTTGTTATGTTCTTCCATCACTTTACTATTTGATCAATTGGATTTGATGGATCCCATTAAAGAACATAACTATCCAGATGAGAAGTGATGTGGCCCACCACATTCCCCAAATCCAAAATAAATAGAGTAATATTTTTTTTTCATAGAAGAACCCTTAATAGATAATGTGTTGGAAATATTTAGAATTATCCAAAAAGAATCATTTCATTACAATGATCCATAATATGAAATTGTATGTTTCGAAATCCATAATCCCTATACCAAATCAAATATAGAAAGTGATTTTTTTGAAACATGTCTCTAGATATCCTCTCAATCTGTAACACCAATAAATATGATTGAGAAATCATTAGATTTTTCTCTTCAAGATATTTCTTTGAATATATGGTTTGAATTATGATTCATAAGTATAAATAAGTTATATAAATTTTGTTGAAATGATCCTTGAAAATAATATCTATTATTTAATGAAATAAATGTTTTAGATATTGAAAAAAATAAAAGCATTGGATTCATTCTTGTGGGTAGAGATATTATCTATAATCATTCATAGTGATTCAATAAATGGTGATTTATAATTGAAGAGTGATATTCAAATCCATCAAAATTCATGCTATGATATCTCATTGTCTATGAATTATATTTTTATAATTCTTCTTCAATCAGGTATAGTTAAAATAGAGGAATTGCGACCAATTGGGTTTCATATAAATTTTATTATGAGGTAATTAAATTCATATAGAGATGTTTATGTAATCATAAATTCTCTCTATAATGTCACTAATAATAAAAATCTATTTTCAATGTTTTTTTTGCAATTATTTCAATAAAAAAGACCCAACATATGGAAATTTTATGTCAATAATCGGTCGCTAAATGATATATCATTTAGAGATATTCTATGAATTAAAAAATATCTTATAGGATTTCTTATAATAGAAAAACCATACCTCAACCTTGTTGATTATCTATTCTCAAGAAAGCTCTACTTCTCTAGTGGTTGCTTAATTTTGGGAGAATTTTATTATAATCATAATATTCACCACATTTCGTCTAAATGATGAATATTGAGAGAATATATATGATAAAAATAATACTTACTAAATAATATTTAATTTATTACTCCTTCCATTAAATCTAAATTTTTTAAAAATGAATAGAAAAAGAATAAAATATTATCCTAAGGTAATCATCCCGTTATATACTCAACGATGATGTAAATTTATTAATCTAACTTGTCACTAATAAAGAAATTACCCTTCTACTTTTTCCCATAAAATAAGATGTCATTTTAAAACTTCTCGTGGTGTTTAACTAAACCACTAGAAGAAAGCATTTTAATAAAATAAGGGATAATAAATTGAATTATATTGAAATTGGAATTGAAATTCATTTATATAAAAATTTATTCTCAGATTGAAACTCATAAAATTATATATAATGGATAAAATCAAATGATTTTATTTTGGTAAAATAGTGGAATCTAAATAAAATATTTCAATATTTTTTATTGGAGGAAATCTTTTATGAGAATAAAATTGACACTATTGGTAAATATTTTTTACAATGATTAAAGGATTTAATTATCTAGATATTTGACATATAATCATGATAATTATATTCTAATCATTGAGTAAATAAAAAACATACTTTTAAGGGGATTCTAATTTGGAATTAAATTATTATTTAATAAGTATAATACATAATAATAAAATAAAATTGAAGATACTATGTTATGTATGAAATTTAATTCTTAAAAATATACATGATTTGAGAGAAGGATTCAAGAGATAGGTTTAACATTAACTTGGGTAATTGAATTATTTTAATATAAAGAGGAAGGTGATATAATATTGAAAAAAAAAGAACAAATAGGACATGTAATTATGAAAAGGATTTAGAGGGTTGATCATAAGATCTAATGACTATTTTGACCATGAAAAGAGAATACAGATTTCATTTGTTTAAGTATTTTATATTATGATAGCATAGATTTTAATGAGATAATGACTAATATTGTGAATTTAATTTGACACATATGTCAATAAAATTAAATCTATTTCATTTTAGTTTTTTTAAATAATTTTATTAATTTTTATATTTTTGTACAACGAGATGTCTGGAATATAAATTCTAAAAATTTAAATTTTAACAATAATTATCTTTTAATAAAAATTAACATATCTTTATCTCTCAAAATCATATAAAATATACCTCAATTTTGTATTTTTCAATGAATATTGTTTATTTTAGTGGTGATATTAAACACTAGGATAATTATGGGGATATTGTTTCTGTACATAGATTATCATGTGCCATCAAAAAAAGGAATTTCACACAATTTATATAGAATGATTAGAAGTATAAGAGGTGGAGATTGCAAAGAGTGAGTTCATATGATCTCTATATAGGATTCCAAAATACTCATCTCCATCTTGTTTAATCATTTTTAATACTCATGAATAATGATATATTATATTATTTTCTTAAAATTTAATTCAATATAAATGTATTCAAATCTGTTATATATATATTAAAAAATATCAACCTATAAATAGAAAAATTGAATATTTCTCCAACCACCAATACAGTGGGATATGTCACAACTATCATCAACCAAGTGATATTAATCTCAATCGTGCATATTGAAATTCTAGTGACAACAATATCAAAAATAATTAGGGAGATAGATAAATTTTTTCCTATTATGAACAAGAATAGTTTTTTGAAAGTGGAACATATTGTTCAAGGAAATGAAATAGACTTAGATATCGATGGATGTGACAAAATACTAATTATAACCACATGGTAGTGGGATGGATTAGATAAATATACTTTTGAAAATATAGTGGTTCACTACTCAATATAGAGGTAGTTTGAGGGTTTTGTTTACCATGAACAAACAGAAAAGTCTATGTGATGACCAAATCCTATAGGGATGTTGTTTTGGTAGTAGTTAATTAAGGAAAAATGATTAATGGATATTTTAATTTTTAATTTATTTTAAATTTTTATTATTGTAATGGGTGTAATAAAGATATTTAACATATTTATTTTAATTAATATTTTATACACTATAATCGAGAAAAATTGGGATCATGATTGAGAATACATGAGTTTTGAGTGAGGTGTTTTTATGAGATTATATAAATACTTATGTATATACATTCATATATAAATACTACCATGAACAAAAATGGGTTACCCCTATCCCAACACCTGAGCTGGACAATGATAAGGCTTAAAGGGAATTATTCATACCTTCGAGTAGTAAACTTGTGTTTGGGTATCAAGGATAAAACATTGGGAAGATTATTTCCCAATAAAAACAACTATTATGGGTCTGTACTGGGAACCTGATAGGACGACACCATTCATTGTAGAGTTAAGAAAATAAATAAATATTTAGGGAAGCATGAACCAAACCAAACATGATATAATATAGAAGACATATCATAATAAACCAAAACAGGAAAATATAGTGAAATTAAAAACCAAAGACTTAAACATAACCACTAAATCTAGTATAAATCTATGGAATGGTCCAAAATTGAATTCATAAGGGTAAAAATATGTAAATCAAATGAAGTGATATGAGATAATAATCCTACTAGAAAACAATAGAAAAAATAAACCAAAATACCTACTACATATTTCCATGTGAAACATAACCTATGCCCCACTATGTCACCTCTACTATAATTGAACCATACTAACAGGAAAATATACCACCTCCATGTAGAGCCTTTACCTTTCTAGATTTAGTAAAAATAAGGGATATATATACTCATAGTGTGTATATAGGGTATGAAAATAATAATAAAATTAGGATCCCACCAGTTACTCCAAGTGAAAGATATAAGAAACACATCATATCATACTAGTTTGATCTATGATATAAAACATGATGTGTTAATTTTAAACAAAAAAATTACAATAATAAAGTCCTTTTTTATTTTACTAATGAATCATTAAAGTAAAATAATAATGTAAAAAAGGATCATTTAAACCATCCATAAAATGTAATGGGGAAACAGTAGGTATTTAATATAGGTAAACCTAGAGAAACTATAAGAATATTTCAAAAATCATGCAAGATCCACTAGGTAGAGTCACATTATACAATATTGTGGAATTATATTAGGAAATAAAAATAATAGATATGGGTATAACCATTATCCATGTCTTATCTAGAATTAGGGTTCACTCGTATCTGGTAGGACTAAAGATATCCACTAGGAGGGAGATTCCCATATTCTAATTTTTTATGTGTCTTGATCCCTCCTAGGTACCCTAGCCTTACCATAAGGCTCTATATCATTTATAAAATTCTCCATGACTCATATAATAATTATAAAAACCATTTCATTATAATAAATTCTAATTCAAGTAAGAAATCGTATTTACACAAGCTAAACATGATATTGAACAATAATTTTTATCATAAAATAATTTGGAAAATATTACAATTAGAGGCTCACCATTATCATGATAAATTATTAAATATTAGAAGAAATAAATATTGAAGTATTTCATAAAAGACATACTGGAATGTTTATAAAACTAATTAAAATACATATTTTAAAAGTAATTAATTAACCAAAGTACTTCAGAACCAAAATCAGAGAAATATTAAAAAACTATCAATTTACATAGGCATCAAATCACTAATTAATATCAAAATTTTTTATAAAACAATATCTAATAAAATCACGGTTTATTAAATATTTGAAGGCATATAAAGGCACATACCGATTTTATGTATTACAAATACAATTTTTCTTTTTCCAACACAAAGTGGAATGAAGGGATCCCATGAAGGAAAAATAAAATCCTATAAAAATTATTACCCATTATAATTTTGATGTAGCTTTAATTCAAGACTACCATGGCCTCTGTGAATTTATTAATTTAAGGAAAAAAAGATAAAATGTCCAAAGAAGATGAGGAAAACAACCTAAACGATGATTTTTTATGAATCATGTTGAGGGTTCCACTTAAAATCAAGATGAGTGGGGATGGGGATGATAAAATTGGGTCGACAACCAGTGGTCCCATGGAGTACATAATGATGAAAATATGTGGCCAAAATTGGTTAAACAAAGTAGGGGAATTAAATAAATCATAAGTTTTATGTTATGGATAGTCTGAACAATTTGGTAAATCATGATTCAAAAATGAAAGTAGTTCTAGAACCCATTATTTGATAAAATGGTTTACGGTGTCCATGTATGATTAAATTTAATAGATACAGGTAACAATGTGCCTCAAACTATAATGGGGTAACTATTTGTAATGTTATGCCACAAAGTTACTACTACATATGCACAAATAACACACTAAGTAAAATGAACAACCCATATTTCTATTCCAACTTCAATGAAATCCAAACTGAGAATAATGAAGAAGGATAAAAAATTATTAAATTTACAATTTTATTTTGTAATGTTAAACCAAGGCATGATAATTCTACCCATTATATCACATTCTCCCCTTTAATGCCAACCCGAATAATGATAGCTTCAGAAGAGGTGAGGCCATTTATCCATCCTAAAAGATTCATATTCCAATGTCTCATGAGAATCCATCCCATGATTATATAATAAAATAAAAATGGGATTGATTTTACGAATAGCACATTACTATGGGAGTCAATAATCTTGATCCATTTTTTTATTACCAAAACATTAAGCTCTATTTCTAACTCTTCCTAACTCAATATATGGGAGGGATAATGAAGGTATCTATTTAGTTAAGGGACATGAAAGGCCTGATGAAATAATTTCATCTAATGGGGTCATTATAAACAATTTGTGTCATTCCTTATCATTTTAGTAATTTAAAAGGGTCCCACATACCTTGGTGTTAGGTTTTCTTGTCCTTCTACACCGCCAATGACCCAACCATGGTGTAACTTTTATGAACACCTAGTCACCAACTAATAACTCCAAATGATAATGATTATGATAAATATAAAATTAATAATGTCTATGATACATCAGTAATAGCATTCAGATAATACAAATCTTTTTAGACTTCTCTTGAACAATGCTCAGTCTCACCAAGGAAGAATCCCCCCATCTCTAGCCAACAAAGTGGAGAACATCATGAAATAGAATAAAACACATCAAAATGATCCATATATAAAGAATATTTAGATATATTGTTATTAGAAAAATCAACCAATTCCAGATGGGTATCATACAACCCTCAAAAGTTCAATATATTGGCATGAAGCATGTATTCCATAATCTATATCGATCAATCTTATTTACCAAATATTTGATGATCATACTGTATAATTAACATAACATGTGATCGTAATTCATATTGAAGGACTTATCAATATTGAGAGGAGAACTAAGGATATTTGTTAGAAATGGTTACATATGGATCCCCATGTCGATTAAAAATTTTCTAAATGTAGAATTTTCCAAGTTCGTAAACTTTTGTGATATATTTGATACATATTGTGTGATCTAAGGTAGTAATATAATCAATTATAATGAAAATAGAATTATTTCTATGAGGGGTATGAGATAACCAAATAAAAAAAATCCATGGATATCACATGCTATTTCCCTAAGGGGGCATGAAGTGATGAGTGAAAATAAGAGGATTTAAAATGATCCACTTTATTATGACAAAAGGTATAAAATATAGAAACAAAATAAACAATGTCTTAACATATACCCTATAACCATTATCAATGATTCAATTTATAGTATATCATAGTAGCATTCGGACAAAAAAATCATATAATGATAAAATTATTTCATCACCACATTATTGATGGAATGGGGGAGCACATTGTGCTTCATGAAAGGAAATACACCATGAAGAGATAGATACCACTCACTAGTGTTCTCCCAACCATATATAGTTCTCTTGATTCAAATTCACTCCTCATACTCTAGTTTCTCCTAATGAATAAGCTCAGGGAGATATGTTGTCTACTAAATAGTAGATAGAAATATGTTATCATTATTTTCCATTACATCTAAGATCATTATAAAAATTGGACCACCATGTTTTATTAGTAAGTGGATTCATTCAAGCTTTATGATAAAAAAATCATAATATAATAATTTGGATGATATTTTATTTCTTAGGTTATAATTGAGGTCGAAATATAATTTATAAAGGTTTTCCACCCCTCACCTCTTCCTAATGTTCAAATATTTTTTATAAAATATATAACTAAGAATTTTATGATTGATATACACCATGAATTTCTCACCAAAGAGAGAGTATGGAAAATATTAAAGTCACACATAAACATAACTATATCAAGGTCATGTGTTTGATAATTCCTTTGATGTGGACAACGTTGATGAGAACTATATTTCATTATATGGTCACCTTGTATTGTTACAGAACCCAATATTGTGATTCATACACCAAAATACAAAGAATATCAATTTTAGTCTCAAGTGGAATGAAATAGGGCCTGATATCAACTTAAATTTCAACTCATCAACTGATACTTACCATTTTGTAATCTATAAAAAGTTCACCCCTTTCTATGTAAGAGTGTCCAAAGGTGATTTGAGGGTGGATAAGTCGTTGAAAATTATTGATAGCATGCTGATAGATCAAGGAAGATACATATCTCAAATAAATTCATAGATTCCTCTAAATAAAAAACCATCATTGCTCTTAGTACCAAATAAAATACCTAATTCTGAAATCACATGTCCTAAGAACATGACCTCATATAACCAGAAGTAACAATTTGATAAATTTTCATATAGGTGATGATCATACAGTGTTATTAAAATAGTTTTCTAGTTATTCCCATGATCCTCCTTAGTTTTAGAATAAATAATGATGTCAACCATGAATAAAATAAAAAATGAGTCAAGGTATCAATAAAATATCCACTTTGTATAAACCATAAATACTATAGGAGGATTATTTATGTTTTAAGGTATCGTGAGATACTTGTAGTGACCTTACCAGCTTATAAAAGTTGACTTAGGTATTTAAAACTACATTAACATTAGATTGAAATATCTTGAGTAGTGGATAAAATTTTAGAAACACGATGACCATTTTATTTTATCAAATAAGTCAAAAGTATGAGGGAATAAATACTTATTCTTAACGGTCACATATTCATACACTTATTGTAAATGAACAATAAAGGGGTTCTATTTGATTCCATATAAAAGATTATAGGTTCATCCCACAAAGATAAATTGGGTTTAATGAAGCCCTTGTCCTCCAAATCATTCAAAAAAAAATTAATTCATATAGTTCTATTGGTTTAATTTGATATGATTTAAATGATTTTGGTTGCATCTTAGGAATTTAATAAATAGATAACTCAACTTCACCCTAAAAAGGAAACCATAATAATCCACCAAGGAACACATCATAAGTATTGGAGACTATGGTTATAATCTCACGTAAAAAAGTTTATCCATTGTCCTTTATTATATTAGTTGATATTGTCCATGATAACTTGATGTCCATTAGAAATAGAGGTCCCATATGAATATAACATAGGTCCCACAAACCATAGAACAAAAACTAGTTTTTAGTAGGAGTAGTAAGGTTACTCCCCAATGAAAATGATCTATTTAGGCCTTAAATATAATCATCCAGTATATGTCATTTAATATTGGAATAAATATGATGAAGAAAAAGAGGACTGGGGTTAAATAGTTTCCTTTTAAAAATATTAAAAATATTAAAACATCCCTCTTAAAATGAAGAAATTATTTCCTTTTCTCTAAAATATGAATAATCCATGGATTATAAAAAAATAAAAGAATTTGAGGCAATTATGTATTTTGGTTCAGGGAACAAATATCCCATAATCGACTCCATCAACACTCTATCCACAATCTTAGTGATTTTCACTAGTAGGTCATTTTTCATGGGGCCTCTACAGTTGAGTGTAGGTAGTTGATAAATTTCAATAAGGATCTAATAGGGACTTATACTTATTTAACAAGGAACAAAAAATACATATAATAGTACAATAAGTTGACACGTAGAAAATATTGATTAGAATCTTTTGAAACATAAATATTAAATATATTTAGGTAAATATTGTTGAAAATGATTTTGCACAAAGTTTCAATAGAAACATAAAAAATAAATTGATCTTCATTAAAACAAAGTATCAATATAATATTATTCAATGCTAAACACTATTTCATTATATAGAACTATGGAAAACATTAGGAAGATGAAAATAAATGTATGTATCCAAAGTCTACCTATGAAGGTGATAAAACACTATTATTTTCAAATTCATGTGTGTATATATATATATATTTAGAAGAAGAAAATGTATTTATTTATCATGAAATTTTAATTGCTTTAAATCAGATATCTCTAGAAATATCATATGATAAATCCTGAGGATATGAAAATAAAATGGTAAAATAACATCATAACATCCCTAAAAAATAGGAATTGTTTGATCAGTTTAATACAATCCTTTTAATAGATCTCTAAACAACGTCAATGAGATATGTAATTATGGTGTGACCATTGTAGAAAATGTGGAAATAATCCATAACTCAAAACACCATAGTTAACCAAGACAAATGTAAGGTTTCTCTTCATATTAATAAATATAAAAATAATGTTGGGAAATGTACAGTTGATTTCATAATTAGAGAAGATAAAACATACATTTTTCCTCAAACATAGGGCTGCCTCAAAAATTAGGGTTCCTGATCCATACATTCATTCCAAACATATTTTACACAAACCATATATTCTACTTAAAACATAGGGTATAAACTGTGTTTCCATAATTCCTAAAAACACATCGAGAATACCTATACTCTTTGAAAAAAATAACCTTCCATTTTTTTATGGTATGAAAATTCTTGCACAATAAAATAATTATTCCAATTATTTTTATACTATAATATACATAGTGAAACTTCATTTTCAAAATAGTTGTGGTTGTTTATGAGCCTCAAAATCAAAAATAAATTATTGAAATTATTGGATCAAGAAATGACCAAAAATATCCCATATTTTTATGATTGAAAAACTCATAGAACCAATGCTAACATAAACATGAATAATAAAATATTTTTCTAAATTATGATAAAAAATAAATTTCATGAAAATCTCTCCAACATAAAAAAAATTATATAGAAATTTAACCCATATATATTTTACACTTTAAACATAGTTATTTCCATAAATTTCTCATATTTATTCTCTAAAATTTTCTAATATTTACACATATCTCCAAATATTTCTCCATAAAATTTTCTATTTTTTGTTTCATCAAAAAGAAATTAAAAAAGAGTTTAATTAAAATATGATGTAATAAAATTATACTTAAATTGATAGGAACATGTTTTTTAAAAAAAATTAAAAATTTATAAGTTTTATTAATTTGGCTTCGGATTGGATTTGGTGGGGGAATAAAATTAAGACTTTTGGAAAGGTTAAATGGTACCACATTTCTCTCTATATTCAGAAATATTTTAATCCCAATATCTAGAACTCTAGAAAATAGTTCTATTATCCTTAGAACATATGAAAATCCTTGATCCCTTAAATAACATGGGAAATGTTTAAATAATAAAAATTTATCTCATTAATATATGACATGGTAACAACATTACATATGATTTTCTCCCTTTGTCTCTTCATATTCACATTAAATGCCTCAAAATACACTTTATAAATTGACCTTTATCACAATATTTGATACTTAATTTGTATAGTATCAAGAACTACAATTGAAATAGAATAATTTTCTTGCTCTTCATAAGATTTTATATACCTTTTTAGATCTTACTGCAACTTCCATACTTATTCATTCAAAAAATTAGACATGGATGAATAATCCCTGGAGATCATTACATCTGTAACTATTTAAGAGTATTACACACATGTGTCCTCAAAACAATTTATTTCTATATCTTATCTAGAGGATATTTCAAAGAGATTATTAACAAAAGAAATTGACAACTCTCTAAATAGAACATTCATGAAATCAAGAAAAAAAATTCATTGCTTATAGAATTCATTTAACTCATTTTATTAAAAATAAATCAAATGATCAAAACACTGAACACATATATTTTGAGAATAACATTTCCTTGTGCTTGATTTCCAAGGTCTCTTCATGACTCTCAGATTTCATTTTCCAAAAAATTTGATTTTAGAATTTCAAAAAAGTAAGTAAAAGGGTTATAGTATGTTTTATAATAAGAATTGTTTCATTATTATTGTTTTTAGGTGTTTTATTGTATTTTGGGGAGAAAATTATGTTTAATAATTTTAGATATTTTAATGGAAAAGAAAATTTTATATAATTACACTATTTTTAAAGAATAACTTATTATAATTGAATAACATTTCCAAACAATAAATTCTCAATTCAATTTTTATGAAATGAAAGATTAATTATGATCTTAGTTTTTCATTAAATAAAATTTTCTCTCCCCATATGATTTTAAAATAACACAAGAACATAAAAGATACTCTTAATTAATTATAAATCTTCTTAAAAACTAGTATTATTATAAAAAAAATCTGAAACAATAAAAAATAAAAAAATTTACCATATTTGAATATTTTATCAATTTTAATATATATATATATTAGTTTTCAATTAAATAATATTTAGAGTATACATGATGTGATAAAAAAATTATTTAATATATTTATTCATGATATAAAATAATATATTAAGTTAAGATTAAAATAAAAAATAATAGGTTAATTAAATTTTAGAAGACATCATTTATAAAATTTCCTCCCCATGTATTGAATAGTTATTGATTTTCAATAAAATATTAAAATATAAATTTTATACTTCTTGATTTAACATTTTCATCTCTGATGAGGTTTCCATTTAAAAGAATAATAATATAAATATAAGAAATTTCTCTAATTTTCATGTACCCATATAATGATATAACAAGAATTCCATTAGAGAATACATAAAAACTACTAAATACAAGTTTGTTTTGGTAACTATATTATTTTGGATCTAGTAGTGTTAGAAAATAATGGATTTGGTAACAAAAACTATTTATTTTTGAAAGAGACTACATAATTAAAGATTTTTAATTATTTCAAATAATGAACGTGCTTGATGACGCAAAATTCAGGGTTTCTAAAATATAATTCATTAAAAAAGTATCCGTTTATTCCATAGTGAAAAAAATTAATTGTATATATGATCTTATTTTTTTAACCAAGAACAAAAGAATTTTTATATAATTTTTTTCTCCATTAGTAGGAATCCCATGTTTTCCTTAATGAATTTTTTTATTAACAAAAAGTTAATTAAATAGTTTTTTCTATTAATTAGAATTCAAGAGGATTTTTTTAATGTATTAACTTCTAACAGTTATTCCATAATTTTATTTTCGAGTAATTCATAATAATTTGGAAAGGGATAAATCATAAAAATGAAATCTATTTATCCAAAAAATCTTTATCAATAATAATTAAATCATAAAATTTTATAAAATTTATATATTAATTATTAAAATATTTAAATTTTTGATGAATTATAAAAACATATTTATTAATTTTATTATAAGTACAATTTCATAAATTATAATTTTGAGAGTAAGAAGTATGTACATCATCAACATGATCCACGAGTCATGTATTTACAATTTTCTTTTCATGCCAAGATTTTGAGTTTTTACCAAGTTCAATACTTGAATTAGAAGCAGATATCTAGTTAGAAATCAAGAAATTATTACCCTTTCTTTAATAATTATATTTTATTTGAGTTTTAGTCATAGGATAGTTAGACTTTTTTTTACCTTTCTCCTTACATTCATAGAATCTATGTTCATTAATCATTTTTCATTCTTTTGTTGTACAATCTTTCAAATCTTTTAGAAAGATATGATAGCACATAAATGAATCTCAATAAATTAAATTAGATGGTTCATCTATTGTAGTGAGAAGTGAAACATATTACATTTTAATAAAAATATTATTTTTATCTTTGATTTTCATATCAAAATTAGACATCATCAATGATCCAGTCAGTTATTTCATTGTAAATCATTTAATTAGTGTGGACTGTGGAATATAAGAATATATTCCATTAGACATATATGATAAATCATTGAGTTCCTTCAAAGGTTTATCTAGTTATTTGATTAGATCTACCAAGGTATAAATATCATTAAGAAATTTTACCAACCTTCCAATCATTTATGTGATGCGTTCATATTCATTGATAAAAAATATATCAAAGATCATTTCTCTAGTGTTTAACCTTACTTATCTGACATTATCAGTTCCATCATAGGAAACAGAAATGGTATTACACATCTTTTATGTGGTATCACACTAAGAGACTCAATTAAATTCATCAATTACTAACCCACAAATAGTGGAATTAATATCTCTTAAATTAGATTATAATACTTATGTTGATCAACATTCTATTTTTATAGATCTTCTTCACAAATTTCATAGGGTGATACATCGTTTAAAAAAATATTAATCTATGAACAGTCATGTAAATAATCAACAATTATTTCCATGATCCATAATTATTTCCTTTAAAATAATGTTCATGTATCATTAACATACCTTCTCTATGATTGGCCAGTGATATTTATCTTGTTATGGATCTGTAAGTCTAAAATTTTTGAGGCAAAATAAATTTTTCCACTTGAGTATAACTTGTGATACGAATTATTGGTTTTAGGTAGAATCTGTAAAACCATCATGGATTTCCAAAAGATAAATACATCAAATGGTTTCCAACCTCTGATATCTATTGTTTTTTTGTAATGGATATTATGACGAAATAAGAAGGGGGTTGTTCTCTTAAAATTCATGAAACAAATTAAAGAATATATCTTCAAATAAAGGTATCCATTTCTTATCTCTAAAATATGGGTAAGAAGTGTAATTTAAATAATAAAAATAATATGATATGATGAGGTATAATTGTTCAGGACACAAATATTCCCAAGTGCACTCCACCCATTTTCTCTCCGTGAGGTTGGTGATTTTCACTAGGAGGTAATTTTTCTGGAGAAATCTATAACTAAATATAGAAAGTTAAAACCATTAAAAATTGGTCTTACAAGGACTTTTGGTTCAGTTAAATAAAATAAAAAATCTACATCTTAATACAAGAAGATTACATTTCACCATTTCTAAGTAAAATAAATCGATGCATCAAAAATAAATATATTAAGATAAAGCTTTTGGAAATGGATTTAGAATATAATTACATCATAAACTAAGAGAATAAAATAATATTCACTAAAACATAAAAGAACAAATTAATCTCCAAATCCAACTTGATTTGTTTATAATATTGTAGAGAAAATTCTAGGTAGATGATCAAACATATATGTATCAAAAGTTAATCTCTGAAGGCGAAGAAATGTTATTATTTTCAAATAGACATATATATCTTTTCATAAAGATACTCTATGTATTTATCATGACCCTGAAATTGATTCAGGTAAAAAAGATCCCAATGTATCAAATTATAAATCATAATGATCATAATTTATAATGTTTTTTTAAAGCTATATCATCTATTGAAATAGGAAACATTTAATTTGTTGAATATGAGACTTTGGATCGATATTTAAAAATATTTAATGAGATATATAATTCTAGTGAGATCATGTATAAAAAATATGTAATAATACGTAATTTGATACTCCATATTTTTCAATTTAGAATGTAGGATTTCTAAACATATCAATAAACATAAAAAGTATGGTTTTTGGTGTATGTTTGATTGCAATAGTTGTGATGATTAACCATACATTGTTTTCATTAAAAAAAGTGTTTCTTAAAAAAGTAAGGTTCTTGATATATACATTCATTCTAAACATAGGTTATAGAAACTATGTTTTATTCCCAAAACATAGTGTGTAAATAGTGTTTTTGGACTTTTTATAATCATGCTCTAAATTCCTATCCTTGTAGAAATCAGATACCCTTACATGTGTTTAATGTATAATAATTATTCCATAATAAAATAATAATTCCAATTATTTTTATCCTATAACTCAGTCAAAGGAAATTCATTGACAACATTGATGTGGGTGTTTTTGAGCATTAAAATGAACAATAAAATAATTTATTTATTGGGCCAAAAAATTCCCAAAAAAATTATGATTATATGAAAAATGTTTTATCTAGAGAATAAAAAATTCTATGATATGTTGACATTAATTACAAAGATAATACATATTGGAAATCGAATGAATCTCCTTTATTCTTTCCATAATGATTATAAAATTCCATAATATGTTGATAGGATCTGACAAATGGATTCATGTATCCATAATGATGGAAGAGATAAACTATAGAGAGGAACATGCATCAAATAAAGTAGTTTATATTGATTATTTATTAAGAATGATACCCCATAGAGTTATTAAAATAATATTTGCTTCAATAGAAACTTACTCTATCACATAAAACTATCTTATATTATGATGATCATGAGTCATAATAGTAATCTATGATTCAATTATCAACTGGATCAACCAATATGATAAAATACCTCGACCTCAATGAACATGAGATAAAACTATATCTAACATAGATACATTATACTAGAATGTGGATCCCCTTAAACTCGATGAGCCTACACAAATATTCTATGGAATATTATCCATATAGCTCCTTTAGATATAACCCATCCACCCACAAGCATGACACGCTTTAGGTGATTTCAAAAATGATGATTTTTACATGCATAGACTTTGTACACTAATGTAAGATAAGATTATATCTTACTATGGCTATAAATGACAGGATCTTGGAAGGGAACCTGAATCTAATACCACATCCCCATTTTGAAATCATCTTACTTCCTATTATTTTCATGAAACCCACCCTCACTTCCACTAGTAATTGATGAGGCATTAATATTTCCAAAAAAAACATCCTAATATATTCCCATATTTGAGGATTAATCAACCAATTTCATATAATGGGGAGAGAATCAAAAGAAAATACTGGGATTGAATGCCGGGTTGAAGCCCCATTTCAAAACAGAGTAATTTTAACTTAATATTTAAAACACATAGGGTGTGATGTGAACAAGATCAAAGAACCATTTAACATAATCCAAAATTATATAATTTAATTTTAAGGGGAATAAATTATTTTGAGATTTTATGAGTTCCATAAAAATAGGGAAATATTATTGATTAAACATGGCGTTATAGTCCCAATTTAGGTTTAGTTATAGCTTTACCTGGAAAAAGAATAATTTCCATTGGTCCCATTGTGTATTATCACTACTGACAATATATATATATATATTGGATGCATTTATTTAGTGTTTATTCATATTTTTTCAATAGTACACTAGTATTTTCTGTTTTCCTGAAATAGGGACTCACCACTCATAAGAGGAGATTCTATAAAATATAAAATTCATATTTTACATGTTATGAAATATATTCGATCCATGTATTCCGTGATAATAGCATCATCCAACCACTTTAAAAAACATGAAACCAAAGACCATGGAGTGAAAAAAATAAATGATGTAATAAACATATGTGAATGGTTTGAAATTTAAAACACATTGATAATACATGATGTTGCATTGTTACATGAGATGAATGTTTGAAATCTAAATCATGTCAAAGTTATAGGACATGAAAAATGGGTGATCTAAGATCATCAGAGGTCTTTGTGGATTTAAATTATATGAAGTGAAACCCATTTAAACGCCTTTTATGTTTTGAAGAAGAAGTCACATAAAGCACTATCCTTACATGAATTATTTACACATCATGATATGTTCATGATTATATATATTTTGAGACCCCTCTATGCAGATATGAGTTTGGACAGTGGCCAGACCCTTTCTCTTTTATTCTTCATTTATTCTCTGTTTTCATTCAAACTTTTTTCCATTTCATTTTTTTCCATTTTTAATAATCCCATTACTACTATATACAATTCTGAAACATGTTCATTGAATGTTGTTATTCTAACATTCGAATCCAATTCTAATTTCCCTGCACTACAATTGTTGTTGTGTTCATCATTTTTCATTCATTCAAGTGTGTATTTGATTTATTTTTAAATGTTTGAAATGTGATTTTCAATGATTTGAGTTTTTTAATTATCATTTCAAGCATGATTTTTATTTTATTTCTTTTTATTAATACCACCTTTTGTGAATATTCATCCCAATGTTATGGTTTGATAGTCTGGGTGGACTTAAATGTAATGTATCTCTAAATCAAAACATAGTAACCCTATGTATAGTAATTAGGTTAAAAAAATTGCTTATTACATTGATTTCATTAACCATGGTCATCAGAAGTGTAATTTAAAGACCTTTATGTAGTTAGATTTGATAGATCTAGGACCAATATCATGTGATGCATTCTTCCAAGATGTTATGTTTATTACACCTAGGTTACTAACTATCCCTAGAAAACATAGTAGTTTCCATCATAGATAAATCCAAATAGTTAGAACAAATCCAATTTTTGACCTTTTCACTACTTCTTAGACTAATCCATATGTTCATCTCAAGATATATTTTGGATTACTATTTTTCCTGAACCCTAAAATTGACCCTTATCCATTTTTTATTTCTGAATTTGAACCCAAGTTACATAGTTCATAAAAACCAAATAAAATAGAGATTTTAATGAATCCATACACAATGTAATTATCACTAGGTTTTTTCATACATATTAAGCTTCCATTTTTTACCATGAAATTACAATATTATACACTTTTTTCTATGTTTTGTTTGGGATAATATAAATTCAAATTTCATCAATGTCAAGAAGAATCAACGACTTTGTACGTTATTATAAAATATGGGCACCATTAGTGAGGAAATAATTATTCCTTGGTACATTATTTTATATATATATATTTTAGAGTGAATCACACAAATTTTATTTCCCTCTTTAATTTGAATGTTTTTCACATGGACTAGCACTTGTGTCATCCCTCCTCTAAGTTAGTGCATGCATCAATTCTGTCTGACTCGCTCAATGATAATTGACACTCAAGAACCTATTTATTTTTATATTGAGATTTATAGACACCTATATTCACATAAAAGATCATTATATATCTATACACAATAACATTGAACCTCAAATCCCCAAAACCTCCAATATGTAGAAGATGAACATAAAGGATAAAAATTAGTGTTCTAGGAGGGAACAATTATGTACAATCGATTTCTATCCATAACTGGTACTATGACCAACATGTTTCTCCCTTCTATCTATGAATTTACATTTGAAATTAAATTTGGACTCATCCCCATGATCTAGAACATGATATATTTTGGTATACTTCTGAGTGAAGATCACTAAGAACATATATCATATTTCTTAGAAGTTTATGACATCATCCACAATCTATGTGTATTAAAAGATTTTATCTGAATACAGGTCATTAGATTCTCCTTTCTTGAAAGGAACATAGATTTTATAAAAATACTAGAAATTATTCTACCATGACTTGGGTTAATTGGGACACGAATTTCATAGGTAAAACATCACACAATTACAAAACCTAGAACTTAAGTAATGTGATCCAAATTTTTTCCTATGAAAACAAAGGTTTATCTTGCTATGATTGGGATAACTTAAATGATTTCAATCATAGGTTTCCAAGTCATAGAATTGATGTGTATCTATAGATACAAATATTTTACAAAGGACTCAAACTAGATATACATGAAGTTGTGGATGTTATTGACAAGGGGTGACTCATGCTTAGGATTCTAAATGATGGAAGACAACTTTTAGATGAGATTTACCACAATGTCAGTCTATGGTAGAGCGATTGAGGACTACCCCATCATGGAATAGATTAGGTTCAGGAGAATACCCACATAATGTCCATGGTTTATGCACTCATAAAAAAATAAGGAATCTTTCTAGATACCTACCCCACCACTACCACCCCTTCCCATGTTATGGAAATCCAATACCATGAGATGTGATGAGGCCCAAACCTATATTAGGACTACAATAAAGGTATAAAATAGCCTAAAATTCATGAATGTGATTAAGTAAATTACAATCAAGAAAACCAATAGTTTCATCAATACCACATATACTATTAGTAGTATTATCAACAAAGGCGGACTTCATAGCCACAACAACCCAATTAAGGCTACTAGTAATAGAGGAGTTGTCATGATCTACCAATAAATCTAGGAAAACCTGGGTTCCCACAACATAATCTAGCTCTTTAACCTCAATAAAAATTTTAGCAATAAACTTTACCCATAGATCTCAGTAATTAATACCCGCTCAGTATCATAAGTTTCAGTAATATCATCAAAAGAAGCAACAATAATACCCATCTACATAATTGAATCATTAAAATATGTTCAATATAATATTTATTAAATTTGATTGGAGGATGAATATCTAAGAAACTGAAATGCCAATCCAAAGGGCCTCACTACACAACCTAGAACACCATGTGGTGGAAATTACTAAAACTAAATTGTATTGATTATTGGGTTTGTTCTCTAGTAATATTGTGTCATATATGAGAGACAAGGATAAGAATATGGCACATAGAAGAGAAAAACATATGGGATCAAAACCAACTAAAAACATCTAATACCAGAGAATCCTGGAAAGGAATATGTTTATTTTAAACCTCCACTATATGGATCACTTCTACACTTCACAGAGAGGATGGGACGAGGACAATAGAGGGATGGTATAAAAAGTTTCTAATGTTGTTCAAGAATTTCCCATTTCATATATCTTTGTAGATTACACCACTCAGATGCCCACTTATGACTTTTTTTTAATGGAGTTATTAAATAATTGAATGAGTATGAAATATATATGATTCAGCTTCTTGAAAGAATATTTTTTCCTAGTCATTCAGTAGAATCTCCCAAAAATGATGTGATCCCCCGAAGGTTTCTCAACTTCCTGCGCAATATGAACATGTAATTTTCGAATAGAAATGTATGATTTCGATGAATGTATCAATAATATTCCTATGATTTATTTTGAATTTTATGTCTCAATGATTTGAAACCAATGAGGAACGGAATTCAGTTAGTGGCCCGATCAGTCAAGTACCCTCGAGGACTACTCAAGGGTGTTTTAGTGAAGTTTGGTATGTTCATATTTCCCCTGGATTTTCATATCCTTGTTTTGAAGAAAGAAGGTGATGTCTCCATCTTTATAGGATACCATTTTAAATTATGGGGAAGGAATGGATTGATTAAATCAAGTAAGGATAATATTCAGAGTTGGTGATGAAAATTTAGTGTTCGACTTAGTAAAAGATGATAAGAAAAGTGGAGAGTTAATGTATTGTGAATCCATCTTTCTTACTAATGATAATGATGATTATATGACCGCTTAGGATGAAATAGAGACTATGTGTCCTGATTAATTTGAATACAGTTATCACAAATATGTGAACTTCACTGAACCTCTAATTATGGATATATTCCAACCATTTTTACCATCAATTATCAATCCAATGACATTGGAATTGAATCCTCTAATGAGAACACTAATGTATACATTCATAAAAAATATACACTTTTCGTTATTTTCAATTAATAAGTGACTAAAACCAAAAATATAATCTCATTGAAGTCATTAAAATGCACAAATACTCAATTTCACATTGTATTGATGAAATCAAGGGGATTATCCCAAAGATATGCACCCATAAAATTTTGTTGGATGGTGTTTACCCAAATATCAACCAAAGAGGTGAATCATTCCACTAATAAATAGGTATTAAAAAAGGAAGTACTAAAGATTCATGAAACAAGTATAATATTCTCCATATCTAATTGTGAATGTGTTAACCCACTATAATTTTTCCTGAAGAAATGTGGCTTTACCATAGTTAAAAACATTGAAAATGGTCTAATATCAACTCAAACTATTCTCATATAGAGTGTATGTGTTTGTTATAGAATCCTTAACATGTTGACTCTAAATAGCCATTTTTATATACCCTATATAGATAAAATGATATATAGATTATGTAGGCATGAATTCAATTACTTTTTTAGATGGATAATCCCATTACAATCAAATTGTAGTCAACTAATAAGATTATCAAAAAACCAAATTCACATATCCTTTCAAAAAACATACATATATATGAATGTTAATTAGAATGTGAAACAAACTAGAGACATTTAAATGGTGCATGAATGAAATTTAATTATGATATAGATGTGGAGATCATAGAAATATTTATGGATTATTTATCTATTTATGGAAAACATTCCAATGTATACCTATGAAATTTGGAACTAATTTTAATGACACCGTAAAGTGATCTTACGATTACAAAACTAGAAAAAGTTTTCTTTTATTGTCCAAGGAGAAAATGTCCTCAAACATAAGATATTAATGCATGTAAGTGAATTTGATCTTTGAAATATCAAAGTGATTATATATTTACTTGAACCCATGGTGGTGAAAGGTATCAAGAGTTTTCATGGCCACATGGTATTTTATCATCACTTTTTCCAAAACATTAAAAGAATATCCAGACCATTAACATACGTTTTATTAAGTAAATTCTATTCTACTTCAATGAGAAGTGTTAGTGGTTGTTCAACACTATAGAGAATATTTCGATGGCTACTGTTATCATAATATCACTTGAATAGGATAGGGATTGTAGAGTTAATGTTATATTCCAATAACTTTGTTGTGGGTTCATTTTTGGAAAATGATTTGGACATATCTTCTTTCCCATATATTACACTACTAATACAGTCAAGTATGATAAGGTCAATTATTAAAAAAAAGAAAATTAGTTTTCGGAATTCATCTATGATTTTGACATGTTTTTCTAACACCTTATACATTGTAAGGTTATGGACATTACAGGTCATGGAGAACTGAAATAAATGTTTAGTAAAAAGGATTCCAAAACACAACTAATATAGTGGATCCAACTATTGTATTATTTTTTCATCATCATTGAGGTCCCAAAAAAAACTAAAAATTTCTGTTATGATCAGTTATCTGGAATTCCACCTCCAGGAATTTAGATGATGAAATATGGGCATTGCATAGGATTTTCCTAATAAAATTGTTTTTAATATAAGAAAAAAGAACAACAATTTTTTCATATATATTGAAAAAAATCATTCCATGATAAAACTTTAATACCAATTTTAGTACTAACAATGGAATAAATTCTTGGTCAATGCCTCACATAATTATTGGGATGTTCCACTACTATTTATGCTCTATAATATGGGTTCGATATGATGTTATATTCTAGAAGATAAATTTCAATGTGTACTCAAGTTGTGCCAAATGCATCCATATGGATGAAATCATTGGCATAGATACACTATTTATAAGATCCTACGAAGTACACTATTCTATTATAAACTCCATTAACATGTGATGAGTCTCATTAAATGTTGTCATTAGTGCTATAGAACATAAAACATTGGGAAAGGAAACAAAATTCCCAAGTATCCCGTTCAGGGAATCAAATATATATGTGTGTAAGAACCTGAATCCTATTTTCAGTTATAGATCTTGATTTCATGTTGTTTTTGAGGAAAAATAAAGAAAATAGATTTTTATATATACACGAAGTGTACTTCTGAGAACACGTCGTGTACCTAGCTTGTTGCGTATAGCCGTATACTGACTATGTAATAGCTGAGTACATAGTCGTGTGGTGACCTGGTAGGATTCTTATGTAGGTTTCAATTGAGGCTATTACACAGTGTGTAGTTTTAATGAACACATCATGTAATTTCCCTTTTATTTTCTATATTAGAGGGGGGTTGCATCTTATGTCTGGATACATCTTCTACTACCCGTGGTTTTCACAGGAGAGCAGCAAAACAGCTGACAAACTCTGAACTCCTCATGCTTCTCTGTATGTGCTCCGATTTAGAAATCATTAGGTGCGCTAGAATCCCACTAGTGATTTCTCAAATATTCTAGAGACTCTTTCCTGATTCCCCCTCTGTTGTGGGTAACTCCAGGTTGGGTGTTTTCACCTTTTTGTAGATCTATGTCGATTTAGGCCAATTCAAGGGCCAATGCTCATTTATATAGATCGTACGACATTGAGGTAGGTGTTTTGTGACTTTAGTTGTGATGTATTAGATTTTATTTGCTAAAATAGGCACATACCCACGTTTTGGTAATTGTTTGATTTGGAATTTAACCATGTTATCACCTTCTATGGTTTCTTAATTGATAATGGTTAGTTTCTTATGTGTGAGGTGGGATACATTATTTATGGGACACCCCATGGGTGAGTTTCTATTATTTGATTAATTATGGACATTTGGTCTATGATTCCTGTCAGGAATATAATATTTTTGATGCCTTGTATTATTTGGATGGAGTAGTTGATTATATGAAATGCATGTGATATGAATTGGGAATGCTAAACCATGTAGTAGTTCTATATTACATGATATTAATTGGTATATTATGCAGAAAATGATTTCTAAGGGACCATGAGAGACATAGACCAGGAAGCCTGAGGGTAATTTTAGACTATTTACACATGATTGTGAGAGCCTTGGTGTAGATGTTTGACTTAGGGTTATTAACTATGAGATCAACCCACGAGGTTGTTTATTAATTTGTTGATTCCATGTTGACCCAGGGGTATTGACCATGAGATATTCCCATGTGTTTATTATTAAATGAATTCGGGATATGTTAAACAAAAGGGGTTAGATCGGGAGATCTTTTCTAATGGATTGTTTATGAATAATTGAAATATTGTGAAAAGTCTTCCAATCAAAATCACAATCATGGACTCAGCCTTACTTGATTGTTTGGATAGTCTTCTGAGACATATGTTTTGTTAATTACAAGGGGTATATAGATCCTAGGATGTATCCCAAGGATTAAATGATTTAACATATTTAATAATAAATGTGAATGAAGTAATGGAAAACTATAGGATTATGTACATTTTTGTATTTCCTAGTTTATTGTTTCATTACTACATATTACCTACTCTAAATATTCACTAAAAGTTAGGAATAGATATTATGGAGGGTTTTCTACTGTAATTTTTCTCAAAACCTATTTGGGTCATATGTTAGACCCAAGTATATTATTCAACTTCTGGTATAGATAGGGGAAAGTTTCATTCTTCATCAGGTACTTGATTACTGTTGGATCCGGAGAGCATGGAACCAATCCAAGGCTTATGATTTTTTTGGAGTTTACTTGATTTTCTATAATTTGGTTTCTATATTATATTTTTAGTACTATGACTTGTTTGTATTATTTCCTATACACATATGATATGCATCATTTATATATATAATCAAGTTGTTTTATCACTATCTGTCTTTTGTTTTTTACTTCTGCTGTATGTTATTAAAACCTCCTCTATTGTTTACTATTTTACTTTTGTTGTGTATAATCTACAAATGAGTGTATAGTTTCCCCAATGTCACACCTTTCCCCTCATTTCTAGTCATCAGCCTCAGGCATTTGGGGAAATGCACTTGACGTTATGTGACCAACCAGGTACGGGGAAAATTTGGGTGATACACGAATTTGGTACATTACAAAGTGTTATTAAAGCACATTTGTTTCTAATTATCAATACTATTTGGATCCATTAGAAAGGGGTATGAAAGAAAGGGGTTGTTGGTAATATGTTGTGATCGAGAGTAGCTGACCCATTTAGTGGGAAAATCCAAGTTACCTCGAATATTGCAATTTTTTATGGTTTTAATATTGCTATAGTTGACTTGATTTCACCATAGGGTGATTCAATTGTTTTTTGTTGTTATGATTTATATCATTATGGTACTTTTTTTAGAAATACGATGAGATGAGGGTTTTCCATCTCATGTGTCATATATGTACTTTCTATAGATCACATGTTATGAATTATCTTCATACCATGTATGGTTCATTACTGGTTGCATGTTGTTGTGATAGAGGTTATGCTAAATATGTTTTCTATTGCGATAGATTCCATGATAAAAATACCAGTTATTTTGATAGGTTATTGGTACATGTAAAGTTTCATTTTGATGGATGCCATTATTTTCTTTTTGACGTGTCGTGGGCCCTCTTGGATCAGAATTTGGTGGATCATGTCAGAAATTTAATTGAATTATTTGATGTTATGATATGAATAAGGATGCCAAAATTTTATTATCATGGTTTGTGGGATCTCAATGATTGGAACATGACATGCTTTGGCAAAATTGAATTATTTTGGGGGTTCCTGATGATTTTTAGAGTCTTAATGTCTGGAAAACCCAAAAAACATAGAATTGTGATGTTATGAACATATGTCATGTGTTCTTATGTCCTGGAAGAAATTACATTCATAAGTACACGTCGTGTACCATATGTACACATCGTGTAGTGTTTCACCATTTGACTGATTTTTTGAGAAAAGACACGGGATGGTATTCCCTTGGTAGAGCACATCGTTTACTAGGAGTACACATCGTGCTATAGTCGACTGTGTATCTGGACATGTGTCCAATGACACGGGTGGATTGAACCTTGTATTACAAGCTATGTATAGATTTTTCATGCCATATACTGTTACACTAGGAGAACCATGTAGTTCTATCCATGTAAAAGTACCTAGACATTCGGGGAAATTCAAGCACACACCATGTCTCATAAGGAACACGTCGTGTGTATGGGATATTACACAACAAGGATGGTAGGAGTACATTTCCATGTTAAGTATTAAGGAAACATGTCATTTAGTGGTTATACATATCGTGTAATTCTCTTTTGTATATCATGAATTCTTTCCTTATCCTATTCTATTCTTGAAGTTCTATGTTATAGTACTTGATAACATTGTACTGAGGTGTGTGCTTGACCTTGCAGAGTTATGCCACCAAGATGTCCTCGTGTTGTAAGTTAGGTACATGGTGATGATTAGACACTAGAAATGATTGATCAGGGACTACAAGTAGATCCTCCCATCATGCCCATCTTGGTACCAGATATTATACTAGATGCAGGTGCTGATGCGAAGTTCCATGAAGGATTCATGAGGATGATGCATACTTTTCTAGGAGTACCACATCTTACCCCGACTATGGAAGAGTTGACGCAGGTGTTCCAGCAACAGCATCCTCCCACTTTTTTAGGGGATGGAGGACCTTAAGCTACAGAGTCATTATTGGAATCCATGATTTCTATTTTCTACCATCTAGAGATTGCTCCTGAGATGAGGGTGAATCTTTCTACTTAGATTCTACATGATTTTGTCAAGAGATAGTGGGATGTTATCACATAGGTAATAAGTCATCAGGATATGTCTTGGGAAGAGTTCTATATGACCTTCTAAGATTACTTCGACCTTGATACTTTGATTCCCGACCAAGCCTGGGATTTCAAGAATTGGGATAAGGGCACTCTTTCAGTGATGGATTACTCTTCTCGCTTTATAGAGATTCATTGATTTTCACCTATTTTGGGACGTGATTACTTATCACTGGCTATGTGATTTGAGGGTGGTATCAAGTAGGACATCTGATTGTAGGTGAATTTTTTCAGATTGACTTCATTGGATACTATAGTAAAACATGCACTAATTAATGAGTGTAATCTAAAGTATTTGGAAGCTGCAAGATACAGAGGTTCAACATCTAGGGCTAGTACTCTTTTGTTTGATAGCAAGAGGCACCGCATGGATCCTTCATGTGGTGGTCTTCTAGTAGGAGGGATGTTTCATCATGTTGCCTTCTAAGCTGATAAAAGTGAGGGAAGAGTGGGGACATGATACAACACTACCTGAAGGACCCAATTGAGTGCTGATCCTACTGCAAGATGGGTCATTTTCCTCATTTTTATAGAAAGATCTCACCAGTAGTGAGTGAGAGGGGATATGTTATGAATCCATGTTCAAGATCAGGACAACTAGTTTCTCGCCCTTTAGAGAATAGGAGTCCAATAGGCTATTTAGTATGAGGAGGTGGTCATGGATAGTGTATCCAAACAACAAGTTTTCAACGATATTATGGTGGGTCAGCTCAGGGAAGGACAGAAGGGTAAAAGGGCCATGATACAAGTCAGGCTTTTGTAGTAGAGAATACCCATAAAAATCAAGATCCTGGACCCTCTATGGTTAGTGGTATGATTATAGTGGCCCTAGTTTAATCTTATGCTCTTTTCAATACATGGGATTCACATAGTTATGTATCAGTTGCTGTTTTTGAGACTATTGGGATCTGTATCTTTTCTTCTAATGATGTTATGATGCTAGAGACTCTATTGGGAATTAGGAAGGCCAGTGTACATTAGTGAAATGAGTGAAATCTTGAGGTTAGTGGGTGTCACTTCTTATCAGACTTCTATGTCTTAGAGATGAAAATCTTCGATGTCATTCTTGGGATGGACTGGTTGGTCTCCTCTTAGGTCTTTTTTGATTACTATCGTCGTAGGGTGAGTTTCATGTCACCATAGGGTGGATATTTTATACACAAGGGAGAATGGGAGGTCTAGGCGAGAAGAGATTTACTTGTGCATCATGCGTTAGGTTTACTTATAGATCATGTTTCTAGTTTATATATGGATTACCAGGGAGCTTCATAGACATAATTTCCTTTAGTGGTAGATCATTTCTGAGATGTCTTTCCATTCAAATTTTCTAGTTTACCTCTAGTGTGAGAGGTGGATTTCTCTATTGATCTTGTGCGAGGAGTAGCACCAGTGTACATTCCTCTGTATAGAATGGGTACACCAGAGATACAAGAGATCAAGAAGTAGTTATAGAAGTTTTAAAAAAAGGGTTTCATCCAACCCAATACTTCTCCTTAGGGTTCTACAGTCCTTTTGTGATGAAGGTGGATGATACCCACAAACTTTGTGTGGATTATAGGAAGCTAAACCAGTTGACAACCAAAACATTATATCCCTAACTGAGGATTGATTATCTCTTTTATCATCTTCGAGGATCTAGAGAAATAATTAAAATTATTTGAGATTTTTTATCATCATTTGTGAATTAGACCATCAGATATACCTCTCACAACCTGTTAGAGCAGGTATGGTCAATACGAGTATTTGGTTATGTCATTCGGTCTCACGAATGAAATGAAAAATTTCATGTCACTGATGAACTAAGTGTTCCATCCGTAAATTAATTATTCTTATGTAGTCTTTATGGATGATATATTCATGTACTGTCACACTCGACATGACCATTCCACCCATATTTAGATCATTTTGAGTGCACTAAGAGAGCATCAGTAATATGCTATGCTCTCAAAGTGCACCTTCTGGATGGATCAGATTAATTTCTTGGGTTATGTCATCTCAATAAAATGAGTATCATTAGAACCATAGATGGTGAGAGTAGTTTTTTCTGGGGAGTAACTAAAGATAATTTTTGAGGTAAAGATTTTTCTTGGACTGGCTTGTAACTTAAGAGGCTTTATTCTGGACTTTTCATGCTTAGCAGTGCCACTGATGGGCTAGATTAAGAAAGGTGTGAAGTACTTCTAGACAAATTCTGGTAATTCAAATCTTCAGGAGCTGAATGGGGGATTGAATACAACACCAATACTGATTTTTCTAGAGTCAGGCAAGAGTTACACTATGTACTACAATGCATCAAGTATCAGGCTGAGAGTAGTGCTTATGTAGGGGGTGGAGTTGCTACGTACTGGTCTCAGTAGTTGATTCCACATGAGGGAAATTACCCAATGCACGATCTTGAGTTAATAGTAGTTGTGCATGCTATGTGCTATTGTAGACATTATCTTTTGGTAGAGCATTTTTGTGGAATACACAGACCAAAAAATCCTCAAGTACATCTTTAATCTGTGTGATATGAATTTGAGACATCGAAGGTGGGTAGAGTACCTTTAGTCTTTTGACTTTGTGTTTTCCTGCACATCAGGTAAATTAAATGAAGTGGATGATGCCTTTAGCATAAGGACTCAGATACATGCAGTTCTGGAGGCCATCAGTGAGTGGTATCTTATGGATATGTTCTCTGATATGCAACTGGAGGTGCACGGAAGACAGGGGAAGACATTTCTTTCTTTTATATCTGTTACCTCTTCTCTACTGGATCGAGTGGGAATGATAGAACTATTATATTTTGAAGGCCTGGTCCTATAAGAGAGCTTTTTAGGTGATGACCCTACTCATGGGTAGACTGTATAAGAGGATGAGGTTTTGTGTTTTCATGGGTGTGTATGGGTTTCAATGGACATGCCTGAGAAAATTTTTCATGATTTTCATTCCTTAGTATGTGCAGTTCATCCTAGTGTCACCAAATGTATATTGATCTAGATCGTATGTATTGGTGGCCATGTATGAAGAGGAATGTAGCTGTTTTTGTAATGAGATGTTGCACTTGTTAGGAGAGTAAGGAAGAGCATCAGTAATTGGAAGGGCTATTACAGCAGTTACACATTCTCGAGTGGAAGTGGAATGATGTCATGATGGATTTTGTAACGGGTTTACCAAGGTCACCATGAAGAAATGATTTTGTTTTTGTTTTTGTTTTTTTGAAAGACTCATGAAGGTTTCACATTTCCTTTTGATCAAGTAAACCTTCCCTATTGATGATCTTAGAATGTTGTACATCCGATAGATAATATGTTTTCATGGGGATCCACACATTATAATTTTAGAATGGGATGCCTAGTTTACTTCTCGTGTCTGGAAAAGACTATAGAGGGATTTGGGTACATAGGTACTTCTGAGTACAGCTTACCATCCCCATATAGATATCCAGTTTGATCATAGATTCAGGTTTTTTAGGATATGATTCAGGCATTCTTGCTAGATTTTGGGGTCTCTTGGGAGAGCCACATACGCTAGTGGAGTATTCCTACAATAATAGTTTCTAGGAAACTGTTGAAATGACACCTTATGATGATTTGTATGGTATTCCATGTTGATCACCCCTATGTTGGCTGGAGGAAGGAGAGACAACAATACTGGGACCTCATCTTTTCCAAGAGACCACTGAGCAGGTGGAGTTGATTTGAAAGATGATTGATATTGCACAGTCTCACCATAATTCTTATGCTGATCAACAGAGATGGCCTTTGTAGTTTGAGATCGGAGATCAGGATTTTCTCATGTCACACTATGGTTGGGACATAGGATTATTAGGAGGCAGGGGAAGCTTTCACTGAGATACATCAGTTTTTTTTTGGGGTTTTGGAAAGAGTCTGGTCAGTTGCCTATCAGTTGAACATACCTCAAAGATACCATGCTATACATGATGTTTTACATTATTCGCAGCTACATCGTTACATTTTAGACCCATCACATGTTTGTAAAACTAAAGAGGTTGTGTTTGAGGTGGATTCGTTATTTGAGGAGAACGCTATTTGGATTGTGGAATGCAACATGAAGGTTCTCCATGTCTGATCTATTCCTCTAGTAAGGGTTTTATGGAAGCATAGGCAAGTGCATGAAGAGACGTGTAGGAGGGAGGTTGATGTGAGATCATAGTGGTCAGAGTTGTCTGCATATTTTTCTTCACCACCCTTGGAAGGGAAATTAGGCGATGAATTTCTTTAATGGGGTATGTTTGTATGAACTCAGATATTCTTTTTTTGGAATAGATCTTGATTTCATGTGGTTTTTGAGTAAAAAGGAAGAAAATTGATTTTTTTATATACATATTAGGTACTTTTGAGTACACATAGTGTACCTAGCATTCCATGTATAGTCATGTAATGGTTGTGTAATGGCCGAGTACATGGTCGTGTGGTGAGCTGGTAGACCGCTTATGTTAGGGATCGGTTAAGGAAACTACATGGAAAGTAGTTTTAATGAACATGACATACACTTTTCTGTTTATTTAATATATCGAAGAGGGGTCTTCTATTATGTTCGGATATGTCTTCCTCTCCCATTTGTTCACATAGAAGAGTGACAAAATGACCAACGAACTTCAAACCCCTCCTGATTCTCCATCCGAGCTCTGATTGAGACATTGTCAGGTGTGTTGGAATACCACCGGTGAGTTCAAAAATCCTCTAGAGACATTATTCCTGATTCCTCCTATCTCATGGGTTATTCAAGGTTGGGATTTTATTATTTTTTTGTTTATATATGCTGATTTATTCTGATTCATGGGCCGACGTTAAATTATATCGATCGTACGACTTTGAGGTAGGTGGTTTGTGACATTCATTATGTTGTCTTGAATATATATTCTAAAAGTGATTCATATCAACATTTTGGGTATTTTTTGATTTGTAATTTTACCCTTTTTTTCACCTATTATGGTTTTTTAATTGATAAAGGGTAGTTGCTTAAGTGTAAGTTGGGTTACCTTGTTTATGGGACACCCCATGCGTGTGTTTCCCTAGTTTGATTAATTACGGCCATTTGGTCTAGGATGTCTGTTATTCCTTCCTTGCTTACAATGCCTTGTACTTTATGGCTGAATTAGATGATTATATTAAATTCCTATGATATCAATTTTGAATGTTTATACATGTCGTAGTTTTATATTACACGAGTTTCTTTAATATAATATGGGAGTATGTTTTTCTAATGGACAAAGAGATCCTTGAACCAGGAAGACTGAGGGAACTTCTAGATTATTTACACAGAACCATGAGAGCCTTGGTGTAGATGTTTGAACCATGGGTATTGACCATGAGAGCTACCCAGGAGTTCGTTAATTAAATTATTGATTCCATGTTGACCCTGGGGGATTAACCATTAGAGCTACCTAGGTGTTCATTATTAAATGAATTGGTGTTATGTTAATACAATGGGTTTATACCATGAGAGATTTACTAAAGTATTGTTTATGAATAATTTAATGATTTTGATGAGTCTTCCAAGACAAAGAACATGCTTGACTGAAAATTAGTTTTTATCACATAATGGTAAGTAAAAAAACAACTGATCCACAAATTCCTCAAGGAGGGTTAAAATGATGTAGACCTAGGGTATCCCATTTAATGATAGCCATACACTCAACAGGAAGAGAACCTAAACTATAATAAATATCAAAATCCTCATCCAGTATTCGCATACGGTCCAACTTGTCCACCTCAAAATTAGACTCCATGGAATTATGATGAATTAGCTGACCTTCATCGGTCTCCACAGTGCATCTGCATATCAAATAGATCAAATCCCAAGGCACCACGTGATGACCCTGAATAGCTCTCCCATGGAAGAATATTGAACTCATTCTTACTTGATTTTTTAGATAGTCTTCTAAGACATCTATTTTTTACTTACATAGGCTATATAGAGTTTGGGCTAGATCCCAAAGTTTACATGATTTAACAGATTGAATAATAAATGTGAATGGAGTAAATGGAAAATGCAAGATTGTTTACTTTTGAGTAATTCCTAGTTTATTAGTTCATTCATTCATATTACCTAATATATATATATATATATACTTTGATAGTTAGTAACATATATTTGTGGATGCCTACTGGGATTTGTCTCGCACCCTGTTTGGGTCATGTGATGGACCCTAGTATATGTTATGGTTGTAGGTATAGATAGGACCAATCACCCCTCCTCATCATGTACCTGATTGTTGTTTTATTTGGAGAAAAATTGACCAAGATGAGTCTTATGATTCTGTTGGATTTTAATTTATTTTCTATATATTGTATTCTATATTTTATTTCTATAATTGTGACATCTTTGGCAGCATTCATAGACACATGTGACATGCATCATTTATATATATTCTCTAGTTGTTTTATCACTATCAGTCTTCCACTATTTACTTTTGTTGTATAATATTACTACTTCCTATATTGTTTAATATTTTATCTCCACTATGTATACTTTTACAGTGAGTTCATAGTTTCCCCAATATCGTACCTTGTCCCTTACAGCTAGTCGGCAGCCTTGGGCATTAGGGGAAATGTGCTTGAGATTATGTGACCTACCAGGTTTGGGGACGCTTTGGGCGGCACCCAAATCCAAGAAGTTACAGTGTTGAATCAATTTTCTATTTCTATTTCATTGTTCACATGGAAAAAATTACATCTAGGATGGTTTGGACTACCTTTCAAAGTGGATAGAATTTCTGGCCACCGCCACTGACACAACTACAATCAACATGAAATTCTTAAGGGAAAATATTTTATTGATATTTGTATTTCCGTGAATAATCATGAGGGACTAGTAAAATCATTATCAAAATAATTATGTGAAAGTATTTTCTAAAAAAATATAGAATATGTTATAACACTAGAACTCCCTAAAAACCATAGACTGGAGGGGAAGTTGAACTATTTAATAGAGAGATTAAAAAAATCAAAAAAAATACAATGTATCTAAGTTGAAAGGGTTAGAGATTCAAGTTGTATAATTCACTATGGGAATATCACACATAGTATAAAACACCCATTGAAACTACTCCTTTTTATCTTTTTTATATGAAGCCATGACATATTCTAGTTGAATTACATCATCACTCTTATTGGGAAATTAAGAAACCAAACCTGAATGATAAAAAGGTGGTGAAGTCCTAATGCAATTAATTGAAGTGATAGAAGAGATCATAAGAAACACTTATGAATATTACGAGGAATATAAAGAAAAAATAATGAAATTGAATGACCAACACATTTATGATGAATAATCACTCTAGGGGATAACGTTCTAATTTTTTATTCTCGATTTAATCTATTCACAAGGAAGATGAAATACCAATGGTCGGGTACCTTTAATTTTTTCAAAGAGTTCCCCTATTTATAAATATAAATTCAAAGATTAAATGGACCATCATTTAATGTCAATGTAATAAGACATAATATTTATCAAGAACCATTTTACTAAGGGTGTGTCCTCAACATAAAATTCATATAATCTTTTTTTTTCATCAGTCGGGATAATGATTTCATTGTTACTTTTTTATGAGAGGTAACCCCTATTTTTGGATTTTTATGCTTTAATTGAGTTTCTTAGGACTATTTTTATTTTTTATAACTTTATTATCATTGGTCATTAAAAGTATTATTTTATTCATTTAATGCATTTATCTTAGCTACTTTCTCCTAATATTTCTTATGTGCACCTACCAATTATTATTCATACATTTGGTTAACCCATGTGTACTAATGGGTTATCTAGTGTAGGATTCATTTGTTCATAAAAACTATTTTTGGTAGCATAATTCCCATCACCATCCAAAAAAATCCATCAAAACATGAATAAGGACAACCTGGTTACCTATTTTAAATTCCAAAGTGGAATTTCCAAATTTTCAATGCTTCTTTTGAACCTATCCTATAACATTTTTCAACAAAGTGCAGACACTATTCCATTTAATTGGTGGGTAGTAATTATTGAGATTTTTTATCTATAAATTTTTATTTTTTCTTGTTTTAATTTGTCTAAGAGACATTTTTCATTGAAAGAATTATTTATCATGAAATCTCATTACACACATTTAAATAAATGAAAATTATTGGTTAAATATTTCATTAATCCATTTTTATTCATGAATATAATTATGGAATGACTTTTTAGGTGTTTAATTTAGTTATAATTTTATATTACTAAAAAAATTTATTGACTTATTACTAGATATAATTCACTAAGTGATTTCCTTATTTTATATTCCCATTCCCTAGAACATTCTATACAAATATTATCATATTAGTTTCCACGTACAATTATTGATAGGTACTTCATGAATTTAAACCAATCAAAACATGTATTGGAATCTAATAGATTCAATGACTAAATATATACACAGTGAAAATTAATGTGGAAATATATTTTTAAACATTTATCTTAAGACCCACATATTAATTCTTCCTTATCAAGCTCATAGAAGTCATGAATTATTTTTTATGATTAGGCCATGTTATAAACCCATTATATCCCATACTAATCAAATATTGATATAATTTCAGGATTTTTAATTGAATAAGTGTTGGGGAGCCATTAATTACTAATGTATGAGGGATATTTACTACTGTGGATATGCACAATGGGGGTTTCACATTATTTTCTTGAAATAGCCCATGCTTTTTTGGCTATACCATTCATATTAACCAGAAAAAAATGATATTTAAAAATATGGGTTCTGTATTAGGATGGTGAAAACTCACCATTATCAGACCATTCAATATTATGATGGATCATATGTGGTTAGGTTATGGATGTAAGATCTAGGATAATCATAAATTTCAAAAAGGGATATATTCATTGATTTTATGACATATTTGTGGACCTACCCCAATCCTTTTAGATTGTGGAGACTCCAAATCTAGAGGATATTGTTGGTGTTTTTATTTATAATGATATTTTATTATATTTGAGAGTTTAACCTCCATTTTGATCTCTATTTTTATCATATACCTACCTAACCTTGTCCATATAGACATTTATCACTGAATCCCTTATGATTAATTTTGGGTTTATATTTACGAATTGGAGATGTTATAAAGAATGAAAACCTATGTTTAGGATTTTGTAATCATGGTTCGAGAATAACTATAGTTTTATTTTACCTTGAGTAATGTGAGAAAATTCATGGTGAGGTAAATTTAAATATGGTTTAAACCTCTAATTAACAATAGATAAATTATAATTAAACTAATAATGAATATAAATAAATAACATAAAAATGAGTAATTAATGATTTTCCACTATTGGATTTATTCTAGGAGAATTTATTTTTTCACTTGTACATAGCATTATTTTCTTGGTTTTAATGCGCGTTTTTTGTTTAAATAATTATTTTATGTGGAATCTCTGTTGAGATGATTTTTACTTGAGGAAAATAAATTGTTCATGTGTGGGAGAATTTGATAAGAAAACACACACACACACACACACACATATATATATATATATATATGTTATATGTATTTATTTACTGTTTAATAAAACTTTATTTGATAATGCACTATGTTTTGGTTTGATTTTTCATGATATTGGGACTCAAGACTCAACAAAGGAGATGCTGAAAAAATAGTACATTCACATTTTGTACACTATGAAAAAGATTCAAGAAATTTAGTCCTTGAGTAGAGAATCTTCTGACAATTTTACAGGACATAAAAAAAGTACATGACATAAAATTAATACACGACTTGAGAGTTTCTAAATATGATACTCAATGATGACACATGATGTGAGTGCTTTACATGACATGAATGTTTGAAATCTGAATCCCGCAAAAGATACATTCTATGAATATCATGAGATCGAAGATCATCAAAGTTGTTTTTTTAAATGAAATAAATGATTTGAAACCCATTTACACATCATGTATGTGTCAAGGAACAAGCCACTTGAATCACTCTCATAATCTGAATTATTTACAAATGTTGAGATATTCGAGCTTATATTTATCCAGATACCACCAATGGGGATAGGAGTTTGGAGAGTGGCTAGAACATTTCTATTGTCTTCTACATTTATTTATTATATTCATTAAAATATACTTCTGCTACTTATGTTTTACATTTACAATCATTTAACTACTGCGACGTACCTTTCTAAGACCCATTAATTGTGTGTTGTTCTTCCAACATTTGAATCCAATTCCAATTTCATTCAAGTTCAATTTTTGTTGTGTTCTTTATTGTTCAATTATTCTAGTCATCATTTGACTTATTTTACGTTATTTCAATTGTACATTTCATTATATTGAGTTTTTTAATTACCATGTAGATCATTCTGCATGTTTCCTCACTTTATATTAATACAGTATTGCGTAACAAATCTGGTTAGGGTTAGGGGTCGAGGATAATGGTGGATTTAAATATAATGATTCTCTATATTGAATCTTGGTAATCCTACTACTACTAATTAGGATAAAAAAATTATTTATAACAATATTTTTAAAAAAACTGATCATGGGATGTGTAATTGAGAAACCTTGACCTTCTTGGAGTTGAAAAATCTTGGACCAATAGCTTATGATGTTTTCCTCAAATAATCAAATCTTATTGCACATGGGTTTTTTATTATCTCTTGATCAAAAAGTAGTTTCCAACTAAGGTAGATACAATTGAATAGACCAAAACCAATTGGTGGCCTTTTAAATGGTTGAAAACCTTAAACATAGGTTTATCATAGTCTATAATTAGTATTAATATTTTTCTAAACCTTGAAATTTACCCTTATCCCTTTTCTGTTTCCTAATTTAAATATGAGATATATATTTATAGAAAACTAAACCTATTTTTAATAGTGAGGAATTTTTCCTTAGGTTTCTTATCACTAGGGTTACTTCAAAACAGCTTGTCCTTATGCGTTCAAACCCACACTAAAATTATGCTATGACTTTGTAGTTGAGTGAGTTTTAGGATAATATAAATTATAATATGATCAACACTGATACAGAATCAATGATACCAGACAGGCTGGTCAACTACACGTTTCTCCCAAATATAATTGGAGTTTTTAAGAATTATTAGATTCTCTCTCTCATCTCAAACTAATGATTCACCTCTTGAGGTTTGATAATAACCTAAATGGGTGAGGAATAAGAAATATTAATTTTTAGGGTGATTTTTATCATGATTTAGGACTAGACGAACATATTTATTTAGAGTCAGGATAAGGATTATCCTTTTATATACATCTTGAATAGTTGACAATTTAATTTCAATTGAATTATAATATACATGATGATTTTCTAGTGGATAATTATATGTAACCCTCTTTTTGGGATTCACCCAGACTCTTCAATTGTTTATGGTACAAAAAATCAATTAATGAATAAATAACTCATGGAAAAGTAATTAACATTAATTTAAAAAATAAACCCCCAATAACTAAATATATTAATTGTGTAAAAATATTTTATAATTAGAAAAAAAATTACTAATTTTTACACAAGGCGTAGTTTAACGATAGAGTAAACTAGACTATACACTTACAATGTCAATATCACAACATATTTTTTATTTAACTATATGTTTTTAATACATTTTTTTTCAAACCATGTGCCATGCATGAAAGAAACACTATAATTATACTAGAATGGGATGTATAATGACTACATGGTATGAATACCATGTGCCTTAACTATGTACCCTTAAAAATTCCTCAAATTTCACATTCCTTAACCAAAAAACCCATAAAATACAAAATTAAATCAAAATACATTCAGAGTAATATTTTCATGAAAATCCATTGTTAACTAAGGCTTGCTATGATTATTGTTAAATAAAAACACATTCTCAACCCACCCATCATGTCTCGAAGAACCTATGACATATCAATAATACCATCCTCAAATAATATAATTATCAAACTAGGATATAATACCATTTTTCATGAACCAACATGGGATTTCCTAGATCCTACATCTGATCCCACCCATGATAAGGTTTGAATGTTGTTCTAAATCCCCAAGGGATAAAAATTTGTGTTTAGGAATCCAGGGCACACCTTTGAGAATGGTTTCACCTAAGTAAACCAACTACTAAGGGTATGTCCCAAGAACTCAACATTTCCCCAACATATATTATTGTGTCAAACAAATAAATATTAAATTGGGAATCATGAACAAAAAAATATATAACGCAATATAAAATAAAGCACATAATAATCCATAACATGAAAATAAAATAAAATCAACATCTGAATTATTAAACATAACTAAAAAATAAATTATAAAAATATATGATGATCAAAAAATTAGTTAAAAATATGAATGATATTTCAACAAAAAAAATCAAAGAGCCACCTAAACAGGAACTTTTTCCATCCCAAAACGGGCATGAGGCATGTTCCCAATTGTATTTGGATGGAAAACATTACTAGGGTATCAAAAAAGAATACAATGAGAATTATTTAACCCCTGATACAAAAAATAAACATTCAAATAATAGAGTGTAGTTAGGAAAAATAATACTCACAGGGGGTTAATAATAAGGACTAATTGGATTGTAAATACATCATAAGACAAGTATAGAATCAATACCTTGATATGGTTCAAAAATATCATGAACATAATTAAATCCAAAACCAAATAAAATCCCAAACTATTTTAACCACCCCCTAACCCATGGCCACACTCCCCACCCAAAATGTAACCACAATAAACAATTAAAATATCCCAAAACCAAAGGAGGACCAAATATATTAACATTAGATTAATCAATAATAACTTACTAGTGAATTATAAGTACATATCTCTCACCTAGCTAATTGAGTTCGCATGACCAAAAATAAATTTTGAGAGTGAAAAAATAATTTGAAAAATATAGAAAAATAAATAACCATAAATCACCCTCTTCTCCATACACTCACAATGAATGAACCATGAGTTCAATCACTGATCACCACTAAAAACGTGAAATGAAACACAAGGGATAAAAGAAGTGTTCACACTTCTATAACATTAAAAAACCCATTTGATTGTTCAAAATGAGCCATATGGAAATAAAGTCTAAATAGTACAAGTGTAACATCCCAAGTAAGTAATGAATAATAGATATTTTTATCTATGTCTATTAATGATTAAGATAGTGTTTTAGAGGCTGAAAATGAAAATAAATACAATCTTATGCATGGAATACACTAATATTCGTAAAAGATTGTTTTACTGCCTTTTGATGGAAAACCATTTTTAAATCTATATTTTGACAATTTTATAAGTTATTTTTGTCAAAATAAACTTATTTTTTATGATGGGGACATCAATATTTACTTTGTGTGAATTTTTGGTATTTTTCTGATAAAGTTCATTTTTTAATGAATAGTGAAAAATGTTGTATTTTAATTCAAACCCACTTTTTAATATAATTTATTTATATGATTAGATTATCTATTTAATTGGTTTTGAATTGAAATTATAATATATTTTTACCATTTTATCCAATGGTGGTCGTTGGAATCAATTTCACTTTGAAATTGGACTTAAACTAGTGGCAATCTTTTGATACTTATTGTTTCATAAAAATACGCTATTTGTCATGACAGCAGGAATTAGTTATTAAATTAATTAATGCAACTTACATGTTTTGAATGTTGTAAAAATATACATCATTTTTGAATTTGTAATATCAAATATATCTTAGGGTGAAGTTTTGGTATTTTTCTGAAAAACTTCAATTTTTGATGAATAGTGAAACCACTAAGTGGTTGTTAAAAAACTGATTTTTCATTTAAATGAAACTTTTCCACTTATGTGTTTTGATTTTCAAAAATCCGACATACATGGTTGTCATTAAGAAGTAAAATGTGGTTCAATGAGATTAAAAATAATTTTTTGGTGAATAGTAACTTTTAAGTTCTTAATCGCGATTAGTGGTAAGTGTACTTTAAGGTAAAAATAATGTTTTAATAATATGATATGATCTTGACACATGTCCTACCCTCATTGTATGTGTCATGGCAGACCAAGACAATCCATGGGTCAACTTGGGGACCCCACGGAGCCACTTTGGTTGGAAAATGATATAAATACCTTTTATTTAATAATAAAGTAAAAAATGACACAAACATGATATGTTTTACTAAAACAATTTTTACATGGGGTTATACAAGTCTGGTTTTTGATTATAAATAGTAATTGGAAAGCTAAAAATATTTCCTACATCATTGTAGTTTTTTTATAATTTTTCAAAGTTAAATAAATTAAATTATTTATGACATCATGATGATGCAGTGATGACCTCATTATTTAACGATTTACATAAAATGGAAAGATAATGTAATATCTAAGACCTACACATGTCCAAAACCTATTGGATGAGTGGATTTCGAAACCTTATCACCTTATCCTCGAAGTATATCAATGTGGGACCTCTTAAATCCGAATACCATTTTAAAATAAAGTGACTTTTCTTTACATTCCAAGAGTGCCCCTCCTCTCCTCTTATAAAAGGCCCCCACCTCTACCACCTTACCCACACTTCCAAAGCCTTTGGCTCGGCCAACACCTGCCCATTTTATCTCTCCACTTCCCTATATTACTCTTTGAAGCCTCACTTTGGGCAGAAGTCTTCCCAAGGAATCCTTTGAGCTCAAACCAAAGGGAGTTACCCGATTTTAAGGTAATGTCTTCTTTTGAGTCCTTTTGTTTTATTTTGCTTATCCAACCCCCTAAAATCTTTTTATTCATTTATTTTGTAACAAATCCAGTATATTAAATATACTAGGATGTTGTTATAATAAGGATTCAAGCTACACTTACACACACCTACATCTAATGGTTAAAGAACATACTGTTTCCGTGGATGGTGAATTTATGCCTCCTGAAACGATGATTGTTCAACATTCTTTTAACACCTTCAAAGGTGGCCATTAAGATGTCACTATATTTATATATGATATATAATATGTTTATGTTTTCCTTTATCTTCTGTATTTTTCATTTTGGGCATACCTTTATGGTTTCCATTATGGGTAAATGGGATATCTTCATTTAAGGAAGTGCGGACTACCGCCCCCTCAAAGTGATTTGATTCATTAAATACCATATGTGGGATGTATAAAGGATGGAACTATGATATTATATATGATATTATGATGGAATTATAATATACCTTTATATAATTATGATTCCATTCTATAAAATACGAAATAGAAATGAAAGAAGCGTTCATGCGTACATACGGCTTACCGTCTCCATGAACGGTGCATTTCATTTCTTACCTCTAAAAGATTATGTAATATTATAAATGCATGCATGTACTGCATATATATGAAATATATGATATCTACATCATGAATACCATTCTGGATATAATGGATACATGAACAACATGTAATTATAAAGGGCTTATTTTTTACTCAAGTACCAATGATCGTTAAAACGGCCGTTATTAACATAAATAATTACATAGTGTTCATGACATGGCAATAAGTGATATAAAAGGAATAATGAACTTGAAAAAGGTTCTTAAACAAGTATAAATTAACTCAAGTTTATTATTTAGGAGATTAAAGAACGACCGAGTCAAGTCGGACCCGAGGTACGGGACTTCGTCTCAATCTCCTTTCATTGAGGCATATTTTGTTTTATACACAACCTTCTTTTATACAGTGTATAAACCCCATTGACTTTTACGTTTATTCAAAAGGAATCTTTTTTATACTAAGCGTTTACTAAACGAAAAAAGGGAATGTTTTTGTCATACGTATGCGGCGACAACGACTTCTCCACCGCCGTGACCATTATTTGAATTTCAACTTCCTCTACAAGCCATACCTTTTTTTAAAAAAAAGAAAAATAAATACCATGTTTTACTTTTCTTTTATTTTGGTATTGAAAATTGTTTTCATAATGTTTTTATATCAATGTGTTGTATTGATATATTGTGATTGAAAGGTGGAAATGTTATGTTTCCTTTATGCATGTTCTATGTGATACGATTATGTTGAGGTTTTTGGGCATTATTATGAAGACGGGTGGTTCCGTGATAGACTAAGGGCGGGTGAGCCTGATATAGCTCTCCAATGCATTGGGTAACGAGAAGGAGTGAAACGTTAAGGTTTATTTGAATAGACTTAGGGAATATATTGTGATGGGTATTCCAAATGTAACCAAGAGGGTTACTCCCTACGTAAGAATGTTATGAATGCCTCAAGTTACCTTTATGTCTTATTATTTCTATGATTTATTCATGATTTGATGAGGTATGTTAAAGTGCTTATGTTTTATGGGTAAAGTATGATTTCAATCTTATGTATATATGTACACATGTTTTCTTTCCATATTTTTATATCCCTTACTGAGATTTTTATGCTCATCCCAAGTTTTTTGAAATGTTTTTCACCGGTCAAGGGAAAGGTACATGATATGATGATAGTGTCAAGGAAGTGTCAAGAAAGAATCCATGTTTTATTTTAAATATGTTTACATTGATGGGAAAGAAGAATACTATCTATATGTAACCACTTTGTTTATATGTGGAATTTAATGCAAGTTTTATGATCTAATTCTCTAAAACTCTAAACCCGAAAAGATCCTCAATGTGTAATCTTGTAATAACTCAAGATTAAGTAAGGTTTAAGGTTGGGGCCTTATAGTTGTTATTAAAGGGAGGTTTAGATAACTTTAGGAGTTAAAATTCTATTAAATGATTATCCAAAAATATTTTTTATGGTCAAATTGAAATGATATAGCATTTGAAGATTACCATGTTGCTTCCTCTAAGACATGTTTGTTCAGAATGGTTTTCCGCGGAGGAAACAGGGAAGCAGTGCTAGGAAGGAATACAGAAGGAAATAACCTTCCAAATCAGCATCCTGAGATGGTCGGAATTGGAATTGAACAGTTTTTTGCAATAATGGCGCAGTTGACTCAAGCGATAAATGGTGGTGGTATCCATGCACGGGATCACCCAGATCAACCGCAGAGGAACATGTCAGTGGTGGAACATTTCATGAGGCAACATCCCCCATCATTCAGAGGATCATCTGACCCTGTGTTAGCTGATGGGTGGATTAAAGCACTGGATAAGATTTTCGATGTCATGGGGTGTTCATACAATCAAAAGGTTAGTCTTTCAATTTACCGTTTGGAGGGTGAAGTAGATCAGTGGTGGTCGATGGTTAAAAATATCAGGGATGCTGATGATATTGATGCTCTGACTGGGATGAATTCAAAGGTATGTTTCTTGAGAAGTATTTTCCTAAGGCTGTTTGACTTAGGATGGAAAAGCAATTCTTGGAATTGAGGCAAGAGGAAGACTCAGTGGCTACCTATGAAGAAAGTTTCACTCGATTGGCAAGGTATTCTCCAAATTTTATCTGAGACCTTGATAGTAAAATCAATCATTTTTACTCAGGATTAAAGCCAAAATATCGAAGGGCATTAGCTTCTTGTGAGTTTAAAAGTTATGAAAATCTTGTTCGACGTGCTGAGAAGGTGGAAATAGAGTTTTCTGATGATCAAGTGTTCTATAACAACCAACAGAAGAAGAGATCGAGGTGGAAGGAGAAAGGTAAGAATTCTTCAAAAAAAATTTATGGTAAGAAAACTAAGTTTCCAGTTTTTGATAAATGTGGAAAAAGGCATGATGGGGAATGTCTTCTGAATTCTGGAAAGTTCTACCGATGTGGTAAGATGGGACATAAGGCTCGTGATTGCACTGAAAAGGATCAAGGTGAAGGTAAGACCAAATTTGATTTACAGTTAGTGAAATGTTATAAGTGCAATGAGATGGGTCACTATACAAACGAGTGTCCGACAAAGAGCTTGAGTGATGGGAAGCAGTTATACTACAAGCAGAAAGGGGTGGTGAAATCCTTTGCAACTACTTCAGCAGATGTCGGGCCATCAAATGATGTTGTATCACGTACTTTGTTTGTTTTATCAGATTATGCCAATGTGCTGTTTGATTTGGGGTCTACACATTCTTTCATCTCTGAAAACTTTTCTAGTAAAATGGGAATACCATCACAAGAAATGACTCCTAAACTTTTGGTAAAAACACATGGGGGAAATGTTGAGGAAAAAAGAATTTATAAGAATCTTCCTATCCTTATCTGTGGAAAAAACCTACTTGCAAACCTTATTGTTCTACCTCTAGTAGAGTTTTATGTTATCTTGGGTATGGATTGCCTCTCTATTAACCATGCTAAGATTGACTGTAGAGCTAAAGAAGTTTCTTTTTAGAAAGACTTTCAGTTTGTGTACTAGAATGGAACCCTTACTATTGATAACTTATCAAGAGGCTGAGAAACTTGTAAAAGATGCAAATGAATGTTACCTTGCACACATCGTTGAAAATAAAGGAACTATTCAGATTAATGATGTGCCAGTGGTAAACGAGTATCCTGATGTTTTTCCTGATGAGTTGCCTGGAATAATACCAGATTGGGAAGTTGAGTTTACTGTTGACTTAGTTCCTGATGCTAAGCCAATTTCAAAACCCCCTTATCGAATGGCTCAAATTGAACTTTTAGAGATGAAGGAGCAATTGCAAGATTTATTAGAGAAAGGTTTCTTTAGACCTAGCACATCACCATGGGGTGCTCCTGTTTTATTTGTTAAAAATAAATATGGTTCTATGAGACTTTGCATTGATTATAGAGCCTTGAATAACATCACTATTAAGAACAAATATCTTTTTCCTCATATCGATGATTTGTTTGATCAGCTCCAGGGAGCTCAGTATTTTTCAAAGATTAACCCGAGATTGGGGTACCATCAGCTAAAGGTAAATGAAGTAGATGTTCCGAAGACCGCGTTCCGTACAATATATGGCCATTATGAATTTGTAGTAATGCCTTTTTGGCTAACCAATGCACCTGCTGTATTCATGGACTTAATGAATAGAATTTTCCATGAGTTCTTGGATAAGTTTGTGGTGGTTTTCATTGATGATATTTTGGTGTTTTCTAAAAGTAAAGAGGAACATGAAAGACATTTAAGGGTTATCTTGAAAACCTTAAAAGAATATAAATTGTATGGAAAATTCAGCAAGTGCGAGTTTTGGTTGCAAAAAATTTCTTTCCTTGGTCACATTGTTTCTAAAGATGGGATAACTGTTGGTCCTGCAAAAACAAAATTTGTGGAAGAATGGCCAAGACCCACAAATGTAACTGAGATTCGTACCTTCCTTGGTTTGGTAGGATATTACCGAAGGTTTGTTAGAAATTTTTCACGGTTATCTAGTCCAATGACCAAGCAAACTCGGAAGGGTGTTAAGTTTATCTGGACAAAAGAATGTGATGATTGATTTCAGGAATTGAAAAGAAGATTGGTGAATTCTCCAGTTTTGGCACTACCTTCCAGGAATGGTGAGTTTGTTATATATAGTGATGCTTCATTGAAAGGACTTGGTTGCGTCCTAATGCAAAATGATCAAGTAATTACTTATGCTTCATGACAGTTGAAAACTCATGAGGTAAATTACCCTACAAATGATTTGGAATTAGCTGCTGTTGTTTTTTATTTAAAAAATTGGAGGCATCATTTGTATGGAGTAAAGTGTGAAATATATACTGATCACAAAAGTTTAAAGTATATATTCACTCAGAAAGAATTGAACATGAGACATAGGATATGGCTAGAATTAATCATGGATTATGATTGTACAATTCATTACCATCCGGGAAAATCAAATAAAGTGTCCAATGCTTTGAGTTGAAAAAGTAATGCTTCATTTGCAATGTTGCATTTGGAACGTGATCCTTTGGTTAAGGATTTGATGAACTTGGCATAGAAGTTGTTGGTGCAGGAAGTTCTTCTGTTTTGTTTCAGGTATCAGTTAGATCATCTCTATCAGATAGAATCAAGCAAGCACAAAAGCAAGACAGTGAGTTGCAGAAAAAGGTAGAGCTGGTTTAGAAAGGTAAGTTGCCTGAATTCAACATTGATAGTGATTGTGTTTTGAGATTTGGGAAGAGATTGTGTGTGCCTTGTGATTCACAGTTGAAGAGAGAGTGTGTTATGTGAGGCTCATAGTTCTCCGTTTTCAGTTCATCCTGGCAGTACTAAGATGTACAAAGATCTGCGGGAGTATTACTGGTGGGATGAAATGAAAAGAGATATTGCTGATTTTACTGTGAAGTGTTTGACTTTTCAGCAGGTTAAAGTAGAGTAGCAGTTACCGAAAGGGATGCTTCATCCTTTACCAGTGCCAAAGTGGAAATGGGAAAATATATCAATGGACTTTGTTGTGGGATTACCGAAGACATCTCGAGGTAATAATGAAATCTGGGTAATTGTTGATCGCTTGACTAAATCTACTCATTTTTTTGCTATACGAGATACTTTTTTCCTAGATCAACTTTCCCGTTTGTATCTTAAAGAGATAGTCAGGTTACATGGAGTTCCTCTCTCCATTGTATCTGACTGTGATCCCAGGTTCACTTCTAACTTTTGGAAAGGCCTTCAGAAGTTGTTGGGTATTAAATTAAATTTTAGTACACCTTTTCATCCTCAATCAGATGGGCAGTCAGAACGAACATTTCAAGCCTTGGAGGATATGTTACGAGCTTGTTCGATGGATTATCAGGGATGTTGGGACCAACATCTTTCTTTGGTTGAATTTTCATATAATAACAGTTTTCATTCCAGTATACAGATGGCACCATTTCAGGAATTATATGGGAAGCGATGTCGAACTCCAGCTTTCTGGGATAAAGTGGGTGAAAGGAAGTTGATGGGACCAGAATTGGTAGAAGAGATGGTAGAAAAAGTTCAGCTGATTCAGAAGCACATGAGAACAGCTCAGAGCAGGCAGAAGAGTTATGCGGATAACCGGAGGAAGGATCTATCTTTCGAGGTAGGTGATCATGTTTTTCTCAAGGTTTCTCCTTGGAAAAGTGTAATGAGATTTGGTAAGAAAGTAAAGATGAGTCCAAGGTTTATTGTACCATATGAAATTCTGGAGAGAGTTGGATCAGTTGCATACCGGGTGGCTTTACCTCCGAGTTTATCTAATGAACACAATGTTTTTCACGTTTCGATGTTGAGAAAGTGTATGCCAGATCCGTCTCATGTTTTGAGTCCAGAGGTAGTTCAGCTGGAAGAGAACCTATCTTATGAGGAACAAATGGTCCAGATTCTTGACCACAGGGAACAAGTGTTGTGGAATAAGGTGATTATTCAGGTAAAGGTTTTGTGGAAAAACCGCATGATGGAAGAGGCAACATGGGAATCTGAAAATGCAATGAGAGATAAGTACCCCCATTTATTCGATAAGTAAATAAATTACGGGGACACAATTTTCTAAAGGGGGAAGGATGTAACCTCCCAAGTAGGTAATGAATAATAGATATTTTTATCGATTTCTTTTAATTATTAAGATAGTGTTTTAGAGGCTTAAAATGAAAATACATACAATCTTATGCATGGAATACACTAATATTCTTAAAAGATTGTTTTACTTCATTTTGATGGAAAACCATTTTTAAATCTATATTTTGACAATTTTATAAGTTATGTTTGTCAAAATAAACTTATTGTTTATCATTGGGACTTCAAAATTTAATTTGTGTTAATTTTTGGTATTTTTCTGATAAAGTTCATTTTTTAATGAATAGTGAAAAATGTTGTATTTTAATTCAAAACCTCTTTTTAATCTAATTTATTTATATGATTAGATTATCTTTTGAATTGGTTTTGAAGTGACATTAGAATATATTTTTACCATTTTACCCAATGGTGTTCGTTGGAATCAATTTCACTTTGAAATTGGACTTAAACTAGTGGCAGTCTTTTGATACTTATTGTTTCATAAAAACATGCTATTTGTCATGAAAGCGGGAATTAGTTATTAAATTAATTAATGCAACTTACATGTTTTGAATTTTGTAAAAATAGACATCATTTTTGAATTTGTAATATCAAATATATCTTAGGGTGAAGTTTTGGTATTTTTTTGAAAAACTTCAATTTTTGATGAATAGTGAAACCACTAAGTGGTAGTTAAAGAAACTGATTTTTCATTTAAATGAAACTTTGCCACTTCTATGTTTTTATTTTCAAAAATATGACATACATGGTTGTCATTCAGAAGTAAAATGTGGTTCAATGAGATTAAAATAATTTTTTGGTGAATAGTAACTGTTAAGTTCTTAATCGCGACTAGTGGTAATTAGTGTAGTTTAAGGTAAAAATAATGTTTTAATAATATGAGATGAGCTTGAAACATGTCCTACCCTCATTGGATGTGTCATGGCCGACCAAGACAATCCATGGGTCAACTTGGGGACCCCATGGAGCCACTTTGGTTGGAAAATGACATAAATACCTTTTATTTAATGATAAAGTAAAAATGACACAAACATGATATGTTTTACTAAAACAATTTTTACATGGGGTTATACAAGTCATATTTTTTATTATAAATATTCATTTTAAAGATAAAAAGATTTCCTACATCATAGTATTTTTTTATAATTTTTATACGTTAAATAAATTAAATTATTTATGACATCATGATGATGCAGCGATGACCTCATTATTTAACGATTTAAATAAAACGGAAAGATAATGTAATATATAAGACCTACACATGTCCTAAACCTATTGGATGAGTGGATTTAGAACCCTTATCACCATATCCGCTAATTATATCAATGTGGAACCTCTTAAATCCGAATACCATTTTAAAATAAAGTGACTTTTCTTTATTTTCCAAGAGTGGCCCTCCTCTCCTCTTATAAAAGGCCCCCACCTCTACCACCTTACCCACACTTAAAAAGCCTTTGGCTTGGCCAACCCCTGCCCATTTTGTCTCTCCACTTCCCTCTCTTACTCCTTGAAGCCTCACTTTGGGCATAAGTCTTCCCAAGGAATCCTTTGAGCTCAAACCAAAGGGAGTTACCCGATTTTAAGGTAATGTCTTCTTTTGAGTCCTTTTGTTTTATTTTGCTTCTCCAACCCCATAAACTATTTTTATTCATTTATTTTGTAACAACTCCAGTATCTTCAATAAACTAGGATGTTTTTATAATAAGGATTCGATCTACACTTTCACACACCTACATCTAATGGTTAAAGAACATATTGTTTCTGTGGATGGTGAATTTATGCCTCCCGAAACGATGATTGTTCAAAATTCTTTTAACACCTTCAAAGGTGGAAATTTAGATGTTAATATATTTATATATGATATATAATATGTTTATGTTTTCCTTAAGCATCTGTATTTTTAATTTTGGGCATACCTTTATGATTTCCATTATGGGTAAACGCGATATCTTCATTTAAGGAAGTGCGGACTACCGCCCCCTCAAAGTGATTTGATTCGTTAAATACCATATGTGGGACGTATAAAGGATGGAACTATAATATTATATATGATATTATACTAGAATTAAAATATACCTTTATATAATTATGATTACATTCTATAAAATACGAAATAGAAATGAAAGTAGCGTTAATGCGTACGTACGGCTTACCGTCTCCATGAACGGTGCATTTCATTGCTTACCTCTAAATGATTATGTAATATTATAAATGCATGAATGTACTATATATATATGACATATATGATATCTACATCATGAATAAAATTCTGGATATAATGGATACATGAACAACATGTAATTATAAAGGGCTTATTTTTGACTAAGTACCAATGATCGTTAAAACGACCGTTATTAACTTAAATAACTACATAGTGTTCATGACATAGAAATAAGTGATATAAAAGGAATAATGAACTTGAAAAAGGTTCTTAAACAAGTAGAAATTAACTCAAGTTTATTATTCAGGAGATTAAAGAACGACCGAGTCAAGTCGGACTCGAGGTATGGGACTTTGTCTCAATCTCCTTTCCTTGAGGCATATTTTGTTTTATACACAACCTTCTTTTATACAGGGTATAAACCACTTTGACTTTTAAGTTTATTCAAAAGGAATATTTTTTTATACGAAGCGTTTACTAAATGACAAAATGGAATGTTTTTGTCATACGTATGCGGCGACAATGACTTCTCCGCCGCCGTGACCATTATTTGAGTTTCGGCTTCCTCTACAAGCCACGCCTTTTTTAAAAAAAAAGAAAAATAAATACCATGTTTTACTTTTCTTTTCTTTTGGTATTGATAATTGTTTTCATAATGTTTTTATATCAATGTGTTGTATTGATATATTGTGATTGAAAGGTGTAAATGTTATGTTTCCTTTATGCATGTTTTATGTGATATGATTATGTTGAGGTTCTTGGGCATTATTATGAAGATGGGTGGTTCTGTGATAGACTAAGGGCAGGTGAGCCCGATATAGCTCTCCAATACATTGGGTAACGAGAAGGAGTGAAACGTTAAGGTTTCTCCAAAGAGATTTAGGGAATATACTGTGATGGGTATTCCAAACGTAACCAAGAGGGTTACTCCCTACGTAAGAATGTTATGAATGCCTCAAGTTACCTTTATGTCTTATGATTTCTATGATTTATTTATGATTTGATGAGGTATGTTAAAGTGATTATGTTTTATGGGTATAGTATTATTTCATTATTATGTATATATGTACCCATGTTTCCATTCCATATTTTTATATCCCTTACTGAGCTTTTTATGCTCATCCCAAGTTTTTTGAAATGTTTTTCACAGGTCAAGGGAAAGTTACATGATATGATGATAGTGTCAAGGAAGTGTCAAGAAAGAATACATGTTTTATTTTAAATATGTTTCCATTTATGGGAAAAAAGAATACTATCTATATGTAACCACTTTGTTTATATGTGGAATGTAATGCAAGTTCTATGATCTAATTCTCTAAAACTCTAAACCTGAAAAGATTCTCAATGTGTAATCTTGTAATAACTGAAGATTAAGTAAGGTTTAAGGTTGGGCCTTATAACAAGACTCCTCTAAAATTTATTTAAATTATATTTTAAACAATTCTTTAAAAATAATTATTTTAAACCAAATACCAAACCCTTTTATAAATATAAATCACTTTATATTTAGAAACCATTTAAAAATAAAAACATTCCCATTTATCCAATTTAGTCCCAAATAGGGTCAAATGTAATTAAAATACTCTAAATCTTTAAAATAACTCATTAAATCTCTTTTAAAATCACATTGATGAAAAAACCCCAATGAAAATAAGAAACCACTAAAACACCCTTTATGCAATGTGATTTTTTTCCAAATATTTAAAAATATATGTGTAACTATCCCATATAAATCTAAATTGATAAAATATGAATAATATATAACTGAGGAAAAAATTTAAATTCAAAGAAATTATGTCTAAAAACACCCAGATAGGTTTTGTGAAAAAATGGGCTAAATTCCCACCTTTCAACCATGGAATCTCAAAAAAAGCTTCAAGAAAACCCAATCAATACAAAAAAATAAAACCATTAATTATGAATCATCCTAATTCATATTTCATGAAATAAATTCCATTATAGGTTTATTTTATTAAATATAACTAGAATAAAATGGGGGAAGAATGAATAAATATGGAGAAATAAGAGAATCATATGGAATTACTGTTGAAATCGACTAGAATATGAGTTGGAGTTGGATAAGATTCAAAAGGATAGGATGAGGAGAGATACCTTAATGTGTGGGGGTGTTCTACCAAATGAAATTATGTTGGAAGAGATAAAAGAGAATGTAAATATTCATAGGGTTACTATATGAAATTTTGAAAAATTATAAATTCATAATATGTTAGATTTTTGAAAAATTTATCCAAGTATATCGGTAATCACATTAAACAAAAATGTGGTTCAAAGTTTCCTAGAATTCTTCACATGATTACATAAAATATTTTGAGACCATGAAAAACCAATTTTCAATATTTCATATCCCATCACCTGGGTTCCACATCATTATCTCTAAAAATATGAGAAGCTATACACCACCAAAAAATAAGAAAAATTTAATTTACATCTTGAAGAACCCAAAGACTCCTGAAACCTCAAGGAAAATTTGAATAAAAAAGTAATAAAAAATAAAATTAATAATAAAACATTGGGTGTTACTTTATCCTTACAGTGAAACATTCTTTCCATATAATTTCAGGTGTTTGAGTGGATGACCATAGGAAATATAGAGGGGAACCTCATAATGTAAGAAAATTTGGGGGGAAAACACCTATAGAATATCTAAAAGAAAATATTATGAATGGATGAAAAGCCTTTTAAATACTGGATTAATCCAAAAATTCTAACTTAAATATCCATATTAGAAGAATATTTCACTAATAGGCACAACACATAATGTAGTTATAGACCTTTAAAGGGTCCCCTTTATTTGGAAATCCACTAAATTGAAAAATGTTGAAGAATATAACACTAAAAAATAGTATCCATGGGAACATACTTTTATAACTTCATGATATGAAACTATATTCTACCAACCATAAGTATCACTGAGGAATAAACATTATCAACCTTGTTGAGTACAACACATGGGAACTAAATATTCACCAAAAGAAGAATAATCACCATGATCAGCTATGATTAAAACTATAAAACCGATGAAGGTGAGAACTAAACCATGATTTTATAGGAAATAATATGGGTTCTATTCCCAAGTCTCCCTACTCAAATGGGTAAACTGGGACCTTGATCTAATAAAAATATCCTATTGTGAACACCGACAAACAAAAACCATCTAGTTCTCAGTGACATAAATAAAATTCTCATCTTAATCAACCAAGCACCATCCAGTGGGTCACCCATGCTCAATCCATGAAAACCCATACCTCAAAACATCCACAACATAAGTTTTCTTCCCACCAAAACACACACCAAGGAAATTCACCCAAACCAATGGTCATAATAAAAACCATTATCCTTTGCCATCTTCAAAATGAAAACTGAGAGTTCCTAAAAATAACTCAAATAATCTCCCCAAAACATGAAACCCCTAAAATGAGGATATGACATAAAATTCCGTATTTTAAACTCTAAATTTTAAGATGTATAGATGATGACTTCTTTGGAGATCAACTATGAGACTCATCATGAATTATAATTTATTTATTAAAACTAATGTAAATGCCATTGGAAATTAAAGAAACTCCAATAAAAACTAAAATACCATCTAGATTAACCTCATCCATCAATTCTCTATCAAGAAATACAATATATTAAATGAGATTTATTATGAAACTAAATGATATAATATCAGATCAATGACCATTCATGACTAGTCAATCCACCATCTTCTAATTTTTTATTACCTTAGGAGAAAACTAAACATGTTCTATAAAATATTTTATATACCAATTCATAGTTGTATCACCCTATTGAAGGGTGATAAAATATAAACACATCAATAAATCCATGAATTATGGATAAAACTATTTTAGTGAAATATTTATAATTTCATTCCACTCTTAGACTTTATGTTACCTCATCATAACCATCAAATCCAACTACCTCCTTCATGCCCTTCAAGGTTGAAGGTCACAAATCTCGCCTTAATTGATTTACGTGTCTCCACGAATTGAAAAAGCATCTCAATATTTTTCAAACAATTATATACCACTTTAGGATAATTCCAGCCTTTTAAATCTTGAGGTTTATACTTAAAAGACTATTTATCATGATATCTAGTATCATATCGTCATGGTTCAACTACAGGATCCTATAAATAAATTATTGAGACTACATATCCCAGATATTAGACTAAACAAATAACTATAACAATGATATTATGATGAACTATAGGGTTGTATTTTTTTGGTCCATCGATAGATCCACACTGAGTTCTATTCAAACATCTTCTTGGGGACATGTGACTACACAATATCGATAGGAAACACAAAAATGTTATCAAGGATAATCAGATCATCAACTCAATCAAGAGATGCAGGAATACAAATTCCATCCATTGTAATAGTGACCTTTGGTATTTCAAAATTCTTAGATGTTTTTTTGGTAAAGTAACATTATTAGATCAGTTTATTACTTGATAACACCTTTTCTAAATTTTCATTGTGACGTCAGACACGCTACAATGAGAGCTAGCTAGGAACATTTTCATTACTATCCCATGTGTCACAAAAAATGAAATATCTTGTCTAGTAGGACATCCAAAACTATTTACTAAAAAAATGAAAATATAAAGAAAAAATTTTATAAAAAATCATTTTATCATGAACCAACCATGATTACCTTGTACGCATATAACCAAACTTTAACATTCATTGCCGAAGGGCTTTCATGATCCCCAAGGGTTGCTGACTAGAACCTATAATCTACAAACTATGAAAGAGAATGTATTTTCCACAAGAACAAACCAATATAATAAAATTTTTTAATATAAAAAATAAATAGTCATCATTACAAACACTTTTATAGGAGAAAGTACCACATGCATTCAGATAAATATCTCTAATAAATACATCATCTTTTAAGTAAAAAAACATACATCAAGACAAATTCTCACAATTCCCATGTATCAAGTAGACAATAGCTCCAGTAGTCACCACCATCACTATAGTGTCTCATGAAATAGTTAAACACAGAACCTCCAAGTGGTTCCACCCCATTTCCCAGAATATGAATAAACAAATCAACAAATATCTGGAGGTAGTGGTAGGGTGTTAGATAAAAATCTTAATAGGATTTCACTAAAAAAATTAATAAATTTAATTAAAAAGAACATTATTTATAAAATTTAAATAAGGTTAATTAATTTAAAATCATTTAACAATATATTAGTATAAAACAAATTCAAATTAAGAATATGAAAGATATATCAAAATAGAATTAAATGAATATTTTTTTAAATCAAGGGCTTCAAATAAATAGTTTTATAATCATTAGAATGTAAAGATTAAATAAAAATACATAAATATATTTAGAAGACTTGAAGTTTGTTAATTTTTGGATCTAGGTACCTCACACCAATGATCCAATGATCACATATAAATGTTTTTTCACACATACTTAAGGCTTAGGACATCAGGATAATCAATCAACAACCCACTCAGAAAATCAAACCAATTTTTTTATTTAGATTTTATATCATCAATCCAAATAAAGTGAGTCGGTGTCCTAATTTTCTTGTCCTAATCACACACTAAATATTTGAACTCACATGTTTTGAAATCAATAAATCTATCAGTCATGGGAATTTCAATTCATTTCAATTAAAATCATCACTCAATATTTAATTTCCCAATTTTTAGTTTGAACATTCCATTTAAATTTCTAATTGAAATCAAATGATTTTATCAAATTCAACACTTTCAAAATAACATTTATTTTGAAATAAATTTCTTCAATAATTAACATTAAAAAATTTCACAAAACCAGTTCCCATTACAAAAAATATTTTATAAATATCCACAAAATTCATCAAATCATGGGGGGGTTATTTCAAAATTCCATTCATTTTTTAATCATGTTTTTGTCATAAAAATTACTGGAAATAAATTAAAAATACATTTTAATCATGTAGGTAAGTAATTTATGAATTTTAGGGAAAATAAATTTGGAACCACATACTTTTAGGCCACATTCTCAAATGATCAATCTCCCAAAATGGGAACTTCCAAAAAAAGAAATGAATGTGAGGGAGATAAAATAGGAATACCTAAAATAAAAATCCAAATAATGTTTAGATCCATCAATAACATGAGAATGTATCAGTCTATAATAATATGATATAAGATAACTAGAGAATTACAATCAATGGAAGATATAATTAATAAGAGGAAGATTAAGAACATCTATCAGCACATCGGTCCAATATGATATGAGTGGGAGAATCCATATTCCTATATAAAGATCCAGTAAAATCCAAATGACTATGATAGGATCAAATGGGAGTTTTTTTGGGTAAAAAAATTAGGGAATTTAGATTTTGATTAAAATTTTTGAGGGGTTAAAAACCCATTAGAACATTTTCTTGGTTAGGCCGCGTAGTTAGTACTAACTATGAAACTTATCATACACCCTCAATGGTATTATGGAAAGGGTGTGTGGTTTTACCACAAAGTTTGACTAAACATTTGATAATTGTGAAAACCCCCAATATCTAAGGTTATACGTTTCAGGTGGGGGGATACCATTTTCACTAACCATGATCAAACATTGTTCCCCCAAATAATTCTAGAAAACATGGAGTATGGTGTAATGGTAGGAACTATATGGGTTTCCTTAATCATTCACCAACCATTTAGAGCACCAATAACATCAATTTATTTTACAAGAGTCGCCATATATGATTACAAGACCCCAATAAAGGGTGATAAAAATGGGATTGAATATCTAAAATAGTGTAAAAGTATGTTACATAACATTTCCTTGATGTCCCCTTAAATAACATACATATAAAAAACAATGTTACCAAAAATACTAATCAAATATAATATCACACATCCAACATAACCAACATTCCATAAATAAACCTAAAAATGAATCATTTTTCATGTCAAGGAATCACCTCAACAACTGTTTCACCTCAAACTCAATGCTTTGGATGATAAATAAGAATATGAAATATGGTCATCTTAGATACATCTTTGGTGAAACTAGTTTTAATGAATACAAAATCTATTGATAATGGAAGTAAACAAATTAATTTCCCACCATTATCCAAACCTTAAAGTAGAAAACAAATTGGGTTTTAGTGAGGATAAATATTTTCCAAAGATAGAAGAAACTAATAACAACAACATTTTCAAAAATATATATTTATTCATTTACCATGAATAAAACAAAAATGGAGCACTAAAATATATATCCACAAAAACCTACCATTATCCTGTAACCTTTTGATGGATATTATTGTGTGAAATAAATATCCATCCTTTACGTTTAATCTAAAAGTAGTTTGAGTCCCCCATTTCTTGGGAAGGATTATCACTTCCTCATAGTATAGCAAAAACTTTAGTCAAAATACAGAGGATAAGTGATTTTATTTAATATTTTATCATGACAAATCTCATTCTATATAAGGGCTTAAAATTTAATTTATAATCATTAAAGACACTCCATTAAATCTCAATATAATTGAAAATTTTAAAAACATTTTCAATTTCATCATTATAAATGTTTTATAAATTTAATAACTATAAAAACATGTTAAAACCATTTTTTATTTAAATATTTATAGTGAAAATATTAAATATTTAACAATTCAATAAATATTTTTTAAATCTACTATATAAATTAACCAATGATTATAAAAATGATCATAATAGATTTCATTTAGTAAAAAAACATTCAATATATATTATCGTATAAATAATATAGTTCCATGTATAGAACCATAGTGTAATTTAAATAATTAAAACTTGGTTTAAATTTTTAAAAATCATGATATGGTTAATAACACCACATTATAAATTTTATATATTATATATTTTTGTTAATGTATCACATAAAATAATCCCTCATACTCATAGTATGTTATCACATTATTTCACATCATATGTAACAACCTATGAAACCATATGTAAAAACCTCTTTAATTATCTACCAAAACTCCCATCAGAGAAGATATCATATATTCCTCACTATATGTTATATAAACCATTGAAAAATATATTCCAAAATACCATTTTTTCACTAAAATATATTTATACTCTTATAATTTTCTAAAATAATTTATAAAGAAACATAATCCATATTTAGAAAACTATAATTTTTGGCCCTATAGTCCTTTTAACATTGAAAAAATTATTAATTATCTATCTATAATTATTGTCAATTAGTAGATATTATAAAAATATCAGTACTTTTTTATCATCAAAGGACTCTGGAATGATCTATATCAAACACATATATCATTATACCAATATTAATTAGTTGAACAAAATATTACATATATAGTCATCTAATCCCTTTTTTAATTAAATTGAGTGAACATGAGACATATAGTATTTCAATATCATATAATATGTTAATAATTTCACAATTAATTGTGTATATACAAGTCATATTGATTAAAAATCCCATGTCATTCATCCATAAAAATTAGAAAATAAAATTTACCTTATATAAATTGATAATCATATCACATTTACTATAACTAAGTATTTCTGCACACTTATTTGGAAAACACAATTGAAGGACTATATCCTATACTCATCATATGATAGGAAAAAAAATCTTGGTTAGACCTTAAATGATATAATAATTAGAAACATACCAAAACCCCTTTATTTTATTATCCTCAGGGTCGGAGGAAGAATGGTTTCAAAATATGAAGGTTCACATTTGTGGAATCTTTTACAACTTTTTATAGGGATTTAATATAAAAAATAATCACTTATATACCAAGTACATAATGTATTCTATTTAATGTGTTCTAATTGGTAGGTAATCATGAAAACAAATCTCTTTTTGGATCTATAAGTGTGAATTTCATACCTCTATATGAAACTCAACCAACAACAAATTTTACATTCCATAAAAAATATATAATAATCCATGATGAAAATAAATTACAGATAAATCAAATCCATAATATGATAGGTTAATCATTAACCTATTGTATTATATATGGAAATTATGATAATTTATAGATGTTTTTTATAATAAGATTCATTTTTAATATATACATAAAGTCTTTTAAGAGTATAAAAAAAACCATATAAATTAATTAGTCTGACCATATATCACATGATAGATCCCCAAAGAGGCCCTATATTTGTTTTATATTTAAGGTTTTGATAAAATTATTACATAATAGTATAATTCCAACAATATCTCTATGTGAGTATTTTATAACTCCTTCCAAAAACAAATTTAGTGAGATAACATCTTTAAATAAATCATGTTTGAATAATAGTGATATTTGTATTTATAATCATCATGTTAAACTCTTAAAATATTATATTAAAACTTCTATAATTCAAAAAATCCAATGTTATAATGTTAATAAAATTCATAGATTAAATATTTTAAAATCATTATATGTTTATATAAATATTTTGAATATTTCCATCCTACATTTTCATTGAGATATAAAAATATCCCTTTACCAATATATCCTCAATGTCATCACGATGTAATGTGACCTTCACTATGAATTATAATGATATAATTATTTATTTTTCATTCTTTAAACTTCTCTACGTTCAAACATACTATCACTACCCTCTTAGAAACCACATTTTCTATAATAAAATTTCTATGATAACAAATATGATGTGATAAGAGAAGATTTTATTTTATTTTATGGGAATATTCCGAAAATAAATTTTATATACATATAATATATATTATCTTAAATTTTTTATGAAATATAAAAAAAACCTTATTTTTTTCTTTATAATATCTTACTATTTGGTTATTGGGACTCTTTATCTTATATTTTAACAAATAACATAGATAAAACACTTTTATATTCGAAAAATATCATTTTATCATTATCGTCTTTTGGAACACTCTATTACAATAAGATGAAAATATATATACTTTATTCAGATCTATGTGATATTTGAATTAATCAATTTCATCCACAACCATGATATAGAAAACATTTTCTTCATCAATTAATGTTAAACATTATTCTCCATTAATGTGATTCTCCATGAACGTGTGCTACCACATTGGGGGGTCAACCAGTGTTAAAATATATTACTAAATTCATTCTAATTTTATTTTTTAAATCTATGAAATTATTAGTAGTAATGGATCTATCTTATAATATATAACATAATCACCATTCATGAAAGAGTAAATATAAAATATATCACAATACAATATGTTTTTACAAGGTTCACCACCAAGATGGGTGCCTATTCCTTTATTGGGATCAATGAAATCAAAATAAATAATATCAAACAGTATCAAAAAGTGAATATATATTGATAATTTTTCATCTTTGATGGTGAACTATTACCCTATAGTTTGATTATCTCCCAATATATTCATTATTCATGATCCCACTTGTTTAGAATAATGTAAAAGAATAAATTATCCTCAACCTACTAGTTATTCTATTTAACACCCATGGGACATTATTTGATACAAATTTTATATATTTTTATTTTCATCTTTATTATTGAAATTATGGTTTAGTCTTCCTAAAAATTTATAAAGGGGGGGATTCATGTATTACTAATCACATGACCCAACTATGGAGGGGGTAATAAAAATATCTTCAAAAAATTCATATTGTTGGAATATATTCTACTTTTACATGTTTATAAAATGTGCCACTTCCCCTTGAATCTATACTAGTCTTCATGGTTGAAGCATAGTTTATAATACCATGAATCTAAAGTGTGTGAAAAAACTAGAATTAAAACGTGAAAAATTATCACCTTGACCTTTATCCTTTTCAAACCCTATAGATCCCTTTATATCCCCCATTATAAATTTATAGATCTTCATCTATGGAATCCTCCATCCTACACCATCCTTTTGATTTATTATGTATTTTTTCAACAAATATACATTATTATTCATTTAATTTATTATTCTCCCCATCATAGTTTTTACATAAATTTTTTAGGGTTTTCATGTTTACCTATAGCCAAGGTGGACTAGGGTTCCTTGTGGTTAGAATAAATAATAGGAGTATTGGGTGTTATGGTTTTAAATAAATTTTCAAGGGCCTTCCCTTATCTTCATTTATGGTTTTAAATCATACTACAGTGTATTTAACACCCAACATGGAAGGAATTTATCTTTCATCCTATATTTAGTAATTCATGTTTGATTGATGCTTGAAATTGTATTCTAAATAATATGTAATATGTTTTATAATCATATGAGGACAAAATAACTCAATAATTTTTTTACCATTTTTCATGAATATTTTTTTATAGGGGATTTCCAATGTATTTTTTAATATTCCCTAAAATATAGAGTGAAATTAATATGCTTTATGTAATTCAAGTATTTATTTACCTTTAAAAATTATAGGTGTTTTAGGAAAATGGGAACCATGAATTTTTATGAATTATCCAATTTATTTCATCATGAATACTTTTTTTTCTTAAAAGGGTGGATGTATTGGGTGAATTGGGTTATTCATTTCAATTGAAAGCTCTCGTGATGAAATAAGTTTTATTTCATATTAATGATCTTTAGTGATTTTTTAGAATTTAAATAGATCCTCAAGGGAAGACTCATGGTACTGGGGGGATCATTAATCATCTTATGTAAGGATTAAAGGATATTACCTTACTAGTGTATAACCTTATCCTTAGTCATTCTTTAGAAAATCATCTATTAGAACATGGTAAAACATGGATAGTGGATGTTTTGATTTTCATGGTGAAATCAAACCATTTTTTAAAATTTTTCATGATTTGGAAATGTCTAGTCGATCTCACATGATTTTTTATAAGTGATTATTATGAATTTAGGTTAGTCAGCATTTGTTTCCAATTACTCATCCCATATCATGATATCAATAATTTGGATGTTCTTTCTTAGTTTATTCATTCACATTTATCTTTTAGTTATATTTAATTTAGATATTATTTATAAATTTTTTGTATCATATATAAAATTAAAAGTTAATATATATATATATATATATTAGTTAAAAATCGTGATATATATTTTATTTATTATGGTTTTCACATGGTGAACTTGGTTGGAGGATACTGGGAATATAATTTTGAGACAATTAATACACCATTTGTGTACATGCAGACCATTTTTAGAGATATTGGTAATGTCACAGATATGCATAATGTAAATGGGTAAAATTATTATCATTATTCTATTTTATAGGAAGTGAAATGGGGAGAGTTGACCCTTGTATCACACAGAGATGGATAAAAACTATTTTTGTTCACTATGGATTTGGTTTTTTATTACAGTATCTAGCGTATATTGGCTTATCATCTTACCATATTTCATTCTTTTTTATATCATTTTTGGATCTTTGTTTATAATTATTCTTCATTATATGACTATGTTAAAATGTTTTGTATATGTATTTAGCTTTACTTTAATATTTTTTTATGTGTTCTAATAATCCAAATTTATATACACATTTTACTATCATTTTTTATGGATTTTCATCTATTTACTCGATAATGAACATGGTATATACTCAATTTTTAAAGAATGCGGCTTCATAGGATTACAAGTAAGAAATGTAGAAAAATGTAGATTTTAGCCAGTGCACGTCGTGAAAAATCCATCAACATCGTTTACTGGTAGATCACAACATACCCAAGTCATTATCCAAGCCTTGACTAAGCCATGAAGAGAGTAGAGAAAAAAACTAGTATACTTCATAAAGTCTCAGTACACATCATGATGCTTGTCAAAAAAGTTGAGTGAGAAAGCCCTGAGAAATATTCATAGAGGAATAGTTGGAGGCTAGTACAGGTGGTGAACACTCCTTACACAATGTGTAGTCTGTCAAACATCATAAATATTCAATATATTCACAAGGAACATGGGAGATCGAAAATTAGGGGAAATCTATGTAGATAAATGTTACATAATGAGTACCTCATGTACACTTCATGACCAAATTATCCTATATATATATATATCTTCAACATAGAATTTCAGAACAAATTTTGTAGATGAGATTCATATCTGTTTTTTATACCTTTTGATTTCCTCCTCCCCTCATCTCCTTAAAACTAAAATTACAAAATTTGTTTCTTTTTATTTTCAATTCAAGAGCTGTAAATCTGTTAGCATTCAACACTTTCAAATTCCAGTTGCATCATTTTTCGTTGTCCTTCTTCTATTACCAATGAAATCTATTAGATTCGTTTTTTCCTTCTATCTCTAGTATGTGATTTATTTTTATTGTGTTTTATCTTTTGCACTGCATATTTCATGATCATCCCCATTTCAAACATAAAAAAATTCATGATTTTGAATCCATTAGACATAAATATCATGCCAAGCATGAATTTATTTATTTCATTAATTTCATCTCCACCTGCTATGAGTAGCTAAACTTATTAGGGGAAGGGATTAAAAGTATATGTATCTCCATGAATAATTAATATTTTATTCTAATATTGTAATCATTAATTGATTAGTAATCAGGTTAAACAAAAAATGTATCTCCAATTCATGTGAACGTCCATAATAATGGGATATTCAAATAGAAGACCCTAAACTGATTAAATTAGACTAGGATACGATCACTAGCCTTTAATACTTTATTCCAATGAATCCAAACACAATGATATTAGGCTATTACTATCTCCCAATCATGGAATAGTCACTCACTAGGTTGAACTAGGTGTTTTGACCAAAGTTAACTAGTGACAATCATTTTCATCATTGACTAAGCCTTAGGGCCCATCCAAGATTAAATTTAAGGTCATCCTTTATCCAAATATTCCAAATTGATCTTGACCCCTCTTTAATTACTTGAAGTCACTCATTATAAGAAATTTGGTAAAATTTTTAAACAATATAGTAACATGAAAGGACTCCTGTAAGGGTTTCAATGTAGTGATCCTCAGTAAGAGTAAGCTTCCTCTTCATGGGATTGACCCCGAACTTCTTCTATACTATTCCCATGTAGTTATTAAAGTTTTGGACAACAATTATAATATGACCACTTCTCGTATGAACCCAACGATGCATGTGTGAAAAAAAATTGTTTCCATTTTTTGGGGAGAAGCACTATTTCTTTTGAAGACCTCTGGTCTAAGATCTTGGGTTACCTTTAACTGAACCCTTTCTTTCTTTTCATTCAAATACACCCTTGTGTATCTATTTTCCACACCTATTATTGTATAAAGGTCTGATTACTCATTTTAGGAACCTTGAGTAGAAAGAACTCTTGACCTTAGATCCTGAGATCAAAAGGTATTTTTTTAACTGTCACCGGTCAATAATGGCTGAGCAGCACAATCAAGTGGGACCCAGCCTGTGAAACCCCCATCATATAGTTTTGGGAGAACCCCAGATGTATCCCAAAAATATAATCAAGGATTATGGCTTTGCATCAATAAATTCCGCAACCCCAAGAATTTTTTATCCCCCAATTCAATCCCACACCTTCTAGACCAAGCCCGCACAAATTCACATGTTCCATAATATAGTAAAATTTAATGGTTTCTAGAGCATAGACCCACATGAACACATTTACAACTTCCTAGATTTTTATAACACCTTTTCAAACTAGGGAGTCTCTTCAGATTCCATAAGACTATAGGTCATCCCATTATCTCCTAGAGATAGACCTATGAACTAGCTTAAAATACAAGATCCTGAGTCAATCATGACATGGTAAGATCTTTACAAGATGATTTTATACATGCATTTCCCACAAATATGGACCAAGATACTCTGGAATGATTTTAAAAACTTTTCTCAAGCATATGGAGAATCCACATGGGAATTATGGGACCAATTTAACGAGATTATAAAGAATTTTCCACATCATGGATTAGATACATTGATTCAGTTAAAACATTCTGTCAAGGACTCCAGCCATTGACATGAATTGTAGTCGATGTTGCCACTGATGGAGGATTGATATTTAAGACCCCCGAATCATGATGATCAATTCTAAATGAATTATCACACAATGACAGCCTGTGGAAATGTTATCTAGGTCCACCATGGCATGGTATTCACCAAATTAAAGAGAACATCAGATTAGTAGTGCATGTTGAAGTGCTCACAAAAAACTTGATTCTCTTCAGATGTGATCTACAAAACCTCAAAATCAACCCCCTCCTACTACAGTTATTGAAATTCAATTATAAGAGATGTGTGGTGTCCCGCATCTTTACCAAGATTTCAAGGTTGGATATAGGGAACTGTAGGATTGTTAATATGTTAATTACAATGAACAGAACCGGCCATTTTTACAATATTAGTATTACAAAGTCTTTCTCAGTAGAATCATTAAAATAGTCAAGGCTTTTTTAAATGACACAGTGGTTACCCACAATTCACAATCAAGGTACACCAGTGTATCCACCGATGAACCCTCTTCCCAACCCACATTGATAAGCGCATCAAAAACCCTTCAAACAACCAAGACCTCAACATCAATTTCATTCACCTTATCCAAGATATTAATAACCACCTACACCACCTAAATGTAACCTAGAGAACCTCTTGGATACTTTTTTTCAAAAACATGTCCAAATAATGACAACTCATAAACAAAAATACAGTACTAAGGAGCTTCTTTAAGGAATCTTAAAAACGGTTCAAATATCAAAAACATTGTAGGATAGATTACCAGGTACTCAACATGGTAACATTGAGATATACCCAAAATAAAAAAGACAAGTTGGTATTTCTAAGAAGTGGGAAAGTTTTAGACGTTCAAAAACCCAGTGGAAAATATGAAAGGAAATCAGAAGAGCCTAAGAAGCAACAAGTAGAAGACATAGAAGATGATACTATCATTCCCCTCTCACCTCAAGAAAAACAACCATCTGAGAAGAACCACACTCCTGAATAGTAAAAGGAACCTGTTTATGTTTCCCAATATCCATAAAAGCCACCTATTCCCTTCCTAAAGAGGGAGAGATAGGGTAGGTAGAAGTAACAATATAGGAAGTTTATATTGATTTTCAAGAAACTAAACACCAGTATATAATTTGCAGAATCCATTTCCCAGATACCTGTTTATACCAAATGTCTCAAGGATATTCCAACCAAAAGAAGAACAATAGAAGATCTTGGGTTCACCTCTGTAATTAAGGAATGATATTATATCATGTATCATAAAATTCCCCCAAATATAAGTGATCTTGGAAGTTTCTCAATACATTGTTCAATAGGAGAATGCCTGTTTTGAAGAGCCCTATGCGATCTTGGAGCCAACTTTATCATGATGCCGATGATTGTTTTCAACAAGCTCTTACTCTAAGAACTAAAAAACTAGAGTGTCACTGTATCTAGATGAACAATCATTAAAATATCCCAAAGGTATTATCAAAGATGTTTTGGTCAAAGTTGGAAAATTTGTCTTTCCGGTAGAATTTCTAGTTCTAGACATGGAAGAAGAAGGTGATGTCCCTTTTATTATTTGAAGACCATTCCTAGCAACAAGAAAGGATTTGATAGATGTACATTAAAAAATCTGATCATAAATGTTAGATAAGAAGATGTAGTTTTTAACCTGATTAATGTTACCCAACACTCAGATGATACTACGCATTGTAATGTCATATCTCTCCTGAAAAAAATAGATGAGTACATGGACATTGAGGAAGAATGAGATTATTTACTCTTAGAGAAGGAAAATTTTTAAGATTTTGAATAAATAAGCTTCAATTAACCACTCCCAAGAGACACCATGTCGCCCTTAATTCCCTCAATCATTTAGTCACCCCAGTTAGAATTTAAATCTCTTCCTAGAACATTGAAGTACTCATATCTAGGAGTGTCATACTCTTTAAAAAACATTATTATCTCTAAAATCTCTCAGGAACAATAAGATAAATTGCTTGGTGTTCTGAAAAGACAAAATAAATCAATTTCATGGGGATTGGCATATAATAAATGAATTCAACCTACAAAACTCACTCATAGAATTCTACTCGAGGTGAATAAAAAGATGAAATGACTACCTCAAGGGTGGCTCACACCAACAATGAAGGAAGTTGTTAAAAATATTGTTCTAAATATCATGAATGAAGGAAACATTTTCCCTATTTTAGATGGTTCTTGAGGACATGTTGTGTGCATGAGTCCTGACTTTGGTGGTTTTTGGGAGAGGCACATGCCCCTAGTCGAGTTCTCCTAAAATAATAGTTTTCAGACAACTATTCAGATGTCACCTTGCGAGGATTTATATGGTAGGTCATTCCAATAAACCATGTGCTAGTTAGAGGCAGGTGAGCTAGCTTTACATGGACCACGTCTCATGCAGGAGAATTTAGAGCAGGTCAAGTTGATTCAGAAGTGAATGGATACTGTACAGTCATGTCAGAAATCTTATGCTGATCGCTGTAGATGACCCTTAGAGTTTATGGTTGGGGATAAGGTTTTCTTGCGGGTTTCACCGAGGTCGGGACACAGATGGATCAGTAGACAGGGTAAACATTCACTAAGGTATGTGGGGCCATTTGACATTCTAGAGAGAGTCGGCCTGGTTGCCTATCGGTTGTAGTTACCATAGAGGTATCGGGCCATGCACGACGTCTTCCACGTATCTCAGCTGCGTCGTTATCAATCAGACCCATCTCACGTCTTTCAGCTCGAGGAGGTTGAGCTTCAGGATGATGCATCCCTTGAGGATAAACTAATTCATATTGTTGATAGGAGCACAAAGGTTCTTCAAGGTAGGTCAGTTCCACTCGTACTGGTGTTATGGAAGCAAGGCTGAGTGTATGACAAAACTTAGGAGTTGGAGACTGACGTATGTGCTCGGCGGTGAGAGTTTTTCTGAGCTTTATCTTCACCACCCTTGGAAGGGAAATTCGGGGACAAATTTATTTAAGGGGGAAGTTTACGGGTTTCTTCTTTTCCTTTTTCCTTAATAATTTTTGAGAAAATCAGGAAAATGGGGGAAAATCCCAAATTTTAGGGGACACATCGTGTACTTTTCCACACGCCGTGTACTTTGGCCATGTGGGATGAGTGCACCGGGCGTGTAGGCTTGTCGGTGATGAAGGGTGTAAAAACTAACTACACACCATGTACTGGGTATTTACACTCCATGTAATCAGTCGGCATGTGAATAGTTAGGTGGTGGAAGTAGCTACCAGTGGAGCAGCAATACACATCGTGTATTTAGAAATACACTCTGTGTCCTCATTTCGAAAGATGAACAGTGTTGCGGTGAAAAGTAGCTACCAGAGGAACAGTTAAATGATGAAAAGTACACACCGTGTGCTTGAGAGTACATGCCATGTAGTTTGTTTTTTTTTTCACTTAAAATGGGTAGTAGCCTTCTGTTTTTCCAGAGGAGGTATAAATGGTTGTTTGGAGCTTAGGAGAGAGAATGGATCTTGGAGGATCTCCCAACCGCACATCGAGAATCGGATTCTTCTGACATCGATCATGTTGGAACCGCATGGGTGAGTTCTTCCCTCTCCATGAGTCTTACCTGCCAATTTTGCCTCTAAGGGAAGTTATTTAGGTTTGAATGAGTTATAAGTTTTCCCAGATCTACATTGTTCTTGGACGTTTCAGAAGGTAACGTTCACGTATATTGATCGGAGGGGATCAAGGTAGGTGTTCTGGTGTTTAATTCAAACTTTTGAGTGTTTTTTTGTACCATTGTGCTACGCACCCATGATTGGGGTGTCGTATGGATGAGGCCTTGGGCTATTTAGATATCTATAACTGCATATACAATCTAATGATAAATATAAAATTTTGATTGGGATCTTTTCATGGATCCAGGGCCACCCTGTGGGTGCGTTCCCTTGTTTAGCCATTTTTCTAGGTTACCCGAGGGTATACCGTGAATTTAGTATGCTTTGAATTTCCTTAAGTTGAATTTTATATAAATTTCTTGCTTATATATAGGGCTCGGCCCGGTTACTTTCTTAGCCTGAGGGTAGTGTTTCGTTTAGCCTGCGGGAAACTTTTCTCATGTGTGTGGGCAGTAGTTTCTATGCATGTGGGTGACACCTCATACGCCTACGGGAAATATTTGTTATGCCTATGGATAGACACCTGTGGGTTTCGATTATGATTACCTGAGAGTAAGGATTTTCATGTCCTCAGACAACGTTTACTTTGAATATTCACTGTGTTGATTTACTATGTTGTACCTTCCAAGCTAAAGCACAAGCATGGAATTAATAAATGATTAATAAAGTGGAAATGTAACTAGTAGAGATAGTTACTTTTGAGTACTTCCTAGTTTACTTCATTTTATTATTGCAAATTGTTGTTGCATATTTTCACTGATAGTTGGGCACAGGCCTTTGGGGGTTGCCTACTGGGATTTATTTCTCACACCCTGTTTGGGTCATGTCTTAGGCCCAAACAGATTATATTTCTGCAGGTATGGATAAGGGCAAGAGTCCCTATACAGGTACTTGATTTTTTCAGAGGATTGGGAGATCATGGGACCAATCTTAGGCTCGCGATGTGGCCGAGTTCATGTTGCACTATTTTATTTTTATTTGATGTGTTTTCCCTTGTATTGTATTGTATTGTATTATATTGTAGTGTATCTTATTTTGGATTCTTTCCTAGACTTAGGGACATATTGCATCATTATATATGACTTTTGGTCTTTTCTTTACTTCAGCACTCTATCTATTTCAGCATTGGTATTGTTTACTGATTCTACTATTTGTGTGTTTTTATCTATTTCTACTGCTCTACACTTTGACAAATGAGGGAATATTTTCCCCAATATTAGACCTAGACCCTCGCTGGTATTCGGTAGCCTCTGGCATTTGGGGAAATGTGCTTGAGTTCATGTGACCAACCCGGTTCGGGGAACCCGTTGAGTGGCACTCGGATCTGGGACATTACAGTTTCTCCATGCGGAATCTGTGTAGCTGTGGTTGTCGTCTCCTCTATGGCACACCTCCGCCAACATCCTATTATGCAGACCATTGGGCATGCCGTAGTGGTCTATTCATCAAACTGGAAGGTGTTCTGAAACCCTCGGGCCGCATACTTTATCTCCAGGGGTTCAAATCCCAATTATTTTTCCTTTCACCATAAAAATCCCAATTTCTGGTATTTTATACACCGCTTTTGTCCTCCCACCATCATTCATCATCACACCTTCATCGTGTCATGTCCTTCCCCAATCAACGACATCGGTTCATTACACCAAGGATAGTTTCACAGTGTTCAACCATTCACCAACCCATGAAGAATGTGAAGAACATGGGGGAAAAAAGAATAATAATCAACCTGGGGATCAAACCTCATCCATTTGTTCCATCATCAACCTGACCTATTATAAGGATCAAGAAAATGAAACAAAAATCATACCATAAGAATAATCAAACCATGGGTCAACCTGTTCGTGGGTTGATCCATTTTTTTTATTTAAAACTAAAAACGGGGGATGATTTAATTCAAATAGCATCCCCTACCTAGAGTTTAGATCACTTGAAGGAATATATTGAAGTTGTGTCACCATATCGATCCTTTTTCCACCAACATTCATTGATCATAAACTGCCTATGTATGGTTCGATCCCATTCATTGATCCCATTGTTTTTTGTCATTCTCCAACAAATTCTTCAAGGATTCTCAAAAAAATACAATGTCCTTACTAAGTCATTAAGTGGTGAATCATGATTCATCATTTTCTGTTAAACTGTGTTACAAAGTCATTACGTTTTTTCATTAATGAAACATCATTTTAGTTTCATTACATTACACATTCTTTCACAGAAATGGTTTCAGAAGTTCTAAAAATAATATAAGACAACCACTTTATTTTATTTTAACTTTTTCTTAAAAAGTTCAAAAACTATATTGTTTGGTCAAACCATGTGAGTTGATGTTAAGTCCAATATTAGGATATGTAGTTATTTAAAATGAAATGGTACCCTCATATTTTCAATCCAAGCACCCATTTAGATGTTTCCAAAACTACACATGCATTCCATTTTATTTCACTTAAAAAACTCAAAAACCAACTTGCACCCTCGACCTGTGTTGGTCGAGTTTAAGCTATTCCTAAGGGAAAAATGCCCTCAAGAGATCAATCGTACTCTGGGATTTCCAATCCAAGTTACCATTTAGAACTTATAAGGATTTTAAAATAAAATAATTGTTACTTAATTATTTTATTTATGGGAAAAAACTAACTTCCACTATGGGCTCGTTCTATCCAATGTTAGGGTCATCCTAGACGAATCTTTAATTTCTGAGCTCAATGGTGCGCTTATATTTTTTATCCGGTCACTCATTCAAAATATAGAAAAACATGCTCAAATTTTTAATCAATAAACATAAAAAAAAGTTTGAAAAATCATTTCGGCCACTCCAGGTCTCATAATTATGTGCCATCTCAGAGCCTGGTCTCGTAAAAATCCCATTTAAATTTGAAAAAAAAATACATGGAATTCTAGGACTTTACATTCTCCCCACCTTAAGGCTTTTCATCCCCAAAAAGAAAAATTCTAAACTCAAGTGAAGAAAACTGAGTTCATTAAGGGTCTATGTGATTCTTACAAACACACACCTCGAGGAACCACTGATATCGACCACTTTCATGTCCATATTTTTCTAGGTCAACATCATGCAACAATGGGAACATGTCTCTTTATCTACGAAAATTAGGAAAAACACTAATTACTCTAATCCATTTGTAGTCATGGGGTCTAGTGGCTCACCTCCATGCTAATCCAAACATAGATACAAACACAAACCCACTATTTACATCCACGACTGGATGAAACATGTTAAATCCTCCAAAATCATTATGCATTCAAGGATAATTCTAAACACACAGGGGTATTTATGAACATAACAGGGCTTCCCCCAAGTGAACGTTGGGTCTTACTAGGCCCTCTATCTACAACCTCCAACGGCCACACAACTTGCTGAAACTGGAACAGTTCCACACTCACATGTGGAAACTCAGCTGATTATGGATGGTAAGTAACCATTTCATATTTCTGAAACATCATGGGGTCTAACCCTACCACCATGGACTAATTCTAAGCATGACTCTTCTCGAGAGTCCACCCAATGTTGCCTAAGTTTTCCTTTCACCAAAACGAAAAAATATTTTCACCATCGCAGAGACACCACATCCTTTTCCTAATATCGTCAATCCTGGTATGAACAATAGTAGTGCATACCCATAATGATGTTGTAAGTCCTTGACACCATGACTAAGATATCCCAACCACAACTCTGGCCTCCAAGAGTTAGGTCACACTATCAATGTTAGTGTGTGATCAATGGGACTCTCCCTATAGGAGTCCCTAAGTGTGAGGGTCAAGTCCAAGGTCCAACTAGAACCTCAAAGCCTCAAATAGAACTCATGGGAAAAAGGATAACGTCCAACACTTGTGTCTATTTAAAAATGCATCCAAAAGAAAATACATAGATCATAACTCGAATCTCTCCTAGAGCTTCTTGGTTATAATCCATGACCACTTGAAGTTGTCATCTCCCTCACTCTTTAGCATCCTAAGACAAGCGTGGACCACCTCCTGCTACTTTTCCAACTCCTCTACCTCATTTTCCAACCTGCAGAACTCCTTGATCCAAGCATTTGCTCTGCCAAGGTGTCTTGTTAACCAGTTCCCTCTTAGAGGAATAGTGGGTCAGATAATACCTAGAGAGATTTCCCTAACCATTCCAAGAATAACATCACCTTTCCTATGGATGATATGTTTCTTAGCACTACTCCTAGGCCACATACCCATGTGTTTGTGTTCAAGCATGGGTATGCCTCCTTTTTCAAGATCCTTTCACCCGTCATCTCCTAGACCCAGTAGAAACATCTACATCATGATCTCTACTGTAGGTCACATCCATTTACCACTCTCCCAGGAATTTATCAACCACCATATCTCACTCCATCACCCCAAAATATAACAAAATGTTAAGGGGTATCATTGATGACCTGATCACTTGGTGTAGTCCCTGATCAAAGGTTCAATCTCAAAATTAAGGTTCCCACACCATATTGGTAGAGTAAGGATAAATATCCACGAATCTCTCAGATTACTCTGCTACCATCGTGCTTCCTTACTATAGGTACAACAGTTCCTGTATACGCACAGAGTAAAAAGTGGTAGGAAATAACTCCTCCTTGGAGAGGTTCCCAATGTCTGAATAAGTGAGGGTCACCTCCAAATGTGTCTGAATAACCAAGATCCACCATTTTCCCACTGATCCTTGAAGGAGGCTCGCTGCTAGGACTACCATCTGGTCGGGTGGAGTCCTCACTAAGAGACAGGCTCATGTAACCACCTCAAGACAATCCTCAGCTACTTGAGGATCTGTCTCACCTTAGAACCTAGAAGGTCTCTACCTCTGAAACTCATGTAGCGCACTCAGCCTGCGCACATCCTCTACACTTAGTGCTGGTAGAAACTGCTGATTTATAGGTGGTTAGATCACTAGTGCACCACTTGGAGGTAACGCCTCAGATTCAGTGCCCTGCACTAAAGCCTCCTCTTGGGGTGGATCATCATTATAATCACATTGTAGAATCATATCTGGCTATCATCATGGTGGAATCCTGAAATATATCAAGATGAACTGCTGTTAAAATTCATATCAGGAGAGATGACTCATAAAGTAAATGGAAAGAACAACCATTACTACATGATGCATGTGCCCTTTATTTCATTGCAACCATCGTTTCCATGTATCGAGTCAGAAAACAGGTGTCTTGAGTCTTGGTGTATATATACACTAACCACTGCACCAAAACTGGATTCTCTGGCCTGAAAGCTGAACTTGAAAAAATTAACTTTGATTCCCAAAACCAAAAACAATAGTCAATTAGCCTTTGAGGTCTAACCAACCCCCTCTGATACCAATTTGTCATGATCCATCCCCCAGGGACCATTCTATGACTACCCCAAGCTTGACTCCCAAAGGCCAGGGGTTGGCGACTAGTGCTGAAGAAAGTATCCCACAAGCAAGAGGCATTTTCCTGAGTATCTGTACACATGCACACAACTCCCAACCAAAGGTACTAGAAATTAAAATCTAAAGAAACCATGCATTAAATCCACTAAGTTGAACAAAGCCATAGTAAAATGGAAATTAAAGAATAGGGTGGAAACCTGGGCCAGTATACAGGCCCACCAAAAGAAAAATAGAAAAAAATTAAGACTCCAAGTCCATAAGGCTCATCCGCTAGGAAGCCCGCCTGAATGGTTGGTGAAGGGTAGCTTCCTAAATCATTAGAAGTGCACCTCGTCTATGTGATCTCACTAAACTCCCTCAGGCCCTGGTCCACCCTTGACTCTATCAAAGTGTCGGTCGTCTATACGAGATATGACACGTGTGGGAAAATCCAGTGTAGGGGTGAGTAAAAAAATACTCAGTAGGGGACCCTAAAACCGTAAAGGTAAATCATAAGAGAAAACCCACAAAGGAATTCATAGTCAGCTCTACTCAAGTATATTCCTATATATATACCATGAACATCTAGATATACTTGTCTCGGTCACTATGAAGCATAATGTCCAACCGCATATCCATTACTAGGATTCTCATCACAGATTCATGAGGTAACATATGAAACTATTATAACACACTCTATGAGATCATCCATCCTATATGAAATTAGTTCTAGGGGTACACTCAATCAGGAACATTCTACCAGGTCCATCTCCAGTTCCCAACATCGGAGGATCAGTTGTCATCCTTTTGCACGCAATGTAAGGCCAAGAAACCCAAGTGGAGAGGCATGTCCTCACCATTGTACAAGTAAGAGGGATCCATGCTCCTAACCGTCTCTTCAAACCAATGTCACTCCTATAAATATTTTTCCACACCTCAGTCTGTCAATAGAGCACTACCTCATATCTAGGCATCATTTTCATCAAGTGGATGGGCCCGATACTCACTACTAAGTCTGACAGCTGAGGGATATCCATCTCCAATCAAGGACATGCACCCAACCTGGTTGGGGAGTACTACTCAGTGACTAGAGGACTTTCACCCCAGTACGATAGGTGAATATTGGCTCTGTTAGTTCATTTTTGGAGGACCTATGACCTGGTTGCAACAGGGGAGTACTACTCATGAAGGACCCACACCCTGAATCAGTAGGGGTGTACAACATCGTATATCAAGGACTCGCGCCCTACCCAGTAGGGGTGTACCACTTTGTTACTAAAGGAATTACACCCAGGTAATATAGAGGAGTAATGACTCTCAATTTTTTCCCTATGGGGGACCCGCACTCCAGTACATTAGGAGAGTACCAACCCCAAGCTAGAAGACCCACTCCCTAGAATAGCAGGGGAGTACCAACTCTTCTGTAGAACTATGTAAGGAGCACCCACACACTAGAACGGAAGGGGAGTATTGACTCCTATGATAGAGGAATTTCTCCCTACCCGGTAGGGGAGTACCGACTCTATATGCAATAGTTATATAGGACTCATGCCTTAGTCGTTCAAGGGAGTCACACCCCTGGAGGAAACTACACAAAGGAAAAAACCCACACCAATGACTTGGTGAGTCCTATCTCTACATAAGCAGAGAGATAAGGAGTACATGCACCTTCAGTCACAAAGGGAGTAATTGTCATAACTTTCCTTCATAAGAATCACCTTGATTCTGCCCAAAGTCTACACATACTGGAAGATCCTACTCTTCAAACCAAATATTCATTACTCTGTCATTCTCAAAAATCACTTAGATTATCTCAAAAGTACCATCCTTTCTCAAGGGTCCTAACTCTGCAGATGGCTCCTCAAACGGATGCTCTGTTTGAAAGTTACTGTCATTTTAGCGAAATGGGGGCTGATTGGGTCTGAGCTCGGTCCAACCCGGTTGGACCGACCTAGTTCAGGGCACACTGGCCTAGGACAAACCCAGCCCAATTGGCCCATCTTGGACCAGCTGGGCCACAGGTCTGGCCCATTGGTCTCGGCCCGGTGGCTAGCGGGTCCAGCCAGCTGTCAGCGCACCCCGCCAAGCTCGGCACGGCCCGCCTGGCTATTCCCAGCCCACCTACACTAGCATGACATAAATTGGAGTAGGATAGCTTCCTCATCTCGTAAGAGGATCTTCCTTGTCTGTCCAGCACCCTGGGGTTCCACCTGGTGTCGGGTCTTCCTTTATCCAGTCCGTAGGAGTGGACCAGAAAACACCACACATAGCTCAACTGTGTGCATCCGGTCACACAGTGCCATCGTAGTCCACGAGGTGTTTCCATGGTCAACATGGCATTTTTTTAGGTCTAGAAAACCGTAGCGCCACCTGGTGCCGCATCCTCAGCCAACCGGTCCGCGTAGCAGATCGGGTTCCTCAACATGACTTGCAGCTTGTCGGAAGTCTGTCACACACCACAGCTAGAGCTGCGGTTTTTCCATGAGGCAACCATGCAACTGTCACCATCACCTCCTCTACGGTGCGTTGTCGCATACCACTACTGACTTGGCCACCGTTAGCCTATTCCACATACCACAAGATGCACTTTGGTGGTCCATTCATCGAACCAGAAGGTGTTCTAGAACCCTCGGGCCACGTTCATCATCATCTGGGGTTCAAATCTCTATTGTGATTCCTTCCTTTGGAAAACACCAGATTTTCGGTATTTCATGCACTGCTTTGGCCCACCTACCATCAGTCATCGGCGTGTTGTGTCTGTCCCCGATCCAAGACATTGGGTCATTGCGCCAAGGACGGTTTTACAGTGATTGACTGTTCACCAACCCGTAAACAACGTGAAGAACGTGGGGTAGAAAAGAACTATAATCAACTTGAGGACCAAACGTCAACTTTTTTTTCATTCCATCCTCGACCTGATCCATTATAAGGATCAATACAACAAAAGAAAAATCATCCCATAAGAACAATCAAACCGTGGGTCAATAAATCCATGGGTTGATCCAAGTTTTTCATTTAAAACCAAAAATGGGGGAGGATTTAATTCAAATAACAGCCCCTACCTAGAGCATGGATCTCTTGAAGGTGTAGATTGATGTTGCTTCTCCAATTCTATCCCTGTTCAACCTGTGTTTGTCGATCGTCAACTGCTGACGTCCAGTTCGATCCTGTTCATTGATCTCATTGTTGTTGGTTGTTCACCAACGAATTCTTCAAGGCTTCTCAACAAAATATAGCATCCTTACTAAGCCATAAAGTGGTGAATCATGATTCATAATGTCCTATTATGCTATGTTACAAAGTCTTTATGGTGTTTCATTAATGAAACAATGTTTTAGTTTTATTGTGTTACATGCAGTTTCACTGCAATGGTTTCAAAAGTCCCAAAAATAAAATAAAACAATTAATTTATGTAATTTTAATTTTTTCTTAAAAAATCTGAAAACTATCTTTTCCAGTTTACCCGTTCCGGACGATATTAAGTCCATTATTAGCTAATTTTTTCAGTTCGAATGCAATGGTGTCCTCGTATTTTCAATATGAGCACTCATTTAGAACTTTCCAAAACTACGCACATGTGCTATTTTAATTTTCTTTAAGAATCCAAAAATTAACTTTCACCCTCGACCCGTGACGGTCAAGGTTAAGCTTTGCCTATGGGAAACACACCCTCACAAGCTCAATAGTACTATCATATTTCCAATACAAGTTACCATTTAGAAGTTATAAGGATTTTAGAATAAAATAATAGTTACTTAATTATTTTATTTATAGACAAAAGCTAACTTCCACTATTGGATCATGCAGGCCAACATTAAGCCCATTTTAGATGAATCCCAAAATTCAAAGTTTAACAGTTCCCTTGGATTTTTGATCTGAATAATGGTTCAAAAGATATAAATCCCCACTCACACGTTTAATTAATAAACATAAAAAAAGTTTCAAAAAACATTTCGGCCACTCTGGGTCTTGGAATTATGTACTTTTATAGAGCTTGGTCTCATAAAAATCCCATTTAAATTAGAAAAATAACTACATGGAATTCTAGGACAAAACATTATGTTTAATTATTATTCTCTAAACCTAGCTCTATTTAAATCTAATTATATTATTCTCAACCCGAATTGTCATTGTGAAAAGTGAAAGTCAAGAGAAAATTTTATCAAGACCTAGATCACTATTCTCTAACAAATCTCTCAAGAATATAGACAAATCCTCCTCCTCTGCCCACTCAGATTTTGAGATAACAAAATAATCCTTCAGGTTTGAAGATATTATTGAGATTATTGTAAATAAATGATGCCAGAGTTAGAGTCTTCCACACCAGCTTCTATAGATTTATGCAGATGAAGTACATGTAGATCACCACTAGAGGGATTTTTCCTTTAAATTGTGTTTCCAAAATGACTGTATACCAAGAAGAGTTCAACCAAATATTTAATAACAAAATAATTCTAACTTAATATATTTTTTATGTATAAAAATTAATTATAAATTATATGTGACGATCTTTTCTTCTTGGTTCTAGATTTTATTTTTATTAATTACCAAATTATTTCAGTAGTCACGAAAACCCCTATTTATATGTAACTTAGATCAGTCATTGATTATGACAAAAATTTGAGTTGGAAACTTCCCAATAGGCACTTTCACTTTGTCTGAAACCTTCAAGTGTTATCAGATTGGTCATATATAAATTTATAATTATTTGTTGATTATTGATTTTTTTATGAATTTGTTGTTAGTTTTAATTTTTTGTTCAATAATTATACAAATATGAATGTTGAGAAATTATCTTATCATTTTTTCATCTCATATAATCAAATATGGATTAATTATATATGAAAAACATCTAATTATCCAATCTAGAGGTTTTGAGAATTAAGGTCGGACAAAACTATAGTACAAAAGGTGTCACCTGTAGGTACATGTTTTGTACTTCTTTACATTTTACTAGGATGAACAATGAGAAATATATCTTGTCAAATATTTAATATACACTACATGTTTCAATACATGCCTCATGTTGATCAGGCCATCATGACACAATTTTCCCAACTACACATCGTGTAGTCCATGTGTTTTCATAGTGGAAAACACATAGTCAATGATGTGGTGTGTATTTATTGCACAGCCTATGTGACTAAAAACTATGTAACTTTGAGGTCACATCATTTGTTCTCTAACATAAACTATATACATGATAAATATTTTTAGCCAACATATATGTCCAATCCCTAGGAATCTATCATGAATAAATGGTGATTTTTTATACACAATGTGTAACTAGCTTGTACATGCCATGTACACTACATATTTACGAAAAAACATATAATTAATTAATTATTCCATTCAAACCAAATAATAAAGTGTATTAGTATCATTTATTGTTAGTGATCATCATATGGTAGTTTTTATATATTTTAAATTCATAATTAATTTCTACATGATATTCATAATAACAAACCATGAATAATCAGAATATGTCGACTATTCCACACATATTAAAATCATTGTACTCTATTTAAATTACATGTTTCAATGTTTTATTTATTTATAGTACACACCATGTAATTATTTGACATAACATGTATGTTATATTTCATATTAGTAGGTTTTATACCACTACAATACACTTAGGGTAGTTTGGATGGGTACTCACTATGTTACCTCAAATTACATGCTCTTTACATAATTAATTTTAAATAAAACTAATTCATTTTATTTATTTCAAATTAAAAAGGTTGAAAATCTCAAGGAAAATTTAGATGGAAATTGAGATAAATTAATTAATTAACAAATAAAGATAATTCATTGATTCAAGCGACTTTTATATTAATTATGAATAAATTTAATAAATTCTAATTAATTAAATTATTAGGTTTTATATATGTAAGGTTGACCATGAGCATGGGTTATCCTGTGTAAGTGATTGGTTTCTTTTAATTTATTATTATTAAATTAAAAAAATGTTTGAATGCCTCTGATTTATTTTATATGAACACGCATAACCAATCATTTGGTTCCACTATATTTCATGTTAGTAAAAGAATATTTAAAGGGTAGATATCCTAGGTGAGAGGGGATAGTACAAGCTCGGGTATGAGGTGAAACCAACATAGTAAATACATGGTTTATAGTTAGAATGATATAAATCAAATTAGGGTATGGTTCCAGGAGTTTTTCCCTAATTTCATGTATTAGTTTTCTATCCTATAGATTAACCAACCATTAGAAAATATCATGATCATACTACTTTATTATTTTATTTATATCAGTTTCATTATTAATTATTTATGGATGCAATGTTGTAATCACTTAATAAATTAATTAACAAGCATTAAATGTCGACTTAAAATTATTTTGACTATATGTAGATTTTATCTACAACATAGCCAATCACTTAATTGAAATCCACTTAATATTAATAATACACATAAGAAGATAAAATTTAATTTTACCCATAAATATAAAAAAACCTCAAATAAAAATATTAATTCATTAAATCATTCTATAACTTTTGTAAAAATAAAACCACAGTTCAAAGTTCTTGTCCAACCTTTATTGAGGTTCTTTTAATTATCATGCAATTTCCAACTTGAGTTTTGGTTTGAATTAACCTATTTAACATTAAGGGATAATCCCCTCTGTGAAACTTAGTGATACTAGTTGGAAAGTGTTGAGTAAATCAAATTTTAGTTTTATAGGATTTCAATTCCACTCAATGGATCAAGAAGATATGATTTAATGAAATTTTCAATACCCTATAACCTAAATACCTTTGAATAGATTATCAGGCTCCTATTTAGGTTTGAAAAATGGACATATAGATCCTTACAACTATAATATCCAAATGATTGGATATTCTGAACTAATGATGAGGGTTATTGAGTTATGTTAAAATAGTGTGATATGAATAAATTAAATTAATTATCTAAAATTTGAATCTAGATAATGAACTAAAATTTGATATTATTTATTATAGAAATATAAAACTATACAACTTTAACTATATCACTACAATACATATTGTATAAGGATAACCTTATCACAAGCTTTAATTTCAAAGAATTGTATAATTTTTTCACTTTATACTACACAATTAGTGAAAAATATATGTATTGGAAACCCCTATTCCTAAATCACATGGTAATGTGGCTAGTGGGGAATAATTTTTACTCTGCATGAAACATTTGGATGATTCCATAGATGTTAAATGTTTTATGCTACCATGCATGTCCAATGATATTCTATATAAACATGAAGATAGGGATCCATATAAAATTATATCTCACCTTCATGATATTTATTGATATAAGGAGATACAAGAGTGATATAGAATCCAAAATATACTATTTTTATGAAATATTAGAGTGTCATTTCCAACTAGGCCTTGAGTGGTCAAGATGATTATATATATAAGGATTTTGAACATCTTGGGATTTAGGATACATGATGAGTTGTTCACGGATCTCATTTTATTATCACAACTTAATAGCTTCACAAGTTTCATTGTTAATTATTATATGATAAATACTGACAAATCTCTCCCAAAACTCCTTAAACTGATTTTTCATGCTGATAATGAAATGGAGTGTGAAAAACTTGGGGTCTTTTGATGAATAAAAGTAAGAATGGTCGAAATGACTCTAATACTCACTCAAAGACAAAGGCTCCCGAGAACCATCCTTCCAAGAAAAGGAATATAAAAATACTATAAATGTAAAAGGACTTACTATGTATTTCATATGTTAAGAAGGGAATCTTGAGGAAGAAATTTACTTATTTTAAAAAAAAAGTCAAGCCTCATGTGCATTCATTATCAGGTGAAATCTTTCAATATAAAAAAACTGGGTATTAGATATAGCATGTCGTACTCAAATTTTTATCCAAATGTAAGAACAATTTAGATTTCCAAATATTTCCATAGGAGAGGTGGATCTTCAAGCATCCATTGAAGCATGACTTGCTGCATTGGATATAGGGGACTAACACCTTTCTTTTCCAACATAGATAATCATGGTTTTAAAATATTTCTATTATGTACTAATAGTTACTAATTACGTAATTTATTTATCCTACCTTGATGTAGATGGCCTAATTTTCAAATTTTGAAATAATAGATTCTTCTTTTATAAAGAAACCATATTTTATATTGGGGAACATTTAAACAATGAACATTATTTATTATATTATGAAATCCAAGTATTTAAAATTTATAATGAATCAGGTTCGTATAACTCATTTCACATCAATTTTTGGCATCACCACCATGGTCATGTAAACTTGAAGTAGTTGGAATATATTTATCAATATGGATATATATATTATTTTTAACTAAATTCATTTGAAAAATCTCCCTCTTGTTTTCAAGGAAAAATAACCAAACCATATTTTAGTGGGCATGATGAAATTGATACAAAGATTCTAGAATTAGTGGAAACTGATGTGTGTAGATCTTTTCTAAAAGAATATATATGTGGGAATTCTTATTTAATTACTTTTATTGATTCCTTGATTAAATATGAATATGTATAAATAATGTGGTATAAGTCCAATTCCATTGTAAAATTAAAGGAATTAAATAATAAGGTATATACATGACATGGTAAGAAAATAAATAAGCTTAAATATGATTGAGGATGTGAGTATATTAACAAACAGTTCATCAACTATTTTCTACAGTTTAAAATTCTATCTTAACTCATTCTTCCTTATAAACCATATTGTAATGGTGTAATTGAAATTTTAACCATACCTTACTCAACATAGTAAGGTTGATGATGAATCATATTGATCTTTCAATATACTATTGGGTACATTTATACAAAACTACAACATATTTTCTAAAAAAAAGTATTAACTAAGATGTAAAATATAATACCATCCAAATTTATATTAATACAAAAATTCATGGGGTTTAATACTCATATATAGGATTGAGAGGTGTTTGTTAAGGTGATATCTAGAAAGAAACTATCACCTTGAGGCACTAAGTGTATCTTTATAGGATATCCCAAGGAAAAAAGAGGATATTACCTATATGAAACCCTACCACATTTCTTGATAGGGATTAAATATATAAAAGAGATAGTGGGATAAATATTGACTTTGATTAATTTTAATATTAGGATACACAAGGGTTGGTGTAGGAATATATTTCATAGGTCCTCATGGAAGAGATTTTTCCTCAAACACAAGTATGGTGTACTGGCACTAGAGAGGTTACCAAACAAGAAATATATGGTTTTCTAGTCATCAAGGATGATAAATCTTCATTGATTGAAAATAATGATCCTCTTATATACATGGAGTTAGTAGAGAGCTCAGAAGCTACAAGATGTAGAAATTCTATGTATTCTAATATGGATTCTATATATCATAACTAAGTGTGGGTTCGTGTCAATCTGTTTTTTGATGTAGACATTGTTAGGTGAAAATGGTTATTCAACATAAAATAGGACATATAAGGTAAATTGGGTACCTATAAATTATTTCTAGTATATTAATTGTTTAAATGAAATAAATTTATTAACTATAATAAAACATTTTCACCAATATCCATTTTTAAATCCTTTAGAATTATTCTTCCCATAACAACTTTCATTGACTATGATATTTTGGGAATGGATGTAAAATATATTTCCTTAATTAGAACCTTGTGGATGATGTTTATATGACACAACTAAAAGGGTTTGTGACTCTAAGAAATTATAATAAGGTATGCAATTTATAGAGATACATTTATATATTAAAGAAATAATTCCGGTCATAGATCATTCATTTTACTAAATCCATTAAAGTATTTGGGTTCACTAATAAAAAATGTGAGTCATGTGTTTCCCAGTGGTTTAGTGAGAGTAATATTGTATACAAAGTAATATATATAAATTTTATATTAATTATTCTAAATGGAATACCATTATTACTATCAGTTAAGGACTATATAAATAAGTTATTCTCTACTAAGAAATTAGGTGAAGTGGCATACATTCTCTGGATCAAGATCATACATAATAGATATAATAGGTTTCTTGGAGTAAGTAAAGGTATATATATTAACCATATATGAAAGATATTAAGTATGGAATAATATAATAGAGGATTGGTTCCATTTTTATATGGTATATATCTCTCCCAAAAGAGGTTTCCTCACACAAAATATGAGAGAGAGAGAGGATGAGTAGAATCTCATATGCATTCATGATAGGATTTATCATGTATGACATGTTATGTACTAGGATTAACATTTCCTATAAATCAATCATGGTAGATAGATATTGAGATGATCTAGGAGAAAATAATTGGTTTTCTATTAAGTTTATCCTTAAGTATTGGAGTTATATTAAGGATATGTTCCTGGTATATAGAGGAGATGATGAAATAGTCATCAGGGGACATACAGATGAAAGTTTCAAAAAATATCATAATGATTTGAAGTCACGGTAAAGAAATTTTTTCAATCCCAACAGAGGAGTTATAAGATAGAATAGTTTAAAGAAGCCAATTTTTAATGATTATATTGTATAATTCGATTATATTATGACTTATTATGTATCTAAATAATAAATATGGATTTGAAACATCATTTTATAGATTTATGTGGTTCCTAGAAGTAAATAACATGTAACGTTATATGGTGAAAATACTATAGTGGTGGCTCCGGCAATGGATCCAATGTCACATCGATGGATAAAGCACATAATTTTGAAGTATCACCTCTCGAAGAATTTTTCTCAAAGGGGTGAGGTTAGAGTGAGAATAAATTCCTAAAAAAGAATATTTTGGAACCCTTTAATGAAGTATTATCTCAGTAGAAGCATGAACATCATGTTAGATCCTGAGAACTAAGTGTTATTACCACTTGGATCTAGTGTAAGTGGGGTAATTTTAGAGTATGTGCCCTATAACCAGCTTATATTTACTTTTTCATTACCTATTTTCATGGATTTTTAATATTAATAAATTTATTATCACATCATGAATGTTATTCTACGTGATACTTTATGTTGTAATTTCCTAAGGGAAATTATCACACTAAAAAGTCATAGCATTTCCTCTCTATAATGAGAACCTATCAATGCTATGATCGTATTCTTAAATATATGTTCTTTTACCAGATGATATCATTTGACAAGACCAAAATGATATAGGTTATCATGGATAGGGGGATTATAAGACATTTATAATTATTCTCATAAAGTTCTTGCTTGGTAATATCAAGTAAAGAGAACGTGATAACATGAACCACCAAATGGAAAGACACATTTATATGTTTCATTGGATATTGTTATTTGTATATGTGTGAAATAGTCCTTTTAATTTATTATTGTCAATAATTCATGTCAGGGGTCAAGAACTTTTATGTATTGATGAAGATACTAAAGACATATTCTTGTGGAGAATTAGGTTACATTGGGTGTGTCCTGACTGACATTTTATTAATAAATAATTCAACAAATTATTTATTTCTTCTATTATTTAATGAAATTTTATATTGAAATACCTTTGATGGAAATGGAACTTCTTAATTAATTCATGTACATGGAGTTATTTTTGGTATGTTAATTTATTGAATTTTATGGAAAGATAAACCAAGAATATAGGTCGATGACACCATTATACAAACTATTTGATTAGGTATGTTGATAAAAATTGATTATGTAGTGTATTTTGTGTCTATAGGTGGTTATTATCATTATGAAATTTAACTTATTTCTCTATGGGTTCCCTGGTATATTATTATCCACTTAATGTTTAATTTAGGTGATTCTTTCTAATACCACTAAGAAAGCATCCTACAAGGTCACACATTATGTTTATTCATAACCTTAGTTAAATTCAATATGAATTTAACATGTTGAAAAAAAATATTATTTTCATACAAAGTTTAATAATTATTCAATTATATTTTTTAAAGTCTTATAACATTACAAATTTTCCATTGTGGTTGTTTGATTCTTGGTGGTATTGATAAAGATTTTGGGAGTGTTTCAAATGATAGGGGAGTTCATTGACCTTTCAAAGTGTAACCATGCCCAGGAATAGGTAAGGGTGATTCTATCCATTTTTTGGTATTAGTTTCTTAGAGGTCGGTTGTGTGGTTTTGGGGTTTCCCAAACCAAAGGAAATGTCTTATCAATCCATTTTGGATGGAATTTTAGTTACAAGTTTTCTCGGTGTAAAATAGGTTGCCTGAAAATTCTTTAGGTGGACTTGGCACAAGTCTTGGAGCTTCATGATCCCACATTTGGAAAATGGAGCTGGATATCACCATTCCATGGTTTTGGTAATGGTTAAAAAGAAATGAACAAGGGTTTTATGTCATTCTAATTTGGATGGTCATGGAAAATAGCAAAGGGGACACCATTACTTATATGATTACATGGTCATGGTCAAGCTAGGATTTTAAAATATCTATGTTTTGAGGATCTAGGTTTGGTAGATTTAGATATCCCTTTGACCGAGGGTACCATAGTGTGGAAGGAGGTCACTACACCATGGTGGAGTCCACCAATCTCTCCTATATAAATAGAGGGCCCAGCCTCCCTCATTTTGATTCCCTATCTTCTCCTTTGATTTTGGGCTGACTCCAGACCCCTTGGTTTTCTTCTTTCATCTCTTTTGAAGTTTCTGACCCCTTTAGATCATTATATTATTATTATTTTGATCAAGTTAATATCTCCCTTCTTCTCTATATCCTATTTTCTTACCTTATTAATTTCTGGGAATATTGTGGTAATGGGAGGCCCAGTTGTGGGTGTCATTTGAACATGGTTTAATGGTAGATTTCTGAGGATATAATCAGAAAAATCTACCTTTGGTTTCAGTGGTGGTATATCATTGATCATTTTTTCATTCTAAGGGGATGTGGATATTTTAAATTAAAGGTAGGTTATTTGTTAATTATCCTTATTTTAAAGTGAAATGATGATGTTATCATCCATTATCTCATTGGGTAATGGTGGAATTAACCTTAATGAAGACTAAACTGTATTAAATAAATAATTGGTTTTGGTTATAATAGATCACATTTTCTTATGTTGTATTAATGGTTTGCCTCTTGACATTCAAGATTGTGTTTTATCTTATATTTATGTATTGTTATAACATGTTGGTAATGTTTTGAAACCATAAAAAAAACCTAAACCTCATAATACTTTTTGTATAATTAAATAAAGAGTTATTTTTAATTGATATCATTGTTCCTCATGTTGTTTTTCATGGAATTTATGCTTGAATATTTTATAAATAATTAATATTTATTGATTGTTAATGCCTTAGGTTGACTTTGATTATAACCTGTGATAAATTAATCAATTATTCCAATATGTTAAACAATTGGTTTTCTGATAAAGATAATTTATTGGAGTCAAGCTGGCTCATTTTCTTATGAAGAATGGATTCCTTGGTTTTAAGTCCTAATTTCCCAGTTAAATTTTTTTCTTATTTTATAGTGTGATTTTTCTAGACGAGGAGCCTTTTGATGTGACATGATGTGATCCTAATATAGATGAGGGTTTAATGATAAATGGGAGGTTATTTACGAGTTTGTGGTCATAGTTGTCACCTATGATGATGGGATGGATGGTTATATCCATAGTAGTGTTAGAGATAACACTAGGACAAATGGATCGGATGCAATCTAGGATTGAACTTAGATTTTTTTTCTGAAATATTGGATTTTTGTTCATTAATAAATTTGTTTTAAGGGCTGGATGGTAGATTTTCTTGTTTCTACATTAATTTCCTCACTACTTGATGTATCTGTTTATTCTTGGTTTATATATCTTTCAAGGTAGATTAAGATGAGTCATAGTGTTCCTAGAATTATGTATTGATAATGAATAAAAAATATTTTAATTCAAGGGGTTTAAGGTTTGATGGAATGATGAATGATGATAATTCTTGAAAAACTTTGGAAGAGGTTAGATTATTCCTAGGGGTATGAAATTGACTTTTAATTAGTGTAATTATGAAACGTTTAATAAGAAAATTAATTAAATGAAATTATTCTTGGAATGTTTCTATGTATAGAGGATATCTACTCTTTATAATTTATATATGAGTGTCTTATAGGTGATAGCTGATGTTGAGTTTATGGTTAGGTGGTTTCCCATCATGTGGTTATAGTCTATATATATTCCTATGTTATATGATTTCATATGCTACCCCACCCGTGTCAAAAGGGTGACCGAAACCCAATATACTTGGGAGGCATTTTTTCCAACATCTATGTTAGCGAGGAATAGATGGATGAATACCCTCTCTTTAGTGAATCTCTTCTCTTGGTAAAATTATGTGTTTTATACAGAGCGGAAACTTTTACTAGATATGTGTGTATAGGGTTATAATGTCTTGTGTTTGTTTTTACACACATGTATCTTTAGATATAGAATCCTAATGATTATTATAGGTATGAAATGTATGGGATTTGATGGCTTGAGGTATAATACTAAAGTTAATGGTTGTGGTGCATCCTGAATAATACTTGGTTACTATCTAGAGATTTATATGATGTGATTTATGGGGTGCATGGTATGTTTTAGTTTCATAGGTGTCTCCAAGAATGATTTTTTTAGAAGAGATATGGATCAGGATGTTTAATGTTGGTATAGAGTGGAAAACTAGTGGGGAAGTGGTAGTGGGGTAGCTTCATTTGATGTTATTTTGGATATTATTTTATTACTTTTATGTGATACATGATGATAGATCCCTGATTAGGCTAGTAACATAGTATACCTAATTAGGTGATAGGTTAGATTCATTTTTCTATTCACTAGAATTTAGTATGATTTATTTATATTTTACACAAGTGGGTATAGGGAGGATCCTACGTATTATACCTGTAATTCTCACCCTATGTATATATAAAATGTTTATTGGGTATGTAGGATTTTTTTTGTGATTGTTCTGAACATTACTAGCTCATGGATTTGTTCAGAATCATTTTAGGCTTAATAGTTGTCACGAACCAACCCGGGTCGACCCTGAACTGGTCACCCGAGCTGATCTACAGCAATTCCCGAGGGGCATTCCTGATCCCCCTGAGATGGCAACTAGTGTCGGGCATCAAAACATACACATGGGAATGATTAAAGCCCAAAAAAAATAAACAACCATGACCAGATAAATAAAATAAATAAACTAAGGACGCAGCAGCATGGACAACTAAAAATAAATAAAATAATTTAATCCGGAAACAAGGTGAAACTCAACAGACAGAAAACTAAAATACAAAACTGAAAACCCAAACGAACAAACCAATCTGCCACAACCCGATCTCCATGTGACCTCTTGTTCATCACCAACCATAAGACCACCTATGATCCAACATCAAGCACCTTCTAGGGAAACCTAAACAAGGACTAAACCTGCAAAATAGCTCGGGTCTACCGACACCGAGTGGTATAGGTAGAGTGTGAGCTAATCTCTCAATAGGCAAACACCACAGATTCCATGTCATTTCTTCCACAAGACATTCCATTAATACTAGTTTGAACTACATTATAAAATTAGGCTTTCATACACACTTTTATTTTTAAAAACAAACAAACATGATCCACTGCCCTTCAAGTTTAAAACCAAATTCAATGGGAAAGAAAGGGGATTTGTGATTTTATTTAAAAACATCTAATTGAAATCCTTTTTAATGTAATCACAAATTCACAGTTTTCTAAATAAATACCAAAACCAGGTGCAAAGAAAAAAGTGTCCACACAAAGAGGGAAATGGATCTAATAGTAATCGTAACAGGGAAACACGGAAAAGTCTAGGAATGCAGTGGAAGACCAGAACATACTATACATGTGACTCATCCTGAAGGCATGCCCTAACTCGATGACGTCATAACTCCCTAACGCTCAGCATAGCCCTACATGGCCTAACCGAGGGGCCCAATCCCCATAGCAGCAATAACTCAGTATTCCCCTGCTATGGGGCCACTATCCAGTGCATAGTCTAAACTAGTGCAGTAATCGTTCTCAGTAAACCTCTTTGCTATGCTAGGTTCCCATGAAAAGTTCTCAAGGGGGTGGGCCATATCATTCAAACAACAAGTCACAAACATATAATCAACACACCACACAAACTGGCACCGCCCCGAACACCTCAAAGGTTTATCCCTTGCCTCAAAATAACTATCCAAATGAGGTCTCATACCGAGGACCCTCCCATCTCATGGTCAATCCACAAGGCAAAAGGCCTAACCAAAGAGGGGTTTTCCAACAACCCTTTCGAAGATTCCAACCGGGCCTTTAGCTTTACAATATTCATGCATTTACTAATAACACTTTGAAACCCATTTCCAAAACAACAAATACCATTAATTTCATAAAATACCATACAGCAACCACTTTTGTAACCAAATAAACCCTTAGAAACTCATTTCAACAATCCAACCCACCATTTCAAAACAACACACACTTTCAAGGGCCAAAGGGGCATATACCATTAAGAAAGTAATTTGAAAAACCCATTTAAATACATAGGTCACCAATTTGAACATCACCAATACATTTATAAAAAAACCAAACCATGTCTTTATACCCTTTAATCCTTTAAAAGTGCCAACCACACAATTTGACTAAAACATAGTATGCACAACCTAACAAAACACACCACACATTAAAATCCACTCTTAAAGTCATGTGCACCTTAAAAAATTTTCCAAAACCAATTTTTCACTTCTTCCATAATTTAATAAACCATTGAAACACCTTATAAAACAATTTTAAATAACTATTCAAGTCTTCTATATTGAGAACACACCCAAAACATTTAACAAAATCATTTCCAAAACAATACCGCTTATCCACGTTCAATTGCAAAGGCAAAAGCACATGCATGAATGGAAGAACATGTCAAAACCTATTTATAGCAAGTTAGACTAATAATAAATCATTACCATAAGCTAACTATAACTGTAATAAAGTGAAAATCAAGGTATAACAGTTAAATACTAAAACACAAGCATCACATGGAATTAAATAGGAATAAATGGAATAGAAGAACCTACCTCAAAGAATTGGCTAAGCCAATGCGTTCGAAATCACACCGCCTCCTGCTCACGCACACACACTCCCACAAAAGACCACGCACTAGAAAAATTATCACCACACCTTAACAACACAGTCGACCCCCAAATTTAGTGCGGCGCGGACCAACACACAACCAAATGAAAACCAGGGACTCAAAAATAACATAAGACACTAAATTGGATGACGCAAAACAAAACAGCGGGTGCATTAACCTTACCCAAAAAATTGACAGTAAGGAAAATCGAGTTCATCCGCCTCACCCTTGGTGGCGGATGTCAGAACCTTCACCAACGGGTCCTGATACATCAATTTCCCACTCTAAACACCATGCAAACAACATGAATCACAAACCGAAAAATCAAAGTTTGTTAAATTGAAGAAAAAACCAAAATTGAAACAGAAAAAATGCTGGAGGAGAGGAGAGTGCGTGCCAGATAGGAAGCGGAGGCGCTGTGAAGAGGGTCAAGTCATGCCAGAACAAGGCGAAGGTGCTGCGCAGGGGGTTGGGTCGCGCCGGAACAAGGCAGAGGTGTTGGGGCTTCAGTGCGTGCCGGCGGACGAAAGGGAGGGGAGATCGGGCCGCTGTCACTGCTGGCCGGAGCTCGGGCCACCGCCACTGGCCGGAGCGGGTGAGGAGGAGGCCACTATGTGGGGGTGCAGTCGAAGGGCGCCGGTGGAAAGGAGAGGGGAAGGGGGAGAGTGCGGATCAAGGGTTACAGGGGGAGAGGGTAGAGATTAGCAGGATTAAAAAAATAGGGGGAATTAAAATAAAAAAAAGGAGAATGGGGCGTGGGGCGTGGGGCGTGGGGCGTGGGAGAGCGTGGGAGAGAGGGGAGGCATGGAAAGGTAGAGGAGTGAGGGGAGATGGGGTGCGTGAGAGGGAGTGTTAGAGAGTTTAAAAAAACAAAAACAAAACAAAAAAAAGAGAGGTGGAGGCGTGAGGGATAGAGAGGATAAAACAAAAAAACAAAAAAGACAAAAACAAAAAGGGGGGGAAATGTGCCTGGCGCATGGGTAGTTTAGGATTAAAAAAAGTTATAACTATAATAATAATAATAATATATTGATAATAATGATAATAATAATAATAATACCAAAAAACTTAATAATAATAATAATAATAATAATAATACAAATCATAATAATAAAAATTTTAATAACATAATAAAAATAATTATAATCATAATTTTGTTCATTTTATTTTAAAAAATGACAATTTTAACAACAACTATATAATAATTATAGTCATAATTTTATTCATTTTAATTTAAATAATAATAATATTAATAACAACTAAATAATTATATTTTCAACAATTTCATTGATAATATTATTAACAATTTTTAATAATGAAAATATTTTTATCTACAAAATAATATTATTATTAATACAATTTAAACATTTAACTTATTTTATTTACGTAAAATTTTATTTATTTTAAACATTACACATTTGTACGGCCACTTTGGTTGATCACGCGGTCACCGCCAACCATGCGATATTCGCGCAACGGTCCGACACTCACCAAAACTGTTAACGCTAAAAAACATTTAGACCGGCGCTCAACTTGCACCTTGACGAAGCTAACCGAAGTCAGGAAATAATAAAATAAAAAAATAATAAAAAGGTTTGGGGTGTGACAATTATCCCCACCACAAAACTTTCTGCCCCCAAAAAGTCACCAAGCCAACAGTTAACATAACTCGAGTTCATGTCCAGACAAAACCGAGGAAAAACCATGAATCCCGAGATGACCTTACTCTCAACAGGTCACACCCGACGAATTCAAGAGAAAAATGCACCCCGAGGTTGAGGGGAGAACTCAGGAGGGTTCTCCCCACCACAAGAATTTACTAATATGGAAACCTTGAAACCCGATCATACCACCCTCGAGGGCGGGCCAATATGGGAACTCCCAAACTGAACCTGTTTAATTTCTCCACATAGACCAAACAACACTCAGAGACTTAAACAGAAAGCTTGCTATGAAACAACCCAACAACCTGAGGATAAGGAATTAACTCAACCCCTCACACACCGACCAAATAAAATCCTCAACGCAACCAGAGACTAGGGAATGCCTATCCCAAACTCAGAAAGGACCTCAAAACATTGCCTATTAATTTAACAAAACCAAACATCCAAATAACGAACACAATTGAGACCCAACTCAAAATTAGAACGACCCATTTATTTGTGGGCCCAACACCCTTCAAGGAAATCCGAATGATCTGAAAACACACTGAGAACAGATAAGACCTCTTAGACTGTGGTAGAACAAGTTCATCACATCACCACAACTATGATGAGCTTACAACGGTGACAAGGAAAGAACAAGGAAACTTTGGATATTTCCCTCCCAAAGATGAAAACATTACTCGGACCATGGTTCCACACACCCTCGTCAACTCCTAACTGTGTGCGAGCTTCACCCCGAGACCTATGGCTGGGGCCCTGATGGATGAAGCATCTTTCACCTCACAGTCAGGAATTTTCATCTTCTGGTCTCTAACTCCTTCCGTTGGATGATTCAGACAATCATAATGGTCATACATTTTCAAAGGAATGCAACATTACCGCTTAGAATGTCTGTACATGCCATACTGGTGGCGCATAAGAGACCGGTCCAACGAACTAGGAGACGGTACCGATGAGGATGGTTTCTTGGAGACAGGTTCCACCAGCCCACACTCCTTGCCAGGTGGGGAACCTTCACGGAAATCGACCATCGTTAATCACACCCAAAACTCCAACGACGATAAGACATCTCATCTTTACTAGTCCAAAACTGAACCCTCAATTAACTCTAGGGCGGTACGAACGTTAACTATCCTAGGAGTTCCCAACAACCCGAAGACACACACTATCCTCATGGACCATACAACTGCCTCTAACGGACTTCGACAACCTCGACAAGTAGGCAACACACAAAAAGAACTCGGAACTGGGCATAACTAATTGACAACTTTTGGAGGATTTCTTGGCGGCATACTCATAACAACACGAAAGACACCATCGAAACCAGCATCATGCCAAAACTCAATCAAAGCAACAACACAAGACAAGGAAAAAAAAGACCATAAGCCAAACATACACAAATATCGGCATAAATCACATTTTAAAACACAATTATTTCTTTAAAATTTTAAAACTCGCCTATGGCACCTTATGAACCATCACATGTGTGTTCATTCAATCCCACACACATCACATGCGAACAAGTGTCCCCACGCACTTCCATAAATACCCACACACGTGTGACCCTTCATAAGGAGTGTCAAGGTTCAAACACTTTTTTTTGCTTACCAAATGCAAATACATACCAAGTTTTTACAAGCTAATACACCTTCTCTTTAAAAACCCACTTTAGTAATTTCAAAAACAATTTGGAAGAAACACTTTTCCATTTAAAAACCAGTTTCAATTTTAATGCACACTCAAACCAACCGAGACTAAAACAAAACACAAGCAGTAATAACCCACTAGAATGAGGAACTAGTGCATATGTCTGACCCACTGACATGGTGGTGAGCCATTCCATAAGTAAATCATAACACTAAGAGGAATTTAAACCAGACACTTGGACTCCACATGGGTCACCACCCCATGTGAGGTCGCAAATGAATCGATTCACATCCATTGTCATCCCTCAATCAGAAATGACCAAGGACAAGTGACTCAAATCCTGGACTAATCAAAGTAACTTAGGTCTTGTCGCAAGCGGTGGTGATCAGGCACTGACCCGTAACCTACCTCCTGTGCCTCGACAGTCCTAATCTCCATCTACCAGACACCCCAAATAACAAGAACCTCCTCTAATACCATTTTTTCATGAACCAACATGGGTCGACCCTGAACCGATCACTCGAGCCGATCCGCGGAAAGTCCCGAGGGGAGTTCTCGATCCCCCCTGGATGGAAACCAATGTCGGGCATCAAAACATACACCTGGAAACGATTTAAGACCAAAACAAATGAACAACCAGGACCAGATAAATAAAATAAATAAACTAAGGATGCAACAGCATGGACAAATGAAAATAAATAAAATAAACTAATCCAGATAAAAGGTGAAACTCAACAGACAGAAAACTAAAATACAAAACTGAAAACCCAAACGAACAAACCAATCTGCCACAAACCGATCTCCATGTGACCTCTTGGTCACCACCAACCATAAGACCAGCTATGCTACAACATCAAGCACTTGCTCGGGAAACCTGAACAAGGACTGAACCTGCAAAACAGCTTGGGTCTACCAACACCGAGTGGTATATGTAGGGTGTGAGCTAATCGCTCAGTAGGCAAACACCACAGATTCCATGTCATTTCTTCCACAATACATTCCATTAATACTAGTTTGAACTACATTATAAAATTAGGTTTTCATACACACTTTTATTTTTAAAAACAAACAAACATGATCAACTGCCCTTCAAGTTTAAAACCAAATACAAGGGGAAAGAAAGGGTAGTTGTTCTTTTTATTTCAAAACATCTAATTGAAATCCTTTTTAATGTAATCACAAATTCACAGTTCTCTAAATAAATACCAAAATGAGGCGCAAAGAAAAAAGTGTCCAGACAAAGAGGGAAATGGCTCTAATAGTACTCGTAACGGGGAACACGGGAAAGCCTAGGAACGCAGAGGAAGACCAAAACATACTATACATGTGACTCATCTTGAAGGCATTCCCTAACTCGATGACGTCATAACGCCCTAATGCTCGGCATAGCCCTACATGGCCTAACTGAGGGGCCCAATCCCCATAGCAGAAATAACTCAATAATTCCCCTGCTATGGGGCCACTAGCCAGTGCGTAGTCTAAACTAGTGTAGAAATCATTCTCAATAAACCTCTTTGCTATGTTAGGTTCCCATGAAAAGTTCTCAAGGGGGTGGGCCATATCATTCAAATAACTAGTCACATACATATAATCAACACACCACACAAACTAGCACCTCCCCGACCACCTCAAGGGTTTTTCCCTTGCCTCAAAATAATTATCCAAATGAGGTCTAATACCGAGCACCCTCCCATCTCATGATCAATCCACGAGGCAAGAGGCCTAACCCAAGAGGGGTTTTCCAACATCCCTTTCGAAGATTCCAACTGGACCTTTAGCTTTACAATATTCACGCATTTACCAATAACACTTTGAAAACCATTTCCAAAACAAAAAATACCATTAATTTCATAAAATACCATACAAAACCCACTTTTGTAACCAAATAAACCCTTAGAAACTCATTTCAACAATCCAGCCCACCATTTCAAAACAACACACACTTTCAAGGGCCAAAGGGGCCTATACCATTAAGCAAGTAATTTGAAAAATCCATTTAAAGACATAGGTCACCAAGTTGAAAATCACAAATGCATTTATAAAAAATACAAACCATGTCTTTAAACCCTTTAATCCATTCAAAGTGTCAACTGGACAATTTGAATAAAACATAGTATGCACAACCTAACAAAATGCACCACACATTAAAATCCACTCTTAAAGTCATGTGCACCTTAAAACATTTTCCAAAACCAATTTCACACTTCTTCCATAACTTAATAAACCATTGAAATTCCTTATAAAACAATTTTAAATAACTCTCCAAGCCTTATATATCAAGAACACACCCAAAACATTTAACAAAATCATTTCCAAAACAATACCTCTTATCCACATTCAATTTGAAAGCCAAAAGAATGTGCATGAATGGAAGAACATGTCAAATCCTATTTTTCGCAAGTTAGACTAATAATAAATCATTACCATAAGCTAAATAAAACTGTAATAAAGTGAAAATCAAGGTTTAACAGTTAAATACTAAAATACAAGCATCACATGGAACGAAATTGGAATAAATGGCATAGAATCACCTACCATAGAGAATTTTCTGATCCAATGCGTTCGAACTCACACAGCCACCTGCTCACGCACATGTAATCCCACAAAAGCGCATGCACTAGAAAAATTATCACCACACCTTAACAACACAGTTGACCCCCAAAGTTAGTGCGGCACGGAAAAAAACACAACCAAAAAAAACCGGGGACTCAAAAACAACATAAGACACTAAATTGGATGACGCAAAACAAAACAGCTGGTGCATTAACCTTACCCAAAAAATTGATGGCAGGGCAAATCGAGCTCATCTGCCTCGCCCTTGGTGGCGGATGTTGGAACCTTGACCAACGGGTCCCGATACGTCAATTTGCCACTCTAAACACCGTGAAAACAATGTGAATCACAAACCGAAAAATTAAAGTTGGTTAAATTGAAGAAAACATAAAAATTGAAATAGAAAAAATGCTGGAGGAGAGGAGAGTGTGTGCCAGATAGGAAGCGGAGGCACTGCGAAGAGGGTTGGGTCATGCCAGAACGAGGTGAAGGTGCTGCGCAGGGGTTCGGGTTGCGCCAGAACAAGGCGGAGGTTTTGGGGCTTTGGTGTATTCCAGCAGACGAAAGGGAGGAGAGATCGGGTCATCGTTGCTGTTGGCTGGTGCTCAGGCCACCGCCACTGACAGGAGCGGGAGAGGAGGAGGCCACCTGTGGGGGTGCGGTCAGAGGGCATCGGCGGAAGGAAGGAGAGGGGTAGGGGGAGAGTACGGATCAAGGGTTACATGGGGATAGGGGAGAGATGAGCGGGATTAAAAAAAGGGGGGGAATTAAAATAAAAAAAAAGAAAAGGAGAATCGGGCGTGGGGCGTGGGGAGTGGGAGAGTGTGGGAGAGAGGGGAGGTGTGGAAAGGGAGAGGGGTGATGGGAGATGGGGTGCGTGAGAGGGAGTGTGAGGGAGTTTAAAAAAACAAAAACAAAACAAAATAAAAGATAGTGAGAGGTGTGAGGGATAGAGAGGATAAAACAAAAAAATACAAAACGGGGGGGAATGCACCTGGAGCATGGGTATTTTAGGATAAAAAAAAGTTATAACTATAATAATAATAATAATATATTGATAATAATGATAATAATAATAATAATACCAACAAACTTAATAATAAAAATAAAAAATAATAATAATAATACAAATCATAATAATAAAAATTTTAATAACATAATAAAAATAATTATAATCATAATTTTATTCATTTTCTTTTAAAAAATGACAATATTAATAACAACAATATAATAATTATAGTCATAATTTTATTCATTTTAATTTAAATAATAAAAATATTAATAATAATTAAATAATTATATTTACAACAATTTCATTTATAATATTATTAACAATTTTTAATAATGAAAATATTTTTATCTACACAATAATATTATTATTATTATTACAATTTAAACATTTAACTTATTTTATTTACATCAAATTTTATTTATTTTAAACATTACACATTTGTGCATCCACTTCGGCCAATCGCGCGGTCACCGCCAACCATGCGATGTCCGCGCACCGGTTCGACACTCACCAAAACTGTTAACGCTAAAAAAAATTTAGATCGGCGCTCAACTTGCACCTTGACTAAGCTAACCGAAGTCAAGAAATAATAAAATAAAATAATAATAAAAAAAGTCCGGGGTGTGACAATAGTCATTATCAAGGATTTTATTTTGGTACTTTTAGTTTCTTTTGTTTTTTTTTGTTAAATGAAATTACATGCATGTATTTGAATATTTATTTTTTATGAGAAGGAGTTTTTTGGTGTTTTTATCTTATATCCCATTCCTCATTCCTTCTTAGAGATTAATGCCTCCCATTTTTGTTATGATATAACCTTAGTGCTTGTCTCCAACCAATGGCCTATTGTAGGTATGGTTAAAGGTTCATTATCTACCTTATATCATTTTTTGGAATTTTAGGGGTGCCTTTAGGTGGAGGGTACATGACATAATGGTATAAATGGGTTAGTTTTAGGGATTATATAAACTTTGGAGGTAGAAACATATGAGCAATACGTGGGTTAGTATGGAAATGATGATAGGTAAGTTTAGAATATGATTTAATCTAATACCAGGACCTATAAGTTTACTAACACTACATAGTGAAGTGATATTGGATTCAAGGTAAAGGTCATTGAAAATGTCATACATAAATATTTTTTGTGCTCATGTATGAAATGGTTAGACCATAGGATTATTTTAAATCTTAATTCATTAATCTTAAATTTTCCATACACTAGGTAGAAGTGTTATTAACCATTTTTTCTTCTATAGTTATGGATTCTGATCAACATCCTCAATAGTTTCATGTCAAAGATGTTTAGTAGGATTTTATATAATATCATTGTAAATATTAAATTGATGACAATGGAACTTTGAGGAGGAAAATATTAGAGTTTCAACTGTATAGTCTTCAAAGGTATTAGGGATCCATTTGAGATTTAGTGATATTAGAATGGTTGGATGAGGTGGAGAAATCCATAAGTTTGATATGTGCTTAGAATGGACACAATTTTTTATTAGCGGTGATGATTTAGTATGGGGTATCCAGGTAGTGGTGGATATTATTCCTCAAGGATTTTTATGACTCTTCTATTTCATTGGAGAACTTAATGTATTAGTTATGAGATGAGTTTCTATCTTTGACTACAAAGGTATCCAGTCATTAGGATCTATTTACCCTTAAATGGGGGAGCTCTATCATGTGAGAGTTTGGGATATATTTCATAAACCTTATTTTTTATACTTCGGACCTATTTTCATATGAGGAGGTTAGAGAACGGCATTTTGAGGAGGCTTTGCATATAGAGATTAGGTTCTAGGATACTCCATCTATGTTGTATATATATTTTGAGGTACTAGAGAGAGAAAAGTTTATTGAGAGGATACTGTATAGAACCATATTATCATGAGAGGGGAGTCATTTAGATTCTCTTTATATTAGAGTTGTGTTCTAGGGTTCTCATTTTCTTCGAAATAAGGTTTTATGGATGCTCAGGGGAAGGTATCAATTCTCTTTTTATAGTTTATCTATGGGTGGTGTCTCTCAGAACCCTTAAAAGGGATTAAATTATTATTTTTATATGGATTCCATGGTTATCATTTTCAATAGTTTACGAACTTTCTGAGTAAGTACTGTGTGGCTATTACCCCACCCAAATTTCTACCCTTTTAGCACTACTAGCTATGGTAGTAGAAGCAAGGTAATCCAAATTTTGATTAGAAGGGGGTAAAAAGGGAAGGTTTAGGGTATCCCCATGATTATTTTTATCCTTATAGAGTATATTACAACTATAGAGGTGGTCATTATCAAGGTCAGAGAGTTTTTGGAGCAGGTTATATCCAATTTCATGCTCTAGAGTTTCCATCACGAGGTGATTCAAACATCGTTTCAGATATCCTATGGTTGATTTAGGATCTATACACTCCTTCATTTCACCTTCAATGGTATATTACTTAGGAATTTAGGTAGAGACACTTTAAATTCCATTGGTCTTGACTATGCCAAATGGATGTCAAGACATTTTGTATAAAGTATAAAGAAATTGTGAGCTAGTGTGGAGGAATAACTACTCTTGGGGAGACTTTCAATGTTTGTAGATATATCCATATGAAATTATACTTTGAATGCATTGGTTTGAATCATTTTAGGCTATTATGATTTTTTCATGTTGAATATTGTATTCTATGTTTTTGATGGAAAGTTTTTCATGTTTATTAGTGAGTGGAAACCTCATATGGGATAGAGGGATGTTTTATCCTTATCTTACTTGATATTCTAGTTTATTTTGAGTTCATGAGAGGTTCAATAGGTAGTTTTTTTCATGGTATTGGAATATTAAATTAATATCTTTCTAGAAAAGGTAGTGGTGTTAACCACTCGATGGGAGATCGAGTTGGGGATAAATATATAGTTGGCCACTTCTCTAATATCATTTTCTCTATATAGTATGGTGACTTTAGAGTTATGAGAGTTATGGATACAAATTTATAATCTTTTGTAGTGAGGTTCTAGTCGGTTGAGTTTTTCACCTTGTGGTTATCTAGTTTTCTTCATGTTGAATTTATATGGTATTTTTCATCTATATATCGACTTCCATCACTTCAACTAAGTGATAGTGAATAATTTATATCATATTCCATGAATTTATGATTTAGTTGACCAGTTAAAGAGTGTTATATTTTTTTCTAAGATATATCTATGATCATATGAAAACCCATATATTTAATACACTTTATTTCATGATTTATTATATAAAGATAAACATAATTCAACCCCATAAGATCATGAGGTAAAAGTATCTTTAGAAAATCAAGTACATATCAAAACAACATGAAATATAAATACAATGACATAAACTAAAACTCTATAACATGCTCCTAATTCCTCTTGATCTTCTAAAATTGCACGGGATAACCGTGGGATGTATATATTAAAGGGCTGAGATATAAATCTCAGTAAGGGAATAATCAAATAATAACATGATGAAAGTAATACATGCTAGTCAATAGGCATATTAGTGATAGAAAAATTGGTGATAATAATGAACATGAACACAGAATTATGATATATGATGAAAACATGAAGGCAACGTAGGAATAGAAAACCAACATAAAATAATACATAAGCATAATTCATGGATAACAACCAAGAAAACATCACAAGGTGGATAAATTAAAGTCATAGATCAGGTTTATTCCCTAACACCATAAAAATTACTCATTAGAAAATAAAATTACCCAATTTATTGGAGATAAATATAATTCCAAGACCACTAGTCACATTCATAACATGTACATGCATAAGTGTGCCACGCAGATCATACAAAATAAGGATATATTTCATCACTTTTAATCCCATGATTAAGAAGTATGGGTTACATACATAGAGTACTCAATAAATGAAGTGTATTCATATCTATGTGAATACCTTTAAGTGGAAATGGGGATGGGTATTCACTATACAAATTTTTTCCATGGAAAATCATATTATAATTTCAGCATCATAACGACGAACATAAAGATTCATGGAATAGTTAAATGAGAGTGAAAGGGGTATGTAATAACTTGGAAAATAGAGGTTTAATAATAGGGATGTGTGAAAACATATTACAACATAAATAATAGTAAATCAAATAGAATAATATAAAGAAGTTTCTTTAATAAATAGAAGAAGGATAGGATTCATTACCTTGAGATGGTGATTTTAAATAATTGGGAGGAGATTCTTAAGATATTGGGGAGTCTTTAGAGGTATCAATATATGGAAGGGTAGAGTAACTTCCTGATCAAAGGGTTTTTTGTTAATAGTAATGGGATGTTGGGTGGTTTTTTATATCAAAATAGAGGGGGGTTTATTAGTTTCTAAAATAAGGTTTTTGACTCTATATGATTAATTAATCCAAACCACACACCATCACGTGGTTTTTTCTCATGGTTTCTACCATAGTGGATTGGGTTTACTTAATTTATGAGGATAAGAACCAAAATCATTAAAATAAAACCCTTAGTGATGTGAAAGTTAGTTATGTTTATAAATAATTGATTTTAAAACCAAAAAGTATAATATAAGTTTTGGGGGATTCTGTAAGGGTTTGTAAAATTAAAAAAATAACTTCAAAAAAATTACTTTAAAGGGGAAACATAATTTTGGTCATGGATACTCTTTATTGTACTTAATACATCAATTTTAGTCTTTTATGATGTCATAATACATACTATATAATTACACTATATTTAATTTTCACCCAAAAAAATCAACTCTATCATAAAATAATGAAAAAAATCACTATTAGATAATTTTTATGTTTCGATTTAAAAAAAATTAATTTACGAAAATAATTCTCTAAATATGATCATTTATAATTTTACATAAATAATCTCCATTTATTAAATAATACTAGTTTTTTATAATAACAGTTTCCTGAATCAGATAAATATTAAATTTGGCTTCATAAAGTTATATAATCGTATATATTTAAATAAATATTAATAAAAAACAAAATTTTATTAAAATAAAATAGATTTAAAAAATTCTTTAATTCATGAAAAAAATTGTCTTGATTGAAACTATATATTTTATAAAAATATAATTTGTGTTTCCTCATATCAAAATCTAATTTTTATCAAACAAGTTATTCAATAATTATAATGAAAAAATAAAAAGGATAAATTTAATAATTATTATATTAAAAATAAAAATATACAAATTCATACTGTTAGGGTATGGATACATAGTCTTCTATTACACCAATTAACACTCTAAGGTTAAGGTGTAGGATGTTGATATTTTCTTTGTGTGGTTTGGAAAACATGGTTTGCTTCATGATCTTGATGATCTTGAACTTATATTTTAAATATTTTTCTCATGTTAAGTTTTGGAATCTCTTATTTAGATTTTTCAAGGGAAAATCCCAGTGATGTTATCTCCCTTAGAAGCTCTAATAAATGAGCTTCATAGGGTATTATCCTTATGTTCAAGGTCATTACTTCCTTTTTCTAGGTAAAATGGATTTATCATAAGCCTATATATATTCTAATCATATTATCACTGTATAATGGCTATACCATCAATGTTTATGATGTTTTACAGTCCTTTAAATATTACATGGTTTAAATAATAATGGTCCAAAAACCAAATTAGAGCTTGTTTTTTCAATAATTTCATTTCTTAATAAGTAATATACTCATTTAAAAAAATTGAATTTCATTTATAAATGTTTGAGGAATTACATTATCCCCCCTTCATAAATTTCACACTTGAGATTTTATTCAAAAACTAAAACAGATGGTGGTACTTCTATTTCACTATCTCTTATAGTTCCCATGTTACTACCTTAAACATGGTGTTCCAGCATAACACAATGACTAGGGGAGATGTATTGTTTCATAGAACCTTATATCTACAATAATATAACTTCACCAAACTCTAGTTTCATGAAATATCATTCTCCAATGGTACCACATCGAGATTCAGTATATGTGAGGGTTTTGGTATGTACTTATTCAAGAGGGATACATAGAATAGATCTTGTTCTTAAGATAGGTTGGGTGAGAGTGCAAGTAGATTGGAAACTAATTTGATATTATCAAGAACCTCAAAAGGGATGATGTATCTTGGGATAATATTCCCCTTCTTCCCAAAAATTATGAATATCTTCCATGGTGATATATGAAGGAACACTTTATCTCTGACCACAAATATCATGTCTTACCGATGATTTCCAGTATAGCTTTTCTTTCAACTTTTCATGGATTTTATATAAAATAGAATGGTTTGAATCTACTTTATCATCAATTGGATATAATCAGGTCCCATTGGTTAGAATCTCCTATTTCATCACAAAATATAGGATTCTGACACCTCTTCCCAAATAAAGCCTCATAAGGTGTCATTAGAATGATTGAATATAAACAATTGTTATATAATAACTCCACTAGGGTAATGTATTCATCCCAAAATCATTTTAAATCCATCGAATATGATCTCATCATAACCCCAATATTTTTAATAGTTCTTTCAAACTGACCATATTTCTAAGGGTGATAAGTAGTGCTAAAGCTTAGTTCTATATCCAATACATGTATAAGCATTCTCAAAAATTTGAGTTAAACCACATATCTCGATCAGATATAATATTGGGTGGAACTCCATATAGTCTCACCACTTCCCTTATGTATAAATTAGTGATTTGGTCAAAGGATAAATATGATTTAGTTTTAATGAAATGTGTTGACATACTAAGGTGATCAACTACCACATAGATGACATTAATGCCTTTAGATGTCCTGGGGAGTCCTAAAATCAAATCCATGGTCATGATTTCCCATGTCCATACCGGTATGGGAAATTTTTTTATCATAACCTTATACTGCTATCATTCATTCTTAACATGTTGGTATACCACATATCAAGATAAAAACTATGCAATATCCCTCTTCAGGTTAAACCACTATAAGTTTTTTTTTCAACTATATATACATCTTAGAGATTTCAAGATGAATATATAAAGATTAGATATGTGAATCATAAAAAATTTCCCTCTGTAGTTTTTATTTTTATGGGACACATATTTGGGTTATAAACCTTATAACTCCATATTTAAAAAATTTGAACTTTGTAATATTTGATTCCTTTTTATATAGCACCTAATTATTCTTATAAGCCTCCTTGATCATCTCAAGAATAGATGGTTGAGAAATAATTTGATCAAGGTATGTTGAATATCATTTTATTATTCCCATTTCCATACTCTATATATCCAATAATGTTGGATCCCATTCAATTCTCATCAGGGATAGGGTTACAATAACCTTTCTACTTAAATCATCTACCACTTTGTTCCTATTCCCATTATGGGAATATATTTAACAATAATAATCATTGATCAAATCTAACTATGTTCATTAGTACATATTGAGATCCTTTTGTGTGAATATATAATTGAGGATTTTATGATCTGTATATATGTTATTCTTATCCTCATAGATATAATGTTTTCAAGTATTTAGTTTTAAGATCACTACATCCAATTCTAGATCATGTTTTTGGTAGTTCTTATCATGAATATTTAATTAGTGAGAAGAATAATCTATTATTATTTTCATCTTTTATGAGTACAAAACCCAATACCATTTTGGAAAAATCATTGTAAATAAAAAATACTTCACCACCGATGAGTAATTTGAGAAAATGTGTAGTGATTAGCCTCTTCTTTAACTATTTAAATCACTCTTCACATTCGTTATTCAAGAAAAACATGACTCCCTTATGAGTTATCTAGGTTACTGGGATTGAAAATCTGGAGAAGATTCTCAAAAATTGATGATAGTACTTAGATAATCCAGAGAAACTATAGATTTCCATCACATATTTTGGTTTAGGTAATCCTTAAATTGCCTATATTTTCTAAGGATCTATATATATCCATTTTCTAGAGGTAAAATTTTTCATGATTTTTAATTTATCCATCCAAAAATTATATTTACTATACTTTTCAAATAAAATTCCCTTTTAAAAAGTCTTTAGTATAGAATTCAAATGCTCCTCATGTTCCTCCTTGATTTTAGAGTATATAATAATATCTTCTATAAAGACTACCACAATTTTTCAAGGTAATCCCTAAAGACTCTTTTAATTATGTATATGAAGATTATTGGATCATTATTTAGTATAAATGGAATCAATATGAACTCATAGTTATCATACCTTTTGTGAAAATTATTATTGGGGATGTCCTCCTTCTTCACCTTTACATGATAATAACTCAACTATAGATCCATCTTTGAAAAGTAATAGGATCCATGTAGCTAATTGAATAAGTCATAAATCTATTATAGAGGATACTTGGTCTTTATTTAGATATTGTTGATATCGTAATAATGAATACAGAGGTTCATTCACCCATAATACTTATTGATAAATAAAAATAATTCACCCCATAGTGAAACACATGGGAATATGAACCCTTTATCCATATTATCCGATAGTTGCATCTTCAACTCCTCAAGTTCAACAATTACAACAAAATATGTATTCCTAGAAATTGGAAAATCTTCAGGTATAAGATCAATTTAGAACTCAACCTCATGATTTGGTGTAAAACTAAAAAAAATTCAGGAAACACATCAACATATTCCCTTACACAGGGCATTTCATTTAGAATAAAATTTTTCTTAGTCTCAATAATTTAAGAAAGATATCCATACTTATAAGGAAATAACATCCATTCATGATATGATGATACCAATATAGATTCATCATCTTCATTACACTAGTTTACAATCAGTGTGTGATTCGCAATACAGAGGGTGATTTCCTTATCTCATCAATTTATGTTGGCTCTTGAAAAGGAAAATCCATCCATGCATAGAATAACATAGAATTACACTAAAGGGAGTATCATAAGGTTTTCTAGGAAATTCCACCCAAAATTTTTGATAGGGGAGTATTTATATACTTAGTATTCAATAATTTTCACATTTTACATTTTTATTTATAGAACTACTTCCATGTTTTGTGGTGGTGTTAGAATGGTTTTAATAAACTTTCATTATATAAAATAATATGTTGAACAATGGACAATAAGCCTACCTTTCAATATTTTATTATGGTTCTAATCATTTACTTTATCCAAAATAGACATAGGGATGAGAATTTTTAAACTATTAAAAAAATAAAATTGGAATTATAAAAATTAAAGGTATAACTCATAAATTATATATATTCCTTAACCAATGAATTTATAGGTTTCAATATATGTTATCCATTATTTATTTCCAAACATAAATTCTTATGGGATCTTTTATCCCCTTAATAATAGTTTTCAATGATCTTGACAATTCACCAAATCATATCCTTTGGGATTGTTAAAGAAGGTTTGAAAAAATGAAACATTTTCATACACCAAGTGATGATCGAATCTAGATCAATTAACTGTTTTTTAGTTTATTACCCCTAAGTAAAACTATTATGTTGCCATATAAACTTGTATTATTTTCACAAGGATATATTTTTTTTGGAAACAACTTAATCTATACTTGAAAAATATATAGTGATGTTTTCCTATGTTTAGTCTTATACCTAAGGATTTAACTAGGGTTTTCTAATCCTTATATCCAAAAAAAACTAAAATTTTCTCTAATACAAACAATGACAACCCATATATTTAATATACTTTGTTTCATGGTTTATTATAAAAATATAAAATTAATATAACCCCAAAATATTGTGATCCCAGGTATATTTGGGTAATTAGGTACATAATATAAGAAATTTCAAAATAAATTCAATGAAATAAACTAAAACTCCATAACATGCCCTAAATTTTCTTTGATCTTCTAAAACCGCACAGGATTAACTGGGGACATACATAAGAAAGGGGTGATATATATATACTAGTAAGTGAATAATCAAATAATGACATGGTGAAAGTAATTAATGTTAGTTAATATATATATATATATATATCAATTATATATAAAATTGGTGATAATATTAACCATGAACATTGAATAATGATATATGATGATAACATAGGGGAAACATAGGAATGTGGAAACAACATAAAACCTAACATAAATATAAGTCAAGGATAACTTCCAAAACAATGTCACATTATTAAAATAGTCCCATCATGGGTTAGGTTCACTCATTAATCCCATTCATAACTTATCATGAGACCAAAATAATATCCAATGAATTATATGGCTTTATAATTATGATCCCACCTGTCACATTAAAAACATGTACATTCCTAAGTGTGCCACATAGATCATACAACATAAGGATATATTTTATAAGTTTTAATAAAATTATTATATATTATGAGTTATATACATGTAAGTACCCAATAAATTAATTATAGTTACATATATGAGAATATTTTTGAGTGAAAATGAGAATTGGTTTTCATTACACAAATGTTTATCATGGAAATCGTAGGATAATTTCAGCAGCATAAAGGGGGTATATAAATATTCATGGAAGGGTTAAATGAGATTTAAATGGGAATATCATCACTTTCACATCATACAGAAATTAATATGGATGTATGAATACATATTACAACCTATAAAATTGGAAATAAAAACGCATTGTATAAAGAAGTTGCTTGACTAAATAGGAGAAAGAATTGATCTTTTACCTTGATATGGTGCCTTTAAATCCTGGTATGAGCTTCTAAAGAGCATAGGGGAACATTTTTAGGGATATATATAGTGAAGATAGGAGTAAAGTTTGATTAAATGGCAATTATTAAAGAATAATTGGATGTTGGGTAGGTTTTTATAGCAAAAGAGAGGATAATACTTTATTAATTTCTAAACTTGGATTTGGGACTCTATATAATCAATTAATCCAAACCACAATCCATATCATATTTTTTCCCATGGTTTCTAAAAACGTGGAGTGGTTTCATTAATTTATAAGTCTAATAACTCATATCATTAAAATAATACCCTTGGTGATGTGGAAGGGATTCATGTTTATAAAGAATTGATTTAAAAAACATAAAATATAATATACATTTTGGAGGATTCATTATGGGATTATAAAATTTAAAAACAAATAAATTAAAAAACCTTATTTTAAATATAAAAAAATAATTTTTATTATGTATACTCTTTATAGTACTTATTATGTCACTTTTATGCTTTTATTATATCATAATAAATATAGTTTAATTATACAATATTTAATTTTTACCCACAAAATAACCTTCTCAAAAAGTTATGAAAAATTAACCTTTTGATAATTTAAACATTATTATTTAAAAAATAATATTTATTTTATCAAAATAATTCTTTAGATATGATAATTTACACTTTTAAATAAAAAATTAAAATTTACTATAAAATATCAGGTTTTTTTCCAATAATAGTTTTCTAAAACATATTAAAATTATATTTGAATTCACAAAATAATACTTAAATTTATATTTAAATAAATATTTTTTAATAATAATAATTTATTAAAATATATTTATTTCAAAAAATCTTGAATTCATAAAAAAAAGTGTCATGATTGAAACTATATATTTTCCAAAAATAAAATTTTTGGTTCATCACATCAAAATTTAATTTTTATCAAACTAATTATTTAATCGTTATAAATTAATAATAAAAGGGGTCAATGTAATCATTATTATATTAAAGTAAAAATATTCAAATTCATAATATTATTTTCTCGATACATAGAACTTTATTACAGCAGTAAATTCCCAAAGGGTAGGTTGTGTTATGGTAATATTTTCATGGGTTGCTTCAACGAACATGGTTTTTGTCATGATCATGATTATCACGAACTTCTCCCATAAAATTTTTTGATCTTTGTTTAGTTATTTAATATAAACATTGTCCTTTTCAAGGGAAAAGACTAGTGATTCTATATTTCTTGGAAGTACTGATAAATGGGGTTCATAGGGTACAATCCTATTGGTCTACACCATCACTTTATCTGTGCCAAATAGATTTATCATAACCTTATATATTTACTAATAATATGATCACCTTAACATTTATCCTATAAATTTTTATTATGTTTAATATTATTTTAAATCTGATAAGATATAACTTATAATAGTTTAAAAACCAACATAGTGCATGTATTCTATAATTTCATTTCTTAATGAGGCATTTACTGATTTAAAAAAATAAATTTCATTTATAATTGTTTAGGTCATTATAGATTGATATATCATCATATGAAATAAAAGGATTAATATATTCTAAAGAATACTTTATAATTCCATTATGGGAATTTTGATTTTGTTATAATGTTATTTTATGTGACGAACGCTCCATACGTGTTCATGGGGTTGATAAATGAAATATTCTGAGAGTTTTTGGACCGGTTCATATTGATTTTTTATCAATGAAGTCGTTCTGTACTCTACATATTAGGAAAATAATACATTTAATATACATGATTTTTGTGATTTTTGTTGTCAATAGTAGTTTAGGAAGCTATTGAAGTGTGAGTTCTTGGCTCGTGAGGTTTTTTATTGGGAAATTTTATATCCTAGTATGGAGTATCCATAGATCCTTTGAAGATAAAAGCTATAGTTTCAATGGTATCCCCCAATACTTTTATAGACGTATAGAGTTTCCGAAGTCTTATGGGATATTATAATAGATTTTCACCCAAATTCTCAAAGATTACAACTTTTATGATATCCTTGAACAAAAAATGATCTGGAATTATTATAGACTAACCAATGTCAGGAATATTTTGAGTACCTGAAGGGGATGTTGGTCATCACCCCATTTCTTCATTTTCCAGAAGAGGGAGTTCGTTTTGTTGTTTTATATGATTCTTAATGTCATGGCTTGGGTGGTGGCCTAATGAAACATAGGAAGGTTATTTCTTATGGGTATAGACAGTTATAACCCCATGAATGTAATTATTCCACACATAATCTTGAGTTGGAAGCAGCGATGTTTTCTCTAAATTTGTGGCAACACTACCTAATCAAGGAAGGTTTTTGGTTTTCACCTATCAAAAGAGCTTGAGGTATGTATTATCCCTCTATAACCTGACCTTGAAAAAATGATAGTGGATGTAATTATTGGATGACTATGACATTGATATTTCATATACTCCTGGAAAGGGTAATGTTATAGCTGATTTTATAATTAGGAAGTCACTAAGTGATGTCATGCGTGAGTATAAATATTTATATATAATGATGTAAGGCCTCTCAGTGATGCATCTAGAAATGTGAGGGGTTGGTGGTAGAGGCTTCCTCTTTCATATTATGGTGAAGAAATCTTCATTGTAGTCAGTGGAGGTGTCTCACCTTAGGTATTCAAAGGTGGAGGTCTGGTGATATGGAGTTTTCTATTGTGATGCCTCTAATTTATGGTCTAAGGATTATTAACATCAGCTATTATTTCATAGGACTTATTTTGTTCCTTCAATTATAAATGAGGTGGTTCTTTACGAGTTTCACATATCACCCTTAGTGGTATATTCTGGTGAAAAAAAGATGTATCATGCTCTGATAGGTTGGTTTTAGTGGCCTAGTTTGAATATTTCAGTTGTATAATTCATGTCCTAATGTTTAGTTTGTGGGAAGGTGAATAATGAACAATTCATTCATGATGGTTTCTTCTAGTCATTAGATGTTCCACTGTGGAAATGATATGACATTTTTATGGACTTATTTTCCATTTTACCAAGATCTCGGGGAGGTTATGATTCTATGTGGGTGATAGTGTATTGTTTTACAAAGTTATACCACTTATTAACAATTAAGGAGTTGAGATCTATAGGGTTTTTATAAAGGAAATTCTTGGACAAGGTGGTGAGGCTTCATGGAGTCCGAAGGATGATCATCTATGATCATGATCCATGTTCCACCTCCAATGTTTTGAGAGTTATTTGGGATTATTTTGATTATAAATTGTTCAGCAACACTTCTTTTCATCCATATATTGATTTTCAGATTAAGAAGACCATTCATACACTTGAACACATGTTGCACACTTATGTCATATATTTTTGAGGTTCATGGGTAAGTATCCTACCTTTGGTCAAGTTTTATTACAAAAAATAGTTTTCACTCCACTATTAGCATGAATCCATTTAAAGTTTTTTATCAATAAATTTTTCATTATATATTATGTTATACTGGGGTCATAGATTCATCAATTATTTTTCTATAACTAGTGAAAAGCATTATGGATATGGTTCATGTGATTCATTAGAGGATAAAGGTAGCACATGATCATTAGAATTATTATGATGGCCATAGGATTAGACCTCAAGATTTTAAGGTTAAATATCATGTGTTCTTAAAGGTGACTCCTTGTCATTGTTAGTGAAGTTTTGATCATGAGAGTAAGTATTATCCTCAATTTTTTGGGCCTTTTGAGGTGTTTGTGCATGTTGGAGTTATCATGTATTGGATAAAACTCCCGTAAATATTATTTAGATTCAAGATTTCGTTCATGTTCCAAAACTTGGTTTTTATCTTCATGATGATTCTCACATCATCAATAGGGGTGAGATCAACATTGATGATCATTAAACCTTATAGGATCATCCTTTGGATATCTAGGACCTATTGGATATGGTTTTGTGTTGGTGTTTTATTATCTTAGTTCATGTCCTCTGGAAACATGGTGGTTTGGAGGAGAGCACCTAGGAATGTGAGTCTTACATATATGCTCAGTATCCTAAGTAGTTTGATGATTGTTTCTTCTTTTTTAACATATTCTTGATTATGTTGATTTTATATCACTTGTGAGATGGTTCTATCTTACTTGATTCCTTGTTTATGGACATTCTTTTAGTTGATATGTATATATCTTGGGAGATTGTTCCATGGTTGTGTTTCGTTGTTATCTAAGTGGGTTGGTTTTACTCTTGTGGTAGTGAGATTATTTTAAGGTATCTCATGGGGTGGTTGTTTAGAAAAAAAATCATTCCCTTCTCTATAGGTTTGGTTTTAAATTCTCTAGGATGAGAATTGTTTTTGTGTAATTTTACATGATGGACCAGACCTTTCCAGTCTATCCTTTATTGTTTTATGGGGTTGGGTGGTTATGAAATGGAGTTTGGGAGTGTTCCAAAGGATATTAGATTGTTTTTTTCTTCCAAAGGTTTATAGTCCCCTATTAGTTGGTGTAATGATGGTCGTTTTAGGTGTTGGGTTCTTAGAGGTTGGTTGTGTGGCTCTAGCATATTACATGGAAAACAAAATGGATTATCAACACATTTTTAAAGGTGTTTTGGTTTGGACTTTTCCATGTGTAAAATGGGTAGTTTGAATATGTCTAAGGTGGGTGTGGAATAAATTTTGGTGCTTCAAGAACCCTCCACTACAAAATGGAGATATGGATCTCACCACACTATTATTTTGGACATGGTTAGGATAAAACTTCCAAGGGTTTGGTGCCAATACATTTTTCTGATCCATGATAGACATTGAAGGAACCACCATGGATTATTTCATTCCATGTTCTAGGATATGGGGATGATAAAATTTGGTTTTTAAAATTCATGATTTTTGAGAATCTAGGAGTGTGAGATTAATATCTCCTTTATACTTAAGCCACTACAATGTGGTAGGAGTTCAGTACACTTTGGTGGAGTCTAGTGAGCTCTCCTCTATAAATTGAGGTCTCCAAATCACTTGTTCCAGTTCCCTCTCTTCTCCTTTGAGCTCGGTCCAACTCTAGACAAACTTGGTGACATTTTTCATCTCCATTATGGTTACAAATCCCTTTGATATTTTTATAAAGTTTTATATATTGAGGTATGATCTCTCTTCTTATCTCTTTCCCATTTTATTACCTTATTATTTTTTAGAAATATCCTAAGAATGGGTGTCCCTGTTGTGAGTTTTTTTAAAGGTGGATTGATGGTGGATTGACGGTGCTAAGTTCTGGTAAATCTTCCTTCAGTTTTTGTGGTGTCTGATCCTCAATCTTCCATTGTTTCTTAATGAACATTGAACATATATAATCAAGGTATGGGATTCATTTATTCTAATTATTTTAAAGTACAATTGTGATGTTATGTTAATTTATCTCATTGGTTAATGATGTAATTACCCTTAAGGGATGTCAAACTAGATTAAATAAATGATTGGTTTTGGTCATAAGTGATCACATTTTTTATTCTAGGTTAATAATTTTCCTATTTATTTAATAGAAAGTTTGTTATATTATGTTTTTATTTTAGTTTAGTATATTGTTTATTCTTGGAAACCAGATAAAGAATGTGAATTTAGTAATATGTATTGGATAATTAAATAAATATTCATGTATAATTGATATAATTATTCATCATGTTATTTAAAATGGAATTTGTGCTTAAATAATGATTAAATAATAAATAGTTGTTGATATATTATATATTAGGTTTCATGTGGTTGTAACCGATGAAAAATGAATTAGTTAATCCAAGAAGGAAAACAAATTTTTTTAATAAATATAAATGATTGGGGCTGAGTAGGCATGTTTTCTTATTAAGATTGGATGCCTCAGTTTTATATTCTAGTTGCCCTATTAATTATTTTCTATTTACTTGCTTCATTGTGTGATTACCTTGGATGAGTATCTTTTCTATGTGTAGGTTGTGATCATGGGATAAATTATGGTTTGATGAGAAATGGTCATGGATACCCAATTTTGTGGTAGTAATTGGTACATGTGATAGCAGGATAGATAGTGATATTCATAGTGGTGTTAATGATTTCCCAATAACTGATAGATTGGGTAGTAGATTGTCATTCCTATTTCTTTTCGTATTGAAATATGGGATTTTTTCTTGTTAATGAATTTGTTTTAAGGTTCCATGTATAGGTTTCTTATTTCTTCATTACTTTCCCCACAACATCATGCAGATGGTTGTTCTTGGTTTAGGAAAATGTTATGGTATACTAGTATGAGTCCTAGAGTACTTGTAATTATGGAATGATAATGAATAATAAATGTTTTTACCCTTGGGGTTGGAGGTTTGATGTAACTTTTAATTGTGATAATTCTTGGGAAACCTTGCATATTGTTGGTTCATTCCTAGAGGGGATGGACTTGGCTGGTAATTAATGTAATAATAAAATTTTTAATAGAATAATTAATTAAGTTAAAGTATTCTTGAAATATTTTTATGATTATAGGTTATCTTGTCTGTATCATTGGAAGTTTCTTGATCAAGAGGCAATAGATACATTTGAGGTTAAGGCGAGGTAGTTTCCCATTGTGTAGTTGTGAGATACATATATATTCCTATATTACAAAATTTCATATGCTACACTACTCATGTCGGAAGGGAGACTAAAACCCAGTGGACTCTGGGGGGGTTCCCCCAACATCCAAGTTAGCCAGGAAAAAATGGACGACTACCCCCTATTAACCCAATCTCCTCTCCTAGTAGTATTATGTATTATTATACATGTAGGTAAATTTCCTATAGATGTGTATAGATTTTTGTAATGCCTTTTAGTTATTTTCACACACATGTATCTCTGGATATAGTATCCTAAGGATTATTATAGTTATGAAATGTATGGGTTGTGATTGATTGATCTATAATAATGACATACGGGTTGCAGTGGCTCCTGAAAACTAATTAATTACTATTTGGAGATGTGGAAGTTGATGATGAGATGATGTGATTCATGGGTTTCATGGTATGTTACATTTTTATGGATGTATTTAGGAAGAATTATTTTTAGACATAGATGTTTTAGGATGTGTGATGATAGGGAAGAGAGGAAATATTCTATTGAAGTGGTAGTATGGTACCTTAATTTAATATTATGTAATATATTATATTATTACTTGTATGAAATACTTGGTTAAAGAGTGTTGGTGAGGCTTGGAACATAGCATACCTGATTAAGTGATGAGTTAGGTTTACTTATTTATTTATTAGGCTTTAGTATTCTTTATTTACCTTTTTCATGAGAGGATCTAAGAAGGATCCTATTGAGTATAACTATAATGTTCACCCAATGTATATATAAACTATTTTTTTATCTTAGAAGATATTTGATTATCATTCAAGATTTTACTATATTATGGAGTTTTTTAGAAGCTATTTAGGCTTCATGGTCATTACCGGGGATTTTCTTTTAGTAATTGTAGCTTCTTTTTTATTCATCCAGTTGTAGGACATTACATGCATATATTGGGATCATTATTTGTTGTGAGTTGGAGTTTTTTATGGTTTTATCTAATCTCTCATTCATTGTGTCCTTATTATTGGCTAATTAATCACATTTTTGTGTATCATATACCCTTGGTGACGGCCTTCAACTCATGGCCTATTGGAGGTAGTCTTCAGGCATCTTTATCTCTCTTATATCATTGTTAGCCTAAGAGGGGAACATTTGGGGTGGGGGCTGTGACAAAGTTGATCACAAATATTCGGTCACTAGTAATTCAAAAGACTACATGTGAGTTTGATATTTAATAAATATTTATTCACTATTATAGTGAATATAATATTTTTTTATTTATCAATAAATAATGTAGTGATATTTACTTATTTAATTAATAGTCATTAATCAAGGTTTGATAAATATTGTGTAGGATTTTAAAATATAGTTTAATGTTTATATGAGAAATAATAAATTAAGTATTATTTTAATAAGTATAAATTTATTTATTTGAGATAATAATATTTATTTATCGTTGAGTCTAGCACATGTCAAATAAATAATATTATTATTATTAATAATTAGACATGGGGTTCCTTGAGGATTAATGTAAGGATAAGAGAACATTATTAATTATTATTCCTTAAACCTAGATATATTTAAACCTAATTGTATTATACTCAACCCAAATAATTTTTATGAATAATGAAGTCTACATAGAATTATCCCAAGACCTAAAAATCTATTATCCAAGAATATTCTTAAAAATGGAGATCAATTATCCTCCTCCATGCTCTCAATCCTAGTAAGAAAAAGATAATACTTTAACCTTAAATATATTTTTGATATGATCAACAATTAAGGAAGAAAGTGTTAGAGTTTTCCACCCTAGCACCTAAGGATTTATATGGAATTGTTTAGAGGTTCATAGAGCATTTGGGGATCTTTTCTAGAGGTATTTTTCCCATGAACCCTCTTTCTGTAATGATGGTATGCCAAAAATTAGTCTACTAAAAATTCAATAAATAAATAATTCAAATTTAAATTAATTATTAATCTATATAAATTAATTATAAATTATATTGTATGGTTATTTTTTCTTGGTTTGAAAAGTTATGTAAATTAATTTTAAATTAATTTTAGGGACATGACTAACCATTATCATGTACAACAAAGATTATTCATCAATTATCAAAAAAATCCAAGTTGAATACTACCCAACAGGAACTTCCCCATTGTCTAAAACCCTCACCCAGTTGGATGATCGAGGTTGTGTGAATTTTTTTGGAAGGAATATAATATTTTGAATTGGATTTGATATCACTATCTTATCTCATGTTTTTAACTTTTAATTTATAAAAAGTTTTAATGATTTATTTTGGAATCTTATCCCTTACTCTAAATCAATATGTTTAAACCATATTGATGTGAAAATCTATACATAACTCAGAGATTCTATTGCTAACTAAAATCAAAATCCAATTATACTCATACATATCAAAATGACTCCTATGAATAAGGTAAATTAAACCCTTTCATGTAAAATCTTATAATTATATGGAACCAACAATCCCCACAAGGATAATTGTGGAGCTACATATAGTCAACCTATACTTTTCTGAAAAAGGCATAAGCCTCCAGTCTAGTGAGTAGTCTGACCCAAATTCCCTCTACATAGGGATAAATTACTCAAGGGACATCCTAATTCCATCATAATTCTAACCACAGATATGTATATATCATAATAAACTACTTAATTTAAGATCATGACCTAGTACAAGAAAGAGTTAAGGTAGAATAAAATTAAATTCGTTATCATACCAAGTATGTAACTCCATAAATTCATGTACAAAATTTTATAATTATTTTAACAATTTAAAATAAATACTTCACACATATTTATAATATAAAAAATATATATCTATGAATAATAAAAAAGGGAATAAAATAAATAAATAAAAATATATATATATATATGATATAAACAATTTAAAAACAATTCATAAATAAATATAATTCTAAACACTTTAGTTATGTATTATTGAAAGTCCATAAATAAATATAAACATTTTTTATTTTACTCTAATATGAACTCCTTCATATTATTCATTAGATGACATTTAATTAAATATAAGATATTAAATTAAATATAAACAATTTATATTCTAATTTTGTTGTGTAAACAATTTACATAGTATAAATAACACATATTTAATATTATTTGAAACTTAACCAAATCAATTTTCAAGACTCCTTTGGAAATGGTTTAAATTATTTCTCAAATAAGACCTTGTGGATTAAATGATTCAAAATTAAGTATTTATGAACTATTCAAAATTATAAAAAAAATGTTTTATATTTTTTCTTTATTTTAAAATTTATAAAAAATAATTTAATTACCCTTATAATATCTCTAAAACCATTTATATGAAAATTATAAATCATTCCATATAATTTTAAAAATATATTTAATATTAATAATCAATATTATGAAATATTTATTTAATAAAGTTTTCATAAAAAATTATAAATAATTAATATATAAACACCTTTATATATTAAATAAATATCCTAAAATACCTTTTTTTATTTAGAAAAAAAATTATAAATTATTTGAATCACTTCGTATTTGAAATATTAAAAAACCAATTTTTCAAGATTTTAATCATGTATCATATATAACGACATTCTTAGGTCATGTGGTTTGATATGTCATGTGTGATTTGAAATGTCATCTCAATCTATTATACCTTACAATATATAGAGTATGGACTAGGATAGGAAAATCAATTCATAGGTCATGCATAAAATAACTCATGTAGCATTCGATACTCGTGACTTATGATATAGCCTATATAAAATAAACCTATGGCTCAACGATCTACATTGAATTAACCCAACCTATCTAGATATCATGGACTATAATATGTGGCCTGTATAGGATCAAATATTTCCAACCAAGCCTTAAATAAGTGTAATATATCACTGGTTTATTATGTAATTCATTTAATATTAAACCCTTTAGCTATAACAAATCCTTCAGCATTACGAGTCCTATTATGCAACAGGAGCTGATGTCATCCCTATGATATGATTCTAAATTTTTTCATACTTTGAGTAGTTCTATAATCTATTAGAACTCCCCATATTTTATTCTATAATATTTTTAAAACTAAATAATTAAAATATATTTGTTACCTTTGATATCCCATATCCTTTGGAGTGACCCCAACACAACATATGATATTACATATCTTAAGAGGAGTCAAAGTTAGAATATTGAATTGTATTCAATTGACTTTTCTTATGAAATGAAATATGATTGGTAATAATCTTCATTTTCAATATGAATTTGAGAATCAAATATTATGATATTGTTCTGATTCTACTGATAAGTTTCTAAGGATCTTATGATATTAATTTATCACAACATAAGTAATTAAAAACCAAAAATCCAAATATCATCATTCAAGAAACCCAAGAGAGTGTTTGAGGTGAGGAGTTTTCTTAGTTTGGTGGGGTACAACTAGAGGTTCATGGAATACCTTTTTAGGATATCATCCCATTTCACTACCTTTTCATAAAAATGGAACCCATTTACATGGACTGGTTAGTATCATATGCCTTTGATAAGTTTAGGCTAAGCTTGACCATTGCTTCGATTTTGAGACTCTAGGAGGAGGTCATTAAGTATGTGGTGTTTTGCAATGCCTTTAAAGCTGGGATTGACTATGTGTTGATGCAGATGTAATCAGTGATTGGTTATAGGACAAGTAATTTTATACCCCATGATAATAATTATGTTACCCGTGACTTGGAGTTGGAAGTGGTAGTATTCACCCTAAAGATATAAAGGCATTTCCTTACGGGAGAACATTTTGTTGTTAACTCATTCCACCAAATTCCTAGGTACTTATTTACCCATAGATATCTTAACCTGAAACAGAGTCATTGGTTGGATTTTTTATAGGACTATGAATTTTATTTATTCTATACTCCAAGTAAAGTTAATGTGATGGTAGATTCCCTTAGCAGGGAGTCTCATTCTCACTTGGTAGAGGAGGCATCTAAGTAGTTGGCTACGTTCAGCTTACCCTAGAAGAGAAGAGGGGTATAACTTATCTTCAATAAATGGTGGTGAATCCACATATTCTTTATAATATGAGATAGGTTCCATTGTGATACATCAAATATGAGGTTCCACATGATCAGATGTTCTCCAGAGATGCACCAGCTAGATTTTCTAAAAGAGGAGAGCACATCATCCTTTTTGGGAATAGATGGTGATTCCAGTCATGTTGTGTAAGGAGGTTTTTAGGGAGTTTCATACTTACCCATTGGTTGTACATTCCAATGTGTTGAATATATACAATGACCTTCATTTTTAATTTTTGTGGGTTCAAATGAGGTAGAGCATCGCTAAGTTTATCTCTTGGTGTCCTACATGTCAGGAGGTAAAGGCTGAACATTAGGTTCCAGCGAGTATGACTCAACCTCTTGAGATCCTAGAGTGAAAGTGGGATATAATATCAATATATTTTTTGGTGGGGATTTTTTGAATAGTGATATTCCATGACACTATCTAGGTTATTTTGGACCAACTCACCATGTCATCACACTTACATTCCATCATGAAGTAGAGTTCGGTTGAGAGTTTGGGGCAGTTTAACATGCATTAGATCACCCATATTCATGAGGTAAACGCAATTATGGTATCTAATCATGATTCTTAGTTCACATATTGGTTTTATAGGGGTCTAAAAGTGTATTTTAGGACTTAGTTATGGATAATCACAACATTTCACTCACTGGCGGATGGAAAAACCAAGTAAATTATCTGGGTTTTGGGAGATATATAGGGATCCTATCTGTTGGAATTTATCCAGATCTAACAGGATTGTATTTTATTAATGGATATTTTTATAATGGTATGTTTTACTCTACTATTTTCATAACACCTTTCAGGTTTCTATATAGGTTACCCTACAGTTCACCCTTATTCGAGACTGATATTGGTGAGACATCTCTTGTTGATCAAGATCTATTTCAAGTAATGATGGATAAGGTTTAGGTGATCCTTGGGAATATGTGGATATCTGAGAGATGATAGAAAACTTACACGGATCAACATTTCCATGACCAAACCCACCAGGGCCCACCTAGACAGTGGTAAGACGAGTGTGACATCCCAATCCCACCTCTAATAGGTTATGGGCTAGTGACAAGCACTGAGTAGAAATATCACACACAAGGGAGGCTTTATCCAAATATACCTATAATCATGAACATGTCTCCAATCTGCCAACACTATGCTAAGAGATAAAATATAACTAATTCCAAGTTACATTCATATGTCTATATCCCTCAATCAGCGTGTGATAAAAGTATTATAAAGCATAACGTTCTAAATATAAGCCCACCAAAATTGTAAGAATGTTCAGCCTACCAAGAAAGGAGGTAAATATTATAAAATTAAACACCTCTTATGAACCATGGTTTATCTTTCTCACTATGCTCTACCTTCTCCAGGTAATCCTATGAATCCTTAGAAAGTTTTTTCATGTACATGATACACGACATGTGCAAAAAGTTCCCATGTAGGGGTTAGTATAACAATACCAAGTATGCCACTCTAAAATCACCAAACATAAAGCACCAAGATACTAATCACTCAATGATCCTGGTAACATTGATGGCGCTTATCTAGTAAGCCTTTCTCTTTGGGCCTTTTTATGAATAAGTACTCATTGGAACTCAAAATATATTAATGCCTAGATATGGGATCTCACTTAGGGCCTCTGAGGTATACCTGACACTACCTAGAATAACCCACTATGTAGAGGATTGTATGCCCACATAAGTTGGTCATAAATATTCTTTAAACCCCACCTTGAGAAGGATAAGAAATGATAAAGGATCTCACCCTTAGCCACACTGAGGGATTATTATAACAATATCTAAGACTAATCCCATATATGGGGTCACATCATATTATTTGGGAATGATTCCTCACTATATCATCATGATTATGGACCAAGGGAATAATCTCTAGAAATAATGATCCACACTAAAGATAATGAAGGCCTTAAACTACCTTGGAGAAACTACAGGGTATATACTAGTAGTACATGATGTTTCATGTCTACCCCGATCCAATATACCCCAACCTATGCCCATATACCCTGTTCATGACCATGTACTTTGGGTTATGACCTTGTACTCTGGTTATAACTGTGTACCAAGTCATGTTTTGGTACCTGGCCATGTTTGAGTATCAGGGCATTCCCATGTACTCTAGCCATGCACATGTACTTGTCCATGTTTGTGATCATGTACCCCATCGGTACATAACGTGTCTCTAGTAATAGGTCACATGACATTTTGTAGGAACCACAGAGTGTGTGATATTTTATTTTCCCAAAACCATAACCACCAATGGCAGGGGACTATAAGGTGTGTTTTCTTTATAATACAAGTCGTGTTGTCAATATTATTTCATAACCTAGTAGTTCTTAGAGTTTCTTTACCTAGTGCCTATAAATCCTTCAATATAACTATGATTATTTCTATATATCTCGGATATTATGATGAATAATACTTTCCGTCCCTAGTAAATATATTTTGACCACCCAATCCACCCAAGAATCAACCATCATCACTTTACACTATCACCTCAATTCCAAACCACAAACTACCTTTCTCGAGCCTCTAATTTCGATACCTCATCTCAATCCTTTCCTTGATTCCAAACTCAAACTCTTTTTATTGATCTTTTAGGTTAAATAATGGTTTTGAAATTATCTATTATTGTGTATTTTCTAATCCATCATCCAAATAAATTACAGGTAATGAATATATGAAGAACAGGGGAAGAAATACAAAAAACACAACAAGAGGAAAGAACCTCAACCATTTTTCAAGTTTTACTCAATCCACATTAATTAAAATTAATAATTACTAAAAAATTATCAAACAATGTTAATTCCCAAATCCTAGTAAGATAAATATTAACCCTTAAAACATCATTAATCCACAAATAATTATATTGGTGGAATTGATTCATGTTCATCATGGGATAAACAAGATAGGATTAAACCAATGAAAAATAAAAAACCTACCTCATATTTGGATCAATCACTAATGATTAAATATTGATGTTTTTATTGGTGAGATCCAAAAAATTCATTATCGCAGATGAAACATTCAAAATCAGTCTCTGATTCTTGATCCTGATGTCATCTTCCAAAATCTTCCCCAAAATTCCCTCTCTCAATCTCTATGGTTATGTAGATAACCCTAGGTATTTTCCATAAGAAATATTAAATAAAGGAGATTATTTCATGGAAAATAAATAACTAATTAATTAATTAATTTAATAAATTACTAATCTACCCAATACTCCACTTAAACCAAAAAACCAACGCACATGTAGATTATGCCCTCCCTTAGGTAAAATCTACTTTCTAAGGCTTCCAACTAGCATTGAGGGCCTAGGTTGTGTCCTTGGGGAGACTATTTCCTCGTTACCAAAGTGTAGCATAGAGAATAAATATGAAATTAGGTAAATAGATAAATCAATATAAGTAAACAGAAGGCATAGAAAAAAATAGAGAAAAGAGTAACAATAACTGAAATAATTGGAAAAACATAAAACAAATGATGATTATATGTCATGTGTCTAGAAAACTAGAAAATATGGATACAACATATTAGTTATAACATGTTCTAAAAAATTATAAAGGAAATTAAAATACTATCTCACGCATCCTGAGCTTCGGCTTGGTCATCTACTATAAAGCTCCATTCTAAACAGTAAGCAATCAAGTGTTCAAATCCATATTCTTCCCTTTTTCAACACTTGAAACCATATAATCTACTTTGGGTACCAAACGATTCCCAAATAGGGTGTGAGATAAATCTTAGTGGGCCACCACCAATGGTATCTATAACATTTAGCCCGTTTAATGGAAATTTAACTGTGTGAAAGCATGAATATATAAAGTAAAGCAGTATAATGTAACTAAATACGTAAGTACCTACTTATGCCATCAGCTGGCCTCTGAACATAACAAGTCCATTAATTGATTATTTCAAGTTTATAAATATTTCATATGTTAACAATAGTAAAGGTTTCAAGTTATGACAAGGCAACATGAACTGTCATTTAATAATGAAGTTCCAAGGTAATAACCAAGGAAACGTAGAACTCAAGGGTCGCCAACTTAGTAATCACTGTATCCTAGCTATGGTTAAGAGTGTAATCCAAGGATAATATTCCAAGGCATTCCCCAATAAGATTCCTATCAAATCCAAGGTGATCGTCCAAGGTAAAATGGGGCTAAGTAGTGACTGGGCCCTATGGGATTTAAGCATGGAACCTACTTTTCAATGCTTGATCCAAGGAATATATCCAAAGCATCTTTTAATAATTTGTGAGGTATCCTACAATTTAATACTAGGCATCCAAGAATATATAAGGATATGGATCTATATGGGCCTCAACCTAAGAAATTTTTATCCTTGAATCAGAATGGGGTTCCTGAGTGCTCAAGGAATTCCCTGATAAGAATCCAAGGCGATATCAAGTTAGGCCACTCCTGTTTAATTATGAAGTCATGTAATATTTAATTTGGTTAAAGCCTTGCCTTTCATTAGTGTGATAAGTTCAAGTAACATGAATCATTTTAATCAATTCATAATTAATCTATATGTCCATTTAGTTCAAGTCCTTCCATTCATTAGTGTGATAAGGCCAAGTAGCATGCAACCTTTATTAATTATATTTAAGGAATATTCAATAATTAAGGTTCATTATGCTACCTTCCATTAATTTTGTAAGGAATACAATTTAAATTCAACCTATTAATCATTCACATTTAATTTGGTCAAGTCATATATTGAGTATACTTTACAATTTCCCTTTCACATTTAATTATCAATTTTAAGCACTTACCTTAGGCAGGCCAAGTGGAAGTGACATTATACTTTCCATTCACCATCACATGATACAGCAATCGTTTATGATAAGAAGGCCAACCATTAGTGTGGTCAATCTCTAGTACATCCAAAAAATGGCGCAAAAGTGTCAAAACACTAAAAAATCAACTATGGAATATCATCCAACATGGGGTGTTGGGTATTGTGGGAATAATCACCAAAAAGGAATCACATATATCGAAATAGAATAATCATATGGCTATAAGGATAAAAATAATGACATATAAATTCAATAAATAGCACCCGATGAAATTGGTGGGGCCCACACAACAATTCTAAAATCAATTAACTTGAGGTATGAGTTATAGAACACCCACCTTAGGGTTGTACGATCCTTCTCCTATGATATCAGCCTCTAATTAGGCTTAAGAATGGAGTAGATCTAAGAAAAATTGGAAAACACTAACACCTCTATAACTAGGTCGAGATAAATAGAGAAGAATGAAGGCTTAAATAGACTTGAGTACGTACCATTGTGCATCCAACGTGATGAACAGAAGCTCGATCTGATCTCGAGGGAAGGAGATATTTCAATACCAAGATTAGGCCTTCAAAGAGCTCCAAAATGATAGAAAAATAGGTTAATTCTTTCAGATATCAGATTAAGTGGAAGGATAAGTCTTAATTAGATTATTAAGGGAAAAAAGGTCATTTTACCCACAAAATACCATGTGCATGGTTTCACTGCACGGTTTTCAAAACCATGCACTAACCATTCATGGGAACTTGGGAAGAAAAGGGCCACTCACTTGGTTAGGTCGCAAAGTTAGGTAAACCATGCACCAACTGTGTGGTAAGGCTTTATCCAAAAACATTCCACCCGCACTGTTTTCTCTAACTATGCGGACTTCCTGCATGGTTAACTATAAACCATGCACAAATTATGTTTTTCCAAAATGATGGGTTTTGTTATTTGAATAGGCCTCGTACACCCTCAGGACCTTCACTAACTCATTAGGCATCCAAAATATGTCCAAAATAAAGAATTAGGACAAAATTTAAAAGGATCTATACCTGAGTAAAAAATTAGGTTCTTACAGTATTCCCCCCTTAAAATAACTCATCCCTGAGTTCACATTCCAAGGGTATAGAAACATTTTATAACAACAATTGTAGTCACTAAAAATGTATATCGGCCTCCCTCTCCTAAGTTACATCCTGTACATGGTCGTGTTTCCATAAAACCCATACCAGTGGGACAGACCAGCCTCGGAGAGCCTTTGTGCTTCGGTCAACAATGCGTATTAGAAACTCCTCAAAGGTAGCATCATCATATAACTCAAATTCCTTGGTTTCAAAAAAATGAGATGAGTCAGCATGATACTAGCTATGATGTGAGATGTGGAAGACATCGTGCATGACACGGTACCTTTGGGGTAGTAGCAAATGGTAGGATACCATCCTGACTCTCTCTATAATTTCAAATGGCCCTACATAATGAGGAGATAACTTCCCTTACTTTCATAATTGTTTATGCCCTATCCTGAGCGATTTCCAAAGGAAAACATGATCCCTGACCTCGAACTCTAGAGGTTGTAGATGGTAATCATCATACATTTTCTGTCTATAGTGATCAGTAGTCATACGATTTCTGATCATTTGAACATACTCTGAAGTCTCATAAATGAGATGAGGACCTCATAGGGCTTCCTCACTTTACTCAAGCGAGCACAGGGGTGAACGGAATGGCCTACCAAATAAGGACTCAAAAGGACCCATCTAAACTGTCTTCTAGAATCTATTATTATAAACTAACTCAATGGGAGGGATATTATTTTCCCAACAACTAACAAAATCAAGGAAATGTGATCGAAGAATATCCTATAGAACCTGTATTTTCCATTCCGGTTGTCCATCAGCCTAAGGGTGAAAAGCTATTTTTAGAAGCACCTGTGTTCCCATAGCCTTCTGCAATCCCTTCCAAAACTGTGATGTGAAACAAGCATCCCTATCTAAAATGATAGTATGAGGGATCCCCTAGAGTCATATGATTTTATAGACATATAGTTTTCCTAGCACATAAACTGAGAAAGTATCCTGAATAAGAATGAATTGGGAAATGTTTTTTAGTCTGTCAATGAAAACCCATACAACATTGCTGCCTCTAGGAAATCTAGGAAAACCAAATACAAAGTACATGGAAATATTTACCATTTCCATTATGGGATTGGAAGCATCTATAAAAATCCTATAGGTCTCTTGTGATCTTCCTTCACCTACTGACAGGTGGAATACTTGGTGATAAATCCTACTATCTAACATTTCATCTCATGCAACCAATACTGGTGTCACATATCTCAATACATCTTAGAGATTCCTGGATGAACTTCCCACTAAGAGGTATGGACCTCTTTCATAAAATCCTCTCTCATATCTCTAGGGTCCCAGACATGTCCATGAATACTCTAGATGTTGTCTCTATCTACATTCCAATCCAAAGGTGGGTTATCTCCTGATATACTCTCTTGGAGTACCAATCCTTCAGGATCTGAAAATTGTATATCCTTCACCTTTTAAATGAGGTAATAGGTATGTAACAAATATGAGAGATAATAATACTTGTGAATATAATGAAATTACAGATGTAGCTTAGAAAATAGGGATATTAACTTCTATTTATCACTAGATTCTCATACTGCTTGTTCCTGAGTTTTTTGACTCAGTGCATCTCCAACCACATTTCCCATCTCAGGCTTATAGTCAAGATCAAAATCAAAAGATTATAGATATTCTATCCATATATGTTGTTTGAGGTTGAAGCCACACTGAGAGAAGATATATTTGAGGATCTTTTGGTCCGTGTACACCAAAAAGTGATCACCTAATAGATAGTTTCTCCAACAACGTAATGCATGGAAAACTACTGCAAGATCAAGGTCGTATATTGGGTAACTTCTCCCATGAGGCCTCAACTGTCGAGATCCATATGCAATGACTATATCATCCTGCATTATCCCTTCCCCTATGCCGATTCTTGATGTATCATAGAAGATGGTATAACCTACACCTAGCTCAGGAATAATTATAATAGTTGCTGAGACAATCCTCCCTTTCAGCTCCTAAAAAGATTTCTCGCACACTTTTTACCAAAGAAACATGACACCCTTATTTTTAAGTCTAGTTTTAGGTGAAGAAAGAAGTGATAAATCTTATATGAAATGCCTGTAATATCTGGTTGGACCCATGAAACTTCATATATAAAACACGTTCTGAGGATTCACCTATGAAACTAGAGCACTAACCTTTTCTGGGTCAATAAATACACCTAATTCTGAGATAATATGACCCAAGAAGTAAACTTTGTGGATCTAGGAGTGGAAATTAGCAAGCTTGGAATAAATATGATGCTCTCTCAGTGTAATCATAATGATATCAAGGTGTTTGTCATGGTCGCTATGAGTATCAGAATACACCAAGATGTCATCCACAAAGACCATGACAAAAGAGTCAACATGGGGATGAAAAACACTATTAATTAGATCTACGAAAATTTCGGGCATGTTATTAAGACTGAATAGAATAACAAGGTACTTGTATAGAACATGCCTACTAAAAAAATCTATAATAGGTATGTATTATGGCCATACTCACACTTGATGATAACCCGATCTTAGGTTGATCGTAGTGAAAATCCTAGTTCCTCTAAGATGGTCAAAGATATCATCTATTAGAGGTAGTGGATACTAGTTCTTGACCATAATCTAGTTCAAAATTATGTAATCCATGCATAGACATAAGGTTCCATCCTCCTTCTTTGAAAAAATCATGGGAAACCACAAGATGATGTACTAGTCCATATATAACCTTTGGCCACTAAATCCTCTAACGACTGCTTGAGATCTTGAAGCTCTATAGGTTCCATCCTTCCACCATAAGAACTACTAGCCTGAAGCGACACTAGTCCACTATGCCCAGTACAATTTCCATTCCTCAGGTTACACTCACTGACAAGAGCTAGATTGATTATTGAAAAAAAGGTATGTAGGCTGAAGGAATTCACCTATGTACGAATGGCATACTTGAGCCCATCTTGAAAACATCTAGCATGATAAATATCATCACCAGCTAGAAGTGGTACAAAGCACTACAACTCTATGAAATGTTTTGAATACTCCATGATTGAAATAAAATCCTACTAGAGATTCATGAACTATTTGGATCTATCAACTCTCAACATCTGAGGAAGGAACTGATCATAGAAGGTGGTATAGAAATCAACCCATAACATGACCTGATGAAAGCCAGCCTAGGTAATCACATCCCACCAACACTTGGATGAATCTCAAAGCATGTATGTAGAAATATTGACCCTTCTCTCTATTGGTATCTTCAGATGCTCAAAGATAGACAGGGTGGATTTTATCCAAGAGTCAGTAGCATGTGGACTGCTATCCCTTGAAAAGGTAGGAGGAGGGTGCTGATGGAACTCATGAGTCAGATCATCCATCAGAGGTGGAATCCATGGAGCACCATTCATGGACTGTATCAGATGTAGAAAACTATCAAAAAATTGGGAATTAATTTCCATATCAGGCACAACAGGCAGTTCCTCGAGTGGAACTCATAGAAGTAAGAGTGGCACCTCAAGGCCCACAATGTCTAGAGCATGGTCTTCACTACCTTCCTAGTGTACGATAGGAGGATGTTGTGGTGTAATTGGTCTGAAATGACAAGAACACCCTCCGAACAAGCTCAAGCAGAAATATATTATCACTAGCGGAAGCTAAATGTAATAAAACTCACTACCCAAGGTATACTACCCTAACTACCCACATAGATATCCAGGTATTAGTAAGTGATCAAGTATAAGTTTTTTTTATTTTACATTTAATTACAAGGTTCACTTCTTTACCTTTTATAAACATGAAAAGGTGGGATAAGGATGTACGAAAAATTCATTTTAGATGTTATTATTTAGTTTATAATGGATATTCATTCCCATTGAATCATTTCCCATACACCTCATCAATTAAAATGGCACCCATTTATTTATAGAGTTATGGATTGACTTAGTAAATTACTCATCCCAACACATGATGTACCATACACCTCATGAATTGAGAAAGGTAATGACTCAATCGCAATAGAAAGTAATACATGTACAAGCTAATTATCACATCATCACTCAACAATGATAGACATATCAAGCAATGTAAATAGTTAAATGCACTTATATAGCATGGAAATATGCATGACATGAAAATTCTAGGTGACTATAATGATGCATGTAACAATGATCCTTTCCTTCATATCAACAGGACAAGGATGAAAGAAAATCCTCAAACAAAGTAATAATCAACAACACCACATAGCTTGTGCATCACCCAATGATGAAATAATGTCAACTGTAATAGGAAAAATAGAACAAAAATTATAATTTAAGAAACTTTTCTTGTACACTGAACATGGGTTCGTGATGCCTAATCACGGCTTATGACCAAGTTCCTAGCATTCCTAATTTCCAATATATTATCCTAAAATAGTAAAGAAATAAATTATATACCTATGATAATACTTTGTGACATTCCGAACCCAGATTCCACTTAATCGGTTCCCCAAGCCTGGTGATCCACATGTCCTCAAGTACATCTCCCCAACCACTAGAGGCTACCGACTAGCAGTGAGGGCGTAGGGTGTGTTCGTGGGGAGATTATTCCCTCATTACTAAAGTGTAGTGTAGTATATAAATATAAACTAAGGAAAATAGCTGAATCAATACAATTAAATAGATGGCACAGAAGAAAAATAGATACAATAGTAATAATAACTAAAATACTGAAATAGCATACAACAACTGATGATGATAACTCATATATCTAGAAAACTAGAAAACATAGATAAAAGAGAGCGGGTATAAAATTGTCTACAAAAGTATAAAGGAAATAAAAATACTATCCCAAGAATCTTGAGCTCTAGCTCAGTCATCTTCTACCAAGCTCCATCCTAAATAGAAAAAATTCAAGTGTTCTAAGCTATATGCTTCCCTTTATCAACACCTGCAACCATATAATCTACTATGGGTACCAAACAGCACCCAGAGAGGGTATGAGATAAATTTCAGAAAAATATCAATAAATCACCCTAAAAATTTCTCAGCATGTAGAATTTCAAAATGAACTCCATTTTTGAAAATTATATTTTAATTATTTGGTATTTAATTTTTTAATAAAAGAATAATTTATTCAATTAATAACTATTTTAAAACTATAATTCATTTTATAATACTTTCAAAAATTAATCAAGGTCTCATAAATAATTAGAAATACATTCACTGGTGAGGTTACAATTAATTTTTTCATATTACTATTCATAAGGGTAAGATAATACTCACCAAAAATTATGTTTTTCCTATCAGACTCCAAATAACATACTGATCGCAACTGTGTATGTCCATTTTTCGAAATTCAAATCACAGTAGTAGAAAAATTATGTTTAATGGATAGATTAGAACTATCTACTTAAAAAAGTTTCATTATGCATAGAATTACTATTTTATGTATTTCTATTTATTTTTATAACCTTGGTGTATTATAAGTGAAACCCCCTAAATAGGCACTGCTGATAGAAGGGAGATACTGTAATCATTAATAAAACTCTTTTTTCTTCTTTTATGGTCACTTATCTCCAATATTCTAATTTTATATTATTCAATTTTTTATTTAACTCTATTTTAATAAGAAATAACATGATTTTACACTAATTGTTATCCTCTTATCCCATGATTTCACATATGTGGTGTTCGCCCAAAAATTTGGTGAGAGTCTTTGCCTTCACTACCCTGATACTCATTCATTCCATCACATGTTTTTCATCATCATCATCACTGGTGATTAGGTGGTTCTGTCATAGTAGTTGATCATCAAGCGCTGGAACTGACACCGTAAACCCACCTTTCTCATCATTCAGAGCATCAAAAATGCCATGGAATTCTACCATGTTATAACCACTTGGAAAAGTACTAACCCAGATGGTGGAAATGCTATAGAGGGATCCTTTCCTTAGGTGTTGCTGCTAGAGGTAGTATCATACCAGAATGGGCTGGCATCCCCGCCACTGTTGACTATTAATAAAGCTATAATGTGACCAGTCCATCACTACACCACCTCCCCTCCCCATATCGCCATCCCTCCCATCCACTTCTTCATCTTCTTCCCTTCACAATCACCATCCCTATCTCCATCGTCCCATTCTGTCAGCCCTCCTCAACTAGAGACCTGCATTCAATGCAGTTAAAATATTACACCCCATAAAACCATATCCAAACATGAATTTATACACAAATATATATATATATACACACAACAAATACCATTATCAAGAGAGAGGTTTGTTACGTGATTACAGTAGGTCCTGAAAAAGCTCACCTCTAAATAGGTTTACTGACCTTAATATAAGGGACTAAAGACTGTTACATGGACATGCCAAGAAACACATATGTAGAAAGAATTTGGGGTTCATAAGTAATCAAGAAAGCAAGTATATACATGGATTGGCATTTATGATTCATTAATACTGAAAAAAATAAAAAAGAGATAAATTAATCATGGACCGAAGCACCTCCCCAACTTCTCACCATGTGATTATTTGATGTAACCTGAGAGAGAGAGAGTAGGAGAGGAGTTAACATTGGGCCATATAAGTTTTTGGGTACATTTCATACACAAAGTCTTTATGAAACTCCTCTATGTTTCCCCAAATAATATCCTCCTCCTACATGCCTCTCTACTCATGGAACAATATCAAAGCCAAATTGCATGAACTGAGAGGCTAACGTTAGCTGTAGGGGTGCATATAAGGCAGATGATGGGAAAATAGTTAGGAACCCTATAACAACCCAAAAAAAATCAATAGAATTTATCCCTTATTATAGTAATTTTACATAGTATAAAACACATTAAATCACATAGAGACTACAATAAAATATTTATAAATAATGAATTAGTTACATACGAATTGTTCCTATAAGTGAAGGAACCTATACCAATGAAATAATAACATGAATATAGGAATAGTAATATAAACTTTATGAATAGTAACCCAACAAAATGAATATTGACCTCACCTATGAAAGTATAAATAAAATTTATATATCTTATAATTGAAAATATGATATAATAATATTATATAATAAGTAAGGATGTATTTTAAATCTTATTAATTAAGTGTTGGAATTTATGTAAGTCTTAATTATTTAATTAAAATTTTATGATTAATTAAATAATTTTAATGAAAATTTGTTTTCATAAAATGTATACATAATTTATAATTTTGATTTATTATGGTTTTAGGATAATTTTATGATACCAAAAGTAATTTTTCAATGTATTATAAACTCAATTATGAATTTAAAATCTATATTTTCTAATTAAAGGATGATTTCAATTAAAAATAAAATTAATTTTAATTAGAAAATTATTTTCCTAAAAAGGATTCCATTTTTGAATTATACATGTAAAAAAATTACGGTTAATTTCTCAAAAATACTTGAATTTTTTATGAATACTGAAATATGAAATTTTAAAAAATAAGCTAAATAAATTAATTATGGAGTCATGTATGGTGTCCTTCTGATGTAATAACCATTGGTTCTAATTCACATAATCTAATAACTATTTTTTCATGATTCAAAACTCTTTCTTGAGTTGAGAAAAATAATAAACTAATGATTAAAATAATAATAACACCCCCTCCCCTCCCCAACTATAAATACCACCCCTCAACCCACTTCAACTCACACCTCTCAAGATTCAAGGATTGTCCAAATTATAACCAAAACTCTTCCTTAGATCCTCCAATACATCAAGTAGTTCTTGGTCTCATAAAAATAAATATCCTAGGTTTCTTGATGAGGATATCAAGAGGATAATTCAAGAGCTAATTTATCTCTCTTTTTCTTTTCATTATCTTTCTATTTCATTTCTTCAATTATCTTGTCATAAACTTATTTAATCCAAATGGCATGTTAACTCTTGTATGTTTGATATACTTGTATTCTATCATTTTAATGTAATATTCTTCATTAGACTTCACACACACTCTCTCTCTTTTATACAAAAAATGATATCATCACCTATGTTATGTCAATTTATCGACAACGTGGGTGATGCACATTTATTTTCCATTAAATATTTCAAGGTTGTTGATAAAAACATTAAATTGTTAAAAAAATAATTTAAAGTGTATGTTAATACCTGATTTTTGTTCTGGAACTAACTTATTTACATAATACTATATGATAAAATAAAACAAGTAAGTTGTGTTCCAAAAACCACCGGAATTTACAAAAACGGTCACCATTAACTATTATCTAATGATTCATCATCATGATATGTAATGAAATTAAATATAAGATTATTTAAATTTATGTAATATCAGTAATGACCTATAATAACATTTCTGTACCTTTATCTGCATTATTCACAAACTACCATTCACGTATAAAAGTTAATAGATAATTAAAAATAAGTAAATGTACACTCATGAACAATGAATTTAAACTCAATAAATCATTAAAAGGACCATAAAATAACTTAATAAAACCATAATGAATAAAATTAACATATAAAATTATATTTAATTTTTTACTTAATGAAGCTAATGTTATTATACTAGACATTAATGTGAAGGATGAATTCTGACACTAGGTAAGGGGAATTATCGAACCCAATTTTTATTCTTGGTGGTTTCCCTATTTTGACCCATTTTCAACATGGATATTCCTTAAAAAATTATTAATCATTAAATTTTCTTTTATTGGATATAAAAAGTTTCAAATTGAGTTTTTTACAAACGAAATGTTTTCAAAAAGAACTACTCATTCAAAATAACACACCTTTTACTTCTCGAGATTGTTTCTTCTTCACCCAAGGTTGATGATTCTTAAATAAAGTATGTTATTCCATATTTCATTTGGGAACCCAATTTTTGTGTGTGTATGAATTATGAAATGAACTTCATTACATTCTATGGATTATTTATTTCCATGATTTCCATATGTTCTATGTGGCATGCATGATAATGTAAATGTTATGATGTGATGGGTGTTCCCAAAATTATATTACGTAATATAAATGTTATTATGTTAGGGGTGAGACTGAAATTATATATCACTCTAATGAATTGAGTAATGTGATAAATCTCATGAGTTAATGTGAAACATGTGTGTACATGATTCTTGATTTGTTCCCAACTATGTGTGGTTATTGACCACTAACAAATTATGCTTCATTTTTATGTATTTCCACATTCCATGCCTTTATCTAATGATTTCACTCATTATTATGATGATGATGTTGTTATTATACTCACCCCATTATATATTGTTTCATGTTCTTATCTATACACGTACTGGGATTTTAGCTCACCCCTTTTTTGATGTATATCTTCTAGTGACTACTTGTACTAAGGAGTATTTTTGGGCTAATAAGAATATAGAGAAGAAAGAAGTAAATAAATGTTTATAAATTTTGTATTAAATTTTATGTATGGACCTAATTTTACCAAGACCCTAAATCAATGGATCCTAGATGTGTAATTATATTATTTTTTTATCATTAAAATTATGTAATAATAATGTAAGAAAAATTAGGGTCTCTATAGTTGGTATCAGAGAATGGTTTAGTTAATTGGGGAATTAGTGTTAGTGAACTATAGAGAAGACATTTAGTATGAGACTAAGTATAAGTAAGCATAGAATAATATTTTCGAAACAAAGGGTTCCCATAATATATTCTCTTACTGTTAATTTCTCAAAGGAATAAATTATTTATTCATGACTTTTTGATGTATGTTTTTCTCTAACATTTTATATTTTAGAAAATGGTAGGAACCAAGGTAGATCAGGCCAATAACCAATATTAGGAACAATACAATGATTTCATGAATGATATCCCTAATGATTTGGGAGGTGGAGTTCAAAATTTCATAATGATTCATACCTAGCTCTCTCAGGTTATGAACAATAACAAAAATAATGTTGAACGTCCTCCTTAACCAATGAGGGTGAGACTAGATATAGAGTCCTTTATGTGGAAAGGACCCCCAAAATTTATTGGATCTTCCAATCCACTAGTTTTGGAATAGTGGATAAACTCAATGGATATGATCATTTCTATGATTCACTATTTTGGTATGGATAAGATGACTCTTTCCGGTTATCATATATATTGAGGGGATATCCAATGGTGGGCTTTGATTAAGAAACCAATCTGAGGGAAAAAATTGAAGAGATGGACTGGGAAGACATTACGATAATTTTTATTAAAAATTGATTCCCTCGAACTCTTTATAAAAATATTGAGATTGAATTTATAGAGATAAAGAAATATGATCTAGAATTTCTCATGACCTGTGAAGAAGATTTCACAGGGCTTTCAAGGTACACTTCAGATTTTGTTATAAAAAAATGACAGCAAAAATTGATAATTCCATTAGTGGATTAAAACCATACTACCAAAAGTCTCTTGAAATTAAAAAAATTTTAAGTTATGAAGATGTTTTCTGATGTGATATCCAAGTGGATATGGATTTTGGAGAATGGTCTCATGGCTATGGTGATATGAAACAAAAGATGGAGTTTAATGTCGGAGGATCTAGGGAGAATTGTTTAAAGAAAATGCAACCAACCATTTGTCAAAAATATTGCAAGAAGAATCATGGTAAATACCACAAATGGATAAGAAAATGAATCATGTTTTGGAGAGAAGTCCATCAAGAGAATGATTGTAGAAAATAAATGAGAAGAGAGGAGAATGTGGCAGAGGAAAGGATAGCACCACCCATGGTCCAATGTTTCAAATATAGGGATCAAGTGAATTATGTAATCCAGTGCACTAAAGCTAGACTCATCGAGGGTAATCATCTTCCTCAGCCACTAAATCAAAGTGATCAAGGGAGGGATTATACTTTCACTACTACTAAATTAGAGAAACAAAATGAAGTTTTAAAGGTGTACTTCTTATTCACTCAAGAATTGAAAAATTCTTAATTGATTCTTGTTATAAGCATTTGTTATATGGTGAATCCATTCTAGAACTACTGAATCAAAGCCCTGAAACCTTGTAGTGGAGATATCTATAAAACACCATGTGGCGAAATCATTTCAACCCAAGTGTTGGACTCCTCTCCTGTTGGCATTTTTGGGAAGATTCTTCTATAGAATCTTGTGAATCATCCCTTGGTGGAATTCGATGATATAATGGTGATGGATTGGCTGTCATTATATAGAGAACATATAAATTTTCAGGAGAAGGAAAAAGATTTTCATATTCTGAATCATCCAATAATCCACTAAAAATGCAAAAAAGATCATGAATCACATGTGGAAAATCCTTCCTCGGTGTTGGTGTTGATTTCCTGTAAAGAAACATAACTCACTCAAATGGTTGAGTAACATAAAACTATCAACCTATTGAAAATTTCAGTCGTGAGGGAATACAATGATATATTTATCTAAGATATACATGGAATTCCCCTAGATCATGAGGCACATTTTTCAATATAACTCAGACCATGAGATACTCCTATCTCAAAGAGTCCCTATATGATGGCTTCAATCAAAATGAAGGATTTATAAAATTAGTTGCAAGAGAATTTGTACAAATATTTCATAGGACCTAGTACTTCTCCTTGAGGTGTGTTAGTGCTCTTTCTAAAAAATAATGATGGGTTAATGAGGTAGTGTATCGATTATCAAGAAAACAATAAGGTCACAATAATGGACAAGTATCATTTTCCAAGGATTGATTAGTTTTTTGATTAGTTGAGAGAAACTCTATACTTCCCAAAAGGTGGATATTTGTTCTGGATATCATCATCTTATGGTGAAGAAGGATGATATTCAGAAAACTACCTTCCATACAAGGTATAGGCACTATGTGTTTTTGGAAATTTCCTTCGAACATACAAATTCCCTTGTAATTTACATGGATTTGATGAATTGAGTCTTTAGACATTTCCTTGAATTTTTTTTCTTAGTGTTTATATATGATATTCTCATCTACTACAAGTTAAATAAGAAACATAAAGAACATATAAGGCATGTTTTGGTGATAATAAAGAAGGAAAATTACCCCCACCAATTTATGTAAAAATAATATTGAGGGTGAAATTTCAAATGGGGGAATAATGTAATGATCTAAACATTTATCAATAGAAATTTTCCATTATTATAGTAATGTTATATATTATAAACAACATAATGAGCATAATGAGCATAATAAAACCATTATAAATGATGAATTAATTAGATAATAAGTTTTTCTAGAAGTTAAAGAACTGATACCGATGATATAGTAACATGACCTTAGGAATAGTGATATGAACCTTATGAATAGTAAACTGACCCAAAGAATAGTGAACCCCCCCATGAATGTGTAGATAAAATGTTGGATTGTTAGAGTTGAATATATGATGTAATTATATCCTATAATATGTAAGTAAATATTTTAAAAATTATTAATTAAGTGTTGGTATTTTTTAAATAATAAATGTTTATTTATATTTTATTATTAATTTAATAATTTTAAAGAATGTTTATTTTCATAAAATTTATACTTAAAATAATATTTTTATGTCTTTTGGTTTTATTAAAATTTTATGAGACCTTATGTAAATTTTCAATGTGTTATAAAATGAGTTGTAATTTGGAAATTTGTATTTTCCATGTAAATGATGATTTTATTTAATAATTAACTAACTCATATTTAGAAAATTATTCTCAAATTAAAAAAATTGTGTGTGGTTCTTTTAGTATTTTTATAATGTACTTGAATTTTTATAAATAGTGAAATACAATAATTTACCAAATAAACTAAATACATTAATTGTGGAGCCATAAATGATATTATGCTGATGTAAGCACCATTTGTTCGAATTCACAAGATATAATTAATATTTTTAGTCTCAATAATAATAAATATTTATTTCCTTGTCAAAAATAAAAGCCAAATGATTAAAATAATGTGACCCCCTTCTTATCCACTATAAATTCCACCCCTACCCCCTCCTCTCCCCACACCTCTAAATATTCAAGACGCATCCAAATTATTCCCAAACCACATCCCTTTTTCCTCCCATAAGTCCAAGAAGTCTTGGTATCATCAAAATACAAAGCCTATGTGCCTTTAGAAGGATCTCAAGATGATAATTCAAGAGGAAATTTCTCTATATTTTTCATTTCACTTCCTTTCAATCTAATTTATTTGATTCCCTTATCTGTGCACTAGTTTATCAAAATTGTATGATAACTCCAATATGTTTGATATACTGGTATTATATCATTTTAACGAAATATTCTTCATTAAACTTCACTCTCCCTCTCCTTTATTCATAAAATGAAATCTCCATCCGTGATGTGCTAATTTACCGACATCGTGAGTGATGCACATTCATTTTACATTAACTCCTTCAATGATATTGATAAAAACATTAAATGGATAAAATCCAAATTATAATTTATTTTAAAATTCTATTTATTTTCTATAACTAGATTATTTACATAATACGAAATAAAAAAAGAAAACAAGTTCAATGTGATTCAAAATCCACCCAAATTAATAAAAAATGATCACTGTTAACTGTTATAAAATAAATCAACATCATGGTATATAAATAAATTAATTATAAGATCATTTAAACTCATGAAATATAATAAATGATATATAATAACAATTCAGGAAATTTATCCTTAGTTTATATGGACTTCTATACATGTATACAAGTGAAATGATCATTAAAACTAAGAAAACAAATACTTCTGAACAGTGAATTTAAACTCAATAACTCATACAAAGGCCCATAAAAGAACATAATATATCCATAATATATTAAAGGTTATTTAATTTGTTAATTAATCAATATAATGTGATTATATGGGACATTAATGCGATGGAAGCATTTATACATGAGGTGTGTGGAATTCTTGAACCCAACTCTTATTCATTGGTTTTTCCATCATTCAAAACATTTTTTGTTTGGATATTCCATAAAAATAATTTCTTAATCATTATAATATCTTTTCTAAGGTAAATATATTTTATAATTAGGTTTATAACAAACAAAATCTTTTCCAAAACTACTATTATTTCAAAATAACACACCTTTTACTTCTCAAGCTTGTTTCTTCTTCACCCAAGGTTGATGATTCTTATATAATGTTTGTTATTGAAACATTAATTTTGGAACCCAAAATTTTATGAATTTATTATTAATGAAGTGAAGGAAATTACATTCCATTTTTTATTTATGTCCATTATTGATATATTTTCTATTTGGATTGCATGCCATTGTAAATTCTAGGATGTGACGGGTGCATCCTGAATTATATAGCGTAATATAAATTTTATGAAGTGATGGGTGCACTTGGAATTATATAACACTCAAACTCATTGGGAAATGTGATTAATCCCATTAGTTAAAGTGGAATATGTGTGAAAATTATGCTATCATTGTTAACAACTATGTGTCTTAGTTGACCACTTATATATGATGTTTCATTTTTTTACATTTCCACATTCCATGACATTATCTAATTCTTCATTTTCGGATAATGATGATGATGTAATATTATGAAAAACCAAGTTATATTATTTTATTTTCACATATATCCATTTACTTTACTTTTATCTCACCTATTTTCTATGTATATACTTTGGTGACTATTTGTACTAAGGAGAATTCAAGGGCCTATAAGGATCTAGAGAAGAAGGAATTAAATAAAAGTTTATGTTTTATGTCTTTAATGTTATGTATGGTCCTAAATTACCCAATACACTAAAACATTGAATCATAGTTGGGTAATGATAATAAGTTTTTCATTGTTAAAATTATGTGATAGTAATGTAATAAAAAGGAGCGTGTCTATACGCCCCACTTCAAAAATCAGAAGTGCATTACGGTAGAAAAATATTTTGTTGAAGAACTTTTATTTCCTCATTATTTTTTTATGAATTTAGAATTGATCATCAGACACTTTAATTTCCCCTCAAAGGCTACCTCAGTCAGTCGACATCACTAAGAGGTCTGGACAGTGTCGATTCACTTGATCAGAGTCGTGGAAGTGGGATGGGGGACTCATAATGGGATGCTTGGGTGGAGGGTTCTAGAGATCCAAGTGGATAGGGGGAGGTGAGTAGCCCCATGGTGGTGTGTTGCGATGACCTTGATGTTCCACCATTATTGGTGGGAGAAGACAAGGATATGAAAGATTGGTGGGGTTGAGGGAGGATAGTGGCATGAGAGTGTATCATCTCCTAATTCACATGTTTTTTAAGAAAAAAAGAAAAATCATGGGATGGAAAGGAGTTATGAAGGGGGGAGGTAGAGATCCCATAGGTATGAATAGATCACCCCTAATGGTGTATGATGGTGAGGCGATATTTATAAGAAATTTCTAAGTAAACAAACCCCACATTGTAGGATTTTTATATATTCATTGTTTGGAGAAAATTATTTAAATACTCATATGATAAAAATGTTTTTTAAACTAACAAAGAATAGGTGTATTTTGAGTCATCAGTTGGAGTCGAAAAGTATTAATATACGTGATCCATTTCAAAAGGATAAAAATAAAAAGGCATTAAATCCCATCCCATCTTTGGGTTTTATTTTTTTAATATAATAATATTATTATAAATTCCTTGTAACCCTTTAAATTCACCGTTTATTTTATTTTAACACTATTATTGTGTTTAATGTCATACGAACATTCACTCTTTTTTAGTTTGTTTAGTGTTTGTTTCCCTCTTTTTTAATTTTTTTATGTACATTTTTTTATGCATATATATTGAAATAATATGGTAATATTACCAATATTATTAATAATTCAATTTTTTATATCACTAATTATATTATTAATTATTTTTAAATTAAATTTTAATTTACATTAATTGTTACATAAAAAATTATATTATTTAAATCATTATTGATATTTATTATTTTAATTATTATTAATATTTAATAATAAAATTAATATTTATTACTTATTTAAATACTAATAATTAATTATTATATTATAATCAATATTACCTCATATTAAAATTAATAATTGTATATTACTTAATTAGAATTATCTCCATTGATATTTTAATGTATAAATATTATGTTATTTTCCTTATAGTATGCTACATGTAAATTAGTTTACATTTATTATATTTATGATTTTTTTTAATTTTCAATTAATTTTTATATTTTGATTCGTATTTTAATGGTTTTTTTATTATATATATAATTTATAATTTATATGCTTTCAAAATCACCTACATGTAACAAAATAATATTTCAGGTAGGTGTCTTTGAAAGTCTATAAATTATAATGTTTAAATACAATATAAATGAAATTTCACAAACTCGCTAAAAATATACAAAATAATAGAAAATAAAAATTATTTAATAAAAAATTTAATGACATGTAATTTTAATTGCATAATATAATTCTTTTTTTACAATAAATTTATATTTATAAATTTTTTTGACATTCCTTTAAATATGAATTTTTTTATAATTTTATTCACTATTATAAATTTTATTTCAATTATTGTTATACTATAATGTATGTTAATATATTAAAAATGTATAATATTATGTTTTCAATTAATAATATTTGTGTCAAGTAGATTAAATATGGTTTATAATATTGAAAAAAATATTTTTATTTTCAAAAAATATTATATTATTAGGCTCTGTTTTATATTTTAATTATATTGTCTTTATTGTTTATATTTTATAAGATTTAAAGTTACCAACATGAAATTTAATATGTTTTCCATTGTTTTAAGTGGTGGAATTGGAAATCTTATGAAATGTAATTTGTAAGTAAAATATAATTGATAATTAAAAAACTGGCTAATCGTGTAAAAAATGGGCGAGCATAAAAAATCATTTATTTAATAGAAAGATAATAAATTTGAGGATATAATAAAATTTTGATTCAAATAATTTCAATCAATAAAAACATTTAATGAATGAGAAAAATAATAGTCTATCATGAGGCCATGTCTTACAATATGGAATGTGAATGGGATACCAATTTCGAGATCGTTGATCTCTATGAGGGGATGGAGTATGATGAGCCAGAGAGGGATCTTCCCCGGGTGCTTGAACTTTGAATGTTTGATTCTATTCCAATGACTCATCAGAAGGAGGTGTAAAATGAACATCATTATGGGAACCTTTTCTTTCTCCCACTGCGTATGTGGTAGGACCTAGTGTAATTTGTTGTAGGGGGAGAAGACTTGTTAAGGCTCGTTAATGAAAGGTGGAGGCATTATAAATTACACTTGATACAATATCAGATCAGATATACCTTGTAAAAATTATAGATATCCTAACAATATAAATGGATCCCATTACTCCTATTGCACAAACATAATTGGATGAGACTACACTACTAGAGGTGTGAACTCTATCTGTGGAATAGGGGAGGTCTCATGTATAGAATGATGTGTTCTATGTCATTATCATTAGGGATCCACAAAATAAGTAGCTTTTGAAGGAGGTTTCTGAGAATACACCCCTTATCCTTCTCTAGAAACATCCTATCCTTGAGGTGTGTGATCCCAGATACAATCATGTAGAACATGATATAATACAGTCATCTCTTCTACTACATCATGGTATATTGAGTGGATAAAAAACTCACCCTCCACTAGATCAGAAATAAAAATAATAAGATATAGTATAATATGATGTAAAGAGATTAAAATTAATTAAAAACATCATGAAACTAATGTAAATTTATTAACCTACTATATCCTGAATACCTATGCCATGTGGAGTATGATAAAATATATTCTTCTATAAATAAAAAGGATCATAATCGACTTTCGATGATAGAAATTATGACATCATACCAATGATGTCAATATGAAATGATACACATCTATACGAGTGGTCGAGATGCATAGCTTCTCATTAGCACTAGTCAATATCATGCATCCCCATCTGCAACATAGAATGAATAATTACTGAATGTTTGGTTGGAACTAGAATACACATGAATAATCCAATTCAATGATTGAATATGTCAACTGGAGCCACTTAGTAATATGAATGTTAATAAGAGGCACTAAAGTTGTGGAATCATAAAGACCATCTGTGTAGTATGTAGGAAAGTTTTCTAATAGATCCTAGTATAAAAGGCATGATATCCAAAAATACATATGAATTTTTTTAAAATATTCTATTACTAATTTGTAAAAATGATTATGTTGCGAAATAAATTTGTCAACAAAATAATATACATACTTACATTAGTGGGTAGTATACTATTTAACATGAGACATCATGTACAAAAATACAATATAGGATTTGTGATGAACTGGTGATCCTAGAACCACTAATAAAATAGAACATTGAAAGTGATAAATTATAAGAAATATATTATAATAACATAATTTATCATTAAAAACAATAAATATGTGTGATCATACCAGTATCCATTTGGAGAGTCTAACATCAAATCTATATAAATAACTTCACCTGTAACAATAGGGGTGAAGGGAGGTATTTACTCCCTTTCCCAAAACTTGATAAGGAAGGCATGCCCCGTGATATCCTCATGACCAGAAATACATATCATACATAATATTTTATATGTGTATGCCAAGAAAATAGATCCCCAGATGTATCTACCAGTATGATAAAAGTCTTCCAGTAGCTCAATATACATCATGTGGACATGTATACAAGAGTGATCAGTGAGAAGTGAAACTTCAATGAGCTTTATGATATATTAATGGGTTTGATGCATGATAGTATGATCTTCAAAGTTAGCGGGTAACAGTGGGAAGTGCATGTCCATCCAACAAAAAAATAGTGAGCCACCATCCATAACACCATATTTCCACACAATATTTAGCCAATGTAACTATTATACAATATCAGGTTAGTCTCCATGGTTGTTTCCTATATCAGCAATACCCAAGATAGGGGACCAAACATAATAGCCACATCTTTAAGGGTGATGGTTATCTCTCCCTTGGTAAAGTGGAATGTGTGTGTCTATGGTCTCCATATCTCATTGATGAATACAAGTAGGTGATGTTCAATGAATGTATAATCAGATAATTTAACTATATATAATCTAACATGGTTTAGGTATGGTATAATATTTGTTAATGGTGGAATGTGACGATAATGGTCCACCCTACACACCCTACTCGGTCAAACATCACATCTTGAGAGCACCTCACATGGAACATGCCTATAGCACTCAGTGAAAAGAGTAGTATCCTATATCTCTAAATATAAAAATGAAAAATATCATAAGATCTAAATATAAATAAAATTTTTTGGTTTTGATAATTTTTTGGCCCGTAGAAGGTAAGATATAACATGCGTATATCCTTTTCTTAAAATATTTCTTACCAAAATAAAATGCCTTGTATTAATTTTTATCATTGAATAATTATAATTATTTTATAATAATTTCTATCTATATAAACATCCTCTTGAAGATTATCATATTTCTTTATAGCAGTTTTGAATGGAGATTAGTTTTTACTAGATTCTTGTTAGAATAAATTCATCTTTTTAATGGGGGTTTACATTAAAATAGATCTGTATAGATATTGGTTATATCAGTTGAATCCACCATATAGATTGAGATATTCATTCACATTTTTTATTATAATTACTAATCTTACAAAAGGTTTGTTCAGAAGATTTAAAGAGAAAACGAATTACTTAAATTAAATCTAGTGAGAGTGTCCAACTAGGTGTGCATCAAGGTATGAATCATCTATATAGTGGGAGTAACTAATCGGGTGTGTAGTTAAGCCCCTTTGTCATGCTGTTAGAACACTTTTATTGTATTTTAATTCAATTTTAGTCCAAATTTAATCATTATCTAATCATTAATTAATACAAATATAATTCATAGCTAATCATTATTTAGTAATTAGTTAATAATTTATTAATTAATAGTTGCTAATTATTTAGATTAAAGTTAAATAATAAATATTGATTAATTAATTGTATGTTGTGAATTAAATAATCCAATATTAATAATTTCTTATTCCTCAGTTAATCAATTGTTCAAGAATATTTATTCATTCATTACTAAATAAAGAATAATTTCTTAATTAGTAGTTATTAAGTAGTTAGATAAAAGTGAATTAATAGTTAATCATTAACAAAATATTGTTTAGTAATTATTTCATCATTATTTATTTATAATTTTTCCATTCACTTATCATTCCTTAATCTTTGAATACTAATTAGTTAAAATGCCATACTATTTTTTGTAAAAATTGGTTAATCATTATTTCTTTATTACTTAACTAGTCATTAAAGAATATTCAATACAAAGATAACTATTCCTTAATCATTCATTTCTCACTATTTTATCATTCCTTAATTAAAAATTATTAATTAGTTTCTTTGAAGTTAATTATAAGTTTATTTCTATTTATTTATTATTTAAGATGTATTTTTATAGTTAATTAATAGTAAACCATTAAATAATTATTTTTTATCCATTTCTTCATCATTAATTAATCTTATATTAATCACTATATAATCATTGAATAAATAAAAATTATTAAGTAATTTCGTTATAGTAAGTTATGGGTTAAATAATAGTTCAGTATTATTTATTTATTCGTTTACCATTGGTAAATCATTAATTATTAATTATTTAATCTTTCAGTTGTCATTGTATAATCATTACATAATCATTTGTTAATAATTAGTTAATACTACATTAACTACTCCATAATCATTCATTAATTAATCATTAATAATTATATAAATAATAGTTATTATGTATTCAATTTTACATCAATTATTATATAATTATTATTTAATCCTAATTTAGGTAGTCACTTTATACTAAATTAAATGTTAATCAATAATTAATTGAAATTTCTATCATTACTTTGGAATTAATTAGTCCAATGTTAATCATTCCATAATCATTGATTAATCATTCTATAATCATTCAATAATCATTATTTTACCATTCATTAATCATTCTCTAATCATAAGTTAACCATTATGTAATCATTTATTTATCATTATTTTACCATTCCTTAATCATTCTATAATCATTTTCTACCCCTTATGTAATCATTTACTAAACATTAGATAATCCTAAATTAAGAATGAAATAGTAATTCATTAAAAAACATTAATAATTACTTAACTAATATATATTAAGATGTACCCATATATTTCATTATTATTTAATCATTAATAAATCATTGAATAATTATTAATTAATCATTTTAGTCATTATTTAATCATTCATTATTTATAGGTTAATTCATAATAAATAATTGCTTAAATATTAGATAATCCAAAGTTAACTCTGTCATATTGTAACATTAATCACTAGTTAATTATTACATAATTAATAGTTATTATGTACTTAATTTATATTTAGTTATTGGTAACACCCTAAAATTTTAAAATAAGAACATTATATTCGATATCGTATGTGACACACCACAAAAATATTAGAATAAAATTTAACCCCCAAAACATTATGATATGTTTATTTTTAAATAAATTCAATCTGTTCAATATATTTTATTTTACAAAACTCATATTTTATCTTTCATTAAATAGAACATTGTGTTTTTCTTGCATTACACACAAAAACATATTTGAATAAATCATTACATAAAATAAAAATATTATTATTTAATGTGATTGTTTTCACCTACCCATTAGAATGATGAACATTAATAGTATTAAATATCTTATGAAATTATATAGTTCAAATAATTTTGATACTTATGTATTTATTATTAATAGAATAAGAATCACCTAAAATGAAATGAAATGTTTTCTAATAAAACAATTTTTTTCTAATATATTGTTTAATTAAAATTTGGAAAAATAAATTGAAAATAATTTCTACTAATTTTAGATAATTAATTTTAAAAAATAAAATTCATGTTTGAAATTTAAAAACCTAAATATCTTATTGTTAATTTTTGAAATTTTTCTGATATGTTTTATTTTTTTGATGAATTGTGAAAAATACTAAATTTTAATTGAAAAAAACCTTTTGGTTTAAATTATTTATAATTTAAAATTTTATTTTGAGTTGTTTTTAATGTAGAATTAGACAAATTTTATATTAATTAATCTAATATAGCACTTTATAATAATTTTCATGTTGAATTTTGATATGATATCATTGTAAACTTTTAAACATTTTCTCTTCTAAAACTTGCACTCTCATCACACCTATGGGATTAATTTTAAATTAACATTTATCACTTATGTGAAGTTAATTTCAACACATGGATTTGATATTTTTATTTTGAATAATTTATAATTTTTAATAAGTCCAACTAACATTTTTACAAAACTAAATAATAATAATAGTAAAAATTATTTACAATGGTTAAGGTAAAATGGATTCACCAGGGGGTTAAAGTAAGAAGATAAAGGTTAAAAGGACATAAAAACTTATAAAAAACACACTGGGTGGACATAATTGTACATTAAATCCCCTATATTAATTAATCTTTCATTTTTTTGGCTTTTAAATGATAAAAAACTTATGTATGATTGAATCTATTGAAAACATTACAAGTGAGCCACTTCTCCAAATTAACTTTTTTATTTTCTAACACTTTTAAAAAACTGGCCTAATAACACAAATATTTGGTGATTGGAGTATCCTTCCCTAAATAGTTTCCAGATGGGAGAATTTACCTGGATGCTTGGATCATCCCAATTGTTCTCTTCATAGTGCCTTCCTAGATACTCCCAAGATGGCATGGATTCTGCTATCTAATATTCTCCATATTTAATCCTTTGATTAGTAAGCGCTCTTTCATATCAATCCATTCAAATTTCTCCCATGTAACTACCACTTGGATCAAGATTCCAATCATTTGATCAATGCCTCCCCCACCACTTTGATCCCCATAACATCCTACTTCATTTCATCGCTATAGTGCATGAGTAGGTCCAGTTGAGAATCAAAATCCACCTCCTCCAGGCTCTATAGGCTGACAGTTGAATATACCGCACATTTATTTCTAGGGAAAAGGGTATTCTCCCTTATAAGCATCAGTTTTTTAGGATTCAAATGCATCTATAGGTTTTGGTAATCTACCTTGGAGACTCCATCTGCATGAACATGGGACACTATGACATTTTCCTTCCAAACCTCCTTTTGTGTCTCTTTATAAATCTCGTGCTCCTTGAGATTACCCTCTTTCTTTACCGGCCGAGACTCCATCGGTTTTGGAAGATAAGAGTAATATTTATGCCCCTTAGATTTCATCTTCTTGTAATCAATACAACTCCCTGGATACATGTTTTACTTACTCTCTTTCTTCCTTATTTGGTTATGAAAACCTTTACCAACCCCTTCCAAACCAATATCATCTAAAGATTGGCCATCTCCATCAGTATCAGCCTCATAGTTATAGTTTTAATTTCCTAAAATCTCTCCCACATTACTAAGTCTTTTGAATATGTTGTTTATGTTTCGGTCGGAAAAAATCCTCCCTGAATTGGCTCCCTGACTCGTGACCAAAGGCATGCTTACCTCATGTGTTGGCTCCTCCCAATCATGTCCATTCTTGTTCTTTCCCTTTCAATAATAATCGATCCCCTTGTTAGATTTTTTTCCCTCACCAGGATGCACCACCATCATATACGAGCATGGTTTTAATCTATCCACACCCTTGGAGGGTGGTAAAATCTCTCTCATAGAGGCCCCAAATCATTATACTGATCCATCATCAATTTCGAAGGAGCCTCAACCACCACACTGGCCTGGGAACCCCCAAATAACAACATGTTTCTAGGGGGTCTCTCCAATTATCCCTATATTTTGTTAAAAATCTCTACTACACTAGGTAATAGAGGAGTTATCTTTTCTAGTTTTTGAAACGTTTCTTTAGCTAAACCCACATACACCTTAGCCTTGTCGGTCCCCTACCCAGAACCTTCACAACCATCTCCTAACCCCAAATTTCTAGCTTTCTAGGGTCTCGTGTCTTATGGAAAATATATTCCCATCTAAAGAGGAGAAATTTAGCACTGCCCCATGATCAAGTCATGCGGACCAAGTGAGAATAAGGTCATCTTCAGTGGAAAACTAAATTATGAATCTTATGGAGTCGAGGAGGCCGATAATAGCACACTCTTGCAAACCCTATTTTTAAAAAATTAAGCAATCTAAAGTATCCACTAACAGCCAAAACTTATTAAAACACACAATCATGGTTAGTTCCAGTAGGGAAGATGCCTTCATGAATTCTAATATTGAGATCAAAATATGTGGGATCCCCCAAAAGCTTTCGGGGACATTTGGATTGATGGATATATGTGGGATGCATAAAATACAGCCAGGGTAAGAAAAGGGAGTGAAAGGGTAAGCCTGGTCATCAAGAAAATATGGAAAGGGACCCTCCCCCTCTGAAGTGAGAGGGTCTGGAGTAGGGCTCATCGCCGCTTAGGGTATGGAAGAGCCGTCCAAGGGAATCCCTCTTCGATCCTAATTCTTGGCTTGACTCTTTCTAAGTGAGTCACTCACATTAATTATAAAAGCCCAAACCTCTTTTATCTTCTTCGCACTGTAAATTCACTTTAGTTTAGAAACTAAATGACCAAATGACATTCCAATTAACTCATATAATCCAAGAATCCTAATGTTGGTCATAAATTCATCCTAATAAATATTTTTGTACAAACCGAAGGAGGATACCCAAAGAAGATGTAACGGTCATCAACATGTGTTCTTATTATATTTATTCCTGAAACACATTCAATTAATATTATACCTTGATCATATAATAAAATAAGTCTATTATATTTATTGAAATTTATTAATAATAAGTTCTTTATCAACAAATACTTTCACTTAAATCATGTGGGATATGAATTCATCGTTCGTGCGAATGCCAAACTACCACCTCATGACAATATGTAATTTTTTTTCCTCAACCACATTTCATTGATAGGTATGATGATTTATATAATATATATATATATATTATATTTATAAATTAATTATACATTTTTAGTCATTATATAATATATACATTTTATATTACATTCTATAGAGGATATGATAGAGTCATTCGTGTATACAATGGTTGTCCAGGTGGTGTAGCGATGTGATTCATTTTTCAATAACTCATTACATGGAATGTGATAAGGATAAATTTAATGATTATATATGATATAAAATAAATAATTATTATATTCATAACATAATTATAATTCATAAAAGATAATATATCATTTTCTATCATAGATTTTCCTTAATATAAAGATGATAACCTCATTCTTGTAGATTTGGACTACAGCCTTTATAATGCGAAGTGACTCTATTTCCATCACCATGCCACATGGATGATATATATAAGTGAAAAATATGGTATATATTTTATTATAATCATTATTTAAAAATAATATATTATATACTTTCTTTCTATAATGATCATTGGAAAATGAAAATGTTATTAATGCATACGTACGTCCTATAGTCTCCATGATCATAAACTAGTTCATTTTTCAAAACCATATTTCATGATATGTTTTAAAAATAAAATTTATATAAAAGTGTGATAATAATCCCTTGAGTATTAATCTACATATGATGAATCTATGTAATATGTTCAAGAATTAGGTCTTTAATGAGAAAATGTACATAAGAAAACAAGCCAATTAACTCCCAGAACAATAAAAATAATTAACGAGCAAGTGATATGATCTTATAAAAGGAAATTATAAGATATTATAAATATTATTATGATTATTATATATGTTAATAACATTCTTAAAAACACTATACATAAGGTAAAAAATATCAATCAAAAAGAAGCGTGAGGTAAGGAATTGTTTCTCAATTTCTTTTAATTGAGAACATTTTCATGTTATGCACCAATTTGTTTTATATGGTGTATAAACATTTCAGAATAATTATAATTAATAATTTATAATTCATGGTATTTTATTATTAAATTTTAATTATTTCTTCCAACTGTATTTTGAATTAATATTACCAAGAGCTACGGGATATTATCTCAATTTCCCTTCATTGAGGCATATTGTAATTTTATGAACCTATTTATTTTATATGGTTTATATAATTACATTTAAAATGTAATATATATATATTAATTAAAAATACATGGTACTTTATGATTCAATTTAAATTATTTAATTTATGTGTATTTTACAAAAAAAATCACTAAGCGATAAATGTTATTTTTGAATATCACTTTTTTTGAGATTGTTAACTTTTTATTGAAAAAATCACTTTATAAATATCATTATTCATTGGATATTACATTTAATTGAAATAAACATATTCCTATATTAGGGATGTGATGTTTTCCTAAATCAAATATCATTTTTACATATGGTGTTTGCTTTGAATGTCATTTGATTTGTTCTGGAAATATTGACAAATATGAATCCAATACTCAATACAAATATTTGATGAGAAGTTGAATAATTCATGAATTGAATTAATTATTAAATATATGAGAAATTTTTAGACATTAATTTATGGGTGGAGATCAAACTATATAGATCCCCTAAAATCATCAACATGTCTCATGAGAAAATTAAATTTTCCAAATTAAATGGGTTTCAACACATAGTTTTAAACAGTCTTGAGGATAACTTATGACAGTAGAGGTTTTTATATTTGTGAGAAACAATGTCCAATAATTAATAATTTCCATAATTGATAATTATATAATTATTATTACCCATGATTTTTTCAATGTGATATTATCTCTATATGCATGCGATTAGTAGTTACTGATTAAGTGGCTTGTGTTTCTAGTTATTTACCTTACCCTATTGATTATTCCATATCTTCTAATGATATTTTATGTTATATAAATAACATTTATATTCATTTCTTTATCTTTCCATATTTATTATTATTTATTAATTCATGGTAGCTTAAACTATACATAACCCTTATAGTGAATTTAATCTCTCTTATATTTTGTTTCCATTATCAGGAACCTATGAAGTTTACTATGTTCGATATCAAAGGATACGATAAGGGGAATAATATTATCCTAAAAATTATTTTTGTATTTTTATTTTCAAATATAACGAATAAACCTTGTATATATCTAGTTTACCCAGACTGCTGAACAATTTGGTCTTTCACAATGTGATTCCTTTTATTCCAATATCATAAAGTACGCATCAACTCTAGGCTACTGGGGTTAGGGTGGATACAGTTACAATCAAATGAATTTTAGTAGAAATTTTTAGAAAGAGATATATGTAAAAATAGATCATGTATTTTGACCATATAATATATATTAAATAAATTTACATATGAACAAAATAATTTTTTAAGGAAGATATTATGTTATTTTGCAGTAATACATCCATATCTAGATTCTATAAGTTGATGTGGTTCTGGAATAGAGGTACTTTAGCGTAACAGCTATGAAATATGTGCATTATTCATGACCTGGTCATTATTAGGTGCATGAGAATTGGCTTTACTATACATTTTTTTTATAATATTTGGGGATACGCTTAGGATAATTCAAATTTTATTTACCAACCATTATGAAGGAATTTGAAAATAGAGATATCTCCAAAGAAACCATTTTTATGATTATGATATTAGATATGTTTTTTTTCAATTTAAGTTAATTATTTCACTTATTTTAGGATAATACATTATGATTCATAATGATATGATCTAATCAGTTATATTTCAACATTTAGAAATTACACATAGAACAATTAATGAGAACTGAATCAATACTCATAATCCAAAGAGTAAAAAATGATCGTTTATTTTATGGAATTAAGATAATATTTTTAGGGGAACCAGTATACCAAAAATTCCCATCATATGAGTACATTGTATCATGTATGACAAGATAGAGAATGAATTACCAAAGTATTACGGATTCAATGTAAATAATGTGAAGAAGATAATGACTAAGAAAAGGATAGATAAAGGGAGGAAGGGAAAGGAGTATTTCCCAACATGTTGTTATTGTGGTAAAAAACACACTCATGAATACTTAAAAGGAATGTGATTTTTCAATATGTTTGGAGAGAAAGGCCACCATTATTGAAATTGAGTGTGTAAGAAAATTGTTTCCGATGTAAAATGATTGAACTATAAATAGATGGGAAACTAAAAAAAGAAATGACTCAAGTTTAAAAGAAATATACATCAAGGGAAGATAATGTATTAGGGTTAACCTTATGTTATTACCGCAGACTAAGAGGAATGATCAATTTCCTTGTGTTTGGATTCAATAATTATGATATTTTATTATTTTATCAATCATGTGTTCGTTATATGAATTGTTAATTATATCATGATTGTACCTCTGTGTTTTTTCATTATAGATTTGAAAGTGTATGATGAATGATACTGATGTACAAGGAAAATGATTTACTGGAATGATAAAAATCCTTTAAAACACAAGATGTAGGAGTCTAATATGTTTCTAATGTAGAGAAAATGTTGTTACTACAAAGTGATAATTAACATGGATATGATAAATTGGTTAGTTCTAACTACCATGAAATTTATTGATGATTTGTGGACAACGTATTTCATTATATCATTAATGGTGTTTACAACATAGTTGGATTTTGGGAATATATATTATAATTTGTGTTGTACATAAGGAATAAGTAATAATGTTTGATTTCAATATGTTTTTATGTTCATTCAGTCTATAACCATGTTTCAAAATAATACATGATGATGGAATTCACATTGGTATGTGATGGTTAATAGATACTTAATATTGTTTGGGGGATTAATGGTACGTTCAATTTCAAAATTAAGTGACCTTTTTTCTAATGTTTTGGGACAATATCTTTTGTAGGGGTCATAATGTTAACCATTTAATAAATGGTTTAATATAAATATTTAATTATGTTTTAGGGATTAATGTATCACCTTTCCAGATATATATTTATTCATATGGGATATATTTTTCTAACAATATTGGTTATGAAAATTAATTGAAGAAAAAATGAAATATTTTCTACTCTTTTATGGACCTTACAATCCATTAAAATTGAATTTAAGTGCATTAGGAATAAAAAAATTAATTGTTAGGTGATCATTTCTCAAAGTATGTGATGACTTTGAAATTAATAAAATAAAAACTAGGGGATAAAATTTTACATATGAAAAATAAATGCATCATTTAAGTATATTTACTTCAATTCATAGATTGTATAATATTCCCTTAACATTAGGAAAATAATCTCGAAAAAAAATTAATCATATTCCATTAATATCTGATGAATCCAGTTGTATTTTAAATCATCATGGACCTATGGTTTTGATGCCCTTATCACTCAATTCATCATTCACTTTCATAAATCAATGATCTCAATCACTACCTATAATTATTAAATCATTTATTTTATGTCCATATATTAACTTTCCACTAATTTAAACATTTTTAGAAACCTATTTATATATTATTCCATATGACCACTATACTTCATTATCTATCGTATTAAGAGTATATTTTTTTTAAACTTTTCAATATTTGGGATATTTTACCACTATGGTATTTCCAAATATCAAACTTTTGATTATTGTGTTCATTATTATATAGTTACAAAACAATTTATATAATGTTTAGAGAATGTAAAACTAATTATTTTAAAATAAGAAAATTGTATTGGATACTATATATGACACACATCACCAAGTTTAGAAGAAAATATAACACCCAGAGACTTTAGGATAAATATATTATTAAATATATTCAATCTATTAAATATCATTTTAAACAAAATACTATGTTTAGATATAATTATATGCAATACTGAGTGTATCTTCCATTACAAGCAACACCGAGTTTTAATGGAACGTGATGAATTATTCAAATTTTTTTACTAAACATGATACTTATCACTTATCCTTTAGAATGGTACAGCTAAATAAGAATAAAACATTTAAGTAAATATATATTTTAAATACGTTTTTTATCATCTTATTTATTAGTAATAAAATAATAATCATTTAAGAAATGAAATGTTTTGTGAGGAACTATATTTTTTAAAAGAAGGCTTATTCATGCTTTTTAAATATAACATAAAATAAATTTTTACCATTTTTAGAAAAATAATATTAAAAAAATAAAATTCTTATATATAATTTTTTTACCAAAATCATTTTAGGATTATTCTTTAGTATTTTGTTTGAAAAGATTAATTTTCAGGATAAATAGTGAAAAATATTGAATTTTAATTGAATGCTTGTTTTAGTTCAATTTATTTATAATGTTAAATGATATTTTTTATAGGTATTAATATAAAATTTTAGAAATATTAATTCATTTAATCTAATTTATTTCATTGGAAAAAATTTCATACAAAATTTTGATATAAAATCATTATAAAATTTGAAACATTTTCTTTTTAAAATCACAGAATCTCATCACGTCGAAAAGATTATTTTTAAATTAAAATTTATCATTATGAAATTTTTATTTTTAAAATGGATTCTATATTTTAAATAATCTTCATTTATTATTTATAATACGTTCTTGTAAAATTTTGACCAAAAAAATATTAAAAGCCGTAAATATTATTTACTATGGTAAAGATAAAAGAAGATTTACATGGGGGTTAAAAAATAAGATAAGGTTAGAAAATCACTTTCCAACTTTTCAAATACCCATTATATGGTAATAATTATATCGTATCTCTTGCAGTTTATATAAGGAAAAAAATTTAGGCTTTTTACATGACAAAAACATGGGTATGATTGAATATGTTCAGAAAAATTCATGTGTTCCACTCGCCGCACTTATAAAAGAACACCACTATAATATCTTCTTCACATGTTAAAACATATTATTATGACCATTAACATCAAAAATAACTTATAAAATTCCATCCTCTCATATTATAATCCTTATATAGATCAAATATACAACATAGGAAGTCTTTTGATGTAAATATAGGGAGGATACCCAAAGAAGTAACATTTTTAAATGAGAATATTTATTTCCTTTATTCATCCAAGTCCATAAATCATAATTAAACCATGATGATATAATAACCTCCAAATGTTACATATACTAAGTTATTTTTATAATAATTTAATTGCCTAAAAATACCTCCAAATCCATCAAATAGGCTATAAAATCATCGTTCCTTTATATAATGAACTACAACATCATGAATTGATGTTATCCATTTTTTCAATTAAAACCTTTCAATGTTGGGTATTATTATCTATATTATATATATATATATGATATTTAAAACATATTTATACCTATTTATCTTTTATATAATATATATACCATTAAAATTATATCCCATAGTGGACATGATAATATCCATTATTTATACGACAAACTATCGCCTCGCAAAGAGATGTGATCCGTTTCACAATAAATCATTAAATAGAAGTTGATAAGTATAACATTAATGAAAATATGTTATATAAATTAAATAATTATTATAATAATGAAATATTTATCATTCTGAAAATACAACATATAATTTTATTTATTACATTTTTACTCACTTAATGATAATAATATCATTTGTGTAGGTTTGTAATGTTGCATTCACAAAGTGATGTGACTCTCTTTACATCACCTCAACACATGGGTGATAAATATAAGTATATAATATGGTATATATGATACAATAAGATTTCTAGAAAGATAATATATTACTTACCTTCTTTCTATAATGATCATTGGAAATGGAAACGTTAGTCCAGTGTATGTACGAACTACCATGTCCTTGATCATAGCATATATCATTTTTCATAACCATATTTAATTATTAGTTTTAAAAGTAAATTATATGTAAAAATATGATGATTATTTCTTTAATACTATTCTTGATATGAAAAAACTCTATATTATGGGAATGAACTAAATCATTAATTAGAAAACATGCATAAGAAAACAAGGCAATTAACACAAGAAATAATTAATATAATTAATGAATATGTTATAAGTTTTTATGAAAGGATAATATATTACATTATAAATAATAATATAGTTCTAGTTTAACTAAATAAATTTTTTTAAAAACTATCAAAGATCTTAAATAACAATCAATCTAAAAAACATTGAGGTGAAGGATTTTGTCTCAATTTCATTTTATTAAGGCACGTTTTTTTGTTCCGAACCAATTTCATTTATATTTTTTTTATAAAATTCCCATTTCACTTATAATATCCTTACTTCATACTTATATGTATCTTATGTTTCAATTGGAATTATTGTATCCAAGTGGATTTGGATAGAATATTACAAAGTGGTAAGGGACTTCATCTAATTTTCCCTACATTTAGCATATTGTAATGTTATGCACCTAATTTACTTTATACAATGTACATATTTACTTTTGAAATTTAATATTATTAATCATTAATAATTCATTGTAACTTATGTTTCATTTTAAATTATTTTATACAAGGGTATTTTACTTAAAAATTAACAAGTGGTAAAAGTTATTGAGTCATATCACATTATTTTTGTGATTATTATATTTTTATTGAAACAATAACTTTATTATTATAATTTTTCATTTCAAATTACATTAATTTAAATATACATATAAATTTATGATTAATATGATTATTTACTAAACTGAATGCCATTTTTATATATGGTGTTTTTTTTGAATGTTCATGGACTTACTAGGGAGATATTGATAAATTTATATCATTTACTAAATATGGATATTTTTTTATAATACCTACAATTCATGAATAAAATATATGATTAAATATATGAGGAATTATTTAGACATGTAGTTATAAGAGGTAGATAGACATTATAAAACCTCTCTATGTAGTGACAGGTCTTCTGAGATAAATAAGTTGGCCAAAATAAATTGGTTTCTACCATTAGTTTTAAATTTTCTTGACGATAGATGTTGATAGTATATGTTATCATGTTCCCAATAAATTCAAACCAACAGTTAATAATTTATTTCATGTATAATTCAATTATTATTATTATTTTGCATGATATTTTCTCTATAATATTATCTTTGAATTCATTTAATTATCAATTATTGAATAACTAGCATGTGTTTTCAATCATTTACATTACTATTTTTATAATAAATTATCTCATAATGATAATCATGATATTAAAATTGAATTTGGGTTCAGTTATTCACTTTACCATAATGATTATTCTTTATTTATCCAAGATAGATTCTATTTTACCCAAGCCTCACCAAGAATTTCCTATCACCCTTATTTTTTATCATTTCATAGGAAAACATTAACTATACTACATTTTATGTAAATGTGTATGATAAGGTAATAATTTTACTCTAAAAAAATTATTATGTAATTGATGGTTCCAGATATAATAATTGAATCAAGTATATATCTCGTTTACCAATACTACTAAACTATAGGTCCTTTGGGATGTGATTCATTGTATCTTATTCCAATATAATAAAGTAGTATACAGCTCTAGGATACTAGGTTAGGGTTCATAAATTATATATTAATTAATAGTTCATAATTATATAATTATTAGTTAGCCAATAGTTAATTATTAATTAATCATTTTTTTCACAATTTAGTCCAAAGTCAATGCTAGATTATTCATTTTCTAATTTTTCATTATTACTATTTTGTTATTTTTAATTTATATGTTAATTAACACTTAATCATAACTAGAACATTATTTAATCATTTATTATTTAATAGTTAATTATTAGTGAATCATTATTTCATTAATATTAATTCATCTTCTAGTTTATAATCATCAATATATTGCTTATATTAATTAATTTTTTTTTACCAAGATGAAATTACTAAATAATAATATTTTAATTAATAATATTAACTATTATTAAGAAATTATATCTACCTAAGTAAAAAACTACATAAATAACATATATATAAACAAATAAAAACTAAAATTCTAAATAAATAATTATTTTTAAAATATATAAATAAAAATTCGTGTATATGATGGTTTAAAAATTACACAATATAAATTCGAAACTCATTTTAGGACTTAAAAACATTGTACCCAAGGGACCAAACACCAGGATTATTTTACAGGGGGATAGACTAAAATAGATATTGGTGGGATTAATTTTGTTTTGTTAAGGGGGAGAGGAGGTTGGATATTTATAGTGGGTTGGTGAAATGGTTTTATTGGTAAAAACCATTTTGGTATTAATTTAGGGGAATGACATTAAAGCGAAAAACACATTTCTCTTAAATTGGGGTGAAATTGATTTTGTGTCGTGATGACTTTTTACTTATTTTCCATGTAATATATTTAGATCAATGAAAGGAAAATATGGAATTGACCTCAATTCCTTTCAACTTAATCTGAAATGCGGCAAGGATGATGATTGCATTCTGTATTACTTTTAAAAATATTTTTTGAAATAGGTTTAATTTACCATTTTTTAAATAATGTATATTAAAAAAAGACCTGAATTATCTCATATAGTGAACAAGGTTTTATAATTTATTATTATTATATATTTTTTTAAATACAATGATAATATGTGAGGATTATTCTGATGGGTGATTGTAGTAGTATTTTTTAAATTTTGGTTTTCAATAATAACAAAATATGTGCTTCCTTCTATACACCACCTGCATATTTTGTATGTAACATACTAAAAAATGTGAAATACTCTATAATATTTAATACTAAAACATTATATACGATGATAGTATCAAATACTAATTTTCTATTGTTATATACAATATATTTCATGAAAAACAATTGCAAATTATTTCATATCTAATGAACTATTTTGTTCATAAACCTGAATCGTAAGTTTGATCTTATTTTAAATTTTAAAACGAAAAAAACATTGATTATAAATATGAATAAGTTATTATCTAATGTAAGTATTCATTTATAAATAAAAAATGTTAATACAATTATTTCCTTCTCCCAAGAAACTTTTGATTATTAAAAAGAGAATGAATAGTCCAATAGTAATATCAAAATGGTCATGAAATTTGAAAAAATGTGCTTGATCATCTATTTTATCTTAAATCTAATTTCTAGGTTGGGTTGAGTGTGAACAAATACAAAAAAAATATAGATAAACAATTTATTGGGGACAAAGTTATACATACACCTTCAAGAAATAACCTATATCAATGGATATACACTTTAATTCAATTACGTTTTTGAATTCAAATGGTGTTCATGGTTACAATGATTCTAATTACAAATAAAAGAAGTAAGTAATAAATGATGATGAATGGAGAAATAAAAATTAAAACAAAAACCAAAAAATTAATCAATAAACATATTTTGAAACAAAAACATGATTATATAAAAAAAATGAACACATGATTTAATAGGTTTTTGTCCCATTAGGACCAACATTCCCAACAAGAACACTACAAACACACACACACATTTTATTCATCTCAAAAAAACATGATATAGTACATAAAGATAAAAAACTAATAATAATATATAAAATCATTATCTTTAAACATGAAGAAGAAAAGGATTGAGAAATCATACAAAGCAAGAGACAACAACTCTCTGATAATCTAGATCTCTTTACACTCTTCGATGAGATCTTCTAGACACCAAGAGGATCTTTTTAGGGAACTACATATTTAATAGAGGGGTAAAAATTATTTTTAAACCTATATATTGAGGAACAAGGCCAAAAATATTCACTGTGTAGGGACATAGTCTGAAAACTACACCAAAAAATGCTTATGATAGGATATCGAGGAGAGCAACATAATAAGAGAATTGACCTCAAGAAGCAAAAATTACAGAAGGATCAAGGGTTTACTACAAAAAAATTAGGGACAAAGAGGAAAATAGGTATATTTTATTCCTATCCATGTGGTTTTAGTGTGGAGGTGATCATTTCCACAAATATGGTGAAGATAAAGATGTGACACTAGTAAATTAGGGCACGAAACACCAAGAGATTCGATATAAATGTTGAACAACAATGATAATGAGGTACACAAGGGATTCCACAAATCAAAATGGTGGTGCACAAAATATTTTTAGGAGTTTGAATACAAGGATCACAAATTTGGCATTGGTGAGGCATGATGGGGAAAGGAGAATAGAAGAGTGACCCAAAAAATAGGGCTTCATGCAGCCCAACCACTCACCATGGAAAACATGATATTTGAGCATAATATAAATAAGATAATATTTAAAAGTATACATGCATACATAATAATATTAATAAATGGTATAATAAAATAATATGAAATTTCAATATTAATGAACATAATTTCATTAAAATCACCATTTTCATTTGAAATTGGAGATGTTATTGCACCCACTATCATTTAATGGGAACAAAATTCATCACATCTAAAAAATATTTAAATTTTTAATAATAGAATATTTTTAGTCAAAAAATTAGATGGGTTTGGTAAATACATTGAACATAGTAGATCATACACAATGGACACCTTATTACATTGGCATAACATACATGGAATCAAATCCCAAAGGACCGTATAGTTTAGTAGTCTTAATAAACTAGATATATACAAGATTCCAATATTAAATTTTAAGTACTATATTATGACCTAATTATTTTTCTTGTAATATAATTATTCCTTCTTGTATTTCCTTTCATTCAATTCTTTTTATACTTCAAAGATTTCTAGGAATGGAAAAAATAAGGGTGAGGTCAAATTCTCATTATGGGTTAAGTACAAAAGAATCTATCAGGAACCAATAAGATTAATCAACATAGAATTGTAAATAACTAAAACACATGACATTTATATAATTTTAGTTGCATTATTAGATATTTAATTATCAATATGGAAAGGAATATAACTAAACATTCATGGAATTTAATCATTAACATTACTATTATGTATAGGTATGGAATAGTCAATATGGAAAGTTAAATAACTAAACACACATGCCTTTTAATTGATAAACTATGAATGAAAAATAATCCAAAGATATTATCATTTCAAAAATATCATGGATAATAATAACTGAATTCTAATTGAATGAAATTATTAATTATTGGATGTTAAAATCGTAGGAATCCTGAAACGTTTATGGCTAAGACCTTTCAGAAGACAGTCTAAAAAATGATGTGTAGGTATACACGAAAAACCAATTTAACAAAGTTTATCCAGCTGATATATCTCATTAGACTTTTGATACAACTAGGGGATATTTATAACTAGACCAACCCATATCTGCATGTAAAAATAATTCCTAAAAAAATGAATAATCAACTCAAATCATGAGGAATATTTCTTACAAAGATATCCATATTTATTAAAGAATATTGATTTATCAATATTTCCCATATTGATAAAATAAATTTCGATGTAAAATCCTATATGTAGAAATGATATATTTTTTAGGTAATAATAATATAAATGGTAAAAAAATATGGATATTTAAGGGAAATTTAATTTCCCATGATCATTGGAATGTTAAGACTTTATGGAAAAGTTAATGAATAAAAAAATGAATCATGTAAGTGAATTTCAACACTATCATTGATCAAAAGAATCATTAACCATCAAAATGAATAATAATTATGGTATTAATATAAGATATCCCATGTATATTATATTTAAGATAAAGGGATTTTTATCATTTATGTATAAAAATACCACAAAAATATCATCAAAATAGTCATGAGGAAAATACCGTTTCCACTTCGAAAATAACCGTTTCTAAAAACATAAAATTTCAAAAATACAAGGGGAAAATTTTATTTTAAAATTAAACCATTTAAAAATGAAAATTATGATTCAAGGAAATGAAAGTACTTGAAGGTTGGAAATTATTTATATTCCATAAAAGTTAAAATAAGATTCATTTCACACTATTGTATGATGGTAAAACCACATCTCTCTTGGAAAGAGGAAAGAATCTTTATTTCAATATATTTTCCAAAAAGTGAAACATGGATCAAAATATCTTTAATAAGTTTTTTATAGTGTGTTAAAATTTTATTAAAACATTTTTAGAATCATTTATACGTATGAAACATATTTTTTATCAAAGATGGGAAAGATGTCAAATTTTATTGAAAACATTTTCACAATAATTTTATGTAGAAATGGCTGAAAATATAGTGATATTACTTGAAAAAATAATAAATAACCAGAAGAGAATATAATTAAATGGTTGTGTTAGACAATGATAAAATAATTTCGTTCAACACATATTGAAGCATAAATAATGCCTACAAAAATGATATTCTAAAATAAACCCATACAATGGTTATAACATTGAACTAAAATTAACCAAATAATAAATTATATATACCAAAGTTAAATAAATTGAAAACAATTTTAAATAAAAAAATTGATATTAATAAGTCACTACACGCACAATCATGGATTGTTAAATGCAATTATGAAGTATTATGACCCATTAAAAATAATTTAAGTTATGAAATTCCTTACCACATCATAATTTTTATGTTAAAATCCCTTTGGATGAAATAAATCAAATTTAAACTTAAATTACAATGAATTTTTAAGGAATAATCCAATTTTATGTTTAATAGAATGTATACGCACCATATAAAATAAAATAGGTGCATGAAATTACAATATCCATCAATGGATGGAAATTAATATTAAGTACACTTTCTGACACATCCATTAAGATGAACACAAAAATACATATTTTATGGTGGTTTTAACCATGTTATTAAATTCTTACATAACCATGAAAATATTTAAAATATCATATATGATCCTTTAAACACATCCTAACACCATTTCATTAATAAAATTTAATTATTAATTTTTATGGGTATTACCTTCCTTATTTTCTTATTCATGTTTTAAAATGAAAATTCCATATCAAAAACATATTATATAGTTCCATAATCTACTAAGTGATATTAATGTTCTAGCTATACTTTTTTTCATTTGATACATTTTTATAATCATTATTATTCTCTTACTTATATAATGGACTACATCAATTCATAGAGATGGTATGTCATACTTATGCATGAGTGATGTTATCATTTTCATAAGAAGTGAATGGGTAATGACGTATGAAAATAACCCTCCCCATAAAGATACATCAATTAGGGGATAAATATGGTGCCTACTCAAGTCATTCCTCTATTAGGCCCCAATTTGGAGACTAGCACCGATATTAAAATGAACCTAAATATGATATCCCTAACCCTCTAACAGAATCATTCATAAGAGAGGGATAACAAAGAAACACAAAAATAAAATAATCATGAATATATATATATATATATAATGTTAAAACATGAAATCTAATACATTACAATAACAACTGAATGGAAAATTACAATTAAAAAAAGGTAAAGATGGCAGTGACCATGAAGCCAGAACAGCTCATGAAAAAATCATGATCTTGAAATATCCAGCCTTATATCCATTATAATTAAGATTAACTCAAAAACAATTTATATATAAGTTTGGTAAGAATAATATTATACTAATAAGGATACTCACTAGATAATCTCATAAAAAAGGTAAATAAATAATGGTAAATCATAATAAAAAATAGTAAAACTAACTCGTTTCCTAAATAGTTATAATATGTTTCCAACATCACCATAGCTAACAATCACAAAGTATCGAATAAAAGAGATCATAAAATATAATAATGAAACAACAAGGTTTCCCTTCTCCTACTTCGCTGCTAGTTTTCCTCTCCTCCCCAACGTCGCACATCTAGATCCATCTCTATCGAAATGTAAGAAATCCCAAAGACATATGGGAAAGGCATCACAACATGCACCTCAAGCATCATATAACCACATAATCTTATATACATATATTTTAACCATTTAGTTTATTTGAGCCACAATATCCCACATTATGTATATAAAATATCAATTATTATACCTTCATCCATTACAACTCATACCCTGAGTTTGTACCTCAATCCCTCATAACCTATACACATCATACATATAATAATTCTTCAAATACAATATCTACTAAAATATGAGTGTGAAATAACAATAAAATAATCCCATAGAACTACACACATATTTGGGAAAAATAACCATTATTCATACTAGAATAAGTCACTACTATGAGAAGAGAGCAGGGATAATGGGGGTATCCAACCATCCATCCTCCCACAAGGATGTTGGGGGAAACAACCTCCCAGAGTCCACTGGGTGTCAGTCGCCCTAAAAACATTGATGGGGTAGAATATGAAATAATATAATATAAATTTTATAATATATCTCATAAGGACACTATGATCATAATATCATTTTAGAATCAACTATAGCTAGCATCGCACAGACTACGATCTACCATGACTAAGACAAGATATCATATAAAAAAAGTGTTAAAAATGGATACATTAATTACCTGTTTACTTTTTATCAGTTCATACTGTTAACTAATTCATTATCAATTAATTAACCATTAAAATTATTCCAAATTACATTACCTTACATTAATTTCCATCAGAGTAAGTTTCATTCCCTTCAATCATAATAAAAAATGAGGACTCGTTTTAACCAAAAATAACATATTTTAAAATTTTATTTTCATAATCACCCAATCCCATGGGTTGGAATTTATTTATTGATTGTTATAATAATTCAATAATCTTGGTAATCTATAAAAACCATCATAATCTACCAAAAATTGGATATATGAAACCAAGATCTCCCAGCTACCTCAAATATTGTGGAAAAGAGTACAGATAAATAATAAACTCGACCATCAAACATTAAAAAGATTCATATGTGTACATCATATCTCTCAATATCACATCAACATGTATTCCTACCTTCAACACATTCCACCATATCCAGTTCTATCCCTAACATCCCCATAAATATACCAATGCATATCTCTATCACAAGAGTCAACTAATATTGTATCATTCAGGCCTCTTCACCCCTTGTCATGTCAATCATACCAGCTCATCCATCATAGGATAATATCACCTTCAGGACTCCCCACACCATAACAGATTATCCATCCCATTATTAGCCATACCAGGGTTATATCACAGTGCTTGTATCCATATCACATCACAAGGTAGAAATAAATGAATAATAAATAATAACTAACATGTAAATTTAGGCCCTAAATCAAGGCATAAATCCTTTACACAACCAATATCGCATGGATCCAAACTTAAGGAATATGGCCTTCATAATGAAGTGGAAAACTCGGGACCTAACAATTAGATTTATTAATAAACCCTTTTCATCCCTTCTTGAATTAACCAATTCATTATTAATAGTTTTCAACTATGGGAAACCTACAATATCAAGCCATAACAAGATACTAAATTAATTAATCAGTTAATTTAAACATTCTTACAAGAATCAAAAAATTATTTAAATATTTCCTTTTAATTATATTCTAAAATAATTATTAATATTTACATTATATTTCAATTCCATTAATAATATGAAATATCCCATTAACAATAAAACATGTGACTTCATCAATCTAAAAACTATAAAATTGCATCATCCACCATATTTCAAACATTCCTATTCATTAATTAGTATTAAGAAAAAAATATTATCAATTAATTCTTGCTTCATGATATTTAGATATTTCAACATAGCTACTACATGGATAAGAACATGAAATTAAATCATTCAATGTAGATATTAAAATATAAAGAAAATGGTGGGAAAACTGCTATCAAGAAACAACATCATCAACATGAGTTCACAAACAGCTTCTTTAATACATTTCAATATTAGTTGGTTAATTTATTTTCCATACAATGGGGTAAAGAATGATCAATTTCGGATTGTATTTAAATAAATAAGATGAAAAAAATCCCCTACCTCAAAGGCATTAACTCTCTTTACATGAGAAAAGTCAAACATTCTGGATCCTAATCACCCATCCACCAAACAATATACATCCATACAAAGATTATGAATTACAAAATCTCAAAAAAAACAATAAATCTAAATTATTATCATGGGAGATGACTATTAATTCATGGAATGAAGAGATATGAGGAAAATGATATTGAATGAGTAGAAACTATATGAACGAAGGTAGAACTCACATTGCCTCACCATGGATCGAATATAGAATCCCATGGATTGATCCATGTTGATGGGATCTAAAAATGATGAAGAGAGGGATCAGATGGCCAATGAAAATAAAGGGTAGATATAAGGTTTGTGAAACACCTAAGCCATTGTTCCTTTTATTAATTCATAGCATAGGAGATTTAATTTGTTTTAAACCCTTAAATTTCATGTACATTTAGTGTTCATATCTCACTATAAAATTCACCACCTAAAAGAATTTAATACCAATTAAATACATGTTGTGAATCAACCATTTAACCATCCTTAAAAAACCATGAACATTGAATAGATGATGTGAAACACTCACACTTTGTGTATTCTCCTAGATTCCACCTTTAAGTAGCCATGCCCCTCCGGACCAATACTAAACCTCTTCTATAAAACCCAAGCCTCATGAAAATAGGGTAAGTGTTGGAATACATGGATCCATACCCTTAAATTATATTACTCTATAAAAATTATCATCTATTAGAATCCAAAACCAAATACGAAGAAAAAAAAAGTGGTCATCTGAGCTGCCACCCTTTGAGATACCTCACGAAGGTCTCACTATCCTAAGATCTCAACAACCTCACAAAGAGGAAGACAGTTATAAAACCATCCAAAAATAACAACTAGTTTATAAACAATTTCCCAGGGGATACACCTCTCAAACAATAATCAATCCATAATAAGAAACAAGAGGAATCCATATCATAAAACAAAATGGTCCCCAACCAATAGAGAACAATCATACAAGAGAAAAAATAAACAAAGAATTCTTGGGGTACTAAGAGAACACATACAACTCATGTTTCTAGGTACTCTGCTCTACACCAAATTTCCACCACCATACATGAATAATTGGAATAACATGTTTGTGTAACACCTTCTCTATATAGTCTTGGATCTCAATAGGACACTCTTCAAACGTAAAATCATTGTAAACATCAATATCACCCAAATAAATTACATGAGGGTCATCATGATGATAAGGAAAGAGCTGAGACACATGAAAAAATCATGTATCTAGATCATCTATGGGGGAAGTGCTATCTGTTACGGCATTCTCCAATATAAGTCCCCACATAAAAATGCCCAACATGCCAGGGAAAGGGCTTACTCCCATGACCAAACCTTCAATTACCATGATGAGGAACCACCTTTAGAAAAACATTATATCAAACTTCAAACTATAGAGGTATCTTCCTATAATCAACATAGCATTTGTGATGAAATTTTTATGCCTTCATCCTCTCACAAATTACATGAACCATCACTATCATATAACATACCACTTCCATTCTAGGAATTGATGATTCATGACTCAATCCACACAAAATGGGGAATGGAAAGGTAAGGTGTAAAAATTTATAAATGGATCCATGCCTATGGAGGAGTGGAAAATATTATTATAATAAAACATGAACAATGGAAGGTACATCATCTATAAACCTCAAAAATCCTTGACATAAGAGTGTAATATTTCTTCATGAGTCTGTATAGTCTTCTCTATCTGACCATCCATCAATGGATGAAGATTAGTACAAATTAAAAAGTGAGAACCATAATACTGAAAGATAATTTTCTTATCTCAGAAGGTAAAATGAGGATCATAATCAAATATTTTTATCCTTGAGACTATGTTGATCCACACAAACTTACATATACCACATTGAAAAAACTTCTACTGATCTCCACTCCCATATCATTATTAAGTGGGATGATTTTGTCAAAAAATATATTATAACCCATATATCCACATTGCCTCCATTATCTTAAGGTAAATTGGTAATTAAGTCCATAAATATGTCCTCCCACTTCTTCTAGGAATCATATAACGGTTGGAGAAAACCTCCTGGAGCACGGTTTTCATACATCTACTTCATGAAGTCCAAACATCGAGAAACAACCTTTTATACTATAAAATTCATAAAAGGCTTCAAAAAATGACATCTTAAGGATCAGTACATCTTGGTCCTATAATAATTTTATTATAAAGTTGAACTATGGAAATCCAAAAGAAACATCTCTCTCATAACCAAAAGAATGAATATCCTTTCTTCGAACAACACTTGGTGCTACCCATCCTCCAATAAAACATCGATGGAATCACTAAAACCAACTATATCTCCCTATAAATATATATAATAATCCCCAACCATGAATCTTAAACCTATTTTACAAATGATGACTGTGATATCATCTAGAAAAGGCATAATTTTCTTGTATCCTCCAACATATTAATGTTCCTCACTGAGAGTTATTCCATCACATTCAAAAAATCTATAGATTCATGCACAACATCACTATGTGACATCCTTCTCAATTAATTAGCTACATAATTTTAATTTCCTATCATATAAGAAATTTTAAATTTTTTATCCTTTAAGAATTATATCCACTGATGCTAATTTAATTTTTGTTCACAGTAGGAGAAGATATTCTGCAGGCTATTATGGTCAGTAAAAATCATAAAACACACACCAATGATTTAATGTCACTACAACATAAAATAAAACCCAAATAATTAATACAAAAAATAATTGGAAACATATTTACCCTCATGGAGACATAACCACAACGACCCCTATGAAAAAATTGATCTATTGTGATTTTGATCATAGGACAAACCCAGACACAATGCATTATAGAAACCCTCAAACTGAACTCCCTCTACTTAAAAACAATGTATTAGAGAATTGAAAAAATATTATTTTGGATACTCAAAATCTATCTGACACTACTCAGTCTATATGAATTCTTGATCATTCTAATTCAAGCTTATCAGAGGAGTCATAACTCAAAAGAAATTTTCTACGAATCTCCTATAATATCCCACAAGCCTAAGAAAACTCTTCAACTATAATAATCTCTTGGAGGATGAATAATTCACAAACACCTATTTATTTTATGTATCCACATATACTATTTTATGGGATACAGCATGCCCAATGAAATGGGAATCACAGGACAAACACTCAAACTATGAATACATTACGTATAAAGAATCATAAAAAAGATCACCCAAAATGGAATGAGGATGCTCTATGTTGTCCTACCTATATGCGGAGTACACATCGAATTCATGAATTAATACCACCAATAACTTATCCAGATTCCCTATGAATAATATGTTCATCAACCCCATGAACATGGCTTGAACATTCATCGCACTGAATGACCTCACAATAAACACATAATGCCCATAATGACAATGGAATGATGTCATCAAAATATCCTTGACCATATACAATAGTTGATGATATACTGGCCACAAATCAATCTTTTTGAAAAAAATGTTACTTTATCTGATCAAAAAAATTATCAATCCATAGAAGAGGGTAGAGTATATTCACTGTCACTTTGTTCATGTGATGATAGTGGATACAATGGCACAAACCGGAACTATCTTTCATCACAAACATAATTGGTACACCCTGAGGGGATATAATCTGTTGATCAAAAACCATGATATGACAAATCATAAAGATATACTCACATATCTTGAAACTCCTAAGGAACCCTTCTATAGGGAGACATCGAGATAAGATACATTCATGGTTGTTTCATGATCCCCACCTTGATATCCTGTTGAGGGGATTAAAGTACAACCTACCTTAGAATGAAATTAGTTTACTCATCAAAAACCATGGGAAACACCAATGAAAAACCTTATATGAGCTCAACATAATCTCTTAAATCAAATAATATAAGGATAGAATAGTCCTCAGATCCTTTTAAGGGACTCTCTTTCCAACAAACACTGTTGGATCCCCATAAACATCATGAAACATAACTTGCCTCATGAATAAATCCATGATAAACTGCACCAAATACAACCACTCCATGTCGAGTATGATTTTATATGGTCGTATCCCTAAATATTAGAAGTCACCCTAATAGTGGTGCTACACTAGATATACCTAAAATCACTTTATACTTCATACAATTCATCTCGACAATCAACTATCATTTCAATGATATGGGAAATGGAATCCTCTCTACCCCAATTCCCAAATAATGGAAGTGGTTGGGTGATAAAAAGGAGTTCATGGATCCTGTATAAAAAAACAGGCACCCATGTATAAAAATGAAAAGGGTACCTAGAATGATGTCAGGATCACCAAACACTAAAAAAACTAAAGCATGATGCTGACAAAAACCTTCTCCATGACCTCTTAGACCTGAAAGGAGTCCACCTCCACATCCATGGTATGCTTTCTATGGATGATTAAAATCTTATAGTTTCACTATGTTCCCCCCATATGCACCCAACTTTTACCATATAAGACAACCATGATACTATTGTGTCAGATGAAACTACCTTAATTAGGGAACCTAAATCATAACACATAGTACAAGATGTCTACTCAGAAAGGTCAAGCACTATCATCACTAATGACCTCATCCAACAAGATTAAAACATGTGTCTGATACCTTAGAATAGGTTTGAGAACCACCAACCATAGAGAAAAAAAGAAGATGAGGACTGGTCTATACCACTGGCTGACCTAAAATATTCTACCCTGACAACTGGGAACCCCAGACCATAGCTCTACATCATGATGAATCTTGAGGAATGCCCTCTCATAACGACCTGGTTTTAGCCAACATATTTTCTATAAAATATTACCTTTCATGTATATCAGGATAAATATTCATAATCATAAGGGTGAATTAGTGTTCGATGATTAGATGAAAAGACTCCTCAAAATAACTCTCCCTATACACATACACTGACAATAGGTCTGAAGCATATTGTAGATCATGAACACTTGCAAACTGGATCTCCCCAACTAATGGGTAATAATCCCTTAGTGACTATCCTCTTTAATGGAAAATGAATTAAATTATACTATGAACTAGTCTTGAACTATCTCCCATGAGATTGATGACTCCTCATAATTCTCGTTGAAGAAGAAACACCACTACTTCACTACTTCATTTAACGTCATCACATCTAACAAAATGTAGTGCTTCATCCAAGAATAAATCAAACTAAAATATATCTCATGCTCTTAAAAATAGTATGAAATGACTGTAACTAAATTTTTTCACTTATACACTTATAGTGTCAGTACTCAAAATCATGGGGTGTTCTCCTCCACATGTCATCTTTTTAAACTAATATCTTGTATAGATAAACTAGGACAACTTACTGAATATATTCAATGAGAATATAATGAGGAAGGGGACCTAGACCCATACCTACAACATTAAAAAACTATTAGAGATCATAATCCTAGAATATAGAATATTTTATATTAATTAATTAATTAATTATCATGTTTAGGGTTCCAACATACCCATGGTCTACCCATTTCAAACGTATGCACAAAGAAGAATGATTCGTGATCATTTCCTAAGTCACTAGCCTTAAAAAAGTTTCAATTCATTTAGTAGGATCAATAAACATAAATGTCTATGAATTAACTCCCTAGGGGACCTAAATACTCATTTCTCATCTAGTATCCCATGTTTACATTACTTAGTAAACATAACAGATAGTGTTTGTAACAACCCAGTGTTTTTAATGGAAATTCATCTCTTATAAATATTTCATATACTCACATGAAGTCACAACATAATGAACTACTATGTGCTAAGTGACCTTTAAACATATTTTTCTCACTTCGATGTTTGGGATTTCGATGATCGGACAAACATGGTTGCAATTAGTAATTCATTGGGAGTCCAATAAGAAAAAAACATAATTTCTGGTGAATAGTAACCTACACTTATTATTAGTAACATACCATTATGAATTTTGATATACCCTAATTAATAGTAACCTTACCTTTGATAATATAGTAATAATATTCACGTTTAATGTATGATATACCTATATTTTAGAATAAGTGTAACACCCCAAGCTTCTACGGTACGTTTCCCTTCGAATAATGCGATAGCGTGTGTTGTACGCAACCTCGAGTTCTAACACACACCACAACTAATTAAACTAGCCGTTGTGAATAGTAATACCTAATTTTTGAAATCATATATATTCTATATTTCAAAATGGACTTCATTTTTGGATTCGGAATATCAAAATTAGCCTAGGGTGAAATTTTGGTACATTTCGGATAACTTTCATATTTTGATGAATAGTGAAAATTTCTAAATTTTAATTAAAAACAACTTTTTTAATCAAAATAATTAATAGTGATAAATTATGAATTTGAGTGGTTTTAAAGTATATTTAAAATATATTTTTACCATTCAATATAATTTTTATCATTGGACATAATTTTACAATTAAACCGAACATAAACAAGTGTCAATCTTTTGATAGTTATTATCTCTTAAAAACACGCTTTTTGTTTTGACAGCGGGAATTAATTTTAAATTAATTTCTGCCACTTCTGTGTTTTGAATTTAGTAAAATGGATTCCATATTTGGAATCATGATGTACAAATTATGTAAATAGGTAACTTTTATTTTTACACATTTTGAATAATTACTGCGGTAAATATTTTATTTACCATGGTTAAAGGGTAAATCCGGTAAATAAGGGTTAAAAAATAATATTATAATAATACAAAATTACCCTAAAACGTGTCCTAACCTTATTGGTGGACACATACCCGACCATGGGCTTCCTTGGGTCAATTTGGGGACCCCTTGGAGCCACTTGTATGTGGTAGGGACACATTATATTAATAAAGTTAAAATAAAAATAAAAATGGCATAAGCTTACATCTTTTAGAAGAACAATTTTTACATAGGGTTATACATGTTGTATTTTCGATTATAAATATTCCTTAGAAATCTAAAAAAATTTCCTACATAATGATATTTTATTTATAATTTTTAGACATCAAATAATTTAAATTATTAATGACAAAATAATGATGCAATTTTTACCTCATTAATAAATCATTTAAATAAATAAGATTATAATGATTAAAATATTATCTAAAACCCGTCCAATTCTTATTGGTTGATGTTATTTAGAATATGAGTCATCTTATCTTCGACCTCAATGATTTTTGGACCATTATAAACCGAATATAATTATATTATAAAGTAATACTTTCACTCTTTCCTAAAGAGCCCCTCTTCTCCCTTATAAAAGGAGACCACTTCTACTCATTCCTCACACCTCTCAAGCCACTTGGCTCGTCCAAACTCTGCCCAACTAAGCTCCCCACATCCCTCTCCTCCTCCTTGAAGCTTCCCCTTAGGCAGAAAGCATTTCAAGAAGTCCTTTGGTTCCAACCAAAGTGAGTTACCTAAATTAAAGGTAACGATTTATCTTAAATTATTTTCATTTATTTTGATTCTTCAACCCCCAAACTCTTTTTATTTCCTTTCTTTTGTAACAACACCAGTATCTTAAATATACTAGGATGTTGTTATAAGAAGGATTCAAACTACATATACACACAACTCCATCTAATGGATGATGAACATAATGTTTCTGTGGATGGCAAACTAACGCCTCATGAAACGATGATTGTTCAAATACATCTTACTGCCTCTCATGGTGGCCATTATGATGGAACTGTAATTAAATATGATATTAATGATATATATTTTATATATAATCTTCTGTAGTTCCATTTTATTTCATACCATTATTCGTTTCATGTTGTATATACATACGATAATTTCATTTGAGGAAGTGCGGACTACCGCCCCCTTAAAATGATATGACTCGTTCATACCATACATGGAACGTATAAAGGATGGTGTTAATGAACTTAAGTAACATGTATAAAATATTATATTATACTGGAATAGTAATATACCTATGTATCATTTGTATTCTATTCTTTTAAAATAAAAATTAAATGGAAGTAGCGTTCGTGCGTACGTACGGACTACCGTCTCCACGAACGCGATGAGATTCATTCTCCATCGTATCCATTCAAGTATAATTATCATTTGATGATTTAAAAATGATGTTTAAGGACTTGATACCATTCTGGATTTAAATAATATACAACTTATCCTTTACAAACATGTCTTACGTAACAAAACATACAAAAGCAAACAAGTAAGTTCACACCCGAAACAGCGATAATACTAAGATATTATTATCAAATCAATATTAAAAGATCATATATGATATCATATTAATTTATATGATTCTTTTATAATTTAATAACAATTATTTCACCATTATACAGGAGGTTAACCTACCCCAACCAAGGAAAAGTACAAGGTAAGGGTTATTTCACAATCTCTTCATTATCTGAGGTTGTTTATACGTAATAATCTACTGGGATCTCTTTATCATCCACATCCATGTTTCTTAAAAATGTATTTCAAAACATTTTTACTATTTACTAAAATATGAGTTAAAGTCATTTATACCCTTTTTGACTTTTATAAGTGGTTTATAAAGGAATCTTTCCGTCATTTTCAAAACAAGGTCCTTTTTAACCTTTTCGACAGAATTGAGGTAAGAATGTTTTTTTTAACTTATACGGCGGGTGCGGTTATTTTACGCCGTTATAAAATCTTCAAAGCTTTCCTTACAAGATTATAAGAATATTTTCAAAGAAAATGTTTTATTTTATATGGATCTTAAATGATTTCAAAATAAAAGGAGATATTTCTTTAAAAAGAATTTTGATTTCATCTATGTCAACATCCTTTGATGGATTTTAAGATTATTTGAAGTTGATTTATTATGATACAAAACTTCTATATTGTATTGAAGGTTTTGTGATATGTTTGACTATGGATGTGCTATTTTTATACCATTCATAGTTTATGGTCAAATTATTGACATTTCGTATGCTAGTTTTAATACGAATGTTTATGTTATGATTAAACCTTTTCATATTGGAATGCATTGGACTTAATAAGTGACGGGTGGAGCCCGCTATAGCTCGTCGATGCATCGGTAGGTCTCATGAGACAAACTAGTGTCTTGGCACAAGTCCTTGACAAAATCTTATTTGTAGTCTTGGCACGAGGCCTTGACTATGTGGTTATGATAGTCTGGCATTATGCATTCCAACATTATGAAAGTGGTTATTGATTTTCGCATGTGATTATTCGATTAGTAGGATATCCATGTGAATAAGTAAATGGAATTATTTCATTTTTACTTTTGCCATACTATGTTGAAGTTCAAGTTTAAAAGGATTTTGTTTTAGTAATGCATTGCCTTAAATGTTTATTCTTATTTATGAAAGTTTTCGCCATATTGTTATCCTTACTGGGCATTTGAGCTCACCCCTTTTCTATGTTTTATTTTTCCCAGGATGTGAAGAAGTAAGTTATGAATGACCTGCAGGGATTTTATGAGGGGTTGATAGTGTGGATTGTGGAAACATTATGTTGTTGTATTAGTTTTTCATTTTATGACGTAATGTAAAACTTATGAATATATCTAGTGTTTCCAAGGCTACTAAACCAATCGGTCTTTCGAGTTTTGATCTTTCTTGTGATCATGCCAATGTTATGTAATTAATGCACCGACTCTGGGCAACTGGGGTCGGGGCGATACAGTTGGTATCAGAGGAAGTTTAGTACAAACCTTGGAAGCTAGATTTAGATAAACTCTGATTAGAGCACGTAGAACTAAGATGAACTTTGAGGATTAGTATAGAAGAACTTCCTAGAATTTTAGTATTGTAGAGATTTTGTGAATTTTCCGAGCAATACATCCCTGTCTGGATACGAGCAGGTAGAGGCGGCTCTGGCACAGATGTACCTAGGGGTAAAACCCGAAAACACCGCTTTGAGCTAGACTCGAACGGGAACTGGTGCACGACAACGGGCCTTGCTGCACTCTTGGTTACGACACTCCCGGGGGATATGCTTAGGATAACTCTCATTTTCTTTACAAATCATTATGAAGGGTTTATGAGTATATACTTCCTCAAAGAAAACATTTTTATCATTATGGATTATATCCATAAATAGTTCAATTTATGTTAAGTGTTTTATAAGTATGGGATTATGTATTTTGATTCATAAACTGATCTAGTTTATGCCATTGTTTAGAAATGGCGCCTAGTGGAAGAAATGGAAACCGTATCAATGCACGCACTCCATGTAGGGATTTCCCTCCTTCTCAAGATAATTATAGTGGGGCTGGTGATGCAACTGGTGCCGATCAGCTAATCACCATACTGGGACAACTTACTCAGGTTATGAATAATAACCTTACCCGTATGGAGCACCCTGATCCGCAGCGTGGAGGATCAATGTTAGATCGATTCATGAGGCAACAACCACCAACGTTCAATGGGAGTACAAATCCCTTAGTAGCTGAGCAATGGATAAATTCCCTAGAGAAAATATTTCAGGCTTTGGGGAGCAGTGAAAGGGAAAAAGTTATCATGGCAGTTTACCGCCTCACTGGAGATGCTGATCAATGGTGGTCATTGATTCAAAACATGAAGGAAGATGATGAAGTATCAAATATGGAATGGAGGGAATTCAAAGATCTGTTTTTAGAAAAATACTTTCCTCGCGACCATCGAGCAGATATGGAAAGGCAATTTCTGAGTCTAAGACAAAAGGAGGATGAGAATGTCACAAAGTATGAGGCTAACTTTACAAGGTTAGCGAGGTACGCTGGTGATTATATTCGCAAACCAAGAAGTAATATTGATCGTTTCTTTGATGGGTTAAAACCATTTCTCCTTCGAGCATTAGTCTCACAATCCTTTTCATCGTACGAAGACATTGTCTCATGTGCTATCAAGACCGAAAAGGAATTCTCTAAGTCTTATGACTTTAAAGCAAAGCAAGATAAGAAGAGACCTGCTGATCAATCTGGGAATAGAAATAAGGGGAAGAAGGGAAAGGTTGAATATCCATCTTGTGGTAAATGCGGGAAGAAACACCCCGGTGCTTGCCTGAAGGGAATGGGAGTCTATTACAAGTGTGGTGAAAAAGGCCACCAAGCTTATGATTGCAAGGGGAAGAAGGAAGCTACCAACGTTCAGTGCTACAATTGCAGGGAGATGGGGCATTATGCAAATGCATGTCCTAAGCGTCAGGAGAAATTACCTCAGAAAACGCCAAGGGATCAAGGCCAGGCTTATGCTATCACTACTGTAGAGGTAGAAGCTCCAAAAGACGTGGTGGCAGGTAATTTAATGGTTTCCTCAAGTTTAGAAAATGCATTATTTGATTCTGGATCATCGCATTGTTTCATATCTTCCCAGTTTGCTAAGAAAATTAGATATTTCCAATTTCATTTAATAAGGGAGTTGTCAGTTAAAACTCCTAAGGGAAGTATCGTTGCAACAATGTTTTGTGAATCAGTCCCCATTAGAGCACATAAATTTTCTTTATCTGCTGATCTCATCGTCATACCTATGATTGAGTTTGATATAATCCTTGGTATGGACTGGATTTCGGACTATGATGCGAAGATTTATTGTAAGAAGAAAGAGGTTACGATTCTTGATGATAATGATAAGTAACACCTTATTTTTAGAGCAGAATCGTCACCACCTAATTCTTATTTAGATCCACCCCTAGTAGCTCAACTTAATTCAATTATTGGGGAGGAAGAGAATGAAATAACTGCGGGTGAGGAAAGGAATGTTCAAATAGGGGATGTACCTGTTGTAAAAGAATTTGTAGATGTATTTCCAGAAGATTTACCTGGACATCCTCCAGAACGAGAAGTTGAGTTTTCTATTGATTTGATTCCTGGATCAAGGCCTATATCGAAGACCCCTTATAGAATGGCCACTGTAGAGTTAGTCGAACTAAAGAAACAACTAGAGGAATTTAGTAATAAGGGATTTATTCGCCCTAGTGTTTCTCCATGGGGAGCCCCTGTTCTTTTTGTTAAAAAGAAAGATGGATCTATGAGGTTATGTATCGACTAGAGGGAGATCAATGCTATAACGATAAAGAACAAGTACCCCCTACCTCGTATTGATGATTTATTTGACCAACTGCATGGAGCTCAATACTTTTCAAAGATTGACCTTCGATCTGGATACCATCAGTTGTGTGTGAAGAAGGAAGACATTCCGAAAATAGCATTTCGAACCAGGTACGGGCATTACGAGTTTACTGTAATGCCGTTTGGATTGACTAATGCACCCTCTGTATTCATGGATCTAATGAATAGAGTTTTCAAGGAGTATCTCGATGAATTTGTGGTGGTATTTATTGATGATATCTTGGTATACTCCAAAACCTACGAAGATCATGAAAATCACTTGCGCATTATCTTGAAGACTCTGAGGAGGCATGAATTATATGGGAAGTTTAGCAAGTGTGAATTCTGGCTTTAGGATATTTCTTTTCTTGGCCATATTGTCTCTAAAGATGGAATCTCTTTTGATCCTTCTAAGACCAAGGCAATCCAAGAATGGCCAGCACCTACGAGTATAACTGAGGTACGTAGTTTTATTGGTTTGGCAGGTTATTATCGACGTTTCGTCCAGAATTTTGCCCGATTGGCTAACCCATTAACGAAGCTCACACGTAAAGGGGTTAAATTTGTTTGGACAAAAGAGTGTGAAGAATGTTTCGAAGAACTGAAGAGAATATTAGTCAATGCTCCTATATTGACTCTACCATCAGGGAATGATGGGTTCATTATTTATAGTGATGCATCGAAGAAAGGACTTGGCTGTGTCCTTATGCAGAATGATAGAGTTATTGCCTATGCATCACGACAGTTGAAAATTCATGAACAAAACTATCCTACTCATGATCTCGAGTTAGCAGCAGTGATCTTTGCTTTGAAGATATGGAGGCACTACCTCTATGGTGAAAATGTGAGATTTATACTGATCACAAGAGTTTGAAGTATATTTTCTCATAAAAAGAACTCAACACGAGGCAAAGGAGATGGCTTGAATTACTCAAGGATTATGATTGCACGATACACTACCACCCGGGGAAAGCAAACAAAGTAGCAGATGCTTTGAGCAGAAAAGACCATGGAGTTTTGAACATGATGAGAATTGAAAGGGATCCAATTTTCATGGATCTAGTGAAGATGGACATGGGAATAACCAGGGAAGGTGAAACATAAATGCTTTTTCAAATGGTTTCCAAACCGTCTTTACTAGAAAGGATTAAGAGTTCTCAGACCAATGATGAAGAATTTCAGAAGAAGATTAAAGCTGTGAATGATGGGAGATTGAGAGACTTTGTGTATGAAGATGGAATTTTGAAATTCGGGAAGAGACTTTGTGTTCCCAATATACCTGATCTAAAAAGGGAATTTCTGGATGATTCCCATAGTTCCAATTTCTCTATACACCCTGGGAGCACCAAAATGTATAGAGATTTGAAAGAACATTTTTGGTGGAACAATATGAAGAGGGAGATTGCTGATTTTGTGTCAAGATGTATGGTTTGTCAACAAGTGAAAGCTGGAAGGCAACAGCCTGGAGGAGTCATGCAACCTCTTCCTATTCCGGAGTGGAAATGGGACAATATTACGATGGACTTTGTCATGGGGCTACCAAAGACTCCTAGAAGGAATGATGCAATATGGGTTATTGCTGATCGTCTTACCAAGTCAGCACATTTTCCTGCTATAAGAGAAGATCTACCCCTGGAACGTCTAGCAAGACTATACATTAATGAAGTTGTGAGACTTCATGGAGTACCCCTATCGATTGTTTCTGATCGTGATCCCCGTTTTACTTCAAGATTTTGGAAAAGTCTTCAGAAATCCCTGGATACTGAACTTCATTTGAGCACTGCTTACCACCCTCAGACAGACGGACAATCAGAACGGACTATTCAAACCTTAGAAGACATGTTGAGATCTTGCCCACTTGACTTTCAGGGTATGTGGGATCAATATTTACCTCTGGTAGAATTTTCCTATAACAATAGCTTCCATTCGAGTATTCAGATGGCACCATATGAAGCGTTATACGGAAAGAGATGTCGTACACCAACCTGTTGGGATGACGTCGGTGAAAGAAAACTTGTAGGTCCAGAACTGGTGGAGGAAACAATGGAAAAGGTGAAGGTAATCCAAAATCACATCAGAGCAGCTCAAAATAGGCAGAAGAGCTATACCGATAATCGAAGGAAGGATTTGGAATTTTAAGTCAGTGATCATGTTTTCCTGAAGGTATCTCCATGGAAGGGAGTCATACGTTTTGGTAACAAAGGTAAATTGAGTCCCAGGTACATCGGACCTTTCGAAATTCTAGAACGAATTGGGGTTGTAGCTTACCGATTGGCAATGCCGCCAAGTCTCTCCAAAGTTCACGATGTGTTCCACGTATCTCTGTTGAGGAAATACATGCCTGACCCAACGCATGTACTCACCTATGAGGAATTAGAACTGGAACCCGATCTTTCCTATTGTGAAGAGCCCGTCAGGATTCTTGATACAAGAGAACAAGTACTGAGAAACCGGACGACGCGTCTGGTAAAAGTTTTGTGGAGAAATCATAAGATGGAAGAGGCAACGTGGGAACCCGAGGAACTTATGATGAAGAACCACCCGAGTCTTTTTATGCAGTAATACCCTAGAAATTGCGAGGACGCAATTATTTGAAGGAGGGGAGAATGTAACACCCCAAGCTTCTACGGTACGTTTCCCTTCGAATAATGCGATAGCGTGTGTTGTACGCAACCTCGAGTTCTAACACACACCACAACTAATTAAACTAGCCGTTGTGAATAGTAATACCTACTTTTTGAAATCATATATATTCTATATTTCAAAATGGACTTCATTTTTGGATTCGGAATATCAAAATTAGCCTAGGGTGAAATTTTGGTACATTTCGGATAACTTTCATATTTTGATGAATAGTGAAAATTTCTAAATTTTAATTAAAAACAACTTTTTTAATCAAAATAATTAATAGTGATAAATTATGAATTTGAGTGGTTTTAAAATATATTTAAGTTATATTTTTACCATTCAATTTAATGTTTATCATTGGACATAATTTTACAATTAAACCGAACATAAACAAGTGTCAATCTTTTGATAGTTATTATCTCTTAAAAACACGCTTTTTGTTTTGACAGCGGGAATTAATTTTAAATTAATTTCTGCCACTTCTGTGTTTTGAATTTAGGAAAATGGATTCCATATTTGGAATCAGGATGTCCAAATTATGTAAATAGGTAACTTTTATTTTTACACATTTTGAATAATTACTGCGGTAAATATTTTATTTACCATGGTTAAAGGGTAAATCTGGTAAATAAGGGTTAAAAAATAATATTATAATAATACAAAATTACCCTAAAACGTGTCCTAACCTTATTGGTTGACATATACCCAACCATGGGCATCCTTGGGTCAATTTGGGGACCCCTTGGAGCCACTTGTATGTGGTAGGGACACATTATATTAATAAAGTTAAAATAAAAATAAAAATGGCATAAGCTTACATCTTTTAGAAGAACAATTTTTACATAGGGTTATACATGTTGGATTTTCGATTATAAATATTCATTAGAAATCTAAAAAGATTTCCTACATAATTATATGTTATTTATAATTTTTAGACATCAAATAATTTAAATTATTAATGACACAATAATGATGCAATGTTTACCTCATTAATAAATCATTTAAATAAATAAGATTATAATGATTAAAATATTATCTAAAACCTGTTCAATTCTTATTGGTTGATGTTATTTAGAATATTAGTCATCTTATCTTCAGCCTCAATGATTTTTGGACCATTATAAACCGAATATAATTATATTATAAAGTAATACTTTCACTCTTTCCTAAAGAGCCCCTCTTCTCCCTTATAAAAGGAGACCACTTCTACTCATTCCTCACACCTCTCAAGCCACTTGGCTCATACAAAATCTGCCCAACTAAGCTCCCCACATCCCTCTCCTCCTCCTTGAAGCTTCCCCTTAGGCAGAAATCATTTCAAGAAGTCCTTTGGTTCCAACCAAAGTGAGTTACCTAAATTAAAGGTAACGATTTCTCTTAAATTATTTTCATTTATTTTGCTTCTTCAACCCCCAAACTCTTTTTATTTCCTTTCTTTTGTAACAACACCAGTATATTCAATATACTAGGATGTTGTTATAAGAAGTATTCAAACTACACATACACACAACTCCATCTAATGGATGATGAACATAATGTTTCTGTGGATGGCAAACTAACGCCTCACGAAACGATGATTGTTCAAATACATCTTACCGCCTCTCATGGTGGCCATTATGATGGAACTGTAATTAAATATGATATTAATGATATATATTTTATATATAAGCTTCTGTAGTTCCATTTTATTTCATACCATTATTCATTTCATATTGTATATACATACGATAATTTCATTTGAGGAAGTGCGGACTACCGCCCCCTTAAAATGATATGACTCGTTCATACCACACATGGAACGTATAAAGGATGGTGTTAATGAACTTAAGTAACATGTATAAAATATTATATTATACTGGAATAGTAATATACCTATGTATCATTTGTATTCGATTCTTTTAAAATAAAAATTAAATGGAAGTAGCATTTGTGCGTACGTACGGACTACCGTCTCCACGAACGCGATGAGATTCATTCTCCATCGTATCCATTCAAGTATAATTATCATTTGATGATTTAAAAATGATTTTTAAGGACTTGATACCATTCTGGATTTAAATAATATACAACTTATCCTTTACAAACATGTCTTACGTAACAAAACATACAAAAGCAAACAAGTAAGTTCACACCCGAAACAGCGATAATACTAAGATATTATTATCAAATCAATATTAAAAGATCATATATGATATCATATTAATGTATATGATTCTTGTATAATTTAATAAAAATTATTTCACCATTATACAGGAGGTTAACCTACCCCAACCAAGGAAAAGTACAAGGTAAGGTTTATTTCACAATCTCTTCTTTATCTGAGGTTGTTTATACGTAATAATCTACTGGGATCTCTTTATCATCCACATCCATGTTTCTTAAAAATGTATTTCAAAACATTTTTACTATTTACTAAAATATGAGTTAAAGTCATTTATACCCTTTTTGACTTTTATAAGTGGTTTATAAAGGAATCTTTCCGTCATTTTCAAAATAAGGTCCTTTTTAACCTTTTCGACAGAATTGAGGTAAGAATGTTTTTTTTTAACTTATACGGCGGGTGCGGTTATTTTACGCCATTATAAAATCTTCAAAACTTTCCTTACAAGCTTATAAGAATATTTTCAAAGAAAATGTTTTATTTTATATGGATCTTAAATGATTTCAAAATAAAAGAAGATATTTCTTTAAAAAGAATTTTGATTTCATCTATGTCAACATCCTTTGATGGATTTTAAGATTATTTGAAGTTGATTTATTATGATACAAAACTTCTATATTGTATTGAAGGTTTTGTGATATGTTTGACTATGGATGTGCTATTTTTATACCATTCATAGTTTATGGTGAAATTATTGACATTTCGTATACTAGTTTTAATACGAATGTTTATGTTATGATTAAACCTTTTCATATGGGAATGAATTGGACTTAATAAGTGACGGGTGGAGCCCGCTATAGCTCCTCGATGCATCGGTAGGTCTCATGAGACAAACTAGTGTCTTGGGACAAGGCCTTGACAAAATCTTATTTGTAGTCTTGGCACGAGGCCTTGACTATGTGGTTATGATAGTCTGGCATTATGCATTCCAACATTATGAAAGTGGTTATTGATTTTTTCATGTGATTATTCGATTAGTAGGATATCCATGTGAATAAGTAAATGGCATTATTTCATTTTTACTTTTGCCATACTATGTTGAAGTTCAAGTTTAAAAGGCTTTTGTTTTAGTAATGCATTGCCTTAAATGTTTATTCTTATTTATGAAAGTTTCCGCCATATTGTTATCCTTACTGGGCATTTGAGCTCACCCCTTTTCTATGTTTTATTTTTCCCAGGATGTGAAGAAGTAAGTTATGAATGACCTGCAGGGGTTTTATGAGGGGTTAATAGTGTGGATTGTGGAAACATTATGTTGTTGTATTAGTTTTTCATTTTATGACGTAATGTAAAACTTATGAATATATCTAGTGTTTCCAAGGCTACTAAACCAATCGGTCTTTCGAGTTTTGATCTTTCTTGTGATCATGCCAATGTTATGTAATTAATGCACCGACTCTGGGCAACTGGGGTCGGGGCGTTACAATAAGCAAATGAATTTTTTAAAACTAGTTTTTGATACTAAATTTTGATTTAAATTAAATATTAAAATAATAATATTTAGAAATATATTTTTGAAAAATGGACATCATTTTTAGATTCTACATGTCAAAAAATGGTTGGGGTGTTTTTTTGGGATTTTTATGAAATACTTGATTTTTTGGTGAATAATAAAATACATTAATTTACCGTATAAATGAATTATAATTTAATCCCATTATTCCTAACATCACAAGTGATGTAAGTACACAAATATATAACTCACATGCCCTCTTTACTATTCTTGGTCATTCAAGAATCACTATTCCTTGTCTTATGGGGAAATAATAAATTATTTAATTTTATATTGAGAAATCCCCTCTCCCCTCCACTATAAATACCACCCTTCACACCCTCATTAACTAACACCTCTCAAGCTTCAATAATTTTATAAACTATACCCAAGAAGCTTCCATATACCCTCCCCAACGTCTTAGAGCCTAAGTTCTCATCAAAATACCAAGCTGAGGTCCCTTAATAAGGATCTCAAGAGGGGGATTCAAGAGGTAATTTCTCCCCCTATTTTCTATTAAATTCCATTCAATTTATAGTTCTTATCTTATTCTATACCCTCCTATATTCTTCAAAATGGTATGGTAACTCTAGTATTATACATATACTGTAATTTTATGACACTAATGGGATATTATACCATCCAACCCCCTTTACCTCTTCTTTTTATTTTATATGAGAAAATGTTGTATGTGATGTCTTAATCAATTACCTTCAAGAACAACATGTTTTCTTTTTCCATTTTGACCTTAAAATATGGTAATTAAACCATTTTATGGTTTATCCAGAATATTTTATATGTATTATTTACTATTTAAATTTATGTATCTAACTTATGTACATATTACTAAATGATTAAATAAAACTAGATCAATGTGGTCGAAAAACCGCCCAAATTAACCCAAAAAATTATCATTTAACTCTTATCTAAGGATTCATCCACATGGTATATTATATAAATCATAATAATATCATTTAAAAATCTGTAATATCATTTATAACATGAAATATCAGTTCAGGATGTTTACCCATGTTCTACATGAACTTCCATTTATGAATACAAGTGAACCGCTCAAGAAAACCATAATAACGAACATTCTCGAACAATATTTTAAACATAATAACCCATCCAATGGCCCATAAAATAACTTAATGAAACCATAATGAACCATATTCATGTTAAAAGGTTTCTTTAATTGTTAACTATTGAATCTAATGTGGTTATATATGACATTAATGTGACGAATTTGTTTGGATACAAGGTAAGGGGAAAATCTTGAACCCAACATTCTTTCTTCGGGTCCGCCCTCTATCACTCCATTTTTGTTATGGTAACTCCATAAAAATAAATTTTTCGTCTTTATATTACCTTTTATGAGATATAAATTTATTCTACAGATTTTTATGTCCAACAAAGTTTTTCCAAAAGAACTCTTCTTTAAAAAACACATCTTTTACTTCTCACTCAAGATTGATGGCTATCGTATCAAGTATGTTATTCCCACATAATTTTGGGAACCCCATGTTTATGAATGTGTTATCCTAAGATGAAACCCATTACATTTCATGGGTTAGTTATGTTAATTTTTGATATATGTTCATTGTGTTATGCATGATTAATGATAATGTTATGATGTGACGGGTGCACCCAGAATTATATAGCACCATATGAATTTTTCAATGTGACAGGTTCACCTAGAATTATACAGCTCATCAATGCATTGGGTAATGTGATGAATCTCATGATTTAATTTGAAATGATGTGTTAACAAGATTCTAGCATCTTTCGCATGTATTTTTGGTAGTTAACCACTAAGACATGTTGTTTCATTTTTTATACATTTCAACATTTCAAGTCTCTTATTAATGTTTCATCTCATGTTCATGATTCATCATGTTTGTTATGGTTATGCTCACCCATTGATATATTATTCTTATCTATCCTCATACCCAGATTTTATCACATCTCTTTTGATTTATATCCTCAGGTGACAACAAGTACTAAGGAGAGGTCAAGTGCCAATAAGAAGTTAGGGAAGAAGGAATTAAATAAATGTTTATGCTTGATGATATAATTGTTATGTATGGTCCTAGTTTTCTCAAGACACTAAACCTTTGTATCCTTTATGTGTAAAACTATTATGTCTTTTTTCTTTAAAATGATTTAATATTAATGTAATAAATGGTTGGGTCACTATAGTTTGTATCAGAATCAAGGTTTAGTTAATTTTTGAATTAGGATTAGTGGACCCTAGAGGAAACCTACAACATGGGACAAAGTACAAATAAACACAAAGAATATTTACATAGGTATCCCATAAGTTATGATTTTAGTGAAAGTTATTCAAATTAATAAGTTATTCATGAATTATTGACTTATTTTTTGTTCTAATCATTTCTATTTTACAAAATGGGGTGAACTAAGAGTAACCTGGCCAACGACTTGTGCGAGGGCCAATGTAATGATTGCCTGAACGACATCCCCAAGGATTTGGGAGGTGGAGTTCAAAACTCCAAGGTGATGTGTACCCAACTATCTTAGGTTATGAACAATAACCATAATAATGGGGAACTTTTTTCTTATACAAAGATGGAGAAACTAGCTATCATGTGTTTTATGAGGAAACGACCACCAAAATTTAGTAGATCTTATGATCCACTAGTTATGGAGTAGTGGGTCAACTCCAAGGAGAAGATAATTTCAATGATTCAATGTTTTGAGATGAAGAAGGTGACTCTAACTGTTTATCATCAAGTTTGATAGGCCGATCAATGGTTGGATATAATTAAGAATACCAATCCAAGGGAGGAAATTGAATAAATGGAATGGGAAGACTTTAAGATAATATTTCTTAACATGTTTTTTCCTAGAACTCTTCATATGAATATGAAGAGATAATTCATATAGATCAAGAAAAAATAATGAGAATATGTCAAAACCTATGAAGTGAATTTCACAAGTCTTCTAAGGTACACTTCAAGTTTGGTTATAAAAAATGATAGAAAAATTGCTATATTCTATAGTGGATTAAAACCATAATTTCGAAATGCTCTTGAAATTCGAGACTTTGGGAGTTATTAAGAAGTTTTTAGGTGTGCTCTAAAAGTGTAGATTGAGTTTGGAGATTGGTCACATAGATATGGTGATAAGAAATGATAGATTGAGTTTCAATCCATAGGATCTAATGAAAAAGGTGGGAAGAAAACTTAATGACCCACATGCCAAAAATGTGGGATGTTGCACCATGGGAACTACCTCAATGGGACAGGGAAGTTCTTATTCTGTGGGAAATAAGGATACCATGATCAAGTTTCTCTAAAATACAAGAAAAGGGAATAGAATGTGGTGGAAGACTTGAGAGAACCACCCATGGTTCAATGCTAAAACTATATGGAGCTAGGGAACTATGAAATCCAGTGCACTAAACCTTGAGTTATCAAGGGTAATTAGCATCAGCAACCACCAAATCGAAAATAACAAGGTAAGTCTTAAGCCATCACTACTATAGAAGTGGAGAAAGATAATGAATTCGTACACGGTACACTTCCTATTCACTCAATAATGGAAAAATTCTTATTTGATTCTAGTTATATGCATTCATTTATATCTTGTATGTTTTCTATAACTATAGAATTGAAGCCCCGAAACCATAAAGTAGATATATTTTTATAAACACCAAGTGGTGAAATAATTGCAACCCAAGTGATTGACTCTTCTCCTGTTGGCGTACGTGGGATGATTCTTCCAGCGAATCTTGTAATACTTCCCTTAGTGGAATTTGATGCTATAATGGGAATGGAATGGCCCTCGCGTTAAAGATCACATATCAAATATCAAAAAAAGGAAAAATCATTTCATATTCCAAGCCATCCCATGATCCTCTACCAATTGAAGGAATATCAAGAATCTCCATTGAAAGATCCTTCAATGGTGTGGGTGTTGATTCCCAATGAAGGAGCATACCTCTCCCAAATGGATGGGGCTAAGGAAATTTTCAACCATGTAGAAATGCACATAGTGAGGGAATACGGTGATGTATTTCCCAAAGAGTTACCTGGAAATCCCCCAGATCATGAGGTAGAGTTCTTAATAGAACTCACACCCAGAGATGCTCCTATCTCAAAGTGTCCCTATAAAATGGATCCTACTAAACTAGAGGAGTTAAAGTGTAATTTAAAAGAGCATCTGGACAAAGGTTTCATATGCCATAGTGCATCACATTGGTATGCGCCAGTGCTCTTTGTGAAAAAAAAAGTCTAGAACATTGTGTCTGTGTTTTGATTATCATGAACTCAACAAGATCACCATAAAGAACAAGTATCCTCTTCTAAGGATTGACTACATGTTCGATCTATTAAAAGAAGATCAATAATTCTAAAAGGTGGATCTTTATTCTGGATATCATTGGTTAAAGGTGAATAATGATAATATTCAGAATACTACCTTCCGTACAATTTGTGGGCACTATGAGTTTCTGGTGATGCCATTCGGACTTACTAGTTCCCCAGAAATCCTCATGGATTTGGTGAATAAAGTCTTTAGACATTACCTCTACAAATTTGGGGTAGTTTTTATTAATGATATTCTCATATACTCCTAGAGAAAGAAGGAACATGAAGAACATATAAAACATGTGTTGGTGACATTGATAAAGGATAATTTGTACGCCATGTTTAGCATGTGTGACTTTTGGATTATGCAAGTCACAATCATGTGTCATGTGATCTCGTGTGAGGGAATTTATGGGAACCCTTTAAAAAAGGCAATTGAGGAATAACCCAAACCCTCTAGTGTCACTGAAATCCATAGTTGTCTTAGATTTTTTGGGTGCTACTGACTTTTTGTGAGAAGTTTGTCATGATTTTCAAGACTGCTTTCAAAGTTAACAAGGAAAAGGATATGGTATGTTTGGACGAAAGAATGTGAGGGAAGCTTCAAGGAGCTAATGAAAAGGCTGATCATTTAACATGTACTCACATTAACAAAAAGTGGTGAAAGCTTTGTGATATAGAGTAATTCTTCAAAGAAAGGCTTGGGTTGCGTACTCATGCCAAATAATAATGTGATAGCATATTCCTCACGGCAGTTGAAGATACATGAGCAGAACTACCCGACACAAGATCTAGAGCTGGAAGGCATGATTTTTGCCTTAAAAATTGGGTGGCACTACCCTTATAGAGAGATGTGTGACATATACACTGTCCAAAAGAGCCAAAAGTATATATTCACACAAATAGAGATCAACATGTTTCAAAGGAGTTGGTTGGAGTTGATCAATGATTATGATTTCCCTATTCACTATCATCCATGAAATGCAAACAAGGTAGCTGATGCTCTAAGAAGAAAAGATCATTCTACTCTATCCATGTTATGGATTGAGAAAGATCATATCTCCTTGGATATGAAAAGGATGTATTTAAAAATAATAAGGGAAGGGGATACATCCTACCTCACCCAAATGATTGTGCAGCCATCCATATAAGAGACTAATAAGGAAGCCTGAAGGGATGATATAGAGATATCAAAGGCAGTGAATGGATTAAAGGAAGGGAAGCTGCAAGAGTTCCATATCGACGATGAAGGTGTGATTTGGTTTGGAACGCGGCTGTGTGTTCCTTCATCACCTGGGATAAAAAATGAGCTATTTGAAAATACACATAGCTCAACATTCTCTATCCATCATGGGAGTACCAAATGTACCATGATCTATGAGAATACGTCTAGTGGTATAACATGAAGATGGAGATTGCATAATACATCTCATCGTGCTTGGTATGTCAGCAAGTTAAAGAAAAGTGAAAAACGTACAAAGGGATGATGAAACCATTACCTATAACCATGTGGAAATGGGAGAATGTTACTATAAACTTTGTCCTGAGTCTCCTGAAGACTTCAAAGGGAAATAATAAGATATGGGTTGTGGTTGAAAGTCTCACAAAGACTGCCCATTTTATCACTATTGGGGAATACCTATCGCTTAAAAAACTGCAAAGATATATGTGAAGGAAGTTGTGAGACTGCGTGGAGTTACACTCTCAATAGTATCTGATCATGATCTAAGGTTCACTTATAAATTCTAGAGGAGTCATCAACATGCTTTGAGTATTGAATTAAATTTCAGCACTTCCTATCACACCAAAACGGATGACCAATCTGAAAGGACTATTTTGACACTTGTAGATATACTAAGAGCCTTCTCTCTAGAATTCAAAGGTGGATGAGATCAGCATCTCCCATTGGTTGAGTTCTCATACAACAATATCTTCCAATCAAGTATCTGGATGGCTCCATATGAAGCTCTGTATGGAAAGCAATGAAGAACTTGAACCTGTTGGGATAAATTTGGAGAAAGAAAGCTACATGGACTAGTTCATTAGCAATAGATGGAAGAGAAGGATCCAGTCTTCCAGAAACACATCCAAGCAACTCAGAGTCGGAAAAATAGATACTCTGACAACCTTTGAAGGGAATTGGAGTTCAATGTTGGAGATAAAGTTTTCCTTCGAATATCACCATGGAATAGAGTCTTGCAGTTTGGAAAGAAAGGGAAGCTAAACCCATGGTACATTGGCCCATTTGAGATACATGACCACATAGGAGTCGTGGCCTATCAGCATGCACTTCCACCGAATATGGATCAAGTCCATTATGTGTTTCATGTATCACTATTGAGTAAGTACATACCTGATCCCTCACATGTACTGAACTCAGAGGTTGTACATATGGAAGATGATCCCTCTTATTAGGAACAACCAGAAATGATTTTGCATTGAAGAGATAAGGTTATATGGACAAGACAACCCACCTTGTCAAAATGTTGTGGAGGATCCATAAGTTTGATGAAGCTACTTGGGAACCGAAAGAGGTGATGAAAGATAAGTACCCTCACCAATTTGTGTTTAGTGAAATTTTGAGGGCAAAATTTCATAAGGGGGGAATAATTTAACAACACAATGTTTTTAATGGAAATTTATCTCTTATAAATATTTCATATAATCACATGAAAGAACAACATAATGAACTAATAAGTGCTAAGTGACCATTAAACATAAGTTTTTCACTTCTATCTTTGTAATTTCTAAGATATAACATACACGATTACAATCAGTAAGTTATTTTGAGTCCAATAAGGAAAAAATAATTGTTGGTGAATAGTAACCTACAATTATGAATAGTAACATTCCATTATAAATAGTGATATATCATAATGAATAGTATCCTTAACTATGATAATATATGAATAATATTCAAGTTGAATGTACGACATATCTATATTTTAAAATAAGTAAATAAATGTTTTAAAACTGGTTTTGGATAATAAATTATGATTTTAATTAAATATTAAAATAATAATATATAAATATTTTTTTGGAAAATAGAATTAATTTTTTAATTTTACACATCAAAATATGGTTGTGGTGTTCTTTTGGGATTTTTCTGAAATACTTGAATTTTTGGTGAATAGTAAAATACATTAATTTACAGTATAAATACATTATAATTTAAACCCACTATTATAGACATCACAAGTGAAGTAAGCACCCAAATCTCGAACAAATATTCCCTATTTACAATTCTTGATCATGGAAGACTCACTATTCCTTGCCTTGTGGGGAAATAATAAATTAATGAATTTTATATTGAGAAATCCCCTCTCCCCTCCATATAAATACTACCCTTCACACCCTCATTAATCACACTTTTCAAGCTTCAAGACTTGTCTAAATTCTATAAAATAATCTTCCCTAGCCCCTGCCCAACATCCAATATCTTTAGGACTCATCAAAAGGCAAATCCTAGGTCCCTGAAGAAGGATCTCAAGAGAAGGATTCAAGAGGTAATTTCTCTCCCTCTTTTCCTTTAATTTCCTTTCAATTTCAAGTTCTTATCTTATTATCTCTCCTACTATATTCATAAAAATGGTATGGTAGCACTATTATCATACATATAATGGAATGTTATGATACTAATGAGATATTATACCTTTCAACCCTCTTCTCCTCTTTTTTTATGTTATAAAAAACGTTGTTCGTGAGGTGTTAATCTATCACCTTCAAGAACTACACGTTTTCTTTTTCCATTTCCACCATAAAATATGGTAATGAAACAATTTTTATGGTTGAACCAGAATATTATATGTGAATTATTTCCTATTTAATGTTCTTGAACTAACATATTTACATATTAAAAAATGATTCTACAAAACAAGTTCGTTGTGGTCGAAAAACTTCCCAAATTAACCTAAACAATCATCATTTGATTCTTATCTAATGATTCATCCACATGTATATAATATAAATAATAATAAGATAATTTATACTTATGAAATATCATTGATAACCTGAAATATCAGTTCTGTATGTTTACTCATGTTCTACATGAACATCAATTTATGAATACATATGAACCACTCAAGAAAACCCTAAAAACAAACATTTCTGAACAATATTTTTAAACATTATAACCTGTACAAAGGCCCATAAAATAAATTAATGAAACCATAATGAACCATATTCATGTAAATAAGGTTCTTTATTTGTTAATTAACTAATATAATGTGGTTATACATGACATTAAATTGAATAAAGTGTTCAGATACAAGTTAAGGGGAAAAGGACGAACCCAACTTTCTTTCTTCAGGTTCTCCCTCTTTCACTCCATTTATGGTATGGTCAATCCTTAAAAATAATTTTATCATAATTGTATTAAATTATCTGGGATATACATGTTTTCTACTGATGTTTATGTCAAAAAAATGTTTTCCAAAATAACTCTTCTTTCAAGAACACACCTTTTACTTATCACTCAATATTGATGGCTATCTTATCAAGTATGTTATTCCCACTTAATTTTGGGAACCTAATATTTATAAATGTGTTCCTATGAGATGAAACCCATTCATATCCATGGATTATTTGTTTTAATTATTTATATATGTTCTTTGTGGCATGCTTTATAAATGATAATGTTATGATGTGACGGGTGCACCTAGAATTATATAGTGCAATATGAATGTTTCAATGTGAAGGGTGTGGAAAGAATTATACAGTGATCCAATGCATTGGGTAAAGTGATGAATCAATGAGTTAATGAGAAATGATGTGTCAACAAGATTATAGTTTTGTTCACATGTATGTGTGGTAGTTTACCACTATGAAATGATGTTTCATTTTTTATGCATTTCCACATTTCAAGTCTCTTATTAATGTCTCCTCTCATGTCCATGATTCTTTACCTTCATTATAGTTATGATCACCCATTTTTATATTTTTCTTATATATCCTCTTACAGGGATTTTTTCTCACACCTTTTGATGTATATCCTCAGGTGACTACATGTACTAAGGAGGGTTCAAGTGCCAATAAGAAGCTAGAGAAGATGTAATTAAATAAATGTTTTTTCTTGATATTGTAATTGTCATGTATGGTCCCAGTTTTCACAAGATAATAAACCTTTGTTTCCTATGTGAGTAATACTATTATGCTGTTTATCTTTGAAATGGTGTAATAGTAATGTAAGAAGATGCTGGGACACTATAGAATTTCCCAATCAACGCATGCAACCACACATTTGACTAACTCTTTACTCCATCATATCCCTCAAACTGAACCATTGACACAACTCTATCACAACAATATCTATAAATATATTCCAAAATTAAGGTAGATATAGGTTACTTCTCATGTCCTTCCTCTAGTAGGCCCCATTTTGGCAACAATTATCGATTTTATAACAAACATGCATCTTGGAGGCATTACCCTCTAAGAGAAAAATACATAAGAGAGAGATAAGATGGATAAAACCAAAAAAACTTATATCATACATATATTTATAAATATACCCTATGTTTAATCATTTTATCTAATATTGTACAACAAAAAATAAATGAAAACTATAAGTATAAAAAAGGTAAGGATAGAAGCGACCATGTTGTCCAAAAAACTCCTGAAAAGCATGAGTCAGTAAAATCCAACCTGATCTCCAACCTACTCTAGGTAACCTAAAAATAGTTTATATATATATATATATTGAATATAATTTTATACTCAATATCATCCTACTCCAATCCTATTATAAAAATGATAATGAAAACATTTTAAATTATATTGAACAACTGTGAAACTAACATGTCACCTTAAAAAGTATACTATTTTACCAACCTCACCATGGATAACTCTCACCAAGTATCATATACAAGATATGGTATAAAAGTATAATGAAACATATATTTTTTTCCCACTCCTACTTCCCCAATGTATTTCTCCTCTAACCATACATTACACATCCCGATCCATATCTCCCGCAAAGTGATCCATCCCAAATACACTTGGGGAAGGCATTTCAACTTGCTTCTTGTTGTTCACATAACCACATAATACCATATCACATATCCATATATAGTAAACATTAGTTTTTTAAAACCACCACATCCCAAATTACAAGCATAAAATATCAGGTATTATACCTCAATCCATTAAATCTCATACACCAAGTAAGTACATCTATCCATCACAACCTATACCCATCATACCTATTATTATATATTGGTTACTATATTCATTAATACATATGTGTGAAATAACAACAATAAATCACACCCATCCACACACATATATGGGAAAACTATTTTCTGTGCATACTAGCACAAGTAACTGCCATGTGGAGTGAGCGGGTGAGAGGAGGCAGTCAGCCATTTGTCCTCCCACCATGATGATGGGGAAATACATCCCATAGTCCACTGGATATCAGTCTCCCTAAACAACATGGGTGGGGTCATGTATAAAATAAGATAATAAATATGATTTAATATATCTCACAATAACTATATAATAATAACCTTCTCTTAGACCAAACATCATCTAATGCCCCTTAGACTCACTTCTGCCATTTCTAAGACCAAATATCCTATAATAAAACATGAGCTTAAGATATCTATATTATTTGCTTCATTAATTTTTATAATTTCATTAAATTAATTAATTAATTATCCATTAATTAATAATTGACATTATTCGGCCTTACATTATATCTAATTAATTACCATCCATGTAATTTCTATTACCTCCAGGAATAATCCAAACAAATGACTAATTCTAACATTGTTACCATCTTTTAGGATTTTCATTCCATTTTCTAAAAACACCATGGTTGAAACTTTTCTATATTCATTATTAGAATCATTCCATAAATAGAATACTAAAGGAAAACTATCCTAGGTTACCACTAATAACAAACATGAAAATAATAACACACAACTGCCTCATGTATTGGAGAAATAAATGTGGGTCAACAAGAAACCTGGCCATCATCTATTAAATAGATTCATAATCGAGCATCCCATATCAGAACATCACATCAAATGGTAAGACTAGATTCATCCTAATCCATCATATCTAGTGGAATACCTAAAACCCCCATGAAAATACTGATGTACCTCTCCACCATAGGTGTCATCTACTACCACATAAACTTGGCCTCCCTGCCCCATATCAAGTCAATAATCCCAGGCTCAACCATCCCATTCTCATATCACAACCAAGACACCCCACCCCATAAAACACTATCCATCCCAGTATAAACTATATCTAGCACATATCACAAGGTTTGTATCTAGAGAACATCACGTGGAAGGAGGAAACCAAAAATATATCATAACCAACAGGTCAATCTTGGCCCAAAAGAAAAGAACCCATCCTTTACAGAAATGATTGATCACAGCTCCAAACTTGAGGTACACTTATTTCTCAAAAAAGAAGCAAATAAAGGCCATAGAGGTTACATATATCAAACAGCTGATTTTTATTTTTTCATTAATTAACTGATTCATTATTAAAATTTTCCATATATGGTGAACTGGAAGCATCAATTTATGAAAAACTACAAAATTAATTATGTAATTAATTTAAATACATTTCCAAGCATCTGACGTTCCCCAATATTATAATATTTATTAATATAGGAAGGAATAAACATGATTTAAATTATTTATCTATTGAATTAATCACATGGAAGACCACATTTACAATTAATCATGCACATTACATCAATGTGATCAGTATTAAATTACATCAACCACTGGATTAAAAACTCCCATCTTCTATAAATATTCTTAACCCAATTAATTATCAAATAATTCGATAATTATTTTTTTTACAATTTAAACATGCTACTCCAAGAATAAGAACACCCTATAAAATAATATATAATGGATATCATACTATCTTGAAAATCATGGGGAAAACTGCTATCATGGTATAAAGAAACAACACCATCAACGTGTAATTGTAATAATTATCATTAATCTAGTTCAATCTTAATTGGTTAATATAATTTCAATATGCAGGGATGAATCATGATCAATTTATGTTTTCATGTAAATAAAATAGAAGAAAGGAATCCCATTCCCTGAAGGCATCAACATTCATCGCATGATAATGGACCAACATTTTCAATCCGGATCACCACTCCCACCAGAAGCTGCACATATCCAAGGTTGTCAAACTACAACATAAATAATGAAAAACCATGAAAAACACATTAAAAACATAGTTTATGATCCACAATCACATGAAAAATAAGATAATATAATTAAACAAGGGTGAATGATAAGAAACCATTTGTATTGAGGTAAATATCCCCTTAGGTCCAGATATATTGATGATATAAGCCATAGATTGATCCTTGTTGAAGGGATCTCAAAAATGTTAAAGGGAGGGAGCAACTAGCTATTGTAAATCAAGTGTATAAATAGGTTTTTTTAAACCCATATTACACTTCACCATTCATTAACATGTTTCCTAAGGTATTTACAGATCATGTATCCCATACACATCATGCAAATATCGAGCTTTAGATCTAACAGAAAAACACAACTCCCTGAATCCATTAATTCCAATTAAAAACATATTAAGAAGAACCCTATGAAACATCCTTAGTAAGACATTAAATTTAAATGCATGATTTTAAACACATACATACCATGTATTCTCATAACCTCAACCTGTTAGTATTTTAACCCCTCCAGACTGACACCAAGCCTCCTCCAGGCACCACGTACCTCGGGAAACATGCAATGGGTCAGAATACATGGATCCAGGTCTTTAAAAACTAGGTAATATATTGTTTTTACAAAGTAAATATCATTTCATATATAACATATATAATAATTAAATTTTGTCTTATTATCTTCCATGTATAGAGTATGTTAAGAAAGAATCACATTGCTTGTTGAGGTAGTAGTATGTCCTACACCCGAACGACGTTTTTGTAATTTAAACATAATGTAAGGTAAGAATTTATTTCATATATAATAATTCCATATGTATTTTCATATAATAAATAATATATATATATATACATATATATTATATCAATCATTTTGTATAATTGTGTGATCTGTTGATGGAGAATGAGTTACATCAGATCATGAGGTGGTAGTATGTTGTACACATGATTGACAATTTTTTTCCCATTTGAGAAAAGAGTAGATAGGAATATATTATTTACTAAATATAATAAAAAATAAATATATTTCGTATTATTTTTTGTTATTTTTCTAGTGTTAATACATAATTTAAGGTCTAAATAGTTGAAATTCAATGAAAGAGTGTTGTTAGAAAAATTACATTCAATTAGAGAAACAACTTTTGTTTCTCTTCTTAAAGACCCTAGGGATGGTCATTTGGGAATACCGTAGCACTATAATCTGGATAAGGGGTTTTAGGAGATATTTTGTCACTTTGTTTCTAGAAAAAGAGCATTATGTGCGCGACTATGTGAAGGGAGGGAGTAACCCTTTGTAAGTGTGGGAGAGGAAAGACTTGTAATATCTGAAGTGAATATAGTGTACCCAAAATTTTAACTTGAAAAAATTCTACTAAAAAGGTTATTATATAACCTTAGAGGTTTTCAGGTTAAAATATTTCTATCCCATGGGATTTTTATATGTTTTATGCCAATTTTGACACTACCCTTTTCAGTTTAACACCACTACAAACTCATTTTCATTTTAACCACAGTAATTAGTTTTTTTGTTTTCACTATCCATTATGGTAAAATATTAAGTTTTGTTTTTAAAATAATACAAATTATTTGGATTCCAAATATTTAATCTGTTTTTCAAATAAAATTCACAAAATATTTAGAAATTAATTTAAAATTAATCGCGCTCATGTAACAAAAAAATAATTTTCCAATAAAACAATTTTAAAAAATTAAAATGTTTTTATATAAATTTTCAATATCAAATTGATTTAAATTACATAATTTATATTTATACATATATAATTGAACTAATTTAACTTTAAAACACGTATTAAAATAAAATGGGTCTTCTGTATTCTTTAAAATAAAGGGTAGTTTTTAATTAAAACATTTTTACTATTCATCAAATAATGAAACTATTCAGAAAAATGCCAAATAATAACACATTGATAAATTTCATTTGATGATAAAAAAATAAATTTATTTTTTGAAATATATTTTCTAAAATTGGTAAAATTAAATTTTTCATAATATATCAAAATGCTACGAAAAAATATAGTTTTTCAAAAAACATTTATTTTTATTTCAACTAATTCTTATTTTATATATAATTAATTTTTTCCATTGAATTTATTTTATACATGTAAAAATAAAATACTTTTCATAATTGGGAAGTATTATTAATACCTTCCAATTTAATATCTTTTTTATAACAGTATTATATTTTTGGTTCTGTTAGTCACGAGATTACGTGCTTCAAAATATATCGAAAATATTAAATTTAATTGAATATATGTCATGGGTTTCCTATGAAATGTTTTTTATGTTTCATATCTATATATTTACTAATCATAGGTTTTCTCCACTACCACGTGTCACTCTAATATTCCTCCACATCCTATTTTCTATACGTGTCAAACCTCCATGCCTCCACGTCCCTTCTCAACTTCCTTTCACTACTATTCCCTCCATCCCGCTCCCACTCCCGCTCAGCCTCCCCAATGCAATTTCCCTCTCCCCATTTCCTTTTCCAATACTCCTCCCACTGAGGAGATCCTACGTCACGACCTATCCTCCCCTCAAACCCATGCATCCATCGTCCTCCCTCTGTCGGTTGACATGCACTCCATCAGATTCGTATTTTTTCCTCACCCACACATCCGACGAACCTAGGGGTATCGTGCATCTTATACCTCCATCATCTACATCCATCTTCTATCTGATGAAATTAGGGATCTCGTGAATCATCCACCTCGATCATTATTCGGCTCCATGATTCTATAATATACTGTTGTTTCTGAACTGTCAATCCACATATAGATCCCTACAGTGAACCAGTTCCTCTGACACTTACGGATCACGATTTTCTTCGACTACTCTTCCTTCTACCGACACTGTTTTCCTTCTAGTTATACTCCATTTATCATAATTTATCAACTGGATCCTTCTATCTTTGATCATCTCTCGAACATTTCTCCATGTAACCCCACCTACTACAACTCTGTATTCGATATCTATAAAACCTAAACTACTCCAGCCACTATCAATATTGAAACAGTGCTACAAACTCTAGCACTTTCCTCCCATATTCGTCTAGCTATACAGTGGCGATGGGTCATCTTTCTGTACCAGTAGGGTTCCTATTACTTTCAACCAAATGATTCAACCCACATTAATCAATTGTCTCTGCATAGTCTATCTTCCAGGAGTTACACGACCCATTGCAATAGAGAATGTTTTATCTTCATCTTTAGCACATCCACTACTCTTGGAATTTCCACCCAGTTGATCATTCCATAATATAGGAATGGGAAACACTTCATGCATTGAGGTATTTTACCTTCAAATCTCCTATTATGTGTCTATTTTCAAAATAATGAAATCTTAAATAGTAGGTATCTCATCGGTGTTTCTAGATAACAGTTATTGAATATTTAATACTATGACTCATACATCTTCTATGAACTATAATCAGACTGATTTCATAACCGCTTCCAATTACAGAACAACAAGCTTTCCCTCAATATGTATGTGAAAAGATTTATAGTACTATTAGTAAAATGTACGTGAAATCTCCAACCAAGAAATAGTGGTATCTATGTATTGAAAAAATAATATGGGCATATGACTGCTGAATTAGTATGCGATTTTCTATTAGATTTGTGCTATATTTTTAGTTAATCAATTCTTTGGTTTCTTCCTTTTTTCAGGTGAATATTTTTTTAGGGTGATAAATATAAGTATGTGCTGGAATGTTTTCACTATTTGTCCTCTACTGGAATAATTGAATTGTTTTGTTTAAAAACCTGAATCCTTGTGCCCTTGTATGGTTTCAGGTGTAGGTTTTGGAGTTTCACTTTGCTGATTTAATTCGAGTTCAAAAGATATTGGTTATCGCTGATTTAATTCATGTAGTAATCTTATAAAATTCAAAGTGTGTTGGTGGAGGTTGTGAAGGTTAAATAAGATGGTTTATTGGGAATCAAGCTGATATAATTCATTGCATATTCTTGCTGTGAAAATTTCATTGGAGGAACATTGACAGATTTCATTAAATAAATTACCAACTTGATAAAAAAAATTAATTATGATACATTCTTTATTTCTTTGTGAAATAGGTTTCCTGGGAATGATTTTCAGTTTTCTAATCCATGCCTGATCACATTAATTAAATTTTTTCAGGGTTATTTATTGAAATCACGCCTCTTTATCATTATTCTAAATTCACCACAATATTTTCTTGGGATCCTAGAATATTTCTATATATTCTGGAATATTTTCACTAGCTTTCCTATAATAGAATAATTGAATTACTTATTGTAAATTTTAGAGTTTTTTTCACATGAATGGTTTCGTATGCAGGTTGTGTTGGTGCACTTTGATGATTTAATTCTTATTCTAAAAATGTAGGTTGTGGATGTTTTAATTCATGTAGTTTGATTATTTAATTCATATTCTAAAAATGTAGGTTATGGGTGATTTAATTCATTTCAAATTCATACTTTATTATTTTCATTGGAGGTACTCCGATTGGATGCATTGTATGCACAAGTTTATGATCAGGGATATCATGTTGGATCAGGTTCTTAAAGTAATTTAGCATTACTAAATTTAAACACTAGGGAATTCATTAATTTTTTGTGATTAATTTATATTTTTTCATGATTTTTCAATCAATAATCATTAAACCTTACAGATTTTAATATTCCATTAATTAGATTGAGTGTTTTTATTAATAAAGATGTCATGATGTGAACATTGAAATTAATTAATATTAATCAAGTGTATATTTCTCTAATGAAATGAAGCAACGCTGAAAACGATTTTTAGCAATGATATTGTTCAGTTCTCTCTTTTTTAAATCCCTTTTGTAAATTTTTAGTAAATGAATGATTTTATTTACTGATAAATATGTGTTTCTTCATGTAATCGTGTCAAAAAAATATTTTCTCAAATACATGGAAACATGAAATTAAGGAACCACAATAAATAAGGTGAAATGGTAAGCCCCTATCCAGTTTTTTGGAGCCCGTATCCATGTTGTCACTGGATCAATCTCAGGTAGGATCACCATTCCTCTTCATTCCCTAACTTCAGTTACTCAGCCAATTCATTGGTGTGTTCTTCGGTGGGCATGGTATTGGGCCCACTATGAGCGTGACTTTGCCTCAATTTATGGAATGATTCATCACTATAAAAGTTTGTATTTATTTATTTGACATGTTTTATTTATTTTCATAAACCCTAATTGTCTGTGATGGTACTCTTACATTTTATTTGCTGATTCTATTTCCCCCCTCTTCATCGAACTTCTATGCATTCAGCTATAAGCAAATGTTGTACTATTTTATTCCATAAAACCTATTCTTGCTAATTTTATAAAACAAACATTCTTACAAATTCCTTTTTCTTCATGGATTAATTCTCTATTGAAATTATTCCATTACTTCTGAGGTTGCCTTCTCTTATTTTTTTCCAATGATTTTACTACATACATATTCCAATATTTTATTCTTTGATTTTATTATAACATAATAAAGAAATATTCTAAGTTAATTTCCTAATATTAATTAATTTATAAGGATGGTTATGTAGCATTGAATCATAATGTAACACCTTGCCTCCCATCTTCAACATTATTTCCTATTTATAGGTAATGATAAGTTACCTCTTTCATGTTTTCTTCATTTCTTATTATGTGTTGAAATGTTGATTAAATGGTTGATTTGATTTACTGATGAATATATATTTTTGCATGTAAGGGAGTCAAATATAGATTTTCTGAAATACATTGATAGATGGAAGTAAGAAACCAAGATGAAGAAGTTGAATGGGTAATCCCATATCAACTTGGTTGAGGCCAATATTTAGGTTGTCACTGATTCAATCCCAGGGAGTTTCCCCTTTCCTCTTTCCCTTGCTTCAGTTTATTAACCAGTTCATTGGTGTGTACTTGGGCAGGCATGAAATTGGGACCACTATGACAAGGATTTTGTTTCTCTTTATTGAATGTTTCCTCCCCATGGAAGGTTTGATTTTTTTATTTGACATGTTTCCTTGATTTTTATAAACCCTAATTGACTATGTTGTAATCGTTAATTTTTCTTAGATGATTCTATCTACCCCATCTAATCATTGAATCTTTTTACATCCAATAATAAGTGAATTCATTGTTCCCTACATAATGGAGTTCTTTGGGTCATGTACATGCAAGATGCAACCCCTTATACCATTGTTAGTGTCTTAGGAATTTTCATTTAAATGCGGAATGTGTTGCCAATAGAGATATCTCCCTACATTTTTTCTTTTATGTGACTACAGATTAACACCTTTAATGGATTATAATGTGATAAATTTTACTCAAACAATTGTTACAACTCTGTTTTTTACCCAAAAAAAAATAAAGTGACATGAAATATATATCTTAAATTGATCATCCATTCTTATTCTATTTTTCTGGCCATCTAATCGTAGATAAATTTCAACATCATGACTATCGTGTGGGGTAATGGAAGTAGAACCCAAGTTTGATTTTTAATTTATGTGACTACAAATTAACACTTGTAATGGATTGTATTATGACAACTTTTCCTAAAACAATGGTTATGCCCTATTTTTATGATCCAAACAATGAAATTGGAATGAATTATGCTGCTTGAATTGATCGTTCATTCTTATTCTTCTTTTCAATATCCATAGCACTAGTAGTACTAACATCCTGGCTGATAGGATCTGTATACAAGGTCTTTTTGCAGTTCCCTTAATCCTATGAAAAATCCACATGGAAAGCCTTTATATTTTTTGAGTTATGATCCTCACCAGATGTCATAGAGAGTGAATGAGAGGTATTTCCATGGTCAAAACCAGCCACCACCTCCCCCTTATTAGGATTTCCCTTATCAGCTTGTAATTTACTAGGAGGTAGATCCAATCCAGATAGATTGAGGGTTTGTACAGCCCCCAATTACATGCAAGGTTTCTTCGAGTTTAATCCCACCATGTGTAGGAGCTGTAGAAACATTGGTACTACCTGGAGAAGTCTTTACCTTACCTTGTGGCACAAGGCTTTCCCCTGTAGTCCTATTCCTGGTCTTCTCAGTCTGAAAAATATTCTTCTTAGGTTCCCCCTTCTTTCCATCTATTGGACAGGATGTTGGGGTTATACCATCTGTATAAGCCACAGAGAGTATGATCTAGGACTAGGAGACCCCAATTTTTTCATCATCCATCCCATTGTATCCAGTTGTTTTCCCATTTGTTTTAGCATATACTCAAATTATGATCTTTTATAAGTATTCCCTTGAGTTCCAGCATTATGTTTGGTGACTTCACTTTTGCAAGCCTTTAGATTCTGAGAGGCTTCACTCCCAGTTGTATTTTTCATCTTTAGGATAGAACCCCTTTCCTCCTCAGTAGGTGAACTAATACATCTTTTAAGGCACCCCTAGAATTCTTTAACATACCCTGAAAAAGTATGGTATGTGTATTCTTTATGATATCAGTTTTATATATAAATATTTTTCTAACTCATCCTTTCTTTATTGTATCATTCTTTTTAGTGGAATCGATACCAGAAGATTATCTTGCTTGTCTCCATTTATTAAAGAATCATATTATTGTAGATCATCTTCTCAACTACATTTTCTGCAGAATTTGATTTTACTATAGGGAAATACTGGTTCAGTTTGAGTTCAGCAAGCATTGTTATCTTCCCGCCTCATTTCATGTAGGGATCTGAACGTTTTGAAGCAGATTTCGGTTCTAGGTTTCATTAATTCCTATAAATTTTTTTAAATGAATTATATATTCTTGTCTCTATATGTGTTCACTTGTATTTTCTTCATATTATATGATTCTATAAACATTCACCTTTTATTACATTAATTCTTACATCTGCTAATTTTTTTCTATGTTTTCAAATTTAAAATTTTTAAAACTAATGATGAATACTAATTTATTTCCTATTTTAATTGCAATAGTATGATCAAGACTAATATATTTTGAAAATATTTGTTATATATATAATTCAAGCATGTTTTCTATCCTCTATATATGGTTACATAGATAACGAGAAATAGAAATTGGAGAAACACATTGTCATGGAAGACATATCCAATGCTGAAATTTCAAGTAGTGGGTAAAAATATTTTATTTAACTACATACTATCTCTTACTTGTATTTACTGAGAGTTGTCATTCAATTTTTTGGAATTCTTTTTAGGTATCATAATTTCCCTTATAAACTTTTCTATCAGGTAGCAATACCATACTAGGATCGGATCTACAATAGGAGGGGAACAGAAAAAACGCATGCCTCTCTACAAGGATCCAAACATTTGCAATAAGAAGGATTCCAGAATTGGACGTTTGGATACCAAAATATTTGACAGAGCTGTATATTTATCTCCAATGTACACATACTCTAAAACCATTACCCATTTTTAATGTTGTCACACATGTTATTACAAATAATGAATTATCTATAGAAAAGTTCTTAGTTTACATATGTTTAAAAACAATTTGTAGTATGATTCTATCACAATTTCATTTTTAATGATTCAATATTTATTTTCACTATTCATTATTTCAAATTTCGGATACATTAGTTTTTCTGATTTCTCCATAGTGAAAATAATGTCTCATTCCCTTTGATATATACTTTATGATACATCATGTTTTTCTGTTTCTTTTTTACATCATGTTATTTCCTTTTCATTATTTTTCATATATATTTTTTGATACATGTTCTTATTTTTCATTTCTTTTCATTGTTATATATAAATAAAGTTTTAATTTTAGCATAATTTAACTAATTTTAATTATTAACTACTCAAACTATTAATACATTTTTAAATTTTTATTTGAATTACAGCACCGTGCGTATGCACGGGAGAGGAACTAGTTATATTTAATCAAATGTTCTTCTATATAATTTTTGGGTGTTATATTCACCACACCTTTAATAAATTGCTTCCTATAAATTTGATATTTCATTTAAAAATAAATGGTTTTAAATTTGTACATTAATTATTTGAACCACACACATCATTAATAGTGGTAATAAAACATCCACTTAATTAGAGATAAAGTGAAGTACAAAAGGAATTTATAATAACACATAACTAGGTATCTAATTATGAGAAAAATGTTGGAAAGTAAATATATGGATATGGTATAAAAGAATAAATAATTATAGATGGTGGTAAAGATTATCGATCACAAGAAAGTGAATGATCATTATAAATTTAAGGACCTAAGAAACATAATGTTTTTGTGATTTTAAAGGCAATTTGATACATCAAAAATAAAGGAAATTGGATTACATTTTTCATTCAAGGCCATTTTCCAATAGTTGAGGATTTATTTTACTGTCTAAGAATATAATGTAATATACTAACTTTAAAACTTTTATATTAAAAAGAAATGTTATCCTTTGGTTATGCCTCAATCTATTTCCAATTCATTTCTCACTCTAGAAATTAATATCCAAAAAATATTTTTATCAAAAAATGAATTATATTTATTGTTAACTTATCATAAGATCCATAAAATTATAACAAGCCTTTCTCTATATCTATAACTATTTTACAAACCCAAAATGGTTAGAATAAGTTATAAAATATAATAAATTAATCTTTAAAATAAAACACTAACACCATTTATTCAACATTATTATTTATCTTTTAAATCGTATATATATGAAGAGTGAAAATCTAACCGGAACTTCACTTAGGCTAGTGGTAGGTGCTAAACCATTATCATATTCCAGTTAGAGGTTCATTCCCTACATCCTTTTATGATGTGATGGGTCATCAGCTTACATACAGGTTGTCCTTTTTTAAACTATATTAATATAATTACTATAATGTTCTCAAATTTTTAATAACCCAGAATTGTCTCAACATCAATATATGATTAACCCCAAAGGCTACCAATACCTTTAAACCTTTTCCAAAAAAATGTAATGTTATTCTTCCTTAAATAACTTTTTTCACTAAAATGTATTCTAAATAAATGGGCAATATTTCCATAAATATTTCACAATATTTTCTTAATCTTGGTAGAAACCCATTACATAAATCCTAAAAGGGGTTTTTAATATCTTGAACTTATGATCAATCCAAAACTCATAAATCCGTGATGGTGTCCATAACTCGTAATTTAATGAAGAAATATATTCTTTGATAATGATAAAAATCCATAGATGTTAATTATTTATATAAACAAAATACTATCGGTAAAAATACAAATAAAATATATTACCAGAATACCAATAAATAATAAAATAATTCCTAGGTTCCTTACATTTATGATAATGAATTGTAAATGGAAACCCAAGGTTAATGTTTTTTTCTTTCCATCATACTCTTCAATTTACCACAGAAATTCATTTATTTATTCCATTATTTTCCATACATAGATCATTTTACTTTTCTGTTGATAAAGTTTTCTTGGTGTCCATTTCCACATTTCTAACATAAAAGTAATAAATCCTTCTTTCCTTGATGATATACACCACTCAATCTCTTAGTCAACTCCATTGTTCACTTTATTGTTGAGTCCAAGAGTTGGTTAAGGTATATGCTTTAAATCATATTTTAGGATAACTAATTAGAAAAAACCATGATATCCTTCACTTCATTCAAAATACCATTTATTTTCACGCAATCACCACATTGTTCTTCATATTCAATGTCAACGTGATTCTTTTGGGTTCTAGTCATTGACTAAAACCAAAAATCATAGTGGGAGAAAATATAATTGTAGTGAGAAAACCATATAACCATTTATAGGATGTCTAAATCATAACACCTACATTTCAATACAAGACACCATTGGATTATCCTTAGTCATTCATTATCACCATCTATTCAAATACCTTATAATAGTTTCTACTGAAAATGTAAATTATCTAACTAATACCCCACAATTGTGTCAATCCATATACATTGTAAGTCTCATTTTCATGTACCAGGTAACACATGATCCACACCTGCCATTCATTTGTTGGAGTTAGTACCTCTAGATACATCTACGAAATAACCATGTCAACTTGTAATGTCTAAATGTAGATTTATTTCTAGGAAATACTAAATAATCTATACCATACAAAAACATTAGGATATATTTCTGTATTTATCCTCAATATCTAACATAAGGTTATGTTCCATAATTTTTTTTCATAAATCCAGTTCCCATGGATTCTACTAAACTTCATCTGATATGAACTATAATGACCATGAATCTAGTATCCTAGATTCGGTGTCCAATTTATTACAATATAATCAAATACAATGAATCACATCCTAAAGGACCTACTAGTTTATTATTCTTAGTAATATTGATACAAACTTGACTCCAATATTAAATTTAAAAATAAAAATTATAACATACTTGCTTTTTAGAATATCAATATTCCATCTAGTATATCCTTTCCTATCACCCTTTGTAAACATCCTAGATTCTATAGTATGGAATCAAAATAATGGTAAACTCAAGTTCTCTTATAAAGGATTATTACAATAGAATTTATCCTGAATCCATAATAATAATAAACAAGGAAACATAAATAAATGAAAACAAATTCCATTTAAAAACTGTGGTTATCGTTATTCTATATGGAATAATCCATAAGTAAAGGATAATATATAACATCCCACCCCTGATCCATCGGTTGGGGAAGAGGTGGTGGGTGTAACTAGATTTAGGTGAAATACCCATGAAATAAAAGGATATAAATAAAAGTAATGGGATTTATAAATAATCATAGGATGATTTTCTCTATTTATAAAACACCCATATCACATGGAAAAAGAAAAAATAGATAACCATGATAGAAAAACCTATATATTAATCATGAATACAAAAATTAAAATTAATTATAACAAATACAATTACTATATTAGTGTATAAATAATATACCACTAAAAAATCAAGACCCTAAATCTGTTAAATCAGAAACACCGAACCTACCCTAATATTCAACTCAATGATCAATGCTCGAGGCATCACAATGCATCACTTAAGATCATTGATACATTATCTTTACGTGTGTATTGTTATATGAAATATTTAAATTCATATTATTTCCCAATTAGGGGATGAATCTAAACACAATATGATTTCCCCAATGACATTCCAACTCATTATACTAGAATAAAACCTCTTATCCCATTTATTTAATATAGATTATTACAATTTATAATAGTTTATATCAAAAAAATTGTTTTATATAGAACGAATTAATATGCACCTTTGAAACTATTGTGAAATCGATTTAGATTACCCATTCAATAAATACACACATACATACCTCAGCACATGCATGCCCAAGTGACAACTCCATAAAAATGAGTGGCCTCTCATGGATCTACCATGACACCAAAAGGATACGAATCTCAGGTTCCATTACACATTTGGCATAGATCACTGATTCATAGTTCATCAAGGCCTCATAAAATGAAATACAGACACATACATCCATGTATGACAAATACCATTCCAAACACATTTCACATTAAGATTTCATTTGTTTAAAACCTTTCAAAAAACATTTTCATTGCAGAAAATCCAAATCATAATTTTAAAATCATCATTTTTAAAACATGAACCCAAATAACATTTTATAAAAATATTCAATTTACCCAATTTTAATGGAAAATATCACCAAATTGGTTTCCCTAAATTCACCCATTGTTTTCTCAAAAATATCAAGCAATCCATTCATTTTGAAATGAGGCCTTCATGATCTAATAAATATGAGTCAAGATAGAATCCAACTACATCTCAAACACTGGAGATATAATGAATTTTGAAACCTCACTAATAACATGGTTCAGATCTTCAAAATATGACCATAGATATTGTTCCATTCAACCAATTCAATAATATCTCATATAGAAAAACAAAACTGAAACTAGATATATCAATAGTGATTAGATATGTGTTTCTAGGAGACAATAATAGAAGATATCTAATTAAAATTATGAAAAATAAGCACCTACAAGTAAACATTGATATACAATATACCTTTTATCATTTAAAACATTACCCAAGATTTATAATAATCGCATATTAAATCATTGGGGAAAGGTATTTAGAATTATGAAATAAATGGAAATGAAAATTTTTCTCATGACTTAAATCGAGTTAGATCCTCAATTTTCATATTTAAAACTATACACTTCATGTTTAGGCATAATTTTTAGTCAAACCATGTGTAGTAACTCAGGTTTTTGGCCCTATTAGGCTTTGAAATATTCCTACGAATATGTCCAGATCTAGGCATGAAGACGGCGTGCGATTCAGAGGCCTGGTGTGCCCAAAATTAATTTTATAGACATATTAAGTATTTTTATACAATTCATGAGGCAGGAATGAGTAATCATCTAAATTGTTTCTCAGATTTGAAATATGAGGTCACTACTACATCTGTAGCATTTCGTTTATCCTAGGTTGGGTGTAACCTTTGCGGGCACAGGCCTGCTGTAGAAAAAGTTCACCAATGGAATTTTCATAAATAAATGAATAGTTTATTTTTAATTTCGGATCTCGAATAACACATTAATAGAGTCTCAGATTGAAATTATGATATCACGGTTGCCACCGGAATTCCTCTTTTACTCTAAAGGCGCCCTAAACTTTGTTTGCAATGGGCACGAGGTCGGAGACCAATCGGGAGTAGAACAGTTGGATGGAGAGGATTTAATTAAAATAACATTCAATCCCATCCCCTCCCCCTTTTTTCGAACACCAGGAGGAATCCACCATCAGGAGCTCATCTTCCCTTCCTCCTCCTTCTATTGACGACAAACGGTCGGAATCGAGTGAAGAAGGTGTCATCGGACTCATATCTTGACGACAGACATTCCCTGATCATGCAGCAGCAGCAGCGGAGCATGCAAAGTGTCAACAATGTTCCAAATGGTAGGAATTTTGAGTTTTGAAATCCCGAATCTCATTTATGAATTTTGTTTCTTCAAATAATCATATGGGTTGATTAGTTCAGGTCCAGATCTTTTCAAAACATGTTTCGTATCTGAATTTGGAGCATCGGGGTGCTCCCTGTGGTTTTTAGAAGTTTTATAGTGGAAAAAAGCAGATTTTGGTGATGATTATGGAAGAATCCGGAGAGTGTGGTGGTGGCACAATGGTTTCCAGCTCCAACATGGTGAATCCCAGCTCTGGCACAATGTTTTCTGGTGATATAGGTGGTTGTTCGACCATAATTTTCAGGGGGGGTTTTTAAACCTTCGTAACCCGCAAACTGGAAGTCCGATTTGCAAGCTGTTTTCTATGACATATTCTTAGAATTGAGGTAGACCTTTTGAGTTTTATTCTGGAATTTTATGCGTCGGGTTCATGACCTAGGGCCACGAAACATTGAAATAATAATAATATTTATTAATATTCAACATCAACCCATCATAACTTTTACACAGAATTTCTAATTAACATGCCATAAGTGGCATTGTGATCTTGTTAATAAAGAATATCTTTCATGATAGATTTCAGTTTTTGGGACAGAGCTCAATTTGTGGGCCCCATGAGGATATTTTTTGGCGTTAACAGAGAAACATGACTTTTTTTCATCTGGTGTATGTTTTGGAAAAATGAGTAGTTGATCTCATGCATTTTTTTCAAGGGGATTGTGATGGTGTGGTTTATGTAATGTGTTTCAAGATTGATGTGTGGGACCCACCCAGGAATTATATGGATAATAGTTCTTTTTTCATCGGTTGTCCGTTTCGGGTGAGTAAATAGCATTTCATGCATGTTTTTTCACATAGAACGCGGTGGTGTCCTCGGTTCGGGCCTAAGAGTTGCAGAGTGTGGAGATGTTGTTGGTCACTTGGGTTAGTGACATTTAGACTAGCAGTGGTTGAGTTTACTCACATGGTTCATTCATATGAGGGTTTTTTTGGAATTAAAACCCTATTATAGGTTTTTGATCCCCTAGATAATATGCTCTCAGATAGAGTAGTGGTATCCCTCTTGTGAGTCTAGAGTAGGTTCCTCTAGCTTTTCTTCCCTAGATCGGGTTTTGGGTATCCCTATGACCACTTATCCATGGGCGGCGATCCCTATCTAGCAGTAAAACCCTGTAGGGTTTTAGGTATCTTCAGGAATAGGATCCCCTATGCAGTGGGCCATATTAGAAGGGTTTTGGTATTTTCGGGTATACGATCCCCTACTCAGCCTATGGTTTTCCCAAGGGTTGTGGTATTGTCAGGTATACAATCCCCTACTCATCACGTGGTTTCAGTATGGTTGCAGAATCATTGGTTATACGATCCCCTACTCAGTGCATGGTTTTGGTAGGGTTAGTGCATCATCAGTTTGATCCCTTGCATCTTGAGTTATACCAGATGGGGTTTCCAGCATCTTCATGACCATCTACACACGGGAAACAATCCTCTATCTTAGTGGTGTGAACTGTGAAATGTCATATTGGGGCGTGGCACCCCCAGCGGATCCTAAGAGTGATCCCATATCTGTGGTATCTTCACGATATCCAAGTGGGTTCTTGTATTCCATAAATAACCCTAGGATTTATCCCATATCTGAGAAGTTTGGTGTTTTTCCGCTATTTCAGTGTGATGTTCTTAGTGACGGTATTCGATGAGAATGATATCTAGGATGGGTGTCTGGGATGTTGGTTTGATAATCAATGGAGTGTATCTCTTAAACGAGCATAATATGGGATTATAGAGCTCGTGGAGTGTGTTCTCCTGGTTTTGTGAAGAACTCGTCACTGGTTATGAGGTCAGAACCTCATGAGGCAGAGTTCTTGAGATGAGTACATCTGGAGGTTCATCGTGTATGTATGGTCATATACTTGAGCTGATCTGACTAGTCCTGTTTAGCCGAGGATGGTCTCGGGATGGAGTTTCTCTCTCATTTGGGTTTCCTCTGGCTGTGATGAGGTGAATGTTTCCTTAAATATTCTCTCTTTTATTTTGGGTTTTTTGGCGGTCCTATAGAGTATTTTTATACTCGTCATTGAATGGGATTTTCACACACATGTTTTGTGTCTTGTGTAGACCTCAGGCCTTTCGACGGAGTTCCAGGAGGACCTTGAGCAGGCAGAGTTTAGCTGAGAAGTTTTCTAGTAGGTACTTTTGAAAGCGATCCCCTCCTTCTATGTAGGTTGTACGCTTTTGTAGTTTTCTTTTGGTGGGCCATGTATTTTCTATTTTTTACTTCTGACGTATTATGGTGGTGGGTTATATGTATGCATGAATTTCATTTTAGTTTTTATATATGTCACTGCACTATTTCTTAGAGATGTATGTGTATGTGTATGTATAGGTACCTTAGGCTAATGCCTCCCATGTGTGTGATAGCCTACTTGGAACTAGTCTCTAGCCCCTGGGCTATTGTAGATGGGCATAGGGAGTCACGGCTCGAGCCCCATTGGATTTGGTCATGACAGAGTGTTATAAGAGTATGTTTTACCTTTGGGATATCATAGCATAGTTGGTCTAGCTGTGACCTTGGATTGGGTTTCATTATGGAAATTTAAGGATGTTTCGAGTTCAGCTTTCAGGCCAGGGACTCCAGTGTTGGTGCGGAAACCGACAAATTCATTCATCTGGACTCTAATAACCTACCTTTGACTTGTTACATTAGGACACTGGTCGCTAGGGAATAATGGTACATACATCATATAGGAATGGGTTTTGGGTTTCTCTTGTCCTTCTTGACTCATCTCCCTGGATATACTCTTTGACCATGGTGCATCTTGATTATATTTCAGGATTCCTCCATGACGACAACCAGCGAGGGTTCCACAGCATGATTGTGGTGATGATCCGCCCTGAGTAGATGCTTTGGTGTATGGTATAGTTTATGAGGATGCACATCCAAGTGTTCTGCTGGTTGAGCCACCACCTTATGAGCAGCTGGTTGTGTCAGTAGTGCAGGATGAGGATGCAATCAGGTTGAGTGGACTTCATGGGTTTCAGAGGCAGCGACCCCTGAGGTATGGGCTTTATCCAAATCCCTAGGTAGCAGATGACTGGCTCGAAGAAGTCATCGGAGTTTTCTTACTGGTGAGGAAACCTCTAGATTAGATGGTTATCCTAGCGGTGATCCATCTACATGGTTCAGTTGGGTGATGGTGGAGTCTTGTGATTTAGTCCCACAATAATTACATGCTCACGTGGACCGATTTTGAGCGGCTATTCAGGGAAGAGTTCTATCTGGTGATGTTTAGGTTAGTGTGGATCCAGGAGCTTCTGCAACTTCGAAAGGAGGGAATGACTTTGTTGTAGTACTCGGTGAGGCTTACATGCCTACCATCCCACTCCCTTTATGTGGTTCGAGACCCATTCATTAGGGCTCAGACCGTCGATCAGGGACTAAAAATATATATCTGGGAAGGTGTGGTTTCCTCGTGATTCCCCACATATGCTGGAGTGCTGGAGTGGGACATACTGGTAGAGAGCATTCTGGAAAAGTAGCTTCCACTTGTTAGTGTCAGGCATGTGGGAACTGAGACCTTGGCAGCTGGTTCAATAGTTGGTAGCTGATGTCTGGCGATGGGTCCCGGACGTTCTCGACATTTTAGGAGGCGACCCCGAGATGGAGGATCTAAGTCTCAGGGCTCTCAGGGATCTCAAGCGGGTTTTGGTCAGCCGCAAGAGAGGTGGTGTTACACTAGCAACAACCAAGTACATCTTTATAAGGAGTGTCTGACCCGCTATGATGTTGAGAGGGAGTCGGAAGATGGACTGCCTTGTGAGAGGTAGCATCTTGAGTTTGGATGTCCATTGGGCGGCGGGTGTGGCGACAGAGCTGGTGAAGCCTCAGGAGGTGATAGGCAGTACGAGTTTTGACCACCTCCACCCCCAGGTGGTCCACGACAAGCTCATGGAGCTGGAGGTCAAGGGTAGGAGAGCTAGAGGCCTTATAGGTTGTTGAACCAGAGGCTCTGTGGATGGATATAGGTATTCTTTGTGTCCTTTCTACTTCTACAATAGTTTTTATAGACACTATTAGGAGGTACACTTTCTCTTTCATTGCTTACTTGGGATTTTGTTAGGGTGTTGGTACGATGTTGTGTTGGTGTTGGTGCTATCCAATGTGCTATGAATGCATGAGGAAGAGGGATCATTATCCCACTAAGACAAGTTTTTGTGATTTGATTAAAACCATGCGGGTGAGTTTGTGCCGCCCAAAGAGGATCAGGTCAAGGTATGGTGGAAAATTCCCACTTACTTATGGCTTTAGGAAGGGTTGTGTTTTAGTGAACTCACGGGTGTGGGAGACCCAGTTAAGAGTTCAGTTTATTTCCCTCATGCGTATGGATTTTCGGGGAAGAAATGTCCTAAGGTGGGAAAGATGTAGCGACATGGGTTTCTGTCATTGTTAGGCTTTGGAATATTTCTACAAACAATTCCATATCTAGGCTTGAAGATGATGTGCGATTCTGAGGCCCAGTGTGCCCATAATTAATTTTATAAAAATATTTAGTATTTTTATACTATGCACTATGCAGGAATGAGTTATCTTCTAAACTGTATCTCAGATCAGAAATATGAGGGCAAGGCTACGTCCATAGCGGGTTGTTTACCCTTGGTGAGGTGTAAACTTTGTGGGTGTGGGCCTACTGTAGAAAAATGGGACTAGTAGAATTTTTGTAAATAAATAAATAATTTATTTTAAACGTTGGATCTTGAATAACTCCTAAACAGAGTCTCAGATATAAATTATAAGATCACAGTAGAGATAGGAGTGCTGCTTTTACTCAAGAGGCTCCATAAACTTTGTCTGCATTAGGCACGGGGTCAGAGGCGAGTCAGGAGCCGGACAATTGGATAGTGATAATTTAATTAAAAAACCTTAAATCCCCTCCCCTCCCCTTTGTTGTGCACTCTAGGAGGAAACGACCGCCCAGAGCCCCTCCTCCCTTCCTCCCCCTTCTATTGATGATGAAAAACCATAATTGAGTGAATAAGGTGTTGTCAGGCTCAGATAGTGAAGGCAGATTCTCTCTGATTATGCTGCAGTAGCAGAGGAGTGTGCAAAGGATCGACGATCTACTAAAAGGTAGGAAGTCTGAGTTTTAAAATCCAGGATCCCATTTATATTTTTTTTTTCTTCTAATCATCATAAGTGTTGGGGATTTCGGTTCCTGAGCTTTTCAAAACATGTTTCAGATCTGAATTTGGAGCACCGGGGTGCTCCTGGTAGTTCCTGGATGTTTTTTATAGAAAATCAAGATTCTGATGGAGACTATGGTAGAATCATGCGAGGGAAGTGTTGATGCGGTAGTTTTTGTCTCTGGCATGGGGGATCCTGGCTTTGGCGTGGTGGTTTTCAGCAAGACATGCGGTGGTCCAACCAGAATTTTTCAGGGGTTCTTTAAACCCTCGTAACTCACAAACCGGAAGTCTGATTCATGGTCCATTTACAGCAAAACATTACATGCATCAAGGCAGACAGTTTCATTTTGATTTGGAAATTCTATGAGTAAGGTTCTGGGCCCAATTCCACAAAACTTTGAAATAATAATTATATTTTATTATTATTCAACTTTGACCCACCGTAATTTATGCACGAAGCGTCTGATTGACGTGCAGTCAATGGTGTTGTGATCCTGATATTAAAGATGATATTTCTAGATAGATTTTGGGTGATATGATGGAGGTCAAGGTGTGGGTTCCATGAGGCTGTTTTTGGGAAATTACGGAGAAACATGACTTTTTCTTCTGGTATCCATTTTAGACAAACAAGTAGTCAATCTCGTGCATTTATTTCAAGGGGTTCATCATGGTGTGGTCCTTTTGATGAGTTTCAGGATCAAGGTGTGGGCCCCACCCAGGCTTGCAATGTTGAATAGTAACTTTTTCACCATTTGTCTTTTTCGTGTGATTAAATCGCATATCCTATGTGTTTTTCAATTTAGAACATGTTGGTTGCCTCGGTTTGGGCCTAAGAGGTGCGCAGTGTGGCGATGTTACTGGTTGTTCAAGTTAGCGATGTTTGGACCATCAGTGGTTGAGTGTACTCCCTTGGTTTGTTCCTATGAGGGTTTTGTGGCATTATAACCCTGTTATAGGTTTGTGATCCCCTCTATAGGATGCTTTCATATAGAGTGCCGGTATCCCTCTGGTGAGTCTGGAGTAGGATCCTCTATCATCGCTTCCCTAGATAGGTTTTTTGGTATCGCTGTGACCACTTATCCACGGTCAGTGCTCCCTTATCTAGTAATACAACCCCATAAGGTTTGTGTTATCATCGAGAATATGATCCCCTATGAAGTGAGCTATATTTTTAGTTTTTTGGTATCGTCTGGTATACGATCTTCTACTCAACATATGGTTTTCCATAGGGTTTCAATATCATCGGTTATATGATCCCTTACTCAGTGCCTGGTTTCTGTAGAATTGTGGAATCATTGGTTATATGATCCCCTACTCATCACATGGAATCAGTAGGATTGGTGCATCATTGGTTTGATCCCCTACATCGTGAGTCTTACCTGATGGGGTTTCCGGTATGGTCATGACCATCTTCACTGAAGAGGTGATCCTCTATCTAAGTGATGTGAACTATGGAATGTCAGATCAGGTTGTGGCACCCCCCAGCAAATCATGGGAGTGATCCCTTATCTGGGAGATCTTGGAGTTACCAGAGTGGGCTCTTGTATCCCCTAGATGACCCTTGGAGTTATCCCATATCCGAGAAGTTTGGTGTTTTCCACAATTTCAACGTGATGTTCTTAGTGATGGTATTCGACAAGTGTGATATCTCAGATGGGTGTCTAGGATGTTGGTGCTAGACTAAATTGATTGTATCTCTTAGTGGAGTTTTATATGGGATAAAAGAGCTTGGGGAGTGTGCTTTCCTGGTTTTGAGTAGAAGCTTTCACTAGTTATGAGGTCATAACCTCATGAGGCTCGGTTACAGAGATGAGTATATCTAGATTCTCATGGTGTATTAATGGGCATATACCTGGTCTGAGCTGAGTAGTTGTGTTTAGCTAAGGATGGTCTCGAGATGGAGTTTCTCTCTCGTTTGGGCTCCCTCTGGCTGGGAGGAGCTACCTGTTTCCTTTCAGTTACTCTCTTTTATTTTGGGGTTCATGGGATGCCTATTGAGAATTTTTATACTCACCCCTGAATAGGCTTTTCCCGCACATTTTTTGTGTCTTGTGCAGAACTCAATCCTTTTGAAAAAGTCCCAGGAGGACCCTGAGTAGGCGGAGATTAGCTGAGCAGTTTTCATTTATAATATTCCTAAATTTTATGAATACTCTCATAAGTGGAATTACTATTATATTGGCATGATTATTATTCCTATTGGTCATGTTACTATTCGAAGGGTCAGTTTAGTAATCCATTGGGATAGGTTCCTTAATTTCATTAAATATTACTCATTTCATTATTCCTTTATGATAATGATATTTTTATATTGATTTCCATTATATGTATCTATTTCATACTATAAGAAAAAAATTTAAGAGGGGAGAAATTCAATTTATAAATGTTTTGGTTGTTAAACAAAAATAACTCAATAAAAGAATACATATACCATTGAAATATCAAATTCATCAATTCTATAAAGATGGGTGGTGAATTATAAGACCAAATGTGTTAAAAAATCATAATGTCCATATCTTATTCTAAATGATGTATATGTAACATCCTCTATATGAACCTAAAGTTGGTGATATCCAGAATTTATGTCAATTTTAAAGAACCACTAGGCACCCCTAAATTGAATAAATAGGTCAATAATTTGTGGAAGAGGATAATGATTCATCATATTAGCATAGTTAATCTTATTAAAATCTATACAAATCTATTTCTTCCATATGCCATCATCAAACAAAGAACCATTTATTCTCACATAGATGTACTCTATTAGATAAACCCTTTATATTTCAACTCTTTCAACTGATCCTACAATTCCCTCAATTTTGTTGGTGTCATCTTATAATACATAAGGGGAATAGGGAGGGTCCCTGATTGGAGATAAATCATAAGATCAACTTTGATTTTGGATGGAATCCTAGATAATTTTTAGTAAAAAAAATTTATGTATCTAATATCGTTGTAAAATATCAATTCTTGGTATCATTGACTATTTCAAATACAACTTTTGTCAACTGGTAAGATATAGTTCCAACAACTAATTTTTAGACTCTTGATTTACCTGCAACAACTTCCTAATATCAATCAAATATATATATATAATACCATTATTATTATTGAAACTGACATGTCATGCATAACAATTAATATGGACCTCAAAGTTTTTTCTGCCAATCCATTCCCAGAATCAATTCATAAACATCAATATCTATCATAGATAATTCCTATAAAAATTCAATCAAATCGAACATTATCAAAAATGATGCACATTTCAAGGGTTTAAAATCTCATTTTCCTAAATGGGATCGTATTTTCAAAATAAAAGGAATCGTATAAACATGTAAACCCATCAGATCAATAACACAAGAAGCAATTCACGAATGGGAAGCAACGGTATCAATCCAATGATTAAAATGGTTATAGTTAAGAATAATTTTACCTCCCACTATCAATTTTCCCAACTGATCATCCATAATCACATTCTCATCCACATAGAATTGCTTACTTTATGTATTTTTCTTTTTAGTTCATTGTTGAGATTTCACTTGTTAAGGAATCATGGTATTCCAAGATTCCCAATGGATTTCTCAATTATACTGAAAAAAACCATTCTAAAATACTCTTATTATCAAAGCATGTGATTCTTAATTGGAAAGGGATGTGTCCTATAACGTCCTGGCCCAGCTCACCACTATGATGGTGGTCAGACCAGTGGGTGGCATGACCTCAAGCGCATCTCCCCAAACACCAGAGGCTGCCAACATGCAGTGAGGGATTTTTTGTGACTAAAAGGGAGACTATTCCCTCATAGGTAATAGGTATTATCACATCATATGTAAACAACAATTAATAATAAATTGAGGAAGCATATAAATAAATAAACAATAGAAGATGAAATATGGATAATCTAACTGAATAATAATCAAGTGTGGAATCTCACAAAATAATGTCATTCCATGATGTCTGTCAAAACTGAAAGCATGGAAAATAGAAACTCAATAATGCTATCAACTGAAATGAAAATATGAAAAGTTTAAATATTTCATCACAAGCAAGTTTCGGACCTCAGCCCCCAGTCTCCATATTAAGAAACAAGAAACGATCAAGCATTGGAAGCAGCACACTTCCCTTTTTCATTACCTGCAAGCATATAATCTACTTGGGTGTCAATGACGCCTGAGCTGGGTGTGAGATAAAATCCAACTAGGACGACATCCAAGACGTCTAAAACATTCCATTTCATGAAATGATAAAATTAAATGGTTCATTATATAACAATTTTAGATAATTAATTATGTGCAATGGAATAAATATCTCAGTCTAGGTTCCAAGCGGCACTTGTGCCTAATCACCTACTTCATCCTAAGCCAATAGATTGAAAAGAGTACCTGTAAAAAGAATGCAAACAAACATGTATATAAAACCTGGGAAAGTAGTATAAAACAAGGGAGAGGCATACCCCAAGCATGTGCTTTAACATAACGTCTAAGTCAAGTGTTAATCAGGTGTGATTCAACATACCAGAAGAATATTGCAAATCTCAAGAGGATCAAGCGGCATTAATATAAACCTTTAGTTCATAATTATAAAGTTTCATCTTGAGAGTTGGATTCCAAGCCTGTCCCGAAGATATCAATTTGGAACATCCTTCAAATTATCCAATACCACCGAGCCCATCCAAGGTAATGTTTCGAAGGACAATGTATCGATCGAGGCATGGTTTTACCCTGAGTCTGTCCCGATCTCGCAAAATGGGGTCGAGCACCAACCGAGGGTGGCATAGCCACATTGACAAAAGATCCATCCTGGTGGGCCCTTTTGGAACCGATATCACTCATAAGTATTAGAAAACATGAGAATGTGTCGGTCCGACAAATCCAATGATACCGCCCCCAGAACATAGAGGTAACCAGTCAAGAACATTGGGTCTATGCGTGGACCTTAATACGAGACCCACCTTTATTCCCCTCCCTAGATTTAATTAATGTTTTCACAACATCATATATTAAATCAACCTATGTAATTGTAGCTTGGAACTAAATAGGAACAATCATGCATCATGTAGTGCAAATTCACTATTTCAGCATAGAAAGCTTAACAAGGCAAATTACTGCATCAACAAATGAATATAAAATGATCTTTTAAATAAATAAATAAATTTCCACAACCAACTACCAAATATTCACAATTTAAAACCTCATAATTAATCTAAATTTATTATTTAAATTAAACATGACATAGGGAAAAATTAATTATTTCAGCATAACAATCTTAACAAAGCAAAGTACCGCATCAACATATACAGAGAAATGAACTTTTAAATAAATAAATAAATCGGCACAATTAATAATATCATATTTATTACATTTCTCATTTATAATTTACATCATGACACAATTTATTAATTATGTAAGTGCCTTTCAATTTTTTGTCATCAACACAAATAATAATATTAATAATAAAATTATTATTATTATTTAAAAATGCCAAAAAAATATTTATATCACAAATAAATTATTTTTGTGTACGATGTGACTAAACGTCCGATGACCACAAAGGTTATACCATGCCCAGGGTAAACCCCATGTCCAGGAATAATTGTTGGTTCTGAATTTATCATTAAACACACCATTTGTGAGAAAATAATTATTTATTATTTAAAAATCAGAATAATTAATTAATTAAAAATAAAGATGTTATTATCATATGTGAGGGAGTCAAAAACTAAATGTGAATCAAGGTTATATGTTACCTAGAGTAAACCCGGTGTTCTGGACCTAACCATGGTCTCAGATTTCTCATATGACACACCATTTGTGAGTTATTACAATCTTATTGAAAGAAAACACACACGCATTTAAATAAAATAAATTTAATATTTGTATTCTATCAACATATAGAGTCTGCGGGTCTTAGATGTTGGGTCGAAAAAAAACGGGAAGGATGGCAAGAGGGGGGGTGAATTGCCTTTTAAAAAAAAGATTAACAAATTAAAATCAAAGTTGAAATGAAGCGGAAAGTAAAGAGGCAAGACACAAGAAATTGATAACGGAGTTCGGCCAAAACCCGGCCTACGTCTCCGCTCCCAACTCAACCGTTGAGAGATTCCTACCGCTTGCTTTTTAATGGTTTTAGCAAGAAACCCACTAGGCTTTGAGGTAGCACTAGGACCTATTACAGCTTGCTTTTATTGGTTTAGCAAGAACCCACTTGCTTTCAATGGAAGAGCAAGAACCCACTAGCCTTTTTAACGGGTGAAGGCTAGCTCACTGGTGACACAAGCCTTTTAAAAGGAAAGGCTTGAAGAAACCTCTTCACACCTTAGTGGTGATGTGAAACCCAAAAGAAAGAGGGATGAGAAAGAGTTTGGGGTTTGTAGGCACAAACCCAATTTTAAAGCTCAAAAAAAATAAACAAGAAAAACCGTATTGGAGGAAGACTTGGGCGCCAATTGGATGATGGAGTTGATGTAGCGTGCTCTCCCAAGCTTCTTGAGGTGCTCCTTGGATTGGAAATTGGATTGGAGCACTTGAGGATCCTTGAAGGTGGAGCGCCGGAGGTTCGCCAAATGTGCAACAATATGTCCGGGCGCTTGGTATATGATCTGATTAGGTTCCGGTGCTTCCTTGGCCTTTATTTATAGGCATGGAACCCATTGGGGGCCTTCGGAGCCGTTGGAGAGGTCTTCGGAGCCGTTGGAGGCCAAAAGAGGGTTGACTGGTCAAAGCCAACGGCTAGTTTGACTGGGCTACCGGCTGGCCGGTGCAGGGCCACCGGCTGGCCGGTGCCTTGGCAGAGGAGAAGCATATTGGTCCAGGCTCTACCGGCTGACCGGTGGAGGAGCCACCGGCTGGCCAGTGGTGAGGCAGTAGCCATCACTGTTGGGGCTGGATGCCACCGGCTGGCCGGTGCTGAGGCCACCGGTTGGCCGGTGGGGAGGCAGTAGCTACCCCTTGAGTCTGGGTGCCACCGGCTGGCCGGTGACAGAGCCACCGGCTGACCGGTGGAGCCTGGCAGTGGGCAATGCCTCTGCCAGGTCCACCGGCTGGCCGGTGCTATCACACCGGTTGGCCGGTGGACTGAATTTCAGTCCACTTGAGATGCTTTCTTGGGCCATTCCTTTGGCAATCTCTTGCCTGTCATCCACAACACTTAAAACACAATATTAGATAAATAAGAAGGTGATTGTGATCATGAAAATCAAACAACGAGGGGAACGATATGTACAACAATCTCCCCCTATTTTGATGATCACAATCACCAAAACAATCAAAGTAAAAACATGAATTTAAAGACATTCTTAAAGGATAATTTGAAAATAAATCAAAGCATGATAGAAAATATTCTCCCCCAATCAATCAAGAAATTTCTCCCCCTTTGTGATTATCAAAATAGAATGGGGCATAAAACTTGATTGAGGGATAATTGAAAATCGAGATTTTTAAATCAATTGGAATTTTTGAAAATTGAATGGAAAGTTTTGAATCAAAAATTTGAAATGAAAATTTTGAATTGAGAATTTGAAATGAAAAATTGAATAACAGTTTGAATTGAAAGTTTTGAATCAAAAAATGAATAAGAGAATTTTGAATTGAAAAATTTGATACCAAGAGTTGAAATTTGAATTCACAAAAAAGGCTTAAAAGAACCTAACTCCCCCTAAATAAAAACAATGAATCACCGGGGAGAGGAAATAAATTTTGGCCCGGAGAGACTCGCAAGAAGGGATTTTTCAATCCAAACTTGTCTCATAGCGGGTCTTCTCCTATAAAATTCGTCCGAAAAGTAAAAAGATTTGGGTTGACCGTACCGGGCGTTTTTACAATTACATTCATAAATAAGGTGCTCGGTCTTCTTGCAATAATTACAAAATTTGTAAGCGGAGCTCCCCCTTACAAAAACAGTGGGTGCATGGGAGGAGGAGGCTTGGTTGGTATAGGCAAGTCCTTGAGTGGTCCTAGAAATTCGTTGGGAACCTAGGAGATTGTTCAAATTTTGTTCCCCTTGGGTGAACTTAGCAAGGGTCTCCCTTAGGTCTTTGATGGTTGATTCCATGGAATCAACATTTGGGAAATTTTGGATTTTGAGGGACATCTCCTCCTTCTCTTTGAGAAGTTGTTCTTTTTCGGAGGAGAGTTTTTTGAAAGACTTTTTTAAAGCAACAAATTTTGACGATAAAGCATGAAAACCTTTTTCTAGTTGGTCTCTAGCGTGTGAGAGTTCTTCATAAGAAAGATTATTTAAAGAATTTGAATTTGAAGAACATGAGGAAGAGGAATCGGAAGAAGTTACCTCATGGAATGCCATTAGGAATTTGTTACCGTTGTCGCTTGAGGAGGAGGAGGAGGAGGATGAGGAGGAGGTGTCACTCCATGTCGCCTTGAGGACCTTTTTCTTTCCTTTTTCCTTTGGCGTGGCCCGTTTCTTGTTGAGTGGGCAATCGGGCTTGTAATGCCCTTTTTGGCCGCACCCGTAGCATTTTACCTTGGGCTCCGATCTTTTGTCGGGTTCTTGCTTTCGCGCCTTGCGAGATTTCTTCTTCTTCTTGTGCTTCTTCATAAATTTGTGCATTTGGCGGGCGAGATTCTCCATTTCCGAGTCGCCGCTTGATGATGAGGAAGATGAGGAAGGAGATGAGGAAGAGCTTACTTCCTTTTATACCTGGAGGGCAATGTTCTTTGGTGTCTTGATTGGTGTGCCCTCCTTTTGAGCTTGCCTCCTCATCGTGATCTCATAAGTCATGAGAGATCCGATGAGCTCCTCTACCGGCATATTTTTGACATCCTTAGCTTCTTGGATCGCCGTCACCTTTGGTGCCCATGAGCTCGGAAGGACCCATAGGATCTTCTTGACCATTGCTTCAGCTGAAACATCATCACCAAGGGACTTTCTCCCATTGCACACGTCAGTAAATCTAGTAAACATTTCAGAAATAGATTCATTTGGATGCATAGAGAATGACTCAAAATCCTGACGGTACATGTCCAATCGAGTGTCCTTGACTTTGTTGGTCCCCTCATGGGTAACCTCCAAAAGTTTCCAGAATTCATGTGCGGAGGTGCATGTGGAAACTCGATTGAACTCATTTCGGTCAAGGCCGCAATGAAGAGCATTCATGGCTTTGCCATCAAACTCAAAATTTCTAATGTCGGCTTGGGTCCATTTGGATTCGTCGGGGGAAGAGAGAGTGTAACCTTGCATGACTATTTTATAAATGGGATATCATATGCTTCTTAAAAAAGTGGTCATGCGGGTTTTCCAATAATTATAGTCGGTTCCATCAAAAAATGGAGCCCGACCCAAAGAAAAGCCTTCAGGGGCGAAAGAGGTTGATGCCATCTTAATGGATCTTAAAATTTGTAACCGGTTAGGGTATTACACAAATTTCCCTCTGATACCAATTGTTGGGTCGAAAAAAAAACGGGAAGGATGGCAAGAGGGGGGTGAATTGCCTTTTAAAAAAAAAGATTAACAAATTAAAATCAAAGTTGAAATGCAGCGGAAAGTAAAGAGGCAAGACACAAGAAATTGATAACGGAGTTCGGCCAAAACCCGGCCTACGTCTCCGCTCCCAACTCAACCGTTGAGAGATTCCTACCGCTTGCTTTTTAATGGTTTTAGCAAGAAACCCACTAGGCTTTGAGGTAGCACTAGGACCTATTACAGCTTGCTTTTATTGGTTTAGCAAGAACCCACTTGCTTTCAATGGAAGAGCAAGAACCCACTAGCCTTTTTAACGGGTGAAGGCTAGCTCACCGGTGACACAAGCCTTTTAAAAGGAAAGGCTTGAAGAAACCTCTTCACACCTTAGTGGTGATGTGAAACCCAAAAGAAAGAGGGATGAGAAAGAGTTTGGGGTTTGTAGGCACAAACCCAATTTTAAAGCTCAAAAAAAATAAACAAGAAAAACCGTATTGGAGGAAGACTTGGGCGCCAATTGGATGATGGAGTTGATGTAGCGTGCTCTCCCAAGCTTCTTGAGGTGCTCCTTGGATTGGAAATTGGATTGGAGCACTTGAGGATCCTTGAAGGTGGAGCGCCGGAGGTTCGCCAAATGTGCAACAATATGTCCGGGCGCTTGGTATATGATCCGATTAGGTTCCGGTGCTTCAGTGGCCTTTATTTATAGGCATGGAACCCATTGGGGGCCTTCGGAGCCGTTGGAGAGGTCTTCGGAGCCGTTGGAGGCCAAAAGAGGGTTGACTGGTCAAATCCAACGGCTAGTTTGACTGGGCTACCGGCTGGCCGGTGCAGGGCCACCGGCTGGCCGGTGCCTTGGCAGAGGAGAAGCATATTGGTCCAGGCTCTACCGGCTGACCGGTGGAGGAGCCACCGGCTGGCCGGTGGTGAGGCAGTAGCCATCACTGTTGGGGCTGGATGCCACCGGCTGGCCGGTGCTGAGGCCACCGGTTGGCCGGTGGGGAGGCAGTAGCTACCCCTTGAGTCTGGGTGCCACCGGCTGGCCGGTGACAGAGCCACCGGCTGACCGGTGGAGCCTGGCAGTGGGCAATGCCTCTGCCAGGTCCACCGGCTGGCCGGTGCTGTCACACCGGTTGGCCGGTGGACTGAATTTCAGTCCACTTGAGATGCTTTCTTGGGCCATTCCTTTGGCAATCTCTTGCCTGTCATCCACAACACTTAAAACACAATATTAGATAAATAAGAAGGTGATTGTGATCATGAAAATCAAACAACGAGGGGAACGAGATGTACAACATTAGAATCCCACGGAGACTCACTGTAAAACTCTAAAAACATTTCTTAGAATATTTAAATGTTTTATTAAGGATTTTACACCACATTTAATTTATTTATATTTTAATTTAATTTAATTAATTTAATAAAAATTATTTAAATGACACATTACATTGTCATGTATCGTAGATAAATGTTCTGATGCTCAATTTTAAAATATACCTACCCAGTTAATGGAAAAATATTATTTCCTATGTTTTTTAATCCGGTTCAAAACAAATGATGTTACAAGGTTCTCACATTAGAACTTCTCCTAAGCGAGAAGATTTCAAGAATAACATAACCTTAATTCAATCCATAAGGGTTGTGAGGTCACACACAAAAGGTTTTGTTGCGTGTCTAAACGCCCAACATGCATTCAATCATTGGTTATGAAAATCACACAAAAGCCATTAAGATCTGATCCAACACTCATTTTACAACTGAAACGTCGAGATGGTACCTATCCAAACACGTTCATCTAGAGACACTACTATGTCATCATCTCATTAACTTCTGGACAAATTTATATCCCAACTTAGGTTTTAACGATTAAAGAGGCAACTTCCGAGTCATGGAACCATCCCGCATTGGAATTTCCTACATGACATGCCTTTCAGAATTCTAGCGATACTTCTCACATGATTTTTGAAACATATAAAATGGGTGATTCTCATTGATCCTTAAATCCCAATTCGAGCCATCTTTTTATGAAAATACCAGGTCGACGCGAACTGAACTCATCTCTCTTAACAAAGTTCCTGAAAAAGGTCTTTCACTGACTGATTCATTGAGAAAGGGAGAGAACATGTCAATCAACATCAAACAACCAATTAAGAATATGTTCGGATTAGATAGCTGGAAATTTATGAACTGAATTGTGATTCCTTCTTCTAACCTATCTCGCATTCAACATGAACACATCTACATAAATTCATACCTAACTTCCATTGAAATTTCTTGATTTAGGTATCACCGATCCTGATAACAAGTCTAGGGTTACATCGGATCAGCACAACATGATTATAAGGAACTAACCCAAGGTTGTCCATATACCATGTTTACGCGTGAGACATTGGTACAGGGAAAAGACGTCCAAAACAGGTCATTGACTAAGCCTAGAGTGATGTCCACCCGGTGGTTATGTTAGAATAAACAACTAGTCTACAAGTGTTCATCAGGAATTCCTAAACGAAAATCCAAGGGCCACTATTGACTAACCAAATCCTCAATTACTAAAATGCATCATCATGAAACACTGGGAGAAACACCCTAAACAAGCCTAAAATCATTTAAATATTTATCATGGAATAAGACCGATGCTATCATGGTGCATCAAGGATGAAGGAAAGATAGGGGGCATGCTCGTCACTTAAGGAAGATTACACTAAGAGGATTTGGAGATTACTAGAAGGAAACTGTTTAAACAATTGGCATGAATGCCCAATCAAGCTGACTTTTAACTCAGATGATGATATTCCAAGTCATTTGTCACTATGGAGAATTGATGGTCGAATGAACTATGAAGCAGTTGACTATTCCAAATTCATTCCTCACCAAATAGAAATGAGCATTACCTGATACTCACTCCCAAAAAAAAGTCATGGAAAACATGACCACCCATCCGAACAAGTGTGTCATTTTAAGCAAGGGGGTCCGACTATGGACAATGACCAGTGAAAGGTTATGTTCCAAAGAAACTCAAGGAGAAACTCAAACTACCATTATACTAGGGTCTTAAATAGAGGACATCGCGACAAGTTCCATATACAATCCCTTTATATTTAATCACATTTAACCATTAATCATCAAAAGATTTAATCAAAAACTCAAGTACCAATTTTTCAAACAAAACATAAGGTACTTGATTTTAACCAACGCCTCATGGGAAAAACAAGAAAGTTTCATAAAACTACATTTTAAAACATTTACATTAATTGACATATTGTCCTTAATTTGGAAATATATCAAATAAATTCCATTTAATAATATAAGGCGTCCAACAGGGTCCCACTAAGCTGACCTGGGATCATTAGAATGAAACCCCAAAATAGATGTTTAATTATTAAGAGTCACAACACCCATATCGGGTTATCTCATATGTAACACGCACTAACATGCCTACTTGGTCCTAGTAGTTCCTTTATATAGTTAGCCAATTCATTTGAAACTATAACATGCTCAAACCCATATAATCCTAGATATATGGGTTTCTATCAACCTATAATGGAACTGTACACCTTATAGTTTTTGGCATTTGGCATCCATTTATGGGTAACTAGTAAATTTTAGCAAAGAAAAAAATTATATAAAAAACAAGATAGCATGTCATCACAAGACGATAATAGAGAGATATATGTTGTAATCACAGAAGCATAAAATTTATAATCACAGAGACATGATAATAGGAACATAAGAATGATACAAGGAAAAAATTGTATTAAAAACGATGAATAACAATAGGGTATCATGCTAAATATATAACCAAAAAAAGGTATCAAAATGGAATTCTATATAATAACAAGACATGGCATATATTCAAGGCAGTCAATTTTAATAAACAGGCATCCTAAAAAGCAACTACATGGCATGACACTATACATGACATTTGAATTTTTATGAGCCTATTATGATGCATGCAATTCTTCATCCTTAACATAACAGGCTAAGGGTAAAATATCATAAATTTTGTAAATTCATAAGCAGCAGAAATTACACCAATCACTCAAGGTGAAATCATATCAATTGTAACATTGAAAAGCTTGAACAAAAATCCCAACCCTGGCAACTTGGTCATTTCCCATACTTGGGGTGATTAGTCCCAAGCACGACTATTGACCAAGTGCCGACACATTTCTAGTCTCCTGTCTACCAACCAAAAACTGTAAGAAAAAGGAAAAAAACCACCTCTGATACCACATTGTAACATCCTGACCTGACTCAACTCTAAGATGGTGGCCAGACTTGTGGGTTAAATGACCTCAAGCACATCTCCCTGAATGCCAGAGGTTGCCGACTAGTAGCGGGGGCCTTATTGTGTCCAAGGGGGAGACTATTCCCTCATAGGTAATAGATATTATCATAGTGGAAGTAAAAAAAATGTAAATAGAGGAATCATATGAATGAATAAACTATAGAAGAAGGAATATGGATAATTAAACTGAATAATAATCAAGTGTGGAAGCTCAAAAAACAATTTCATGCCATGAAATCTGTCTAAATTGAAAGCACAGAATATCGAAGCTCAAGTATGCTATCAACTGAAATGAAAAAGACACGAAGTGTGAAAACTGAATCATAAGTAATGCTTAGTCCTCTCCCCATAGTCACCATCCTAAGATTCAAGAAACAATCAAGCATCAGAAGTAGCACAATTTCCTTTGTCAAAACCTGCAAGCATATAATCTACTCAGGTGTCAACGACGTCTGTGTAGGGTGTGAGATAAAATCCTGGTAGATGACACCCACGGTGTCTAAACCATTCAATTTTGGGAAATGATAAAATATAGTGTTCCATTATATAACATTTTCAGAAAATTAATTAAGTGTGATGTAAAAAATTACTCGTTTTGAATTCCATGCATCTCTCATGCCTAATCCCCTACTTCAGCCAAAGCCGAAAGTCTGAAAAGAGTACCTGTAAGTAGAATGCACATACACATATATATACAACCTAGAAAATTAGGGTAAAAGAAGGGAGAGGAATACCCAAAGATTTTTCTTTAACTTGGGGTCTATGTCAAGTGTCCATCAAGTGTGATTCAACATACCAGAAAAATATTTCAAATCCCATGAGGCTCAAGAGATATTAATATAAACCATTAGTGCATAATTTTTAAGGTTCAAGTTGACAGTTGGAGTCTGATCCCATCCCAAAGGTGTCGTTGTGGAACAACCGTCAAATTACCCAATACCACCGAGTCTGTCAATGAAAATTTTTCAAAATATCAATTATCACTCAAGGAAAGGATTTACCCTGAGTCCGTCCTGATCTCGGAAAAAGGGGTTGAGCACCATCTAAGGCTGGCTTAGCCACATTGCCAACAGCTTTGTCTCGATGGGCCCTTTAATAACTGGTATCACCCATAAGTATTAGAAATCTTGGGGAAGTCTCAGTCCGAAAAAGCCCATGACACTGCCTCCAGAACAAAGAGATAACCAGTCAGCAATAGAGGGTCTAAGCATGACCCTTAAAATGGGACCTGCCTTCTTTTTCTCAACATGAATTTAATTAAAATTTTCACAGCAGCAGGTATGACATAAACATATATAATTGTAGCTTGAAACTCAATAGGCACACATGTGCATCACATAGTGAAAATTAACTACTTCAGTATATAAATCTTAACAAGGAAATGTACTACATCAACAAAAGAAGATAAAATGAACTTTTAAATAAATAAATAATTTGTCACAACCAACTACCAAAGATCCAAAAATTTCAATATTTATAATTAATCTAAATTAATTATTTAAATTAAATATCCCATAGTGAGAAAATAAGTATTTCAGCATAACAATCTTAAAAGGGTAAAGTACCACATCAACATAAGTAGATAAATTCACTTTTAAATAAATTAATAAATTGGCACAACTAATAATATCATTTTTAGTACATTGCTCATTTATTATTTAAACAATGACCCAATTTATTAATTATTTAAGTGAATTTCCATTTGATGTCTTCAATGAAAATAATATTATTATTAATAAAATTATTATAATTATTTTATACTGCTGAACAAAAATATTTATAATGAAAATAAATTATCTTTTGGTGTGATATGACCAAACGTTTTACACTCATATTGGGTATACCCTCCCTAAGGTAAAACCCGCGTCCCAGAACTATGAGTGCTCTCAGATTTCTGATTCGACTTATGATTTGTGAGAAAATAATTTTTTATCATTCAAAAATCATAATAAATAATTAATTAAAAATAATGATGGAATTATCATGTGTGAGGTGTTAAAAACCTGATGCGAATCAAGGTTATACCCTACCTAGGGTAAACCTGGTGTTCCAGATCTAACAGTGGTATCAAATTTCTTGTATGATGCACCATGTGATAGTTATTAAAATATTTTTATAAGAAAACACACATGTGTATAAATAAAATAAATTTAATATTTTTATTCTATCAATTCTAGAGTCTACATGTCTCAGAATCCTGCACCGACTCACCATCAAACTTTGAAAACATTTCATAGAATATTCCAAAGTTTTATTAATTCTTTTACACCTCATTTAATATTTTTATATTTTAATTTTAATCTATGTAATTTAATAAAATTTATTTAAAATACATATTTCAATGTCAACTATCGGAGAGAAAATTTCTAACACTCAATTATAAAATCGACCTACCCAGTTAATGTAAAAAATGTTATTTCCTGTATTTTTTATTCTAGTTCAAAATACGGGAAGCTACATGTCCCTAGAACTCGACCTTGTAGCACTATGATAATAGCGGTAAATGTTTCACTTCTTTTTTGAATTTTAATAGGCTCTAGGTGGTTCTAGAAAATCTTTATTTATATGGTCAAAAGACCCATTTTTATAATATCCAGACATTCATTTTGGTAGAAGAGGATGGATGAAGGACCCTATAACCAGATTATGAGATATACCACCACCTTGAGAATTAGTTTCCCACCTCATATTGTTTCCTTCATTGGATTTTTGACATATTCGCATCGGAATAAACATATTTCCTTCAACCATATTTAAAAAGATATCTATTTCTTCACACATTGATCTATTGATCATTTCTTTATAATCCCATAAAAATCATTTTAATCTTTGAGAGAATTTTTGACCTCAAACGATTCTCAAAATTTTATTCCTTCGAGGATTCTCTAACAAAAAAATTTTCTTCAAAGTGGACTAAATTCATAAATGTAACTTTATAATATATTCTTAAGATAATACCCTATATCAAAATAGTTAAATATATTGACTCTATCCCAATTCTCATCATTGATAATGTTGTCAGATCTATTCTACTTAGAGAATCTGCTAGCTTATTCATATTGTCAGGATAATAGTGGATTGAATAGTCTAAATCCTTGATTGTCTCTAACAATATTTTAGAGAGCATATTGAGACCCTTCCAGTTGAATATTTATTTAAGTTTCCAATGATCTATATATATTTCACAATTCTCCCCCATAATGATAATGTCACCATATTTTAAATGCAAAGATCACAGCAGCCAACTCCAGATCATGTGTGGGATAGTTTTCCCATGAATTTTCAACATCGTTGAGGATTTGGATTTAAATTTATCATCTTTAACTAGTACACAACCTAGTCTGTTATTTTAAGAATCACTTTATATCATAAAGTGTTCCCCACTTGTCAAAAGTGTGAGAATTGGCGCAGTGATAAACCTTTATTGTTTACACTTTGAATAAGTATTCACATTAATGGTTCAAGAAAATATTTTATCCCTTATGTTTTAGATTTTTTAGTGGTTTTTATAATCATGAAATGTTTATAAAAATCAGAGGTAATACTCACATGGATTAAGAAAAATATGAATCTCTATCACAGATGTTTTCATTGGCCCCCTTTTCATTTACTTTTTCAATAAAGTGTCCAAAAATATTCATTTTTCTGTGATAAAATTCCACAAGAGTGATACTTATTCTATCAATAAATAACATTTACTAAACTTGGAATATAAAATATCCCTTCATCGGGTCTTTATCCAAATATTCAAATGATCCTTATATTCCTCCTTTCTCTTGGAGTATATCAAAATATCATCAATAAAGACTATCAATTTTTTTGGGTGGAAATCTATAAAGAATCAGTTAATTAAGTTCCTAGATTTTTGGGGAGCATTGGTGACTATAAAGGGAATCACTATGAACTCATAATGTCTATACCTAATTGGAATATATGCCTAGGGAATACAGTACTTCTTCACCTATCAACGATGATATCCCAACTGAAGGTCAACCAAAGGGAAATACATGGCACCACATAGTTGATCAAACAATTCAACTACATATAAAAGGTGGAATGTGTTATTTATTGTGATTTTTTGAGATCAATATAATCAATGTAAATGCTCATCAGTCCATCATTATTCTAGATAAAAAATAATTTTTGACCCCCTGGGGATGCATTTGGTCATATAAAACCCATGCCCATGTTATTTTTAATCTATTTATACAATTAATTCAACTCAATGTTTTCTATTCTATAATGTTCCTTTGATATATCTAGAGATCCATAATATGTTCAATTGAAATCCCAACCTCTTAATCTTATAGAAGACTACAATTCCTTAGGGAATACATCATTGTAGTGAGACACAATAGGCGTGTCTTCAAGCATGTTATCTCTATTATCTAAATAATTTTAGATAGATAGAATTTCTCAAAAGCAAATAATACCCAAAATTAATATGAAAAATATGTTGAATAATAATCATCAACCATACACTTGAATTATTTTAGAGGATGCTTTGGTATGTGAAGAGTTATACCTGGTTACTAAAATTTGATGTTGTATTTGTATAAAGATTTCCAGTCCATGAACAATATAGAATCACACTATACCAAAGGAAATTAAACATTATATTCTAAGCGGCATAGTCTAAAAATATTAACTGGGGAGGAGTTATGTACATTAGATGCAGTAATTTCCCCATTTTCGATTCTCACAAATAACTCAACCTATATGTTTTGAGGTGGTTCTTTATTTTTTTCTAATATTTAAGGATATAAAAAAAATGATCAGAACAAAAATAAAATAGTACATTCACTATTCTTAAATGAACGACTAGTGTAAATGTCACGACATCTTTTTCAGGATGCACCTAAAAAATAGTGATTGAATAATATTCCCATTACTCATTAGGATTTTGTGTATTTATAATTTGATTAACCTCATGGTATCATGTTTTAGTGAACTAGATCTCATAGTTCCCTTTCATCATACATATTAAACATTGAACCATGGGTGGTTCTCTCATTTCTTATAGTACATTGTCCTATTTCCAATTGTCTCTTCAATATTCATGAGCTTGGTGGTTTTCTCTCCCACACTTAATGCATATCCCTATCCCTTTGAGGAAATTACTATGATGATTCTTCCCACATATTTTATTTTTGACTGGTCTAGTTTTCTTTTATCCATTATTGTTCAATCACCCAACTTGAAACTCAATGTGTCATTTACTATCTCCATAGTCATGGGAACATTCTCCAAACATTTTATCCATTTAAAGAGAACATTAAAATACTTCTTCATAACATGCAATGTCTTTTATTTTTAGATTCTTTATTTGATTTGTATTTAAAACATTGAATAATATATCAATTTTCATATTATTATTAAGAACAACACTCAAGGATTACCTTGAAAGGATTTTGATATTTTCTTCTGAAGTCATGGCAGAGTCACTTTCCTTTTCTATCATTTCTAGGAATTCTCAATATATCATTTTAAGAAGAGTTTCTAGGAATTAATTATTAATAAATATCTTTTAATATTTTCCCACTCCATTTATTCAATTTCATTCTTTATCTTGGTGTTCCAAATCAATAATGACCACTGGTTGGACTCTCTACCTAAAAGATAAACTATCATAGTCACCTTCTCCATCTCAAAATAGAGAAGTGATGAAAATATCTACTCCACTGTGTTGACCCACTACTCCTAAACCGATGGATCATAATATCCACTAAACATCGGTGGGTGTTTCTACATAAAAGACTCAATATCTAATTTTATATCTAAGGAAAAATCAGATGTTCCACATTATTTTAGTTATTTTTCATACCCTAAGATTTCTGGGTAATCCTTCTCATGAAAATTGGAACTCCACCCCCAATGAATTGGGGATGTCATTTATAGAATCGCTGCATTCTCCCACACCTAGGTTATTATCTTATTTTCTCTCGGTTCCCACCATTTTATAAAATATTATTGTTTTTAACAAATCATAATCAATAATAAATGAATAAATAGTTTACTCCATTATGAAATTAAATCTATTGGAATCTATTGTGGGATCCATATGTTTATCTTTTTTCTGAAAACATGCATTGGGTTCATAAATTTACATAGTCTCAACCTAATAATTTTCACTAATTTTCTATAATCCAAATATCTAAATTAACTAATCTATGATCTAATACAAACTATAGCGACCCAACTTTTTAAAAATGATTATTAAATCATTTTAATGGTAAAAACCAAAAAGGAATTACACAACTTGGAACCAAAGGTTTATTTTATAGAAAAAAGTAGGACCTTACATTACATTTACATATTAAAACATAAATATTAATTTAACTTCGTTTTATTTATCCTCTTAGTGGCCCTCATTTTATCCTTAGTACAAGTAATCACCAAAAAATATACATCAAAGAAATGGGCGAGATAAAAGAAAAATAAGAGGATAGATAAAAAATGAATCAATATAACATGGGTTGGGAATAATTATCATCATCATAACATAATAATAGGATCATAGAGAATGTATAAGATAATGGAAAGGAATGTGTGAATTCCTAAAAATGAAACATCATGTCATAGTTATCAAAAACAACACATAGTTGGGAACAAAGCTACCATAATGTAAATGTATAAAATATGTTCAAAATCACATCATCATAATTTTAAAGAAATATAGAATCATGTTCAATAATTTTTCACAATATCTCATGATATTCATCACATTATCTAATTTTTTAGAACACTATATAATTCTGGGATCACCTGTCACATCCCAACATCAAGAAATCATGAATGCCACATAGAATGTATAACAATATTTTCAATTAAATAACTCATCTAATGGAAATGGGTTTCATGAGAATTTAATAAATCATACATTCATGGATAAAATTTTGGGTCCCTAAAAGGGAATAGCGTAGTCGTATGTGAATCATCAATCTATAGTGAAGAAGAAACAATATGAAGAGAAGTAAGAGATTTTTTTAAAAAAGTATTGTTCTTTTGGAAAAATAATATAATTTTTCATAAAACTATATTAGAAAAATTATATTTAAAAAAAGGAATGAACAATGACATTATATTTGAGGAATATTAAAATAAAATCCACACTAAAATTTAACATGATATGTGAATTACCCAAATAAAGGAAATTGGGTTCGAGAAACCCCTTACCTAATGTCTGAATGCTTTATTCACTTTAATGTCATGGATAATAAAATTAGATTCATTAATTATTAAATACAAAACATCTTCAACATTTATTTTATAAATTATAGTTTTTTTAAGTTCATTTGTGGCTATTTTGACGAGTTATATTTTTCAATTTATTTGTTTGAGAGTGTCCATTTTCTTTATTTTCATGATCACTACGCTTGTATACATGTGTGGAAGATCATGTAAAATATGGATAAATATCTAGAATTTAAATTATATGTTATTAATGAACATATGAAATTTTAATTTGTCTTATATTTTATTTTTTTCTAGATACAAGGATGATTTTTAAGATAAAATGTTAATGATAATCATTTAGATTTTGGCGATTTTTAATCAAAACGAACTCAATTTGATTTATTATTTAATATTATATATATATGTTAGTTATAGAAAATATAAAATGATATAATTTAAAAATTAAAATATGTTTCCAAGTTTATCTTGGAATTGGGACAATATTTGAAGGTGATAATAAGAATTGTAAACATCTCATCCTTGAAGGGGATAAGTCAACACCACATGGATGACAATTTAATTTTTAGAATAAAAGGGAGAGGAGACGAGGTTTGATGAAAGATTATTCCATTAAGATAGTAAATTTCAAATATATATAAAATATATAAGTTTCAATGAAACTTGTATTCGAGTATTTCAGGATATAATAAGAAAAGAAAATAACTTAAAAAATAAATTAAAAGAAAACAGAATATGATTTTACATCTTGATCTTTTTTCCCTAGAGAACCACCATAAGGAAATTGGAATTGTTATTTTTTTGAGAAAAATGTATCCTAGATGTAGGATATGGTCATGGGAATAGGATTGGTTATAAATTATACCATCATCAAATCTTGGACATTATGAGGTGAAAAGGTGGAGATTGAGGTAGTTATAAAGGAGGATAATGGTATCTTTTGATTATTTTGTTCATTAGTTTATTATTTAGTTTGAAGAATATGAATAGTTTTGATTCCTAAGAATAAATATAGTAATGAAATAATTATTGTTTGATATTATCTTTCTTATATTATCCATAAAGCATATATGTCTTAAAAATTCATATATTTTTTAAATATTGTTAATTATTATATTCACTATTCACAAAAATCATCTATTTTAGAAGAACCCAAAAAAATATCCCTAATAGATTCTCAATGTGTAGAATAAAAAATTGAACTCAATTTTATATTTTTTTTCTAAAAATGATAAATTTAATTTTTAATTGAAATATCAATTATTCGAAAAAAAATACCAAATTTAAAATTTTAACTGATTTTATAACATTTTGAAAATTTAATTAAGGTTTAATAAAATTTTCTTATATTTAGAAGAAAAAAAATTTATTTTATGAATATATTTTTTGAAAATATATCTTCTACTAAATCATTATATTAATTTTAAAATTGTTAATATTCATTTTATTTTTCAAAAATACCCACAATAATTTATCATTTTTTAAATATTTATGTACTTATATTATGATATAATTTTATCATATTTTCTTTTATAAGATTCCTTAATTATATGTATACTCTAAAAATGGGTGTTACTATTCTATTAGGATGATTACTATTCCTAATGGTCATGTTACTATTTGAAGGGTCGGTTTAATATTCCACCAGGATATATTCCTTAATTTCTTTAAATATTAATTATTTCCTAATTTATTTATGAGAATGATATTTTTATTTGGATTTCCATGAAATGTGTGTGTTTTATACTATAAAAAATAATTTTAATAAGGGAAAAATACTATTGATAAATTTTTGGGTTTTTAAACAAAAATAACACCATAAAGGAATCCATATACCTTTGAAATATGAAATTCACCAATACCATAAAGACAGGTGGTGAATTATAAGACCAAAATGAAAAAAAATCATAAGGGCCATATCATCTTCTAAATGATATATATGTAACATCCTCCATATTAACCAATAGTTGGTGATATCCCGAATTTATGTCAATTTTAGAGAACCACTAGGCTCTCCTCAATTGAATAAATAGTTCTACAATTTTTGGAAGAGGATATCAATTATTTATTATAGCTTTGTTAATCATTATGATAATCTACACAAATCTAAGAGTTCCATATGTCTTCGCCAAAAAAAAAGAACCATTTTTTCCACATAGATGTAGTCGGTCAGATGAACCCTTTACATTCAAACTCTTCACATTGATCCAAAAATTCCCTCATTTCTGTTGGTGTAATCTCTTAATAAATAATTGGAATAGGGAGTGTCCTTGATATGAGTTAAACCATAAAATAAAATTCTATTTTGGATGGAATCCTTGAGAAATAGTTAGGAAAAACTAGTTATGCATTCAATATTGTAAGAAAATATGTATTCTTGATATCATCGATTGATTCAAATACAAATATTATCAACTAGTAAGATATAGTAATGAACACTAATATTGAGAGTCAGGCTTTAATTACATCAACATTATAATATCTATTAAATATATGTATAATACCATCCGTATAATTGAAACACACATGTCCTGTATAACAATGGATATGGGCCTCAAAGTTTTTCTACCAATCCATTCCCAGAATTAAGTCGTAGACATCAATATATATTATCTTGAATTTCAATAAAAAATCAATCCAACCAATCATTATTGAACACACTACACATTTCAGTTCGACACTCTCATTGTCCTAAACATTTTTGGATTTTAAAAATAAAAGGCATCATATAAACATGTAAACACATCAGATGAATAACATGAGAAGCAATAGAGAAATGGGATAAAACGGTATCAAACCAATGTTTCATAAGGGTTGAATTAAGACTAAGTTTACCTCCCTCTATTTATGTTCCCAATTGATCATCCGTAATAAAATTATCATCCACAAACAATTGATTAATTTATGTATTTTTTACTTTAATTCCCTGATGATATTTAATTAGTTAAGGAATCATAGTGTTCCTAGAATCACCAAGGATTGATCAATTCTACTAACAATATATTTTCTGTTGTACTCTTCTTATCAATGCATATGATTCCTGATTGTCAATAGATGTGTCCCTAGAACCCGAACATGGAGCACTGTGATAATCATGCTGAATGTGTCTCATCTTGTTTCAATTGTAACATGCTCTAGGTGGTTCCATAAAATCATGCTTCATATGTTCAAAAGACCCATTTTTAAAACATCCCCAAATTCATATAGGTTGAGGGGGATGGATGAATGACCCCTTAACCTTATTTTGAGATATACCACTACCTTGAGAATAGGTGTCCCACCACATATTGTTTCCTTCATTGGATTTTCAACCTGTTCCCATTATAATAAACATGCTTCCTTCAACCAAATTTCCAAATATATCTCTTTCATAATTCATTTATCTTTTGGAAATATCTTTACAATCCCTCAAAAAAATCATTGTAATCTTTGAGAAATTTTTTGACCTCATACCTAACTTAAAATTATATTCCTTCAAGGATTTACTAACAATAAAATTTTGTTCAAAGTTGAAAAAATTCATAAATGAAACTTCATTATTTATTATTGAGACATTATCATACATCAAAATAAATAAATACATTATTATATCAATTCAAAATATGGAAGGATAGAATATTTTATTAAAAAATTCTTCAACATATTTATTTTCCATTCCTTAGTCCAATATATCCTAAACATCTAAATTCAACTAATGTAATTCTTGTTCCTCTATAATTTACATTTCAAAAATCAAATTACTATATTCTAGTTCTCTAAGGAGATATAATATTCAATTCATCATATTCATCCAGACATCTACGTTTTTTAATTTTAGAATCCTCTAGATGTTTGGATGGTTATACTTCAGGATCTAAAACAAATGATCTATTTTCCTTGGTCCATCCTTTATATCCCCTAAATCCATGGAATATTAAGGCTAGAAAATAATTTGGATGAAATGTTGGTTCACCTATGCCTCATGTGCAACCACATTCATAACTACCTCATCCAGTATTTTTATACAATGCTGACCCAGTGCCTTACACTATAAAAAAAGAAACTTAATCTCACTTAATAGCAACCAAATGCTTATAAATTTCAAATTCACAGTATCACACATATCAAAATAAGGCTTTTTATAATTCCAAAATTATTCTATTTTGATCCATTTTTTAAAATTTAACTATGATTTTTTAAAAATCAAACCACCTTAAAATATTTTCAATAATCAACACTCCTACACTAAATCGTAAATTTTTAATAAAAATTAATTATTCACTCCTAGTGGGAAGTCATTACTTTCAATTCATGTAATTTTATTCTCAATGGATAGATCCATTCTAATGAGGTGGGAACTCCAAAAAGTGGGTCAAGACACACATGTACCCAAATTCCATATTAACATTAACTTCATCATAAATAGGTTATATATACATTTTTATGCTCTGTATTTACATTTTTTGACAATCTAACTCCTTGTTACCATCATAAGAGACAGAGTGACACCATTTTTAACTCCTTAACCAACACAAATGATACACAAGGATCAAACATACTATTATAATTTGAAACATCCCATACCTCACCCATTGACATGGTAAGATGTGGTGGGTATTACTAGACATATGATACATTTAAAATGCACCAAAATAAATAAATAAATATCAAGGGATTAAAATAAAATTGGCGATAATTTTTCCATTTTATAAAATAACCAAACAAATAAGAAAAATCCAAACAAATATAACCATAAAAATAGTCCTATATATGATTCATGAGTTTAAAAATACAAATATAATATATAAAATTGAAAACTATATCAGAGTAAATATAGGAAACCAAAATAACAAATAAAACTAAGACACCAAATCCATCAACTCAGTATTTCCCAACCTACTCTAAGATACAACCCAACAAGGCATTCTCAAAGTATCATGATGCATAAATAAAAGACTATGATACCTAGAATTTACTTATGTCTTGATATATTTCATTATAAAATACAAAATAATGCACAGGTAGTGGTGAGTCTAAACTTAGTAGGAATTCCCATATGACTTCCCCGGTCATGAAACTAGGATATATCTTGTTTTAAATTTTATATAAAATAGTTTAAAACAATTTAAAAAATTATATATCAAAATCAAAATACCTTTATAGGGAAAGTAGTAAAAAAATTCATTGAAACCATTACCAAATACATTTGGCATACCTATTCCATAAATCCACACATTCAAATATCCCCACATGCAATACCAAAAGAATGTTCCATACTCGTGAGTGGAATCTCAATGATCTACCAACTCATTTAAAGGTAACCATTATTATGTGCCATTACACATTTTTCACCAAGCACTAAATCATATTTCAACTAGGCATCATAAAATGCAACATGAACAAACACCACTAAGTATGCAAAATATCACACCAATACTATTTCACATAAACCTTTCATTTCATTAATAAAATTCAATAAACATGTTTCATGAATCACAACCAATACAAAATTTTGAAATAATCATTTTAAAATCTGGAACTAGAAGAAAGTTCTATAAAAGGATCCAATTTCCAAAATCTCCCAAAAAACACAACTACTAATGTTTCCATAATATAAAAAAAGGTTTCAAAATAATTTAAAAAAATTAATTCAATTTGAAATGAATACTTCATGATAGAATCAAAAGGAGTCGAGAGAGAAGACACAAACCTATCAAAAATTAGAGAAAATTAAGAATATTAAAATAACATTAAAACTAATCATAAATCTTCTTGATCTAACCATAGATCTAGTTCCCTTCAAACAATTTAATAAGATCTCATCAATAAATGAATAAATAAACTAGATTTAGGCTCATAAGATTAGATCTATGTTTCCAAGATATTTGAGGATAGTATATCTAAGTAAAATGATAAAGAAAAATAACTAACTAGGTAATCTATATCTCAAAACGACATTGGATCTCATGAAATCTTATCCCTGATTGATGATAATCACCTCTCAATCCAATGGGGGAAAGGAATTCAGGATTAAGAATGATTATAAAATTAAAAGGGGTCCCGAGGATTAAAACGATTTAGATAAAAAAATAGATATGAAACTACATGGTAAATATAGAAAAGGGTTTGTCAACCCATTACATATCCATACACGAGATAGTACCTCAAGAAATCATTAATATTGTTAGCTTTCAGAGTTAGAAAAAATGTGCCAACTGTGAATTAACCACTATCCAAATTGACAGTAAGCTCACACTGTTTATCCTGGTCATCTACAAGGTTTTTACAGACCATTCACTAACCATGTGCCTTCATAGTGACCTCTATTTTCCCTTTCATTGTTTTTTGGTGGTTATTTTTGGTTTATCCTAGACACACTCTAACTGCAAACGTCCATTGAATCCTCCAAAAAGGTTCAAAACACATTTGAACCACACAAAACATAACACAATCTTTATATATAATTATATAAATAAATAAAGGTCCATGTACCTAAAGCATGGGGTGATACAAAATAACATAACACATATTCCATTTTAAAAATAACTTTACTATAATGAATAAATAAGGTATAATTAATATTTAAAAAGAAATAGGTGAAATTGTTGGATCTGAATCTACAGATTATACACAAGAGGGGGGGTGAATTGTGTCTTTTGAAATTTTTTGGTAACTCTTTGATTGAATGAGTTCTGTCCTCTATAATTTATCAGATTTTATCGTGCAACGGAATAAGTAAAAAAAAGAACACAAAGATGTATAGTGGTTCAGGGAACAGAATGTAACATCCCAGGTAAATAAAGAATAAAACATTTTCATATATATTAATATTTACTAATTAAATATTAATTTTACTTTAAAGGGGTTGATATATTCGATAGTGTACCCGATACACAACAATGAGTTTCTTTGAAATCTTACGTTGCACACTAGTAATAAAATAATATTATTTTAAATGGTAGTTAACACGTAGCCGTTGTATTGGCGAGAATGAATAAAAATAACTAAAATATTATTATATATGTTTTTAAATGTTTTTACATTTATCCAATAAAGGATAAAGGCTTTAAATATGAAAAGAATTCAATTTTAGGCATAGATACTCTAATATTCACTAAAAGGTCGAACTATCACCTTTTGATGGAGAACCCTCTTTAAATATAGTTTTGGTCTCCCTTATAAATTCTATTGGACCAAATAAAATTCTTCTTTAGAATCATGACATAAAAATTTCTTTGTGTAAATTTTTGGTATTTTTCAGATAAAGTTCATTTTTTAATGAATAGTGAAAAATGTTGTATTTTAATTCAAAACCTCTTTTTAATCTAATTTATTTATATGATTAGATTATATTTTGAATTGGTTTTAAAGTGAAATTATAATATATTTTTACCATTTAATCCAATAGTGGTCTTTGAAATTAATTTCACTTTGAAATTGGACTTAAACTAGTGTCAATCTTTTGATATATATTATTTCATAAAAACACGCTATTTGTTCTGACAGCGGGAATTAATTATTAAATTAATTAATGAAACTTATATGATTTGAATTTTGTAAAATAGACATCATTTTTGAATTCGGAATATCAAATATATCTTAAGGTGAAGTTTTGGTATTTTTCTGAAAAACTTCAATTTTTAATGAATAGTGAAACCACTAAGTGGTACTTAAAAAACTGATTTTTTGTTTAAATGAAATTTTACCACCTCTATGTTTTGAATTTCAAAAATCCGACATACATGGTTTTATTTAATAAGTAAAATGTGGTTCAATGGGATTAAAATAATTTTTTTGTGAATAGTAACTTTTAAGTTTTTAATCGCGATTAGAGGTAATTGGTGTAATTTAAGGTAAAACTTATATTTTAATGATATGAAATGACCTTGACACATGTCCTACACTTATTGGATGCATCATGGCCGACCAAGACAATCCATGGGTCAACTTGGGGACCCAATGGAGCCACTTTTGTAGGAAAATGACATTAATAACTTTTTATTTAATGTTAAAATGAAAATGTCACAAACATGTGTTGTTTTACTAAAACAATTTGTACATGGGGTTATAAAAGTCATATTTTTTACTATAAATATTCATTATAAATCTAAAAATATTTCCTACATCATGATATTTTTTTATAATTTTTAGACATTAAATAAATTAAATTATTTATGACACCATGATGATGCAGCGATTACCTCATTATTTAACGATTTAAATAAAATAAAAAGATAATGTAAAATATAAGACCTACACTTGTAAAAAACCTATTGGATGGATAAATTTAGAACTCTTATCACCTTATCCTCAAAATATATAATTTTGGGACCTTTAAAATCCGAAAACCATTTTATAATAAAGTAACCTTTTATAACTTTCCAAGAGTGCCCCTCCTCTCCTCTTATAAAAGGCCCCCACCACTACCACCTTACCCACACCTCTCAAACCTTTGGATTGGCCAAACCCTGCCCACTTTGTCTCTCCACATCCCTATCTTACTCCTAGAAGCCTCACTTTGCACAGAAGTCTTTCCAAGGAAGCCTTTGAGCTCAAATCAAAAAGAGTTACCCGATTTAAAGGTAGTGTCTTCTCTTGTGTTCTTATGTTTTATTTTGCTTCTCCAACCCCCTAAACTCTTTCTATTCCTTTATTTTGTAACAAAACCAGTATATTCAATATGCTAGGATGGTGTTATGTGAAGGATTCGAGCTACACTTACACAAACCTTCGTCTAATGGTTAAAGAACATAATGAAACTGTGGATGGCGAATTTCTGCCTCACGAAAAAATGATTGTCCAATATTATTTTAACACCTTTCATGGTGCCCATTAATATGTAACTCTATTTATATATGATATATATTATGTTTATGTTTTCCTTATGATTCTTTATTTTTCATTTTTGGCATACCTTTATGGTTTCCATTGTGGGTAAACACGATAATTTCATTTTAGGAAGTGTGGACTACTGCCCCCTCAAAGTGATTTGATTTGTTAATGCTATATGTGGGATGTATAATGGATGGAGTTAATGTTATTATATATGATGTTATACTAGAATTATAATATACCCTTATATCATTATTATTTCACTCCATTTAATACAAAATATAAAGGAAAGTAGCACTCATGCGTACGTACGGCTTACCGTCTCCATGAACGGTGCATTTCATTTCTTACCTCTAAATGTTATGTACTATTATAAATACATGTATATGCTAGATATATATAAAATATATGATATCAAAATCATTAATATAATTCTGGATATAATGAACCTTTGACCACATAAAAAACATGTAATTGTAAGACGTCCATTTTTTACTTAAGTACCGAATATCAACAAAACAAACTTTATTAAATTAAATGATTACATAATGTTTATAACTTGGGAATAAGTTATATAAAAGGAATAATAAACTTGAAAAAGGTTCTCAAGTAAGTATAAATTAAATTTAGTTTATTATTCAGGAGATTAAAGAGAAATCGAGTCACGTCGGACACGAGGTAAGGGACATCGTCTCAATCTCCTTTCATTGAGGCATATTTTGTTTTATACACAACTTTCTTTTATACAGTGTATAAACCCCTTTGACTTTTACATTTATTCAAAAGTAATCTTTTTATATGAATCGTTTACTAAACGAAAAAAGGGAATGTTTTTTTTTGTCGTACATATGCGGTGACAACGACTTCTCCGCCGTCGTGACCATTATTTGAGTTTCGGCTTCCTCTACAAGCCATAATTTTTTTGAATGAAAAATAAATACCATGTTTTAATTTTCTTTTATTTTGGTATTGAAAATGGTTTTCATAATGTTTTTATATCAATGTGTTGTATTGATATCATGTGATTGAAAAGTGGAAATGTTATGTTTCCTTTATGCAAGTTTTATGTGATACGATTATGTTATGGTTCTTGGGAATTGTTATGAAGATGGGTGGTTCCATGATAAACTAAGGGCGGGTGAGCCCGATATAGCTCTCTAATACATTGTGTAATGCGAAGGAGTTAAATGTTAAGGTTTCTCCGAAGAGATTTAGGTAATATACTGTGATGGGTATTCCAAACATAACCATGAGGGTTACTCCCTACGTAAGAATGTTATTAATGCCTCAAGTTACCTTTATGTCTTATGATTTCTATGATTTATTCATGATTTGATGAGGTATGTGATTATGTTTTATGAGTAAAGTATGATTCCATGCATGGACTAATGTTTTCATTTCATACTTTTATATCCCTTACTGAGCTTTTTATGCTCATCCCAAGTTTTTGAAATGTTTTTCACAGGTCAAGGGAAAGGTACATGATGTGATGATAGTGTCAAGGAAGTGTCAAGAAAGAATCCATGTTTTATTTTAAATATGATTCCTTTTATGGGAAAAATGAGTACTATCTTTTATGTAACCACTTTGTTTAAATGTGGAATATAATGCATGTTTTATGATCTAATTCTCTAAAACTCTAAACCTGAAAATATCCTCAATGTGTATTCTTGAAGTAACTCAAGATTAAGTAATGTTTAAGGTTGGGGCCTTATACAGAAGGCCCCAAGTCCACTCCACCAATGCTCAACTCCACGAGCTTGGTGATTTTCACTATCTAGTCCTCTTTTCCACAGACCGGTTCACAACTGAGTACAGGTAGGTGATACCTTTACAATCTTCAGGCTAACAAAGCCTTCTATTTCAAACATGAACCAACACAGCTTAGTACAAGAAGCTGTTTACTCAAGATAAATATAATTTTTAACAAAAACTTTTCCAGTTGATCTTCACAATTGCAATAGAAAGCAATAGACAACAGATGGATCATAGTCTCTATAAATATTGATTTTCAAGTTGAAGCAGTTCTGAGTTGATCTGGTTTCAATTGATATAGAGATATAGTTCACAACATCAGTAGTAGTAGATCCACAGTATATATTCGATGTAGAACAGTTGAATCTTCTATCAAGTTCTTTCTTCTTAAACAAATAGATCTTTGATGCTCCTATTGAATCAGCAGAACTGGGTGCTTTTTTCAGTCTCTATTTTCCACCTTTTTTATAATAGATTGATTACCATACACGCTTGTACATGGTGTTTCATAGAAAACATATATAATAAGTCTGAGCATTTCTCCTACACATTTAGATCCATAAAAGTTTCCTTTTTATTAGCGATATTCAAAAAATTGAATTTACAGAGAAGTCATAACTTTTCTTAAGACTCAGCATAAAAAGATCCTTTTAATTTGATCCTAAATCCATTGATAAAACGTCTTTGAATCAGTCAAATTCGTATTTTAAAAAAGAATTTAAATTTGGCTTGAAATCCACCCAATAATCAGCTTGCTGATAACTGCATAAAAATATCGTATTTCAAAATTTCTGACGCCAAACATAAGGTTGATGACGTGGCCTCCAAATGTAGGGTTGATGACATAGTATTCAAACATAAGGTTGAATCATAAACGTAGGGTTCATGTTAATTTCTCCAAACTTAAGGTTGATATTAAACATAGGGTTTATCATCCATACTTTTTCTTCAACTCTCAAACGTACGGTAAAAGATCCATACTTTTACTTGATCCATACTTTTCCAAGAATGTATGGTTGTTCACAAAAGTAAGGTTGATGAACCATACTTTTGAGAAACAAATTTAACGTTTAGTACTTACGTACGGTTCTCCTTCCAAACTTTGTTGACAACGTAAAGTTGTTTAACCATACTTTTCTCTTATCTCAAAAAGTATACACGCTTTTCATCCTTACGCTACATTTATCCACGTAGGGTATGAACAGTGATTCCAGAATGTGCTAAAGCAGATTCTGCGCTACATTTATCCACGTAAGGTATGAACAGTGATTCCAGAATGTGCTAAAGCAGATTCCGCGCTACATTTATCCACGTAAGGTATGAACAGTGATTATGGGATGCGCTTAAAGCAGATTACCCACAAGTAATAAATTCTTGTTATTTCAAAGTAAAATAAATTAATAAATTCATGAAAAATAATAAATAAAATCATTATAAAATAACTAAGGGTATTTGTGAGCAACAAAATTATCATAAAGAGATAGAGTGTTATTTTTAATAATCTCCCCCTTTAAATAAAATTATTATATATTGTTAAAAACAATACTTTTCTCAACAATCTCCCCCTTTTTGATGATCACAAAACCCATAAGATAATAAAATTATTTAAACGAAATTAACTTTCAAAATTAGTTACATAATGTTTTGAATTTTTTTTTAAAAAAAAGTTCATTATTCCTTAAATTTATCCATTTTTAACTTGTCCAAAAAGAAAATTCTCATGTAATTCTCCCCCTAAATAAAAATATGATGTTGTATGTATCCAAATTATCCCCCTTTTGTGATATCAAAAAGAAAAAAATCATGGATTTTAACAGTTTTAATATTGCACTGAACTGTTAGTAAATGCTATAATGAACTATTTAATAGTAAATTTATCTGATATACTGGCATATGTTAACTTAAAACAGTAATAAACAAATAAACAATGAAGGAAATTTTTATTCAAAAACAGCAGTATATACATGACAATGATATACACAGGAATCAAGGTTTGGGTAAGATAGGCAATAGGTTCTATCTCCTATGGATTGCAGACTTGATTTCTGTAAACTATTCCCGGAGTCTCTTCATCATCCCATCTCCAAGTTTGATAATGAGCTCTCTATTCTCTTGAGTCATATGAATATCCTCAATTAAATTGACTCTGAAAAACTCATGCATCCTTTCTTCTTTTTCGACAAACACTGACAGCTTCTCTGATAACTGATTTAACAAGATTCTGATCGATGTCTCACTAGATGTCAGTTGATCCACTAAAAACTTCTGATTTTCCAGCAACACTGATAAAGGAGCACTGTTACATTGAAGATCTTGTAACCTGTCATTCATGTTGCTCATCGCAGTTGTGATAGCTTGAAACCTTATGATTAAATCAGGTGAAGTACCTGATCCACTAATAGCATTATTTGCAACTGATGCAAATTGGTTCTCCATAAACAACTTTAGATCTGATAAATATGACATCATAACCATTTCAGATTTCAATTGAGAAATTACAGTCAACATATCCTCTTTAAACATTTCAACTTCTTGCCCTGAGACAGTACTTTCTTTTAGCTTTTGAAATCTCAATTGTTCAAAGGTTAAGAAATTTCTCAGAGTGACATTCTCAGATTCTAACTGAGACACCTTTTTGTACAGTTCTTCAACTTATTTCTTCCTTGAATTAGAGGCACCCTATACTTGATTCGCATTATCAGGCTCTGGATGATGCAGCAGTACCAAAGGTAATGATTCAGCATCAGATTTCTCTTTTTCTTTATCCTGAGTAGATTGGTCCATAGATTTTTCCTTAGAGTCCGCAGACTCCTCCACAGAAAAATCCACTTGAATCACTTCTGTGTGAGCTTCATAAGCATGATCACTACAAACATCAGCATCTTGGCCTTCCACTGGAGTTTCAAGAACAACATTTTCAGGAGTTTCCTGAGGTCTGGCCACTTCCCCACCAGGAACTGCCTCCTTATCTTGGTTCTGTTGAAGTGTAACTTCAACATCAGCTACAATCTGTTCCTGATTCTCCCTTTAAGCTTCTTCTTGAGCTCCTGATCCCTCTAATGGTGTTGTTCTTTCACTAACAACTTCCATAGTCTTATTAATAATATCTTCTCTTACAAAATAATAAGTAAACAAAGATTCTATTGTTGTTTCCAATACAGGGGATGTAATTTCCTCATTAACAGCTCTAGTTCTTCGAGATTTAAGTCCCTCTTGACTTCTTTCTTCTTCAGCATCTTCCACTTCAAATCGGATCCTTCTTGCTACATTGCTGACTCTTGATTCAGCCTGTCCCTCCTTGGACTTAGCAGGTTGAGCCTCAGCACTCTCTGAGTCATCCTCAACTCCTACTGGCAAAAGTTTTCCTTTAATGGTGCTCCAGAAATATCCAATCTTTCTTAAAGTTCCAGCATTAAACACATTACTGTGATGACAGTTTACTCGGGCATCCGCTAATCTCACCATGTCTTTCTTAAGTAGCAGTTTAGAAATAAATAGACCGAAAGGATATAAGTTCATCCAGGCATCGCTTTTACAGTAGTAATTGAGATACCTTATCATGTACCATGGGAATTTCAACTTGATATCACTAAATAGAAGATACATTATGTACATATCTGGGTACAAAATCTTTTCCATTTCTGCCATTCTTGGAGCTATTCCAGTCTGAATAAATTTGACCAAAATTTTCTGATCAGGCTCAAAATCCTTGATAAAAATTTTCTTTATATACTTAGTACCAAAAATAAAAGACATGATGTCCTCGGATTTATGCACAGAATCTCCAATATTTTTCAAATCGAAATGAAAAACTCCCTCATGAGGGCAGTTGAGAATCTGACCAATCTCTACTGATGAGATTGAGAAATCCCTATCCTCTATCTTAGCCATCATATTATCCTCGGTATCTCCCAGACTAAACTGTTTTGAAGAAGTATCTAAGTTCTAATTCATACAAAAATTCTTTATTTTCACTATTGAACATCTGTTCAAGATTCTGAAATGACAGTGCTTTCTTCAACAACAGATTTGTCTGAAATAACCAGTCGAGATCGATTACCTTGCCCTGTAAGATTTTTCTACCCTCAGAGCGTTGTCTCTTGGCATTTCTTGGCTAGGCTTCACTGGCTCTTTTAGTTCTTACCATCTCTGAGAGAATCTCTAAAGGTTTGAAGGTTAGGGTTTCAGAGGTTCAAAGATTAGGGTTTAGGAGCAGAAGTGCGATTTTCAGATTTCGAAAGGGTTTTGATAGAAGTGAAATGGTTTAGAAGTCGAAAAGGATCTGACAACCTTGATTCCCATGTAATCACTAATCAATACATTATTAAAATAAAATTTTCATATGGCGAAAGAAAAAAAATCTTAAACATTATTAAAAAAAATAAAATAAAATATTCAAAAATAAATAAAAGTGAATAAAAATAAAAAATATTTAAAATTAAATAAACCTAACTCCCCCTTAATAAAATCAAACCTTGCAGTGGGAAGTGGTTTAGTAAAAATATCTACTAATTGAATTTTATTATTTATAAATTCTAAAAATATATCTTTTTTAATAACATGATCTCTTAAAAAGTGATGTCTTATATCAATGTGCTTAGTTCCAGAATGACTAATAGGATTTTTTGAAATACTAATTTCACTTTTATTATCGCATAAAATAGGTGTATTATTAAAATTCAATCTAAAGTCCATAAGAGTGTTTTTCATCCACAACACTTGTGCACAGCAACTGCCAGCAGAAACATATACTGTCTCGGCTGTTGACAAGGCAACTGAATGTTGTTTCTTACTAGACTATGATACTAATGACTTTCCTAAAAAGTGACATGTTCCTGATATACTTTTTCTATCTAATCTAAAACTTCCAAATTCAGCATCTGAATATGAAATCAAATTAAAATCAAAATTTTTTGGATAAAGAAGAGATTGAAAAACAGTTCCTTTTAAATATCTAAAAATTCTCTTAACAGCAGTTAGATGAGATTCTTTAGGATTTGATTGAAATCTAGCACAAAGACATACTGAATATATTATATCTGGCCTGATAGCCGTAAGATATAACAAACTACCATTCATACCTCTATATAACTTGTTGTCAACTGATTTCTCAGTTTCATCCAAATCAAGTTTTATATTAGTACACATAGGAGTTGTAAATGGCTTGCTTTTTTCAAGTCCAAATTTCTTAAGTAAATCAATAATGTATTTTCTTTGATTTAAAACATTTCCAAAATCTTTTTGAAATATCTGAAGACCCAAAAAAAATTTAATTCTCCCATCATACTCATTTCAGATTCTTCTTGCATTAATTTTGAAACTTTATGACAAAGAGTTTTATTAGTTGATCCAAATATTACATCATCAACATAAATTTGAACCAATAAAACATTATTTTTCACAGTTTTCTTAAAGAGTGTTGGATCTTCCAATCCAATAGTAAAGTCATTTTTCAAAAAAAAAGAACTTAATCATTCATACCAAGCTCTAGGTGCTTATTTAAGGCCATAAAGAGCTTTAGTAAGTTTAAAAACAGAATCAGGTTTTTGAGAGTTTTCAAAACCAGAAGGTTGCTCAACATAAACTTACTCCATTAAATAACCATTTAAAAAGGCAGATTTAACATCCATCTGAAATAATTTAAAATTCATATAAGATGCATAGGCTAAAAGGATTCTAATGGCTTCTAACCTAGCTACAGGTGAAAAAGTCTCATCATAATCTAGTCCTTCTTCTTGATTATATCCTTTAGCTACTAATCTTGCTTTATTTATAGTTATTGTGCCTTGGTCATCTTTTTTATTTCTAAATACCCATTTGGTTACTATTACAGGATAATTCTTAGGTCTTTCCACTAATTCCCAAACTTCATTTCTTTTAAATTGGTTTAATTCATCTTGCATTGCTATTACCCAGCTTTCATCATCTAAAGATTCTTCTATATTCTTGGGTTCTTGTTGAGATAGGAAGGAAGAGAATTACACTAGGTTTCATAAGTTTCTTCTAGTTTGAACACCAGTTTCTAGGTCACCTATTAATGTTTCTAAAGGGTGATTCTTTAGGGTTATAGTCTATCTAGGTAATATATTTAAAGGTTATTCAGTATCATGTTCCTCCTAACTAGACTGAATTTCTTTTATATCATTTTCAAAATCATTCTTTCAGTTCTCAAGTCTCATGTTATCATTAGAGTCAAGTTCATCCATTTGATCTGTCCTTTTGTCAAAGGGATCAGATTCATCAAATTTCACATGAACTGATTCTTCAACAATCTTTTACTTCTTATTATAAACTCTATAAGCTTTGTAGGTAGCAGAATATCCTAAGAAAATACCTTCATCAGATTTTGGATCGAATTTTCCAAGATTATCCTTGGTGTTTAAGATGTAAACCTTGTATCCAAAAACTTGAAAGTAGTTAACTTTAGGTTTCCTGTTATTCCATAGTTCATAGGGTGTCTTTTTCAAAATAGGTCTAATTAAAACTCTATTAATTATATAGCAAGCTGTATTCACAGCTTTTTCCCAAAAATATATAGGTAGGCTATATTCATTTAACATAGTTCTAGCCATTTCTTGAATTGTTCTATTTCTCCTTTCTACAATCTCATTCTGTTGAGGTGTTCTGGGTACAGAAAAGGTGTGTTTAATATCCATATTTGAGCAGAAGGAATTAAATTCCTGATTTTCAAATTCTCCACCATGATCACTTCTTAATGAAATTATTTTAAAACCTTTTTTATTTTGAACAGCTTTACAAAAACTTTCAAATAAGGTAAAAGCTTCATTTTTAAATTTCAAAAAAAAAATCCATGTAAATCTAGAATATTCATCAACTAAAACATATACATATAATTTACCAGTCAATCTTGCTACTATAGAAGGTCTAAACAAATCCATATGAATAAGTTCTAGAGCTTTAGATATAGAAATTTTGTTAATAGATTTGAAGGATGATTTCTGTTTCTTTCCAAGTTGAAATGCATCACAAAATCTGTCACTTTCAAATTTGAGACTAGGTAAATCAGAAACTAAATGTTACTTAGATAATTTATGTAAAACATATACATTGCAATGTCCAAGTCTCCTATGCCAGATCCAGGATTCACTTACTTTAGCAGTCAATAAGTTTACTTTCTATTTACACAAGGAATTTAAATCCAAAGTATAGCCATTATCAGTTCTTGGTGCTTTAAATTTAAACAGTTTATCTTTAGAAACAGTACAACAATTGTCAGTAAAATCAACAGTATATCCATCATCACAGAGTTGAGAGATACTTATCAGGTTGTGTTTTAATCCTTGTACATAAAGTACTTTTTTGATTGAGACTATTTTTGGATCTCCAACAGTTCCAATTCCAATGATTTTTCCTTTGGCATTGTCACCAAATGTGAAAAGTCCTCCTTCCTTTTGAGTGAGTGAAGAAAATTTCAATGATTTTCCACTCATATGTCTTGAGCAGCCACTGTCCATGTACCATATATCTTTTCTACTCTGTTGGCCTACTACTTGCAAATAAATTCAAACAAATTGCTTTGGTACCCATATTTTGTTGGGTCCATGGGTGTTAGCTAGCAATGATCTGGGTATCCAGATTTTCTTTGTTCTTTTAAAATTAGCTGAATCATATAAGTCTTTTGAAACATAGGCTTTATTAATACCAAAAATTTGAGGTTTTCTTAAGAAATAGTTTTTAGCTATGTGTCCCTTTGTCCTACAAAAGTTACAATTAACCCTTTTAGAGCTAGGAAAAAAATATTTTTTATATAATTTAGGTTTTTCTCCTTTACTCCAAATTCCAAATTTTTCCTTTTTAATGACAGTTTTCCAAGAATTTCATTTAAATAATTCTCTCATTTTTTTAAAAAAAATGCAGCCAGTTTGTAAGATTCTACTTCATTCTGCAGTTTTTTTATTCTTGATTCAAAATTAATATAGTTAGTGTTAATAGAATTGTATTTATCTTTTAATTCCTTATATTGTTTCAGCAGTGTATCTCTTTCATCTGAAACAACTTTATGTATGTTCTTTAGTGACTTATGTTTTTTAAATAGTGAGTCATATCTTTCTTCAATCATATTGCAGTAGGATACAAGTTTTTCATTTGTGTATCTTGATTCAGAATTTGATTCATTGTTTGAGTCAAATGAGTAATATGAGTGTACCTCATCAGTTTCTTCCATGAAACACATATTTGCCTTTATATTGACTTCTTCTTTTTATGAGCTAGATTCAGGAGAACTACTGGAGTCTTCAGATACACTCTAAGTGGCTTTCATAGCTTTCTTGTCTTTCTACTCAAAGTCATTTCTTTAGAAAATTTTCTTTTTCTTTGCATCATTCAATTGTGGGAAATCTGGTCTGATATGCCCCATATTCTTGCATTCATAACATCTTACTTCCTTATTATCTCCCTTAAAGGATTTTTTGAAGCCTCTTTTCCTGCTGTAGAATTTTCTAAATTTTCTGGCTAGCTGAGCCAGTTCTTCATCTGAGTCAGATGAGTCAAAGTTTTCTGATTTAGCTTTGACTTCTTTGTTTTTCATCTTTCTATTTTTTTGTTGTGAAGTTACCTTCAAGGCAGTATCTTCTATTTTGATGTAGAACATATGTTCATTTGCCTCATCTTGCATTTCAGCTTCATACATCATCAGTGTACCAATCAGCTCTCTCATGGTTAGATCATCGACAGGTGTTGATTGTCTGATTCAGCAGAGATACCATTCCATCAAGTAGGAAGTACCCTTAGAACTTTTAATTCTTGATCAGCATGCTTGATAGGTTCTCCTAGAGCTATTATATTGTTGACAATTTTTATCAATCTCTCATTCATTTTGGTAATGCTTTCACCTTCAAACATTCTGAAAGTATCAAATTTCAATTTGGCAGTTGCATATCTCATTTGTCTCTCATTATCTGTTCCTTCATATTCCACAGCTATTGTTTGCCACATCTCATATACTGTGGGGCACTGAGATACTCTATTAAATTCATCTGGTCCTAGACCGCAGATAATTGCATTCATAGCCTTCGAATTCATATCGTAATCTGCCTCTGTAGCAGTACTCGATGTCTCAGGATTTTCAGGAATTTCATAAGGATTCAAAATCTTTGAATAGACATTATATCCGAGGTTTTTCAGATATATTATCATGCACAATTTCCAACAGCCATAGTTATCTCCATTAAAATATGGTGCTCTGACCATTGACATCCCTTCTATTGTATCAGTCATGATGCTCTGTTGTATAATATTTAAAAGCTTCTTTCTTTCTAAGGCTCTATCAGAAGATCCTCCTCTAATACCAATTTTTGGATTTGAATCTACAGATTATACACAAGAGGGGGGTGAATTGTGCCTTTTGCAATTTTTTGGTAACTCTTTGATTGAACGAGTTATGTCCTCTATACTTTATCAGATTTGATCGTGCATCAGAATAAGTAAAAACAAGAACACAAAGATGTATAGTGGTTCGGGGAACAGAAGGCCCCTAGTCCACTCCACCAACACTCAACTCCACGAGCTCGGTGATTTTCACTATCTGGTCCTCTTTTCCACAGACCGGTTCACAACTGAGTACAGGAAGTTGACACCTTTACAATCTTCAGGCTCACAAAGCCTTCTGGTTCAAACACGAACCTACACAGCTTAGTACAAGAAGCTGGTTACTCAAGATAAAAAGAATTTTTAACAAAAACTTTTCCAGTTGATCTTCATAATTGCAACAGAAAGAAATTGACAGCAGATGAATCGTAGTCTCTAGAAATATTGATTTTCAAGTCGAAGCTGTTCTGAGTTGATCCAGTTGCAATAAATATAGAGATATAGTTCACAACATCAGCAGTAGTAGATCCATAGTAGATATTCGATGTAGAATAGGTGAATCTTCTATCAAGTTCTTTCTTCTTAAACAAACAAAGCTTTGATGCTCCTATTGAATCAGTAGAACTGGGTGCTTTTTGCAGTCTCTATTTTCCACATTTTTTATAATAGATCGATAACCATACACACTTGTACCTGGTGTTTTAGAGAAAACATATATAATAAAGCTGAGCATATCTTCTGCACATTTAGATCCATAAAAATCACCTTTTTATTCATGATATTCAAAAAATTGAATTTACAGAGAAGTCGTAACTTCCCTTAAGACTCGTCATAAAAATCTTCTTTTAATTTGATCTTAAATCCATTGATAAAATGGCTTTGAATCAGTCAAAGTCGTATTTTAAAAATGACTTTAAATCCGGCTTGAAATCTGCCCAATAATCAGCTTGCTGATCGCTACATAAAAATATTGTCTTTCAAAATTTCTGATGTTAAACGTAAGGTTGATGACGTGGCCTCCAAATGTAGGGTTTATGACATAGTCTTCAAACATAAGGTTGAATCATAAACGTAGAGTTCATGTTAATTTCTCCAAACATAAGGTTGATCTTAAATGTAGGGTTGATCATCCATACTTTTTCTTCAACTCTCAAACATACGGCAAAAGATCCATACTTTTACTTCATCCATACATTTCCAAGAATGTATGGTTGTTCACAAAAGTAAGGTTGATGAACCATACTTTTGAGAAACAAACGTAACGTTTAGTACTTACGTACAGTTCTCCTTCCATAATTTGTTGATAACGTATGGTTGTTTAACTATATTTTTCTCTTATCTCAAAAAGTATACACGCTTTTCATCCTTACGCTACGTTTATCCACGTAGGGTATGAACAGTGATTCTAGAATGCACTAAAGCAGATTTCGCGCTACATTTATCCATGTAAGGTATGAACAATGATTCCAGAACGTGCTAAAGCAGATTCCCCGCTACATTTATCCACGTAAGGTATGAAAAGTGATTCCAATATGCGCTTAAAGCAGATTCTGCACAAGTAATAAATTCTCATTATTTCAAGAGTAAAATAAATTAATAAATTCCGGCAAAATACTAAATAAAATCATTAGAAAATAACTAAGGGTATTTGTGAGCATCAAAATTATCATAAAGAGACAAAGTATTATTTTCAATAATCTCCCCCTTTAAATAACATTATTATATATTATTGAAAACAATACTTTTCTCAACATAAATTACCTCCCATTTAATCGATAGACTAATAATTAAAATACATCCAAGAATAATATCATTAAAAATATCATGGATAATAAAAATTACATTAATAATGAAGTAAATGAGTACTTTTTGGATTTAATTTTTTTTAGGCACCATGATACCTCTACTATCAAGACCTTTCATAATACAGTTTAAAAATGTTGAGTGTGTATAAACTATAAACCCATTTAACTACTTTTATCTAACTGATTCATCTCGTGAGACCAATGATACATCAAGGAGATATATATAAACATACCCACATAGATATACATATCAAATAATTCTATATACATTAAATAGTAAATTTAATTCCTAAAAACATTCTTTTTCAATAAATATCATACTTGATTAAAGAATATGGATTTCTAAATAATTCCCCAGTCAATTAATAAGATTAAAAGTAAAACAATATTTATAGAAATGATATATGATTTATGGAACAATCATATAAATGGAAAAAATGTATAATTAAAGAAAATTTAATTTCAAATGGTCAATGGAAAATAAATATTTAAAGCGATAGTTAATTGCAAAAAAATAACTCATGGAAGTGAATTTAAATATAATCCTTGGTTGAAATAATCATAAACCATTCTATGGAAGAATATGTATGTAGTCAATAAAACATATCCACAGTGGATTATATGTAAAATAATTTTATTACATCTTTCATGAATAGAAATATAATAAAAATATCTTCAAAAAATTGTATTGAAGAAAATAACCTTTCCAATTTGAAAATAACATATCTAAAAAAAATAAATTTCCAAAATATTAAGAAAATATATTTTATATTAAAAACTACCCTATTAAAAATTAAATGATTGATTCACTCAAATAAGTGGTCATGATGGCATATAATTACATAAATTTTATAATAGTTAAAACTATATTCATTTAACACTATTGTAAATAGGGTAAAAAATAACCTCATTCAGAAAGAAGAAAAAAATTTCCTTTCAAATAATTTTGTAAAATGTAAAAAAGGTGAATATTTCTTTAATAAATTATTTTGGGAGTGTTAAAATATTTTTTCAAAGATTTTTATAATCATCTATATCGAATAAAAATGATTGTTGACTGAAGAGAGAAATGTAGTATTATTTTATTATAATTATTTTCTTAATCATTTTAAGTACCAATGAATGGAAGAAATGGCACAATTACTTGAAATCATAATTAATAACCAATGAAAAGAAACTTAAGGTAGTATATTATACAATGATCAAATAATTTTATTCAATCTGTATTCAATCATAAACATTCCTGACTAAAATGAGATTGTGAAATTAACCATTACAAAGATCACAATGTTGTAGTGAGAATTTACCAATAAATTTATTATGTGTATAAAAATTGAATACAAAAAAAATTTAAGTAAAAAATTTTATTTTTAATAGTAATTACAACCATTATATTAAAATATTAAATACAATTAAGTACTAATATTTCCTGATAAAAATAATTTGAGTTATGAATTCTTTACCACCTGGTAACTTTTATGTCAAAATCATTTTGGATTAAATAATTCAAATTTTAGCTAAAAGACCATGAATTATTAATGATTCATGATATTACAGGTCACAGGGTAAATATATACACCATATAAAATAAATAAGGTGCATAACATGACAATATCTATCTCTGAAGGGAAATTGAGGCGAAGTCCCTTATCTCATGATTTCTTTTAGATGAACACATTTTAGTCTCATGTATTTTTATTTTAAACATATTATTATATTATTCAAAAACTGAATTAATATTTATAATGTCTTAGAATATTATTTTATATCATCTTATCACCCATTCATTAATAATTTTTTATTGTTACAATTGATTCGAGTGATAACTACATTATTGTCTTTTGCATATTTTAAGATGAATTATCTAGATCATAAGCATATTATATTTTTCCATCATTAAAAAATTATATTAATGATATAAATATCATTTTATATTATTAAAGTTTTTTATTCAATTTTGTTATTTGGACATTATGGACCGCATCGCTTCGTAGAGATGGTAGGTCATAAGCACCCATGAGGGACATTAGGTGAAAGCGTATGGAAGTATAAGTTCATACATATCAAATATATTCATTAAATTTGTCCTTGTTCTCTTTTATTAAAATCATAAGTTCAAAATAAATCACACTTCTTCACGAGATTGTAGTCTTCCACACACAAGAGCGACATTATCAAAATTTAAACAACATGAAAATTATGAAGTTATATGTGATATTATAAATTCATAAGTATAATAATATCATAAATAATATGTATATAAATACATATATATTTTAAATATATCGTTATATACAATCATGAGATGCATTTATGGAAAATGATTTACATAGATTTGTGAGGTGGTGGTCTTCCGTACACACGATCAATGATTTTATTACATTTTTAAGGGGTGAGGAGATGGGTAAATAATATAAAATCTGAATTAAATATATAATTGTATAGTATTTACTTGTTTTATTATATTTTATGTGTTATGAAATAATTTAATATATAAAATGAAAAAATAAAGAAAAATTTGTTGTTAAAACAATTTCATTCTTTTAGAAAAATGTCATTTGGATCTCCTCTTAAGGACCATAGGGATGGCATTTTTGGGAAGACAAGAAGATCTATAATGTTAATGAGGGGTTTTGGGATATATTTATATAGGTTTTTTTGATACTAAGGTCTTGTAATATGTGAATAACTGAAGGGATAGAGTGGTCTTTTATTAGTGGTGGAGAGGACACACATGGAATATTTGAAATGAAAAAAGTATAGCCACATTTTTCAAATGGAATAAGTATAAAAATGTAAAATTATCTAGCATTATAGACTATAACGTATACATATTCTCCTAAATCTAGTTTTTTTACTTGTTTAAGGTAATTTTTTGATCCTTATATTTAGTTTAACCCTCAATAAACTTATTTTCAATTTAAACAGTGTAATTTATTTTCACTATTTTCACAATTCATTATAGTGAATTTTTTAATGAAAATTTTATAAAAAATAAATTTTTATGATTATAAATAAGGAATACATTTTTAAAAAATCAATTAATAGAAGTGGAATAATTAAATATAAAATTAAACCTAAAAATATGAAAAAAAAAACCTATTTTCCAATGTAAAAACATTCAGATGATTAAAAATGATTATATCAAAATTCAAAATGAAATTGATTCTAATTAACTAAATTTTATTAATAAATATATAATTTAACTAATTTTAGATTTAAAATCATATTAAAATAAAATGGGTAATGTGTATGCTTTTAATGAAAATTACTCTTTTAATATTAATAAATATTTTTTCTAATCATCGTAGAATGAAGCTTTTTTAAAAAAAAATCTCAAAATTAAACCTTATGATAAATTTTACATTATGATTTAAAAATAATTTTTATTTTTTAAATTTTTTTAAAAGGTGGTAAAAATTAATTTTATCATATGTGCTTAAAATATGGTGAAACCAATTTTTTGAAAAATATAGTTTTTCAAAAAACTAATTGTTTTATTTCAACTGATACTAATTATATTTATAATAAATATAAATCTATTTATATATTTTATAAATGTGTATATAATTTCATTTTTATATTTTTATTAATTTTATTCATATAAAACTATATAATGGATAGGTTATAACAATATTCTATTATACATTTCAATTAGACATGTGGTTCTGTGTGTCATAAATTATTGAAAGACAAAAATTAACAAAATATAATTCATGTATTTTTTTAGATCGGTGTTTCATGTAGAATATTATATTGAATAAAAAAATCTTCTTTTTAAAATCATGGGTGTTATAGGTTATTATCAGTGTGTATCTTTTTGACACGTATGGTTCTGGAATAAATGTTGTCTCTAAAAAATGTAATATAATGTCTATGTGTTTTGATATTCAATGGGATATAATATTATTGGATAAATGTAGACAACAATGACTATCACAATAAATTGTAACAAAAAAATTACCAATGTTATATTGAAAATACAAACCCTTTAAATATAATTCTTCTTTTAAAGCCTCAGTCAATGTAAAGTATTTATCTTTTGTAGTTGAGAGAGAAACCACAAATTCTATATTACAATTCTTGGACATGGGCCGAACATAAGTAGTGAAGATATACCATGTTAATGTCATTATTATATCATTATTATCTATATAATTTATCTCTAAATATTCAGTAATTATTTCATCAGTGTCATGAATTTTTTAAAAACAGAAATACAGGTCTGTGGTGTTTGATAAGTACCGAAGAATCCACTTTTGGGATTGGAAATGATGGGTTCTTGGGTTATCCATAAATATTATAAGACTTCATATCACAATGGTAATCTCTGGTATACTGCATATTATAGAGTACATAACACTTCAAATGATTTTTTTCCAAAGGTATTTCAAACATTTATATACCTCAGTAGTAGAATTATGTGTTTTTGTTAAAGAAGAATTAATGTGATGTGCAAATGGAACATTTTCATGTTTATGTGATTCAAAAAATATATTTATTAAAACATTTGAAAAATAATCTTTTTGAGAGAGATAAAAAAATTTATTGGGTATATTACACCCCAAGATTTCATAGTATGTTATCTCATTAAAGTAATTCAATAGTTTGCACTACATGCAACACCGAGTTCGACCGCACCACAACTTACCAAACTAGCCATTTAAAAAGTGGTTATGAATATTATTAACTGCATTTTGAATCTTATATACTCTATATAATTTTAACATCTATATTATGTGTTCTGTAAACATAATATAAGAACAAATTCATTTTTTAGATAAAAGAAGTATTTCAAAAAATGCAATTTTATCACCTTTTAATAGAGAACCCTTTCTAAAACCAATATTTGACACTTTTATATATTTAATTAAATTAAATTAAATTCTTCTTTATAATTGGGGCATAAAAATTTAGTTTGGATAAATTTTTGGTACTTTTTTGATAACTTACATATTTTGACGAATATTGAAAAATACTATGTTTTAATTGAAAACAAATTTTTTAATTGAAATAATTTATTGTGTTAAATTATGCATTGGAAAGGTTTTGAAGTATAATTAGATTATATTTTAATTATTTAATATTATTTAGTCCATCATAATTAATTTCACATTTAAATTTGACATAAACACGTGTTAATATTTTGATAGTTTTTACTTTTTAAAAACCCGCATTTGGGTTCAGAAAATGGGAATTAATTTTAAAATAATAAATGCTACTTGTATGCTATGAATTTGGTAAAACAGACTTCATTTTTGAATTCTTAATATCAAAATAATCTTTGGGTTGGTATTTATTTGAAAACATTGAATTTTTGATGAATAGTGAAAAACACTGCGTTATTATTTAAAACCGACTTTTTATTTAAATAATTATATATTTTATTTAAATTTATAATAAGTAAAATATATATATATAATACCTATATAAGTTAAATTTAATTTTTTGGAATTATTTTATAATAAAATTAGTTGCATAAAATTATATTGAACTTTTTAACCTCTTTTACCCACAATCTAGGAGCATTTGCAAATTTTCATAAAACATAATTTTACCACTTCTTTGAATTGAATTCCAAAAAACTGAGAGACACGGTTGATATCAGTAAGTAAAATGTAGTTCAATAAGATGAAAATGATTCTGGTGAATAGTAAATTTTGACTTTTATTTACCACGGTTAAAAGTAAATAGGCTAATTAAAGGTAAAAATGATATTATAATTCCCTAAAACATGTCCTATTTCTATCATATAAGTGTATTTAGACCAAAAACAACCTCATGAATAAAATATGATCCTTTAGGTCCATGTGGATTAGATTATGAAATTTATTATTATTATACTTAAAGAAGAGTTAAAATTGTTAAATTCAATGTTTAATAACAAAACCATTTTTAATATATGGTTATAAATAATATACATTCGACAATAAATATTCATTGAAAATATAAAACTATTTCCTACATAATGGTATTTTATTTATAATTTTTAGACATTAAATAATTAAATTTATTTATGACACAATGATGATGCAGTAATTACCTTATTAATCAAAGAATAAAATAAATTGTATTATAAATATTAAAAAAATATAATTTCAAAGTTTTTATGACATCCACGAATTTTATAGGTGTATATGACATGTTAGGTTTGATTAAATGTATATTTTTCTAAGTAATCAAGTTGTGATGACTTTCACAAAAAACAAATACATAATAATGTCAAAATTGACATAAATTAATCTTTAAAACAAATACTATATTATTGGTTGATATAATATTCCTAGAAATATACGGTTTGGCCAAAGGGATTTAATAATATTATATATGTCATTAATGAATCACTTGATGTTCTATGGTAATTTATTTTATGTTTATTCACTATATAGTGTAAGAATACAAGAAGACACGGTAAAAGTTAAAATATTTAACTAGGAGTTAAATATAAAAGATAAGGTTAATATGGTGACCTAAACCTATATAAAACATATTAGTTGAGTAGTTTTCTACCCATCAGCACATTATCCTAGACATAAATCATTTTGGAGAGATTATAAACTGAAAATTATTTTATTATAAATTAATATTTGAAACTTTTCTTAAAGTGACTATCACCTCTCTTATAAAAGGGTACTTTCCCTTCTCTCAATATCACACCTCCAAATCCATTTGGCTTAGCCAAACCCAGCCCAAATATCCTCCCAAATTCCCTCAAATGAACCTAGAGTCCTTAATTTGATCAGAAATCCAACCTAAGGAGCCCTTTTGATCAAACTCAAAAGGAAACGCCTGAAAAAGAGGTAATAATTTCACCACCCTCTTTCAAGTTCTTTTCATCATCCACTTCCACTTTCATGGTTGTTTCCATACCAAAATAATAACTACATTACCTCATACATATTGTAATGTTATTATAAATATGGTACAACCATTTTTGTTATTCTATCCATCCTCTAAATGACAAAGTCACCATACGTGCGTACGTACGACTTATCGTCTCCACGTCGTGGTGTAGTTTGTTATTCAAACACATAATTATTTTAATGGGTATAATAATGAGTATAAATGATGTAAATAATAAATATAACATTTTAATTATTCTTTATATATTATATACCATCCAATTACATATGCTTTCACCACCAATATAATGATATTGTCGCTATTGCGTACGTTCGGATTATCGTCTCCACGACGCGATGAGATTCATTCACACGTTCACCATTCAATTATGATTATAAAAATATATATTATTAATAAGTATGTAATAGATGACATAATAATGCTACTGGATATATATTTATTTATTTATTTATTTATTTATATATGTATGTACTTACATATATCTTATTCACTTCTGTTCAATACGATATGAAAACAGAAACAACTTTAATGCCTATGTGCGACTTACCATCTCCATAAATGGTGCCTTTAATTTCATATATCTATCTATTATAAATATTTATATTATAAATATATATGATATATAAATCAAGTTTTAAATTCTGGAACTACTTAAATCATGATCTAAATGATACGATCAAAAATAACAATTTAAAACACGTACGATAAAGAAAGTGCTTATTACCCAAAATGATAATTTAACATAGAATTAATTATTAAATGAGTAGTATAATGTCATAAATAAATCATTTATGATATAATAAATATGAATATGGTTCTGGTAAAATTTAATAACATGCTATGGTCATTATACACAAGGTTAAACGTACCCTCGACCAAAGGAAAGTGCAAGGTAAGGGTTAATTTCACAATATCTTTATTATCCAAGGTTGTTTTTACGTAAGATTATACTGGGAAATATTTATTATCCATGTCCATGTTTCATAAAAGAGTTTTAAATGGGATTATTTTTTAGGTAATTTTTTACTAAAACATCATTTTAAATTTTTTAAAAATTTATTCTGTTAAAACTTTCTCATTAATGTCTATGTTTTTAAAATGGATTTATGGATTTATTTATATGGACATGAATGTTTTAAAATGTTATTTTCTTTAAAATGTTTCAATGTGGTATGGTAAAATTTGATTCAAAACTATATTTTAAATTAATTCCTTTATAAATTATGTGACTTTTAAATGATTTCATAAAAAAGGGATATTTATCTCAAATATTTTTACTGATCATTTTCAACTATGTCAATATCATTTATGGGATATTATTCTTGATCGAGGTTGATTTATTATGATAAAAAAAATTCCATATTTTATTGAAGGTTTTTTGATATGTTTGACTATGAATGTGTTATTTTTATACCATTCATGGTTTATGGATAAAGTGTTGAAATTTATTATGCTAGTTTTAATATGAATGATTATGTTATGTTGAAACCTATTCATATGGGGAATGAATTGGACTTCATAACTGATGGGTGGATCCTGCTATATCTCTTCGATGCATCTGTAAGTCTCATGAGACAAACCAATCTCTTGGCATAAGGCATTGACAAAATCTTATTTGTAGTCTTGTCATAAGGCCTTGACTATGTGGTTATGAAGTCTGGAATTATGAATTCCATCATTATGAAAATTGCTATTGATATTACATGTGATTATTCGACTAGTATAATATCCATGTGAATAAGTAAATGGAATTATTTGATATATATTTTCCATATTATGCTAAATTTTATGTTTAAAAGCCTTTTGTTTTAGTTTTATACATTGCCTTAAATATTTATGCTTATTTATGAATGTTTTTTCTATATTGTTATCCTTACAGAGCATATGAGCTCACCCCTTTCTATGTTTTATTTTTTCATGGATGAGAAGAAGTATATTATGACTGACCTACAGGGATAGTGTAAGGGATATTAATGTGGTCAATGGAGAAAATTTTATTGTTGTTTTACATTTTGTAATGTAATGTAATGTTCATGTATGTAATCTATTTTACAAGACTGATAAACTGATCAGTCATTTAGGACTTGACTCCATGTAATCATGCCAATGTATTAAAATAATGCACCAAATTTGGGTAACTGGGGTCAGGGCAGTATAGTTGGTATTAAAGGATTTTTAGAAACAACCATGGAAATAGATTTTGACGAACTATGATTAGATAACATTACCATCAGATAGACTTTGAGGATTAGTATAGAATAACTTCATAGAATTTTGGTAATATGGAGATTTTGTGTATTTTTCAAGTAATACATCCATGTATGGATACGAGCGGGTAGAGGCATCTCTGGCATAGATGTACCTAGTAGTAAAAACTCTATCAAGGAGTTTCAGGCTTGACCTGAGGTATCCTGGTACATGAAAATAGGCCATGCTACACTCTTGGTTATCACACTCCCAGGGGATATTCATAAGATAATTCCCATTTTCATTACAATCCATTATGATTGATTTAAGAGTAAATACTTCCTCAAATAAAACATTTTATGATTATAGATTAAATGCATAATCTTTCCAATTTATGTTAGGTATTTTGAAATTTTGGAATTATGCATTTCAATTCATAAAGTAACCTAGTGTATGCCATTTTTTAGAAATGGTTCCTAGTAGACAGAATGATAATTCTAGCAATACTCATGATCGAAATATTAAGAAGGATCATATCTTTCATGGTATTAAGCAAAATTTTAAAAGGGAAATAGTCTCACACATATTCTCATCATATGAAGAAATAGTATTATGTGTTAATAAGTTATGTAAACAATTCTCTAAGACATATGGATTTTAAGGGAAGAAAGAGAATAAAAGTATATAAGAGATAATGATTGATAAAGGGAAGAGGAGAAATAAGGATTTTCCTGTATGTGATAACTGTGGAAAGAATCACCTTGGGAAATGTTTGAAGGGAATGGGAGTTTGTTATAATTGTGGAGAAAAATGACACCAAGTACATGATTTCAAGGGTAAAGAAAAGGTTTCCAATGTACGATGCTTCATCTACAAGGAGTTGGGACACTACGTGAAGCAATGTCAAAATCATCAAAGTATGCCCCAAATGCTGCTATTGAATAATAAACAAGTTATGATACTGCCAAAGTTGAAGGGTAATGATTAGATTTCTTATTTTGTTATTAAATTATTATGTCATTTGAGTATCGTATTAATGATGTACATGTTAGAATAATTATAGAGTATAATAGGATTGTAATGAAGTACTATTTCATTAAGGACTTGAGATTTTGTGCATCAAGAAAAATGACTCAATAGCAGGATAAATGTTTTAGAAAATATATGGTTGAGGGAAATTTAAACCACAATATGGTTCTGATACTGAGGTAGTGATTTTGGATTAATATTTGATTGATTTTGATAAATTATATTGGATATTCTTGACTTCCATGAAACTGATTAATGATATTTATACTCCATCATTGTTGGAGTTTACAACATTTTTGGATAGAAGGATTATATCTATTATTATATAAGGAATAAGTGAGCATGAATGTAATCAATAAAATTTTATGATAATTCAGGGTGTTATATTGTTTTAAAATAATACATGATGAATGTAAACACATGTTATTACATGGAAAAAAGGATCTTCACTATGTTTAACTTCCTTATAAATTTTGGACTGTGAGTTTGGAAAGAAGTATTTTGGATAATTCTAAATATTGGAATCGATTAAGTTTGACATTGGATACTATTGTTTAGGTTAAATTATTTCTTGAGATTATTTTTGGAGGGTCATAAAAAAGGATAACCCGGAAGTCGGGTGACAACCCGTTGCGTCTGGTAAGGCCGCGAGACTTGAAGCTGCCACCGAAGGATGACAAGGGTGGATCACCTTCCATTGTCATATGTGATGTCTTGGTTTGTATAATGTAATTTTTTTTAAATATTATGATAAATGAATTATAAATTCATTATTTTTTGAACCCTATACAATTAAGATAAATAGAATATTTTTTAATTATATTATATTTTGGAGTGAAAGATGAGTTTATGATAAGAATTAGTTAAAGGATGAAACTCTACTTGTCAAGTATATTTTTTTCCTCTTATTCTATGAATAAATTAATTCTTAACCTTTAGGGAAGGGATATTAAAACAAAAAAAGTGTTATCCTAATACCTTATGTTTTGTTGAACTAACGATATTTTAAATCATCATTAATTGATGTCTTTGAGTCCCTCAATTTCACACTTGTTTGTGATTGATGACCTTAATCACTCCCTATAAATATTTACGTTTTCCTCCAATTATGTGTCTCTAATTTCCACCAATGTTCTCCTAATTGAGATCATAATTTGGTGGTAACTTTTTCATTCCCTTTAACTCTTATTAAGACTAAATTTTATTTACCCAATTTTCGATGTGGGTTTTCCACAAATGTATTTTTCTATTTTTGTCATTTTATTTTTGATGAAAAATTTCAAATTTAGAGGACTCAATTTAATGACGTAGGGGAGAATGTAACACTCCAATATTTCATAGAACATTATCTCATTAAAGTAATTAAATAAATTGCGCTACACGCAACCCCAATTTTGAGCACACCACAACTTACCCAACTAGTCGTTAAAAAGACGTTTATGAATAATATTAATTGTATATTTAATCTTATATACTCTATATAATTTTAACATCCATATTATGTGTTTATTAAACATAATATAAGAACAAAATCATTTTATCAGATAAAAGAAGTATTTTTCAAAAAATGAAATTTTATCGCCTTTTAATGGAAAAAAATTTTAAAAACATTATTTGAAACATTTATATATTCACTTTAATGAAATTAAATTCTTATTTAGAAGTGGGACATAAAAATTTAGTTTGGATACATTTTTAGTACTTTTCTGATAACTTTCATATTTTGACGAATATTGAAAAATACTATGTTTTAATTGAAAAAAACTTTTTAATCGAAATAATTTATAGTGTTAAATTATGAATTTGAAAGGTTTTGAAGTATAATTAGATTATATTTTTATCATTTGATATAATTTAGGTCATTATATGTAATTTCACAATTAAATTTGACATAAACACGTGCCAATCTTTTGATAGTTTTTACTTTTTTAAAACCCAATTTTGGTTTTGACAACAGGAATTAATTTTATATTAATATATGAAATTTTTATGTTTTGAATTTGGTAAAATATACATAATTTTTGAATTCAGTATATCAAAATTCTCTTTGGGTGAATTTTAGGTATTTTTTGAAAACATTCAATTTTTGATGAATAATGAAAAACATTGCGTTGTTATTTAAAACTGAATAATTATTTAGATAATTATTTATTTTATTTAAATTCATATTAAGTCAAAATAGATATATAATACCTATATAAGTTCAATTTAATTCATTGGAGTCATTTTATAATAAAATTAGATGTATAAAATTATATTAAACTTTTTAACCTCTTCTACCCACCTTCTAGAAGTATTTGCAAATTTGCATAAAACATAATTTTACCACTTCTGTGAGTTGAATTTCAAAAATCCAAGAGACGCAGTTGATATCATTAAGTAAAATTTTTTTCAATAAGATGAATGTATTTTTTGGTGAATAGTAACTTTTGACTTTTATTTACTATGGTTAAAAGTAAATTGGGTAATTAAAGGTAAAAATTATATTATAATTTTCTAAAACATGTCCTAATTATATTGGATTAGTGTATTTAGATAAAAAACAACCTTATGAATAAAATATGACCCTTTAGGTCCACTTGGATTAGATTAGGATGTTTATTATTATTTTATTTAAAGAAGAGTTAAAAGTGTTAAATTCAAAGTTTAATAATTAAGCCATTTTTAATATAGGGTTATACAAAAGATAAATTAACTATAAATATTCATTAGAAATATAAAACTATTTCCAATATAATGGTATTTTATTTATAATTTTTAGACATTATATAGTTAAAATTATTTATGACGCAATGATGATGTAGTAATTACCTTATTAATAAACGAATAAAATAAATGGAATAATAAATATTAAAATAAATATAATTTCAAAAAATTTATGACATCCACAAACTTTCTAGGTTCATATGAAATTTTATGGTTGATTTAATGTATCTTATTCGAAATAATCATGTTGTGATGACTTCCATAAAAACCAAATACCAAATATTGTCAAAATTGACATAAATTAATTTTAAAAACAAATACTATATTATTGGTTGATATAATATTCTAAAAATGTAAGGTTTGGACAAAGGGATTAAATAATATTATATATGTCATTAATAAACCACATTAGATTCTATTGGAAGTTTTTAGTATGTTTATTAACCATATACTATAACAATATAGAAAGATACGCTAAAAGTTAAAATATTTAACTAAGAGTTATATATAAAAGATAAGGTTAATATGGTAAACTAAACCGAACTAAAACCTATTTTTTGAGTGGTTTTATACCCATCCTCACCATATCCTAGAAATAAATAATTTTGGAGCTATTCTAAACCGATAATTTTTTTATTATAAAATAATATATAACGCTTTTTTTAAAGTGACCCTCACCTCTCTTATAAAAGGCTACTTCCCCTTATCTGACAATCACACCTCCAAAGCCATTTGGCTCTGCCAGCCCCTGCCCAAATATCCTCCCAACTTCCGTCAAATCAATCGATAGTCCTTACATTGATCAGAAATCCAACCTAAGTATCTGTTTTGATCAAACACAAAAGGAAACATGCGAAGAAGAGGTAATAATTTCACCCCCCATCTTTCAAGTTCTTTCCATCTTTCACTCCTCTTTCTTTATTGTTTCCATACCAAAATAATAAATCCAATACCTCCTATATACTATGATGTCATTATAAATATGGTACAACCATATTTTTTATTCTATCCATCCTTTAAATGACAAAGTTAGGTTTAGGTTTAAACTGGTTATTTATCATACATGAATCTAATTTCATATACCATTAACTAAAGGATTTTTTATACCATATAAATATTTATTTAAATGTCAAACACATTTAGGTTTAAAGTGTTAATAACTACCATCAGGATGCTTCATATAAAACTTATCATTAAGTTCACCAAGAAATAAGTATGTTTTCACATCTAATTTTCCAACTAGAATTTAACAAAAGGAAGCAAAGGCAAGAAAAATGCCATGATAAATAATTTTTTTAACTGGTGAAAAAATTTCAGAATAGTTTATTCCATCCCTGTGGAAGAGTCCCTTATTAGCTAATATAGATTTAAACATAACTTTTCATTTAGCAATATTATCCCCCTTTCTTTTTTAAACCCACTTATAACTAATTAATTTAATATTATGAGGTTTTACAATAACCGAACAACTATGATTTTTATTTAATTAGTACATTTATTCTTCTGTAGTAGAGATACACTTCTTAGAATCCCTATCACTAATTGAATTCTTGTAAGATAGAGTGTAACAATTTATAAGATCCAAGAAAAAGTGAATGGAAAATTTAGCCATATCATATTTATTAAATTGATTAGTTGGTATAGAGACCCTTAATACTCTATCATGGGTCAATTAGAAATCAACATTATTATGACAAGGTTATTTATCAGAATAAGAATTAGAAAAATGTCTAGATTTTATTTGGTTTATAGATTGATGATTATATGGATGATGTAGACCAACAACATCATGTTGTATTGATGGATGAGTATCAGTAGCCCCATCAATGGTTATATCATCACTTTCTTGTGTGATAGGTTTAGAATTTTCATAATAAGGTTTTTGACACACAACATCTCTAATGATTATAAACTTATGGTATATTATCTTATCATCCCATAATTAGTAAAAATTAACACAATCATGATACTTAACAAAAATACACTTAATATACCAAGGTTCAAGTTTATGAGTCCATACAAGGGCATAAGTAGTACACCCAATGACACTTATGTGATTGTAATAAGGTGGTTAGGAATTTAATAGCTCCTTCAAGGATTCAAACTGATTATCTATGGATTGGAACCTATTTTAATGCTCACAAAAAATTTGGTACCATATTACCATAGTGAATTTTTTATACTTGACCATGCATGCATTCTTTAGAGTCACTCAAGGATAGTTTTGTTCATCTGTTTAACAAGTCTATTATGTTGGGAGATTCCCTAAAAGTAAATTTTCTTACAGCACCCTCATACTGACTGAAACGAATGAAATTATTAGATAGTTATTTGAATCATTTATCAGTGCCCAAGGTTTAAAAAAAATTTCCATATTTATTTTTAACAAGTATTTTCAATGTTTTAAATGTTTCAAAAACATCTGATTTGATTTCCAATATGTAAATCCAAACTGTTCCAGAGAGTACATCAATGAAAGTAAAAAAAATAATAACATTACCATGAAATGTAATCCTAGATATTCCCCATAAATAATAATGAATATAATCGAAGGAGAAACTTTTTTAATGGTATTCCAACTTAAGATGACCCCCTTAGCTTTACACATTGCTCAATCTTCACAACATGAAAAAGTGGGTGTAATTTCAGTAAACAAACCATGTCTTTCTCATTCCTCTATACCCTTTAATCATATAATCCCAAATATGAAATGAAAATAAAAATTATTATCAGTTTTGGTTCTTTACACACTAATCAACTATCTCGTATGAGTCTAACCATTCTAGACAAAGAACCCATTGATATGGGAACCCTTGATGATAGTTATAGATCCTTTAAAGATTATTATGAAGTCTGATTCTGAAATTAATATAAATCACTTTTGGTACATAATTCCCAAGGATATCAGGATTATATAGAGGTCAGGAACCTTCCAAACATCTAAAAATGTATTGATATAGTTGTCAACTAGTTCTATTCAAATAGAACATCTTCCCATGTCATGTATAACGCCTTGAGATTTTAAAAGAAAAAAAACGTCTTATATAGTGTATATGAAACACACCATAAAGATTAGAATAAAATGTATCACCAAAAGACTTTATGATATAATTATTTTTCAATAAATTCAATATCTTCAATAGATTATAATTCATGGATCATCAGGTTTAAATGAAATATGATACACTATTATAATATTATTATTTAAATATTAGCATTATAACATATCCATAAAGTTTAATGGTATGAATATGAATAATTTTTTTTCAAAAATATATGTCCTAAAAATATTTAAATTAAATTAAATGGTTAATATTGTTTAGAAATAAAATATTAATCATTTGAAAAAAAAATAAACGTTTGCAAAAAAAATATTTTTCTAAAAACCAATTTTGGCCATCTTTGAAGACATAATTTAAAATAATATTCCAAACCTTTTATTCGATTTTTTTAAATTTTTTTGTTTATTTTAAAATGTACACATAAAAACTATCTTTGGGTAATTTTTTTTATTTTTCTAAGAAGTCAACTTTTTTGAAGAATAGTGAAATGTACATATTTTTAATGAAAAAAATCCTTTTTTTGAATTATTTACAATGTTAAATTATATTTTAAATTTATTTTTAAGTAAAATTATTTCAATTATATTAAAAATTGAATAATTTTGGTCATTTTATTGAATTTAATATTGAATTTAGAAATAAAAACTCTTTAATCATTTGAATGTGTTATTTTGGGAAAAATGTTTTTTCGTCATGTCTTCAGGATAAATTTTAATTTTAAATATACCACATACCTAATTTTAATAAAGAAAAATTGATTAAATATTTGGAATCAGATTAATTTATATTATATAACAAACTAAAATTAAATTTTCACTTTAATTAATAGTAAATATGGTAAAAATTAATTACCACAATTTATTAAAAATCAATTTACTGGTGGTTTAACTAAGAAGATAAGGGTTTAAAATAACAGAACAATTATCCAAAATCCATTATATGGAAAATTTTAGACCCTATAACCTATAAAGATTTATAATGAATTGTTTTTTAATGTTTTATTATAAAAATCGGTTTATCACTTTATTATTTCCAAAATTCCATGTGTGTCCTCCCCCCACTAATGAACGACCACCCTCTATCCTCCTATCTTCACACATAAAAAACCCATTTATCAGAAAATAAAATCCAAAATATATTCTTTAATTTACTTCCCACATCGTAGAGGCCTTATTTTAATTATTAATCCCTCTTATTAAAGCTTTAGCTATAAATCTAAATAGGCTCACTGAATAAATGGTAAAAATATTAAACAATCATATTTTATTTTTTTATTCATCTACATACATACAATAATCATCAAATATGCTTATATAATAACATAAATATCTCCTATATAATAATATTTTATTATTTAAATGTAATAACCAATATAAATATATACTTGAAAATAATGGGAAACAAAATTGTCGATCATGTGTATGGAAGACTACCACCTCATGAATTAATGTGATTCACTTCCCATCATAACCATTGAAGGATGAATATAATTATATATTTATCCTTAATATATTATATATATGAAATTATTATAACTCATGAATAATTATATAAAAAATACTATGTTATTATTCACTTTCTGGGGGATATGATAATGTTGCTCGTGTGTTGGGAGGACTACCACCTCAAGAAGCAATATAATTCATTTTTATCTTATACTATTTATCAAAGGTATTAAGGTTAAAACTAATATATATATATATATGTGTGATATTTATAAACTATCCATTCTTCAAGAAATATAATATTATATCAAACTATATCCCTTCAATTATATTGTAAAATAGTAATGTCACTCTTGTGCATGTGTGGACTACCACCTCCACATATCAATATTAAATGTTTCTCATTTTATTTATACAAGAAAGTTAATAAATATGGATTTGATTAGTATAAAGGATATTTATATATATATAATTATTATTATTTAATATTTATTTAACATTTATTTTTATTTCATTCGATCTGTATAGAAAAATGGAAAAAATCTTCATGTGTACGTATGACATACCATCTCAATGAATAGTGCAATACATTTTATATATAAAAAAATTATATATTTCTATAATTACATATATAATAAATATATATAGAATTTATAACATTTTTAAAATTCTATAGACTATGTAACCATAATAAATATAAAATAACTGAAATCACCAAAAAAATCATTACTAAAAACAAAGCAATTATCACCCAAAAAATAAATTTAAAAAATAAATGTTAATAAATGGGGGATTAAAGTCTCTAAGTATATCATATATGGTATGTAATATATAATTATGTTTATTTAATAGATTTATAAAAAACCTTTATTTATGATATATGAGGTTCAAACACAAACAAAGGAAATAAATTTTAATTAAAGGGTTTCTCGTCCCACCTTTACATCTGCCAGACATATGCCATATTTATCACTTATTCCTTTGTGTGGTGTATATACTACCTATTGTATAATATATATCATTATTATATTTTTATTCCCAATATTGAATGTCTCATTTAATGATATTTCTTTAATGGAGCTTATTATTCAATATTTACCAAAGTGTAAGGGTTTATTTTAAATTTTCATCATTATTCAGGGTTGTTTTTATTAGTCCCCCTTAGGGGAATTATTTGATATTTATATATTAAAATAAACATATTTTCTAATCTTAAGGTTATCTAGAATGCTTTAAAATCAATATTAAAATTTTATCTCTTATTGGTACTTATAATGATTGAGAATTTTTTTTAAGAAGATTCCATACTATTTCTCTTTTCAATCGAAAATACATTCTATCAAAATCCATGTTTTCTGAAGAATGTATAAAAACTATTTTTAAATATTTAAAAATGATTCATTAAAGAAATTTTTACACATTTTTTATTTTTATTTATTATTTGAAATGAATATTTATTTTATTTTCAAAATAAGGACCCTTTGACTTTTATTGAAAATGTGAAAGGAATATTTGTTTTATCATTTATGGAATGCAACAGTTTCACTCTTCTATGACCAGTAAATGTTTTAAAGAATAATTTATAACATAAAAAGGGTATTTTTAATGAAAACCATTTTCATAATATTTTTTGACCTTTGATTTTTAAAAATAATTTCAATGTAAAAATTGTTATTTTCCTCAAAAAAAATTTCAATGACATATACACATTATTTTACTTATGAAACAATAAAAATGTTTTATTGATACTATCCTTGATATTCATCAACATGTTTTATGATTATTTTAATAGGTGATATATAATTTTATTACCATTCAACAATTTACTCTAGATGGCTTATTATTATTTCTTTATTGGAGAAAGTATTAACATTTCATATATTCATTTTTCAATAATAATGTTTATTTTGATAATGTTTCACCAATTTAATGTGGGAAATATGTTAGACATATTAAGTGATGGTTGGGGCCTAAAATTACATATCTACTCGATACATCGACATGTCCAATGATACAAAACAATTATCCAAATTAAATGGGGATATACTCATAGATTTAAATTATCTTATGAAAGGTCTTGAAAATGTGTTTCAGATGTCCTAAATTATGCATTACCATATTATAATATCATTTATTGAATTCTGTATTATTATTCGATTAATTTTAATATAAATGGATAAGTTTCACGATAATGTGACTATATATATTTCTTTATTTTATCATTAGTTATTCTTGCAACATTATGAACAATATATTATTTAAATGACATGGGTTTTTAGTTTTTTACCATTCTATATTTATTATAACTATTTATTAAAGATATATTATATTGCTAAAATACCCTTAAAATTATATGAACACATCCTTTCATGTGTTTTATTTTTCTAAAGATACCAGGATGTGTTTTATGATTGATATACACATATATTATAATAAGAAATATTCCATTTTCAAAGAAAACATTTTCTGTATGTTATGCTTTCAGTTGTAATGTTAATTTTGAGTATATATCTAGTTTACCAAGAATAATAAACTATTTTGACACTTGATATGTGATTCCATGAATCTTATTCCAATATAATAATTTAACTACCAAATATGTGCTCTTAGTCCTGGAGTATTTATAGTTGTTATTAGTGGAAATTTTAAAGAAAACATGGGAACTAGATTTAGTAAATCATAGATTATAGATCATAATCATATGATAGGTATTAAAAATAATTATAGAATAATATCCAAAAATTGTGTTAAGGGATAGATTATGTGGGTTTTCCAAGAAATACATCCCTATATGGTTACTAAAAGTGGGATTGGTTTTGGAACAAATGTACCTATGGTAAATAACACTAAAAAATTTACATAAATCATGACTCAAGCGATAACTGGTACATGAAAAAGAGAATTAATGACACCAATCATGGTAATAACTAGAGATATTCTTAGTATAAATCACATTTTATTTTAAAACCAATAGGAAGAGTTTGAAATTATTATTTTTTATTCGAAAACATTCCAAATGAAACCATGTTTAAGATCACTATATTATCCATGCCTAAAATTTTCATGTGATGATATGTGTCTAATTCCTAGGGGGATTGTAAATTATGTTTCATTATGTTATGATCTAAGATAGTGAATTATATTGTTTAGAAATGTAACCTTGAATACGAAATGAGAACTCTATTAATTCAAGAACTTCATGTATGGATTTCCCTCCTCAGAAATATAATGATATTTGAGCTTGAGATAAAGCTGGAGATGGAAAAATTATATCCATATTGGGGTATCTTACTAACTTTATGATTAATTAATTTTCTCATAAAGATAATCTAACTTATCCACCATGTTTTTTTACCATTTTTAGACTTCTTCTTATGTATGAAACCTCTGTAATTAAAGGGGAATAAATAGATTATCAATTGATATGTTATTTGGAGAAATAATTTTTCACATTGGGATGTAATGAAAGGGATAATGTTTCTATAAAATTGTATCATCCTTCTTGTTATAAAGATCAAAAGTGTTAATTTATTAAAATTACTAAGTATGAAAAATAATTTGAAAACATGGAATAGAAGGATTTTAAGGTTCTATTTTTTCGAAAATATTTTCCTCACAATCAACGAGTGGATACAGAAGAAAAGTTCTTGAGTCTGAGAAAAGAGTAAGATAAAAATGGTACTAATTATTAAAGCGAAATTATAGGGTTTTCAAGGAATGTTTTATAATATGTATATAGTCCATATAGAAATATTCACCATTTCATTGATGATATTAATCCTATTCTTAATAGGAAACTAATATTCGAAACATTTTCATCATACAATGACATAATTTCATTTATTATCATGTTAGAGAAATAATTCTACAAATCTAATCGATTTTATGTGGTCAAAAGGAGATGAGGATGGTATGGAGTAAAATGTATAAAGGGAATAAGGGGAAAGTAGGAATTTCCCACATGTGATAATTTTAGAAAGAATCCCTTGGGTTCTTTCTTAAAGGGAATTAGAGTTTTCTACCAGTGGGGAAATAATGGCAACCATGATCATGATTTTAATGATAAGAAATAATATTTCAATGTAATAAGAATAAAATTTAAGGATATGGGGCACAATATAAAAGATTTCTCCATGCATCAAGAATATATACCTTAAACACAGCTAAGGGGTCAATTTCACGTTTGTTTTATTACTATAGATGAAGTGGAATGATTAAAATTATTGTGTTTGGATTAAAGAATTATTTTATATTATTATCTAATCAATGATATTCTACTTATAAGAATTATTAAATGTATAAGTATTGTATTTTAGTACCTTTTATTTAATGAATTCGAACCATATGTTGAATGGTAACAATGAAAATGAAATGTGATTCAGTGGCATGTTTATATGCATAAAAAATAATGATTGAGGGAATATGACCCTTATTATGTTCTCTTTGTGGGTATAATAATGATAAAGTGTTATTTATTAGATATTATTGGTTAAATTTAAATGGGAATTTATTTCATGGTTTATGTTATTTGTACTTTAGATTTCTGTATGTTTGTATTTATGGAATATATTTTATAACCTAAGATTTTATTTTTGGAAGAATTATTTTTTTAGGGTTTCATGTTGATCAAGTTATTCGCATATTTGGAACGTGGCATTAAGATCCACTTTATATTGTAATTATAATAAAATGATCATTTAGTGACCTTGATTCTAATTTTTTGACATTGAATTTGGTCATACACATTGTTGATGATTCTTAAGATAAATAATTTATGAAATAGATTATGTTGATTTTGTATCTTATTATTAATATATTATAGATTAATGTATTATATTGGATATCTTATGTTAAAATTTTGGTTTAGTAATGAAATGAAGAATATACTGGTACTCTTTTATGGATCTTATGATCCATTAAAAGTTAATATTAGTGCTTCATGGATAAAAAAATTCATCCATTTATATGTATTTCATGGATTAAAAAATGAATTGGGAATTTATTAAAAAATAAACCAAGGATGAAATTATTCTTAAAAAATATATTTATATGTATATTTTCTGGTTCTCTCTACCATGATAGTAAAAAATAACTCAACATTGTAAAAAAATGTCTTGACACAAAAATATAATCCAATTAACTTCTTTTTCAATGAATCAACTATCCTTTTAACTAATCCTAGATTTATGGTTTTGAGATCCTAAAATTTACGTTAATCATTCACATTACTTAGATCCATGATCACAATCACTCTATTTAATTCTTTGTTCAATTCTTCCATGTATATATCTTTACGTACCACTAATGTTATACTATTTCAAAACAAATTATTGTGTTACTAAAGATGACATTTGTACAACCCGTTATCCACTATCAAAAGAATGTTATATAAAATATTTTTTAGGATTTCTGTTTCCAACAAAGGTAATTTTAAATTTCAAACCATTAATTTCCTTGATCAAGATAAAATTATTATTACACAATATATTTAATTATTAAGAAGTTGATTCCCTTATATTTAAGAAGAGAAACATCATCATTGATAGAATATATGAACTACAACCTCAAGAATATAAGAGAATGAAAATTCCTAAGGCTTCGTGATGGATTTATTTTTTTATAAATTCAATCACATAGATATCTTGTGATACAGGAAACATCATGTTTCAATGAAACACAATAATCTATTAAAATATCATTATTTTAACATGACCTTTATGACCAATCCCTTAAGTTTGCAGTTATGAATATAACTAATGAAATTATTAAAAATATATGGTTTAAAAATTTATAAAACAAAATAAATTGATATCTATTGTTTATAAATAAAATAATGTTCATTAAATAAAAAAAATATATTTGGAAGACTATATTTTTCTAAAAGATGGTTTAGAAATTCATTTCACACATAATACAGATATAAATTTTTAAAATTTTCAAAAAATTTATATTAGAAAATAAGAATAACTTTTTAAATCTAAATGTGAAATTTAACTTTTGGTGGATTTTTTAAATTAATTTTTTAAAAGATTTATATATTTATGAATAGTAAAAAAAGTAAAGATTATTAATTAAAACAACCTTTTTATTTTAATTATTGACAATTCTTAAATATATTTCTAAATTAATATAAGATAACATTAGTTAATTTATATTAAAATTTAACTAATTTAATCCATTTTAATTAATTAAAAAATGAATTGTGATAAAAAAAACTTTTATAAACAATGAATGTTTTTATTTTGAAAAACCATTTTTAACTCATCTGTCAGTTGAAGTTTAAAATGAATTACACCAGTTACGTGGATTGAATTTGGAAAAATGGATTTTATTTTTGTAATCATAATAATTTGTATTATCTAACTAGTTAATCAAACATTTGTACCTAAATAAATTGTGAAAAAAGTAAAAATTGATTATTGTTGTTATGGTAAAAATAGGTTTATTGGGGGTTAAACTAAAGATAAGGGCTTAAAATAACCAAAAATGTAACTACCCAATGTTTTATCAACGAAATTATCTTATTAAAGTTATGTCATATAGTATAATAGTATAAGATTACATATAGAACATAATACAAACCTTATAAATGAATAATGTGTTAAATGAAAGGTACCTATAGAAGTCATAGAATGTTTAACAATGAAATAGTAACTGGACCATTGGAATAGTAATGTGACCCTAATGAATAGTAAACCAGCCAATTGAATAGTAACCTCACTAATTAAAGTAAATAAAATTTTGCCATCTTATAGGTGAAAATATGATATAAAAATATCATTGTATAAGTATGTAAATATTATAAAAAAATTAAATTAAGTGTTGGTATTTTTTGTAAGTAATGTATATTTAATTACAATTTTGGTATTAAATTAATAATTTTAAAAAAAATTATTTTCTTAAAATATATTCATAAATACGTATTTTTATGATTTATGATTTTATGGTAATTTTAAGAGACCTTAATTAAATTTTCAAACTGTTTGAAAAGAAGTTTTAAATTTAAAATTTGTATTTTTAAAGTTAATTAATATTTTAATTAAAAAGGAAATTTCTTATATAGACAAAATTATTTTCATAAAATAGAGTTTATTTATTAATTTTAACATCTTAAATTCAGGTCATGAAGCTATTTTTATGGTTGAACTATACTGTAATAATTGTATTATATCCAATTTATGGTTATGGAATCTTTTGTGCACATGATATTACCTTATAAAGAAAAATGTGTTCGATGTGATAAAAAACCACCAATTAACCAAATTTGTTATAATTAATTTTTTATATAATGATTCATGTTCACTAAAAATAAACAAATTAATTTTATAACCATTTATTCATTTGGATGTTACCTAATAACATAAAACATCAAATATAGTCAACTATTCTCATCTTACATATTTATTTTCACATGTATATAAGTTCACCAATCCTGAAAACTAAGGTAGCAAACACTCCAAAACAATGAAATTGGATCTCATAACCCCCCCCCCAAAAAAAGTTCATAAATGAAATAAATAAGTATATAATAAATCAATTATGTGTGTAAAATGTTTAAGAAATATTAATTAATGAATACAATTTGGTTATTCCGGACATTACGATCAAGTGAAGGAAACCATCATACTTAAGGTAAGGTATTGTACACAACCTCCATTAATCCTTCAGCTAGTTATATCATTATTTTGAACCAAATGAAGGTATCTATTCTTTTTATTCACATATTCTATATACTGTTTATATTCTTCAAACCCATATATCAACATCAATTAATAATTCTATTTTAGGGAAATTCATGTTTTTAAATGATTCCCTCCTCAATTATTCTTGATAAGTAATCTCATTTTAAGGGAACAATTCGAATTCTTAAAAATTTCCAGTACCACATATAATACATTTTTAAGAAACCATTATTTGTATAAAACCACATTTTTTATTAGGAAAACCTTATTTGTTCACTTCTGGTTTATATTAAATATTATTCAGTTTTATATTTTAAATGAACATTGATAGTTTACTTTAACATCACAAAAATATTTTAATTCTAAAGTTTCATAAGTACTATTTTACATTTTAATACATCATGTTGAGAACAATTTTCATGATATATGAATATTCTACCCAAAAATTTTCCATTCATGATCTATTTTCTTTCCTACAAGGAAATTTTTATGATACTCCCATTCGTTATGATTTATGACATGATTATGATACCAAATTCTTAACATGGGTAACCCTTATGTTTATGTATGATTTATAATTAATGACTCTATATTTGGAAATTATATTCATGAACATGTTATGTTGGATGAACCAATATTGGTCTCCAATTCATTGGTTAAAGTTGTGTCTCTTGAGTTGTTATGTGCAAGGGTTTTGGCGGTTAGCGTTGACTCATGCTACCATGTTCAATAGTCTTGGTGGTTAACTGTGATATGTGCTCCTCTATGTGCAACAAGCCTTGAATAGTACCAAATTAACGTTTAATAATTCTACTAATTTACTAAGACACTATTTTTATATGATCCCTTGTTTATATGTTATAAATCTATATGTTTCATTCCTTTTTATATAATTATGTCATTCCCTCTAACCCATGTGCTAAAGCATTATTCTTGTGTGTATTCCCTTACTGAGATTTGTAGATCATCAATTTGTTCATGTTATCCTCAGGTTATACTTTGAATATGTATGAGCATACTAGATGTTAAGAACTTTTAAGAAGATTAAATTAATAAATGTTTTATTTATCCACATGTTTTCAGTTTTATGTACCCAGTCTTCATTGGAAACAGGCTTTACAATAATTTTCTGGTAATATGATGCTTTATTATTCATAAAATCATATAATGGTATGTTTAAAATTCTAGGGTCACTATAGTTAGTATAAAAGGATTGTCTAGTTATTTTTGGATATTATGAATATAGATCTTTATTAAGAAACATAGGGTTGAAACTAAGTATAAGAAAACCACCCTAAATTTTGGAAAGTATTGAGTAAGTGGTTCATCAAGAAAATACAACCCCGTCTGGATATGAACAGGAGGATGTGGTTCTGGCACAATTTCATCTAGGGGTAAAACAGAAAACAATTCTTTTATCTATATTTGATCAGGAATAGGTGCACGATAACAAGAATTACTACACTTCTAGTTTGACACTATGGGGGGTAAGCATTGGTAAATTAATAATCTTAGTACAAACCATTAGTAAGGGAACAATAAAATAAGTCCATAAGAATAAATGTGAAGAAACAGATCATGGGTAACATAGATTGAGACCTAGGTAATCACAAGTGAGGATATACTATTCCATTAAGATTTTAACCTTTTATATTTAAAGATTTGTTTTTTATGATTATTACTTAATTCTTTAAGCCCCCTAATTTCACATTCTATTCAAAGATAATAGGGAGAAGTAGAATAAAATGTTTCAACAATCTACGTGATAATAAATTTGATGATTTCCAAAATGATATGCCTAATATGATGGGAATGGGTGTTCAAAACTTTATGAAAATATTTGTCCAACTGGATCATGTTATGAATTATAAATTGAATCATGTGGAACTCCCTCCTCCTCTAAGGAAAGATAATTTTTCCAAAGAATTATTCATCAGGAAATGGACTATCATGGTTAGTGGATCTTTTAATCCCCTCCTTGTGGAATAGTGGCCTAAATCCTTTGAAAAAATATTATTTTCCATTCAGTGCTCAGAAGAATAGAATGTTTTATTGGTGGACTATCATTTTGATGGGGAATCTAAGATGTAGGAATTAAAATGGAATGATATTTTTAGTTTAGGTATAGAAAAAACTACATAGTGTTATGGTAGCAAGTATTTTGTGGATTTAGGTATGAAAATTATTAACTACTGGTTTAATCACTATGTACCTATTCCCCTATACTAGGAACCATTAAGATATAGATGAGTTTATTTTAAATAGGGCTTGAAATAGTGATTTTACTATAGATGATAACCCCTAAAACACTCTCTATTTCTTTTCCATGCTCATTCACATTTTGTAACTCCATTGAGGCCCTATCCTTAATTTCAATCTATCTCCAATTGAATATACCTTTGATTATAATTTGAATTCATCCTAAAGTTATTGAAAATCACATATCATAATATATCTATGGTTTTTTGTCCATTGTTTTCTTTAATTTATTATTATTAAAGTGAACTCAGTGTGAATCCCTAAAGTCTACAATTTTTAAGTTTTTGAATAAAAAAAATTCTCTTATCATTATTACCATAAATGGTTGGAGGTGTTGTTAACTCATGATCATTAGGTATAGAAATTATTCTTAATTTTGAATTTTATTTCTTACTTATATGATGGTTTAAATAAATAATTTTATTGTTTCTAGGTTTTCCAAATATTCTGAGGAGTTTAATATCATCCTTTTATATATTTTGTTCTAGTCTTTAGTAAATCATTCGATAGGTTACCCCTTATCTTCCATTATATTTTCATAGTGGTTATGATAGAAAAATAATGGATAGAGTAGGGGAAAACCAAAAAAATTATCTTAAAATTTATTTATAAAAATTTTTTCCCTTGAAATTAGATTTTCTAGTTAGTTATTCTCTAATTAATTATTGATTATTATTTATTTTTGTATTATATGGTAATATTTATACCAATTATTCATGTGGGAGAAATTTATAAGTTTTACATCAGGAATTTTCTTGATGTTATATATGCTGAAAAAAATGTATGTGATAGTTTCATTGAAACATTACTAACTACACCTGAAGAAAATGATGTAATTAAGGATATATAGGCCATGATTTACCTAGGAATATGGTAAAGTTGGCACCCGTGAAGGGTGAAGAACATATTTTTCTTTCTCTAGCTGCTTACACTCTTTCTAGTCAAGAGAGATATCAGTTCAGCAACTTCTTTAATGATGTAACATTAATGGAAACTTCAACATTACCAATGGTTTAAAATTATTGGTAAAGGCTGGACAACCGTTGGTATAAACTATACCAACAGTTGTCCAAACCGTTGGGTCTTGAGCCGTGGGGATAAACATATACCAACGATTCTATGAGAACCGTTGGGATATGTCTGAAAATTTGAGTATATACCAATGGTTCAGTGAAACCATTGGTATAAATGTTTACCAATGGTTTAAAACTGTTGGTAATATCAATAATTGTCTCTATACCAATGGTTTACAAACCATTGGTATAGATTTTTACCAACATTTTTCTACAAACCATTGGTAAATATCAAGTAAAAATACTTATACCAATGGTTTTTAAACCGTTGGTATGTACTTTTACCAACGATTTACATAAAACCATTGGTATAAGTTCTATTTTTACAGATATGTTGATGATTGTAAACCATTGGCATAGCCTTTATGTACCTACAACAGCAAGCCAGCATCCCCCTGTGCAGCTACAACACTTCCACCAGCTTCCACCAACAACCCCGCCTCCCCTGTGCAGAATTCATACACAATTCTCAATACCTATAGAATACATACAAAATTCTGTATGAATTCATACAGAATTCATACAACACATAATTCATACAGAATTCTGAATACCTCTGATTTTGTATTTAATTACCCTCTACACACATACAGAATTAAAACATAATTCATAAGGTAATTACAGCAATTATACTCATACAACAAGTATACACATATTCCATTAACACATAATTCAGAAGTTAATTAAATACATAAAGAATTCAATTCACAATTCATGGGATTAAGGGCTATTCAGGGGGTTGGGGTGGCTGTCCAAGGGGGTAGGGGTGTCTAGGGGGTTGGGGGTGTCTGGGTGGATGGGGGTGTCTATGGGGTGGTGGCTATACAAGGTGGTGGGGGGGATCTTTATAGGGGTGGGGGTGTATAGATGGATGGGGTTTCCAGGGGTGGGATGGTGTAAAGGGGGGTGGGGTGGTGTCCAGGGGGGTGGGGTGGTGTCCAGGGGGTTAGGGGGCTTTCTAAGGGGGTAGGGGTGTCCAGGGGGTGTGGTGGTGTCTGGGGGGTGGGGAGGCAGTCCAGAGGGTTAGGGGGTTGTCCAAGGGGGGTGGGGTGGTGTCCAGGGGGTGGGGGCTATCCAGGGGGGTGTTGTCCATGGGGATGGGGGTGTCCAGGGGGTGGGGGTGTCCAGGTGGTGGGGTGTTGTCTAGAGGTGTGGGGGGACGTCCAGGGGGTTAGGGGTTGTCTAGCGGGTAGGGGGTTGTCCATGGTGGTGTGGGTGTCTAGGTGGGGGGTGGTTTCAAGGGGGTGGGGGTCGTCCATGGGGTTAGGGGGCTGTCTAGGGGGGTAGGGGTGTCTAGGGGGTGGGCGGGCTGTCCACGGGGGTAGGGTGGTGTCTAGGAGCGGTGGGGCCATCTAGGGGGGTTAGGGGCTGTCTAGGGGGTAGGGGGCTGTCCATGGTCGTGGAGGTGTCCAGGGGGTGGGGTCTCTAGGTGGTGGGGTGGTTTCCAGGGGTTGGGGGCCTTCCAGGGGTTAGAGGGTCCATCTAGGGGGTTGGGGCTGTCCAGGGGGTTGGGGGCTGTCTAAGGGGGTGGGCGGGATGTCCATGGGGGGTGGGGGTGTCCACGGAGGTGGGGGATGTCCAGGGGGTTGGGGAGATATCCAAGGGGGTCAGGGGTGTCCAGGGTGGGTGTCTGAGGGGATGGGGTGTCCGGGGGTTGGTGGGCGGGAGTCCAGGGGGTGGGCGGGCTGTCCATGGGGTGGGGGATGTCCAGGGGGTATGGGGTGTCTAGGGGGTGGGCAGGCTGTCCACGGGGTGATGGGGCTATCCAGGGGGTAGGGGGTGTCCGGGGGGGGGGGGGGGGGGTAGGCGGGCTGTCCATGGGGGTGGTTGGGCGGTCCACAGGGGGTGTTGGGGGTGTCCATGGGGTTTGGGGATGTCCATGGGGGGTTAGGGGTTTCCACGGGGGGTTAGGGGTATCCACGGGGGGTTGGGGTGGGCGGACTATCCACAGGGGTGGGGGCTGTTCAGGGGGGTGGGGGCTGTCCACGGGGGTGGAGGGGCTATCCAGGGGGTAGGTGGTGTCAAGGGGGTGGGTGGGATATCCACAAGGGTGGGGGATGTCCATGGGGGTACGGGGTGTCCATGGGTTGGACGGGCATGTCTAGGGGGTGTGGGGTGTCTAGGAGGTGGGTGGGCTGTCCACGGGGGTGAGGGATTTCCACAGGAGGAGGGGTGTTCATGGGGGTGGGCGGGATATCCACAGGGGTGGCGGGGCTATCAAGGGGGGTAGGGGTGTCCAAGAGGTGGGCGGGTTGTCCATGGGGGTGGGAGGGCTTTCTATGGGGGTGGGGACTTTCCAAGGGGGTATGAGTGTGTCCAGGGGGTGGGTGGGTTGTCCATGATGGTGGGGGCTGTCCACAGGGGGAGGGGTGTCTAGGGTGTTGGTGGGCTATCGAGGGGGTGGTGGGGCTGTCGAGGTGGGTAGGGGTGGGTGGTCTTTCCACAGGGGTGGGCGGGTTGTCCACAGAGGTGGGGGCTATCCAGGTGGGTATGGGGTGTCTAGGGGGTGGGCATGTTGTCCACGGGGGTGGTGGGGCTATCTAGGTGGTATGGGGTGTTCGGGGGGTGGGCAGGATATCCATAGGGGTGGGCGGGCTTTCCATGGGGGTGGGGGCACTATTCAGGGGGTACGGGGTGTCCTGGGGGTGGGTGGGGCTGTCCAGGGGGTACGAGGTGTCTAGGGGTGGGTGGGATATCCATGGGGTTGTCGACGTTGTCCAGGGGGTACGGGGTGTCCAGGGGGGGTGGGCGGACTGTCCAGGGGGTGGGGGCTATCCATGGGGGGATGGGCTATCCAGGGGTGTGGGCAGACTATCCATTGGGGTGGTGGGGCTGTTTAGGGGGTATGGGGTGTCCAATGGGTGGGCAGGTTTTCCATAGTGGTGGGGGCTATCCAGGGGGTACAGGGCGTCCAGGGGGTGGGAGGGGATGTCTAGGGGGTACGGGGTGTCCAGGGGGTGAGCGGGCTATCCAAGGGGTGGTGGGGCTGTCGAGGGGGGTTGGGGTGTCCAGGGGGTGGGCGGGCTGTCCACTGGGGTGGTGGGGATGTCCAGGGGAGGGGTAAATCAGTCACAGTAAATCATTAAGTCAAGTTTTATTATTTATAGATAAAATAATAAAGATAATGTGACTTACCTAATCATACATACATTCAGGCACAACAAATTGTTTCCCTCTAGAAATTGGGATGACCTCATTGGTTTAAGGTTCATACATTCCAATCAGTTTTTAACGGGTTTATTCGTAGAACCGGAAACATCCAATGATTCTATATCCATTTGGACCTACTTTCCAAAGGTAGGTGATCATTAGTTATAAACCGATGAGGCTTAAGAATTTTCATTGGTCGAGATGATGGGAGGTCGGATTCATCACACCTTTTTGGGGGGAATTATTGTCTACTCTGGGACTCTCTTTATAGATTTGAGTTATGTTCGTGAATCCTTATTAAATTACCAAGTATAAAAATGAGCTTTCCTTTAGATCTGAAAATCAATGATTGATATGTATGAGATTTATAGAATATTTTATATGTATTTTAGGTTCTTCATCGATAGAGAATCATCTGTATTTGTTAGATATTCTTAGTCAATGGTATCCTTTAATACATTATATAGAGATCTCTTAGTCATTATGATAACCATAATGGTTCTAAGCCACTCAGTAGGGCACTTGAAGTTTATTGTCATTCAGAAGGACATGGATTATTTCAGAGTTGGGATCGTACCCGCAGATGGGATACCTACGTATCCTTGTTTAGGAAAGGAATCAGAACCCATGTATTTCGAGTAAAGAAGTATGAGGTTTATGCATGATTGATGGCCCAAATAAAGATGACATAATTACTTTTACGCTCTAATCTTACGTGAGTCATGCACGGTGTGAGAAACAAGAGGTACCAGTAAAACCTGATGATTGTGCCACGAAAGATGCAATTATAAGAAATGATGTGGGGCTTATGTATGTATGAATGCCCAGATAGATGAGGATTGGGACTTACTTCAGAGAAGAAGCCTAGGAACAAGGTCCATAAAGGTATATGTGCTTTTGGGAGATTTGGATACTTAACTTAGTACTTAATCCTGAGGAGGATGCCCAAAGTAGAGGGGACTTATGATTGGGTTGTATTCCTGAGAAGGAAGCCCAAATCAAAAGTAAATTAAGACTGGGGCTTACTCCTAAGGAGGATGCCCATGTTAAGGGGAATTTATGACTGAGGATTACTCTTAAGGAGGAGGCCCAGGTTAGAGAACTTGGAATTTGGGGCTTACTCCTGAGAAGGAGGCTCAAGCCAAGGAAATTAAGACTAGGGATTACTCTTGAAAAGGAGGCCCAGGTTAGGGAACTTGGACTAGGGCTTACTCCTGAAAAGGAGGCCCAGGTCAAAGATCCTCTCATCTTAAAGGATGGGGTTTAATGAATGAAATATCTAACCTTAGTGACATAAAGATATGTAAATCACTAGGTTTTAAGATATGTTTCATAAAATTCCTTTAATATAAGGAAGCCAAAAAAGGAACCATGCCAAAAATGGATTTGAAGAGTGTTTTGAAGGATAAATTTTGAAGAGGAGAGGTGGATTTGAAGAAAAGAGGTGAATAAGCAGAAGAGGCACCCAAAAAGAGGTTGGCGTGCAAGTCCTGGTGGGGTGCGCAAGTCTTGGTCTCGTAAGTACACCTGGGTACTTGCACGCCGGTCAACCCATAGGGTAATACTTGGGCGAGGCTTGGCTAAAGCCCTTAGTATTATCCCTAAAGACTTCCAAATGAGTGGCGTGCAGGTTCTATTGAATGGATAAGGTGACGCGTAGGTGTGACCACTTCCCTTGAGGGTTAGACACTTAGGCACGCAAGTGTTGGTGAATTTTAACACTTAGGCCTTATTCCCCCTCTTTAGATCTTCCATTCTAGGTAATAAATTACCTTAGAAGTGTTCTAAAGACTTCAATAAGAGACTAGGGCGTCAGGAGCTTAAATATGACTTTTGGAATTTTTTCGTCCCTGAAATGGGGGGCCCACAAGGGGTATTTATAGGCTGCTTAAGACCTTGGGAAAAAATAAAATAGGGTGTGCAAGTCACCTTCACGCCCAATATGTGGCACGCAGGTATACCTGTGTGGCCATCTTGGAACTTGCGTGGCCCATGCTTAAAGAAATATATGTTCATGCCTTTGTCTATTTTTGATGTTTCTTCAAAGGATGAATCACTTTGTGTTTAAGGCATTTCCCTTTTCATTCGTTAGACTCTGTGATGGAAAGGAGCTTCAATAAAATTCCCCCCTCAGAGTTGGATCTGAAAGGAAGGAGGATTTGACTCTGAGGTAAAGTAGAAAACCAAGGAATAACGGTGCGCAAGTTTTGAGCACACAGGTAGCGGAGTGCAAGTGCGAGTCGCAGAGGCCTCGGCGTGCAGGGTTGTGGCCTTGCCTATAAATATGTGTTCCATTCTCACGCAAATCACCCAGCTTTGAATGCTTCTGAGCTCTCACTGCGCTGGTTTCTCTCATCGCGCTGGTTACTGATTTTCTACAGTTTCATTGCTTCTATTCGTGTCGTGCTTCTGCAGAGGTATTTGAACTTGCACGGTGATACCTGCGTGCCCAAACTTGCGCAACCGGATGAGACTTGCGTGCCTTAATTCCTTAGCCATTTTTTCAATTTTCTTCACAAATTTTATGAAAAATCAACTTACTTAAGAGTTAATTATTCAACCATTGTGTAAATTTAGTGGCTCCTAAAAGAATTGGAATGGCTGATGAACTGGATAGCTAGCGAATTGATGATATGATGAACATTATTGGCCATGATTACAATGATATCTACGACAACACTCTTACATATTTGGCCAAGTACTTGAAGAAGTGTCATCTTAATTTTCCACAGAGCATCTACTTGCCTCTGTATGGGCATGGTCATCTACAAGAAGCCAACATTCCGGAGGCAAATAACTATCTCCTGCATTCTTGGTTTCAAAATTACACCAATTTTGCTTCCAAAAATGTCTCAATGGGAGGATCATTTGTAAATACTGGAACAGTGGAGAAGGCCTACATAATGCATCATAGCCCTTGTGCCTCAGATCTGAAACCTCGCAAGCCTGAGCTGTAACCACATTTTTATCCTTCAATATTCCGAAATTCTCAGATGGGTCAATCTAAAGGCTGGAAGAAGAGTTGGGACTTACATCCTCGAGGAGATGTGAAGCCAACTTGGATATGGGAATATTGGGTGCGACAAACCTGTGCAGAGTTTGTCGAGGATTTGAAAGGAGCTGCAATATATGAAGCTCTCTGGGCTGGGTAGACATATGTTTATAGGAATGATGACTTTGTGCTAGAGCTAATCAGCCGCTAGAGCCTAGAAACCAATTCTTTCCATCTGACTCACAGATAAGTAGGCATCAGTTTGTGGGATGTCTACAAGATCTCGAGGGCTCCAATTCTGGGTGACATGTATGATTAATTCATCCCCCCAAGGTGACTTGGAATGATTCGGAGAAGACTATGGCTTTGGCTCGGGAGTTATTGAAAATTTTCTACAAGCTAAAGAACTCAAAGACCTCCAAAACTCATTCTAGAAAGGATATTCATCTAGAGGAGTGGATGGATATGTTTCTTACCAAGAAGGAGGTTAAGGGTCCCACATGTACTCATCCTACTACCTGCCCCAGAACAGAGAAGAGGGGTGCTTCTGGCACATTCTAGCCGACTCTAGAAGCAGGAGAATTTGAGAAGTGGGGATACAAAGTGAATCAGAGAATCTAAAAAAAGACCCGTCTGGCGAGCTTTTTATCCTTGTGGCTCAATGTTTATCTTCTTCTTGTCAAGGATTCGAAGGGAGGTGTCAGGCCAAGGACCTTTATTGTGGCATCCAAGTTGGCTGAGAAGAAAATGGTTGGGCTGTCTACCCCCATTTTAGCGAAGATTCACAGGAGATTACTCCATGTCTTTATGGGTAAGTATCCTTTGAGAATATTGGGACTATTCCAAGTTTTTTGGGGATGGATCACCACTCATTTTAGGATATGTTCTGTACAGAATGAAGTACAGGTTCCTGGAAGTTATTTTAGGCCATCAGTGCAGGAATTTTATGGAGTTGTTCCGTTAGCTCTCAACATCTATGATATGAAGTTAAGGCTGAGCATGTTCAAGGAATTCAATTTCTTTCCTTATGGAAACCCGCCAACCGGGTGGTTTGTTGATGATGGAACAGCCGTCCTAGAACTGAGGTCATACATGATGGCTTGTAGAGATGGTGTACTAGCCACAAGGATTGACGGAGAGATTATATGTGAGGCCTATGCTCCATAAAGATTTGTACGCCAATTCAAGTGTCTGTAGAAGACTGTTGTATCCCCTCCTGTGCATGTCAGTTCAGAGCAGCATCCGATGGTTTCCCAATAACTATGGTTGCTGACATCTGTAGAGAAGATCGGGGCAGTGTTTGATCTACCATTTTCTAAAGCGGCGAGTAACTTGACTACATGGTATACCGAGAACTGGATAGCATCATACCCTAAAGGGGCACTGAATCATCCAGTTTATTAGGTGGAGAAAAAGAAAATAACTATATAGAAAGAAACCCTTCATCTAGAAGGTGATTCTTCCCCACCTAGAGCTGATTCACCAGGTTCCTCACCCAGGGCAGACTCACCAGATTCCCAAGATGGGGATGATGAGGTGCGACATGTGTCAAAGCGGCCTCGTTCCAGATATAATACTCCTGTCAGAATCAAGAGACCCACTCCATAGACTCCTAGTGAGTTACTTCATTGGGGAAATTTAATCACCATTACTTTATAGAGCAACAAGTCTTATTTTCTTATCCTTTATTTGTAGTTGCAGGAGTTGGGAAGAAGCTGAAGTATAAGATTGTAGGACCCTCCTCACAGCCTTTTGGTACACACACTGAATATCTCTGACCAGAGGCTGTCCAGACATGGCGGATTTTATATTGTGATGCTGAAACTATCTGGCTGGATCTGTGCGAGGGGCTACACATCCCTGGAATAGGGAATCTTCAGGCCTCCACTAATATCTGTTTCGAGGATAACCCCGATGAAGTGTGGGCCTACATCAGAGAGCTGGAAATGCTCATATATGCCACCGATGATTCCATTCATATCACCAAGCGGGTAAATGAAATGATAGATCGTGGCACCACTCAGGGGACTGGTGCTTCCAGAGATGAGGAGTGGAATGATTACGTGGCTCATGAAGATGTAAGTCTCTTTCTTTATTTTCTTTGTAACTTGATTCTAGTTAAAGCTTTGTTACTCAAGGAAATTACTTTCTTCATCCTGCAGCTTGCAAAGAAATGAACTGTTGAGGTTCCTTCACCACTGTATAGCCCTGGTGGTACTTCCATCAGGGCTAATGAATCTCCTCACGAGCCGGGTGAGATATCTCTAGGTCAGTAGGCCATGGAGGAGAATTTAGACATGGCTCTTCATTCTCTAATTCTTGTATTTGGAGATGATGATGTCATCACTCCCAAAAATCCAAAGAAACAAAGACATCAAAGGAAGAAGTCCACAACTCAATGCTTCATTAGTAGTGGTAAGTACTTCAGATAGTTATGAGTCTTAACCCATGAAAAGATTTCTCATACTTTTTTGGATTGCAAGGGCTTATTAAATTTCCCCTTTGAGGGAGAGGACTGACCCTCATCTGAGAACGACAGAGGGTGCTGGTGAACAGTCACAAATTCATGCTGACTTGGCTACTCCTGAAGAAGAGCCAGCATCTGTTCCCAGTACCGCTCCTACTGTTTCTGCAAGGAGAGAAGAGCCTTAGGTTCAACCCTGGCACCGGAATATTTAGCATCCACTACAACTGATGTCACAATTTTATCTAAAGAAGCTGTTCAGGGTCAGAGGCCGCAGAATGATGGTTACCAAGAATACATATCGAATGCTCTCACTGGTGAGACTAATTAGTAATCTGAGATAACATTGGATGAAATGATGTAACTTGGCACATATTTTGAAGATTTTTTAGATCATGTTAAATTACCATGTAATTTAGAAGATTTTGGACGTGAGTGTTATCCTTTGCCCAATTAAAATAACTTCTTATTACATCTTTGACCATGATTGGTTCAAATGTGCAGTTCCATCTGAGCAAGCTGCTGAACTGCCAATGCCTGAAGGGGGTACAGACAACCCTACTATTGCAAAGACACTAGCTCAAGTGGAGCTTAACCCGGTAGAGCTTCATGAAACTCATCTTTAAAATCATGTTGAAGCTAGGAAAGATAGGGAGGAGCCTTCTCATGTTGTTGATATACTGTTGGGTAAGGGATAATAATATTTGTGACTGTAATTAATTTGTAAGACATCCAATCAACTTTTGTTATCCTTTGAAACTAACCAAAGCTTTCAATTGACTATATAGGGCCATTAATTTTAGTGGCTAGATCTGGAGGTGAAGCCTTGTCATCTACCCCAACAGGAATAGAAAGTGAAGTAACATGGGTCAGGGGGGAAGGAGCAGAATAGGTCACTTCCCTAAGTGCATTAATCCCAGATTATATTCCCCCCTGTGATAGTGATGCTGAGTCAGATCCGAAGGTACAAAAGGCACTCCAGTTTTCTCATCGCAAGGCATGGCAGATCACATGGAAGATCATATCTGAAGTGCCCCTAGAAGAGTTATCTTCTAAGATCTCGCGACTGTCATCCCTGTTCGTCATGTTGGGACTTGGGGGTTTGGGATATCAAGAGATTCATGACGTGGTGAAACAAGTCATTTTAAGGAGGGAGCAGGAGAAAAAGTAACATCAAGATTTGACCAGGGTGAGGCTATTGACCAATGTCCATGAGTTTGAGGCTACGGTGTCCCGAGATGAGGCTGATCATGCTGCCAAGTTAAAGGAGCTGAAGCATAAGATTAAGGAGAATGTCATCCAGCAGATGCACCTTCAGCAACAGTTAGATGTTGTTATTGTGGAACTTGACCAGCTTAATAATTCACCTAAATGAGATCAAATGAATGGTATGAAATCCATTGCAGATGCCAAGAAAGAACTCCATCATGCTGAAAAGAGTGAAGTTGGTCGAGTGCATGAGATTCAAGTGGCTGCTGATGAATCTCGGGATGCCGTGAATCAAGTGAAGATTTATGTTGACAGCCTCTTGTAGTTCTTGGAAAAGAGAAGAGACTCCAGTCTGTGGATGTCCTTATAACTCTTGTACATCAATTAAGAATACTTTCATCTTCAATCATTTTTGTCTGCATTCTTTTGCTACCTACTTTAAATTTTACCTAAGCCAATGGGCCTAGTAAGCATAGTTTGATTTTTGCTAGGATGATAAAAATAACCCTACAATCTTTGAATCTTTTTATTGCTCAATATTAACTAAATCATACGAAATGTATATTTAGTGAGATGGGACTTGACTTTTATTCAGAGTTCCCCTGTCTTTTGTGGGTAGTTTAAAGTCATGCACATCGAACATAAAAGAGAAAATGTTTAAGGTTGAAATAGATTTGACCAAATGGATTAAAATTGACTCAATTCCTTGATAATTTATCTGAAAACATATTACCACATTCAAGTATGGGGGAAAATGTAAACTATAACTTAAGAAATTTTGAATCTGAGGAATGATATGAAAAAAAGGTCCAAGAGGCTTTATAAAAAGTATTTCCCAAGAATGATGTTACCATTATTTAACAAACCCATTAGGGGGTTAAATTATGTAGGGTCACTTAAGGGAATTGGCTGCATAGTCAAATAATAGCATCTTTTGGCTGATAGGTCCGTTATGTAGACTACTTATGTAAGGCCGCCTAAGGGAACGTGCTGTATAGTCGGGAAAAAGAACTCTCAGAAATTTACTTTTCTACTACTAAAAATCCAGTGGAAGTTTATGAAGATTCAAATTTTCCAAATCATAGAGTTTTTTGTGTGGAGAGAGGTACTTGAATATGGAGAGGATATTTCCAATCAAGATTGTCAAAGAATTGGATGAATGTCACTCCTATGAAGGTCTCGCCTAAACGTAGGGAAGGGAAATATAAACCATAGACTTAAATACTTTCAAATCATGAAAAAGTGTATGGGACAAATATGTTAAGGATGGTTATTTTTGCTGATCCCTACATATTTTCATTAAGACGAATAAGGACAAAAGAGGTTTTTCTCCCAATAATGAAGTTACCACTATTTGAAAAACCCGTTAGGGGGTTGAATTATGCAGGGCCACCTAAGGGCATTGGCTGCATAGTCAAATAATAGTATATTTCAGCTGACAGGTCTGTTATGTAGGCTACTTATGCAAGGCCACCTAAGGGCACATGCTGTATAGTCAGGCAAAAGAACTCTTAGGTATCATAAATTTTGTGAACAGAAGTCAAGAAAAGGGTTATGATGATCTGAAAGTATTTAAGGTTAGGAGTATGACACATCGAAATGGGTATTGTCCAACATATGTAAAGATACACAGGATAATGCTAACCATAATCATGTTGTGGCTGGGTCCTAAATTGAGGTGTTGGACTTCACTATGTATCCCATAAGGATGGGAATCAAGCCATACGTAGTTCTTGAAATACAGTTTAATGTCATGTGGGATGAGAGTGTAAGAGGTCTTAGTTTAGGGTCATAGAACTCGGACCATTATAAGGAATACACAGTGTGTGTTTGTTATAAACCTGATGTGAATGAAGACCAGGGTTTTCATACCACATTCATGTTTTCACAAGGGGATTTTTCATCCAAGGGACTAAAAGTGGAATTTGGGGTTATTCCCAAAGACTTGGGGCTATATTTGAGGGATGCTCGAACGTTTCTACGTATCCCATAAGGATAGGAATCAAGCCGCACATAGTTCTTGAAATACCCTCTATACAGATTTGGTTCGTACATATGAAGGGTGAAAGGGGACTTTAGTGCAATGATGGTTTGACCCAAGATAAAAGGTTCGGGCATTGCCATGTATGCACGTAGTCTTTAGAATATAACATGATTAGAGATCAATGTAAATAATGATTCCCTCTTAGGTGAGGGTGTCGAAGAATGTTGTAGTTTATATCGTACAGGACAAAAGTGTTGTATAGTTTAACGTCATATAGCAAGAAAAAAGGTGAACCAATGTGAAGATATTGGTTTTGGGCTTGAACCTCGAGAGGTTGCCTACGTACCCAGCCTAGAAGGCAAGGATCAAAGTCCGTGTAGTTCAATTGAATAATGAATTAGTGATCAAGTTGTTCTTGAGGACAATGACCTAAAAAATGATGTTGGGACTTACGCATGGTTAGTGGCCCAGAGAGGGTTTTATGGTTGAAGTTTAATCTAATCTCACATGAGTCATACTCAGTGTGAGAAACAAGAGGTAGCAACAACCCTAACGATGCATAGTTTAACGTCGTATATCCAGGACGATGGTTATGCAGTTTAACGTCTTGCTAGATGTTATGAGGACTAATACAGTTTAATGTCATGTTGGACGATGGGGGACTATGCAGTTTAATGTCATGCAGTAAGGACAAAAGAGGGGTTTGTATAGTTAAACGTCATATAGCTAGGATGAAAGAGAATATTATGCAGTTTAAAGTCTTACAGTAAGAACTTTGGGGACTTTTCAATTTAATGTCATGCAGTAAGGACAACACTGTTTAACGTCATGCTGAACAAAAAGAGGAATAATACAGTTTAATTTCATATTGGATGATGGAGTGTTGTACAGTTTAGCGTCATGTAGCTAGGACGTATTTGGGACTTTTCCATAGTTTAATGTCATGTGGGACGAAGAGGTGCACAGTTTAACATCATATAGCTAGGACGATAGTTATGCATTTTAATGTCATGTTGGATGTCATAGTTTAACGTCATGTTGGACATCTAGTATTTGTGTTACACAAAATACTTCTTCAAGAATCTGGCATTGGTTGGAGTAGTGATGAGTTCTCCATCCATTGAGATTAAAGAATAAGCTCTATTGGAGTAGACCTTATGTATTGAGTAAGGTCCATCCCATTTTGGCTCAAGATTTGGAGGTTTTTTTTCCTGGTATCATTAGAGTTATGAGAACCAATACCAATTCTCCCTGAATGAATGAATAAAGATGAACTTTTTTGTTGAAATCTTGTGCTATTCGATTTTGATAGACTTCCAAGTGATGTAGAGTGCACAATATTTTCTCATCTAATCGTTCCAATTCATCCAATTGCTTTTGAGATTGTTCATCTATAGATGACTGATCACAAATGGATACTCTGAGCGAAGTTAATTGAACTTCAATAGGCAATACTGCTTCTATTCCATATACCAATGAATATGGAGTTGACCACGTTGTAGTGCGGGTGGTGGTTCGATAATCCCATAAAGCATGAAAAAGTTTATCAGGCCATGACTTCTTATCTTTATCCACCATATTTTGAAGTATATTTGAAAGAGTCTTATTGAAGGATTCTATTTGGCCATTGGCCGCTGCATGATACCAAGATGAATGGTTGGATTTGATGTTGTATTCTTGATACAACTTCCTTACCTCGGATGAACAGAAGTTGGTGCCATTGTCTGTCAATATGGTATGAGGGAAACCAAATCTGGTAATGATGTTAGACTTGATGAATCTAACAATGATTTTATAACTAACTTCTTTGAGAGGTATTTCCTCTGTCCATTTGGAAAAGAAGTCAGTAGCAGTAAGAATATACTTAAACTACTTGGATGTAGCTGAAGTGTAAGGTACCGCTACATCCATTTCCCATGTGGAAAATGGCTGTGAGTATTTAGTTGTATGAAGAAACTCTGGGGGTTGATGAATGAAGTTGGAACATACTTATCATGAATGACACTTCTTCATGAAATCAACACAATCTTGTATCATTGAAGGCCAAAAGTATCCCAGCCTTCAAATTTGATAAGACAGTCTATGCCCAGAATAGTGGGCACCACAGACTCCTGCATATACTTCTTTCATGATAGCCACTGTCTCTTCACCATCAATGCATCTGAAGATAACTCCATCAAAACCACTTTTGTGGAGAATTTTTTCTAGGTGATAAGGGCTATCATAAAGAGTAAAATTGACCACACGTCGCCGGATTTGTTCTTTCCTGGCTCTATCAGGTGGAAGTGTTCCATTTTGAAGGTATTCCCTGATAAGTATCATTCATCCTATAGTATGACCATATGGTTCAGAAATGGGACTAATTTCATTGATTTACTCTATTCTGGTTTGAACATAAGGTGAAATTGTATGACGGTGGGCAATACTAATAATTGTTTCATCCTGATTTGGATCTTCCAGAGTTGTGGCTATATTAGCCAGTGCATCAGCTTGAGCATTTTGTGATCATGGGACATAAGAAAATTTCGATTCCAAAGGAAATTCCACCATTAACTCCCTTCCATAATCATAAAAAGGGATTAACTATTCTTTTCTGATAGCATAATCCCCATTGACTTGTTTAATTACCAGTTCTGAATCACCTTTAACCTTTAAGTGATTCACTTGTGCTTGAAGCACCAACTCTAATCATGTGATGAGAGCTTGATATTCTGCTTCATTATTTATACCACCTTCCCACAATAAGAAGGAATAAGGTAGCACTACCTTTTCTGGGGAAATAAGTGCAATTCCTAACCCAACTTTGTTGAATTTAGGATCTTCCATTTTCTTCCCTGTTGGACTTCTGGAAGCACCATCAAAGTACATTTCCCATGTTTGAAGATTATCTTGAATAGAAAATACTTCTTCATCAAGAAGTTCAATATCTAAAGATGTATCTTCTACTAAAGGATGTTCAGCAAGGAAATAAGCCAGAGCATGGCCCTTTATCACCTTTTGAGACACATACTAGATATCAAATTACTGCAAAATAATTTCCCACCTTTCCAGACGTCCTGTAAGCATTGGATGACTAAGGATGAATTTGAGCGGGTTATTGCGAGATACCAATTGGACCTCATGATGTTACAGGTAGTGTCTCAATTTCTTAACTACAAAGATTAATGCTAGGTAGCACTTTTCAATACTTTAATATCGAGTTTCTGCTTCAATCATAGTATGGCTGAGATAGTAAAGGTTGTTTTCATTCCCAGCATCATTCTTCTGAGTAAGGAAGGCACCCAATGATCGCTCTAAAGTTGTCACATAAAGAACAAGTGGTCTTCCTTCAACAGTTGGCATTAATACCAGTGGACTCAAGAGATATTTATTGAGAATATTGAATGCTTCTTGAAATTCCTCAGTCCACTGGTAAGTGACTCCCTTCTTCATCAATTTGGTGAAGGGTAAACTTTTTCCTGCTAAATTGTTGATGAAACGCCGAATATTGGCTAAGTGTCCTTGAATTCCTCTCAATTATTTCAAATTTCGAGGAGGTGACATATCTAGGATTGAGATTTTCTTCTCAGGATCGACTTCGATACCATGATGGAGTACAAAAAAGCTGAGAAATTTTCTTGAGGTTACCCCAAAAGCACATTTTAAGGGGTTCATCTTCAAATTGTGTTGTAGAAGTTTGTGGAATATGATTTCCAAATCAGCCAAGTGATTAGAACGTTGCCTGGATTTAACCACCAAATCGTCCACATAACATTCAACAAACCTCCCTAAAAAAGGGTTGGAAGATATGATGCATGGCACGCTGATATGTTGCGCCTGCATTCTTCAGGCCAAAGGGCATTACCCGATAGCAAAACACACCCTGAGGGGCTCTGAAGGCTGTAGATTCTTAATCTTCTAGATCCATTCATATTTGATTATACCCGGAATATCCATCCATGAAGGAAAGTGCTTCATAGCCAGCTGTTGCATCAATTAAGAGTTCTGTAATCGGAACTGGAAAATCATCCTTGGGACAATGTCGATTAAGATCTATGAAATCAATGAAAACTCTAATTTGTCCATTATTCTTTTTCACAAGGACAATATTAGCCTACCATTTGGGATATTGAACTTCTCTGACGAATTTAGCTTTGATAAGCTTATCCACTTCAGCTTTAATTTTGGAAGCATAAGTTGGGCATGTTCTTCTTGCAGCTTGCTTGAATCCTCAATATTATTCTGGAAAACCCAAATGATGAGTAGCAACATCAGGATCAAGCCCTGGAATTTCTGTATAGTTTCAAGAAAATATATCTCGATTTTGCTTCAAAAATGAAATATAAATTTCCTGCTCTTCAAGAGTCATGGCCGCACTAATTAAAGTGGGGCGTGGATATTATTTTGTACCCAGATTTATTTCTCTGAGTTCATCCACAGTGGTAGAGATACCCTCTTCAAATGCTGGAGGAGCATCCCTGAGATCTTCCTCTTCTTCTTCAACATGTGTTATTTATTTTGTTTCTACTTACATAGTAGATGATGAAGTAGAATTTCCATGATCAGAAGAGATTTTAAAATTTGAACATCTTGAAGAAGAGTCTACTATTTCTGAACCTATTGATGATGAAGGGTCTTCCTTGGGTAATAAAGAGGAGATGATTGATTGAGAATCGACATCATCGTTCACCTCTGACATTGCTATAACTTCTTCTGGCCTGGTTGGCGAAGTATAGACTTGCTGGATTTCAGCAGATGAAATGAAGACATCTCCATTTGAGATTTCATCATTTCTTGATGAATTGCCAATTTCTCCCATGCTGTCTGGCTTGATTATTGTAATTGACATTATGGAAGTTTCCATAAGAGTATTTAGATTTGGGTCTATCCTGTCAATTTGACTGATAGGAAACACATAATTTGTACTCACATGTATGAATGGGTTTACTAGAATATTTTCCAAACCATATGGAGCATTAACCTTGGTAACTTCCTTTGCTGTAGATACCTCCTTTCCCTCCATGTGATATAATTCTGCCTCAATGTATTGATATTCACATGTTTTGAATGGAGCTTTATCACCATACAATGTCCCAATTTGACCATTGAAACAATATTTGAGACATTGATGGTATGATGAAGGGATATCCACATGTCGATGTAGCCAAGGTCTTCCAAGAAAAATGTTGAAAGCTGTGTAATGACAAACAACCATGAAATCTAAATTGGATACAGGATCTCCAAACTGAGTTCTGAGTGTGATCTCGCATAGAGGTTTTTGTTCATTTTTATCATATCCTTGCAACATCAGAGTAGAAGGAGATAAATCAGATTCATTGAGGCCCAATCGATGAAGTGTACGTATGGGGATGAGGCTGAGTCCCAAACCATTATCAATGAAAGATTTTCGGATTTCTACATCATTGACCTTTCCAGATAAATACAAAGGTCTAATATGTCCATACACAACATCATCTTCATCTTCATCTATGAAAGATATCATTGCATGGAATTATGCAGGATTATTCTCTACATGGTAGAATTCAGCCACAGTAATTTCAGTTTCAAATTCCTGAGGACTTCAAAAAGCCTCAATGAGTGCCTCCTGAAGATCCTTTGATAGATTTAAAGCATCCAGAATTGATAACTTGGTCGGTACTTGGGCAAAATGTTTCAAGACATCATTCTTTTGGTCCAAAGGTATACGTTTCCAAATAGGAACATGTGGTTTTGTAGGTTCCTTGTAAGTTGATACTTTGGAAGTAGATGCATCTTGTATCGGGGTAGGAGTTGTAGATACTCCTGGATTTGGAAGATTAGACCGACTAGGTCTATTTACTTGCTGTGAGGAAGAAGGTGTAACCTTCAACCGGTCCTCCAAAATAATTGTGTCAGGACTGAATCTGCCATGCATGGAAGAACTTTATTATTCTTGTTGAGCTCTTTGAAGGGATCTGCCACAAGTTTCTACTGCATACACAGTTCTAGCAGGTGTAGAATTAGAATAGTGGCTTTTGGGATATCCATGTCTTCCTCTGTATCCTAGACCTCTGGAGCTCCCTCTAATTCCTCTGTTTGATACAAGGAATTCAGGCTCATCGAGATCGAAACTGTGACTGGCATAAGGATCTGTTAAGTGAATCATATTAATAGAACCAAATATCAACTCTTCATCTGATGAAGATTTTTCCTGATTATCCAATTTAGGTTGTGCCGTTTGGTTGGGCGGTGCCTGTGGCTTTGAAGTAGATGGAAAAAAATCTGCCATAGTCAAAGATAACTTAGGCTTTGACATGATCTCATCTTCTTCTGACTGCTCTTATTTCTTTGAATTTTGTCATTTCTTTAAAGATTTTACCTCTAATGAAGGGGGTTTTGATGTGGCATTCATAGTAGAAGGCACAATTGGTTTATTCAATTGTGTTCGTAAAATGGCATGAGTTCGGTTGATCATTTTTCTGACCATCCAATCATTATATTTCTACGCATTTTTTCTTTTGACTTCTTGCCACTCGCCTTCTTCTTCTGGATCTGTAGCAGTAACACATGCTACCTAAGCTGAAGAACCTTTTAATTTTACTTGTCCCGAGTCCACCATTTTTTCAGGAGGTCTTTGAAGACAAAACATTCCTGAATGGGATGCCCCAACATCTGATGAAATGGGAAATAGTTGGGACGGTCTTCATCTCCTTCCTTGTTCGTCCTTTTGGGCCGTGTAAGTTGAACCAAATTATTTTATAGAGCCAAAATGAAGTAACCAAGAACTTTTTCATTTAGGAAATAATAAACTTTGCTTTTCAACTCCTCAAATTGTTTCCGTCTTTGATCTCTTTGATCATCTTGAAGAAACAGCCTCTGTTGTTGATGCTCGGGAGGTGCAGCCCTTTGGAAAGATGAAGGTTTTGAAGTAGAATCAGGTACAAGTTCTTGTTTAAGCGTAACTGTAGCAGTCTCTTCTCTACCCATTCTCCTTCCTGGAGTTGATGGAATTACACGAGTTTTATCCTTAGTCTTTGTAAGAGAGTCTTCAATCTGCTGAGCGATCTAAGTAAGGTCTTGAAACCCTCCTGTGTATTTCACAGGGATCAACGGTGTGCATAATTCATCATGCAAATTTTCCACATAGATTGGAAACAATTCTTCTTGAGGGAGTGCTAAGCTTAGGGAATATGTTAATCCCTTCCAGCGAGCAATAAAATCTGAAACTCTTTCATTATCCTTTTTCTTACAATTTGTATGATCGAAAACTTTTGTATTTGGAAAAGTTGAGCTGAATTGAAGAAGGAATCATTGACGAAGATCTTCCCACCTGGTAATCGACCTGGATTGCAAGCTTATATACCAAACAAAAGCAGGTCCCTGTAATGACTATACAAAACACCTGAGCTTAACTTCTTCCTGTTGCTGAGGGGTTCCCATCATAGGATCACAACAAGAAACAAAATGTGTTAAGTGTTTCTCAGGGTCTCCCGAACCATTAAAGATCAGGAATGTGGTACTTGAAAAATTTTTTGGGGGAGGAATTGCATCAACCCATTAAGGGTATGCTCTCTTTTTTGGTTGAATTTGCGCACGTTTTCCCTCCATAGCTTCCAAATGAGCTGTTAATGACTCAATGGTAGTAATTAACTTTTGAGAAACATCTGGTTGAACTTGGGCCTGAGCAGATGCAATAACTGGAGCTTGGACAGTTATGGTGGCTGGTACTGCAACTGATGGTAGCACCACCGATTGTTGTTGCGCATTACCCATAGGATTATACCTGTGAGGGTATACTGGTAGAGGAGGATACTCTTGATCCATCTCAGCATCCGCAACAAATTCCCTTGGCTGACTGACTCCAGCACGCTTAGGAGAAAGACTACCTTAAAGTAGTTCTGCATTCAACCTCCTTAATCTCTTCATTTCTTCCTCTTGTTGTGAGAATCTTTTCTATACTGAGAGTGATTGGCCTTCTCCATAGGAAGGGTATGTAACCTGATTCTTTCCTTTCCCCTTGTTGGAGGCCTTTTGGAGAGGGGGAAGTTGGTTATTCGAAGGAATACCTAGATTCTGGGTAAGCCTTTGATTTCGTTTACGCACACCTTCTTCATTTGTGTGTGTGTGTACAACTTATTGAGCATGAACTTCTTCATCTGATCCCTCTAAGTGAGCCTCATGTTCTGGAGGATCAACAACAACGGCATTGATGATAGTTATTGATTCATAACACATTGCATCCCTTCTGTCGGCATTTCTACGATATTGTCTTCTCTCATGTCTTTGATGAGACATTTCCTTTTGTTGAGTTGATCCCTCTAGAACTTCTTGATGAACCGTAATTTGGAGGGAATCTCCTGATAATTTGGCTCTATGTTCCTCTTGTGTCTTCTTCCCTAATCGAGAGAATATTGACTTTCTTTGAGGAAGAGATTGAGGATTTGAAAAATTCCCCAGTCCGGTGGACTGGGGCTATTCCTGTTGTTTCTTCTCAACTCCTTGAATCCTGTTTCTTGATTCTTAGGGTTGGGTTAAAAGAGTCCCCAGTCTGGTAAGCTGGGGTGGTTCTTGAGCTGCTACATTTGAGACTTTCTTAAAATCTCTCCTGATCTTGTGAACTTTAGTCTGGAAATTGGATGGATTTATTAACCTATATCCACTCAAATCACCTGGTTCAAATGACCATTGGATGATTTCTGACACGTCTTTCACCTGATGATGTGGTCTCTCTAAACGAGAGGCCTGTTCGATATTATCATTTGCCTGATGCAAGATTAATTCGACAACTTGTTCTTTGTATGCCTGACTTTGGGAAGAACTAATTGAGGAATGTTCCTGAGCAAGCCTTTGATTACAAACAAAGTCATTTGTTTGTGGCCGTCCATGGGCAATAACATTGCATGAGACCATTTTCGGCGGGCTTTGTTGACTGGAGAGTACAGTGAAATGTAGTTCTCCATGAACACCCCATCCCCTGATATGAATACCAGATGGGGCATTGGCAATTAACTAGTGCAATCTTTTTAGTGTGCCAAGGGATGAACGCTGAAGGGATCTCTGCTGCTTTTCAGCCTTCGGATATCGAGAAACTGAGAGAGAAGCCAAATCAATTTGGAATTGTAACCCTTCTATTATCTTGACATGATTTTCATATTCATCATAAGATAATATTTTCTTTTTCAATTGACAAAGAGTTTTCCACATATTGAGATGAATATCGTGAATACAATCTTTTGTCAACATCTCTGGATTGTCATACTGAGAGTCATCCAAAGGCCAAAACATAACTGGCACTTCACCTTTCGGTAGTTGTTTTCTCATATTCAGCACTTCCTCTTTATCATTCAATGAAAATTCTTCTACCTGATTAGACCAGAGTTGGTGCTTCCTTTTTACTTCATCAGATTCAACAAAATTAATTAGTTAACTAATTAGAATTAATTAATTAACTAATTTGAATTTATAAAGTAACTAATTACAATTAATTAACTACCTAATTTGAATTGATTAATTAATTAATTACAATTAATTAACTAATTACAATTAATTAACTACCTAATTAGAATTAATTGCTTAACTAATTAGAATTTATTAATTAACTAATTACAATTCATTAACTTAACTAATTAGAATTACTAACTTAACTAATTATAATTAATCAGTTAAATAATTACGATTATTTAGTTAACTAATTACAATTAATTAATAAACTAATTTGAATTAATTAACTCCTTAATTTGAATTAATTAACTTCACTACTTTGAATTAATTAATTAACTAATTCAAATGCATTAATTAACTAATTAGAATTAATTAACTAATTAGATTAACTAAACAATTAAATAAACAATTGAAAATATTACATAAATGTAAATGAAAAGTTACCTCAAATTTGTGGGAAGGTAGCTACGCGGCAGATGGAGTTTCAGAAGGAGATTGGGAATGAGGAATTGGGAAGGAGGGAGAGAGATTGGGAAGGGGAGGAGAATGAGGAGTGTGGGAGGATGGGTGTGAGGGTGTGGGGGGAAGGGTATTTATAGGTTTGGAAAGAGATCAGTGCCACTGTAGTGCTGATCGTTTACCCGTAAAGGTATCAGCACCACTTCAAGCGATGCTGATGCCTTCACGGCCGAAATCAGCCTAGCACCACTTGAAGTGGTGCTTGGGTGATTTTTGTCATTAACGCCACTTGAAGTGGTTCTAGAGAGCCTCATTTCCCTAAATATTTCAACCCTAAACCCATTTTAATAATAATAAAACCCATATGCCCAAATTTTCCCTTTGTCACGCTCCTTCGGATTTTTTTTTTAAATATGTTTAAAAATATATATATTTCTTAAAAAAATTATTAAAAACATCCCACTCTTTGCCCTCCCATCCAAGCTTATCCTCCTCCTCCCCAACTTGTTGCTCCTGCAACCAAATCAACGCAAAAATATAAGATCTAAGAAGCTAACATGAGCCACGATGGTGCATATTTGGCGGACGATGGGGAAATAAGCAGGTGACCCGCATCAAAACCCAGTAGTGCAGTAAGAGGGGGAAGGTGGAAGTGTTTTCCCTTTTTCTTTTTTATGAACCGAGACCTGATCTTCCTTTACTTTCAGTTCCCCGCCATGGTCGCCTCGGTCAATCGGCGTCAAGAGGAGGTCGGGCGGATGCTGATTCACCGGATCGGAGTGGCGGCGATGGGAGGGGAGGTTCCCGGTAGGCTGATCAGGTGGTGGGTTCCAGATATTTAGGTGGAGAGGCAGAGGCGAGGAGCCCCATGGCGGCGCACTACCGCGACGGTGGAGTTGCACCGACAGCGGAGGGCGGAGATGGGGATTTGGGAGAGGGGTGGGGATGAGGGAGGAGAGGGGATAGGGAGGGTTTCGCTTCCCGATTTGCATCCTTTTAGGGAGGGGAAGAGAGAGGGATAGAGGAGAGGGTGTTTTGTAGGGGGGAAGCGGAGATACCATGGAGATGAATAGTGCACCACCTTCGGCAACTGAGGTCGAGGTGAGATTCAGAAGAAAGAGCGCAGAAACCTTTGGATATTAAAAGGGTAAAGTCTATGTTGGAATTGCAAACCAAAAATATGAGTCAAAGCTGCCTGCGGCGTCATTTATTACTTGCACATTTTTTTTTCATGGGTCAACCTCCATTTATTTTCTTTGAATAAATTTAAATGCTTTGCATTTAAAGATTTGGTATATCTTTGTACCGTCATAAATGCTCTGCATTTAATATTTTGGTCTTTCTTGTACCGTCATAGATTCTCTGTATTTTATGTTTTATTCTTTCTTTGTACCAACATAAATGTTAGGCATTTAATGTTGTGGGTCTATAAATTGATGTAATTGTATCCTGAAATTTCAATTGTGAAAAATTGTGAAAATTGTGAAAAATTGTGAAGTTGTGTGAAATTGTAAAAAGCTTGAAAGCTTCTTTGTGCTGTGTGCCAATTTTTTTCTTCCTCTTCAATTTTTCTTCTCATATTTCTCAGCTTGTATAGCCAACAAACTGGTATCATAGGCAAGTTACCAAGATCCTCTAATTTTTTTTAAGATGGCCGCAATCCAGCCGCAAGTTCCGAAGCTGTCTAAGGACAACTACGAAAGGTGGTTCATCCAAATGAAGGCGTTATTCGGGTTACAAGAATTATGGGAGATCGTTACCGATGGGTATGTTGTACCCACTACGGCGGAAGAAGCTGCTTTCACGAATGAAGAAAAGGCGACCCTCAAAAATCAAAGAAAGAAAGACAACAAGGCATTGTTCCTCCTCTATCAAGGGTTGGATGAATCAACATTCGAAAAGATTGCCGAAGCAACATCAAGCAAGAAAGCTTGGGATATCCTTGCCACCGTCTTCAAAGGTGTTGATCGAGTGAAGCGGGTATGTCTTCAAACATTAAGAGCGGAATTTGAAGCGGCGCACATGAAAGAAGGTGAGAGCATCTCTGATTATTTCTCAAGATTAATTGTTATTTTTAACAATTTGAAAAGGAATGGTGAAAAAGTGTAGTACATTCAAGTTATCAAAAAATCACTTTGATCTCTCACAACCAAGTGTGAGCATGTGGTTGTGGCAATCAAAGAATCAAAGGATTTAGAGAAACTGTCCATTGAAGAACTGATGGGGTCATTGCAAGTGCATGAGCAACAGATGCAAAAGCATACCGGTTCAACAATAGAGCATGCCTTGGAGTCCAAGTTGACTCTACAAGAACAAAAGAATGGCCACACGCAATGAGGTGGTCATCGTGGAAGAGGAAGAGGGCGTGAATATTATCCAAGCCATCAACAAAAGCAACAAAATCCTACCAGCTTTCGTGGAAGAGGGAATGGTGGAGGACGATTCATGCGTGGTCGTGGAAACGCAAAGAACATTCAATGCCACAACTGTAAGAAATTTGGGCATTATGCGTCTGATTATTGGAGCAAAGTGGATCATGATGAACGATCCAACTATGCTGAAGCATCTCATCATGAAGAAGAAAGTACCAAACTCCTCCTCGCACAAGAAAAGGTATGTGAATGCCCCGATGTTTGGTATCTCGACACGGGTGCAAGCAACCACATGAGTGGTAACAAACAACTGTTCGAGGAACTCACTGAAGAAGTTCGTGGTGATGTGAGTTTTGGCAACTCATCCAAGGTACCCGTGAGAGGCAAAGGTAAAATCAAAATCTATCTGAAGAATGGAGAGTCGAATTACATTTCTAATGTATATTACGTACCAAGTATGAAAAATAATATCATCAGTCTTGGCCAACTTCTTGAGAAGGGGTATGTCATACACTTGGAAAATTCTCTTTTGTCTATAAGAGATGCTCACAGGAGACTTGTCGCTCAAGTCCAAATGGCGAATAATCGCATGTTTCCGCTGCATATCAACACAAAGGCCGAGGAGTGTCTCTTTGGGCTCATGAAGAATGACTCGTGCAGATGGCATCTATGATTTGGACATCTGCATTTTAGTGGGCTTAAACTTCTATCCTCATCAAACATGGTGTGTGTCTTGCCAATGATTGAAGCTCCAAATCATGTGTGTGAGGCGTGTACACCTGGAAAACAACAAAGCAACTCATTTCCAAGTGGAGTGTCTAGAAGAGCAACGGAACCACTTCAGTTGGTTCACACTGGTATCTGCAGACCACTTGAAACACCGTCACTTGGAGGTAATAGATATTTTATTACCCTTATTGATGATTTCAGCAGAAAGTTGTGGGTGTATTGCATCAAAGAAAAATCTTCCGCTTTCACTGTCTTTAAAAATTTTAAAGCTCATGTTGAAACTAAAAGTGGCCACAGAATCAAAGTACTCAGATCTGACAGAGGTGGAGAATACACCTCAAATGCATTTCAAGATTTCTATAGGGAACATGGCATCAAACAGCAATACACTGCAGCCTACATGCCACAGTAGAATGGCATCGCAGAAAGGAAGAACCGCACCATCCTCGACATGACGAGGACCATGCTGAAGGAGAAAGGCTTGCCAAAGAACTTCTAGGAAGAAGTAGTGGCATGTACTTCCTATCTTCTCAATCGGTGCCCAACGAAGAGCGTCAAAAACATGACACCACAAGAGGTATGGAGTGGCTACAAACCGAGCGTAGCACACTTAAGAATCTTCGGGTGTGTTGCCTACGCTCAAGTTCCAGAAGCAAGAAGAAGGAAGCTTGATGATCGTGGTGAAAAGTGAATCTTCATCGGCTACAGTGAAGAGTCTAAAGCCTATAAGCTCTACAATCCACTAACCAATAAATTAGTGGTGAGTAGAGATGTGGTCTTTAGTGAGGAAGAATCTTGGAAGTGGAATGATGAAGAACCAAACAAAGAGATTCTAGTCGAAACAGAAGATCCTGAAGAAAGGCGTGATCATCAGGAGAAAACGCCGACAACACTTTCCTCGGGCACATCATCAGTACACAGGATTCTAGGAGGACATTCCATCACTCCTGAAAGGACTCCACCAAGTCAAAATTGGGCGAGCTCATCCTCACCCATGGCACCCATAAAAATGAAAATCTTAAGCGACATTTATGAACAAACTGAAGAGGTAAATATTTTTTGCCTGTATACAGATCATGAGCCTCTGACGTTTCAGGAAGCCACAAGGGAAGAATGTTGGAGAATGGCTATGGGGGAAGAAATTCACGCCATAGAGAAAAATGACACATGGGAGCTGACCACACTTCCTAATAGCCAGAAATCCATTGGTGTCAAATGGGTGTACAAGATCAAGCGAAATGCTGATGGTGAAATCGATCGCTACAAGGCAAGGCTCGTAGCAAAGGGGTACAAACAGAAGTATGGGGTGGACTATGAAGAAGTATTCGCTCCTGTTGCTTGCCTTGACACTATGAGAATGATTATCTCTCTTGCTGTTCATCACAGTTGGATGATCTACCAATTGGATGTGAAGTCTTCATTCCTGAATGGAATTATAGAGGAAGAGGTCTATGTAGACCAGCCTGAAGGCTTTGGTATGCAAGGGGAGGAAGACAAAGTGTATCGACTAAATAAAACTCTTTAGGGGTTGAAGCAGGCTCCTCGTGCTTGGAATGGACGCATTGACAGCTATCTTCAAGAGAACGGCTTCACCAAATGTCCATATGAGCATGCAGTTTACATCAAGAAGAATGATCGTGGCGATATAATCATCGCATGCTTGTATGTTGATGATTTGCTGTTTATAGGGAATAGTCGACAGATTTTCAATGATTTCAAGAAGGCTATGTTCAAGGAGTTCGAGATGACCGACGGAGGTCTCATGTCCTTCTTTCTGGGCATAGAAGTAAAGCAACAACATAGAGGCATCTATATTTCTCAGAAGAGGTATGCTAAGGAGTTGCTTGAAAAATTCAACATGGCTAATTGCAATGCTGTAAACACACCTATGGAAATGAGCTTAAAACTGACAAAAGATGGAGAAGGAAGAAGTGTTGACTCGACTCTCTTCAAGAGTCTAATTAGAAGCCTAAGGTATCTCACAATCACAAGGCCTGATATTGTCTATAGTGTTGGGCTTCTAAGCAGGTACATGGAAGCACCAAAAGAGTCACACTGGTTAGTGGCAAAATGTATCCTCAGGTACGTTAAAGGAACAATGGATTTTGGTCTTTTTTATCCATACAATGAAGAAGCAAATCTGCATGGATACTCAGACAGTGACTAGGGAGGCGACCAAGATGAAAGAAAAAGCACCACTGGGTATGTATTTTTTCTTGGATCGACTGCTTTCACGTGGAATTCAAGGAAGCAAAGTGTGGTCACCTTGTCTACATGTGAAGCAGAGTACGTGGCGGCATCATCCACTGTTTGTGAAGGAATATGGTTGAGAAATCTACTGAAGGAGTTGCAGCATCTGCAGGATGGATCCACAGTGATATATGTGGATAACAAGTCGGCAATTGAACTTTCCAAAAATCCGGTGCAGCATGGAAGAAGCAAACATATTGATACCCGATTCCATTTTTTGCGAGATCATGTGAAGCAGAAAACGATAAAATTGGAATATTGTCATACTATGGAGCAGGTGGCTGATATTTTCACAAAGGCATTACCGTCAGATGCATTCAAAAGACTCAGAATGATGCTCGGAATGAAGCCGGTTTTGGTTTGGAGGGGAGTGTTGGAATTGCAAACCAAAAATATGAGTCAAAGCTGCCTGCGGCGTCATTTATTACTTGCACATTTTTTTTTCATGGGTCAACCTCCATTTATTTTCTTTGAATGAATTTAAATGTTTTGCATTTAAATATTTGGTATATCTTTGTACCATCATAAATGCTCTGCATTTAATATTTTGGTCTTTCTTGTACCGTCATAGATTCTCTGTATTTTATGTTTTGGTCTTTCTTTGTACCAACATAAATGCTAGGCATTTAATGTTGTGGGTCTATAAATTGATGTAATTGTAGCCTGAAATTTCAATTGTGAAAAATTGTGAAAATTGTGAAAAATTGTGAAGTTGTGTGAAATTGTAAAAAGCTTGAAAGCTTCTTTGTGTTGTGTGCCAATTTTTTTCTTCCTCTTCAATTTTTCTTCTCATATTTCTCGGCTTGTATAGCCAACAGTCTAATCATTAAAATAAAAGTATAATTAAGTTAAAACATTAAGAAAAATGATGAATGATAATATAGATTTTGGATGAAGAATTGATCAAACAAACCCAACAAATAGAAGATGAGCGTTTAAATGAGTGATCCATATTAGACATGCATGAAAGCTAATAAAGATAATAAAAAAAGCTTACAATTATGATAAAGAGATTCTTGATAAACAATATCTAATCATATATATATATAACATATTTCATTAAAGAAATTTACAAACAAGTTCATATCCTAAGAACTCTCCTGCCTAAACTCCAACACCAAACACATGATACTAATTGCATTCAATTATCCATACAATAACTGATCAATACAGTTATGTTTTTATCCAAATGACTTCTTCATCTATAAAAAACAAAATGTGAATACAGTCATGTCTTTATCCACAAAATCATTTAGTTATTAAAAAGAGAACAAAAGGTCCTATAACTATATCAAAATGTTCTTGAATAAAATATGAATTACAAATCAAGCACCGAGCTTCATAAAAAGCTAAGGGCTAAGTCAAAATCAAAACTTCGGGTAGGTCACTCACTCCAAAATTCAACTTAGGAACCAGTTTGAAAATCTTTAAGAATGAGGAATGGATAATGAGGGGTGAGAAAAGGTGTAGCCCAAGAGGAAGAAGCTTTCGTTTTGTGATGAAAGGGAGGAAATAGAGGTGTCCTTACAATTTTTCATTCGAAAATGAGGTAATTCTTAGGGAAAAAGATCACTTTCTCTCTAGTATGAAAAAAATGAGAAAAGGATTTGATTTAGTCTTATGTCCACTCGTTGACTTCGAGTAAGAAGTTAAGACACCGTAAAAGATTATTCCAGCTTACCTAATCCAATGATGACTAGGTTAGCAAGAAAAACAGGTGAGTTTAAAGAACCTATTCATCCTATCCTCCAAAAACCACATGTTACGTTGGCTGAATCTCAGTATGAGAGTGAGGCCCTATTAAGCACCAATGGGTTTAAGAGAAATTGGAGTCAAACATTGCTAATATGAGGTCAAATCCTCTAGAAGACCAGTTATGTGGGGATATCACCCCCCCCCCCCCCACATTTCATCAGAAAAATGAAAGACGTTTATGATCCTTTTAGAAAGGCTCCAAAAGACAACATAAATAAGGAAAAGTGGTTTGAGTGTGAGGCCCTGTTATAAACTAATGGTCATGGGGAGAAATTGGAGACAAACATTGCTAATTTTTTGTTAGATCCTCAAGAACACCAACTAAGCATGGATATATCCCCCTCACATTTCACCATAAAAATGAATGATGTTTATGAACCTTTTGGAAAGGCTTTGAAAGATGACATGAACAAGGAAAAGGGGTTTGTTTTTTCTAGGGGGTCTTGGCCAAAGTGCCAAGACAAATTTATTGAAAATTAAAAGAGCTTACATCAGTCTAAAGGAGGGTATTTTATTGCAATATTTTTCAAAAATGAGACACAAATTAGATGGTAATTCATCTAACCAAGTGAGTTCATTGTTTATTCCTATGTTATTGAGTCCATCTTCCACCATATTAGCTTCCCAGTATGCATGAGTGATGATGAAGCTAAAGTTTGTGAGGCTTGAGAGACATTCCATTCATCTTGTAGTGAGTTTCCACGATAGGTGAATCACACTATTCCATATAGATTGAAAAATAGTAATGGAGTCGCTTTCAAGCCAAAGTTTATCTCATATATTATGTCTAGAAAAGCACACTGCATGTATAACACTGAGCATTTCAACCTCTAAGAAAGAGGAAATTCCACAAGTTACAAAGAAACATCAAAGGATCCTTCCATTATGATCCAAAAAAATTCCACCACAACCAGAAGGACCCGGGTTACATTTTGAGGCCCCATAAACATTAACTTTTATCCATCCTTGAAGTGGAGATTTCCAAAAGACCACGAAGAATCTATCCAGATGCTTGAATTTTCCACCCACACCTAGCTTTATTAGAACCATGAAGTTTTGGACAGAGTTATAGCAATTACCAGGTTGAAGATTGTTGGCTTCCTTGACTGTAGCGATGAGCTGAACTATAGCAAATTAGAGGGAGAAAGGCACCTGATTGTGCATGATGTCATTTAGGCCACTCCAGATGAGGTGCACTATTACAAAGGGGTTTGTATTTAAGGTTACTAAAAAGGATAATATCAAGCCTAGTTCCAAGCCTTTCCTTTATGGACTAGAGGAAAATATGTTCAAATGGTTAGACACTCATTTTGATGTTATTATTAGAAAAATTAGATGATTCCTTTTCCATTGAGGAATTCCGTGAGGATATGAATTTGGAAAACAAAAAAATTAAATATTTTATTTGCCTTCACCCCATCCATGACATCAAAGATTTAGCACATATATATCAGTGATTTTAAATGTTGGATGCATATGGTTTCAATAATTTTAGATTCTTTGATGACTATTTACACTTTAAGGAAGGGTGGTAGGTTAGTGATTTTCATTCAAACTTTCTATTGTTATGGTTGATTTTCATTTATTATTTTTTTATTTTCCAAATGTTGTTTCTATTTTGTATTTTAGAGGGTTGTGTTAGTTTATTTTATTGTGTTTGATGGATTTGTGAGGGTTCACACCAAACCCCTAAAAGTGCCTCCTCTTTATAATAAAAAATATTGAATTTGAGAGAGATTATTCATGTTAAGTCTTGATAAAGATCTAATAATACAATGTATCAAGAACACAATAGAAAGATAAAGAAGGCAATTCGTTGCTTCATATCACGATGCATGTGTCACTATGTTCCTTCACTATTATTTGCATATCTTGGATGATGATTTAATGATCTCCAAAACATCCATTATATAGGAATATTATCCTGACCATTGAAAAAATATGATGTGCCTTCCTCTACTCAAAACATGAACTCACTTGTTAAATTTGACTTCTCATTCTAATTTTTTGGGGTTAAACTATGAATCTCAACTTTGATAAGGTATAATCATTAGAGGTGATGTTGTGCTAAATGAAAAAAATAGTTACACTTTGAATGTTCTGGAGCACATAATATTATATATCTATGTGTTTTACTGATTAAATAATCAACCAAATAACTTTTAATGCTTTATGATATGATAATTGAAATATCAAAACATTATCCATAGCATGTTGACCATCTGATTTTCATCCTTAACCTATAATTGTTTTTTATTCAACTTTAGAACCTTATCCTCAATCGCCATCAAATTCTCAATCTTTATATGTTATGTTAAATTTTCTTTGAGACATCATCTTTAAACAATTACATAGTATTGATCGGATAATGATTTAATAGTAAAACTTCTAAGTTTCATCCTTCAATTACATTGTATCCTAATATTTATATTTTCCATTCAAAACAATTCATTTTCAATAGTTCAATAATTAATTTAACATTTACTTTATGTAATTAATCTTACAATATACATAACCAAGAGAGTTTCAAGAAACTTCATTTGATATTTAAAAAGTTAGCACTCTTTTCTCACAGCCTAAAATCAAGGCCATACAAACGGTTTTAAAACATTAGTATAACATATAATAATTTTTTCCAAAAATGTTGGAAATATCCTTGTAGGGATATGGCCATACCAATGGTTTCTTAAAACCATTGGTATAGATATGTTGGGATAGGATTATACCAAAAAATCCAAGGAACTGTTGGTTTAGAGATGAACAAACTATTCCTTGAACTGTTGGTATAACTACTCAATACCAAAGGTTCAAGTAACCATTGGTATAGTACCTCCACCAAACAATATCTTCCATCTATCATGAACCCCCTAAAAAAACTGTAAACAAAAAAATTTACAACCAATCACAATATGTATAATGAACCATACTTCACATACATTGTCATTACTTCAGAATTGAAGCATACTTATTACAACATATAACAAAACCATGATAGGACCATATATGTATAGTGTCTTTAGAAACTGGGAAACATAAACAACTGGTTCATAAATCATCTACATTGTATCTCGTTTATTTCATCATATCTAGAGTCCCTTTTGGAATATCCTACTTAATACCCTTCTTCTTGACCCGGGGAAAAGAAAACATACAAAAGGGTGATCTCAAATGCTCAGTAAGGGTATACAAAGGAAATATCAATCATATCATATTCATAAGAACATAACATTTTGAAAATATTAACCTACAAAAGAGATCATAATATCATGACATGGGATAAATCATAGTAGTGAAATGTAATCCCAATAATCATAACATAAAACATGAAACTTTGTGGCATACACACATAATCATAGAAAATCATTTCATATTAGTCAAGACTCATTTCCAGGACCATCATAGTAGACAAAGTCCATTACTGAACCAAGTTCACTCCTCGTTCAAGTCCTGTATCACTGAACTGGATTAACTTGTCATTCCAGCCATGTCTATCTCATGAGATATAAATCTTTACCCAATGCATTGGAGGAAGATATAGGTCCCACCCATCTCATAATGAAACCATTCTTATGTGTTCCATAAAATCATAAATCATACATCATAGCATAACCCATGTAATAAAAATGGGATTCTTAAACATCATGCCATCATAACATAATCCATATAAGATAAAAGGACTTCATAAAAATAATTTCATCATAACATAATCAAATCAATGTAATAATTAGGGATATAAAAAGAACCCTATATTATATTAGATGGAAAATAATTTTGATAAAACACTTGAACTCCATTCGTGAGGAAAATATCCTTTCTACTTCAAAAACATTTTTCCTTTCTCAACATGTCATAAAATTTTCAACTAAAAGAAGTTAATTGAAAATAAACTTGAAAACTTGTAAATTAAGCTTCATGTAAATAATTTTATATGAAATAATAAAATCCATTCATGCCGTATAAGTTAAAAAAACATTCTTCTCATGCTTTGGCCAGAAAAGTCAAAAAGTATCTCGTACTGAAAACAAAAAAAAGATTCCTTTCATATCTTTTACTAAAAATTCACCAATAGGTAAAATTGGATTTAAAAAATTGGAGGAGGACATATATAATATTACATATTGAGAAAAAATGTATGTGGATGATAAATATTCCCTAGTAAATTCTAAAGTATAAATAATCTTGGATAAAAATGAGATTGTGAGATTTTTCCTTACCTTAGGTTTGATATGCTCTTTACATATCTGAACCTCCTGTATAATGATTTAAATAATGTCATTGACTTATCACATAATCATATACATTGTTATTATATCATATATGGTAATATTCTTATCTTCTTATTAGTAATATTTCATTGTTACTTGTTATTCGGGTGTTCATTGCTTTATGTTCTTATGCGTGTTTTGTCGAATAAATCCATATTCCTCTTTTTAGGTTATAGATAAATCATTTAAAGAATGTTATTATTATAATATATATCAAATTTATTCATTCAATTCGTTTATATAATCATGGTTTAATGAAGATCAAGTAGAATGAATCACATCGCACCGTGGAGATAGTAATCCGTACGTATGCACGAGCGACAATATCGTTCCCATAATTATTGAATGGTATTGGAGTGGATGATAGAATATCTCATAACTAGTATCATGTTATAATAATAATATATAGTTATTCTTTACACCATTATACCCATCCAAGTAAGGTGGTGGTGGAAAACAGATTACACCACGGCGTGGAGACGGTATTTCGTACGTACACACGCGTGGTGATTTCGTTTTCCGTAGGATGGATAGAAGGTGAAATTGGTTTGTTTCATATTTATAATAACATATAATTATATGAGTGATACTGATTTTATTGCTTTATAATGAAACAAATAAAGAAGATAAATTAGAAGAAGAAATAAATTTGAAAGAATCGGTAAAGGATATTACCTCTTCTTTGACACGCCTCTTCTAAACCTCCTCTTAGGGCACTAAAGTTGGTCTTTGAAGAATACCAGGACCTCTAGTATATTTATATGGAAGTGGAGAAGATAAATAGACAGGGTTTTTCCATGATTTAAGGCTCAAAATTTTGTGAAGAGGAGAGGGAGGAGGTTCCCTTTTATAAGAGATGATAGGGGCACCTTTGGAATCCTAAATATTATTAATTTATAATAAATTCAAACCACACTTAAAAACCTCCAAAAATGACTCAATTAAAATATGAGATGAGATAGGGTTGTAATCTCATCAACCAGTAAAATTTAAACATGTTGGGAATTTATTTTAAACCATATCAACTTGATTAATCTTTATTTAATCTATTTAATTTTATTTGTGGTAATAATATTCTAAATTTTAAATTGTTATAAATAATTACTTATGTTTTGTTAATTGTCCATAATTGGATACTTTATTACATTTTAGACCATATAAATTTAAATTTATAATTTTTAAATATTTTTTTGATTTTTAAACAATTTTAAAATATGTTATTTTTATAAAATAACAATAGTGTCAATTTTGACACTATTCATTTATTTTCATTTAAATAAAATCCACACATATAATATATTTGAACCAAAATATTTAATAGATTCCTAATATGTTATATTCATCTATAAAATTTGTGTATAACATTAATTAGTTCATATAATATTTATTTTAATATTTTTAAAACCATTTATTTGATATTTCAATCAATAAAATAATTTATACATTACTATCGTGTCGTCATTAATGATAATTATTTAATCCCTAAAAATTATAAATAACTTTTTATGATGTATATAATTTTACTATATTTCTGGAGACTATTTATATTCGAGGTTTTATGAAGTTTATCACTAAATTAAAATTATTACACTTATAAGATATAAGAGAGTGATATGTTGTCACTTTCTTTGGTTTTAATAATAATTATATCATTTTCATGGTCAAAAGTCCATGATATGAATCTATTCTGACCCTTAGGTGATATGGGTCTAATTTTATTTATCCAATAGAATTTTGGTAGGTGGTAGGGTAATTTTATAATCTTATTTTACCCTTAATTACTTGATTTACCTTTAACTGTAGTAAATAAAAATTATCGTAGTTACTATTCATAATGTCAAAAAAAAAGCAACCTATTAACATAATTTGGTCCCACTGAATCCAAATATGGAATAAATTTTTCAAAATTCAAAACACAGAAGTTTCAATAATTAATTTAAAATTAATCCCATTGTAAAGAAAATGGGTTTTAAAAGTTAAAACATTGTCAAAGATTGAAATGTTTTTACCTACGAATTCAATATAAAATTAATGGTAATGACATGAATTATATTAAGTGGTAAAAATATATTCTATTTATACTTTAAAATCATTATATTTTATCATTTAACCATATAAATTATCTTGATGAAAAAAGTTGTTTTTAAGAAAAATTTAGTGTATTTTTACTATTCATCAAAATATGAAAGTTATCAGAAAAGTATCAAAAATTTATCCAATGTAAATTTTTATATCCTGATTCAAAATAAGAAGTTTATTTTGTAAAATTGAACTTATAAACTTTTCAAAATAAGATTTAAAATGGGGGAGCCATCAAAAGGCGGTAAAATTGCATTTTTTGAAAAATACTTCTTTTATCTGAAAAAATGATTTTTTTTATACCTCATTCTAGAAAATGTGTAAGATGAATTATAATTTTATAAAATTAAAAATTCAGTTAATACTATTTATAATGGATAGTTCATAATATTATAATAATATATCATTGTTTAGTGAAACTCGGTATTGCGTACAACGCAAGCTACCGAGGAAGGTTGATCTTGCATGTAATGAAAGCCAAGCCAGTATTGTGTGTAGTGAAAGATTCATTTGGTTTTCCTTATAACATAATACATAAAATATATATATATTACTCATAAAATCTTATGGTGTTACATTCTACCCCCCTTAAAAGTAATTTTTCCCTCGAAATTCGTCACTTCGTAACAAACAGATGAGGATAACTCTCCCTCATCATATCCTCAAGTTCCCATATAGATTATTCTAATTGGTGGTTCCTCCATAAAACTTTAACCAAGAGAGTGGTCTTGTTTGGTAGAACTTTTTTGCTACCATCCAGAATCTCTATCGATTATTCTTCATAAGAAAGATCTTGCTCCAGCGGTATAACTTCTGAGCTTAGTACATATGAAGGATCAGGTATGTACTTTCTCAAGAGAGATACATAAAACACATCATGAACTTGAGAGAGATTTGGTGGAAGTTCCAATCGGTAAGCTACCTTCCCAATACTATCTAGTATTTCGAAAAGACCGATATACCTAGGGCTGAGCTTTCCCTTCTTTCCAAATCTCATTACTCTCTTCCAAGGATATATTCATAAGAACACTTTATCACCCACTTAAAACTCTAGGTCTTTTCTTCGGTTGTCGACATAACTTTTTTGTCAACTCTAAGATGCTCTTATGTGTTGTTGAATAGATCTGACCTTTTCTTCCATCTCATCAACAAGATCATGTCCTAATAGCTTTCTTTCCCCAACTTTATCCCAGCAAGTTGGAGTTCTGGATTTCTTTCCAAAGAGAGCTTCATAAGGATCCATCTGAATACTGGAGTAAAAGATATTATTATAAGAAAATTCCACCAAAGGTAGGTGTTGATCCCAACCACCTTTGAAATCTATAGAGAAATCTCTCAACGTGTCTTCTATAGTATGAATTGTCCTCTCAGACTGACCGTCTGTCTGAGGATGATAAGTAGTGATGAAACTCAACTCTATATCTAGAGAATGCTGAAGAATTTGGCAAAACTTCGACGTAAACCTCAGATCCCGATCAGATATAATGGAAAGTGGTACTCCATGAAATCTTACCACTTCCTTTACATATATCCTGGCAATCTAATCAAGAGATAAATCTTATCTAATAGAAATGAAGTGTGCCGACTTCGTAAGAAGATCAACTATAACCCTAATAGAATTATTTCCTTTGGATGTTTTAGGAAGTCTAGTGACAAAGTCCATAGTGATGTTTTCCCATTTCCATTCTGGTATGGGTAATGGTTGTAACATCCCCTTAGACTTTTGTCTCTCAACTTTAACTTGCTGACAAACCAAGCATCGAGAGACATATTTGGCGATATCTCTTTTCATGCCATCCCACCAAAAGTACTTTTTCAGGTCCCTGTACATCTTTGTACTTCCAGTATGAATTGAGAATGAAGAACTATGAGCCTCATCCAGTATCTCCTTCTTTAATTCTTGTATGGTAGAAATACAGACATGATTCCTAAACCTTATTATCCCTTCTCAATCAAGGTTGAATTCAGGAACATTTCTCACCATATTTTGTAACCCAACATCCTCCTTATACGCCTCTTTAATCTTCACTTGTATAGATGGTTGAACATTCATTTGAGAAAGATAAGATATCTCCACTTTTATTAAAATTCCAAGATCCATCCTTTGTAAATCCATAAATATTGGATCTTTTTCGATCCTTATCATGGATAAGATAGCATGGTCTTGTCGACTTAATGCTTCTGCCACCTTGTTTGCTTTCCCAGGGTGGTAATGAATGGAGAAGTCATAATCTTTAATCAACTCCAACCATCTTCTTTGGTGCATATTAAGCTCCTTTTGTGTGAAAATATACTTTAAAATTTTATAATCAGTATAAATATTAGACTTTTCACCATAAAGATAATGCCTCCATATTTTTAATGCAAAGATTACCGAAGTTAACTCCAAATCATGATATGGGTAATTTTGATCATGGATTTTCAACTATCATGAGGCATAAGGTATCACCATATCATTTTTCATGAGAACACACCCCAATCCCTTCTTGGATGCATCACTGTAGATCACAAACCTTTTTCCACTACAAGGCAGTGTGAGCATAGGTGCACTAGATAACATTCTTTTTAAATCCTTGAAATTCTCTTCACACTCCTCCATCCAAACAAACTTAACTCCTTTTCGAGTCAACATGGTGAGTGGATTAGATAATTGTGAAAAATATTTCAAAAAATGTCGATAATATCCAGCCAAACCAAGAAAACTTCATATCTTAGTTACTGTTGTTGGTCTCGACCATCTTTCGATAACCACTATTTTTTAGGGATCCAAAGATATCCCCTCACTTGAGATTATGTGACCAAAAATGAAACTTTTTGAAGCCAAAATTCACACTTGGTAAATTTGGCATAAAACTTCTCCTTTCTCAGGGTCTTCAATACAATTCTTAAGTGATCTTCATGTTCTTCCTTGATCTTTGAATAGAAAAGAATATCGTCTATAAAGACTACCACAAACTAATCAAGATAGTCTCTAAAGACTCTATTCATTTGATCCATGAAGATAGCAAGGGCATTAGTAAGACCAAATGACATCACTATAAATTCATAGTGTCCATACCTTGTATGGAAATCTGTCTTTGGTATATCCTCCTTTTTGACCCTTAATTGATGATACCCTAAATTAATAACAATCTTGGAAAATTATTAAGCTCCGTGTATTTGGTAAAATAAGTCATCAATGTGTGGGAGAGGATATTTGTTTTTGATAGTGATCTTGTTAAGTTCTCGATAATCAATACAGAGTCTCATTGATCCATCTTTCTTCTTAACAAACAGAATAGGTGCTCCCCAAGGTGATGCACTAGGGCGTATGAATCCCTTATCAAGATTCTCTTGGAGTTTCTTCTTTAATTCCTGCAACTCAATTGGGTCCATTCTATATGGTGTCTTTGAAATGGGCATAGCACCCAGTATGAGTTCTATTAAAAACTCAACATCACGATTTGGTGGAAGACCTGGAAATTACTCTGGAAAGACATCATCAAAATCCCATACAATGGGAATATTCTTAATCATGAGTTTCTCTCCAACCATTTGGGATAAATAACCTTCATTTATTGGAATCAAGACCCATAAGATGGAAGAAATTTCCACTGGAAGGTTATATTCATCCTTGCATCGATAGATGATCATAGATTGATCTGGAATATGAAATGTGACTTCCCTTATTTGGAAATTGATATGATCTCCAAATAAGGAAAGCAAATCCATGGCAAGGACCACATCAAATTCCACTATAGGAAGGATCACAAGATTTGCAGGAAGCACTTTCCCATAGACGTCAATTGGAGAAGAATTATAAACTTTTGATGCAACTGTTGTGCCATTAGGAGTTGTCATAGCTAACTCAATAACTAATTGTTGAGTAAGTATAGAGATACCCTTAGAAAATTCTTTATAAATAAAAGAGTGGGTGGATCCAAAATCAAATAAAACATTTGCTACTTTAGAGTGGATGTTAAGTGTACCCTTCAACACTTCTTTATCGTACTCTACATAGCTAATAGTAATTGCATTTGACTTTCCTTTGTCTTTGGCCTTGAGAGTTTGTTGACATCGATCATTATCCATAACCCATGGATTAGGTCATTGATTAGTATAATGCCCCATTTCCTTGTACTTGTAACATTGAAATGTAGGAGGTGCATTCTATCTATCCCTTTCTTTGTTCGCATCATTAGACATCTTCTTCCCATTATTTTGACATTCATTTGCCCGATAACCTTCTTTTCCACACTTAAAACATTTTCTTGTCCCTTTAAGACAATTCCCTCTATGTTTCTTTCTAAACTTTGAGCATAAGGGAAAACTCATCTTCTTTTCAGTGTGGTCTTTAGATTTTCCATTGAATTCCATTTTTCTCTTCTTGTTAAACCCATATAACGGATGGGTTACTCTAATCTCCATATCAACCTTGAGAGCACATCAAACAATTTCCTCATAGCTATTGAAGTCCCTTATGGCTAACGCCCTTCGAAGACTTGGTTTTAAGCCACTAAAGAATCGATCGATCTTACTCTCAGGTTGGATAATAATTCCGGAAGCGTACCTTGCAAGTCTTGTAAAATTTTCTTCATAGGTACCAATAAATTCATCATCCTTTTGATTTAGTTCAAGAAACTACTTCTCCATCTTTATTTAAATAATGCGATGGAAGTAATTATTGAAAAATAAGTTCTTGAACTCGTCCCATTCTATGGACTCAATTTCATCCCTTTGCCTTGTATTCTTGACAAGATTCCACCATTGATCAGCTTCACCTTCCAAACGATATACTGCTAAGATGACTTTACCATGTTCAAAACATTGCAGGACTGAAAATATCTTTTAGGTGGTACTGATCCATTGTTCAGCCAATAATGGATCAGAAGACCCACTAAATGAAGGTCGACACTGCCTCGTGAAAGATTCAACAGAATGTTGCTCCTTCCTTTGCTCATTTGGAAGGCCAGCATGATTCATAGCTTGAGAGAAGTTGTGTGATCATGGCTATAAGATTTTTCATTCCAGCTCCCATAATGTTTGGTTACTCAGGGGGACAATCATTGCATTGCTCGTCACATTCATCATTAACACGGTTCCTTCGAGTTCCATCCATTGACTAAAACCAAGAAGCATAGTGTGAGCAACACTAATTACAATAGGAAAACCACATAATCAGTAATAAAATTTCATACTTTAGGTCTTTTCATAGGTAATTCATGGCCATTTCTAAAACACTAAGATTGTGTTCTATGCATAGAAATGTCCTTAGGGTTCTTACTAAGGATTTCACATCCTAGTTTCCAAAGGTTCACTATACCTTTCCTCTGATACCAACTATAACGACCCATAATTTACATAAATTGTTATTACTTCAGAATTGAAGCATACTTATTACAACATATAACAAAACCATGATAGGACCATATAGGTATAGTTTCTTTAGAAACTGTGAATCATAAAAAACTGGTTCATAAATCATCTACATTGTCTCTCATTTATTTCATCATATTTAGAGTCCCTTTTGGCATATCCTACTTAATACCCTTCTTCTTGATCTGGGGAAAAGAAAACATACAAAAGGGTGAGCTTAAATGCTCAGTAAGGGTATAAAAAGTAAATATCAATCATATCATATTCATAAGAACATAACATTTTGAAAATCTTAACCTGCAAAAGAGATCATAATATCATGACATGGGATAAATCATTATAGTGAAATGAAATCCCAATAATCATAACTTAAAACATGAAACTTTTTGGAATACACACATAATCATAGAAAATCATTTCATATTAGTCAAGATTCATTTTCAAGACCATCATAGTGGACAAATTTCATTACTAAACCGAGTTTACTCCTCGTTCCAGTCTTGTATCACTGATCCAGATTAACTTGTCGTTCCAACCATGTCTATCTCATGAGATATAAATATTTACCCAATTCATTGGAGGGAGATATAGGTGTCACCCATATCATAATGAAAACATTCTTATTTGTTCCACAAAATCACAAATCATACATCATAGAATAACCCATATAATAAAAATGGGATTCTTAAACATCATGCCATCATAACATAATCCATATAAGATAAAAGGACTTCATAAAAATAATTCCACCATAACATATTCAAATCACTATACTAATTAGGGATAGAAAAAGAAATCTATATTATCTTAGATGTAAAATAATTTTGATAAAACACTTGAACTCCATTCCTGATGAAAATATCCTTTCTACTTCAAAAAAAATTCCTTTCTCAACATGTCATACAATTTTAAACTAAAAGACGTTAATTGAAAATAAACTTAAAAACATGTAAAGGAATATTTTATAGAACAAATATTTTAAATTATTTTATTCTGAATTTCAATTTTTTTAATTCCACCAATGTGTTATTTAAAGGTCAATTGTCACATTTTATGTTTTATGAGTATTTTTTAGCTTAATTGGAAAAATGGCTTATTTTGGATTTAAAAAATTTTCATTTATTATACTGTTTCGGCCATAACTCTTTATAAACTGATCAAAATTGCACAATTATTCTTTTATAGGTTCCTATGTTATATGATATTCATTTTATACTTCTGGACCCAAAGCTCAATCCATCATTTGGAAGCTCAAATTCAGCTCACAAGTCAGGCCTCAAAAACTGTGTACAGAACTGCATAATTTTATTATGGGGACCATATCTCATAAATGGACGAACCAATGGAGATGAAAGTTTATATGGAGCTATATAAAATCCATAGGAACAAATTTAATTAATATGGATGCATCTGATTCTTTCATTTTCAAGGTCATTAATGCGTTGTAACTCGATGTTTTGGAATACGAAGAGTCATCTGGACAGAATTAAATATCCGGAGTAGTTTGGCCATATCTCCTTAATAAGTGGATAAATAAGGATACAATTTTGTGGGTAGACAGAAGAGATCAAGGGGAACAAATTTCAAGAAGGACCAAGTCCCAAATTATGTAATTAAGAAGGTCATACATTCGCATTCTTCCGGAGGACGATTTTTGGATCCAAATTTTCACACACTCTCCCTATAAAAGTGTATCCCTTTTTCATTCCAAGGGGTTGGCAACTTAGGAATAGACTTTGTTGGTCATTATATGTAGTTTAGCTTTGTATTTTATTTTACTTTCATTATTTAATATCATTTCATATTTTTATTCAAGTGTTCTCCTTTCTTCACTTTTCTTTCTCTCTTTTGTTATCTCTCCCCGTTTTCTTTTCACTGTGAACTCTTATGTTCGTGATCATGAGTAGCTAACTTGAGAAATTTCCTGGGGGAGTAATTCAGTGATGTACCCAAGTATTTGAACATTAATTATTAATGTTTCTTATTTACTTATATTTATACCGAGGGGGGTCTTAGTGGGCAAGGTGCCTTTGTGTCTCCACTTGCCACCCGAGGTTTAGCTTTCACTTCTGCAATATTTTCCCTTGATCAAGGAGGTGGATGTGTGGTCTCTTGGCGATCGTTGAGAGTACCATATGTTCACAACCATATGAAGAGTAGGATGTTCATGCATACAATGTAGCATGCTCATTAAGTAAATTCTAAACTAATAATGAGACGATGAAGGTTCACTTTGGGTGATGCTCTCCGGAATGTCTCCTTTCTATCTTAACATCATTCTGTTTGCATTTATTCTGTTGCATTGAATCTGCATATTTACTTTTAGTTTTGTATTTTTAATTCTCAAATATCATTTCTGGTCATTTTAGTTTATATATACATAGTGAACTAGAAATAGTGAGCGACTTACTGCAAAAGGCTCCTCAAGAGATCGACCTAGGTCAGCCACTGTACTGCACTTAGTATAAATATTTTTGAGAGCGCGCACGGCAACGCTTCATCAAATTGGTGTCGTTTCTGGGGATCCAAGTGGTCTTCACTCATTATTTTTATTCACATATTTTAAATTAATTTTCTTCCTTTAATTTAACAAAAAAAATCATAAATTTAAAAAAAATAAAAAAAAATGTTTGTTCATGATGAATGTCAATTCAAATTTTTATGCATGGATGGCTGAATCTCAGGTGCCAGAAGAAGTTTTAAATGATCTTGATGATAAGTATAAAAGGATTAGTAATGTATTGGAAAATTTGTAGATCCAAATAAAGTTGATTTCTGAATATGTTCATGCATGTCAAGAGAAACCCGAACCTGATCCTAAGCTGGAACCTGAACCTGAACAAGTGGTGCAAGTGATTTCACCAATCATTTTTTATGCCAAAGAACCTGAGGAGGGTGAGAAGGAGCTTCTAAAGGAATTAATCATATCATCCCGTACTCAACCATTGCTCTAGGAGGTCCCTAATTTGCACATTCTAGGTGATGCACTTATGGGAGATCAACAATTTTTGGATGAATCCAGGAATCACTTTGTTGAAGATAACCTGAAACTTGATCTTTCCATGCTTGATATTGAAAAATCAGAACCTTTTGACCATTCTCTTGCTTTGGAAGATGAAGATGATGATGCACATTCTGAGATGGAGTATCCAATGGTCTTTACTGAAGAGATCAATTTTCAAGATAACTTACTTGAAAGAGAAGATTTCTTAATTGATTCATCTTGTTTTAATGTTATTCAAACTAAATTGTTTTCTAACTTCCCTTTTCCTGAAATTTCTGATACAGTACAAATGGAGCAGACCTTGGATCATACGAAAGAGACCACCTAAGTGGTGGTGATCAAGGAAGAAGAGCTGGAGAAGCTAGTGGTGGTGCGACTGCCTCCTCTACAACAACTTTCATACCATTTAGAGGAGGACACCACAGATGTTCATAGGGAGCACCCCTATATTCTATCCCCTCCCACTCTAGATCTAAAATTCTATCTTTATTATTTCCTGGTGGTTGGGAACTTTATTATTTTATTTGGGGTTATCCAATCTCAGTGTCTACAAATGGATTCTGTAAAAAGTCACATGTGGTGGTTTATCTCAAAGAAACCACATCCACCATCAGATTGGGGATAATCTGTTGTAACTACCTAACTAGGGGCTGTAAAAACCTATCACCCACTTTGGGGGTCAAACCAAGCATTATACCTTTTCTATTCCTTTTCTCTTTCTTTTTATTTATTTTTCTTATGAGTTTTCATTTCTTTTGTTCGTGCTTTCATTTTATTTTTCATGTTGATTTTTTTGAAATTTTCTTATTTTCCTTTTTCATTTTTTTGTTGTGTTTTTAGGAATTTTGAGCTGAAATCGAATACTTTGGGAAAATTTAAACCATCTTGGTATTTTTGGCCCATTTATTGATTTAAGTATTTGAGGATTTAAATGATTTTTGAATGGATTTTGTTTCTGATTTCCGATCTTTTCATTTGATGACATTTGGTTGATTGTAAAACCCATGTGCACTAGTGCTGCCCAAATTGAAAATCTTTCCCAACCCGAGAGGTTTCTAAACATGTTTTACATCTTCTTATTTTTATCTTTTTCTTGAGAGCCTTGAGACATGTTTTGTGATCCAGAACATTCTATTTTTCTCTTTTTCAAAGCTGTTAGAGTTCATGGAATGTGTTAAGTATGATTGAGGCATCACTTTGAAAGCCCTTTTTGCATTAAACTCTTATTTTGGCCTACCTTTACATCTGACCTTCTTTAAGCCCCTAGTAGCCATGAAATACCATGTTAGGCAGCCAAATTACAATCCATTTATCCCTTTACAACCTGCTCTAGAATTTAAATGCATGATTATTGTTGAACTCAAGTGTGGGGGAGGGAGAAGATGAGATTTATTTTGCTTTCCTGAAGAATCTTTTTGAGCTGAATTGAAAGTGTTGCCATATTTATTGTTGCTTGGGTGGAAGAAATGTCATGATGGGAAGATGGATGGGTGGTCCAAAATATCATTACACATATGGGCTGGGTGTTCACCAATTTTTGAAGATCAAAAGCTGCCTCTCTTTTCCTCCAAAACATGATTCTGAAGAGAAATCCAGATCTGAATTCAAGCTAAAACAATGCTACAAATGGGGAAAAGAGGGATGAAATTCATTGATGATGAAATACCAAGTGTAAACTTCCAAAAATAATAGGTGTTCGGAGTTGATTCGTTTTTGATCTGATTGAGGAGCACATCATTCTTGAGAAAAACTGTTTTCATGCATTTACTTCACTTTAGAGCTTAACCCTCCTCACTCTGTCTCAGATGTTTTTACATATTAAACCTTCCAAACCTAAGCTTCAGAACAACCCATGAAAAAGACCTCATGATTGACACATTTGTGACTTTGTGAAGTGGAGATACTAGTAGTATAGCAATCCTATGGAAATCACACATGTTCTTGGGAATGAGAAAAACTCCACATTAAATATCCTTGAGTGAAGAGAGAAATAATTTTCTGGGGAGGTAGGTACAACATGCATGTGAGGATTAACATGAGATTGAATGGATTCTTATGATTTTTTAGGAATTCTGAAATTTTGATCCATGTTGGAGGCATGATATTTTCTCTGATATGATAATTGAGTTGTGTTGTTATTTATGCTTTGAGAAGTTTGTTTTTGACCATGGTATAAGATGATTGCTCAGGAGTGCAATGTTTAAGTGTGGGGGAAATGATAGAAAAAATATTTTAAATTATTTTATTCTGAATTTCATTGTTTTTAATCCCACCAATGTGTTATTTAAAGGTCAATTGTCACATTTTATGTTTTATGAGTATTTTTGAGCTTAATTGGAAAAATGGCTTATTTTGGATTTAAACAGTTTTCATTTATTATATTGTTTCGGCCATAACTCTTTCTAAACTGATCCAAATTTCAAAATTATTCTATTATAGGTTCCTATGTTCGACGAGATTCATTTTATACTTCTGGACCCAAAGCTCAATCCATCATTTGGAAGCTCAAATTCAGCTCACAAGTCAGGCCTCGAAAACTGTGTACAGAACTGCATAATTTTATTGTGGGGACCATATCTCATAAATGGACTAACCAATGGAGCTGAAATTTTACATGAAGATATAGAAAATCCAGGGGAACAAATTTAATTAAGATTTCTGAGTCTGATTCGTTCATTTCCAAGGTCATTAATGCGTTGGAACTTGGTGTTTTGGAATACAAAGAGTCACCTGGACAGAACTAAATATCCAGAGTAGTTTGGCCATATCTCCTTAATACGTGGACCAATAAGGCTAAACATTTGTTTATCAACAGAAGAGATCAATAGGAACAAATTTAAAGAATGAACAAGTCCCAAATTCTGTAATTAAGAAGGTCATCCATGCGCATTCTTCTAGAGGACGATATTTAGATCCAAATTTTCACACACTCTCCTTATAAAAGTGTATCCCTTTTTCATTCCAAGGGGTTGGAAACTTAGGAATAGCCTTTTTTGGCCATTATATGTAGTTTAGCTTTGAATTTTATTTTAATTTCATTATGTAATAGCATTTCATATTTTTATTCAAGTGTTCTCCTTTCTTCACTTTTCTTTCTCTCTTTTGTTATCTCTCCCCGTTTTCTTTTCACTGTGAACTCTTATGCTCGTGATCATGAGTAGCTAACCTGAGGAATTTCCCGAGGGAGTAATTCAGTGATGTACCCAAGTCTTTCAACATTCATTCTTAATTTTTCTTATTTACTTAGAGTTATACCGGGGGGAATCTTAGTGGGCAAGGTGCCTTTGTGTCTCCACTTGCCACCTGAGGTTTAGCTTTCACTTCTGCAATATTTTCCCTCGATCGAGGAGGTGGATGTGTGGTCTCTCGGCGATCATTGAGAGTACCATATGTTCACAACCATATGAAGAGTAGGATGTTCATGCATACAATGGAGCATGCTCATTAAGTAAATTTGAAACTAATAATGAGACGATGAAGGTTCACTCTGGGTGATGCTCTCGGGAATGTCTCCTTTCTGTCTTAACATCATTCTGTTTGCATTCATTCTGTTGCATTGCATCTACATATTTACTTTTAGTTTTGTATTTTTAATTCTCAAATATAATGTCTGGTCATTTTAGTTTATATATACATAGTGAACTAGAAATAGTGAGCGACTGACTGCAAAAGGCTCCTCAAGAGATCGACCTAGGTCAGCCACTGTACTGCACTTAGTATAATTATTTTTGAGAGCGCGCACGACAACGCTTCATCAAATTGGCGTCGTTGTCAGGGAGCCAAGTGGTCTTAACTCATTATTTTTATTCACATATTTTAAATTATTTTTCTTCCTTTAATTTAACAAAAAAAACAAAAAAAATCATAAATTTAAAAAAAAACTAAAAAAATATATTTGTTCGTGATGAATGTCAATTCAAAGTTTTATTCATGGACAGCTGAATCTTAGGTGCCAGAAGAAGTTTTAAATTATCTTGATGATAAGTATAAAAGTATTAGTAATGTAGTGGAAAAATTGGAGTGCCAAATAAAGTTTATTTCTGAATATGTTCATGCGTGTCAAGAGAAACCCGAACCTGATCCTAAGATGGAACCTGAACCTGAACAAGTGGTGAAAGTGATTTCACCAATCATTTTTTATGCCAAAGAACCTGAGGAGGGTGAGAAGGAGCTTCTAAAGGAATTAATCATATCATCCCATACTCAATCATTTCTTGAGGAGGTCCCTAATTTACACATTCCAGCTGATGCACTTATAGGAGATCAACAATTTTTGGATGAATCCTGGAATCACTTTGTTGAAGATAACTTGAAACTTGATCTTCCCATGCTTGATATTGAAAAATAAGAACCTTTTGACCATTATCTTTCTTTGGAATATGAATATGATGATGCACCTTCTGAGATGGAGTATCCAATGGTCTTTCCTGAAGAGATCAATTTTCAAGCTGACTTACTTGAAAGAGAAGATTTCTTAATTGATTCATCTTGTTTTAATCTTATTCAAACTGAATTGTTTTCTAACTTCCCTTTTCCTAAAATTTCTGATACAGTACAAATGGATCATACCTTGGATGATTCGAAAGAGACCACCGAAGTGGTGGTGATCAAGGAAGAAGAGCTAGAGAAGCTAGTGGTGGTGCGACTGCCTCCTCTACAACAACTTTCATACCATTTGGAGGAGGACACCACAGATGTTCACAGGGACCACCCCTATATTCTATCGCCTCCCACTCTGGATCTAAAATTCTATCTTTATTATTTCTTGTGGGTTGGGAACTTTCTTATTTTGTTTGGGGTTATCCAATATCAGTGTCTACTGATGGACACTAGAAAAAGTCACATGTGGTGGTTTATCTCAAAGAAACGACATCCACCATCTAATTGGGTATAATCTGCTGTAACTGCCTTACTAGGGGCTGTAAAAACCTAGCATCCACTTGGGGGGTCAAACCAAGCATTATCCCTTTTCTATTCATTTTCTCTTTCTTTTTATTTATTTTTCTTATGAGTTGTCATTTCTTTTGTATGTGCTTTCATTTTATTTTTCATGTTGATTTTTTGAAATTTTCTTATTTTCATTTTTCATTTTTTTTTGGTGTGTTTTTAGGAATTTTGAGCTGAAATCGAATACTTTGTGAAAATTTAAACCATATTGGTATTTCTTGCCCATTCCTTGATTTAAGTATTTGAGGATTTAAATGATTGCTGAATGGATTTTGTTTCTGATTTCCGATCTTTTCATTTGATGACGTTTGGTTGATGGTAAAACTCATGTGCACTAGTGCTGCCCAAATTGAAAATCTTTCCCAACCTGAGTGGTTTCTAAACCTGTTTTACATATTCTTATTTTTATATTTTTCTTGAGAGACTTGAGACATGTTTTGTGATCCAGAACTTGCTATTTTTCTCTTTTTCAAAGCTATTAGAGTTCATGGAATGTGTTAAGTATGATTGAGGCATCACTTTGAAAGCCCTTTTTGCATTAAACTCTTATTTTGTCCTACCTTTACATATGACCTTCTTTAAGCCCCTAGTAGCCATGAAATACCTTGTTAGGTAGCCAAATTACAAGCCATTTATCCCTTTCCAACCTACTCTAGAAGTTAAATGCATGATTATTGTTGAACTCAAGTGTGGGGTAGGGAGAAGATGAGATTTATTTTGCTTTCCTGAAGAATCTTTTTGAGCTGAATTGAAAGTGTTGCCATATTTATTCTTGCTTGGGTGGAAGAAATTTCATGATGGGAATATGGATGGGTGGCCCAAAATATCATTACACATATGGGCTGGGTGTTCACCAATTTTTGAAGATCAAAAGCTGCCTCTCTTTTCCTCCAAAACATGATTCTGAAGAGAAATCCAGATCTGAATTCAAGCTGAAACAATGCTACAAATGGGGAAAAGAGGGATGAAATTCATTGATGCTGAAATCCCAAGTGTGAACTTCCTGAAGGAAGATGTGTTTGGAGGTGATTCATTTTTGAGCTGATTGAGGAGCACACCATTCTTGAGAAAAACTGTTTTCATGCATTTACTTCACTTTAGAGCTTAACCCTCCTCATTCTGCCTCAGATGTTTTTACATTTTAAATATTCCAACCCTAAGCTTCATAACAACCCATGAAAAATACCTCATGATTGACACATTTTTGACACTATGAAGTGGAGATACTAGGAGTATAGCAAGCCTATGGAAATCACACATGTTCTTGGGAATGAGAAAAACTCCACATTAAATATCCTTGAGTGAAGAGAGAAATAATTTTCTAGGGATATAGGTACAACATGCATGTGAGGACTAACATGAGATTGAATGGATTCATATGATTTTTGAGGAATTCTGAAATTTTTATCCATGTAGGAGGCATGATATTTTCTCTGATATGATAATTGAGTTGTGTTGTTATTTATGCTTTGAGAAGTTTGTTTTTGACCATGGTATAAGATGATTGCCTAGGAGTGCAATGTTTAAGTGTAGGGGAATTTATAGAAAAAATACTTTAAATTATTTTATTCTGAATTTCAATTTTTTTAATCCCACCAATGTGTTATTTAAAGGTCAATTGTCACATTTTATGCTTTATGAGTATTTTTTAGCTTAATTGGAAAAATGGATTATTTTGGATTTAAACAGTTTTCATTTATTATACAGTTTCGGCCATAACTCTTTCTAAACTGATCCAAATTACACAATTATTATTTTATAGGTTCCTATGTTCGATGAGCTTCATTTTATACTTCTGGACACAAAGCTCAATCCATCATTTGGAAGCTCAAATTAAGCTCACAAGTCAGGCCTCAAAAACTGTGTACAGAACTGTATAATTTTATTGTGGGGACCATATCTCATAAATGGCTAAACAAATGGAGCTGAAATTTTTCACGTATCTAGATAAACTCAGGATGAAAAAATTTAATTAAGATTTCTGAGTCTTATTCTTTCATTTTCAAGGTCATTAATGTGTTTGAACTCGGTGTTTTGGAATACGAAGAGTCGCCTGGACAGAATTAAATATCCGGAGTAGTTTGGCCATATCTCCTTAATACTTGGACCAATATGGCTAAAATTTTGTGGGTCGACAGAATCGATCAAGGGGAACAACTTTCAAGAAGTACCAAGTCCCAAATGCTATAATTAAGAAGGTAATCCATGCACATTCTTCTGGAGGACGATTTTTGGATCCAAATTTTCACACTCTCCCTATAAAAGTGTATCCCTTTTTCATTCCAAGGGGTTGGCAACTTAGGAATAGCCTTTGTTGGTCATTATATGTAGTTTAGATTTTTATTTTATTTTACTTTCATTATGTAATAGCATTTCATATTTTTATTCAATTGTTCTCCTTTCATCACTTTTCTTTCTCTCTTTTGTTATCTCTCCCCGTTTTCTTTTCATTGTGAACTCTTATGCTCGTGATCATGAGTAGCTAACCTGAGGAATTTCCCAGGGGAGTAATTCAGTGATTTACCCAAGTCTTTGAACATTAATTCTTAATATTTCTTATTTACGTAGAGTTATACTGAGGGGGATCTTAGTGGGCAAGGCGCCTTTTTGTCTCCACTTGTCACCTGAGGTTTAGCTTTCACTTCTGCAATATTTTCCCTCGATCGAGGTGGTGGATGTGTGGTCTCTCGGCGATCGTTGAGAGTACCATATGTTCACAACCATATGCAGAGGAGGATGTTCATGCATACGATGGAGCATGCTCATTAAGTAAATTCGAAACTAATAATGTGACGATGAAGGTTCACTCTGGGTGATGCTCTCAGGAATGTCTCATTTTTGTCTTAACATCATTATGTTTGCATTCATTCTATTGCATATACAGAGGAGTATGTTCATGCATACGATGGAGCATGCTCATTAAGTAAATTCGAAACTAACACTAGTACAAAAATATTTTTTTACGTCACCATTTTTCACGTCGGTTTTTTAGAACCGACGTGAAAATATCTAAAAATCGATTTTTTACGTAGGTTATTATATAACCGACGAAAAAATACATTTTCTCTGATTTTTCACGTCGGTTATATAAGAACTAACGTTAAAAATCCATTTTATTTGATTTTTCACGTCGGTTATTATATAACCGACGTGAAAAATCAATGTACATCACTTTTCCATGTCGGTTATTAAATAACTGACATGAAAAATCCTTTTTGAGGAAAATATATTAAAATTTTCACTTATTTTTCACGTCGGTTATTAAATAACCGATGTGAAAAATCAATTTTCGTGACTTTTTCACGTCGGTTATTTAATAACCGAAGTTAAAAGGTATTTTTCACGTCGGTTATTTCATAACCGACGTTAAAAATGTTTACAAAAATGTATTTCATTTCTCAAGATTTAATTTGACAGGTCACAGAGCTCAAACGGAGTTACGGATTAAAAGTTATGGCCTTCAGAAGTTGATCATCTCTAAATAATGTCATAAGGATGTCCAACTTCTGAAGGGCATAACTTTTAATCCGTAACTCCGTTTGAGCTCCGTGACCTGTCAAATTAAAGCTTGGATTATGAACAACATTTTTGTAAACTTTTTTCACGTCGGTTATTAAATAACCGATGTGAAAAAGTCATGAAAATTTATTTTTCACGTCGGTTATTTAATAATTGACATGAAAGAGTGACGAAGATTGATTTTTCACGTCGGTTTTATAATAACCGACGTGAAAATAAGTTAAAATTTTAATATCTTTTCACGTCGGTTATCATAAAACCGACGTGAATGAAAATTTTAATATCCTGCGAACGCGAAATTTCAATTTTTTTACATCGCAGCATCGAAATTTTGAATTGCTGCCTAAAATTTTTAATACTGCGTTTTCTCATAGAATCTCAATTATATGTTTCTATTATACACCCATCTTAATTTTATGATCATTTATTTCAACCATTATCATTCCCCCAAATCGACTCTTTTTCTCTCAAACGCGAATCAATTATTTCTTCTTTCCACGATCTCGTCAAGGTATATTTAATCACACATCCATGGTTTATGGTTTTTATGATTTGTTTTCTTAATTGACATACCATTTTATGATCATTTCATTCAACCATCATCATTCCACTTAATCAACTTGTTTTATCTTCAACGTGAATCAACAATTTCTTATTTCCGCGACCTCATCAAGGTATTTGTATTTATTTTCCCATGATTTATATTTTCTATGAGTAGTTTTCTTAATTCATATACCATTTAACAATTGTTAATTTATTATAATGATGGATGATTCTTTATATCATGATAAAACTACAAATCCTCCTACGGATTCAAAAATTCTTTCTAATATGAAGCTACGGTTGGCTCATTCAATCTTTCCTCAAAAAAAATATCAAACTTCTGATGGTCATAACTTTTGATCCGTAAATCCGGTTGAGCTCTATGACCTGTCAAATGAAAGCTTAGAAAATTTTCTACAAGATAGTAAACATTTTTTACGTCGGTTATTTAATAAACGACGTTAAAAATAACTTTTAACGTCGGTTATTAAATAACCGACGTAAAAAATGGCTTCTTATCGCCATTTACAGAACGTATTTCACGTCGGTTTTTTAAAAACTGATGTTAAAAACTATATTACCCCATTTTTTACATCGGTTATTAAATAACCGATGTAAAAAATTATATTTTTAACGTCGCTCGCAATAACATCGCCTAAAAATCGACGTTAAAAAGCCAAAAAAAATCGACGTAAAAAAAGGTTTTTGTACTAGTGTAATAATGAGATGATGAAGGTTCACTCTGGGTGATGCTCTCGAGAATGTATCCTTTCTATCTTAACATCATTCTGTTTGCATTCATTCTATTACATATTGAGGAAACATGGATGTGGATGATAAATATTCCCCAGTAAATTCTAAAGTATAAACAATCTCGGATAAAAATGAGATTGTGAGATTTTCCCTTACCTTAGCTCTGATATCCTCAGTACATATCTGAACCGCCTATATAATGATTTAAATAATGTCATTGACTTATTATAGAATCATATACATTGTTATGATATCATATATGGTCATATTATTATCTTCTTATTAGTAATATTTCATTGCTACTTGTTATTCTGGTGTTCATTGCTTTATGTTCTTATGTGTGTTTTTTCGAATAAATTCTTATTCCTCTTTTTAGGTTATAGCTACATAATTTACAGAATGGTAATAGTATAATATATATCATAATTATTCATTCAATTCATTTATATAATCATGGTTTAATGAAGATCATGTAGAACGAATCACATCGCACCATGGAGATGGTAAGTCGTACGTACGCACGAGCGACGATATCGTTCCCATAATTATTGAATGGTATTGGAGTGGATGATAGAATATCTTAGAATTAGTATCATGTTATAATAATCATATATAGTTATTCTTTACACCATTATACCCATCCAAGTAAGGTGGTGGTGGAAAACATATTACACCACGGCGTGGAGACGGTATTCCGTACGTACACACGCGCGGTGATTTCCTTTTCCATAGGATGGATAGAAGGTGAAATAGGGTTGTTTCATATTTATAATAACATATCAATATATGAGTGATACTTATTCTATTACTTTATAATTAAACAAATAAATAAGAGGAAGTAGAAGAAGAAATAATTTCGAAAGAATCGGTAAAGGATATTACCTCTTCTTCGACGCACCTCTTCTAAACCTCCTCTTAGGGAACTAAAGTTGGTATTTGAAGAAGACCAGGACCTCTAGTATGTTTCTAGGGAATTTTAAAAGATAAATGGATAAGTTTTGGCCGAGATTGAAGGCTCAAAATATTGTGAAGATGAGAGGGAGGAGATGCCCTTTTATAAGAGAGGAGATGGGCACCTTTGGAAACCTAAAAAATATTAATTTATAATAAATTCATACCCCACTTAAAAACCTCCAAAAATGACTCAATTCGAAGGTGAAATGAGATAGGGTTTTAATCTTATCAACCAATAAAATTTATACATGTTGGTATTTTATTTTAAACCTTATCAACTTGATTTATCCTTATTTAATCTATTTAATTTTATTTTTGGTAATAATATTCTAAATTTTAAATTGTTATAAATAATTACTTATGTGTTTTGAATTGTCCTTAATTTAATACTTTATGAAATTTTCAACCATATAAATTTCAATTTATAATTTTTAAATATTTTTCTGATTTTTAATCAATTTTATAATATGTTATTTTTATAAAATACCAATAGTGTCAATTTTGACACTATTCATTTACTTGCATTTAAATAAAATCCACACAAAGAATATATTCAAACCAAAAATATTTAATAGATTACTAATATGTCATATTCATATAGAAAATTTGTGGAGAACATTAATTAGTTAATATAATATTTATTTTAATATTTTTAAAACCATTTATTTGATATTTCAATCAATAAAATAATTTCTACATCACTATTGTGTCATCATTAATGATAATTATTTAACCCCTAAAAATTATAAATAAATTCTCATGATGTATATAATTTTATTAGCTTTCTGGAGACTATTTATATTCTAGTTTCTATGAATTTTATCACTAAATTAAAATTATTACACTTATAAGATATAAGAGAGTAACATGTTGTCACTTTCTTTGGTTTTAATAATAATTATATCATTTTTATTGTCAAAAGTACATGAAACGAATCTATTCCAACCCTTAGGTGATATGGGTCGACTTTTATTCATCTAATAGAATTTTGGCAGGTGGTGGGGTAATTTTATAATCTTATTTTACCCTTAATTACCCGATTTACCTTTAACTGTAGTAAATAAAAATTACCGTAGTTACTATTCATAATGTCAAAAAAAGTAACCTATTAACATAATTTGGATCCACTGAATCCAAATATGGAATCCATTTTTTAAAATTCAAAACACAGAAGTTGTAGTAATTAATTTAAAATCAATCCCGTTGTTAAGAAAATGGGTTTTAAAAGTTAAAACATTGTCAAAGATTGAAATGTTTTTACCTATGAATTCAATGTAAAATTAATGGTAATTAAATAAATTATATTAAATGGTGAAAATAAATTCTATTTATACTTTAAAACCATTAAATTTTATCATTTAACCATATAAATTATCTTGATGAAAAAGTTGTTTTTAAGAAAAAGTTAGCATATTTTTACTATTCATCAAAATATGAAAGTTATCAAAAAAGTATCAAAAATTTATCCAATATAAATTTTTATATCCTAATTCAAAAGAAGAAGTTTATTTTGTAAAATTTAACTTATAAACTTGTCAAAAATTATATTTAAAATCTGTGCGCCATCAAAAGGCAGTAAAATTGCATTTTTTGAAAAATACTTCTTTTATCCGAAAAATTGAATTTGTTTTCATACCTCATTATAGAAAATGTGTAAGATGAATTATAATGTTATAAAATTCAAAATTTAGTTAATACTATTCATAATGTCTAGTTCATAATATTATAATTATATATCATTGTTTTGTGAAACTCGGTATTGCGTACAATGCAAGTTATCGAGGAAGGTTGCTCTTGTGTGTAACGCAAGCCAAGCCAGTGTTGTGTGTAGTGAAAGATTCCTTTGGTGTTTCATATAACATAATACATAAAAAAAAATATTTCTCATAAAATCTTAGGGTTTTACGATATGCATTCAAAATATGACACATATTATATATTTCACATTCAACCAGTTAATATCTAAAAAACAAGTGATAACACATATATACAATCAGTTTCAGTCATAAGATATCATCCAAATGGATGGAAGTGTAAAACATATGAATCCAAAAATGGAGTTGGTAAAAATATCTCTCCAAATAATTGTATTTATAACCACCACTACTATCTTAGTCATCACCACCGTCACCCTCGTAACAAACTTCATCACTACCATCATTGTCTTCAACAAATTCATCACCACATATTGGAAACAATGGTATTTTGTGTTGGATTTTTTGTCAATCATTAGAATCCATTTTTTGGTTTTAGTGTTATATTTGAAGTTTTCAATCACTAGTGAAATGATAAATCACTGAAGGATAAGTATGCAATGAATTCTTAGGGATGTTTAGGGTAGATGGGGAGTAATGGTGCACATGGGAGCATCTGGATGCACCAGGAAGAATTACTTAGAGAAACCTTGATATATCTATATATCTAGGTCATGGAATTTGAAGTGATAAAGTTTCAATAAAGTGCATAAATATTCCATAAGATTCGAAGGGATTATGGAAGATGTAGGATATTTATTGATAAATCTAGTGATGGAAATAACATGAGCATTCCATGACTCTAAGAGTCACACCATGACTGGTGGAGTTGAAGTTGATAATTTTGAAAAGTCCTACTTCATATGACTAAAGTGGGAGTTTATATGAGTACTAATCTCAACACAAAATAGAAGTACACATCAAAAAATATTTTTGAAAGAGTAATTAGCCAACATCAGAAGTGTATTAAACACTGTGACAATGTTTGTTTCACCATGAATGGATTTTCAAAAAATGTTTAAAATTCATATGAAATTTTTCTAATCTTGTATGGTATTTTCCTTTGTCAAATTTGAAGAATTATGGTTCATGTTGTGACATAATATATCACACCATGAATGAGGATTGATTAAATATTAGTATTTATATTTATCAGAGCACTATTCCATGAAGCAAATATCACACCACAAAAAAGGATTGATAGTTTTCAAAAATTATGGAGCATTGAAGCTTACGATATGGAAGCTAGACAATGCTAAGAAGGGAGATCAAGTGAATTTCACTAGTTCTTCCTAGGAGAGTCTTATTCCAAGAATAAAATGGTGGCTCTATGACCAGATGGAGAATCAGTATATAAATTGGAAATCTTAGAAGTATCGTGCCACAATACTCAGAGAATTAAAAAAGAAAATCTATAGAGATTTGATTAGATTTTGTGAATCTGAGTGTTGAATGGTCACCAAAACATGAAGGAGGATGTGACACCATGAAAAATTTCATGTTTGAGTGAATCATTCCATAAAAGGATATTTCATGTTGTAAATAGTTAGTTTTCCAGATTCAATGATATATATACCTGGAATTTTAAAGAGGACATATGGCTTGGAATTTTAGGAGTTGACTTGGTTTTTAGTGCATATTTATAACCACATTAACTTGTATAGTATAACTATAAATATTTGAGTGGAATAGAGAATAGATAACTAATATCAACCCTTTGATTAAGAGTTGGTTTTAGGAAGATTATAAAAACTACTCTTAGAAGTTCTAGAAAAAATGGATTTAAAAAAAAGAGCATATTGCATATCCAAATTTTAGAGAAGAAGTTGAAAGAGAAAGTTTGAGCACAGTGATATTCTAGGATTTAGATAATAGGAATGATAATTACACTGCTACAACCATACAATGAAAACATACGACAACAAGTTAAATCTAGTTTTGGAATTATCTTTATCCGGAAGAGGATTTCCACTTCAATGAGATTGTGGAAGAAAATAGATTCAAACCTTATATTGAGGCATTAATCTCACCCAAAATAGAAGAAGAGAAGAGAAAAAAAGTGAAGAATAAAAGAGAATAAAATAAAGAGAAATGATGCAATCATAGTATGTAACAGCCTAGAACCCACACTCCTGGATTCGGTACTAAAAACATAATCTTTACATTTCTGTCTTTGATACTAATAAACATGACCAAATTTCAACCATCCAAAACTTAAAAAATAAATGGAAATATTGGATCACTTTCATACTAAAGGACCTTTTAGGTTTATATTTTAAAATAATTAGGATAAAATATTTCATATATTAGAAAAATTAACAATTGGTTCATAAAAATTTATATCATCCCCCAAAATTTCTTCACTTCCCGCACCCTTCTTAGATAAACCCTACTTAAAACCTTTATTTATAACATGGGGGAAGAAAACATAAGAAAAGGGTGTCAAATCTGTGTTTTTTTTTTAGGAAATCTTCTGTTTATTTTTAGTTTGTATTTTGTCCCTTGGGTTCCCCATGTGTTTTTGGGGAAAAGTTGAAAATTTGGGATTTACAGTGTGTGGAACACAGTTAGTGCACAGTTAGGGGAAACTACATGCCCTTCCCCAGGAAACTGTATGACCAAATTTCATTTTGGTCAGTGGAGACCGTATGGTTTCTCTACGGTTTGGAAAACCATGTGAGATAATTGTGCGGCCTATCCAGTTCATTAAAAATCAAGAAATTTCATTCTTTACCTCTTATAATTTAACCTTAATTCACCTCCCATCCACCCCATTAGAGATTTTAAACCATGGGATCCTCCTCCAAGATTTCTTGAAGCCTTGGAACTTCAATCCTTGGGTGGTTTTGACCCCGATTCTTCAAGGAAACATCAAGGTATTTTGGTGGTGCAGTTGTGGTTTCACACCAATTTCTAGAAGTTTCTAAGTGTGAGGTAGGTGGTTTCATACTTTTAAATTATTGGATGAGTTTAGCTTGATTTCTTGATAATTTATACATGTTCTATGGATTGTTTATGTGGTGAAAATGTGTTTTGGGAATGGTTTGAGCACGTGAGCCTCAACCCAGTTGGTGAGGACTCCTTAAGTGCATCCAGGAGACCCGAGATCAAATCCAGGCGGAGGCTAATTTCTGGGGGTACTGTAGTAGGTACTATAGTAGGGAGGACTGTGCAGAACTGTAGCAGACACTATAGTGAGAATTGTAGCAGGCACTGTTTGTCACTGTAGCAGTCGATAATGTTCTCCCGTTTGGGTCTTTGGGGCACTGATTTGGTCCTCAAGTCCTTTAAGACCTTCAGGCCACCTTAAGTGCATATGCAAACCAGACAACCTACAAGGAACAAGCTTCAGAAGGAGGAGGAGCAAAGAGCTTTCACCATAGTAGAAGCTAAATGGATTGCAAGAATGAGAGGGTATGAAACCTACCATTGGGAGAAGCTTGTGCATGCATGAGAAAGCCTAGCCAAACATCCATGTGAAGGTAGAGAGTTGATTTCACGATGAAGATAATGGGGAGGAGTAGTTCAAGTAGTTAGTCTGGGTTGTATGTAATGTTTGAAGCCTATGGGAAATGAATTCTTCTAAGGCCTACAAGCCATGTAATACTTACGCCTATGGGCCTTGTAAGGGTTCCACCTCACCTCTTGAAAGGTGGATTATCAAAAATCAATAAAAAATGAAGGTCTTCGGGCCATTGGAGGAGGAATGGTTTAACATGCATATGTGAGGAACTAGATTTTTTAAAGGAAAATGGTTGTGTTTTTATGTGTGCCCCATTTCAATGTTTCTTGAAAATGCCATATAAATTTTGTGAAAGGTTGGAAATGTATTTTCAAATGAACTTGAGGAGAGAATGTGTTGAAAATGAGTTTTTTCAAGATGAATGGATTTTTTAGCATGTTGGCTACCTTGTTGTGCACCTTTAATGTGATTTGTAAATTGTGAAAATGATGGGAAGCATGATTTAAAAATGAATTTGATTTTTTTTTGCAGATTTGAATGGGGCTTGGACCATGGAAATGGTTGGATTACTTGAATGTTTTTCTTGTAATATTGAAAAATATAATTTATAAAATACGCAAGTGGTGATTTCCTTGTGTGTTTATGATGCTTGTCATGTAAATGTGAAAGTTTTGATTTATGTGATATGTGGAAAGGAATTTAATCACAAAGGGAATCACAAGTATCTAGGTGGGTGAAGTAGAACGAGTTTGCTAGGTGATTCATAAGTGGTAGTGGCCCTGATTCATCTAGAATGATTGATGATTGCAACACTAACTAAACATGTGATATGATCATAGATCAATGGACATTGTGTTGGTTTCAAGCACAACAGAAGCATGCAGTAGTGGGTGACATATTAAAATTTCTTTTAATAATCGTTTCCTGAAACCAAGAGTGAGGATCTTGAATGTCAAATTTAAAATTAATTTATTTAATATTTGAAGAAATAAATACTTGGGCTTAGGAACTTTCTTTATTAATGATTTTTGGTCGTAAAAAAAGGCCCATCCGAATTTCCTTCATTTCACTTGTAAGGATCCAAGGGTAGAATCTCTCTAGTGGTGATCTACACATGCTTCAATGGTTTCTGAGCAATGCTTTTTATTCTCCGGGTGCTAGCATGGAAAATCAAATGTCTTGTGTTTTTTATTATTGATTTCTCATTCTTCACTCTTGAAGAAGTTTTCTCTTGGGTTTCTCATTATTGAGAGGGAGAAAGGAGGAGTTGAGAGAGAATAACAGTTAAAGGGAGTTATAGGTTAGATTTGTAGTTATATTTTTAGATTACTTTAATATAAGTAATTATGTATATGATAGCATTTAAATTATGCTAAAAATTATGTTATATATATATATATGTGTTAGGGTCAAAACCCCTTTTTATGAGGAAAGAAATACCATTTTTTAATTGGGTTGAGAGGTAACATTTACATGACCTTTAAAACCCAGATTTAAAAAATTTAAAACCCATATAAATTTACATTGATTTAAAAAAAACTACAAAAAAGTGCAATGTCTCCATTGAGTATTGTATATATGCGGAATATCACAATACCTTGATCTTATTTTTCTTGTGGCATGCATGTTCGTTCTCCCACAAATGGTGCAGTTCTTTGTACAATCTCAACATATAGTTGACACACTTTGGAGTTATGGTAGATTGATGTTATAGATATATAATAATAGGAATCAAGGGCGAACAAATTAATGTTTTGGTCCTGAACAAATATAAAATCGACAACCATATGGTTTTTCGATTTTATTTTAATCACAAAATTCAATATCTGTTTTTTATTTTTATTTTTGGTTTTAGTTATTAATTTTCCCTAATCATTTGTTTTTTTTCAGTTTTCAATTATCGGTTCGGTTAACTATTATTTTTAAAAAAATCATCCTAAATGTTTGAGGAGACCCGTGGAGGGGAGGCTCCTGGTGGGCTGATCGGGCGGCGGGTAACAGAGATTCTGGTGGAGGGGAGGAGGCGAGGAGCCCCGTGGCGGCGCGGTGGCGCGACCGTGGAGTTGCACCGGCGGCGGAGGGCGGAGATGGGGATCTGGGAGAGGGGCGGGGAGGAGGGAGGATAGGGGGCAGGGAGGGTGTCACTTCATGATTCTCATCCTTTTGGGGAGGGGAAGAGAAAGGGCGGGAGGAGAGGGGGTTTTGAAGGAGGGAGGTGGAGATCCCATGAAGATGAATAGCGGAGCACCGGCGGCGCCCTAAGGCGAGGCGAGATTTAGAAGAAAGAGCGCAGAAAACAAACCCCACTTTCTCATATACTGACCAGAGATTTATTATTTATTAATATTATATTATTTTAAAATTCATTGTGATTTATTTTATATAAATTTTAAGAAAAATTAATTATTAAATTAATGATGGTTTAAAAATATTTGTAAAACTAATAGGGAAATTTTTTATTTTTTTTAGTTTAGATACATATATATATAAATAATTTGTTAATAATAACATTATTATTAGTAATTAAATTTTTTATATTACTAATATAATTAATATTTATTTTAAAAATATATTGCTACGTTAATAATTATATTATTTACATCATTATTAAGATTTATTATTTTAATTATTGTAAATATTTAATGTTAAAAATAATATATATTAATAATGTAATTATTAACATTTAATTATAGTAACATAGTTAATAATACTTCCTGGCAATTTAATTAATAATATAATACTTAATAAGAATTATGTCCGTTGGTATTTGAAAATGAAAATGTTATATTTTTAAGCAAAAAATTATGACATGTAAATTAGATTTTTTTATTATATTTATGATTTTTTTTAGTTTCAATTATGTTTTATATGTTGAGTCAATTTTTCAAATTTCATTTAAATTGTGTTTAAATTTTATAATTTTTACGCTTTCAAATTCACCTATATGAAACATAATAATGCTTCGAGCAAGTGGCTTTGAAAGTCTATAAATAATAAAATAGAAATGCAATCTAAATGAAATCTGACACACTTAATCACATATAAAAAATAATTGAAAATTTCAAGAAATTTATAAAAACAATGAATGAAAAGGTAATTTTAATAGCACAATATATTGTTGTTTTAAAACATTACATTTTTATTTATAGTTTTTTTACGTTCCTTTGATTTTCAATTATTTTTTATATGTTTATTTTATGTTCTAAATTTCATTTATATTTTAATTATTCTATAATTTATGTGCATTTATTTTTTAATGTGTAAATATTATGTTTTTAATCAATAATGTTTGTGTCATGTAAATTAATTTTGGTTTTTATAATGATGAAATTCTTTTTGTTTTCAACAATTTTTTAGATATTTAGTCTACGTTTTAAGTTTTAATTAGATTATTTTTATAGTTTATATTTTATGAGCATTTAAAGTTACAAACTTGAAATTTAATAAGTTTCCCTATGTTTCAAGTAGCCGATTTTGAAATCTTATAAAATTTAAATTGTAAGTAAAACATAAATTATATTTAAAACACTGGCTAAAAACATAAAAAGTGATTGACAATAAAATGAATTTCATTAATTTAATCATCATACGATAATATAGAGGATAGAATACAATGTTGTTTCAAATCATTGAAGTCAATAGAAAGCATATAAATGAATGAGTACAATCACTGTCTATCATAAGGCCCTGCCCACAGTATGGCGTGCAAACAAGATATCTATACCGAGATCACCGATCTCTGTGCTGGGGTGGAGTATGATGAGCTGAAGATGACTCTTACCCAAGCGTTGGAGCCTTGAATGTATGATTCTTTGCATGTGACTCATCAAAATGAGGTGGTATCTGGCTGTCATCATGTGCACCTGATCTTTCTCCCACTGTGTAAGTGGAAGGATCTACCGTCATTTGTTGGGGGAACCATAAATCATGTGAATGCTCAGTCATGAAAGGTAGAGGCATGAAAATGACCCCAGATACGAGCTCAGATCAGATATACTCAGGGAAAACTGTGGATATCTTGACAATATAAATGGATCACATGCCTACTAGTGCACACCTGTAATCAGATGAGGATGGACTACTAGAGGTGCTACCTCTACCTGTGAAATAGGTGAGACCTCATGTGCAACATGACACAATCTACTTCATCGCCATAATGAATACTCAACATCAGTAGCTGTTGGAGGAGGTTCCTGAGCAGGAACCTCCTCTCCCTGGGAGGGAACATTATTTCCCTAAGGTGGAAAATCAAATATATTATTGTGTATAACATGATACACTGACATCATCTCCTCCGCTATAACATGGTACGCTGTCTGGCTAAAAACTTCACCCTCCTCCAGATCAGATATGCAGATAATATGATATAGTTGAATATGATGCAAAGAGATTCAAAATGAATTAAAAAAGGTATGACAAACTAACTAATGTAAAGTTATTAACTTACCAGATCATGAAGCCCTCTGACCTATGGAGTAAGATACAATATAAACTCCAGTCTATAACATGACTCATACCCGACCAACTGTGATAGATGGAGTCACATCGTACACTTGACCTCAATACAAAATGATGCATGTATTCCCCAAAGGTTGAGATACTCAACACGTCATTAACACCAATCGACATCCTACCTCCCTATTAGCTTCACGGAATGAAACACTACTGGCTGACTGGGTGGAACTGGAATACGCTAGACAAATCCAAATTGGCGCGTGACTTTATACGGCTGGTGCCACTCAATAATATGAAAGTGAACGAGAGGAACTACAATTGTGGAAACACTATTATAAATACACTCTATACCAACATACCTATACCAATGGTTTGAAAAAACTGTTGGTATAGGGATCTTTAGAGACTGGTTTCCCAATGTTTTCACACAACTGTTGGGATAGGACCACCCTATCCCAACGGTTTGAATAAACTGATGGGATATGGTCCTTTCTATTAAGGTATCCCAACAATTTTTTAAAACCGTTGGCAAATTTGGCCCCAAATATGCACCAAGCCTCCAGATCCCCCCTCTACCCATGTGTTGCCCTAAACCGGAGCTCCTCTCTTCCCCAGCTTGCGAACCTTCTTCCAAGCAGTCAATCCATCTTTATTCAAGCCATTTTTTTCTATAACTTCAAATATGTAAGTTCTAACTTTGTTATAATGTTATTCATCTATTTATTTTTTGTTTTGTTTTTTGATTTTCCCTAAACAACAACTCCCTTCTTCTTCCCAGTGTGTGAACCATTTCTCCCAACTGGGGATCCATATTCAAGTCATTTTTTTGTTCTTCCACTTCAAATCGGTAAGCTTTAACCGAGTTATATGTTATGCCTCCATTTTTTTCATTTTTTTCATTCGTATTTATTTTAAGATAGGGTTGTTTTTTGTTTTTTGTTTTGATCAATAATTTTGGTGCTTAATGATTTATAGCACCCTTGAATATTGTTTTATTGTTAATCCATCTATAGATTGAGTCTCCTGGTTGCAATTCATGCCTTGGATATCCATTTTGTTATAGTTTATCATGTCATATTTTTTTTATCATCACAAATCCCAAATGTTTGTGGGATTTAATCTTCTCTTATTATTCTAGGATATCGAAGGAGATTCACACCATTATAATGGAAGGGTTTTCTCTAGATTTTTTAGGGTGGATGGTCCCTTAAATTTTCTCTAAACTTATATTCATTTTTATTCTTGGTATGATGGTCACATAGGGAAATTGGGTTTGTGTGATAAGAAATTGAGTCAATATGGCATAGGAGTTCAAGTATGAGTAAGTGAGACTCCTTAGAAACATAAAATATAAGTCAGTTCTGATAATTTTTTATTCTAGTTGTGTTCTATAGTTATGTTAAGTCATGAGGGATGCCTATAATTGGAATAAGAATTCATAGAGGGTTCCTATCCCCAAATTGGTTCTTATATAACCTTGAGAGGTAAAACAATACGGTGTTCAGAAATTCTATTTTGATTAAACAATAAGTGCATTTGATGTACAAATAGTGTTTGCAGGATAATAAAGAACAAGAGAACCTAATGTTTTTAAAGTAGTTTTGATTCAAATGATCTTACATCAACTCTTCAAATTCAAATCCCAAATATATAAATATCAACTATAGAAACTTCACTTTTGAAAGAGAGTGAAAACTCTTTAAAACCTTTCATTTTCAAACCAGGAGGTGCAAACCCAAATAAACATGGATCATAAATAAAAAATAAGGGGAAAAGGATATAAGAATAACATATGACACGAGTCATCATAATATGGCGGTATTAGTTGGTGGAAGATATTGTGGAGTGATGAAGTAATAATTGACAATGTATTTAATTATAAATAAATACTATATTATTATTTGAATAAGGATTTAATTTGTTTGGCTCTATAATACTTGTTAAATCATGATAATATTATTTTTATACATGTAATTACATTTTGGGTTTTATTGTGAAATTAGTGAGAGAAAATACAGTTCTAATAGGGGATGTTTCATAGCTAGGATATAATGACATCATCCACCAATATGGTCTTTATACAATGATTTTCCATAACATCCACTATGTTTCACATAATCTCCCAATTTATTCCTTTTTGATGACCCGTTAAATAAACTAAATTAAAATGAATTGATCAGACCCTAAGCAAACTAAATTCTACCAAAATGACCTAACTAGTCTTGAAAATAAATGAAATGAACATATAAACCCTTTATATTGAAACCCAATCGAACTAACAAATATTATCTGTATCATAACTGAACTGACTTGACCAAACAAACTGAATTGAATTGAAATGACTTGATTTGACCCAAGTAGACTTGACTAGACCCAAACAACACTAAACTGCATGAAACTGAAATAAAATAAAAATAAGTGAACTAAATTGAACCTAACTAAAATAAATTTATATAGTAATGATAAAAAATGAACCGAGTTGAACAATTCTCTTTTACTTAATAAATCATATCTATATAGTATTTTTTTCTTTCATATTATGATTCTCATATAGAGTAGGGTGTCATATATGGTTTTATATAAAGTGAAAAATTCTTATTTACCTAAATATATTTTCAATTAAACTTCAATCATATTGATTTTTTTCACGAAATGACTTATTAATTTTTTTTATAGAATGGATAGAAGTTGGATAAATGAAATCGATTAGATCTCAATATATTTTCAAAAAAAAATTATAGATATTTTCAGATTTATAATTTGACAATGCTTTAGATAGTGGTAAAATACACTGCTCATGTTATAATTGTGTTGGAAGACCTTAGTTGAGCCATGAATAAGTTATCTATCATATAACCAAATATGGTTTTCAAACAAACTACTATTTGTGGTATTAAAATGGGGAGAAAATGAAATCTCAAAATGTTGATGATACAAATGAGATGACTGGATTGGAGAATTTATTATATGATCAATTTTCATTTATTCATCATCATGATAAGGAAAGTATGTCGAACCAAGAAGACTTCGATGCGATCACACATGATGCGTCTAATGAAAATGATGATGTTGACAGGGTGAAAAAATTGAATGATGCTGCCATGACTCCAGTATATTGGCAATGTGGTAAAATGAAAAGGCTGGAATTTTTAATTTGATTGTTTTATGGGAAAACCATGTATGGTATTTCTAATACTATCATCGGTTAAATTCTTACCTTCTTTAAGGGTTTACTTCCAGATGATGTAGATATTCCCTCAAACCACTATATGGCATGGAATTTAGTTGAAGAACTTGGATTAAAAAAAATAAAATTCATGCTTTCCCGAAATATTACAGCTTATTCTAGGAGGAAACTGCTATATGAAATGTTTGTTTAAAGTGTGGAACATCCCGATGGAATCCAAAAGCCGATGTAACACTATCCTGTGTTCCACATAATGTAACGTGAAACTTTCTATTGATCCCCAAACTCTAGAATCTTTTCATGTCTAATGAAATATCAATAAAAATGATATGGAATGATACCGTAGAGAAAGAAGAATAATAAAGAGTTGGTTCACCCTGAATATGGATTTTCATGACAGAGATGTGATGCTCGATATCCTTATTTTGCAGTTGATGTGCATAATATGAGGCTGGATATTTCATGTGACAATTTTAACCCATTTGGTAAAATTATTACTTCGCACAACACATGACTGGTTTTCATACACATTTATAACCTTCCCCAATGGTTTTGTATGAAAAAACCTTTCACTTTCATGAGTATACTCATATCTGGCCCTTCTGATCTCGAAAATGATATAGACGTATACATGAAACCTTTAATAAAAGAGTTGAAACTTATTTGGGATGTGGGTGTTCACACATATGATGCATGTTTGAAAGACATATTTCAGATGTGTGTTGTACTTATGTATACAATCGATGATTTTCCTGCTTATGAAATGATGTTCAGATACAAAATATTTGTAATCACTTATAAATGCCCACCCACTCTCCTATATTCTTTAGACCTTAATACCCCCTTTAAGCCAATAACTATCCTAATAAAATACCTACTCTCCATCTCTCTTCCTATAAGCCTTATTTTGGGAAAAATCCTACCTAGAATGGATTCACTACTGGAAATAAACTATTTCCCAACGGTTCTGAACCGTTGGGAAAGCCCCTCAAACCGTTGGGAAAGGTTTTCCCAACGGTTCTCATAACCGTTGGGAAGTAAGCCGTTGGGAAAGGTTTTCCCAACGGTTTACTTGCAACCGTTGCAATAGGCCCATAGAAGTTACCCTACCCCAACGGTTTGGGTGAACCATTGGGATAGTTTTTCCCAACGGTTCTCCCAAAACCATTGGGAAAACCAAATCCCAACGGTTCCAAACCGTTGGGATATACCATGTGGAACAGTTTCCCAACGGTTTTAAACCGTTGGGAATTGGTGAAGTCTTTCCCAACGGTTTAGAACCGTTGGGAAAAGACATGCTAAAACTTATATGCCAACGGTTTGAAACCGTTGGCATACCCTATGCTGCAAATTGCAGCACCCTGCAATTTGCACAGCCCCTGTCCCCTGTCTATCACCACCCTCATTTTCACCTCATTTTCACCTCATTTTCACCTCATTTTCACCTCATTTTCGATCCAACTATTGTACCAGTAATAAAATAAAACATACATATTCAATTACGAACAAATTCATACACATTTATCATATAATGGATCCTGAAACTATACAAATCCATAATTAAATTACAATTCATAAACATACATAATTCATATAGAATTCAATTTAAAATTTAGATGACAATTATACGTGGAATCTGAAATTCAATTCATAATATGATCGGTTTTTTCTATACCATATATTTTTACCTCAAATGATGTCCATTTTAAACAAAATACATACACCTGAAGTGATACCGGCCACACCGCACCTCAGATTGAGGCGGGGTTAACTCGTACACGTCACATTTGACTCATGGATCGTTGTGCTAAAGTATCGACAAAATCCTAATGCGTTTGGTCGGTTTTCCGTATGCCAGTTGATGTTTTTCACTTAAAATGGCGTCCTTTTGAAACAAAAGACGGACACTATGAGTGGTGCCGACCACACCGCATCTCCAATTGAGGCGGGGTTGATTCGTACACGTCACATATGACTCATGGATCGTTCTCCTAAAGTTTAAATGGAAACCGAATGCGTTTGGTCGGTTTTCCGTATGTACCTAAAATGTTGTCCATTTTAAACAAAAGAGTGACACTTAGACTCATCCCGACCACACCGCGACTCAGATTCATCCCGGGTTGGCTCGTACATGTCACATATGACCCATGGATCATTGTGATAAATTATAAAAAGATTCCGAATGCGTTTGGTCGGTTTTACGTATGCCAGTTGTTCTTTTCATTTATAATCATGTCCATTTTAAACAAAAGAGACATAGTTAGAGCGGTGTCGGCCACACCACATCTCAGATTAAGACGGGGTTGACTTGTACACGTCACATATGACCCATGGATCGTTGTGCTAAAGTATCTATAGAATCCGAATGCGTTTGGTCGGTCTTCCGTATGTCAGTTGATGTTTTTCACTTAAAATGACGTCCTTTTGAAACAAAAGACGGACACTTTGAGTGGTGTCAGCCGCACCGCATGTCGGATTGAGGCGGGATGATTCGTACACGTCACATAGGACCCATGGATCGTTCTCCTAAAGTTACAATGGAAACCGAATGCGTTTGGTCGGTTTTCCGTATGTACTTAAAATGGTGTACATTTTAAACAAAAGAGAGCCATTTAGACTGATCCCGGTCACACCGCGACTCGGATTGACCCGGGTTGGCTCGTACACGTCACATATGACCCATGGATCGTTGTGATAAATTATCAAAAGATTCTGAATGCGTTTGGTCGGTTTTGCATATGCCAGTTGTTCTTTTCACTTATAATCCTGTCCATTTTAAACAAAACAGACACAGTTAGAGCGGTGTCGGCCACACCGCGGCTCGGATTGAGGCGGGGATGATTCGTACACGTCACATATGACTCATGGATCGTTCTCCTAAAGTTTCAATGGAAACCGAATGCGTTTGGTCGGTTTTCCGTATGTACTTAAAATGGTGTCCATTTTAAACAAAAGAGAGCCACTTAGACTGATCTCGGCCACACCGCGACTCGGATTGAACCCGGGTTGCCTCGTACAGGTCACATATGACCCATGGATTGTTGTGATAAATGATCAAAAGATTCGGAATGCGTTTGGTCGGTTTTGCGTATGCCAGTTGTTCTTTTTCACTTATAATCATGCCCATTTTAAACAGAAGAGACATAGTTAGAGCGGTGTCGGCCACACCGCGTCTCGGATTGAGACGGGGATGATTGGTACACGTCACATATGACCCATGGATCGTTCTCCTAAAGTTTCAATGGAAACCGAATGCGTTTGGTCGGTTTTGCGTATGCCAGTTCTTTTCACTTATAATCCTACCCATTTTAAACAAAACAGACACAGTTAGAGCAGTGTTGACCACACCGCGCCTCGGATTGTGGCGGGGATGATTCGTACACCTCACATATGACCCATGAATCGTTCTCCTAAAGTTTCAATGGAAACCGAATGCGTTTGGTCGGTTTTCCGTATGTACTTAAAATGATGTCCATTTTAAACAAAAGAGAGCCACTTAGACTGATCCCGGCCACACCGCGACTCGGATTGAGCCCGAGTGGGCTCGTACATGTCACATATGACTGATGGATGTTGGGTCGGAGGTGATGGCAAGAGGGGGGGTGAATTGCCTTTTTAAAATTAATTAACAATTTAAAACAAATTTAAATGCAGCGGAAAGTAAAATGGCAAGACACAATTGATAACGGAGTTCGGCTTTAAACTCAAGCCTACGTCTCCGCTCCCAACTCAACCGTTAGGAGATTTATACGACCGCTTGCTTTTTAATGGTTATAGCAAGAAACCCACTAGCCGTTTTAAGGTAGGCTAGATCACCTTCTTACAGCTTGCTTTTTTATTATGGTTGCAGCAAGAAACCCAAATTGAAAGAAGAAAAAGGGTGGTTTGTTTTAATACAAACCCAATTAAGAACTAAACAATTGAAGTAAATAATTTAGAACAAACTAGAGGAAGCCTTGAGCGCCAAGAGGTGAGTGTAGTTGATGTAGAGGCAGCCCAAGCTTCAAGGATGGCAATTGGATCTCAAGTAGCCTTTGAGAATTGTCGTAGGAGCCTCAAATGATTAAAATAGCTTTGGTATGCTTCGGTATATGATCGGTAGTGTTCCCGGCATCCATGGATGTCTATTTATAGGAGAAATGCTCCCAAATACTTCAAAATAGCCGTTGGAGGGTTTTCGGAGCCGTTGGGGATCAAGTGGGCAAGCCTGGTCAGTTTGACTGAGCACACCGGCTGGCCGGTGCTGATCCACCGGCTGGCCGGTGCACCAGACAGAAGCAAGGGATTTCTCTGGCTCCACCGTGGAACATTTTAATTATTATTCGTGACGTGTACGCGCAGACGGCACCTCAATCGGACGTGCGGTTTGCGCGGTACGGCTCAATATTCGTGTTTTAAGTGATGCGCGCGCTTCGTAAACGCGCGTGAGGGGGGTCCAAACGGGCCGAACGATGTCGGAATGGCCTGAAATCAGACGACAAATACGGGCGACTGATTAAAATAATTCAACTCCAATACTATACTACGAGTCTAGATAAAACCAACAACTAGAATAGATTAAACATCACATGTCAAGTCAAAAATGTAACGGATCAATATGTCCCACATCAGCATCACCATCTCCATCATCATCATCATCATCGCCCTCGTCATCGTCCTCCTCATCGTCATCACCCTCCTCAACGCCTTCCTCCTCGCCTTCGCCCTCCTCCTCGCCCTCCTCATCTCCATCCTCTTCCGAATCAGACTGCTCGCCATCATCATCTTCAAGCTCGACATCGGCCTGACCACCACTGGAACTGCCACCTGGTGCACCATATATAGAATGTATCGACGACATGTATTCATCAATCGCTGGGCTGGCCTCTGCTGGAAGTGTTGGACGTAGAACTTCAATAAATTTCATAAATGCACTGTTTGCCCTTGCAGACTGTTCTGCCGTCTCTGTGGCCCTTTTCTCAGCCTGTTCTGCCTGTGCCCTAACTTGCTGCAGCTCGGTGGCACTACAACTCGTACCTGAGGCAGGCCAATACCTCGTCGGGGCTATCCTAGGTCGGCAGCGTACTCTGCCAGAATGATCATCTCCCAACACCTGATGTAAGTGATCAGATGGCCCAAAATTGTCTGCTTCTTGGGCATCGAGGACCTCTAAAGCATCCTGTTACAAATATAAATATATTGTTAAGTTACGAAATAGATATTAAAATATAAAATCAACAGATTAAAACTTACAATCTGCTGCTGAGTCGCTTCGTTGACAGCACGTCCATCCTTTTTTCGTCTACTCGAGCAAAACAGTTTTGCTCGAGGCACACGTCCTTCAATATTTTGTACTTTCCTCTACAATGACATTGAAAACAAAATTTATATAAAGACTTCAGCAAATAATTAAATAATTGAGGAAAAAAAAGAAAATGTAAGTCGTAAAGAAAACTTATAAACAATTGTCATACCTGCTGCCTCTCATGATCCGGCATCGTCGTGCGTCCTAGTGTATGGAGGTATTTTTTTGCATCAATGTTTTTTTTATTTTTACCAGATGATTCCTAAATAAAATTCGATAATGCAAAGGATAATATTAATGCAAAACTTGAAAGTTATTATTTAAATACCTCAAATGTAATTCATACCTTAAACTGGGTACTCGTCCAATGAGTAATCATCTGACGATACTGCTCTATAGGACAATCATCCACGACTGGTACCGCCTCTAACTCAGTGCCAACTCTAGCACGCCAGCCAATATATAGCTCATGCTTGTAGGCTCTCCAAAGCTCGCCTAAATCCTTTAGACGTTCCATTCGTGCACCCTCACCATCAGGAAAATTAAATCGAAGCTGAAATGAAAATATTAATTTATATAAATACAAAAAAAATTCATGGCATTAAATACAACAGATTTTTTTACCCATATCTCTGCCCAAGCTCTATCTTTGACCTCATGTGGCAAATGTCTCCACGACAGCGGGCTGACGGGAATGATGTCGGAGTATTTGGCAAGCGTCGCCATAAAACTCCGACATTGCTGCCCTGTTTTCTCAACCATCTGATTGTCTTCATTATATTCCACCATAACCTGTGTGCGACGGTTCCACACCGAACGCATGCGTGTACGGCCCCGCCCCCGCCTCCTTTCAGTAGATGTATCTGTCATGAAAGAAAAACAAATATTTTATCAAAACATGTTATAATGAAAATAAATATTACTATAAAAATTTGATAGGGTTTTATAAATATACCTGTGCTAGTCTGATCAATGAGTGGCGCCGGATCCACAGAACCTGATGGAACACCCTCTGGTGGAACGGGAGTCGAAGACGATGGAATATAAAAGCTCGGAGAGACAGAAGTAGAAGGAAAAGAAGATGGAACAACTGTATGACCTGATGCTGACTGGGGAGTGGGAATCATCATGGGATGTGAAAATGATGGGGCAGAAGATGCAGAAGGTAGCGAAAACATGGGAGGTCTAAATATCCCGTGTGTCCCTAACGACACACCGGGATCAGAATGTGGGAAGGCTGAAATGTCAGTGGGAGGGGCAGGGTCTAGTCGGGCACGCGCAGCTCTATGTCCACCTCTGGTACGAACCCTCCTCGTACCACCGGCCTGAGTACTCGGACCAGTACTAGGCTCCTCGTCGAATAACTGTCGACGTAATGGTGGATCCTACAAAAAAGTTTACAAAAAAAATTAATCACATGACATTATATATTCTGTAAATATATATATATATATATTTGAAATAAAGTACTCACTGTAGGCACTAATGGTGGAATGCCCAGCTCCTCCATCCGACGATTGTTCTCCGCCATTTTTTTTCTTCATCTCTCTTCAATTGGCTTCATTTCCTGCATTGGAAAACAAATATGTAATTAATTAGAAAAAGAAAATTAATGTGTAAACCAAAAAACTAAATATATGAGGGAATGAGGGGATTCATTGGTAATTTAGCTATCAATTGTTTTAGAAGAGCTTGAATGAATTTAATAAAACATACAAGTTGTAATGTTCACCAAGTTTGAAATATTGTTTGATTTGGTTTGAATACAGTTCAATTCCAAATTAGAAAATGCAATTCAAATAAAACAGCAACCAATAAACATTGAAAATTCACATAACGGTCAAGTCAGCTAAAACATATTTGTGATCAATACTAAATAAATATGAATATTACCAACCTTAACAACCCAACTCGAGGTAAACCAAAAGAATTGAGAACATGGATGAATGATTCTATATATTTCCAACCACAACTTCAGGTTCACAATCAACTCTGACAATTGATCTATTGGAGTCATCAAAAGAAATAAATGGATTGGTTCCAATGGCAATAGGGACAGTGTCAATTCCATCATCAGCATCATCAAAAATATGTCTTGGAATTACTTCAACTACGACACCAAATTCAGGTTGAAGTTGATCTTTGACATAAAAAACTTGTTTAGCCATTGATGCCAACACATATGGTTCTTCGGTTGCAAGAGTGCGGGTCATATTAATTACTCGAAATCCACAATCATCAATAAATGTGCCATGTCTCGTCATCGAATCAAACCAATGGCATTTCATCATTGTGACTCGTCCATGAGAGTAATAATCCAATATTATTATTTTCTCAACGACTCCATAATAACCCACATTTTCAAGTCGCGGTCTACTATCTGATGCGCTGGCATAACAATCTGTTGTGGCAGTAACCATAATACCATCATGTTGTGTTCTCATGTTTTTGGCTCGTTCAGTGACAATAAATCTGTACCCATTGATAACAATTGATTTACAGTCACGAACCACGGTATTAGGACCAAAAGCCAAAGCTCTTATTTCCTCAGAGACAGAGTCAGCAGACAAACTCAATACCTGCAATATAAATGACAGCTAAACTTAAGTAAATATTGAAATAATTAATTTAAACAGTAATATTTTTACCTTCAATTTTAACCAAGCAGAAAACTCTTTGCTATGCAAAGTCTCTCTCCTTCTCAAAGATAAAGAACGATGCTTCCTATTTATCATTGTTTTATGTTCCCTGTAGATAAAAAAATATGAATAGTTTAACAGATATATATGTAAGATATACATATTCAATTTTGTTACCTGATATAGTCATCGAACAAATCACAGTTGAACAAAACTGTGCGATGTGCCATCTCCCGCTCTTCATTGCTTAATGTCTTCAATGTATATGATCCAGGAATTCCTCCTGTTTGAGGAAGTGATGGAAAACTGGGTTCAATTTGCTCATATTGTTCTTCTTCATTTCTCATTGGTCTGCTCATTCTTGTAGTAAGATCAGACAAATACATTGAACAGAAATCCATACATTCTTGAGCTAAGTAACCGTTCACGATAGAACCTTCGGGATGATTCTTGTTTCGAACATAAGACTTTAATGTGAACATATTTCTTTCAGTTGGATACATCCAACGAAAAGAAACAGTTCCTCCGAGAAGTATTTCAGTTGGAATATGGACAGTCAGATGCAGCATGCATGTGAAAAATGATGGGGGAAATATTTTCTCCAACTCACACAAAATTAATGGGGAATCTGTCAACATTTTTTGCAAGAAAGACTTCGACAACTTCTTAGCACAAAGATCTCTAAACAAATGGCACAACCGAATAACACCCACCCTTACATTATTGGACAAAAGATGACGGATTGCTATTGGAAGCAACTCATGCAGTAGAACGTGATAATCATGAGTCTTCAAAGATTTTAGCTTCAACTCTCTTCTGTTGACCCGTTTAGATATGTTGCTTGAATAGCCATCAGGAACTCTAATAGTCTCTAATACTTCCAAAAATTGTTTTTTTTCAGTAGGTGTCATCACATAAGAAGCACATGGAAGTTGCCATTTATTTTCACTGATACGCACAGGATGCAATTCTGGTCTGATGCCCCAATCCACCAAGTCACGTCGAGATCGTAAATCATCTTTTGTCTTCCCCTTGACATTTAGAAGAACTGAAAGCAACATTTCACATATATTCTTTTCAATATGCATTACGTCTAAGCAATGACGTAGCAAATTGGTTGACCAATAAGGCAAATCAAAAAAGATACTCCTCTTCCTCCAATTGTAACAGGTTTCTGTGGAAACATTCTTTCTCTTTCCAGATTTCATTTGACCCTTCCCGAACGAAAAACTGAAATCTTTCAATTCATTAAGCACATCAGTTCCAGACATACGCTGAGGTGGATCATCGGTCTCTACAGTATTATCAAATCTTCGACGATTCATTCTATATGGATGATCCTTTGGCAAAAATCGTCGATGTCCCATAAAACTGAAACTACAACGATGTTTCAGTCTTCTGGATCGTGTATTCTTCATACAAACTGGACATGACAGTTTCCCCTTCGTGCTCCATCCAGACATCATTGCATAAGCCGGAAAATCATTGATTGTCCACATAAGCGCAGCGCGCATCTGAAATATGTCTTTCGAACATGCATCGTATGTGCGCACACCCACATCCCAAAGAAGCTTCAACTCTTTTATTAAAGGTTGCATGTATACATCAATATCAATGCCAGGATCAGAAGGACCAGATATGAGTATACTCATGAAAGTGAAAGGTTTTTTCATACACAACCATGGGGGAAGATTATAAATGTGTATAAAAACTGGCCATGTGCTGTGCGAAGTAAGCATCTGCCCAAACGGATTAAAACCGTCGCATGAAAGACCCAGCCTCACATTACGCACGTCAGCTGCAAAATCAGGATGTCGAGCATCAAATCTCTTCCATGCAAATCCATCTGCAGGATGAACCAACTCATCATCAGTCTTCTTTCTCTCGGTATCATGCCATCTCATTTTTATTGATATGTCATCAGACATAAAAAGATTCTGGAGTCTGGGAATCAATGGAAAGTGCCACATTACTTTCTGTGGAACGCGGGATGGTGTTCCATCAGATTTTGACTTCCAGCGGGATGTGCCACATTTTATACAATCATTTCGTTCAGCGGTTTCCTCCCAGAATAAACTGCAATCTTTCGGGCAAGCATGAATTTTGTTTCTTGAAAATCCAAGTTCCTCAACTAACTTCCATGCCATATAGTGGTTTGAGGGAATATCTGCATCATCTGGAAGTAAATCCTTCAAGAGGGTAAGAATGTAATCGATTGCTGTATTAGAAATCCCATACATAGTTTTCCCATGAAATAATCGGATTAAAAATTCCATCTTTTTCATTTTATCGCATTGCCGATATACTGGAGTCGTGGCAGCATCATTCAATTTTTTCACCCTATCAATATCATCATTTTCACTAGATGCATCAGCTGTCCTCATATCGAAGTCTTCTTGAGTCGAAATCCTTTCTTTTTCATGATGACGAATAAACGGAAACCGATCATCTAACAAATTCTCCATTCCAGTCTTTTCATTTCGATCATCACCAATTTGAGATTTCGTTTTCTCCCCATTGTGATACCACAGAAAGTAGTTTGCTTGAAACCCATTTTTGGTTATGTGGTAGCTGACTTCTTCACGGCTCAACCAAGGTCTACCAACACAATTGGAACATGGGCAGTGTATGCGACCACTATCTGAAGCATTGTCAAATGCAAAATCTATAAAGCTCTCCAAATTGTTTTGAAAATCATCTGAGATCCGATCGGTTTCATACATCCAACTTCTGTCCATTCTGTAAAATGAATTTATATAAGTCATTTTGTCATAAACAATTCAATAGGCAGTAACTATAATAGAATATACATTTAAGTAAACGATAAAGGAAGAAAATAATCAAGGTATCAACTACACATGTCAAAAAAACATACAAATGTGTTATTGAAAAAATGTAAAACCAACAAGAACTTAATGTGTTATATCACATAACAGCATGACTCATCCCATAACCATATTAGTAGGGTATCATGAACATGAATAACATCAACTTTGTGCCATCCTCCTACCCTACATGACCCCAACCACATGCCACATCTTATTATAGCCTTATCACATCACACCTCATCAAAAAACACTAGGGAAATCATAGTACATCTCACCTGAAGACACATGGACAATCACATCGCATCTTGCCTAAAAACACATGGTCAATCACTTTTGAAGGAAGAGTAGGGAATGTTGTACCCCACTCTCTTGGATTTTAATGATCACAATCACTCTCATAGTGATCTAATGTTGTTTCAAGTGTTCTTGTTAATAGGCATGATTTCAGGAGCAAGAAGTGGCAAAAAAAAGGAAAAGTGGACTTTTTTCAAGTCCACCGGCCAGCCGGATCCAGCCCATCGGCCAGCCGGTGGACAAGGCAGAAGGGCTTGCCCTCTGCCAGGTGCCACCGGTCAGCCGGTGTCTGGCCACCGGCCAACCGGTGGGCCCAGACAGAATGGGATGTCTTCTGTCCAGACCACCGGCCAGCCGGTGGCCTCCTCACCGGCCAGCCGGTGGAACTCTTTGGAATAGTGAGACCTACTGTCTCACCACCGGCCAGCCGGTGGCCTTCCCACCGGCCAGCCGGTGGCTCCTGGGCAGAAGCTCTCTCCACCTTCCAAGGCACCGGCCAGCCGGTGGGCAAGCACCGGTCAGCCGGTAAGCAAAGTCAAACTAGCCGTTAGAGCTTGACCAGACTTGCCCACTTGATCCCCAACGGCTCCAAGAACCGTTGGCAAAACCTCTCAAATACCAACGGTTATACTAAACCGTTGGTATGTAAGTGTTGGGAAAACTCCAGTTTCCAGTAGTGAGGATCTTACATACTAGGATACACATCATGGATCACTATCAAAACCATAAAAACATTGACAGATCTCAAAAAATGAGTGCATGCCATCATTACCTCATAGAATTGAAAAAAGGTAAGTAACAAGCAATATATCTCACTACTCCATACTCACCCCACAACATAAGGGTCTCACATTACTAGGGAATAATTCTATCCAATACTAAATGATCTTGATCCATTTTTCATATACATATATGATTCACCTCACCAATTACTAAATATTAATAACATACAAAATTATGATTCCATTTAACTAGAGTTAAACCATCAGGTTTTACAAGGAAATTCTATATAAGTATTTGTTTACACTTTAAATAAAGAACATGAATGTCATGTTAACACTCAACATTGATTCATTAATAAATTGTATTCGAATTTTATGGAAATACCAAAATAAATTAGTGAATCAATGTACCTATAGTGGTGCACATGACCACCATGAAACCTTATTTATAAGAAAACAACCATTTAGAGGCAGGTACTAGATAACCTATAAGAAAACAACCATTTCAAGATGATTTTGACTTTAATTATTTAAAATAACATTTCATTTTTCATAATTATTGACTTAAATCCATGCCCTCTAGGAATAATCCAACCTCTTCCATGATTCCTCAATATTTATCTTTATTACAAAAGTCTGTTAAGCATCCAACCCCATGGGTTAAATTATTTAGCATTACCATTCCATAATTCCAGGTACTCTAGGTCTCACCCTAAGCTACTATAAAACATGCATAACCATGCACAACCAGATATGTTATTTAGTGGGGATAAGAAGTGAAGAAACAAGAAACTCAACTATCAGAACATTAAATAAGATTCATTAATAAGAAAGAATCACAACTCTTAGCACAAAAAATATTGGAAAATCCTAGTTTCAACCTTCTCCACTAGTCCTGGTTCTATCCCCGACACCACTATGTATATCACAATCCATCCTACCATCACAGACTCCAAACACTACCAAAAACCCTAAAATACCCACCCATTTCTTTGTAAACCATCATACATCTTAGGAACACATAACACAACAAGCCTCCCCAACAAGAGTAATCACACAAGTAAGGAATATGACAAAAAATATTTAATAGCGAATTTAGCTTTATAACCAAGGAATTTAGTCTTCATAAGAAAATGGGCTCACTAAACTGAAAAAAAATTTATTCAATAAATAATTATTTACCATCATGAATTAACCAATTAATTTATCATAGGTCATAACCATAGGAAACCTATGTAATTAACTATAAATAATTATAATTTAAACTTGATTCAAGTATCACTTTGATTTCCATCAAATATAACGAATAACGCTAAGAATTAAACATGATTATTTATTATTTAGTCATAAATAATTACTATATTTACACTACTTATCTAGTTTACAAATATAAAAAAATGATAAACCATAAAATAAAAAAATATAGCACACTATCTAGCAAATTATGAGGTAAACTGTTAACACATAATAAGCACATGAAATCTCTACAACCCAAAACCAACTCTTTATTTGTTTATGGTTTAATATTAATTAAATTTAATTCCACCATTACCCAATGGGATAAATCTTAATAACTTCGAAAATGAACTTTAATATGGTAGAATTAATGAATACCTTACATCAAGTCTTTCAATTTTATTTGAACAAGAATGGAATAACAAGCACAGTTCCTTGATCACATCTCCCACAAGGAACCGATGGTCCCTATGGACACCATACCATGAAAACATATTTAAACATCAAAATAATTCCCCTAATAATGAATAATTTGAACCAAAATAACATTAAAATATTGCACAAAAGAAAATAGAACCAAACATATAAGAAACCACAAGAGAAAGAGTTAAAAATTACCTCAGATCATCATAGATCTATATCTAGAATAAGAGTGTTGAATCCTATCAAAGGGGATTCAAATTCCTTAAAAAAAACTCTACTAGATTCCTAGGTTTCAGGATTTTTTTGAGGATGAAAAGTTCAAAGAGGGTTCAGAAATTTTTAGGAAAACTAGAAATTAGAAGACCACAACATAACACCCTACACCATGAGGCAAGGAGGGAGAAACATGAAAAAAACTATGGAATAATGGAAGAGTTTACACTATATCACTCATGGTCAATTTTGTATCCAAGAAACATGGCATGGTCTATGTTGAAGATCCTTTAAATTAGGATAAGGAATATGACCCAAAGGAATCACTATGCTGTATAATCCTAATAGCTAATGCATGAGGCTAAACCACATCTCAACTCTATGATGTAGTGACACTGAAAAAGGTAGAACCACTAAAACTTACCTCCCCATATTTTACTTGACATCCTATCCCCACTCCTTTGTGTTTAAATAATTGGAATAACCACAAAAGACTCTCCTTTTAAGCCTGTACGCCACATCTTTTAATCCACACCACAACCTATTCTCCCGACTAGACTCTATGGAATAACATAACTCACCATGCTAAAATCCTACTCTAAAGCTGAAATTTCAACTTAACTTCCCTTATTCCTCCTATAATCCTCCCTTGGAACCTCCAACACATAAAATACATAATAAACATGTTGTATGGATTTGGGCCCTTACAACACCCTTAACTATTTTGTAACTTTTGAATCATAACCCCCATGAAAGAAATAAATTCAAATGAAAATTTAAATAAAATAAATATAAATTGATTCATGATATGTTATATCAAAGTTTTTGTATATACATTGCATGAAATAAACTTGTGTTGAATATGAAATGTCTCTTAGAAACCAACGTGAGATGAGAAACCCTTACCTCAAGTTCTCATTGCCTCGTAATTGTATTTAACCTCATGTTAATAAATTTTAATTAGTTTTAAATCTACAAAAGAATCATATTTATACATACTAGGATACACATCATGGATCACTATCAAAACCATAAAAACATTGACAGATCTCAAAAAATGAGTGCATGCCATCATTACCTCATAGAATTGAAAAAAGGTAAGTAACAAGCAATATATCTCACTACTCCATACTCACCCCACAACATAAGGGTCTCACATTACTAGGGAATAATTCTATCCAATACTAAATGATCTTGATCCATTTTTCATATACATATATGATTCACCTCACCAATTACTAAATATTAATAACATACAAAATTATGATTCCATTTAACTAGAGTTAAACCATCAGGTTTTACAAGGAAATTCTATATAAGTATTTGTTTACACTTTAAATAAAGAACATGAATGTCATGTTAACACTCAACATTGATTCATTAATAAATTGTATTCGAATTTTATGGAAATACCAAAATAAATTAGTGAATCAATGTACCTATAGTGGTGCACATGACCACCATGAAACCTTATTTATAAGAAAACAACCATTTAGAGGCAGGTACTAGATAACCTATAAGAAAACAACCATTTCAAGATGATTTTGACTTTAATTATTTAAAATAACATTTCATTTTTCATAATTATTGACTTAAATCCATGCCCTCTAGGCATAATCCAACCTCTTCCATGATTCCTCAATATTTATCTTTATTACAAAAGTCTGTTAAGCATCCAACCCCATGGGTTAAATTATTTAGCATTACCATTCCATAATTCCAGGTACTCTAGGTCTCACCCTAAGCTACTATAAAACATGCATAACCATGCACAACCAGATATGTTATTTAGTGGGGATAAGAAGTGAAGAAACAAGAAACTCAACTATCAGAACATTAAATAAGATTCATTAATAAGAAAGAATCACAACTCTTAGCACAAAAAATATTGGAAAATCCTAGTTTCAACCTTCTCCACTAGTCCTGGTTCTATCCCCGACACCACTATGTATATCACAATCCATCCTACCATCACAGACTCCAAACACTACCAAAAACCCTAAAATACCCACCCATTTCTTTGTAAACCATCATACATATTAGGAACACATAACACAACAAGCCTCCCCAACAAGAGTAATCACACAAGTAAGGAATATGACAAAAAATATTTAATAGCGAATTTAGCTTTATAACCAAGGAATTTAGTCTTCATAAGAAAATGGGCTCACTAAACTGAAAAAAAATTTATTCAATAAATAATTATTTACCATCATGAATTAACCAATTAATTTATCATAGGTCATAACCATAGGAAACCTATGTAATTAACTATAAATAATTATAATTTAAACTTGATTCAAGTATCACTTTGATTTCCATCAAATATAACGAATAACGCTAAGAATTAAACATGATTATTTATTATTTAGTCATAAATAATTACTATATTTACACTACTTATCTAGTTTACAAATATAAAAAAATGATAAACCATAAAATAAAAAAATATAGCACACTATCTAGCAAATTATGAGGTAAACTGTTAACACATAATAAGCACATGAAATCTCTACAACCCAAAACCAACTCTTTATTTGTTTATGGTTTAATATTAATTAAATTTAATTCCACCATTACCCAATGGGATAAATCTTAATAACTTAGAAAATGAACTTTAATATGGTAGAATTAATGAATACCTTACATCAAGTCTTTCAATTTTATTTGAACAAGAATGGAATAACAAGCACAGTTCCTTGATCACATCTCCCACAAGGAACCGATGGTCCCTATGGACACCATACCATGAAAACATATTTAAACATCAAAATAATTCCCCTAATAATGAATAATTTGAACCAAAATAACATTAAAATATTGCACAAAAGAAAATAGAACCAAACATATAAGAAACCACAAGAGAAAGAGTTAAAAATTACCTCAGATCATCATAGATCTATCTCTAGAATAAGAGTGTTGAATCCTATCAAAGGGGATTCAAATTCCTTAAAAAAAACTCTACTAGATTCCTAGGTTTCAGGATTTTTTTGAGGATGAAAAGTTCAAAGAGGGTTCAGAAATTTTTAGGAAAACTAGAAATTAGAAGACCACAACATAACACCCTACACCATGAGGCAAGGAGGGAGAAACATGAAAAAAACTATGGAATAATGGAAGAGTTTACACTATATCACTCATGGTCAATTTTGTATCCAAGAAACATGGCATGGTCTATGTTGAAGATCCTTTAAATTAGGATAAGGAATATGACCCAAAGGAATCACTATGCTGTATAATCCTAATAGCTAATGCATGAGGCTAAACCACATCTCAACTCTATGATGTAGTGACACTGAAAAAGGTAGAACCACTAAAACTTACCTCCCCATATTTTACTTGACATCCTATCCCCACTCCTTTGTGTTTAAATAATTGGAATAACCACAAAAGACTCTCCTTTTAAGCCTGTACGCCACATCTTTTAATCCACACCACAACCTATTCTCCCGACTAGACTCTATGGAATAACATAACTCACCATGCTAAAATCCTACTCTAAAGCTGAAATTTCAACTTAACTTCCCTTATTCCTCCTATAATCCTCCCTTGGAACCTCCAACACATAAAATACATAATAAACATGTTGTATGGATTTGGGCCCTTACAACACCCTTAACTATTTTGTAACTTTTGAATCATAACCCCCATGAAAGAAATAAATTCAAATGAAAATTTAAATAAAATAAATATAAATTGATTCATGATATGTTATATCAAAGTTTTTGTATATACATTGCATGAAATAAACTTGTGTTGAATATGAAATGTCTCTTAGAAACCAACGTGAGATGAGAAACCCTTACCTCAAGTTCTCATTGCCTCGTAATTGTATTTAACCTCATGTTAATAAATTTTAATTAGTTTTAAATCTACAAAAGAATCATATTTATACATACTAGGATACACATCATGGATCACTATCAAAACCATAAAAACATTGACAGATCTCAAAAAATGAGTGCATGCCATCATTACCTCATAGAATTGAAAAAAGGTAAGTAACAAGCAATATATCTCACTACTCCATACTCACCCCACAACATAAGGGTCTCACATTACTAGGGAATAATTCTATCCAATACTAAATGATCTTGATCCATTTTTCATATACATATATGATTCACCTCACCAATTACTAAATATTAATAACATACAAAATTATGATTCCATTTAACTAGAGTTAAACCATCAGGTTTTACAAGGAAATTCTATATAAGTATTTGTTTACACTTTAAATAAAGAACATGAATGTCATGTTAACACTCAACATTGATTCATTAATAAATTGTATTCGAATTTTATGGAAATACCAAAATAAATTAGTGAATCAATGTACCTATAGTGGTGCACATGACCACCATGAAACAATCATAAATTTTTACAAAAACCCTAATAATTGGGAATAACGAAATCAAGAATAGAAGTATATGATTTATAAGAGCTGGAACTATATCGTTGATAAAATATAGGAGTCTAACCTGGTAGGTGCTGATCTGATGGAAGATGTGGGGATTGGGAGGTCCTTCTGCAAGGAATCGCTCCAGGAGGACATGAACTGAATGCTTCTGGAATGTGGGGAGGCCGCTGGCTCGATTTGGTATTTGGGGCTTTTTTTTCCCAACGGTTATTAAAAACCGTTGGGAATGACCAACATTTCCCAACGGTTCCATAGAACCGTTGGGAAAACAAGATTTTTCACCACTTTTCCCAACGGTTCTTAGGAACCGTTGGGAAAAACCTATCTTTCCCAACGGTTGTATGAAACCGTTGGGAAAACTATGCATTGAGGGGTTTTTCCCAACGGTTTCTATAAACCGTTGGGAAAAACAAGATATGCCAACGGTTCATTGAACCGTTGGTACACAACTGTTGGGAAAGGTCCCTTTTCCAGTAGTGATTTGTATAAGCATAATCAGTTTACCCAAGGAAGAGGTAACATTCTTCATCTAACATTTTTATTTTATTTATTCCTCCACCTAATTAATTTTTTGATAAACCATGCTGGTATTATAATCTAATTATTTTCCATATAATAATGTTTTTTTCATTTTCATTACATATAACCATCTCCTCTTCCATCAAATGTGTTGTGAAATCATCATTCATGTGTACGATGGACTACCACCACATGAAAATATGTTACACGTTTTTCCATTATTACATATAAAGGATGGTTATAATATTAGATTAAATGTTTATATCTGAAATTTATAATCTTATTATACTTCTCTAATAATAATATCATATTATTATTTTTTACTTTCTATTTTGTGGGAATATGATAACGTCGTTCGTGTTCACAACAAACTATTGCCTCACAAAGCGATGTGATTCATTCAAGCTTTACATAGAAGGTAATAAGGGTGTTTTTAATGAACATATGTGATATATATGATATAAAAATGATTATGGAATGATAATATATTATTAAAAAAATTTCCTTTACACTGGGAAAATGGAAACAAAGTTCATGTGTACGTACGACCTACCGTCTCCATGAACAGTGTATATAATTCTCTATCTTGAAATTTGATGGATCACTATAAATACATATATAATGAATATATATGATATTTATATCATATAAAAATTATTGATATGATGAAACCATGATCAATGTTAGATGACCTAAAATAAAAAATTAATATATATATATATATATATGAAAAACAAAGCGGTTATTACCCAAAATGTGACTTTAACATAGGATTGTTAATTAATGGGTAATAAAAGGTCATAAGTAAATAATATATGGTAAAATATATATAATTATGGTTCTGTAATATATGTATAATAAAATTATATTTATTATATTGTAGGTTCAAACATGTACGATGGAATTCTAGACTTTAGGTAAGGGATTTTTTGTTTCCATTTTCCTTCTTTGAAACATATGTTATGTTATGAACCTATATTTCTTTATGAGGGGTATATATATCCTATTAAACATGTAATATCATGAATTTATTTATCTTTATGAAATTTTAATTTTCATTTAATGATTTTATTTCCTAGTTCTTACATTTCAATGTTTCCAACGTGGCAAAGATTTTATGTTATAGTCTCATAATTTTTCAAGATCATTTTTTATTATGTTTCTAATGATAAAATATTATGATACATCTATAAATAAATCATGAATTAGTTTTCCCCTGTCTATTCATGATATCAATATTACCATTTTCCACACTATGGTACATAAAATAATTGAGAAAATGTTTTCAATAAAATCTATCTTCACTTATCTCTTCAATCAGAAATCCATTATCTTAGAAAACCTTGTTTTATAAAAATGTTTTGAAATTTTTACTATTCTAATAAAATTATTGAAACACATATTTTCCCATGTTATAATTTTTTAAAAAAAATTAATGGAATCTCCATGTTTTTTTCTAAACAATGATGGTTTGGATTTTGCAAAAAATGTGAAAGGACGCTCTGTTTTAATGTGTATGGCATGAACTAAACTTCTCTTCATCATGACCATTATTTCCATTCAATATTACTTTTTATGTTTTCTATGTTATTTTAAAATAAAATTATTTTCAAAATGATATATGTTTTAACAAGTTAATATTTTTCAAATAGGAAAAGATGTTTTCATTAAGAAATGGGTAAATAAACATTAAAAATCACTTTCTATATAAGATGTCATCTATTGATATTATATATACTTTACTAGGGATATGAACCAAGGATACAATTTTAATTCTTTCAATAAATTTTTTTATTATGAAAATATGTTTATGAAATCCATTTCTCTTCCATGATTTATACCATGATAAAATTCACATGAAACCCGCTTCTTTTTAAACTAATTATGCTATGTTGAAATGATGGAATGATTATTAAACCTTTCTTGTTTCCACAAGTTATGATATGATGAAATTTTTATGAAATATATTTCATTTCATGGGATATGATATGTGACAATATTTATAATATTTTGGAACTCATAAATATGGTTTTAATTATGTGATGTCTTGGACTTATATCTCCCTCCAATGTATTGGATATAAGATTTATATCTCATAATATATACAATAATGGAACAAGGAGTGAAACTTAACTAATATGATGGTTGTGGGAGTGAACCAATTCCACTATGATATCCTGGGCAGTGAGCCCTGACTACTATGGAAATGATTTTTTATACTTATGTGTATTCTAAAAATCCATGTCTTATGGAGATATTATACTCTCAAGATTTATGTTATTTTATTATCTTATGATTCATGTCTTATTAAATTACACTCTTTATGCCATGATTAATTATTAAGATCTATGATATGATGGGTATGGTTTTCAAAAGTTAATCACATGTTCTCATGCAATTATGTTCAAATTATGCTTACATATCTCCCTTGTTTACCTTAACAAAGCATATATGCTCTCCATTTATTATGTTTCCTTTTCCTAGGTAATTAAGAAATTAATTGTGTATGATATGTCTAAGAAGGGTGTAATATATGAAGTAATTAGCGTGTGATAACGAAGTTTATCTATTAACCCATTGTTTATTTTTCCATGTTTCCAAAGTAACTATACATTTACAAAACTTAGGCATGTGTCTATGTAATGTAACAAATGCTCACAAAAAATTAGTTCATATCTATTTATGATAAACCTAGGTATCATAATAATACTTCTAGAATTATAATAAAATATATACCTTCTTACTTTCTAGTTTATAGAGAATACAGTAACTTCATTCATCTGTATGCCGGATTACTACCTCGCAAAGAGATGTGATCCATTTTTAACTAATACTTTTCATGAAAGGTAATTAGGATAAAATTAATTAATATATGTGATATATATAATATAAAAATTATTCTATAATGGTAATATATTATTTACCTTTATTTCATTTCATACATTAAAATAAGGAAACAACCTTCATGCATATATACAGCTTATGGTATATATAAACATTTATTTCATTTCATATCTCTAAATTTTAGGAATTAATATAAATACATATATAATGAATATATATTATATTTATATCATTGTTGAAATTATGGACATTATTGAACCATGATAAAAGAGAAATTAACAAAAATTTCAATCCAAAACATATAGGAAAAATAAAGCAGTAATTTCTCAAAACACGAATTTAAAAAGGAACTATTAATAAATAGGTAACAAAAAGTCATAAGTAAGTCATATATGGTATGATAAATTTGAGTGTGGTTATTTAATGGAAATATAAAAATAATGTATTTATTATTCAAGAGGTTTGAAGGTGTATAAATGAAGTGGATACTTAACTTAAGGTTTTTGTGTCTCAAATTTAATTCTTTGGGACATAAGATACGTTATAAACATGTCTTATTTAATGAGGTTCATTTAATTACCTTTAATATGTTATATCATTAATATCCTTATTTTAATGATATTTAAACTTTAATTTGATATTAATCATTAATGGTTCTTTTGATTCAAAAGATACCAAAGTGGTAAAGATTTATTTTATTACAACCTCATTATTTTTCACGATTATTTATGATTATGTTTCTGATGATGAAATAGTATATTCAATCTCTCAATAAACTCATTAATTTTCTTCTTATTTGGTAAATTTCATGATAATATATATTTTCCCTTTATTTTCTTCTCTTATCTAGTCAAGAGTTCGAAATAATTTTTTCATGAAAAAAATTCTTTATTTCTCTCATCGGTCAAAAATTATTTTTATTTCATATCCATGTATTCAAAAAATGATTTAAGTATATCTTTTTACAAATACACTATGCTTGTATATAGTTATTTATACCCTTTTTGAATTGTCAAAGCACTATTTAAAATGAATCTTCTTAATGTATTCTAAATGTTGTACTTTATTCTTTTACTAATAATGTGAAAGAAACCTTTGATTTAAAGTGTACATCATGAATAGAATTTTCCACCATCCTGAGCACTAGGTTTTAAATAATTCAATTACAAGTTTCCCAGATTATTTTCAAATAATATGTTTTCTTTAATATTTTGGATATTTTCAGATTTTAATGAAGTGTTTTTTAATTTTAATGAATGTTTTCTCCAAGAATGTTTTATGAATTTAAATCTAATTTCATGAAGTGTTTTTAAAATTTAAAGAACATTTTCCTCAAAAATGTTTTATAACTTTAAATCTAATTTATATTCATCATCAAAAAAACCATTAGAGATTATTATGTTTTACTGGTGATATGATCTAATTTTACCATCCTTATTCTTTCTCATGATGGTTTATTATTATTATGAAGAGATGTTTATGGAACCACTTCATTTCCACAGGTAATGTTATGATGAAACATATATGAAACCCATTTATTTTACATGGGTTATGGTATGATGTAATGCTTATAAAACTAACTTATTTTCTTGGGTTTTGATATGATAATGTTTCAAGATCTTATGACACACATTTGTATGATTTTAATTATGTGATGGTTTTGACCTATATCTCCATCCAAAACATTTCATAAAGACTAAAATATCAAGATATAAATAGGGATGGAATGTTGAGGGAATGAAGTTCAGTAAGGGACATTGCCCACTATGATATCATTGGGAGTGAACCATGACTACTATGATGGTTTGGGGAGTGAACTTATTCCATTATGATAGACTTGGAAATGATCTTGGACTACTATAGAAATTATTTTATATTCTTATGTAAATAACAAAATTTTATGTATTAACACTTTGTTATTATATCATAGCTCATGTTCTTTGATTCACATAGGATTCCACTACTGGAATTCCAATCTATACCAATGCCCATATCCCAACTATTTCAGAAAATGATTGGGATAGGTGCCCTATACCAACCGTTTTGAGAAAACCGTTGGTACAGGGTATTGTATACTATGTTTTCCCAACGTTTGTCAAAAACCGTTAGGACATGGCTATCTAAATATGGTGTTCCCAATGGTTTTCGAGAATTTTTGGGATACACTGGTCTAATGCTAATGGTTTCAAATAACCATTGGTATATCATTATTATACTCATTCTATACCAACAATTTCTAACAACCTTTGGTATAGAACATATATCCTGACAGTTTTTAAAAACCGTAGTCACAATTTTCTCCAAAATAGTTATAGCGATCCCCCCTCCCCATTGCATATCCGATTCAATTTTTCCCTAAAGCAGTGGTGCTCTCTTCCCAGTCAGTGAATCCTCCTCCTCAGAGGTGATCCATCATAATTTAAATCATTTTGTTTCTTCGACTTCAAATTGGTGAGTTTGAGTTATATATTCTACCTACATTTATTTTTTATTTTTATATATTGTTTTTAGTTTATTTCTCCATTGTCATGTAATCTATATCATTTTGGGTTTTAATTTTATTATTCATGAATGTGAAATTGGCATGTTCCAAATACTTCAGCCTACACATTAAGAATGAATGTTCCTTCCTAAACCACTGCCACCATCTCTAATTTTTTCACGCATGTTACACAATATTAGTGTTTCAAGGTAAATATATTTTCCCCCATTGGTCATGTTCACATTCATATTTTGAGGTATTTTAACTTAAAAACTAATTAATTTCTTTGAAAAGGGAGTTACAACAATTACATATTGAAATTTTTTATGTAGTAGTTTTGTTTTTAAGAGATTAATGAAAAATACCTTTTTATTAATACCATTGTCTTTATTCCTATATAATGAGTCATGAATGACATAAAAATGTCTAAAATGTTCTTAAAGTAAACTAATTATTAATGTTCTAATACCACTTGACCTTTTGGGAATGTTTTGACTCATATTTCTCATTTTCATTTTCATTGGTCACCACACATTCAAAAATATCATTAGTTCCCTTGATTTGGTTTCATATTACCAATATTTTCTCTCTTGTATATCTTTTTTACTTGTTTATTTTGAATTTCATCCATGTATGTTTGACACTTGGGTCACTAGTAAGTTTATAAATTGTGATGTCTACCCGATGGTCGCCACCTATAGTTCCACTATTTTTGGTGAAGTAAATCCACTAATCCCATAACTAATCAATGAATACTTTATACACAAATTAAAATTATTAATTACATAATGGGAAGTGAGTTCCAAAAGTAATTTGGGTGAAGTGATATGTGTGATTCACATGGGCTAAGTGACTGTGTGAGGCCTATTGGTGAAATGACATGTGGGGTGCACTTGGGATAAGTGACCTATGTGAGGTACTTAGTAATAATTCACGACTTTTCCAAATTCATGTCTAAGTCTACACAACCCACTTGAGATGTAGTTAACCCATGTTTTACCCAATATATTATTTACTTAATGATACATTAAAACAATTACATTGGTACTAATAAAATCTTGTATGCCTACTTACATACTTCCAATGGATTAAAAAACTATTTATATTTTACATGAAGAAGTTGAGTCATTCATCTATGAGATATTGGATATTTTTGTACCATGATATTTCCTATTATATGACCCCAAACTTTTGAACCTTGTAAAGAATTTGAAGAAGTACCATTTGTTCATCTGAAGGGAGAAAAATTAATATTATATGACCAAAGATTTAGAATAAAGTTATCATCCTAAATTGGGGAGTCCCTTGAAAATATTGGCATTTATTGGAGTAAGGTAAATATAACACATTGGGTTATACCATGAAGTCCATCAACCCTTCAATAACTCAACTTGTTGGATTTATATCATTTTCATTGAGCACCTACATGTTTCTAGGTCATGACACAAGGATGGAAACCTTATAAATAACACACAATATAAAAAATATCATTGATCACTAATAAAACAATGATACCATTGATTATAAATATATCAATAATTATACAATACAGTTATCTATATAAATTTAGACTTAATTCCAACTTTTTTCTCATAATTATCCTAGAGAGATCATTATTTATACAATTATTTTTTATCACATCTACCATACTTCAATTCAATGTCATGGTTTTATATTAACATTATTTTGTTATATATATATAGTATTTTGTTTTCATTTATATTATGATTCTCATATGGAGTAGTGTGTTTGTTATGGTTTTATATAATGTGAAAAATCCTCCTTTACTTAAATATATTTTAGATTAAACTTTAATTTTATTGAATTTCATTCTCAAAATTACTTATTACAATTTTTTTACATAATGGATAGAAGTTGGATATATGAAACCAATAGGATCTCAAGCGATTTTCAAAATAATTTGGAGAGATTTTTTTTCATTTTAAAATGCTTCAGATAGTGGTCACATACACTGCCTTTGTTATAATTGTGTTAGAAGACCATGGTTGAGCTGTGGAGAAGTTAGATACCATACAAACAGATATCATTTTCAAACAAACTACTATGGGTAGTATCAAAATGTGGAGAAAATGGTATCTCAAAATTCTAATGATAAAAATGAGAAGACTATATTAGAGAATTTATTCTATGACCAGTTTCCATTTATTTATCATCATAAGTAGAAAAGGATGTCAACCCAAGAAGACTTTGATAATGGCACACATGATGCGTCCATTGAAAAAGATGATGTTGAAAGGGTAAAAAAATTGAATGTTGTTGCCATGACTCTAGTATATCAGCAATGTGGTAAAATTAAAAGGATTTAATTTTTAATATGATTTTTTCATAGGAAAACCATGTATGGGATTTCTAATACCACCATCAATTACATTCTTACCTTCTTGAAGGACTTACTTCTAGATGATGCATATATTCCCTCAAACCACTATGTGTCATGAAACATAGTTTAAGAACATGGATTTTCAAAAAACAAAATTTATGCTTACCCAAAATATTTCATCTTATTCTTGGAGAAAATTTCTAAATGAAATGATTGTATGAAATGCAGAACATTCCTATGGAAGCCAAAAGCTTATGGAACACCATAACATGTGCCATATAAATTAATGTGTGATTTAAAATTATCCCTAGAATCCAAAATATTTTCATGTATGACTAAATATCACTAAAATGTGATGGAATGATACTAAGAGAAATAAAAATAATGAAGATTTGGTTCACCTTGAAGAAAGATTTTCATGGAAGATATTTGATGTTCGATATCCTAATTTTGCAGCTGACGTGTGTAATATGAGGATATGTATTTCATGTGACAATTTTAATCTATTTTGGAAGATGTTTACTTCACACAACACATGTTTGGTTTTCATACACATTTATAACTTTCTCCCATGGTTGTGTATGAAAAAACCATTCACATTCATGAGTATACTCATATCTGGACCTTTTGATCCCAGAAATGATATAGACATATACAATCAACCTTTAATTAAATATTTTAAACTTCTTTGGGATGTGTGTGTGTGCACATATGATGCATGTTCGAAAGATATATTTCAATTGTGTGTTGTGCTTATGTGGACAATCAATGACTATCCTGCTTATGCAATTATGTTTGGATGAATCACAAAGGGAGAACTATAATGACCTATTTGTGTAAATAATACTCAAACCAGAAGACTAAAATATCTCCATAGTTTTAGTTTTATGGGATATCGATGAATCTTTCCAATGAAACATCCAAATATAAATAATCATCGAAGATTTTACAGTACCATGGAGATCGATGATCCACCTCAGTGTATGTCTGGAACTGAAGTTCTTAATGAATTGAAAGATATCAGTTTTTCATTTGGTAAGGGTCAAATAAAATATAGAAAGAGGAAGAATGTTTCCAATGACATTTGTTACAATTGGTATAAGAGGAGTATCATCTTTGAATTTCGCTATTGGTCGACCAATTTGTTATGTCATTGATTAGATGTAATTCACATTGAAAAGAATATATGTGAAATTTTTATTTTGATTCTTATAAATGTTAAGGGAAAGAAAAAATATGATTTACAATCTAGGTGTGATTTGGTGGATTGGGGGATCAGACTAGAATTGCATCCTGTGTGTATCAGTGAAAATAAATGGAAAGTTTCATGTGTTTCTTATGTGATGAAACCTACTAATTTTTTTTTGGAATTACTAAAGACTATTAAAGTTCTTGATGGATATTAAAGAAATATAGTAAAAAGGTTCAACCAAAGAGATTTGAAGATGAAATCATTGAAGACTCATGATTATCACATCCTTCTACATGAGTTTATTCCAATATAAATCCATCATATTTTGTCCAATAATTTAAGGGTGACAGTTATTTGGTTGCACCATTTTTTTATAGATATTTTTACTAAGAATTTGTCTAAGTCATCCTTACAAAAAAATGTTTGCAGAGACAAAATTAATTTTTTTTGAGTTAGAGAAAATATTTACTCTATCATTTTTCACATGAATCTTTCATTTGACTCTCCATATTCCAACTGAAATACTTCTCAAAGGACCTGGTAATTTTTTTTGGATGTATCCAACTGAAAGAAATATGTATACATTGAAATATTATGTCCAGAATATGAATCATCCTGAAGGTTTTATTATGAACGGTTACTTGTCTCAAGAATGTATGTATTTCTTCTCGACATATTTGTCTGATCTTACTATGAGAATGAATAGTCCAATAAGAAATAAAGAAGAACAATATGAGAAAATTGAACCAATTTTTCCATCACTTCTTCAAATAGGAGGAATTCTTGGATCATATACATTGATGACATTAATCCTTGAAGACCAGGATATGGCACATCGCACAATGTTTTTCAACTATGATTTGTTCGATGACAACATCAAGTAAGTAAGTTGAACATGTATATATTATCTCATATCTAGTAATTTTACATATCTGTTAAACTATTTCTATTTTTATCTATAGGTTACATAAAGAAATTATAAATAGAAATCATTTTTACTTATCTTTGAGAAAGAGATAGAACTTTCATACAAAAGAGTATTATTATTGGTTTAAATTGAAGGTATAAATATTGTTGTAATAAATAAATAAATAAATATTTAATTAAGTTTAATATTCATTTATATTTTAGGTATTGAGTTTTCCTACTAAATCTATCTCTGAGGAAATAAGAGCTTTGGCTTTTAGTCCTAATTAATTTTGTGTATCATGAATGTAAATCAATTGTGATTAATGGGTACAAATTTATTATCATTGAACAGACAAAGAACATGATAACACAATAGGAGTGTATTTTTCTAACTACCATAATAGAATATTATGTCAGTTCATTAGATAAAAGGCCTCGTTTTGAAAATTTATCTTATTATGGAGTTGTTGAAAAAATAATAATATTGGATTATTTCTCTCATGATCGAGTCACTATGATGAAATACAAGTGGTTTGATTCGATGACGAGGTAGGTCACATTTATCGATGATTGTGGATTTTGAGTTATTGACATGACTCTCACTCTTGCTACCAATGAACCATATGTATTGGTATCAATGTCGAAATAAGTTTTTTATGTCAAAGATCATCTTCAACCTAAATTTTGTGTCATTGTTGAAGTAACTCTAAGACATATTTTTTATGATGGTGATGATGGAATTGACACCAACCCTACTACCATCGTCCCCAATCTATTTATTACTTATGATGACTCCAATATCTCAATTGTTAGAGTTGATTGTAAACCCAAAGTTGTGATGGTAAATATATAGAATCATCCATCCATATTCTCAGTTCTTTTGTTTTAGCTCTACTTGGGTTGTTAAGGTTGGTACTACTCAAAATGATTTAATATTGATTACAAATATTTTGTATCTGACTTGACCTTAATGTTAATTTTCAATATTTATTGGTTGTAGTTTTATTTGAGTTTCATTTTTTAATATTGAATTGAACTATATTCAGACCTATGAAACCAAACACAACTAAAAAAATTAAATTAGAATAAAAAACAAGAGGAATTAAATTGGACACATTAAACTTCTTGATATGAAAATAAAAACAAATGAAAATAATGACCTAAATAGAAAATAGAAAAATTACCTAACTAAAAATATGAACCAAATGGATTAAAATAAATAAGTCATGTCTCATATTTTTTGTTTTTTGGTTTACACATTATTTATACTTTTCTAATTACTTCCATATTTGTTTTAAAATGAAGGAAATGAAACCTATTGTGGAGATGTGAAGAAAAAAGATAATGGACAACAATCATCGAATGACTAAGATAGTAATTCCTCTATTAGTTCCTATTGTGAGTATTTTATTTCAAATATATATATATATATCAATAACATATAATGTCATGTGAATAATTTTTTTAAAAAAATTGTGCAAGATCCACCACTTAGACGTTGATTATTTGACGAGCAGCCTAGTAGTGGTCCCAATACTCAGGTCAATGGTACAAGGGGGTGGAACTAGAGCTAGGAACTCCAATTGGTATACCCAATTAGACCCTTCCCCTCCCACTAACGTTCCATATTCCACACATTCTGGTCCCACAATGTTCTTAGGGACACATGGGATATTTAGGCCTCCCATGTTTTCACCAACCTTTACGTCTAATCCTAATCGACCATATTTACTGTATCCGATTATGATTTTAACTTTTCATCCATATCATGCATTTGGCCAGCCATCCATGTCATCTTTTTTTCCATCTACTTCTTTCTCTTCAAGCTTCTATATTCCTTCTTCGACTCCTGATCCGACATAGTCTGTGCCTATTGAGGATGCACTGGGACCCATTACACCTTTAAAAAGAGTTGTTCCTTTAGTTCCTATGGATCCAATGGGGACCATTGATCATACTTCCGTGGGTATATTTATAGAACCCTAATAAATTTTTTTACCATGATTTATTTTCATTATAACATATATTGATATAATATTTTTTCTTCTTCTCCAACAGATTCATCTATTGATAGGTGGAGGGGGGATACATGCATGCATGAGGTGTGGAACTACCTCACATAGTTGATGGTGAACTACAATGAATACAACCAAATGGTCAAAAAAAATAGGGCAGCAATGTTGAAGTTTTTTGGCGACGCTTTCCAAATACTCCGACATCATTCCCGTAAGCCCACTCTCATGAAGATAGTTTCCAAATGAAGTCAAGGATAATTCTTGGGAATAGATCTGGGTGATTTTTTTGGATTTAAGGTAATATTATTTTTTTATTTATATGAATTAATATTTTGGTGTCAGCTTCATTTTAATTTTCCCGATGATGAGGGTGGACGATCGGCACTTCTAATGAAATTAGGTGAGATTTGGAGAGCCTATAAGCATAAGTTGTATATTGGCTGGCATTCTAGACTTGGCATAGAGTTAGAGAAGATAACTGTCATGGATGATTTTATGATAGAACAATATCAGAAAATGATTACTCAATGGATGAATACCAAGTTTAAGGTATTAATCACATTTGAGGTTTTTAAATGATTTTTTTGTTTTTCATTAATAATTTCTTTTGTACTGTTTAATTTTATTTAGGAATCATCCAGAAAAAATAAAAAAAACATTGGTGCCAAAAAAAACTTTCACACTTTGGGGCGTACTAAAATGTTAGATCATGATAGGAAGTAGGTACGGCAGTCATTTATAATTTTTCCTTAGGACTTGCACTTTATATTGTTTCCTAAATAATTTATTCTATTTTTAAAGTTTTGATATAATTTAAGTTATGAAATTCATTATTGGTAACCTATTTTGAATTATGGTTTCCTATATTCAATGTCATTGCAGAGGGAGGTATTAAATATTGAAGGACATGTGCCTCAAGAAAAACTGTTTTTCTCGAGTAAAAAGAAAAAAGATGGAAGTGCAGCTAAAAAACTGACACAACAACAGATTGTAAGTTTTAATTTTTTGATTTCAAATTTTAATATCTATTTTGTAACTTAATAATCTATTTATATCTGTAATAGGATGCTTTGTAGGCCCTTTATGCCCATGAACCTGACAATTTTGGGCCAAATGATCACTTACATTAAGTTTTGGGAGATGAGCACCATGGCAGAGTATATTGCCGACCTGGGAAGATTATAATCCTGACGAGGTATTGGCCATCATCAGGTACCATTTGTAGTACCACCAAGTTGGAAAAGGTTAATTCATGGGTAGAACATGCCTAAAAAAGGGTCACATTGGTGGAAGAACGGGTTGAAAGGGAAAACACTGAATTTATGAAACTGATGAAATTTTTATGTCCATCACTTCCACCAATGACCAGCACAACTTGTGATGAATATATATCATCAATGTTTTCATTATATAGTGCACCAAGTGGTAGTCCTAGTGGTGTTCAAGATGATTTCATTCCTGAAGATGATGATGGTGAGGATAATGCCAAGGAAGAGGCTGAGGTGGAGGTTGAGGCGGAGGCCGAGGTGGAAGACGAGGGCAAGGATGAGTCTGGGGATAAGGACAGGGATGACGATAGGAAAAAGGATGAGGATGAGGATGAGGATGAGGATGAGGTTGATGATGGCAGTGATGATAGTGATGGTGATGAGGGAAAAATTGATCCATTATATTTTTAACTAATATTTATGACTTTTGATGTTTGATGATTTGTTTTGAATGAATATATTTGTGATATTTTGTATGTTTGTATGGTTAAATGCATCAATTGGTTTGTTCTATTATCATTATTTATGTATTGTTCTATTGGTATTTGAGGATGCTCTATTGGTTTCATTGCATGTTTTTATTGTTGAGGATGTTTTGTTGGTTTCATTGTAGGTTGATGATGTTCTATTGGTGTTTTTATTGCAGTGGGAAGTTAGTTTCATTAGTTACTATTTTCTGTTTTGATTTTTAGTAGTTCTAATTGCAGGTGAATTGTGTTTTGATGTTTTGTAGGTAGTGATGATAGTTCTATTTTGTAGGTAGTGAATTATGTTATACTTGTATGTAGTTTTGAGGTTCATTTACCTATCTTGTTTATTATTGAAGTCAGTTTTATACCTCCATCTCAATATAGTTATGTAAAATCCACATATTAAGTAATTTTTATTGATCATTGATATAGTGGCTTACATGAGGGTTGAATTTTACCCATGCCTATTAACCCCTGATGTGAATTTAGAGGAATTAAACCATTATAAAGATTATTATTTGATGATGCATGTGGATATTGGTTTAAGGATAGTTATGGTGTAGTTCCAACCAAACTTTGGTAAATTGAGACATCTATGTCTATATAGTAATTCATAATGTGATGTGCATAAAGACACACATGAGCAGGTGTTATGTTTATTCATGGTCTTCCTCTATATGGATTTAGGGTCAGGACACTACACATATTTTAGTGCTTCTACCATCACTCTAAAAAAGTAAATCTTTTCAAAAAAGTACAACCATTTTCATTATCTACAGAGTTTGAAAATAAATGAACAATATATTTCCATGTGAAGTGAGTGGTTGGTCCCTCTCAAAGATATCAATACCCTTTATAATTTGGTGATAAATTTTCCTACCTTGATTTTTTCTTTCTTCTAGAATATAATTACCATAAAATGATGAACTAATAGCTCAATTAAGTTACGGGGAGGTACCTACTATATGTATAAAAAGATAAAAACATCCAAATGATTTAAGATACCTAGACTCTCCCCTATATGGATCAATAGACTTATAATTTTTAAGTGGATGACGTACTTTAATTGATCTATAATAGATAATTATTTGATTTAGTAGGACTATCAATAGATAATGGGTCCCTAGTGATCAATTTACATTTATAAAAAGGTGTGTATTTAGGGGGGTCTATAGAAGGCATCCATGTTTAAGATATTAAAAAAATACTTTAGTATAAATTCTAGAAATCATGGAAAATTAATCTTGGATTACCCTTTGTGGATGAATTACCAAGCGGAATCTGAGCATTTTATAATGGTTTCAATAAAATGAGAAGATGGGTTTACCATTGTTACACCCCGACCTATGATATTATTTTATTTTAATTATTTTTCTGCCGTTAAATATTTTTACTGGGGTTCGAGGTGAGTCCCGGATGATGTTTCTGAGTTTTTGATAAAAAGTGTGCATTTTGGGTTCGACATCATTGGATGCATGGGTGGAGTGTGATGCCACCCATATTATCCCAAGAAACTGTGTGGCCTTTTCATCTTCGAAGAATTAAAGTGAATAAATAAATGTTAATTTATTATGTAATTTAAAATTTTTATGGTTGTTAAAAATTTTAATATTTTAATTTTAGGTGAAAACTGAAATTGTTAATTTTATTATTATGCATTCTTATTAATGTTATTATGAATATTAAAATTAAAAAAATTAATGTTAATTAAAACTATTATTAGGAATATTATTATTATTATTTTAAATAAAAACTAAATTTTTTAATTTTATTATTATTAAAATGAGATAAATACTTTTATTATTTTTAATTTTATCATCATGTTATTATTGTTATTATGAATATTATTATTATTATTATTAATATTATTATCATTAAGGCATTACTACTACTACTAATAGTATTATTATTATTATTATTATTTATAGAATTGTTATTATTAGTTGTGTAGAATAATTTTTATTTTAAGTTTTATTTTCAATTTTATTATTATTACTATTTTTTCTTTCTTTCTAGGGTTTTCCCCTAATCTCTCTCCAATTATCCCCTCTTGTTGCATGGGTGTGCGGTGTGGCCTCTGCCTTCGGTTCAGTTCCCCCTCTCTCTAATCTCCTCCACCCAATTCCGCCTTCTCCTCACTGATGCTGACCCCCGTCAGTCCTCCTTCCCAACACCAGCTGACCCCTCTCGACCTTCCTTCTCTTCAGTGCACCTGGTTCCTTCACTTGGTTAATTAAGTTTTTTTTGGGGTAGGTTTGAGATTTTAGAACCTGAACGAAGTGATTCTGGGTGATCGTTGTCATCGCGCCTTGGTTCCGAGGTTGCGTTGTCGTTGCGCTTTGATCTCGAGGTAGGATTTCCCTTGGCACTTCCTTTTTAATTCAAGATTCATTTATTTCATGCTTTCCAAACCTTGTTTTATTAATAAATATTGAAGTCTGATTCTTATTTTCATTGTTTATCATGCAAAATTGTGTTTCAAATTTTGTTTTGTGATAAATAGAATTGCGTTGTTAAATATTGCACATAATGCATTTTATGAAATGCCCTGTTGGATTTTGTGAGAAGTTTTTGGTATGAAAAGGTTGGTTTGGACTTGTTAATAAATAATTTACATGTGAAATAGTTATATTGGGTTTTGTGAAAGTGTTTCAAGTGGTTTCATGCTTAAAAGGAGTGTGTGTTTGGCTTTGGAAGTATTTTTATAGGTGACGATGGATTGTGGCATGTTTGGAAATTTCATAAAAATGGATTTGGTTTTTAAACATTGTATGAGGGATTTAAATGGATTATTTTAAAATGGTTATGAAATGTAAAGTGGTGGGTTTACAATCCTTTTTAAAGATAATTTATTTCTATTAAAGATGATGTTTTTGTGAATAGGACTTAAGGATCGCTTGGCACCTTGTTGAGTGTTGATTAGAAACTCTCTTGGTAAACATTACATGTGCCGCTAATAAATGACTCGGTTGACATTTTCGTGTAAAATGGTTTTTGTTTAGAATGTGAAAATGAAATGTTTTGAAGAATGATTATAAATTTTTTGAGTGGGAAGGGTATTCTTAAAGCCATTTTTGAAAAATGGTTTCACTTTGAGATTGGGATTTGTTGGTGAACGATTAAGGGCCCGTTTGGCCAATTTGTGAAATTAGTGAAAATTTGTTTATTATGAAAAACTCATGTGGATGATTCTCATGCCATAATTGTGTGTATATAATGTATGGGATGTCCTTACTAATGAATCCTTGTGATTCATTATGAGAGTGCCTAAGGTTGGACTCTTAACATTCTTTTGGTTAATAGCATTAGATTAGTCCTTGGAGAGATTCAGGGTGAGACTTGTTGTGCATTATTATTATATATACTTTGATTGGATGCTTAGCTGGCATCAGTTGGATCAACCCCTTTTTAAATACTTGGGACATGGTACTACTAGAAATAGAGCCTATACCAACACTTTGTTCCCAACAGTTTAGAAAACCCGTTGGGAAAAAGAACCTATGCCAACGGTTTACTAGAACCGTTGCCATAGGCAATTTTATGGTGGGTTTTCCTAATGGTTTAAGAGAACCATTGAAAAAGAGATGTATTACCCACGGTTTTTATTAACTGTTGGGAAATATTAGACCCAAATTAGGGCTCAATCCCTCAACACATTTCATCCCCCACACGCTCCTCCCCTCCCCGACCTCGACCTCCTCCCGGCCTCGGCCTCCACCTCCTGGCCTCCGCCTCCGCCTCCGCCTCCCAGCCCCCCTCCCTATCCTCCGGTGACATTCCCCTTCCCCTCTCGGCTCCTTCTCCAAATACGACATCCCCCTCCCCTCTTGGATCCCAGTTACATTCCCCCCTCCCCTCTCGTATCCCTCTCTTGGCGACATCCGAGCTCAATCTCCTCCTCTGACATCCCCCGGCCCCCTCTACAGTCGTGCGTGAGACCCCCCGTGGTCGAACACCCCACGAGACGTCCCCCTCTCTCGGCTCCCTCTCCTCCCACCTGGGCAATAAGATTTTCAGGGCCGACCCCTGCCCCCCAAGAGCTAGAGTAGCTACAGTGGAGTCGAATCTGGGTGGCTTTCAGCTTTAGCTGATTAGAAGGTCTCAACCTTGGCTTTAGGGAGCTTCTTCTTCTATTGGTACTACTATAATGGGTGTAATGTCTTATTTTTTCCTACATTTTTTGTATCTACATTTTTTCCGCTGTAAAATAATGAATTTGTTTTTGTTTTTGTGTTGTTCAATCTGCAAAGATCATTTCTGTTATATCTGCAATGATCATTATAGGCCACGATAGGTGTCCCTGAAGATGGGATAATGTGTGAAGAGCTCCTAGATGCTACAGAAACTCAACAGTGTTCCTTGTGGGAGAGAACCCTCTAAACTCACTAGGGATGTTGTGGATAGATGCCTCACATGTCACAGAGATGGCCGTGTTCTATTTATGGGTATGTCTCCATGACTCCCCCATATTACCTTCATTTATGTTTGAGAGATTTTATACAATGTAATGGAACTTAATTGAATGTTTTAGTTATGGTGAAATGAAATGGTTTTATTATACTCAATGCTCAATCGAGCATCAATTTACCAGATTGACCTCAAGTTTGATCGAGCTACTCAATTAGGCTCGACTTGTTTTGATTAAGATGTTTTATCATAATTTTAATTACAAGATCTTTCTTGAATTCGAGCTCGAGCTTGAAATTAAATACACATATATTGAATAAAAATAACATGTTAAAATATTAGATGTTCGATTAGCCTTTGAGACCAACTTGATTGTGTTATTATAACACTGAATTTGGCTTCACTACTTGTAGCTTGATCTTGAAAAAATCCGAACTAAATTCATGTATTTGTCGAGCGAGTCCAATTATCATGAGATCACTCAAGGTTGTTTACAACCCTAGATTAGAGGGTCAAAGAAATAGGACATTGGATTACTTGGGATGTCATTATCTGTCATTTCATTCCCTCATTAAAAAAAACTTCCAGACAACTATTTTATCTAATAAATTCTTCTCTGTCGTTATTTTCTATCCATTTTAATCATTGGCCCCATTTGTTACAGAATGTGATGGAACTGGAGAACCCAACAACATAGAACCTCAGATAAGGCCCTCTAATTTCTTCAATACCTCCTCCATTATTAGATTTGTTTCTTAATTTTGGTTTTGGATTTTGTGATGTTTGACTGCTTAAATATACGCATGGTTTTGTAGTCAATATCGGATCACGGTGTGACGCGACGGGGTTCTAGCAGGGTTATGTGCACAATCTTCAACTCAACTAATGTATCATAGGTGCATATTCAATGGCTAAGTGTACTAGTATGGTGTTTCCAACAACGTTCTATATAAATAACATAATAAAAAATGAAGAGATTATTAAATGGAACTATTTCCCCCTTGCTTGCAGGAACATGATTTGACCCATGGAGCGGTTTGGTTCTTAAATGGAATTGTTTCCCCCTTGAGGGAGGTGATGGCTGGAATGTTGCCCCGCCTCCTCCCACTCCCTTCACTCCTGACCGGAAGATGCTGCCCCACGGATGTCACTGGACCGGGCCAACACTGTAACATCCCAAGTAAGTAATGAATAATAGATATTTTTATCTATGTCTATTAATGATTAAGATAGTGTTATAGAGGCTTAAAATGAAAATAAATACAATCTTATGCATGGAATACACTAATATTCTTAAAAGATTGTTTTACTGCCTTTTGATGGAAAAGCATTTTTGAATCTATATTTTGACAATTTTATAAACTATGTTTGTCAAAATAAACTTATCCTTGATGATTGGGACATCAAAATTTACCTTGTGTGAATTTTTGGTATTTTTCTGACAATGTTCATTTTTTAATGAATAGTGAAAAATACTGCATTTTACATCAAAACTACTTTTTAATCTAATTTATTTATATGATTAGATTATATTTTGAATTGGTTTTGAAGTGAAATTAGAATATATTTTTACCATTTTATCCAATGGTGGTCATTGGAATCAATTTCACTTTGAAATTAGACTTAAACTGGTGTCAATCTTTTGATACTTATTGTTTTGTAAAAACACGCTATTTGCTCTGGCAGCGGGAATTAATTATTAAATTAATTAATGTGACTTATATGATTTGAATTTTGTAAAATGGACTTCATTTTTGAATTCGGAATATCAAATATATCTTAGGGTGAATTTTTGGTAATTTTCTGAAAAACTTCAATTTTTGATGAATAGTGAAACCACTAAGTGGTAATCAAGCAAACTGATTTCTCAGTTTAATGAAATTTTACCACTAATGTGTATTGAATTTTGAAAATCCGACATACATGGTTGTCATTAATAAGTAAAATGTGGTTCAATGAGATTATAATAATTTTTTGGTGAATAGTAACTTATTAAGTTCTTAATCACGATTAGTGGTAATTAGGGTAGTGTAAGGTATAAATAATACTTTAATAAAATGAAATGACCTAGACACATGTCCCAAACTCATTGGTTGTGTCATGGCCGACCAAAAAAATCCATGGGTCAACTTGGGGACCCCATGGATCCACTTTTGTTGGGAAATGACATAAATTACTTTTTATTTAATGTTAAAGTGAAAATGACACAAACATAATATGTTTTGCGAAAACAATTTTTAAGTGGGGTTATAAAAGTCCAAATTTTTATTATAAATAGTCATTGGAAATATAAAAAGATTTCCTACATCATAGTATTTTTTTATAATTTTTATACATTAAATAAATTTAATTATTTATGACATAATAATGATGCAGCGATGACATCATTATTTGACGATTTAAATAAAATAGAAAGATAATGTAAAATCTATGAACTACACATGTCCAAAACCAATTGGATGAGTGGATTTCGAAGCCTTATCACCTTATCCACGAATTCTATCAATGTGGGACCTTTTAAAACCGAAACACATTTTCAAAAAAAGTAATATTTCTTTACTTTCCAAAAGTGCCCCTCCTCTCCCCTTATAAAAGGCCCCCACCTCTTCCTCATTTCACACACTCTTCAATCCTTTGGCTCAGCCAACCCCTGCCCATTTTCTCTATCCACATCCCTCTCCTCATCCTAGAGGATTCCCTTTGGGCATAATCCTTTCAAAGGAAGCCTTTAGGCTCAAACCAAAAGGAGTTACACTTTTTAAAGGTAATTCATTCTCTCATGTTCATTTGTTTTATTTTGCTTCTCCAACCCCCTAAACTCTTTTTATTTACTTCTTTTGTAACAACACCAGTGTCTTAAATATACTAGGATGTTTTTATAAGATTTATTTGATCTACACTCTCACACAACTACATCAAATGGTTAAAGAACATACGGTTTCCGTGGATGGCGAAATTCTGCCTCCCGAAACGATGATTGTTCAACACTCATTTAACACCTTCAAAGGTGGCCATTATGATGTCACTATTTTTATATATGATATATAATATGTTTATGTTTTCCTTAAGCTTCTGTTTTTTTTCATTTTGGGCATACCTTTATGGTTTCCATTATGGGTAAAACACGATATCTTCATTTTAGGAAGTGCGGACTACCGCCCCCTAAAAGTGATTTGATTCGTTAATACCATATGTGGGATGTGTAAAGGATAAAGTTAATGATATTATATATGTTATTATACTGGAATTATAATATACTCTTATATCATTATGATTCCATTCCAGAAAATATGAAATAGAAATGGAAGTAGCGTTCATGCGTACGTACGGCTTACCGTCTCCATGAACGGTGCATTTCATTTCTTACCTCTAAATGTGATGTAATATTATAAATGCATGTATGTACTGGATATATATGACATATATGATATCTACATCATGAATATCATTCTGGTATAATGAACCTTTGACCAAATTAACAACATGTAAGTATAAGAAGTCTATTTTTGACTTAAGAACCAAATACCGACAAAATGAACATTATTAACTTAAATGATTACATGATGTTCATAACATGGTATAAAAGGAATAATGAACTTGAAAAAGATTCATAATCAAGTAGAGATTAACACAAGTTTATTATTCAGGAGATTAAAGAACGGTCAGGTCAAGTCAGATACGAGGTATGGGACTTCGTCTCAATCTCCTTTCATTGAGACATATTTTGTTTTATACACAACTTTCTTTTATACGGTGTATAAACCCCTTTGACTTTTACGTTTATTCAAAAGGAATCTTTTTTATACGAAGCGTTTACTAAAATACAAAAGGGAATGTTTTTTTCGTACATATGCGGCGACAACGACTTCTCCGCCGTCGTGACCGTTATTTGAGTTTCGGCTTCCTCTACAAGCCATACCTTTTTTTAAAAATGAAAAATAAATATCATGTTTTACTTTGGTATTGAAAATGGTTTTCATAATGTTTTTATTATATCAATGTGTTGTATTGATATCTCGTGATTGAAATGTGGAAATGTTATGTTTCCTTTATGCATGTTTTATGTGATATGATTATGTTATGGTTCTTGGGCATTATTATGAAGACGGGTGGTTCCATGATAAACTAAGGGCGGGTGAGCCCGTTATAGCTCTCCAATGCATTGGGTAACGCGAAGGAGTGAAACGTTAAGGTTTCTCCGAAGAGATTTTAGGGAATATACTGTGATGGGTATTCCAAACGTAACCAAGAGGGTTACTCCCTACATAAGAATGTTATGAATGCCTCAAGTTACCTTTATGTCTTATGATTTCTATGATTTATTCATGATTTTATGAGGTATGTTAAAGTGCCTATGTTTTATGGGTAGAGTATGATTTCATTCTTATGTATATATGAACTCATGTTTCCTTTCCATGTTTTTATAACCCATACTGAGTTTTTATGCTCATCCCAAGTTTTTGAAATGTTTTTCACAGGTCAAGGGAAAGGTACATGATAAGATGATAGAATCAAGGATGTGTCAAGAAATAATCCATGTTTTATTTTAAATGTGTTTCCATTGATGGGAATGAAGAATACTATCTTTATGTAACCACTTTGTTTATATGTGGAATGTAATGCAAGTTTTATGATCTAATTCTCTAAAACTCTAAACCTGAAAAGATCCTCAATGTGTAATCTTGTAATAACTCAAGATTAAGTAAGGTTTAAGGCTGGGGCCTTATAAACACACTGCGGTCACGCCGCAGTCAGGTCGCCGTCACGCTGCGGTCAGGCCGCAGTCACGCCGCGGTCACGACGCGGTCACGCCGCGGTCACGCCACGGTCACGCCGCGGTCACGCCGTGATTTGGCCCTGCTCCAGGACGACACCCCACGGCGGTTTGCAGTCCTATCGGAATTCGATGTATGATACCTAGATAAGGCCCAATCCATCCTCATAATTATTTCCTCATCAAATACTAGACGTACAATTGCCACATCTATCACCATAAGGCCCAATACTCTTAGGAATATTTTACTTGATCTAAACCCTCATCCAGTCCATACACATATCATCCAAATTATAAGACATATGTTAGACCACTCATATCCCAATCGATATCTTATCCACTTGGAGACCTAGTGACAGTGTGATTTCATTTCCATATAATCACTAAAGAATTTTATCTAAACCTTGGCGGCTTGTGAACACCATATCTATAGGTCTACTATGTTAATCTATTTACTGTGATTTACCATCCTTAGACTCCATGACTCCCAAGTAACATAGTTATAATCAATCCCTTGGAAATCTATGATCGAATAATCAATTTAGTGTTTAAGGGTCTATCGAGGCTCTTAATACTATCTTTATATACATAAGAATTCTTATTTAAAGAAAAAATTAATTTAAGTAATGGTTGATCACCCATGGAGGTGCTTATACTTCATCTTCTAACTGCTAAATGATGTATTCCCTCCACCTAAATGAGGAATTAAATAACTCCCCTTCCATGTTCATGTAAAACCTATATTTTCCAAAGACATCATACTAACCACAAATATATAGGTGAGAAAAATCAGAAGACTAGTCCATGATCACATCATTAGTCATAGCTTCATCACAAATCTTCATGCCTTGAGCCTTATATTAATCATATGATTTGACATATACTTACCAGATTAGTGAATGTTGATTCATATTCAATCACTAACAATTTTTCCTACTCAATATCTAAGAGATCTCAAGATCTATCTTTTTTATTCTCATCTAGGAAGTTTTGGTCATTGAAGATTAGTTGGAATCACTTCTAATAATGTTTTCATCCTTCCATTCCACAATAACTTTACACCACAACCTATTTTGACCCTTTAGTAATGGTGTAGCCATGTAATGTCCCAAAAAATCTTTTATTGAACAAAACCAAACTAAGATGAAACTCAATCCAAACTAATTATATACCATTTATAGGAAGATTAATTGTTAATTAATAGGAATTTAATTTTTGATAGTATCATTTTGAAATATGGATTTGTTTCCCCCTTGCTTCAAGAACATGATTTGACCCATGTGGTGTTGTGGTTCTTATATGTTGGGTGGTGACATGTACAGTCACAGGAGATAGGTATGTTTTAGTTTAGTTTTTATTTTATTTTCTTTATTACATTGTCCACTTAGGTCTTTTACTGGTTTCTATGGATAGGGAGTAGTTATATTCTACGAAGGAGGCCAGAAGGGGTTCAGATTGTTTTAGTCCGCCGGCTTTGATCCGAGGTAAGATTCTATGATTACTACTTGTCTTGCACCACATATATTTTGGGGATTTCAATGTTTTTGACTCCATATTATGTTTTTGGTAGGGCGTTGGATCGTTTTGTGTTGGTTCAGGTGTATTTGGTTCTCACCAATCGAGGTAAGGATTTAATGCTATTGGTTGGTTTTTCTCTAGTTATGTAGGGTCCTTTATGTGTTTTAAGGTTCTTAATATCCTTTGTGTAGTGCATTGATCCCTGCTCGTTGGTTTTGAGTCACCAAGTAAGAGTGACTCGCCTGCGTGTGCATAGGTAAGTAAGTATATGTATGTGGGTTCCCCCGTTATGTGTATAGTCAACCATGGCAATGATTATACACGTATGGGGATAGGTGTTCCCATGTATATATATAAAAATGCATACGAAGGTGAGTGGAGACTGGTATATGCATATAAGCATTTGTGTAAGGATCCCCTTGCACATGCTCATGGCCATGCGGGTGTGTGCATAGGGGCAAGGTATCTTTGCATGTGTGTGAAGGTGTGTATACCTAGTGGGGTAGCAGTAGCTTTTAGTTAGAAATCTCCAAGAGACGAAGTAGACGGCTTGGTTCCACCTTGAGGTAGAGTCCCTCTTGTAGCCTCTTTAATTTAAGAATGCTTTAAATTGAATTTAGCTTCTTTCTTAATTCTGCTTAATTATATTGAATTGCATATCTTGAATAAGTTTCCTTTAATATAATTGTTTCATTTGATAAATAAATTCATGTTTTTATAATAAAACCACTTTTAAAAACAACTAATATAAAATATATATCTTTATCATACCACAATCTCGAATTAGGAGTCTGTTTTTATAACATAAGATCGGTTTATATAATATAAAATATATATCTTTATCATACCACAATCCCCTTTCCAGTCTTGAGCCACCTTCATCCTCTCACGCACAAGTTGAACCTTCTCTGTTGTGTTCTATACCACCTCTAGGACAAGAACACCTGCTTCCCCAACCTCAGTCCAGCACATAGACGAATGACATGACCATTCATACAAGGCTTCGAATGGATCCATGACAATGGTAGAGTGGTAACTATTAATGTAGTAAAACTCTACCAGAGGCAAGTGTCATATCCACGATACCCCGAAGTCTAAAACACATGACCGTAACATATCTTCCAATGTTTGGATGGTCCTCTTAGTCTGGCCATCTATCTATGGGTGTAAAGTAGTGCTGAGGCATAGCTGTGTGAAAAAAGTATGTTGTAATCCTTTCCAAACTCGTGAGTTAAACTGTGAATCCCAGTTTGAGACTATGGACCTCAAAACTCCATGTAAATTCACCACCTCATCCATGTATCTCTATGCTAAGGCATCAACCTCACTCGACTCCTTGATTGCCAAGAAGTGAGATGATTTCATCAGTCAATCTACCACTACCCAGGTAGCATCATGGCCTGCTTGAACCCTGGGTAATCCCGTGATGTAATCCATCAAGATGTCTTCCCACTTTCACTTGGGGAAATCTAAAGGATGTAAGAGACCTCCTGGGATGTGGTGTTCATCCTTTACCTACTAACACATGAGGAACTTTTCCACAAACTTCACCACTTCCTGCTTCACCCTAGGCCACCAAAACTGACCCCTCAAGCCTTGGTACATCTTGTAAACTCATGGGTGTACAATCAGGGGTGAGTTATGGAACTCACTGAGAACTCTCTCATGTATTTCCACCGGGACAAACTGCTTTCCACAAAAAAAACATCTGATTCTAACTGTCTTCCAAACATCATTCTGGAGCATCACCCTGGATAACCCAATCACGCATCACATCAGCCTCTAAGTACCCCCACTAAGACTCCTCCACTTGTATATCAAGGAATACTCCACCATCTTCTGGAATAGACAGCCTCTACCATCCTCCACTCTCATGTTCAGATGTAAATCGGCCAACTCCTCTATTGCTTTCCATGTATCTGCTAACTTCCGAACCACATCCTTCTATGAATTCCTACTCAAGGAATCGGTCACCACGTTCCACTTTCCTAAGGTGTAGGAGATCTCGAAGTCATAGTCATAAAGAAACTACATCCGCCTCCGCTGCCGCAAGTTCAGGTCTCACTGGGAGAAGACATACCTTAAGCTCTTGTGATTTGTGAAGACCATGAAGCATTACCTGATGAGGTAATGCCACCACAACTTCAGAGAGAACACTATTGCTAAAAGCTCTAAATCATGGGTGTCATAGTTATGTTCGTGAGGATGTAACTACCTATAACCATAAGAGATCACTCCCCACTGCTGTATCAACACACACCCCAAGCCTAGACCTATAGCATCACAGAACACTTCGAACGTTATCCCTTCCTTTGGAAACATCAGCACTAGGGAACTAACCAGCTTCCTCTTCAGAAAACTAAAAGATGACTGGCACTGCTCACTCTAAACAAAAGCCTGGTCTTTCTTGTTCAAGGATGTCAAAGGTGATACAACTTGAGATAAGTTAGGAATGAACCTCCGGTAGTAACCTGCTAGACCTAGGAAAATACGAACCTCTGTCATGTTCTTGGCTGCTGCCCAAGAAACAACTACTTCAACCTTTGATGGTTCCATTACTATTCCCTACTAGTACACCATGTGTCCAAGGAAGTGCACCTCTCATATCCAGAAATTTCACTTATACAAATTCCCATAGAGTTGGTGGTGTCGAAGGATCTCTAAAACCATCCTCATATATTCGGCATGATCCTCCTCTGATCTTGAGTATATCATGATGTTGTCGATAAACACAACTATGAACCAGTCCAAATATTCATGGAATACCGAGTCATGAGTCCCACAAACATGGATGGTGCATTTTTAATGCTGAACGACATGACCATGAACTCAAAGTGACCATACCTACACCTGAAAGTAGTCTTCGAGATGTCACCCTTCTTCACCCTCAACTGGTGATATCCCAACTGCATGTCGATCTTAGAGAACCAATCTGCTTCCTTCAACTGGTCAAAGGGGTCTTCTATCCTTGGGAGGGGGTAACGGTTCTTGACCATTACCTGATTCAGCCTTTGGTAGTCTATACACAACATGAGACTACCATCTTCCTTCTTTACAAACAAGATTGGATCACCCCATGGTGATGCACTCAGTTGGATAAAACCCTTCTTCATTAGGTCATCAAACTGGATTCGCAACTCCTGCAACTCAGAAGGCATCATCTGATAGGGATCCATCAAAATCGGATGGGCACTGGGTTGTAAGTCTATCCTGAACTCAAAATCATGTCAAGGGGGTAGAGTCACCACCACTTTGGGGAAGATGTCTAGAAACTCATTGATGATCTCTAAGACTTCCACCATTTCTGTGTCTAACGAATCCAATAATAGCTTAGCTAACAAGGAAAGAAGGGGCTCCACTCATCGACTGCCCTCCTGGAAACCTCGTTCGCTAACGAAAGTTACACACTAGATGCCCATATCTGAAAGCACGACCCTTATTTGGAATTAGTATATAATAAAACACACAAAGAACAACCAGTCGATGCCTAAAATGACATCATATGGCTGCATCTATAGCAAAAGAAGGTCCCCACTGGATTGATGTGGCCCCAAAATCAATCTGCATCCCTGAAAAACATAAGACAAGCTGGTCTGACCTCTGAATATCGTACTTAGAACCAGAGGCATATAGATTATCTCTATGTCTAGATCCAAATTATGGGCTATACTAGGAAAAAAAGGAGTGTGAAGCTTCTGAATCAAACAAGGAATAGTAAAGAGTACTAAACAAGCTGATCGTACATCGAACAACCTCTGGCCCTACTGGAACTGTTGCCTCTGCGATGTGCAACTACCCACACCCAGATCCTTACCCTCTATTGTTGGCCACATCCCCGACCATGCCCTGGTTGAGTTCCTTGAGGAGTGCCCTGAGGTTGGCCTCCTCCTGCTACGTCTGCTCTCGGGGGAGCGGGAGCTCGCTGTCCCTGCTATAACAATTGAAAAGGCATGGCTTGAAAATGGTGCTGCTGAGGTGGGAACCGAGCTTGGCTACCCCCACCGTACTAAATACTATCTGGGAACTAATTATGAAGATGTGCATGGCTACCACAGATAAAGAATCTTGGTTCTAGGCCTGTGGGGAAAGGGCAAGGACCAAGAGATCAAAATTGAAACTATTGGGGCCTACTCCCCATCGGTCGAAACCTGGATGGCCCTGAGGCTGGAGGCCTGTTGCTAACAGCCTTCACCTTCGACAAGCTCAACTAGCTCTCATATCGTGGAACACCTACCAGTTTTTTCATCCTCTCCACCACTTAATTCTTATTTTAAACCTCCAAGTACATAGGTAGAGTGAAGGGAGTAAAATTGTACTACAAGGAAGGTCGAAGTGCCTCCTCTAAGCACCTTGCCCACGATTCCTCATCTATGAAGAGGTCTGGAGTGAAACAAAGGAGATCCTTGAACATGATCCCCAACTCCCTTAATGACATAATCCCCTACTAAAGGGAGAGTAGCTTATGCCTATTCTCATCCTTCATCATGGAAGAAAGGAATTCTTCCTGAAACTCCCTCTCAAAGTCAGTCCACAAAACCTCAGCCTCCCTCTTCTCCCTGAGATAGAGCATCCACCATTGATGCGCCACTCCACACATATGTCTTACAGCCAGAGGAACCTAATACTCAACCAAAGCCCAGATCAAGATGAAAGTTATCACCAAATCCTCGATCTATTTCTTCGTCTCCATGTACGAGATGCTGCCCTCATACTTCCCAAGGATCCGTCACTGAAAGGCATGAAGCATCTTCTACCACTAGTCATCCACATATTGATCATCTCTCCGTTGATCAGCCAAATCATCCTCCTGGGCCTCGATCACCCACACTACTTGTGTTTATTGTCTAGGTTCCATAGCTTCAAGGTAAACAAGGAATTCCTAAGCCCGATTAGTGTAGAAGATTCCTTTTTGAATTTTTCTTAAAATTTTTATTTATTTTAAACTCCCCAAACACCCAGAAAACAAAAGAAAACAAGTCATTATGATGTATTTACCTTTCCTAGGGTCTCTACCCTACAATTAGTGTAGCCTCACTTGGTCATTTGATAGGTCCAGAGTCCTTGCATTGGATCACAGGGGGGGGCTAAAATCCCATGTCCTAGCTGGTCTTCCCTAGCCTATTTCACGCACCAAGATTGACTAACAATATTGCCCTACCATCCCATGAAATCCTCACTCTGCCTAACCCCGGACTCCATCCTATCTCTCAACCATCACCTTTGATATCATTCTATCATGACTCGCCTTCACCAATATGAAGAAAGAGACAACAAACTGCCAGACCCTTCCTTCTTCAAGTTGAAGAAGAGATAATGACCCCTCGAGTCCCACATTCAATAGGCCCCGGAGTGGAAACAGAAAGGGTATATAATCTCACATAAAAATGGAAGGAATTTACCTTTTTATTTAATAGTATAAAAATATAAGATGGTAAATCCCAAACAACTCCAAAAAACTGAAAGTAAAAGTAAAGCAAAAAATCCATTCCCATGTGCATGTTCAAAATAAACTGATACAAGGTACACGAAAACTCTGATGAAAGAATTTAAAAGAAAAAAAAATCAACAACTAAAACTCCCAAAGCCCAAGATATTAAGGTTTTGCACGGTCCTCAAAGTCCTCCAGGAAACCTGAAAGTAGTTTTATATACATAGGGTGAGTATATAGGTATACTCAGTAGGAAAAACCAAAAGCTCTTGTGAAAAAGTGGGGAGGCATTCTAATGCCCCGTGAGAAATAGAGATAACCAAATCACCTAGCAATGAAACTATCCTGTCAACCTCACTAAGACACACTCCCCAAATAACACAAGTTAGGTAAAGTAATATTAATAACACATCGATATTTGGATACCCCACACCGCTTTCCCACTGGTTTTTTAGGACATCCTACGTTTCAGACCTCCCCCACAAGTTCCACTATAGTCCCACTACCTCCCCAACAACAACCTTATGGGATATCACAACCACGCATCTTGCCCCCAAATACTTGGGTCACTACAACCACACACATCCCCATCCGCAGACACCTGGGCCACAAAAACCACTTCCTCACCCAAAGACACCTAGTCCAGAACAACCGCTGCCACACCCAAAGAGACTTGGGCCTCATTTTGAAGACACTTGGGAAACAATCCTTCTCACACACACCTGGTAAAACCACCACAACACACCCTACTTGAAGATTCTTGGGCCATAATATACCTTAGGCCATCACAGCCCACCTAAAGAGTTCAGGGCTACCTGGGAGAGGGAGTAGAAAGAAGCTAATAACCACCCACTCATAAGAATGTTGGGAAAATAACCCTCCCCAATGAAATGGGAGTGTTCATCACGGAGTGTTCAACTTGGTTGGGGTGATAATAAGAAACAAAAGAACTAAATTTATACATATAATTAAACAAACACTCATCCCAACCTAAGGGTTCCAAAATAGAAAACTATCCCATACACAACCAGAGCACAACCACCCCCATTACTATCCCTACATGCATGAACACACAACAGCCACAGCCAGAGCACAAACCCTTTTTGGAAAACAATCCCCCATAGTACCCATTCCCGTTATCATGTTCAGGTGATTATATTTAAATATTCCTTCACTACCGGGAAACTAAAAGGTATAGCCACAAGCCAAGACAACAATTGAAGGAAAAAAACCAAACCACAATTTAAGAATTCACACCCGATTATCTTGTAAAGTCACAACATAAAAAGGGACCAGTGAGATCCCTTGAAGTTCTGGAACCAAACCAAGCCCCAACATACATCCCCACACATCCTCAAATTCACAACCAATAAATGAATAATAGGAGATCCCATCCCCATCCACGTCACCCTGCAAGTATCAAGTAGAACAACCATGTGTATTAGCAGAACAGAGTAAGGGAGTTTTCAAATTTTAACCACACCATTTATCATGTCCCTTATTTCCATTTGGTTAACCGGGGTGATAACACAAGGATTATTATTCATTGGGCATCCATTTTATCAACTAAATTTACGTGATTAACCGGTTTCTATGTTACAGCCATTCAATCACAAATTTATCTAGAAAAAAAATAGGTTCATTAGTGTGAAAGAAATGACTACCAACACTTACTATTTTTAGTGGGAATAATCCCATACAGTCCACTACATAAAAATGAAGATAAAAAATATATAACAACATCATCATCAAACACACCCCTTCATTCTTTAGAGTCCTTTTATTATCTTCGTTAAGGTTTGGTTTCATCGATCTCCTCAGGGAATCATTATCATACCCACCCTGTATGATGCACAATAAAGAGAGATGAAGGAAAACCCTATCTAGATTATCAACAATCAAAGTTTTCTCCACGCACAAAGAACTAGGGATGCGAAACTTGCAGAGGAAGAACTCCAAAGACCGAAAGTCTAAGTGGGAAGGCCTCCAGCATGAGCGCATGATTCATCTCGAAAGGAAGTCTTGAGGCACACTAAGAGATTCTAGAAGGAAAAAGGAAGAGAGGATATCGGCTTAAGAAAAGGCCAAATCCTAAAATTAGGGAGACAATTTCAAAGTACTTAAAATTTAGATCGTGGCTCGACCACATGATTGGGCTATTTCACACGTTGGGATTAATTAAGATTTAATAATTCTCCTCATAGATGGTGGAGATAACGGCTGTGAGTTAATATATTTCCTTTAAATGGAGAAAAATGTGTAAAAGGGGCAAAACTATAAAACACATCAAAGGTGTGACACTGAGGAAAAAGGCCACACGTTTTGGTAACTCAAGGGTCGCCCTACTATTGGGGTTTTAAAACATATTTTACTGGATTTAAATGGATTTTAAAGGGGTATTAAAACACTTTTACATCAAAAGATACATTACTGGGGAAAAACTGAAGGTCCAGGAAAAACAGGGAAGGAATCACCATTAGGCGAGTCATTGTTGCCCTGGCACCGTCACCTTGGCACTTTCTCCCTAGAACCGATATTGATTGGTGATATAAATGACCCATCGGTGCCACCGATAACCATCGGTGCCACCGATGCCCATTGGTTCCCCTGATACTCATCGGTGCTACTGATGCAGATTAGTGACACCGACGCCCATCGATGCCACCGACACCTATCGGTGCCACCGTTCGTTCAATCCTGAAATTTGGCAAACTCTTTAATGAGTCACTAATGGTCCCTATGATACCCCAAACACCAGAATTTGGAAATGTAATGGACCAGGAGGGTCTGAGCCATTACAGTCGGTATATTTCAAAAAATACATTTCATTAAAAATAATATATAAATATATTTATATTTATATAAATATAATGTATATATTTTAAATATTTTTTACATAAGGATAAATAGAAATTTAAACTTAATATATAATATATTTACTAAAAAACGTTTATGAAATTATTTAAAAAATATTTTTAATTAATAATTTTGTAATTTGTATCGAGGAATAGTCATTTAATATTAAATTGAATATAAAAAAAGTAAAAAAAATAAATTAAAGATATAACACTACTGTAAAAATGACATATATCCATGGTTTAATAGCCACAGTTTAATTGATATGTGGCTATAGGTATGATAAATCCACGGTTTAATTTCCCCCCATTCTTACATCTATCTCCAATTTTATTCCCGCTTGGGATTTCTTCTCCCACAATCGTGCTCGGTCTTTCCTCTCCCACCCTCCTTCTTGGGATTTCCTCTCCCGAAAACCTTATCATCAGTTGATCATCACCCGACCGATTCTCCCTCATTCGATCCTCACCGACTTCTCCTTTGCAGTTCTTATTTCCCTTACCAGCTTCTTCATTCGTGGTTCCTCCACCCCTCGTGCATTCCTTCCCTCCTCCGTACCCTTCTTCGGGAATTCCTCCTCCATTTGGTGCGTCGGCCGATGCTTCCCCTCTTCGCGATCGAGCTACCCTCTTCAAGCTTCAGTTCATTTTTTCACTTGAGGTATGTTTCCTTACATATTTTTTAGCATTTCTAGAAATTTTGGGTGAAATTGGTGGTCGATTCGGGAATACTCTATTGGGGGTGATGCATTTCATACCACTATATATCCCCCTATTGATTTGAGGTAATTATTCTTCATAATCCTTATACATTTCATGTTATAAATAAATTGTGGATTTTTAATTCCTTGTTTAGAAGTTTTAAATTATGTTGTATTTCCGTAGTAGTATTCTTTCAGTATTTAAATGGATTTCACACTTGGGATGGGCTTAGGGCACTTACCAAGTGCTTGTAAATTTCCCAAGTAGAACTGTATAAAATATTTAGCTATTGTAAAATTTATCTTTTTTTTTAAATGTAATAGGAATGATTTAATTGGTTTTAATTAGATTTTATGTTTTAAAGACTTTTCATGGACTAAAGATGCAATCTAAGTGTTTTTTAAGTGATCATTTGACTTTTATAAAGGGATTGAAATGTTTTAAACATTTATTTTATGCCTGATCCTTTTTTGAAATTAGTGTATAGTTTTTAAAGGATTTTAATAAAAATAGTGGAGTTGGACCTCTTTTGAAAGAATTTTGAGATAGTGGGTTTCATGGTGATTTTAAAATGGCCTTAAAATGTAATTTTAGATTTTGTGAAATTCGTTCTTAGCACTATTTTGTTTCATTAAAAATAGGTTGCTTTATTTTAGAAGGGGGATTGTGTAAAATTTTGATTTTGAATTACCATGTAGGAAAATAATTTCATGTGGACTTTTGAAACTAGTTTTCATGTGTGTTTTGAAAAGGTTTTTCAAATAGTTCTAAAAATTGATCTGTCTACTAAGAACTTTTGTGAAATTATAGTTGGCATGTTATTTGAAACAACTTTATATATTATTGGAACCCTCATTTCTATATCCATGTATTTATGTGGTCATTATTTCTTATTACCTCATGGGGTATTCTAGTATTATTATACAAATTTTTATTATTATTCATGGATATGTGTTTGTGTATGTTTCTAGTGAGGGTGTAGGAGTTGAGGCATGTGTTTTTTTAATGATTTAAATTTGATTCTTATTATTCTTAATTGATTGTTCCCATGTCCATTTTTTTATCAATGGGAGTACACCAGACATAGTATATAACCTGTGTGAGGGAAAACCCTAGTAGTGATTGTGGCTCGACTAGGGAGTGTTTCATAGTTACACTAACATGGTTAGATTGGAAGGGGTAATAGGTATTTATTCTAGAGATATTATTTGATCCCATGGTTGAAGGATTTCTTGGGTTGTTTACTTTTGATTATTTTGATTGGATTACTAGGGCTAGGATAGGTTTAGTAGTATCAACCTGGGTTCCTTATCTTCAATTCATTTCTTTTATTATTATTTCTGAGGGATATTTCACATGACATGTAGGTTCTTCATATGAAGCCTTAGGGAATTTAATTTTATACTTATTTTGTATTACCTTGTTTTTTTCATTTGAATAACTGGTTGATTACTTGGGTTATAAATCCATTGATACATTAGGATCATTTTGTGTTTATTAAATCATGTTGTGTGCGATATTTTACTTTCAGATGGGTTAATTTATAATGGTTTGAAAGTATGATTTGGAATGGAAAAAGGTTTTGTTATTTTTTGAAGTCTTAAAGAAAGGCTTTTCTTGAAATTATTTATGAAAATGTAATTTTCATGAGATGTTTAGAAGGAGGTAAAATATGTTTTGGTTTGTTTCTCTTCAGTTTCAATTCACTCTTTATTTGGTTTAAAAATATTACTTTAAAATATTTGAAAGAAAATGTTCTATAAAAAATTCTAGTCATTCTTGTATTTATTTTATAATAAGGGTGGCCATTTAAAAAAGTTCTTATGGATTGTTTTTTGGCCTTTTTATATTTTTAAAGTATTTTAAATCATATTTTATACCTGATGTTCAACCTAAAATTTTATAAAATACTTTACATAGGGATTTACATAGCCTTTTTTGGTTGTGAAATATTTGGATTCTTTATGCCAACTCTTATATTATCTAAATTTAAGGTTCTTATTTATGATTCATACCACTCCTTGAGCATTGGTTGATCTGGGGTTTGAGGTGACCAGTAATTTTATTACATTTGGATAGTGGTTCCTATTATTTATTTGGTAGCACCTTCTTTTATTTTCATAGAATTCAAAACATGTGTCCAATTACATTGTTTAATTTGGAAAATTGGCCTTTCAATACTTTATATAGATAGAGTGTAGTGTTATCCACTACTGGAAGAAAAAAAGGCATATGGTTGTAGATTTGTTTCATTGCATATACAGTGGTGGTAGAATAAGGGTGATTAGAGGGATTATTTTTTTACTTTAATATACCGATCTATAGTTTATTTCAACATATTTGATTTGGTATGGATGTCCAATATATGGAATGTTCGTCTCAGTTTTTCATTAGTTTTATGCTACTATTTTTATCTATTTTTAGGGATAAATAGCTACCAACAGTGTTCCTATGATGTCCAAAAACAAGTTTCCATATCATGGGGATCATTAATGGCATGTGGGATAGTGGAAAGCCATGACGAGTGTTGTTTTAAATGGAATCCCAGTCCAATTCATTACAAATGATATCAGAGGTAGAAGGGTTCCTTTATCTATAGGAACCTAGACCCATTTTTTTAATTTCCCTCTAATATTTTGGTTGTCTTAGTAACATTGATTTAGAATTTTATTGGGATTTTGAAGGGTGGTCGTGAGTGGGTTCTTTATCACTACCCTCTATGATTATTCCTATGTTACCATGGGAAGTTGTTTTTGAATTTTGAATTTGTATATTTTTGGATTTTTGGTTGATTATTTATTGATCCGCATTTTTATATATTTAGTTTTATTGGGGTACTGGTGGGTTTTTAGATGAAAAAAGAGATTGGGTCGGTTTTCTGAGGTCGGTATATATGAATTAATAAACCAATCTATGACCAAATTCTCAATACCAAAAATTCATAAAAATTATTTTTTGGGTAGCCTATGGTCTCTCAAACCATGTGATCATGTTAGTAATGGTTAGTCATCCTATTCAAGTATTTGTTTATATGAATCATGAGAGATCATTAATTTAGAGGGATGAATCAATGTGGAACATAATTAATGATCTTTTAGATGATCAAGCTGTATCCTTATTTTACAATATAATTGGTTGTTTTCAGAATTGGGTGAAAGTGTTTTGAAATTACCTAATGAAATTATGGTTTTAAAAGAAATATGATGTCTAACTCCATGCAAGTAGCTTAATCCATGCAGAATCTTTTGATCCATTGATGAAAGGATTGGTTTTGTTATACGCATCCTTATTCTAATGATGTCCTCCAATGACCCACCATCCATGTGCTCTAAATCTATGATTATGTGTCTAGAATCAAGACTATAAAATGACCCATATAATTCTACAAGTTTTGTATAGCAGGGTGCCTCACAAAGCATCAGTATCTCAGTAAGAAGTTTTTGTCTTCTTTACTTCTCAAAGATATTGATCTTCTTCATGGAAATTATTCTATGGGTGAGCACGTGGATGACCCTTTGAACTATGTTTCTTGCACCGGTGCCTATAGTCCCAAATATCTTTATCTCATGGGAAGCACATCGATGTACTTTCACTGTGTTCTAGATTGATCCATGTAGTTGGAATGATAAAACATATTTCACTTAAAATTTCATTCTCCTCTATTTCTTCTTATACTACATAGTGAGGGGATGTAAATGTATTGATATTTAAATATTCTATAGGAACCTATTTGGTGTGTTATAGTTTTTATTTTTAGATATTTGACACATTTTTTAGATGAACAAGGAAATTTATGCATGTACTAAAATCCAAAACATAAACACACACACCTGATCACATCCTTAGTGGATTTATAGCCTTCTTATCCTATAAGCATTATTTCATATTGAGATAACATAAACCAAAAACTTTTCCTATTAGGTATGATGAAGTTCAATACCTTTAATAATATCCTTTTGTGAATTCATCTTACTGACGTCAAATCCCCAACATCTTATTAAGATATCCTGACTAATAATTATTCAATATATCACTTTTAGACTGACACATTACTCATTGAGTTTTCTTTAGGTTGATAATGAATTTATTGAATCTATTAAATATTTTTAAGGGTTAATTTATATTATTTACACATTTTATTTTCTTACATGCTTTTCTTTAACATTATTTGCTTATTACATCATGTATACAGTGCTACTTGATGATTTCTTTGTGATGATATTAAAAACATTAACTGATGAGGACTATAGTAAGAATGTAAACATAACATCCATATTCCTAATATGAAAAATATATAATGATTTTTTCTTTTTAAATATAAGATTTTATGTCACTATTATGTTATCATTGTTATTGGATCAACTTTGTGCTATTAATAGAAAAGTTTTACATTACTATAACAACATTTGTAATTTAAGATATAGAATAATGAATGCATGATTAACTTCTCACAAAAATTGTTGTTAATAAAAATATTTTATACACTTACATATCAATCTGAATATTCTTTGTTCATTGTTGGTTATGGAGTCATGTATCAGTTATCATGTACAATTGACACACTGATAACATATATATAATAAGTCATTATATCTCACTTTTTTCCCATTATTTACTTACAGGTGGTTTCTTATGATGAGGTTGGTTCTATCCACCGCCATCAAAGGTAGTGATTTTGACATCGGATTCAGGTAAGGTTTCTTCCATTTTCTAATGATGCTTACATATGCGTGCAAGTGGAAAAAAGGAAAATACGAGTTTTCATCATCAAAAGCAATGCGTCTTGAGGTTGAGGTAGGTTCCCTCTGCCTAAACCTTTAATTTGAATTCTATAATTTCCTGGTAGTTTTAAAAACTTTTTCCATAATTGTTTTATTGTTTTAAAAAATAGTTTTCTAATAACCACTAGCTTTGTCAAGAAAGAATATGAACATAGCCCTTAAACTTATTTATAGACCTTGTTCAAAGATGTTAACAAATTCTAGTGGTTTCTAGATATTTGAACAAGAGATCTAAAAACCATACATTGATCATCCTTAGTTAGATACATTCATGATCACATTCAACTTCCCATTCAATTCATCATAAAAGACCACTACTTAATTTAAGGATCTATTAGTTCCAATACCAATCTTCCTTACATCTTCTCTAGTATCATGGAACTCACCCATAATATTCCTATTGAAATCTTGCATAATGAATGGTGGTAACATATCACACTATAGAGACGAAATCTGTAAGGATACATAATTTAATTTTGAGCCACTCCTTCCCAACTAACTAGCTTTAAGGAATTTGAGTTGGTATTCTAGAAGTACCCAATGGTCTTCAAAAGAATTACATATAGGGTATTACTCTTATAGAATCTCACTACCTCTGCCTCATTCAAATTAACTTCCATCTTCATTAAAACTAGTGAGATCAGCCTACCATAAGGGGGCACCAAGATATATTTGTGTCTAAGGAACATATACAAGAAAAATTCCACTTCCATATATTCAATATATTCTAGGTGTTGTAGGGATGGGTATCCATGCATTTTAATACATAAAAATTCCAAAAATCCTTTCATGATTCCTCGATGTAGGCTTATATTGTATATTTAATTTCTTTTTCTCGGATCCAACATCTTCCAAAGAAATAAGTACAAATGATCAAGACTGTAGGGATATATTCATAGTTTAATTTATTTCCATACTAAGAGATCCTAAACAGAATGAATATCGATTAATACTCCATATATTACAAGGTTATTTCATATATTATAGATTTAGGGGATCGTATCCTCTACGAGACCAATTTTCATGAGGGTTTATGGACCATGGGACCCATATCTACCTAATTTTATACTATTCATGAAAACTCTATATGCTTGACCAGAATTATTGCATCCCACATTTGATTCCTTTGTATTAATTAAGGGAAAGACAAATTAACGTACATGACCCACATGTAACCTTACAGTTTACATGAATGTTCTTGGTATCCTTTTTGGTGTAAGAAAAAACCATGTACTCATTGAGTGATATATACCTTATCAAATCGATGATCTATACCTCCAAGTGGGCGTTATACTAGGTGTACACCCCACAATCTTCCTACACCTGCGCCACATACCACGTTGAACCAGACTTGGAAACACTAATGTGTAGCCCTAATACATAACATATTGTCACTTATTTCACAACAAAATCATATTTACTGCATGATGTTAAAAAATATCGATGACCCTATCATATGAACATAAATTATGTAAATTAGACTATGTGGGTTTTTATTCCTATTCAAACATGATACATAGTACAACTCTTTAAGGTTCATTCACAACATCCCAATATCATCACCATCACATCAACCACTTTTGAGGCAATATATCTGATTCCTGACCATCTTCCAAGAGTACTCTAAACCTCATAGTAGTCTCCACCAGTCATTAAACCATTACTTGTCTTATGTGAGGAGTATAAGAGGATTAGTCCCCAATGGAATTTAAATCGTGGCCAGACTTACGCGATGAGCATAAGGGGACTAGTCCCCACTATACCTAAAATCATGACTAAAATTCTGTGATGAGCATAAGAGGACCCGACCTTTCATATATGAAAAGTATAAGATTTAATATGTGATATGAATAGGATGATTAACCTTTCTTAATGCATCATAATCCCATACCTCCTCATGCGATGAGCATAGAATTCCTTAGGTGATGAGCCTCGAGATCATTAGGTGATGAGCCTAAAATACCACAGGTGACTAGCCTATGATGACTTTGGTGATGAAGCTAGGATTATATAGGTGATGAGAATAGTATCCCTTAGATTATGAGCCTAATATGTCTATATAGATTTACAAAAGAACATATAACAGCCTTCCTTCCCAGATCATAAATGAAGATCCATCCTTATATGTGGCAAGTATAAGATTACCTCACTTCCAGAAATGAGAAATATATTTATGGGATTGTCTAAATATACAATGTAATTGAAACTCTAGTCAAATTTTATTATTATGTTGTCACCTTTATAAGGAATAAATTGACATTATTAACTTATGTCCACATGGAGATGAAATCAAGAACAAGATTCATGGGCTTGTGTTAATTATATAAGAGAAATATGGACTGAGAAATGAAAACCATAAAGATATGTTTTAAACTCCCATCCTCCCATTTCAATGAAAGGCTCCATCATCATCACTCTTGTGGTGACATGCCAATTGCCTTAAAAAATTAGGCATGTGAGACAAGGATCATGACCATCCTAGTGTAGTCTAACACAATGGTCTTAAAGTAAACTTTTAGAAAAAAATTGATGAAACTAAGATGAATTGATGAAAATTGATGACCCACCTTCAACATATAGAGGATGAGTATCATTGGGCATCAACTTCAGGGATTGGTGAACCCGTTAAGAATTATGTATCCTTAAAAAATGATATAATGAGTAACATAGGGCATATTAGTCATCATAATCATAAAAAATACTCAAATTTTGATTCACATTATCTTATGAAATTTCAAGAAACAGATTTCATAGGTGAGGTTCCCCAACCATTGCTAATAGGTGTAGGGGTAGAATAATTTCCCATGATTCTACTAAAACCCATGATCACCCAAACATAGAAATTTCATACCCTTATTCTGATGAAATGACTTCTATCGCCCTCACCCACATTCCCTTATAGAGATCATGCAGTGGAGGGTTATCAATACATTGGTCAACCACTATGAGTAGAAACACATCATACCCACCAGGAAAATGGCCAGGGATGATCTATAATCCATGGTTCCACATTTAAACAACCAATAGAAAAGACCCTACATTGGGGGTGGGGGACTGGCAGGGGGGCTAGAAGGTGGGGGTGCTGGTAGGGGGAGAAGAGGGTGTCCAGGAGGGTCTGTAGGTGGGGTGCAGGGGGGTCTATCCAGGGAGGGGGAGGGGTGACATGCTGATTGCCTTAAAAAATTAGGCATGTGAGACAAGGATCATGACCATCCTAGTGTAACGGTCTTGAAGTAAAGTTTTAGAAAAAAAAATTATGAAACTATGATGAATTTATTCTCCTTAAACATATAGAGGATTAGTATCATTGGGAATCAACTTCAGGGATTGGTGAACCTGTTAAGAATTATGTATCCTTAAAAATGATATAATGAGTAACATAGGTGGGTGTCCATGGGGAGAGGGGGGGTGGAGGGGGGCTTTGCAGAGGGAGGGGTGTCCAGGAGGGGGGATATGCAATGTGTTCTGTTTTAGTTTTTGTCTTTGATTTCAAATTTCATGGCCAACTGTATTAGCATTCTAGGGGGGGTCTGTCCAGGGGTGGGGGTGTCCAGGAGGGAGGGGGGAGTGTCCGGGGGGGCTATGTAATGTGTTTTGTTTTAGTTTTTGTCTTTGATTTCAAATTGCATGGCCAACTGTATTAGAATTCTAGAGGGGGTGTCCAGGAGGGGAGGGGGGAGGGGGAGTGTCCAGGTGGGGGGGGGCTATGCAATGTGTTCTGTTTTAGTTTTTGTCTTTGATTTCAAATTACATGGACAACTGTATTAGTATTCTAGTGGGGGTGTCTGTCTTGGGGTGGGGGGTGTCTAGGAGGGAGGGGGAGGGAGAGTGTTCGGGGGGGTTCTAGGGAGTTGTCTGTCCAGGGGTGGGGGTGGCAAGGCGGGGAGGGAGGAGTGTCCGGGAGGGGGTGTCCTAGAGGTGGGGGAGGATTTGCAATGTGTTTTGTTTTAGTTTGTCTTTGATTTCAAATTGCATGGTCAACTGTATTAGCATTCCAGAGGGTGTATGTTCAGGGGAGGGGGTGTCCAGGAGGGAGGGGGAGGGGGAGTGTCAGGGGGGTGTCTGTCCAGGGGAGGGGGTGTCCAGGAGGGAGGGGGTGTCTCCAAGGTGTGTCTATCTAGGGGGGTGTTTGTCAAGGTGAGGGGGTGTCTAGGGGTGTCTGTCCAGGGGGGTGTCTGTCCAGGGGTGTTTGTCCAGGGGGAGAGTGTTCTATCTAGTGGGGTGTCTGTCTAGGGAGGGGGTGTAACACCCCAAGCTTCCACGGTACTTTTCCCTTAGAATAATGTAATAGCGTGTGTTGTACGCAACCTCGAGCTCTAACACACACCACAACGAATTAAACTAGCCGTTGTGAATAGTAATACCTACTTTTTGAAATTTTATAAATTTTATTTATAAAAATGGACTTCATTTTTGGATTCGGAATATCAAAATTAGCCTATGTTGAATTTTTGGTATTTTTCTAAGAACTTCTATTTTTTATGAATAGTGAAAAATACTTAAAAACAACTTTTTTAATCAAAATAATTTATAGTGATAAATTATACTATTCAGTGGTTTTAAAGTATAATTAGAATATATTTTTACCATTTTATCCAATGGTGGTCATTAGAAATAATTTAACATTGAAATTGGACATAAACAATTGCCAATCTTTTGATATAAATTGTTTCTTAAAACACGCTATTTGTTGTAACAGCGGGAATTAATTATAAAATTAATTAATGCAACTTATATGTTTGGAATTTTGTAAAATAGACATCATTTTTGAATTCGGAATATCAATTATAGCTTAGGGTGAAATTTTGGCCTTGTTCTGAAAAACTTCAATTTTTGATGAATAGTGGAACCACTAAGTGGTAGTTAAATAACTGATTTTTCGTTTAAATAAAATATTACCACTTCTGTGATTTGATTTTCAAAAATCCGACATACATGGTTGTCATTAAGAAGTAAAATGTGGTTCAATGAGATTAAAATAATTTTTTGGTGAATAGTAACTTTTAAGTTCTTAATCGCGATTAGAGGTAATTAGTGTAGTTTAAGGTACAAATAATGTTTTAATAATATGAGAGGAGCATGACACTTGTCCTACTCCTATTGGATGAGTCATGGCCGACCAAGACAACCCATGGGTCAACTTGGGGACCCCATGGAGCCACTTTAGTTGGAAAATGACATTAATATATATTTATTTAATGTTAAAATTAAATTGACACAAACATGAGTTATTTTACTAAAACAGTATTTAAGTGGGGTTACACAAGTCCAAATTTTGATTATAAATATTCATTAGAAAGATAAAAAGATTTCCTACATCATAGTATTTTTTGTATAATTTTTATACATTAAATAAATTAAATTATTTATGACATTATTATGATGCAGCGATGACCTCATTATTTAACGATTTAAATAAAATGAGAAGATAATGCAAAATCCAAGACTTACACTTGTCCAAAGCCTATTGGATGAGGATATTTCGAACCCTTATCACCTTATCCACGAATTATATAAGTGTGGGACCTCTAAAATCCGAAACTCATTTTATAATAAAGTGACTTTTCTTTACTTTCCAAGAGTACCCCTCCTCTCCACTTATAAAAGGCCCCCACCACTCCCACCTTATTCACACCTTCAAGCCATTTGGCTCGGCCAACCTCTGCCCAAATACTCTCCCAACATCCCTCCCTTACTCCTAGAAGCCTCACTTTGGGCATAATTCTTCCCAAGGGAGCCTTTGGCTCAAATCAAAAAGAGTTACCCGATTTTTAAGGTAATGTCTTCTCTAATGTTGTTTTGTTTTATTTTGCTTCTCCAACCCCTTAAACTCTTTTCATTCCTTTCTTTTGTAACAACACCAGTATATAAAATATACTAGGATTTTGTTATGATAAGGATTTGGTTTACACTTACACACACCTTCGTCTAATGGTTAAAGAACATACGGTTTCTGTGGATGGCGAATTTCTGCCTCACGAAACGATGATTGTTCAACACTCATATAACACATTAAAAGGTGGCCATTAAGATGTCACTATTTTTATATATGATATATAATATATTTATGTTTTACTTATGCTTCTGTATTTCTCATTTATGGCATACTTTATGATTTCCATTATGGGTAAAACGCGATAATTTCATTTTAGGAAGTGCGGACTACCGCCCCCTCAAAGTGATTTGAATCGTTAATGCCATATGTGGGATGTATAAAGGATGGAGTAAATGGTATTATACACTATATTATACTGTAATTATATTATAAATTTATATCATTATGATTTTGTTCCATTAAATATGAAATTGAAATGAAAGTAGCGTTCATGCGTACGTACGGCTTACCGTCTCCATGAACGGTGCATTTCATTTCTTACCTCTAAATGTTACGTAATATTATAAATGAATGTATATACTGGATATATGAGATATATATGACATCTAAATCATGAATATAATTCTGGAGATAATGGATATTCTACCACATAAACAACTTGTAATTATAAGAAGTTTATTTTTGACTCAAGTACCAAAGATCGACAAAACGACCGTTATTAACTTAAATAATTACATAATGTTCATAACATTGTAATAAGTGATATAAAAAGGATAATGAAATTGAAAATGGTTCTTAATAAGGTAGAAATTAACTCTAGTTTATTATTCAGGAGGTTAAAGAACGGTTGAGTCAAGTCGGACACAAGGTAAGAGAATTTCTTAACCCAACATCCATTCTTTGGGTTAATCTCCTACTTTCAAATTATGTCATGATATTATTATATCCTATTTTGTATTTTTACTTTCTTTATGTGTACCTATAGTGAATACACGTAATATATCTATTTTCTTTTAAAAATGATCTTTTTAAGGACTTCGTCTCAATCTCTTTTCATTGAGGCATATTGGGTTTTATACACAACTTTATTTTATACTGTGTATAAACCCCTTTGACTTTTACGTTTATTCAAAAGGAATCTTTTTATAAAGCGTTTTACTAAACGAAAAAAAGGGAATGTTTTTCTTTCCATACTTATGCGGCGACAATGACTTCTCCGCCGCCATGACCATTATTTGAGTTTCGGCTTCCTCTACAAGCCATCACTTTTTTTAATGAAAAATAAATACAAAGTTTTAACTTGCTTTTATTTTGGTATTGAAAATGGTTTTGAAAGCATTTTTATTATATCAATGTGTTGTATTGATATCTTGTGATTGAAATGTGGAAATGTTATGTTTCCTTTATGCATGTTTTATGTGATACGATTATGTTATGGTTTATGATATGTTTAAACCTATTCATATGAGGAATGCATTGGACTTAATAAGTGACGGGTGGAGCCCGCTACAGCTCCTCGATGCATCGGCAGGTCTCATGAGACAAACTATTGTCTTGGCACGAGGCCTTGACAAAATCTTATTTGTGGTCTTGGTACGAGGCCTTGGCTACGTGGTTATGATAGTCTGGCATTATGCATTCCATCATTATGAAAGTGGTTATTGATATTGCATGTGATTATTCGACCAGTAGAATATCCATGTGAAGAAGTAAATGGCATTATCTCATTTTACTTTTGCCATATTATGTTTATGTTCATGTTTAAAAGGCTTTTGTTTTAGTTATACATTACCTTAAATGTTTATGTTTATTTATGAAAGCTTCTGCAATATTGTTATCCTTACTGAGCATCTGAGCTCACCCCTTTCAATGTTTTAATATTTTCCAGGATGTGAAGAAGTATTTTATGAATGACCTACAGGGATAGTCAGAAGAGGATATGAGTGTGGACTATGAAGACTTTGTTATTAGTTTTTCACTTTATGATGTAATGTAAGACTTATGAATGTATCTAGTGTTTCCAAGGCTACTAAACTAATCGGTCTTTCGAGACTTGATCTTTTGTGATCATGCCAATGTTACGAAGTAATGCGCCGACTCTGGGTAGCTGGGGTCGGGACATTATAGTTGGTATCAGAGGAAGTTTAGTACAAACCTTGGAAGCTAGATTTATATAAACTCTGATTATAGCACATAGACCTAAGATGAACTTTGAGGATTAGTATAGAAGAACTTCCTAGATTTTTGGTATTGTAGAGATTTTGTGATTTTTCCGAGTGATACATCCCTGTCTGGATACGAGCAGGTAGAGGCGGCTCTGGCACAGATGTACCTAGGGGTAAAACCCGAAAACACTGCTTTGAGCTAGACTCGAACGGGAACTGGTGCACGACAACGGGCCTTGCTGCACACTTGGTTACGACACTCCCGGGGGATATGCTTAGGATAACTCTCATTTTCTTTACAAATCATTATGAAGGGATTATGAGTGTATACTTCCTCAAAGAAAACATTTTTATGATTATGGATTATATCCATAAATAGTTCAATTTATGTTAAGTGTTTTATAAGTATGGGATTATGTATTTTGATTCATAAACTGATCTAGTTTATGTCATTGTTTAGAAATGGCACCTAGTGGAAGAAATGGAAACCGTATCAATGCACGCACTCCATGTAGGGATTGCCCTCCTGCTCAAGATAATTATAGTGGGGCTGGTGATGCAACTGGTGCCGATCAGCTAATCACCATACTGGGACAACTTACTCAGGTTATGAATAATAACCTTACCCGTATGGAGCACCCTGATCCACAGCGTGGAGGATCAATGTTAGATCGATTCATGAGGCAACAACCACCAACGTTCAATGGGATTACAAATCCTTTAGTAGCCGAGCAATGGATAAATTCCCTAGAGAAAATATTTCAGGCTTTGGGGAGCAGTGAAAGGGAAAAAGTTATCATGGCAGTTTACCGCCTCACTGGAGATGTCGATCAATGGTGGTCACTAATTCAAAACACAAAGGAAGATGATGAATTAACAAACATGGAATGGCAGGAGTTCAAAGAGCTGTTCTTAGAAAAATACTTTCCTCGAGACCATAGAGCAGATATGGAAAGGCAATTTCTGAGTCTGAGACAAAAGGAGGATGAGAATGTCGCAAAGTATGAGGCCAACTTTACAAGGTTAGCAAGGTATGCTGCAGATTATATACGTAACCCAAGAGGTAAGATTGATCATTTCTTTGATGGGTTAAAACCATTTCTCCGTAGAGCTTTAGTATCACAATCATTCTCAACATACGAAGATATTGTCTCATGTGCTATCAAGACAGAAAAGGAATTCTCTAAGTCTTATGACAACAAAGTAAAGCAAGAGAAGAAGAGAACGGTGGAACAAGAGACAGATAAAGGGAAAAAGGGAAAGAAGGATTTTCCATTATATGATAATTGTGGGAAGAATCACCCTGGTACGTGCCTAAAAGGAATGAGAGTTTGTTATAAATGTGGAGAAAAGGGTCACCAGGCTCGTGATTGCAAGGGAAAGAAAGAGGCTATCAAAGTTGAATGCTACAGTTGTAGGGAAATGGGGCATTATGCAAATGAATGTCCTAAGCGTCAAGGAAACTTACCTCAGAAAAGGCCAAGGGATCAAGGCCAATATTATGTTGTGACTACAGTTGAAGTGGAATAATTAATGTATTGGTGCTTTTGGACTCAAGGATTATATTCTGGTTATAAGAATAATGTGATATATATAAAGATTGTACTGTAGTACTTTTTGATTTCAGTAAGGTTTTAATATGATGAAGGTAATCATATTTTTAGTATGTGACAATAAGAGAAACTTTACTTTGTTTGGGGAATCTGATAAATTGATTTTGGAATTAAGAGACCTTTTAGAGAAAGTCTGGACAGAGGTATTTTGGATAACTATAGAGTTGGAGTGGATTAATTTGATATTTGGATAGTATTGTTTAAGGTTAAAAAAATTATGAAGATTATTTTTGGAATATTATAATACTATAGTTTTAGGAAAAGGACAACCTGCAGGGTGGGGCATAACCCGTCGCGTCGGACAAAGCTGCAGGAATCGAACCCACAACCATAGTGCGACAAGCCTTTTTTTCCTACCACTAGCCTACAGGAAGTCCCTGGTTATTACAAAATAGTTTTACTAATCTAAATGGTATGTGTTAATATTTGGAACCTTATACAATTAGGATAAAAAGAATATTTTTGAGTTCCGTTACCATTTGGAGTAAAAGATGGGTTTGTGGTAAAAATTTATTAACGAATGAAAGTATACATAACAAGTATGTATATTCCCTTACGTTCTTAGTAAATCTCCTAAATAAATTACTCAACATTATAAAAGGTAAATTAAAACAAAAATGTTGTCGGTTAACTTTTCCAACTGGGGATTCAATGACTGTTTAACCAATCACAAGTTTGTGATTTTCTTGTAGTTAAACTTTCTCCTAATCCTGTTTTCTATAACTTTCCATCAGACCTTGATGGTTTGTTTCTCCTCCATATCCATATTTTCATATAATCCTAGAATGGGCTATATCGGGTGACCTTTGTACTTATCTTGCTTTCTTTTAATGTTATATATTTATTAACCTTATTTCCGATGTGGGTTTTCCACAAAGGTATTTTCTATTTTCAACCTTTTATTTTCAAAGAAAATTTACAAATTGCGAGGACGCAATTATTTGAAGGAGGGGAGAATGTAACACCCCAAGCATCCACGGTACGTTTCCTTTCGAATAATGCAATAGCGTGTGTTGTACGCAACCTCGAGCTCTAACACACACCACAACGAATTAAACTAGCCGTTGTGAATAGTAATACCTACTTTTTGAAATTTTATAAATTTTATTTATCAAAATGGACTTCATTTTTGGATTCGGAATATCGAAATTAGCCTATGTTGAATTTTTGGTATTTTTCTAAGAACTTCTATTTTTTATGAATAGTGAAAAATACTTAAAAACAACTTTTTTAATCAAAATAATTTATAGTGATAAATTATACTATTTAGTGGTTTTAAAGTATAATTAGAATATATTTTTACCATTTTATCCAATGGTGGTCATTAGAAATAATTTAACATTGAAATTGGACATAAACAATTGCCAATCTTTTGATATAAATTGTTTCTTAAAACACGTTATTTGTTGTAACAGCGGGAATTAATTATAAAATTAATTAATTCAACTTATATGTTTGGAATTTTGTAAAATAGACATCATTTTTGAATTCGGAATATCAATTATAGCTTAGGGTGAAATTTTGGCCTTGTTCTGAAAAACTTCAATTTTTGATGAATAGTGAAACCACTAAGTGGTAGTTAAATAACTGATTTTTCGTTTAAATAAAATATTACCACTTCTGTGATTTGATTTTCAAAAATCCGACATACATGGTTGTCATTAAGAAGTAAAATGTGGTTCAATGAGATTAAAATAATTTTTTGGTGAATAGTAACTTTTAAGTTCTTAATCGCGATTAGAGGTAATTAGTATAGTTTAAGGTACAAATAATGTTTTAATAATATGAGAGGAGCATGAAACTTGTCCTACTCCTATTGGATGAGTCATGGCCGACCAAGAAAACCCATGGGTCAACTTGGGGACCCCATGGACCCACTTTAGTTGGAAAATGACATTAATATATATTTATTTAATGTTAAAATTAAATTGACACAAACATGAGTTATTTTACTAAAACAGTTTTTAAGTGGGGTTAAAGAAGTCCAAATTTTGATTATAAATATTCATTAGAAAGCTAAAAATATTTCCTACATCATAGTATTTTTTTTATAATTTTTATACATTAAATAAATTAAATTATTTATGACATTATTATGATGCAGCGATGACCTCATTATTTAACGATTTAAATAAAATGAGAAGATAATGCAAAATCCAAGGCTTACACTTGTACAAAGCCTATTGGATGAGGAGATTTCGAACCCTTATCACCTTAGCCACGAATTATATAAGTGTGGGACCTCTAAAATCCGAAACTCATTTTATAATAAAGTGACTTTTCTTTACTTTACAAGAGTACCCCTCCTCTCCACTTATAAAAGGCCCCCACCACTCCCACCTTATTCACACCTTCAAGCCATTTGGCTCGGCCAAACTCTGCCCAAATACTCTCCCAACATCCCTCCCTTACTCCTAGAATCCTCACTTTGGGAAGAATGCTTCCCAAGGGAGCCTTTGGCTCAAATCAAAAAGAGTTACCCGGTTTTTAAGGTAATGTCTTCTCTAATGTTGTTTTGTTTTATTTTGCTTCTCCAACCCCTTAAACTCTTTTCATTCCTTTCTTTTGTAACAACACCAGTATCTAAAATATACTAGGATGTTGTTATGATAAGTATTTGGTTTACACTTACACACACCTTCGTCTAATGGTTAAAGAACATACGGTTTCTGTGGATGGCAAATTTCTGCCTCACAAAACGATGATTGTTCAACACTCATATAACACCTTCAAAGGTGGCCATTAAGATGTCACTATTTTTATATATGATATATAATATATTTATTTTTTACTTATGCTTCTGTATTTCTCATTTATGGCATACTTTATGATTTCCATTATGGGTAAAACGCGATAATTTCATTTTAGGAAGTGCGGACTACCGCCCCCTCAAAGTTATTTGAATCGTTAATGCCATATGTGGGATGTATAAAGGATGGAGTAAATGGTATTATGCACTATATTATAATGGAATTATATTATACATTTATATCATTATGATTTCGTTCCATTAAATATGAAATTGAAATGAAAGTAGTGTTCATGCGTACGTACGGCTTACCGTCTCCATGAACGGTGCATTTCATTTCTTACCTCTAAATGTTACGTAATATTATAAATGAATGTATATACTGGATATATGAGATATATATGACATCTAAATCATGAATATAATTCTGGAGATAATGGATATTCTACCACATAAACAACTTGTAATTATAAGAAGTTTATTTTTGACTCAAGTACCAAAGATCGACAAAACGACCGTTATTAACTTAAATAATTACATAATGTTCATAACATTGTAATAAGTGATATAAAAAGGATAATGAAATTGAAAATGGTTCTTAATAAGGTAGAAATTAACTCTAGTTTATTATTCAGGAGGTTAAAGAACGGTTGAGTCAAGTCAGACACAAGGTAAGGGAATTTCTTAACCCAACATCCATTCTTTGGGTTAATCTCCTACTTTCAAATTATGTCATGATATTATTATGTCCTATTTTGTATTTTTACTTTCTTTATGTGTACCTATAGTGAATACACATAATATATCTATTTTATTTTAAAAATGATCTTTTTAAGGACTTCGTCTCAATCTCCTTTCATTAAGGCATATTGGGTTTTATACACAACTTTATTTTATACGGTATATAAACCCCTTTGACTTTTACGTTTATTCAAAAGGAATCTTTTTATAAAGAGTTTTACTAAACGACAAAAAGGGAATGTTTTTCTTTCCATACTTATGCGGCGACAACGACTTCTCCCCCGCCGTGACCATTATTTGAGTTTCGGATTCCTCTACAAGCCATCACTTTTTTTAATGAAAAATAAATACAAAGTTTAACTTGATTTTATTTTGGTATTGAAAATGGTTTTGAAAGCATTTTTATTATATCAATGTGTTGTATTGATATCTTGTGATTGAAATGTGGAAATATTATGTTTCCTTTATGCATGTTTTATGTGATACGATTATGTTATGGTTTATGATATGTTTAAACCTATTCATATGAGGAATGCATTGGACTTAATAAGTGATGGGTGGAGCCCGCTACAGCTCCTCGATGCATCGGCAGGTCTCATGAGACAAACTAGTGTCTTGGCACGAGGCCTTGACAAAATCTTATTTGTGGTCTTGGCACGAGCCCTTGGCTACGTGGTTATGATAGTCTGGCATTATGCATTCCATCATTATGAAAGTGGTTATTGATATTGCATGTGATTATTCGACCAGTAGAATATCCATGTGAAGAAGTAAATGGCATTATCTCATTTTACTTTTGCCATATTATGTTTATGTTCATGTTTAAAAGGCTTTTGTTTTAGTTATACATTACCTTAAATGTTTATGTTTATTTATGAAAGCTTCCGCAATATTGTTATCCTTACTGAGCATCTGAGCTCACCCCTTTCAATGTTTTAATATTTTCCAGGATGTGAAGAAGTATTTTATGAATGACCTGCAGGGATAGTCAGAAGAGGATATGAGTGTGGACTATGAAGACTTTGTTATTAGTTTTTCACTTTATGATGTAATGTAAGACTTATGAATGTATCTAGTGTTTCCAAGGCTACTAAACTAATCAGTCTTTCGAGACTTGATCTTTTGTGATCATGCCAATGTTACGAAGTAATGCACCGACTCTGGGTAGCTGGGGTCGGGGCGTTACAGGGGGAGTGTTTTGTCCAGGGGAGGGGGGTGTCTGTCCAGGGGGTGTCTATCCAGAGGAGGGGGGTTTGTGTCTAGGGGAGGGGGGGTGTCTGTCCAGGGGGGTCTGTCTAGGGGGGTTGTCTGTTTGGGGGGCTGTCTGTCCGAGGGGAGTGTCTAGGGGGTTTGTCCGGGGGGGTTTTGTCCAGGGGAGGGGGTGTCCAAGGTTTTCTGTCCCGGGGGGTGTCCAAGGGTGTCTTTCCAGGGTGGGGTGTCTGTCCAAGGGGTGGGGGTGTCTGTCCAGGGGGGTGGCAGATGGGGGGGGGGGACTGGCAGGGGGTGGGGAACCGGAGGAAAACAGGTAGGGGGACTGGCAGGGGGCAGAGTCGAATGGAAAATAGGGGGGAGACAGGTAGGGTGGGGGGGGGGGGTGGCAGGGGGACTAGCAGGTGGGTGGAAGGTAGGGGGACTAGCAGGGGGTGGAAGGTAGGCCTGTAGGTTTGCTGTGTTTTTTTATTGAACTTTAATCTATAGCCACAGTTTATAACCATGGCTATAGGGCCTGTTTGTGTTTTCCCTGGAAATTGAAGATGTAGCCAGGGTTTGAACCGTGAATAAAGGCCCTGTATGGCTTAAACTTCTGCCACGGTTTCAAACCGTGGCTATTGGGCTTTAACCATGGTTCAAACCGTGACTATAGGCCTATAGCCACACCAATACCAACCCTGGTTCATTAAATCGTGGCTATAACCTATAGCCACAGTTTTTTGTCTTATGGCCACAATTTGAAATTGTAGCTACAACCTAAATTTCCAGTAGTGTAAAATAAGTTGAAAATGAAACTCGGACTTCTAATGAGTATAAATTTTGATCCAGGTGTCCGTTTGGGCTCTACCACATATTAAATCAAAGCTTGCGATGAGATCTTTGCTCTACTAACTTAAGATAAACCCTTTGTCACATTTTTTATGCCAAAAAAGGTTCATAGGGCCTTCAAAACCGAGTTTTTAGTTGGGGCGCCTCAATTTTTTAACATTCGATGGATTTTCAGCCTCGTTTAAGGGGGTGTTTTTGCCCTTTTTCAATGAGGACTGAATTTCTTTCTTGGGATTACATTCATATTGATTTTATGGCTTTGAAATTTTATAGATTTTTACAATGTACTTTTATTTATAATCAAATATATAACAATATATACATATTTTTTATATATTCACACATAAAAATTTAATTTTATAAATAAATAATTAAACCTATTTACATATAAAATATATTTCTCAATATATAAGACTTATCTAAATAAAAACTAATATCCGTTTTATTTAAAATACAAATATATGAATATTTATATATCTATATAGTGTGTGTGTGTGTGTGTGTGTGTATTAGTGTGTATTAGTGTGTATCTGTATTTACAAACTGAGATATATTATCAATATATTCTAACATATGTATATACATATTAATATATAATATGTGTAAATATATATAAATATGTATAATTATACTTATAGATACACATATAATATATATGTATGTATGTATGTTGTATGTATGTATGTATGTATGTTGTATGTATGTATTTATTTATTTATAAACTCACACAAAAAAAACATATTTTATAAATGTATTTTAAAATAATCTTATAAATATATATTAATATAAATATATATATATATATATATATTAATATAAATCGATATTAATAGATGAATAGATATAACTAAACACACACACACACACACAGACATATATCATTAAAGGGAGGAAAAAACAAAATTGGCGAGTTGTAGAGGTGTAGGTGTGCAAGGGAGAGGTATCGGGTTTGAATCCAAGCAGAGGCAGGGGTGCGTAGGTGGGTATAGTGCTGTTAAAGGGGGGCACGGGTGGGAGGGGATGTGAGTGGGTGGGTGCAGGGGGTGGGGTGAGCGTTGTTATAGGGGTGGTCAAGCGCTGTTAAAAGGGCCTCTGATTTACTAAAAAATATATTTTTTGACTTTTATCAGCGCTTTTTTAGCGCTGATAAAAGGGATCCCCTTTTAATAGTATTTTGATTATCAGTGTTTTTTTAGTGCTGATAAATTCGATTTTTAGGACTTTTAAAAGTCATATATGTGGTTGTGTTTTTTTGTATTCGTGATGTAAAATTTATTTCAATTAAAATATATATTTTGTGTACAGGTTACATGTTGATGTAGTGTGTTATAAAAACAACACATCACAGCATGTGGGGCCTTTATCACCACTGTGATTAACAATGCTTTTTTAGCGCTGTTAAAATCCTTTTTGTATCCCAATAATGGGCATATTTGTAGTAGTGTGTGTTATCTCTATATCATGTATATTTATGTTATTTTATACATGTCTCACCTGAGTTGGATAACCTTACCAATGCTCAGAGGTTCTGAGTTTTGGGTGTTTTTCCCAACATCTAGGATGATAGTGATACAGATGGTTGGCTACCCCTTCTCCCATGCTCTTCCTTCAGCAGTGACGTGTTGGCCTAGGTGTCTTCGAGCAAGATGTGATATGTGACCCGGGTGTCTTCGAGTGAGATGTGACGTGTGGTCCCATGTGTGTTTGGGGTGAGTTGTGATGTGTGGTCTCAGGTGTTTTCAGGATGAGATGTGATGTGATGTGATATGCTATGTATGACCCATGTGTGTGTCGGCGGGATGTGATGTGACGTGATGTGTGGCTCAGGTGTGTGCGGGTGTGATGCGATGTGATATGTGTGGAAGTGATGAAAGCATAGGACGTTCGACATTAGGGTATGAGAGCATCAAATTAGTTGGGAAGAGGCAGTGGGGCGCCTTGCTTTGTTATGATCTTGATATTATATTATTATATTGGATGTGTGATTTGGTGAGTGAAACATTGTGATGGTGAGTTTGGTTAGATTACCTGTGTAGATGCTTGTTGGTTCTACTGTTTGTTCACTGATGCATTAGCATGCTCTTTTCACATGTGCACTTGAGGCATTGGTTATGTCTCTACTGAGTATATCTATTAAGCTTAAATTATTTTCATGTTTTCAGGAGGACTTTGGGGATCGAGCTGAACATTACTAGCTGGGTTGGGGTTGTTGATGAGTTGCTGTTGTAGACTTGACTTTTTTGTATTTACTTTGGAGACTTTTATATGTATCGATTTTATTTTATTCATGTATTGTGAAATGGTTTTTGGATTACCTTTATATAGTTTGTTGGAGTTGTTTGATGTTTGTTTATATTATCTCTCGATCCTATTCATTTATAGAGGGTAATGCCCCCCATATTGTGATATTTTTATACCCTCAACGTTAGTCGCCAACCCGGGACCTACTGGATGTTGGACTGTAGGTCATTATATCTCTCCCATCATTGCACCATCTTTTGTGGGAGGGGTTGTGACATTAGTAATTAATTATTTATTAATATTTTTCTTACTAGTATTTAAAATTTAATATTAATTAGTTACTAATGATTAATAATAACATATTATTTTCTTAGCGTAAGAAATGAGGAAGTTGAATACCACATTGAAAATCTAAAAAGATTTTCAGCACACCCACTTTTATAAAAAGGGAGTTATATGTGAGAGTTTTAATTATATTTTTAAGTTACTTTAATAAAAGTAATGTTGGGTATAATAACATTTAAATAATGATAAAAGTTTCATTATATATAGATATTAATATGTTAGGGTTGAAACATCTTTTTATTCGGAAATAAAAACTATTTTTAATTGGGTTGAGAGGTAACTCTTACATGACATTTAAAACGCATATTTAAAAAAACTTAAAACCTATATTAATTTACATTAGTTTTAAAAAAAACCAAAAAAACCCCAACGTGTCCATTGAGTATTGTGTATATGTGAATATTCTAATCTTATTTTGCTTGCGGCATGCATTGTTGTCCAACAAATGGTGCAGTTCTTTGTACAATATCAACACATAGTTGGCGCACCTTGGAGATATGGTAGATTGATGTTATATATATATATAATAATAAGAATCAAGGGTGGACAAATTACCATTTCGATTGATGTTATGGCATTTCGGTTTTATTTTAATAACAAAATTTAATAATTGTTTTTTATGATTTTTTCGGATATTAATTTTCCCTGTCCATCTGATTTTTTTTTTTATTTTAGTTTTCAATTATCCATTTGGTTAACTATTATTCAAAAAAACTCATCCTAATTGTTCCAAACAAAAAATCAAAATCATATATAAATCCTTCAATTTTATAAAAAAAAAAATTATTTTAAGAAAATATAAATTTATAAAAAAAAAATGCATTGTTTTTTACGGTTATTATCAACCTCATAAGTTATTTAAAACATTAAATTGATAAAAAAATTTATTAATTATTAATTTTAAATTATAAATTCGGTTATTTACCAATCCTAAGAAGAATTACAAGTAGTCAACAATCGAGCAGGGACGGGATCCAGACTTTATTGCACCACTGATTTAAACTAACAAGGCCTGCCGCCGTTCTCATCTTCGGCCGCCACCGCCATTTCACGGCCGTGGGGTCCGCCCAGCAGGCTGCTCAGAGATCTCGCCTTCACCGCCCCCATCCTCATCGCCGGTTTCTCATCATCATCCTCCGCGCCGCCGCGCCGCTCCACTCCCGCTCCTTCGTCATCAACCCCACACCCACCGCTGCCCTCGCCGGCCGCAGCGACGGCGCCAGACGCCGACGCCGCGTTATAACCGGCAGGCGCAGCGCGGATCCGAACGGCGGCAATGCTCCGGAGGCGGCCCTTCCCCAGGTGGTGGTCGCAGAGGGAGTAGCCCACCAGCGTGGGCTGGCAGCACCGCCACCCACGACCGTTCACCCGGCTGCACCGCGACCCCTCCATCACTGCACCCCTTCTCTCCCTCCCTCCCATCTTCTTCTTCCTCTTCTTCCCTTCGGAATCCCCATCTCCATCTCCATCTTCCCACTCCCCGGCCTTCCCCGCCGCCGTGTCACCAGCGCGCGGCATCAGTCGCCCCGGTAATAAGCTCCTTGTTCTCTTCTTCAAAGAAACCGCCATGCCCCCTTCCCACAAACAAACATATATGCATAAATACACATCTCTCTCTCAGATACATGCTTCATCATCCAGAGATATGAGTTGTTACCTGATTCCACTAACGCCGGAAAAACGTCACTTCTTGCACCTCCAAACATGCTTGCTTCCCTGAAAATAAGCATGACCAGAAGTACTCGTCCATGGTACATATATAAAACGATAAGACGGGTGCAGAATGAAACCAGGAACCCAGACTCTCCATGGATGGACATGTAAGTTTCTTAATTAACATGGAAAATATAAAAAAGGGGAAGCCTCTGGGGATATAAAACGAAGCCACGAGGTGGGTGTAGCTCAAATTGAATACCTACTAAACACAGTGTAATACCCATTTGACAATGGTAAATTATCTCCCTCTCTTCACCTTTATTTCATGTACTGTATGAGAGAGGGTGGGAGTTTTGAGGGACATTTGTTACCCGAAATCATTATCACGCTCCTCGCCCTCCCGCCCAAGCTTATCCTCCTCCTCCCCGCGTCGCTGCTCCTGCAACCAAATCAACACCAAAATACAAGATCTCAGACGCTAACGTCAGCCACGGCGGTGCAGATTTGGCGGACGACGGGAAAATAAGCAGGCGGCCCGCTTCAAAAGCCAGCAGTGCAGTAAGAGGGGGATGGGGGAAGTGTTTCCCCCCTTTTCCTTTTTACGAAGCGAGACCTGATCTTCCTTCGCTTTCAGTTCCCCGCCGTGGCTGCCTCGGTCGATCGGCGTCGGGAGGAGGTCGGGAGAACGTCGATTCACCGGATCGGAGTGGCAGCGGTGGGAGGGGAGGCTCCCGGCGGGCTGATCGGGCGGCGGGTGCCAGAGATTCAGGTGGAGAGGCGGAGGCGAGGAGCCATGTGGCGGCGCGGCGGCGCGACCGTGGAGTTGCACTGGCGGCGGAGGGCGGAGATGGGGATCTGGGAGAGGGGCGGGGAGGAGGGAGGATAGGGGCCAGGGAGGGTGTCGCTTCCTGATTCTCATCCTTTTGGGGAGGGGAAGAGAAAGAGAGGGGGTTTTGGAGGGGGGAGGCGGAGATCCCACGGAGATGAATAGCGCAGCCCCGGCGGCGGCCGAGGGCGAGGCGAGATTCAGAAAAAAGAGCGCAGAAAACAGCCCCTCTTTCCCTCATGTACGGACCAGGGATTTATTATTTATTATTTATTATTATTATATTATTTTGAAACGTATTGATTGTATTGACCGCGTATATGCATCGCCCAAAGATTTACATGCACCCTGAAAAAAGTAAAAACCAATAATAAGAAAACCAGGGACACATAAAAGGTTTTGGATATAGAGCCTTGGGATATTAAAAGGGTAAAGTCTAATCTACGTATAATCAATGTATAACTAAGTTAAAACATTAAGCAAAATGATGAATGATAATATATCTTTTGGATGAAGAATTGATCAAACAAACCTGATGGATAAAAGACAGGCCTTTAAATAAGCTATACATATTAAACATGCATGAAAACTAATAATGATAATAACAAAAGCTCACAATGATAATAACAAGATTCAAGATAAACAATCTCTAATCATATATATAACATATTTCATTAAAGAAATTTACAAACAAGTTCTTATCCTAAGAACTCTTTCCCTCCGAAACTCTAACACACGGTACAAATTGCATTCACTTATCCATACAATAAATGATCAATACAATTTTGCTTTTATCCAAAGGACTTCTTCATTCATAAAAAAAATGTCAATACAGTCACGTCCTCATCCACAAAATCGTTTCGTTATTTAAAAGAGAATGAAAGGTCCTAAGTAATATCAAAAGGTGCCTGAATGAAAGATGAATTAAAAATCAAGCACCAAGCCAGACATACAAGCTCTAGAAGGGCTAAGTCAAAATCAAAACTCTGGGTAGGCCACTCACTCTAGAATTGAACTTAGGAACCGGTTTGAGAAACTTCAAAAAGGCAAAATGGATAACAAGGGATGGGAAAAGGTGCAACCTAAGAGGAAGAAGTTTCCAGTTTGTGATGAGAGGGAGGCGATAGAGGTGTCCTCATAATTTGCATCCGAAAATAATGAAATTCGGGCAGAGAACACTTTCTCTCGAGTATGAAAAAATGAGAAAATGATTTAATTGAGTCTTATGGCCACTCATTGACTTTAGGTAAGAAGGAAAGACGTCGTAAAGATAATTCTAGCTTACCCAAGCCCATGATGACTAGGCCATCGAGCAAAATAGACAAGGTTAAGGAACCTATTCATCCTATCCTCCATAAATTGCACGTTATGTTGGTTGACTCTAACTTTGAGAGTGAGGCCCTGTTAGACACTGATTGTAACACCCCAACATTTCATAGTACATTATTTCTTCAAAGTAATTCAATAACTTGCACTACACGCAACACCGAGTTCAAGCGCAACACGACTTACCAAACTACCTGTTCAAAAGCGATTATGAATAGTATTAACTAAATTTTAAACTTTATATAATTCTTATAATTTTAGAATCCATATTATGAGTTTCTTAGACATAATGTAAGAACAAATTCATTTTTTTCAGATAAAAAAAGTATTTTCAAAAAAATGCACTTTTACCGTCTTTTAATGGTGAACCCTTTTTAAATCCAATATTTGAAAATTTTATATATTCAATTTGACAAAATAAACTTCTTCTTTAGAATCGGGACATAAGAATTTAGTTTCAATAAATTTTTGGTGTTTTTCTGATAACTTTCATATTTGGGTGAATAGTGAAAAATACTATATTTTAAATGAAAACAACTTTTTTAATCAAAATAATTTATAGTGTTAAATTATACATTTTAATGGTTTTAAAGTATAAATAGATTATATTTTTACCATTTAATCCAATGCTGATTATTGTAAGTAATTTCACTTTGAAATTGGACATAAACAAGTGTCAATCTTTTGATAGTTATTGTTTCTTAAAAATACGCCTTTTGGTTTTGACAACAGGAATTAATTTTAAATTAATAAATTCAACTTTTATGTTTTGAATTTGGTAAAATAGAATTCATTTTTGAATTCGGAATATCAAAATTAGCTTAGGGTGAATTTTTAGTATTTTTCTGAAAACTTTCAATTTTTGATGAATAGTGAAAAACACTGAGTAATTGTTTAAAACCGACTTTTTATTTAAATAATTATTTATTTTATTTAAATTTATTTTAGGTAAAAATAGATACATAATACCTATATATGTTCAATGTAATTCATTAGAGTCATTTTGTAATAATATTAGATATATAAAATTTTATTCAACTTTTCACCGTCTTTACCCACCTCCTAGGAGAATTTGCAAATTCACATAAAACTTAATTTTACCGCTTCTGTGAGTGGAATTTCAAAAATTTAAGAGCCACGATTGATATCAGTAAGAAAAATGTGGTTCAATAAGATAAAAATAATTTTTGGTGAATAGTAACTTTTTACTTTTATTTACCGCGGTTAAAAGTAAATAGGGTAATTAAAGGTAAAAATGATATTATTCCTACCCTAATACATGTTCTAATTCTACAAGATAAGTGTAATTCGACCAAAAACAACCTTAGACATAAAATATGATCCTTTATGTCCACTTGGATTAGATTAAGACATTTATTATTATTTTATTTAAAGAAGAGTTAAAAGAGTTAAAATCAAAGTTTAATAACGAAAACATTTTTAAAATAGGGTTATACATAAGATAAATTCGACTATAAATATTCATTAGAAAGCTAAAAAGATTTCCTATATAATGGAATTTTATTTATATTTTTTAGACATTAAATAACTTAATTTATTTATAACACAATGATGATGCAGTAATTACCTAATTAATGAAATATTAAAATAATTGATATTATAAATATCCAAATAAATGTAATTTGAGACTTTTTATGAATTCCACTAATTTTCTAGGTTAACATGACATGTTAGGGTTGGTTAGATGTATTTTTTTGAAGTAATAATGCTGTTATGAATTTAGCAAAAACAAAATACCAAATAATGTCAAAATAGACATAAAAGAGTTTTTAAAACAAATATTATATTATTAATTGATATTATATTCCTAGAAATATAAGGTTCGAACAAAAGACTTATGCAATGATAGGTGTATCTGTAACACCCCAGGTAAATAAAGAATATGACATTTTTTATATTTATCCCTATTTGTGAATAAAATGTTAATTTTACTTTAAATGGATTGCTATGTTCGATAGCATACCCGATACGCAACAAAGAGTTTCTTTGAAATCTTACGTTGCACACTAGTAATAAAATAATATTATTTTAAATGATAGTTAACACCTAGCCATTGTAATGGCGGGAAAGAACAGAACTAACTACAAAATGATTATATATGTTTGTCAAATATTTTTACTTTTATCCAATAAATGTTAGAGGCGTAAAATGCAAATGAATCCAATTTTAAGCATGAATCTTCTAATATTCTTTAAAAGGTCGATTAACCGCCTTTTGATGGAGAACCCTTTTTAAATATACTTTTGACAATTTTATATGTTATATTTGAAAAAATAAAATCCTTCTTTAGAATCTGGACATCAAAATTTACTTTGTGTAATTTTTTAGTATTTTTCTGATAAAGATCATTTTTTAATAAATAGTTTAAAATGTTGTATTTTAATTCAAAACCTCTTTTTAATCTAATTTTTTTATATGATTAGATTATCTTTTGAATTGGTTTTAAAGTAAAATTAGAATATATTTTTACCATTTAATCCAATAGTGGTCATTGGATTTAATTTTACTTTGAAATTGGACTTAAACTAGTGTCAATCTTTTGATACATTTTGTTTCATAAAAACACGCTATTTGTTTTGACAGCGAGAATTAATTATTAAATTAATTAATGCAACTTATATGTTTTGAATTTTTTAAAATAGACACCATTTTTGAATTCGGAATATCAAATATAGCTTAAGGTGAATTTTTGGTATTTTTCTGAAAAACTTCAATTTTGATGAATAGTGAAACCACTAAGTGGTACTTAAAAAACTGATTTTTCGTTTAAATGAAAATTTACCACCTCTGTGTCTTGAATTTCAAAAATACGACATACATGGTTATCATTAGGAAGTAAAATGTGGTTCAATGGAATTAAAATAATTTTTTGGTGAATAGTAACTTTTAAGTTTTTAATCGCGATTAGAGGTAATTAGTGTAGTTTAAGGTAAAAATAATGTTTTAATAATATGAAATGACCATGACACATGTCCTACCCTTATTGGATGTGTCATGGAAGACCAAGAAAATCCACGGGTCAACTTGGGGACCCCATGGAGCCACTTTGGTAGGAAAATGACATTAATACCTTTTTATTTAAAGTTAAAATTAAAATGTCACAAACATGTGTTGTTTTACTAAAACAATTTTTAAATGGGGTTATACAAGTCATATTTTTGACTATAAATATTCATTAGAAAGATAAAAATATTTCCTACATCATGATATTTTTTTTATAATTTTTAAACATTAAATAAATTAATTTATTTATGACACTGTGATGATGCAGTGATTACCTCATAAATGAATGATTTAAATAAAATGAGAAGATAGGGTGAAATCTAAGTCTCAAACTTGTCCCAAACCTATTGTATGGGTGGATTTCAAAACCTTATCACCTTATACTCGAAATATATCCTTTTGGGACCTTTAAAATCCGAAAAAATCATTTTATAATAAAGCAATATTTTATAACATTCCAAGAGTGCCCCTCCTCTTCTCTCATAAAAGGCCCCCACCTCTACCACCTAACACACACCTATCAAGCCTTTTTCTCGACCAATCCCTACCAATTTCATCTCTCCACATCCCTATCTTCATCATTTAAGCCTCACCTTGGGCAGAATCCTTTCCAAGGAAGCCTTTGAGCTCAAATCAAAGAGAGTTACCCGATTTAAAGGTAATGTCTTCCCTTGTGTTCTTTTGTTTTATTTTGCTTCTCCAAACCCCTAAAATCTTTTTATTACTTTTTTTTGTAAAAACACCAGTATCTTAAATATAATAGGATGTTTTTATAAGAATTCTTCCAGCTACACTTTCACACACCTCCGTCTAATGGTTAAAGAACATACTGTTTCTGTGGATGACGAATTACTCCCTCACGAAATAATGATTGTTCAATATTCTTTTAACACCTTCAAAGGTGGCCATTAAGATGTCAATATATTTATATATGATATATAATATGTTTATGTTTTCCTTAAGCTTATTTATTTTTCATTTATGGCATACCTTTATGGTTTCCATTATGGGTAAACGCGATATCTTCATTTTAGGAAGTGCGGACTACCACCCCCTCAAAGTGATTTGATTCGTTAATGTCATATGTGGGATGTATAAAGGATGGAATTAATGGTATTACATATCATATCCTACTGGAATTATAATATACCTTTATATCATTATTATTTCATTCCATTTAATACAAAAAAATGAAAGTAGCGTTCATGCGTATGTACGGCTTACCGTCTCCATGAACGGTACATTTCATTTCTTATCTCCAAATGTTATGTACTATTATAAGTACATATATATAATGGATATATATGTAATATATTACATCTAAATTATGGATATAATTCTGGAATTATAATATATATATATCTCTCATTTTGTTTTAATTCCATTAATATGACAAAAAATGAAAGTAGCGTTCATGCGTACGTACGGCCTACCGTCTCCATGAATGGTGCTTTTAATTTTTTATATCAAAATGCTATGGAATAGTATAAAATGAATATATAATGGATATATATGATATTTAAAACATAAATACTATTCTGGATATGATGTACCTATAACTACATGGAAAATTCTTTTCCAACAAGTTCAATTTTTACTCATGTACCGAACATCGACAAAAACGTCTGATATGAACTCACTTTATTAACCAATTATTATAACATTATAATATGTGATATGAACTGAATAATAATCTTTAAAGGATGTCCTTAAGAAATTATAAATTGACCAAATTTTATTATTCAGGAGATTAAAGAACGATCGAGTCATGTCGGACACGAGGTAAGGAATCCTACCCTTCTCTTTCTTTTTAAGTACACTCTTTTATGTCATTCCTTTTAAGCTCATCTTTCTTATGATTGGGATGTTCTTTTATATTAATATTACTGTAATTTTTATGTTCATATGATTAAGAGACCCTATTTTCTCTCATCAATCCATTTTGGAAGTTTTGAGTGGTGCCGTTAGGCTGCCGAATTTTCGTAAGAGATCCAACCTCTCTCTTTCCTTTTAACTACTCTCCTTTATATCACTTCTTTTAAGCTCCTCTTTGTAATGTTGGGGGATGTTCTTTTATATTAATATTGTTTTAAATTTTATTTTAATATGATTATAGACCCTATTTGATCTCATCAATCCATTTTTGGATGTTTTAAGTGGCGCCGTTAGGCTGCAGAGTTTTCGTAAGGGATTTTTCGTCTCACTTTTATTCCCGTGAGATTTATGATACATTTGCCACCATTTCCTTTGAGTGGTATATGTACTGCCCATTATTCTACTCTTTGTGTAATATAATTTCATTTATGAGTATTTATATCAATGTTGTATTGTCCTTCTTTCATGGGGTGTATGTTTCGAAAGATACCCAAGTCGGTAAGGGAACCTTTCACCCTCCTCTTTTTAAAGACTTATTTTGTTGGGTCTTTTAATTTACATATTGTAATGTTGGGATATGTTATTATATATCCTTATTGATATAAATTTTATTTCCAAGTGATGAGATACCCTTTTTATCTCTCATTAACTCATTTTCTGAATTTTGAAGTGATACCGTTAGGCTGTCAAATTTTTGTAAGGGAACTTCATAACCTGATTTCCGTTCTTTGGGTTAATCTCCAACTTTAAAATTATGTCATGATATTATTATGTCCTATCTTGTATTTTTAATTTCTTTATGTGTAATTATAGTGAATACACATAATAGATCTATTTTATTTAAAAAAGATAATCATTGTATGGGACTTCGTCTCAATCTCCTTTCATTGAGGCATATTTTGTTTTATACACAACTTTATTTTATGCGGTGTATAAACCCATTTGACATTTATGTTTATTCAAAAGGAATATTTTTTATACTAAGTGTTTTACTAAACTACAAAAGGAATGTTTTTTTGTCGTACGTATGTGGCGACAACGACTTCTCCACCGCCGTGACCATTATTTGAGTTTCGGCTTCCTCTACAAGCCATAACCTAAATTTTTTTAAAATGAAAAATAAATACCATGTATTAATTTTCTTTTATTTTGGTATTGAAAATGGTTTTCATAATGTTTTTATATCAATGTGTTGTATTGATATCTTGTGATTGAAAAGTGGAAATGTTATGTTTCCTTTATGCGTGTTTTATGTGATACAATTATGTTATGGTTCTTGGGCATTGTTATGAAGACGGGTGGTTCTGTGATAAACTAAGGGCGGGTGAGCCCGATATAGCTCTCCAATTCATTGGGTAACGCGAAGGAGTTAAATGTTAAGGTTTCTCCGAAGAGATTTAGGGAATATACTGTGATGGGTATTCCAAACGTAACCAAGAGGGTTACTCCCTACGTAAGAATGTTATGAATGCCTCAAGTTACCTTTATGCCTTATGATTTCTATGATTTATTCATGATTTGATGAGGTATGTTAGAATTCTTATGTTTTATGAGTAAAGTATGATTTTCATACATGGACTAATGTTTTCTTTTCGTACTTTTATATCCCTTACTGAGATTTTTATGCTCATCCCAAGTTTTTGAAATGTTTTTCACAGGTCAAGGGAAAGGTGCATGATATGATGATAGTGTCAAGGAAGTGTCAAGAAAGAATACATGTTTTATTTTAAATATGTTTCTATTGATGGGAAAAAATGAATACTATCTTTTATGTAACCACTTTGTTTAAATGTGGAATGTAATTCATGATTTATGATCTAATTATCTAAAACTCTAATCCTGAAAAGATCCTTAATATGAATTATTAATTTAATTCAATATTAAGTAATGTTTAAGGTCGTGGAATTATAGTATCATTAATTAACCACTTGGGGTTATCTTGTAAGTTTATAGTAAGTTTATTAACCATATAATATAAAAATACAAAGAGACTTGGTAAATGTTAAACTATTTAACTAAGAGTTATATCTAAAAGATAAAGTTAATATAGTGACCCAAAACTGTCTAAAACCTATTGGTTGAGTGGTTTTCGACCCATCCCCAACTTAGCCTTAAAATAATTCATTTTGGAGCCATTAGAAACCGAAAATTAATTTATTATAAAATAATATTTCTAGCTTTTCCTAAGGTGCCCCTCACCCCTCTTATAAAAGGGCACTCCCCCTTCTCTCTAATTCACACCATAAAATCCATTTGGCTTGGCCAAACCCTACCCAAATATCCTCCCAACTATCCTACCTTCATCCTAGAGGCCTTCCTTTGGTTAGAAATCCAACCTAAGGATCCCTTTTGATCAAATCAAAAGGAAGAACCCGAAGAAGAGGTAATGATTTCACCACACACTTTCAAGTTCTCTTATTCTTCCACTTACTATTTCCTTGTTGTTTCCATTATAAAATAATAACTCCAGTATATTCTATATACTGTGATGTTATTATAAATATGGCACAACTATATTCATTATTCTATCCATCTTATGAATGATAATGTCACCATGTGTGCGTACGTACGACTTACCGTCTCCACGCCGTGGTGTAATTTGTTATTCAACACTATATTATTTTGATGGATCTAATGATGAGAAATATGTATATAAATAATGAAAATAATATACTAATGTCTCTGTAAAATTAATATACCATCCAATTCCACACCTTTAAGGAAATGATATTGTCTCTCGTGCGTACGTACAGATTACCGTCTCCACGACGCGATGAGATTCATTTCCACGTTCACCATTCATCGACGATTATAAAAATATATATTACTAATAAGTATGTAATATATGATATAATAACGATAATAGAGATATATATATTTATATATGTATGTATTTATGTACTTAAATATATCTTATTCACTTACTTCCGTTCAATACGATATGAAAACAGAAACAACGTTTATACGTACGTACGACCTACCGTCTCCATAAACAGTGTTTTCCATTTCATATATCTATCTATTATAAATATTTATATTTTAAATATATATGATATATAAATCAAGGTTTATATTCTGGAAGTATTTAAATCATGACCTAATTGATACGGCCAAGAATAACAAGTTAAAATAAGTACGATAAAGAAAGCGATTATTACCCGAAATGTTAATTCAACATGAAAATCGTTATTAAATGGGTAGTATAATGTCATAAATGTATCATGTATGATATAATAAATATGAATATAGTCCTGGTATAATCTAATAACATACAATGGTCATTATACATGAGTTTAAACTTACCCTCGATCAAAGGAAAGTGCAAGGTAAGGGGTTTCTTATCTCACTTTTAATTCCGTGAGATTTCCATTGTTCACCACTTATTTATTACATGTGGTGTATTGTGTACTACCATTTGATATATATTATCATGATTATCTTTATATTCATGATATTCTGTGATTCATTTGGTGGTTATTGACTATTGTTCATACGACTCGATTGATTACAACGAGGTAAGGGTTATTTCCTCAATCTCATTATTATCCGAGGTTGTTTATGTGTAAGTATTTTCTGGGATATACTTATCATAGATACCAATATTTTATAAAAATGATTTCAAAAGGAATATTTTAATGTTTTATGTGAGGGTCTATTTAACTAGATCATCATTTTAAATGTTTTAAAGATTTATCTTTCTAAACCCTTTTAATTAATGTCCATGTTTTCAAAATGATTTTAAGGATTTATTTATATGGACATGAATGTTTTGAAATGATGATTATTTTAAAAAGTTTCAAAGTGGTATGAGACACTTTGATTCAAAAATCCCTTTTAAATGACTACCTTTAAAAAATGTGAGAATTTTAAACGATTTCATGAAAAAAGGGTATTTCTCTCATAGCATTTTAATGATCATTTTCATATATGTCAACATCCTTTAATGGATTTTAAACTTGTTTGAAGTTGATTTATTATAATACAATCTTCCATATTGTATTGAATGAGTTATGATATGTATGACTGTGGATGTTCTATTTTTATACCATTAATGGTTTATGGTTAATGTATTGACATTTCGTATGCTAGTTTTAATATGAATGTTTATGTTATGTTTCAACTTTTCATATGAGGAATGTAGTGGACTTAGTAAGTGACGGGTGGAGCCCATTATAGCTCCTCGATTCATCGGTAGGTCTCATGAGAAAAACTAGTGTCTTGGCACAAGGCCTTGAAAAAAATTTTATTTGTAGTCTTCGCACAAGGCCTTGACTATGTGGTAATGATGTCTGGAATTAGGCATTCCCTCATTATGAAATTAGTTATTACATGTGATTATTAGACTAGTAGAATATCCTTGTGATTGTTTATATGGTGATGTTTGATTTATTTTTGCCATATTATATTCAAGTTTATGTTTAAAAAGGCTGTTGTTTTTATTATACATATTTCCTTAAAATTTTATAGCTTCCGCTAAATTATTTACCCTTACTGAGCATCTGAGCTCACCCATTTCTTATGTTTTATTTTCCAAGGATCCCAAGAAGTGTTTTATGTTTGAGATGCAGGGTTAAGCTAAGGGAGCAATGGAATTCTCAAAGGATTTTTTTGTGTTGTATGTTAGAAAGTGTAATGTAACGTCCATGTATGTAATCTATTTTCCAAGACCGCTAAACCAATCGGTGTTTTAGGACTTGATTCCTTGTAATCATGCCAATGTATTAAAATAATGCACCAGCTCTGGGTAACTGGGGTCGGGGCATTATAGTTGGTATCAGAGGAAGTTTAGCAATAACCTTGGAAACTAGATTTAGATAAACTCTGATTATATCACATTATCCTAAGATAGACTTTGAGGATTAGTATATAAGAACTTCCTAGAATTTTGGTAATGTATAGATTTTGTGAGTTTTCCAAGAAAATACATCCCTGTCTGGATACGAGCATGTAGAGGTAGCTTTGGCACAGATGTACCTAGGGGTAAAACCTGAAAACATCGCTTTGAGCTAGACTCGAACGGGAACTGATGCATGACAACGGGCCTTGATGCACTCTTGGTTACGACACTCCCGGGGGATATGCTTAGGATAATTCTCATTTTCTTTACAAATCATTATGAAGGATTTATGAGTATATACCTCCTCAAAGAAAATATTTTTATGGATTATATCCATAAACTATTCAATTTACATTAGGTATTTTACAAGTTTGGAATTATTCATTGTAACGTCCCCGACCAGGAAGCCACTAAACCGGTGCTTCAAGCCGGGTGGTTACATGAACTTAAGCGCGCCTCCCCATACGCCAAAGGCTGCTGACTAGTAGCGGGGGTCTATGGGGTCAAGTGGGGAGACTATACCCCCTTTTTATCAGAGTAATCCACAACAGAATAGCCAGATAGCGGAAACAATAACAAATATACAAGGAACATGTATAACAACCATTTCCAAAAATAAATATGCCATGTCATACTACAGTGCAAGAGTGAACAAAAGCCAAAAAATAAAGACAATGGCCAAAATCCCAAAATGGACCCAACTCCAAGTCCGGATCCTCCACCAAGTGCTACCCATGTCCACTCAGCTAACTAGCAAGGACCCTTGCCCTTGTCCTGACCTGCAAACATGAAGTCTGCTCGGGTACCCAACAACAGCCCAAGAAGGGTGTGAGTACAACTCAGTAGGCCACCACCAACAGTGTCTACAAAATATCCAGTATAAACAGTTGTGCATGCAAAAATAAAATGAATGATAAATTCCAAGTAATTATTTAAGGTGCCTTTAACCAATTCAGAGCCAAAGACATTACCACTACCAATACCATTCATTTCATACCATTTATAATCACTTACCATTTCATCACATTTCCATGGGTTAATCACATACATTATGTTACATGGGTATAAGGCCAGCAATCACATGCAAGAGGGAAAACACATCATTATTGTAAGAACCCAGTTTTTGCTGCGAAAGACTTTGGAATATTCTTGATGATATTCCAGAGCAGCGCCTTCGGACGACGTGCGATTCCGAGCCCCAGAGTGGCCGGAATTAAATTTTCAGTGCCTTCACACAGGAAACGCTAAATAAATGGGATAAATCCTAAACGGTGCTTCAAATCATAAATCCAAGTGTACGGATGGGTCCAGAATGGGGTGTTTACACTAGGAACGACATAAAACATGTTGGTGCGGGATGTTTGGACCCCTCGCTCGCTTTCAGAAAGTTAAACGGATTAATTAATTAATTAATTAATTCGTTTGATGTTGAAACTCAAGTATCTCTTAAACGGTGGCTCGGTTTGGGAAACTGAGGGCACCGTTGAGTTTGGAGCGTGCTGTTTACCTTAGGAGGGGTCTAAGTTTTGCGGGCGCGGCCCGCCTGTGAAAAATGGCCCCAGGGGCGTTTTCGTAATTTAGCGGCTTCAGACGTTAAAATTTATAACTTTTGAACGGGGTCTCAGATTAAAATTCCAAGACCGCCGTTGTGCTCGGGAGGTGGTGTTTACCCTAGGGGAGGCTTAACCTCGACCTTGCTGAGGGTTCGGGTTCGGACCGACGGGCGGGTGGTTAAGCGTTTTCTATTTAAACGCTTAACTCACCACCTCCCTCTTCCTCTTCCTCACCTAGAAAGCAGCAAGGAGTAACTCCTCCCTCTCCTCCTCCAGCTCCGGCGAAGCAGCTCTGGCAAGGCGCGGCGCGGCGGCGGACTCCCCGTGAAGCTCCGGGCATCGCCCAAGAGGTAGGAGGTTTTCGTTGCATTTTCATTTCTGAACCGCCATTTGAATTCAATTTTATGCGTCGATTTGATGTTTAATCTTCGAAAACCACCCGTAGATGCGAAGTACATTTTCTTTTCTTCCAATATCTTCTTTCGGATCAAAAATCCGAGTTCGGAGATGATCGCAAACACCCGCCGAAGTTTGCGGGTTTTGGAGTTTTGCGGCGGCAGCACGGTGGTCCGGGGAGCTCCGATGCGGCGACAACGGGCGCTGGCGGCGACAGCGTGCGGCAGCGGGTGGCTGCGGACGGCAGGCCAGGGACGGCGGGGCTCCCTGGGTGAGACGGCGGGCGGCCGGGGTTCCGCGCGGCGGCGCCGGCATAGGGCAAGGTGGAGGGGGCCGCGGGGTGCGCGACCCCGTGTGCGGCGACCGCGACCCGCGCAACACGGGTCGCTGGGGAAAAAAAGGGGATCGGCCATCAAGGCCGGTTGGTGGCGAAAGGCCGCGGAGGAGCAAAACAGACCCGCATCCGGGCCGCGTGCCGGCTGTGGGCGGACCAGCCGGACCGGGCCGGTCCGGCCCAAGGGGGTTTCCCCCTTTGGAATTTCCGACGCCTGTAGCTTTCGCTACGGGCGTCCGTTTTGCGCGCCGTCAGCAGCAGTGCAGACCTTGCGTCGAGGGGAACGTTTTGAGATGGTTTCAGGAATTTTTAATTCCCGAAACGAGGGGCCTCGGAGGTGCGACGCGTCTTTAAGCGAATTGACGTTTTTCCGGGGACTTTGTTTTGGACGGCGCGGACGCGTCTGACGTCCGTTTTGAGCGCCGTCGGTGGCGTTGGGACCCTGGCACCGAGGCGGAGCTTATCAAGGTGGTTTCAGGAGTTGCATCCAGAGTTTAGGTGTGGGCCCCACGGACCGTCTTTTGCGCTGCGCGTAGCATTTGGCAACTTTTCCATTGAGCGCCCATTCGAGGCGAGTGAGCAATCGTTTCTGGATGTTTTTCTGAGGGGATTGCAATGGTGCAATCCGCACTTTCTAATTCGACACGATGGTGCGGGGCCCACGGGGGCCGTTTGGGCATCGACGATGATTTTCCATCATTATCACCAGGCGACTGTTTTGGACAAGTGAATAGTCCATCTTGTGTGCTTTTTCGAGAGGATCGCAATGGTGTGATTCGTTCGTTGAGTTTTGGGACCGAGATGCGGGTCCCATGTGGCACCGCTCGTGTGCGGTGCGCCAGAATGCATCTTTTTCTCCGGATATCCGTTGCACTCAAGTGAGTAGTGCTTTTGACGTGTTTTCCTGAGGGGATTGCAATGGTGCGATGTGCCCGACTGTTTTCAGGGCCGAGGCTCAGGATCATGGGATGCCGTTCGGGCGTGAGGTGGTGTTGGTGACTTTTCCGTCGGATATCCGTTGGAGGTGAGTAAATAGTCGATCTCGCGTGTTTTTCCACGAGGATTACAATGGTGTGGTCCGTTTGGTTGTGCGGAGCCCCTTGCGCAATCTTTTGAAATGTGGAAATATGAAGGTGCCTCGGGGGCGGTTCTTCTACTGTGGTTGTAGCGGACCCTTAGCGTGTGATAACGTGCACTCCCATGTGAGTGAAGTAATGCTTTAATAGATGTGGTTGTCCGGGCCCCAGTCGTTGAGGCGGCAAGTTGGAAATGTTACGTCATGCTTGCGCGTTGACGTTGGGTGTCGTGTGCACGATAGCCCTTGGGCTGGAGATGTGGTATACTCTAGGAGTATACGAGAGCGCTTGGAGGTACGTGTGGTTTGTACCTGAGACGTTCATGCGATTGGTTGGGGTTGACTTGGGGCCACACGTCGTGTGGGCCCCATGTGCGTTCCATGTTCTGCTTTGCGTACTTTGACCTCTCGCTACATAGAGGGTCCCTCTGTGCTCGTTTGCTCAACCAGCAGGGTGGAGTTTTTACCCTGGCTCTGTGCTCGTTTATTTGACCAGCAGGGTTGAGTGGTCTCCCCCTAGTTTTGTTCTCGATGGATTGGACGGTAGCGGTGCTAGTGAGACCCAGTGATGGAGTAGGCGCTGAACCTCTTTTGGGTGAGTTGTTCTAGAGTTGGGTGGTTGCGCGATACCCACTCCGTGTTTGGTTGACCAGTGTTGTACCCTCCAGTGGAGATGGCCAGAGCAGTTCTGAGTTTTACCCTCCAGCGGGGCTAGGCAGTGGGTTACTCATCGGCTTCTAGGGTCTACCCTCCAGCAGAGACTGGGCAGTGGGACACCCGACGCTCTTAGGGTCTACCCTCCAGCAGAGACTGGGCAGTGGGTCACCCGACACTCTTAGGGTCTACCCTCCAGTAGAGACTGGGCAGTGGGTCACCTGACGCATTTAGGGTCTACCCTCCAGCAGAGACTTGACAATGGGTCACCCGACGACCTCTTAGGGTCTACCCTCCAGCAGGGCTGGGCAGTGGGTCACCTGTCGTCTAGTTCCAGGTCTACCCTCCAGCAAGGCTGGGCAGTGGGTCGCCTATCGACTTATGCCAGGTCTACCCTCCAGCGGGGCTGGGCAGTGGGTTGCCTGATGATGTATTAAGGTCTACCCTCCAGCGGGGCTGGGTAGTGGGTCGCCTGATGATGTATTAAGGTCTACCCTCCAGTGGGGCTAGGCAGTGGGTCGCCTGATGATGTATTAAGGTTTACCCTCCAGCAGGGCTGGGCAGTGGGTCACCCGACATCATATTATGAATTACCCTCCAGCAGGGCTAGGCAGTGGGCCATCTATTGGCATTCCAGGCTCAGTACTTTCTACTAGGCTAGCCTGTGGCTTTCCTCCATGATTACTGGAGCGGGACCCTTGGTTGTACGGGTCGGTGATGGAACAACTTGACTTTGAGGAGACCTCTCGACTACAGGGTAGTGACGAGGTGTGGTTTGACTTTCCCTATAACTCTCAAGTACGAGGGGCACTTTCCCCACCGAGACGCGTTCTTATGACACGATCTAAAACCGTGCGGGCGAGTCAGTGCCGCCCAAAGCGAATAGTGTCGAGGTGTGGTGATTGAGTCCCTTGGCTTGCGGTTCGGGGCAGACGTGCGGGATGCTGGGCATCGATGGTGTTACTTCTGGGACTGTAGGCGACTCACTTTTCTTGGTCTGAGCTACGAGATGGAGATCCCCTTACGACCTTGTTCGGGCTTCTTGTTGAGCATATGTATATGTATATACCTTGTTTCAGTACCCACTCCTTGGGTTTTGGCTACTCTCCTTCCAGAGGAGGCGAAGACGCGTGGGGTATGCCACGTGCTTTCTGTGTCTAGCTTCTTGTGGTTGGATGAGTCTACTCTCCTGCTATAGGTAGCGAAGACTCAATGAGAAGTTCATCTTCTCACCGTTTCCAGATCCTTGTGTCTGGATGAGTCTACCTCTTTTCTCTTGTTGGGTTGAGCTGGACTCTTTACTGCACTCTGTTGTACTTCTGTTCTACTCCCTGTTCGATCTACTGGTCGCCCTTAGGTACCTCCTTTGTTTCTCCCTCGAGCCTTCGGGGTATCCTACTGAGTATTTTTGTAATAACCCCTTTTTGGGCTTTGCCCGCACTTGGTGTGCCCTTGTAGACGACGGACAGGTGGAGCATGACTTCAGTGGAGCGTAGGAGCTTGGGAGCTTGAACCGTGTGCGGTGGTCATGGCCGGGTTCCAGGTGGGAGACCCATCATCTGTTCCTTTTTGTTTACCTGTTGCCGGGTTGTGGCACTTTTTGTTTGGGCGCGTGTTTTGCCTTTTCTTTTAAGCTTGTACTTGTACTGTTTAGAGGTCGATGCACATTTGTGGTAGTTATATAGCAGTTTCCCTTTTTCTTTACTTGTATTTCCTTTTACTCTGCACTGTTACATTGAGCGGGCTGCGTGTGTGTGTGTACAGGTACTTAGGAAAAGGCCTCCCCGAGTTTTTGTGCCTTCGGCGCTAGTCGCCAGCCCCTGGCCTATGGAGGCGGACTTGGGGTAGTTGCGTCTTGAGCCCGAGTTCGGTCGGGTCGTGATAGTTATCCTATCTCACTAGGACTAACTCCCTTATAGCAACCATATCCTCACCTCGAAGCCTCAGTCCGGGTGGATGCAACCATTAGGAGAATAGACCCTCAGTCCCCTTTCCTAACCCGTGCATTTAGGGTGGAGTTTAGAACCTCAGTCTTCACTCAACCCGTGGGCATATATCCTCAAGTCATACCCCACACTACCAAGCCATGTGCACATGATTATATATAAGTAACCATCAACCTTCCAACCATTTCCCATCGGCAACCATCATTCACAACAACCCACATGGGAAAACACATCATGCCTTAATCCATTAACACATTACCATTTCAACTCATTTAACCATTCACCCAATTCCCATATGTTATGCCTATCTCACTAAGCATTCAACGTTAATCCCATAATCTATCCCGTTATGGTCTTTAATCAGTTTACACATTAACCCACTTAACCCATTCATCATTCCCATGAATCAACATTTAACCCATTTCAAATAACCCCTAGGTTATTGCCAAGTCTAGGTGAATCATCTAACTTCTATTCCAAGTTCAACCAATCATGCCAACATAGTTATCAAGGGCTCTACAATTCATTATAACAAGGTCACTTGTTTAATATCAAACCCTAAATCCGGGAAAATCTGGCACATCCCATGGATGGCCCTAATTAGGTCAAGTCTATCCCAACACATCCCATGGGGATCGTGAGGGTTCCCATTTTCCATTTTAAACACCATTATTACCAAACATGCCATGGTTATCCAAAGCATAACCAAAGGAAAGCAAGAAAACAACTAAACATGCACAAAACCCTAAATAACCATGGGATATAACTTGTAGACCACCTACCTCGAATCCGCGGTTGAACGCACCCTCAATCGAGTCCTTAGACCTAGATTCGAACAACACTTGGAGCTTCAACCTAGAACTCACCCAAAAGATAGGGTTTTAGGGTTTCTGAACAAGAGGGAGAGAAGACACAAACCCTAAACCAAGAAAAGAACCAAGGAGGAGATTATCCTTACCCAGATCTTCAATCTGCAACCAACGACGCTCTAAAGGGACAATATTCGAAGAAGATTGATCTCTTGGATCCCTTAGGTGTTTTGGTTCGTTCCAAGGGAGAAAGAGGAGGAATGGGAGGAAAATCCCGAGTTGGGGTTATAAAGCCCAGAGTGGCAATTTTGTAAATTTTCCAACTTTAAGTGGCCGCATGGTTTAGCCGCACGGTTTGGCAAACCATGCACAAACTGTGCACACACCACTGCCCGGAGGAGGGGGAGTCGCACGATTTAGCCGCACGGTTTGGAAAACCATGCGCAAACCGTGAACTCGCTTCTGTCCAAAGGAGGGAGGGTCGCATGACTTAGTCTGGGTAGGCCGCATGGTTTGGCTGACCGTGTGCAGGCCGTGCGCCTTGGTCTACTTTGCCCAGAGTTCCCTTCTTCCATGCCTCGAGCCCCCGAAACACCCCCAAGGCCTCTCACACTTCCAAGAAACCTTTTAAATCCCCAAAAGCAAAGGGTTAAACCCAAAACACAACAAAACATACCTTTCAAAAAACCGGGATCTTACAACCTCCCCACCTTATAACGACTCCTCCTTGAGCCAAGGTTCCAAACCTCATTAATCCACCGAGGAGAAGAGTTCGAGCCACTGAGCCCACATATCTGATTCGTGCTCCCAGGTTTCTTTCTGAACTTTCCCATGCTGCCATAGTACTCGCACTAATGGCACAACCTTGCCTCGCAAGACCTTTTCACTACGATCCACCACACAAACCTGATGCTCCTCAAAGGATGCATCAACCTCAAGCTCCACATCCTCAACATAAACAACATGAGATGGGTCAGGGTGATACCATCGAAGCTGTGACACATGAAACACATCATGCATCCCCCCATACCGCTGTTGAAGAGCCAATAGGTAAGCCACTGGTTCGATCCTCTCCACAATCTCAAAAGGTCCCACATACCTGGGCGCCAACTTACCCTACTTCCGAATCCGACGGTGACCCAACCTTGGCGACACCCGAAGGAATACTTTATCACCCACCCCAAACTCAAGAGGTCTACGCCTCCGATATGAATATGACTTCTGCCTACTCTGAGCCGTATCCATCTGCTTCTTGATCAACTTGACTCTCTTCGAAGTCTCCTACATGAGACTTGGCCCCAACAACTCAAATTCACCAGCCTCTAGCCAACACAACGGAGATCTACATGGTCTCCCATAAAGCGCCTCAAATGGTGCCATCTGAATTGTAGCCTAAAAATTGTTTTTGTAGGAAAAATAAACCAATGATAGGTTCCTCTCTAAAGAACCACCAAAGTCCAAGACACAAGCTCTCAACATGTCTTCTAACACTTGGATCGTACGCTCCGACTGCCCGTCCGTCTGCGGGTGGAAAGATGTACTCAAAAACACCTGCGTACCAAGCACCTTCTGCAACCCTTTCCAGAAGCGCGATGTGAAACGCGGATCTCGGTCTGAAACTATGGTCCGTGGTACCCCATGCAACCGCACTATCTCCCTAACGTACAACTCACCCAACTGGTTGACTGTATAGGTCTCCTGAATCAGTAATAAATGAGACGCTTTCGTTAACCGATCCACAACTACCCAGATTTTATTATTCTTCCGCGACGTCCTCAGAAGACCCACAAAAAAAATCCATTGTTACATCATCCCAATTACACTCCAGAATGGGTAATGGATGCAACAAACCACCTGGGCGTTGATGCTCGGCCTTCACCTGCTGACAGGTAAGGCACCGTGCCACAAAGCCCGCAACTTCCTTCTTCATTCCAGGCCACCAAAACTGCCTTCAGAGATCACAGTACATCTTGGTCAAACCAGGATGCACTGCCCACTTTGACGCAAGGAAATCACACATCAACTCTTCCTGCACACACATTGGAACAACCACACGATCACGAACGCTAACAACACCTTCCGCGTCGAAGGCCCAACCAGAAGCTAGCTCCCCACATTTAAGCTTTTCCTTCATGGCCAAACACTCAGGATCATCAAGATGACCTTCCTTAACTTGACCCAAAAGTTTCAACTCCATCGTTAAGGAAGCAAGAGTGACCTGACCACTTTCCTCCTGTACCTCCAGGTAAATCTCTACAAACAAAGCCATCACCTTCCACTTGGTGTTGGACTCCTGAACTGCCTGATTCTGAACCTTCCTACTCAGAGCATCAGCAACACTGTTTCCCTTTCCCGGCATGTACACCAACTCAAAGTCAAAATACTGGAGATATTCAACCCATATTCGCTGCCAAAGATTCAGATCCCGCTATGAGAAGATGTACTTAAAACTCTTATGGTTAGTAAACACTGTAAACCGTTCTCCCAACAGATAGTGCCTCCAGCACTTCAAGGCGTACACCACTACAACCAACTCAAGATCATGAGTGGGATAGTTCTGCTCATGGGGTATCAGCTGCCTTGACCCATAATCCACTACCTGCTCATCCTGCATCAACACAACCCCAAGTCTAATTCCGGACACATCATAAAACACGACATATTTCTTACCCGATTCAGGTAACATCAGGATAGGTGCAGTCGTCAACCGCTTCTTCAACTCTTGGAAGGCATCCTCACAAGCCCCCAACCACTCGAACCTGATTCCATTCTTGGTCAAGCCTAAGAGTGGTGCTGCCAAGCGAGAGAAATCCTGAATGAACCTTCGTTAATACCCAGCCAAACCTAGAAAACTCCGAACATCAGAAACACTCTTGGGCTACTCCCAAGATACAACTGCCTGGACTTTATCTGGATCCACTGACACACCCGCCTCCGAGATGATGTGACCCAGAAAATGCACCTTACCTATCTAGAATTGACACTTGGATAGCTTGGCGTATAGCCGATGATCTCTTAGCATACCCAAGACGATGTCAAGATGCTGGGCATGATCGTCATGAGTTTTCGAGTACACTAAGATATCGTCAACAAAGACAACCACAAACTGATCTAGATAGGGGTGAAATATCTGGTTCATCAAATCCATAAAAACATCCGGTGCATTGGTTAAGACAAAAGGCATTACCACAAACTCAAACAACCCGTACCGACTCCGGAAAGCTGTCCGCGGTATGTCGGAAGACCTCACCCTTAACTGGTGATAACCTGACCTCAGATAAATCTTAGAAAACACCGATGCACCCCTCAAATGATAAAACATGTCATCAATTCTTAGAATAGGGTACCGATTTTTCATCGTCATCTGATTAAACTTTCGATAGTCGACACAGAGCCTTAACGACCCATCAGCCTTCTTTGCAAAAAGAACGGGAGATCCCCAAGGAGACGTACTAGGACAGATAAACCCCTTACGCTCCAACTCCTCAAGCTGAACCTTCAGTTCCTGGAGTCCTACCGGTGCCATTCGGTATGGAGGAATAGAAACTAGCTCTGCTCCCGGCAACAACTCGATTGTGAACTCAACATCCCTCTCAGGGGGTAGCCCCGAGAAATCCTCAGGAAACACGTCCTGAAACCGATCCACCACAGGAGGGAAATTAGTTTATTCCCCTCCCTCATCATCATCAAGCATGAGACATGTCACTTGAGCCGTGATTCCACTCATCTGTTGACAAAATGGCCCAGCACACCCTGCTCGAACATCCCATTTGCCACGGTGAACATAAACGTCACCCTCAAGCGACCTGAATGACACTCTGCGATGATAGCAGTCTATGTGTGCCCGATACAACACCAACCAATCCATTCCCAGGATTAGGTCAAACCCTGACATCTTGAGAATGAACAAGTCCCATAGAAAATGATACCCACCAACTTCCAAGGCACACCCCTTGTACTGCTTGATATCCTCAACCCGAACCCCCAACAGAGTGTCAATTGACATCACCCCACACCCCCCCTCCATAGGTAAACCCAATGCTACCACAAGTTGAGAAGAGATAAAAGAGTGTGTGGCACCTGTGTCAAACAAAGCACTAGAAAAAGTAGAAGCTACAAGGATCGTACCTTGAACAGTCGACGGTCCAGACTCACCATCACCAGGCGCAAACTGAACTGCCTGAAGCTGACTTGCCCCTATACCCTAGGCTCCAGCCTGAATGCCCTGCGCTGCAATGCCCTGCTGGTGTGAGCGATTCTGCCCTGGAGTTCCACGTCAACCGCCTCTGCCAGTATGGCCCGTGGAGCTCCAACTGCCTGCCTGATACAGGGCAACTGATGCCCTTCCCATATCTGGTACCTGCCTTCCACCATCATGCTCACCTGCCTTTTGAGGACTCCTACAGAACCTATGCACATGCCCCATCCTTCCGTATGAACGACACTCAACTGAAGGTCGAGGACACTGACCACGCATGTGCCCTGACCTACCGCATTGATAACAGAACACCTAATCCCCACTCTGTGAGGCAGTCCCTCTCTTCCAGCCGCTTTTCACACTTCCTCCATGCTACAAGCCCTCATGGCGTCGCTTCCGACCCTCGGTAGCTGTACTACTCTTCTGCCCCACTGGCACCACTATCCCACTACCCGAAGCTCCCTTCAGGTTTCCTTCCAAGATCAATGACTGATCCACTACCTCTGTGAACCTCTTCAAGCGGAAGATATTTACTTGAGACCTGATATCATGTCTCAACCCATCCTGGAAACTCCTTGCTACCACTACCTCATCCTCGGCTAACACTGGGATGAAGTGTCGCAGATCAGTGAAGAGACTAGCATAGTCCATAACCGATAGTGATCCCTGAGTCAGGCTCGTAAACTCTGCAGCCCGCTCCTACCTCAAAGTCTCTGGGTAGAAATTCTCCAGAAACTTCTCCTAAAAAACCTTCCACGATATCCCCTCAGCCTGCTCGGTTTGAGCCTGAATGTCCCACCAACGCCTTGCCTGGACCCGCAACATATAAATGTCCATCTTTACTCACTTTTCAACAGGGGTCTCCAGATGATCCAGTATCATTTGGAAGGACTCTAACCAGAACTCTGCTGCCTCTGGCCCACCCTCTCTGGTGAAAGTCGGAGGGTGCTGCAGCTGGAATTCCCTGGTCAGCTCAAACATACTCGGTGCACCCCTCCCTGGGTCCCGATCCATCATCTGCATAAGGCGAGCCAAGTTCCCTAGGAACTAGTCTTCTCTACCTTCATTGATCACCACATTTTCTTGCTCCTCTACCGGAGGAGTGTTCTCAGCAACATCCTCTCATTGCCCAACTAGAAATCGACGTCGTGGTGGCATCTCTCTACAATGCCAAGCACGAGATTTATAACGCGTACCATAAACTTTCATGACTCCATCAAAATCTCTTTACTAGCTACAATAACCCATTTTAACAACGTTAACACATTAAATTCACTGCCCCGACCATCCCTACCACGGGCCATGGTCCACATGGGGAAAAAATCATGCACTACCACCAACTCACGCAACATTTTTCAAGACATTTTCCACTTCATTTCAAACCCTTAGGTTTCATTAAACATCATTTACCCACTTGTTTCATTTCATTCTTCTCATTATTTCTTGGTTTCATGAAATTCATAATTCACCCTACTTTCCTACCTCACACAACCCTCCCGTGCGTGTGCCTAATACAATGCATGTCACCTATCTCCCTAGGTGCCTAAAATGATGTATGAGTACAAATACTCATTCCATGAAGGCCACGAGCCAAATATTGTAAAACAATCACATCAAAACACATGTGCATCACCCAACGGTGAAATATCATCAACTGTAACAACACACAACCAAGAACAACATTTCCCACCTAGGGTGACTTGGGTTTTCCCCCGTACCTAGGTTAGCTACTCCCAAGCATGAGCTCATTACCAAGGCCCTACACATCTTAAACCTTGGATACCAATCCCAAATAACAAGACCTTAGAGAAGGAGAAGAAAGACCTCCTCTGATACCACTTTGTAACGTCCCTGACCCAGAAGCCACTAAACTGGTGCTCTGAGCCGGGTGGTTACATGACCCTAAGTGCGCCTCCCCGTATACCAAAGGCTGCCGACTAGTAGTGGGGGTCTATGGGGTCAAGTGGGGAGACTATACCCCCTTTTTATCAGAGTAAGCCACAATAGAATAACCAAATAGTGGAAACAATAACAAATAAACAAGGAACATGTATAACAACCATTTCCAAAAATAAATATGCCATTTCATACTACAATGAAAGAGTGAACAAAAGCCCAAAAATAAAGACAACGGCCAAAATCACAAAATGGTCCCGACTCCAAGTCCGGATCCTCCGCCAAGTGCTACCCATGTCTACTCAGCTAACTAGCAAGGACCCTTGCCCTTGTCCTGACCTACAAACATGAAGTCTGCTCGGGTACCCAACGGTGGCCCGAGAAGGGTGTGAGTATAACTCAGTAGGCCACCACCAACGATGTCTACAAAATATCCAGTATAAATAGTTGTTCATGCAAAAGGAAAATGAATGATAAATGCCAAGTAATTATTTAAGGTGCCTTTAACCAATTCAGATCCAAATCCATTACTACTTCCAATACCATTCATTTCATACCATTTATCATCACTTACCATTTCATCACATTTCCATGGGTTAATCACATACATTATGTTACATGGGTCTAATGCCAAAAATCACATGAAAGAGGGGAAAAAAATCGTTATCCTATCTCACTAGGACTAACTCCCTCATAGAAACCATATCCTCATCATGAAGCCTCAGTCCGTGTGGATGCAACCGTTAGGAGAATAGACCCTTAGTCCCCTTTCCTAACCCATGCATTTAGGGTGGAGTTTAGAACCTCAGTCTTCACTCAACCCGTGGGCGTAGATCCTCAAGTCATACCCCACACTACCAAGCCATGTGCACATGCTTATATATAAGTAACCATCAACCTTCCAACCATTTCCCATCGACAACCATCATTCACAACAACCCACATGGGAAACCATATCATGCCTTAAACCATTAACACATTACCATTTCACCTCATTTAACCATTCACCCAATTCCCATATGTTATTCCTATCTCACTAATCATTCAACATTAAACCCATAATCTATCCTGTTATGGTCTTTAATCAGTTTACACATTAACCCATTTAACCCGTTCATCATTCCCATGAATCATCATTTAACCCATTTCAAATAACCCCTAGGTTATTGCCAAGTCTAGGTGCATCACTAAACTTCTATTCCAAGTTCATGCAATCATGACAACATAGTTATCAAGGGATCTACAATTCATTACAATAAGGTCACTTGTTTAATATCAAACCCTAAATCCAGGAAAAGTCGGCACATCCCATGGATGGCCCCAATTAGGTCAAGTCTATCCCAACACATCCCACAGGGATCCTGAGGGTTCCCATTTTCCATTTTAAACACCATTATTACCAAACATTCCATGGTTATCCAAAACATAACCAAAGGAAAGCAACAACACAACTAAACATGCACAAAACCCTAAATAACCATGGGATATAACTTGTAGACCACCTACCTCGAATCTGTGGTTGAACGCACCCTCAATCGAGTCCTTAGACCTCGATTGGACCAAACCTTGGAGCTTAAACCTAGAACTCACCCAAAAGATAGGGTTTTAGGGTTTTAGAATAAGAGGGAGAGAAGACACAAACCCTAAACCAAGAAAAGAACCAAGGAGGAGATTAGCCTTACCCGGAGATTTAATCCGCAACCAACGGTGCTCTAAATGGCAAAGATTCGAAGGAGATTGATCTCTTGGAGCCCTTAGGTGTTTTGGTTCGTTCCAAGGGAGAAAGAGGAGGAATGGGAGGAAAATCCCGAGTTGGGGTTATAAAGCATGGAGTAGCAATTTTGTAAATTTTCCAACTTTAAGTGGCCACACGGTTTAGCCGCATGGTTTGGAAAACCGTGCGCACACCACTTCCCATAGGAGGGGGAGTCACACGATTTAGCCGCACGTTTTGGAAAACCGTGCGCAAACCGTGTGCTCGCTTCTATCCAGAGGAGGGAGGGTCGCACGACTTAGTCTGGGTAGGCCACACGGTTTGGCTGACCATGCACAGGCCATGCGCCTTGGTCTGCTTTGCCCAGACTTCCCTTCTTCCATGCCCCAAGCCCCCGAAACACCCCCAAGGCCTCTCACACTTCCAAGAAACCTTTTAAAGCCCCAAAAGAAAAGGGTTTATCCCAAAACACAACAAAACATACCTTTCCAAAAACCAGGATCTTACATTCATTGCAATTCATAAACTGACCTAGTGTATGCCATTGTATAGAAATGGCGCCTAGTAGAAGGAATGTGAACTTAATCAGTACGTATGATCCAAAGAGTAATAAGGATCATATCTTTCATAGTATTAATCCAACATTTAGAAGGGAAATAGTCTCCCATGTATTCTCAACATATGAAGAAATAGTATCATGTGTTAATAAGATAAGTAAATAATTATCTGAGTCCTATGGCTTTGAAGGGAAGCAAGATAAGAAAAGGATGGAAGAGAGAACGATGGATAAAGGGAAGAGGAAAAAGAAGGATTTTCCCATATGTGATAATTTTGGAAAGAATCACCTTGGTAAATTCTTTAAGGTAATGGGAGTTTGTTATAAGTGTGGAGAAAAAGGACACCAAGTATGTGATTTCAAGGGTAAGAAAAAAGTTTCAAATGTACAATGATTCATCTGCAAGGAGTTGAGACACTACACGAATCAATGTCCAAATAATCAGAGTATACCCCAAATGTTGTTATTGGATAATAATCAAGTTATGATACTACCGAAGATGAAGAGGAATGATTAATAGTTCTTATGTTGTTATTAAAGTATTGTGTCATTTGAGTATTGTATTAATGATGTACAGGTTATTAGAATTATAGAGTATATAAGGATTGTAATATAGTACTATTTCATTAAGGACTTGAGATTGTGACTCAACAGCAGGTTAAAATTTTCGAAAATATATGGTTTAAGGAAAGATAAACCATAATATGGTCTTGATACTGAGGTAGTGATTTTGGAATAAGAGATGGTTGATTTGGATAAATTATATTGGATATTCTTGACTTCCTTGGAACTGATTAATAGTTTTTTTATTTCATTATTGTTGGAATATTCAAAATTTTTGGATATAAAGAATATATCCAATATTATATAAAGGATAAGGGAGCATGAATGTAATCAATAAGGTTTTATGTAAATTTAGGGTGTTACCATGTTTTGAAATAATACACGATGAAGGTGTACACATGTTATTACGTGGAAAAAAGGATCTTCATTGTGTTTTACTTCCTTATAAATTTTGGACTATGATTTTGGATAGAAGTATTTTGGATAATTCTATTTTGAGATTATTTTTGGATTTCCATAAAAGGACAACCCTGACATTGGGTGACAACCTGTCGCGTCCGGCAAGGCCGCGAGACTTGAACCCACAATTGAAGGGCGACAAGGGTTTATCACCTACCACTGGCCCACGTGATGTCCTAGATTGAATAATGTAGTTTTTTAAAAAAATTTGGTAGATGAATTATAAATTCATTTTTTTGAAACCCTATACAAATAGGATAAATAGAATATATTTTTTAAGTTCTATTATCATTTTGAGTGAAAGATGAGTTTGTGGTAGAAATTAGTTAAAGGATGGAACTCTACTTGTCAAGTATATATATATTTTTTCTTCTCTTATTCTATGAAGAAATTAATTCTTAAACTTTAGGTAAGGGATCTTAAAACTAAAAATGTGTTATCCTAATACCTTATGTTTTGTTGAACCGATGATATTTTAAATCTTCATAGATTGATGGCTTTGAGGCCCTCAATTCTACAATTGTTTGTGACTGATGAACTCAATCACTCCCTATAAATATTTACGTTTTCCCTCCAATTATGTGTCTCTAATAGCCACCAATGTTCTCCTAATCAAGATCATAATTTGGTGGTGACCCTTTCATCTCCCTTTTCCTCTTATTAATACTAAATTTTATTAACCCAATTTCTGATGTGGGTTTTCCCACAAAGGTATTTTCTATTTTCAACCTTTTATTTTTGAAGAACAATTTCGAATTATGAGGAATCAATTTATTGAAGGAGGGAAGAATGTAACACCCCAATATTTCATAGTACGTTATTTCTTCAAAGTAATTCAATAACTTGCACTACACGCAACACCGAGTTCAAGCGCACCACGACTTACCAAACTAGCTGTTCAAAAGCGGTTATGAATAGTGTTAACTGAATTTTGAACTTTATATAATAATTATAATTTTAGAATCCATATTATGAGTTTTTTAGACATAATGTAAGAACAAATTCATTTTTTTTCCAGATAAAAGAAGTATTTTTCAAAAAAATGCACTTTTAAAGCCTTTTAATGGTGAACCCTTTTTAAATCCAATATTTGAAACTTTTATATATTTAATTTGACAAAATAAAATTCTTCTTTATAATCGGGACATAAGAATTTAGTTTCAATATATATTTGGTGTTTTTCTGATAACTTTCAATTTTTGATGAATAGTGAAAAACACCGAGTTATTGTTTAAAACCGACTTTTTATTTAAATAATTATTTATTTTATTTAAATTTATTTTAGGTAAAAATAGATACATAATACCTATATATGTTCAATGTAATTTATTGGAGTCATTTTTGTAATAATATTAGATATATAAAATTTTATTGAACTTTTCACCGTCTTTTACCCACCTCCTAAGAGAATTTGCAAATTCGCATAAAACTTAATTTTACCATTTTTGTGAGTGGAAATTTCAAAAATTTTAGAGACATGGTTGATATCATTAAGAAAAATTTGGTTCAATAAGATAAAAATATTTTTTGGTGAATAGTAACTTTTTACTTTTATTTACCATGGTTAAAAGTAAATAGGGTAATTAAGGGTAAAAATGATATTATTCTTACCCTAAAACATGTCTTGATTCTATTGGATAAGTGTAATTCGACCAAAAACAATCTTATGAATAAAATATGATCCTTTAGGTCCACTTGGATTAGATTAGGATATTTATTATTATTTTATTTAAAGAAGAGTCAAAAGAGTTAAAATCATAGTTTAATAATGAAAACATTTTTAATATAGGGTTATGCATTAGATAAATTCTACTATAAATATTCATTATAAATTTAAAAATATTTACTGTATAATGTAATTTTATCTATATTTTTTAGACATTAAATAACTTAATTTATTTATGACACAATGATGATGTAGTAATTACCTAATTAATGAAATATTAAAATAATTGATATTATAAATATCCAAATAAATGTAATTTGAGACTTTTTATAAATTAAAATAACTTTATAGGTTAATATGACATGTTAGGGTTGGTTAAATGAATTTTTTTCATAGTAATAATGCTGTTATAAATTTAGAAAAAACAAAATATCAAATAGTGTCAAAATTGACATAAAAGAGTTTTTAAAACAAATATTAAATTATTAATTGATATTCTGTTCCTAAAAATCTAAAGTTTGGAAAAAAGACTTATATAATGATAGTTTTATCATTAATGAACCACTTGGGGTTCTCTTGGAAGTTTATAGTAAGTTTATTAACCATATAATAGAAAAATACAAAGAGACATGGTAAATGTCAAACTATTTAACTAAGAGTTAAATCTAAAACATAAAATTAATATAGTGACACAAACCTGTCTAAAACCTATTGGTTGAGTGGGTTTATACCCATACCCACTTTATCCTTTAAATAATTCATTTTTGAGCCATTAGAAACCGAAAATTAATTTATTATAAAATAATATTTCTAACTTTTCCTAAGGTGCCCCTCACCCCTCTTATAAAAGGGAACTCCCCCTTCTCTCTAATTCACACCTTAAAATCCATTTGTATCGGCCAAACACTACCAAAATATCCTCCCAACTATCCTACCTCCATCCTAGTGGCCTTAATTTGGCCAGAAAGCCAACCTAAGGAGCCCTTTTGATCAAATCAAAAGGAAGAACCCGAAGAAGAGGTAATGATCTCACCACCCTCTTTCAAGTTCTCTTATTCTTCCACTTACTATTTATTTGTTGTTTCCATTATAAAATAATAACTCCAGTATATTATATATAATATTATGTTATTATAAATATTTCACAACTATATTCATTATTCTATCCATCTTATGAATGATAATGTCACCATGCGTGCGTACGTACGGCTTACCATCTCCACGCCGTGGTGTAATTTGTTATTCAACACTATGTTATTTGGATGGATCTAATGATAAGTAATATGTATATAAATAATAAAAATAACATGATAATGTCTCTGTAAAATTAATATAGCATCTAATTCCACACCTTTAAGGAAATGATATTGTCGCTCGTGCGTATGTATGGATTACCGTCTCCATGACGCGATGAGATTCATTTCCACGTTCACTATTCATCGACGATTATAAAAATATATATTACTAATAAGTATGTAATATATGAAATAATAATGTTAATGGAGATATATATATTTATATATGTATGTATTTATGTACTTACATATATCTTATTCACTTACTTCCGTTCAATACGATATAAAAACAGAAACAATGTTTATGCGTACGTACGACCTACCGTCTCCATAAATGGTGTTTTACATTTCATATATCTATCTATTATAAATATTTATATTCTAAATATATATGATATATGAATTAAGGTTTATATTTTTTAAGTATTTAGATCACGACCTAAATGATACGGTCAAGAATAACAAGTTAAAATACGTACGATAATGAAAGCGATTATTACCCGAAATGTTAATTTAACATCAAAAAATAATTATTAAATGGGTAGTATAAAGTCATAAATGAATCATTTATGGTATAATAAATATTAATATTTTCCTGGTATCATCTAATAACATACAATGGTCATTATAAAGGAGTTTAAACTTACCCTCGACCAAAGGAAAGTGCAAGGTAAGGGGTTTCTTATCTCACTTTTAATTCCGTGAGATTTCCATTGTTCACCACTTATTTTTTTCATGTGGTGTATTGTGTACTGCCATTTGATATATATTATCATGATTCTCTTTATATTCATGATATTATGTGATTCATTTGGTGGTTATTGACTATTGTTCATACGACTCGATTGATTATAACGAGGTAAGGGTTATTTCCTCAATCTCATTATTATCCGAGGTTGTTTATGTGTAAGTATTTTCTGGGACATACTTATCATAGATACCCATATTTTATAAAATTGATTTCAAAAGGAATATTTTAAGGTTTTATGGGTGGGTCTATTTAACTATATCATCATTTTAAATGCTTTAAAGATTTATATTTCTAAACCCTTTTAATTAATGTCCACGTTTTCAAAATGATTTTAAGGATTTATTTATATGGACATGAATGTTTTGAAATGATGATTATTTTAAAAAGTTTCAAAGTGGTATGGGACACTTTGATTCAAAAATCCCTTTTAAATGACTACCTTTATAAATTGTGAGAATTTTAAACGATTTCATGAAAAAGGGGTATTTATCTCAAAGCATTTTACTGATCATTTTCATCTATGTCAACATCCTTTAATGGATTTTAAACTTGTTTGAAGTTTATTTATTATAATAAAATCTTCTATATTGTATTGAATGAGTTATGATATTTTTGACTGCGGATATTCTATTTTTATACCATTCATGGTTTATGGTTCATGCATTTACATTTCGTATGCTAGTTTTAATTTGAATGTTTATGTTATGTTTCAAATTTTCATATGAGGAATGCAATGGACTTAGTAAGTGACAAGTGGAGCCCGCTATAGCTCCTCAATGCATCGGTAGGTCTCATGAGACAAACTATTGTCTTGGAACAAGGCCTTGACAAAAATTTTATTTGTAGTCTTGGTAAAAGGCCTTGAATATGTGGTAATGATGTCCGGCGTTAGGTATTCCCTCATTATGAAATTAGTTATTACATGTGATTATTCAACTAGTAGAATATCCATGTTCTTGTTTATATGGTGATGTTTGATTTATTTTTTCCATATTATGTTCAAGATTATATTTAAAAAGGCTGTTGTTTTTATTACACATATTGCCTTAAAAGTTTATAGCTTCTGCTAAATTATTTACCCTTACTGAGCATCTGATATCACCACTTTCTTATGTTTTATTTTCCCACGATCCCAAGAATTGTTTTATGTTTGAGATGCAGGGTTAAGCTAAGGGAGCAATGGAATTATCAAAGGATTTTTTTTGTGTTTTATGTTAGAAAGTGTAATGTAACATCCATGTATGTAATCTATTTTCCAAGACTGCTAAACTGATCGGTATTTTAGGACTTGATTCCTTGTAATCATGCCAATGTATTAAAATAATTCACCAGCTTTGGGTAAATGGGTTCGGGGCGTTACACTGATGTTCCTAGGGAGAAATTGGAGCCGAACATTGCTAATCTGTGGTCAGATCCTCTAAAAGACCACCTAAGTAGGGATATCCCCACCACATTTCACTGAAAAAATGAAATCCATCTATGATCCTTTTGGAAAGTCTTAAAAATACAACATAAACAGGGAAAAGGGGTTTATATTTAGGGTTACTCTAGAGGAGAAGATCATGCATAATTTCAAAACTTTCCCTCATGGATTAGAGGAAATCATGTCCAAATGGTTAGACACTCATTTTGATGTTATTGTTACAAAATTAGATGTGGCCTTTTCCATTGAGGATTTCCTTGAGGTTATGAATTTGGTAAATAAAAAATTCAATATTTTCTTCACCTTCACCCTAACCATGAAATCAAATACTTAGTGTGGATATATCAATGATTTTGAATGCTGGATGCATCCTGTTTTTTCTATTACAGATTCTTTGGTGACTCTTTGCACTTGAAGGAAGGGTAGAAGGTTAATGCTTTACATTCAAACTTTCAGTTGTTCTGATTGATTTTCATTTATTATTTGTTTGTTTTCCAAATGTTGTTTCTGTTTTTTATTTCACAGGTTTGTGTTGGTTTATGTTATTATGTTCGATGGATTTGAGAGGGTTCATACTAAAACCCTAAAAGTGTTTACTCTTTATAATAAAAATATTGAATTTGGGAGAGATTATTCATTTTAAGTCTTGATAAATATCTAACAAGATAATGTATTAAGAACATAATGGAAAGATGAAGAAGGAAATTCAAAGCTTCATATCATGGTGTATGTGTCACTATGTTCCATCATTGTTCATTGAATATCTTGGGATATACTTTAAATGATCTCCCAAACATATGTTATATAGGAATATTATTATGACCATTGAAAAATTATGATCTATCTTCCTCTACTCAAAACATGAGTTCACTTGTTAAACTCCAACTTTCCATTATAGGAATTTTTCAGGTTGAACTATGACTCTTAACATTGATAATGTATAATCGTTAAAGGTGATGTTGTGCTAAATGAAAAATGGTTACACTTTGAATGTTATGGTGCTCATAATATTATATATCGATGTGTTTGATTGATTAAATTATAGGAAAAATAATTTTGGATGCACTAGGATATGATAAGTCAAATATTAAAACATTATCAATAGAGTGTTGACCTTCTAATTTTCATCCTTAAACCTAGAATTGTTTTTCCAAATTTTGAACCACATCCTTAGTCACCACCACATTCTCAATCCTCATATATTCTTCTTAAGGATCTTTATGACATCATCTTTGAACAATTGCATAGTATTGATCGGGTAATGAGTTAATAATAATAATTCTAAGTTTCATCCTTCATTTTCATCGTATGTTAATATTCATATGTTTCGTTAAATTCTATTCATATTCAATAGTTCAATAATTAATTAAATGTTTACTTTATGTAATCAATCTTCAAATATATTATCTAGAGAGTTTCAAGCAACTTCAATTGATATTTAAAAATTTAACACTCTATTTTCACAGCCAAAAATCAAGGCTATACCAATAGTTTAAAACCATTGGTATAAATTATACAAATTATTTCCAAAATCGTTGAAAATAATTGTGGGGATAGGTCTATACCAATGGTTTCTTGAAACCATTGGTATATATATGTTGGGATGGTCCTATACCAATAGGTCCAAGAAACTATTAGAATAGATCTAAACAAATGGTTCCTTGAATCGTGGGTATAACTACTCTATACCAACGGTTCAAGGAACCATTGATATAGTCCCTCCACAAAACAACAACTTCTATTTAGCATGAACCCCCTAAATACAACCCGTAAACAAAAACATATTTAAAAACAATCACAATATGCATTCAAAGTAGGACACATATTATATATTTCACATTCAACGAATTAATAACTTAAAAACTAATGAAAACACATATATATAATTAGTTTCAGTCATAAGATACTATCAATATGGATATATGTGTTAAGAATATAAATCCAAAAAAAGGATTGGGTCAACATCTATCTCCAAACAATTGTCTTCATGACCACACTACTGGAAATATGATCTATACCAACGGTTTTGGGAAAACCGTTGGTACAGTTCACTAATTTGGACCTATACCAACGGTTTGGCCAAAACCGTTGGTATAGGTAACTTATATGGACCTATACCAACGGTTTGTCCAAAACTGTTGATATAGGTCCCAAAATTAATGAACCTATACCAACGGTTCTCAAAACCGTTGGTATAGGTCTATACCAACGATTTTGAGAACCATTGGTATAGGTACATGTATTTTTATTAGAATCTTCTTATAGAGGACACTAAATAAATCAAAATTTAAAATACTTATGATAATACATATATATATTTATGAAATTATGTTCATAAAAGTAAGTTAGGTTAGTGGTTAGGTCGTTCAATCACAAACAGGAGGTGATAGGATCAAAACCAAGCGAATGATTGTTTTTTGAATTACATATATCAACGGTTTTATGGAACCATTGGTATAGATTTTCATATTACTTATACCAACAGTTTTCAAAACCATTGGTATATACCTATCCTTACAACTTAGTTGGAATCGGTCCTCCAAACTTTTGGTATAGGCTCTACTAATGGTTTGGCGGCCTATGCCAACGGTTCTAAACTGTTGGTATAAGGTATTTTTCCAGTAGTTCCACCACTACCGTATTAGTCATCCCCACCATCACCATCATCACAAACTTCATAACTACAATTATTGTCTTCAAAAAATTCATCACCATATATTGGAACCAAAGGTTTTTGATGTTGGATTTATTTTCAATCATTGGAATCCAAATTTTTTGGTGTTGGTTTTGGATTTGAAGTTTCCAATCACAAGTGATATGATAAAGCATTGAAGTAAAAGTATGCAATGAATACTTGAAGATGCTTAAGGAATATGTGGAGTAATGGTACACATATAATTATCTGAATGCATTAGGAAACAATTAAATAGATACGTCTTGATATATCTATATATCTAGGTCATGGAATTTGAAGTGATAAAGTTTCAATGAAGTGGATAACTATTCTAGAGGATTTGAAGGAATTTTGGAAAAGGTAGGATATATGTTGATAAATATAGTTCTGGAAATAATATGAGCACACCACTACTTTAAGAGTAATGCCACAACTGGTGGATTTGAAGTTGATAAATTAAAAAAAAATCCCACTTCCTATGAATAAAGTGGGAGTTCGTATGAGTACTAGTCATGCCAAAAAATAGAAGTATGCACCACAAAGTATTTTTTAAAGAGTAAGTAACTAACTTTGGAAGTGTACTACACACTGTGAAAATGTTTGCTACACCACAAATGGATTTTCATAAGATGTTTAAAATTTGTACGATTTTTTTCAATCATTTATGATATTTTTATTTTTCAAATTCAAAAAATTGGTTACACCATGAAGGAGGTTTGAGAATATATCAGTATTTTTATCTATCGAAGCTCCACACCATGAAGCCTTTATCACACCGCAAAGAAGGCTTGAGAATGTTAAATAGTTACGGAGTATTGATGCTTACTCAATGGAAGCTAGAACATTATATGAATGGAGTCTGAGTGAATTTCAATGGTTCTTCTCAGATGAGTCTTACACTGTGAATAAAAGGGTGCTGGAATGACTAGTTTGAGAATCATTTTGGAAATTGGAAATCTTAGAAGTATCGTGATGTGATACTCAGTGAATTAAAAAGAAGATATCTATAGATTCAAGTATATTTTTTGAGTTTGAGTGTTGAATTATCACCGAAACATAGAGGAGGATGTCACACCATGAGAAAGTTCAAGTTTAAGTAAATCACACCATGAAGGGAGATTTAATGTTGTGAAGAGTTAGTTTTCTAGATTCTATGATATATATACTTGGAATTTTAAAGAGGACATATGGATTGTAATTTTAGGAGTTGACTTTGTTTTTATTGCATGTTTATAACCACATTAACAAGTATAGTATACCTAGAAAGATATGAGTGGAATAAAGGTAAAACTAATATCAACCCTTGGATTAAGAATTCCTTGTAGGAAGATTATTAAAACCACTCTTAGCAGTTCTAGAGAAAAAAGGATTAAAAAAAAGCACATATTGCATATCCAAATTTTGGAGAAGAAGATGAAAGATAGAGTATGATCATAGTGATATACTAGGATTCAGAGAAGAGGAATGAGGATTACACTGCTACACCCAAACGATGAAAAATATGGTAACAAGTTAAATCTAGTTCTAGAATTATCTTTATCTTGAAGAAGAGTGCTGCTGCAGTGATATTGTGGAAGAAAATAGATTCAACCCTCATATCAAGGTATTGATCTCACATGATATAAAAGAAGATAATATCAAAAAAGTAAAAAACAAAAGATCATTAAATCAAGATAAATTATGCAATCATAGTATTATGCTGACCAGAGACATACCCACATGTCCTTAAACTATTTAAAAGGAATCATAAGTCTATAAACTATCTAACATTGTCTTAAAGTAATGCACTAGTAGACAAGAAGAGGGTGCACCCCTAGATCTATAACTATACATAGAGTGAGTAGTATTATATTATTGTACACCGACACAATTCCCTATGCATTCTCATTGTATTAACTCTTAGTAGTGAACCAAGTAAAATCCATGTGTGTGTATTATTTTCTTTTTATATATTTTTTATATTTGGAAAAAATACATAAGAGAGAGAGAGAGAGATTTAACGAGTTCCTCTAAAAAATTAATAAGATCTATATATCACAAGAGGACCAATGAAAAAAGGAAAATTTTTAATCAACACTCACCATGATTCACCCCCCTCTCAGGGTGTTTTGAGTCAACTTGGTCCTATCAAGTGGTCTCAGATACTAAAGGTCTTGACTCATGATTTGATCAATATATCTGTTTTTGATTTTTCACACATGTAATTAGTGATTAGACCTCCATTTTCATAAGAAAAAACTACGATGGATGGAAAAAAGAAATGTTCATGTTTCTATAATATTTTGTTAAGAAGGTAATATAATATGTTTTCCAAGATGCTCATATGACTAAGAATAGAGAAAGTGTTGTTGATGCTAAGATAAATAAGATCTTAATTATATCACTTTCCAATAAACTTTATAAGAACACAAATCCTTGTTATATAACTTTGAAAATTTTTAAGACACTTGAGGTTATATATAGGAAATTAGTAGTGGGAGAAAAGGTGTTTGATGAACCCACTATAATAAAAGATTGAAAATATGGTTGTAATAAAAAACTAGTGAATAAATCTAAGGAATAATGAGACATTTATAAAATAAATAAGAAGTAGAATAACAAGAATAATCCAAGGGATAAAAGCACTAAAATTGTGGTAAGAAATTCCAATTCTATTTTTAATTTTTATTTTAATAATAGTTTAGAATATTTTTGAAAATATAGAAAATTAGAGTTTTCATTGAAGATAGATATCAGTTTAGATTTTAGTGATGACATGGTGAGAACATAAAGTCATCATTATAGTGAATGTTATTCAAGTAATCAATATAATATCCAATACCTGAATGAGAAGGTGGATCAATATGAAATCATTTAACAATTGGATTTAGCTTTCATCAAAGATCTAGTTTTGGAGAAAAAAGATTGAAGAAAGTGGAGGTAGCCTTGAAATATGATATAATGAATATTGGTGAAAGGATTAAGGGCCAAAGTGACCTAATTAAAGAAATTTCATAAGAAATAGGTAAATAAATGGCCAAAAAGAAAGAATTAAAAGAAATTATTTTTTCTATCAAGATGAAACTTGAAATGAAGAGTATTTCTAGAATGGAATATGGATCTTAGTAGAAAAATATGACTTCCCAATTAAAGGAAAAAGATAATAACATTAAGGATATTGAGTAAAAACTAAAATCTTAAAAGGGAAAAGAGAAGACAAAGATTCCCTCTATGGTAGCCTCAATAGGTTTAAGAAAAGAGTGTTCAAATTAGGAATCAAATATTAATCATAATAGTCAAGATAAATTTGTAAATAAAAGTTCTCCGAAGAAGTTAATAAAAAATGATACTATTGTGGAATGTTAGGGCACACCATGAGCATGTGTCTAGAAGCCTAAGGGATAAATTATAGAAGAAAAAATGATGCACTGAAATATCAACCAAAATGAGATCACACTCGATATAATTTCTATGTGATGTGATTTAAATATTACAACCTATGTCATATGGAAAGAAATTATAGCAGGAAGGGATAAAAAGAAGATATAAGGAATTCTTGTTTTCCTTTAACATATAAGGAGTTTATGTACATAGGAAGAAAATATGTTAAGATATAAAATAGATCTATAAATTTGGAGGAGAATCATGGATAACAATAAATAGTGAACTATACACCTATGATGATACACTCAAAACAACCCTCTTTGAAAGAAAGAAATCATATTAGGAAGATGAAGAAGAAGGATGCTATTCTATCCATTAGAATAAAGGAAGTTTACTTAAATAAAGGCTCACTAAGGAATAATAAGTTAAAAGATAGTCCAATTTAGATTGAAGAAGATAAACATAAATCATTTCTTATTGGTTTTTAAAATCACACCACTAGGTAAGAGATAAATATTGGTGAAAGAGACCTCCAATAGTGAAGGAAGCATGAAGAAAGATGCATCAATGTTGCATCAAAAGAAGAAACTTTCATAAGAGTTATTAGTCTCACAATAGAGAATTAACCCAAGCTAACAAAGATAAAGAAATCCAGAGATAGAATCCATAGTGATGTTTGTACTAGTGGTATTATAAAAAATAACTACTAGAAAGGCTTAGAAGAAGTTTAGAAGTAAAGGGACAATTTACCTTGAACAACCACATTCCTCAACCCAAAGATATTATAGGTACCCCTACCCCCATGAATTTAACTATTTTTAATATCTTTTAGAAGTGATTTAATCTTAAGGGGGAGATATGATCGATGGGGTGGGGATATTTAAAACAAATCACATGTGATGTGTTAAAAGGATATATTTTAATGTATTGAAAAAGATAAATTTTTATGAAACACACTCCACTGGTATCCATCCTGGGATGGTAGTGTTGAGAAGGAGTGACCCCCAAGTCCTTCCCCTAGTATGCCTCAGGTTGGTGACTAGCACTGAGGGTATAAGACACTCAAATGGGAGGCATTACCCTCAAAATCCTTGGATCATAATATAAACCACCAATCAATCAACCATGATATAAAAGAAATAAACCAAAATAATCTATAAGAAATATCTAATATTAATGAATATAAAATAGATAAAAACAACTCCAAATATAATACAACACCAAAATAAAATAAAATTCTATGGAATAAACAACAATAGCCCAAGCTCAAATCTAGTACTATCCAGATTGATCACCAAACCAGTACTAGAAACTTGAAAACTATTTATATTTTTGTATGGTGATCATAACATGTATACTATGTTTTATCATACCCAATATCTCTCATAAAAAAGTGAAAAGACCATACTAATACCCCAATTAACAAACAACATATCTAACAAGAACTTATATAGGTTAACTAGTCTCATGAACTCACCATGGTTCCCTCACTAAATAACACATCCAAGAGTAGTGATTAATATCATAAGAATATAGAGAAAGGTGACCCATAAACACTTCCCCACTAATTTTACACTCCTTACCAATGAGAATACATCCTTTTATTCCATCCCTTAGATATCCATTTATAACGACATCAACCATATGTCATGTATCATGTCACCAAACACATATCAAGTACCAGGAAACCAGGGTAGCAGGGTATTATGGATTTGTTAGACATCAACCTCATGTCCTACTACTATCACACATGACCCCACCACTTATCTCATAATCTATCACTGGTATCACTAGAAACTACTACTTAAGGGAGATATGGGGATAGGGGGTAGTCAACCATCCATATCCTCACTATCCTGGATGTTAGGGAAAACACCCCAAGGCCTCTGGGTATGGGCCAGGTTAACTGACTTGGGTGGGGTGCATAGAAAATTCATAAAAGAATACAAGTATATAATAGTCTCACACAAGCCCACACCTATGGTTTCACACTATAAACACCACCATAGTAACCTTCAGGTTACTACTGCCACAAATAATTACCTTTAATGTAAAACAAACAACCCAAATAATCACATAAAGAGCCAAAACCTGAGTTTCATTTCCCATTATTTTATTTAACAAATCATCCAACAAGAATTATTAATTTAGTTATTAATATAAATTCACACCAAATAATTCTTTATTCATAACCAAATTTATATATGTGAAAATAATTCTATTGCTACTGAACCACTATCATGCAACCACTATGTCGAACCATCACAAACAACCAAGGTCACAAAGCCTCAAACAACCAAGGCCACCAAGCCACAATCAATAAGGCCACTAAGACATATGAATCAATATAAGCATAAAACAAGAATATTTAACTTAGTATTTTAATTTAATAACTTTAAGTATTTAAAAATTTAAAGGGTATTCTAAAATCAAGACATCACTTTAGGGAATAATTCTAATAACAAGTGTATAACATAAAAAGAAACATCAATAACATTAAGATAATTGGTAACCACATGAACATCACAAAATTCTATTTTAATGTCACCAGTATAGTTTATTATATTTATTATTAAAATTTATAACATCCACCTAAAGAAAAGAAAAGGCATGATAATTCCATTGTTTCACATAAAAGAGAGATATCTCAAATCCCCTACCTCAAACAAATCTTTCCAAATCACTACACAAGTATGGAACAAGAGGTAGACAAACACTAAGAACCATAACATAAGGAAGAACCTTGATCAACCTAGAATAAAAAATCCTCATCAATATCGTTCCACAACACCACCCAAAACATCCATATCCTTAGCCACAACCTCCTTAGAATAAATAAAAGGGAAGGAAACAAGGGGCAAGAAAAGAGAAAACTTAATAGGAATCACTGATACTTGATATATGAACGATAAAGGTCAAAACCCATAAGGAGGGGGTGGAAGGCCTCCTAAAATCACCTAGGATCCACTAAATCATTAAGAGAAAATATTTTAGGAATATTAGGTTTGAAGGGGTTTGGGAATTTATAGGTAAATGATAAATTACATGACAATGAAACAATACCCTTTGCTACAACACATGGGTGCCAAAACTAGAGAATACTATGATGTATAAGAAAGGACCATGCTATAATGGGGATAGTCAAATCTATGTATAAGAAACACAATGAGTTCCACATTTAAGATCCTATAAACTAGAAGGACCATGGTGCAAGGGAAACTACCAAATAGTAGAATTAAATCACTAAGAATAAGGCTATGACACAACCCAACCCTATATCATAACTACCCTTAAATCATCAGAACAAACAAAACCCCTAATACAAAACAACACATTGTAGCCTAGGATCCACATCGCACCAATACTGAAAAAGGAAAAACCACCAAACCAATAATTCTAAGACTCTATGCCACAACCAATCTCTACACACTACAAACATCCCCTTTATGACACAACATGACCCCCACACCACAAAATCTTTCTCGAGCTTAAATTTTATCTATAACTATACCACCAACTCCTCAACTACCTCAGAACACCTCTAAACACCAACACCACCTAAATTCCATAAAGAAATATATTGGAATATCCAGATCAATACATTAGATATCTCTCAAATAATTATCATCCTCAAGAATAAAAAGGAAACCCAAAAAAAGGAAAAAGAAGGTGTCCAAACAACCACACATGAGATACCTCTCAGGGAACTCATTACAATTGAAACAATACCACCGACCAAAAGTGTTATATAAATAATTAGAAACAAAAAAAAAACCAAAACTCAAATCAACCTGGGATACTGAGCACACATTTTTGTGTCATGTCCTCATAAACTTTTCTTTAAGTCGCCATGACTCTGCAACGTGCGACTAAAGGTATAACTAGTCCACACATCGCCTTCTATTGAAAAGAATCAATAGAATACTAATAACCATAGTAAGATTCCATCCTCAATCCTTACACAAAATATCTTCTAAAGACCCTCATGACTACTATAGATACCTCTCGAACAGAGTTCCACCAACTGATGAGGCCAAAATGGAACCATCCTTCTCACTCAGGAAATTTTTTTCCAAATAATCCTTCCACATTAACTAGATTTTCAAGATAATCATACTTTGATAAAAAAATATTTAGATTATTTAAAAATATTCATTTGATTTGAAAAGTGACATTTCAAAAATTTTCATGAAGAAATTTATACTTAGATTTTCTAAATCATTAAACATAGTTTCAAAACAAAAAAATTCAAAAATAAACTATAAGGCTTTAGTGAAAGGATTATAACTTTACCAAGACATTACCCCTCTACTAACTCTCCATTTAAGACTAGAAAACATGATGAATCTTGAGATAATTGTAATGATGGTGCTCCAAAATATCACACCTAAAATAAATCAAATTTCAAAATATAGGACACCTTGAATTACTAAACCCCAGAAAAAAAAACACACACTAGCCTTAACATACCACCTCACTATTTTCCTTCATAATTTCTAAAATATACAACCTATTGGAGTTGGTTCCCTAAAACCAACTACTTTGTACTTTAGATTAAATGAACATTCAAAGGAGTTAATATTAAAATAAATATATTATCACATATTTTTTTTTATTTTTCATAAAATTGATGTGATAATGTCATAGAGTATTTGTCACATTGATAAGGTCATATAAGTTCCCTACTATGATGAGAGCCTTTAAATTCCATGATGATATTCTTAAGAATAGTTCTATAGTCAGATAAAGTACTATGATAGGGAACATAGTATATATATTTTCATGTGCAAGTACTTGTAAGTTTTTTTTAAGAAAAGTGATGACATGAACTAGTTTCCCAGCTCATTTCATCAAAGGAATTTATTAAATGAAAAGTTTCAATACAAAACACGAGGAGTAATGTGATTACTCCAGTAGGGAATTAAGGGGGTACAAGGAAACTCAAACAAACAAAAACCAGTACCCCAAATTAGCTCCATCAAAATACAGAGGGATCTTCCATCTAGGATCATCCAGTAAGGATCTTTACTTCAAGGGCTAAAAGATGTACCAAATAGGGCATATTACATTCATAATAACTTCGAACCAAGAATGAAAAGCATCTAATAGTCAGAGCAAACTCCAAAGCAGCAAACAGACTGAGAACCAAGAAGCAAATGCAGACCAGCCAAAGCAATCCAGAAAATATGGATGATAGACTCAGTATAAATCAAGATCCAACACATAGCAGCAGCTCCATCCAAATAAGTTCCATGCAAAACATGACATGAATCAAAAACTCAAGGCAGGTAGAGAGAATGCATCATACAAATTTCTTGGTTAATAACCCAAAAACCAGGCAAGATCAATAGCCGCAGGCCCAAGTAGAGAATATCCAGTAGTTGAAACAATTCTTGAAAAGAGTTATTCAATCAAAGCTCTTGAAATTAGATAATGGATCTTTGATGAAATCTTCAGCAACTTTAATGAGCATCCTCGTCAGAACAATCAGAGGATTGTGAGTATTTAGGCAGAGGTTCAGAAGGAAATGGATGTGGAGGAATCTCAAGGGTAGAGCTTTTAGCCACAAATGATCTTGTGACAATGGTTCTCTCATGGATGACATTCTCTCTATGCTTCCTAGACTTCCTAGGAATTGTGGTGATGAAGCCATCAGGGTCCATGATGATTTTTCCCTTTTCGTTCCTTCCAATGCAACGATTCCCCCATATTGGGAATCTTACCAGAATTCATATGGTAAGATTCATCAATATCTTGTTGTATAACTTCGTTGTTCACCCTCATACCTTTGCTAATCACCCAGTTTTCAGAAATTGGAACTCCTTTCATGATTGAAAGAAAAATATCATTCTTTTCAGATTCAGGATGCTCTTGCTGTTTGGTGACATCAAAAACATCCTAAACAATATCTGAAAGCTGACATTTAGGTGCTTGAGAATTCAAATCCATTTTATCCTCATCTTCTCTTTCCTTGAAAACACCTTTAGAGAGCTCAACCATAACTTATTGCCTTCCTTTATCCTTTTCTATTCATATTGATGTCAAATTTTTGGAACAACTATTAGTTTTTACATAGTTATTTTAATTATGCCCTAGCCTGTAACATAGATGGCAGTAGTCCGGTACACTCTCATAATATACCTCTTGTGAAAAACCAAAGTCACCACTTTGTATCCAAATATCCGAGGGTAATTGTTGAGAGACATCAACTTTAATACATACTCTTTCAACAGAGGGCCTAGAGAGAGTTTTTGTGGCATAATCAAGCCTCATCGGGTTTCCAATGAGTAAAGAGATATAAAACAAACAGTTTGCTTAAATAAGTGTAAAGGAAATCCAGGAAATCCAACCCATACTGGAAAAATCGGGGATTCAGCTTGAGGATCAAAGTCAGGGGTCCATTTAAGAATTCTCATTTGGCATCCCCCAAAGGACCAAGTTCTTTTAGCCCAAAGTCTGTAATAACTCTCAAAGGAGTCGAATCGTAGCACAATGTGAGAGGAATTGAGGAGACCCAATTGAAATCCCATAAATCCGATGATTTCCAAAGAAGATCGAAGAAATTTTAGTGAAGGCCTTCTATTTTGAAATTTCCCAACCAGAACATACCGAAGATCCGAAGAAAGAAAGCTAACCTCATCGGTTGAGAATGCAATGGAAAGTTGACCTCGATGCCGATATGTCTTTGGATTGATCTGAATGTTCTGGACAACATCATTATGTTCAGAAGTGCTTTTGAATGATTTACCAGTAAAAACTTCAGCAAAAGTGCGAGGATTAGGGTTAGGGTTCGCATCTCGCGGCGGTGGGTTCGGTTGTGGTTCGTGACAAGTCTCTCTCATCCTCCTATTCTACAAGTACTCGTAAGTGGATGAACCTTCTTATCATGGAGTTCTCACATGGTAATCTCAAAAAAGAGAGATTATGAGAACATGACCACTAGTAGAAATTTCACATGTTTTTTATGTCATCAGATATTCTTATCTGCAGTCATGTGTAATAGTACTTAAAATTTAAGATTATTATTAATTCATGTTATGATTCACATAGTTAGATGTATTTTGAAAACCATGATGATAACAATTCATGGAGATTTTGGATATATTGGGTTCATAATAAATGACATGTTGTTAATTAATAATCCAAAGAAGGATTTTTACCCTCCATCTTTATGGAATTTGATATCTTAGTCCTTTAATTGAAATAGAATTATTGTATTAAATTCCATGTCCATAGTGTAATGATGTTTATTTTAGGTAGTCAAAGAAATACATATCGAGCATATTGGTTGTTGACACAGATTTGAAACCTAATTTATGAGATATTGAGATAAATGGATTGTATTACATAGTGATCATTTATATGTGGTTGTTATTGTTGTGAAATTAATTTCTTTCTCATGAGTACCTTGACCCGTTGCTAGATAGTAATCTTGGAATTTAGGCGATCCTAGCTAATACCAATGAGAAATAATCCTAGAGGGCCACACACTAAGTTTTTTTAAATCTTTATTAAATTCTATTTGAATTTAATTAATGGAATAAATATTATTTTTCAATACCGAAAAATAATTTTATTCAAGTTTTATCAATCACATAAATTAAATAAATATTTATTCATTATATTGTGAATAAAAAATATATATTTCTTTTATTGAATATTTAATAAATATTTGTTCACTAGTTTGTGGATAAAATATTTATTTATGACTAAAGTGTTTATTTAGGTATTCAATAAATGTCGAGGATCTCGAATGAACAAATACCGCTTTCGATGACAAATATTAATTTACATGCTAGTTAAATAATATTTGTTACTGTGCAAGTTAGTGTGCACATCATAAAATAATAATATTATTATTATTATTTTGGAATGGGGTTTAATAAATATTATTGAATTATTTAAGGGGTGAATGTAATTAAATAATATTTTAATCTAAACCACAGCTCTATAAATAGATGATTATGTCTATTGTGTAGGGTTAGTTAAAAATTGAGAATAGAGAATCATTGTGGATAACATACCTCTCTCACCACCTCTCTCTAGAAATTCTCCTATCTTTCTCTCAAGAATGATAATTAATACTCCAAGACCAAAGGATCTTGAAGTAATCAAGATGAACAATGCACGATGATTGATTCTCCATGCTAGCACCTAAAAATCAATCAGAGTTTCTCAGAGATCAAAGGAGTACGTGTGGATCACCACTAGAGAGATTCCACACTTGGATCCTTAAAGCACAATGAAGGTAATATGAAAGAATTTTTTGGTAGATAAAAAATTTCATCAAAGAAAGGATCTTAAGATGAGGTAATCATTTTTTCCAATCATAAATAAATTAATTATAAATTTAACATACAAGATCCTCTATTGGGGTTTTGGGAAACTCTAAATTAAAAGAAATTTTAATTTAACACCCACCAAATGTGCTTCCACTATGATCAGAACCTTTAAGTGGTATTAGAGTGGTAAAGTTTTAAATTTATAATTATTTATTTGATTTTTGATCGATATGGGCAATAGTGATTGAATTTTTTATTTCATATTATTTATTCTTTAATCCTATTTGAATGAACATGTTTTTGACATTTTAATTTCTTTGTTCAAGATTCAAAATTTATTAAGTTAAAGAATATTTAAAGAAGTATAAAATATTCCATTGTGAAGTGTCGATGAATCTAGATGGATAACATGGGATTTCACAACATGTAGTTAGAGTACATTCCATGTACCCAAGTGCACTACACTTGGACATGTCGCGGGATACATGATACATCAATTAGTAATTACACACGGTGAATTTATTACACATCACATGTATATTGGGATAACCTATCACATGAAATTTCGGATTACATAGTGTGTAGCTGGCATACACACCATATAGTCTGCATGAGTTATTGAAAAAATTCACACAATACTTATGGTCATTATACTCAGTTAAACTGTGTGATATTGATAGCCTGAAACTTTAATGATAAAAATGACATGTATACAATGTACATGATAGGTAGTTCACCATTTTCCACATCCAAAATACACACCAAGACATTCAGAGAGTTTTGAGAATACACAACATGAGCGATACATGGTATGTAGCTAGTTTGTACCCATTATGTAGTCACAACCACCAAACATGATGAGTTCTTTGGTGGGTTGTATAAACACATGAAAATAGTGATATACAGAATTTAGTTGGATTGTAAATATCGTTTAGTCTAACTGAGGTACATGACTGAATCCTCATGCATGTAACTTGGGTATATAGAAACTAAGGTACACAATTTGTAACTCATAAGTAGACACCATGTAGTCTCCCAATAAAGTATAGAATTAAATTACATTATATTGAAAATTTCAGCATTAAAACATTATTTTATTGATTAGCACACCTGATGTTTTTGAAAATTTATTAATAGTTTTAAAAAAATTAAATGCTTAATTAATTTATTGTAATAAATCTATTATCATTGGTTCTTCCATTTATTTTCCATGAATGACAATAATGATGGATATCACCAAATGAATTAGTTTGGTCTTTAAGATGAATGAGAATAAATTAATAAATTAATTCAATTGGTTTTATCTTAATAATAAATAACGAATAAGAAATGAATGTTAACTAGTTTTACTTTTTCATATTCATTGCATGTGTATGATCATTCATGAGCTTGGTCAAGACCAATATATGTGGTAGAATTATTTAATTTATTTTATTTCATGGGGTTGAAATTATTTAATATTAAATTAAATTTGATGGTCTGAGTTTTATCCCTCCCTCCATTATTATACAGGACCTGTGTATCCATGGTTATTTATATAATCCCTATTAGCCAATACTTTGGTTCCTATCAATTGTGTGTGATTTATAAATACTTTTAATTAATGGAGTATCCCAAGGCATGTGGATCCAATTCATGGTAGAACCATAATGATGAAAACTCAAGTGATACAACGATGTATAGGTGGAATTCTATAACTCATTCCAAGATCAGTACAAGGAATTCCCCCCCAGGTCAAATGTTGATTTATTGCTCGTTCAATAAATCAAACATTAGATAAGTTAATGATCATCTCATTAATTAATTAATTATTTCTATCTTATGCATTATTTATTTTATAGATGCAAGAATACTATCACATAAATAAATGAATTAATATGAAAAGATGTAATTTAAATAAATGGATTGTGATTAAATGTTTTATCCATCATGTTTAATTAATTAATTGAAATCCACTTAATATTAAAAATTTACGTAAAGGATAAAACAAGATAAAATTTATTCATAATAAATAAAAATACCTCAAGTTAATTTTACGTCATCAAGACTTCCATCATATGAATTAAGATGAATCCATAGTTTAGGCGTCACTTCAGACTTTGTCGGGGAAATTTTAATTATTGGAAAGTCCAAAATAAGATAATGGGTTGACTTAATCAAAATTGGATTTTATGGCCTCTGCCTGTCCAATAAAAATTTGGATGCAAGTGTTGAGGAAATCTGATTCAGAGTTTCTGGATTGTGGAGTTCACCCAACGGATTATGGAGGTGAAATCCTAAAGTTGGAAAGACCACCTACCTAAATACTTTCTATTAATTTTCATTACCTCTATCTAGATTATAAGAAAAGAAATATAGATCCTTTCTACTAGAATGTTAGAGAAACTATACATTCCAAGTTAAATAGTGAGGGATTTTGAGACTTGATAAAATAGCGGTAGAATTAATAAAATTAATTATTGTTATTTATCACGTAATTTTTAATCAAGTAAAGTATTAATCATCTATTTTAATTATTATAGAAAATAGAAATAAAAACCATGAAAATAGTGAAATCATTCCTTAACTCAGGTTATGTACTTATAAATACAAATTTCTAAATATGGTATAATCGTTTATGAGGAGAATTATTATTAGAAAGTTTTTATTTTGTGTTTAAATCCCCTATTCCTATTCTTTCAGCTTGGAAGGTGAGTAAAGGTGAAAAGGGTGACTACCAGAGATAGGTTGAGGATGCTTCCTATGTCCTTTTTATTATATTATCAATTATGTTTGGATAGTTGAGGATACAAAATAAATATATGGATTCTTACACCATAATATCTCATCTCCATTCTCTTGATAAATATAAGGAAATGATAAAAGTAAAAAAGATTGTCAATGCACTATATATTAGTGTAAAATAGAATAAGTAAATATAGATACCGATCCTTCTAGGAAAATGTTGGGGTATATCAATTGGCTAGAAAAATTAGGCTTCCTATAGTATAATATCCTGTAAACAATCTATCAGGTATATCCTTATCCACATCATGGTTTTAACTTTTTTCATTGTCGATATAAGACTGAAAATAAATTAGGAGGATACTTATAATTGTGAATTTAGAGATTTTTTAGACTCTTATAATTAATAATCTTTTTATATAGGTTGCATGAGGATTTCATGCCGTGTAACTAGATTACATGATGTGTAAGAGTTGCTGGATGAAAGTCATGAAAATATTCATGATGTGAAATGTTACAAGACATTAAGAGACCTTACACATCATGAGTTAATAAAAGGTCATACTTTTAATCCAGGGTGATGAGTTTTCTGGCATATGTGGGACCTTGGAGGTTACACATTGTGTAACCAGGTTACAAATCATGTAACGGTCCGTGTACAGTTTTTAAAATAGGAGTGCTGTAATTTTGTTTCTATTTTTTCTCCAAGATCTCTTTATCTTGACCCAGGGTAATTCCCAAGTTATTTTTGGAGAATTTTCTCATTCTAGAATGATACTATTGGTTTTCAATATTTGTTGCAGTCATGGTACATATATTCGGGTGAGTGATCTTTCTTCTTCTTCATTGACTTTGATCACAGTAGCACCCTTGGGTTTCATTATTGGATCTATTGGTCTAATTTGCTGTTTATTTATGTCTTCTTCTAGATCTGTTGTGTGATCTCATTCCAGAGGCCATTCCTTTGTTAGTCGTGGTGCAACATGGGTTTGTTCTTGAGGTACGTGTGTTTCCTTCTTTCCACTGAAACCTTGTTTTCTAAATTGGATCAATCTTATAATGTGTATTGGATTTTAGGGATTTGTTTCCATTGTTGGGTTTTTATTGTTAGCGGATCCCGTTGTGGGTGTGTGCGACCTGAGTTTTGAGGTAGGTGGTTCTATCACCAGCCTATGTTTGATGAACTTTATTATTCCTATTTTATAAACTGATTTTTACATGGAATTGGCATGATTTTTTTATGTGTGTTGAAAAGAGTTTTAAAGGAAAATGGGTTTTCCCAGGTTGTTGATAAATGGAAATAAAATTGGTATTTTCAGAGCATTGAAATTGATTTGTGAAATGGTTTTGAAATTATTTTCAAAGCATTAGAATGAATTGTGAAAATGAGAACATGGGTTACCTTGGGTACTTAGGTGGAAGGTTTATCTTGAGGCCGTCATCCATTTTTTTTGATTATCAGGAGGTTTTCCCCTGGGACTTTACTCTATTTCCTTGGCCCATTGTTCTAGGGGATCAATATTTACATTGTTGGGGGGTTACTCATGGGTTATTCCTTTATTTCATAGCCCTATGTTCTAGGAACCAGATTGTGCACTTGATTGATTATGGTACGAGTAGTCTACTAGTATAACCTATAGAGATCATTGGTGTTGATACCTATGCTTCTATTTTATTTTTCTTCGATTTGTTCTTGTTGGCAGATTTATCAAAAACCGACCTTCTCTGTTCTTCTTGCGCAAAACTCTTGAGAACATAGGTTTTACAAACTTCCATATTGGACTTCTTAACTCTCTGAATGTTGTATTTTGGTTCTCCTCAGATAATGACTATTATCGATTTTGGATTCGCGGTTATTGGTCTTTTGGTGGGGCTTCAATGAAGGTATTCAAATGGTCTCCTGATTTTGAACTTGGTTTTGAGCCCCCTATTGTTCCCCTTTGGATCGGTTTTCCAAGTCTGCCTCTGCATTTTTTTAAGCAGCGTGCTCTTACTGCCATTGCAAGTCTCTTTGGATCTCCGATTAGACTAGATTCTGCCACCTTGAATTTATCTCGTCCCTCAGTTGCTAGAATCTGCACTGAGATAGATATATCTCATCCTTTGCCTTCCAGATTTTGGCTTCAGAATGGTGATAAAGGCTATTCTCAGGAGGTGGTTTTTGAAAATGTTCCACCTTATTGTAATTCCTGCTACAAAGTCGGTCATTCTATGGGATAATGTGAGTCAAAAGATTCTGCACCACCTCAAACTCGCTGCAAAGCAGTTTGGGTAGAAAAAGCCAATGCTAAAATTAACTTGAATCCTACTAAATCAAACCCTGTTGATGTTACTGAGACTCCTATTGCCAATGATGTCCCCGGGAATTCTAATGTGCCTCTAGAACATTGTGATTCACGGCGGGACCATGAAGACTCTTCTCTGGATATGGGTGAGAAGGGGATTCCAACCTCTGTGCTGAATGCAAATGTACCTCTTAACCCCACACCCCCACTTGATGATAGGACGATAGTGAAAATTCAAGAAGGCACTCAGGAAGAAGAGGATAAGGAGAGGTGTGATGCATCTGAAGATGGTCTCTCACAAAGCACTGAAGAGGATAAATCTACTGATATTGAGGATAAATACTTAAGGGACATGGCCCGGAAAGGTAAAAAACCAATAGTAGATGCAGATGGGTTTGTCACACCCAATCCAAAAAAAACTAGAAAACGTAGGGATTTTTCCCATGTGGAGAGGACTATTGTCACTCGTTCTTTGGACATTTCTAGACATAATGTTCATGCCCCTATCGAAAATAATCATGTAGAGAAGGAGAAACAAGCTGAAAGGGTTGATAATCACACTATACCAACTTGTGAAGCTCCTGATTCTTCAGAGGGACTCAGTGATGAAATCCTATATAACTCTTTTAAGAAAGGAGAGATCACTAAGAGCGCCTATTTGGCTGCAAAGCAGGAAATTTTCAATGAAAGAATCAGGAAAGATTTCTTAACCTGATTATGTTTTGGATTTCTTTTTCATGCTGTCTTTGTGCTTCTGGATTTTCTGAGAAAGCTTGCAACCGGGCTGCACTGTCTGTTGGTCTTCTTTCTTCACTTGATGTCTGATTTTCTCTTTGGATCAAAATGGAGCCTGTTTTTCTGTTTCAATGTTTATTGAGGATATTGTTCCCACTTTTTAAAGTAACAGTTTGAGCTTCAGTTTATTGTCCCCTTGGGGTGATGGATGGTTTGTACAGACCCTCTGGCAGATTTGGAGCCTTTATGGATGGATCTGACTTCCTCTAGTCGGTTTTCCTGCATTGCTTGGAGTGAAAGAAGATGGGTTTTATTACTTCACTATTTTCTCACCTGGGGTTGTCTTTCTCTCTTTTGGATATCACTTTCAGAATTGTTCTTACTCAGCTTACATAGTGCATTGTGGTGGGGTTTTTGTACAGATCCTTTACTTTCTGAGTTTGGATGAAAGAGCAGATTGGATCCTTTATGGTTTGGCTCCACTAGCCGATTGTTTTTCAATTTTTTCAGACCGCTAAGATATCTTGAAGGGTTTCAATTTTAATCTGATTTTTTCTGCTGCTATCTGATTGGGGTGTCTCTCTGGTAGTTTTTAATTTTGCTGAGTGCTTAGAATCAATGTTTTGATGTTTCACAGAACAGATCATTTCACTGCATCTATTCCAGATCTCTGATCTTCCGGCTTTTGTGCATTCTCCCTCTTTCCCTTGAGTAGCATGATGTTTCTGTTATATTGGCCAGAAGGGGATTTCTCTTGAAGTATATAAGCTGATTTGGGCTATGACTGTTTTTCTGCTTGGGGATTTCTATAATGGATGAGTTCCTTGTTGCAGTGATTTTCAGCTATCATGATGGATAATCCTCTTGCGATTTCAGATTTGAAGTTTGTGAAGAATGAGTTTGGACTCACTTGGAGGTCGTTTCTTTCTCATTTTTGGTCACCTCATTATGGGGGGCTTCTTTTCCTGGTTTTGGTCTTATTTTGAGTCTTTTTCATGTACCCCGAATAATCCTATGTTGGTGTAAGCTATTTGAACCTCGTGTTTGTAACGTTCCCTTTTGATTTTAATAAATTCTTTCAGGGGGCATGAATTGGGAAACCAATTCATGTCACCAATTTCAAAAAAAAAAGGTGATATAGTGAGGTAGTGAGGTTTCGTGTCAGTTGGGTTGGGTAGCTGGTGGTGAGATGGTGGGAGTTCATCCATTTTTTTTCCAAGGGTGGTGCCTCAGTCAATGACCAAGGCACAATTTATTGATTAAAAAGGAAGCAGATTACATGAGTCTGAAAGACATAATTTTATTACAATCTTTATAAAATAAAGAAAGCAAGTCATCAGGTAGATCATCCCACCAAGTAATGCACCGATTGACCCCTTTGTTGGCGAGACCATCAACAACCATGTTGGCTTCCCAAAAAACATGAGTGACAATGAATTTTATATCTATAAGTGATGCAAGGCATTTCATCCATTCCATCACATGGAGTAGCTATTTGGTTTTGGTCCTTTGTAGTTGGAATTTTCCTTTGGAGTTTTATCTAATTTTACAGTTGTTTTGTTTCCTTTATCTTCTTATAGTTATGGAATATATTTATTATACTTTCACTGTCTATTTATTTTCGGTGTGCATATATGCCATGTGTTTGTACAGGTTGGGAAAAATCATTCCCCCTAGTTTGTTGTTAGATGCCCTGGTTCTTGTGGCTAGACCATAGGGACCAGGAACGCCCTTAGGATATATGGAGGGTCGGGTTGGGTACTAGTTTTGAGGGTAACCAGGGTTGGTTCATTACAAAATGGTATCATAGGAGGTTTTTCCTCAAGAGTCCTTATCTTGGGATGTTTGTTAGACTGGAGATAGGGTTGTCAGGACTTGAAAGGTATGTTGTGATAATTGCCTGACCAGCTCTTCTCGCGATGAGACTCAAGTTTCTAGGGGATGTTGGGATATCTATCTCTAGTTTTGGGGTTTTTATTGAATATAAATTTTTCTTATGGGTTTTCTTGTTTAAAATAATATTTACTCTGCTGTCTAATCATTCCTTATGTTTTAGTGTGCAAGAGTATGCCTCCCAGACATCTTCCATGAGTTCCTCAAGGAGGTGTAGTTGATGCGTCATAGGGGAATCTACTAGTGGATAAAAATATCATAAAAACTATCATACGAGCATTTAGTGTTGTTGATTAGGATTCACCATATGTTCAAAATGTAGTTGTTTAAGTGCAACCAGGATTTGTAGGAGAAATAGATTGATCGCAGAAATTCTTACATGAGAAGCCACCATCCTTTAAAGGAATGAATGAAACTCAAGAGGTAGAGAAATGGCTAGATAAGATCAATAAAATCTTTGACTTCCCAGAGACACATGATAATATTAAGGTAAAGTGTGCAATATTTAGGCTCAAGGGTGTCGGTAAGCGATGGTGGGATTCCATAGTCCAGGAAGAAAGACACGCGGGCTTGAGTTGTAAGGGTTTAAAAACCCTGTTCTTCTAGAAATTTTTCCTAGAGTCCTTTATGTTATCCAAATATCTAGAGTTCATATCCTAGAAGCAGGGAGAGAATTTAGTGTTAGCATACACCAATCAGTTTGCTAAAATTTTCCATTTTTCTCTGGACGTGGTGAAGAATGACCAATTGAAGGCTCATAAGCATATGTAGGGTTTGAAACCGATTATCATATCATATGTTTTCTATGTTAAATATTTATACCTATGTGGATACAATAGATATAGTTATGATGGAATATATGGATATGGTAGGCATGGTTGGTTGTTATACCTATTCTCTTCCATTCAATGACAGCTTCAGTGGCATGCATGAGAAGAAAAAGAAGTGGCAAGATCATCACATGAGTAGTGGAGGTGGGTCTCAGCCACGAGCCTCCTATACACCATCTGATAGAGCTATTAGTGTTCCCCTTACTTGCTATCAGTGTAGCAAGGATGGGCACACCATATGTTATTGTCCTATGCCCATGAAGACATGCAATAGCTATAAATGAATTGTCCATTTACAACACTTCCGTCAGGCCATGACTACACCTTATTATGGTTAAGGTTCATTAGATACAAAGACTACTATAGTGCATTCAGAAGCTTAAAATACTATAGGTCTGTAACCATAGTCCTCGAGGGTGAATCAATTTCATGAAGTAGATGAGTGTCCAACAAAAGTTGATGTATGTCCGACAATAGTTAGTGGTACCATCCTTATTGCATTTTCAGTAGCAATTTTTTTATTTGATACTGGTCCCTCCCACTCATTTATATCTGCACATTTTGTTGATATTATTAAACATCCAACAAAACTTATGTCATTTTTAATGGAGTTAGTGACACCTCTCGGTAAGTAGAGAGAGTAGGGGTTTTAGTGTCCTTGTCCATTAATGATAGGTGATAAAAAGTTAGTCAGGAATTTTGTCATTCTTTATTTGGATTTTTTTTGATGTCATAATTGGTACGGATTGGATTGTAACTCATCAAGATGAGGTTGATTGTTATCATTGGTGTGTGTCATTTCTTGATATTGATGAGAGATCTCATTTGTTTTAGTGGGAGTGGGACCCAAGATTAGGTCATGTAGGGCCTTCCCTCCCAGAGCTCAAGAGTTGTCTACTGTTGTGTTTGAGCCCAATGATTTTTCTCCTATTTTTGATCTTACCATTGTTGTTCTAGAACTTCCTAAGAATTTCCAAGATGAATTCTTCAGTATTCCTCTAGAGAGATAAGTATAGTTTACAATTGAGATAGTTCAAGGTACACAGTTGATATCAATACCTTCTTATCATATGGAACTAATGGAGCTGAAAGTGATCAAGATTTAGTTGGATGACATATTAAAAAAAGGTTTTGTTTTCCCTTGAATTTCACCTCCTCTGTGTTCTTTGTAAGAAGGTATATGATTCACTTCAGTTGTGTGTTGACTATTGTAAGTTGGACCAAGTAACAATTAAGAAAAAATATCCTTTTCCTCGTGTAAATGATTTGTTTGATCAGTTAAAGGGGGAAAAGTGGTTTTCAAATATTAATATTAGGCCGGGTTATCATGATCTTAGATTTTGAGAGTATGATATACCAAAGACATCTTTTAGGATTAGGTATGACCATTATGAATATCTTGTGATGCATTTTGGTCTGACTAACTCTCCTACAGTTTTTATGGATTTGATGAATCAAATATTCCATCAATATCTTGACACTTTTGTTGTAGTGTCCATTGATGATATTTTGTTCTATTAAAAACCCAAGTGTGACCATGAGAACCATCTGAATTTGGTTTTGGAAATTCTAAGAAGTCACCATTTGTATGGAAATATTTCTAAATGTTGTTTCTATATTCAAGAAGTGAATTTATTAGGGCATAAGATTTATGAACATGGATTATCAGTTGATCCAGAGAAGGTGAAGGTTATTTTTTCATGGAAGGAACCACATAATGTCTTTGAAATTTAGAGCTTCCTTGGTCTTGCTGGATACTACAAATGGGTTTTCAAGGATTTATTTAAAATGGTGTCACCTTTAACCACTCTTAATAGGAAAGCAGTGAAATTCACATGAGATGAAAAGTGACAATATTTTTTTGATGAATTGAAATGAATACTGACATTGGATCCTATTTTGATCTTACCTAATCCCGGTTAGGTGTACATGATGTTTTGTGATTCTTTTGGTGCTGTTTTGGGATGCGTACTTATATAGGATGAACATGTGGCAGCTTATGTCTCTCTTTAGCTTTAAACACATGAGAATAATTACCCCACTCATGATTTATATTTTGATATAGTTATTCATGCACTTAAATGTTGGCGACACTATCATTTTGGGTAGAGGTTCATGGTCTTTTATTATCATAAGAGTTTGAGTTATATCTTTTCTCAAAATGGCTTGAATATTTGATAGAGATGATGGGTAGAATACCTTCAGGTGTTGGAATTTTATATCTCCTACACCCCGGGGAAGGGAAATGTCATAGAAGATGCTCTTAGTAGGAAAGTACCATCAAAGGATGTTCTAGAATCAAAGGATGAGTGGAATCTTATGGGGTTTTTTTCTCAGTTTTACCTAGATTCTTAGGAGGATGTTTCAGGTATGATTCTTAACAATTTTCAGTTATAATAATCTCTCCTGGAGCCTATTTTTCCAAGATAATAGAAGTTTAATGAATTTAGAAAGATTTGAGAAATACTTTATTATGGGGAGACCATTTCTGGCTGGTCTCTCTCTTTAGATGGTGTGCTCTACTTCGAGAAGTGGATTTTCATCCCAGCATCTGCAAGGAGTTTAACCTTGTTTAATTATCATTAATCTTCATAGGCCATCCATCAAAGCACTATGAAGATATATTATGACATGAGACAATGATTCTGGTGGCTAGGAATAAAGTGTGACATTGCAGATTATGTGTCCCATTATTACACCTTCCAACAGATAAAGGCAGAGCACTTGAAACCCTATAGTTTGCTTCAACCTATTTCGGTGATGGTCTATAAATGGGATGATGTATCCTTAGATTTTGTTTTTAGATTACAGTGGACTTCCCAAGGGAAAAAATTATATTTGGGTAATCATTAATCGGTCAACAAAGTCTGCTCATTTCATTCTGATCAAGGATACCACTAAGGTTGAAGATCTAGGTAAGATGTATATGAAAGAGATTGTGAGGTTATATGGGAGTCCTACTGAAATTTTCTCATATATCTATCCTAGGTTTACTTTGAGGTTCTGTAGGAGTCTCCAAGAGTAAATGGGAACTCAGGTCAAGTTTATCACAACTTACCATCCATAGATATAAGGTTAGACGGAACGTGTGATTTAGATCCTAGAGGATATGCTTCGTGCCTATGTCTTGGATTTCGATGGATCATGGGATAACCATCTAGAACTGGTTGAGTTTGTTTAAAACAAAAATTATCAATCATTGATAATAATTTCCCCCTTCGAGGTGTTATATGGTCATCTATGAAGATCACCTCTTTATTGGGTGGAGGTGGACGAAGTATCTTTAGTTGGACTAAGTTTGGTCCAAGAGATGTTATTAAGGTTTCAGGATGTACATTGATTCCTGGTTAAAGCCTAGAGTCAATAAAAATCATAAGTGGATTGAAGGTGTCATTATCTAGAGTTTTCCATTAGAAACTAGGTTTTATTGAAAGTTTTTCCTCAGTTGAGTCATCGTCGGCTTGGAAAACAGGTAAAGTTGGCTCCAAGATATATTGGACTGTTTGAGGTCATTGAGAGGCTTGAGAAAGTTGCTCATCAGTTAGAATTTATAGTTCAGTTGATGAGTATTCGTGATGTTTTCCATATATCCCAGCTTAGGAAGTACCATCCTGACCCCACTCATGTTCTGAGTTGGGAAGAAATTGAGTCAGAGTCAGATGGTTTTATTTTGAAAAAACTAGTTGAGATCATTAACTCTCAAGTGAAATACTTTTGTGGGAAGTCAATTCCATTGGTCAGAATATTATGGAAACACAAATTATATTCTCATGATACTTGGAAACATTATTCATTGATGAGGGAGTAGCACCCCCATATTTTTCTAGGGATTACATCTTCCACATGACTTCCTAGGGAGGAAAATACTTTGTGGTGGGGAGTTTGTAACATCCCATTACCGATCTATCAAGTATGTCCTTAACCACATCATGGTTTTCCCTTTTTTCATTATTGGTATAATACTAAGAAGAAATTTGGAGTATACCTATAATGGTGAATTCATATATTTGTTGGACTCTTAGCTTTAACCGTATTTTTCTGTAGGTAGTAGGAGGATTTCACACCATGTAATTAGGTTACACGACATATAAGAGTTACTAGATAAAAGTCATGAAATAATTCATACTATGAAAGGTTAAACAATGTGAAGAGACCTTACACGTCATGAGTTAATAAAAGTTTAGAATTTTAATCCAATATGATGGGTTTTTTGGAATATGTGGGACCTTGGAAGTTACATGTCATGTAACTGGGTTACACGTCATGTAACAACCCACATACTATTTTTAAAATATGCGCATGGATATTTTGTTTTGGTTTTTTTCTACATATTCTCTTTCCCATAACCTAGGTAAATTCCTAAGTGGTTTTGGGAGACTCCACTCATTCTAGAATTATTTTATCGACGTTCCATCTTTATTACAATCATAGTGTGTCTCTCCGGGTGAGTGATCTTTCCTCTTATTCGTTTCCATTGATTATTGTATCACCCTTGGGTTGAGTTATCAGATCCATTGGTCTAAGTTGGTGTTTCTTCATGTCTTCTTCTAGATCCATTGGGAGATCTCATTTTGGAGGCCATTACTTTGTTGGTCATGGTGCGGCGGGTGTTCGTTCTTACGGTATGTGGGTTTCCTCCTTTCCACCGACCCCTTGTTTTCTAAATTGCATCAATCTTGTGATGTATATTGGATTCTAGGGAATTGTTTTAATCATTGGGTTTTCATTTTTGGTGGATCCCATTGTGGGCATGTGTAACCCGAGTTTTGAGGTAGGTGTTTCCATATCTAGCCTATGTTTGATGAACGTTATTGTTCTTGTTTTATAAACTGATTTATGAAAAGGAATTGATATGATTGTTTGGTGTGTGTTGAAAAGAGTTTTTAAAGAAAATTGGTTCTTCCATGGTTGTTGATAAATGGAAAGAAAAGTGGTATTTTCAAAGCATTGAAATGGATTTGTGAAATGGATTTGAAACAATTTTCAAAGCTTTAGAATGAATTGTGAAAATGTGCACTTGGGTTACCTTGAGTACTTAGGTGGAAGGTTTAGCTTGAGGCCATCATCCATTTTTTTGTAGTTATCAGGAGGTTTTCTTATGGGTATTTCCTCTATTTCTTAGGTCTATTGTTATAGGGTATGAATATTGATATTTGGGGGGGGGGTTACTCATGGGGTATTCCTTTAATTCCCAGTCCCATTTTCTAGGAACATGATTGCACACTTGATTGATTGTGGTACGAATAGTTTGATAGTCTAACCTATAGTGATCCTTGGTGTTGATACCTGTTCTTTTGTTTTGTTTTTCATGGATTTCTTGTTTAGCCTTTATATATATATTTATACTTGTGAAAGATGATATGGAAAATGTTCTTGAAATTGATATACCTTATTTTGTTTAAGAATTTCAATAAAAGGGAAATGTTTACCATGTTTTCTGTAAAACTGATTTACTTCTTATCATGATATGTTTTATTTTAAATGAGCATACATGAATTGTTATACAAATACTTCTTACGGACCACCTAGGTGGGATCCTACTAAGCCTATTTTATCACACCCTATGTACCTATTCAGTGGTGCGTAGACCTTTGTATGCCTCTAATTAAAGGGAAAGGAAAGGCATCATAGTGAGGTGGAAAGGTTTCATGATAGTTGGGTTGGGTAGCTGGTTGAAAGATGGTGGTATTTTTTCCATGCCATCACATGGAGTAGCTATTTGGTTCTGGTCTTTGTAGTTGGACTTATCCCTTAGAGTTTTAGCTACTTTTACAGTTCTTTTGTTTCTGTTATCTTCTTATAGTTATGGAATATATTTATTATACTTACGCTATCTTATTATTTTCTATGTTTATATATTCCATGTGTTTGAATATGTTGGGAGAAATCTTTACCTCCAGCTTGTTGTTTAATGCCCGGGTGCTTTTCACTAGCTCACAGGGATCGGGAATGCCCTTCAGGTATGTGATGGATCGGGTCGAGTGCCAGTTTTGAGGGTAACCTAGATCAGTTCATTACATATATAATAATAAATTATCCATTAATCTTATCTTATTATCCTTATCATAAAAATTATCTATATTTTTTCCATACTCGGATAAATAAAAACAGATAGATCACATAGGAATCTTTTATAAATACTTCACCAAGTAGATACAGATTGGTTGAAACCTATTTTCCACCCCTTTTGATAAAATTTTTGAAGGACAAGGCTGGAGATACCATGGATAATTCAAATCCAAAATATCTTTTACAGTGTCTTTTAAAGAGACAAAATATTCAAAGGTAGAATAATGATCAGGAGGCTATTTTCTTCTTATGTGGAAAGAATGGACATTGGGAAATAAATTGTATTGAATTGAAGAAGAAAAAATCTATATTCACTTTAGGTAAATTCATCAAGTTTCTATTCACCACTTGAGTATTAAATACAATATGCTTACAACATACATAAATATAAATACAATAAATGATCAAAAATAGATTGGTTATAGAGTTAACTCAAAAGGAGATGAGAAAGGGTGATTCATATGTCATCCAAGGAGAGATCACTATTTCTCATTACTAGATTGGATTGATTCAAGTTTATAATAAGTTTTACCAAAACATTTATCTTAGTGTTCGGCTAGACACATTAATACATTATTTAATTTTTCTAGTAAATGTTGTTATGGTACTTTAATACTAAACTAATAGTTTAGTAACTATTAAATCATATATATACATTTCAACAAATGTTGAATATAAAATATAATACTATTACCTGATTGTGGGAAATAATCATTTTTCAAATAAAATTGAATTTAGTTGAGCTGTTTATACCCATAAAAGTGTTTCAGCCTTAATTGAGCTAAGATACTAGATATACAAACAAAATAATTATCATATTTTAGATAAATAAACCTTTATAAATAAAGGTATGCCACCAAAATTTTATAGTTAGTTCAATATGGAAATGCAAACTATTCTAAATCTAAAGGTAACTTCATATACTTCATTATATTTCTTTAAGAAATTTCAAAAACACTCAGTGAATTAAATGAGTGAACTTTGTAAATATCAAGGAATATCCAAGTTGGATTATGGGAAAAACATCCTATATAAGTAATAATTGATCATATATATGGAGTAAAGTTTATACCTAAATCACATTTTCTTATACATGTCATGACCCGTCCCCCGGGGTCCGTGCCATGACATGCCCCAAGCCTGATTCCTAAAGGCTAGGTGTTGGCGACTAGCACCGAAGGCATAAAACACTAAGTGGGATTCATTTGACTAAGTAAATATATTCATGCACACAGAACCACATCCCAAGGTTGGAAAAGTAAACATGCATGCTACTAAACAACCACTAAGTAAAAGTAAAAACTATAGGTCAAATGGGCTAGAATACAAAAATAAAAAAGATAAACTGAAAAAAGGAAAGTACAAGGGAAATGCTGAAATCCATATGCTGGAAACCCCACCTAATGGGTAAGTGAAGAGTAGCTGCTGAAAGCCATAGAGGTATTCCCCGCTTGCCTAGTATCACTAGGCACCACCAGGTCCTGGGCCACCAAATCCTCCGTCAAGGCAAAAATCATCTGCACCAGACACAACATGATAGGGTGAAGCCCGTACAAGGGTGAGTAACACAATATTCATTAGGAACCCAAAACAAACAAGGAAATACCACAAATCAATCTATAAAAAACCACAAAGAATGATCATGAAGCAAGATCATGAAGCAAGACAACTCACACCAGGTATATTCTAGAGTATGAAAGTAAGACCATCAGTTATAACATCGAACAACATGGGATTCTGGAGAACTCCTCCTTAATGAGTATAGTGGGCCTATCGAGTCACACAAAATCTGCTTCCCACTAACCTAGTACTGTTATGGTACTCATCCCTGATGATTACCATCGGTATACTGGGTTACACAGAAGCTGCTCCCCACCATGGGCATGTCATGTCACACAGAAGCCGCTTCCCACCTTGGACATACTGAGGTACTCCTCTTGTCGAGTACCGTGGGTCTTTTAGGTCACACAGAAGATGCTACCCACTGTGGGCTTGTAGGGTTATATAGAAGCCGGTTCCCACTGGGCCATAGTATCCGATCCACATAGGGTCTCTTGTCAGCAGTCTTTAGGTCTCATCCAACTGCAGGATTTCCGTGCATAGCACTCTTGATCTTAGGAGAACCGATCCCCACTCCATTCTTTGAATTTAAAATTTCATTAAATCCTTCATAGAGTATTCCAAAATACCCATCTCATCGTGAGGGTTCCAATGCCGCAAATGGATCATCAATCATACACCCGGTTTGAAGGATATCGATGTTTTTCCAAAAAGGGCCTGGTTGGGTCTGGGTCTGGTCTGACCTGGTTAGACCGACCTAACCCAACCTGGCCTAGGGTCCATTTACCCAAACTGGGTCCACTAACCCAACCTAGGCCTGGGACCGGCCCGGTCTGGCTCCCCTCACCCTTTGGGTCATTCGCGGGGCCAACTTCTTCATCACGATCAAGCGACTACGGCCTGCCACTATGCAGCCAACCAATCTGGATGGTCGGACATCCCCCATGTGATCAGTGACCGCATGACCCTGAGATCTGTGGCCCACATCCATGGTATGCTCTACCTACATGGCCAAGGGGCTGTGTCCCTACCGCCAGCCGGTGGATCTTACCGCAGTTCCGCAGCCTAAGCCGGCTGCGATAGCTGACTCTTACATGCCATCATGGCATGCCGTCACCCGCCCGTGGTTTCTTGCACACTGATGGGTCTTTCCACGGGCCACCTAGTTTGCACCAGGGGTCCATTCTTCGTACATACTGCACCTCCAACCTCTATGGGATGTTTCCTTCCTCGCAAAGGCCTTGAATCTGTCTTGCCGCCCATTTCGAATGCTCATCCATGAAGAATGCACAAGTAGAGGGCTTGGTCCTTGTTTGTGTTGGCCCACACCCTCCACGTAAGAGTTTTAAAAAAGGGAAGGTTTGGGGATGATGTTCTATCAAACACAAAGATTAAATCCCAATATAAAAAACCCCAAGAAAAAGAGCACCCTCCCGCATCAAAAAATGATTTGCGAGTCAAACTTTTTATGGGTTTACCCACATTCATCCCTTTAAAAAAAGAATGGGAAAAAAAATAAATCAAAAAACCCCTACCTCAATCGACATTTGTCATTGAAGCGCTCCACCCTTAAAAATTAAATCTCTATTGGAATTCATCGCTTCCGGATCCCATTCTTTGTAAAGAATTGACATTTCTAGCAATCTTACTGGTATTCATCATTCGTCATTGAAGTGAATCCTTGCTATAGGTTCATCATATAATTTCCACAGTTTAATTCTCATTTCTCAAACATGTTATCTTATTAAAAGAAAACACATCATAACATTTCTGTTACGCTACAACGTCACGTCATTATGCTGTTTCATAAATGAAATAGCGTATCTGTTTCACTGCACAAAAATGATCTATTAAGGAGTTTATTTTAATGCAACTCACTGCCACACCACAAAACTGCCTTCCATTGCTCAACAGTGAGGAAAGAAAAAAAATTAACATTTTAATTTATTTTATTATTTTTTGAAAAGTCTGAAAACTTACTTTTCTATCCTACCCTTGCCGATTGAAGTTAGGTCCTTTATAGGCGAATCCCAGCATTCCGAGTTCAACGATGACCTCATATTTTTAATCCGAGCACCGTTTTAAATGTTAGAAAAACCCGCTTGCACATTTACTTAAACAAACTTAAAAAAGTTCAAAATTACATTTTGGGCTCACTAGGCCTCGGAATCACGTGCTATCAAAGCGTGTGGTCTCAAAAAAAATTCCATAAAATTTTAAAAAAAATTATACAAAAATTACGGGACATTACAATTTTCCCACATTAAGGATTTACGTCCCCAAAAACCAAAACAAGGGATAATCAAACAAATGGGGGTACTAAGAATGAATATGAGCCTCCCTCTCCTATGTTCTCTCTTGGAGATTCACATTCTGCCACTGAATTTGGACTAGAAGAATCGGTCATCCATGAAGGACCCACTCTTGTCGATCCTCTATCTCCACTGGTAACTTTGAAAATGTCACCCCATCATCAATGTCCAGATCTCCCCAGTTGATGAAGTGTGATGGATCATGCACATACCTCCTCAGTTGTGACACGTGGAAAACATCGTGCACCTAGTGCATCTATGGGGGAAGATCTAGGTTATATGCCACCTCGCCAACTATACTAAGAATCTAAAAAGGTCCGATGAACCTTGTAGATCACTTTCCACCCTGACCAAATCTCTATAATCCCCATCGGGGTGAGACCCGAAGAAAAACATGGTCTCCCTCCTCAAACTCCAAAGGTATCCACCTCCGATCAGCATACAATTTTTCCTACTCTGTGCAGTTCTCATCCACTCCTAAATGATCTGAACCTTCTCAGTGGTTGCCTATACCAACTCTAGACCCATGAGTGCTGACTCCCCTAGGTTCGTCCAACATAGAGGTGATCTACATGGCTTCCCATACAAGGCCTCAAAATGTGTCGTGCCAATGGTGAAGTGATAACTATTGTTGTATAAAAAATCCACTATTGGTAGGTTGTCCTCCCAACTATGACCAAAATCAAGGACACAAGCACAAAGCACATCCTCCAAGTTCTGTATAGTCTACTCTGTCTGACCATCCGTTTGGGGGTGAAAAGTTGTGCTTAAGCACATTTGAGTCCCGAATGCCTCCTGCAATCCCTTCCACAAATGATATGTAAAGTGTGAATCACGGTTTGAGACGATCATCAAAGGCACCCTTTGAAGCCACACTATCTCCTAAACATAGAGGCATCCCAATCCCTCTATCGATCCCGAATCCTGGATGGGTAGTAATTGAGATGACTTGGTGAGTCAGTCAACGATCACCCAGGTAGAATCATGTCCCCTGGACGTGCATGGTAACCCCATCATGAAGTCCATGGAGATACCATCCCACTTCCATTATGGTACCTCAAGTGGTTGCACCAAGCCTGCTAGGACCTAATGCTTGGCTTTCACTTACTAACAAGTGAGGCATCGCGAAACAAACACTGCCACCACTTTCTTCATCCCTGGCCACCAATATTAACATCAGAGGTCTTGGTACATCTTCTCAACACTAGGATGTACCGCCAAAGGGGATGTATGGAAATCCCTCAACACCTCCTCTTGCAACGTCACTGGTACTACGATGCATCCTATGAAAAGGATAATGTGTAACTCATCTAACAAAAATACATCTGGAGCTTGTCCTAAGGATTTCTGAGCATGTCGGGCCTCGCAGTTAATGTTCACAAGATGTGCCTCCCTAACTTGCTATAAGAGTGGGGGAGTGAAAGTCATTGACTAAAGGTAAGCCTCTCCATCATCATCTACAAAGGATATCTACATCGTAGCTAGTTACTCCAAATCCTCACTCAACAGTTGTAAACCAGACCTCCTGCTGAGAACGTCTGCCACCACATTCCCCTTCCCAAGGGTATATACTATCTCAAAGTCATAGTCTTGGAGAAACTCCAACCATCACCATTATCTCATGTTCTGGTCCTTCTGTGAGAAGATATACCTGAGAATATTATGGTTAGAGTAGATGGTAAACCACTCACCCATCAATTAGTGCCTCCACATCTTTAAGGTAAAGACCATTGTTGCCAAATTCGGGTCATAGTTCGTGTAGTTATGCTCATGCTACCTAAACTGCCATGAGCTGTAGGCGATCAATGCTCACTCCTACATCAAGACAAAACCCAGTCTGGTCCTTGATGCATCACAAACAACTACATACCCAACACCCTCTTATAGTAGTCTCAATAAGGGTGCACTCGTCAGTCTCTACCTCAGCTCTTGGAAACTCTGCTGTTACTTCTCTATCCACACGAAGGGATGTACCTTCCATGTTAAGGCTGATAAAGGTGTTGCTAATCTGGAAAAGTTATACAAAAACCTCTGGTAGTATATATAAAACCCAAAGAAACTTCTCATCTCAGTCATGCTTCTGGGTGGCTCCCAAGAAAGCACCACCTCTATCTTCACCGGATCCACTACAACTCCAACCTCCAAGATGAAATGTCCCAAAAAGTGGACCTCCTGAATCTAGAACTGGCACTTCGAGAGCTTACCATAAAACTGGTACTCTCAGAGTGTATCTAGGATTATTCGTAGGTGTGTAGTGTTCTCCTCCTCTGACGCTGAGTACACAAGATTTCCTCAATGAAGACTGCCATGAAACGATCGAGGTAAGGACGGAAGATCCTATTCACAAGTCCCATGAATATTGCTGGGGAATTGATCACACCAAAAGGCATCACCAATAAATCGTAGTGGCTATACCGGCATCTAAAGGATGTCTTCAGTACGTCCTAATTCCATACCCTAAGCTGATGATATCCTGATTTGAGTTCAATCCTCGAGAACCACTTCGCTCCCTTCAGCTGGTTGAAGAGGTCATCAATTCTTGGAAATGGATACTTGTTCTTCACGGTCACCTGGTTCAGGCACTGGAAGTCCACATAAAACTCAAATTCCCATCTGACTTTTTGGAAAACAACATTAGGGCTTCCCAAGGTAAAACACTAGGCCTCACGAATCCCTTTTTCTTCAAGTTCTTCAATTATAACCTCAATTTAGGAAGCTCCATGGGAGCCATCCGATATGCTGATGTGGATATCGGTTCCATCCCTGGGTATAGATCAATTCATAAGTCTACCTACCTATAAATAGGTAGTCCCAAAATATCCTTAGGAAATACATCCTCATACTCATCCACCACTATAAGAAATCTCAGACTCCACTCTTCCACTGCATCGAGGGTGAGGCTCGCCAACTGGTGAGTGATTGGCTGCACCTTCCTTTGATAAATTCCATCCTATACTGGAAAATTTCCCTTCTGTCTGGTGAAGGAAAACCTGGTTACATCCTCACGGACACACCATAATTTTCATCTAAAATAGTCGATCTGATCATGGACTGTAGATAGCTAGTCCATACCCAAGATGACGTTGTAAGGCCTTGATGCTGCCACTAGAAGATCCCACCCAAAGTTCTCTCCTCCTAGAGTAAGACCACACTACCGACACCAGTGTGTAATCATCTAATCCCCTCCCATAGGAGTCTATAATCATAAGGATCAAGACAAAAGCTCTAACAGAATATTAAATCCCCGAACGAGGTCTGTGGTAAGGAAAGAGTGACTAAAACCTGTGTCTATAAGAACTGAAGATAAGGTGGAGAAGACACAGATCATACCACTAATCATATCTGAAGCACCTTGGTCATAGGTCTCCATTGCCTGAAGCTGGACTCGGACCTATCTTTCGGCTCCCTGAGTTCATGTTCGACCACCTGGGGGTGGTGGTGGTAGCACCTCGATCCTTCGTCCACCGCTTGCTGCTCGGCCTACTCCCCTGCCACGTCCGCCTCCCTACGAACCTCCTTGATCAAACCTCTAACTCTAAATTGGTGGTACCTTGACCATCTAGTGATCATCTGTGTGGCGGGTCTGGAAATCACAAGTCACGTGTCCCTGCCCACTACACGCGAAGCACAGTCTGGTTCCCTGCTAACTACCTGTACTCTAGAACCCCCGTACTACCAACCCCAAGTCTAGGGTCATCCTTTGAAAGACCTAGACTGCTTGGGCCCCCATGTCTGCTGCCTACTGCTCACCACTGAAGACTCTGCTACTTGATGTCTGCTGGTGGCTCCATCTATCGGTGAATGCTTTGCTAGGAAGCTCTCTACAAGAAGGGCTCAATCCAGCACTCTAGCTTGAGTGGGGATGCTGAGAGACACCATGGATGCCATGATATCCAGTATGAGTCCCTACTCAAAGGTACGATCCCTGAAGAAAGGGTCCATCACCATGTCTTTGGAGTAGTGAGAGAGGTCTGTAAACCTCACAGATTTTTAAGCAACTAACACGCTGCCCTTTTGTAGGTGAAGAAGCTCCTATATGCGCACATAGCATAAAGTCGTGGGAAAAACCCCCTCTCAGAAAAGATGATTTAAGTCTATCCAGGTGAGGGTCACCTCATCATGCATCTAGATGGTCAATCACCACCATCTCCCTGCTGAGCCCTACAGAAGGATCACATACAAGATCACCATATGGTCTAGTGGCGTCCTCACTAAGCGAAAGACCAGCGTCACTGCCTCTAGTTAGTTTTCAGTGACCTAAGAATATATCTCTCCCAAGAACTTGGGAGGTCTCTGTCTCTGAAACTCATACAAGGTACTGAGTCTGTGTACGTCATCTACCGGTAACGCCGACAGTAAATGCTGATCAATCGGTGGTGGAAACACTGGTGCACCACCCGACGGGGCCATCTATAGCAGTGGTCCCTGAACCAATGCCTCATCGCTAGGCAGTATATCCACACAATTATGTATCAGAATCCTAGATGACTATCTACGTAGAGGCATATGAAAATAGATCAAGATGTACCATAGTTAGGAGATTATACATGGTGAACTAACTCTTATTCAAGAAGATCATAAGGAGACACTTATACAACCAGTGTTTTCATGTATAGAGCCGAAAAACAAAATTTAGGGTCTTGGTGTATGGATATGTCGACCACCATACCAACACTGGACTCCTATAATCTGAAAGTCGAATTTGAAACATTCAACACTGTTGCCCCAAAAAAACAACAAAAGACTCCCAATTTTTGAGGTAGAACTGACCAGCTATGATACCAATTTGTCATGACCTGTCCCCCAGGGCCCATGCCGTGACATGACCCAATCCCACCTCCTAAAGGCCAGGGGTTGGAAACTAGTGCCGAAGCCGTCAACCTACAAGTGGGAGGCATTTTCCTGAGTACCTGTATGCAGGCACACAAAACCACGTCCCAAGGCTGGAAAAGTAAACATGCATGCCACTAAACAACTAAAGAGTAAAAGTACAAAGTGTAGGTTAGATGGGCCAGAATACAAACCCAACAAAAGATAAACTAAAAACAGGAAAGTACAAGCGAAAAACTAAAATCCATCTACTAGAAACACCACCTAATGGGTAAGTGAATAGTAACTATTGGAAGCCATAGAAGTATGCCCCGCCTTTCTAGTCTCACTGGGAATCACAGAGTACTAGGCCACCAATTGCTCCGTCAAGATGATGATCGTCTACACCAGACACAACATGTGAAGGCGAAGCCCATGCAGGGGTGAGTAACAAAATATTCAGTACGTACCCCAAAAAAAACAAGGAAAGACCACAAAGCAATCCACAAACAAAACATGAAGCATGATCATGAAACAAGATAGATCACACCAGGTATATTCTATATAAGGAAAGTAAGACCATCAATCATAATGTAGAACACCATGGAATGCTGGAGAACTCCTTCTCAATGAGTTCAGTGGGCTTACCAGGTCACACAGAAGCTGCTTCCCACTAACCTAGGATTGCTGTGGTACTCATACTTGATGAGTAACATGGGTATTCTAGGTCACACAGAAGATGCTCCTCACCGTGGGTATGCCGAGTCACACAGAAGCTACTTCCCACCTTGGACATACTGAGGTACTCCTCCTGTCGAGTACAGTGTTTCTGCCGGGTCACAGAGAAGTCGCTCCCCACTGTGGGCCTACTGAGTCATATAGAAGCCGCTTCCCACTGGGCCATAGTATCCGATTCACATAAGGCCACTTGTCAATAGTCTTTAGGTCTCAACCAACTATAGGGTTTCCGCACATAGCATGCTTGATCTCAGGAGAACGTCTCCCCAACCCATTAGTCAAATTTCAACTTCTATTAAATCCTCCATAGAGTATTCCAGAAGATCCATCTCATCGTGATGGTTCCAACGCTACAAACGAATCGTCAATCAGACGCTCGATTTGAAATATATTGGCGTTTTTCCAAAAAGGGCTGATTGGGTATGGATCTGGTATGACCCAAACTGACTCGGACCGAGGTCCACCAACCCGATACGGGTCCACTCACCAGACTCGGGCATGAACTGGGTCCGCTGACTCGACCCGGGCCTGGCCTAGGTCCGCTGACCCACACCCGTCCTGGGTCCACTGACCCAACCCGGGCCCAACTCAACCATGGTATGGCTAGTTAGGCCGTGGGTCCGGATCATGCCCTGCTCGGTCTGGTAGACTAGGACGTGGCTGGAAGCTGCGTCCGGCTCCCCTTGCCCTGCGGGTCATCCATGGGGCCTACTTGTCCACTGCGGTCAAGCGACCGTGGCCTGCCTCTACCCAGTCGATCAATCCAGTCATCCAAACTTCCTATACATGGTTAGTGACCACGTGCACCTGAGATCTTCGGCCCGTAGCTATGGGCTGCTCTACCGACCCGACCGAGGGGCCACATACCTGCTATAACATCCCAGGAAAATAAAGAATATGAAATTTTCATATTTATTAATATTTTTGAATTAAATATTAATTTTATTTTAAAATGGATTCTATATTCAATGGCATACCTAACATGCAACAATGAGTTTTTCTGAAGTCTTATGTTGCACACAATGCTGAGTCATATTGAAAAAAATATATAATATTATTATTTTAAAAGGTAGTTAACATCTAGCCATTTTATTGGAGGGAATGAACAGAACTAACCATATTATGATTATACATGTTTGTTAAATGTTTTTACATTTGTCCAATAAAATTTATAGGCTTAAAATGTGAATGAATCTAATTTTAAGCATAAATATTCTAATATTTTTTAAAAGGTTGATTTACCACCTTTTTATGGAGAACCCTATTTAAATCTAGTTTTGGTCCCTTTTATATGTTCTATTTGACAAAATAAAATTCTTCTTTAGAATCAGGACATCAAAATTTACTTTGGGTAAATTTTTGGTATTTTTTTGATAAAGTTCATTTTTTAGTGAATAGTGAAAAATACTGCATTTTAATTCAAAATTGCATTTTAATCTAATTTATTTATATGGTTATATTATCTTTTTAAATGTTTTTAAAGTGTAATTATATTATATTTTTACTATTTAATCCAATGTTGTTCATTTAAAGTAATTTCAATTTGAAATTGGACATAAACAAGTGTAAATCTTTTGATAGTTATTATTTCTTAAAAACACGCTTTTGGTTTTGACAACAAGAATTAATTTTAAATCAATTAATGAAACTTCTATGTTTTGAATTTGTAAAATTGACATAATTTTTGAATTTGGAATATCAAATATAGATTAGGATGAATTTTTGGAATTTTTCTAAAAACCTTCAATTTTTAAGGAATAGAAAAAACATTGAGCAGTAGTTAAAAAACCAAAATTTTCATTTAAATGAAATTTTACCGCTTCTGTGAATTTAATTTTGAAAATCCAATATAAATGGTTGTTATTAGTAAGTAAAATGTGGTTCCATAAGATGAAAATAATTTTTGGTGAATAGTAACTTTTGACTTTTATTTACCACGGTCAAAGGTAAATAAGGTAATTCAAGGTAAAAATAATATTATAATAATATAAAATTTTGTTAAAACTTGTCCTAACCTTATTGGATGAGTCATATCCGACCAATAAAATCCTTGGGTGAGATTTTTTTCCTTTGAATACCATTTGGGTAAGATAATGATATTAATAAATTTTTATTTAAAGTAAAAATAAAAATATCATAAACATGTAATGTTTTGATAAAACAATTTTAATGTGGGGTTATATAATTGATATATTTGACTATAAATATTCATTATAAATCTAAAAATATTTCCTAAATCATTGTAATTTATTTATAATTTTTAGACATCAAATAAATAATATTATTTGACACAATAATGATGTAATGTTTACCTCATTAATGAATGATTTAAATAAATAAGATTATAAAAACTAAAACAATATCCAAAACCTATCCAATTATTATTGGATGATTTTATTTCAAACAAGAGTCATCTTATCTTAGACTTTAATATGTTTTGGACCTTTATAAACCAAAAATCATTATATAATAAAATAAAATTTTCAAACTTTCCTAAAGAGCCCCTCCTCCCCCTTATAAAAAGCCCTCACCTCTAACCCATTACTCACAACTCTCAAGCCACTTGGATCATCCAAAATCTACCCAAATAATATCTAAATATCCCTCTCTTCCACCTAGAAGCCTTACCTTAGGAAGAAGGCATTTCAATAAATCCTTTTGGTTCAAAATAAAGAGAGTTACACGATTTAAAGGTAACATCTTCTCTTAAGTTCTTTTCTTTTATTTTACTTCTCCAACCACTAAAATTTATTCATTCCTTTATTTTATATCAACACCAGTATACTAAATATACTAGGTTGTTGATATGAGAATTATTTTAACTACACTTACACACACCTCTGTCTAATGGGTAAAGCACAAACTGTTTTTGTGGACATCGAACTACTGCCTCAAGAAATGATGATTGTTCAATCATCTCCTACCACCTCTTATGATGGACATTAAGATGGAACTATATTTACTTGTAATATATATTATATTTATATTTTATCTATACGTATATATTTTCTATTTATATCATACCTTATGGTTTCCATAATGGGTACATACGATAATTTCATTTGAGGAAGTGCGGACTACCGTCCCTCAAAGTGATATGACTCATTCATGCCATATATGGTACATATAAAGGATGGAATTAATGAAATTATATATTATATTATAATTTAATTATAATATAAATATGTATCATTAAGTTTTAATTCCATTAAATATGAAATAGAAATGAAAGTAACGTTCATGCGTACGTACGACTTACCGTCCCATGAACGATGCATTTCATTTCTTACCTCCAAATGTTATGTACTATTATAAATACATATATATACTGAATATATATGATATATATGATATCTAAATCATGAATATCATTTTGGAGATAATGTAATTTTTACCACATGAATAACTTGTAATTATAAGAAGTTCATTTTTGACTCAAGTACCAAATATCGACAAAACGACCATTATTAACTTAAATGATTGCATAATTTTTATAACATGTTAATAAGTGATATAAAAGGTATAATGTAACGCCCCAACCCCAGTTACCTAGAGTCGGTGCATTATTACATAACATTGGAATGATCACAAGAAAGATCAAATCTCGAAAGACTGATTGGTTTAGTAGCCTTGGAAACACTAGATATATTCATAAGTCTTACATTACATCATAAAGTGAAAAACTACTACAACAACATATTGTATCCATATTCCACACTCATATCCCCACATAATATCTCTGCAGGTCATTCATAATTTACTTCTTCACTTCCTGGGAAAAATAAAACATAGAAAAGGGGTGAGCTCAAATGCCCAGTAAGGATAACAATATAGCGGAAACTTTCATAAATAAGAATAAACATTTAAGGCAATGTATAACTAAAACAAAAGCCTTTTAAACTTGAACTTCAACATAGTATGGCAAAATTAAAATGAAATAATTCCATTTACTTATTCACATGGATATTCTACTAATCGAATAATCACATGCAATATCAATAACCACTTTCATAATGATGGAATGCATAATGCCAGACTATCATAACCACATAGCCAAGGCCTCGTGCCAAGACTAGAAATAAGATTTTGCCAAGGCCTTGTGCCAAGACAATAGTTTGTCTCATGATACCTACCGATGCATCGAGGAGCTATAGCGGGCTCCACCCGTCACATATTAAGTCCAATGCATTCCCATATGAAAAGGTTTAAACATAACATAAACATTTGTATTAAAACTAGCATACGAAATGTCAATACTTTCACCATAAACTATGAATGGTATAAAAATAGCACATCCACAGTAAAACATATCACAAAACCTTAAATACAATATCGAAGTTTTGTATCATAATCAATCAACTTCAAATAAGCGTAAAATCCATCAAAGGATGTTGATATAGATGAAATCAAAACTCTTTTTAGAGAAATATCTCTTTCTATTTTTGAAATCATTTAAGAGTCATATATTTTAAAATAAAACATTTTCTTTGAAAATATTCTTACAATCTTGTAAGGGAAGCTTCGACGATTTTATAACGGCGGAAAATAACCGCACCTGCCGTATAAGTTAAAAAAAACATTCTTACATTAATTCTGTCGAAAAGGTTAAAAGCACCTTGTTTGGAAAACGACGGAAAGATTACTTTATAAAAATCTTATAGAAAGTAAAAAAAGGGTATAAATTACTTTAACCCATATTCTTTTAAATAGTAAAAATGGTTTGAAATACATTTTTAAGAAACATGGATGTGGATGATAAAGAGATCCCAGTAGATTATTACGTATAAACAACCTCGGATAATGAAGAGATTGTGAAATAAACCTTACCTTGTACTTTTCCTTGGTTGGGGTAGGTTAACCTCCTGTATAATAGTGAAATAATTGTTATTAAATTATACAAGAATCATATACATTCATATGATATCATATATGATCTTTTAACATTGTTTTGTTAATAATATCTTAGTATTATCGTCGTTTCGGGTGTTAACTTACTCGTTTTCTTTTATATGTTTTGTTACATAATCCATGTTTTTCATGGATAGGTTGTATATTATTCATATACAGAATGATATCAAGTCCTTAAACATTATTTTTAAATCATCAAATGATAATTATACTTGAATGGATACGATGGAGAATGAATCTCATCGCGTTCGTAGAGACGGTAGTCCGTACGTACGCACGAGCGACAATATCATTATTTTGATATTAAAATAATATATAAATGGATGGTATATCATATATACAGAATCATTAACATGTTATATTTATTATTTACATGAGTTACACATCATTATTATACCCATCCAAATAATAATATATATAACAATTACACCACGATGTGGAGACAGTAAGTCGTACGTACGCACGTATGGTGACATGTTATTCAAAGGGTGGATAGAATACTAAATATGGTTGTACCATATTTATAATAACATCACAGTATATATATGATACTATAGTTATTATTTTAGAATGGTAATAACAAAGGAAGAAGAAGTGGAAGAAGAAAGGAACTTGGAAAAGGGTGGTGAAATCATTACCTCTTCTTCGGGTTCTTCCTTTTGATTTGATCAAAAGGGATCCTTAGGTTGGATTTCTGATCAAACTAAGGCCTATAGGTTGTAGCGAGGGAAGTTGGGAGAGTATTTGGGCAGATTTTGGCCGAACCAAAAGGCTTTGAATGTGTGAATAAATGAGAAGGAGGAGTTCCCTTTTATAAGAGGGGTGAGGGGCACCTTTGGAAAAGCTAGAAATATTAATTTATAATAAATTCATATTCGGTTTATAATGGCTCCAAAGTTGATTATTTAAAGGTTAAGGTGGGTATGGGTCGAAAAAAACTTAACCAAAAGAATTTAGATAGGTTTGGGTTACTATATTAACCTTATCTTTAAGTATTAACTCTAAGTTAATTAGTTTCACTTTTACAATGTCTCTTTGTATTTTTATATTATATGGTTAATAAACTTACCATATACATCCAAGCGACCCCCAAGTGGTCCATTAATGATACAAATATCATGATATAAGTCTCTTGGACTAACCTTAGATTTTTAAAAATTTAATATCAATTAATAATATAATATTTTTTTTAAAAACTCTTTTATGTCAATTTTGACACTATTCAATAGTTGATTTTTGTGAAACTCATAACAGAATTATTAATTCGAAAAAAGTAAATTAAATCAATCCTAATATGCCATATTATCCTAGAAAATTAGTTTAATTCATTAAAAGTCTAAAATTATATTTATTTGGTTATTTATAATATCAATTATTTTAATTTGTCACTATTATGGTAATTACTTCATCATAATTGTGTCATAAATAAATTAAATTATTTAAAGTCTAAAAATTATAAATAAATTATTATTATGTAGGAAATCGTTTTATATTTCTAATTAATATTTATAGTCGAAAATACAACATATATAACCCTATGTAAAAATTGTTTTTCTAAAAGATATATGCTTATGTCATTTTTGTACTTATTTTAACTTAATTAAAATAAAGTGTCCCTATCACCTACAAGTGGCTCCATGGGGTCCCAAAATCGACCCAAAGATGCCTATGGTCGAACATGTATCAACCAATAAGGCTAGGACACGTTTTAGGGTAATTTAGTATTATTATAATATTATTTTTTAACCCTTATTTACCAGATTTACCCTTAACCATGGTAAATAAAATATTTACCGAAGTAATTATTCAAAATGTCTAAAAATAAAAGTTACATATTTACACAATTTGAACATACTGATTCCAAATATGGAATCTATTTTTCCAAATTCAAAACACAGAAGTGGCAGAAATTAATTTAAAATTAATTCCCGTTGTTAAAACAAAAAGTGTGTTTTTAAGAGATAATAACTATCAAAAGATTGACACTTGTTTATGTCCGGTTTAATTGTAAAATTATGTCCAATGACCAAAATTATATTAAATGGTAAAAATATATTCTAAATATAAATTAAAACCACTAAAATTTATAATTTATCACTATTAATTATTTTGATTAAAAAAGTTGTTTTTAATTAAAATTTAGTAATTTTCACTATTCATCAAAATATTAAAGTTATCCGAAAAGTACCAAAATTTCACCTTAGGATAAATTCGATATTCCGAATCCAAAAATGAAGTCCATTTTCAAATATAAAATATATATAATTTCAAAAAGTAGGTATTACTATTCATAACGGCTAGTTTGATTAGTTATGGTGTGTTAGAACTCGGTGTTGCGTACAACACACGCTATCACATTATTCAAAGAGAAGCGTACCGTAGAAGTTTGGGGTGTTACATTCTGCCCTAATTCAAATAATTTCATCCTCGAAATTTCTCGAATATTATCGCATGAAAAGACTCAGGTGGTTATTCATCATAAGTTTCTCGGGTTCCCACGTTGCCTCTTCCATCTTATGGTTTCTCAACAAAAATTTTACCAGATGCGTCGTCCGGTTTCTCAGTACTTGTTCTCTCATATCAAGAATCCTGACGGGCTCTTTGAAATAAGATAGATCGGGTTCCAGTTCTAATTCCTCATAGGTGAGTACATGCTTTGGGTCAGGCATGTATTTCCTCAATAGAGATACGTGGAACACATCGTGAACTTTGGAGAGACTTGGCGGCATTGCCAATCAGTAAGCTACATCCCCAATTCGTTCTAGAATTTCGAAAGGTCCGATGTACCTGGGACTCAATTTATCTTTCTTACCAAAACGTATGACTCCCTTCCATGGAGATATCTTTAGGAAAACATGATCACCGACTTGAAACTCCAAATCCTTCCTTCGATTATCGGCATTGCTCTTCTGTCTACTTTGAGATGATTTGATGTGATTTTGGATTACCTTCACCTTTCCATCGTTTCCTCCACCAGTTCTAGACCTACAAGTTTTCTTTCACCAACGTCATCCCAACAGGTTGGTGTGCGACATCGCTTCAAATGGTGCCATCTGAATACTCCAATGGAAGCTATTGTTATAGATAAATTCTACTAGAGGTAAATACTGATCCCAGATACCATGAAAGTCAAGTGAGCAGGATCTCAACATGTCTTCTAAGGTTTGAATAGTCCATTCTGATTGTCCGTCTGTCTGAGGGTGGTAGGCAGTGCTCAAATGAAGTTCATTATCTAGGGATTTCTGAAGACTCTTCCAGAATCTTGAAGTAAAACGGGGATCACGATCAGAAACAATCGATAGGGGTACTCCATGAAGTCTCACAACTTTATTAATATATAGTCTTTCTAGACGTTCCAGTGGTAGATCTTCTCTTATAGCAAGAAAATGTGCTGACTTGGTAAGACGATCAACAATAACCCATATTGCATCGTTCCTTCTAGGAGTCTTTGGTATCCCCATGACAAAGTCCATCGTAATATTGTCCCATTTCCACTCCGGTATGGGAAGAGGTTGCATGACTCCTCCAGGGTGTTGCCTTCTAGCTTTCACTTGTTGAAAAACCATACATCTTGACACAAAATCAGCAATCTCCCTCTTCATATTGTCCCACCAAAAATGTTCCTTCAAATATCTATACATTTTGGTGCTCCCAGGGTGTATAGAGAAATTGGAACTATGAGCATCATCCAATAATTCCCTTTTTATTTCAGGTATATCGGGAACACAAAGCCTCTTCCTGAATTTCAAAATTCCATTTTCATACACAAAATCTCTCAATCTCCCATCATTCATAGCTTTAATCTTCTTTTGAAATTCTCCATCATTAGTCTGAGAAATCTTAATCCTTTCTAGTAAAGATGGTTTGGCAACCATTTGAAAAAGCATTGATGTTTCTCCATCCCTGTTTATTACCATGTCCATCTTCACTAGATCCATGAAAATTGGATCCCTTTCAATTCTCATATTGTTCAAAACTCTATGATATTTTCTGCTCAAAGCATCTGCCACCTTGTTTGCCTTCCCCGGGTGGTAGTGTATCGTGAAATCATAATCCTTGAGTAATTCAAGCCATCTCCTTTACCTCATGTTGGGTTCTTTTTGTGAGAAAATATACTTCAAACTCTTGTGATCAGTATAAATCTCACATTTTTCACCATAGAGGTAGTGCCTCCATATCTTCAAAGAAAAGATCACAGCTGCTAACTCGAGATCATGAGTAGGATAGTTTTTTTCATGAATTTTAAACTGTCGTGATGCATAGGCAATAACTCTATCATTCTGCATAAGGACACAACCAAGTCCTTTCTTCGATACATCACTATAAATAACGAACCCATCATTCCCCGATGGTAGAGTCAATATAGGAGCATTGAATAATCTTCTCTTCAGTTCTTAGAAACATTCTTCACACTCTTTTGTCCAAACAAATTTAACCCCTCTACGTGTGAGCTACGTTAATGGGTTAGCCAATCAGGCAAAATTCTGGACAAAACATCGATAATAACCTGCCAAACCAATAAAACTACGTACCTCAGTTATACTTGTAGGTGCTGGCCATTCTTGGATTGCCTTGGTCTTAGAAGGATCAACAAAGATTCCATCTTTAGAGACAATATAGCCAAGAAAAGAAATCTCCTGAAGCCAGAATTCACACTTGCTAAACTTCCCATATAATTCATGTCTTCTCAGAGTCTTCAAGATAATACGCAAGTGATTTTCATGATCTTCATATCTTTTTGAGTATACCAAGATATCATCAATAAATACCACCACAAATTCATTGAGATACTCCTTGAAAACTCTATCCATCAGATCCATGAATACAGAGGGTGAATTAGTCAATCCAAAAGGAATTATTGTAAACTCATAATGCCCGTACCTGGTTCGAAATGCTATCTTTGGAATGTCTTCCTTCTTCTCACACAACTGATGGTATCTAGATCGAAGGTCAATCTTTGAGAATTATTGAGCTCCATGCAGTTGGTCAAATAAATTATCAATGCGAGGTAGGGGATACTTGTTCTTTATCGTTATAGCATTGATCTCCCTGTAGTCAATACATAACGTCATAGATCCATCTTTCTTTTTAACAAAAAGAACAGGGGATCCCCATGGAGAAACACTAGGGAGAATAAATCCTTTATTACTCAATTCCTCTAGTTGTTTATTTAGTTCGACTAATTCTACAGTGGCCATTTTATAAGGGGTCTTCGATATAGGCCTTGATCCAGGAATTAAATCAATGGAAAACTCAACTTCTCGTTCTGGAGGATGTCCAGGTAAATCTTCAAAAAATACTTCTACAAATTCTTTCAAAATAGGTATATCCTCTATTTGAACATTCCTTTCCTCACCCATAGTTATTTCATTCTCTTCGTCCCCAATAATTGAATTTAGTTGAGCTACTGGGGGTGGATCTAGATAAGAATTAGGTGGTGACGATTCTGCTCTAAAGATAAGGTGTTCCTTATCATCATCATCAAGAATCGTAACCTCTTTCTTCTTACAATAAATCTTCACATCATAGTCTGAAAGCCAGTCCATACCGAGGATTATATCAAACTCAATCATAGTTATGACGATGAGATCAGCAGATAAAGAACATTTATGTGCTCTAATGGGGACTGATTCACAAAACTTTGTTGCAATGATACTTCCCTTATAAGTTTTAACTGACAACTCCCTTATTAAATCAAATTGGAAATATATAATTTTCTTAGAAAACTGGGAAGATATGAAACAATGCGATGATACAAAATCAAATAATTCATTTTCTAAACTTGAGGAAACCATTAAATTACCTGCCACCACGTCTTTCGGAGCTTCTACCTCAGTAGTAGTGATAGCATAAGCTTGGCCTTGATCCCTTGGCACTTTCTGAGGTAAGTTCTCCTGAAGCTTAGGACATTCATTTGCATAATTCCCCATCTCCCTGAAATTATAGCACTAAACATTGGTAACTTCATTCTTCCCCTTGCAATCATGAGCTTGGTGGCCTTTTTCACAACACTTGTAACAGACTCCTGTTCCCTTCAAGCAAGTACCGGGGTGTTTCTTACCACATTTACCACAGGATGGATATTCAACCTTTCCCTTCCTCCCCTTATTTCCATTCCCAGATTGATCAGCAGGTCTCTTCTTCTCTTGCTTTGCTTTAAAGTCATAAGACTTAGAGAATTCCTTTTCGGTCTTGATAGCACATGAGACAATGTCTTCGTACGATGAAAAGGATTGTGAGACTAATGCTCAATGGAGAAATGGTTTTAACCCATAAAATAAACGATAAATATCACTTCTTGGGTTATGTATATAATCTCCAGCATACCTTGCTAACCTTCTAAAGTTAGCCTCATACTTTGCGACATTCTCATCCTCCTTCTGTCTCAGACTCAAGAAATTGCCTTTCCATATCTGCTCGATGGTCGCAAGGAAAGTATTTTTCTAAAAACAGATCTTTGAACTCCCTCCATTACATATTTGATACTTCATCATCTTCCTTCATATTTTGAATCAATGACCACCATTGATCAGCATCTCCAGTGAGTCGGTAAACTTCCATGATAACTTTTTCCCTTTCACTACTCCCCAAATCCTGAAATATTTTCTCTAGGGAATTTATCCATTGCTCAGCTACTAAGGGATTTGTACTCCCATTGAACGTTGGTGGTTTTTGCCTCATGAATCGATCTAACATTGATCCTCCACGCTGCGGATCAGGGTGCTCCATATGGGTAAGGTTATTATTCATAACCTGAGTGAGTTGTCCCAGTATGGTGATTAGCTGATCAGCACCAGTTGCATCACCAGCTCCACTATAATTATCTTGAGCAGGAGGGAAATCCCTACATGGAGTGCGTGCATTGATACGGTTTCCATTTCTTTCACTAGGCGCCATTTCTAAACAATGGAATAAACTAGATCAGTTTATGAATCAAAATACATAATCCCATACTTATAAAACACTTAACATAAATTGAACTATTTATGGATATAATCCATAATCATAAGAATGTTTTCTTTGAGAAAGTATATACTCATAAACCCTTCATAATGATTTGTAAAGAAAATGAGAGTTATCCTAACCATATCCCCCGGGAGTGTCGTAACCAAGAGTGCAGCAAGGCCCGTTGTCGTGCACCAGTTCCCGTTCGATTCTAGCTCAAAGCGGTGTTTTCGGGTTTTACCCCTAGGTACATCTGTTCCAGATCCGCCTCTACCTGCTCGTATCCAGACAGGGATGTATTACTCAGAAAACTCACAAAATCTCTACAATACCAAAATTCTAGGAAGTTCTTCTATACTAATCCTCAAAGTTCATCTTAGGTCTACGTGCTCTAATAAGAGTTTATCTAAATCTAGTTTCCAAGGTTTGTACTAAACTTCCTCTGATACCAACTGTAACGCACTGACCCTAGTTACCTAGAGTTGATGCATTATTACATAACATTTGCATGATCACAAGAAAGATCAAATCTCGAAAGACCGATTGGTTTAGTAGCCTTGGAAACACTAGATATATTCATAAGTCTTACATTACATCATAAAGTGAAAAACTACTACAACAACATATTGTCTCTATATTCCACACTCATATCCCCACACAATATCCCTGCAGGTCATTCATAATTTACTTTTTCACTTCCTGGGAAAAATAAAACATAGAAAAGGGGTGATCTCAAATGCCCAGTAAGGATAACAATATAGCGGAAACTTTCATAAATAAGAATAAACATTTAAGGTAATGTATAACTAAAACAAAAGCCTTTTAAACTTGAACTTCAACATAGAATGGAAAAAGTAAAATGAAACAATGCCATTTACTTATTCATATGGATATTCTACTAATCTAATAATCACATGCAATATCAATAACCACTTTCATAATGATGGAATGCATAATGCCAGACTATCATAACCACATAGCCAAGGCCTCATGCCAAGAATACAAATAAGATTTTTCCAAGGCCTTGTGCCAAGACACTATTTTGTCTCATGAGACCTACCAATGCATCGAGGAGCTATAGCGGGCTCCACCCGTCACATATTAAGTCCAATGCATTCCCATATGAAAAGGTTTAAACATAACATAAACATTCGTATTAAAAATAGCATACGAAATGTCAATAATTTCACCATAAACTATGAATGGTACAAAAATAGCACATCCATAGTCAAACACATCACAAAACCTTCAATACAATATATAAGTTTTGTATCATAATAAATCAACTTCAAATAAGCGTAAAATCCATCAAAGGATGTTGACATAGATGAAATCAAAACTCTTTTTAGAGAAATATCTCTTTATATTTTTGAAATAATTTAAGAGTCATATATTTATAAAATAAAACATTTTATTTGAAAATATTCTTATAAGCTTGTAAGAGAAGCTTCTATGATTTTATAATGGTGGAAAATAACCGCACCCGCTGTATAAGTTAAAAAAAACATTCTTACCTTAATTATGTCGAAAAGGTTAAAAGCACCTTGTTTGGAAAATGACGGAAATATTCCTTTATAAAACTCTTATAAAAAGTCAAACAAGGGTATAAATGACTTTAACCCATATTATTTTAAATAGTAAAAATGGTTTGAAATATATTTTTAAGAAACATGGATGTGGATGATAAAGAGATCCCAGTAGATTATTACGTATAAACAACCTCAGATAATGAAGAGATTGTGAAATAACCCTTACCTTGTAATTTTACTTGGTTGAGGTAGGTTAACCTCCTGTATAATAGTGAAATAATTGTTATTAAATTATACAAGAATCATATACATTCATATGATATCATATATGATCTTTTAACATTATTTGTTAATAATATCTTAGTATTATCGTCGTTTCAGGTGTTAACTTACTCATTTTATTTTATATGTTTTGTTACATAAGCCATGTTTGTCATGGATAGGTTGTATATTATTCATATACAGAATGATATCAAGTCCTTAAACATTATTTTTAAATCATCAAATGATAATTATACTTGAATGGATATGATGGAGAATGAATCTCATCGCGTTCGTGGAGACGGTAGTCCGTACGTACGCACGGGGGACAATATCATTCTTTTGATATTAAAATAATATATAAATGGATGGTATATCATATATACAGAATCATTAACATGTTATATTTATTATTTACATGAGTTACACATCATTATTATACCCATCCAAATAATAATATATATAACAATTACACCACGACGTGGTGACGGTAAGCCGTACGTACACACATATGGTGACATGTTATTCAAAGGGTGGATAGAATACTGAATATGGTTTTACCATTTTTATAATAACATCACAGTTTATATATGATACTGGAGTTATTATTTTAGAATGGTAATAACAAAGGAAGAAGAAGTGGAAGAAGAAAGGAACTTAGAAAAGGGTGGTGAAATCATTACCTCTTCTTCGGGTTCTTCCTTTTGATTTGATCAAAAGGGCTACTTAGGTTGGATTTATGATCAAACTAAGGCCTCTAGGTTGTAGTGAGAGAAGTTGGGAGAGTATTTGGGCAGAGTTTGTACAAACTAAAAGGCTTTGAAGGTGTGAATAAATGAGAAGTAGGAGTGCCCTTTTATAAGAGGGGTGAGGGGCACCTTTGGAAAAGTTAGAAATATTAATTTATAATAAATTAATATTCGGTTTATAATGGATCCAAAGTTTATTATTTAAAGGTTAAGGTGGGGATGGGTCGAAAAACACTTATCCAATAGAATTTAGACAGGTTTGGGTTACAATATTAACCTTATCTTTAAGTATTAACTCTAAGTTAATTAGTTTCACTTTTACAATGTCTCCTTGCATTTTTATATTATATGGTTAATAAACTTACCATATACATCCAAGAGATGCCCAAGTGGTCCATTAATGATAAAACTATCATGATATAAGTCTCTTGGCCGAACCTTATATTTTTAATAATTTAATATCAATTAATAATATAATATTTGTTTTAAAAACGCTTTTATGTCAATTTTGACACTATTCAATAATTGATTTTTTTGAAACTCATAACAGAATTATTACTTCGAAAAAAGTCAATTAAATCAATACTAATATGTCATATTATCCTAGAAATTTTTTTAATTCATTAAAAGTCTCAAATTATATTTATTTGGGTATTTATAATATCAATTATTCTAATTTGTCACTATTATGGTAATTACTGCATCATAATTGTGTCATAAATAAATTAAAGTATTTAAAGTCCAAAAATTATAAATAAAATATCATTATGTAGGAAAGCTTTTTATCTTTCTAATTAATATTTATAGTCAAAAATACAACATATATAACCCTTTGTAAAAATTATTTTTCTAAAAGATATATGCTTATATCATTTTTGTACTTATTTTAACTTAATTAAAATAAAGTGTCCCTATCACCTACAAGTGGCTCCATGGGGTCCCAAAATCGACCCAAATATGCCTATGGTCGAACAGGTATCAACCAATAAGGCTAGGACACGTTTTAGGGTAATTTAGTATTATTATAATATTATTTTTAACCCTTATTTACCGGATTTACCCTTAACCATGGTAAATAAAATATTTACCGAAGTAATTATTCAAAATGTCTAAAAATAAAAGTTACCTATTTACACAATTTGAAAATCCTGATTCCAAATATGGAATCCATTTTTTCAAATTCAAAACACAGAAGTGGCAGAAATTAATTTAAAATTAATTCCCGTTGTTAAAACAAAAAGCGTGTTTTTAAGAGATAATAACTATCAAAAGATTGACACTTGTTTATGTCCGGTTTAATTGTAAAATTATGTCCAATGACCAAAATTATATTAAATGGTAAAAATATATTCTAAATATACATTAAAACCACTCAAATTCATAATTTATCACTATTAATTATTTTGATTAAAAAAGTAGTTTTTAATTAAAATTTAGTAATTTTCACTATTCATCAAAATATTAAAGTTATCCGAAAAGTACCAAAATTTCACCGTAGGATAAATTCAATATTATGAATCCAAAAATGAAGTCCATTTTGAAATATAAAATATATATAATTTCAAAAAGTAGGTATTACTATTCATAACAGCCAGTTTGATTAGTTATGGTGTGTTAGAACTCGGTGTTGCGTACAACACACACTGTCACATTATTCAAAGAGAAGCGTACCGTAGAAGCTTGGGGTGTTACATATAATAAACTTGAAAATTTTCTTAATAAAGTAGAAATTAAATTTATTTTATTTTTCAGGAGATTAAATAATGAACGAGTCAAGTCCGACACGAGGTAAGGGGTTTATTATCTCACTTTTAATTCTGTGAGATTTACATTGTTCACCACTTATTTATTGCATGTAGTGTATTGTGTACTGAAATTTGATATATATTATAATTATTTTCTTTATATTCATGGTATTCTGTGATTAATTTGTTGGTTATTAAATTTTTTTCATACAACTCGATTGATTACAACATGGTAAGGGGTTTTCATCTCACTTTCTATTCCCATGAGATTCATGCTATATTGACACTATTTACTTTTGTATAGTCTATATAATAACAATGATTGTATTATTAGTGTAATATAATTTAATTTATGGGAATTTTCATCTTCATTTTATGATCCTTATTTCATGGGGTGTTTGTTTCGTAAGTTACCAAATCGGTAAGGGAACCTTTCACCCTCCTCTTTTTAAAAGACTTATTTTTGTTATATATTTTAATTTACATATTCATATGTTGGGATATGTTGTTCTATATACTGATTGTTGTAAATTTTATTTCCATGTGATGAGAGACCCTTTTATCTCTCATCAACTCATTTTCTGAATTTTAAAGAGATGCCTATAGGCTGTCGAATTTCTGTAAGAGAACTTCTTAGCCTAATTTCAATTCCATGGGTTAAACTTATAATTATTGATTATATTATTCTATGGATCTGTGTGAATGAACTCTTATTGTTTTACACTTAATATCCACTTATATTGGGTGTATTATTATTTTTCAGACATAATTAGGTCATTGATTTATCCTTAATCCAAGGATACGATCTTTGTAAGGGACTTTGTCTCAATTTATATTCCATTGAGACTTATTTTTTGTTATATACCAATTCAATTTTATATGGTGCATATAATTCCCTTTGACATATTATATCATGAATATATTTATTCTCATGATATTATAATTTTTTTATTAAATTTTATCCCCCAATTATTTGTATCCAGGTATATCTCATTTGGTTAAGAACTCCTTAACTAAAATATTGTTTTATAGATTTATTCTTCTAAATATTTCTCATTAATATCCATGTTTTTGAAATATTTTTAATGATTTATTTATATGTAAATTAATGTTTTACAATGTTAATTACTTTAAAATATTCAAATTGGTATGGTACACTTTGATTCAAAAATCTCTTTATTAAATGTTTTAAATGGTTTTGAAAATGGTTTGATAAAGCATTGTTTATTTCAATATCTTGATTTGATATATTGTTATTAGAATGTGGAAATTTTATCTTTACTTTATGATTGTGTTATGTGTTATGATTATGTTATAGATATTGGGCACTGTTTACATATACGGGTGGTTCCGTGACAAAACTAGGGTGGGTGAGCTTGAGATAGCTCTCTAATGCCTTGGGTATTGTGACAGAGGTAAACAATAATAATTTTTTTCTTATACAAGTGGATTCTTTGGTTCGATTTGGGGTGGTTTGTTCAAAGCTTCTCATGCTCATGATATATTGGACTTCGAGCGTACAACTTAGATAATGAAAACATTGAAATGCGTCAAGAATTCATACAAAAATCATGAAAAGGTGAATCCTTAATACTTATTTAATTAATTTTGAAATCATTTTATCTACTATTTGTAAGTTAATTTCCTTATCATTTTTATCTAATACTTATTTAGTTTTTTTCACATATCTTTTGGGAAGTCATATTGACCTGATGTTCTTAGTAGAAAAACCTTTCTCGTTGAAATATAGAAGAGTAGAGTAAATTCATGTGTTCATTGTGGTGACTTCTCATGATATAATGGGCACATGAGGTTCCTCTACTCTTCTGGAATTCAAAAATTAGAAAGGTTTTTGACTAAGAACACCGAGAAAATATATAGTGTTAGAAGTTTGATAAATAAATATAATGGATATAATTGTAACATTAACTTTTAGATTGTTTTAAGACTTTTTGATGTGTAGTAATCAACCACATCTTAATCCTACACATGGTGTGACCAGTATTGCTTCAAGTGCTTCTTTTTTATTCAAAATTGACATTAATTTTAGTAAAAAAGAAAAATTACATACTCAAAACCAAGAAAACAGATTCATATTGTTTTTATACCTTAGGAAAATGATCCATAATTCTTTTTTTATATGTATGAATTAGTCACACATAAATTTGATATATGATGTGCCTGGTATGAATAAAAGTGTTTGTTATCAGTTAAAATCAACATTTTATTTCAAAAAGTGTCACTCACTGAAAACTGATCAATCACACTCAAATTTTCTCAATAATTTGGGAAAATTATTCATAATTCATTTGTGATGTGTAGGAATTGGTATCATATCAAAGTGATACAAGATGTGATCGATATGAGTCAAATTTCATGTTTCCAGTTTAAAATGACATTTTAGTAAAAAAGAAAAGTGATGTACTCAAATCTGAGAAAACGTATTTGTATTGTTTTGATACTTTATAAAAATGATCCATAATTCATTTTATATGTTTTGGAATCATCTGCACCTCAATCTGATTCATGGTGTGACTGACATGACTCAAAGTGCGTTTTTTATTTGAAATTGACATCAATTTTATTAAAATAGAAAATTGACCTACTCAAAACTGAGAAAATGAATCCATATTGTTTTTATACTTTACAAAAATGATCCATAATTCATTTTTGACATGTATGAATCATATACACCTCAATTTGATACACAATGTTCCTGATATGACTCAAAATGTTCGTTATCAGTTTAAAATCTACATTTTAGTTCAAAAAGTGCCACTCACTAAAAAATAACAATAGATGATTATATTTTATTTATAATTTATTAAAACAATTCATAATTCATGTGTGACTTATAAGAATCAATCTCACATCAAACCGATACACTATGTGATCGGTATGAGTCAAAGTGCATGTGTCCAGTTTAAAATGACATTTTAGTAAAAAAGAAAAGTGATGTACTCAAAACCAATATAACACATTAATATTGTTTTTATAATTTATAGAAACAATCCATATGTCATTTGAGATGTTTATGAATAAACCTCACCTCAATCCAAAGCACAGTTTGACCGGTATGACTCTACGTGAGTCTTTTTATTTAAAATTGACATCAATTTTAGTAATATGGACAACTGACCTACTCAAACCCAATAAAAACATTTTTATTGTTTTTATACTTCATAGAAACTATAAATAAGTCATTTTTGACATGTATTAATTATCCACACATTGATTCTATACACAATGTGCCTGATATGACTCAAAGTGTCCGTTATTAGTTTAAAATTAAAATTTTAGTTAAAAAATAATCACTCACTGAAATAATAAAATGTGATCATAATTTATTGATAATTTAGGGAAATGATCTATAAGTAATTTTTTACGTGTAGGAATTTTTCTCACATAAAACTGATACATGATATGATCGGTATGAGTCAAAGTGCATGTTTCTAGTTTAAAATAACATTTTAGTAAAAAAGACAAGTGACGTACTCAAAACTGAGAAAAAACCTTTTAATTGTCTTCATACTTTAGGAAAATTATCCATAAGTAATTTGAGACATATAGGAATAAAAATCACCTCAATAAAATTCACGGTGTGACCGATATGACTCCTGGTGAATCTTTTTATTTAAAATTGACATTAATTTTAGTAAAATGGACAACTGACCTACTCAAAACTAGTAAAACAAATTATTTTTATTTTTATATTTCATATAAATTATCCATAAGTAATTTTTTATGTGTAGGAATAAACCTCACCTCAATCTGATACATGATGTTCCTGATATGACTCAAAGTGTCTGTTATCAATTTAAAATTGATATTTTAGATCAAAAAGTGCCACTCACCAAAAAATGATAAAAAACACTTGTATTTTATTGATAATTTGTAAAACAGATTCATAATTCATTTGTGACATTTGGAAATAGATATCACATAAAACCGATACACTATGTGACTGGTATGAGTTAAAGTGCATGTTTCTAGTTTAAAATAACATTTTAGTAAAAAAGACAAGTGATATACTCAAAATCAAGAAAACACATTTTAATTGTTTTAATAATTTCGGAAAATTATCCATAAGTAATTTAAAATATTTAATAATAATCCTCACCTCAATCTGACACACAGTGTGACCAGTATGACTCAAAGTGCACCTTTTTATATAAAATTGACATCAATTTTAGTAAAATGGAAAACTGACCAACTCAAAATTGAGAAAACACATTCACATTGTTTTGATAATTTATGAAAACGATACATAAGTTATTTTTAACATGTATAAATTAGAAGAACCTCAATCTGATACATGATGTTCTTGGTATGACTCAAAGTATATGTTATTAGTTTAAAATTGATATTTTAATTCAAAAAGTGTCACTCACTAAAAACTAATCAAATACGCTTTGATTTTATTGATAATTTAGGAAAATGTTTGATAAGTTTTTTATGACATATAGGAATCAATCTAACTTCAAAACAATACATGATGTGATCGGTATGAGTCAAAGTGCATGTTTCCAATTTAAAATGAAATTTTAGTAAAAAAGACAAGTGACATATTTAAAATTGAGAAATCACATTCAGGTTATTTTCATACTTTATAAAAACGATCCATAATTCATTTGAGATGTGTAGGAATCATACGAACCTCAATCTGATGCATTATGTGACCGATATGACTCAAAGTTCATCTTTTTATTAAAAATTGACATCAATTTTAGTAAAATGGACAACTGACCTACTCAAAACCAAGAAAACACATTCAGATTATTTTGATACTTTATGAAAATTATCTATATATCATTTGTGACATTTAGTAATCATAATCACCTCAATCTAATACACGATTTTCTTGGTATTTATTCAAGTTTCCGTTATCAGTTTAAAATCAACATTTTAGTTTAAAAAGTGTCACTCATGCAACCACTAAGCTGTTCCCATGAGGATATTTATTTTATTAATTTTCATAGAGATAATGATTGAATATGAACAATAAATATTGTGACATCTAATAATTAACCGCAACTAAATACTATACACAGTATTCCTGGCATGACTTAAAGTTTAGTTGAAAATGAATACTTTTTGTTAATTTATTTATTTTTATTATTACTAACATAAGAATTTTTTTCTTATACAAGTGCATTATTTTTCTCAAGTAGGTGTGGTTTGTTCGACAATAGAATTAGTCAGGGAAAAGATCAAAATAGAATGTAACTTTGATGATTTTAAATGTATGTAATAATTTGTACTTATGTAATTGTATAAATCAATGTTTCAAATGTCTATAATAAAGTGTTTTTTCTTGTATTTGTGTTGTAAATTTCATTTCAATTAAATTATATATTGGTAATTTATTTTGTTGATATATAGTGGTGTTTATGGTGATACAGTGTGCTTTTAAAGAACAATACACTAGTGTTTTAGTATACTGTTACAACACACTTCAATATGCCCCTTTATCAGTGTTTTTGAAAGTACTAATAAATGGATACTTTATTAGTGCTTTTGAAAGCACTGATAAATTCATCCTTTATTAGTTATTTTGAAGGAGGTGATAAATATGTCATTTTTTAGCACTTTGAGAAATGCTAATAAAGGCATTCTTTATCAGCGCTAAATAAAAGTGCTGATAAAGTGGTCCTTTATTATCTCTTTTGTAACACTGATAAAAGAAAATGTATTTTAATCTCGCTCAAGTAGTCATCACTTTTGTAGTGATGATAAAGTCTATTTTTAGCACTATTATAGTCCTATTCTATAGTAGTGTTCTTTGAAAACCGTTTGTTTAAAAGAAAGCTTTATCTATAAACGAACATCAAAACACTAAGGTATATCTGATTTAATGATCATATAACCACTAAGGATATTAATGTCCTATCAAGATTGAATATATTTACATAAATGAATCTTATATATTTGATGATAGTGGGAGAAGACTTAACTTCTATGGGTTAATTCTTTGCATTCACATGAGTTGGAATAAGAATACTGGACTCAACACAAGTTAGTGGGAGTAGTTCTAGAGACACATATTGTGCAGGAATTTACAACCAAAGAGGTGGTTTTTTTCACCATGGTTAGTGATACATGTATTATTATCTTATAATAAATATTCCTACAATAAAACATTAAATGGTAATATGATAAGTTTGAAAAGTATATATAAATTCAAGTAATGGACTCCATGTATCAATATTTGGGGAATCTGTATTTTCAATATTTCTAATACTTGATATTGTTGGTGAGTATTCAAGAGAAACTTGAAATGGATGGTATAAGATAGTACAAATATAATAAAATAGATTATTTAAATGTTTATTCTACAAAAAATACTTAATCTACAATCATCATGACTAAAATCATTTTGAATTTTACTTGTAAAAGAATTATTATATGATCATAATATTGGATATTGATTGTAAAGGCCACCTCATTTAGAGGAATCCTTTTAGAATATGTCTATATTCTTGACCAAAAGTAGAACTTGTGGTATGCGTCTACTAGGCATAACTAAATGGGTCAGTGACATCAATAAATTCCAATAAGAGGTATAGATTACATAAATTCATTTATGAATAAATCATGTATAGTGATCATAGTATATTCATTTGGAAATGAATGGGTGACATGTGTCTCTAACTGGTTAGTGGGAGCACTATAAGTTTTGAAAATAAATATGTTGATAACATATGAAAACAATTATTGTGTCTTGATAGTTTATTAAGACTAAGGAATGAAATTTCTACAAGTTTGACATAAATTAACAACCTTGTTCTGGGGAAAAAGATCTACATAAGAGATATATGAGTTTTATAAATCTTGTCATAGAACATATTGTAACATACTTACATAGGTGTCAATAAATGGTGCCTTGAGATGGTGGGTCACATGACCTCAATCACGCCTCCCCGTACACCAGAGACTGCTGAATAGCAACGCGGGCATATGTTGTGTCTATGGGGAGACTATGACCTCATGTAAGAGTGTAACATAGTGATATTAATCATAATAGAAAATAGAAGAAGCTGAATATAAACCAGATATAAGATAAAAATCCAAGTCAATAATGAATAAACAATGGTAAAGGCAATCTCATATACAAAATGATGTTTCATGTCATGTATCTACAAAGCAGAAAATAGTTATGCATGAATCCAGTACAATACATGTATCAAAATGTGTAAAAGACCAAAAAGGACTATATCTAGATAGCGTCGTGATCCTAGTTTCGTCTTGTGCTCCCCTGATCCCAACAACGAACAAGTCAAGCATTAAAAAGTGGAATCTTTCCCAAGTCCTTACCTACATCCATGAAGTCTGTCTAAGTACCCAATGATGGCCTGAATAGGGTGTGAGATAACACTTAGTAGTCCACCACTAATAATGTCTATAAAAAATTCATCTAGTGTAATCTAAACAATGGTAGTGTGCATTATATTACAAGTATGACAAAAATTACATCAATTGATATAAGTCAAGTGTACTATATGGCCTACCAAGGTTCCCTGTAAACAAAATATAAGCTCCTATAAACAAGTGCAGTTGTAAAGCATACAAACAGGTGTAATACTATTAGTCTAACAAATGTAACCAGATACCCATACTAGGGATATCTATACTGCATTTCAAAATATCCACAACGACGTTGCTATGTAATTAGGTGTATAACATATCCCACAACCACCCCATATAATCTAGTGTATAATACCATCATGACCACACCGTATAAAAAAGAGTGCACCATATCTACAATGTTCGTTCCATGTAATTAAAAGTTTTAGACCACAAAGGGTTGGGTACAAGGTTTAGAAGAACAAGGGATCCATGTCAAGTCCCAAGAGCATCTCAATGGAAACTCCATAAAGACATAGGTGGAGTCCAAGGATCATTTCAACAAAGAATATCCAATGAGAGTCTAAGAAATCTAGATCCAAGGGGTAGTAATGTCCTTAACATCATAGGGAATCACATTCCAAGGAGTAAACAGGTCCAAGTCATCCACTACTATAATCAAGACCCATATAGTAGAAATTTTTATAGTGTCCTATGGAATCATGATTCAAGGTATACTGACCAAGGAATCCACTTCCATAATCAATTCATTAATTCATTTCATTCATCAATTTACAATCAATCAAATTCCATGAGTTTATCCAACTCATTTCTACAAATTCCATTAAAATAATTAAATCAAATCACATCATGTTATCACATGGAAAATGAGTCATCAACTCCCTCCCAATAAATTCAATTTAATTAATTCAATTTAACAAGATCCCGTATCAATGGAGAGCTAACACACACCCAATATGGTGGAATAACATAGGAAAAAAGTAAGGGCGTACCCCATGGGTGGCCTAGGTTGAGGCTAAACAACCCCCAACCATAAAATGGTACTCAAGGGTAAACCAAATAGCTTCCAATTATTCGACTTTAAACATTTAATTAATTTTTGGGGAAACACCAGAAAGTAAAATGTGTTGCACAATGACAATACAGCTTATAAAATACTAAACTATAAGGAAACATGTATAGACCTCCTAAAGTTGTTCCATAGTAGACCACTCATTTAGTATTGATCTATGATTTGGTTTAGATTAGAAGAAAAACTAATAAAAAATGAAAATATTTGAAATATGTCATATTATATTTCAACTAAATAACTTCATCGATATAAATTAAATTGAAGAATAACATAATATGATTGAAGAACTTACCAGTGCAGATCTAATGAGACCAATGACACTTGAATCTAAGTTCGGATTGCGAAAAAGTGTCCAAGACTATATTATTATTGAAGAGGCTCACCAATGGGAGGAGAATAGGGCCACTACTAGAGAATAATAGGAAAATAATATGAGGGATTAAGATTTAAATTCATTAAGGTAAAAATGGAAAATTCACCAAAAAACACTAGGTCGCATGGTTTGGCCACATGGTTGGGAAAATCATATTCCAACCATAAACCCATTTATGTCTCAAGAGTAACCTCACATTGTTCATGAACATGGTTTGGGAAAATTTGTGCAAAACTCATTGCATAACCCTACTAAAAGTTTCAAGTTGATCACATAGGTGTGTGCCCTTAGCTACATAGTTTCCTTAAATTGTGATGAATCTTATAGTCTTATGTCTATCCCTATAATCTTTCCTCAAAATGTGTGTCCTGGGTTGCATAGTTTCTACTAACTATGTGACCTATCTGCCTTTTCCAAAAATTTGGGTTTCGGGCTACAAACGAGCCCTGAACACCCTCAAAACTCCCATGATCCTATTAGACACTCACATTAGGTCAAAACTAAGGACTTAAACCGAAAAATAAAAGATCCATACCTTGTATGAAAACTTGTGATCTTACAATATTCCCCCTTAAATCAATTCATCCCCAAATTAACCTTCCAAGGGCGGTTAGGAATCATCCGAGATTAACTCTGGCCATTGAGCATATACATCAGCCTCCCTCTCCCAAGTCTCATCCTATAAATGGATGTGCTTCCCTAACACCCATACTAAAGGAACTGATTGGCCTTAGAGAACCTTCATGCTTTTATCAATGATATGAATATGATGCTCCTCAAAGGATGCATCTACCTATAGCTCAACCTCATCTAGATGATGAGTGTGAGATGAGCCTAAATGATAACAACTCAACTGAGATACATGGAAAGCATCATGAATGGAATAGTACCTCTGAGGTAACTATAACTGTTAGGATATCAGCCCAAATCTATCTAGAATCTCAAATGACCAGACATATCATCATAAAAGCTTACCCAGTCTTCTAATCCATCTATGTCCCAACCTTGGTGAGATATGTAAAAATACATGATCCCTAAACTCAAACTCTAGAGGTCATCGACGATGATCGATGTATGATTTCTACCTAAACAGTGTGATATCTATTCACTTCCTGATTAGATAGACCTACTTTCAAGTCTCCTAAATGAGATGAGGTCTAAGAAACACTACATCACCTGCCTCTAACTAGCATATAGGTGATCAACATAGCCTACCATACAAATATCATAAGGTTTCATATATATAGTATCTTGATAGCTATTGTTGTAGAAAAAATCAACTTTGGGTATATACCTCTCCCAAGAGCCCATAAAATCAAGTAATAATGCTATAAATTTATCCCTAAGAACCTAAATCTTATGATCCAACTAGTAATTAGTCTCAGGATGGTATGCCATGCTCAAAAGAACCTGTGTACCCAATTCCATCTGTAGACTCTACTAAAATCAAGAAGTGAACTAAGAATCCCTATCCAATACAATATTCTGGGGATCCCTGTAAAGTCACACTATCTCATAGATATACAGTTTCCTAAGCTCATCTACCAAGAAGTTCTCCCTAATTGGTATGAAATGGGTGACCTTTGTGAGACTATCTAAAACAACCCAAACAACATCAATACTTCAAGCGGACCTTGGTAACTTGGTCAAAAAATCTTTCATGACATCATCACATTTACACTTAGGAATGGGTAACTGCTGTAACAACATAGCTGGTCACTGATGTTCCACCTTCACCTGATGGCAGGTGGAACACCTCATAACAAAACTAGCTACCTCACATTTCATCTCCCACCACCAATACTAGAAAAGTAAATCTCAGTACATCTTGGTAACACCAGGATGTACTTCCCAAACTGAGGCATGAAAGTCTCACATCAACTTCTCACGCATGTCTACTAAAACCCAAATGCAACCATGAACATGCATAATTCCATCCCCACTAATAGTCCAACCAGGAGGTGGGTCCTCACATGCCATACTCTACTGTAGGACTCGACTCTCATCATCTGATAACTGTCTCATCCACAATATATATAGTAGAGTGGAAGTCACCACTATGGATGAGATAAAAGTTTGACCTTGACCATCCTACACCTCTAAGTGCATATATGAGAATAAGGCCATAGGATACCACTCACTACTGGCCTCTTGAACTACATGTATTCGAGTCCTCTTGATCAGTTCATAAAACACTACATTGACCTTCCTTGGTGTATAGGAAATCTCGAAGTCAAAATACTCTAGGTTCTCAACCCACCTTCATTGCCTCAAATTCAATTCATTCCATGAAAATATATACTTGAGGATTTTTTGGTTTGTTTATACCATAAAATGATATCCCAATAAACAATTCCTCCAACAACACAAGGCATGTACAACATCAGCTAACCCGAGATCATACGTTGGGTAGTTCCTCTCATGTGGCCTTCGCTGATGAGACCCGTATGCCATGAATTGATCCTCATGAATGGGAACTGCTCCAAGCCCAATACCTAATGCATTACAATATATAGTGTATCTCATTCCTGAATCTAGAAGAATTAGTATCGAAATTGAAGTTAATCTCCCTTTTAGATCCTAAAAGGCTATCTCATTGGTATCTGACCAAACAAACTCCACACCCTTCTTAGTAGAGCCCATAAAAGGTGCTTCTAAGCATGATAATTCATGTATGAAATTCTTGTAATATGAAACTATCCCTAAGAAACTCTGTATTCAAAAGGTTTTCTTGGGATTCTACTAGGAAACCACATCTCTCACCTTATCTAGGTCAACTCATACTCTTATTTCTGAGATAATATGACCTAGTAAGTGGTCTTATCCAACCAGAAGTGGAATTTTATGATCTTAACATATAAATGATACAATCTTAGTGTATCTAAAATGATCTCAAGATATTTTACATGGTCATGTATATTGTGAGAATATAACAATATATCATCTATGTATACCACTAAAAAAGAATCCATATATAGATGGAAAACTCAGTTCATCAGTGCCATGAAAACTGCTGGTGCATTCATTAGACCAAAAAACATAACAAGATAGTAATATACACTATACCTTATACACAAATCTATACGATGTATGTCTTCAGGTCGAACACATACCTGGTGATAACCTGACCTCAAATCAATTTTCAAGAACACCTGAGCTCTTCAGATATGATAAAAAAGGTCATCTATCATCATAAATTGATTTTGGTTCTTAACCAATGACTAGTTCAATTTTATGTAATCCACACATAGACTAAGGTTTATGTACACCTTTTTCTAAAAAAGGATTAGTGAACCCCATAGAGAAGTATTGGGTCATATAAACCCCTTATCCTCTATGTCCTCTAGCTACCTTTTGAGATCTTTCAATTCTATAGTAGCCATACTGTAAGGAGGAATGTACACCGATGCATCTCTTGGAACTAGATTGATGGATAACTCCACATATCTATTAGGAGGTAAACCAGAAAAGGCATCCAAGAAGTCATACCTGAAACAATCAACCACTGGAGGGATGTTCACATGAAACGTTCCCTGATCATCTAGATACAAACTAGAAATATGGGTTTTCATCCGACCCATTCCACAATGATGAGGCCCATATCTACCTTCCTAAAACATCCCATTATCCCTTTTGAATAAAAATTCCACCTTCTGGTGATGTGAAGGTCACCCTTCGATGAAAATAGTCAATATAGGCTTGATAAAAAACTAGCTAGTCCATCCCGAGTATGACGTCAAACCCTATCATCTTGAGGAAAAATATCCCATATGAAGTGAAACCCATCAATCTCAAGGGGAAACTCCTTGTACCAGCGTACACCCTTATTTATGATCCTGAAAGGAGTATCCAAGTTCATAACGCTATTATAAAACTAAAAAACTAGCAAAAGTCTCTCTAGCATAGGTGAATATATAATTCTATGAGAAGCACATGTATAAAAAAGAGTATATTAAATATTAGAGGCTACTAGGATCATAAATCTCACCATAGACATCCCAACACTCTTCTCCTTAGGTGTAGGCTGTACAAAATATATTTAGCATCAAATGTGGCCTTATGAAACAAATTCACTACTTGGGGAAGGCCCACTATACTATCTAGGTACAATTGGAGTCTGGATGTATCAACCACTAAACCACCTCATCCTAAATGACCAACATTACTCTAGCTCCCATCTTGACACAAATATGTGAATCCTAATTTTGAAGTTGGAGTTGGAGTCGATCCCCTTCCACTAACTGCTGAAGGGAAGGTCCTGTAGAAATGCCGCACGCATTCCATCCCTTTTCAATCTCAGCACTTGATTGGGTCCCGATCACACTAATTCCTCATATTCACCCATCTGATACACCAATAATAGAAAATAGAGCTACCAACACTAACATCATGGATGGTACTCTCCTCAAAAGAAGCCTCAAAATGGCACTTCCTACTATAAGTTGCTGAACCATTAGGTCTAAAGGATGAACTGCCCTGCTCTATGCCCCCATATTCCCACAGGTTCCATTCAAAAACAAGTCTTTGATTTACTATATCAGTAATAATAGTCAACTGAAACACATTTAACTATGACTGAATGGAACTCTTGAGACCTTCCTCAAAGCATATCTCCCTCGATGGCTCATTAGCAAGATAAATCAACTCAGAACACTGAATCTATGTAAAGTGTGATGAATACTATATAATTATCATCACACCCTAATAAAGATGCATAAAATCACCGACCCTTTCATCTCTCAGGGTCTCAGAAGAAAAGTAATCGTAAAACCTAGATCGGAAATCCCTCCAAACCATATCTCAAAGAATACCGTCCTGGTTCAAAATATCCCACCATATCTTAGCTACCCATTAAAGCATATATATCACAAGATTTAATCTTCTATCTAGATGATTTAAGATAAAAAAATTAGTCTCAAGACATAGATCAGTATCCTGTAGACCTCTATCCAGCAAAAACATGGGCGGATGTTGCTGTTGGAACACATGCATCAGCTCTTCCATAAACGAGGCTGGCTGTGATGCTCCAAGAATAGTCTATATAAATCATGTAAAATTATCATGGAAATATTTCTCCACACCCATATCTAATACTAAAATAGATTCCTTAGCTAGAATTATAGGATGATCTATTGGTAGCCCATGGCCCACTACCATCGAATCATGGTTATTGCCACCCTCCTAGCGTACAACTAGAGGTTGTCATAGTGACATGTTTCTACAATGCCAAAAACACTCCTAAAAAAGGTTGATAATAGAAATATCATATTTTAAAATGGATCATAGGTTAAAACATTCCTATAAACAAACTATACCCCTCTTCCTATTCCTAAATCTAGGATCGGGTAAAAAAATAAACAACCGTAAAAAGTTCCAGAGACACTAGAAAATACCCACTCTAAAGCCAAGTTTAGGTTGAGTTCTCTATCTCGATTTTTTTTAATTTCATTTAAATTAATATTTATTTATAATTCTATTTAAATGGTTAAACTAAATGGTTCACCACTTTCGATCCATAGGGGCTCATACACCTTATAAATCGAAGTGTGGCATCCAATTAATCCAAACCACAACATATTCCAGTCCATGTGACCAATGTTTCATGAATCAATGCGCCATAGTTGACTGCTTAGCATGTCTTCTATAGCCTAATTAGGAAAAAACTATTTAGGTTATGACATACACTCTAAGTACCAACTATGTTTCTCAATTTCCTGTACAAATCATTTACTAAATCACATATATATCATGCAAGTCACACATAATAATGTCATACAGTCAAGAATGAATCGTATATGGTCTGAAATAATTATTGGCATGTAAATTCTATAAATTGACTAAATGATGCATGATATTAATAGCCTCATCTCATCAGGAAACAAAAAAAATCCATAATCATAAGTAACATCAAACAGTAAGTGCATCACCCAATGGTGGAATCAAATCAACTATAATTGGTAAAATCCAGAAAAAACAATTTCCATTCAATAAAATTTGGATTTTCTTATATATGGGTTAGCTAATCCTAGGCACAACTCATTACCAAATTCTAACTCATTCCAAATATCTTGTATATTGTCTAAAAATTATAAATCCTGAAAAGAAAAACTCATCTGATACCACTTTGGAACATTCCAACCCAGGTTCCACTAAAAGGTGTCCTAAGACGGTGGGTCACATAGCCTCAAGTGCACCTCCCCGTATGAAAAAGGTTGTCGATAAGAAATGAGAACCTAGGTTGTTTCAATGGGGAGACTATTCCATCATTCCAGAGTGTATAACAATGATATTAATCAAAACATACAATAACAAAATCAGACTATAAATCAGATAGAAGATAAACATCCAAGATAGTAATGAATAAACAATACCAAAGGCAATCTCACATACAAAATGATGTTATATGTAATGTCTCTACAAATTATGAAAATAGGAATACATGAATTCAGTACAATAAATGTATAAAAAGGTGAAAAAACCAAAAAGGACATCTCGAGATAGCATTGCGAGCCTAGATTGGTACCCAGCTCTCCTGGTCCTCACAATGAACAAGTCAAGCATCGAAAAGTGTGTGCTTTCCTCAGTCCCTACTTGCATCCATGAAGTTTGTTGGGTACCCAATGGAGGCCCAAATAGTGTGTGAGATAACACTAAGTAGGCCACTACCAATGATGTCTATAACAATTTTAGTTAGTGTAATATAAACAAAGTTAGTGTGCAATATATCACATCTATGATAGAAGTAAAAACAATTGATACAAGTCAATTGAACTTTTTATCATATCAAGGATCCCTGTAAATAATAAAAAATATCCCATAAATAAGGATATCTTAAAGCATACAAGAAGGTGTAATACTATTATTCTAATAACTATAACCAGATACCCATACCAGGGATATCTATAAAGTATTCCAAAATATCCACAATAGCCTTGCTATGTAATCAGGTGTATAACATCTCCCATGACCACACCATATAATCCAGTTTATAATAACATCACATACACATTATATAAACAAGAGTTCACCACATCCACAATGATCGTGACATGTAATCAAAAGTGTCAGACCATGAAGGGTCGGGTCAAAGGCATTGAAGACCAAGGCATCCACGTTGAGTCCCAGGAGCATCTTGATGGAAACTCGGTAAGGACTTGGGTGGATTCCAAGGACCATGTCAACAGAGCATGTTCAATATGAGTCCAAGAAATCCAGATCCAAGGGATATAAATTCCCTTGGAATCCTACAAAATTACGATTTAAGGAGTAAATAGTTCCAAGGCATACACTACCGTAATCAAGACCCATGGAGTAGAAATGTCCATGGAATCCTATAAAATCATGATCCAAGGTATAATAACCAAGTAATCCAATACCATAATCAATTCATCAATACATTTCATTCATAAATTTATAATCAATCACATTCCATGAGTTCATCCAACTCATTTCCAAAAAATCCATTAAAATAATTAAATCAAATCACATTATGTTATCACCAGGAAAAGGAGGCATCAACTCCCTCATAATCAATTCAATTAAATTCATTTAATTTAACACAATCCTAAATTAGTAGTGAGATAACATGCACCCAACAAGGTGTAATGTCATAGGAAAAAATAAAGGGAGAACCCCATGGGTTTCTAGATTAAAGATAAATGACCCAACCTTAAAATGGTACTCAAGGAGAAACCTAACAGGTTCTAATTCTTTCACTTTAAAAATTTAATTAATTTTTGAGGTAATGTCAAAAATTCTAGCATGATACACAATGTAAATATGGCTTATAAAACATTAAACCATAAGACAAAATGTATAGACCACCTACTATAGGTTTGTATTAGAGAACTCTTACAGTATCGATCTCTGATTCAGTCCAGATCAGAAGAAAAACAAAGAACAAATGAAAATCACAGAAATAGGGAATATTATCTTGTACCTAAATAACTTCGTCAATATAAATTAAAATGAATAATGAAAAAAGATGTTTGAATAACTTAACGATGCATATACAACAAGACTGATGACACATGAATCCGATTATGGGTTGAGAAATGGTGGACAAGACTAGCTTAGTCTTGAAGTGGCTCACCAACAGGAGGAAAAGAAGGACAATGCTGAAGTAGAATAAGAAAATAAGATGAGGAATTAAAATTTAAAATCATTAGGGGGAAATGGTAAATTATCCAAAAAACACTGGGTCACATGGTTTGGTAGCACGGTTGGCCAAACTGTGCACCAACTATGCACCCTTTTATGTCTCAAGGGGAACCTCATATGGTTTATTTGCATGGTTTAGGTAACCAAGCATAAACTATGATACATGAATCTAATAAAGTTGTAGGTGGATTTCATAAGTGTGCACCCCTAGATTCGTAGTTTCTTTAAACCGTATGACCACCTATAGTCCTCTATCCATCAACACATGATTTCCTCAAACTTTGCGGCTTGAGTTGCATAGTTTCTACTATTAATGTGGAGCGACTTACTTTTCTAAAAATCCAGGATTCAGGCTCCAAAAAATCCCTAGACACCCCAAAAACTCCCATGATCCCATTAGATACTCACATTAGGTCCAAAGTAAGTAGTTAAACTGAAATATAAAAGATCCATACCTCATAGGAAAACCTGGGATCTTACACATATGTTAACATAGTATTGAAAAATACCAGTTTAAATAATTAAATGTTGAATTATTGTTGGCTTATAATCCTTTAAATATAATATGCATGGGAATAGGAAGAGATTATAGAGATTAAAATAATTTCAAAATAATTAACACTAGGAATTCATCTCATGTACCTTGATATGTATTGATGTTTGATATTAAATATGCATAAAACATAATAGGTGAATATCAAATAGATCCAATATTATTGTATATACTTGAAGTTAGAACTATCCGGCAGTACTTGGAAAAGAAAAACTAGAATATTTACTAGTATCTAAAGAAGTGAGAAAACTAGTAATCAATGGAATTGAACACTTTACCACACTTTTTTCAATTTGATCTAGTATTATAGTTTATACTAAGGTAATATGAAAGAAAAACTTATTACAGCTAGTGGTTTTCATATCTAAAATATCCCAGTATGTTGTGACTTCTGATGTAGCTTAAGAAGACATTTTACCATCATCTAGTTATGATTTTAGGTTATACCAAAATAAATATATTTATCATTTTATGATAAGATATAACTATGGATTTAGTTAGGATGTTAGGATCCTGACATGGGAACAAGAGGTGGATACTCAGTTATATCACTATATGAGAGATTTTATCAAGATAGTAATGTTGTAGTAAATATATTATCTATATGAACATATGGCTTTACCAACCCTATCCATGGAAACATGGTAGGCCTAACAGCTATAACCATACTCAACAAAAGAATTATTTTCATGTGAGGACTAACCGGTCATTAGTAGTTGGATATAGTGAATTTGGGAGTTTATTGGAGTTCGTGACATAGAACCAACTAACATATACTTTAAATTACATGAATATTAAAATGAGTGAAAATATAAATATACTATCACATATTGTTTTTTATTTTTCATAACATTGATGTAAAAAATTTCCTAGAATATTTGTTGCATTGATAAGGTCATAGAAGTTCCCCACTATAATGATAACCATGAAATTTCATGACAATATTCTTAAAAATAGTTCTATGACCAGATAACAAACTATAATAGGGAATATAATATATAGATCACCTGGTGTGAGTACCTGTAAGTGGAAGAGTCTTCTTCTCATGAAGTTCACACTTAGTAATCTCCAATATGGGATATTATAAGAGTAGACCTTCTAGTAGGAATTATTCACGTGTTGGTGTCATCAGATATTCCTATATGCGACCATGTGTAATGGTCCTTAGAATTTATGATTATTTTTAATGCATGTTATGAATCATGCACTTAAATGTATTTCTTTATCCATGATGATAAAATTTCATTGCAAAGTTAGATACATTGGATGTGTCATGAATGAAATGTAGTTAATTAAGAAGTTGAGGAAGGATTTGTCCCATCCCTATTTTTTGAAGTTGATATCATGGCCCTTTGATTGGAATATAACTATCACATTAAATTCCATATCCACAATGTAACAATGTTTATTTCAGATAGTCATAGAAAGACATATCAAGAATATAATTCGATGACACAAATGTGAAACCTTCTTGATGAGATACTGAGACAACAAGATTATATTACATAATGAGCATTCATATGTGGTTATCATCATTGTGACACTAAGTTATTTCTCTTGGGTTCCTCAACCCATTGCTATATAGTAATATTAGACTTTAGGAAATTCTACCTAATGCTAATGAGAAATAATCCTATAGGGTCACACACTATGTGTTTATGTTGATATTAATTAAGTTATATTTATATTTAATTAATGAAATAAATATTATTCTCAAGACCTAGGAATAATTTTATTCAAGTTTTATCAATCGCATAAATTAAATAAATATTTATTCACCAGATTATGAACAAAATATATTTATTTATTTTATTGAATATTTAATAAATATTTGTTCGCTGGTTTGTGGATAAAATATTAATTTATGAAAAAAGTTTTTATATAGTAATTTAATAAATTATGAGGAGTTAGAATATACTAAGACTGTGTCGGATGATAAATATTAAGTTACATGCCAGTTAAATAACATTTTTTACTACGAAAGTTAGCACGTGTGCCATAAAATAACAATAATCATATTATTATTTTTAGCATGGGATTTAATAAATATTATTATATTATTTAAGTAACTACATTCAATTAAATAATATTTTAATCTAAAACCTATATCTATAAATAGATGGTTATTTTTATTGTGAAGGGTTGGTCACAAATTGATAATAGAGAATCATTGCACACAATGAACTTCTCTCTCTAACCCCCCTCTCTCTTGAACTTATCCTATATTACTCTCAAGAATGATAAGAACTCCTTCATGATCAAATGATCTTGGATTGAACAATTTTAACAACACAAGATAACCGATTCATCGCGCTCGCACATGAAAATCAATTAGCACTGCTTAGAGATTAAAAGAGCACATGTGGATCACCACTAGATGGATTCTACACTAGGATCCTTAAAGCACAATTAAGGTAATCCATAAGGGTTTTTGAAAGATAACCTATTTCATAAAAGAAATGATTCTAAGACATGGTAATAACTTTTCCTAATCATAAATAAATTAATTATAATTTTAACTAGAAAGATCCTCTATTGGGGTTTCAGGTAACTCTAAATTTAAAAAAAAATTAAATTTAATTCCCACCAAAGGTGATTACATTGCACCCAAAACCTTCACAACCCAAAGAACTCAACTAAACCTTATCAATCACTCAGGAAGGACATTCAGCTGAACCCTTATTCAAAAAATCAAACATATTCACTTGGGAAAGGAAAATTTTCTTGAATAATACAAGAAATATCCCCCAAGATATCTCTCATATATAACTGCACTTCTTCTCCCACCACATTTGAACCACTATATGAAACAATACAATAAACAAAAAAAATCGAAATTAATATGGAGTCTTCACCAACCCAAAATACTCCTCAAAATCTTATATCTAATCCTCAGTGCTGGGGCTGGAGGACCGACTTAAGAACTTCTACACATCCTATATTTTGAATTTCAATAAGGACCTATCCCAGGATCTATTATTTTATTTCCCATGACCCAAAACCTGATGGTGTTTTGAAAACATATATTTAAACCAAGAAACAACAAGGTTATCATAAACAATAGAAGCTCTATAATCATTAAAAAAGTAACATCTACACATCACAAAAATAATGTCAATCCAAGCCAACTCTTCCAAAAAATACCCCACGTAACCACATCACCATCCTTTATCAAGAAAAAACACCACACTATCTCACATTATCCATAAACCACATCTCTTTCACATGACCATCAAAAACACTATTTTAGCCTCTATATAGACAAATCCAATAACTACTAAAATAATCACACAACACTACTTCATGAAAAAAAATTTAAGGGAAACCACCCACCATATCAAGATATTGTCTGCTTTGGGAGGCCTTGACTCTCCCACACTATTCACAATCTTTCCATAAATATAACATATCTTGATAGTGAAGGATTTTTCCTCTATTCATATTATTAGAGCCATAAAAATTGTCACCATCATAAGATTAATAAAAAAACCCAAATAATAGCATATAACAACCAATAACATATTTACAACAATTTCAGTGTGGCAAGAAAGTTCATCTTTATCAATTTCAAGATTTTCCGAATAATATTTTTATTATTAAATTTAATCAGTTTAAATTTTATGTTAGGTAGGTGATTCCAAAAATAAAACCATATCACAAAACATAATCACAACATGGGTATATGTTAAAAATAACAAGAAACATCATCACAATTATCACACAATTCCAATGTTTATAAATATAAATGGCTCATGACTTATGATTCATTATAGAACATATTATTCTTAAACAATATCTAAAACATCATCTTATAATTATGAAACATTCTTTATCAATAAATATAAATACGTCAATGAATTTAATCAATAAACATGGAAACCACATAGAACAATCATCATTTATAAGTAATTTTTTGGGAAACATCATGCCTTTATTTTAAATAACTCCAACATGTAGCTTGATTAAAGTAAAAAACTGCACATTCTGGGGCACAAAAAATTATTCTTGGCATAATTATGATGACACCTTAATCTCAAGGGAAACATTATTTCCAAAAAACATAAACTACACATCTGTTATCTTATTCATTATACTTAACATGCTTAAAAAACATTCTAGAATCATCATATTATCGAGGACTTACACTTCCAACTTCATATGAAAATTTCTATATGTTAAGTCCTCATGCTCAATTCAAATACCCCATTCCATATATAACTTTATTTAAAAATTATCAATAGGAAACATGATATATAATCACAAAATTAAAACCTCATATGTTGTATTACCACGTGCCATTCTTTTTATGCTCGAATTAAACATTCATTAATCATTTTACTACTTAGGAAAAAATTATTATATAATGAAATAAGGGTAAAATAATTTTGATTCCATATTCAAATACAATATGATTAGTACATGAAATTTTTTCATATTATAATTAAAAAATAGTAAACATGCTACATGCTCAAGATCTATATGCTAACAATTTCATAAAAGGTCGTACATTTTTTTTTCAATTTTATACATGCTACCACGCCACATTGAATGAATTTATTTTATTTAAATTCTCAAATATGACATGAAAATATATATTTCAAAACCTACTCCTGGAATCATACCCATGATTTAACATGAAAGTAATAATTATTTTATTAATATGAATTTTTCTAGTCTTGGAAGAATAGGTTCAATCACGTAAAACAACTTTAAGTATCAATAGGTTTCCAAAAAACATGCTATTTTTTTTACTAGAATTTAAAATAAATAATCAAAATCCATCATTACAATAAATTTATAACACATGAAATCTACATATCACAAAAAAGAAAGAAAATAATTGACATGACATTAACATTTCTATAGGTTCCCGGTGTAGTGAAAGCATCCTTTGATGGTATGAAAAACTTATCTTTTCATCATAAAATATGTGTAATAATTGATTCACATGATAAAAATATAATGTAAAAATAAAATAGTATATTTCTTGAATAGATTAAAATGATGTAACCAAAAGAGGATGACCTCAAATATAATTTATAATTAATTTATCTTAGATATAGAATCACCTCAACTTGTAATTCCAATTTCATTGAAGATCTAATTAACAAACTATTTCTATACATTATTTTATTGTAGTATCCAAGTGTATAATATCTCTATAGGTGATCCACACATGTTCCATAATCTATGAACATCATCATAGAATCACTGAGTTATAGCATTCCTGATCTTGATCACTTACGTTGTTCATGGTTGACCGTAGCAGAATTCTCCTTGAGAGAGGAAGTACTCGTATTGTTCTCTCATTAGTTTGATAGGATGGGAGTAAAGAACTATAGATCTCTTGATTTATCTCTCTATATTTAGAGAGACTCACTCTATTTTTTTACACAACGATTTAATTTTGTAAGGTGATATAATTAGATATTTATTATGGTAGGATTAGGGTTGGAAAATTTCACACTAAACCCTTTCCATATTTTTAATTCTTAAATAACCCCATGTCCAAAAATAATAGTATTATTATTACTCACTTGACATGTGAAACACTTTAAGTGTATATATATTAGTTATATAATTTCTAATTTGACCATTAAACCCGGTCTTCTTTCCCTCGTCACTATTTATCAATCCTTGAATAATGACTATTTATTTAATAAATATCACTCTATCCTTGATAGATAAATATAATTAATATTATATTCTCCAAACTTACAAATAAATATTCATTATTATTATTTTACTCACTTATTATTTTTAACAACTTTTTATTAAATTATGGTGATCAACCAATCCTAAATTAATATTATTTATTATATCTTGTTAAATTTAATACTATAATTTAACTAATATTGTATATAAAATTAGTGTATAACCATCTAGGACTCTTTATTAGTGGAATTAGTAATAACTTCCTAGAGTCCAAGGTTAGAATCTAGCAACACTCCAATACCACCATAGAGAAATACATTAATTCTAAAATAACATCCATACTCTTATGAATTCTTATAGTGTAATATAATCCTTTTATCATGATATATATAATCAAGAAGGTTGTATGCCATTGCCATCAACCATTATTCTTAATGTTTCCTTATGAATTTATTGAAATGAACTCACCCATTGCGCATAATGACCATGGATTCGTGTAGGTAGTTACATTCAAATCAAAGGGCCTGAGATATCAACCTTCATCAAGGAGAAAAATGGATAAATATATTCTTTCATTATCCATTAAAGAAATATCACTCACGATGCACCCAACATATTTTACCTCACTACAAGAATACAACATCATAGGTTTTTTTCAATACATCAATGTACATGAGTCATGATATCTATTAATGATACTATTAAATTCTAAAGATCAATACACACATACACATATAGGAAAATCCAATGACACATGGAAATGTGGATTTCCCATTGAATGGGTCTGTTCTCATAACCTCATATCATAGATATTACCAAAGGTGAAAACTATGATAAGGTGTATCAATGTCTTATGAGACTCCTATATCTAATATACCATATTATCTTTGTCCTATTAGACAACATCATCTGTCCATAGAACATATATTCAATAATGATGTCATGGAAGCTCAAGGTTCTCATCATAGTGAGGGAATTTATATGACCTTTCAGTGTGACATATATTCTTAGGACATTATGACATAAAAATTTTATATAAAGGAACAATAATAATTTTATAAGAAAATTGCATTAATAATGAAAACATGTATTCCCATACTAAACAATCTGGATCTAGGGAAGCAACTCCAATAGACTCCCAATTTCACTAGAGCCAACTGATAATAACTTTCAGTCCACTATCTCTCACATGATACTCATGACTCTACTGAGAAAAATCCTTGTTCAAGGGGTCTTACACATTTTCCTATATGAATACTCTACTCACCACAACTTCAATTCATTGATTAAAGTACCTTAGGAGATGAAACTTATGAATTATATGCTTTTCCCTTTAGTGAGAACTTGAATCCTTGGAGAAATCCACTACTATTGTGATATCATAGTAAAATATGATAGGATATTTATATCTAGGCACCAAATCATGATCTGGGGAAAATATTGGAATCTATACTACTTACTTGGATGCATAATAAGCCATAATATACTCAAATTCCACTATAGAATCAGTGAAAATTGGCTACTTAGAACTATTCTAGCTCAAATCTCCTCCATTGAGACAAAATTCATATCTATATTATGACTTTATATCATTATGATATATCTTAAAGCTATAATTACATAACCCCTAATGACTAGATCTTCATATCCTCCATATACCAGGAACATATCCTTAGTTCACCTCAGATACTTAAGGATAGTCTTAACAACAATCCAATATTGTTAAACTAGATCTTCTTGATATCTTCCCACTATGCTCAAAGCATAAGAAACATCAAGACCCAAACATAACATGTCATACATAATATATCCTATTGAAGAATCGTATTGTATTTTACTTTGTCTCTCTCTCTTTCCTCTTATGTTTGAGGATATATTTTCTTAGAAATATGTATACCATACGGCACTGAAACCAATCCCCTATTGGATTTTACTATAATAAACCTATTCAGTATCTATTCAATGTATATACTTTTACTTATCACAAGTATTCTCTTGGATCTATCACGCATGATCTGGATCCTTAGAATGTAGGCTGCTTCACCTAAGTCTTTCATGGAGGATCACTTTCTCAACCATTCCTTAACCTATTGTAAGGATGTTATATCATTTATAATTAGTAATATGTCATCAACATATACTAATATGAAACTAACTATACTCCAACTAAATCATTTGTAAAAACATGACTCACATGCATTATTAGTGAAACCAAATTTTTTATGGCTTCATAGAACCAAATATTCCATGACCCAAATGCTTTCTTTAATTTATAAATGGATCTATGAAACATGAATACCTTTTTGAAATTTATTGGAGTCACAAAACATTCTGGTTGTATCATCTACAAATCTTCTTTAAGTTTCATTTTAAGTAAAGCATTTTTGACATCCACATTCCAAATCTTATAGTCATGGCAATATGCTATGGAAAGAAAAATTCCGATGGATTTAAACATGAAAACTAGAGAAAAGGTTTCATCATAGTCAATTAATTGATTTTTTCTAAACCCTTTAGACACTAGCCATGATTTATAGGTATTAAATTTACCTTCCATGTAAAACTTTCTTTTGAATACCCATTTAAGCCCAATAGGATTTACATCAACTGGTGGATTGATTAGAACCCAAACATGATTTTTATACATGTAATATATCTCATAATGAATTTATTCTTTCCATTTTTCAACTTATGAGCTATATAATGCCTCCTTATATGAGAGAGGATCATCATTTTCAACCAATAATGAGTCACCATCATCAATGACTAGAAGACCTTGTCTATATGGTTCTCTTACATATCAAGTGCTCCTTTGTAGTACTTGTATTTCAGGAACAAAATCTTCCATGAGGACCTGTAGAATCAGTTCCTATACCAAATATTTTGTATCTCGAGCATCAACTTAATAAAAGTCAATCTTATTCCCAATATCCTTCTTGAGTATGTGCTCGGTCTCAAGAAAGGTGATCTATTTTTTGATTGTTAATTTATTTTTCGAAGGGTTGTATAGATTTTATCTCCTTGTATAATTGGTATACCTTATAAAGATACACTTAATTTATTAGGGTGTTAGTTTGTTTCTTGATCTATCCATAAAAAACAACTCACAACTCCATACACAAACATTTGACAAAATGGGTTTATTTACACTCTATAACTCAAATGGAATACCATTTTCTAATTTAGTTGGTACTCATTTTAGTATGTATGATTATTTCTATAATTCGTATCTTCAAAAGGACAAATAAAGGATTTCATGATTCATCAGTGACCTTAACATGTTCAAAAAGGTAAAATTCCTCCCTTTACTAACACTATTACATTATAGTGTAAAAGGTGGAGTGAGTTGAGATAAAATACCATACTCCTATCAAAAGTTGATAAAGTCTTGGTTAAGATATTCAACTCCTCGATCTCATCAAAGTTTCTCTATCTTCTTACCAATATGTTTCTCAACCTAATTCCTAAACTCCTTTATTTTTTCAAGGGATTTAGAATTATAACTCATCAAGTATATATATCCATACTTACTCAAGTCAATGGTAAAAGTAATAAAGTATGATAATTCACCTCTAGATTCTACCTGTAAAGGTCCACACATGTTAGCATGTAACAATTATATAATCTATATAACCCTTTCACATTGGCCACTGAATGGTGGTTTGGTCATGTTTCCTTGTAAACAAGAACAACATATTTCAAGTGTTTTTAGCTGAAAATAGTATAAGTAACCATCTTGATAGAGATTTATCAAACCATTCTCATTTACATGGACAATATGGTGATGTAAAAACAAGTGTCATATGATTTGCGCGTATTAGTTTCATTACCAATTTCCAATATTTGGTTTTCACAATTTAATACATAAAGAACATTATTCAATTATTCCATACCATAGCACATGCTATCTTTATAAATGTAGTAACCTTTATTTCCAAATATAAAAATAAATTCATATATATATAAGAAATAAATTGAAATAATGTTTTTTGTAACACTAGGAACATAATAATAATTCTTTAAAACCAAAATAAATCCTGTGGGACATGTGAGATAGTAGTCTTCAATGGATAGAGCATCCAACGTTGTTACATTAGAAGCCCATAAACCCACCTCATCTTTGGTAAACTAAAAAAATTGACTTGGTTATAGTATTTGGATATATATGTGAGCACCACAGGTATTACCAATACCCAACTTGTAGATATATAAATATTACAAATTCACCTAAGTCTTCACCTTAATTCTTTGTATGGGTGAATATGAGGAAGCAATCCTTCTTAAACATATTATTACATGATTCAAAAAAATAAACATCCATTAATACAACAAAAGGATCATAAATTCCAACTGTATTTGTAAGAATAGGTTCTTAATACAATAAAGGGAACTAAAACATGTCATCCTTATTTTATTCTCTACAGCGAGCTCCTAAATTCCATTTGATCTCCTAAAATTGCATAGAATAACCTAGGGAATAAATAAATAAAGGGGTGAGATAAAAGGACTAGTAAGAGAATAAACATCATAAGGAAACATAACATGTGAGTCAAAGGTACAATATGATATCATAAAAGATAAGGATTATGAGAATTCACATGTAAGTATAACATAAATAACATGGTATCATAAGATCATGGTAACATGGGAAATATGAAACAAACATATAACATGGCATAAACATGAGTAAAGGATAACCACCTAGACAATATTCCATTGTGGAAAAAGTTCCATAATGGATTATGTTTACTCCCTAATCCTATACATGACACCTTATGAGACTAAAGCTTTACCCAATTCATTAGAGCGTTATCTGGGAACACCCATCATAACATGTTCATGATCTATGAGTTCCAAATAAATAAAATCAATCATAAGGCCTGAAATAAAAATTAACCATGGAAATAAAATGGGATTCATAATCTTTCTTCATATCATATTCAAAGGAAATTTTATAATTAAGGAATTTGATAAATGATCATAAGGAATATATTACCCCTTCAAAAGAAGGGATAATAACTAGGTATATATGTGAGAAACATATATACATAATATAGAAGAAATCCATAACATAAAAGGTTATTTTTATTGATGAGAACAATTTTAAAAATATTAAAAACATACTTGATGAAAATAACCATTTAACTTTTAGTGACATCAAAGGATGTCATCATAGATGGAAAATAATTTCGAAAGATCACTTAGAATATTTATTGGGGAAAATATCATTTCCATTTAGAAAAATTTTATTTAAAATATAAAACATTATGAAACATTATTTTTTGAATATAATCTTAAAAAATTTAAAATTAATCTTTAAAAAATTGAGTGGTAATGACATTGGAATATTTCCATTCATACTGAATATTCTTTAAAAAAATATTACTTTCACAATTTTGAAAGAAAAGTAAATAAGTAAATTATTTGGAAAACAACCTGAAAAATATTTTTAATTTTTTTTTGTAAAAATACAATTATGTTTAAAAATGGATTTAACCAATCATAGTAAAATATTTCTTAAAACATTTTTATAAAACATGGATTTGAAATAAAAAGAATTTTCAACTGAAGATAGAAATGGTGTCAGATTTTCTTAAAACCAATTTCTCAATCATTTCAAGTAGTAAAGAGAGGAAAATGTTACTATTACTTTAAAACTTCATGAATGAATAGAGTGTAATAAAATTAAATGGGTTTATTATATAATGATCAAATATTTTCCTTCAATGGAAATTCAACCATAAGCAATCTTGATTAAAATGAGATTAAAACATAAACCCTCACCACTTTGGTAAATTTTGAATAATAAATTACCATGAATGAATTAAATGAATTATAACTTAAAATATCACAAAGTATTAAGGATTCATGACATAGTATCTAAAAGTGAAGTATATACATGATTTAAAATAAATCATGTGAATAAAAGAACATATGTCTCAAAGAAAGAAGTTTGAGACAGAACCCTTACAAAGTTCATACCATTGAGTTGAGAGTTAATCAACGAAGTTATTATGTGTAAAAAATTTATATCGAAAAAATTAAACTGAAAATAAAACATAATGAAATCAAAATCCATTTCACATATAATCTTTTCATAACATAATCAATAAAGTATATGTGTAACCCAATGAATGGAAATTGAGTTAAGAAACCCCTTAACTCATGATTCCATTTAGTTTAGAATTATTTAATCTCTTATATAGTTGTTTTAAACATTTTATTAACTTATAAAAGACCATATTAATATTTATAATATCATATATTATTCTTTTATTAAAATATCATTACCCATTTGTTAAAAATATTTCATTATCACTATCGTTTTGGGTGTTAATTGCTTTGTTTTCTTATGCATGTTTTTTCATGAAAGGTCCAGATATTGAAAATAGGATATAGTTCCATAATCTAAAGAATAATATAAATTTTATAAATATATTTTTTTTAATTATATGCTTCTTTATAATCATTGTTTAATTTTTAACATTGATAATGAATCATATCTCTTTGTGGAGACAGTAAGCCGTACATACACACGAGCAATATTAACATTTACTTAACGGGTGAAAGGGTAAGGAATTGAATGGTATATTAATTTTATATAATAAATATAATTTCATATATATCACATAAATTAATTAAATTTATCTTTTATTATCTTCTATGTAAATTTTATGTGAAAAAACAAATCACATCACTTCACGAGGCAGTAGTCTTCCATACACATGAGTGATCTTATTATATTTTTTATGGAATAGAGCGCAATAAAGTATATATGATATTATAATTAAAGAAGTATATTTTCATCATAAATATCATATATATACATTATATACATTATAATATCCATCCATGATAAACAATGATGGGAAATTAATTACGTTAGTTCGTGAGGCGATAGTCCTCCATACCCACGATCACTGGTTTCGTTTCCAATTTGATGGAGGAGGAGATGGTTTTCGGTAATGAACTTAAAATAATAAAATATGAGTACATGTAAGATAATTATGTTATTAAATCATCAGGGTTTAATAATATTTTATGGATAATGAGGAATAAATAAAATAAAATGCCTGGTTAAGGACATTACCTCTTCTTCAGACAACTTCTTTTGGTTTACATTAAAATCATTACTAGTTTGGATTTATGATAAAAAATGATTATAAGATGAGTATAGAAAATTAGGGAAGTTATTTGGGTAGGTATTTTTCTAAACAATGGGGTATTGAAGTGTGTAAATAAGTGTAGAGGGGGTGGTCCTTTATAAGTGGGAGAGAGGACACACTTGGAATTTTTGAAAAGAAAGAATTCCACCAACATTTTTCTCATGAAAATGGATCCAAAATGGAAAATTTACAAATATTAGAAGATATAATGTCTAAATATGAAAATTAACTAGTAATTATATATATTTAGGTTCATTTTTAACCCTTATCTTTTTAGTTTAACCCCATAGTAAACCTGTTTTTACCTTAACCATGATAAATATTTTTTATTACTTTCACTATTCATTATGGTAAAAAAATAAGTTGAACATATTATATAATATAAATTATTATTTTACAAATATGGAAATCAATTATTCCAAATTTAATCCACATAAGTGATATAATTTAATTTTAAATTAAAACCATAGACGTGTAAAAAAAAGTTTTTCCAAAAGAAAAACTTTTAAAAGTTGAAAAAGTTTTTATATAAAAATTCATTATGAAATTGATTCCACTAAAATAATTTGTATTTATTAATATTGAATTAAACTAATTTTTATTTTAAAACCATATGAAAATCAAATGGATCTTGTAAATTCTTTAAATGAAAAGGTAGTTTTTAATAAAAATTAGTATTTTTTCAACATTCATCAAGAAATGAAACATTTCATAAAAATACCATAAATTAAAACTAATATAATTTTGATATGATAATTTAAAAAATTTATTTATTTTTTTAAAAGTGGTAAAAATTAATTTTCATTTAGGTGCGCAATGTGCGACAAAACCGCCTTTTAAAAAATAATGCTTTACATAAAATATTTCTTTTTATTTTAAAAGATTATTATTTTATTTTAAATAAATATACAATGATGGAATTTTTTTTATACATGTTTAAAAGATATAATTTTTGTAACTTAGTTATTTTTATTTATACCTTCCAACTTAACAGCTGGGTTATAATGGCCATATTTAAATAATAATATTTTAATAAAGTATCGTGTTTCATTTAAACTTAGTGTTGCGTGCATCACAATCTATTAAAGTGATTAAATTTATTTAAAAATAAATATATCTTAAAATATTGGGGTGTTATATTCTCTTATAATATTGGTGTTTCATGTTATACATGCTAGTAAACATGATTATCCTCTTTTAAAATCTCAGGTCATTACATTTTACCCCTTAAATAAATTACGTACTCATAATTTAATATTGATCTTGGTAATAAAGAGTTTGACATTTGAAAATATTTTTTTGGAAAAAACACATCCTAAAAATGGTTAATAAAACTTCCTCTAAAAAATAGAGAACTGGAAATAGAGATTTCATCTTGAATAACACCAATATAGGGTTCCAAGTTGGAGAACATTGGTGGGAAATGAAAACATGGACATGGAATAAAAGTATAAATAATTATAGGGTTTAGTAGAGATAATTTATCAAAAGAAAGTGAATTATAATTAGAAAGTCAAGAACTAAAAAACCATAAATCTATGATGAACTAAAAGACCATTGATTCCTCAGATGGGTCATTACAACCTCCCAAACTTAGAACTTCTCATCCCTGATAAGCCTTCAGGAACCACATAAAAATCACCCAATATACAAGGGTCATGAAGCTTTGTTCAAATGGTCACATTTAATTTCCAAATATGCAACACACCTTCAAGTTTTATTTAATCACATGACACTTAATACATCAAAACTCAATCTAATGATCTTTTTCCAACCAAAACACTAAGACGAAACTTACCTGAGCCCATTTAGCTAGAGACATGATCCTGTCATCATCTCAATAAACATATAACCAAAGGTAATTCACACTATAGGATTCAACATTAAATAGGGACAATTCCAATCCATGGTACCTCCTATCATTAGAATTTATTACAAGATATTCTCCTAAGTGTTCTAACGATGCTCATAGACTGACTTATGAAATAGTTAAAATGGTCTATTCTCCATCAAACTGAAAGACTAGTCAGGACATATTTCCTTAAAAGGCCCAGACCGATACATACAACACTCACCTCCACCTGATGGTGTGTCCAAAAATTTCCCTTCAATGACTGTATACGTTGAACAAGAAGCATAATGAGTCAAGCCACTCTGGCCAACTTACTATTAAAAAAAACACTCATCTTAAATAGCCGACATATTTCAAGATGAATCACAATGCCTTCTCCCAAGGCATCACACATTTAGAATAGACACATTCATTTAATACCATACATGAATTTCAGTGACATAACTCAGTAAAAGCATTACTTGAAAATTTTTGAACTATATCCCCACAACACAAACAATGGTGCAATCCAGATCTAACCCACTGGAATTTCCACCCCTTAAACTTCACCTCCGAGCTTGAAAAAAAGTTTAGGAAAACTTAAGATTCAAAAAAATAGAGTCTAAGGAACTAACCAAGGTAGTCCATACTCCATATTTGGAAACTAAACATTGGTACAAGGCTAAATGTTCACAACAAATCAATGACTATACTTAGAGCAGCATCCTCTTGGCAGTCATGTCAAAGGAAAACAACTGGAATCCAAGAGTCTGTCTAAGGCATTCCTACTTGGGAACCCAAGTATCACTTAGGACTAACCAAGACTCGATAAGAACCACATGTCTGTGTGCAATACAGAGAAAACTGACCAACAAGCCCATCTATTTTTAAAAATCTAGTATTGAATAAGATTGAAGCTCTCTTAGTGCATCAAGGACAATGTAAAGGTTGGGGACATACTCTTCACTTAGAAGAATACACTAAGAGGATTTGCACTGTTTCCAATCAACTATGCCCATTTATAGGATAAAATAATAGTCAAACCACAACTGGTTAACTTTCCTTGAAAGAATCTCAGCTTCACCTGGCGGTGAACCATCTTTAACCAATCACAATTACTTAACCACCAAGGAATTACATGATCGTTCGTTCTTAACCACCAAAGTCCACCCATACCAATGAAATTCAACATCATGCTTCCATGCAAGAACCAACGCAATTTAAAACTAGAGACCTCAAAAGTATTCAAGAAATAATAACCATTTTCAAATGGGTGTTCTTGTCATGTTCCTTATACTTGAAAGGTCACATATTCACTAGAACCGACGTGACTATCCCCAACTAGAAGTGTCCTAGTCCCCAAAAGAAAATATAAACTATCCTCTCATAAGTGTTCTAGATCAAATGTTCCTCAGATGCATGCATGAGGATCCTCCAAGATACACTCACGTACATCATAACACTAGGTCATGAAAGCCGAAACAAACCCGATCGACATGTCAAAACACCCAATCTTCTTATAAAGACATCTCAAGCATTGGGATGAATTGATTCCATAACTCATAGGCCACTTCACTATAGATATGACCCGATAATATACTTAACATCCCAAGGATCAATGACTACACTGAACATAACCAATTCGTTACAACACCTAACACTCTATGGGCACCGCGTGTGTAAACGCATACTACCCTAAGGTTTCAGAAGAAAAAAACACATCCTCAATACTGTCCACAATATTATCATCCCTATGAATTCAAGTATTATATGTATTGTACAAGAGATCTATCCCATTATCTTATTGACCAACATGATCAATAACCCAGATGATGACATGTCAAGTCATCCACCACTGAGAAAAAGAAAGGGTCAAGCAACCTAAAAAATATCCGACCATGCCCAAGGCATGTCAGAACAACTGAAATAGATCATTAATCGATTCTTACTCCCATATCAAAGTCTAATAAAAGAATTACCACCTTTCTAAATAAGGGTGTCATTGGAAACTAAAAGTCCCAATAGGGACAATAACACCCAAATGACTTTAAACGTCAAAAATCTCACAACATTAGCAAGGAATTAAAGATTTACGGGTGTTACCTACTATGGTATAACCCCTTAATAGAGAAAAAGTATTGAATCTATCACTCATTCATGCCAAATAGAAGTCACTAGGCTCAAAAGTTGATCATCTAAGCCATTTATAAAAATAATAAGGCCTAGAGAAAATGATATTGATTCCGTTATAAGGCTACTCAAAAGTAGATTAGACTACCTGTACATGGGGGTTCGAACAAGGGACACCACTTCAAGTTCCATTTTAATGTCTTTACATTACCCATTATTTAATATTTAAACATTTAAAATATTTGATTCAAGCACCAAGAATAACAAGAAAGTATCATAAAACATTCTTGTTAAACATTTAACATTTATGTGACATCCTGTATTAATTAGGAAATTTATCATATAAATTCCTTTTGAATAGATAAGGTGACCTATAAGGATCCCATTAAGACAAAATGGGTTCATCATAATGAAAACCAATACCATTTTCTTATTTATTTTAAATTCTAAAACACCGAAATGGGTCATATCATAAGAAACATGGCCCAAATGACCTACTTGGGTCCATTTGTGCATTTGTTTATCCAACCAATTCAATAATGATTTAAAATTAAACATCCTTCACTCTTATAACCATTTGAAACATAACATGGTCATATATAACATTTTAGCTATATGGGTGGTCATCTACCAATCCATAAAGTGCCCATATGCTTTATAGTTTTGAATTTGGATCCCATTCATAGAAAACAATTCACTTTAGCATTTTAATTTGGAAGCCTTCACACTTTACAAAAGTCTATATATATATATATATAAATCTCAAGAATTTTTTGATTTCACACGTTGTATTTTTCCAGTTATAAGGCGCCCATACACCTTATAATTGAAAAATGGATCCCATAATAATCACAACCATTTAATTCATCCAATTAAACCAATTATATTTAGTCCATGGAACCATTTATATTTAAAAAAAATCACTTTATCATAAGAATATAACATAGAGAAACATGTTATAAACATAGAATCATGTAATAAAACTTGAGTCACACAATCATAACCAATAAACAACCAACATATGAAACTACATGGAATGGAATATTCCTAGCATGTGAATTCACTATGTGCCTAATATGATGCATGAAATTCTTCATCCTTACTAAACCAGGACATGGTTAAAAATACCATAAACTTCATAAATCAATAAGCACTATAAAAACAAATCAATAACTCTATGTGAAATAAAATCAACTATAACATCAAATAGTATAAGAAAGAATCCTAGCCCTAACCACTTGGTTATTTCCTGTATGTGGGGTGGTCAGTCCTAGGCAAAACTATTTACCAAGTTCCAACACATTCCTATTCTCTTTTCTACTTGAAAAAATAGTAAGAGAAAGGAATAAGTTATGATCTGATACCACTTCGTAACATCACGACCTGACTGACTACTAAACCATTAGCCAGACTGGTCACCACATGACAAATTCCAAAGGCTGATGACTAGTAGTGAGGGCCTAGGGTTTGTCTGTGGGGATACTATTACCTCATATATTAGAGTATTAAAAATGATAAACAATAGATAATAGTTAGTGGAAGCATAAACAAGAAAAAATAAAAGAAGTATATTATAATAACTGAATATAAGTGACCAACGCCAAATTACAATAATGAATATGTGAAAGAGGATGCTACAATTACAAGCAATGAAGATTAGTAATAATCAATAAAATTTAATGAAATAAAAAATACCCAATGAATAGATCCACGAGAATCCCAACCTCCTGCTCGATTCTATGTTCTTAACTCCCAGGTACTAGAAAAAAATAGAATAAATTCAACCTATGTCCTACAAGTATAAGGTCTACTTATGTACCCCAGTGTAATGGTAGCCTGAGTAGGTTGTGAGATAATAATATCAATAGTCTGACACCTACTATGTCTAACCCAATCCAGTCCATTGATAGTGTATGGATTTCTATAAAGAAATAATTATAACACATAAATAAATAGTTATCACATTCCCATTTATTCTTTTCTTAACCACATTATCTCCAGGGTTCCTGAGGACACCCGTACCTCATTTTAGCTTCAGCTCATACCAAAACAAGAAGTGTTTCTAGGTAATATCATATCTTAATAAATACTTTGGATCATTACGCGGCTCGAAGTATTCAATGGTGATGTCATATCTCAATACCTACTTCAGATCATGATGGAGCCTGAAGTATTATCAAGTGAGGTCATATCTCAGTGTACCTTTGTAACCGTTATTTAATTCACACTTGATTTCCCATGTTACCCATATTAAATTCACAAGTAATATGATCATGTTAGAATTATTAATTCTCAATAGAATGACCATGTTATCATTCCTTTACTCACAAGTACAATGACCATGTTCCCATTTATACTTCTCAACTGAATAATAATTTTCCCATTCCTTTACTCACAAGTAGAATGACCATGTTACCATTTATACATCTCAATTGAATGACCATATTCCCATTCCCTTACAAATAATTAATTCATCAATTAATTATCTCAATTCAACCATCTCAATATCACAGAATTAATTCTATAGTTAATTATCTCAAAGAAATGACCCCAATATTTCATAATTAATTCTACAATTAATTATCTCAATATATAATATCAATATCACATAATTAATCCCACAATTAATTATCTACTTGGAAAGTACGTCAATCTAATAATTAATTCTCCAATTTATTATCTAATCCCACAATTCTTCAATTAATAAATTGTCCACATTAATTAACTCAATTTAGGAATTCAAATTTTGAAAGAGTGCTTGAAATTTTATAATTTTCATACACGTATCAAATTCATGACTATGAGAATTTAACATTATACCACCTACTTAGGTAAATACATTTAATAATTTGAATGAATTCCATGTTATGAACATTCTATGTCCCAAAAAGACATAAAATCATAAATAAATCCAAACAAGGAAACCAATCATAAAATTATAATCACTACTTTTTATCTTAGAAGATAACACACCTCCATCAAGGGGTTTTACTATAAAAATAGGAATTTATTTATGAGAAAAAAAATAAATTTAAATATTTAATCATTTCATACAATGATCACAATTCAATTAATCAAGGAAGAATTAAACATGAAATTGATTCATTATTAAATTTAAATGGGAAAAGGAAGGGGGTCCTACCTTAAGAGAAGATCAATCCAAGCCAAACACTTTACCACTCGATGCCTTTGACAAAGATCTCTCCATTATTGTATGAACATAAACTCTTATATATATTTATATAACCCTTAATCTTAAGAAAACATTCTCCTCTCTACGAGGGAATATGTACAAGGAGGATATATATATACAAGTACCTTTGTATGTGTGCACAAGTCTTCGAGGAGCCACCAACTGATCTGATTAACCTCAGAAGGAACCAAAAATCTCTAAAGACCACAAATATAAATAGGCTTGATAAGGAAGTGGAAAATAAACCCTACCTTGGATGGAGAAAATAATATAAAATTAACTAATTCTCTATGCCTTTAGTGGAATATGCCAAAATATGCAAGAAGACATCCCATGAGACCCTTTGCATGCCCTAACATCCGAGAATAAACCAGAAATCTAGTTAAACCCAACCCTAGGATTCAGACAAAATCAAATCAAGTGACAGGATAAAAAAACATCTAACCAAGGAAGAGGTGGGAGATAGAGGTGTTACTTTTAAGGATCAAAGAGAAATCATGAAGAAATCGATGGAGATTATCATAAAATGAGGAGGATACGATGAGGGGTGCATCACACACCATAGAAGAGTATAGGAGGGGGATCATGCGATCATTAAGGGAGAAAGGGGGTATTTTTAGGTTTTGTTTTTATTTTATTTTAATTTTAATTTTAATAATTTAATTTCTTTAAAAATTAATACACCACATGGTTTGGGTCACACGGTTATCCAAACTGTGTTCTAACCATTCAACACCCTTTTCCTAGGAAACCAACCCATATAGTTTGGATAACCTAATATACACCATACATTGAATCTCATGAGATCAAATCATTACCTAATGAACTAGATTGATATATATATCTAGGCTCACCCACCACATTCATATCATGTACATGCATTTTTGAACCATATAGATTATACAATATAAGAATATCTTTCATTAATTTTAACCCCAAGATTGAGTAGTGTGGGTTATATAAATTGAATTAACCAATTAATGAAGGATAGGTATGTAAAATACTATATTTTTCTAGGTATTCCCCTATTTTAGTTTTTCATTGAATCTCATTTTTTAGGTTTCCCTTTTTTTAAACCTTGATGATCAAGTCTCGTTTGGAGACAAAGATATTTTTTTGGGGTAAATGACCTAAAGTACAGGGATGTATATTTGTTTGAATTAATGGATTATAGGTATAAACAAGTTAAATGGACATTCAAGGGTTTCTCATGAGTTTGGGAGGCTTCATAGGTGGTTTGGTTTTTTCAATAGAAGCTGCAATATAGGCTATGAACTGGTTCATAACGTGAACTAGTTACACACTATGAATCTACATTACATGATGTAAAATGTTTATATAGGGTTAAATTCACCTGTGGTGATGGAAATTTCAACATACTCTTAAATTGAGAATTACACACTATGAAATACATTTACTTGCTGTGTAATTATCAGGATCAATGATTATAAGCCTACCATATGATAATATTTTTCCTTCCTCTTGGGAACATCCCTACCCTCTCAATTCCTAGGAGATTTCTAGGTAATTTTCTAAGGACTTCCTACATTCTGGACATCTCGTTCAAGTAATAGACCTCCTGTGAGTTTTTTTATTATGATTTACATTCTATTCCTTTATTTCTCTAATTTTGGTAGTGGAATATCTAGGAAATGGCTGGTTTGGGTGTTGATTTTGATCATGTTTGATCTAGTATCTTCTTGAAAATTTTTACACTTTCTTTATTGTTGGCGTTACCTATTGGAAGCATTTTTTGATCACTGATTTAAGGTAGGTGGTCTAAAACCTAACCCTATTTTCTATTTAATTGATAAGTATGTTCAATATTACTAACTACACCAACACCACATGTTCATTAATTAATTGAATAGTGAAGGATGATAAATCATGTTTGGGATTATTCATTGGATCCCTTTGGATTCAATAGTGATGCAACCTATCTTGTGGATACCTATTGGGTGAGATATCCCCTTAATAATAACGAATTTTCTAATGGTTTAAAGTGTGTTTTGAATGACATGGAACCTTATTTGTTTTCTTATGATAGATTCACCTTAGAAACTGGTTAAATTGATTATTGAAATGGATACATATGATATGATATTATTGGGTTAAAATTGGAATGTCAATGGTTTAAGTCCCACTTGATAAATGAAATGTGTAATTGAAAGAAAAATGTTAAATTAAATAATTAAACATTAAGTATTATGAAATAATATTGTGATATACTTTATGTTATGAATTGTGTTGAGTTTGATTCTAAAATGATTATATATAAGGCTTAGCCTAGTTTGATTTTGTAATGCTTATATAGTGGAATTCTCCCAATTTGGTGCTCTAATGCTTATATAGTGATCTTGGCCTAGTTTGATGCTATAATTATTATAAAACATTATTGGCTCATTTTGATGAAGAAATAAATATATAGCGATCTTGGACTAGTTTGATGCTGTAATGTTTATATACTAGGCTTGAACCATTTTATGATGAAATAATTATATAGAGGGATATGAAAAAATAGTAAAATTATTATATAGAGGGATATGAATAAATAATAAAAAACTTATACAGAGGGATTTTCCCAATTATTTTTAGGAAATGGTTTTGTGGTTATGGTTGGCATGGTTGTGTTACATGCTCAGAGACATTCTGGTATTGTTCCAAAGAAGGTTTATTGATGTATTATATTAATTGATTAATTAATACACCCATTACCACTTTATTTCATGAACTTATTATCATAATAGTTTTGTTTAGACATGGTGGTTTTGACCTATTGATTTTTACTCACACCATATTCAGCCCATCATTTTGTACTCGATCAAATTACATGGATGTAGGTTTGGGCAAGGTTAAGGGACCTTATTGATGATTCTTTCTTTCTAGATGGGTTGGAGTTTAGAGAAGATATCAATATGGGGGTAAAAAATATTGTCTTTTAAGTTTATTTGTGTCACTTGGTTCCTTATTTATATTTCTTTTAGTTTTAAATTTAGATACATTTCAACTTGTCATTACATGGTTCAATATTATTTGATTTATTGGTTCCTCCTTTTACTTCCCAGTTTTATGTTGTACTATTTCTTCTATTTCTATTACTATGATATTTATTTTTATTTGTTTGTTTTTTATATATTGTAAATTGGTACTATAGGTTATAGTCTCCCCACTATATTCTTTACACCCTTGCTGCTAGTTGGAAGACTTTAGCATATGGGTAGGTTCACTTGAGGTCTCATAACCAACCTTACAGGGACATGTGAGAGAGTGAAATATTAGGAGATGTTACAAAGTGGTATCCTAGGAGATCAAATTTTTATTTTCTATTACTTTACTATTTGAAAAAGGTGGGAAGGAGACTAGGATGTGTCATGACTTGGTAATGATCTTGTGCATTGGAATTGCTAACCCATGTGTAGGGAAAAATCAGAGTGCCCAGGGATGGGATTGATGTTCATGATGTTCTCTTGTTATGATTGATGTTATTTCACCCAGGGTGATTCACATGTTCTGTGATGTTATTATTTCTTGAGAATTATACTCATGGACCTACATGGTGCGATATAAGTATGCATGCATGATGATAGACACATAGAGATATATCTTAACATGCATTGTTCATTATAAGAACATATTTATTGCATGTGACGTATACTTTCCTGTATGAAATGTAAAATTAGATACCTGTTATATCTGATAAATGAAACTTAAAAACTCTTATTTCATGCTAAAACACTTGTCAGCCATGTTTAGAGAGACCAGGATAAATGGTTCTCTATTTTTGTCACCTTTTTTGGTTGACCTTGTTGTTATATAAAGTGTTCTAAAGAGTATATTTGTCTTCTATAGAAAATTCCTCGTCATCATTGCCAAGTTGAGCTTCAGGAAAGTGGAAATCCTCTTACTTCTAATACAACTAAATTGGAGCTTCTTGTAGCCCTTGAGGATCAGATGGATGTTCCTTTTTGTAGAAACTTCCTAAGGTTCATGCGATCCATTGAAAGGGAGCATGTTCAAACATTACCTTCAATTTATGAGCAAAAGATGGATTTTTAGTTTCAATTTTTGCCTATGTTTAATGGGGAGGGAGGTACCTTGGTAGCTGAGTTATGGATCGAGTCAGCCCATAAAATCTTCAAGCACCTCGAGACACCAGTAGATATGAGGGTGAAGCTTTCTACGTACATGATTCATGGACTTATCAAGTGGTGGTGGGACATTCTAGAGTAATATGGAAATTAAGAGGAGTTATCTTGGAAATAATTTGAGGTAAAGTTCCAAATACACTTCTATACTGAGACATTGAGGTATAAAAAACTTATGATTTCATACATCTGACATAGGAAGTCATGTCAGTGATGGACTACATTGTACATTTTACTACCCTATGAAACTTAGTGCCATATTTTTTTGCTGATGAGATCTCCAGGTTGAGATATTTTCTGGATGGGATTCTCTAAAATATTTGTTCATAGGTTAATATATTCAATTTGAGTATATTTTTGAATGTGATGAATCAAGAACTCATCACAAAAGGGAATCTAAGATAGGACTCAAGCAACGTCCAACATGTTTCAGTAGGGTGGTTGAAAGAATCATTGATATGACAGTTATAACCAAGGAAATAGTGAGTAGAGGAACCAGGGCTGTGAGAATCCATTTCTAGACTGTGTTGCATTGAAGTTATATCAGTATGGAATGATAGGCCACAAGATAACTAAGTATATGTACCCTATTTTGGAGTGTCATGATTGTGATCAACTAGGTCATCTTTTGATGTTTTTTAGGGACTTCTCATAGTAGTGTAGTGGAAGGGAATCAGGGTAGGTACTAGAGTATAGGAAGGACTTAACTAACCCTCAGTAGATATGTATCTAGATTTCCATAAAAGTTTCAGGTTGAGGTAGGGAACATGGTACCCTAGTGTAGGATCAGTAGTACCGGTTAGTGGGAATAACCCAGGGTATTTAGACTAGAGCTCAGGGAAGAGGGGATAATTAGGTACAAGATATGGAGACTAATCTAACTATTGTGGATGCATGGCCTTCTATTATTATAGGTACAATTCATATATCATCTACCCTTTCTTTCATTTTGTTTGATATAGGATAATCACATTCATTTTTATCTACTCTTTTTAAAAATGGTTTGGGATTGGTTTTGGAAATATTAGTTGGTGTTTTGACCATCAATACAATATTGGGACTATGGTTAGAGAATATCAAACATTTCAAGGCATGTTCTCTAGGTGGTTATAGTTTCTTTTGGGAACTGTTCGTTTGGGAAATGAAAGGTTTTGATTTGATTCTTAGTATGGATTGGCAGTTCTATACCAATATTATGTTTATTTTTATCGAAGGAGAGTTTCCATTATATCTCTAGAAGGAGGAAGTTATTCTCACCAGGGTGAGTGGTATCTGTAGGCTGGTCATGTAGGACCAATTTAGTGTAGATATGATTGTATAATGGATTATATGGTTGGTCTTTTTCTAGATGATTGTGGAATAAAGCATGATATTTTACTTCCAGTGGTAGACCATTTTTAGGATGTATTTCCTGATGAGTTCTAGGGATTTCCACTTGAGTGAGAGATCGAGTTATTGATCAAGATGGTGATGAGATCATAGACATTTTCTATCCCACCTTAAAGGATGGAACCGACAGAGCTTCAGTAGTTGAATGTTTGGTTGGAAGATCTAGAATCCAAAGGTTTCATATGGCCCAGTACATTTCCATGGGATTCTTTACTTATTTTTTCCAAGAAGGTTGATGGAAATTTACACTTTTATGTGGATTATCAAATATTGAACTTGATAACGATCAAGAACTGGTATCCCCTTCCATGTATCAATGATCTCTTAGATCAAATAATAGGATCTAATATATTCTACAAGATCATTTTGAGATTACGATATCACTATTTGAGGGTGATACCATCAAACATACCTCATACTACTTCTAGGACCAGATATGGATTGTATTAATTTTTTGTGATACCGTTTGGTTTGATAAAAACACCAGTGGTTTTCATGGCCTTGATAAATCATATCTTTCATCCTTTTTTGGATTAATTTTTGGTTATTTTTGTCAATGATATCTTTGTGCACTCCTATTAAGAATAAGATTATTACCTATATCTTGAAATCATCTTGGGTACATTGAGATAGCATTGAATTTACTTCAAGCTAACCAAATACAATTTTTTATTGATAAAGTGAACTTCTTGGGTTATGTTATCTTAGAATATGGAGTGTTAGTGTACCTAGATAAGGTTTTGTTGGGAACAAGTTGGATGGAGAAGGAAGTTTGAAGAGTTAGCATTTGGAGAGTGTTGCCTTTTTTTGTCAAAGAAGATAAATCAGTTCACTTTGTAAAGGACTTGAAATCCGACGATGCTAAAGATGATCTATCAAAGTAAAAATATCACAATAGTGGGATTCGTGATAAGAGTAGAATAATGGTTATGGGAAGAAGTGAAAAGAGAAAATGACAAAGAAATGGACAATATGGGGATGGCAGAAAAGCACAGTTTAAGGTGGCGCTGTTTTCCAGTGTTTTCCAAATTTTAGGGCCTGAAAATTGGGAGATGAAGAAATGTGTTTGGCAATGGATGGAGAATGAAATATTGAAGATGGTTTAGATTTTTGCATGTAAGTCATGATTCAAGGTCAGAACATCGAAAAATGAAAAAGGAATGGAGTGCATGGAAATTTAGGCAGGTTGCATGAAAAAATAAAGTGGCGTGAGAAATAGTAGCGGGTTGCACAAAAAAATAGCTGAATGTGTGCAAAATGAAAAGCTACGCGAAATATCTATAGTCTGCGAAAAATAGAGGAATGATGTTTTTCATGCAAAATGTGTTTCGAGATCAGAAGCTCAAAAATTTTCAAAGGCATGAGCTGCACAAAAAATTGGATCATTGCGCGAAATACGATGTCGTGTGAAAGGATGGGTTTGCGCACAATATGGAATGCAGTGTGAAATTTTGCGCGCAATTGGTGCTTCATGCTTAGAATGATGAAAAATGGAAAATCCATGAGGTGCGCGAAATATTGGAGCATTGCGCGAAATGTGAAGTTACGTGAATTTTTTTTTACGCGCATGAAGAGGGTTTTACGCGCGGAATAGTGGTTTTTGCGTGGGGTCCAAAATGCCTATAAATATGAGGTGAACCCCACTCATTTATTTCTGCTCGACACTTAGAAGGAATTCCAAGCTCTGGTGCGTATAAAATCTTATGCTATGTGAGTTGTGCGAAAAGAAAGAGGTTTTCGCAAAATAAAGAAAGTTGCGTGAAAAATTGGGAAGTTGCGCGAAAAGTGAAACTTTGCGTGAAAAAGGGAAGTTGCGCGAAAATGTTTTCCGTGCTAAAAGGGAATTTTTACATGCAAGCCATTTGAATTGCGCGCAAGGCACCCTAAAGGCCGCGCAAAATATTTGGGGTCTTTGCACGTATTCAGTAGTGCGTAAGAGAGTTCTTACCGGCTTCTGGGTAAGAAAGAGAAGATTTGTACTTCAGAGAACACATCTGTTCAATTGTAAAGAAGCACTGAAACATTGTGTTACCCTATTTGTGCTAAGAGGGAGCACACAAACTATTGGATTGTTTTCAAAGTTCTACACGAGTGTAAGGGTATATCCTACTCGTTTTATTCCACATCAAAGATTGTTTTCTAGTGGATTGTGTGGTACTAGATTGTTTCCGTACCTTACCAAGAATGTAACTACTCTTGTTGAGTAGCAAACCTTGTAAATATTATGTTCCTGTGGTTGTGTGTGTTCAGCAGGGAAGAAACTCTTTAACAGGAGGCGAAGGTAGTTTCAAAAAGGGTATACTTAAAAAGAAAAAGATATCACTGATTCACCCCTCCCCCTTTCAGTGATACTTGGATCCTAACTAGGAACTTCAAGTTTCTACTCTGTTATTTTGGGAGTGGACTAAGAACATCTTCAACATTTAGAGCTTTAGGGGTTTAGTAGGTTATTACTGGAACTTTATTTAGGACTTCTCCCATTTGGAAGCACTGATGTTTGTGTTTAACAGGAAAGGGGTGATTTTTTTAGTTAGACTATTTCCAGAGGTATTTTAAGGATCTTAAAGGAAGTTTAAAATTAGAACATATACTCACTTTACCTATACTAGATAAATCATATACCGTGTATTATGACACATTGGGAGTTGGACTCATAGTAGTTCTGATGCATAAGAATCAAGTGGTTTCTTATGGATATAGACAATTGAGACTACATGAGAGGAATTACCCTATTCATGATTTGGAGTTGGTAGTGGTGGTACATGCCTCGAGATGCAGGTGAAATTATCTTATGGGTGAGAGGTTTTTACTATACATAGACCACAAGAGCCTAAGGTACATATTTTCTCAATGGGTCCTCAACCTTCAGTAGAGTAGGTGGGTCAAGTATCCACAATCTTTCAACTTTGAGTTGGATTACACTCTGGGAAAGGGAAAAATCATTTCCATTTCCTTGAGCCAGAAGATGTAGACAGAAGCAATGTTGGTGTCTTGCGATGAGAAGTGGATGATGAAACTATTTGTAGACATGCAACTAGATTTTTAAAAATTATAGGTATGAGTATCTATGACTTTCATATCTATCATATCTATACTTATTGACTAGATCATGATAAAAAAGTTATCTTATTCGGTGTTCTTAGTTCTAAGAAACAACTTATATGGTGGGGAGACACCAGCAGGATAGTCTCTTAGAAGTGAAAATTATATTCTTTTCCATTGATGATTATGGGTTCCTATGAAATTTAATGAGGAGATTCTGAGAGAGTTTCATTCTTCTAGATGGGTGATACATCTAGGTTTAACAACAATGTATCATGATATCCATCGACACAAATGGTGGTCATGAATTAAGAAGGATGTAGTGGGATTTGTGATGATATGTTTGACCAGTCAATATGTGAAAGATGAGAATTAGAGGCCAATTAGGCTGTTGAAACCTCTTACCATTATATAATGGAAATGGGATGATGTTGCAGTGGATTTTGTGGTAGGATTACCTAGGATTCCCTACAAGAGGGATGTTGTATGAGTGATCATGGATCGATTGAAGAAGGTGTATTAATTCTTACCTATAATAGATATATTCACCATTGATGATATCTATAGTCATTACATGTGTGAGATAGTCTAATTTAATTGTGTTCCAAGGAGAATAATTTCTAAAGAGATCATAATTTCACGTCTCAGTTCGGGTAGGATCTTTAGAAATCTCTAGGATCACAGGTTCTTTTGAGTAAAACCTATCAACCATAGATTGACGATCAATATGAGTGGACTATTTAGATTTTGGAGTATATTTTATGAGCCTATGTTTGGGAATTTGGTGGTTTATGGGATCATCATATGGAACTTGGGGATTTTGAATATATTAATATCTTCCAGGCATTGATCTAGATGACACTTTTTGAGGATTTATATGGTAGGTTATGCTGTTCACCTATTTTTTGGTTATAAGTTGGAGAATTAATTATTATTGAACATGGTATCATGTAGGAGGTGTCTCAACAAGTTTTGTTGACCAGGAAGTGGTTGTTGACAACATATATTAGGAAGAAATATTACACTGACTATCGAAGACAACCTCATGAGTATGAGGTTGGTCATCATGTTTTCCTTCAGGTGTCACCTTGGTTAGGGAAACACCATATCAGGAAATAGGAAAAGCTAACATCTAGGTTTGTTAGGCCATTTTATATAGTAGAGAGGGTTTGTCCAGTGGTGTACCAATTCACCCTTCCATAGTCCTACTGTTCCATGCACAACATACTTAACATGTTGCAACTTCAGAGATATTATCCTAACCCTTCTTATGTGGTAGACATAGAGGACATAGAGCTTAGTGTATATGTTTCCTTTATAGAGAATCCAATATGTATTGTGGACCATAGTGATAAGTATCTCCAGGGTAGGATTATACCTTTAGTTCGAGTGAAATGGAAGCATGGGCATGTTTAGGAGGAGACCCAGGAGAGGTAGTCTGATATGCGATCATAGTGGTTAGAATTGTTTACTGAGACACTATAGTGATTCTTAGAGAAGTTTAGGGAATTGATTTTATATGTTGGGGAGTGTAATGACCCAAAATATTATGGATAAAATTCCCCTTGTGATTTAATTAAATAAGTACCACAAAATAGGCTTTTATCAGCGCTAAAGAAGTCCTTTATCAGCGCTAAAAAAGTGCTGTTAATTGAGCAGCTATTAAGGGGGGGGGGGGTACCCTTTATTAGTGCTAAAAAAGAGCTGATAAAGCTCCCCTATATCAGAACTTAGAAAAGTTCTGCTAAAGTTCCTATTTATCAATGCTATTCAAAGCGCTAATAAAGTCCCCATTTATTAGCACTTTAACTAGTGCTGATAAAGGCATCCCTGTTTGGGCGTGCTGTTTGTATAATAGCACACCCAGAAACCTACAAAAAAATAAATATCTGACCAAAATAATCAAACCATAAAAAATAACCTACAAAAACTATCAAAAACCTGCTAAAAAATAACCACTCATAGTATATATATACAAAAGAACCACATACATGATGAAAATGATGAAAAAATGAAACACAAAAAAAGTTTGGTAAACATTATTATATACATTTAATTAACATCATGAATAAAAAAATATTCAATCATGGTATATACCAAAAAAACAATTCTATATACATTTTGAACAATGTTTTATAAAATTACATTTAAAAATATCCAACAAACAGTTAAAAACATTAATGTTTTCTCTTTTGACGTATGTGGTCCCCTATAAAAAATGTCCCCCAATGGTAATAGTGTTGTACATCTCGTTCCCCTCGTTGTTTGATTTTCATGATCACAATCACTTTCATATATGTTTAACTTTGTTTTTAAGTGTTGTGGATGATAGGCAAAAGATTTCCAAAGGATTGGCCCAAGAATGGACAAGAAATGGACTGAAATTCAGTCCACCGGCCAACCGGTGTGATAGCACCGGCCAGCCGGTGGAACTGGCAGAGGGATTGCCCACTGCCAGGTTCCACCGGTCGACCGGTGGCTCTGTCACCGGTCGACCTGTGGCACCCAGCCCAAATAGTGTTTGCTACTGTCTTGCCACCGGCCAGCCGGTGGCTCCTCCACCGGTCGACCGGTAGAGCCTGGATCAAATCTCCTCTCCTCTGCCAAGGCACCGGCCAGCCGGTGGATCTGTACCGGCCAGCCGGTAGCCCAGTCAAACTAGCCGTTGGCTTTGACCAGTCAACCTTCTTTTGGCCTCCAACGGCTCCGAGGACTTCTCCAACGGCTCCGAAGGCCCCCAATGGGTTCCATGCCTATAAATAAAGGCCAAGGAAGCCCCGGAACCTTATCGGATCATATACCAAGCGCCCGGACATATTGTTGCACATTTGGCGAACCTCCGGCACTCCACCTTCAAGGATCCTCAAGTGCTCCAATCCAACTTCCAATCCAAGGAGCACCTCAAGAAGCTTGGGAGAGCACGCTACATCAAATCCATCATCCAATTGGCGCCCAAGTCTTCCCAAATACGGTTTTTATTGTTTTATCTATTTTGAGCTTTAAAATTGGGTTTGTGCCTACAAACCCCAAACCCTTTTCTCATCCCCCTTTCTTTTGGGTTTCACACCACCACTAAGGTGTGAAGAGGTTCACAAGCTTTTCCTTTAAAAAGCTTGAGAAAAAGGTGAGCTATCCTTCACCTGTAAGAAGGATAGTGGGTTCTTGCTAAACCATCAAAAGCAAGTGGGTTCTTGCTAAACCACAAAAGCAAGCTGTAATAGGTCCTAGTGCTACCTCAAAGCCTAGTGGGTTTCTTGCTAAAACCATTGAAAAGCAAGCGGTAGGAATCTCTCAACGGTTGAGTTGGGAGCGGAGACGTAGGCCGGGTTTTGGCCGAACTCCGTTATCAATTTTGTGTGTCTTGCCTTCTTTATTTCCGCTGCACTTTAACTCTGATTTTTTAATTTGTCAATCTTTTTTTAAAAGGCAATTCACCCCCCCTCTTGCCATCATTCCCCGTTTCTTCCGCCCAACAATTGGTATCAGAGGGAAATTTGTGTAATACCCTAACCGGTTACAAATTTTAAGATCCATTTAGATGGCATCAACCTCTTTCGCCCCCGAAGGATTTTCTTTGGGTCGGGCTCCATTTTTTGATGGGACCGACTATAATTATTGGAAAACCCGCATGACCACTTTTCTTAGAAGTATAGGATATCCAATTTACAAAATAGTCATGCAAGGTTACACTTTTTCTTCCCCCGATGAATCCAAATGGACCCCCGCCGATATTAGAAATTTTGAGCTTGATGGCAAAGCCATGAACGCTCTCCATTGCGGCTTAGATAGAAATGAATTTAATCGTGTATCCACTTGCACCACTTCACATGAAATTTGGAAGCTTTTAGAAGTGACCCATGAAGGCACTAATAAAGTCAAAGATACTAGATTAGACATGTATAGACAAGATTTTGAGTCTTTTTCCATGCACCCAAATGAATCAATTTCTGAAATGTTTACTCGATTTACTGACGTGTGCAATGGTAGAAAGTCTCTTGGAGATAATATTTCTGCAGAAACTATGGTGAAGAAGATCCTATGGATCCTACCGAGCTCATGGGCACCAAAGGTGACGGCGATCCAAGAAGCTAAGGACGTCAAAAATATGCCGGTAGAGGAGCTCATCGGATCCCTTATGACTTATGAGATCACGATGAGGAGGCAAGCTCAAAAGGAGGGCACACCAATCAAGACACCAAAGAACATTGCCCTCAAGGTTCAAAAAGAAGTAAGCTCCTCCTCATCATCCTCATCATCATCATCTTCATCTTCTTCATCATCAAGCGGCGACTCGGAAATGGAGAATCTCGCCCGCCAAATGCACAAATTTATGAAGAAGCACAAGAAGAAGAAGAAATCTCGCAAGGCGCGAAAGCAAGAACCCACCGCAAGATCCGAGCCCAAGGTAAAATGCTATGGGTGCGGCGAAAAGGGACATTACAAGCCCGATTGCCCACTCAACAAAAAACGGGCCACACCAAAGGAAAAAGGAAAGAAAAAGGTCCTCAAGGCGACATGGAGTGACACCTCCTCATCATCCTCCTCCTCCTCCTCGAGCAACCAAGGTACAAAATGCCTAATGGCATTTCATGAGGTAACATCTTCCGATTCCTCTTCCTCATGTTCTTCAAATTCAAATTCTTTAAATCATTTATCTTATGAAGAACTCTCACACGCTAGAGACCAACTAGAAAAAGGTTTTCATGCTTTATCGTCAAAATTTGTTTCTTTAAAAAAGTCTTTCAAAAAACTCTCCTCCGAAAAAGAACAACTTCTCAAAGAGAAGGAGGAGATGTCCCTCAAAATCCAAAATTTCCCAAATGTTGATTCCATGGAATCAACCATCAAAGACCTAAGGGAGACCCTTGCTAAGTTCACCCAAGGGGAACAAAATTTGAACAATCTCCTAGGTTCCCAACGAGTTTCTAGAACCACTCAAGGACTTGGCTATACCAACCAAGCTTCCTCCTCCCATGCACCCACTGTTTTTGTAAGGGGGAGCTCTAGTTATAAATTTTGTAATTATTGTAAAAAACCCGGGCACCTCATTTATGAATGTAATTGTAAAAACGCCCGGTATGGTCAACCCAAAAGTATTTTCTTTTCGGACGAATTTTATAGGAGAAGACCCGCTATGAGACAAGTATGGATTGAAAAATCCCTTCTAGCGAGTCTCTCCGGGCCTAAAATCATCTCTTTTCAAAATCCTTCTCCCCGGTGACTTTTTGTTTTTATTTAGGGGGAGTTAGGATTGATTAAGCTTTTCAATTTCAATTTTTTTTTCAATCTTTCAATTTCAACACTTGGTTTCAAAATTTTCAAGTCAAAATTCTCTATTCAATTTTGATTCAAAACTTTCAATTCAAACTGTTATTCAATTTTCATTTCAATTTCAAAAATCTCAATTGATCTTTCAATTCTCATTTCTAGTTTTTCAAACCCTTATCCCTCAATCAAGTTTTATGCCCCATTCTATTTTGATAATCACAAAGGGGGAGAAATTTCTTGATTGATTGGGGGAGAATCCTTTTCATCATGCTTAGCATTTCCTTTCAATTTCAGTTTTTTACATTAATTGTTTTGGTGATTGTGATCATCAAAATAGGGGGAGATTGTTGTACATCTCGTTCCCCTCGTTGTTTGATTTTCATGATCACAATCACTTTCATATATGTTTAACTTTGTTTTTAAGTGTTGTGGATGATAGGCAAAAGATTGCCAAAGGATTGGCCCAATAATGGACAAGAAATGGAATGAAATTCAGTCCACCGGCCAACCGGTGTGATAGCACCGGCCAGCCGGTGGAACTGGCAGAGGGATTGCCCACTGCCAGGTTCCACCGGTCGACCGGTGGCTCTGTCACCGGTCGACCTGTGGCACCCAGCTCAAATAGTGTTTGCTACTGTCTTGCCACCGGCCAGCCGGTGGCTCCTCCACCGGTCGACCGGTAGAGCCTGGACCAAATCTCCTCTCCTCTGCCAAGGCACCGGCCAGCCGGTGGATCTGTACCGGCCAGCCGGTAGCCCAGTCAAACTAGCCGTTGGCTTTGACCAGTCAACCTTCTTTTGGCCTCCAACGGCTCCGAGGACTTCTCCAACGGCTCCGAAGGCCCCCAATGGGTTCCATGCCTATAAATAAAGGCCAAGGAAGCCCCGGAACCTTATCGGATCATATACCAAGCGCCCGGACATATTGTTGCACATTTGGCGAACCTCCGGCACTCCACCTTCAAGGATCCTCAAGTGCTCCAATCCAACTTCCAATCCAAGGAGCACCTCAAGAAGCTTGGGAGAGCACGCTACATCAACTCCATCATCCAATTGGCGCCCAAGTCTTCCCAAATACGATTTTTATTGTTTTATCTATTTTGAGCTTTAAAATTGGGTTTGTGCCTACAAACCCCAAACCCTTTTCTCATCCCCCTTTCTTTTGGGTTTCACACCACCACTAAGGTGTGAAGAGGTTCACAAGCTTTTCCTTTAAAAAGCTTGAGAAAAAGGTGAGCTATCCTTCACCTGTAAGAAGGATAGTGGGTTCTTGCTAAACCATCAAAAGCAAGTGGGTTCTTGCTAAACCACAAAAGCAAGCTGTAATAGGTCCTAGTGCTACCTCAAAGCCTAGTGGGTTTCTTGCTAAAACCATTGAAAAGCAAGCGGTAGGAATCTCTCAACGGTTGAGTTGGGAGCGGAGACGTAGGCCGGGTTTTGGCCGAACTCCGTTATCAATTTTGTGTGTCTTGCCTTCTTTATTTCCGCTGCACTTTAACTCTGATTTTTTAATTTGTCAATCTTTTTTTAAAAGGCAATTCACCCCCCCTCTTGCCATCATTCCCCGTTTCTTCCGCCCCTTTATTTCCGCTGCACTTTAACTCTGTTTTTTTAATTTTTCAATCTTTTTTTAAAAGGCAATTCACCCCCCCTCTTGCCATCATTCCCCGTTTCTTCCGCCCAACAAATAGTTGCCAAAAAAATCATCCCAACTAGAGAAAAAGGTTCCACCTATATAAGAAAAAAATATTTCATTAGTAACACTATAAATAAATAAATTAAACATTAATATGAAGAATACATTAAAAAAATGTCAATTTTTAAAAAAAATGACACATTTGGAGTCATACCGGTGACACCGTGCATCTTATTGAGGTGGGGTTGATTAATGCACATCAAAAATGACTGGTGGATCATTTTCCTAAATTATTAAAACAATAGAAACACATTTCCCTAGTTTTCAGTATGTTAGTTGTGTTTTTTTACTAAAATGACATTTCAATATGAAAACATGCAATTTGAGTCATACCAGCCGCATTGTGAATTAGTTTGACATGAAACTGCTTCATACACATCAAAAAGGAAATATGAATCCCTATAATTAATTTTGAAGAAAATTGAATAATTTTTTATTGGTTTTTAGTGAGTGACACATTTTGAGTTAAAATGTAAATTTTAAGTTGATAACACACACTTTTTATCATACCGGTAACACAGTTCATCAGATTGAGGTGAGTTTGATTACTATATGTCAAAAATAACTCATGGATCATTTTACTAAAGTATAAAAATAATCCGAATGAATTTTCTTAGTTTTCAGTATGAAAGTTGTGTTTTTTTACTTGAATTAATGTCAATTTTAAATAACAAGACACATTAGGATTCATACCGATGATACCATTCATTTAATTGAGGTGAAGTTGATTCATACACGTCATAAATGACTGATGGATCATTTTCCTAATGTATCAAAATAATCAGAATGCATTTACTTTATTTTCAGTATGTTTCTTGTGTTTTTTTTACTAAAATGTAATTTCAAACTGAAAGCATGCAACTTGAGTCATACTAGTCACATCGTGCATCAAATTAATTTAAGACTACTTAATACACGTCACAAAGGACTTACGATTTGTTTTCATTAATTTGTAAGACAATTGGAGTGCGTTTTCTTAGTTTTTAGTGAGTGACATATTTTGAGTTAAAATGTCAATTTTAAACTGATAGTGGACTCTTTTAGTCAGACCGATCACATCATTCTTTAGATTGAGGTGGGGTTGATTTCTACACATCACAAATAACTCATGGATTGTTTTTGTAAAGTATCAAAACAATATGAATGTATTCTCTCACTTTTCAATATGCCAGTTGTGTTTTTTTACTTGAATTAGTGTCAATTTAAAAAAAACAAGACACATTTGGAGTCATACCAGTGACACCATGCGTCATATTTATTTGAGGTTGATTCCTACATGTCAAAAATGACTGATGGATCAGTGTACTAAAGTATCAAAACAACTAGAATGAATTTACTTTGTTTTTAGTTTGTCAGTTTTTCTTTTTTACTAAAATGTCATTTCAAACTGAAAACATACAATTTGAGTCATACTGGTCGCATCGTGCATCAGTTTGACATTAGAATACTTCATACACATCACAATAGACTTAAAAATTTCTTTCCTTAATTTGTAAGATAATTGAAGCAAGTTATATTGGTTTTTAGTGAGTGACATGTTTTGAGTTAAAATATCAATTTTAAACAGATATGAAACACTTTTAGTCATACTAGTCACACTATTCATCAGATTTAGGTGGGTTTGATTACTATACATCACAACTAACTCATGTATTGTTTTAATAAAGTATAAAAACAATCCAAAATCTTTGATTTAGTTTTCAGTATGTCAGTTGTGTTTTTTTACTTGAATTAATGTCATTTTTTAATAAAAATGACACATTTGGAGTCATACAGCTGACACTGTGTGTTGTATTGTGGTGGGGTTGATTCCTACATGTCACAAATGACCAATGGATATTTTTACTAAAGTATCAAAACAATCATAATGAATTTCCTTAGTTTTCAGTATTACGATTATGTTTTTTTACTAAAATGTCATTTCAAACCGAAAATATGAAATTTGAGTCATACCGATCCAATCGTGCATCAATTTGACATGAGACTTCTTCATACACGTCACAAAGAAATTATGAATCACTATCCTAAATTTTGAAGACAATTGGAGTGTGTTTTCTTGGTTTTAAGTAAGTGTCATGTTTTGAGATAAAATATTAATTTTAAATTGATAGCGGAAACTTTTAGTCAAACTGATACCATGATTCATCAGATTGAAGTGGTGTTGATTCCTACACATCACAACTGACTCATTGATCATTGTGATAAAGTATCAAAGTAATCTGAATGCATTTGATCAGTTTTCAATATGCAAGTTGTGTTTTTTTACTTGAATTAATTTTAAATTTAAATAACTAGACACATTTTGAGTCATACCAGTGACACAATGCGTCGTATTGAGGTGGGATTGATTACTACACATCAAAAATGACTTATGGATCGTTGTCCTAAAGTATCAAAACAATCAGAATGAATTTCCTTGGTTTTTAGTATGTTAGTTGTGTTTTTGTACTAAAATGTCATTTCAAACTAAAAAAATGAAATTTCACTCATACCTGTCACATCATGCATCAGTTTGACGTGATATTTCTTCATACATGTCACAAATGTCTTACGAATCATTGTAATTAATTTGGAAGAAAATTGGTGTGCGTTTTCTTGGTTTTTAGTGAGTGACACGTTTTGAGTTAAAAAGTAAATTTTATTCTACTAGTGGACACTTTTGGTCATACTGGTCACACCGTTCATCAGATTGAGGTGGGGTTGATTCCTACACATCACAACTGACTAATGTATCATTTTCCTAAAGTATAAAAACAATATGAATGCATTTTATAACTTTTCAGTATGTCAGTTGTGTTTTTTTACTTGAATCAATGTCAATTTTTAATAAAAATGACACATTTGGAGTCATACTAGTGACCCCATGTGTTTTTTTGAGGTAAGGTTTTATTCCTACATGTCAAAAATGACTTATGAATCATTTCCCTAAAGTATAAAAACAATAAGAATGTATTTCCTCGGTTTTTAGTATGTCAGTTGTGTTTTTTTTACTAAAATGCCATTTCAGACTAAAAACATGCAATTTGAGTCATACCAGTTTCATTGTGCATCAGTTTGTGTTTTTTTACAGATAACTTTCTTTAATTTGGAAGACAATCAGAGAGTTTTTTCTTGGTTTTCAGTTAGTGACAAATTTTGAGTTAAAATGTCAATTTTAAACTGATAGCAGACACTTTTAGTCATACCGGTCACACTATTAGTTGGATTTATGTGGGGTTGATTCCTAAAAGTCACAAATTACTCAGGGATCATTTTCCTAAAATATCAAAACAATTAAAATGCATTTTATCAGTTTTCAGTATGTTAGTTGTGTTTTTCTACTTGAATTAATGTCAATTTTAAATAACAAGACACATTTGGAGTCATACTAGTGACACTGTGTGCATATTTATGTGGGGTTGATTTATACACATCAAAAATGATTTATGGATCCTTTTTACAAAAGTATCAAAACAATCGGAATGCATTTCCTTTGTTTTTAGTATGCCAATTGTGTTTTTTTACTAAAATGTCATTTGAAACTGAAAACATAGAATTTGAGTCAAACTGGTCGTATCATGTGTTAGTTTGACATGATACCACTTCATACATGTCAAAAAGGACTTAAAAATCATTGTCCTTAATTTGGAAGAAAATCAGAGTGCGTTTTCTTGGTTTTCAGTGAGTGATACATTTTGAGTTAAAATGACAATTTTAAACTAATATCGGACACTTTTTGTCCTATTGGTCACACTGTTTATCAGATTGCGGTGGGGTTGATTACTACATGTAAAAATTTACACATTGATCATTTTAATAAAGTATCAAAACAATCCAAATGTGTTTTCTTAGTTTTCAGTATGTCTGTTGTGTTTTTTTACTTGAATTAATGTCAATTTTAAATAACAAGGCACATTTGGGGTCATACCGGTGACATCATGCATCGTATTGAGGTGGAGTTTATTCCTACACATAAAAAATGATTTATATATTGTTTTCCTAAATTATCAAAACAATAATAATTCATTTTCTTAGTTTTTAGTATGTCATTTGTGTTTTTTTACTAAAATGTCATTTCAAACCGAAAACATGCAATTTGAGTCATACTGGTCGCATCATGTGTTGGTTTGATGTGAGACTGCTTCATACATTTCATAAAGTAATTAAAATATTTTTCCATAATTTGGAAGACAATTGGAGTGTGTTTTCTTGGTTTTTAGGGAGTGACACATTTTTAGTTAAAATGTCAATTTTAAATTGACAGAGGGAACTTTTAGTCATACCGGTCACACCGTTCATCAGATTGATATGGGGTTTATTCCTACATATCAAAACTGAATCATTGATCATTTTACTAAAGTATCAAAACAATACAAATTCATTTTATTATTTTTCAGTATGTTAGTTTTGTTTTTTATTGAATTAATGTCAATTTTAAATAACAAGACACATTTGGAGTCATATCGGTGACACCGTGTTTCAGATTGAGGTGCAGTTGATTCCTACACATCACAAATGACCAATGGATCATTTTCATAAAGTATTAAAACAATAGGAATGCATTTCATTGATTTTTAGTATTTCAGTTGTGCTTTTTTACTAAAATGTCATTTCAAACTAAAAACATGCAATTTAATTCATACCAGTCGCATCATGCATCGTTTGAATGCGATACTACTTCAAACATTTTACAAAGGACTTTTGAATCACTATCCTTAATTTGGAAGGCAATCAAAGCATGTTTTGTTCATTGTCAGGGAGTGACATTTTTTGAACTAAAATGTCAATTTTAAATTGAGAGTGAGAAATTTTAGTCACATCGGTCACACCGTTCGTTAGATTATGGTGGGGTTAATCCTACACATCAAAAATGACTCGTGGATCATTGTACTAAATTATCAAAATAATCCAAATGTATTTTCTCTATTTTTAGTATGTTAGTTTTATTTTTTTACTTGAATTAATGTCAATTTTAAATAATAAGACACATTTGGAGTCATACCAATGACACTGTGCATTAGATTGAGGTACAATTGATTCCTACATGTCACAAATGACTGGTGGATTATTGTCCTAAAGTATCAAAAAAATCAGATTGCATTTGATCGATTTTTAGTATATTAGTTGTGTTTTTTACTAAATGAATTTCATGCTGATTGGTTTTTTAAAATAAATTGGTGGTCCTCATTTATAGGGTATGTGTGTTTTTGATAGACCAAAAAAGATAATGAGTATCCAAAAGGGGTTTCCTCATCCCTTGAGTTTGTTGTGACATGTTTGATCCCTATACGGTTGGCATGAAATAAAATCCTCCTTCTATAATATACCTTTAGTTGGCCTAGTGAAGAACCAAATTTTATATATTTAGGACCCCCGAATGAATATATGACAGTTGGTTCTTCACCAGGTCAACTAAAGAGTGGAGTAAGCTCCTGTGCCCGTAATGTCTCAAGATGTCACAAAAAACTCAAGGGATAGCGAAAGCACTTATAGACACTCATTATCTTCTGTGGTCTATCAAAAACACACATTCCCTATAAATAATTACCACCAATTTATTTTAAAAAAACAATCAACATGCAATTCATTTTGTTCGAAAATATGGACCACCAATGACCATGATTTTCAGCAGGGCATTTTGCCCATAAAAATCACAACATTACCATAAAAAAAAGAGAAAAATAAGGAAGAAAATATTATTAACTTTGAAATTATTTGATAAGTTTACCAAATTAATTCTATATTTTTACATTCTTCCATTAGGTATGCTACCCATTCATTTCTAAGAATATATATATCTTCTTGTGAATATGACTGTTTTCAGTAGTCATGGTAGTAATGAAAAAATATAAATACATGAATTGTTAATAATTATTTTAAATGAAATATCAATTATCTTAGAAAATACCTCTTTAGGGATGCTGGTTTGTTTGTGGAATATGATTTCTTTTATAAATTTACAAACATAATAATCACACTCTTTACCATTTGTTTGTTTCTGGCACTACAGAAACCTTGAAAAAAATAAGTAATTTTTTTATGTGTTTGGATAGTGAAATCTTATTATATATGACCTGATTTGTATCTACTAATAGAAATTTTTAGGTTTATTTTCCTTTTCTCCTGGCCTCATTCCATGATGTATATGATATTCATGCACCACTCTATTTGTTGGCGCCAAAATATTTGAAGAAAAGAAAGAAGAAAAAAAGGCCCCGCCCCCCTGCCCCGTGAAGTCACGCCGCGGAGCCCCCCAAGCAACGCGGCCACCATGAAGAAACAGAGGCGGGATGCCCTGCGATCGCCCCTGACGTTCGCAAACCCACCGCGACGCAATAGAGGCAGGATTCCCCGCGAGTGCCCCTGATGTTCGTGAACCCTCCGGGAAGCAACAGAGGCGGGACGCCCCACGAGCGACCCTTACGTTCGCGAGACTTCCACGAATAAAAGGAGGCGGTACCCCTTCGCGAACCCGGTTGATGTCCATGACCCACCGCGAAGAAACTGAATCCCTATTCAAACAGCGTAAGCTTTGCTTCACGGTGACTCTTTCCTATAAATACCAAGCTCTCCCCGAGCCCCGACAGACAATCCTACCTTTCAGCTTCTCAACTCCCGAATTGCGAATCACCCTTTGCTCTGTGAACCATGATCTACGGGAGGTATTTTTTCTTCGTGAGGAGCCTCCGTATTGTCTTGTTTTGATCCACTCTTCTAAGAGGGATGCCTTTCATGAATCATAACGGATTTTGTAGAGGAAGGGGATCCCCAAGGGGACCTGGGTTTTCTTAGAACATTTATGCTTCGTAAAACACCCCTCCTGTACATGTGATCCATATGACAGGGCAAGGTCATTGTACTTCGTGAAGCAAACTGCTTCATGACACTTTGCTTCATGAGGCACCTATGCTCTGCGAGTTAGTGCTCCGCGAACACCCTTCCACTTTGAGAAGCACCTACCACTTGCACCTCCACCCCATGATAAGGCTAAGGCACCCCACTTTGCAAAGCACACCGCTTCTCAAGTTCCCTTCACCACGCAGAGCGACCGAGCTCCACAAGGCCTCTGCCTATGGACCCCTCTGCTTGGAAATTCCTTTTCCCATGTGACCCTAAAAGTTTGCACGATGTGACTTCAAAGTCCCCTAGATGATACTACCCATAGCGCTGCTTCGCCTAATGCTTCTTCGCATAGGCACGCTAATGGATATTGATTCTTCGCATATCCACGCTAACGTAGACCCCTCGATGGTTCGCACTTCGACCCCCCCTTCAGCACAACATTGCCCGTTCTTTCCCTCCCACAAGGAGCAGAGGGTACCGGTTATGTAAGTACTAGGGATGAGGATCCAACCTACCTCATCTGAGCTGTAGGGCGTTAAACTGCCAATCACCTCATCCTCAACACATGACATTAAACTGTGACATCGCCTTGTGCCTCTCACGCAGGGCGCCCCCACCTTGGACATTCTCCACGCCCGCTGGTCTCCACAGGGGATGATATCCTTCTTCTAGGAGTGGCGTTTTTTCGCAGGGGAAGGGAAACCACCTTTGTGTAAGACCCCTAGCTCTTCTTGAGGAAGGTAGCATCCATGCACCTCCAAACTTCCCCACCGCCAGGGCCAGCGGAGGGCGTGATAGGGAACGAGGCACCTCCTTTCTTCGGTCCCAAATCCCTCTCTCGCTGTGATTTGTCACCCTCAGGCCTCCATCCTAGAGTAAGTCCCAATACCATGAGCCGCCTAACGCGTAATCCCATCTTCGCTTCCCATGGATGCACCCTTCGCGACATGATTGTTAGGTCCATACAACCTCTTGTTTCTCACACCGAGCATGACTCCCGTGAGCTTAGAATGAGCACCGACCATGAAACACCATGGTAAACCTCAGAGTGTAAGCCCCATTCCATCCTAAACTATGAGGACTTTGATCCATGTCAAGGAATGGTACGTAGGAAGCCTCTAGAGGTTCAAGCGCACCACTCGTTGGTCATCCCGACCTCCTTCACGTCGGTTCACCAAACTCCACCATGGGCCACCTAAGAGTGTAAGCCCCATTCTATCTTGAACTATGAGGACTTTGATCCATGTCAAGTCATGGTATGTAGGAAGCCTCACGAGGTTCAAGCCCACCACTCGTTGGTCATCCCGACCTCCTTCACGTCGGTTCACCAAACTCCACCACGGGCCACCTCAGAGTGTAAGCCCCATTCCATCCTGAACTACGAGGACTTTGATCCATGTCAAGGCATGGTACGTAGGAAGGATCATGAGGTTCAAGACCACCACTCGTTTGTCATCCTGACCTCCTTCACATCGGTTCACCAAACTCCACCACGGGCCGCCTCAGAGTGTAAGCCCTAAATGCCCTCGTCCCTCATGACGCTAAACTGTATACCTGAACTACGAGGACTTTGATCCATGTCAAGGCATGGTACATAGGAAGAATTTCTGAGGTTCAAGCCCAATACCCATTGGACCCTCTGTCCATCCTCACATTGGTTCTCCAACACCACCTCCATACCCAAACTACAAGGACTTTGATCCATGTCAAGGCATGGTATGTAGGAATCCTTTCTGAGGTTCAAGCCCAATACCCATCAAACCCCTGATCCATCATCACGTCGGTTCTCCGACACCACCTCCATACCTGAACTACGAGGAATTTAATCCATGTCAAGGAATGGTACATAGGAAGCCTCCTTGAGGTTCAAACCTGTCAATCATCAGACTAATGTCCATCTTCATGTCGGTTCACCGGTGCCCACTTCCGAACTACGAGGACTTTGATCCATGTCAAGGCATGGTACGTAGGAAGCCTCCTCAAGGTTCAAGCCCATCACCTGTTGGACCAAGGTACTTATTCATGTCAGTTCTCCGACACTCCCCCGTCCCGCATGATGTTAAAATGCATCGAAATCTAGTGGTAATCCATTATGATCCCACCATCCAGTTGTTCTGACACCCCCTTCACATCGGTTCAATAGCCCCTTTCCACCCAAACTATGTAGACTTTGATCCATGATAAGGCATGGTATATAGGAAGCCTCCATGAGGTTCAAGCCCATCACCCATCGGACCAAGTTCCATCTTCACATTGGTTCACTGGTGCCCCATCCCGAACTGCGTGGACTTTTATCCATGTCAAGGAAAGGTACATAGGAAGCCTCCCTGAGGTTCAAGCCCATCACCCATTGGTCATTCCGACCCCCTTCATGTCGGTTCCCACCAACCAAACTACGCGGACTTTGATTCCCTACCATGGGGATACGTAGGTAGTCTCTTTGAGACTCAATCCCATCACTACCATCATCTTCACAACGGTTCTATTTCATCCCCCCTCCAGTCCGTGTAACTTTCCATCACTCATTCTGATTCTTACCCAGGCCGCCACATCTCGGTGAGATCATGCCACCGCATTCCCCTCCATAGCATTTGGGAAGCCACCCATGAGCTGGATCCGATGTCGGTGTTCCCTCAAGGGGGTTCCTCAATCCGATCAACTCCAGCTAGTGTTCTAATCAGCCTAATCTATTCTTGCTGGATGTTAAACTTGCGACATACCCCGTGTTAAGAACAGGAAGATGAGGAAAACCTCAGATACATGCCTATGGAATATGATTCCCCGCACTCGATGTGGGATGCCTCGGGCTTCCGTGCCCTCGAGAAGCCCTATGATAAGGGAAAAAAGATAGACATGCCAATTACCCAGCGTTCAGACACGTTAGTGATGCCTCGACGCGACTAATCCCCCTACTGAAGGTTGCTTCCCTGACTAGACCCCTTGGAATGTCCTGACAGAAGTAGTGTAATTAACCGGTGTCCATGGAAACATGGAACTAGGAATAGTTTCATGAAAAACGTATTAAATCTATAAGGGATACCCAGACTAGGTGACGATTTCTGAGGAGGAATCCATGGAAGGAAGAACTGACATCCAATCATCCCGATTTCGATCAAGGAGAAAACGTCCCTGAATAAGGAGCGAATGCCACCCGCCTTTGGAAAGTGGGAATGTGGGGCAATAAGAGCGGCACCGACGTCCCCCGAACGCGACGGACGCGTGCGCCCCAGCCAAAGCATCAGAAATAGAAATGATGAACCCGATGTGAATCCTTATCCTCAATGTGGAGACTAGTAGCACTCGAGACATCAGTAGAATGACGTGTCACTAGATCCAAATATCCGGTGCTAGTTCTTGCCAAGAAAATAGCAGGCCTGGCGTGAAACTCACCAAAAGTTGGGGTAGTAGAACATTGGGCATTCCATTCTGCAACGTTGTCAGCGTGGATCCCTCTTACCGGTCACGGAAGATGGAATGACGCTGGGGCACTGTTTGTCGATTTCTTTTCCTCATAGTTCAGATGAGTTCATCTCCCTACTTCTCAAGAATCATGTTGCTACTACAGGGACACGATCTCCGCCCACCCGCCTACGCAGGGGCAGGGGAAACACCAGCAAAGCCGCTCCACGTGGATCCACTACTATCGCAACAGAATCTGAATCCATGAATGTGGGGCACCCACGCCCTATCTCCCCATAAAAAGTCATCCAATGAAGGGTGATTAACGACCTTGTACTCCATTATGAGGAGGAGGGCATAATCCCAACTCAGAATAAGGACCGCCTGGACCTGGAGGCGTCCAGGCCCTGCCATCAACGCCCCCCCAAGGGCCGCGCAGGGAGCCCCTGCTCCCCACCCCAACATTCAATTGTTTTGGGATCCTGTCCCCGAAATGCCTTGACGACCCCCTACCTTACGCTGATGAGGTGGGTGATATCCAGCTCAGCCCGGTCAGAGTCCCGATTCAAGGGCTCCAAGCAAGGGCCCCCCACCCGGCTGTGTCAGCGCCACCGTCCGGCCTTGACAGAGGAGCAGGTAGGCAATGCGCCTGCACCACCCACACCGGCTCGCCTGACCTGACGCCAGCGTTGGGCCCGAGCCGAGGGCGCCCACCAAGGGGCGTTAATGTCGATAGATACTATGGCCCGAGCCACCACCGATACATATCATCAGTTCCCTGCACGCACTGAGCGGGGGAACTTATACGCCCAACCGGGATCGAGACCCCAACCGCCCCACGGGCAGGCTGAGTTGACTCTCCGGGTCGCAGGCATGAGTGGTGATCACTACGAACCAACCCACGGTGATGTAACCCCCTAAGGAGGTCCTCCCCATACCACTACTCCACAGAGTGTGGGCCTTCCCCACTCCGAAGCTCGTCATGGAGGTATGACCCATGCTACCCCCAACCCGAATGAAGGCCTGCCCAGTGGCAGTGACACTCGGCACGGACGCCTCTCCCGCGCCCACCACACTGGGTATGGAATTCTGCCTCCCGCCCCTGACCGTCGATGTGAACGCATTGCCCATCTAGTCCCTCTCCAACATGGGGATCCTCCCTACGTTCTCTTCGTAGCTGGAGAAGGTCCTCCTATCCCTGGAAACCAAAGGGGTTAAGGTCAACCTCGCTCCACCCGCACCAAGCATGGAGGTCCTCCCCATGCTCTCGTCGATTCCGACGGAGGTTTCTCCCACTCAGGTGCTATTCATGGAGGTCCTCCCCATATCCCCTTCGACATTTTTTCCAGTGGTCCTCGCACCTAGGCTATCCCAAGTGGAATTCCTCTCCACCCTGGCACCAGATCGGCCCCAAGAATATATGTTGGGAATCAGCCTTGTCCCGAGGAGCCACCTAGGGGTAGGAGGGTGGGTCATCACCACCATAAGAATAATCCTAGGAAGGACTCGACGGAGATCAAACCAGACCACTTATAGGATTCTGAAGCAGAATATGACTCAGCAGTGGAACCCTCCCCTCGGTCCTCCGTGTCAAGGACCGGGGCAGGAACGAGTCGTGTTAGACTCATCCTTCCAGAATGTGAAGTCCACCGGATTCTAGCCTCTCTTCATAGGTAAATCCAGGAGGAGGAAAATTTGGGAGTCCCATAGGTTCCGACTTTGCAGTCACCATCGTTGTCACCAGAAGCACCCTCTACCTCGACCATAGATCACGAAGAGCTATTTTTGGGACCAATGGTGGTTGAGGAACAACGTGACCCATCACCGGTAACCACACTCCCTGCACCAGAAGTTGTGGCTATCAACCCATCATATCGTGACGTTGTGGTCAGGTCACCGAACTCTTCGGAGGATGGCCTGGAATTCAGTGGCTAGTCGGCTCATTCTCCATATTCTCCTCCGGCCAGTTTACTGTCCCAGCGGTCCACCTCAGTACCACTATCAGTTCCTCAGCCACCTCCAGTTTACGAGTGGGGAAATATGGGGCCAGACCCTAAATCCGAGCCCAGAAGCTTCTGGAACATTCTTGCGGTAGACCACTTCCCAGAGATGTTCTGGCCGGAGGCAACATCGAACTTTTGTGCACCAGAATCCCTAACCCCAGAGTAAGTTGAGTGATTCCGTAAAAACCTATGGGAAACAAACGTACGTTTTCGTTATTATCGGGTGATGTACCCAAGGAGCCAAGTGCACTTTGAGGAAATCGGCGAGCAATGCCGTCTGGTCGATTTGGCCGCCCTCCCCGTGGCCTAGCGCCCTGAGTCACCAGGTCGCCAGAACACCCTCCAAAAAAAATGCATTTAGAGTTTCAAGGTACTCCACAAAATCATCAGGGAAGCTACCCCCACGCGCAAGTCCGTGGTTGGGGGCAGTATGTCGCCCTCCTCTTCAGTCCTATCCGGCGGTAGTCCGACTCGTTATGCGACATTGAGGACATGCCCCCAAGAAGGGTTGCGGTCCACATGGCTGAAATAGTGGACAAGGATGATGAGATGTAGTTTCTCAATGGAGACTTACCCCCTAAGGGTGTACCACCCCTGTTGGACCCATCAGGGAGGATTACTCGTCAGTAGAGGAACCTCCTAGGTCTCCCTACGCCCACCGAGTCATTGGTACTCGGTCGGAATGCTGATAAGGGTAAAGAGCATGTCGAAGCTGTCAAGAACTCTGAATCGTTCACCTCAGTGCAGAAGGTGGAGGAAGACCCTGAGAAGGTCGCGTTGCGCCAGCAACTTGCTAGAAAGAAGAGGCTGGTCGACGAACTCCTAGCTGAACGCGCTATAGAGCGACGACCCGACTATGGTGATCCTAGGCCGGGGGAGCAGGGGCAGGAAAAATTTCCCCCCAATGAGATGCCTCAAGTAAATCCTGATCATGCTACTCCTGCAGATAGGGTTGAATCCAGAACTCATGAAAAGAGGTGCGCGATACGTCTCACCAAACCCTCCCGAACGGCGAGGCAATCCGAGGAATCCATCCCGGGTTCCCCCAGCTGCCCTGCCAGCCACTCCGCCAGTCGCCCCACGAGCCATTGAAGCCGTCTACCATATCGAAGATCCCAGCAACACACTCATGGTTAGGGATCCCCGTCAAGACAAGGACCCCCGTCCGGATGATCCTATAGCAGCACTCATCGCCCGCCTCGAGCCATTAGAAATGCGGTAGGTGGCAGTCCCACCAGATGGAAAGCTATATCCCATGTGGGTGGATGATATGCCTCCACCCCCGGGTTTTGGAAATCCCACTTTCTCTCCCTTTAACGGGACAAGGGACCCACCGCAGCACATGACCTATTTTTCCTCCAGGTGTGGCCCCATGTTGGGGACCCCAGCATAGCAGGAATCCACCAAACTACGATTTTTTGTGAAGACATTGGAAGGCCCTGTATTTGTCTGGTATAGCCAGCTCCCAATTGGATCAGTGACCGGCTGGGAGGATATTTTCTAGAAATTCCTATACCAGTTAATGTCCACCACGCGAAAGACCAGCATCACATACCTCTTTAGGTGCATGAAAAGGCCCTATGAGCGAGTCGCAGACTTCATTGCCCAGTGGAAGGGGCTCACATACTCCATCGACATGCCACTGAATCAGGATCAATTACTGATGATGTGTGTAGGGAATGTCAAAACAGAACTTATTCCCTCTCTGATCACTCATAACTACCCTGGAGGGTTCCGAGAATTCTCATATAAGGACCAGCACCTGAAGGAAGCTCTGCAGCAGACTAGTCAGGCACGCCCGCTACCCCCTGTGATCCCAATAAGAAGGGCTGCTAGAGCCGAGCCCGCTACGGTGACCCAAATAGAAGCCCCCGGGTAGCTAGAGTTGCTACCAGTAGCACCAACTTCACAACCTCGCAGAGGCCCGCCACCTCAGGCACATCCTCCTACCAAGCAGTGGCCGCCTCAGAATATGCATGTTCCCCCGCCCAATGCGCCACCATCGCCTAGGTGGGACAATCAGGCTCCGCCTCCTCAGTAGTCTCCTCTGGCCCATCATCAGGGCCAGGCTCCCAGAGCCCCCTATCAGGAAAGAAGGAACCAGACTTACTCGTTCAACGAGGCTCAGGTTCCCGGTTACTTACATAGTGCCCTAGAGTAGGTGATTGTATGCTTACCCGAGTGCAAAAGGCTGACAGAGGTGAATCTCACTGATCGCCCCAAATACTGCCCCTATCATCAGATTATGGGGCACACCCTCAAGAAGTGCTATGTGTTTAAATACTGGCTCCAAGACCAGGTCGATAACAACATAGTCAGGCTGGGCCTGGCCTCGACACAAGTGGCATGTGTCTTTGTGAGGTCAAAAAGCGGTAGCGACGACGAAGGTGAGTGGCAACAGGTTCCCAGCCGCGGATCCCAGAAGTACGACAACTGGATGGCTCGTAAAATAGTCTCCCACGCCTATGGTATTATTTGGGAATGCCTGAATCAGTCGGAGCCTTCAGAGGCTGCAACCAGCGCCTATGCGTCATCATCCCAGCCGACCTCTTCCCAGAAGAGCAAGCATCGGCGGTGCAAAAAGAAGCAACATGATCCACCAATGCCGTCGTTGTCTCATACTCTAAGAGACTTCATGCCCCCTGAGATGGGGATCCCTCCCAGAATACACCTAGTGGTGGATGATTCGTCAAGCGATAGTCAGGGCTATGCTTCAGTTAATACCGTGGAGTTGGTAAATCCCTATATGACTCCCGATGAGGGGGAACGCCAGGCGAACCTCCCCAATGTCCCCGGTCGATGTCAACGTCGTCGGAGCCGCGACTACATGGGTCGTCGGGGTGCATCAGTTGGAACCTCCAGCCAGGCCGTGCACACCACTGAGACCAGACAGCAGGCCCAACATGGAGCTTAGCACACATGACCTCTTTCTCTGGTGTCTTCAGGACCGCTTCCACCACCATTTGTGCTAATAGATCAGGAAGAGCCACTTCGGCCACACCACGACCAGTCTCTCCCTACTAAAAGACAATCTCAGTTGTCCAATCCTCGTCCGACAACTGCTCTTCAGGCCTCAACCAGTGAGCAACTGGGTGTACCTAGCACTAGCCAGCCACCGGCCTAGCCAGCAGGGCCCGCCGTGCCTCCAATTACAGAGCGATCTCCTATAAGTAGAAGCTCACGCTTGGCACTGAAGTATGATGTCCTAAAGCACCTTGTCGACATTACAGCGAGGCTTTATATCCTTGAAGCTCTTCTCATGTCGTCTGATATGTGTGAGGCGCTCGCCGAGACCCTAAGAAGCCCCCTCCAGTTTGAGATGGAGGTAGAAACTACAGAAGCCTTCTACGCTGGGGCGATTGAGAGTGCCGAATGCTAGGAAGTTATCTCATTCTCTGGTGAAGACGAAGACCCTCCCATACAGGGGAAAATTCTTCCACTGTACATCACTGGATAGTTCAATGGAATGGAGGTCCGCCGATGTCTTGTTGACACGGATTCTGGGATTAACCTAATCCCGACTCGGACACTGTGGAAGATGGGTTTGTCTGAGGATGATCTAACTCCCTCCGACCACAAAATCCAGGGATATGATAGGACCGAGCAGACCCTAGTTGGCAAGATCCATTTGAAGGCCCAGTTTGGTGGCCTAGTTTCCAGTACTATATTCATGGTCGTCTCCCAGGACACCGATTACAACGCATTTATGGGCAGGCCATGGATCCACCTACATGTAGCGGTCCCTTCGTCGTATCACCAATGACTCAAATACTCCCTCAATGGTCGAGTAGGAATTCTCCAAGGAGATACGTCTCCTTTTTCCTATTTTGAAGCCCGTTATCTAGACGCCGACTATTATAAGAGCAAGGATAAGCAGATTCTGGAAAGTGAGGTTGAACCCGCCCCGGTCACAAGTGATCCCTAGGCAGGTCTGGATGATGCCTAAATCTTCCCGATCCATCGGTTGGAGGCCATGAACCCTGACATGGGGCAGTGTTTTGTTGTTTCGGGTACAAGAGGAAGGTATGTTCCTAGGTCCAAGCGACTGAGGAAAATCACCTCGTACTCCTACACCAACCAGGCTCAGGTGATCCCGGAACCTCCTACCCCTATACAGTATCGGGATGTCAGGATCATGGAAATGGGGGTACATCATACGTGTCTGTTTCTCCGGGCTAGAATTAACCGGCTCAATCTGACGCACCACTACTTCTTTGATATTATCAAGTGCGGCCCCATGGGCCAAAGACCAGATGGGATTGGATCAACTGCCTTCATCACTATGGTCTTAGTGGATCATGAATCTCTTGATATGATGACCATTGCTGCTCAATCCGGAACCAACCTCCCATAATATTCTGGTGGCTCAGAAGCAACTCCCCCCGTAGAAGATCCCTCCATAAGTAGAGAAGATGATCTAGAGGATGCTACCCCTACCTTTGAAGAAGGTGTTTCTACCACGGTTGATGAACTGGTATAGGTGAACCTTGGTAGTGAGGCAGATCCGAGACCCACATTGATCAGTGCCACCATGTCCCTCAAGGAGCAGCAGTGGTATGTAGACTTCCTTAAGCAGCACCGTGATGTGTTTGCCTGTAGTTATGGCGAGATGCCAGGACTAGATCTCCAGGTAGCCATCCACCGCCTTGGTCTCCCGACAAACCATTTTGGGTTCAAGAAGCCTCCCAGAAAGATTCACCCTTCCCACGGTTCCATGGTTAAGGCAAAGTTGAAAAGCTTATCAAATCCAACTTCGTCAAGGAGGTCGATTACCCCAAGTGGCTGGCCAACATTGTGCCAGTCAGGAAGAAGAACGGACAAATCAGAGTCTAAATCGACTTCCACGATCTCAACCGCCACTGTCCGAAGGGTGATTTTCCCATTCCAGTGACAGAGTTGTTGATTGATGCTATGGCCGGGTTCCAAGCCCTCTCCTTCATGGATGGGTATTCTGGGTACAAACAGATTCATATGGCCCCCGAAGACAAGGAGTCCACCGATTTCAGGGCTCCCCAAGGCACTTTCTGTTACCAGGTCATGCCCTTCGGCCTGAAAAATGTAGGTGTCACCTATCAGCAGACCATGTACCGCATATTCAAGCCAATTATCGGGATGTTGGTGGAGTGCTATGTGGACGACCTGGTGGTGAAATCTTGCCAGTGCCAGGACCATATCAAGGACCCTGATAAAGTGTTTGGTTTCCTCCACTCCCGCCACCTGAAGATGAACCCACTTTAATGTGCCTTCAGGGTCACCTCCAGGAAGTTTCTTGGATTTTTTGTCAGGTACCGAGGCATCGAGATCGACCCGAATAAGATCAAGGCCATCAGCCAAGTGTCTCCCTCGAGAAATATTTGGGAGCTTCATGGTCTCCAAGTCCACTTAGCCTACATACGTCGATTTATTGGAAATATGGCTGGAAAGTGTAAGCCCTTTTCCCGGATCATGAAGAAAGGATCTGCCTATGAATGGGATGAAGAGTTTCAGGCCTCCTTCGAGGAAATAAAACAGTATCTGCTCCAGCCACCGGTCCTGATGCCACCCATTTCCAGAAATCCATTGGTCCTTTATGTGAATACCCTGGAACGGTATCTTGGCGCCCTAATCATCCAGAAAAACAATGAGGGGACAGAGAACAACCTATACTACCTCAGCTGCATGCTACTCGATACAGAGACCAGATAATCCCCTATCGAAAAGAGCTGCCTTGCGCTCGTGTTTTTCGTACAGAAATTGCGACATTACCTACAACACCATGAAGTACATTTGGCCTCTTGGGTAGACCCACTAAAGTACATTCTAAACCGCCCCATATTGACTGTCCAACTAGAGCAGTGGGCAGTGATCCACCAGCAGTTCGACACCAAGTTCGTGCCTCAGAAGGCTATCAAGGGGTAGACATTGGTAGAATTCCTAACTTCCCATCCAACCTCAGCGGATCAATCCGTGGACCTGAATTTTCCTTATGAGGCAATCCTCTCAGTCAATCATGTCGGCTCATGTTGGAAAATGCACTTCGACGATGCCTCCCGGAGCCCCACCGGTAGGAGGCTCAATGATCCTAGGCTCAATAGAGTGGGCCTGGGTATCGTCTTTATCACCCCAATGCAATACTCATTCCTGTTGTCAGAAGGCTGCACCAACAATGAGGCAGAGTATCAGGCTCTCATCACTAGCCTCGAGCTGGCCCTTAGACCGATGTTCCCTATTTGCACGTGAAAGGGGACTTCGAACTAGTCATCAAGCAGGTCAATGATGACTATGTTGTCAGGAAGATAAAACTCATGCCATTATTGGGGTGCACCCTCCATTTAATGGCCTATTTCCCTTCTCGATCAGAGGTTACCCATGTCCCTCGGTCACAAAATGGTCGAGAAGACGCTTTGGACGGCTTAACTGCATCACTTGCCGAACCCGCGCTGGATGATTTGATTATACATGTGTCACACTAGAGAGTCATTACCCCCATCACCCCATAGGATGACAACGGCCCGCGGGTAAGCCATCTTAACTCCATATCCTCCATGTTAGGATCCCTGGGTTCTTCATATGCAGTTTTTGAGGCCACTCCTGACTGGAGAGTACCCTTTGTTGAGTATCTCCAAAATGGTTGCCTCCTGGATGATCAGGCCGAGCGCGAGCAAATCTGACACCGCGCACTGCAGTTTACCCTCCAGAGTGGTCTCAATCTTGAGCGGGTCCTCTATAAGCGGGGTCTTGATGGTGTTCTCCTCTGTTGAATTCAAGGAGTTGAGATTTATTAGGTTATGCAAGAGGTTCATGCCGGTTCCTATGGTGCCCACTAGGCTGGGCCAAAGCTGTCCCATCAGATCCGTAGACTGGGGTACTTCTGGCCCTCTATGATCCATGATTTTATTGAGTTTTCCGAGAGATTCCACGCGTTCCAAGTTCATTCTAACTTCCTGCATCAGCCACCAGAGCCTCTCCACTCCACCAAGTACTCTTATCCATTTGCGGTGTGGGGACTCGATGTCGTGGGATCATATCCACCAGAGACAGCTCGCCAGTGTAGGTTCATCCTAACCGCTATAGATTTCTTCTCCAAGTGGCCAGAGGTAGTTCCACTCAAGGAGGTCAAGGCTCGTTCCATCATTGACTTCATGAGCTCCAATATTATCCACCGGTTTGGAGTCCCTCACACTGTCCTCACCGATAATGGCACCAACTTCAGAGCAGCCAATCTGAAGAAATTGTATGCCAAGTGCAACATCCATTCAAACCATACCTCTCGCTATCATGCGCAGGAAAATGGAAAGATCGAGGCATTCAACAAACCCCTATCTAACATTTTGCAGAAAATGGTTGGTCAGAACAAGAAAAGTTGACTGGAAAAACTCCCCAACGCCCTCTGGGCATATCGGACGATGACTCACAATTCCACTGAGGTGATTCCATATTCCCTGGTGTATGGGGCCGAGGCTGTCCTACCCATCGAGATCCATCTACAATCATTACACACTGCAGTATATGACTAACAGGCACAAGATAAGGTGGTCGAAATCTATCTAGATGAATTGGAAGCACTGGATGAGAACAGGCTCCATGCCCTGCACAATCTAGAAAGGCATCAGAATAAGATAGCTATAGCCTTTAACAAGAAGGTTCGCCTCTGCTCTTTTTTTCAAGGCGACCTGGTATTGGCCCTCCGAGCACCAATGATCCCCGATAGGAAACCACCCAAGTTGGAGCCCAAATGAGAAGGGCCATACATCATCCATAAGGTTTACCCCAATGAAGCATACTCTTTGGTGACCATGGATGGTGAGCACATAACTCCTCACACCATTGCCAAGTTCTTCAAGAAATACTTTTCCTGAGCCTCCAGGTCTGGAATGACCCTAAACTCCACCTTGGTCCGACACGACCTTAAACTGTACGGTCCTACATGACCCTAAACTGCACCTTAGTCCAGCACAACCTTAAAGTGTATGGTCCTACATGAACTTAAACTGGACGGTCCTGCATGACCCTAAACTGCACGATGGTCCTGTATGACCTTAAATTATCCAGTCCTGCATGACTTTAAACTGCAACATCATCCTGCATGAAGTTAAACTACATCATCGTCTGTCACGACGTTAAACCTCTCATTATCATCCCTCAAGACAATAAACTGCAAAATGTTCCAAGATCTATGACCCTAAACTAATATATCCTTCATCCTCACTACAAGATGTTAAACTGCAAGCTGGTCAGGACTTCCTGACCAAAACCTAGCCTCAGGACCCTTGGACTTCTTGGGCCCCTAGATCTCGTCCTCACTACAAGACGTTAAACTACAAGCTGGTCAGGCCTTCCTGACCGAGGCCCAGCCTCATGCCCCTTGGCCTTCTCGGGCCCCTAACTCAGGCTCTCTTGTGGGATTTTATGGTGTGGTGTGGGATTATTTCCTCATTCACGTCGGGTTACTCACCGTTGCATACACATCCTTGAATAAGATGCGTTTCATCATCCTACATGACTTTAAACTGTGCTTCTAGAACTACGTATGGCTTGATTCCCATCCTCATGGGATACGTAGGAATGATCAGACACTTTGTTTTGAGCCCAGCCCCAAAATCTTCTCTTTGACTATCCCCCCTGGGTATAGCTTCCTCGGAGGGTCCTCGCATGATGTGGAGTAGGCTTCCTTAGCCCCACTCATATGAGGATTATAATGGTCTCACCATGTGCCCACTCCAGTTCTTCTATCCTCCCCCGTCTTCACCGCATGACGTTAAACTGCATGGCCTTTAAGAACTACGTACGACTTGATTCCCATCCTCATGGGATACGTAGGAACGCCTGGACACTTCGTCCGTTGGCCAAGCCCAAAAGCTAGAATCTTCCCCTCGGGTCAAGACATATGGAAGGGTGCATACTTTTTCCCCAATGCACATTGATCTAGCCTCGGTCTGGATGTACGTCCCCCTCCCTGAAAATGTTCTCCTCTTTCATAGATGGGTACAACTATGCTTCACACACTCCTTGACTAGGATTACATCACTTTCTCCATCCGGAAGGGCCCCTGAATGGTATGGATACTAGGCCTAAGGGATCTCTTACCACTTTGGGCCAAATCCCTCGAGGATGTCGAGCAACAAGCCGATACAAGTCTCGCATTTCGAATGCGGTTAGCGGTCGATCCTCATTTGTTGCTACCATATCAGGTCACCATAGGGACACTTTGTTTCGAACATGGTCAACAGTTGTCCTAGATCTTCGGGCCCACCAAGAGATGTCCCAAACATCGAGTGTAGTGATTCGTTCTACCCCATCCCGAAGCGACGTAATTCCATTCAGGTGGTGCCCACTGTCGGGCCCCTGGCCCAGGTTCTCTATGATTGGATTGTGCGATGTGGTGTGGGGTTATGTCCTCATTCACGTTGGGTTACTTTCCATACCGTACACATCCTCGAACAAGACACATTATCCTCTCCTCGTCCTTACTGAAAGATGTTAAACTGCAAGCTGGTCAGTCCTCCCTGACCGAACCCCAGCCTCAGGCCCCTAGCCCAAGTTCTTACCCAGAGTGTACGGTGTGGTGTGGGATTATGTCCTCATTCACATCAATTTATTCACCATACCATACACCTCCTTTGTTTGGGGGTATCTTACTCCCCTCTTCGTCCTGCATGACATTAAACTACATCTTGAGAACTACGTGTGGCTTGATTCCCATCCTTATGGGATACGTAGGACCACCCGAATGTCTAGGCTTCAGGTCCAGCCCCATCTCCCAGAAATCTCCATTTCACCTTGGCCCCTTGGCCTACCCTTACCTGGAGAGGGGAATATATGGAATGATATGGGATTATGTACTCGCCCGCATCGATATTGTAATGACCACACCATGTACCTCTCCCTCCTGATCCATTTTGTCGACCCTTTTCAGCAGTACACCAATGTTCCTAAGGGTACTCTGGTTTAGTACCTGGAATGTTGGGATCTACTCGGACATGTTTTCACCTGCTTTTCAGGATTTTTGTTCCCCTTCATCAGGGCTTTCATCACCTTTCACACCTAAAGGGACCCCCAAGAACGGCCTAGATACTATGCCTAAGGGCTCTCCTACCATTACAGGCCAACTCCCCTGAGGGTTTCAGACAACAAATCGATACAAATGCCGCGTTGCGAATATGGTCAGTGGATGCTTGTTTGTTGTTCCCACTTCAGGATAACATGATATGGATACTGCGTTTCCACCACGGTTAATAGTTATCCTCCATCGCCACGCCAACCCCATTAAGCCCAAAATGTCAGTTACACAATTCACATCCTTCTTCGCATCATCATGTCCAAGTAGAACTTCGAAACTCTTAGTATCATTCCTCAGTGTGCATCTGTGCATTAGGGGAACAAAATCCGCAGTAAGTGTGTCCTTTAGGGCTCTGCACTGATTTCCCTTTGATGGAAATTCCAAGTATTGCAATAAAGATATTCCTCCCTTGTTTCCCACACCGAGTTTGACTCACGTGGGCTTAGGGATCAGGTCGAGGTCTGTACTTACTTGGAAAGATGCCATCCCTCCATGGTCTGAGCTCTAAGATCCTAAACTAAGATCATCTCAGAACTACATTCGGCTCAATTCCCATACTCATGGGATACGTAGGAATGCTCAGAACCCTTTGACTTTGGGTCAAGCTTGAGTTCTGCTAATTTTTCTTCTTTGTCCTGCCTTAGGGACTTTGATTACGGGACCACGTGGTATTGTACAAGATTATGTCCCCATTCATGCCGGGTTTATGATAGCCGCACCATGTGCACCCCATTTTAAAAATTATCCCTCCTATATCCTATCCCGCACGACATTAAAAGGAAACTTTCTAGAACTACGTGTGGCTTGATTCCCATCCTTATGGGATACGTAGGACCACCCGAATGTCTAGACTTCAGGTCCATCCCCACATCTTAGAGATATTCCGATCTCCTGGCCACCTAGGCCCCCTGGCTTGTCCCTCTCCACGAGGGGGATATATAGGTGTGGTATAGGGTTTTTGGCACCATGCCTTCTCCCGGGAATCTTCCATCTCTTGGCCGCCCACAAATTGAGTCCCTCGACCCATTGTAGTGGTTCGCCCATGTGTTAAGAGTACTCTAGTCTAGGACCAAGAGTGTCAGATTCAACTTGGTCAAGTTCCTTCCACTTTTCAAGCTTCTTGTTCCCCTTAATTCGGGCTTCCATCATCTTTCACACCCAAAGGGACCCCCAAGAATGGCTTGGATACCACACCTAAGGGATCTCCTACCATTACGGGCCAATGCCCCCAAGGGTTTCAGACAACAAATTGATACATATCCCGCGTTGCAAACATGGTCATCAGTTGATGCTCATTTGTTAGTCCCCATTCCAGGATAATGTGACAGGATGCTGTGATGCGAACACAGTTAATAGTTATCCTCCGTCATCATGCTATCCCCTTCAGACCTTGAATGTTGGTTGCATGATTCACATTATGTTCCACCCCACCGTGTCCAGGTGGAATCTCGACACTCTTGGAACTATCCCTCAGTGCACCTCTACACGTCAGGGGGACAAAGCTACAATATGGCATCCTTCAGGGCTCACAAGGTCCGAGCTCTAAGACTATAAACTAAGATATTAATTAAGGGATATGTGCGGCTCGATCCTCATCCCCATGGGATGCGATGGGTCACCCATACGTCTTGTTTCCGAGTCCATCTCAGCTGGGAGCTAGTTCCTCATGCCCCTTTCACTCTCACCCCTATTTGGGCCCCTTGGCCTGAGGTTCCTATCTCGGAATTGCGTACGGTGTGATGTGGGATCATGTCCCCATCCATGTCAGTTATGTTTCATGGCACCGTACACATTCCCCGCCTAGAATCGTCTCTTCTACGTCTACGCTACATGATGTTAAAATGCATGCTTGGTTCTATCACATGACCCTAAACTGTGACATTATTTTCCTGGCCACACGACAAAAAACGACACTGCATTGTGATGAACTCATCATAAAGGACATCACGTTTGGTATCGGTCACGTGCCATACCATTTTTCAATGCCTGCTACAGCTTGATTCTTGTGGTGATGCCAGGGCCTGCTACCCTAGGCCTTTCGCTTCACAAAAAAAACCACTCACCATAAAGTAAAAACAAGATTTATCAAATACCTCTTCTCTTGGTGCGAGGGCTAGACCCATGCGCCCCTTTCATCTTTTATAACTACATATGGATTGATTTTCATCCTCATGAGATACGTAGGAGCGCCCAGACACTTCCCCGTAGGCCCAGCCTAACTTTTGTGTTTGGTCCCTCGACTCGAGAACTTCCCCAGAGAACACATGGTAAGTAGGTCTTATGTCCTCATTCATTTAGGGTTTTGTATCCACCTTACCGTGCATCCCCAGCTCTCCTTACCCATTCATGGTCCGAGTTCTAAGACCTTAAACTAAGAACCTCTCAATAACTACATGTAGATTGATCCCCATCCTCATGGGGTATGTAGGAATGCCTTTTCAATTTTCTTCAGGCCCATCTCAACTCTCTTTTTTAGTCCCTCGACCTAAAAAACTCTCCAAGAAGCACGTGGTGGTCAGAAACCCCGGTCCCCATTCACGCCGGGTATTTGAGTTACCCCATCACATGCCTCTTGTGTTTCCTCCCATCCATGGTCCAAATTCTATGACCCTAAACTAAGATCCCCCTATGGGAAGGGACTCGAGTCACATTATCTAATATGTCTCATTAACATATTCAGATGAATTTTGACAAAGAGCCCGAAGTGTGGAATTTTCATGGAGACATTCCTCTCGTTCCATGACCAAGCTTTGTGAGCTCGCCATTTGGATCCTCATCCTCTTCCAAATCCAAAAGGACCCTTGGAAGACATGGATACTAGGCTTAAGGGATCTCCAGGGATGCTGGGCCTAAGGGTTCTTCTATCATTTCAGGCCAACATCCCTAAGGATTTCGGATGACATTTGCGACAGGTCCCGTGTTTCGAACATGGTCAACAGTCGACCCCCATTTATCTGTCCCCATTCCAAGCTAACACGATATGGATTCTATGTTTCTGCCACGGTTAATATTTATCCTCCATCATCACGCCGCCATCATATGTGATCCATATAGTGAGCATCATGATTCATGCATTTCCACTTCCTCATGTTCAAGTGGAATTCCGACATATTTGGATTTATCTATTCGCGCGTCTAGGTGTGCTACATAGAAATGTTAGAATCATTGGGATGATATTAACCGAACATCCCTCCACCTTAACCTATGCCTTCCTCTGTCGGGAAAGTTCCCCATTACTTATTTTTTCCCACATCGAGCACGACTCATGTGGGCTTAGTAGTTTTGGTGGGATATATACCGGCACAACCAGGCTTCTACTCGTCCTACATGACATTAAACTATGTTTCCAGAACTACATGTGGCTTGATTCCCATCCTCATGGGATACGTAGGGAAACCTTGGTATTTTGCCTAGGGTCCAACCCCTAGGAGTTATAAATCCTGTGGTTCCCCCTTTCCGGCCCCTTGGCCGGACCCCTCGTAGGGAACCGTACAACTGTAACTCTGCCCTGAACAACTTCAGGATGCCCAAGATGACATTGGGAAGCGACGACTCCCTCATTAGAGAGGCTCTTTCTGAAAGAAGAAATGATCCATAATCAAAATGATGCATCCATCTAGTGTGCTCCCACCACAGTGGTGTAATTTCAAGAGTGTTGGATTCTGTTCGAACAAACTCTCACTCCACATTCCATGCTTTGCGTTCCCCCTTATTTGAACTCTTGTACTATTTCATGTCTAGAGTAACCCCCTAACAGTATAGATTCTTGACCTATGGTCCGCCTTATCTCCTAGTCCAACTTTCCGGAAGACTGGTCATGTTTGGAAGGACCCCCTAACAATATGGATGCTCAACCTATGGTCCACCTGCTGTCCTAGGCCAACTTCCCGAAAGACTAATCGACGATATTCGATTTAGGCCCCGTGTTGAGAACATGGTCAATGGTCAGCCGTCATTTGCTGTCCCCATTTCAGGCTAATGAAATATGGTCGCTGCATTTCCGACATGGTCAAAAGCTATCCTACATTGTCACGCCACCCCCATAACGTTCTGAATTTTGGGTATCATAATTCACACCTTCCACTTCCCTATGTTCGGGCTAATCCCAACACCCTTGGCGTTACCCTGCTTGTGCATCAGAGCACACCGGAAGAACAACTCGTCAATTGTTCTGAATCCAACCTTGATAAAAAAGCTGATGTATTCAAAAATCAAAACAAGAAAGTACATCTGAGAGTTTGTGATCCTTACAACACTCGGGGGTTTATTTATCCCATGGACGGGTTGAACCTATCAAAAGAGCATTGCAGCACCGCCACCCTCCGACTTGTGGCGTCTAGGAGTTGCTGCCGCTGGCTCAGCTCCCTCTCCTCCTCAGTAGTGATGGGGCGTAGGTCCTCAGCCTCAGTTTGGGCCCGTTCTACCTCAGCCTGAATGACATCCATTTCTTCAGAAGCTTGCCTTAGACGCTCTTCCACCTCTACCAGCTAGGCCTTCAATTGCAAGATTATCTCTGATTGTGCGTTAAGAGAGGCCGAGTTCTCATCCGCCCGGATCCATAGCCATTGGATCTCATCTTCAGCCTCCCAGAGCTTCTTGATGTTCATATCCCTCCTTCACTGCCATCCCATGCTGAGGCCGCAATCATACTCCCAGATCTTCTCTTCCATGAGATCTTGGATGAGCAGATGAGGGCGCTGGGCATCCACTCACCCAACACATAGTTCGCGCAACCACGAGCGAAGTTTTTTCATCTCACCCAGCCATAGTGCCTGGGGAGTCTTTTCGATAAAGCGCACGATCAACTTCCATGATCGGCGGCAGACTATGTCACTGTCCTCTTCATCAGAGGCCATCTCATCCTAGTCCGCACGATTGGTAGCCTCGTATGTGGGGTACGCCCTCAGGAAATATTCAGCTGGATATGCATCTGGCGTGGGATCAGGCGTGACATCTGGTGTTGGATCAGATGCGGCGGGACTTGGGTTGATCGGTCGATCCTCATCATCGGACCCCACCTCAATTACCTCGGGCATGACCCCGCTGGTGGTCCCGCCAATGATGGAGGAAGCTGCACCTCGGGTGGGATAGGAAACTGTCTCCATGATTACTGGCATGCCTCTGGGAGGGGCACCGCCAGAAATACTGACCAACCTCACCGCAACGGCCCATGCCAGTCGAAGAATTGTACGTAACAGAGAAGGGCATGGACGTCAGTCAACACGATCAGCCTGTGGTAGTAATGAATTCAGTGGAGAGGACTTACAGATATTGAACTCTTGGTACTGCTCCAGAGTTGATGTTGACAGGACCCCAAAGAGTGGCCCTCCGTATATTGTCAAAAGGTCTGGAGATTCCGGAGGAGCTACCTCAGGTGTCCAAGCCCCGCCAGACACAGAACTGGACATGGCCACAGGTGCGGGTTTTGAGGGTCCTGCATCATCACCCACTGAGGGGCGAGAACATGATCTATGTACCAGGTCCGCCTGCATGGTTTAGATGTTAGTAAGAGGTCCATAATGACTTGAGAGTAGACCCCGAAGGAAGAAACTTATAATGTTACCTCAAGAGCCTCCACGAAATCGTCGAGATTTGACTCCTGATCACTGACTTCAATTTCGTCCAACGGGCTCTATCCACTAGCATCATCACCCCAAGAGGATTCGTCTAAATCTTATGATAGGGGGAAGTGCTCCCTCAGCTCGGTGGCCGATAGTTTTGGGGGAAACATATGATCCAGCAGTACCCTCACCTGGTCTATCATTGGAAGCGGGGCACCCCTAGAGTGTACGAAGTCCTCCATCTCATCCAGATATTGCTCCGCCTCCGCTGGAGTCACTGCAAAACCGGCCCAGACATGGCCTATACCCAGTAAATCCATCCTGAGACGGTTTAGGCTTTGCCATATCTTAGACAGGCCAATGAACTGCCAGTTCCCATCACAGATGTCCCAAGCCTCTGGGTTAACAACATTATCTGGCATGTCGATATGGCACAACCATTTCCCCGGAGCATGAGTGGATATCCTGCGGAACCCCCTCGGTGGCCGCCCCTCTGGATGGATCTGCTCTCCTGGGACCACTGCCACTGTTGGATCCTCCGCCACTACATCACCCTCAGCTAGTGCAGGTCTCTCCACCACGGCGGCCCCGCCACCGCGAGAGGCCCTTGTCGCCCTTCATCCCCGACCTCGGGATGGGGAAGTCCTGCCATCCCCAACTCGAACAGTTGGTTGCTTCAATATTTCTCCCAGATAAGCTTCCTCCCAGCTTATGGAATATTCCTTCACCAGTACAAAGGCGGAAATAAATGGAGGAAATTCATTTCGCATTATCCCTTATTCCCATGTGAACATGAGACACAATTGCCTCATCACACACGAGTGCTTCTCATGGCACACCTCCCAGTAGACCTGTGGGGTCAGCCGCTGCAGGCACCAGAACTACCTCGTGAACCGATGCAGGGTGTACATCTCACAGAGTGGCTCGCGGTCCACCCTCGCTACCAAGACTCCACCTCTAAAGGCCAAAATATAGGCCTGATTCTCTTCCGTTCCCTGACCGTCATCAGTGAGTACCCCCATCGGCAATGGAAACGGGTGGAAGTTATACTCGTCCTCCTTCCACACCTAGTTTAGTACCAACAGTATGGTTAATTTGGCTAGAAATCTCCCAGTAGCATTCAGAATGGATGGACAGAATTTTGACCCCAGAGGCGAGATGGGGTTCAGATATTCGTAAACCCCCCTAATGTGCGATGCGATCCACTCGTACAGAAGATGGAAGGGCCCACATATCCTCAGCGGCCTCTTGCCCTTGGTAACATGTCGTAGCATCTTGTACAATCTGAAGAGCATCAGAATCCCCAGATTGACCCGCCTTCCTGTGGCCAGCATGGACGCCACGATGAATGAGCTGGGCCGCACCCCCATGTTGGTATCTCTCACTGGTAGGATCCAACCGCAAATAAGGGCCATGATGAATGCCACCAGCCTGACTATCATCTTCTGTTCAATGCTGACACTGAAACCCTAGGTCTTACATTGGATGTCCTCTAGGATCCACCAATACGAGTTCTCCTTGCCCCGTTGAGACCCCTTTGGGCAGGTTTGAGGCCTCGCGGGAAACTCGTGGTCCGTCGGGAAGTTTAGAAACTACTTGAACTACTTCTTGAAGTAGAAATCCCTCACCGTTTCTTTATCTTCTCAAGGGACCAGCTTCATCAGTGACAACTCTAGCCGCAAAATCTGCTCCGGATCCTCCCACACTCTCATGATGGGGAGGAACTCATCATAAATAGCCCCCAAGATTGGGACCCCTGAAATCTGGTGGACATCCCACAGACTGATGCCGACCTCCCCATGGTGCAGGTGGAAAGTGTTGGTCCTAGATGACCATATGCTCAACAACTCTGGAATCATCTATTTCGGTTGATATATGTGGAATTGGGAGGCCCAGGCCGCCTCATACAAACCCACTCTCCTCAGCTCGGCTTCAAACTCCTCGCATGAGGCCCCTACCAAGTAGGCCCATGCCTAATCATTGGTGAAGTTGCTGCCCTGGCGCAAGTCCCACTAATCGGACCACCCCTTCTTCGAATCCCTCAAAGCTACCTTCAGTATTGTGTGGTACAAGGGAGGGGACATATCCGACTGCAATGGATTCCCATCAATGTTGTTCAGATGATTGTACAGATAGTCGGCGGTGATAGGTGTGAAGTCCTCCCATGCATGACCATCAGCCGCCCTGAACCATTGGTGCTGGCATGACATGCTCCTGAACCAGTAATCTGGTTCATCCCTACTCACCTCAGGAATGAAGACGTTATCCCTCAGCCCAAAGCTGTACAAGGGAAGCCTCTTTCACAACGAATAGTTCTTTTGTCTCTCTGATAACAGTTCTTTCAAAGAATTATGGTCCGAGTGGCTTCAGACTAGCTCCCCCAGGCCCAGACAGTTGGCCATCTCATCCCTCCAGGCAGCGTCTGCAAGCACCCCCTGGGAAGATTCTTGATGGGCCATTTGTTTTTAAAAGACTTGGACATTTTTTAGCTTGGATCTTGAATCCTGTTCACAGAGCTCCTTCGTGAAGTAGAATCGTGGAGCCTGGCCTCGGTCTGCAGGCGCACACTCTCGTAGTGCAGTCGTGGAGTCAAAGACTCACGGTTCGCCGTGAAACCTTATTTGCAGAGAGAAGACGCAGAGTATGCAGAGCTTCGTGAATCAAGAGCATAAAAGGACAAATTCGCAGAGAAAGGAAAGGAAAAAAGAGAGGTTTGCCCCACTATTTATAGGCGGCAGCCCTCGGAGCTTCGTGGTGCATCTAGGCGTGTCGAGCTTCGCGGCGCACGCGGCCTACGTGTCGGCCATCCACCTCGCATGCCCTCTTCGTGATCTATCTCCATGAGCGGCCGATGATTTTGGAGATTTCCCTCAGACTTTGACCCTTGATCCCTCCGCAGCTCCAAGTCTGAGGGGGGGAATTTATTGGCGCCAAAATATATGAAGAGAAGAAAGAAGAAAAAGAGGCCCTGCGCCCTGCCCCGCGAAGTCACGCCGCAGAGCCCCCCAAAGCGACATGGCCACCGTGAAGAAAAAGAGGCGGGAAACCCCGTGGGAACCCATGAAATTCATGAACCCGTAGCGAAGAAATAGAGGTGGGACACCTCGTGAGCACCCCTGACGTTCATGAGCCCACCGCGAAGCAAAGGAGGCGGTACCCCTCTGCGAACTCAGTTGACGTTCGCGACCTGCCGCGAAGCAACCAAAGCCCTCTTCGCGGAGCGTAATCTCTAATTCATGGAGCCTTTTCCTATAAATACCAAGCTCTCCCTGATCCCCTCGATGGACAATCCGAATTTCGGCTTCTCAGCTCTTGAATCGCGAAACACCCTTTGCTCTACAAACCATGAGCTACACGAGGTATTTTTACTTCGCAAGGAGCCTCTTCATTGTCTCGTTTTGATCCCCTCTTTTGAGAGGGATTAATTTTGTGAAGACAAAGGGATTTCATGAAGGAAGGGGATCCCCAAGGGGACCCGGGTTGTTGTGGAGCATTTATGCTTCGCGAAACACCCCTCCTGTACACGTGATCCACATGACAAGGCAGGGTCACTGTACTTCGCGAAGCACACTGATTCACAACACTTTTCTTCGCGAGGAACCTATGCTCCGTGAGGCAGTGGTCCATGAACACCCTTCCACTTCGTGAAGCACCTCCCACTTGAACCTTCACTCCATGAAAAGTCTAAGGCACCCCACTTCGCAAAGCACACCCCTTTGCAAGTGCCCTTCACCATGTAGAGCGACCGAGATCCACAAGGCCTCTGCCTATGGACCCCTCTGCTTGGAAATTACTTTTCCCGTACGACCCTCCAGGTTTGCAAGATGTGACTTCAAAGTCCCCTAGACGATACTACCCGTAGCGCTGCTTCGCCTAATGCTTCTTCGCATAGGCATGCTAATGGATATTTCTTCTTTGCATAGCCATGCTAACGTGGACCCCTCGATGGTTCGCACTGTGACCCCCCTTAAGCACGACATTTCCCATACCTTACCTCCCACAAGGAGCAGAGGGTACCAGTTATGTATGTCCTAGGGGTGCAAATCCAACCCACCTCGTCCGAGCTGCAGGACGTTAAACTGCCAAGCACCTCATCCTCAACACATGATGTTAAACCGTGACATCGCCCCGTGCCTCTCACGCGGGGCACCCCCACCTTGGACATTCTCTATGTTCCCCAGTCTCTACAGGGATGATATCCTCAATCTGGGAGTGGTGTTTGTTCGTGGGGGATGGTCATCCACCTTGGTGTAATCCCCCTAGCTCTTCTTGCGGAAGGTAGCACCCATGAACCTCTGTACTTCCCCACCGCCAGGGCTAGTGGAGGGTGTGATAGGGAATGAGGCACCTCCTTTATTCGGTCCCCAATCCCTCTCCCGCTGTGCTTTTCACCCTTGGGCCTCCATCCTAGAGTAAGTACCAATACCAGGGGTCGCCTAACGCGTAATCCCATCTTCGCTTCCCACGGACGCACCCTTCACGATGCAATCGTCAGGTCCCAGCAAACTCTTGTTTATCACACCGAGCATGACTCCCGTGAGCTTAGAATGAGCACCGACCATGACACACCATGGGCCACCTCAGAGTGTAATCCCCATTCCATTCTGAACTACGAGTACTTTGATCCATGTCAAGACATGGTACGTAGAAAGCCTCACGAGGTTCAAGCCCACCACTCGTTGGTCATCCTGACCTCCTTCACATCGGTTCACCAAACTCCACCATGGGCCACCTCAGAGTGTAAGCCCCATTCCATCCTGAACTACAAGGACTTTGATCCATGTCAAGGCATGGTGCGTAGGAAGCCTCACGAGGTTCAAGCCCACCACTCGTTGGTCGTCGCGACCTCCTTCACGTTAGTTTACCAAACTCCACCATGGGCCACCTCAGAGTGTAAGCCCCATTCCATACTGAACTATGAGGAATTTGATACATGTCAAGGCATGGTACGTAGGAAGCCTCACGAGGTTCCAACACCCCCCCACTTGTTGGTCGTCCAGACCTCCTTCACATCGGTTCACCAAACTCCACCATGGGTCGCCTCAGAGCATAAGCCCCAAATTCCCCCCATCCCGTATGACGCTAAACGATATACCCGAACTATGAGGACTTTGATCCATGTCAAGGCATGTTACGTAGGAAGCCTTCCTGAGGTTCAAGCCCAATATGCATCGGACCCCCGGTCCATCCTCATGTCGGTTCTCCGACACCACCTCCATACTGAACTACAAGGACTTTGATCCATGTCAAGGCATGGTACGTAGGAAGCCTTTCTAAGGTTCAAGAACAATACCCATCGGACCCCCGGTCCGTCCTCACGTAAGTTCTACGACACCACATCCATACCCGAACTATGAAGACTTTTATCCATGTCAAGGCTTGGTACGTAGGAAGCCTCCTTGAGGTTCAAGCCCGCCAATCATCGGACTAAGGTCCATCTTCACGTCGGTTCACTGGCGCCCACTCCCGAACTACGAGGACTTTGATCCATGTCAAGGCATGGCATGTAGGAAGCCTCCCCATGGTTCAAGCCCGTCACCTATGGGACCAAGGTCCTTATTCACGTCAGTTCTCCAACACACCCCCGTCCCGCATGATGTTAAACTACATCCCAATCTAGCGGTAAGCCATTATGATCCCACCATCCAGTTGTTCCGACACCCCCTTCACATTGGTTCAACAACGCCTTTCCATCCGACTACATGGAATTTGATCCATGATAAGTCATGGTACGTAGGAAGCCTCCATGAGGTTCAAGCCCATCACCAATCGGACCAAGGTCCCTCTTCACATCGGTTCACCGACACCCCATCCCGAACTACGTAGACTTTGATCCATGTCAAGGCATGGTATGTAGGAAGCCTCCCTGAGGTTAAATCCCATCACCTGTTGGTCATTCCAACCCCCTTCACATCGGTTCCCACCAACCTAACTACGCAGAATTTGATTCCCTGCCATGGGGATACGTAGGAAGTCTCTTCGAGACTCAAGACCATCACTACCGTCATCTCCACGATGGTCCCATTTCATTCCCCCTCTACTCCGTGTAACTTTCCATCACTCATCCTGATTCTTACCCGGGCTTCCACATCTCAGTGAGATCATGCCACCCCATTCCCCTCTACAGCATTCAAGAAGCCTCCCATGAGCTAGCTCTAATGTCGGTGTTCCCTCAAGGGGGTTCCTCAATTTGATCCACTCCAGCTAGTGTTTTGATCAGCCTAATCTATCCCCGCTGGACGTTAAACTTGTGGCATACCCCGTGTTAAGCACAAGAAGCTGAGGAAAACATTAGATACATGCCTATGAAATATGATTCCCCATGCTCTATGTGGGATGCCTCGGGCTTCCGTGCCCTCGAGAAGCCCTATGATAAGGGACAAAAGACAAACACACCAATTCCCCAACATTCTGACACGTTAGTGATGCCTCGACATGAATACTCCCCCAACTGAAGGTTGCTGCCCTGACCGGACCCCTTGGAATGTCCTGATAGAAGCAGTGTAATTAACTGGTGTCCATTGAAACATGGCACTAGGAAGAGTTTCACGAACAACGTATTAAATCTATAAGGGAGACCCGGACTTGGTGACGATTTCTGAGGAGGAATCCACGGAAGGAAGAACCGACATCCCATCATCCCGGTTTTGATCAAGGAGCAGATGTACCTGAATAAGGAGCGAATGCCACCCGCCTTTGGAAAGCCGGAATGCAGGGCAACAAGATCCGCGCCGATGTCCCCCGAACGCGACGGACGCATGCGCCTCGACGAAAGCATCAAAAACACTATTATAATATAATCCTCATTAAAAGATAATATAAATTATAAAAATGGATGTTTAGTTCTAAAATGGTTGATGTAGTGTATTAGAAATTGACAAACACTATCATTTGTGGTCGTTTTTTTGATATCCATGTATTGAATCTTGAAAATAAATCCTTGGAGTATCAAAATTGACCAAAATGAGCATCCAATGCTACATAAGAACAAAAAAAGAATAAGTAATGAAAGAAATTAAAATATATTCGATATGATTAAATTTTAGTGTCTTACCCTTTCATCATTGGTATTAATAAGAGGCCGTCATCCATAATTTTTCTGTTAAATGATTTGATCAGGCCTACCATTATTTTCACCCTCTTTATTGTAAGTTATATCTTCTTGTTTTATATAGGTGATGCGGGGACTAACGAGTCCAAAGTTTTGTTCATGGTTAAATCCCTTCAATTATTTTTCATATATATGCCTATGAAAAATATGAAATGTATTTAATCATAATTATCATAGTATATCATCTTTTGGAAAATCAAATCATAGAAACATACTGCATGTAAACATTTACAACTGAGCCACCTAACCAATCATAGTTGAGGATTTCAGTTTCACTCTCAACACTAATGAAATATGGATCTTCCCCTCCATATATATTTGCTTCAAAATAAATTATGTGATTACCACCATCTTTCAACTTCATATCAACATAAGCCTTAAATGATAATAAATGTGGATACAGAATTGGGTGGGGGTGGGGGGGGGGGGGGTTAAGGTGCTTTGGGTAGATCATTTTGATCGGATGGTTGATCCTTGAGATGGTTTTGAACCAATATTTCATTTCACCCCTTCCATTTTTCTATCTATAATAATTGCATCAATTCAAAAAAAAAATCATTAAATGGTTAAGGTTTAGCATGAAAATTAAATTGGAAATGAATAACTCATTATCGACATGTTTTTTACAAGATGTGACAGCCATGCGATGAATGTTACTGGAGCATGTTCGAATGTATGGTTATATTTATCATCAATTGGAATAGGTAGCTCGACGCTCATCTTTAGGTCTATAGTAATTGACACTATGACATGATCTATTGGAAGTGGTATGTTGTGTAGCATGTCATTCTGGATATTGAACATTGTAGCCCTCGCTACAAGGCGATTAATGGGTGTTAATAGATATAATTTATAGTAATTTTCACCTTATAGAATATCAATAAAGGAAAGTTATTAGTGTATAGTGTATATCTGATTCACATTTCACAGAAACAATTATTAGAAATTCGACTACCTCAGTTAAGAATTATTTTTGAGGGGAATGGATCACCTCAAAACTAGTGGAGGTGGGGCAGGATGTTCACACACATGTTGTTCTTGAGCTATTTATTCTCTTTTCCTCCCCCCATAAAACTTGCTATCAGATCTCTCTGGTATTGTAATTTTTATTAAAACGTTGACATTTTTTTTCATCTTTTTCATTTCCTCAGTTTGATCATCCACTTTTTTTTCTCTCAAAATATGTTTAGGGTGTCACCCCCAAACCTACCCCTCTAACACGACCATACTTATCTAGCTCCTTCAAGGCCACTGAAAGTATGTATGCATCCGGTGTGTGTTGTTGATTCTTGTGACTATGTGAGATAGAAAATATAGGAAAATTAGTAATCATTGTTATGTAACAGTAATTTAAATCAAAACAAATTTTTATTATGTCATACTTCCACATGTTTCCCACACTTTTTGTGTGTTTTCATTTTTTAGTTTTCCATCTTTAGTTACATGCACCTCCTTCCATAGTACATGGCGTGGGATGGAAGTGACTATAGATTTGGACATTTCAATCTACATATAAACAAAATAATATTGTTATTATTTTTTTATATCACATAAAATTATTATGGTATATTTAAAACACGTACCAATTTTTTTTCAAGTGATGCATACCCCATATTTTCTTTATTGTAGGGGAACACTGGTTTTGATTTCCGTTGTTTATTTTCAGCACTAAGTTGTTATTTCACAAATAAAACACTATCAATCAATGTAATGAATACACGTACCATCAAACAACATATTACCATGCGCAATGTACCTGAAAATACTGCTTCACATGATGATCAGTAAACACTTCCCATGATGCTTGGGTTATTAGGTATGCATAAATGAGAGGTGGATGTGATTTTATTTTCCCTTCAACATCTTTAAGATGATATTTTGTTAAAAGTGTGCGAAAACCATATGAATCCTTCCATAAACCCTTAATACATAGTTATTGTGTGATTTATCTACTATAAATGCACTCTTCAAGATATGATAAAGTGTAAGTCAATGTTTTATTATTTAATTTTTAGTAAATTAAAAAAATTATATCATAATGTTACCGAAATATCTCCCCACATTAGTGTCTTAATATCATCCAAATTATGGTGCCATGAAGTTACATCATTTTCCACGTATTTTTGAGTGAAGACTCAAATGTAACTACTGAACATAGCCTTGTTGGGGTTTACATGCTGGCCCCACTTATTCCATCCAATCTTGTATTTGAGGCCTTTCTCTTTAGCCTTAATGATTTTTGCTAATATCGTCAAACTACAACACTCCTATTTTTTCAGCATCATCAGTGTTTCAACACCTTTCATTTCCTCAGACCCACCATCATCAATATGTTCCTTCAGCTCCGGAGGGATAGCATCAGCAAGTGTAGATGGTGGTTGAACCTCTGCACTGGGAGCAGTAACAGGTTGAGAAACCTGTTGTTCATCTGCACTGTGAGCAGCAACAAGTTGAGAAACCTGCTGTGCCTGGGGATTGGGAGCATTATCATGTGTAGAAGTCATCATCTTCAAAAGTGTTTTAACATTTAATTTGGATAAAAAAAAGTAGAAATGAAGAAATATTAACATAAGGCAATTGGTTGAGAAACATGTTGTTCATCTGCACTGCAAGCAGCAATAGGTTGAGAAACCTGTTGTGTTTGGGGATTGGGATCATTATCATGGGTAGAAGTCATTATCTGAAAAAGTGGTTTAACATTTAATTTAGATGACATAAAAGAAACAAAGAACATATATTAACATAAATTAACATGATTTATATTAGACAAAAATATAACATGATTATTGAACTCTATTTTTTTAAAGGTTGAAGGGATTTGACCCCTCTATCAACTATCCAAATCCCTTAACTGTTGTCTCCTATGACATAAAAATGCAATATACACTGGGAATGCTGTGAAATGATTGTGAAGTTTTAATGAAATGGTCATACTCCATTAAATTTTCATATGACTCTTTAGTGGTTTTGGTTGATATAAGTTTTGGTTTACAGGATCTGGAATATAAAATAATTTCACTGCCTGTGATTCCATTATAAAAGGTTCATCTTTGTACCCTTCCTTACTGAGATCAACATTCACAAATCCCAAATCATCTATTTTAATAGCACTTCTGTTACCAACCCACTTGCATTTAAAAATCAGTACTCAAAATGTCGTATAATCCAATTCCCATATTTTTTTGATGATGCCAAAATATGACATATTCACATAAATTGGATTTCTTTCCTTAACACTAGAAACATGCATCGCTTTAGCCATAAGTGTAACTCTACTATTCTATCTGGTACTGTCTTAATCATGTTCATTAGTATAGAATGTATAACCATTAATTACATAAGTATTTTAAGATAATATATACACACTTGGTCCTCTGGCTATCCATTGAAGTCATTCTGAAATTGAGTCTAGATTTGCATTTGAATCCTTAAAAATATGGTCCTGAAACCATCATATAAACTGTTGATTATGTTTATTTGATATTATATTTCAGACCTTGATGGATTTTAATGCTTAATAATTTATTTGTAGGTTTCAACATATGGGTCAACGTCCAAAATATTATGCAGAATGTAAAGGTGGGCCTACTCCCAATATGTAATATTGATTGTGAAGACCTCCTTTCCAGAAATTCCTTCACCAAAAAGTCACCCAGCGTGATGAGATTTTGTTAGACCAACACTTTTCACACCATATAGGTATTCGTTAGAGAATTCAATGTCTTCCTCAATAATATATTGCTCTGCAATACAACCCATTGGATGACTTCGATTTTTGATATACCCTTTAAAAATATTCATATACCATTCAATGGGGGTACATCCATCTATAGTGAATAGCACCACATAGCCATAGCTATCTCACTAAGTGAACCACAAAATGAACCACCATATAAAATAATATAGTTGGGAAAACATTTCCAATTCACATAATATGATGACAATTTCTCTTTCCATAGTCGAATTTTTTTTTCAGGTCTATAACCTTGATATATATAGCTTTGAAGAAGAAACAAAACTTCATTAATGTATAGTGGAAATTATTGGAAAAAATTCAACATAAACCTATAATAATTAAATCTTACATCAAAACATGGAAGTTATGTGATTTTAGAACATTTAACTTCAAATCGAGCATTGACAGGATGTTCTTGATATTCGATGAATACCCCTCTAGAACCATTACATCATTAAAGAAGTTGAAAAACTGATATCTCTCCTACCTAGAAAGAGTGTAAGCAGTAGGAGAAAGAAATGTTTGTTTTTCACCCTTAATTGGTGCCAAATCTTCTTGTATTCCCATGCCAACCATGTCCAACCTAGCCTTAATTTCACCCTTTTTTTACCAGGTGAATTTAGCAACGTGAAGATGAAACTATCACATACATTATTTTTAACATGAATAACATCAAGAAAATGTCTGACATACAGAAAATTCTAGTATGGTAATTCAAAAAAACTAATTTCTCTTTCCAATCGGTTTTCATAAGGTTTTTCAAAAATGGATTACCAAAAGTAGTGTCCACATATTTAAATTTTTCAAATAGTTTATCACCTGTTAGTGGAGATGGAGGTGTACCTTATTTTGAACTTACATTGAATGATGTCATCCGAGATTGGTATTTATGTCACTAGGGTAGAAATCTGTGATGTCCTAGAAACAGAGTTTTCAATGAATGTTTCAACCTAATTGATTGTGTACCATGTTCGCAGATGAGACACCTAAGAGTTTCTTTAATGCTATATCCTAACAAATTTCCATAAGTAGGAAAGTCATTTATCATCTCGTATAACATGGACCTCAATGTGAAATCTTCATTATGTAATCATCATACACCATGAAACCTAAATCCCACAATAATTCAAAATCCTCGATAAATGGATCCAAATAAACATCGATACCATTACTCAGTTGTTTTGGTCCCGATGTAATCATAGATAGCATGATGTGTTTTCATTTCATGCATAACCACAATGAAAAGTTATAATTTACCAACATAACTGGTCATGTACTGTGAGTGCTACTTTGAAAACCAAAAGGATTCACTCAATATATAGACAACACAGGACAAAGATTTCTCATATCATTTCCAAAGTCAGGATACTCATGATCAATTCTCTTCTACTAAGAAGAGTCTGCCAGATGCCATAGTTTTCCATCTTTAATTCTTTGATTTGTATTCCACATCAATTTCTCTAGAGTCTCCTCACTTCCATATAGGCGCCTAACCCTTGTAGTGATTAGAAAGTACCATGAAACTTTCTCCGGACCAGATTCATCTTTCTTGTATCGAGAAGCACCACACTTTGGGAATTCTCCAAGTGATTTTTGGTCCTTGAAAAATTGTATAAATTCATTCAGGAAAGTGTGTATTATTTCAGAGATCATACCCATCAAGTGTAGCATTCTTTTGGAATTTTATGTTTGGATCAGGAGCTCATTATCTTTTGGGAGCTTGTCACTCAAGAGAGCAAGTAATTCAGTAAAACTGGCATCACTCTATCTATTGCCTGCTTTCAAATTATCAAGATTTAGTATGGATGACAATGCTGTATATTTAGTGAAACCATCATACAATGACATCTTTGCACAACTCTTTAACAACTCAAAAATTTTGGGTAATCATAAATTCCATCTTCAATTTTCATTGTAATTTCCTTAATACAATATTCTTCATCATGTACATCTGTAATCACATCCTCGATATGGTCTTCTTCATTGTCCACGCTTGTAATCATATTAAATGATCCATAAAATGAAGTGTTATCCCAATCACTAGCTATATTCATTTTCCCCATGTTTATTCCATCATTTATAACTTCAATCTATTCCATGACAGATCAAGTGTTCTTACAACTCCTCTAGACTAATTTTTCTTGAATAACAACAACCTAAACATGAACAAAGGATTTGAGAAGGATCATATGCATGATCTTTTGCAAACTTGATGATCTCTTTCACTCAATCTTCATACACTTTTATGATATGATTGAAATCCATCCATTCTTTATTCATATCCATCCTATTTTTTTAGTGATATTAATATTTAACAAAATAAATACACAAAATGTTGATATAAAAATTAACCGAGGATAAAATACTCCTGGTGGGTTGACTTAAGTGTTGGGATAAGATAACTCAATATGATCTATCACACTTTTTCCTAGGAAATAGTTTCATATTTTTTATAGAAAAGGTTAATTTATCACTCTATACTAGGAATAACCCTTTGTTTAATGATGAATTTATTAATCCAACCAGCTTCCTTCACTAGATTTTATGCAGTGATGTACTATGCTTTTGTAGTCAAGTGTATCATAATGAATTTTTTGGAATTATTCCAATTGATATATCCACTATGAGTTAAAACATAAAATGATATTATGATCTCTTATCATCTTTGTTAGTTTGGAAACTATCATTAGTGTAACCCCTTGAAATGATCTCATCCTCACCTCTAATGATAAAAAATATAGTTATTTTAAATTTTTAATAGAAATCTAATAACTCTCCCCAATATTAGATACATATTTACTTATTACACTCAAATAATAGGAAATATCAGGTCGATTACACAACATGGAATACATGATAAATACTATGGTGAATGTATAAGGAATTTTATCCTTGTTTATCATCTCTAACTCATTAGAATAAAATTGAGTCATTATAAGACTCATGAAATGTAACAATAGGAAATACCCATACTTGGAGATATATATTCAAAACCACTCTATCATTTTACCAATATATGTATTCTGACATAATCCAAGAAACCTATTTTATCTACCTTTAAATTCCTTCATACCTAGTATGTAGGATTATTCACCCATTTATTTTATCAAGAATCATATTCCCAATGACACCTTTATAGAATGTAACCAATTAGTTTTATAATAAGTAATGAAAATCTTTTCTTTTCCAAACAAATATATATATATATATATATATATCATTTTTCTATTTTTGGTCAGAACATTGAAAAAGTTTTCTAATTATATAATATGCTCTACCTTGAACCGATAAAAGGATGGATTCAGTCCAATTTCTCTATAAAGGATACAAGGGTGTTCATAATTCTCCTCAGTAACAATTAAATGTCCCCTCTATAATGAATGTTGATGTATTCATCAGTCTCCTATTGAGGGATAACCATGGGTTTCCCTTTATAATACTTGAAGAACTCCTCTAAATTTGTAGGTAGTAAGTTATAATTTATTAAATTAGTTCATAAATACATTCTTATAAATTTATGGTTAGTTTACTACAAATACTTGAGGGTGGGATCCACTCACCACACCTAAGGGGATCCCACTCACTAATGGGGGTGGATCTTACCTCACTTACTCAACTGTGTATTACCACATAGTACTATAAATAACATCTAATATATATTGTGGTAGGTACTAATGAATCTCACATCTACCATAGAGTAATATCATTAAAGACCTATTTCTATACTAAGTATAATATCACTTTACCAACTGCGGGTGAGTGAAAGACAATATCCATTATTGGAAATTCTCTAGATGATAATGGTGTGTCTATGAGCTTCATTGGAATTTACAACTCGAAAACATATGGTGTAGGAAGAATAACTCATTTCGATGACATATAGTATAAGGGTCTATCAAGAGAGTACACAATCTCTCTCCAAAATAAACCTATTGATGCCTAACCATGGTCATCCATCACACATATATTTCCCCATATTTAAATGAAAATAATTTATTGTTGAAAATAACTAACTAAAGGTAATGATTATGGGAGTGGATCAATGTATTGTTCATCTCTAACTACTCTTGCACCATTTAAACTTCCACTGAACATCTCCCTAGTTTGAAATTAGGCCTATAATAGGTGGTTCTATAACATCAATGTTATATTCTAGTTGGAGGTCCATCCATGGAACCAATATAGTTGTCTTTAGTTGAAACACTAACCAACTCCCATATAAAGGGTGCATATTCACTAAGAATACTTAACTGTCGATGCACAATTGGGGGAACACATCATAATATTTTTAATGAAAACACAACCATTACCTAAAATAACTTCCTTTTATGCCTCCACCAAAACCACTGAGCTTGAAAAATTTCACATTAAAACAAGACCAATGAATACCTTTCTAGGTCCATGGGCCTCGATGCATACTCAGAAACAATCAAGATTCCTTATATAGGGTTCATCATCCTTAAATAAATCACCATCCTGAACAAGGGATCAAAATCAAACCAAAATAACTTAGTCATATCATGAGTTTTAGAAAACAAATCATCCACTAATGGATAAATGTGTAATTTAGGTCGGGGGATGGTGGCTTTCACCGAGTAGGCATATCACACTATATGGGAGACCATAGCTTGTTTCCCACCAATATCACATCACTTTTATAGAAACCTATAGGGGAACCCATGCCTTAACTAATTATAGATCTTGATCAAGGGAGTATTAAAACCTAATATCATAACTACCCAGTTATGATCGAACCCATGTCACCTATAAAAATCTATAGAAAGGGACTAACACCTCAGTGAAGTATATACATTGGTCGAGTGAGTTTCAATCCCTAATAGAGTACCCTTAACACATCAAGGAGTGTTATTTGTAATATGGAGTATCAAAATATATGGATATGTGGGGGAGTACTTAACTCTATTAGTTGTGTGTGTGGAATCAATACCTCATCAGTGTTGAGAGAGTACCGACCGCATGCTCAATTTGGAATACTTGTTCTCTATGTGTGTGGGGGAGTGCCAAACTTCATGAAGAATATTAGGTACCTATACCCTACCATCAAATCATAACCATGGGAAAACCCTACCCCATTAATGCTTTGATCAACGCACACAATCCCCATATTTATTCCTACAGAACTAAGATGATTAAATTGAATGAATCACCTCACATCCCACCTATGATGTTAAAGAGAAGCCCACAACTACATTCTATTTAGAAAATGAACATGATGTATTCGTGAAATTAAATTTGGGTCGTGAACTAGGTGATACAAAAACCCATAAAGGTTATAAAAAGAACATGACATGTATTGTAAGTGTACATAGTGTATATCCCCTCAACAATAGTATTATCATGTGTTTTCTCTTCACATGGCATGTGAAGTCAATGTACATAGCTTTCACTATGATTTGTAGAAATTATGAGACCAATATGTACTTGAAATGTATCCCTAATACATAGATCCATGTCATATAGGGGTACATGGCATTTTTGAGGTGATACACAATGTGTGATTACCACGTGAGTACTTAGTGTGTATTATAATATAGTCAAGACATGTAGTCCCTAACACACAATGTGTCTTTGTAGACACATGTTATTTATTATATGGATGTCACCTTCGGTGTGTAATACTACCTAAGTCATGTCATGTAGGCATACATGGAGTGCACTCAAACTACACTTCATGTGGCTAGTTATGTACTTAGCCTACAAACTTAATCTCATGCACGTGGAAGTTAATTTTATATAGAATACATGGTGTGTGTTTGTTTTGTGATAATTATAATATTTTAAAACACTATAACAACATATAAATAGGTATATAGCATGTGTTACTATGAATTTCACATTGTGGAGTCATGTTCTTCACCCATATTCCTATATTCTGCCATAGTTCAAGCCATTTACACCTTAAATTTCCAAAAATCACATCATACCTCACCTCATTTCTATCCATGACCCTTGAGGGTATTTACCACTAATCTAGTCTTCCTAGTAACACCCCTAATAGTTTATTTATCATCCCCTGATCAAATAAATGAAAAATATACACTCTAAAATCACCTTGTGTGCATTGACCAATATCCCACTTTCCCAAAATAACCTCTTCAAACCATTATTCATTCATAATCCACACCCACACCTCAATACATAATTTGTGATGAAGTCTCATGGTACACAAAATTATAAGGGATCAAGAAGAGTAATAGAGGAGGCAGAATCATGATTGATGAAAACCTGTCCACTTAAAGTTATTGTCAAGGGATCATTTGATGATGTCTACTAAGGGAATAAATTGAGGATCTATGAATATTCCATACAATGATGTGAGGTACTCCACAAAAGCACTTGGAAGGGATGAATCTCCATTAAAATTATTATTTGAAATATCCTAACCATACAATAATCATTGAGAATGCATGAGGTTGTGCAATAAATGATTCACCTCATGAAGAATACAAATTCATAATGTTCATTGGAAAAATACTAATTATGAGGTATACATCAAAATAAATTCCATACCACAATATGAATTATGTTCATGATGTTGGAGGAGTCGGTGACTGAGGTGGAGGAGGAGGTAGGAGAGGAGGGAGGAGAGGAGGTGGCGGTGGCAGTGGCAACATCAGTGGCAACAGAGACAACGATGAAACCAGCAGCATCCAAGGAGGAGGAGGATGGAGGAGAGGAGGGAGGATAGGAGGTGGCGACGACTATAGTGGGGACAACAATGGATGTAGGGATCATCTTTTGTGAGAGCTTGAGGGTGCGAGGAAGTAGGAGAAAGTTAGGGTTAATTTATAAAACCCAGCAACACTTTTATCAGTGCTAGATAAAAAGCTCTGATAAAAGTATGTTTTATCTGTGCTAAAATTGAAAGCGCTGATAAAACATGCTTTTATCTGCACTTTTTTATCACTGATAAAGGGCCATCTTTATCAGAGATAAAAAAGCGCTGATAAAAGAATGTTTTACCAGTGCTACAATTGAAAGCACTGATAAAACATTCCTTTTATAAGTGATTTTTTTAGGACTGATAAATGATGATCTTTATCAGTGCTAAAAAAGCATTGATAAAGGGTAGATTTGTCAACACTTTTTAATTAACGATGAAAAAAATACCATTTATTCATAATTATAAAATTATAACCAATATATTCATTACATTTATAATTTTATAAATATATATAATTAATATATTTATAATAATTTAATAAATTAAATTATAATTAAATATATATATAATTTTATAATTTAAATTACAATTAAATATATATAAATATAAATTGATATATTGTTTTTAATTTTAATTTCATAACCATTTATATATATATATATATATATATATATGTCTATGTCTGTGTATATATTCATTAAAGGCATATATTTATAAATAAATATATTCAAAAGGTATTCATAATTATATATTTATCATTTTTAAAAAATATTTTGCAATTTTATAATTATTTAAAAATATTTATATTTAAGTATTTATATATAATTATAATTATATATAATATATTTTAAAAGTAATTAATTATATTTAAATAAATATTTATATTTTTAAATATAATAAATACATTTATTGTTTATTTAAATATATTTAACGTGATTTTAAGTATTTATGAGTAGATAAAGCTTCATATATATAAGAAATGAATGAATACACCAAGTATATATAGTAGTATAGTATATATGGCCAACATTAGGGTAAACAATGAACATATATTCATGAGAAGAACGTACACATCAATTGACACATTCATTTTGAAACATAAATTTATTCATATATATATATATATATTTAATAAGTATATATATATATATATATTAAAAAGTATTTATAAATATTATTATAAACATATAGTATAATAAATATATAATAAATATATAACAAAAACTAATAAACATAAAAAACATAAATAAAACATAAACATAATAAACATAAGAAACATATGTTTTTTATTTAATGTATACATATCAACATTATTTTTGAATATAATTAACATATTTTTATATAAATTGATAATATTTTCTATTAATAAATTTTATCAGCACTGATAAAGGAACCTTTTTATCAATGCTTTTTGACAACGCTAATAAAGGGGGGGAATTTATCAGTGCTAATATTAGCACTGATAATGGGTAGATTTATCAGTGCTTTTTTCTAACGCTAATAAAAGTCCCCATTTTATTAATGCTTTTTGATTAGTGCTAATAAAACCCGATTGCTTCCCTTACCAGCATTTGTGGTAGTAATATCTTATTTTTTAATATGGTTATAGAAAACACATGATCTTATTTGGTTTTATTATATCCTATCATATTTAAATAACCGATAAGCATACTTACCATTAATAATATGACTATTTAACACCGATCACATGATTTGTATAAATATAGGGTTTCAAAAATGCAATTAATTCACATAAAGAAAGTGATGGCCTAAACTAGTAGGTCATACCCTATAAAGCCCATTTATTAGAGATTCTGAGGGATATAACAGCATTGGGATTTTCCCTTGACCAAGACCAAGGTAATATCTAATAACTTATGCATAAATGAAACCATTTATGGAAGAAGTTAAAGCTCAATGAGATCACGACCCTAACCATGTTCGTTGAACCACCCCATGAAAATCTCACCATCATGCACCTTATTATTAGAGAATTTTCTAGTGTATTAATTGCATATGTATCAAGACCCTATAAATATGATTATGTACATTATTTTTAATAGAATAATGAATATATTTTAAACCAATTAATTTTACTTTATATTTTTTTATTTTGACACAATAAAAAACAAATAGTATTTCTTTGATAATATTAGAATTAAAATAAGGAACTTATTTTGATTAATTAAAGAATTTTTAAAATAAATAATATATTAATAAAATATTATAATTAAATATTTTTTTTTCAAATATAAATTATCTTATAATTTTTATGAAGTCAAATATAATTTTTATAAGGGTTTAAAAACAGTTATTGTCAAAAAACCCAACATTTCTCAATAAATATCAATTTTTATTTTAAAAGTGAATATAAAAATATTTTGAAAAATATTTAGATAAAATTAATATTTTTTTAATCATAATTCCAAAATTATTTAACAATTATTTTTTCATAATTATCCAAGATAGTCGAATTTTCGAGTAAAAATTAAATACCATATAAATATAATTTGTATACTATGACATCATAATGACCCAAAAGTGATGTACTAAATATTATAAATTGTATCCATGTAAATATATATATTTTAAATTTAAAATAATTTGATTTTATGTTTATTTTATTAATTTTATAGAGCGTTTATGAATCCTCCAAAACCGTCAATATATTTTAAGATTTTATAATCATTTCTTTAAGAGTGTGACTCACCTCCACATAAGAAAGGAAATTATTTTATTAAGTTAGGTCCTTTTACTTAAAAAATAATTATAACCACTCCCATTTGGAAGAAAAAATGGGCAAAACCCATGGAATGGTTTTTGGTTTTGGTTATTTTGTTATGTAGAGTACAAAACCTAAATAATAAATAATTCCCCCTCATTTCCTATATTAACCCACACAAGCTCTCATTTATATTCACTCAAACTCCTTTAATAATGTCCATACTCTTCCCTATACTCTATATATTTCTCCCAAGGGGCCCCAAATCTCTCAAGAATACCCTCCCATGTATTTGGAGTCACACACTCAAGTAAGGGTTCTTTTATTTCTCCTCTTTATTCAAGTTACTTCATTATACTATGCCTTCTATTTCCAATTAATTTTGATGGGATATGTTTTCACACATACCCATTACTTACCATTTTATGTTAAAATTATTAGATATCACATTCACTATCATCAACCCATTTTATGAAATTTTAAGTGATGTCATTATGCTATTGAAATCTCACCGCAATTTTCCATACCAAAAAAATTGTGCAGTGAATACCATACCAATTTCTTATCAAGGGTGTTAACCTTTATAAACTTATAATTATTTGAATTGGGACTAAAATTTATGTATTCCACACTCCTTTATCATTTAATAAAATATGATGATGAATGAATCCATGTTTTATGATCTATATGGCAGAGTTAAGAATGAGAATGAAATGGATGTAACAGGTGCACCCATAATTATATAAGGCTCCAATGCATTGGGTAATGTTTAGTCTCATGATACATCATGTTGGGATAGGGAGTGAACCTGATTCCATTATGGGTATTTTTCCATAATGATTAATTGTTAACTAGACTTGAACTATATTTATGATGCAATGTTTTATGTCATTTCCATAGTTCTCATGTTATGATTATCATGCTATGTCATGCCTTGTTATTCATGTTCATTTTATTCCATATTGATATAATAATTATATAAAATGTTTTACCTAATTCCATGATTAATCCCTTACTAGGATTTATATCTCACCCCTTTCTTATGTATGTCCCCAGGCTATCCCGTGAATTTTTAAAATCCATGGAATATCATGATCATGATAAGGAAGTTTTCAATTAAGATGATGTATTTATTCTTGTAAGTTTTTATTTAATTCATCCAATTCCTCAATACACTATAATTATTGATATTTCAGTTTGTATTAAGTATTATTTTATGTAATAAATCATGTATTAAAGTTTAATAAAAATATGGATTGTTATAGTTGGAATCAAAGGGAATATTTAGTTATTTTTGGGATTAGGATTATAAAACTATAGAGAAAACATAAAGGATAAGTCTAGGTATAAGAAAAAATACCTAAATTTTGGTAAGTATTGAGTAAGTGGTTTATTAATCAAATAAATCCTTGATTAGATAGTATAAGTGGACATGGTTTTGGAATAGATGTATGTTGGGGTAACAACTATGACAAGGTGTGCTAGGCCTAACTTGGTGTAACCTGGTACAAGAAAATAAGCCTTATTGTGCACCAAGTTTGACACTCATGGGTGATATTATTTGGTAAATTCATAAGATAATTATGAACCATTATTAATGGAATAACAAAAAATTACCATAAGAGTCTATGTTTGGAAATATATCATGGATAACATAGATTGAAGCCTAGAAGTTCATAAGTTAAATAAATAAATGTAATTTATAAGTAATCCCTTTAATTTCATTGAATTACCCTTTATGTGTTCAATAGTTTAAAAATAATCATCCCTAATTTTTCCCATTATTATCCAATGAAAAATATAACAGTAATCAGGTAAAAAATCAATGAAATGAGAAATGTGATGATTTCCCCAGTGAGATACCCAACTCAATGTGATCATGAATCGAAAAAATTGTTGTGATGCTCTCTTATCTTACTCAAGTTCTGAATAGAAACCTGGATTAGGAGGAATGTCTAAATCCCCTTAAGAAGCAACAAGTTACAATTGATTCCTTTATGCAATGAAGGACCCTAAATTTCATTGTATTATATGATCCCTTAATCACTAAACAATGGATCATCTTCATTGATAATATCTTCTCTATCCGTTAATGTTCCAAACAAGTGAAGGATCTAAAAGATATTTATTATATGAAGGGAGAAGCTAATGAGTGGTGTAAATTAATCAAAAATAAAAAGACTGAGGAAGATATCAAAGTAATGGGGGGGGGGAATTTCAGAAAATGTTTTTTGATAAATATTTTCCTTGCACTCTATGACTTAAAATGGAAAGGGATTTCTTTGTCCTCAAGAAAAAATAATATGAATCTATCGGGGCATATGAGGAAAACTTCACAAGACTTGCACGATATGCCTCATACATTTTCCTTACCCTATAATGAAAGGTTGGCCACTTCTTTGGTGGGATCAAACTTAGTCTACTAAAATCCTTAGTGATTCATGACTTTGATAGAAATGTGAATTTTTTTTGATGTTCCCTCAAAGTCAAAATAGAGATAGGTGAATCTCAAGGTTATCACTAGGATAAGAAGTGGAAAGTGGAGTTTAATTCTAGTGGTTATATGTGGAAATATAATGGTGCCAAGAAATTTCAACATCTCACTTGCCAAAGGTGCAGAAAGAAGCACCCCAAAAATTTCCTATGGGGAATGAGGAAATGATTTAGGTGTAGGAAAGAAGGGAACCTAGATAGAGATTAATGATAGGAGAAACCTGGAAATGTGATAGAGGAAAGGAATGATCTAGTCACCCCTCAATTCATTTTCCATTACTTCAACTGTAAATAACAAATTCACTAAGCCAAGGGTTTTAGAGATAACTAAAAACCTATAAGGAAATAAGAGAGAGATTTTATGTTCACAACAATTGAGGTGGATCCTAACAGAGAAGTGGTGATGGGTACACTATTAATTCATTCAATAATAGAAAACATTCTTTTTTATTATAGTTCTATGAATTCATTCATATTATTAAAGTTTATTATAACTATTCAAACACCACTAAAAAGAATGGAAGTAGAGCTATCAGTGAAAATCACAAATGGGGAAATTATTGCATTCCAAGTATATAACTCCTCGTTTATCATAATTTGTGGGATAAAATTCCTAGAAGACCTTATCATACTCCCTTTGGTGGAATTTGATGAAATTATGGGTATGGATTGGATTTACCTATATAGATCCAACATAAATTTCTACAATAAGGAAATCACTCTCCATATCGCGAATTGTCTCCTGATTCTGTACAAGTTCATGGAGGATAATAAATATTCTTTAGCACCAACATCTCAATAATGGATATTATTTATCTTTGAGAAAGCTTATATATCTAAAATGATTTATTATATGGAAAGAATCATCCTTTTAGACATGCCCATTATGGGAGAACATGTTGATGTGTTTCCTAAGGAACTTCCTAGTTTTCCTTCAAGCCGAGAGGTTGAATTTTCAATCTAGATTATACATGGGGAATTACCATTATCCAAGAATTCACATAGAATGTATTTTGTTGAACTTGAGGAGTTGAAGAAACAACTAAAGGGGAATCTAGATAAAGGATTCATACACCCAAGTGCTTCACCATGGGGTGAACCTGTCCTCTTCATCATGAAGAAGGATAAGTTAATGAGTCTTTTCATTGAATATCATGAGATAAAAAAGATCATGATAAAGAACAAGTATCCTCTAACATATATTGGTGACTTGTTTGATTATATATTTGGAGCAAAATACTTTTCCATGGTGGATCTATGGCTGGTATATTACCAAGTTAGGTTGAATTAGAGGGATATCCCCACGACTACTTTCTAAACAAGGTACATGTACTATGAGTTCATAGTAATGCCATTCAGAATCACTAATGCTCTATAAATATTCTTGGAATTAATGAGTAGAGTCTTTATTAATTACCTCAAAAAATGTGGTAGTCTTTATAGATGATATTCTCATATACTCCAAAAGTAAGGAGGGCTGTGAGCAGCATTTGGGAATAGTGTTAAAGACCCTATAAAAGAAGAAGATCTATGCCAAGTATAGAAAATGTGAGTTATGGTTAAAGTAAGTCTCATTTTTGGTGTATATAATAATAAGAAATGGGATATATGTGGACCCTTCAAAGATAGAAGCAATTAAAGGATGAATGAGGCCAATATCTGTGACATATATCTATGTTTTCTTTGGTTTAACTGGGTATTATCTTTGATTTGTGAAAAATTTATCATGATTTTAAAAACCTTTAACCAAGATAACCTAGAAGGGAGTCAAGTTTTCTTAGAATGATAATGCGAAGAGAGATTCATGGAGCTAAAAAGGATTCTTATCACTAAACCTATTCTCACACTACCCACATGTGGAAATTTTTTTATGCTATTCAGCAATGCATCAAAGAATGACTTAGGATACATGTTAATGAAAAATGAAAAAGTCAAAGCCTATGATTCAAGGAAGTTTAAAGTTCATGAATAAAACCACCCAAAACATTATCTAGAGTTAGTTTTAGTGATCCACTCTTTGAAAATATGGATAAATTATCTCTTTAGGGAGATGTGTGAAATATGTATTGATTATAAAAGCCTCATGTAAATATTCCCACAGAAAGAGATGAATATTCACCAATGAATATGGTTAGAGCTGATCAAAGACCATGATTGATCAATCTACTACCATCCTGGTAAGGAAAATAAATTGTAATATTCTATAAGAAGAAATGATCCAACAATTTTATTATTTATGAGAATTGAGAGGGATTTAATCTTCTTATACTTGAAGAGGATAGACATGAGAATCATAAAGAAAGGAACATCATCATTCCTTTTACAAATGATTGATCAAATTTTACTTATGGATAGGTTAAAGGATGATCAAAGTAATGATGTGGGAATTCAGAAGAAAGTGAAAGATATAAGAAAATGGAAATTCTTAGAGTTAAATGCTAATGAAAAAGTAGTAAGATTTGGGTCTTGAATATGTGTACCATAAAATACCAATATAAAGAAGGATTTGTTAGTTGATGCACAAAGTTTGAACTTATCTATCCATACTGGAATCATGAATATATACCCATATCTCTAAGAGAACTATTGATGGGACAATATGAAGAAAGATATCACTAATTATACATCAAGGGGCCTAGTATGTCAGCAAGAAGAAGATGAAAGAAAAAATTATAAGGTGATGATGAAACCATTACCCATACCAACATGGAAATGGAAAAACATTACCATATACTTCATCATTGTACTTTTGAAGACATCCAAATGAAATAATTCTATATGGGTTATTTTGGATAGTATTAAAAATATATATCAATTTATCACCATTAGAGAGGATTTATCCCTGGATTAACTTTCATAGATATACACTAGATAAGTTAAAAGGTTGTATGGAGTAATACTATTAATTGTATTCGACCGAGATCCGAGATTCACCTCTAAGTTTTGGAAGAGTATCCAATATGCTTTTAATATTTAGTTTAACTTCAACATGACAAATCACCCTTAAACTGATGGAAAATGTGAGTGGACTATCCAGACACTTGAGTACATATTGAGAGCATGATCAATTGACTTTAAAGGATGATGGGATCAATATCTTCCTATTGTCGAGTTCTATTACAACAAAAACTTCCACTCAATCATCCAAATGGATCCCTACAAATCCCTTTATGGGAAGAGGTGAAGAACACATGCATGCTGGGATGAAGTTGGGGAACTAAAGATGCTAGGTCCTAAAATGCTCAAGGAAATGGCGGAAAAGTTTAAGACTATTCGATACCACATCAAGGATGCTCAGAGTCGATAGAAGATCTATGATGAAAATCATTTATTAGTCCTAGAGTATGATGTTAGAGACATGGTATTCCTTAGAATATCTCTATAGAAAAAAGTGACGAGATTTGGAAGAAGGGAAATCTTAGTGTAAGATACATCAGCCCCTTTGAGATCCTTGATTACAATGGAGTAGTGGCCTATCGACTAGAATTCCCATTTAACCTATCTCAAGTACATGATATATTCAATGTATCCATCTTAAGGAAGCACATACCATACCCCTCAGATGTAATCAATCCAGAGGTGGTACTATTAGAGAATGACTTTTCGTATGAGGAACAACCGGTAAAGATCCTAGATCATAGAGACAATGTTCTACAGAATAAGATAATGCACCTGGTCAAAGTATTGTGAAGAAACCACAAGTTTTAGGAAGCGATGTGGGAACCAGAGTAGGTGATGAAATAGAGTTACCCTCATTTGTTTTATTGTGGGAAATGAAAATTTCAAGGGAAGAATTTCTTAAGGGGGTTGATTGTAATGACCAGAACTATTATTAATAAAATTCTCCTTGTGATTTAATTAAATGTATTATTATGTAATATGTTTATAGGAAACAAATGCACTTATTTGGTTTTGTTATATCCTATCAAATTTAAATGAATGATAATAATCTTTACCATTGATAATATATCTGTTGAACAATGATCACCTGATTAGTATAAATATAGGGTTTAACAAATCCAATCAACTTAGAAAAAGGTAGTGATGGTCTCAACCAGTAGAATCATACCCTATGGATCCCATTTATTGGAGTTTCTGATGGAGATAGAATCACTAGGATTTTTCCTTGACCAAGACCAAGCTAAGATCTAATAACTTAAGAATAACTGAAATTGTTTATTAGAGAAGTTCAACTTTATTGAAATCTAGTCCCCAACCATGTTTTCCGAACCACCCTATGAAAATATCTCCATCACATTTCTCACTCTTAGAGATTTTGAGGATGTATTAAAGAGATATGTATCAATACCGTATAAATATGATTATGTATATTGTTTCTTATAGAATAATGTATATATTTTCATCCTATTATTATTACTTTATAAATGATTTTTATTTTGATATAATAAAACCAAAATTGTATTTTTGGATAATATTTAAATTCAAATAATGAACTTAATTTGATGAATTAAAAGATTTATGAAATAAAAAATATTTTAATAAAATATTTTAATTAAATAATGTTTATCAAATATAAATGATCATATAATTTTTATAAAGTAAAATGCAATTTTTATAATGGTTCAAAAATTGTTATTGTCAAAAAACCAAACATTCCTCAATAAATATTGATTTTTATTTTAAAACTAAAAATATAAAAATTTAAAAAATTATTTAGATAAAATTAATATTATTTTTGGAATCAGAAAGTTGAAATTATGATACAATTAATTTTTCATAATTTTCCGTGACAATTGATTTTTCTGGTAAAAATTAAATACCATATAAACATACTTTGTGTATTATGACCTCATAATGGCCCAAAATTGATGTAATAAATATAATAAAAGGTATCCACAACCAAATATAAGTTTTTTACTTTAAAATAACATGATTTTATGTTTTATTATTATTTTTATAAATCCTATATTAATCCTCCAAAACCATTAATATATTTTAAGGTTTTAAAATCATTTCTTTAAGAGTGTGACTCACCTATACATAATAAATGAAATTAATTTATTAATTTAGGTCCTTGGAATTATAAAATAATTTGAAACACTTCAATTTTGTAGAAACCATGGGATAGTTTTTGGTTTTGGTTATATTATTATGTAGAGTCCAAAACCTCAATAATAAAGAAATCCCCCTCATTTCCTATATAATCCCACCCAAGCTACCATTTATCTTCACAAAAACTCCTTAGAGTAGGTCCATACTTGGAACTCCACTCTCAAGATTCCTCCCAAGGTTCCCCCAAGCTCTCATGAATTCCCTTTCCAAGCATTCAGAGTCACACACACAAGCTTCTTTTCCATCTCCTATTTATTCAAGTTACTTCATTATCCAATGCCTTCTATTTCCAGTTAATTTTGATAGGATATGTTTTTACATATCCCATTAATTACCCTTTTATTTTCAAATTATGAGAGGCTAATTCCTCTATCATCAACCCATTTTATTATTTTTTAAGTGATGCTGTTACGTTGTAAAAAATTTCACCATGATTTTCAATGACAAAACAATTGTGTACTAAATAAAATACCCATTTGATATCAAGGGTGTTGGTTATTCAAAAATTTACCCTATAGGGATAAAAATTTCTTGTATTATAGTTTGGGATCGAATCCATAGGGACCAAAGAAGTGAACTTGAGACACTCATATTTTGTCGAAGGATTGGTTATGAAGTGGAACATTTTTTGGGTTGTTTTGATTTTAAGAACTAATAAGTTAATAAAAAACAATAAATGAAACAAAATGTATTGAATTAAATTAATTAAAATTTATGGGCTGATCCTAGGTCATTGTTAGGGAAATAAGGAATGTAATTATTTTCTTATTAATTTTCCATTCACTAGTTCAAGATATATCCAGTCAATGAGATAATCCCACAATATCATTCTCTGATGTAATACTCACAGAATTACAAGGATAATAACAAAATCACATAGAGAAAATATTTTATGATCACTCTAAGGAATTGGATCATACAAGAACTCAAAATGTGTAGTCATTAGAGTCGGTGAAGAAGAAGTAAAAATAAGTCAATTATTGTAAATCTAAAACTATAGAATTAATTAAAGAATTTAAGAACATATTATAATATCCAATCCACCCCATGAAACTCCATAGGAACAATCCATAAATGTTTATCCCTCCATTTATTCTATTTTATCATTATAAGTGGGAATTCGACTTAAAGAAGCAGGATTGAAGAAGAAAAACATTGAAATAACAATCACTCCACTATGGTGTGAGGAATTTAACAAAAGATGTTGTGAATAACCTCACTCCCTAAGGAAATGATATAAATGTGATATCTAAAAGAATAAATTAAGATACTAATAATATGAATTTTAATTAATAAAATAATGTGAATAAAAAAACTTACCTGGAAAAATTGACCTTGTGATTACAAATGAAAGCGTGAAATTACAGATGGAAGAAAAACATTTGCTAGAAATGAAAAACATGAATGATTAATCCCTTCACCATCATCTCCTTATATAAGAATATTTGTAGAATTTTGTTTAACCACAATCAATACATTCCTTCCCTCTTAATTCAGAGAGTCAAGGGGGGAGGGGAATCAAGGGAAATTTGACATTTCAAAGTTGATCAAGAAAATCATCCAGGTTCATCACCCTTATTGACATGTGGATTTGTAATTAAATATGCCTGAATACAAAGCTTTAGTAGAAGTAAAATATATATTTCATGTTTCCTATAACATTTTTAAAAACTTTAGGAAAATTGGACCATCCGTTTGGATGTTATGGTTGATCTAGAGGAAATATTTTATGGGAATTCAAATCTGGAATACCATTTAAATGTAAACTTGGGATCCCTTTATCTACATGATAACTTTAGAATTAGCTCTGGAAATAGTTTAATGAATTGATCCCCATATTTTTATATTTATACAGTTATCATTTTAGATTCATTGGGCCTAGATTATGGGCCCCACTTTTGTTTGACTGGACTTAGGCCTATTATGCTTTGTCCAGAAAAGTTCTACATTCATGCCAAAAAATATTCATATTCTCTTGGGATTCATCCATCAATGCTAAAAGATAAAATGTTCCAAATAAAGTGATAAACCATGTCTCAAAATATCAAATTGAAAAAAATTAAATAAATGAATTCCACAAATAGATGATTGATTGGGACCAAATATACACTTTAAACATGAATTGCACAAATGATGAGAAATGAAGTTCAATTTTTAAAATGAACTAAAATGGATGTTTATATAATTTTAAACACATAAATATTAATATATAATCAATGAATATTATCCCCTTTCATTGGCTAATCATACCCCAACTGGAGTTTTGAAAGTCCTGAGAAAAAAGTATCTTAAAAATATGAAATTGAATTTTCTATTTTCAAAAACATTTTAACATACATCGCTCACCAAGATACATCATGGAAAACAATCATTAAACCTTTCAAAATAATTTCACACAAGATAGGTTCATGAGCATATACCAATCCCAAGATTATTAATTTGTTAAAATTTATTGCTATGTTTCATCCAATTACAATTAATCATGATGATGGGTTGAGTATCTCAAAAGTAATGTGGCCTATTTTCTTGTTCAAGGGGAAACAAATGGAAGTGCTAGCTAGGAATCACATTAAACCTTAATATAAGTATCCATTTTTTGTTTATTTGTTTTTTTTGAACCACAATAGATATGAAAAGACTAACTTTGGGTAAGATAACTATGGAGTCACAGTCCCCAAGTATCAGACGCCACACATATTATAAATTCCATGATCTATAATTGATATATAAAGCCTAACTCTAGGTAAGAAAACAATGGAGTAACAGTCCCCAAGTGATGGATGAAAGACATTTGGACAAAACATTTCTCTATGTGGTCATTATTTCATTTTTTTGGATAGTCAAATTAAACTAAAAGTGAACCCAAACAATATGCTATGATGAAAGGGCCCCAAGAACTCAAATTTAAACCCAAGATCAAATGGATGTACTTTGTGACATTTTGATTAAGAGGATGAAAATGTAAACATTGAAAAATCACATCAGAAAACAACACTTTCCCAAAACTATGCCCATGAACTTATAAAAACATCCAAATAATAATCAAGGCATTAAAAATCACTTTAAATTAAGTTTTCATGTTTCAAAGTGTATATTAATGCATTCATGGATAATAAATTGTTTTTTTTGAATGAAATTTCTTTATAAAAAAAGACCCATTTTTTTTCAAAGTCCCATATTTTCACTCCCACTAATATAGAATGAAATTTCCCTCATTTTTGAAAGAGAAGAAAAGAGAGATAAAAGAATTGGGAAGAAAGAGCAGAAATTTTATTTGAAATTAAATTGTGGAATAAAACCACCTAGTTTTAGTTGACGACCCATCAATAAGAAATTGAATACCTTGGATTCACGTTACTTGTATACTCATCTGGGATGATTGATGGCTAGGTTTGAACTTTAGAATGCAATGATTTTATTTTGAAATACTAAAATGAATCAACACCTAAATCTCATACACAAGAGACATTAGATCAAATTGGAAACCCCAAGGGGTTACCATGACAAAAACATAAAAAAAACACAAAATTAAATAAAAAATGTAAAATATAGGTTGCCTATTGGGAAGTGATTATAATAAATTCTTTAGCTCGAATCAGACCCACCCAACTTATCAAATTCAATCTTTCAACATTTTAATGACTCCATATTTTTCCACTACAACATGATTAAGATTGTGTCCCCCTTATGGTTGGTAGGGAGGTTTTAATATTTATTCAAGAAAAATCATAAAGTTCCTAGTGAATGAGCTAGTCCCATGAAAATAAAAACGTGTCCCTCTAATTTCTTTATTAATCTTGTATGATACATCAAAGGAAATTTTCTATTTTTTAGCTTCAATAGAGGATGAAATCATGAAAAAATGTTTTTAACTATCCCCTATGATAAAAGGATTTAGAGAGGATGTATAGACCTTGAATTTGAGATCAGGTTGGATAAAAATTCTAGATACAGGTAGGGACATGGAATTGAACTTGGTTTTATTTATAAAATCTCTCATCAGAATTGGTTCCCTTTGAATAAAAGTTTCAAGCACCAAATTGGACAGATCAGTTTCAAGAATGGGTTTGGTCTTAATGTTTTTGATTTATCCCAATGGTCCAGTAATTGAAGTTTCTAAAAATTTATTAATTGGGTTATATTCATGAAAATCAATCCATGATGCCACGTTTCCCTCCTGTGAATACATAACATATTTTTCCTCTTTATTTAAAGACTCTTCATCAATTACCCGATTCTCTTCAGCTACCCCAAATCCTAAGGTTGTTTTTTTAGTAAATTAATGAGAGGTTTTTGGGAATCTATAACCATCACATAAGGTTATTTATGGGATATTCAATGTTGATATGTGTTCCTCAAAAGTTTTAATGTTTTTCAATTCTAACCTCAAAGATAAAAGCCTCATACTCATTATCTCCATTTTATCACATAATTGTTCAATATGTTGTTGGGGATTAGTTTGTATAGGAGTTTGGACATCATGTAAATCCCTAATATTGATCTCTTCTACCATCCTTGTGAGGGATGGAATTTTTTTCCTTTAAATGTTCATCATCCTAAAGATTATACATGTCACAGGGTGTCTGGTTATCATTAAATGTTTGATCAGTGAAATTTCTTATGTGAGGAAATTCCCAATATTGATTTTCAAATTGATTCTTTATTTGGTTTATTATGGGGGAAATTATGTTTTTACTTAATTTTAGTATAATTAAATTACGATTCATAGTGAAGAAAAGGGAAAACATAAGAGAAATACGGATGAGAAAAGGGAATTTTGGTTGAGAAAAAAGGTAAGTGTCTAAGATACTTACTTGGGTCCCCAAAAACAGTGCTAAAATTTGGTTGCACACAAATTTAAATTATAGGCATAAGTATTTGTTGTAGTATAGGTAGGGATCAAATCTGCAGGGACTGAATAAGTGAACTTGAGAAACTCAGATTTGATGGAAGGATTGGATATGAAGTGGCCAAATATTTGGATTGATTTGATTTTAAGAAATAATCAGTTGATAAAAAAAATAAATGAAAAAAATGACTTGAAATAAATAAATTAAAATTTATGGGCCGATACTAGGTCATTTTTAGGGAAAGAAGGGATGTAATTATTTTCTTATTAATTTTCCATTGACTAGTTCAAGATATATTCAATCAATTAGATAAGTCCACAATATCATTCTACGATTTAATACTGACACAATTCCAAGGATAATCACCAATTCACTTAGAGGAACAATTTTAGGATCACTCTAAGGAATTATATCATACTAGCACTCAAAATGTGTAGTCATTAAACTCAGTGAAGAAGAAGTATAAATAAGTCAAATATTAGAAATCCCAAACCATAGAATGAATTAAATAATTTAAGAACATAAAATAATATCCAATCCACCCCATGAAAATACTTAGGACCAATCCATAAAAGTTTATCCCTCAGTTTATGCTATTTATTCATTTGAAGCGGGAATTTGACTTAAGGAAACGAGATTGAAGAAGAAAAACATAGAAATAACGATCACTCCACCGTTGTGTGAAGAATTTAACAAAAGATGTTTTGAATAACTTCACTCCATAAGAAAATTATATAAATTTTATATTTAAATGAAAAAAATAATATGATAATAAGATGAAATTTTAATTAATAAACTAATGTGAATAAAAAAACTTACATGAAAAAACTGATGTTGCGATTACAAATGAAAGCGTGAAATTACTAATAAAAGAAAAAGATTTGATAGAAAGGAAAAAATGGATGAAAAATACCTCCACCAAAAACTCATTATATATTCATATTTTGAGCCTTATGTTATTCCACTATCCATAAATTCCTTCCCCATTAATTGATAGAGTCAGGGGGGGGGGTGAGAAAATCAAGGGGAATTTGATTGTTCAAAGTTGACCAGGAAAATTGTCCAAATTCACCCCTTATTGATGTGTGGATTTTTAACTAAATATGGCTGAATATTAATGGGTAGTAGAAGTAAAATAACTTCATTAATTTATCCTATAATATATTTACAAATTTTAGGCAAATTGGACTAGTATTTTGGATGTAATATTTGATCTAGTGGAAGGACTTTATGCGAGTTCAAATCTGGACCACCATTTAAATGTCAAATTGGGCTCCCTTTATCTATATGAATAATTAATAATTATCTATGGAAACATTTTAATGAAATTATTACCATATTTTTCTATTTCTACAGTTAAAATTTTATCTTCATTGGGCTTAGATTGTGGGCCCACTTTTGTTTGACGGTCCTTAGGCCCATTATGCTTTGTCGAGAAAATTTCAGCATTCATGCCCAAAAATATTCATCTTATATTGGAATTCAACCATATATCCTAAAAAATAAAATGATTCAAATAATGTGATAAATCACATCTCAAAATATCAAATTCAAAAAATTAAAGAAATTACTTTCCACAAATAGATGATTGATTGGGCCCAAATATGAACTTTAAACATGAATTGCACAAATGATGAGAAATGAAGTTAAATTTTTAAAATGAAATAAAATTGATGTTTATGGACTTGAAACACATGAATACTAAGATATAATCAATGAATATTATCCTATTTCAGTGGATATCCAGGTGTTCAAATGTATAAAATTATACTTATTTGAATCGGTACTTATATGTATTTATTCCACACTCCTTTATCATGGAATAAAATATGATGATAATTGAATATATTTTGTATAATATATGTAGAACAATTAATCCTAGGAATTAAATCAATGTGATAGGTTCACTCATAATTATATAGTGCTCCAATGCATTAGGTAATTTTAGTCTCATGAGACGTCATGTTGGGATAGGGAGTGAACCTGATTCCTTGACTTTTTCTATCATGATGTATTGGAAATTATCCTTAAACTATATTTATGATGCAATATTTTATGTTATTACCACATTTACAATGTTATTATTATCATGATATATCATTCTTTATTATTCACTTTCCTTTTATTCCACACTGTTATGCCTATTGTACAATATGTATTACCTTATTCAATGATTACTCCCTTACTGAGCTCTATAGATCACCCATTTCTTATGCATGTCCCTAGGTTATCCCATTTAGTTTTAAAATACATGGAATATCTTGATCATTTTAAGAATATTTTCAATAAATTTGAGGTATTTTCTTTTTTAAGTTGTTATTTAATGTACATAATTCAAAAATTCACTAGAATTATCAATCTTTTAGGTTATATTAAGTGTAATATGATGTAATAAATATTGTATTGTAGTGAAATAAAGATATGGGTTTCTATATAGAGGTTGTAAGATAACATATTTTTCTAGTTACATCTATATTTGAGTTTTATATTGAACCTCTTTTTTTATATTTTCCTTATATTTAAACCTTGGTGGTTGAGTATTCTTTAGAGATTGAGAGATTGTTTGGGAAAATTACTGAAAGTTTGGGGATATATGTTTTTTTTGAATTAATAGAGTCTAAGTATTAATATTTTAAATGGTATTATGAGAGTTTCACATGAGTTTCGGTGGTTTTATAGGTGGTTTGATATTTTTGGTAGAATATGATCTTGGAGCTTCCTAAAGGACATTTAAACACAATTTAAATGAGTTACATGATGTATAACTATAGTTAGGTAGATTCTATGACGGGAATACATGCCATGAACTGGTTTATGACATGAATTAGTCACATTATAGGAATCCACATTACATGACATGAAATTTCCGGGAAGGGATAAATTCACCTAAGGAGATGTGAATTTGAACGTACTTTTAAATTGAGAATTAAACACCATTTAATATATTTTTTTCTATGAAATTATCAAGATGAGTGATAATAATCCTACCATGTGATTATATTTTTCTTTCATTTTGCATGAATCCCTCCCCTCCCAAGTCGTAGGTTATTTCTAGGTGATTTTGGAGAACCTTCCTACATTCTAGATGAACCATTCATGCAATCGATATCTGGTGAGTTATTTTGATTAGGATTCCCTTACCTTTCTTTGTTCTCTAGTTTTGGTGGTGGAATATATCAACCACAGTTGGTTTGGATATTGGTATGGATCTTGTTTAATCTAGTATTATTTTTTTACTCGTATATGAACTCTTTCCTATTGGCCTTACCTATTGGAAGCTTTGTTTAATCACTGGTTTAAGGTGTAGGTGGTCTAAAAACTAACCCTATTGTTTGTTTCATTGCTAAGTTTGTTCAATATTGCAAACTTCATGAATAGAATGTGAATATTAATTAATTTAATGGTAAAGGATGATAAATAATGTGTGGGATTATTCTTGGATCCCTTTGTATTCAATGGTGATGTGACCTGTCTTGTGAATGCCTATTGGGTGAGTGGACCCTTGAATAATACTGAATTGGATAATGGTTTAAAGTGTGTTCAACATGAAATGGAACCTAAAGTGTTTTCTTGTGATATATTCAACTTGGAAAATAGTTAAATTGTTTATTTAAATGGATATATATGTTTTGATATGATTGTGTGAAAACTAGAATGTTTATGGTTTAAAACCCACTTGATAAATGAAATGTGTAACTGAAATACAAATCTTATTTTTCATAATTAACTATTGAGGATTATAAAATGATATTGTGAAATCCTAGACAATATAACTTGTTCTGAATTTGATGCTGAATTTCTTATATAGTGAGCTTGGTCTAGTTTGATTCTCTAAGTATTATATATCAGGCTTATCTCAGTTTGATGATGTAATGCTTATATAACAGGCTTGGCCTAGTTTGATGATTTAATTTTTATATAGTGGGGTTAGAATAGCTATATGATGCAATAATTATATATCTAGCTTGTCCTAGTTTCATAATGAAATTATTATATATAGGGTTATGCTGCGATGCTAAAATTCTTATATAGAGGGCTATTCATAAATGTTGAAATAGTCATACCTAGGGCTTTTCTTGGTTATTTTTTTATGCTATGGTTATGTGGTTATGGTTTTAATGTATGTGATACATGCTTAAAGATAGTCTGACATGTTTATTGATATATTATATTTATTGATTAGTAATACACCTATTACCACTTTACTACATTCACTTATTATTAGACTAATTTTTTAGACACGGTAGTGTCAGCCAACAGAGTTTTACTCACATGTTATTCGAGCCTCCATCTAGTTCCTGATAAGATTATATGGATATAGGTTTGGAAAAGGGAAATTGAACTGGTAATTTATTATTTCTATTAGATGGGACGCAGTTTTGAGATGAGACAAACATGGGGTTCAAGACTAGGGTCTCTTGAGTTTATTTGTGTCAGCTGATTCTTTATTTTTATTGATTTTAGTTTGACATTTAGATACATTTCAACCTTTCATTACATGGTTACAAATTATTTTATTTATTGGTTCCTCCTTTTACTTCCTAGTTTTATGTTTTATTATTTTATATACTTTCATCACTATGATATTTATTGATATTTGTTTATTTCTGCTGTATTATAACTCAGTACTAGGGGGTATAGTCTCCTTACTGTATTCTTTATACCCCACAACTCGTCGAAAGCCTTTTGAATATGGGGATTCATGATTGAGGTCTCATAACCATCATGATTTGTGAACATGATAGAGTACTAAATTATGGGACATTACAAGTTACAACTAGGTTAATACCCTTGAGTAGAAATGGGGAGGAGTATTCACTACATAAATGTTTCGCATGGAAAATCACATGATATTTTCAGAAGCATAATGGGTGTATATAATGATTCTTGAGAGAAATTAATTAGAGTGAAAAGGGGGTTTATAATTAATTTTATAGTATAAGTACATGTAGTGGGATGTGCAAAAACATATTCTAGAATGAAAAATTTTAAATTAAAATTCATAATACAAAGAAAGTGCTTAAATAAAGAGGCGAAGGAGAGGATCCCTTACCTTGAGAGAGCGCTTCTAAAATCTCAGGGGAGCTTATTACAATCTAGGTAAAACCTTGTAGTCCTTTATAGAGGTATAGTATGAGTAAATTTTTGATAAATTGGTTTTGAGTGAAGAGGAGTGGGAGGATGGGTTGGTATTTATAGCCAAATAGAGTTGAATTCTTTATTAATTTCTAAAATTTGGTTTTAGACTCTATATGATAAAATAGTCAAAATAAATAACCTTCACATGGTTTATGATTTTTTTTCTACAAAAGAGTAGTGGATTTAAATATTTTATAATGATAAGAACTTAAATCATTAAAATAATAAACTTGTTGATGTTCAAGTGAGTGATGTTCATAAATAATTGGTTTTAGAACCTTAAAATATAATATAGGTTTTGAAGGATTCATTTAGAGTTTAAAAATTTATAAAAATAACATCAAAAACACATTATTTTAAAGGGTAAAAATATTTTTTGTCTTAAATCCTTTTTATATTATTTATTACACTAGTTTGTGGCTATTATAATGTCATAATACATACCATATATTTATATCATATTTAGTTTTTACCCAAAAATTTGACTATCTCATAAAATTGTGAAAAATTAAAAATGGGATAATTTAAATGTTCTTATTTAAAAAATAATATTTATTCTATCAAAATAATTCTTTAAATATGATAATTTAAATATTAAAATCAATATCCCATTAATTGAAAAAATACAGGTTTTATGACAACAACAATTTTCCGACCCTTATAAAGATTAAATTGGACATCATTACATTACATTGTCATTTATATTTAAATAAATATTATTTAATAATAGTAATTCCTAAAAATATCCTTGATTTAAAAATTCTTGGATTTATCAAAGAGTGTTTTATTTTAAACTATAAAATTTCCAAAAGAATAAAATTTTGGTTTCTTCATCTTAACATCCAATTTTTATAAAACTCATTACATAATCATTTATAAAGTAAGAATAAAGAAAAAAATATAGAATAATTATTTTATTTAAATAAATAAATAAATAAATAAATATATATATTAATACTACTAGGGTCTAGATACACAATCCCTTACTACACCCACGTACGCCCTAAGTGTAAGGCGTGCAGTGATGACACTTTCTTGGGGTGGTTCGGTGAACATGGTTTTGTACATGATATCGATAATCTTTAAATTCACCCTTAAATGGTTTATTTCATGCTTTAGATGTTGAATATAAAATTGTCCATGGTTAAGGGAATATATTAGTGATTCTATCTTCCTTGGAAACTCTAATAAATGGGCTTCATAGTGTATAATCCTATTGGTCGAGGCCATCTCTTCTTCTATCTATGTAAATTGGATTTTATCCTAACCCTAAATATTTACTAATATTAACTATCACTTTAAAAGGGATATATTATCAATGATTATGAATCTTAATGATATTTTAAATCCAACATGCTATAACTATCCAAAATAACCAATGTAGTGAATTTTTTTTCAATAACTACATTACTCAATAAGGAATTTATTCATTTAAAAATAGAATTTAATTTATACAATTTTTGGTCATTACAACCCAAGTCCTGATCCTAGTAGGCCCTAGGTTAGTGACTAGTACTAAGGGTATAAGACACTCAAATGGGATACATTACCCTTAATATCCCTAGATAAAAAAAACTACAAACCAATCCACCATGATGTAAAACAAATTAACCAAATACTCCTATAATAAATATACCATATGCATGAATATAAAATAGGCAAAAATTTCTCTAAAGATAAAACAACACCAAAATAAAGTAAAATCACATGGTAGAAACTATAACAACCCAAGCTTTGTGCTAGTATTGTCTAGATCGATCACTAAAGCACTATTATAAACCTAAAAATAGTTTATATATACATATGGTTATCATAACATGTATACTCAATATAATCATACCCAATATCTCTCATGAAAAAATGAAACTACCATACCAATGTGCCAGTGAAAAAAATTAACCATCACATATATAAGTCAACTAATTCCCTAACCTCACCTTGTCTCCCTCACCAAATAACTCATCCAAGAGTATAATGTAATATTATAATAATGTTGATAAAGTTTACCCACAACCACTTACCCATTGGCTTTATTCTACCACCCAATGACATGTCATCATTTTTTTATACCCATTTAATATACATCAATAAATACACCAAATTCATATCATTTTCTATGACACCAACTGCATATCATGTAATTAAAAACTGGGGTAGTGGGGTACCATGAATGCATAAGAAATGTACCACACATCCTCTTCCCACAAAACATGATCCCCAATACATTTCTCATCATCCACTACTTGTATCACCAAAACATAACATTTAAGGGAGAGTGATGTAGAGGGGATAGTCAACCATTCATATCCTCCCCATCTGGGATGTTAGGAAAATCACCCCCAAAGCCTCTATGTGTCAGTTAGGTTTCTCAACATGGGTGGGGTGTGTAGAAAAGTCATAAAATAATAAAACTATATAATAGTATCATATAATCCCACACCATTTTATTCACACTAGAAACACTACAATATACACCTTTAAGTCACTACTAATATCACACTACCAAGTGATACCTCTAATTCAGTACAACCAACCACAAGAATCAAAAAAAAGATCCATTGCATGAGTTCATGTTCCCATTATTTTATTTAACAAATCACCCACAAAGATTTATTCCTTTAATTATTAGTTTAAATTCACACTATTGAATTATTTATCCACAAAAACATTTATATATTTCAAAATTATTCAATTGTTACCAAACCTCTATCAAGGAACCACCACATCAAACCACTGCAAACGAATAGGGCCCCCAAGCCACAAACAACCAAGGACACTAAGATGAAAATAACATGGACACCAAGCCACATGCATCAAGAAAATAATTAAATGAGCATATTAAAAATAGTCTTTTCATTTACTTTATTTATGTATTTAACTATTTAAATGGTATTATCAAATCAAGACATCACTTCAGAGAGTAATTCAAATAACAAGTGTATAACATAAAAAAACAATATCAACAACATCAATATAACTAGTAACCATAGATGCATCAAAAAATTCCATTTCAATTTAATTATTTTGGTTTATTATCCTTGTTATAAAAATTCATACCATCGACCTAATATAATGAAAAGGAATCTAATACCATAGTTTCCCATAAAATAGAGAGAACTCGAATCCCCTAACTCAAAAAAATATTTCAAACCCATTATGTAAGGATAACGCAAGAGGTATTAAACTTCCAAGCACTAAAATGTAAGGAATCACTATAATAAAACTAGAACACAACATACCCATCAATATCTCCATAAAATCAACCAAACCATCCATCTCATCAGCTATAACCTCCTTGGAACAAATAAAAGGGAATAAAAAAGGGGGGATAAAGTAAGTAATTTACTCAAAATTAATGATGTTCAATTTCTAGATATGAAGGGTAAAATCCCAAAAGAAGGGGATAAAATTCCTATTTAAATTTAATAAGATCCACTTAATAATTAAGAGAAAATACTGGGGGTAGATTAGTTTCAAAGGGGTTCAAGAATTTATAGAAAAACATGAAATTAGAAGACAATGGCACAACTACCTTTACTATGACATAATGGTGATGAAATAAGAAAGGATATTATGTAGAAAAAAGGACCATGATACAATGGGGTTGGTCAAAGATGAATCCAAGAAACAAAGATATATCCACACCTTATATTATATAAACTAGGATAATGAGAACAAGTTAAGGGGAACTACCATGCCAAAAAATTAAATCATTGAGAAGAAGTCAACATTTCATCCCAGTCTTATAGTGTAGTTATGCACAAATCAACAGAACCAAAAAAATACCTCATTATGGACTCTAAAACACAACCTAGAATCCAAAATGAAGATTTTACAAAAAATTCAGATCTAAAAAACCAACAATTCCAATAATATATGCCACCACCAATCTATATACACCACAAAAACTCCCTTCATGGCATATCATAATCCCCCACAATAAAAAATCATTATCCAATTGAAACTTCAAATAAATTCTACCATACACTCCTCCACACCATCATAAATTCCCCTAAAAACCAAAATCACTTGAATTCTATAAAGTAACATGTAATAAAATACATATAGTTACATAAATACAACAACAAATCCAGACAACTAAAAATTTCCATTTAGTATCAGGCCATAACATGAAGTAGAATTTGTAACAGGATTTAACAGAAAAGAAAAATATTGGCAAGGCTCTATTTTTACTTAGTAATTGGTTACAATAAACCATTATAATTTTCAATTCTAAATATAAGAGTTTTATTATATAATTAAATTATTTCAAGTGTTAAAGATATTGATCTAAAGTTTAAAAGGTATTAAAACTATACTTGAGTGTTCAGTGCTACTAAGGAAACCTTGGATGTTCAACAAGTGATGTTAGGTAATTGATCAAATCGTATCATACCATCAAGTAAGAGAAGACAAATTTATGGATGAAGAATAAAAATTCATATATTACTTGTTTATTTTTTTTAGAAAATGTGGTATCAAATGATTTTTTTAAGAAACCCAAATTTTTTTAGAGGAAAGTAGTTAAATATAAACAATTTATCACTATTGTATAGATTGGTTCTATAATTAGTACTTGTAAAAAGAAAATATCATCCAAGGGGTTTGTTTATGAATATTTAAGGTGGTAAAGAACCATAGGAAATGATGTTTCATTGTAAATAGAGAATGATACAAATAAAATCCAATGGTATCATGAGTTTTTAATGAGTGGTATAAATTTATCCAATATATGGTATATCCCACACATTATTACTTTATTAATTATTTTATAATGGTTTGGTGTAAGTTTTATTATGATTATAAGAATATTTTTTAAAGTAAGAAGAAGCTAAAGATGATATTTTTCCTATATTTGGAGTGTGGTATATAAAAATTTGATTTTATTGGATTAAACTCTTATTTCTTACATTGTTCTCCATCTCGGTAATCTTATAGGATTTATTAATGAGTCATTACAAACTTATAAATTCACTCACTAAATTTCATTAAAGGAAAGTTTAGTTATGAACAAAAAGTGTCTTGAGGGTTAAAAGGAGATAAATATGAAATTATTGTATTCAATAAGTGGTTTAAGGAATGAAATTAAAAACCTATAAATATCATTGGTAGATAGATTCAATGGTTTATAACTCAGGTGAACTCAGAAGACATCTCAATATATTTTTAGCGGAAAATTTATAAATTTATGACAAATACATTATTTATGGATGTTAAATAATGGGTTTTTAAATTCTATAAGAAGGAGTACATATCAAAGGGTGAGAATTATAACACCCTAATATTTTGTGAAATATATTTTTACAAATAAATTTAATCCTCTTGATATTTTTCATTACACATAGTAATGAATTTATCTTGTGTTACATGTGTTCCATCGAGATACAAGGATATATATGGGATCCTCTCAATGGGTATTATTGTGTGTGTGTGTGTGTGGGGGGGGGGGGGGGTTGTGTTGTGCACAATCATGAACATCAAGATACCATTGTTGATCTTACCAAGAACTCCCAATGGTTCCCTCATCCACAACTGGGTAAGGAATTGATTTCCAGAGGTAGTTGGTCACCTAGGTTTTCAGGTATGATGACTCTTAGGGACTCACATTTGTCAATAGGATGAGAGGTTGGGCTTATTGCACCATTTTGGGGGAAATTGTTTCCTACTCCAGGACTCTATTATAGTTTTAAGATATGTTTGTGAATATATTCCTAATTCTGATATGGGACTAGTTACCCTAGAAAATGACTATAGGTCAATTATATTTCATTTGTAAAATATTTTTATCTGTTTATTGAATCCATATGTATATATTCGAGGTTCTCCACCATTTTACAGTAATGGGGGGATTCTTATATGCTGAAGCTGTATAACAAAGTGCTTCAGAATGTGCTGACATGCTAGGAGGTTGTTAATATTATGAGGAGGGGATTGATCCATTATGATGTGTCCTATATACCATGGTGATTGTAGTAATCAAAACCCACATAGTTCATTATACCCATGAAATTTATCGTCATTCAGAAATAACTTTTATGGGTCCTACGAGACACCATGTATTCAAGATTGATTCCTGGAGGTACGTCCTACATATCCTGAGTATATCGAGAATCATATTTTCCACAATTAATTCATTCAAGGCTTATATACTAGGATATCCATTGTCATTATAGAGACTCAAGGTGCAGATGAAATGAATATCGTGCTTCTATGCTCGGTGTAAGAAACAAGGGATGAAAAATGATCATTTTCATTGCTCATGATGTGAGAATTATGTTCTAGGACTTCACTAAGATTATTTTTCATGGAACTCAGGTCTCAAAGGGACATCCTACGTATCTTGGTTATGTAAGGAATCAAAGTCATCATAGTTTAGTTGATTTCTTAGTCTCTAGATGGATGAGGTAGGTTGACCATCTCATGGGAATAATTGGGTCTCAATGGATGAGATGTCCGAGTTATAAAAGGGCTTACATAGAAAGGGGTGTTTATTTGAGATTGGTCCTTTGAAAGGAATCCTATATATCATGATTATTAAAGGAATCAAAGTTATCATATTTTACTCTATAGGTTCTTATGCACTTAGGGTGCCCTTACCATTTTAGAGGTTTATAGTGCAGTTTCTTTGATCATTTCAAATCCCTAATCCCATGTTATCCATGATCATTGTGAGAAAAAAAGGGATATAAAGTAAGAAATTTCATTACTTTGAATAAGGTACTTAGATGCTGGGATCACCCTGGATGAGCAATATATAGCTCAAACCTCAAAGAGAGGTGGCCTACATATCCTGAATATGATAATAATTAGATTCATCGTAGTTCACTTTATATTAGGGATTACATAATAAGGATTACCTATTGATCAAGGTTTACACAATGAGGACATGCAATATTATCAATTCCTAGGATTCCCTTGTGACCTGGTCGACTGGTTTGGAGGGTGTCTCATGACCCAGTTGACTTGTCTAGAGTACATCACAAGATCCATATTGTTTGTATCAGAAGCCATTGCATGACTTGGATGGCTTTTCTAGGGGGTGTCACCTGATCCAACTAACATTACCTGGTGTCATTCATAAGAGTTGGATTGACACATATGAAGGGTGTCATAGGAGTCAGTACAACATGGTTAAAAGGATGTCACATATATTGGCTAGCATCCCTAGAGGACATCATGAGACCTGGATGACATGTAAGGAGGGAATTGCGAGTCTCAACTGACCTTCCTAGAGGGTTTTGTGAGAGCTTATTTTACATTCCCAGATGCAACCATGAGACTTTACTAACATGTATAGGCACCATTATATGAGTCAGGACATGTGTCTGAAGGATGTTTCAAGTATTGGGTGATAAACCTAAAGGGTTTTGTGAGACTAAAGTGGTGTTCCCAGGGTGACCGTATGACTTGACTTGGAATGTATGAAGGACTTCTCATATCCTAAATATCATACTGAAGGAGCATCATAATATATAGGCAACATGTCCCAGTGTTATCGCGTGACTTGGATGACTCTAGAAAATCACATGAGGGATAGAGAGAATGTTTTTTCACTTAAGTCTTACACTTTTAATCTTAGTTCCAGCCCTTATATTGTGAAGGTATTAGGTTTATTTAATATTATTTCAACTTGAGTCTCACTTGATCTGGAAGATATGCAATATGTTGTTCGTATGTCTCTCCAGAAGCTCTTCATGTGATCTATAAATGATCATGAGAAGTTCTTCTTGTATGTATAATGCTTTCTATAGCTATTCGTCGGTATATTACCTAATGAGAAACTTTCTGGTTGTGAGATCAACCACTTTGGGAAGTCCTCTCTAGTGTTGGTACGTGTGAATTTCAGAAATCCCTTTTATCGAGAGTCCATAGGTCAAGAGTCGAACTCTTTTTTCATTTTAGGGCGGGGAATTTATTTTCATATCCACCCCAGTTGTTTGGTGCTTTGTGCAGTATATCTAGCATGAATCTAGGATGGAGTCAGTGAAAGGATCCAATACTACACATCTTTGCGAGTCTCCACCATAGACCACTCCAAGGGCATCACTTAATTTTCAGTAACCACAAGTCCCTCTCATCAATGCCTATATTATTGTGTTATTTCTAATTAATGGGGACCAGTCTGATCACACAGGCATGTTGAAGGACATACTTATTATCATGTTGACATTTCTAAGGGCCTTTACAAGATCCAAGTGCTTGTTTAAAGGTGTATTTATGATTCTTGATGAATTTTCATGGGATTTATATGAGACAAGGGTGGTTTATGAAAGGGCCTTTGCGAGACTAGGTTTCATTTTAAATAAGTCTCATGAGATCATATCGCAGACCTCCGTTGTGCATGACATAGGTTTTATAATTATGAGTGATTCCTCCCCCTTCTCATTTATTTCATTTATTTTATTTCACAATGGTTGGGGAGTCATGTGAGATTTCATGAGTAATGCCAAATAAAATTACTATATTTTTCAGTGATGCATCGCGTTACTGATATAAGTCATGTGGGGTGAACGATCATTTAATGGAAAAATACATCCATTTTTTCCTAGGGATCCAAAGGGAAGAACATGGTTTCCCAGACATACCCAGTTATTTTTATGTGATATGTCTAAAAAGACAAAGAGACTTCACAATATGATGCATGCATATCACTAGGGACTTGTAGTGTCTTTCGGATTACAAAGGTCCTCCCACATGTCTTCTAGCAACCATGAGTATCTCCCACCTCTTACTTTTTTATCGCATTTGTTTTATTTTACAAAGGTTATTAGATTTATCGGTTTTTATCGAATATTTTAAAGGATAATTACCCTTCCCATTAGTGATGAATCACATAAACATTATGATCTCTAGGGGTATCCACCTTTTAGACACCTTTCCTCCCATTTTCAAAGGATTTTTAGGTTAGACTTCCAGGTACTTACTACTGAGAACCTGTGTGGTGTAACGCGCTCACCCAAGTTACCTAGAGTCAGTGCTTTATTACATAGCATTGGCATGATACAAGGAATCATGTCCGGAAAGACCGAACAATTTAGTATTATTGGAAACCAGATACATACATAAGTTTAACATTACAACTTGAGAAGAAATACAAAACTAATTTATTCTATTAGAAACATCCAAGCATCCTAGATTATGCCTGCAAGTCACTCATAACCAATTTCTTCATATCCTCGGAAAATTAAACATAATAAAGGGGTGAGCTCAAATTCTCAGAAAGAGTAATAAGTACAACAGAAGATAACATAAACATTAGGCATGTTGAATAATTGAAAACACATGCCTTTAGAAATAATAAACACGAACTCTTTATGGATGGAATATGAGATGAGTAAATAATTCCATAGTAAAACATAGTCATGGGTATTATACTAGTTGAATAACCACATGAACCATCATTATTATTTTCATAATGAGGGACTGTATAATGCTATATTTTCTGAAACATCTTGTCAAGGCCTTAGCCAAGACGTCTAAAAATGATTTAGGCTTCGACCAAAACCATATATCAAATTGGAAAAGGCCTCAGACAATTCCATGTCTAATTATCTCATGAGACCTACCAATGCACCTAGGAGCTATACCAGGCTCCACCCGTCACATACTAAGTCCAATACATTCCTCATATGAAAAGGATGAAACATAACATAAACATTCGTATTAAAACTATCATATGAAATGTCAATACTTTAACCCTAAACCATTACTGGTATAAAAATAACACATCCACAGTCGAACATATCGCAAAACCTTAAATACAATATGGAATATTTGTATCATATTGAATCAACTTCAGGCAAGTGTAAATTTTATAAAATGATGTTGATATAGATGCAATCAAAACTTTTTGAGAGAAATAAATATTTCTATTTTGAAATCATTTAAGAGTCACATAATTATAAAAGAAAAAAATTATTTTAAAAATATTATAATAATCTTGTAAGGGAAGATTTGACAATGTTATAATAGCAGAAAATATCCGCACCCATCGTATAAGTTAAAAAAACATTCTTACCCTAATTTTGTCAAAAGGTCATAAAATACCTTTTTTGGAAAACGAAATAAAGATTCATTTAAAAACATATAAGGTCAAATAAGGGTATAAATGACTTTAAACCGTAGTCCAGTAAATATTAAAAATGTTTTTAAATATATTTTTAAGAAAACGTGGATGTGGATGATAAAGAGGTCCCACTAGGTACTTATATAAAAACAAACTCGGATAATAAAGAGATTGTAAAATTAACCATTACCTAGTAATTTTCCTTAGTTGATGGTATTTTAACCTCCTTTATAATAGTTAAAACATTGTTATTAAATAAAACAAGAATCATAAACATAAATATGATATCATATATGATCTTATAATATTTCATTGTTAATAATATTTTAGTATCATCATTTCGGGTGTTAACTGATTCATTTTCCTTTATATGATTGGTTATGTAAGTCATGTTTTTAATGGATAGGATGTATTTGATTCATATAAATAATGATATTATGTTTTTAAACATTATTTATAATCATAAAATGAAAATTATTCTTGAATGATTGTGATAGGGAATGAATCTCATCACGTTCGTGGAGACGGTAATCCGTATGTACGCACGAGCGACAATATCATTATATTGATGGTGAAATCCTATATAATTGGATGGTATATCATATATAAATAATAATTAACATGTTATATTTATTATTTACATTAGTTATACTCATTATTATACCCATACAAATAATGAAGTGTTTGAATAACAAACTACACCATGACGTGGAGATGGTAATCCGTACGTACGCAAGTATGATGACTTTGTCATTCATATGATGGATAGAATAATGAATATGGTTATAACAATTTTATAATAACATCATAGTATATAGAATATACTGGATTTATTATTTTAGAAAGTAAACAACAAAGAAATAGGAAGTGGAAGAAGAAAAGAACTTGAAAGAGGTGATGAAATATTTACCTCTTCTTCGGGTTCTTCCTTTTGATTTGATCAAAAGGGATCCTTTGGTTGGATTTATGACCAGAGTAAGGCCTCTAGGATAAAGTGAGGAAAGTTGGGAGGATATTTGGGAAGGTTTTGGCAAATACAAATGGCTTTGGAGGTGTGAAATTAAGAGAAGGGGAAGTACCCTTTTATAAGAGAGGTGAGGGTCACTTTAAGAAAATATTGAAATATTTTTTTATAATAAAATCATTTTCCATTTATAATGGCTCAAAAATGATTTATTTTTAGTCTAAGGTGGGGATGTGTCGAAAAAATCTCAAAAAATAGGTTTTGGACAGGTTTAGGTCACCTTATTAACCTTATAATTTAGATTTAATTGTTAGTTAAATAGTTTGATATTTACCATGTCTCTTTGTATTTTAATATTATATGGTTAATAAACTTACTATAACAAGCCAGGAAATCCCCATGTGGTTAATTATTAATATATATAACCTTATCTAAGTTCTTTGGCCGAACATTATATTTTTATGAATATTATATCAATTAATAATATAATATTTGTTTTAAAAACTCAATTATGTCAATTTTGACACTATTTAGTATTTAATTTTTTGAAAGCCATAAAAACTTTATCACTTCGAATAAAATTTATTTAATCAAAAATAACATGTCATATTAACCTATAAAATTATTTTAATTTATCATAAGTCTCAATTTACATTTATTTGGATATTTATAATATCAATTAGTTTTATATTTCATTATAAAGGTAATTACTGCATCATCATGGTGTCATAAATAAATTAAATTATTTAATTTCTAAAAATTATAAATAAAATATCATTATTTAGGAAATAGTTTTAGATTTCTAATGAATATTTATAATAGAATTTATATTTTGTGTAACCCTATGTTAAAAATGTTTTAGTTATTAAAAATTGAATTTAACTCTTTTAACTCTTCTTTAAATAAAATCATAATAAATGTACTAATCTAATACAAGTGGACCAAATAGGATCATATTTTATTCTTAAGGTTGTTTTGGATCGAATCACACTTATCCAATATAATTTTCACATGTGTTAGGGTAATTATAATATCATTTTTACCCTTAATTTCTCTATTTACTTTTAACCGTGGTAAATAAAAGTCAAAAGTTACTATTCACCAAAAATTCTTTTAGTATTATTGAAACAAATTTTAATTACTCATGTCAACCATGTCTCTTGTATTTTTTAAATTCAACCCATAAAAGTGGTAAAATTAAGTTTTATGAAAATTTGTAAATGCTTCTAGATGGTGGGTAAAAGACGGTAAAAAGTGCAATAAAGTTTTATATATCTAAACTTATTATAAAATGAATCCAATTAATTAAATTAAACATATATAGTTATTATGTATCTATTTTGACATAAAATAAATTAAAATAATATAACTAATTATTTAAATAAAAAGTTGGTTTTAAATAATTACGCAGTGTTTTTCACTATTCATCAAAAATTGGAAGTTATCAGAAAAATACCCAAAATTCACCCTAAGATAATTTTAATATTCCTAATTCAAAAATGAAGTCCATTTTAAAAAATAAAATTTATAAAATTTCAAAAAGTGCATATTACTATTCATAACGGCTAATTTGATTGGTCGTGGTGTGTTAAAACTCCAAGTTGCGTACAATGAAAGCTACTGAATTATTCAAAGGGAAACATACTATAGAAGCTTGGGGGGTTACATGTGGCCTAGGACAGCTCATCTAGCCACCACTACACAACTATCGGTTGTCTGGAGTGCCTTTCAAATGCACAGGGGCTCATTGAAAGGGGCTCCATGGGATCCACCATAGGTTATGCACAGTGCGTGGAGACCTCACGTGACCTTATAATGGTCACGTGATCGTGAGTCCTTTGGCAGTTCACGGGATCCACAAGACTTAACCAAATTATTCTTCCATTTATTTTATAGGGAAACAAATTCCCACACTCAGGTATTTCTTTCTTTGAGAAATTTCCAATGCTCATTTGGTGGGAGTCCACAAATTCCCCCCCTTAGGAGCGACATTTGCAGGGACAAGGGCTCAATTCTAAGGAAAGTAAATTCCCACCAGTGTCTTTTACAGTGTCTTGAATCAGTGTCTCATGTGACATTTGGTCTATCGAGTGATTCTTGGTATTCTGCAGTATTCCCTATATATAGAAGGATAGATGGAGGATTTATCCAATGGTTACCATTCCTCCAGATCTCTCTCTACCTACCTCTATAACATACTCTTGTTGCAAGACCATTTAGTGAGTCCTGGTCGTGAGTACTTGTCACGCGCCTTCGTCGTGAGATCTGTATCTCAAGGCCATTTTTTCTCAGGTTTTCTTTCGAACCAACTTCACACTATATCTTGATAACTATTTAAACTTAGAACATGGGGATTGCGATTGTCTTGAGGGTTTATTAGGGTCTACTAGATCGATAATTTGATCAAATCATTATCATGCGATTCACGTAACAATGTATACGTCGTGCGATCGAGATTCTCCTTGTGGTTCATGAGATTGTGTGATTCCCTGTGGGGGATATTCGACCTGGAAGTTCTTTTGATATCAAACAATTTAAAAACCATTTATGTGATTCAAAAATGATTTGTTGATTCATGTGATGCACATGATGCTGCTGGAATTTTCATGACATTATTTCTGACAATATTTTATATTCTCTTTGCTTGACATGTGCCAATAACTTATTTTTTGATGGATTACAGTTGTCATCAGGGTTGCGTAGCTGTGATCAATCAAAGGGCCATGATTTCTAGGAATCGTAATATTGATTCCCAATATTGATTTAGATTAGGTTTTTTAGCTCATACCTAATATTGCTTTAGTTTAGGGTCTTTTATCTTGGACCTCATATCGATTTAGTTTAGGGAATTTTATCATGGAACTTATATCACTTTAGTTTATGGTATTTTAGCTCAGAACTTATAAGGATTTATATTAAGGTATTTTATCTCAGAACTTATATTGATTTAGTTTAGGGTCTTTTATCTCAGAATTGATATCGCTTGAGTTTAGGGTATTTTATCTCGAACTTTATATCACTTTTGTTTAAGGAAATTTAGCTTGGACCTTCTATATGATCACGAGATATGAAATAGACATTCTATGAATGAACTAAAACACTATGAGGTGTTGGGTTTTGTCATGTTGTTACTGAGGCTTATAGGATTAGAAATCACTTCTTGTAGAGTGACACATTTGGTTGATGACCATAAAAACACATGTAGGATTCATAAGAATGCATGCAGAGTCGAGAAAAGGTTCCCTTGAATCCAGGTACCTTTTCTAGGGTCTATTCAAGATTTATGGAGGTAATATTGGTTGAGGGTGAAATTATAGGGATGTTAGGTCCATTAATAGAATTCCAGTATGGAACATGTAAATCATAACCCTTAAGCTTGAGTCTATAGATATAGAATGGAGAAGAAATGTAGGGGATGGCTTGTAACACTCTCAGGTGCCGAGTTACACCACAATGTTTCCATGGATTTCAAGGATTAATGCTACTTTCTGAAAAGAAGGAGATGCCTTTAGTTGGTGGGTTATAGCCCTTATGCATTAGTAGAATGGACAAGTAATGCTTATATCCACTTATTTCTGAGGACCATGAAAGATTTGTGAAGACTCAAAATTCTAGATGATAAAGTTGGGTATGTAATGAAATATACTTAGGAAGGGTTCTAGAACCCTAGGTATGTTTATATCTAAATGTGAATCTTGAGTTCTATGAACTGTGGTTTCGAATCATGAGGCATGGTCCATCAAATTTTGAACAATGGAGTGTCTCGTTACGACCTTGAGAAAGGGTACAAAACATGGTGATGTAACACCGAGGATGTTAAATCCACTTGGGTAGTTTGGTACAAGGATTATAAATCATAATACAAAGTGATTAAATCAGGAGGATGATATGGGATAGTCATATAGGGTGTAGTTCAGACATAGTAAGGTGTTGAGTGCTTCTGTGATGATTCCATAGCTCACAAGGATTAGAATGTCCATTTTATAGAGTGACACATTTGGTTGACGGACATAGTCGCATATGCAGGAGACATGGACATATGTGCATAGTCAAGAAAAGTTTCCCTTGAAGTTAGATATCTTTTCCATGATCCATGAAATGTTTTGGTTATCTAAGTCACTAAAATCATGAAGTGTGATTTATGGAAAGTGTAATACCCAGGAAGGGTTTGAACACCCTAATGTTTGTGTCACAACCGAGTGAACATATTATCACAGTGAGGAGATGTGAAAAATCCTTTCTCTAACCTTTTCTTAGACCAATGAGTTTAGAAAACATAGATTGGATTTTACTATAGCTATAAAGTATGCCCCACGGGATTTATAACTTATATATTTGATCCCTATTTTTTCCTAAGCTCTGAGGATGAAGAATTTAGTGGGATGAGACTTGACTTATTCTCAGGTTTCCCTTTGAGGGTTTTCAACCTGAAATGTTTTGTGTCTATTTCATTATCATTTTAAGGTCTCATGATTTAAACCATTATAGGATAGGCTATAAGGTTTTATATCTTTGAAAAAAGTGCAGGCAGTTTAAGGTCATGACTCACATGAACCTAATATGGGAGATGTTATACAAGAACCTAATTAGGATACCTAGGGTCAAGAGCACTCCAAAATCTTCTCAAGAAGGGGATGGAGGTGTTATAAATCATTGCTTGAGTTTCTCTGGTCATGAGTAAAGATATGGGATATTCGTATTAGGATTTGTTCAAACAAGCACAGGTGTTGAGTTTTGCTACAATGATGTTAGGGATCACAAGGATTGGAATGTCCTTTTTGGAGAGTGACACATTTTTCTGATGAACATATGCTCATATGTAGGAGCCATAGACATAGATGTATAGTCAAGAAAAGGGTACCTTAAAGTTGGATATCATTTCCAAGGTCCATAGAAGGATTATGGAGATATGAGACCCTCCATATATGAAGTGTGGTACATAGATTGAAGTGATTTTAAAATATGGAAGAAGAAACCTATACTATGGTTGACCAGGGTAAGACTCTTGTGGACCTTTTATAAGGGATGATGATGGGTGACAGTCTTCGTATTTTATCATCATGTAGTGGTATTGTTTTCCATGAATCTCAATGTCATGTGGTAAGGACACCTACCGTGCAGTTTATCGTCATGTGATAAGGATGTATTTTTCGTTCAGTTTTAATTTCTTAAGTCCAAGTTATTTTCCTTAAATTTTAATGTCATGCAGTAAGGATGTATATAAAAACCCAATGTTTTATCAATGGAAATTACTTTCTTATAATTATGTCATATAATCACATGAAATCACAACTCAATGAATTACTAAGTACTATGCGACCTTTAAACATAATATTGTCAACTCTATGATTTGAATTTCAAAAATTTGACATACACGGTTGCGATCAATAAGATATTTGGGGTTTGATAAGAAAAAAACAATTTTTGATGAATAGTAACCTACCCTTATAAATAATAATGCAACCCTTATGAATAGTAAATTGTCCAAAATAATAGTATCCTTACCCATGAATGTATAGATAAAATTTAGGCATCTTATAAGTGATAACATGACCATAGTAAAAGTATTGGTATTTTTTATAAGTCAAAAGTAATTAATTAAAATTAATTAATTAATTTAAAATAAAATTTATTTTCCTAAAAGGTGTTCATAAATTAATAATTTTATTTATTTTGGTTTTAAGATAATTTTATAGGACCTTATGTAATTTTTGAAAGCATTATAAAACTAGTTATAGTTTTAAAAGCTGTATTTTTCAAGTAAATTATTATTTTAATTAAAAATTAAATTAATTATATTTAGAGAACTATTTTTTAAAAATGAAGTTCATTTTTGTATTCAACACATCGAAAAATGGTTAGGGTGAATTTTTTGGATTTTTCTAAACTATTTGATTTTTTTATCAATTGTAAAATACGATAATTCACAATATATGATAAAACCTGAATTTCTGCATCATGCTTGAGCAATGGATTATGTAAATGACCATTGGTTTTACATAAAATGCACATATTACTTTTTTTGGTCACAATAATCATTACTATTGCTTACCTTATGAAAAAAAATAAATTAATGATTAAAATATTAAGAAAACCCTCATCCCTCCACTATAAAAAACACCCACACTACCCTCTTCTCTTCACTCCTCTCAAGCCTTTCTTATTCCCTAAATTAGGCCCAAATATCTCCCCAAGCTTCTCCCCCATATCTGTCATCCCTTTGTCTCCTCAAAAGACCAAATCCTCTCCCCTTAAGAGGCTCTCAAGGAAGATTGAATCAACAGGTAAATTCCTCTTTTCTTTTCTTTCATTTTCTTTTCAAGTTCATTTGTTTTCTTTTACATCCTTACCTATACACATCCAAATTTTATGAAAACTACATTAAATTAAATTTAATGTAATATTTTTATGAAAATTGAATAAATTATTATCACCTCTCTTTTACTCTTCTTTTATACTAGTAGTAAAGACACCATCCGAGATGTGTTAATTTACTACATTCAAGGACGATGGATATTCAATTTATTTTACCATATTAAATTATGGTCATGAAACAATTTTTATGGTTGAACCATACTGTTAAATATAAATTTTATCTTATTTGTTGTTTTGGAATCATTTTTCACACATGATGTAAAATAATAATAAAAAACAAGTTAATTGTCATAAAAAACCACCAATTAACCCAAAAGGTTGTCACTAAAATTTTATATAGTGATTAAACTTTACTATAAGTAAATAAATTAAATTTACAACCATGTAACCTTATGGATTTTCAGTAATAAAATATAACTCCAATTCTAGACAACCATCCCCATTTTACATGATTCTCTGTTCATGAAAATAATTAAATTGATCATTAAAACCAAGGAAGCAAACAGATCCGAACAATAAAAGTGAACCTCATAACCAATAAAAATGGTTATAAATTAACTTAAAAATGTTATAATAAATCTTATAAATATAGAATATGTTCTGGAATTATTAATTAATTAACCAAATTTGACTATTCAGGTCATTAATATCTAGTGGAGAACACCATCAAACTTAAAGTAAGTGATCCTATCTATTTCGCTTTTATTCAAGAACGTACCCTATGTTATGCCTATTTATGTGTAATACCTAATTATGGGGTATGATTTATAACCTCCCCATACTTCCCTATTGATGTATAATTGATTATAAACCCTTTTCTATCTCTTTATTCCCTCTTATGTACACCTGGTACCATGCTGATAATCCGTAAGGGATTCAACCCGAACCTCCTTTGTTCCATCAGGTTGCCTTATCTTTATTTTAACAAAATGAAGTTATCTTAACTTTTTTATGTTAATATTATAAATTCTATGAACATGTACCCAATTTATTTATCAAGACCCCTTCATCATTCTCTTTCAGAGATATACATGTTTTTAAGTGATTCCCTCCTCAATACTTCCCGATAAACAAAACTGTTTTAAGGGAACCTTCTGAATTCCTACCCATAATCATGTACACTATATTATCTATTTTTGAGAAAAATTAGTTTTTATAAAATCAGTATGTTTATTATGAAAACCTTATTGGTTCACTACCAGTTTTATGTAAAATATTATAACCATTTCTATTATAAAAGCTCTTTAGTGTTTTCCTTAAAACCCTAGTAAAATGTTTTAATGCTAGTATTTACTAAATAATATTCTTAGATATATTCAATTCAGTTAAACATAACTTACCATGATTTATTCCTACTATAAATTATTAATTTCCATGTATGTTCTAATGATTTTCTTTCATGGACACTTTTATGATACATACATTTGTTAGGATTTATGACATTATTGTGGTACTAAATTCTTCCCATGGGTAACCCTTATGTTTATGTACGATTGATTATGTAGGATTATTTATTTATAAAGAATATTCATGAAATTATAATATGGGAATGACTAGATAGAACTCAAATTCATTGGGTAAACTTGAGTCTCATGAGACGTTATGTGCGACGGTATTTTAGGTTAGCCTTGGCTTGTGCTACCATGTGCGACGGTCTTAGCGGTTAGCCTTGGCTTGTGCTACCATGTGAAATCATCTTTGCGGTTATCCATGAGTCATACTAAATTCATATTTTATGTTTCTTCCAAATTATCATGACTCCAGGTTTATATGAGTCCATGTTTATATGTTACGATTCCATATGTTATATTCATTTTTATATCATCATGTCATGCCTTCTATCCCATGTTCTAATGATTTGTTCTTATGGTTATTCCCTTACTAGGATATTTAGCTCATCCCTTTGTTCATGTGTTCCTTAGGTTACCCTATGACGATTTATGAGAATAATGAATGTTAGAATCTCAATTTGAGGATTAAATAATTAAATGTTTTATTTAGTTCCATGGTTTTAGTTTTATGTACCTAGTCTTCCAAGACACTAGACTTTATGATTATTGGATTGTACTCTGATGTATAATTATTCTTAAAATCATGTAATGTTATATGTAAAAGTTTAGGGTTTCTATGGTTGATATCTGATGATGGTATAGTTTTTTTTGGAGATTTGGAATAGAGAAATTGAGTAAGAACCTTAAGAATGAGACTAAGTATAAGAAAACAAACCTAAATTTTGGTAAGTATAGAGTAATTGGTTTATCAAGAAAATACATCCTTGTCTGGATACAAACAGGTAGAGGTGGCTCTGGAATAGATGTATCTAGGGGTAAAACTTGAAAAAACCACATTGAGCTAGACTCAAATGGGAACTGGTGCACGATAACGGGCCTTGATGCATTCTTGGTTTGACACTCCCAGGGGACATGCTTTGGTAAATTCATGAGATTAGTACAAACAATTATTAAGGGAATTAAAAAATACCATAAGAATATAAGTTATAAAATAGATTAAGGATAACCTATATTGAAACCTAGGGAATCACAAGTTAGGATATACATATCCTTTACAAGTTTATTCTATTATGTTCAAAGTTTCATTTTTTATGCTCAATAGCTATGTATTCAAGCCCTATAATTGTAAGATCTTTTTCTTAGTTGATAGAAAGAAATAGAAGAACATGTTAAAACAATATATTTCATAGGGAATGTGAATATTTCCCTAATGATATTCCTAATATGATGGAAACATGTGCTCAAAACTTCATGACAGTACTTGCTAAACTACCTCAAGTTATTAATAATAACTTGAATCATGTGGAAAAAAATCCTCCTCTAAGTAAAGAGAAAGTTTCCATTGAATACTTCATATAGAAAAGGCCTCCATTTTTAGTGGATCTTCTAATCCCCTCTTCATGGAATAGTGGATTAACTCCATTGAAAAGATATTCTCTGTACTCCGGTGATCAGAAGAAGAGAAAGTCATACTGGCAGTGTATTGTTTTGATGGGGAAGATGATCAGTGGTGTATTCACAAGGCTTGCAAGGTACACCTATGGATTTTTCTTAAACACTAAAATCAAGGTGGATCAATTCTTTAGAGGACTAAAGGTGAGTTTACAAAAAGCATTGGCGATTCAAGATTTTGAATGTTATAAGGATATTGTCCATTGTGCCCTCAGGGTTGAAATGGTGATTAAAGACTCTCAGTGGTATCATGGGACCAGTGAATAGAAGAGAAAAATAGAATCTAATGTGGGTGGTCCCAAAAATAAATTCTATAATGTAAAGAATCTCAATCATCCTACGTGTACAAATTTTGGGAAGAAGCATCCTATGAACTGTGTAAAAGAACTAGAGATTGCTTAAAATGTAGAAAGCATAGACATCTGGCTAAAAAATATTGAAGAGATATAAAAAATACCACTAATGTGGAAGAAGAAAGGAAGGTTCAGATAAAAACTTAGCTAGTGGTGCAGTTTTACAATTACAAGGAACATGAAAATTATGCAAAAAATTTCCCTAAGCTAAGGGTTGTTGGAGAAAATCAACAAAAACCTCTAAGGAAACAAGGGATTTTGCTATCACTACTTATGAAGTGGATCTGGACAATGATGTGGTGATAGGTATACTGGTTATTCATTAAAGGATAGAGAACATGCTATTTGATTCTGGTTCTACACATTCTTTCATATCTTGCAAGTTTAGTAGAACTATTCAAGAACCACCTCAAAATTTGGTGGATAAGTTATCTATGACAACTTTGAATGGGGAAATTATTGTGTCTAAGGTTTATAACTCTTTCCTAGTTATCGTTTGTGGAGTAAAACTCTTATAAAATATCTTCATACTTTCTTATATTGGGGTTAGATGCTATCTTGGGCATGGATTGACTATCATTATACAAATCCAACATCAACTGTCAGGAAAAGAAGATTACTCTCCACATACTAAAGCATCATCCAATTATTTACTATTATAAAGAGGAATATAAATCTCCTTTAGAATCACTATCTCAAGTGTGGATAATAATTTCTTATTAGAAAGCATGTCTAGCTCAAATGATTGAGACAAAGGAGAGAATTATGCTTGAAGACATGCCCATTGCGAGGGATTACACGGATGTATTACCTAAAGAGATTCATGGAATTCCTCCTAATCGATAGGTTGAGTTCTCAATTTAACTTATTCTTGGATATCTGCCTATATCAAAGACATCTTATAGAATGACCATCGTAGATATGGAGGAGCTGAAGAAGTAGTTACAAGAGAATCTAGAGAAGGGTTTTATACGCCTTAGTGCTTCACCATGGGGTGAAACAATCCTATTTGTCAAGAAGAAGGATGGATCAATGCAACTAAAAATTTATTATGAAGATCTCAATAAAATCATGATAAAGAACAATTATCCCTATCCACAGATAGATGACATGTTTGATTAGCTTCATGGGGACAGTTATTTCTCTAAGGTGGAACTTCAGTCAGAATATCACTAATTAAAGGCGTGGAAGGAAGATATTCCCAGGACTTCCTTTCGAAGGAGTTATGGACACTATGAGTTCATAGTGATGCCCTTTGGACTCACTATTTATCTATAAATTTTCATATATATAATTAATAGAGTCTTTAAATATTACCTCGACAAATTTTTGGTAGTCTTTATCAAAGATATTCCGATATACTCTAAGAGGAAGGAGGAACATGAGGAGCATTTGAATACCATGTGAATGACTTTATAAATGGAGAATCTATATGAAAATTACAGTAAATGTGAGTTCTGGATGGAGGAAGTATCATTCTTGGGGCCTGTTATCACCAATAAAGGGATATTTTTGGAACCTTCTAAGACAAATGGAATTGAAGAGTGGCCTAGAACAAGATCATTAATGGATATCCGAGACATTTTGGGTCTATCTGGGTATTATCGAAGATTTTTTTAAGAACTTTTCACAATTTTCAACCCCAATGACCAAGATGAAAAGGAAGGGAGTAAAGCTTTTATGGACTCAGGAATGTGAAGACTGTTTTAGGGAGTCAAGATAGGCTAATCACTACACCGATACTCACACTCTCAACAAGTGGGTAACTATTTGTGGTGTACAGTGATGCTTAAAAGAAGGGATTGGGTTGTGTGATGATGAAAAATGATAAAGTGATAGCCTATGCCTAAAGGCATCTGAAAATCCACGAGCAAAACTATACTATGAATGATCTGGAGTTGGCGACTATGATCTTTATGTTAAAAATTTGGCAGTATTATCTATATGGGGAGAAGTGTGAGATATATATTGATCAAAAGAGTATAAAATATATATTCACACAAAAATATCTCAATATGCGCTAGAAAATATGGATAGAACTCATCAAAGATTATGACTGATCAATCCACTACCATCCCAGTAAGGCGAAAAAGATGGAAGATGCTCTAAGTAGAAAATATCCTACATCTTTTTCAATGATGAGAAATGTAAATGATTTAATCTTATTAGATTTCTAGAGGATAGACATGGGAATAATTAAGGGAGAAAAATCATCAATCCTTTCTCAAATGTTTTCTCAACCATCCCTCATAGAGAATATAAAGGATGCTTAAATAAAAGATGTGGAAATTCAGAAAAGGGTGGAAGAAATTAAAAATGGGAAATCCTTTAAGTTCACGATTGATGAGGAAGGAGTTGTATGATTTGGGTCATGATTATGTATTACATTCAATCTAGAGATAAATAAGGAGATTTTGAATGTCGCATATAGTTCAACATTATCTATTCACCTAGGGAGCAAAAAGATGTATCGATATCTCTGAGAGAAATTTTGGTGGGACAATATGAAGAAGGTGATTTATGAGTATACATCAAAGTGCCTAGTATGTCAACTAGTGAAGGTTGAAAGATAGAAGTCTAAGGGGATGATGCAACAAATACCCATCCCAACATGGAAGTGGGAGAGCATCACCATGGAATTTGTCATTGTACTTCCAAGGACATCCAGAAGTAACAATGCTATATGGGTCATTGTGGATCATCTTACAAAGACAACTCACTTTATTTCAATTTGAGAGGAATTATCATTGAATCAACATTCACAGATATATATCAAAGAGGTGGTAATGCTGTATGGAGTACCAATATATATTATATCTTTTAAAGATCCAAGATTCACCTCGATGTTTTGAAAAATTATTTAACATGCTCTAAGCATAGAAATGAACATCAGTACGACCTATCATCCTCAAAATGATGGCTGATATGAGAAAACTATTCTGACACTATAAGACATGTTGATAGCATGTTCTAGGGAATTCAAAGGAGGATGAGACTAATATCTTCCACTTGTTGAATTCTCCTACAACAATAGTTTCCAATCAAGCATTTGAATGTCACCATATGAATCATTTTATGAGAAATGGTATAGAACACTGGTGTGTTGGGATGAATTCGATGAGTGTAAGCTACTTGGACCTAAAATGTTCGAAGAAATGGTGGAGAAGGTGAAAACCATTTAGCAACACATCAAGGTAGCCCAAAGTCGACAGAAGAGTTATGTAGACAATTGTCGATGAGACCTTAAATTGAAAGTTGGATACATGGTATTTCTATGCATATCTCCATGGGAGAAGGTCATGAGGTCTAGGAAGAAAGGAAATCTAAGTCTCAGGTACATCGACCCCTTTGAGATTCCTGATCATGTTGGGGTTTTGGCCTATCAACTAACAATTACACCTACCATATACAAAGTACACGATGTCTTTCATGTTTCCTTCTTAAGGATGTATATACCAAATCCTTTAGATATACTCTATTCATATGTGGTATAGTTAGAGAATAATCTTTGTTACGAGTAGCAGCCAATGAAAATTTTGAATTATAGAGATAAAGTTCATTGTAACAAGACTAATCACCTAGTCAAAGTACTATAACAGAACCATAAGTACAAAGTGGCAACATGGATACTGGAGAAGCAATGAAGGATAAGTATCCACACCTGTTTATGGCTTAGAATGTAAAATAAAATTTCAAGGTAGAAATTTCAAAAGGGGGAATAATGTAACAACCCAGTGTTTTCTCAATGGAAATTCATTTCTTATAATTATTTCATATAATCACATGAAATCACAATTCAATGAAATACTAAGTACTATGTGTCATTTAAACATAATATTTTCACCTATGTGATTTAAATTTTGAAAATATGACATACACGGTTGCGATCAGTAAGATGTTTGGAGTCTGATAAGAAAAAATTAAATTTTGGTGAATTGTAACCTACCTTTATGAATAGTAACTTACCCTTATGAATAGTAATTTGACCCTTATGAATAGTAAATCATCCAAAATAATAGTATCCTTACCCATGAATGTATAAATAAAATATAGACATATTACAAGTGATAATATGACCATAGTAAAAGTACTGGTATTTTTGTAAGTCATAAATAATTAATTAAAATTAATTAATTTATTTATAAAGAAAACATATTTTCTTAAAAGTTGTTCATAAATTAATAATTTCATGTTTTTTTGTTTTAAGATAATTTTATAAGACCTTATGTAATTTTTGAAAGCATTATAAAATTAGTTATAGTTTTAAAAGATGTATTTTTCAAGTAAATTATGATTTTAATTAAAAATTGAATTAATTATATTCAGAAAATTATTTTTTAAAAAAGGATATCATTTTGGAATTATAGACGTTGAAAATTAGTTAAGGTGAATTTTTTATATTTTTCTAAAATACTTGAATTTTTTATGAATAGTTAAATAAGATAATTCACAATTTATGATAAAACCTGAACTTCTGCATCATATTTGATCCATGGATGATGTAAATGGCCATTGTTTTGAACTCACATTCACATATTACATTTTTTGATCACAATAATCATTACTATTACTTATATTATGGAAAATTAATAAACTAATGATTAAAATATTAAGAAAACCCTCCTCCCCTCCACTATAAAAACCACCCACACTCCCCTCTTATCTTCACTCCTATAAACCCTTGTGACTTCCCTAAATTCTACCCAAATATCTCCCTAAGCTCCGCCCCATGTCTAGAAGCTCTTGGTCTCCTCAAAAGACCAACTCCTCTTCCCTTAAGAGGATCTGAAGGAAGATTGAATCAAGAGGTAAATTCCTCTTCTTTTATTTCATTTTCTTTTCATGTTCATTTGTTTTATTTTCCATCCTTACCTATCCACATAAAAATGTTATGAAAAATCCAGTACCTTACATTTAATATAATTTTTTTATGAAATTTTAATAAGTTATTATCATCTCTCCTTTACTCTTCTTTTATACTAGTAGTAACGACATCATCTGAGATGTGTTAATTTACCTCATTCAAGGACGATGAGTATTCAATTTATTCTACCAACTTCAATTATGGTCATGAAACCATTTTTATGGTTTAACCATACAATTAATTATATATTTTATATTATGTGTTTTTCTAGAATACTTTTCCACACATTGTGTAAAATAATAATATAAAACAAGTTAATTGTCGTTAAAAACAACCAATTAACCCAAAGGTTGTTAGTAAAGTTTTATATAATGATTAAAATTTACTCTAAGTAAAAAAATTAAATTTAAAACCATGTAACCTTAAATATTTTCAATAATAAAATATAACTCCAATTCTAGAAAACCATCCCCATTTTACATGATTCTCTATTCATGAAAATAAGTAAACCGATCATTAAAACCAAGGAAGCAAATAGACCTGAACAATAAAATTGAACCTCATAAACAATAAAAATGGTTATAAATAAACTTAAAAATGTTATAATAAATATTTTACATGTATAATATGTTCTGGAATTATTAATTAATGAACATAATTTGACTATTTATGTCATTAATATATAGTGGAGAACACCATCTAACTTAAGGTAAGAGATCCTCTATTTCACTTTTATTCAAGAATGCCCTCAATGTTATGACCTTTTATGTGTAATACCTAATTATGGGGTATGATTTAAAACCTCTACCATACTTCCGTCATGATTTATAAGTGATTAGAAACCCTTTTCTTCCTCTTTATTCCCTCTTAAGTACACCTGATACAATGCCGATAATCCATAAGGGGTTCTACCCAAACCTACTTTGTTCCATTGGGTTGCCTTATCTTCCTTTAACCAAAATAAAGTTATCTTATATTTTTTATGTTCATATTATAAATTCTGTGAACATTTACCCAATTCATTTATCAATACCCTTTCATCATTCACTTTTGGGGATATACATGTTTTTATGGGATTCCCTCCTCAATACTTCCCGATAAGCAAACCTGTTTTATGGGAACCTTTTCAATTCTTACCCATCATCATGTACACTATATTATCTATTTTAAGACATATTTTTTTTATAAAATCAGTATTTTTATTATGAAAACCTTCATGGTTAACTTTTGGTTTTATGGAAAATATTATTCCCTTTTCTATTATAAAATCACTTTAGTATTTTCCTTAAAACCCTACTAAAATGTTTTAATGCTAAAATTTATTAAATACTCTTCTTATATGTTGTCACTTAGGTTTGAAATCACTTACCGTGATTTATTCCTATTACACCTTATGAATTTTCATGTATATTCTAATGAATTTCTTTCAAGGACACTTTTATGATACACCCATTTGTTATGCTTTATGATATGATTGTGGTACCCAATTATTTCCATGGGTAACCCTTATGTTTATGTAAAATTGATTATGCATGATTCTTTATGTGGAAAAAATATTCATGAAAAGTTAATATGGGTGTTCCCAGATAGCTCTTCAATGAATTGGGTAATGTTGAGTCTCATGAGACATTATGCGTGATGATCTTCTCAGTTAGCCTTGGCTTGTGCTACCATGTGTGATGGTCTTGGTGGTTAGCCTTGACTTGTTATACCATGTGCGATGGTCTTGGAGTTTAGCCTTGACTCATGATAAAGTCATGTTTTATGTTGTTTCCACATTTTTATGACTCCTTGTTTACATGATTCCTTGTGTATATGTTATGATTCCACTTGTTATATGCCTTCTTATATCATCATGTCATGCCTTCTATACCATGTTCTAATGTTTTGTTCTTATGGTTATTCCCTTATTGGGATATTTAGATCATCCCTTTGTTCATGTGTTCCTCAAGGTACCCTATGAAGATGTATGAGCAAAATGAATTTTATAAGCTCAATTTGAATATTAAATAAAGAAATGTTTTATTTAGTTCCATGTTTTAAGTTTTATGTACCTAGTCTTCCAAGTCACTTGACTTTATGATTCTTGGCTTATACTCTGATCTATAATTATGCGTCAAATCATGTAATGCTATATGTAAAAAGATAGGGTCACTATAACGTAATTCCATAAAATTTATTATCATGTAGTAAGGCCATTTTAACTGATGTGAGAGGATGGAAATGTTTCGGTTGGGACCAAGGGTGAAAATATGGGCATCAATATGTATCTCATGAGAATGGGGATCAAACCATACATAGGTCTTGAGAGACATGTAGTTTAAATTCATGCAATGAGGAAATTGATCCCCTGATATGAAATGGTGGAATCATGGCTAGGACAATGAATGTAATTATAGGTGTCACTACATATCCCATGTTAATGGGAATCAAGCCACACATAGTTCTTAAATGAGAAACTCCCTCTTTGCCGGTCTGGCCCATATGGAGAGGTGGGTATTTTTTTCATTGATTGTTGTATCCGAGCCTGGGATTAGAGGTAAAGTAATCACTAACTATCCTATAGTAACATAAATCAATCCAAAAATAGTTCTTGAAGGAACTTTGCATTTTAATGTCATGCCGAAAGAACAAAGATAGATCGACATAAAACATTGGTACTATTGTAGATGGGCCCAAGGATGATTGTTTGGGCAGCACTATTTATATAATAAAAAATGAAAATAAATACACACATTGTTCTTAAAGAATCATTCAGTTTTACATTATGTGGCAATGACACATTCTTGTGTAGTTTAACATCATGTAGTAAGGACATTCCCCCCTGACATGAAGAGGGATAGAGTGGATGGAGGTGTGGTAGAAGACCAAAACCAACTTTAGTGGTCCTTTTAAGTGAGGTTCACTAGAGTGTGAAATTCCATGTCATGTAGGGGACATTTAATATTTAGTTTAACATGAAGTAGCATGTACTCATGGAATTCTTTTTACATTCTTATATTAAGGACTGAGATGGGCTTGTCAAAATCTTTTATGCGTTGTTTTTGTAGGAAATCCATTACTGAGACTCCTAAGACCACGTGAGATATGCTTGGTGTGAGAAATAAGGAATGACGAGGGTGCCTCTCACCATGTAGAGGCACTTAAGAGTAGTAAAGGGGCCATTTGTATCATGTGGTGGCTGGAAAAAGATATAGGATTGAGGCATCCCAATGTATCTCATGGGAAACGTGAATCATGACATACATAGTTATAAGAAACCCATGTAGTTTAATGTCATTCGATAAGGATGTGATTCTATGCAGTTTAACATCATGTGGGAAGGATGTAGGTGACTCGATGTAAGTGAAGATGGATATTATGGATCTGTGCAGTTTTATATCATGCTGTAAGGACCTAGATCCCCCGATGTGAAGGAAAAGGTTTGTTTTGAATCCATGTAGTTTTATGTGATGCAATAACGAAATTTGATAACTCGATGTGAAAGGAATGTAATCCTATGACTGGGACCAATAATAGTGATACAGGTGTCACTACGTATCCTGTGATTATAGGAATCAATCGATACATAGTTCTTAGGAAACCATGAAGCTTAACATCACGTGAAAAGGAATAACTCCATACAATTTATCTTCATGTGGTCATGATGAATTTGTATAGTTTAAAATAATGTACTTAGAATGAATAATGGGGATTACTCTGATGTGGATACCCATGAAGATGAAATTTTATGCAAAGTATTTCTTGATAAATCTCACATTGGTGGGTGGTGTGACACACTCTCCATCCATGGTGTCCAATGAATAGGTTCCATTATAATAAAACTGATTTATTACATAAGGTCCTCCCCCCTTAGGTTCCAATTTTAGAAGATTCTTTCTTAGTATCATTGGGGTTCTGAGATCCAATACTAGTTCACCTTGGAGAAATAAAGGAAGGAAGTCCTTTTTATTAAAGGCCCATGCTATCAGATTCTGATGGACCTCCAGCTTGTGCAGTGTGCACAATCTGTTCTCATCTATCCATTCTAAATAATCCAGCTTCTTTTGTGATTATTCATCATCTGAGAAATTCCTTCAAATTTCTATTCGGAGTGAAAGTAGCTGGACCTCTATCAGTAATACTGCTTTGGTCCCGTACACTAATGAGTATGGAATTTCTTGTGTGGTAGTATGATAGTCCCATAAAGCATGGAGGCATTTGTCTGGCCAAGACTTCTTATCCTTGTTAACTATCTTTTAGAGTATATTCGAAAGAGTCTTATTGAAGGACTCTATATATCCATTTTCTACTGCATGATAGCGAGATGAGTGATTGGACTCGATATTGTACTCTTGGTACAAATTCTTTAACTCCGTGGAATAGAAATTGGTGCCATTGTCTGTCAATATTGTGTGAGGGACTCTGAACCTAGTGATGATATGAGAATTCATGATGTTTATTATATTCTTCATCCTGAATTCTATGAGGGGTATTGCCATAGTCTATTTGAAAAATAATCCAGTAGCAGTAAGGATGTACTTGAACTACTTAGCTATGGTTGGGGGATATGGGCCCACAACATCCATCCCCCAAACAAAAAAAACTAGGAATATTTTTCTGTATGTATCAATTCTAGTGGCTGATGGATGTTTTTTTCATGGATCTATAATTCATGATATTTCTTGGTAAATTCTATGAAGTCCTATATCATGGTTTTCTAGTAATACCCTTTCCTCATGATTTGAGGGGAGAGCCTTGTTCCAGATTGATGGGCTCCACAGGAGCCTACCCAGACTTCATCCATGATGAAAGGAATTATCCTTCTATGAACCTAAGAAGGATTTCATCAAATCCATGTTTTTAGATGACTTTTCTCTTGTTTGGGCCAACCTGTATAGTAAATTTTTCTTCTTAACACCGAATCTATTCAAAACCGGCATGATATGTTAGGAGAATCCCATTTTGGAGATAGCCAACTATAGGATCTATCCATCCAGGAGTGGTTATTGGTTCATTATGATCTGGGGTGGTGATGACCTGATTGATTTCTTCCATATCATATATTATGATTTATGAGACCATTCTTCGATGTGTGATATGGAAGATTTCTTCCTCTGGATCAGGGTCAGCCAAGACAACGACCGCATTGGCTAGTGTGTTTGTGCGAGCATTTTGTGATTGAGAAATATGATGCAACATGGGATCAAAATGGAATTATTTCATCAATCCCATGACATAGCTAGTGAGAGGGTCCATTCCTAATTTTTAAGAGAATATTCACCATTGATCTAATTTATAACCAATTCTGAGTCCCCTTTGATATTTAAGAAGGATATATGTAGCTATAGGTCCAGTTCCAATATAGTGATGATGGATTGGTATTCTGACTCATTATTCTTACAACCTTCGAATAGTGAGAAAGAGTAGGGAAAAACTATTTTGTCTCGAGAGACAAATAAAATCACTAAAATATCCTAGTTGAGCTTTGGATTTTCTATACTTGTATTGATATGACTCGGGGAGGTTCCATAAAAGTTCATATTCCATGTCTGGGGAGTTTCATGGGCATAAAAAACATCTTCACCGGGGAGCTCAGTGACTTCTAGCATATTATTTTGGGTAGTATGTGTTATGAGGAAATCATCCAGGATTTTTCCTTTCATAGACTTATGTGATATGAATTGAATTTCATATTTCTACAGAATGAATGCCCATTAATCCAAGAACCCAGTCAACATAGGGTGGCTAAGGATATACTTGAGAGAATTAATGTGATAGACTGGGTGAACTTCATGGTGCTGCAAGTAATGCCTCAACTTTTGTACACCAAATATTAGTGAAAGGTAGTTCATTTTAACAAAAAAATATCATGTCTCAGTACCTATAATTATCTGAATGAGGTAGTAGAGACTATTATCACTTCTTTTATCATTTTTATGTGTGATAAGGTCACCCAATTTGCATTCCATGGTAGTCACATATAAGATTAGTGGACTCCCTTTCACTAGAAGCATCAAAATCGGTGGGTGAACCAAGTACTTCTTGAGTCTTTTGAAGTATTTTTATTAGTCATCTCCCCATTGATATGCAATTTCCTTTTCCATTAGCCTAGTAAAAGGGAGAGATTTACCATCGAGATTTTCTATGAATTACCTAATGTAGGTGAGGGTTCGTTGATTTCCCTTAGTTCTTTGAGTTTTTTTGGGGGTGACATTTCTAAAATAGCACTAGTCTTTTTAGGACCAACCTCAATTCCATGGTGGCATACGAAAAATCCAAGGAACTTACCTAATGTTACCCCAATGTAAAATTTAAGTGGATTCATCTATAAACTATGATGTCATCACTTGTCAAATATTATATGGAGATCTATAAAGTGATCACATTACTGTCAGTATTTAATGACCAGGTCATCGATAGAACACTATGCCATCCTTCTCAAGAATGGATTAATAATGTGATGTATAGTTCATTGATATGTGGTTCCATCATTATTTAATCCAAAGGACATGACATAGTAGTATAAGATTCTTTGAGTCACTCTAAAATTAGTGAATTATCCATATTTGGGGCCATATTGATTTGATTATTCCCTGAGTACCCATCCATGAAGGAAAGGGATTAGAAGCAAGTTGTTGCATCGATCAAGATTTCAGTGATCAGAAATGGGGAATTTTCATTTAGGAAATGACAATTAAGGTATTTGAAATCAAAATAGACCATAATCTACCCATTATTTTTCTTGATAGGGTTGGTTTTGGAAATCCATACTGGGTATTTCACTACTCAGATAAAGTTTCATTTGATTAACTTTTCAATTATTTCCTCTACATTGGTGGAATGAGTGGGGTACATCCTCATGGATTACTATTTTAAGTCTCAATTTTCATCTGATAGTCTAAGATAGTGTGTGACCACATCTAGATTTAGTCTGGGAATTTTTGTATAGTCCCTAGAGAAAAAATATTGATGCTTCTTTAGTAATGAAATTTTCATCTCTTTCTCTTCGAGAGGCATGAAAGGACTAATCAAAGTTGGTCGTGGGTCTTCTTATATTCCCATATTTATTTTCCTATGATCATTTATGGTGCTCAAGACACCTTCCTCAAATGCTGGAGGGCCGTTCCTGAAATCATCCTCATCCTCTTCCATTTTTTAGTATGTGGAGTCATTTTCAAGTGTAGTTGACAATCTGTGGGTTCTACATCATTATCAGAGTGATGGAGGCTCCTAAAAGAGAAATCATCACCCATTTCTATTGATTTGTCACGGAGAGATGTTTCACCTGATTGTTCTTTTTACTATTATTGAGGAAAGGAGGGGCTTCGATGTTTGGGATTATATCTCCCACCTCAACCATATTTATGGGGAGAACATAGTCATCATCGAGCATACTCTAGGGATTTATAGGGGTGGTATCTAAGCCATTGGGAGGTGAAAACTGTATATCATCATCCTCCATTGGGTTCTTTCCTCTTGTTTTTTATAAATCTTCTTCATCATATGTGTCTCTGCATGTTTCAAAGGGGGAACAATCACAATGTAGTATGAAAACCTTTCTGTTGATGGGGTACTTGAGAAATTGATGGAATGTTGATGGTACCACCAAGTGGATATGGATCCAGGGCCTCCCGACCAGGACATTATATGCAGTGTCCTACTATATAACCATGAAATCAGTATCAGATGTGAGTTAATCAAATTATCCTTTGAGTTTAATCTTCCCAAGAGGTCTTTGTTCACATTTATCATACCTATGAATGGTCAACTTCATGGGAGATAAGTCCCCTTAAATATATCCCAAATGTAGAAGGGTTTGAACTAGGAGGATATTCATCCCAGATACATTATCGATCAACACACTTTAGACATTAAAATTATTAAGTCTGCCCGAAACATATAGGGTTCTTATGTGACCTTGGATGGACTCTTCTTGATCTTGATTAGTGAATGAGATGGGGACATGAAATTTTGATGACACAGTTTCCACTCGATAGACCTAGGCTATAGGGACTTCTATCACAAACTTCTGTGGGATCTATAAGGCTTGAAAAAATGTTTCCCAAAGTTCTTTTGAAATTTGGAGTCCATCAAGGATTGAGATATTGGATAGTAATGTATCTATTTGTTTTGGAACATCATAATTTTATTTCAATGGTCAGTGATTCCTGATATAGAGATTCTCCTAGGAATGAGGTTCCGGAGCTGAGGCATTTAGGGTAGACATGCCCAGTGTTTGTGAAGAGTCTGTGGGAGTATCTACTACTGGCAATTCAGGTCATGCTATCCTTCCTCTTTGTTTGGGTTGATCAGATGATCAAACCCCCACTAGGCAGTCATGCAGGAAAATTGGGTGCGAATGGCCATTGAAGGGTTATGGGACACCTCCTTATCTATTTTGATCTTAATAAATCACTTGACCAGGAGTCTCAGCTGCATATATGTCCTCCATGGGGATATGATTGGAATATTGTATTCAACCATGTCCTTTCTATCCCTTGTATCCTCGATTATGGAACATATGAGCTCCCATTCCCTAGTTACATGCTGAAAAACCATATTTAGGGGCATATTCATCATTAAAGAAGGGATCTTTGAAGTGTATCACATTTAAAGAACCAAATATTAGCTCTTTCTCTGATGAGAATTCTATTTGGCGGGGAAGTTCCTATTCTTCAGATGTTGTAGGGTAGAAATAAACAAGAATTAGGGATTGCTTTGGAGTAGAATATGAATCTTCCTCTTCTAACTCTTCTTTCTTCCAACGGTCACACCTATATTTGGGTGGCACTTATGATGTCTCCTTCTTGGGTTGTGAAGCTATTTCAGGTTTGATTAATTATTCTATTAGGGTATCATGAGCCCAATACACTATTTTTTGAGTCATCCAGTTTTCAAATTTTTGTGCAGGCCTTGTAAGAACTTCTGACCAACTACACTCTTCTTTTGATTGTATGATGGTTATGTAAGACAACTGCTCTGGGGAGTTATCTAAAGTCACCTATGCAGAGTCGACCAAGATTTCAAGTATTTATTTTAATATGAATAAATCATGAATGTTTGGATGCATCCTTCTATGTTAATGGTAGTAGTCAGGATGGTTGATGAGGATGACTTCATCAAGACTTCTGGGATGTGGAATCTTGAGCAGGTTATTATCCATGGATGCCAAGAAATAATTGGGAACTTGTTCATTTTAGAAGGAGTAGAGTTTGATCATCTATTCCTAAAATACCAGGCGAGACTGAATTCTCTGTAGTTCTGGATGAGGGTGATTCTATGGTTTTCACCACTTAATAAGAGGTTCTTGGTGGTTTCGAGTCTTCCTAGGTGCCTTGATGGGAAATGGCACCAGATTGAGGGTGATAAATATAGCTTCTTCTCTTCCTGGATTTTCCCCTATGTTGTGGGCTTGAGTCAAGACTTGGAATGGGTTTGCTGAATAGCCTCCTTAGAACATTTTTTCATTTTAGTGAACTCTCAAAACCCACCTAGACATTTCATGGGGATCATAGGTGTCTGCACCTCATCCCTAATATTTTCAGCATAGAGTTCCAAGAACTACTCCTACAAGAGAGGGATGCTTAGTGAAAAGGTTAAACCTTTAAACCATACTATGAAATTAGAAACCCTCTCATTCTTGTATTGTTTTAAGTTTTTATGGTTGACGATTGTCATTTTTATCTATGTGGAGACGAAATAATAAAGGAACTGATGACAAAGGTCTTCCCATCCTACAATGGATCCTGTTGGAGAGCTACTATACCAAATAAAGGCTTGACCTGTCTGAGTCTATACAAAAACAACTCAACTTTTTTTCCTGCTATTGATATTGAGGGCCCATCATTATCCCACACTAGGATACAAAGTGTGTGAGATGTTTTTCAGGGTCACCTGTACCGTCAATGGTAGAGAAGGTTGGGTTGTGGAATTTGGGTGGAGGGGGAGTATCATCCACCCATTTGGGATACAGATTCCTTTCAAACTACATAGGTGTGTGTAACCCTTCCATGTCTTCCATTCGAGTATCCAGAGACTCGATAACATTAAGTAACTCTTGGGGAACTACTGTATGAGTTGCCTCCCATCCATAGGGAGTGGGAAGGGGCCGATGATGTGGTCCCTCCTTCATCTCCCATTGAATATCAATTATTCCTAGGACTAAATGATTTCCCTGATGAGGGGGAGGATGTCTCTACAATGAAGGAAATACATGATCATTTTTGACTTTCTCATTTATATGGACTGGATATTTAGATCCGAAGCCATTATGATGCTCAATTACCACTCTTGCTAGTAGATTGACTATGAGAGGGAGAATATTCCTCTCTAGCTAGAGATGATACCCAGTGGGAATATTTACCCTGAGTATATCCTTATTTCACTAGTGGAGTTATCATATTTCACTCTCTTATTGTGATAACTATTCCTCCAGGGAAAGAAATTTATTTCTTTTAGGTGGTTATGGGGATGGGTCCAAACCTTTCCTTTTTTCTTTGGAAATTTTCTACTAAGGAGGTGGAACTTTTTATTCGTTGGTGCCAAATTTTGAAGCCTTATTTGGTTTCAGGTGTGTGAAAACTCATTTGGTGTGTCTTAATCACCCCCCTAATGGGGTACATTTTCCTTGTTGTGACCCTCTACATTTTAATCTTGATTGATGTATTCCATATTTAAAGTGCCGACATTTACATGGGAATATTGAGAAATGGTGGTTGTGACATTACTTTCAACATAATAAACTGATTCTACACTACCTTAATCTGGGCCATTATTTGAACCCCTGGCTATGTTAGTACATTTTGTCCTATGACCCTAGCGGGGTCTGATCACCTTTTTTGTACACTCCTCCCATCTCGGCCAATGAACAATGACTTTGAGGGAGTTTTTGATTGTGGTTGTTGTATGGGCCCCAAATAACAGAGGTTTTTCTTGTAGTTTATGTAACAGGTGGTACAATGACAGTTGATTTCCCCCTCCCAACCTAGAGAAGACTGATTCTCTATATGGTGATAATGATGAATAAAATTCCCCTAGCCCTATGGGGTCAGGGTCATTTTTGGCCGACATTGGCATTGATTGGTTATGTTGTTAAGGATCCAATGAATCTATTTGGGGAATTGATGATTCCTAATACATACATGAAGATATAAATTCCCCCCATCCTAGTGGGGTGGGGGTTATTTGGAATCAGAATTGATTCTTCTAGGACCCTCTCAGGGGATGATGAACTTGGAGATGGTGATTGAGATATAAATTAACCTAGCCTAGTGGGATGGGGTTCACCTGTAGCTATCAAAGTTATGTCATGAATCCTCTCTATAATTGAAAATCAGAGGGGTGGAGGTGGTGGTCGATATTCTCCTAGCCCATGGGGATGATTGCACTCCAAGATAAATTTTATGGAAGATTCTATTGTGGCTCTTTTGATACAGTGAAACTATGATCTTATGGGAGCTTGGTGCGATGAGAGACCATGACGAGAACCATTCTTTACGAGAAGTTGTCTTGATGATCACGATTTCATTATCAATTACCAAAATGTATTCTCATTGCTTATAGGGGCACATTTTTATGTCATATTGGAAATAATATTCCTCCATTCATGATTAGTTGGCATTATTGAAGTGGGTTCATTCCATTTTAGTGACCAACTGGCCTAAGAATTACCCAGTCCCTTAATTTCTCTAGAGGCTATGACATTATAGGACACCAAATCTGATGATTTCTGTTTTTACAGGGGTGTTAAAAAGTGTAACACTCTATATTGTCCCCATCCTTGAATACAAATACATTATTTAGATTTAGAGATCAGGTTCCAAAGTGTCATGAGGTAATGGTGGAAAGTGTGTTGTAGATTTGTGTTGTGCTTTTCTGGTTTTGGATCTTAGTCCATGGAGATAGAATCTAGGTCGAGATAACAATATATTATCTAGATTGTATGAAGGTGAAACTCATATCCTGGATAAGGGAGACACTGATCCTTTATCCTCTAATGAGTATCCCACACATTTTGGCATATATAAGGAATGCAATCCTTTTCCAGCTCATCTAGGATCTCATATGTAGAATTAGTGAGGGTCCAGAACATGATGGAGAGGTTTTATCTAGATAAATCTCTCCATATGTCAATGTCAGCCACCTCCTAATTAGAAATACATGCCTCCATCTATTCAGACTATAGAATATGGATCTGATGGTCGATTTCTGACATGAGTAGAGAATTTCTGGAAGTTGATGGGGAACCATATGCATTTGACCCCAATGTTTTGAGCACCTCTCCATACAAAGGCGTCCGATTTATAAACACATATCTATACAAAGGTGTCTAAGAATGGGGAGGATTTCCTTTTTCATGGGAGATATCATCATGGGGAGGTTTACCATGGTTCATGTTAGGAGTAGAGTCTCTAAAATCCATATCCACACAACCATGAGGGGGATTATTAAAGTAATGAATGTCTTTTTCTTCTACTTTAATAAAAAATTTTATAGACCCTTATGTTGTTGAGAATGTGTCTTTAACAACCTCAAGGACACTGGTATTGAGCAGATTAGGAAAACAGGTCATGTTCTGTGTTACGGTCGAAATATGTTGACCCGAATTTTGGGTTTGTGCAGGGATATGAGCCTATTGTGTGACAATTTATAGAACTTGTATATAGACATCTGGTGCTACGGGAAAAAAATACCACTACTGAGAAACTGTTTGAATATTCCAATAAGTTGTCTAATTATTGATAGAAATATGAGCCTATCCTGAGGTATGTTCCATTCTCACTTTCTGAGACTTTGTCAATATGGGAGTGTGATCCTGATATTGAGCCTTTGGTATATATCACTAGTCTTTCTTGGAAGGAGTACAAGCTTACCGCAATGTGTGTTCCACTCTCACCTGGTGAGTCCAAATTGGAATAAGAATATGAGCCTGGCCCGAGTATGAATTCTCTTCCGAAAGACACCGATGGATCTCTGAAATGAGAGAAGGAATATGAGCGTCCTATTATATATCCTTGGAATGATACTGATGCATTCATTCATTAGTGTAAGTAGGAATACACACCTTGCTTCCATGATCTTATCGAATATGATAGGAAGATTAACTGATAGGAATATGAGCCTATCCCAAAGCTTGTAAAATTCTTACTTGGTCAGCCTTGGCCAAAATGGGGATATATTCCTAATACTAGGCCTTCAGAGTATGCCGATGGACTTGTTAGATAGGAATATAATCCTATCCTAAGGCTTGTTCCCCTCTCATGTGGTGATCCTCGACAAAAAATGGGGGTTTGATCCTGATCTTGGGCATTTAGAATATGCTGCTAGACATTTTTGACAGGCATGTATCCCTCTCTCGAGGTATGTTCTACTCTCACCTGGTGTGCCTCAGTTGGAAAGGGAGTATGATCCTGGTCCTATACCTCATTTTTTATCATAATATGTCAATAATCCTCTTAGATAAGAGCAAGAGTGTGCGCTTGCTCTGGTACAACACCTTATTTTTGATGATCAGAGTGTTGCTTGCCCTGGATATAGGGATAGAAGTACGCACCTTTCCCTTTATCTAAAATAATGCCAGAATATTCTGGATGATATATTTAACTATTGCTAAAATATATTGGCTTTTTAGCAAAGTGTGTGAAGATATATAAGCCTGCACATTTTTTATCTCCATTATAAACTGGTAGAAGTATTCGATTGAAGTGGGGATATGTGACCACTTTTTTTTCCATGTTCCATCAGAGTATTCTGGTTATTATAGGAATTAGATTTATCATAGTTCAATCTATTGGGGATTACACATTAAGGACATCCTTACCATTATGGATGTTTATAGTGTAGATGTTATGATCATTTCAACTCCCTAATCCCATGTGATCCATGATCATTGTGAGAAATAAAGGGATATAAAGTAATCAACATCATTACTTTGAATTTGGGACTTAGATTCTGAGATCACCCTAGATGATCAATATGGAGCTTGAATATCAGGGAGTGGTGGCTTACGTATCCAGAATATGAAAGGAATCCGATTTGTCATAGTTCCCTTTATATTGGGGATTATACACTGAGGTTTCACTATTGATTAGGGATTACACACCGAGAAAAAATAATATTATAAAGTCTTGGGATGACCTTGAGACATGGATTAATTTTTTGGAGGGTGTCTTATGATCCCGTTTACTTTTCTAGAGGACATACCAAGGTCCAGATGGTTTATTCTATAAGAAATCACAAGACTCGACTAGCTTATCTAGGGGGTGTCGCATGATCCAGCTGGCATGCCCTGATGTCATTCACAAGAGTTATAATGAAACATATAGAAGGTGTCACAAGATTCAATATGACATGTTTCAAAGGATGTCACATATCTTAGCTAACATCCCTGGAGGACATCACAAGACCTTCCTGACATGTATGGAGGGCATCACCAGTCTCTACTAACTTTCCCAGAGGGTGTCACAAGAGATTATTTTACTTGCCCATGTGAAACTTCAAGACTTGAATCACATGATAAAGTTATATTATATGAGTCATGTGATGTATTTTAACAACATCTGAAGGCTTGGGTGATATACCCAGATGGTTTTTTATGTCCAAAGTGGTGTGTGTAGGGGGACCATATGACTTACTCTGACATGTCCAGAGAATTTCAAAACTCCCAAATAGCATGCTGAAGAAGGATCTCATGTTTTTGGTGACATGTCCCATTGTAGTCACCTGTCTTGGATGACTCACATGAAGTGCATGAGGGCCAATGAGCATGTTTTTATCTTAATTATTTCACTTTTAATCTTGGTTCTATCCCATATATTGAAAAGGCCTTATGTTTATTCAATATCAATTCATCTTGAGTATCGTGTGATCTATAATACATGCGGTACGTTATTTTTATGTCTTTCCAAAATTCCTCCACATGATCTATCAATGACCACAAAAATTTTCTCATGTATGGTGCATGATTGTTGTAGTTGTTCACTGGTATATTACATGATAGGAAACTTTCTGATCCTGGGATCAACCACTCTAGGATGTCCACTTTAGTGCCGGTGCATATGAATTTTAGAAATCTCTGGCACCCTAGAGTTCATAGGTGAATATTCTAACCCTTTATTCATTTTGGGGTGGGAAATTTATAGGCATCTCTACCCCAGTTGGTCAGTTCTTTCTGTGATGTATCTAGTGTGAATCTAGGATTGAGTTGGTGAAGGGAACTAACACTATGTGTCTTTGCGAGTCGCCTCCATGGACCACTCTAAGGTCATCGCCTGATTTTTAGTGACCATGATTCCCTTTATTTAATGGCTCTATTATAGGATTATTTCTAATTAATTGGGATTTGTTTGATCACATGGGTATATATAAGGACTTCCTTATTTTCATGTTGACATGTACATGGGCCTTCATGAGATCTAATTCCTGTTAAAATACATCTATGTGATGATTTATGAATTTTTTATGGATTTATACGAGGTAAGGATGGTTTTTCAATGGGACTTCACGAAATGAGTCCAGATTGTCCATGAGTCTTGTGAGATCATATCATGGGAATCCTTGGAATGTCACATAGGTTTTACGACCATGAGTACTTCCACCTCATTCTCATTTATTTCCTTTGTTTTTTTCAAAAAGGATGGGGATTTATAAAAGATTTCATGAGTAATGTCAAATAAAATTACTCTAGTTTTTGGTGATGTGTCACGTGACTAATATGGGTCATATGTGGGTGCATGAGTATTTTGTAGGAAACTCCATCCATTTTTCCTTAGGAAGCCAAAGGGAAGCACAAAGTTGTTCAAACATACCTGAGGCTTTCCATGAAACAAGTTTGAAATTCGAAAGGGACTTCGTGAGATGAGGTGGAAATATCTCCAGGGACTCATAGTGTCTTGAGGATCACCATGGGCACACCACATGTCTTTCAGCTACTGTGAGTAGCTCCCACCTCCTCCCTTTTTTCTCTATTTTTTTATTTTACAATGGTTCAGGGAGTTTTCAGTTTTTTTTGAATGATGTCAAGGATAATTATCCTTACCATTGGTGATGAATCACATGAATATTATGACTGATAGGGGTCTCCTCCTTTTGGACATATTTACTCCCATTTTCAAGGGATTTTCATGTTAGACTGTAGGTGCTTGCTGCCACAACCCACATGGCCTAGGGGAGATCATCTTGATACCACCGCATGGATATTTGTTGTCTAGAGAATCTTCACAAAAGAATAGGGGCTTGTTAAAAGGGACTCCATGGTATCCACCGCAGGTTATGTGTTTTGTGTGGAGTCTTCACATGACCTGATAATGGTCACATGATCACGAGTCCTTTGACTGTTCATACGATAAGTGGGTATCATCCATATTCAACTTAGTTTTCTTTTTTCCTAGAAAATAGTACTCTTACTCAAGTATTTACTTCTTTATGAATTTTTCAATGCTCATTTTGTGGGTATCAACAACATGTTACATAGCGTTTTAACAAAAGATGACATACTATTAAAATAATATCACTTAATTTGATAATAATATCCATGCTGATACAATGGTGTGTATGAATAAGATTAATTAAATTAAGAAATATATGATTTTCACATTTATATAAAATGAATTCTTTGGTGACCAATTAATTATAAATGAAAATAAAGACTATTTGAAAAATAAACGGAATATTTTTATGAAAAACTATTTTTATGCAGACAAACATGTTTTAACTCAATAAATTAAATAAATAATTTTTTTTAATTATTTTAATAAAAAATATATATTATATTATAAATAAAATTTTTAACATTACTTTTATGTGTTTTCTAGACAAGAGATATGAATATATCCAATTTCAATTGTAAATTTTTTATTTTTTAAAAAGAAAATTTATCACATTTTGATAAATTATTTTAATTTTTTTTAACTTTTGGAAATTTTTGAAAAAATGAAATTATTTTTATAAATTATAATTTCTAAAGTAACTTAGGGTGATTTTTTTATAATTTTCTAATAAGATAAAGTTTTTTTTATGATTATTGAAAAACTCTAGTTTTTATTAAGAATTGTCTTTTCTTTTAAATAATTAAAGAAAATAAAATTTGTTGTAATATTGTTTTAAAGGTAAAATTAGTTCAATTATATATCTATTAATAAAATTTATCTCATTATAATTAATTTCATATTGAATTTTGATATAATGTTTATAAAACTTTTAAACATTTTCTCTTTGGAAAACTGCTTTCTCGTCGCGTGTGCAGAATTAATTTTAAAATAAAATTTTCCACTTATGTGAATAGAATTTATAAAAAAGTATTATATTTCTGGAATAATTATAATCTATATTATATAATAATTTCAAATTATAATTTAACCATAATTTATAATAAAAAAGTAAAAATTATTTACTACAATTAAGGTAAAAATGAGTTTACTGGGGGTTAAACTAAAAAGATAAGGGTTAAAAATAACCTAAAAGATGCCGAAACACTATTTTATGTACAAATTTTGAACTTATATGATGTAGGATATATAATGAACCATTTGGGAGATTTTTTTCATTTGAAAACATAGGTAAATATTTTTCTTTTCAAAAGTTACAAGTGTGCCACTCACCTCACTTATAAATGGCCACACCCTCTCATATCCTCTTTAGACTTAAAAAACCATTTGGTTCATCAAAGACCAGAAAAAATAAATTCCTTAATTCCCACATCTTATTAAATAATCCTTATTTTTTCCTAAAGATATCCTAATAATATTTTGGTTAAAACCAAAAGAAGTTGTCTGATGAAGAGGTAACGTCCCAAATCGAGTGTTTTATTTTATTTCCTCCCCCACCTCTATAAATTATTATTAAACCATTATTATATAATAACATAATTATATTTTTTATAATTTAATTTTATTATTTTAATTTAATAACCTAAATCTTTCCCATCTTCAATCAAATGGGTTATGAAATCATGATTCGTGTGTACGGAGAACTACAGCCTCACGAATCGATGTTATTATTTTTTCCATTGCCACCACTAATGGATGTATATAATGATATTATAATTTTTATGGAATCCTAATATCACACTTTACTTCTTACCTTCCATTCTATGAGAGTACGATAACCTCGTTCATTTGTACGACATAATACCACCTCACGAAGTGAAGGGATTTGTCCACGCTTCACATGGAAGTTAATAAGGGTGGGTTTAATAAGAAATATGTTTTATATATGAAATAAAAATTATTTTTAATGGTAATATATTATTTCCCTTTATTTCTTTCTTTACTTTGAAAAAAATGGAAACAACGTTCACACGTAAGTACATCCTACCTTCACCAGGAATGATGTATTTAATTTTATATATATAAATTTTATGGATCACTATAAATAAATATATAATGATTATATATGATATTTATATCATATATAACATTATGGAGATTATGTAATATTGATCAATGTAATAGGACTATAAATAAAAAATTGAGACATACATGAAAAGAAAAGTAGTTATTGTCAGAAATGTGAATTTAACATGAAATTGTTAATAAATGGGTAATGAAAGGTCATAAGTAATTAATATATGGTATGATATATATAACTAAGGTTCATTAATATATTTATAATAAACATATATTTATTATACAGGAGGTTCAAACATGTACAAAGTAAGTAAATACTTAGAGTAATGGATTCCTGTCTCACTTTTATTTTCAATGAGACACATGCCATATTCACCACAAGTTTCTTTTTGGTGGTGTATATACTACCAATGAATTAATATTATGATGATTCTGATGAACATTATTTGGATTTATATATCCATTTTTTGATCTATATTTCATAGATTTACGATAAAAAATTTATCAATCTGGTTAGGGTTTTAGGATTCAATCTCATTGTTTATTGAGATTATTTATGTTTATGCTTATGATAATGAAATATTATGATCCATCCCTCAAGAAACTCACAAAATTATTTTTCCTTTGGTTATGTCATGATAATACATGGGTTTTCTTTATTTTACTCTCTATATGTTCTCAAGAGTTTAAAAATAATGTTTTTTTAAATAAAATTGATATTATTTCTCTCTTTGGCTGAAAATAATTTTTCTTCAAAAAATAATGTTTTCTAAAAATGTTTTAAAAAATAATTTTAAATCCTAAAAATTATTTATTAAATAAAATTTTATACATTATTTACCACTTTAATATTTCTAAAAGTAGTCTTGAAGTCATTTTCCAAATAATTCTTGTTTTGATTTTACCAAAAGTATGAAAGAAATATATGTTCTAACGTGTACGAAATGAACACTATTTTACACCATCATGACCAAATAAATATTTTAAAGGTTCCTTTATATGTTTTAAAGTTTATTTTCAATGAAAATTATTTTCAAATTTTTTTAATGATTTTTTAGTTTTAAAAAATTGATTTTCAAAATGAAAACTATATTTTTCTCAAGATATATTTTAAAATATTTTTGAATATTTCTTTATAAGTTGTCAAGTTTATTTTTAAAGAAGATGATTTCAAAATTTTTTATATTTTAAATTGTGTTTCTGAATGTGGAAAGGCTATATTCCTTAAGAAATGTTCCAACTAATCTTTCAAAATCATTTTCCATCAAAGATGACATCATTTAGTGTTACCTATGCTTTATTGGGGATAAGATTAAATGATACCATAATTATTATTTATATGCATATTTATGGTTTATGTTGATTAGATTTTCATGAAAACCATTTATTTTTCATGGGTTATTCTATAGTGAAATAATGAAATGTTTATGAAACCCGTTTTCTTTACATGGGTTATGATGCGATTATATGATAACTATTTTATAATATTGTAGAACACATAAGTATGGTTTTAATTATGAGATGGATGGGGCCTAAATATATATTTAACTAATTGGAAAAATATTTATATATCATGACATAATAATAATAAACAAGTTTATGGGATTGATCCGCTAGGGGAAATAGGTGCTTCCTGATCCACTATGGGAAAGTGGTATGTCCTGATCCACAATGGAAAAATGTGATAATTCCTAATACACTATATTGATAGTCTTGGTAGTTCACATAGACATAGGAAATGTTTTTATATATTTATTATGGTTACAAAATTTTATAAAATGAGATTATTCTTAATGATCGATTTATGATGATTTCTCACTCTTATAGATCTTGTTTTCTAAAGTGATAAAATTTTATTCCATGAATCAGGTTAATGATTTGTGATAAGTTAGGTGTAAACATACTAATTTATGTTCATGATCACATAACCTTATGCTTTTCATATGATTCCTTATGGTCATATATTGATATCTCTTATATTTACCCTTTCTGAGCATATGAGCTCACCCTTTATTATATTTCATTCCCCCTCATATGAAAAAAGGTTTAGGTACGGTATTCCTAATATGATTACTATTTGAGAAAAAATTTATGGGATATGTTGAAGATATTTCACGAAACAAGAAGATTTTGTTTACAGCCTATAAAGACAATAAAATTTTACAGACCTCAGGCACGTGTTTATGAAATCTATTGAATATTTATTTAAAACATTGAGATATTTATGTATCGATGCACCCCTATCACAGGGTTATTAAAAAAAGTTTAAAAACTGAGAAAATGTAGTAAGAGTGGGACTCTAATTATCTTTGAATAAGATAGTATTTTGTGTGTGTTAAAATACTATTTTTTCAGTTAACTTTTTAAAGATATAATAATTAAATATAGTTGGTTTTAAAATAAATTGGGAATTAAATGGTCCAGCCTTGGATTATTTTCTAATTCATATGTTGGATTATTGTTCATTTTGTTTCTATTCTCCCTCTCATCGATTGAATACAAATAATTACTTGCATGAAGAAATTTCATTTCAGATAAAGAAATACAGTGATCACTATATTTTCTACCCCTTCTTAGATTGGTATTTGTATATCTCTCTTTAAACTTGAATTACCTCCACTATTTTATATCACATGTAGTGGAATTAATACAAGTGTCTTGTGTGTGAAATGTTGTTAAAAAGAAGAAAAACATAAAATATAAATAAGAAGAAACCTCTACTAAAAAATCCATTAACTTTTATATATGAGTAAGAAAAATCATTTGTAAAATTAGAACTCATCAACATGAGAGTGGAAGGGATTCTCCTTGGATAAAATATTGAGGGTTTAATGTTCCATCATCTAATTATTACAATATAAAATTAAATAACAAAATATTTATGACCATTGGTTATTCAAATATCTTCTTCTAGAGAAAGTTCTTCACCTTATATAATAAACGGTTGTACAAGTTCAATTCATGGGAGGTACATGTGTTTCTTCATTGAATTATAGAATGTCTCCATGGATCAAGTTTCCATTAAGCTCCATGGCTGAAACATTCCCATAAGAGAGGGTTTGGATGACTTTTTTAAGGCATTAGTACACTTCTACGATCCAAACCAACATCCATTTTGAAGGTGGAATGGTCTAGTTATTTTTATTATTGGGTAAAGGAAAATGGGAATGAGATATTAATTGTGGGCCTTGTTATTTTGTGTAGTGACTAGGTTAAATTATTTTACCAAAAATACGTCATGTATGCTAGTATCTACTACTTGGATTCTCTCTATCATTGTCCAGTAAAAGAAACCCATTTATTTTTTATTGGTACTACAACTTACTAGAAGAATATATTTTCTTACTTACCTCACACTTAGAACTTACACCACCCAATATTTATATTTGATGGTGAAGGTAGATTCATAGTTCGATGCTATTCCATTATTACCTCCAGGTCTTCATGGGTTCCCAGTCCTTTGTTGCATGAAATTAGGGTTTATATACATCATTCTTCTTCATGAAAGAGTGTGATTCTAGATATCCCTAAAAATATGTACAAGTAGGGTGATTTTACTCCTGGAATGCTCGGATGGATCTATCCTTGATTCAGTGCAGATCTTATATTAGATCTGTGTACTACCATGATTTACCCAGTAGAGTAGATTAACTTTATCTTCATCTCAGATCCAAGGGTGTAAGTAGAAGGTGGTATGAACAAGGTAGATAAAGATTTGTTTATACTCACGGTATTGTAAGTTAATTGGTGATAAAATTTTTTAGACCATCACCTAGTCTCTGGTCTTCCTCCAACCATCAGTTGAGAGGACTCTTTCTCTTTAGGGGAAGTTGAGACTTGGGGTTTATAATGGTATCTTAGAAAGTAGAGGCACAACAGGTTATATGGGAAAATATTGTGATAATAATTCTTACCATGAAAGTCATGGTTATTGTGCTTATCATGATCTGGTGGATGAAAAGGAAGGGATCCTTCTAGTTATTCCTACCATGAGAAAAGTGGCTTGGTTAATGAATCTTTTTCATACAGTTATCTATTTTTTACTTTAATGAATTTTTTATTACATGGTCAGTTGATAAAACTCCAGGTAGGTATACTTACCATGATACTGTGGTGCGGTAATGTGGGAAGGTGGTCATGAGTAGTGATTCATGGCTAGTTGAGGGAAAAATCACCATGCCTACCATGTGATGGCAGGTTCATGTTGGGGAAGGATGCAGTCATCACCTGCGGTAAGCATAGTGATCATGTATGTCACGGTAACTCATGGACTTTGTAACTTTCCATCCTATAATAGTTCACATGTTTTCTTAGTGCATTATTAAATTATAAAAAAAATTAAAAAATAATAATAATTTATTTAATAATAGATTCAATATTTATAAAAAAATATTTACACATAAATAAAAACCATATTTAAAAACAATATCTAATTATGTTTTAATTTTATAAATTCAAATGAAACAGCTATCAACCTGGGAATTGATTTACAATTTTAGGGTTTTTAATGAATAAAATTCATATTTTTTTTTAAAATTTTAGCTCACATCACTCCCCCGCACTTAGAATATTGAGCTCCCAGAAAAGTTTATCATGTAATTCAAATTTTTTCAAATAAAAAAACAATTAAAGGCCATCTTTCATAAATTTAAAATTAACTAACATAAATAAAATAAAATACATATTCTTCCAGAGTTATAAATATCACGCTTTATATGAAAATCAAGCCAATAAATAACATTAATTCAATAATATTTTTAATTCAAGAGTGGATGAAATTAGATTTAAGTGCAATCAAAATTTTAGCAAAAAGAACCTTTATATATATACAACTTTCTTATGTTTCCTCAAATTAATGTTTTATTTACCATATTATTTATACAACTTAAATAAATGCACTATAAGTAAATTTCCTCTATTTATTTGGTTTTAATATTCACCTCACCTAAATGGACTCATTTTTGACAGGGCCCCTTATTTGATTTTATTTTTCCATTCGATAATTTTTGGTAAGCCCAATGTATAGAACTTATTGATATAACTTTATTTGATTAAAGAAACAAACCTAGTTCACTTGTCTTAGAGATCTATTATGGGTTCCTAATTAAAAATTTGTATTCTAGGTTCAAAAGACTTATAACATTTTAATTTAAGTTTTATACCTTATTTATTTTGTCTTTAAATGGATAGATTATCCCAAATAAAGTTCAAAATTCTAGTTAATTAATGTTATAAAATTTATTCCACAAAAATATTTTCACTCACACTCCATCTCTGAGTTCTAAAGCTATATTTCCATAAAAGCAGGGACAAATTGAATCATAAATCACTTAAAGTGTTATATTTATAACAAAAAATAAATTACACAAATTCTATCATGGAACTTTCAAACAAGGATATGAATAAAAGAGGTTCAAGAAATTGGTTAAAAAATAAAAAATAAAAACTATTCAAAAGAGTAATGTAAAGAACTACACTTTTCGAGAAACACATTTTTATTTATTTTCAAATTCTGGTTGCTATCTTCCCCCAAACTTGGTTCTAACACTGTTATAGTTTAATTTCATTATGGATTTATTTAAGAGAGACAGTTCAAAATAAAATATACAACTAGACCCAAATAAAGGAAATAAAGAACCTGAACGTACTTATTTCTTAGTAGTAGGGAGGAGTTCAGAATCCTCCATAGGGTATTTCCAAAAGTCCTCCTGGTACTTATTTAGTTATTGGTCATTCACCTTGAATAGTTTCTTTGAAACTTACTCTTAAATTTCAATTGTAACAAAAGGAAAAGTATTAGTTACTATATATGGTATAGTACACTTGGAATAAAGCTTACCTAGAAAAATTTTCATCCATGAAGAAAATAGCACTACTTTGTATACAAATAGAAATTCTATTTTTTGGATCAACATGTAATGGGAAGATTTGGTTTTATACTTTTATAATAGATAGTTTTCATATTCATCTCTCTATAATTCTTCAAGATCTATTAATTTCAATTTCCTTTATTCTCTAGACTTGATAAACTCTAGGTTTACACATTTGATCTGCTAGTAGACCTTGTTCCGTAGCTCAACAGGGAAGAAGAAATTCTTACCATAAACAATTCGATAAGAAGACATACCTAATGGGGTATTGTGGTTAGTTTTGAATAAAAATTTTGTATCTTCTATATTCTTACTTTTGTCCATATAGTTTGGCTGTACTATTTTCTCCAAGATCCTTTTTTACTTCCTTGTTGGATACCTTTGCTAGTCGATTTGTACGTGGGTGGTAATAAATGAAGGTTTTATGATGTAATCCATATTTTATCATGAGGGATACCATGTTATTGTTGTACAAATGGATTCCTTGTTCACTAATTATTTCTCAAGGTATTCCAAACCTATGAAATATACTTTATTTTAAAAATTCAATTACAGTTTTAGAGTCATCAGGCTGAGTGGGTTAGGCCTCAATATACTTAAACATATAGTCTACTACTAAAAAAATATGGTAAAATAAAAAAGACATGGGAAATGGTCCCATGAATTGAATTCCACATATCTCAAATATTAAAAAAAAAGGTTTTTGGGGAATTTCTTGCCTTTTGGGAATTACAGCAGAAAAATGGCATTTTGGGAATTTTTTTTAGAATTCATAAGAGGTTTTAAAGATGGTGGGATGAAACAATGTAAACTCCAAAATTTTTCTATTGGGTTTTAAGGTCCAAAATTGAATCCACATGAATGTTTCTCAAATAAAGAAAGAAAAAAATGTATTTCTTTCACATTAATGCATCTTATAATGATTTTATCAGTGCACATTATCTATAAATAAGGGACTTACCAAACATAGTGTTTTATTCAAATTTTAATTTAGTAGTTTTATGATTATAGAATAATTAAGGTACCTTTGTTGTGACTATTAAATTCATTATTTCAATATACTAGGGTACTTGGGAAAGGCTGTAAAATAGTTCACTAGGGAAGAAATCTTCTAGACTAGTCTCTGGAACCAGTTCTACCTCGGTTGTGTGAGGTAGACTACACAACTGGTCAACCATTGCATTTTCACTACCCTTTCTTTCCTTAATCTAAAGGTAAAAATCTTTTTACAAAAATATCCATCTTACTATCCTAGTATTTTAATTGGTCTTCTTGATCAAATATTTTAAGGATGCATGGTTAGAATACACAATTGATTTACTTACTAAGAGATAAGAAATGAAATTTTATAAAGCTAAAATAATAGAACAAAACTCATTCTGTATTGTTATATAGTTAAAATGGGCAGTTTCTAGGGTTTGTGAAATAAAAGATGCCACTCGTGGAATCTTATAATTATTTTGAGACAATATGATTCCTACAACTCAATTGGAAGCATAAAAAAATATCTCGAAGTTGTGAATCTAGTTCATTGGGAAGATGATGGGGGTAGTGGTTAAACATTATTTTAATTTTAAAAATCATTTTATACATGAATCATCAAATAAAAAATTTGTTTCTTTCTTGAGTAAGTTAGTTAAGGGAAAAGCAATTTTTTTAAAGTCCATAATAAATATTCTATAAAATCCATTAGGTCCCAAAAATAGATCTAATGTGTCTGATAGGGGTGGGATAGTGTAGTTTCTTAATGGCATCAACTTTGTCTTTATAAAATTCAATTACTTATTTAGAAATCAAAGGGCCCAAGACATTTCATTTTTCTACCATAAAATGGAATTTATAAAAATTCAAAACAAATTTTTTCTCAATACATCTTTGTAAAACCCTTTCCAAACTCTCCAATAAATTTTGAAAGTTGGTCCCATATACAGCGAATTCATCAAAAAATACCTTTAAAAAATTCTAAATAAGGTCTGAGAAGATTCTTTCCATGTAGTATTGAAAGTTACTTGGGGAATTTTAGACACCAAAGGGCATCTTTATGTAGGAAAATGTACCAAATATACATGTGAATGTGGTATTTTCCTGGTCATAGAGAGCAATGGGAACTATAAAATATCCAAAAAAACCTCTAATAAATTATAATGTCCTTTCCCAGATATTTTTTCAATAATTGTTTCTAAAAATGGTATACATAAATTGTCTTTCTTGTTTACAGGGTTTAATCTCTTGTAGTCAATATAAACCATCCATCTATTCTGGATTCTCATAGGTGTTAATTAATTATTTTCATGATTCATAGTTGTGTAACTAGTTCTATTAGGAACAATTTTAATGGGGATCACCAATTGGGTGTATGATATGGGATATATTATTTAATCTTTTAATATTTTCTCTACTTAATTTTTTTCTACCTCTAGGAGGGTTGAGTTGATCCTTATTTGGGGATATCTTACTGACATATATATTTATTCCAAAAAAATTCTGTTCATGATGGTTATAGGAATTATTCCTAAAATATCTCCCAATTTCCATCCCATGGACTTAACATTTTTTTAGGATGTTCAAAATTTTATTTCCATGACCAAGTTTTATGTTTTTGGAAATTATGACAAGCATTCTCTTATCCTTTTTTAAGAAATCATATTTTAAATTCAAGAACAATATCTTTAATTCTAATTTGTGTGTGTGTGTGTGTGTGGGGTGGGGGGTTATAGAGATGTTTTCATTTTACTATTATCCATACTGTCCAAATACACATATTAGTAAAAATTATAAATATTATATTTGAGTAACTCATCAACTTAATTTTTATCAATATCTTCAAATTGATCAATAATTTAAGTGTTCTCCAGATTCTGTTCAGTTTTAGAAACAATTTTTTCTAGTATATTAGGTGCTTCTAGAGCTTATACTAGTCTAAATAGACCATCAAACAACTTAATTTTCTCCCTATATAAATAGGTAAGTCCAAAAAAATTTCAGGTTAAAATAGAATATTTTTCTTGTGGATGTTTCAATGAATAAAAAATGCTAAAATCCACTTTCTCCTCACCAAATGTCATGTAAATGGTGCCTTTATTGAAAATTATGATGGTTTAAGTAGTTTTGAAGAAGGGTTTTCATATAATAATGGGATAATGTTATTTAACTTTTTCTTCCTCCATGTTGAGAATGTAGAAGTCAATACGGAATGGGTAACCTTGTACAGTTACCAGAACATTCTCAAGGACACCTACCAGATAGGAATTGGATCTGTTGGAAAGTTGTAAAACCACACAGGTGGGTTTAAATTCTTCTATATGAAAATAAGAATAAATGGATTTAGGAAGTACATTAATTGAGACACCCTAGTCACACCGTGCATTTAAAAAAGTGAACACACCAATTTTTAAGGGAATAAAAAAAGTACACAGATCTAGGAATTTTTTGTGAATTTGAGTGGTGAAAATAGAAGAAACATTCTTACTTAGTCGTACATATTACTTTAATTTTAATCTCCTTCTACCAATGAACACTTATTTAATGAAATTTTTATACCTTGGAATTTGTTGAACAACTTCCGTTAGTGGGATATTGATTTAAACTTTTTTGAAAACTTTCATAATCTTTTACTATAGTGATTCCGACTTGGCTCTTATTGGTTATTTCATTCATATAGGGATGGGAGGTGGGTGGTTCTATATATCTTCCTTGTTTTTTATTTTCTCCTTTGATGTAACTTTCCTTGCCTCTTCCTTAAGTTCTTTTTCTAATGTATATTCTTGATTCTCTTTACTTCTAGTTTCAATGTCCGGGGTTAATTCTTTATTAAATTCCAATTCTTACCCACTCTTAAATGTAATGAAAATAAAATTTCCCTAAGGGTTTGGAATTGTTTTATTATTAATCTTACCTGATCCATGATTTACCATATTATTTATGGTGGTCAAGAGCTAAATATATTACCCTTTTATTCTTTTAGTTATGACCCATGTGTGGTGAGGTTGGTGTGTTGATTATTTTGAGAGTCTATTACCTATATTAACATATATTTCATGAATGGTTCTTTTTTATTTTACTTTTTGGTATCTTGTAGATGTTGGAAATTCTATCTTTGAAATAGAGGGGGTATTAAAGGTGGGTGATATACCTATTGAAATGGTGTTATTTGAGTCTTGTTGATCCCATATCTGAATTTGTTAGTGGAAAATTATATAAATACTTTTTTTCCACTTGTTTGGTTTTGGAATTGTCTTTAGAAAATGGAATCAAAACATTCAGTTCCTTGAAATTAGGGGAATCCATCAATAAAATTATCCTAGGAATAACACAATTGGAGGTCCCTTGGAGGTGTGGTGATTGATTATTCCTTTACTTTTTTCACAGCTAGTTGTCTAAAAAGGGAAGTTAATTATTCAATTTATTTGCAAACAAGGGTGAGTTGGAGCTTTTTACCTCATGTACTCCTCTGGCTGTAGTTTTGGTACCGAACTATTAGAAATTTTATGAGATACTTTTAATGAGTTCTCTTACTTCAGCTAGTGACTTATCAGTCAGTTCATCTCTAGAAGAAGCATCAATTAGGTTCTGGTCATTATCCATAAATTCATTGTATAAAAATACCAAGAATTTATTTTATTTATATGGATGATGTGGGAAGGATGTGGTGAGTTGTATGAACATGTCCCATAATTCATAGAGAGTTTCCCCAGTTTCTTGTTTGATTACATAAATTTCCTTTTGAGGTTGAGCACTAATTAAAGAAGGAAATAATTTCTAGAGGAATGCATTCTGTAGCTCCTACCATGAGTATAAATATCAAGGATTTATATTATAAATAAACTCCTTGGATTATCCTTCAAGTGAGAAGGGGAAATCCTTCTTGCTAATTCGAGCCTCCATGAATAATCTGGTTCTAAATCTATTTAAAAACTTCTTTAAATACTCTTAAGTGCATATTAGTGTACTCAATAGATAGCCGATGAAACTTAAAAAATATCCCAACCATTCCAGTTTTGATTTCATAGTATTTTTTTATCATTTAATTGTTATTTTTATTTGTTAATATTGAAATTGGGTGCATAAATTTCTCTCAACATCCTATTAACTTGCTCTATATTACCCTATATCTCTTGAATTTATTTGATATCTTTTTAAGTGGATGAATTTGAAGAGGGGGAAATAGCTTATGGAATAGTGAAAAACCCACTTTCTTCTTTTTCAATGTTTCTTAATGTTATATGTATTTCAAAACAGTTTCTCAACCTTTGGATCAAAGCTATCTAGGATTGAGGAATTGGATATGGTAATTTAAAAACATGTTTTAAAAAAATTAAATAAAAAACCAACATCCCTAGAAAAATTCAATGTCAATCTATGCCTATCAGGGGGAACTAAAAAATAAATTTTATAACCTAAGAAAATATAGTAAGAGTGGGACTCATATTATCATTGGAGAGGTTAATGTTGTGTGTGTACTAACATATTGTTTTTTTGGATCAAATTTTAAAAATATTGTAAGTAAATATGGTTGGTTTTTAAATATATTAATAAAAAATGGTCCATCCTTGCCTAATAATTATTCATTTTGTTTATAATCACCCTCTCATAAATTTAATACAAATTATTTCTTGCATCAAAACATTTTGGTTCAAATAAAAAAATACAATGATCATCATATTAGTTACCCTTTACAAGTTTATTATATGGATGTCTCAATTTACTATTGAATTACCCCCACTATTTTATATCATATACATTGGAATTAATAAAAGGGGATAGTGTGTGAAATGACAAGAACAACTAGAAAAACTTACAAGATTAGTCAGAATAATCCTCTACTAAATAAAACATTAACTTCAATAGAGTAGTTAGAAATGTCACTAAAAATTTATAATTCATCAATATGATAGGTGAAGGGATTATTCTTGGCTAAACCATAGAGGATTTAGCATTCCCTAACCAAAGTATTAAAAATAAAATGTAAATAACACAAGGGTTACAACTGGTGGTAATTCAGATCTATCCTTCTAGATATTTTTCTCCCCATTATATAGTTCTTAGATTCTCAAGTTCTGTTCATGTGAGGGATACATGTTTCTTTATTTAATTTTGAAATAGATTCATAGAGAAGGTTTTATTTAAGCTTGATGGTTGAAACATGTCTAGATAGAAGGATCTTGATGACTTCTGTAAGGAATCAGTACTCTTCCATGATCTACCCCAATATCACTTTTAAAGGAGGAATGATCCAATACTTCCTATTTTGGGAAAATGAAATTAGGTTTAGGATTTTAATCATGGGGATTATTATTTCATGCAATTCTAGGGTAGATTTATTTTACCCATGATATTTCATTCTACCAGTAATTAAAACTTGAATTCTCCCCCTTAGTGGATGGTTAAGGCCAACTGTTTCATTTTTAGTGGTGCTACAACTTCCAAGAAAATTGTATCTTCATGCTTACCATGCACTTAGAACTTACACCCACTAGAAGTTATATTTAATGGTGGTGGTAGATTCTTACTTCAGTATTTATTATTTGTTCCCTTCAGGTATTCATGGTATCATGGTCCTATATAACATATATTTGGTATTGACAGATATCTTTCTCTTTTATGATTGAGTGAAATACAAGAGCTCCCTCATAAGATGCATAGATATAGAGGCTTCACTCGTAGTACACTCAGTTATATCTCACCCTGATTTGTTGAGAATATCATATTGGAGAGGATTACTTCTATGATTCACTTAGTATAGTGGATTCACTCCATCAGCATCTCAGATCCATGGGTTATAGTAGAAGGTGACATAAACAAGGTAGATGGTTCTCTGTCTGTACTCACGGTAGTGTCAATTAAATGGTGTGTTTTATTTTAGTGTAACACCTAGTCTCTTGTCTTCCTATAAGCATATTCTAATAGGATAATTTCTCTTTATGGTAAGTGTATACTTGGTGTTTTTAATTGTATCTTATAAAGTATAGGTATGAAAGGGTATATGGGAAAATCTTGTGGTAAGCATTCATACCATGAAAGACATGATCTATGTGCATAATATGATATGGTTTCCAAAAAGGAAGGGATCATGGTAGGTATGATTATTGTGAAAATAGTGGCATGGTTAATGAATTTTTTCCATATAGCTATCTATCTTTTCCTCTGAAAACATTTTGAGTACATGGTTAGCTTATAGAACCCATGTTAGGTTGACTTACCATGATAATGTGGTGTGGTAAAGTGGGTAGGTGATTGTGAGTAATGGTTCACAACCATTTTAAGTAACAGTCACAATGACAACCATATGATCGCATGTTCATGCAGGGAAAACATTTTTTCATCACCAATGATAATCATAGTGACTGTGGATGTCCTGGTCACTCCTGGACTTAGTAACTATCTATCCTGCAATACTTCACATATTTTTATTAGTGAAATATTAAAGTCCAACTAAAAATTTAAAAAGAAATAATTTCTTTAGGCATGTATCGAAAATTTATATAAAACTATGCACACATAAATAAACACTATATTTAAAACTAATTTATAATTAAGTTATAATTTCAGAAATTCAATTGAAACTACTATCAACCTAGTAATTGTTCTATAATGTGGGGTATTTTAGTTGAATAAAATGAATAAAATGTTGATAATTTCAGATCACATCATGCATAAAATATTGGGTCACTATTATTGGTATCATAAAAAAGGTTTAGTCAATCTTTGAAGATTAGGATTGGAGAAAATTTAGTGAGATCCCTAGGGATATGCCTAAGTATATGTCTAGGTATATCTCTAAGGATAATGCTAAGAATAATTATAATTATAGGAAAATACCCTATATTTTTTATGAAAGATATAGAAATGGGTTTCTAGGAAATTAAATCCCTTTATAGATACTACATGTGGGTGTTAATTTGGAAAAAAGGTTCTTAGGGGTAATAAATCAGAAAAGGGAACCTTGATCTGGACTTTATTATCACCTGGTACATGACAAAGGGCCTTTCTACACAACAAATGTTACATTCCTAATGGATATACTTTGAAAATTTACAAAATCCTTAAAAATAATCATGATGGATTTAAATAATGACCATGAATAACCTAGGTTAAAACTAAGGTTTCATATATTAAAAATAAGGTGATTTGATTTATTCATCCTATAAATAAATTTTCATGATTATTTGGTTTTCCTCTGTGATTAGTTTTTCTCATGATATGATTTCTAGTTTTAGTCAATCGATAGAACCTGAAGGAATCATGTTAATATTGAGTGTGATGTACAATGAAATGATTTTCCTCTAGAGAATACAAATGTTATGTGATCAAGAATGACAAATATTTCTATTATGATCCGAACAATTTCTCATGATATAAATCATGTTTAACTTCCAAACTATCAAAAGAGGGAACAATGTTCTATTGAGTCATTCATAAGGAAAAAACCACAGTGTTTTAGTTGTTCCACTAATCCAATAGTTTCTAAGAAATGGATGAGTACTAATAAAATGATATTTTTTATTCTTCAATGTTCTGAGCATGAAAAAGTTATTTTTTATATTTATAATTAAGAAGTCAAAGAAGATCAGTGGTGGAATTTTATTAATAACATGAGGTAATAAGAAGAAATTGAATCTATGGAATGAGAAGAGTTTAAGGGGGATATTTCTTAGTAATCACTTACCTCATATTATAAAAACAAATATGGAGAGGAAAATCCTAGATATTAACCAAATGGATGATATATCTATTAGAACATATTAATATAATTTTATAATACTTTCATCATAAGATTCTAGTTTAATCATAAGCCCTAAAATCAAGATCGATCGATTCTATGGAAGAAAAGACCAAGTCTATAAAAGGCCTTGGATATAAGAGACTTTAGTTTATATGAAGAAGTTTCTTGATGTGTAATAATGGTAGGAATAGAAACATGATATTCTAACTATTCATATGGTTTTGATAAGAAAAATAAGATCAAGACTCATGAAAAATAAACTAGTGGAAAGAAATTCCATCCATTTGCTAGCCATGAGTATGGGAAAAATCATCAATGAAATTTCTTGAATAGAACTAGGAGGTTCTTTAAATGTGTAAAGATGGTTCATAAAGACCATGAATGTCAAAATTTTATTAATGGTCTAGTTATGGAAATGGAGGAGAAGTGTATGCTAACTAATGCACCACACACACTCTAGTGTTTCAAGTGAAAAGAGTTTGGACATTATTTGAATCAATGTCCCAATAAACGAGATAATGTGGATGATAATCCAAAATCAACTCTGAAGACAAAGGAAAAAGGTAAATCTTATGCAATCATAACGGATAAAGAGAATCATAAAATTATGGCACACTTATCCTCCCCTCCTTAGTTGAAAACTTGATGTTTGATTTTATTTGATTGATCCCTATGAAAATATTATTGTTCATACATTAGTGAAATATCATCTGATTATATCTCTCTACATGGATTCTTGATTAATAAAATTACATTTGATATTTATTATTTACAAGGATGAACCAAATATTTCAATGAAAATATTTTTTATAAGATAAGAGCTTATATAAGGAATAAAGGGTGAATTAAATTTTTTGAATTGTATATGTATCCATGTAATATTTACTTAATAATTATGGATACCATCATGGGTTTTTGAGTTTTTATTTAATCATATGTTAAAATTCATTGACACCCTTTTTGTTATTTTATGTGATTGGAGTTTATAAAAACTAAGGATATTTTAAGAGAAATTTATGTCAATAAAAACATTTGGTTTTGAATTTTTTTCAGTGAAAAATTTATTTAAGGAGGAATTACTTTACACTTCATGGACATATGATTAAAGGTAATGGTAACCTTTAGGGTTTATATTATCTTTGATGTTGAGGTTATTATGGTTTGTAGTTGATCACGTTAGGAAGTCATCACACTTCATTGATATCAAAGAAGATTTCTTTATGGATCCTCTTTCCAAAATATATATTAATGAAGTGGTAATGTTTCATGGAGTAAAAAATTTAAATATATCTTATTGGGATTCAAAGTTTTCCTAAAAATTCTAGTTAAGTCTTCAGTAATCTCTTGATAAAGAGTTGAGTTTTATCACTGCATATCATCCTTAGATAGATGGACGGTCTAAGAGAAAAATTCAAACACTAAAGGATATTCTAAGATCTTGTTTTATGGATTTAAAAGGTTGTTGGGATCAACACCTTCCTATAGATAAGTTTTCTGGAACCAATATATTTCACTTGAGAATTTAGATGGATCCTTATAAATCCATTTATAGAAAGAAGCATAGAAATCTAACATAACAGAATGAAGTTACAGAAAAAAAGAAATTGGAACCTGAGTAAGATGGTGATATGTAAGAGAAGGTTAGAGCCATTCGATAACTCAATAGGGAAACACAAATTTGGAAAAAAAATTATGTTGATAATGATCAACATGATATACAATTTGAAGTTAGTGGGAAGGCATTTCTAGAAATTTCTTTATAGAATAAAGAAGGGAAAACGAACCCCAAGGTATATAAATCCCTTTGAAATTATCTATCATATCATCAACACAGATTATAACTTGGTTCTTACACCGAAACTCTATAAATTTCAAGATTTCTTCTATGTATCTATCCTGAGAAAGTACATACCTGATCCAACACATATACTGAAATCATAGGTCGTACTGCTGAATCATGATATTTCTTATGAGGAATCATCAGTGGAGATTTTGGATCATACATATAAAGTTGTATGAAATAATACCACTCACTCGATCAATTTTTTGTTTTTAAACCACCAACTTTATGAAGTTACATTGGAACCTGAGGATGTAATGAGGAAAAAATATCCTTAGTTGTTGGTACCAAAGTGTTGAATTTCAAGGGATAAATTCATTTTTAGGGGGTAGAATGTAAGGCCAAAATATTTTTTTGATATATTTTCAATTTTTTTAATAATTTTGATATTTTTATTTACATGTAACACTAATTTTATCTTGTGTTACACATAATACTGAGTTTTAATAAAGCACGAACTACTATTAAAATATTATTATTTAATAAGATAATAATATCCTAGCTATTGAATCAGTGAGTATGAATAAGATTAACAAAACTATAAAAATATATGGTTTAAAAATGTAAATAAAAGTAATTATTTTGTGACCAATTAATTATAAATTAAAATAAAAACTATTTGAAAATAACAGAAATATTTTTCTAAAAACCAATTTTTTTGAACACAAACACATTTTAAATCAATAATTTTAAAAAATAATTTTTCATGAATAATTTTAATGAAATTTATATATTATATATTCAATAAAATGTTTAACATTCATATTATGTGTTTTTAGACAAGATTAAAGAATAAACCCTATTTTATGCTTAAAATCCAAATATTTCTAAAATTACTTCAATTATATATATATTTAAATAATTTATGTCATTTGAATTAATTTCATATCAAATTTTAATATAATTGTTTTAAAATTTTGAACATTTTTTCTTTAGAAAACTGCTTTCTCTTCATGTTGTAAGGATTAATTTTAAATTAACATTTTACACTTATGTTAAGGGAATTTGGAAAAATGAATTGAATATTTTGAATAATTATAAATTATTTTATATAATAAGTTCAACTATATCTTTGACCATAATGAATTGTAAAAACAAAAAAAAATTATTTACACCGATTAAGGTAAAAATTAGTTTACTATGGGGTTAAACTAAAAATACAAGGGCTAAAAATGACTCAAAACATATAAAACACCAATTTTATAGTTATATCTAAACCATATATCTTATAGGTTTGATAATGTACCATTTTGAGGCCTTTAGGCATGTACAAATCGTGGTTAGACAATTTTCTTTTAAAAAATCACAAGTGTGCCACTGACCTCACTTATAAAAGGACACCCCTCTCATTCCCTATTCACACTTCCAAAAACATTTTTTCCATAAAATATGTTCCTAAATAAAATACTTACTTCCACACTCTAATACTCTAATACTTATTTTGGTCATAAATCCAACCTAAGAAGCCTTTTTTTGCAAACCAAAAGAAGTTGTTTAAAGAAGTTATTTAAATAAGAGGTAACATCCATAACCAATAATTTTATTTTACTTAATCCTCAACCTAATTAAATTATTATTAAAAATTTATTATATAATAAACTCAGTATATTCCATATAATAATATTTTATTATTTCAATGTAATAACTTAAATCCTTCTCCTCTTCCATCAAATGGGTTAAAAAATCATTATTCTTGTGTACGGCGGACTAACGGCCCGCGAAGTGATGTTATTTATTTTCCATAAAAACCTCTCATACATGGATATAATTATATATGTATTGTTTATATATGATATTTATTATATGATATATTTTTTAATCATGATATCACATGTTTCATTAAGCCTTCCATTCCATGGTAATACGATAATGTCATTCCTGTGTATAACAGACTACTGCCTCTTAAAGCGATGTGATTTGTTCATGATTTATATTGATGGTAATAAGGATAGATGTAATTAAAATATGTTATATATATAACATTAAAATAATTCCAGAATTTTAATATATTATTTACCTTTATTTCTTTCCTTTGGATGGGAAAATGGAAACAACATTCATGCCATATGACCAACCGTCTCCATGAATGATGTATTTCATTTTATTTATATAACATTTATGGATCACTTTAAAAAAATATATAATGAATATATATGATATTTATATAATTATTAAAATTATGGATATTATAGAAACATGATAAAAGTAATATTACTAAAAATTAAAAATTAAAACATTCACGAAAAAAAATCATTTATTGCCAAAAACATGATTTTAACATGGAATTGTTAATAAATGGGTAATAAAATGAAATAAGAAATTCATATATGGTATAATATCTTTAATTATGTTTTTTTAATAGATTTATAACAAAATTATATTTATTATACTGGATTTTTAAATGTATACGAAGCAAGTTGAGACCTGTGGTAAGGGATTTCCGTCTCAGTTGTATTATTTATGAGACACATTCCATATTCACCACATATTTCTTTTTTGTGGTGCATATAATTCACATGAATTTATTTTATTATGATTATACTTAAAATTATTAGGATTTACGTATCCATTTTATTATATATCATTCATGGGGTTTATAGTACAAAAGTTACCAAAGTGGTAAGGGTTTTATGATACAATCACATTATTTATTGGGATTTTTTATGTTTATGATTATGATGATGAAATATTATGATCCTTATCTCATGAAACTCAGGAAATTTAATATCCACTAGATATTTCATGAGAATACATGATTTTGCTTCATTTTCCTATATTTATATACTAAATAGTTTAGAATAATGTTTTTTTAAAGAAAATTAATTTTATTTCTCTCTTTGGCCAAAAATTCTTTTTTTTTTCAAAAATATTATTTTCTAAAAATATTTTTGAATCATAAATAAGATTTAATAAAGTAATATTTACCCATTTTTTGAACTTTTTACAATTTGTTTGAAAGGAATATTCATGTCCTCTTCCAAATAATTATCATTTTTCATTTACCAAAATTGTGAAAGGAATCTTTGTTTTAACATGTAAGACATGGAAGGTATTTTAGACTATCATGGACAAATACTTAATTTAAATATTCATTCATACGTTTAAAATTTTATTTTCAAATTAAATCATTTAATTTTTTTAATGAATGTTTAGTTTTAAAAAGTGATTTTCAAAAATAAAAATGTAATTTTTATCAAGAAATGATTTAAAATATTTTTTAAACTTCCTTTATAAGTTTCTAAGGTTATTTTTAATGAAAAGGATTTTGAAATATTTTTATGTTTTAATTTTATTTTCATATTGGAAATTATATATTCCTCAAGAAAGGTTCCAAGTGATCTTTCGAAATCATTTTCCATTTAAGGTGACATCCTTTGATGTTTCTTATGACTAAGGATAAGATTGAAAGATACCATCCTTATTATTTTTATGTATGGTTCAAGTTAATATTGATGAAATTTTTATGAAACCCATTTATTTTTCATTGGTTATTCTATGGTGAATTGATTTAGTGCTTATGAAACACATTTTCATTACATGTGTTATGATGTGGTGATTTGTTAAATGTTTCATGATATTGTGGTATAGATAAGTATAGTTTTCATTATGAGATGGGTGGGACCTATATCTCCTTCAAATGAATTGGGTAAAACTCTATATCTCATGAGATAAAAATCGGAAACTTGTAAATGGGCTTGATCCACTATGGGAAACAGGTGCGTCCTAATCCACTATGGGAATCAAGTGCGTCCTGGCCCACTATGTGAATCTTATATATCATCCAAAATTCCCTAAATAAAATTAATAAAATTTTAATAAATTAAATACATGTATATAATTTTATTAATTAATTAATCAATTGATATAATTTTATTATCTAAGATGTTATGCTCAAGTGAAGAACACGTTCAGAGTTAAGGTAAGGGGGTTTTCATCTCACTTTTATTTCCACAATATTTCAACTATTCACCACTTATTTCTTGTATGTGGTGTATGTATTCTGAAATTTGATATATAATATCATGAATCTATTTATCTTAATGTTATTAAATTATTCATTGGATGATTGTTAATTTTTGGGCATACTATTCAATTGATTACCAAAGTAGTAAGGGTTTTCTCAACTAACTTTCATTTCAATGAGATATGCCTTACTCTCCACTATTTCTTATGTGTGGTGTATTCATAAATCCCATTTATGTATAATATAATGAATTTATTTATTTTCATGGTATTTAATGTATCATTTTATGATTATTAATTTTGGGTCATATGATTTGATTGATTACAAAATGGTAAGGGGTTTCTACCCAAGCCTCCATTTTCATTCGGGTTAATTTTATTTTCTACTTACCTCAATGAAATTATTATTTAATATTATTCACTCCTAAAAAATAATATTTTAATATTATATATATGTATAACAAACAAAATCATTCTTTATTATATGGGAATTTACATGTTTTAAATGGGTCTTTTAAAAATTCTTCCCGATAAACAAGCCCATTTCAAAAGAACTTCTTGAATTCTTACTTATTTTAAAATGCACTCTATAATTTATTTTAAGAAAAAATTATTTTTATAAAATCAATGGTTTTATTATTATAAATAAACCTTAATTAAATTTTGTTTTTATACAAATATTTTTCCAAAATAACTCTTTTTTTCAAAGTAAAAGAGTATTTCTATAAAGAATTACCCGATGATTTTATAAAAGTATTTTCATCTATTTCAACACTATTGTCGATTCATATGTTTAATTGGGATAAAAATTTTATGATATAATATACCATGTTTTATTGAATGGTTTATTATTAGTTTGACTAGGAATGTGCAATTTTTAAACCATTGACCATATTACTTTAAATGGTTTGTGTTATGTCTAATGATTGGGGAATGTGATTTAAATTTTATATGTTAGTTTCAATATGAATGTATATGTTATTTATGTCTCACCCCTTTCATATGAGGAATGAATTAAACTTAGTAAGTGTCAGGTGGGGCCCACTATAGTCCCTCATTGTATCGGTAGGTCTAATGAGACAAACTAGATATGGTTTTGGCTGAGGCTGTACCCATTTAATATATTTTTGTCATGAAGACTTGATAATAATAGATTATAGCATGAAGCCTTAATATATTCTTGACATGATTTATTGAAGGTATGTTTTAGATATTCATTAAGATGAAACTAGTAATTGATAGTCCATGTGATTATTTCACTAGTACAATATCCATGGTTATGTTTTAATATATCATTATTCATTCAAATTTCATTCCTTCCATATTATGCTCTAGTATATGTTTAAAGGAATCTATTTTTAGATTCTAAAAAAGTCGAGTGTTTATGTTTTTAATTACTTATTCTGTATTAATTGACCTTACCGAGCATATTATCTTATCCCTTTCTCATGTTTTATTTCCCCCTGGTTGCGAAGTTGAATATTATGAATTACTTGTAGTGATAATCTAGGAGTTATAGATGTTTTAATTGAAAATGATATATTGTTTTTTCTTTCAATTTAATTTATTGAATTTTTTAATGAATTTTGTTTTTCAAAAATACTAAATTACCCTTTCCTTTAAGATTTAATTTCTTGTAATCATACCAATGCAATCAAATAATGCAATGTCTCTAAGATTCTGGGGTCGGGGATTTACAACTGGTATCTGAGGGAGTTTTTTAGAAAACTTGGGAACTGGATTTAGAAAATATATTTTAGGGAACATAACCCTAATATATAATTTGAGTATAATCATAGAATAAAATCCAATAATTTTGGAAAGGTAGATATTTTGTGGGTATTTCTAGAAATACATCCCTGTCTGGATACTACAAGTAGACTTGGTTCTGGAACATATGTACCTAGGAGTAAAAACTCTGAAAAGGTGTTTTGGGCCTAACTCAGGGAGGATTTGAATGTAATTTTTCCTCAAAGAAACTATGTTTATTATCATGAGATTAACTATGCATAGGATTTAAATTTATGATAATTATTTTTCTTGTTTAGATTATACATTATGTTTCATAACCTAATCTACTATATTCCATTATTTATAAATGGTTCCTAGTGGAAGGTATATAAACTACATGAACACGCATATCCCATTTAGGTATTTCTAACTATACAGGATAATGTTGTTGGTTTTGGATCTATGACTAGTACTGAGATACTTATAACTATACTAGATCATGTAACTCATCTTATGAACAATAATCTTACCCATATGGAGTATCCTGATCCACCCCATAGATGAGAAATATTTGACCTCTTCCTGTGAAAACAACCTCCTTCATTCAATGAGAATACAAACCTATTTTTAGAAGAACAATGGATAAGTTCATTAGAGAAGATATTTCTAACTTTGGGATGTAACAAATGAGAGAAGGTTATCATAGCAATATACCATATATTGGGAGATGCAGATCCATGGTGGTCATTAATTCAAAACACAAAGAAGGATGAAGAAATTGAAAATATAGAATGGATGTATTTTAAGGAAATTTTCTTAAATAAACACTTCCCTAGAGAACAAAGAGCATATATGGAGATACAAATCTTAAGTCTGAGATAGAAAGAGGATAAAAATATTGCTAAGTATGAATTTAACTTTACAAGGTTAGAAAGGAATTCCATAGACTATATATATAATCTAATGTTTAATATTGATCATTTATTTGATGCCCTTATAATATTCTACGATGGGAATTAATCTCCAAAAAATTCTCATCATATAATGATATAGAATCTTATGCTATCAAGACATAGAAAGAACTCTCTAAGTCTTATTTTTCTACAGGTAAAAAAGAGAAAAAGAGGGTGATAGAGAGAAATATGGATAATGTGAAGAAGGGAAAGATGGATTTTCAAACATTTGATACTTATGGAAGGAAACACCTTGGTAGATACCTAAAAGGAAAAGGAAATTGCTTCATGTTTTGAGAAAAGGCCACTATTCATAGGATTTTAAGGGAAAGAAATTTTTTTCTAATTTCTAATGCTTTAACTATAAGGATATAGGGCACTATGAAATTGAATTCCCTAAAAACCAAGGGAATGTACCACAAAAGAAGAAAACTAATCATGAATAAGATTATACAGTTACTATAGTTGAAAAGGAATAATTAAATTATTTGTTTTTTTAGATTCATGAAATATGTTTTAGTACAAAACTTTTTTAAGGTATTAAAAGCATGCATGTTTTATAATGGTTTAAAGTTGATCAAGGTATTCTAATTTTCTTATAAGAGATACAATATGTTGTTTTGGGGGAAAATATTAAGTTAAGTGACCTTTCTTCTAAATCATTGGAAATTAATTTTTTTACAGAAATAATTTTGACGAGTCTTAAGGTTAACTATTTATGGAATGGATTAAGAATGAATAATTATTTTTGATAAAATTTTATAACCTTTTTGGTTTTAGTAATCATTTAAATTATGAGGGAATGACTTATGGATCGTTTGATCAAAGTTCTTCATGTATAAAAATTCATCTTGAATATCCATCTTTTGGTTTAAGAAGTGAAGTGGAGATAGATTGAAGCATAACCAAATGATGATATTATAACATCAAGTAATTTTATTTTTTTAAGTACTTATAAGGATTGTAAAAGAAACCCTCAACTCTAGTAAAATCATTTTGGAATAAAAAAATCATCTGTTAAATTTTCCATTCATGAAATAAATGGTCTTTTAACCGATCATAAATTTTTAGATTTATGATGCTTAACTTTCTAATGACTATATTTTCAATCAATCTCTATCAGAACTTGGTATTTGGATTTCTCTTCCATGTTTATGTTTTCAATTTATGCTAATGTTATAATAATTTAAGGCCTAATTTTGTGGTGACATTCTAATTTTTCATTTCCCTCTTAGTAAGGGGATGTTTTATTAACTCCATTTACAGTGTGTGTATCTCACAAAAACATTTTCAAGTGTCAACCTCTAAATTTAGAAGTTAAAATTATGATGATGTTATTTATTGAAGTAGGGAAAAATGTAACACCCTAAGGATTTAAAAATAAATTTAATAAAAAATGTGATGCACATAAAACTATGTCTATAAAAAACAAAACATTGTTATTATAAAGGAATATATTTATAACTTATCCCTAAAACTTAAATTTTCCACCTCTGTGAATTGAATTTTGAAAAAAATACATTCATGGTAGTATTCAGTAAGATATTTCAAGCCCGATAGGATCAAATTAATTTTTAATGAATAGTAACATACCTTTATGAATAATAATGTTACCCTTATTAATAGTAATGTACCCTTATGAATAGCTATATTACACTTATGAATAGTAACTGTTGGTCGGAGTGGATACTCAAGAGGGGGGGGGGGGTGTATTGAGTTACAATTAAAATTTCTGTTTAAAATTTTTAGGTTAAGAAAACACCCAATTTTAATAAAAGCCCAGTTAATTTAGGTAGTGGAAGTGTAAATGATCAAGTGGTCAACATGTTTCTCAAATGGTGATTAGTCCTCAGAAAAATCAGTGTAGAAAACTAATTCAACTTTTGAAACGAGTTTAGTGAACTAAACAAATACACACACTAACCAAAACTAACTATTAAAGTTTAAGCAAAAATAGTTTTATGTTTTAGAAAATATAAGAAGAGGGTAAAACAAAATAGAGTAATTGAAGATTAGCTCAACAATGTAAACAAGAGGTTCAGTCTCAAGAAGAGACCTAATCCTCTCCACTTGGTGATAAACTGCCAACAAGATGTTTATATAAATGAACTTTTGATCCACACTCTGGATCGGGGTTTACAATAGCACAACTAGCTGTCCAGGTCAAACTTGACCTCTACCACCATTATTCGTGGGAAAAAAATGTAATAAGTGATTGAGTATGAGGATAGTTCGATATCCACCAGTTATACTCGAGAGATAGTGTGTGTTATAAAAATAAATATTTACACTGCTCAAATAGAAAATATGAAACACAACAGAATTAAGGATGAGAATAGAGTTAAGAATTCTCTGCGTGTTGTGAAGTGAGGCTCTAGACTGAATGAATGATGAGAAAATGATATTTGAGTCTTGTTCTGGAAGATATCTTCCGAACAGAGTATCGTAGTTTCTATAATCCAGCTTCCGGGAGTGAAAAGGTTCAGCTCGTTGATGTCTCGATGTATATTGAGCCTTTGTGGTGAATATTGTTTGTCGCAGTCTTCTTGCAATATCAAGTGCTTAGTTCTTATCTTCTAGTATTGACAAGGTCTGTGTATCAGCATATACTGCTACTATCATCGTATATTTAACGTAAAAGATGAGGTCCTTTTATAATCCACGTTTCTCTACGCATACGGATCTTTGCACGTGCATGTACCTCATACTTTTCTATAGATTGTCCTACAGACAACATTAAATAATGTCAGGAACATTAATTTTTCTACATATGACCGTTAGAAATAAATTTGAATTAATAAAATGAAAACAATTATTTATATCAGTCAGTGAGTAATCTTCGGTATTTTGTCTTATATTTGATAACATCGGTCTGTCATCATCAGTGTGTCATCTTCGGTGTATCAACTTCGGTCTGTCATACTTCGGTCTGTTGTAATTTGGTTTCGGTGTGTCATCTTTGGTTTCAGTGTGTCATCTTCGGTTTTGGTGTGTCACATTCAGTGAGTCATCCTTCGGTTTGTCGTACTTCAGTGTGTCATAATTCGGTCTGATAACATCAGTTTGTCATACTTTGGTTTGTCAAACTTCGGTTTCGGTGTGTCATCCTTTGGTTTCAGTGTGTCGACTTCGGTGAGTCATCCTACGGTCTTAGGGAATCCAAGAAAGATTGTGAAGAGTCTGTCTTGCATATACCATTACAAGATAAATTGTTAATCAAATTATATGTAAAAATACACTTGTAAACATATTTATTCATGGATTATAATCAATTAACTTATTAAAGTATATGTTATTGTATGAAAAAATTGATTCACATAGAAATATTAAAATTGGCATGAAAGATATGAATCTGTATATTGACATTATTTGTGATTATGAAAAAATAAATTATCATGAAGGGTACAACAATATCCCCCTTTTTGATAATCACAAATTATCACATCTATAGAAATATATAGAATAAACATGGCTGAATATACTTGTCCAATATATCTAAAGTTTTACATTGCTATAAATTATTTAAAACAAATCTCCCCCTCACTAGATGGATTAAGGATAGTATATGACACCCTTGTTTTCTCATCATCCTTACTTTATCCCCCTTTCTCATATGCCATCCTGATTTTCTCCCACTTTTGGAATTAAAAAAAAGAGAAAAGCAGAAAGGAAAAAAATAAGATAAAAGAAAGATACCACAAGAGTTTTCATTCAAAATTATAAGAGTTCAAGACAAACAAAAAAGAGAAAATCCATATAAAAAAGAAAAAATCCATCACTAAGGTTTTGGATGCAGAGGATCTTTTCCTTTGTCTGAAGGATCCAAAGGAGAAGAAGAAGGGTTGGGAGTAGCAGAGGATGGAGGTGATATTATTACAACACCAGGAATATAAAGACATGTAGGAACAATAGATGCAAGAGTAAGCCTTCTCTCTGACAACACACAACTAGGAGACTGCTCAGTAATGATCGGGCGAATCTTTGTAAGAGGTTGAGAGACAGTCATTGGAGCAGGAGGACGAGAGGCAGTACCAAGTGAAGCAGCTAGAGGGACCACAATAGCCTCATCCTGAACATGCAGATAAGGTTTGATCAGTTTGATGAAGTCATTGACGATTTCTCCTCCATATTTCATTGCCTTCTCAAAGTCATCTTTATTATCCATAAATTTATTCAGTAAAGGTGTAAAATATTTCAGTTAGAGAAGTTGTCTTTTGAATGCTTATGTGACTAGGGGAATTCTAAGATTTTCTACCAGAAACATGAAACTGTTGATAAGGTCATTCTTGGTATATAACTTAGTGAAATACTTATCCACTTTTTCCCAAATTTCCTTCTAAACTGTAGAGGCTTCATTTGTGCATTTTATGACCATATTGTATACAAGATCTATATTCCGATGTAACTTTTCAAGGGTTTCCTTATCTGAAACAATCAGGAGTTTCTGAATCTCCTCTCTCATCATAGTCTTGAGAGACTCTAAATCAGCAACAAAAATTCTTCCACTCCTGGAACTAGATGGACCAGTCAACATTTTTCCAAGTTCTTCTTTCAACTTTTTCAAATATACACTAAGTAGATGGGTTACCAAGTTCCTCAAAACTTCCAGAACACCACTAAATGAGGTCATAAAGTCATAGGTTAAGGAATTAACTAATTGATCCTCTTTCTTACTTTCTCTCTCAGTGAAGTTTTGTGTCTAATAATAGTTTCTGCTGTAGTAATAACATCCAGTTGAATCTCTTGAATCACAATTCTTTCAATTTTTGCTGCATCAACATCAGAGATACTTATTGATGTGGAGGCTTTATTTATGGATCCCATTGAAGCTAGCACAGACTCACATATGTCATTCTTAAACTTTTCCAAACCATCCTTAGTGACATAATCACTAGGCACTGATTGAGAAACTTGGTTTATTGCTGGAGATGCAACTGTTGGAACCGGAGCAGTAGGATCTGGGTCGGCATGGATATGAGGAACAGGAGGAGGAGGTAACATTTCCTCATCTGAGTCATATTCTAAACCAAAAAGAATATATCCTGGATTACTATTCCACTCTCTAGCACAAGCCCAACCTCTTGGCTCAATGGTATCAATTCTTACCCTTATTATCTAAGGCTTAGTAATAACATCAATATCACCAATTTATTCATCCTAGTATCTACCCATAATACCTTGTCTGGGGATAGGAACCAACCAAACTTTAGGTTCTACCTGAGCTCTAGCTTCTTCAGCTTCACCAGGTACTTCCTCAATTTGAGGCAGTGGAACTACACCTTCTTCTTCCTGGCCAGCAGCGATAATATCATTCAATTCCTTAATGATCTCTTGATTTTTAGCAATGGGATGGAGTGGTTTGTCCTCATGTCCATCATCTCTATGATCATCAGCCTGTTGATCAGCAGGCTCTATTCCATCACCAGCTCCATGGATAGATTCCTCACTAGATCTATCAACCACTTGTTATCCCACTTTTAGAGAGTCACTCACATGATCAACACTTCCCCCATCATCACCATTATCACCACCACCACCACCACCACCACCATCATCATCATCATCATCATCATCATCATCATCATCATCATCATCATCATCATCATCATCATCATCATCATCATCATCATCATCAGATTACTCATCTAATTTTCTAACATAACCTTCAACTCCAGTAACTTCAGTTTCTTCCTCTTCTTCATCACCTAGAATAGTTTCTCTTGAAGGCAGTTCCATAGGTGGACTAGCAGGTCCATAAGTTATATTCCTGGGACTTTCAGCCATATTAGGATCACTCCTATCATCAAAAGGAGATCCTTATTCCTCAGTCACTTCAGCCTCAACTTCCTCATCAAAATAGATAGGAACTTCTCCAGGTTTGAGACTAGGATCGACTTGGTCCTTGGGTCTTGAAGGATAGTTAACTGGATTGAATTCCTCATACAAACTTTTTTTATCTCCTACGCAACATATCTTGCATGGGTTCTAGAAGATCTTCAACCTTTTACAAATATCTTTTTGAAGACAAAAACCACTACAGGTAGTTATCATTTCATCTCCATCTTCTATACAGTCTAATTTCTTTAGCATGATAGAAATAATTCATGGATAGTATAAGAAGGTTTCCTTATTATATGGATTAATCAACTCAGAAATATATACCATAATATATTTGCACAGATTCAACTTTATTCCATGTTTCAACAAAAATAGCAAGAACATATCCTAATATTTCACCGTAGAGAAATCTCCCTTCCGAGGGAAGATTTGACGTTGAATGAACTTAAAAAGAAATCTCACTTCTCCTTCAAATTCGTTTGCAACAGTTCTCTTAGATTCTTCATTTCTAGAAAGCTTTTGTAGAGAATCCTCATATGAAAACAAATTTTATGAAGGTGGAATATTACCGGGATAGTTAGCATAGACACCTTCATGAGGTACCTCTAGGAAGTCATTCCATTTCTTTGAATAGAAAACCACTTCCTTTCCCTTAACTATAGACTTCATCTTTGCTGCCTCGGCTTCATCTAGTGATATACTTAAATGATGATATAATTCTTGCACATGTTAGGGATAATAGGGTCTTTCAATGTTGATAAGACAACCGATTTCCCCTTGAGATTTCAGTACCTTTAGCAGAAGAGATTTACTTGATAGAAGCCACTCAGCAGACACTTCCTTTTCAGCTGTAACAACCTGACATTCTAATCTTGGTTTCCTAGTCCCACTGGTTTCACCCTTCTGACAGTTAGTAGGAGGAGATTTTCGAGGCTCTTCCATTGCGCACTTAGTCCTTTCCATGGCGAAGCTGCGGATTCTAACTATGTCGATAGGTTGAGAGTCAAGAAAGAGAGTGACTTTATATAGGAGGCTTTACGGCTATGGAGAAGGTGAAAGGTCGGGATAGATTAGACTTAATATATCATTTAGGGATTGTAAATCTGAAAACATAAAATTTAAATGTGTTAAGTTGAAAGAAATGAAACAATGTCATTTTACATAAAGCATATTTAATTTACAAAATATCCCTTAAATGTATTGGTGCCACATAATTGGTTCTAAGAAGATCATTTTCACAACAATCGGTTTCAAATAGATCGGTTTTACAAAGATCGGTTTTACAAAGATCGGTTTTACAATGATCGGTTTTACAAATACCGGTTTTAAAAAGATCTGTTTTACAAATATATGTCTTAAAAAGATCGGTTTTACAAAGATTAGTTTTATAAAGACTAGTTTTAAAAAGATTGGTTTTACAAAGATCATTTTTACAAAGATTGGTTTTATAAAGATCAGTTTTACAAAGATCAGTTTAACAAAGATCAATTTTAAAAATATCGGTTTTACAAAGATTGGTTTTACAAAGATCGGTTTTACAAAGATCAGTTTTACAAAGATTGGTTTTACAAATATCAGATCCGCAAATATCGGTTTCACAAAGTTCGGTTTCACAAAGATCGGTTTTACAAAGATCGGTTTTATGAAGATCGGTTTTAAAAGATCGGTATTACAAAGATAGTTTTTACAAATATTGGTTTTACAAAGATCAGTTTTAAAAATTTATCATTCCTAGTTGATGTATGATGTAATTCATTCTCTCAGAATTTAAGGTTTTAGTGAATATATCAGTCAGCTGATGTTCAGTTCCAATAAACTCAAGAGTTATATCACCATTTTGATAATTATCTCTCAAAAAGTGATGTCTTACATCAATATGCTTTGTTCAAGAATGAGATATTAGATTTTTAGAAATGTTAATAGCACTTTTTTGTCACAGTTAATGGAGACATGTTTGAATTGATATCCATAGTCTAGAAAAGTGTGTTTCATCCACAAAATTTGTGCACAACAACTACCAGCTGCAATGTATTCTTCCTTGGCAGTAGATAATGAAACAAAATTCTACTTTTTACTACACCATGATACTAGTGACTTTCCTAACATGTGACATGTCTCATAAGTGCTTTATCTATCTAGCTTATAACCACCAAAGTCAACATCTGAATGGATTATTAAATCAAATGATTGTCCTCTTGGATAAAATAGTCCTAAGTTGGGAGTATATTTGAGATATTTGAAACTCCTTTTGACAAAATTTAAATGAGATTCTTTTGGATTATCTTGAAAGCGATCACACATTCATAGGCTGAACATAATATCAGGTTTTCTAGCACTAAGGTAGAGCAGACTCCCTATCATGCCACTGTATTTGGTTTGATCCACTGATTGTCCAGCTTCATCAGCATTCAACTTACAAGTGGTACTCATAGGTGTATCACTACCTTTAATACCATCCAAAACAAAATGTTTTAAAAGGTATTTAGTATATTTACTTTGATTTAAAATAATACCATCTTTATTTAGAAAAATTTAAAATCCAAGGAAAAATTTACGTTCTCCCATTAGACTCATTTCAAATTCATTTTGCATTATTTTTGAAAAATCAGTACATAAATAATTTTTAGAAGATCAAAAAATTATATCATCTACATAAATTTGTACTATAAAAACATCTTTGGAAATCCTTTTAATAAACAAATTAGGATCTACAATTCCTTTAGTAAAACCTTTTGAAATAAGAAAGAAGCTAAGAATTTCATACTAAGCTCTTGGAGCTTTCTTTAGACCATATAAATCATTAGAAAGTTTAAAAACATGACTTAAAAAATGGGGATTTGTAAAGCCAGGGGTTGTTCAAAAAATACATCCTCAACTATATACCCATTTATAAAAGCACTTTTGACATCCATTTGATAAAGTTTGAAATTCAGATGAGCTGTATAAACAAGTAGTATCCCAATGGCCTCTAACCTAGCTACATGTGAAAAGGTCTCCTCATAGTCTATTCCTTCCTCTTGACTATATCCTTGTGCAAATAACCTAGCTTTGTTTCTAACTATATTTCCAGACTCATCAACTTTGTTTCTAAAAACCCAATTAGTGCCTATGGTCAAGGTGTCTTTAGGTCTTTCAACTAGTTCCCAGACTTTGTTTCTTTCAAATTGATTTAATTCTTCTTGCATATCCATCACCCAAAATTCATCATTGATATCATCATTAATATTCTAGGGTTAAAGCTGTGAAAGAAAAGCTTGATGTTCAACTTGGTTTCTTAGAGAAGCTCGAGTTTGTGTCCCTCAGTTTAAATCACCTACTACAACATCTAAAGGATGATTATTGAGAGTTCGAATACCTCGAGAAAGAGTTGAACTAGACACCTCATGATTGTCTATCTATTGGTTACTTTTATTGGGGATTTGCCATCATTATCACTAAGGTTAATAATTGTCATATCTTCCTCAAGATATTCAAGAGAGGTTTTGGGTACATGTGGATCAGTATCATCAAATTTGACATGAAATGACTCTTCCACACATTTGGTCTTCTTATTGAATACTCTATAGGCTTTACTGGCTGTAGAGTAACCTATGAAAACTCCTTCATCACTCTTGGAGGCAAATTTGTCTAGATTATCTTTAGTGTTATGGATAAAGACTTTGAAACAAAAAACTCTGAAGTAGTTAACCTTAGGATTCCTATTGTTCCAAAGTTCATAAGGGGTCTTCTTAAGAATAGGTCTAATCAAGACTATATTAATGGTATAACAAGCTATATTTACAGCTTCAGACAAAAAATAAATAGCTAAATTATAATAACTAAGAATAGTCCTAGCTATTTCTTGAAGGGTCCTATTTCTTCTTTCCATGACTCCATTTTGTTGAGGTGTTATAAGAGCATAGAAATTATGACTATAGCCATTGTGTGAGAAATATGATTCAAACTCTTGATTTTCAAACTCATGGCTATGATCACTTCTCAAGGTCTTAATTCTAAGTCCACTAAGATTTTCTACAGACTTAAAGTATTTGATAAAATAAGAACAAGCTTCCCTTTTGTGAGATAGAAAGTATACCCAAGTGTACCTAGAAAAATCATCTATAAGAACATAAACATAGTGCTTCCCATTTAAACGTGAAACTCTTGATGGTACAAACAAATACATGTGAACTAACTCAAGCGGTTGAGAAGAATAAACTTCTTTATTTGGTTTGAAAGAAACATTGTGTTGCTTTCCCTTTTGACAAGGAATATTGCACACTTTTTTATGTGGGAATTCCAGTTTAGGTAAGTTTCTAACTAAACCTTTCCTAGTCAGTTTCCTAAGATAGGGCACATTGTATTATCCTAATCTTCTATGCAACGTCCAAGATTCCTTATGGAAATAATTTAAGCAAGAAACATTTTTCTTAGCTAAATAATTTAAGTCAACAACATACACATTCTCATTTCTAAGAGCAGTAAATATTAGATCATTTTTAGAATTAAAAACATTACGTGCATAATTTTAAAATTTTACATTGAATCCATCATCACACAAATGATAGATGATAAGTAAATTGTACTTTAATCCATCAACAAAAAGTACTTTGGAAATTTATAATGTATTAGGGTTACCGATCTGGCATAAGCCGACGATTTTTCCCTTGGCATTGTCACCAAATGTTACGTGACCACCATCAACCTTGATTAGGCTCTTGAATAATGAGTATTATCCTATAATATGTCTTGAACACACACTGTCCAAATACCAAAGAGTCTTATAGGAACTATTTTGGCAACATACTTGAAAAATAGATTAGACATGGGGTAACTTTGGTACCTAGATTTTCTTGGGTCCTGAGAGGTTAGAAAGTAATATTTTGAGAACCCATACTTGTCTCAAAGATTTCCTATAATCATCAGATATATTTTGAGACATAAAAACTTTTTTTGGTCCTTTAGAGAATTTTTTTTCAAGAAATGGTCCAGTACTTGAACTAGTAGTGAATTGTCAAGATTTTGGAATAAATTTAGTTTTAATTATCCTTCTTTGCCTAGGGTGATATCCCGTACCAGTTGTATATTTTGCGAAAATCTATTTTCCCAGGAACTGAGTCAAGGTATCTCTACCTGCAGTAAACTTCTCATGGTCTCTTATTTATTTCTCATTGGATAACTTAAGTTCAGTGTTTTCCTTTAGCAGTTGGGAGAGTTTTTATTTTTCAATATCAAGACTTGACTTATAATTTTCATTTAAAGCATACTGTCTCTTTAATGATTTATAATTTTCCTTGAGCTCATTAAAGGAATCCTCAAACATTTCACAATATTCAAATAGTTAAACCTTAGTCATATATTCATCATCATGTAACTCACTATTATTCTTAGAACAATAGGCATTATGTATAGGAGAGTTAAGTGTTACCTCAGATGTCTCTATCATGAAACATAAGTTGGCATGATTGTTCTGTTCACTATCAGAAGCATCAGATCCACTGGAGCTTTCTTCTGAAGCACTCCAGGTATCTTTTATAGCCTTTTTATATCCTTTTCCCTTGTCTTCATATTTCTTCTTGAATTTCAGCTTGGGATAGTCTACCTTCATATGAACTTTTCGTTTTCACTCATAGAAGATTATTTCATTTGAGTTTTCATTCTATTTTCGTTCTTTCTTCCATTGTCCTTTACTATCATACTTTCCCTTGTAGTTTGACTTTCTAAATAATTTCTTTTTTCAGTAAAACTTTTTGAACCTTCTAGGAAGATGATCCATCTCCTTGTCACTGTCTGAATCTGACTCTTCCCTAGTGGAGCTATCTACAGGATCTTGAACTTTTTCTTTGTTTTTTCTCTTTGAAGTAGTAGTCTTGAATGCTACTGACTTCTTCCTTGGTTCTTCATATACTTCTTGATTCACCTTATGTTCTTCCTCGTACATCATAACTTTTCCAATTAGCTCTTTTACTGGTAGCTTGCTTATGTCACAAGATTCTCAGATGGAAACAGAAGTTCCCCTCCATCTGTCAGGTAGGTATCGAAGCAGTCTCATAATATGGTCCTTGCTATCCACTGGTTTTCCAGGTAGACTCATAGTGCTAACTATTTCGTTGAACCTGAGATACATTTCAGAGATATTTTCATCAGGTTTCATCTTAAAATTATCATATTTAATAGCGTATGTATTTAGTCTCATTTCTTTAACATTAGTTGTTCTCTCATGAGAAATAGCTAAAGTATCCCAAATTTCATATATAGTTTTACAAGCAGATATTCTATTGAATTCATCATCACCTAGAGAATAGTACAAGACATTCATTGCTTTACACTTATTATTATATGTAGCTTTAGTCAACCTAGACCATGTATCCCCAACAGTAGCAGGTAATGTATGTTGTTCTTTAATTGTGTCCCAGATTTCAGGTCCCATACTATTTAGATACATTTTCATTTTTAATTTCCACTAAGCATAGTTATTACCATTAAAGAAAGGTGTCCTGTTAGTCAAAGCACCCTCAACTCTAGTTTCCATATTTTCTTAGAATTTAAAGAACTAAAAATTTAGATATGACAAAAAATTTAAGATCTTTAAGATACAACAAAAATCAAAGTTGAGAATAATTTGAAAAACTTGTAAATAAATAATCCTATGACACTAAATGTTGGTCAGAGTGGATACTCAAGAGGGGGGGGGGGTTAATTGAGTTCCAATTACAATTTCTGTTTAAAAACATTATGGTAAGAAAACCCCCAATTTTAAAAACGACCCAGTTAATGTACGCAGTATAAATGTAAATGTTCAATTGGTCAATAGGGTTTATCAAAGGGTGATTAGTCCTCAGATTAATCAGTATAGAACACTAATTAAACTTTTTAAATGAGTTTAATGAAATAAACAAATACACACACTAACCAAAACTAACTATCAAAGTGCATGCAAAAGCAATTTTATGTTTTAGAAAATATAATTAGTGGATAAAACAAAACAGAGTAATTGAAGATTATCACAATAATGTAAACAAGAGGTTCAGTCTCAAGAAGAGACTTAATCCTCTCTAATTGGTGATCACATGCCAACAAGCTGTTTATATAAATGAACTTTTGATCCACATCATGGATCGGGGTTTACAACAGCACACTCGGCTATCCAGGTCACACTTGACCTTTACCACAGTTATTCATGGGAAACAAAATGTAATAAGTGATTGAGTATGAGGATAGTTCGATATTCTCCAGTTATGCTTAGAATATAGTGTGTGTTATACAAATAGATATTCACACTACTCAAATATAAAATATAAAACACAACAGAGTTAAGGATGAGAATATAGTTAAGAATTCTATGTGTGTTGTGAAGTGAGGCTCTAGACTGAATGAATGTTGAGAAACTGGTGTTTGATTCTTCTTCTGTAAGATTTATTCAGAATAGAGTATCTCAATTTCTGTAATCCTGATTCAGGGAGTGAAAAGGTTCAATTCATTGATGTCTCGATGTATATTGGGCCTTTGTGGTGAAGATAGTTTGTCGCAGTCTTCTTGCAATCTCAAGTGGTTAGTTCTTCTCTTTTCTTATAGGCACAGTCTGTGTATCAGTGTGTACTAATACTATCATCGTATCGTTAACGTAAAAGATGAGGTCCTTTTATACTCCACGATTCTCTACGCATAAGGATCTTCACACATACATGTAATTCGTACTTGTCTACAAATTGTTCTATAGACCACATTAAATAATGTTAGAAACATTAATTTGTCTACATATAACCGTTAGAAATAAATTTTAATTAATAAAATGAAAATAGTTATTTATATCATTCGGTGAGTAATCTTCGATCTTTTGTCCACGGTTTGATAAGATCGGTCTGTCATCTTCAGTGTGTCATCTTCGGTGTGTCAACTTTGGTCTGCCGTACTTTGGTTTAGGTGTATCATCTTCGGTTTCGGTGTGTCGCCTTCGGTGAGTCATCCTTTGGTCTGTCGAACTTTGGTGTTTCATACTTTGGTCTGATAACATCAGTCTATCGTACTTCAGTTTGTCATACTTCGGTTTCGGTGTGGCATCCTTCAGTTTCGATGTGTCGACTTCGGTGAGTCATCCTTCGGTCTTAGGGAATCCAAGAATGATTGTGAAGAGTCTCTCTTGCATATACCATTACAAGATTAATTGTTAATCAAATTATAGGTAAAAATAAACTTGAAAACATATTGATTCATGACTTATAAACAATTGACTTATTAAAGTATATGTTGCTGTATGACAAAATTGATTCACATAGAAATATTAAAATTGGCATGAAAGATATGAATCTGTATATTGAAATTATTTGTGATTATGAAAAAATACATTATTATGAAGGGTCCAACAGTAACCTCACCCATGAAAGTATAAATAAAATTTAGGCACCTTATCAATAAAATAAAATATTTTAAAAATTAATAATTAAGTGTTGGTATTTTTGTGAGTAATAAATATTTAATTACAATTTTATAATTAGTAAATTTATTTAAAAGAAAATTAATTTTCATAAAATGTATTCATATATTAATATTTTTCTATCCTATGATTTTATGATAATTTAATGAGACATTAGTTAATTTTTAAGGTGCTATAAAATCAGTTTTACTTTTAAGACTATTTTCCTAGTAAATGATGATTTTAATTAAAAATTAAATTTCCCATATTTAGAAAATTATTTTGATAAAATTGTGTCCATTTTTGAATTCTACACATCAAAAAATTTTATGGTGAATATTTGTTATTTTTTTTGAAATATTTGAATTTTTAGTGAATAGTAAAATACGATAATTTACTGTATATATACATTATAAGTTAAACACACAATTCCTGACATAATGGATGATGTAAGTATATTTGTTTCGAAATCACATGGACCTATTAATATTTTTGGTCACAATAATCAAACAATATTGATTGTCTTGAGAAAAATAATAAAATAATGAATAAGATATTAAAAAATCACCACTCTCCTGTACTATAAAAACAACCCCCCACTCCCTCTTCTCCTCACTCATATAAGCCTCGAAGCTTCTCAAATTTCTGACCAAATACAATTTCCAAGTCTCTCCCCACATCCATGAGCTCTTGTTCTATTAAAAATTCCAAAACCGTTTACCTTAAGGAGCTTCTCGAGAATAATATTTCAAGAGGTAAAACATCATCCTTTTTATTTTAATTTCATTTTCTATTTATTTTCTTTTTGTATCTTCTCCTCCCCTCCTCTATAAAAATGATCATGATAACTCCAGTATCATCTATATACTGTAATTATATATTCTTAATGGAATATCTTTCCTCATACTACTATCTATCTCTCTTTCTTCTTAAAAATGAAATCATCGTCTCGGAGGTGTCGATTTACAACCTTCATGGATGACAAACCTTCGTTATTTAATTTACCCATAAATTGTAGTGATGAAACAATTTTAATGGTTGAAACAAAATAAAATATTTGTATTATAACCGATTAAATGTTTTATAACCAATATATATATAATACTAATTCATACGACAAAACTAGTTCCGAATAATTCAAATATCGCAAAAATAATCTAAATGATTATCACTAATGTTATATCTATTAAATCATCATAAAAATAGATAAAAAATGAATTATATCACCATTTAATATTATTTATTTTCATTATTATCATATAAATTCCATTCTATATTATTATACTAATTCCACATGAACTTCCATACTCATATACAAGCATATCGATCGTAAAAACCAAGGAAACGAATGATCCATAGTGATAAATTTGTATCTTATAACTCATCCAAAAGGCCATGAATGAACCTAATAAAACCATATTGATTAAAATAAATGAATATAAATTCATTAATTAGTTAATTAATGGATTTAATTTTATTATCTATAATGTTAAGGTCAAGTACATAACACATTCAGACATAAGGTAAGGGGTTTCTCATCTCACTTTTATTTCCATGAGATTTCCATTATTCTCCACTTATTTATTATATGTGGGGTATCTATAAAAATTTTTAATACAAAATATAATTAATTTATTTATCTTAATGTTATTAAATTATTCATTTGTATAATTTTTAATATTTTGACATACGATTCAGTTGATTACAAATTAGTAAGGGTTTTATCAACTCACTTTCACTTCCATGAGATATTCCTTAATCAACACTATTTCTAGTGTGTGGTCTATGTATACTGAACATTTATGTGTCATATCATGAATCTATTTATTTTTATTTTATTTAATGTATCATTCTATAATTATTAATTTTGGGTCATATGATTCCATTGATTACAAAGTGGTAAGGGTTTTTTACCCGAACCTCCATTTTCATTCGGGTTACTCTTATTCTCTACTTACCTCAATGAAAATATTATTTATTATTATTTACTTCTCATAAATTATATATTATTGTTCTATATATGTGTACCAATCATAATTTTTTTTATTTTAGGGGGAGTTACATGTTTTAAAAGGATATTTCAAAAAATATTCCTGACAAATAACCCTATTTCAAAAGAGATTCTAGAACTCTTACCTATTTTAATTTGAAATATATAATATATTTCAAAACAATATTATTTTTCTAAAATTCCATATTTTATTATGAAAAAAATACCTTAATTCAATTATGTTTTTATAAAAATATTTTTCCAAAAGAACTCTTCTTTTCAAAGTAAAAGATAATTTTTATTAAGAATTACATGATGATTTTATAAGAGTATTTTCATATATTTTAACACTCTTGTTGACTGATATGTTTAATTGGGATAAATATTTTATGATATCATAAAACATGTTTTATTTAATGTTTTATGATTTTGTTGACTATTGATGTTCTATTTTGGAACCATGCACCATATTACTTCATATGATGATTGTTATGTTTAATGATTGGAGAAAGTGGTTTACATTTCATATGTTAGTTTCAATATGAATGTATATGTTGTTTATGTCTCAAAAATTTCGTATGATGAATTAATTGGACTTAGTAATTGTTTGTTTGGGCCGAATATAGCCCCTCATTACATTGGTAGGTCTTGTGATACAAACTAGATAGGGTTTTGGCTAATACCTTACCCATTTAAAATATTCTTAGCAAGAAGCCTCGGAAATAATAGATTCTAGAATGAAGCCTTGATATATTCTGGGAATGTATACTTAATAGTATGTTTTATATATCTATTCTTTTAACTAGTAATTGATAGTCCATGTGATTATTCAACTAGTAGAATATCCATGATTATGTTTTATTATGGCATTATTCATTCAACCTTTAGTCCTACCATGTTATGATCAAGTATATGTTTAATGGCATGTGTTTTTAGCTTCTCAACATGCCTAGTGTTTATGTTTATAATTAATTACACTGTATTAATTAACCTTATTGAGAATTTGATCTCACCCTTTTCTCATTTTTTATTTCCCCTAGATTGTTAAGATAAATATTATGAATGACTTGTAGGGATAATCTAGGAGTTATGGATTTTCCAATGGAAAAGTTATATTATTTTTTTAATTTGTATTGTTGAACTTATGTATGTATCTAGTTTTACACAACTACTAAAATATTCATTCCTTTTAGATTTCATTCCTTGTAATCATACCAATGTTATAAAATAAGGCACTCGCTCTGGTATTCTATGGTCAGGGCATTACACACTATATGAATAATCTCTTAATATATAAATTTTAGAATAAAAAATTTCTATAAATATAAATTTGTGAATATTATTTAAAATATTGAGATAAATGGAGTAAAAATGATATAGTAACCCCTGTAATTCAATGATTAATAGAGAGTGTTCATGCCCAGAGAAGAAGATAATGAAAATAAAAATCTAGATCTAAAGACCCTTTGAATCTTTTTTATGAAAGGGGAGTGACAATGTTAGAAGTCCCTTAAACATTATAATGTTTAATGGGGTGAATATTAATTTGGTATAATCTTTAAATTTTTATGTCAAAGTCAGCAAGAGGCATGGAATCATGAATCCACATACCTTGACGAAATCAATAGATCATATCATTAAGGTATGATTCATGATAGTATTGATAATAAAATGTAATGGGGGAGAATGTTGGAAACATGGTATTTTGAGTTATATTTTTTTTTCAATAATTGAAATTCAATGTGTTTAGCGTTGGTGTTATATTTAAATTTATTAATCAATGGTGCGATGATAAAGAACTAAAGGCGAAACATGCATTAAGTAATTTCAGATTTTAATGATGATGTGGAGTAATGGTGCACATGGGAGTATATTAATTAACTATGAAGAATTAATTAGAGACACCTTGATATCTCTATATAAGAAGGTCAAGGAATTTTAAGTGATGAGTTTTTAGTAAAGTTGTTGAATATTCATTAGGAATTGAAGGAATTTTGAAATAGGTAGTATCTATATTGATAAATGTATCTGTATAGATAAAAATATAATGTTGTGACTATAATAATCATACCACAAATTTAAGATCCATGATACTATTGGTGGTGTGAATGTTTATAATTTTGAAAAGACCTACTTCATAAAACTAAAGTGAGAATTCTTAAGAGTAATATTCACATTGTGAAATAGAAGGACATTCCATAAAGTATTTTTTATAAGAGTAAATGGAATCTTTTTGAAGTTCACCATACACTATGAAATATGAAGTTGTTACATTAATATATTTTCATAATATGTTTAAAATTATTATGAAATTTTTTCAATCATGTATAATTTTTCACTTTTTTAAATTTGGAGAGTTATGATTCTTTTCACGTCACAATTGGTCATTCTATGAAAGAGGTTTCAGAATATTTTAGTATTTATATATATTGGAGAACTATGTCATAGATTCAATGTCATGTCAATAATAAGTCCTCACCATATTAAATAATTGTTGAGTAATGAAGTTCACACTGTAGAAGTTAAACCACATCACGAAGCTATCCTCAATAAGTTTCAATGGTTATACCCAAGTGAGTCTTTTGGAATAAAGAAAAGTGTGTCACTGTAACCAGTTAAATAATTAATTTATCAATTTGAAAATTTTGAAGTATTACACCATAATACTTGGAGAATTAAAAATAAGATATCTTGAGATTGAAGGGGGTTTTTTGGATCTAATTTTTGAAAAATCACTCAACTGTGAACAAGTTCATGCTGAGGAAAAGCACACTGTGAAGGGATATTCCAATATATAAAGTGGTTTTTATTTATATTTGATGATATATATAGTTATAAATTTAAATAGGATAACTGTATTTGAATTTTGGGAGTTGACTTAGTTTTGAATGCACATTTATGACCACATTAATTTGTATGGTACACCTAAAAGGATCTAAGTTGAATAGAGAAAGAAGAATGAATACCAACCCTTATATTATGGATTGATTATAGAAAGATTATAAAATATTCTCTTAGAGGTTATAGAGAAAAAGGATCTAAAAAATGTGCCTATTGAATATATAAATTTTAGAGAAGAAGATGAAATAAAGAGCCCAGGCATAGTTATATAACATTATTTAGAGAAGAGGAAAGAGAACTACACTATTATATCTCGATGATGAAAAAAGGAAATAAGGTCAATATATCTCTAGAATTTTCTTTATCTTCAATATAAGCATTGCTATAGTAAGATTGTTGAAGAAAATAGATTCAACCAACAAACCAAGCTTTTGATCTCATTAATTATAGAAAAAGGGAAGAGTAGAAAATAAATAGGATAATAGAGTATTAAATCAATAGAAACTATTCAAGCACTGTCTTATGCTGATAAGAGATAGACCTATACATACTTTAACTATTTAAGAAGACCTGTAAGTCTATAAAATATCTTTCCTTGTCTTAAAATAGTGTTATAGTAGATAATATGAGGGTGTGCCTCTGGATTAGTCGTGTGACTTTATTAATATATTTTTAAAAAATTTATAGAGAAATATTATATTTTTGGTACACTATCAAAATTCCATGCGCATGCTCCTTAGATTATACTTTAGTTGTGAACCAAGAAAAATCATCATTTGTGCATGCTTTAGTCGATGTATTTGTTTTATATTTGGAGAAAGAGGCATAAAAGTGAAAAATATTTATCATGTTACTCTAATAAAGAAAAAAAATACGAATGGTCTAAGAGTACCAATTAAAATGGAACAATTTTAATCAGTACACATCTTAATTTACCCCCAATCTCATGGTACTTCGAATCAATTTGGTTACAAAAAGTTTTGTCAAATCCTAAAGGTTCTAAATCATGGTTCAATATCTATATCTTATTTTTTATTTTTCTCACATGGAATCAATGATGAGACCAACATTCCTTAAAGGAAAAAACTATGAAGATTGGAAAAAATAAACTCTCATGTTTCTATAGGAATTTGGTGTGGAGGTAATAAAATATGTTTTCTAAGATACTATTCTGACTAAGAATATAGAAATATTTGGTGATTTAAGACATAGAATATCTTAATTATATCAATTTTCAATGAATTTTTCAATAACACCACTCACTATGATACAAATTTCGAGACATGGAATACACTAATGGTTATATATTGAAGTTGATAGTGGGAGTAAAGTTGGTTGAAGAACGAACTTCAAGAAAATACGAAAAATAAGTTCGTAATAAAAAATGAGTGAATAAATATGAGGAAGACTACCTTATTTTTACTAGAAATAAGAACAAGAATAAGAAGAATGATACTTGTAAGCATGTTCTAAAATTGATGTAATAAATTTAATTTCTTTTTGTAAAATTTGATTCTAACAATGATTTAGAATATGTTTATAAAATATATAAATTTATATATTCCACTAGAGATAGATAGAAGTGTAGATTATAATGATAGAATTGAGAAAATATCAATTTATCAATCAATTGAATGTTTATACAGTAACAAATTTAGGATCCAATCCCTATTAGATAAGGTGGATTAACATGAAATAATTCACAAAATGGATTTATCTTTCAATAAAGATAAATATATAAATAAAAAAAGATTTAATAAAGTGGTGGTGGCATTTAAATATGATATATTGTATATGGGTGAAAATTTGAATGGACAAAGTGATTTACTTGTGGAAATTTCATCAGAAATAGGTAAAAAAGTGGCTATAAATAAATAATTGAAAGAAATTATTCTTACTCTTAAGAAACAAATTGAATATAATAGAATATATTTAATTAAAGATAGATATAATTTGAAAATAATGGCTACCTAGTTAAAAGAAATGGATTAGAAGATTAAGGATATTGATTCAAAAATAAAATCATTAAAGGGAAAAGAGAAGATGGAAATTCCCTCCATGGAATCTATAGTAAGTGGAAGAAAATAATGTTCAAATATGGAATTAGTGAGTAAACATAATAGTTTATCTAAATCTAGAAATAAATTTTTTTATAATAATGTAACAAAAAATACTACTATTATGAAATTTTTGGACACACCATATGTATGTGGCTAGAAACTAAATGGATCAATGGTAAAAGAAAACATGTTTCACAAACAACTAAAGGAATAACACTTGAGGTATGATTTATATAGTATATTATTCAAATGTTTTAATAATAATAATGTAGAAATTCATTAAAATTGGAATGGATAAACATGAGTATTAATGTATTCCTGTATTCCCATGACATACAAAGAGAGGATGTATATAGGAAAAAAATTTGTTATGCTATAAAAAGTATTTATCACTTTAGAGGAGAAAAATAGAGCTCAATTAATGGTGTACCACGTACCTATGATGATTCTATCACAATATCTGTCTTGTAAAGAAGTAATACAAATTTGGAAACTGAAGAAGTAGGAATATATTCATACAATGAGGAGGAAGGAATTTCACTTAAAAAAAGTCTCACCAAGTACAAAAAAGTTCAATGTGATTCTAATAAAGATTGAATAAGATAAACATGAATCTTTACAAATATTTTTTCACAAATCACACTGTAAGTTAAGAGATGAATATTTCTCAAATATCCCTATTATGGTAGACTAAATGTGAATAAATATGCATCAATATTGCATCAAAATAATAAAATTTCATAAGTTGGATTAATATTTCAATAAATAAAGATCCCTAGACAAAAAAGATACAAAAATCGTGAGAGATCATCCAGAGTGAAGTTTGTATTAATGGAATTACAAAAAATAAAAACTATAAAGGATTGAAATAAGTTTGTAAGTAAAGGTTTAGTTAACTATGAACAACCACATTCCTAAACTTGAGGATATTAGAGGTATTTATTTTCACATGAATTTAATTATATTTAAAATCTAATATAAGTGATGTAGGATTATAGGAGAGATAAGATACATGGGGTAAATATTTTTTAAACAAAGATAATGTGATGTGATGAACATATATATTCAATAATTGAAAAATATAAATACATCAATAAGAGTAAGATTGTATGAACTTTTTTTTGTAATATGGAAATAACACAATAAAAAATTAGTATTAGGCCTAAACAGAAAAGAAAATAGTGAGAAATAATTGATCTGGCTCAACAAGTGGTTTTAATAAACCAAAAATATTTTCAAATACAAATATGAGAGTTATATGGGAGAATTAAATACGTTAAAGTGGTAAAGAGATCGATCCAATGTTGAAAATGTATGAAAACTATATTTGAGTCTTCCAGTGGTATCTGGGAACCCTTGGGTGTTACAAAAGTGATAAAGATCCATTGTTTAATTAGTATCAAACTATAAATAAAGGGAATATATTTTTATGGATTAATCAATAATATTCATGTATTAATTGTTCATTTTTTTTGTATTAGAAAATGTGGAATCAGTTGACTATTTTTAGGATACTTAAAAAGATACTCTTTGGAATGTATTTTAATTAAAAATATGTATACCAATTTATAATATTAGTTATAAAACATTCATTATTACAAAACTAAAATCATTCTAGTGTATTTTTTTATAAACCGTCAATATAGTTTTGTCTCATCTAAAATGAAGTTACACTGTGAAAAGAGAAGGTTAGAAAGAATATCAAGTTGTATCATGAGTTTATAATGAGTGGAATAAATTTATCTAATATATGAAATTTATCACACACTAGTACTTTATTGATTATTTAAATATAGTTTAGTGTAAGTGTGATTGATATCATATAAGGACCCAACCTTAAACGTCTCAAAATCTTGAGTTAAATCAAGAATTCTCATTAAGGATCTTTTCAGGATTAGAGTTTTAGAGAATTAGTCCATTATTAATACATATAATCTCATAATCACACAATAGGATACTATCAAAACAATATCCATTTTTCCACTAAAGTAAACCCTTTTGAAAATAAAACATGATTTCTTTTCATGATAAAAATCTTCTTGACTTCTTCCTTTCTCTTACTCATCCCTATACTCTGTGAAAACCTTTTAAACACTAGGGATGATCATAAAAACTCAGTAAGGGATAAAATAAGGAAATAAAATAGTAGTCCATGAATATTTATAAACCCATAAATTCATAAGAATCATGGAAACTTCACAGAAATCATTTATCATAAAGGTAAATTTTGGAAATAATATCATACTTACATTGTAGCTTTCACAGTTATATAGGGAGTAACCTTCATAGTTACACCTGGAATACCCATCAAAGTATATTATCTAAATCTATTAGGAGAAACCTTAAAATTTACCTCCATCACATTACACAATTAATTGGATAGCTTTCACGGGCCCACCTGCCCTCAGTTTATCACATAACCACCCGTATACATAAGCAATTCCCAAGAACCACAACAAAAACATAACACATTAACACACATAAAAAACAACATTTTCACATTAAAATCATAAGACTTAATTTTAAGATATTGATATAATAAATCCATTCTCAAAAGAATTTTCAATACCAAAATACCTAAAAAGGAATACATTATTTACTTTTATTTTTAAAAAAATTACATCTTGTAGAGGAAGCCAAATACATTTTAATAGCCACATTGGCAGAAAGGTTGTTGTCACCACATATGTTAAAAAAATTCCATTTTCCATATATTAAAACTCTTAATTGAAAAATATTCCTTTTGAAAACCATTGAATTAAATTAAAATTAAAAGGCTATAATTATACACCGTGTCAAAGAAGGAGGTGTATATTATCAAAATATGCCTCAATGAAAGGAGATTGAGACGAAGTCCCTTACCTTGAGTCCAACTTTTCTTGTTTGATCTTTATATTCCTAAATAATAAAATTAGGTTAATTTATACTTAATTCAGAACCTTTTTCAAGTTTATTTTTAATTATATATTACTTATTACCATGTTATAGTAATTAGTTAATTATTTGACTTCATATTGGATGTTTTGTTGATGTTCGGTACATGAGTAAAAAAAAAATTGTTATGATTACAAATTTTCAATGTGGTCAAAATTAAATTATCTCTAAAATAGTATTCATAATTTAAATATCATATATATTTAGTATATATGTATTTATAATAATACATAATATTTGGAGATAAGAAATGAAATGCACCATTCATGGAGACGGTAAACCGTACGTACACATGAACAATACATTTATTTATTTTTTCCACATTAAAGGAATGAAAACTAAATGATACATAGGTATATAATAATTATAGTATAATATCTATGTTACATATTTTACATAAGTTCATTAACACTATCCTTTATACGTTCCATGTGTAGAATGAATGAGTCATATCACTTTGAGGGGCAGGTAGTACACATTTACTGAAATGAAATTATCATATTTACACCTTATGGAAATCCTAAACGTATGTTATAATAAAAAATAAAAAATCATAGGGAAAATATAAATATAATATATATCATATATAAATACAGTGCCATAATAATGGCCTTCATGGGAGGTGGTAGGAAAAAATTTAACAATTAAAATTTCATGAGGGAGTAGTTCACCGTACACAGAAACAATATGTTCTATATCCATTAGATGGAGGTGTGTGTAAGTGTAGGTCCAAACCGTAGAATAAAAACATCCTAGTATTTTTAGGATGCTGGAGTGGTTATAAAATAATGTAATAAAAAGAAGTTAGGGGGTTGGAGAAGGAGTATGCCTCATGTGTCTGCTCTCACTGAACACCACCTGGTCCTCGTCCTCCCAAGAATCTATCAAAGCATCAGTCATATGCACAAGACACAACATGTGAGGGAAAATCCTGTGCAAGTGTGAGTAAAACAATACTCAGTAGGGGACCCCGAAACCACAAAAATAAATCACAAGAGAAAAAACAAAAATAAATTCATAGTCAGCTCTGCTCAGGTATATTCCCATAGATATTCCATGAACATCCAGATATACATATCTTGGTTTGTAAAAAACATGTGGTCCAAACCTCATAGCCAATATTAGGATTTTCATCGAAGGCTCACGTCACCACAAACTAACTAGGAGATCACACTCCAAGAGTTCAACCATCTCTAGTGGCCCCCATCCGAGAGATACACTCCATCGAGAACATTATACTTGGTCCAACTCTAGTGCCTAACTCTAGAGGTCTAGTAATTATAGTCTTGCATCCAATGAAAGACTAAAGAAACCCAAGTGGAGAGGCCCGCCACTCTCCACATTGTAGAGTTGAGGGATCCCGTCTCCAGAATATCCTGCAATACTGCAGTAGCTCCAGTAAGGAGTGGACTATGCCTCAGTCCGTCGAAAGAGTACAAGATCCTTCCTAGGTATTGTTCAAATTAAGTGGAGGGGCCTACTCCTCATAGTTGTTTCCTATAGTTGAGGGTGCTCCAAGAACTATGAAGGACCCACTCCCTGCTACTACCCGTAGATGGGGGAGTATGACTCCGTAAGTGAGGACATGCGCCCTGGTTCAAATAGGGAAGTACTACTCCTGAAGGACCCGCACCCTTCCTGGTAGGGGAGTGATACTCAGTGACTAGAGGACCCATTCCCTAGTACTATAGGGGAGTACCAACTTTGTCAGTTTATTCGCTATGGGGGAACCACACCCTGGAACGTTAAGGGAGTACTGACCCCAGGCTAGAGGACCTGCTCCCATGAATGAAATGGGGGTACCTAATATATCAGAATAGTGCATAAGGGGGACCCACAACCTAAAACGACAGGGGAGTATAGACTCTTATAATAGAGGACTCACACCCTACCCAGTAGTGGAGTTACCGACTCTATGTGCATTAGTTATGGAGGACTCACACCCTAGTCCTTGAGAGGGGTACTGACTCCAAGGTTAGAGAACCTACTCCCTAGTCCCATAAGGGAGTACATACTATTTCTTAAAGAACATCACTGAGAACACAAGACTTAATCCTACAGTGGAGTAACACCCCTGGATAAAACCACTCAACAGAAATGAACCCACACCCATGAAGGGAGGATTCCCATCTCTACCTAAGTAGAGGGATAAAGAGTACCCTTCCCTTGAGTTGTCAAAGGAGTAACCATCCTAAAATTTCTTCCTAAGAACCTCCCGGGTACTACCCAAATCCTACTTGTACTGGGAGATCCTACTATTAAAATAAAAAAAACACCCTCCATGTTCTTCAAAAGATCACTTAGAGTATCCCAAAATGATTTTTTTATCAGAAGGTCCCCAAAACCATAGACGTATCATCAAACAGATGCACCATTTGAAAGTTACATGTGTTTTAGAGAAACAGTGGTTGGTTGGGCCTGTGTTCGGTCCGACCTGACTTGGCACGAGGTACACCAAACCGAGTTCGACCTGGGCCATTGGGCCCAGACCGAACTAGATGGGACTAGCCCGAAACACTGGGATCATTCCACTGGGTCGTGGGTCCGACCCGTTGGGCTCGGCCCATTGGGCCACGAGTCCGGCCTACTGTCGGCCCGGCCCGCTTGGATGGGAGAAACTTGCCAGCACTAGCCTACACCACTCTGGTGGGCTGGTTTCTACAGCCAAGAAGCAGATCTTCCACATCTGTCTCATACCATGTGGCTCCAACTGGCACTGCCTCCTTCCTCAATCGGTCTGCTCACACGGACCATATTTCCTTCACTACCTGTGGCATACCACAAGTCCCTATCACCGTCGTGGCCGGATCCACGACCCGACTTCAAGAGGAAAACTACAATGAAACTGCCACTGACACTATAGTGAATCACCATGGCATGCCTCCCCCACTGTGTTGCACGCGGCCACTGCTGCATGCCACTGATGTCATCAGTGTGGTGGGGGAAACTTCTACGGGCCACCAGACTCATTCTGGTGGTCGTTTTTTAATCTGAAAAAAGTTCCAGATCCGTCAGTCCATGTTCTTCATAACTGGGGTTTAAAATATCCATTTCCATCCATTCTTATAGGAATCCCTCGATCGGTAGTATTTCCCACACCACATCGATTTGATGGTCTCTTCCATCGTCGCAACTTCGTCGTCAATTCTCCAAGAATGATTGTACAACGATTGACCATTCATCGACCCACAATGAATGAGAAGAACATGAATCAAGGGGGAGAGGGAAAATCAAACATTAACATGAGGCATGAACCCCCTCCATCATTCTTCATGGTGTTAATATTCTCCTGTTAGAAGGATCAAGAATGAAAACTAAAATCATCCAGTAAGAATGATCAAACCGTAGGTCAATATGTTTGTGGGTTGATCCATATTTTTCATTTAAAAAACAATAATGGGGTAAGATATAATTCAAATAACAACCCCTACATAGAGAATATTCGATTAGAGGGATGGCCTACTGTTGGTGGTGATCTATCCCTGGGGATTCACGATCCATTCGAAGCTTCTGGCGTTTTTCATTCTCCAGTCCCAAATCCATTCATCAAGGGTGTCATCACCTCTTTTTGATTGTTCGGAATTTTTCATTAGAGCGGATTCCCTCATTGTTCATCAGAGGAATTCCAAATCTATATTTGTTTCTCTAACCCCATTATCACTTTAAAAGACAAACGCATCACAACATTTCTGTTATAATTAGTCATCGTGTCATTACACTATTTCATTTATTAAACAACATTTATGTTATTATTTAGTTAAAGAGTTGTTACACTATTTCATTTATGGAATTAAAGAGTTGGATCATTACTGCATTGTATAAAAACAAATTTTTTGAATAAAATAAACTTTTTAAGTTTATTTTATTTTTCTTAAAATGTCTAAAAATAAATTTTTTCTTTCATCCCGCATCGGTCGATGTTAGGTCCATTATAATGTAAATTCACCGTTCCAGATTCAATAATTACCTTGAATTTTCAATTTGGGAACCCATTTAGAAGTTTCTAAAACAATGCAGGCTCGCCATTTTAATTCACTTACAAAAAGTTCAAAAACTATCATTCACCCTCGACCCACGCTGGTCGATGTTAAGCTTAGCCTAAGGGAAAACTGCCCTCACGAGATCAACGGTACTCACAGATTTCCAATCCATGTTACTATTTTGGAGTTATAAGGATTTGAAAATAAAATAATTGTTACATAATTATTTTATTTATGGCCAATAAATAACTTCAACTATTGGCCCATGCTGGCCAATGTTAATCCCTTTCTAGAAATATCCTGATGCTCTGAGTTCAACGGTGCCCTCAGATTTTTTATCTTGGCATCAATTTAAAATTTTGAAAAACCCACTCGCACGATTATTTAATGATCCTCAAAAAATGATCAAAAATCAATTCTGGAAACTCTTGGCCTCAGAATTACGTGCCGTCTAAGATCCTAGACACTAAATAACCCCCTATACTTAAAAAAAACCATGGAATTATGGGGTATTACATTACCATCTTATTTTAGGGTCTCATTTAATCGTAAAAAAAAATCCTACACTAAAGGGAAGAAAACTGAGTTTACTAAGGGTCCCTACACTGCTTACGTGCACGCACCTTGAGGAACCACTGAGATCGGCCACTCTGAAGTCCAAATTCTACTAGGAAAACATCATTCAATAACTGAAACATTTTTCTTTAGCTGTGAAAAGTGTGAAAGCACCAAAAAATACGATCCATTAGTAGTGATGGGGTCTAGAGGCTCACCTCAATGATAACCTAATGCATATAAAAATAGAATCCCACAGTTCACATTGACCCTTGGATGAACTATGATAAACCCTCCACAAGTGTTACTCATTTAGGGTTGATGCTATACATGAAGGGGTATTCATGAGTGAAATAGGGCTGCCCAAGGGTGAACATTCGGTCTTACTATACCCTCTGTTTATGAACTTATATGACCACATCATTTTCTAAAACAAAAACACTACCACCGTCACTAGAAGCATCTCGACTGAGATGGATGGTAAGTTAATATCTCATACTGTGGAAAACATCGTAGGGGTCTAACTCTGCCACCACAAAATGATACCAAGAATGAATATTTGTGAGAGTACTCCCTGCACTTCCAGGGTTTCCATTTTTACTATAAAAGAATAACCCCATTTTACTAGTGAAAACACACCACATCCTTTTCCTAATATAGTCAATTCGGGTATGAACGATAGTAGTCTATACCAAGAAATACATCGTAAGGCCTCAGTTCCATGACTAAGAGATCCCAACCGCAACTCTCACCTCTAAGAGTCAGGTCATAATATTGGCCCGGTGTGTGATCAATGAGTCTCCTCCAGTAGGAGTATTTAAGTGTGAGGGTCAAGTCCACAGTCCAACCAGAACATCAAATTCTTAAAAATAACTCATAGAAAAAAAGAGAGAACCACTAGAACATGCATCTATTAAAATGGTAGACAAAAGAAAAGACATAGATTGTACCTCGAATCTCTAATGGAGATTCATGGTTATGATCCATGACCATATACAACTGTCCTCAACCATGACCTCCATCTCTCTTAGCTTGTCGTGGTCCACCTGGGGGTGGTGGTGGAAAAGCTACAAGCTGCCAGCAACCTCTTATTGATCATCTAACTCTCCTGCTCCATATGCCATCTTGAGAAACTTCTTTCTACAAGTGTTATCTCTACCATGGAAACTTGTCAGATGGATCCCTCTTAGAGGCATGATGGGTCTGACAATCCCTTGTAAGATGTCCCCAACCATTGCAAGCATAACACTACCTCTCTTGTGACTGATCTGCGCCTTGGCGCTGCCCATATGCCAAAGACCCACATGTTTGTGTTTGGGAATGGGTATTCCTCCTATGTCGCGATCATGTCGCTTGTAGTATGCTAGCTCCATTAGGAACCTCTACCCCGTGACCTTTGTTGTAGGTCACATCCATCTTCTCCTATGCTAGAAAACTCTCAACCACCAGGGCTATCTCTAGAAACCCAACATATACAAGATTGGTAAGGGTTATCACTGACACCATGATATACTAGTGTAGTCCCTACTCTAAGGTATGGGCCCTGAAGTAAGGGTCCTGTACCATATCGGTAGAGTAGCAATAAAGATCCGTAAATCTTGTTGAGTACTCTGCTACCGTCATGCTTCCCTTCTGTAGGTGTAGAAACTCATGTATACACATAGAGTGTAAAGTAACTAGAAAGAAATCCTCCTTGAAGAAGAGCTCAAAGTATAACCAGGTGAGGGTTGCCTCATCGGGCGTCTGGATCGTCAAGCTCCACCATCTCCCTACCGATCCCTAAAGAAGGCTCACGGCTAAGATCATCCTCTGGTCGGTAGGTGTCCTCACTAGGTGGAATACTCGCGTAACATACTTAAACCTATCCTTATCTACCTGAGGATGTGTCTCAGCTTGAAACCTGGGAGGTCTCTATGTCTAGAACCTGTGTAGTGAACTCAGCGTACGTGAATCCTCAACTGGTAGTGCTGGTAGAAACTATTGATCAACGAGTGTTGGTATCACTGGTGCACCACCTCGTAGGAAAATATCTGGTACTAGTCCCTCTATCGATGCATCATCGCTCATTGGACCATCCTCATGATCTCATCTTGGAACCCTGATTGGAAATATACATGGAGGAATCCTGAAATTATTTAAGATGAACCACAATTAAAAGAGTATATATAGAGAGATGAATAATGAAGGACATGGAAAGCGCAAACCATTCCTATATGATTCATATACCATATTTTCATGCTGACCCATGTCCTAATATACCGAGTCAAAAAATAAGGTTATCAGAGTCCTAGTGAATGGATACGTCATCCACCACACCAACACTAGAACCTCTGGCCTGAGAGTTGAACTCAAAACATATTAACACCATCACGATGCAACCCAACCCAAATCTCACCAACTCTCAGTCCAAAGGTTGAACCAAACCTGCCCCTTTGATACCAATTTGACATAACCCATCCCCCCGGGCCCATGCCATGACTACCCCAAGCCTGCCTCCCAAAGGCCAGGGAATAGGGACTAGCACCGAAGGCTTTATTCTTCAAATGGGATGCATTTTCCAAGTATGTATACACATTCAAAATCACAACCCTATCCCAAAAAGATGAAAAGTAAACACTAAGTAAAATATGCATGAAATCACTACATAAAACTCAACCAGAGTACAACAGAAAGTGAAGTACATGGTAGAAAACCAGATTCGTATACAAGACCACCAAAATAAGGACAGAACACAAGTAAGAACCCAAGTCTTTAAAACTCATCTGCTGAGAACCCAACCTAAAGGGTATATGGAGGGTAGTTTCCTGAATCCTCAAGAGTACTTCTCGTCTGTCTTCTCTCACCGAACACCACCTTGTACAGGTCCTCCCTAGAATCTATATAAGCATAGGTTATCTGCACAAGACATGACATGTGCTGGAAATGTCCATGTGTGGGTGAGTAAAAAAATACCGAGTAGGGGATCCTAAAATTGAAAAGATAAATTACAAGAGAAAACCACAAGGAAATTAACAATCAGCTCTTCTCAGGTATATTCTAATAGATATGCCATGGACATCCTAATATACTCATCTCAGCAACTAAAAAACATGTGGTCCCAACCTCATAACGAACATCAATATTTTCATTGAAGGATCAAGTCGTCAAACACAAACTAGGAGATCACACTCCTTGAGTTCAACCATCTCTATTGGCAGCTGTCTGAGAGATACACTCCATCAGGAACATTCTACTTGGTCTAACTCTTGTTCCTGACACTAGAGGTCTAGTCATTATAGTCTTGAATCCAATGCTAGACTAAGTAAACCCAAGTGGAGAGGCCATCACATCACCACTACATAGAGTTGAGGGAGACCTACTTCAGACAATCCTGTGATACCTTATTCGCTCATGTAAAGAGTGGCCAACACCTCTGGACGTTGAGGGAGCACCAGCTCTTACCTAGGTATCATTCACATCTAGTGGAGGGCCCTGATCTTAATAGATATTTACAACATTTGAGGGAGCTCCAACTCCTCTGGGTGACCCACCCCCCACAACAACCCATTGATAGGGGAGTATGAATCCATAAGTGAGGACCCGCGCCCTGGTTCCAACAAGGGAGTATTACTCATGAAGGACCCAGACCTTACCCAGTTGGGGAGTACTACTTAGTGACTAGAGGAACCACACCTTGGTACTATAGGGGAGTGCATAATATTTTAATTCATTCACTATAGGGACCCACACCCTTGTACTTTAGGGGAGTGTTGACCCCAGGCTAGAGGACCCACTCCCTGGCATGACTGGGGAGTACCAAATCTGTCAAAACAATATGTTAGGAGGACCCAAACCCTGAAATAGTAGGGGAGTATCGACTCCTAGAATAGAGGACCTTCACCCTACCCAGTAGGATAGTTACAAACTCTACATGTGTTATCTAGGGAGGACCCATTCCCTAGTCCTTTAGGGGAGTACCTAATCCAAGATTAGATAACCCACTCCCTAGTCCCACAGGGGTGTACTTAATCTTTCTTCAGGAACATCTACGAGAACGAGCACACAAATCATACAGGGGAGTAACACCCCTGGAGGAAAGAACTCAATGGATAAAAAACTGAAACCATGATGGGGGGAGTCCCATCTCAACCTATGTAGATGTATTAGGAGTACCCGTGCCTTGAGTCATCAAGGTAGTAACTTTCCTAACATTTCTTTATAAGAACCATCCCGATTCTACCCAAAGACATCTTGTACAGGGAGAGCCTACTCATAAAATCAAAAGGAATTACTATAAATTTTCAAAAACTCACTTAGAGTATCCCAAACAGAACTTTTCATTTCAAGGATCCCAATGCTGTAGACAGCTCATCAAACAGATTCTCTGTCTGAAGGTTACAAGCGTTTTAGCGAAAAAAAGGTTAGTTGGGTCTGGGTCTAGTCCTACCCAGCCTGGGGTCGCCCACCTGAGTTTGAACCAACCCATTGGGGGAACTCCTACTAGGGTTGGTCCACTAGCACACTACCGGCCCTCACGCCTGGTTGGGTGCGACCCACTAGCACCAGCCCGACCAACCGACACCAGCCCGACTACCAACACCATCCCAGCCCACTAAGATGGTTCAGTTTCTCCAATGCAGATGCAGCTCTACCACATACATCTCACACCATGTGTCAGCAGTTGGCGACACTTTCCTTCTTAACCAGATTTTCTGCATGACCCGCAGCTTGCCACATGTCTCTGTCACCGCCGCGACTCGCCTTCACGTGGGCAGCTCCAGTGCGGCTGCCACCCCCGCTACGGCCTAACGCCACATTGCACTGCCCGAACTGCTAGTTACGTAGCCCATATGGCATGCCTCCCCCACTATAAAACACCAATATTTCATAGTACGTTATCTCTTAAAAGTAATTAAATAACTTTCACTACAACCAACACTGAGTTCGATCGCACCACGTCTTATCAAACTAGCCATTCAAAAAATAGTTATGAATAATATTAACTGAATTTTAAATTTTTATACTAAATATAATTTTAGAAATGATATTATGTGTTTCTTAGACATAATATATAATCAAATTCATTTTTTTAGATAAAAGAAGTATTTTTCAAAAAATGCAATTTTATCACCTTTTAATGGAAACCCCTTTAAAAACCAATATTTGAAACTTTTATATATTAAATTTAATGAAATTAAATTATTCTTCATAAGTGGGACATAAAAATTTAGTTTTTATAAATTTTTGGTACTTTTCTGATAACTTTTATATTTTGATGAATAGTGAAAAATACTAAATTTTAATTGAAAACAACTTTAATAATCGTAATAATTTATAGTGTTAATTTATGAATTTGAATGGGTTCGAAGTACAATTAGATTATATTTTTATAATTTAATACAATTTAGGTCATTCTAAGTAATTTTACATTTGAATTTGACATAAACTCAAGTCAATTTTTTTTTGATAGTTTTTACTTTTTAAAAACCCGCCTTTTGGTTTTTACAATGAGAATTAATTTTAAATTAATTAATGAAACTTATATGTTTTGAATTTTGTAAAATAGACATAATTTTTGTATTTGGAATATCAAAATTATCTTAGGGCAAATTTTTGGTATTATTCTAAAAACATTCAATTTTTGATGAATAGTGAAAAACACTACGTTATTATTTAAAATCGACTTTTTATTTAAATAATTATTTATTTTTAGTCAAAATTGATAAATAATACCTATATAAGTTAAATGTAATTCATTGGAGTCATTTTATAATAATTTTAGATATATAGAATTTTATTGTACTTTTTACCGTCTTTTACCCTCCTTCTTGGCACATTTGCAAATTTGCAAAAAATGTAATTTTACCGCTTCTGTAAATTGAATTTCAAAAATTAGAGAAACAAAGTTTACATCAGTAAGTAAAATGTGGTTCAATATGATGAAAATAATTTTTGGTGAATAGTAACTTTTGACTTATTTACCACTGTTAAAAGTAAATAGAGTAATTAAAGGTAAAAATGATATTATAATTACCCTAAAACATGTCCTAATTTTATTGTATAAATATATTTCAACCAAAAACAACCTTAGGAAAAAAATATGATCCCTTTTTTCCACTTGGATTAGATTAAGACATTTATTATTATTTTATTTAAAAAAGAGTTAAAAGTGTTAAATTCAAAGTTTAATAACTAATCCATTTTTAATATAAGTTTATATATAAGATAATTATACTATAAATATTCATTAGAAATATAAAAATATTTCCTACAAAATGGTATTTTATTTATAAATTTTAGACATTAAATTAGTATATTTATTTATGACACAATGATGATGCAGTAATTACTCTATTAGTGAATGATTAATATAATTGATGTTATAAATATCAAAATAAATATAAATTGATACTTTTGATGCATTACACTAATTTTATAGTTTAATATGACATGTTAGGGTTGATTCAATGAATTTTTTTCGAATTAATAATGTTTTTTTGACTTTCACAAAAAACAAATACTAAATAGTGTCAAAATTTACATAAATGAGATTTTAAAACAAATACGATTTTATTAAATGATAAAATAATCCTAATAATATTAGGTTTAGAAAAAGGACATAGATAATGTTAGATATATCAATAATGAACCAGTTGGTATTTGATTGGATTTTTATAGTAAGTTTATTAACCATTTATTATAATAATAAAAGTGGACACGATAAACATTAAACTATTTAACTAAGAGTTAAATATAAAAGATAGGGTTAATATAGTGACCTAAAGTGTACTTCCCCTTCCCTAAAAATCACACCTCCAAAGACATTTTTCTCGGCCAACTCGTACCCAACTATCCCCCTAAACTTACCTCACTTCAACCTAGAGGCCTTATCTAAAGCAGAAAGACATCCCAAGGTTCCCTTTTGTTCAAATAAAAAAGAAACACCTAATGAAGAGGTAATTATTTTATCACCTCTTTCAAAGTTCTTTTCTTCTTCAACTTTCTATTTCTTTTTTATTTATATACCAATATAATAACTCCAGTACCTTATACATAATTTGATGTTATTATAAATATGGGACAACCATACTCATTATTCTATCCATCTTATGAATGATAATATCACCATGCGTGCGTACGTACGACCTACCATCTCCACGCCATGGTGTAATATGTTATTCAACAATATGTTATTTGGATGGATATAATGATGAGTAATATGTATATAAATAATGAAAATAACATGATAATTTCTCTATTCAATTAATATTCCATCCAATTCCACACCTTTTTATCATAAAGAAAATGATATTGTCGCTCTTGTGTACGTATGACTTATGGTCTCCACGACGCGATGAGATTCATTTCTAGGTTCACCATTCAATGATGATTATAAAAATATATATTATTTAATATATGAAATAATAATTCTAATGGTGATATATATATATATATGTGTGTATGTATTTATGTACTTACATATATCTTATTCACTTACTTTTGTATAATACGATATGAAAACAGAAACATCGTTTATGCGTACGTACGATCTACCATCTCCATAAACGATGTTTTACATTTCATATATATATCTGTTATAAATATTTATATTCTAAATATATATTATATGTAAATCATGTTTTATATTCTATAATTATTTAAATCATGATCTAAATGATACGATCAAGAATAACAAGTTAAAACACATATGATAAAGAAAATGATTATTACCCAAAATGTTAATTAAACATGGAAATAATTATTAAATGGGTGGTATAAAGTCATAAATGAATAATTTATGATATAATAAATATTAATACGGTTCTGTTATAATTTAATAACATACTATGGTCATTATACAGGTGGGTAAACGTAGCCTCAACCAAAGGAAAGTGCAAGGTAAGGGTTAATTCATCAATCTCATCATTATCCAAGATTGATTATATGTTAGTATTTTCTGGGACATATTTATTATCCATGTCCATGTTTCATAAAAGATATTTTAAAATTATTCTTTTAAGGTACTTTTTAACTAAAAAATCATTTTAAATGTTTTAAAAATTTATTCTTCTAAATATTTTTCATTAATGTCCATGTTTTCAAAATGGTTTTAATTATTTATTTATATGGACATGAATGTTTTAAAATGTTAAATCCTTTAAACAGTTTCAAATTGGTATGGTAATCTTTGATGCAAACATATATTTTAAACATATTCCTTTATAAATTTTGAGACTTTTAAATGATTTCATGAAAAAAAGATATTTCTCTCAATGGATTTTACTGATTATTTTCAACTATGTCAACATATTTTTTGGATATTATTATAGATTGAGGTTGGTTTATTATAAATAAAATCATCAACATTTCATTGAATGAGTTATGATATGTTTGACTGTGAATGTTCTATTTTAATACCCTTTATGGTTTATTGTTGAAGTATTGACATTTCATATGATAGTTTTGATACGAATGTTTATGTTATGATTCAACATTTTCATATGAGGAATGCAGAAGACTTAGTAAGTGATTGGTGGAGACCGATATAGCCCCACAATGTATCAGTAGGTCTCATGAAATAAACTAGAGACTTGGCATAAGGACTTAGGAAAAGTTTTATTTATAGTCTTGGCACAAGGCCTTGACTATGTGGTAATGACGTCTGACGTTACACATTCCCTCATTATGAAATTAATTATCACATGTGATTATTATACTAGTAGATTATCTGTGTGAATGTTTATATGGTAATTTTCGATTTATTTTCTACATATTATGTTCAATTTTATGTTTAAAATGATTTTGTTTTTATTACATATCTTTCCTTAAAATTTTATAGCCCTAACTAAATTTTTTACCCGTACTAAGAATCTAAGCTCACCCCTTTATTATGTTTTGTTTTCCCAGGATTCCATGAAGTGTATTTTGTTTGATATGTAAGGTTAAGCTAGGGAAATAATGGAGTTCTAAACGTATTATTTATGTTGTGTTTTATTTTTTAATGTGTAATGTAATTCTCATGTATGTAATATATTTTCCCAGACTACTAAATAGATCAGTCCTTCGGGACATGATTCCTTGTAATAATTCCAACGTATTAAAATAATGCACTACATCCAAGCTTTTGGGGTTGGGGCCTTACAATTGGCATCTGAGAAAGTTTAGTACAAACATTGGAATCCATATTTAGAAAAAATATAATTAGAGAACATTACTGTAAGATATACTTTGAGGATTAGTAGAGAATAACTTCCTATAATTTTGGTAATGTAGAGATTTTGTGTATTTTTAAGCAATACATCCCTATCTAGATACGAGCAGGTAGAGGTGGCGTTGTCACAGATGTACCTAGGATTGAAAACTCCAATAAGGAGTTTAAGTCTTGAACATGGGTATCATGGAACACAAAAATGTGCCTTGCGACACTCTTGGTTACAACACTCCTGGGGGATATGCTTAGGATAATTCAAATTTTCTTTACAATCCATTATGAAGGATTTAAGAGTAAATAATTCCCAAAGAAGACATTTTTTTTGATTATATATTATATGCATAATATTTTCAATTAAAGATAGGTATTTTATAAGTTTGTAATTATACATTGTGATTCATAAACAAACCTAGTGTATGACATTGTTTAGAAATGGAGCCCAGTAGAAGGAATGAGAACTCCAGTAATACACATGATCCAAAGATTAAGAAGGATCATATATTTCATGGTATTAAGACAAAATTTAGAAAGGAAATATTCTCCCATGTATTCTCACCATATGAAGGAATAATATCATGTGTTAATAAGATAACTAAATAATTTTCTATGTCTAATGGCTTTAAAGGGAAGCAAGAGAAGAAAAGGATTGTAGAGAGAAAGATGGATAAACAGAAGTGGGGAAAGAAGGATTTTCCCATACGTGATAACTAAGGAAAGAATAAACCTGGTAAATTATTGAAGGGAATGGGAGTTTTTTATAAGTGTGGAGAAAAAGGACACCAAGTACGTGATTCCAAGGGTTACCTTCCTGCAAATCATTTTTTTCCATTTCTAAAGGCTGGTTCAAGGGTTGCCGGTACACATACATGCCTTCACCACATCTACTTCACCACAACACAACATCAGGAGTCACCATTACAAAACCAGAAAAACTTATGAAAACAGAAAAAAATCACACAACAAATTCATCTGCATACCCATATTCATACCATATAAATTTCAATTTTGAATTACCAAAACAAAAAACAGTGAGGCAGATGCCCTTAAGCTGCACACCTTCCATCGGGCCATGTCCCTGTCCACGCACCTACAATCGAGCCGCTAACCTTCCCTTGAGCTGCGAAGCTACCATAAAACACTTCATCGTCACCTTCAAGCCTTCATCATTCATCACCGGCGAGAACCCCTTAGGCGTCGCCGCAGCAGATTCAAAGAATCAACCTCAACGCACTCATCTGATCCAACATCGACTCACAAATTAGAACGCATCAAACCAGAAATGACTACAAAAGAAAAAAATAGAAAACAACGCCGAGAGGTCATCACTGTTGCATACCAGAACCCATCACCGCCAAGCTGATCTATCGAGAAGACACATCCCCCCACACACACCGCAGAGAACGGATAAAGATTCCAAGGGTTAGAAAAAGGTTTCAAATACAAAATGATTCATCTGCAAGAAGTTGGGACACTACACAAATCAATGTTCAAATCATCAAAGTATTCCCTAAATGATGCTATTGGATAATAATCAAGTTATGATACTACCACAGATGAAGAGGAATGAATAGTGTTCTTATGTTGTTATTAAATAATTATTTCATTTGAGTGTTGTATCAATGATGTAATGGTTATATGAATTATGGAAATAAATAAGGATTGTACTGTAGTACTATTTCATTGAGGATTTGAGATTATATGGTTCTAAGAAAAGTGACTCTAGTAGGTTAATTTTGTTAGGAAATATATTGTTAAAGGAAGTATAAACCTTAATATGGTTCTGATACTGAGGTAGTGATTTTGGAATAAGATATTATTAATTTAGATAAATTATATTAAATATTATTGACTACTTTGAAACTGATTAATTGTTTGTTTATTCAATTATTGTTGGAGTTTTCATCATTTTTGGATAAATGGAGTATATCCAGTATTCTACAAAGAATAAGGGAGAATGAATGTAATCATTAAGGTTTTATTGTAATTTAGGGTGTTACTGTGTTTTAAAAGAATATATGAAGAAGGTATTCACATGTTATTACATGAAAAAATGATCTTTATTGTGTTTACCGTCCTTATAAATTTTCTACTATGAGTTTGGGAAAAAGTATTTTGGATAAGTCTAAAGGTTGGAATGGATTAAGTTTTAAATTGGATACTATTTTTAAGGTTTAATCATTTCTTAAGATTATTTTTTGATTATTATAAAAATGACAACCCAGAGGTCGGGCGAAAACCTGTTGCGTCTGGCAAAGCCACGAGACTTGAATCCGAAACTGAAGGGCGACAAGGGTGCATCACCTACCACTGGCCTATGTGATATACTAGTTTATATAATGTATTTTTTAAAATGGGATAATTGATGAATTGAAAATTTATATTTTTGAAACCCTATACGATTATGATAAATAGAATATTTTTGAGTTCTATTATCTTTTGGAGTAAAAGATGAGTTTATGGTAGAAATTAGTTAACAGATGGAACTCTACTTGTCAAGTATAATTTTTTCCATATTCTATAAATAAGATAATTCTTAAAATTTAGAGAAGGGATCTTAAAATCAAATATGTGTCATCCTAATTCCATATGTTTTTTTGAACTGATGATATTTTAAATCATCATAGATTGATGGATTTGAGGCCCTCAATTTTACACTTGTTTATGATTGATGACCTCAATCACTCCCTATAAATATTTACATTTTCCTCTCCATCTTTGTGTCTCTAATTTCCACTAATATTATCTTAATCTAGTTCATAATTTGGTGGTGTCTTTTTCATTTCTCTTTCCTTCTTATTAAGACTATTTTTTTAACCCAATTTCCAATGTGGGTTTTCCAAAAAGGAATTTTTCTATTTTTAACCTTTTATTTATGAAGAAAAATTTCAAATTGTGAGGATTTAATTTATTTAAGGAGGGAAGAATGTAACAACCCTATATTTCAAAGTACTTTATCTCTTAAAAGTAATTCAATCACTCACGCTACACGCAACACCGAGTTCGAGCGCTCCAAAACTTACCAAACTAGCCGTTCAAAAAGCGGATATGAATAGTATTAAATGAATTTTGAATTTTATGTTCCCCATATAATTTTAAAATCCATATTATGTGTTTATTAGACATAATATAAGAACAAATTCATTTTTTTCAGATAAAGAAGTATTTTTCAAAAAATTAAAATTTACCACGTTTTAATGGAAACCCATTTTTAAAACCAATATTTGAAACTTTTATATATTCAATTTAATTAAATTCTTATTTATAAGAGGGACATAAAAATTTAGTTTTGAAAATTTTTTGGTACTTTTCTGATAACTTTCATATTTTGATGAATAGTGAAAAATACTAAATTTTAATTTAAAACAAATTTTTTAATCGTAATAATTTATAGCGTTAAATTATGAATTTGAGTGGTTTTTAAGTATAATTAGATTATATTTTTATAATTTAATACAATTTAGGTCATTATAAGTAATTTCACATTTAAATTTGACATAAACACATGTAAATCTTTTAACAGTTTTTACTTTTTAAAAACCCGCCTTTTGGTTTTGACAATGGTAATTAATTTTAAATTAATTAATGCAACTTCTATGTTTTTAATTTGAAAAAATAGAAAACATTTATGGAATTGTAATATCAAAATTATATTATGGTGAATATTTTTATTTTTCTAAAAACATTTAATTTTTGATGAATAGTGAAAACACTACATTATTGTTTAAAACCAACTTTTTTATTTAAATGAAATTTTTTATTTTAATTTAATTTTAGTTGAAATAGATACATAATACATATATAAGTTCAATGTAATTAATTGGAGTTATTTTATAATAAGTTTTGATATATAAAATTTTATTGAACTTTTTACCGTCTTTTACCCACCTTCTTGGAAAATTTGCAAATTTGAATAAAACGTAATTTTACCACGTCTATAAATTGAATTTCAAAAATCCAAGAGACACGTTTGACATCAGTCAGTAAAATATGGTTCAATAAGATGAAAATAATGTTTGGTGAATAATAACTTTTGACTTTTAATTTCCACGGTTAAACGTAAATAGGGCAATTAAAGGTAAAAATGATTTTATAATTACCCTAACACATGTACTAATTTTATTGGATATGTGTATTTTGACCAAAACCAACCTTAGGAATAAAATATGATCCTTTTGGTCCACTATTATTATATTAGGACATTTATTATTATTTTATTCAAAAAATAGTTAAAAGTGTTAAATTCAATGTTTAATAACTAAACCATTTTTAATATATTTTCATACATAAGATAAATTCGACTATAAATATTCATTATAAATCTAAAAATATTTCATAGATCATGGTATTTTATTAATAATTTTTAGACATTAAATAAGTAAATTTATTTATGACACAATGCCGATGTAGTAATTACTTTATTAATGAATGATTAAAATAATTGATGTTATAAATATCAAAAATAAATGTAAATTGAGACTTTTAATGCATTCCACAAATTTTATTGGTTAATATGACATGTTAGTGTTGATTTAATGAATTTTATTCGAATTAATAATGTTTTTATGACTTTCCCTAAAACCAAAAACTAAATAGTGTCAAAATTGACATAAATGAGTTTTTAAAAAAAATATTATTTTATTAAATGATAAAATACTCCTAAAAATTATAGTTTCAGAAAAATGACATAGATAAGGTTAGATATATCAATAATTAACCACTTGGGGTTCTCTCGGATTTTTATAGTAAGTTTATTGACCATTTATTATAATAATACAAGAGGACATGGTAAATATTAAACTATTTAACTAAGAGTTAAATCTAAAAGACAGGGTTAGTATGGTGACCTAAACTTGTCTAAAACCAATTGTTTGAGAGTATTTTGTCCCTTACCTACCTTATCTTTGAAATAAATTAATTTGGATCCATTATAAATTGAAAATGATTTTATAATAAAATAATATTTTAAACTTTTCCTAAAATGACCCTCACCTCTCTTATAAAAAGGTACCCCCCCTTCCCTAAAAATCACATCTCCAAAACAATTTAGCTCAGCCAAACCCTACCCAAATATTCTCCCAACTTCCCTCACTTCAACCTAGAGGCCTTAACTTGAGCAGAAATCTATCTTATGGAGCTCCTTTGTTAAAATCAAAAGGAAACACCCAGAGAAGATGTAATTATTTTGTCACCTCTTTCAAAGTTATTTTCTTCTTCCGGTTTCTATTTCTTTGTTATTTCCATTCCGAAATAATAACTATATTAACTTCTATATAATGTTATGTTATTATACAAATGGTACAACCATACTCGTTATTCTATCCATCCTATGAATGATAATGTCACCATGCGTGCGTACATACGGCTCACCGTCTCCACACCGTGGTGTAATATGTTATTCAAAACTATATTATTTGGATGGATTTAATGATGATAAATATATATATAAATAATGAAAATAACATTCTAATTTCTCTATACAATTAATATACCATGAAATTCCACACCTTTTAATCACTAAAGAAATGATATCATCGCTCGTGGGTACATATGACTTACGGTCTCCACTACATGATGAGATTCATTTCTAGGTTCACCATTCAGTGATGATTATAAAAATATATATTATTTCATATATGGCATAATAATTCTACAGGTGATATATATATATATATATTTATGTACTTATATATATCTTATTCACTTACATCTGTTCAGTACAAAATGAAAACAGAAACAATGTTTATGCATACGTACTGCCTACTGCCTCCATAAATGGTGTTTTCCATTTCATATATCTATATATTATAAATATTTATATTCTATATATATTATATATAAATCATTTTTTATATTCTTGAAGTATATAAATGATGATATAAATGATATTATCAACAATAACAAGTTAAAACACGCACGATAAAGAAAGTGATTATTACCCAAAATGTTAACTTAAAATGTAAATCATTATTAAATGAGTAGTTTAAAGCCATAAATGAATCATGTATGATATAATAAATATTAATATGGTTCTGGTATAATTAAATAACATACTATGGTCATTATACACGATGTTAAACATACCCTCGACCAAAGGAAAGTGCAAGGTAAGGGTTAATTCCTCAATCTCATTATAATTTGAGATTGTTTATGTGTAAGTATTTTCTAGAACATATTTATTATCAATGTCCGTGTTTCATAAAAGATATTTTAAAATTATTATTTTAAGGTACACTTTAAGGAAAACATCATTTTAAATGTTTTAAATATTTATTCTTCTAAATCATTCTCATTAATGTCCATATTTTCAAAATGGTTTTAAGGATTTATTTATATAGACATGAATGTTTTAAAATATTAATTCCTTTAAAAAGTTTCACAGTGGTATGGGACACTTTGGTTGAAGAATATATTTTAAACTTATTCCTTTATAAATTGTAAGGATTTTAAATGATTTCATGAAAAAAAATATTTTTTTCTCAAAGGGTTTTATTGATTATTTTCAACTATGTCCACATATTTTTTGGAAATTAATCCAGATTGAGGCTGGTTTATTATAAATACAATCTTCAATATTGTATTGAATGAGTTATGATATGTTTGACTATGAATGTTCTATTTTTATACCATTCATGGTTTATGGTTGATGTATTGAAATTTAGTATTCTAGTTTTAATACAAATGTTTATGTTATGTTTCAACATTTTCATATGTGGAATGAAGTGAACTTAGTAAGTGACGGGTGGGGCCCACTATAGCCCCTCAATGCATCAGTAGGTATCATGAGACAAAATAGTGTCTTGACAAAAGGTCTTGACAAAAATTTTATTTGTAGTCTTGGCATGAGGCCTTGACTATGTGGTAATGATGTATGGCATTAGGCATTCCCTCATTATGAAATTAATTGTTACATGTGATTATTCGACTAATAGAATATCCATGTGGATGTTTATATGGTAATTTTTGATTTATTTTCTCTATATTATGTTCAATTTTATGCTTAAAATGTTATTGTTTTTATTACACATCTTTCCTTAAATGTTGATAGCTTCCGCTAAATTATTTACCCTTACTGAGAATTTGCACTCAACCCTTTTTAATGTTTTGTTTTCCTAGGATTCCAAGAAGTGTATTATGTTTGATAATCTGGGTTAATCTAGGGAAATAATTGAGTTCTCAATAGAATATTTATGTTATGTTTTTTTTGAATGTGTAATGTAACCTTCATGTATGTAATCTATTTTCTAATACTAATAAACTGATCGGTCATTCGAGACTCGATTCCTTACAATCTTCCCAATGTATTAAAATAATGAACCAACTCTGGGCTTCCGGGGTCGGGGCGTTACTGTTGGTATTAGAGGTAGTTTAGTACAAGCCTTGGAATCTAGAATTAGAAAAACTGTCATTAGAGAACATTAACCTAATATAGACTTTGAGTATTACTATAGAAGAATTTTCTAGAATTTTGGTAAGGTAGAGATTTTGTGTATTTTCCAAGAAATATATCCTTATCTGGATATGAGTAGGTAGAGGAGGCTCTAGAATAGATGTACCTAGGAGTGAAAACTCCGAAAAGGAGTTTCGGGCTTGACCCGAGGTATTATGGTACATGGAAACTAGCCTTGCTGCACTCTTGGTTACGACACTCCCAAAGGATATGTTTTGGATAATTAAAATTTTCTTTACAAGCCATTATGAAGGATTTAAGAGTAAAAAATTCCTCAAAGAAAACATTTTTTTATTATTATAGATTATATTCATAATATTTTCAATTTATGTTTGGAATTTTACAAGTTTTTAATTATGAATTGTGATTAATAAACAAACCTAGTGTATTCCATTGTTTAGAAATGGCACCTAGTAGAGGGAATGAGAACTCCAACAATACGCATGATCCAAAGAGTAAGAAAATCATATATTTCATGGTATTAAGCCAAAATTTATAAAGAAAATATTACCCCATGTATTCTCATCATTTTAATAAATAATATTATGTTTTAATAAAATAAGTAAATAATTCTCTGAGTCCTATGGATTTGAAGGGAAGCAAGAGAAGAAAAATATGGTAGAGAGAAATATGGATAAACTGAAGAGGGGAAAGAAGGATTTTCCTATATGTGATAACTATGGAAAGAATAACCCTGGTAAATGATTAAAGGGAATGAGAGTTTTCCATAAGTGTGGAGGAAAAAGACACCAAGTTTGTTATTGCAAGTGTAAGGAAAAGGTTTCAAATGCAAAATACTTCATCTGCAAGGAGTTGTGGCACTACGTGAATCAGTGTTCAAATCATCAGAGTATGCCTCAAATGATAGAATTGGATAATAATCAAGTAATGATACTACCAAAAATGAAGAGGAATGACCAGTGTTCTTATGTTATTATTAAAAAATTATTTCATTTAAGTTTTGTATCAATTATGTTATGGTTATATTAATTATGGAAATAAATAAGGATTGTACTACAATACTAGTTCATTGAGGATTTGAGATTATACGGTTCTATGAAAAGTGACTCTAGAAAGTTAGATTTTTAGGAAAATACATGGTTGAAGTAAAGTTAAACCTTTATAGGGTTTTGATACTGAGGTAGTTATTTTGAATAATATATGATTGATTTGGATAAATTATATTCCATATTCTTGACTACTTTGAAACTAATTAATTGTTTGTTTATTCAATTATTTTTGGTGTTTACAACATTTTTGGATAGGAGTATATCTAGTATTATAAAAGGAATTAGGGAGCATGAATGTAATCAATAAGGTTTTATAGTAATTCATGGTGTTGCTGTGTTTTAAAAGAATGCATAATGAAGGTATTCACATGTTATTACATTAAAAAAAGATTTTTCGTTGTGTTTACCTTCCTTATAAATTTTGGACTGTGAGTTTAGAGAGAATTATTTTGGATAAGTCTAATATTTGGAATGGATTATGTTTTACATTGGATATTATTTTTAAGGTCAAATCATTTCTTAAGATTATTTTTGGATTGTTATAAAAGGGACAGCCTTGAGGTCGGGTGAACCCCTGTCGCGTTCGGCAAAGCCATGAGACTTGAACCTGCAACCGAAAGGCGACAAGGGTGCATCACCTACCACTGGCCTATGTGATTTCCTGGTATTAATTATGTATTTTTTTAAATGGAATTATATATGAATTATAAATTCATTTATTTTTAACCCTATATGATTAGGATTAATAGAATATTTTTGAGTTCTATTATTTTTTTGAGTGAAAGATAAGTTTGTGGTAGAAATTAGTTAACAGATGGAACTCTACTAGTAAAGTATACTTTTTTACTTATTATATGAAGAAATAAATTCTTAAAATTTAGGGAAGGGATCTTAAAATCAAAAATGTGTTATCCTAATACCTTATGTTTTGTGGAACCAAGGATATTTTAAATTATCATAGATATATGGCTTTGATGCCCTCAATTTTAAACTTGTTTGTGATTGATGACCTCAATAAATCCTTATAAATATTTACATTTTTCCTCAATTTATTTTTCTCTAATATCCACCAATGTTATCTTAATCAAGATGATAATTTTTTGGTGACAATTTCATTTCCCTTTCCCTCTAATTAAGACTAAATTTTATTAATCCAATTTCCGATGTGGGTTTTCCACAATAGTTTTTTTATATTTTTAACCTTTTATTTTAAAAGAACAATTTCAAATTGTGAGGAAGAAATTTATTGAAGGAGGGGAGAATTCAACACCCCAAGATTTCTTAGTATGTTATCAATTCAAAGTAATTTAATAATATTCTCAACACACAACACCGAGTTCAAGCGCACCACGACTTACCAAACTAGCTGTTCAAAAAGAGGCTATGAATAATATTAACTAAATTTTGAATTTTATATATTATATATAGTTTTAGAATCTATATTATTTTTTTCTTAGACATAATATGAGAACAAATTCATTTTTTATATAAAAGATGTTTTTTTTCAAAAAATGCAATTTTACCACCTTTTAATGGAGAACCCTTTTTAAAACCTATATTTGACACTTTTATATTTTAAATTAAATTAAATTAAATTCTTATTTAGAATTTGGACATAAAAATTTATTCTGGATAAATTTTTTGGTACTTTTCTGATAACTTTCATATTTTGATGAATAGTGAAAAATACTAAATTTTAATTGAAGACAACTTTTTTAATCGTAATAATTTATAGTGTAAAATTATGAATTTGAATGGTTAAGATGTATAATTAGATTATATTTTTATAATTTAATAAAATTTAGGTGATTATAAGTAATTTCACATTTAAATTTGACATAAACACATGTCAATCTTTTGTTAGTTTTAAATTTTTAAAAATCCACTTTTTGGTTTTAACAACGGGATATAATTTTAAATTAATTAATAAAAATTTTATGTTTTTAATTTGGTAAAATATATATCATTTTTGGATTCATAATATCAAAATTATATTAGGGGGAATATTTTGTATTTTTCTGAAAACATTCAATTTTTGATGAATACTGAAAAACACTACGTTATTGTTTAAAACCGAGTTTTATAAAATAATTATTTATTTTATTTAAATTTATTTTTATTCAAAGTAGATACATAATACCTATATAAGTTCAATTTAATTCATTTTATAATAAGTTTAGATATATAAAATTTTATTGAACTTTTTACCATCTTTTGCCCACCTTCTAGGCACATTTTCTGATTTGCATAAAACGTATTTTTACCGCTTCTGTGAATTGAATTTAAAATATATGAAAGAAACTACTGAAATTATTAATTAAAATATGGTTCAATAAGATGAAAATTATTTTTGGTGAAAAGTAACTTTTGACTTTTATTTACCACGATTAAAAGTAAATAGGATAACTAAAGTTAAAAATGATATTATAATTAACCTAAAACATGTCCTAATATTATTGGATAAATGTATTTTATCTAAAACTACCATTAGGAATTAAATATTATCATTTTGGTCCACTTGGATTAGATTTTAACATTTATTATTATTTTATTTAAAAAATTGCTAAAAGTGTTAAATTCGATGTTTAATAACTATTTTTTTTAATATAGGGTTATACATAAGATATATTTGACTATAAATATTAATTAGAAGGAAAAAAATATTTCCTACAACATGGTATTTTATTTATAATTTTTAGACCTTAAATAAGTAAATATATTTATGACACAATGATGATGTAGTAATTACTTTATTAATGAAAGATTAAACTAATTGATGGTATAAATACCAAAATAAATATAAATTGAGACTTTTTATGCATTACACGAATATTATAGGTTTATATGAAATATTAGGGTTTATTAAATGATTTTTTTCGAAATAATAATGTTTTTATGACTTTCACAAAAACCAAATACTAAATCGTGTCAAAATTGACATAAATGAGTTTTCAAAACAAATACTATTTAATTAAATGATAAAATACTCCTAAAAATATTAGGTTCAGAAAAAGGACATATATAAGGTCATATATATCAATAATGAACCAATTGGGGTTCGTTTGGATTTTTATAGTAAGTTTATTAACCATTTATTACAATAATACAATAGGACATGGTAAACATTAAACTATTTAACTAATAGTAAAATCTTAAAGATAGGGTTAATATGGTAACCTAAACTTGTATAAAACCTATTATTTGAGAGGATTTCAACCCTTACACACCTTATATTCGAAATAAATCAATTTGGGGCCATTAGAAACTGAAAATTATTTTATAATAAAATAATATTTCAAACATTTCCTAAAGTGACCCTCACCTCTCTTAGAAAAGGGTACATCCCCTTCCCTCAAAATCACACCTCCAAAGCCATTTGTCTCGGCCAAAACCTGCCCAAATATCCTTCAAACTTCCCTCACCTATACCTAGAGGTATTCCCTTGAGTAAAAACACATCCTGAGGATCCCTTTTGTTCAAATTAAAAAGAAACACAAAAAACATGTAATTATTTTATCATCTCTTTGAAAGTTATTTTCTTCTTCCACTTTCTATTTCTTTGTTTTTTCAATACGAAAATAATAACTCTTGTACCTTATAAATACTATGATTTTATTATAAATATGGTACAACCATACTCATTATTCTATCCATCCAATGGTTGATAATGTCACCATGCCTGCGTACGTACAACTTACCGTCTCCATGTCATGGTGTAATTGGTTATTCAAAACTATGTTATTTGAATAGATATAATGATGAGTAATATGTATATAAATAATGAAAATTACATGATAATTTCTCTGTAGAATTAATATAACATCCAATTCCACACCTTTTAATCATTAAAGAAATGATATCGTCGCTCGTGTGTACGTACGACTTACCGTCTCCATGACGCGATGAGATTCATTTCAAGGTTCATCATTCAACAATTATTATAAAAATATATATTATATATTATATGAAAAAATAATGAAACTATATATATATATATATATATATATATTTACTTACATATATCTTATTCACTTACATCCGTTAAATACGACATGAAAACAGAAACAACGTTTATGCATTCGTATGGCTTACCGTCTCCTCCATAAAAGATGTTTTACATTTTATATATCTATCCTTTATACATATTTATATTCTAAATATATAATTTTTATAAATCATGTTTTATATTATGGATATATTTAAATCATGATTTAAATAACATGATCAAGAATAACAAGTTAAAATACCTATGATAAAGAAAACGACTATTACCCAAAATGTTAATTTAACATGGAAATCATTATTAAATGGGTAATATAAAGTCATAAATGGATCATGTATGATATAATAAATATGAATATGGTTATAGTATAATTTAATAACATAAAATGGCCATTATATAGGAGGGTAAATGTACCCTCAACCAAAAGAAAGTGAAAGATAAGGGTTAATTCTTCAATATCATTATTACCCAAGATTGTTTATGTGTAAGTACTTTTTGGGAAATATTTATTATCTATGTAAATTTTTCATAAAAGTAATTTAAAAATGATTCTTTTAATATAATCTTTAACTAAAACATCATTTTAAATGTTTTAAATATTTATTCTTCTAAATATTTCTCATTAATGTCCATGTCTTCAAAATGGTTTTAAGGATTTATTTATATGGACATGAATGTTTTAAAATGTTAAATACTTTAAAAAGATTCAATTTGGTATGGGAAACCTTGATTCAAAAATATATTTTAAACTTATTCCATTATAAATTTTGATACTTTTAAATGATTTCATGAAAAAAAGATATTTCTTTCAAAGGGTTTTACTGATTATTTTCAACTATGTCAACATACTTTTTGGACATTATTCTTGATTGAGGTTGGTTTATTATAAATACAACCTTCAATATTTTATTTAATGAGTTATGATATGTTTGACAGTGAATGTTCTATTTTTATACCATTCATGGTTTATGGTTGAATTATTGACATTTTGTATACTAGTTTGAAAATGTATGTTTATGTTATGTTTCAACATTTTCTTATGAGGAATGCAGTGGAATTAATAAGTGATGGGTGGGGCCTGTTATACCCCCTTGATGCATTGGTAGGTCTCATGAGACAAACAAGTGTCTTGGCACAAGGCCTTGAAAAAAATTTATTTGTTGTTTTGGCATGATGCCTTGACTACGTGGTAATAATGTCCGACGTTAGGCATTCCCTCATTATGAAATTAATTATTACATTTGATTATTAGACTAGAAGAATATACATGTGAATGTTTATATGGTAATGTTTGATTTATTTTGTAACACCCCAGGTAAATAAAGAATATGAAATTTTCATATTTATCCATACTTTTGAATAAAATATTAATAATACTTTAAAGGGAATGCTATGATCGAGGGCGTACCCAATACGCAACAACGAGTTTCTTTGAAATCTTACGTTGCACTCTAATAATAAAATAATATTATTTTAAAAGTTAGTTAACGCCTAGCCGTTGTAATGGTGGAAATGAATGGAACTAACTAAAAAATTATTATATATGTTTGTCAAATATTTTTACTTTTATCCAATAAATTTTAGAGGCTTAAAATGCAAATGAATCCAATTTTAAGCATAAATCTTCTAATATTCTTTAAAAGGTCGATTAACCGCCTTTTGATGGAGAACCCTTTTTAAATATACTTTTGACAATTTTATATGTTTTATTTGACAAAATAAAATCTTTCTTTAGAATCTGGACATCAAAATTTACTTTGTGTAAAAAAATTTTATCTTTCCGATAAAGATCATTTTTATTGAAAATGTTGCATTTTAATTCAAAACCTCATTTTAATCTGATTTATTTATATGTATAGATTATATTTTTAATTTATATTAGAGTGTATTTAGAACATATTTTTACCATTTAATCTAATGGTGGTCATTGGAATTAATTTCACTTTGAAATTGGACTTAAACTAGTGTCAGTCTTTTAATAGATATTGTTTCTTAAAAACATGCTATTTGTTTTGACAATGGGAATTATTTATTAAATTAATGAATGAAACATATATGTTTTGAATTTTGTAAAATATACATCATTTTTGAATTCATAATATCAAATATATCTTAGGGTGAATTTTTGGTATTTTTCTGAAAAACATCAATTTTTGATGAATAGTGAAACCACTAAGTGGTAGTTTAAAAACTGATTTTTCATTTAAAGGATACTTTACCACTTTTGTGATTTTAATTTCAAAAATATGACATACATGGTTTTCATTAGGATGTAAAATGTGGTTTAATGGGATTAAAATAATTTTTTGGTGAATAGTAACTTTTAAGTTTTTAATCGCGATTAGAGGTAATTAGTTTAGTTTAAGGTAAAAATAATGTTTTAATAATATGAAATGACCTATAAACATGTCCTACCTTCATTGGATGTGTCATGTCCGACCAAGAAAATCCATGGGTCAACTTGGGGACCCCATGGAGCCACTTTTGTTGGAAAATGACATAAATAACTTTTTATTTTAAATTAAAATAAAAATGTCACAAGCATGATTTGTTTTACTAAAAAATTTTTTGAATGGGGTTATAAAAGTCATATTTTGGACTATATATATTCATTAGAAAGATAAAAAGATTTCCTACATCATGATAGTTTGTTTATAATTTTTATACATTAAATAAATTAAATTATTTATGACATCAGGATGATACAGCGATTACCTCATTAATACAGGATTTAAATAAAATGAAAAGATAATGTTAAAAATATAACTTACACTTGTAAAAGATCTATTGGATGAGTATATTTCTAACTCTTACCACCTTATACTCAAAATAAATCAATGTGGGACCTTTAAAATCTGAAACGCATTTGAAAATAAAGTAACATTTTGTAACTTTCCAAGAGTGCCCCTACTCTCCTCTTATAAAAGGCCCCAACCTCTACCACCTTACCCACGACTCTAAAGACTTTGGCTTGGCCAAACCCTGATAATTTTGTCTCTACACATCCCTCTCTTACTTCTAGAAGCCTCACTTTGGGAATAAGTCTTCCCAAGGAAGCCTTTGAGCTCAAATCAAAGAGAGATACCTGATTTTAAGGTAATGTCTTCACTTTTGTTCTTTTGTTTTATTTTGCTTCTCCAACCCCCTAAAATCTTTTTATTAATTTATTTTGTAACAACTACAGTATCTTAAATATACTAGGATGTTGTTATAAGAGGGTTTCTAGCTTCACTTACACACACCTACATCTAATGGTTAATAAACATACTGTTTCTGTGGATGGTGAATTTCTGCCTCACGAAACGATGATTGTTCAACATTCTTTTAACACCCTCAAAGGTGTCCATTAAGACGTCACTATATTTATATATAATATATAATATGTTTATGTTTTACTTAAGCTTCTATATTTTTCATTTATGGAATACCTTTATGGTTTCCATTATGGTTAAACGGGATATCTTTATTTTAGGAAGTGCGGACTACCGCCCCCTCAAAGTGATTTGATTCGTTAATACCATATGTGGTACGTATAAAGGATAGATTTAATTATATTATATATGATAACATACTGGAATTATAATACTATTATTTATCATTATGTTTTAATTCCATTAAATAAGAAACAGAAATGGAAGTAGTGTTCATGCATACGTATGACTTACCGTCTCCATGAACGGTGCATTTCATTTCTTACCTCTAAATGTTATGTAATATTATAAATGCATGTATATAATGGATATATATGATATCTACATAATTAATATAATTATGGATATAATATATATTTTACCACATGAACAACTTGTAATTATAAAGAGTTTATTTTTGACTCAAGTAGCAATGATCTACAAAACGACCATTATTAACTTAAATAATTACATAGTGTTCATAGCATGGTAGTAAGTGATATAAAAGGAATAATGAACTTGAAAAATGTTCTTAATCAAGTAGAAATTAACTCATGTTTATTATTCATGAGGTTAAAGAATGATCGATTCAAGTCAGACCCGAGGTAAGGGATCCTACATCTATCTTTCTTTTTAAGTACATTCTTTTATGTCATTACTTTTAAGCTCATCTTTCTTATGATTGGGATGTTCTTTTATATTAATCTTACTGTACTTTTTATTTTCACTTTATGAGAGACTTTATTTTCTCTCATCAATCCATTTTGGAAGTTTTAATTGGCGCCGTTAGGCTGCCGAAATTTCGTAAGGGGCTTTTTATCTCACTTTGTGTTTTCGTGAGATTCATGCTACATTTTCCAATATTTAATTTTGAGTGGTGTATGTACTGTCCATTATTCTAATCTTTGTGTAACATACTTTCTTTTATGAGTATTTACATCAATGTTTTATAGTCCTTCTTTCATGGGGTGTACGTTTCGAAAGTTACCCAAATTGGTAAGGGAACCTTTCACCCTCCTCTGTTTAAAAGACTTATTTTGTTATGTCTTTTAATTTTCATCTTATTATGTGGGGATATGTTATTATATATCCTTTTTGCCATAAATTTTATGTCCAAGAGATGATATACCCTTTATCTCTCTTATCAACTCTTTTTCTAAAATTTTATGTGACACCGTTAGGCTGTCAAGGTAACTTCTTAACCCAATTTCGATTTGTTTGGGTTCAAAATGCAGTTATTGAATATGTCATCCTTTGAATATGTGTGAATGAACTTTGATTATTTTACACTTAATATCCACTTATATTGGGTGTATTTATATTTGTCTCACATAATTATGAGATTGATTTATCCTTAATTTAAGGATACCATCTTTATAATGGATTTCATCTCAATTTACATTTCCATTGAGACTTCATTGTTGTTATACACCAATTCACTCTTATATGGTGTATATACTTTCCTTTGGAATATTATATCATGAATCCCTTTATTCTCATGATATTATAAAGTTTTGATTAAATTTTATTCCTCAATTATTGTATTCAAGTGTCTCTCATTTTGTTAAAAACTCTTTAACTAAAATATCATTTTAAATGTTTTAATGATTTAATCTTATAAATATTTCTCATTAATATCCATGTTTTCAAAATGGTTTTAAGGATTTATTTTTATGGATATTAATAGTTTAAAATGTTAAAATATTCAATGTGGTATGGGACTTCGTCTCAATATCCTTTCATTGAGGCATATTATGTTTTATACACAACTTTCTTTTATATAGTGTATAAACCCCTTTGAATTTTACGTTTATCCAAAAGGAGTCTTTTTATACGAAGCGTTTTACTAAATGACAAAAGGGAATGTTTTTGTCGTACATATGCGGCGACAATGACTTCTCCACCACCATGACCATTATTTGAGTTTCGACTTCCTCTACAAGCCATACCTTTTTTAAATGAAAATTAAATACCATGTTTTACTTTTATTTTATTTTGGTATTGAAAACGGTTTTCATAATGTTTTTATATCAATGTGTTGTATTGATATATTGTGATTGAAAAGTTGAAATGTTATGTTTCCTTTATGCATGTTTTATGTGATACGATTTTGTTATGGTTCTTGGGCATTATTATGAAGATGGGGTGTTCCGTGATAAACTAAGGGCGGGTGAGCCTGATATAGCTCTCCAATGCATTGGGTATCACGAAGGGGTTAAATGTTGAGGTTTCTCTGAAGAGATTTAGGGAATATACTGTGATGGGTATTCCAAACGTAACCAAGAGGGTTACTCCCTACGTAAGAATGTTATGAATGCGTCAAGTTACCTTTATGTCTTATGATTTCTATGATTTATTCATGATTTTATGAGGTATGTTAAAGTGCTTATGTTTTATGGGTAATGTATGATTTCATTCTTATGTATATATGTACTCATGTTTCCTTTCCATACTTTTTATAACCCTTATTGAGATTTTTATGCCCATCCCAATTTTTTGAAATGTTTTTCACAGGTCAAGGGAATGGTACATGATATGATGATAGTGTCAAGGAAGGTTCAAGAAAGAATCCATGTTTTATTTTAAATATGTTTCCGTTGATTGGAAAAATGAATACTATCTTTTATGTAACCACTTTGTTTAAATGTGGAATGTAATGCAAGTTTTATGATCTAATTATCTAAAACTCGAAACCTGAAAAGATCCTCAATGTGTAATCTTCTAATAACTCAAGATTAATTAAGGTTTAAGGCTGGGGCTTTATTTATTTTATATATATTATGTTCAATTTTTTGTTTAAAAGGCTATTGTTTTTATTACACATCTTGTCTTAAATGTTTATAGCTTCTGCTAAATTATTTACCCTTAATGAGAATCTGAGCTCACCTCATTTTTATGTTTTGTTTTACCAAGATTCAAAGAAGTGTATTATGTTTGATATGCAGGGTTAATCTAGGGGAATAATGGAATTCTCAATGGATTATTTAAGTTGTGTTTTATGTTTGAATGTGTAATGTAATGTTCATGTATGTAATCTATTATCCAAAACTACTAAACTGATCAATCCTTTAGTTTTTGATTCCTTGTAGTCATCCCAATTTATTAAAATAATGCTCCACTTTAAGGATTCTAGGGTTGGGGAACTATATCCACGATCTAGCATGCGGCTGCCGCCTTGTTCTATAGCTGGTGCCGACGCCCCGCGGGAAACATCTGCTGGCCACTGGACTCTCTCTGATTGTCTGTTTTTGAATCTAGAAAGAGTTCCAAGTCCCTCAGGCTATGTTCATCATCTCTTGGGGTTAAAATATCCATTTTCATCCTTTCCAATGGGAATCACTCGATCATTGGTCTTTCTTGTGCCACCTCGATTAGATCATCACCATCGTCGTCAGACCTTCATTATCGATGCACAAAGAACAGTTGCACAAAAATGATAGTTCATCGACCCGTGATGAATGAAAAGAATTTGTGTCAAGGAGGAGAGGAAAAATCAAACATTTAATTGAAGAATGATCCCCCTCCATTGTTCGTCATGGTGTTAATCCTCTCCTATTAGAAGGATCAAGAATGGAAACCAAAATCATCCCAAAAGAATGATCAAAACACGGGTTAACCAGTTTATGGGTTGATCCAAAGTTGTCATTTAAAAACCTAGGATGGGGGAAAATATAATTCAAATAACCAACCCTTCCTGGAGAAGCTTCGATCGATGAGAAGGATCTTTTTTGGTGGCGATCCATATGTTGGGATTTATGATCCATTCAAAGATATTGGAATTTGTCAATCTCTAGTCCCAAATCCATTTTTCACGGGTTTCGTTACCGCTTTCTGGTTTTTCGAAGTTCATCGTTGGAGAGGATTCCTTCATCATTCATCAGAGGAATTCCAGATCTATATTTTTTTCTCCAACCCTGTTATATCCTGAAAAGAGAAATGTGTCACAATATTTATGTTACAATTAGTCATCATGTCGTTACATTGTTTCATTTATGAAACAACATTTCTATTATGCTTCATTTAAAGTGTCGTTACGCTGTTTCATTTATGGAATTAAATAGTCGGCTCATCGCTGAATTGCAACAAAACAATTTTTTTTGAATAAAATAAACTTTTCAAGTTTATTTTATTTTTCTCACAATGTCTAAAAATTAATTTTTTCCCTCGACCTAGGATAGTCGGGGTTAGGTCCATTATTAGGTAATGTCACCATTCCAGACACAACGGTACCCTTATATTTTCAATCTGGTCACCATTTTATAAGTTTCTATAAATGTTCACACGCACCATTTTAATTCTCTTAAAAAAGTTCAAAAACTATCTTTCACCCTCAACCCACTCCAGTTGATGTTAAGCTCCGACTAAGGGAAACACACCCTCATGAGATCAAATGTACTCTCATATTTCCAATCCGAGTTACCATTTAGGAGTTATAAGGATTTGAAAATAAAATAATTATTACTTGATTATTTTATTTACATCCAAAAACTAACTTCCACTATTGGCCCAGGACCGCCAATGTTAGGCCCTTTCAAGGTGAATCTCAATGCTCTAAGTTGAACGGTGACCTTATATTTTTTATCCATAAAATGGTTTAAATGTTTGTAAAACCCACTCGTAAGATTATTTAATGAAATTCAAAAAAAGATCAAAAATACATTCTTGCCACTTTGGGCTTCAGAATTATGTGCCCTCTCTGGTCCTAGTCTCAAAATAATCCCATTTAATTTAAAACAAATCATGGAATTATAAGGTATTACACAAGGGGATTGAGAGGAGTGAGTAAGTGGGTAGAGGTGGCGGCCTTTTATAAGAGGGAGGAGGGGCACTTTAGGAAAGTCTTGAAATATTATTTTTTTATAAGTTGATTTTAGAATTATAATAGCTCCAATGTTATATATTTAAATGATAAGATAAGGATAGGTTTAAATATTCTAAAATAATAGGTTTTAGGAAATTTTATGTCAAAAATTTAACCTTATCTTTTGTCTTTAACCCTTAGTTTAATAAATTAACTCTTACCATGTCTTCTTTTATTTTTATACTATATGGTTAATATAGTTACTATAAAATTCAAATAGAACCTCAAGTGGATCATTAATTAAATTTGTAACATTATCTAAGTTATTTGGATGGATCTTAGATTTTCATGACTATTATATCATTTAATAAATTAGTATTTGTTTTAAAAACCCATTTATGTCAATTTTGACACTATTTAGTAATTGATTTTTGTTAAAGTTATAACATCTATATTAATTTGAAAAACTATATTAATTAAAAAATAACATGTCATAATCATCCATAAAATTATTTTATGGCATAAATTTTTTCAAATAACATTTATTTTAATATGAATAATATCATTCATTTGAATCTTTCATTAATAAGGTAATCACAACATCTTCATTGTGTCATAAATAACTTTATTTATTTAATGTCTACAAATTATTCATAAAATATAATGATGTAGAAAATATTTTTATATTTATAATGATTATTTATATTCAAATATATTATTCATATAACCTTATATTAAAATTGTTTTAGTAAAAAGATACATGTTTATTTCACATTTCTCTTTACTTTAAATTAATTATCAATTCATGTCATTATCACACCCAAGTGGCTCCCGAATTCCTTAAGTTCAGAATAAGGTTTTTTTGTCGAGCATTACTCATAAAATAATATTTGGACTTGTGTTAGGGTAGTTTTATATTTTCATAATATTATTTTTACCCTTATTTACCTAATTTACCCTTTAACTGTGGCAAATAAAAATAATTACGAAGTTACTATTCATAGGATCCAAAAATAAAATGTACCTATTTACATATTTAGAACCTTAAGATTAATTATATTAAATCCATTTTTCCAAATTCAAAAAATAGAAGTTGCATTAATTAATTTAAAATTAATTCCCTTGTCATGAAATGAAAGAAAGTTTTTAAGAAGTAAAAACTATCAAAAGATTGACAAGTGTTAATATCCAATTTAAATATGAAATTACATACAATGAACCACATTAAATTAAATGATAGAAATAAATCCAATTACATTTTAAAACCAATTAGAAGGATAACATAAATTTATCAATAAATTAGATGAAAATGAAGTTTTGAATTAAAACGCGGTATTTTTCACTATTCATTAATATATGAATTTCTTCCGAAAAATACCAAAATTTTAAAAAAAGTAAATTTTGATATCCCACTTCAAAAGAATATGTTTATTTTGTCAAATAAAATATATAGAAATGAAAATACTATTTTTAAATAGGGTTCACAATCAAATGATGGTAAAAAACCTTTAGAAATTATTAGTTTATTTTATGCCTTCAATTGGATTCATTCTCATTTTAATCCTCTAAAATTTATTGGATAAATGTAAAAATATTTAAAAAATATGTGAAATCAAATTTTAGTTAGTTTTGTTTGTTCCTGCCAATACAATGTCTAGGCATTAACTACAATTTAAAATTATAATATTAGTATGGTATCATTTTTTGGTGTAACTCAATGTTTTGTGCAACATAAGATTTATGATAAAACCATTTTTGTCTATCAAGTACGCTATTAGAAAAAACATCTCCTTAACATAAAATTTATACATAATTCATAAATATTAATGAAAAAGTATTATTCTATAAATACCTAGGATGTAACATCCTTCCCTCATTTTGGAAATTGCATCCCCAAAATTTTATTAACTTATCAAATAAGTGGGGGTATTTATCCCTCATAAAATTTTCAGATTACCATATTGACTCTTCAACCATATGGTTTTTCCATAAAATCATTACTTGATCAATCACCTTATTCCACAACACTTACTCTCTATAGTCAAGAATCTGTATTGGCTGTTCCTCATAAGAAATATTCTCTTCAAACTGAACTTCCTATGGACTCAAAACATGATATGGATCCAAAAAATACTTTATCAATAGTGAAACGTGAAAAAAAATTATTTAACTAGGATAATATTTGATTTAAATCCACTATATAGGCAATTGATCCCACTTTTTCTTTGATTTCATTGGATTTAATGAATTGTGGACTCAACTTTCCCTTCTTACCATAACACATCAATATTTTCTATAGAGAAACATTGAGAAAATCATTATCACCATTGTCGAATGAAATATACTTCCTATTGTTATCCACATAAATTTTCTGCCTGTTCTGAGTTGTCATCATGTGCTTCTAAATCAGCTAGAATTTTTTTCCATATCTTGTACCAATTTTGGTCCCATCAACTTTCTTTCACCTACTTCATCCCAAAAATCTGGAGTTCAGGACTACTTTCCATATAATGATTAGATTGGTGCCATCTGAATAGTGGATTGAAAACTATTGTTATAAGAAAACTCAATCCAAATGTAGATATTGATTCCAACTTCCTTGGTAATCCATTGAACAAGAATGTAGGATATCCTCTATGGTCTGAATTGTTCATTCTGACTACCCATCTGATCAAGGATGTAAAGTTGTATTGAAATTCAATTTAGTTCCTAAGGACTTTTAAAATCCTTTTAAAAAGTTAAAAATGAACTTGGGATCATGATCCGATACAATGGAGAGGGTAACCCCATGTAACCTGAAAATATCTTTAAGATACATCTGAAAAAGTTGATCTAGTGACAATATATCTCGAATAGGATGAAAATGGGAATATTTAGTCAATCTATCAACCATAACCACAATGGAATTGTTACCTAGATATGTATTTGGTAACCCCACTATGAAATCCATGGAAATATTTTCTCATTTCAACTCTTGTACTAGAAAATACACAAGCATCCCTTTCAGTAACTTCCTTTCTTCTTTTACATATTAACAAGTCAAACGCTACACCATAAAGTCATTAATATCTCTTTTCATTCCATCCTACTAGTAATACTCTTGAAAATATCTATATATCTTAGAACTGCTAGGATGAAATAAAAATAGAGACCTATGAGATTGATATAACAACCCATTCTTGAACTATAAATTACAAGGAATATATAATCTCTTTCCAAACCTGAAAACATAATCTTTTTCAATATTAAAATTAGGTAACTTACCCTTCTGAACCAAATATTACTTTTTCAACAACTCACTATCTTTCTTCTGTGCTTGCTTAATTTTATTTGGAAGTGATGATTGCACTAAAACCTAAAAAAATAGAGGAATTTCCTGCACCAACAACTTCTATTCCATAGTTCATCAAATAATTACTCAAAGGTTCATGTTCCAAACATAACCTAGTTAATGTAGAATTACTTTTCCAACTCAAAACATCGACCACTTTGTTTTCTTTACTAATATGTTAATAAATCATTCAATCAGAATTCTTGATTAATTCCATCCATCTTCTTTATCTCATGTTCAATTATTTCTTGGTAAATATATATTTAAAACTTTTATGGTCTGTATATATTTCACATTTTAATCCATACAGATGATGGTTCTAAATTTTTAAATAAAATACAACAGTAGATAGTTCCAAATAATGTGTAGGGAAATTTAACTCAAAATTTTTTAAATGAAAAGAATCATAAGCAATTATCTGATCATTCTAGATTAGGACACTTCCAATTCCATTCAATGAAGCATCACTATAGATAACAAATTCACTATTTCTGGAAGGCATTTCCAAAAATAGGGCATTCATAAATCATCCTTTAAATTCTTGAAAACATTCATCACATTATTTTTTCTAGATGAACATGACACATTTTCAATTTAATTTAGTTATTTTGATATATAGACATGATTTTTTGTAAAAAAAATCTCTAATAATAACCGGATAAACCAAGAAAACTATGAATCATGGTTTAATTTTTGGGTATTCTCCATTCTTAAAAAACTTTTTTTAGTAGGATCAATAGGTATGCTATCCTTAGAAACAATGTGACAAATGAATGACATTTTTATAACCCAAACTCACACTTGATGAATTTACTATACAGTTTATTTCCTTTTATGGTTTTCAAGACAACCCTTAAATTACTTTCATGATCCTATTTACTTTTAGAATATACCAAAATATCATCAATAAACACAACCACAAACTTATCCACGAACTCATGGAAAATTTTATTCTTAAAATCCATGAATACAGTAGGTGAATTAGTTAACCCAAATAGTGTTAGTAGAAATTCATAATGGCCATATATAGTATGAAATGATGTCTTCGGAATGTTTTCTTCCTTTACTTTCAACTGATAGTATCCATCCTCAGGTCAAACTTTAAAAAATATAGAGCTCCCTGGAGCTGATCAAACAAATCATTGATATGAGACAAAAGATATTTTCTATTAACATTGATGTTATTAAAGCCTCTATAATCAGTGAAAAGTCTCGTTAAACCATCTTTATTTTTAACAATCATGAAAAAATCACCCCATGGTGATGTACTAGGTCAAATAAAACATTTATCCAATAACTCCTGAAATTGCATCATTAACTGTAAAAGTTCAATTTCATCAATTTGATAAGGGGGTTTTGAAATTGGATTAGTATTAGGAACTAAGTCAATAGTAAATTCAACATTCCGACCAGGTATAATACCTGGAAAATCACTAAGAAAAATATCAAGATACTCATTTACCATTGGAACATCCTTAATCAGATTAGTTCCTTTGTTTTCAATAATTTGTGCAAGGTAACATTCCTTTCAATCTTCTACTAGTTTCTCATCTTCCTAATATGTTGTCAATTGCAAGGGTTCATTCTTGCACAACAACTGAACGTTTTTATAAAAATTATCTTTTTTAGCTCCATAGTCAATCTTAATATGGTAAACAAAAAGACAATACCTAACCAAAATAACATTAAACTCAAGTAGTGGAAAAAATAAGGTTTCTAGTTAGATTCTATCCATAGACCAATACATGATGATTGTTATAATTTATTTTTGTCTCAACTTTTCCACCAGGTGATTTTACGATAAGTTGTAGATTCATTTCTTGAGATGGAATTCCAAATTTACTAGAAACGTTTTCATAAATGAATGAATGTGTAGACCCTGAATCAAAAAACACATTGGCATGATCAGAATAAACAAACAATGTACCTAATGACACTTCATTTGATGACCTAACATCTGCTGAAGTAGTTTCAAATGATTTCACTATACCTTTATGATTATAGTCTGACTAATTCCCATCAATTAAATATTTCATTAGACACTCATTCTCACAATGAACCATCTCAATATATTTAAAAACTTTCACTGATTTTATATCATATATTGTCTTACCATTATCTTTTTTAGTGTAGTTACGAGCCTTATGCACCATTTTACCACACCAGAAGCGCTTACCAGAATTCAAAAGGCATTCCACTATGTGATTTTTACCATCAGACTTTTTTGAATTTTTTTCACTTTTTTCTTCCATCTCGACCTCTTATTATTCTTGTTTTCAAAGAACACATGATCATTATAAAACTCCATTTCCACCTTCTCTGCTCATTAAATAACTTTTTCATAACTTTTGAACTCAAGAGAAACCAATTACCTTAGATACTGTAGCTTAAATCTTGAGTAAAAATGATTAATTTTACTATCAAGATTCCATATGAAATTTGGAGCATATCTTTCCAGTCGATTGAAATTTTATTACTAAGTAGACACTGAGTTATCCTCCTATATCAATTCCAAGATTTTTTTCCATACTAAGTTAAACCGCTTTAGGAAAATATTTCTCAAGAAATATAACTTTTAATTCATCCCAATAAAGAGCATCAATTTCCTCCAAATCCCAGATATTCTTAACCATTGACCTCTACTTATCGAATTCACCTTCAAAATGGTAAATAGAAAGATTAAACTTTTGTTTTTATTAACACCCATGATATCAAAAATCTTTTCTTAGGATTTAATCCACTATTCAACTAGAACAGGGACATATGATCCTCTGAATGATGGAGGACGTTGCCTTGTGAAATGCTTCACTACTGACATGTTCCTCTATTATTGATCTAGACAATCTCATGTATGGATACCACCTCCATTTATAGCCCAAGTAAATTGTTCCCTCACTAAAATCAAATGTTCATTTTCGATTCTAACCATCTTAGGTTACTGATTTGGAATGTTGTTTTCCTCTGGATGTCATCCCAGCATAAATTCCCTATTTATTCTGCAAAAAACTAATCAAAACAGACATATCTTAGATGAATAAACATGTTAATCCTAAAATTATATTTCAATTTGACCATTAAGTAAACATAATTTACAGATATTCTATTAAAAATATCATAACCCTTAATGTTATCTAAGAAGAATTTTGTTACCAACTATAAGGCCCCATCCTTAAACATCACATAATCTTGATTTGAATCAAGAATTCACATTGTGTATTTTTTTAGGTTTATATTTTTATACAATTAGGACACTATTAATACATATCAACCCATAATAATTTAAGGGGATACAATCAAAACAGTATCCATTTTTTCTCACTAAAGAAAACCATTTTAAAAATAAAACAAGATTTATGTTCTTAATAAAAATATTCTTGACTTTTTCTTTTCTTTTACTCATCCTTACACCATATGAAAACATTTTAAACACTTGGGATGAGCATTAAAACTTAGTAAGGGATAAAATAAGGAATGAAAATAGTAGTCCATGAATATTTATAAACCCATTAATTCATAAGAATCATGAAAAATTCATTGAAATCATAAATCATAAAGGTAACTTATGGCATCCATATCTTAGTTACATTGTATCTTTCACATATTCATAGAGAGTAACCTTCATGGTTACGTTTAGAATACCCATCATAGTATATTCCCTAAATATCTTAAGATAAACCATAATGTTTACCTCTGTCACATTACCCAATGCATTGGAGAGATATCATAGTCTCACCCACCCTTAGTTTATCACAGAACCAACCATATGCATAAAAAATTCCCAAAAACCATAACATAATCATAACACATGAAAAAGCATAAATGAAAAAATAAAATTTCTAAATTGAAAACATAAGATATCATTTCAAGATATTCATATAATAAATTTATTATCAAAACCATTTTCCATACCAAAATACCTAAAAAAGGAATACGATATTTACTTTTATTTTTAAAAACATTATATCTTGTGGAGGAAGATAAATACCAAATAATGGTCATGGTGGCAAAAAGTTCATTGTCACAACATATGTTAAAAAAATTCATTTTGTCATTTTGTAAAATGCTTCATAGAAAAATTTTAATTTTGAAAACCGTTGAATTAAATGAAAAGTAAAATGGTATAATTATACATCGTATAAAATAAGGAGGTATATATTATCAAAATATTCCTCAATGAAAGGAGATTGAGATGAAGTCCCTCACATTGAGTCCGAATTGTATCTTTCATTATTTATATACATGAATGATAAATTTAGTTTAATTTTTAATTTATTCCTTATCTTTTTCAAGATTATTATTAATTTTATATTACATATTTCCATGTTATTACAATTTTATAATTATTTGAGTTCATATTGGATGATTTTTCAATGTTTGGTACATGAGTAAAAAAAACTTGTTATGATTACAAATTGTTTATGTGGTATAAAATACATTATATCTAGAATCATATTAATTATTTAGATATAGTATATATCAATTATATATTTATTTATAATAATCCACAATATTTGGAGATAATAAATGAAATGCACCATTCATGGAGACGGTAGGCCGTACATACGTATGAACTCTACTTTTATTTCTTTTTCATATTAATGGAATGAAAACTAAATGTTACAAAGGTATATTATAATTAATGTATAATATATATGTTATATATTTTAGATAATTTCATTAACACCATCATTTATACATTCAATGTATTGAATTAATGGTTCATATATCTTTGAGGGGATGATAGTCCACACTTACTCAAATGAAATTATCATATTTACACATTATGAAAAGCATAAAGTTATGTTATAATAAAAATTATAAAATAATAGAGACTATATAAATATCATATATATCATATAGAAATATATTTCCATCATAATGACCACCATAATAGGTGGTAGGATAAAATTGAACAATCATCGTTTCATGTGGCAGTAGTTCACCAAACATAGAAACAATATATTCTATATCCATTATATGGAGGTGTGTATAAGTGTAAGTATAAAAGTTAGAATAAAAATATAATATTATATTGAGTACACTGCTATTTTTATAAAATATTGGAATTTAAAGAGGTTAGGGGGTTGGAGAAGGAAAATAAATGAAAGGAGTTTGAGATAAGACATTACCTCTAAATCGGGTAACTCCTTTTGATTTGAGCCAAAAGGAATTTATTATTTTTCTTATTCCCAAGGTAAGTCTTCTAAGAGGAAGGTAGGGTTGTTGGGAGTTTATTTTATAAGTATCTGGATGATCCAGGTGACTTGAGATATGTGATTAATTAGGTATAGGTGGTGGACTTTTATAAGAGGGAGGATGGTCACTTTAGGAATCTCTTGAAATATTATTTAATTATAAATTTATTTCTGAATTATAATAGACATAAAGTGATATATTTAGAGTATAAGATGAGTATGGGTCTAAATCCTTTCAAAAAATAGGTTATAGACAAGTTTAGTTCACAAATGTAACCTTATCTTTTGGTTTTAACCCTTAGTTAAATAAATTAACTTTACCATATATTCTTGTATTTTTAAACTATATTGTCAATATAATTACAATAAAATTACAAAAGAACATAAAGTGGATAATTATTGAAAATTTTAATATTATATAATTCATTGGGACTAATATAATATTTTTATGACTATTAAATGATTTAATAAAATAGTACTTGTTTTAGACACTCATTTATGTGAATTTTGACACTATTTAGTAATTGATTTTTGTTAAATCCATTAAAACTTTATTAATTAAAGGAAATACATTAAATCAAATATAACATGTCATATAAATCCATAAAAATCATGGAAGACATCAAAATTTTCAAATTAAATTTATTTTAATATTTATAATATCATTTATTTGAATGTTCCCTTAATAAGGTAATCACTACATCATTATTGTGTCATAAATAATTTCATTTATTTAATTTCTAAAAATTATAAATAAAATATAATGATTTATGAAATATTTTTATCTTTATAATGAATATTTATATTCAATTATATAAGTTATATAACCCTATATTAATAGTATTTTAGTAAAAAGATACATATTTATGTTATATTTCTCTTTACTTTAAATTAAATATTATAACATCTCATTATCACACCCAAGTGGCTCCCAAATGCCAAAAGGATTGGCCTAAATATTTTGTTTTCACCCATGACTAATCCAATAATATTAGGACATGTCTTATGGTAGTTTTATATTATTATAATATTTTTACCCTTATTTACCTAATTTACCCTTTAACCATGGTAAATAAATATAATTACTGAAATTACTATTCAAAATGTCCAAAAATAAAAGGAATCTATTTAAATAATTTGGACCTTTTGATTCCAAATATGGAATCTATTTTTTCATATTCAAAAATAAAAAAGTTTCATTAATTAATTTGAAATTAATTCCCACTGTCAAAACCATAAAGTTGGTTTTTGTGAGTAAAAACTGTAAAAAGATTGGCATGTGTTTATATCCAATTTAAATGTTAAATTACTTCAAATTAACCAAATTTTATTAAATGAAAAAACATAATCCAATTACATTTTAAAACAAATTAAAATGATAATGTAGATTTATAAATAAATTAGATGAAAAGGTACTTTTGAATTAAAATGCAATATTCTTCACTATTTATTAAAATAAGAATTTCATCAGAAAAATACCAAAAATTTCAACCATGGTAGATTTTGAGGTCCCAATTAAAAATAAGAATTTTATTTTGTAAAATAGATCATATTATATTAACAAAAACTATTTTTAAAAAGGTTTCACCATCAAAATGTGGGAAAACAACCATTTTAAAATATTATAGTATTTTATGGTTAAAATTGGATTCGTTATCATTTTAAGCCTCTAAATTTATTGGATAAATGTTAAAACATGTTACCAAAATGTGAAATAATATCTTAGTTAGTTCTGTTCATTCCCACCAATATAATGGCTAGGCATTAACTATAATTTAAAATAATAATATTTTTATTGAATTAGTTTTCAGTATAACTCAATGTTGTGTGCAACCTAATATTTCATAGAAACACATTGTTGTTTGTCGAGTATGATATCAGAACAAGTTTACCCATAACATGTAAAATTAATATCCAATTAATAAATATTAATGAAAAATTATTACTCTATAAATACCTAGGATGTTACATATCATATGAATAATTATTAAATTAAAAAAATATCAAGATTATTGTGTTCCTAAAAGGAGGTGAGTGACATATAAAACATTGAGATTTTTGGATTAAAATATTTTTTTTATATTGAGATATGGATCAATAGTCTTAGATTATATTTCAATGAATTAATGAAATGTGTTAAATATACTCAATGGATTTATTTTAAGGAATGTTACTTGGATAATAAGAAAGTGGACTAAAGATTAATAAGTGATAAAAATGAAATTATTCTACTTTAAAATTGTTCCATTGGATGAAATGAAAGATTAGTAATTTTCATTGGTAAATAGAACCGAAGGTTCATAACTCCGATTGACTTATAAGAAATATCAATAATTTTTGTAGAAAAATTTACAAATGGTTTACATGGACATTATTTCTAGATGTCAACGAATTATTTTTAAATGGGATAATAAGGAGTGATTATCAAAGTGGGAAAATATATCAATATCTAGATTTAAGAATACTAAAATTGACCCATCAATTTTTTTTGATGATTATTTAATTTTTTTAAAAAATAAGAGCGAAGATGATAGAGGAATCATTATAGAATTCAAGGTGATAAGGGGAGATGTTATACCCAAATAGGGAGAGCATGAAATGAAAAAATTAGATCTCAATACACTTTGAATCCTAATTTTTAATATAGAGTGATAATATTAGAAGGACTATCTATCTTATAACATAAAAGGGTATAGATATGAAGTTGGTAGTCCATTTTCATTTTTATTTCGAAGGGGGTGGAAGAACTAGGACTGTGAATCTATAACTATAGAGGAAATAAAGGTATAATATAATGATGGTTAGATTCATGATAGTATTGAAAAAAATACAAAGGGTAATAATGTTGATATAAAAGGTATTTAGTGTTGGATTTTTTTGTTCAATAATTAGAATCTAAAGTGTTTAGCAATTTTTCCTTGAAGTTATTAATCAATAGTGTGATGATGAATCATTTATAGATAATTATTCATTGAATACTTTGTTATGTTAAAGGAAGTTTTGATGTAATGGTGCACAATGGATAAAATGGATGCACTAATAATAATTACTTATAGACATATTGATAATTATATATATCAAGGTCATGGAATCTGAATTGATGAAGTTGTAATAAAGTTGATTAATATGTAATAGGAGTTGAATGAATTTTGAAAGAGGCATGATATATGTTGATAAATTTGGTGCTTGAAATAATATGATCATGATGAAACTCTATGATTTACAGCACGATGGGCTATAGATATATTATAAAAACTATTTTTAAAATATGAGGTTAAAATGGATATGAAAAAAAGCATATAGCATGTCTGAATATCATAAAATATGTAGAAATTGAGAGATAGATCATAGTGATATATATAGTTTCATATAAGAGGAAGGATTATTAAAAGACTACATATAGATGATATAAAAATAATATAACATGGAAAATATAGTTTTGGAATTATCTTTATCTATAAGGGGAGTGTTACTATAGTGAGATTGTGGAATTAAATATATTTAACCCTCACATTAAGGTATTGATATTTTCAGCCATAGAATAAAGGTAGAGGAGTAAATATAAGAATAAAAAAATCATAAAATCTAGATCAATGATGTAATAAAATACCCACTTAAATCATAGATATATCCACACATCCTTAAACTGTAGAAGGTCTTTATTTCTATAAATTTGTCAACATTTTTTACAAGAAATATGCTAGTAGAAAAGAAGAGGGTGTTCCCTTGGATCAAAAGTGAACCTTTATGAATCAATTTAGAACACATAAAAAGAGTAGTGTAATATTCTTATATACTAGAAAAATTCCATGTGTATACTCCTTAAAATTATCCCATAGTTGTGAACAAAGTAAGAAACCAATTTTTTAATGCTTTATATTATGATTTTTTTATATTCAGGGTGAGAGTAATAAGAGAAAAATTGATCAAATGAGTTCCTATAATGATAGAACAAGATATATATGGCCAAATAGGGCTAAAAAAGGGAACATTTTAATATGTACTCACCCTAATTCAACCCCTCATGGTTCTTTTGTTAACTTGGTCTAAACATCATCACCACCAAGAAGGTTGTCACCCTGGAAATCACTAGGATTATTATCACCATTGCTTGATTCAATATATAAGGGGTGAATCAATGAAATGCGTGTATTAAAACCCACATTAGTATCTAGTTGAATTTATAGACATAAATATTTAATATCTTTCATGAATTACTTGACCTTTTGACTTCAATAACACTCCTGTAGGGAAAATTTTGTAACCTCTTATTCTTATACTTGAGCCTCTGGAAACTCTTTTCTACCTTATGTGTTTGAATTTAATAAAGTTAGATAATACCAAATGACCATGAAACTCTTCCTGGTTTGGATATGGACCCTCCCTTAGTTCTAATCACCTAATAACTATTACAAAGACCATTTGGTATGAAGTTATCATCTTCTTTCACATCAAGGGACTCTAAAAGATGTTGTTGATAATATAAATTAAATATTTAGCTCTGAAACAGATATTAAAATTTTAAATTATTATAGTAATATTTATAATATTTTTTTAATTCTTATTTAATAATAGTCCTTTTATTATTTATACTTGATCGAAACAAATTTTCTCATGGAACTTAAATTTAAATTTATAATTGTGCTCAGTGAAAATTAAAATGGATATAGAATTTTTTTTTCAAAAATAATACATTACTAAACCAAACACAATCAAATTTAACATCAATTACAACTTAATTTTATTTATTCTTTTTAACTAAAATCATAAAAAACCCAATTAAACTTAGTTATACATGAAAAGACCTGGTTTCTATCATGTTCCAACATAGTCATTCATCATAATGTGTTTCAACACTTTATACAATCATTTTTTGTTTATTTTTCAAGAATAAGAAAAATAAAATTTAATAATATGAAACAATATACTAATACAAAGTATAATCAATTCCAATAAAAAACCATTAAATTTGCATAATACCTTAACACCCTCACTCTTATATTATAAAATCATCTTCTAATACTATGTAACTGGAAAATCATTGGGTGTTGGTATACCCTATAAATATGTGAAATGTTTGCTAATCCATCTAGTATATAACTCATTCTTATCTGCTCTACATAGTTCCCCAAATCCCATCAATCTTTCATCCCTCATAACATGATTGTGAGGAACATTAATATGAATATTTGAGAAAAATATTAATTTATTTAAATAAAATATTTATGTGAATTTTAATTCAATAAATTTTATTAATTGTATCTGAACCCATGTATTATTCTTAATTTGATCCTTGATGTTCCTCGATGATATGAGTTTGATGTTAATTATTTCAATATATTTTTCCAGAATTTATATAAAACTAATACACTCTCTACCATATTTACTAATAAATTATTTGTTTTCAGTATACCATACTATAATTTGTGTGTGACAGTTCCAAACATCACACATATGTGTAATTTCATATTTTATATTAAAATATCGTGTTGAAAAATTTAAATAAAAGAAAATATAGATAATACATATTAAAATTGAAATATAAAAATGTGACCAAATTTAATGAACTTTTAATCATATATTGGATCAAGGAAGATCAGTGGGATCTTAAGGATCAATAGGATGTGGTATATCAGTAGCTTATAAATGATGGTTAGGATAAAATTGATGATTTAGATGATCAAAAATTTGTGAAGATGAAGCTATAAGATCATGAGAAAAAAATCCTAGAGAGATTGGATAATTAGGAAATGGATGTGGGATAGAAGTAGGAAGAAAAATATATAAGGGATGAGGATCCATTATGGTATATGAAAAAGTTATCTGAGAAGAAGAGCCTATGTAAAATGATGGAAAAAATATAGGTGGGAATATCACTAATTCAACAAGTGGAATAGTGGGTTGGGAAAGTGTGGTAGATGTGATACGTAGAGGCAGGCCTTGGTGAAATTGAGTATGGTGGGTTCTTTGAGTACCATTAGTACCACCCCCACTCGACCAACCATGCGGCTCACCATTGTCATTAGTTTGACTGGGGAATAATTATCTTCTTGATAATTGTTTATTATTATTTTTAAAATAAATAATAAAATGACCTTTAATTTATTGAAACATATATATATATATATATTATATTTACTAAACTCACTACAAGCACCATAGGACATAGACTTATTTTTTTCATTCATCATCTATTCTTGGATAATCTCTTGGAATGTATTTATTCAATATTTTTCATGTTCTTCATAGGAATAATTTTTTTTATAAATATACTACTAATTTGAAAGATGAATAACTTATAAGTGGTGGAAATAAATAGTTAAATCATATTTATTAGAAATTTAAACATTGAAAAAGGTGATATACCAGAACCAATTCATACTAATTTGAAAGTAAAACAAGGAAAAAAATGTGATTACATAATTCTACTTCCATTAAATTATATTTCTTTCAATTCCAATAGGTTGTATATTTAATTTTCTATGAAACATGTAATCATATTTATCCATTTAAGTTAATTTTGGATCAATTTTATCAGTTTAGTTGTGTTATAGTCTATTTGTCTAGTTTGGTTTAGTTTGTTGTTATTTGATTTAGTTATATATTATTTAAAATTTAAAATTTATTTTTTTAATCTATTATATTAATTTTAGTTTTGTTTACTTTAGTTATGGGAAAATTGAGTTATGCATATTTGACTAGTTTAACTATATTTGGTTCAATTTAGTTATAGTTCGTCTAGTTGAGTTTATGTTGGTTTAATATATGTTTAGTTTAGTTTGGTTTGGTAAAATTTGTTTTTATTAGTCCATATCAAATTTATTAATTTTTTTTTACATTAGAGTAATGTATTTTTAGTTTAATATTATTTGGAATGAGTCTATTTGACTTATTTCAGGTTCACTCTATTAAACTCAGTTTAGTTTTATTTGATTTTATCAAATTTCTTTTTGAATTTTCTCCCAGTCAATATGGATTATAATATATTTATATTATTTATCATTTATTTAGTTTATTTTTACTAGAGTTTGTGTTTTATAAAAAATAATACCTTTTATTACTTATATATTCAATTACTTGAACATTAGTAAAACATATTATTATATACTGGCCATTGGTTTTTATCACTTGAATTTAGTAATGTCCTAGAGTATCTATCACATTGATAAGGTTGTAGTAGTAACACAATATTATGAGAACCCTGAAATTCCAGGATGATAATATTAAATATAGTTTTACAGTTAGATAGCATTCTATGATGGGTCACAAGGTATGTTGAATATTAGGTGAGTGTTCTTATATGAAGATGATAATTCTTCTTATGAAGTTTTCACTTGATAATATTCATGACAAGATATTATGAGAACATACTCACTAGTAGAAATTCCACATGTTTATGTGTCATCAGATATTCTTATCTATGAACATGTCTAATGGTCATTAGGCTTTTGGATTAGTATTATTGCATGTCACGACTTGTACACTTATATTTAATGACCAAAATTGTGACACCATATGTTCTTAAAAAGTAGGGTATGTCAGATGCTTCATGAATAATATGTTATTAATAGATTAGTCAAGTAAGGATTTTTCCCGTTAATTTTATGGATGTTTATATCTTGGAACTATGAATGAAATTGAAATTTTGAATTAAATTCCATGGTCATTTTGTAATAACCAGTTTATTTTAGATAGTCAAAGAAAGACGTGTCAAGAATATAGGTTGATGATACTTATGTGAAACCTGTTTGATGAAATATTATTAAAAAGTTATAATATTACATAGTAAGCATTAATATATGGTTGTTGATGTTTTTACTTTAATTTATTACTCTTGGGTGCCTTGACCCATTGCTAGAGAAAAATCATGGACTTTAGGCAAGCCCGCCTAAGGCCAATGTTAAATAACACTAGCATGTCAAACACTAAGTGTTTCTATTGATCTCAATTAAATTCTATTTGAATTTAATTACTAGAATATATATTATTATAGAGACTGATGAATAATTTAATTCAGGTTCTTATCAATCAAATAAATATTAATTAAATATTTATTCACCATGATGTGAATAGAATATTTATTTTATTTCTGATGTGTTAAATAAATATTTTATAAATTTATTGTGAATAAAAAATTTATTCATGAATAAAATATTTAATTAAATATTTATTCTGGATTTCAATAAATGTTCGAGGAATATGAGCAAACCAAGATCATATTTAGTGGTAAATATTAATTTTAAAGATAGTAAAATAATATTTATCATTGATCTAGTTAGAAAATTCCAAAAAATATTAATATTATTATTATTACTATTATATGGCCTGAGGTTTGATAAGGTTTGTTATATTATTTAAGGGCTATTGAACAATTAAATAATATTTTAACCTAAAACCAATCATATAAACAGATTGTTTTGTATATTATGTATGTTTAATTGAGAATTTAGAATCATTATGAATAACATATTTCTCTCTTAGATTCCTCATTTTCTATTCCTTTCAAGAATGAGAAAAACAAGTGATATTCCTTTAATCTTAAGAAAATGAAAGTGATTAAGATGAACAATAAAAAATGATCGATATTCCATTATAGCACCATAAATTCCATCAAAGTTTCTTGGAGATCAAATGAGTATGTATGGATCACCTCTAAAGAGATTATACAATTTGATCATATGACCAGAATTATGGTAATCCAAAAAGTATATTTTATATGATCAACTAAAACTTCTAAGAATGATCCTAGGATGAGGTATCATTTCATCAGATCTAAATTAAATTAATTATATATTTGATGTGAAAATATCTTCTCTTGGTTCTATGATTTAATATACCAATATCTAATTGGAAAATTTTCATTGGTCACATCATTAATGTCTTTCACATTATGAAAATGATCCATTGGATATTATAGAAAAACATTTATAGTTTAATTTCCACTGGGAGCTTCTGCTGTGACTGGAACCTTTAAGTGGAATCAGAGTGGTCACTTTTAAATTTATAATTATTTATTTTTGATTGTTGATCCTTTATAATCAATAATGGTCGATATTTTGTTTCCAAATTATTTTTTCTTTAATATGGTATTAATTAACATTATTTCAACATTTTAATTTTCATCATTCAAGATTCATAATTTCTTAAATTATATGAATAGGTGAAGAACAAATAGAGTTTCCATTAGAATGTTTCAAGGATTTGGGATAGTTTTATTGTGCTACATGATGTGTAGCAAGAGTACAGGTCACGTGACCAAGTGAATTGAACATGTAAATGTAGTAGGATACATGACACTTAGTATTAATAACACTAGGTGCATTTCTTATAAACCATGTGTTGACCAGCATAGTATGGAACATGTCTTGTTAGATTACATGGTCTGTTTTTGGTGTACACATCATGTAGTATTCATGGATTAACTACAAAATTCACGCTAACCACATGGTAAAATACACACTTTCTAGCCGCATGATACTGATAGCATATAAAATTAATGAGATTCATAGTTTATTGCCGACACACACAGTGTGTAACTCATTATTTCTCAACTCCAGAAAACACACTGAGTCCTTCTGTGAGTTACGTAGAAACACTACTAGTAGAACACACAATGTGTAACTGTATTATATTCCATATAGTCCGGAATCCGACATATACACTTAGTCTTGTGGCAGGTTACATAGACACATGACAAGCCTAATACATGGAGTGTGGCAAGTTAATAAATGTCATGCAGTCTAACTAAGGTACACACTGAAGCCCCATGCATTTATCTCAGATACACAACAATCAAAAAACATGATCTATAGCTCGTAATTACATTCTTTATAGTCTCCTAATAAAATAAATAATTAAATTTCATTAAAATAATTTATTACAAAATAAAAACATAATTTCACTGATTAGAACCTCTTGTTTTATTTATAATGTAATAATAGTTTTAATGAATTTAAAATTATCAATAAATTTATTCTAATTATCTATAATTATTGATTATGAAATTTATTTTCCGTTAATGAATTAATAATGAATATCTCTAAGACAATTCAGTTGGTAATTAATATAAAATTGAAATAATTAATTAAATCAAGCATGTTTACCTTAATAATAAAGAATGAATAGAAATGAATGTTAACCAGTGTACTTTTGAGTATTCATTACATGTTTATGACCATTCATGATATTTAATGAGACCGATGAATGAATCCGTTTCATTTAATTCAATTTATCCGTTTGTTTTTCAATTATTAGTTATTAAATTTAAAATGAGATTCTATGAGTCATCCCTCCCTCATTTATTATATAAGACCTTCATGTATAAGGTTATTTAAGTAACCCCCCTTAAATAATCCTTTTATTTCCCTCATCCACATGTGATTTATAAATTCATTTCATGAAAGGGGTATCCCAAGGAACATGGAGGTAGTAAAAGATGGTACCGAGATGATACCAAACCAAATAATACATAGTTGGACATGTACAATGTTGCAAATCAGTTCAAGACAGACACAATGAGTTCTCCACTAGGACACAGGTTAATTTATTATCTACTCAATAAATCAATTTTTAGATAAGATTGTGATCAGATCATTTATTTATTTCTATTTTTTCATTATTTATTTTTTGGATGTATGACTATGATCACATAAATAAATGAACTAATAATAATTTATGGAATACAAATAAATGAATTATGTGTAATTTTTTTTTATCAAAACATGGATAATCACTTAATTAAAATCCACTTAATATTAATAATACATGTAAAGGATAAAGAAATAAATAATTATACATAATAAATAAAAACCCCTCACATTAATATTATGTCAGACTAAACATTTCATTACTTGAGTACGAATGAAACCAATTGAACCAAGTTCTTGACCAACCCTTATTGGGATACTTAATTTTATAATTGGAGTTATTATAGAATTTTTTGGTTGACTTAACAATTTTAAATCAAGAGGAGTTTCCCTAGCTAAAATTGTTTCAACTTAAGGGAAAGTGTTGAGAAAATTCTAGTTATAATTCTAGGATTGGGGATTCCACTCAATGGATCAGGGATCTGTAAGACCATAGTTAGAAAAGAGCTACCTACCTAAATTCCTTTGAGTAATTTAATAGGACTTTACTTGGGTTATGACAAGGGGAATATGGATCCCTATTACTAGAATGTCTTTAGTGATGGGACATTTTAGGTCTAGTGGTGAGGGAAGTTGGAACATGATAAAATAGTGTGCGACTTAATCAAATTAATTTCATTATGTCTCATATAAACTATAATCAATTGAAAAACTAATAATACACTCTTTTATTTATTTTAGAATAATGGAATTTTTATTATCCACATTATCCCTATGATCAATATTGGATAAAGACCATAACCTTACTAGAATTTACTTTTAGGAATGGTTCAAACACCTACTAGTTGTGTTGCACTATGAATGGAAATCATACATGATAGAATCTTCACTACCTGATCCACCTATGAAGAAGACGAATTATGAAGAGTTAACTATCTATGACAAACACATAAGTGACATGGTTTAAATTTAGTGTCTAATTATATCATCTATGTCTCATGAACTGATGAAGTATCATGAAGGAATATATGCTTATACTATGTTCCAACATATTTCTGCTCTATTTCATGAGAGATATAGAAATGAATATTTTGAGATATCTGAGGCACTCTTTTATATTAAAATTAGATAAAGTGTACCAAATAGGCCTCATGTAGTCAAACCTTTTTTCTGTATGGAGAGCCTTGAGTTCACACGGTTTAAAATCCCTAAAGTACAATGCATTAATATCATTCTTGAAACACTCCCTCATATCTTCTCTAACATTGTTGTTTATTTTAAAGAAAACATTTATAAGTCTCTCCCAAATCTTTTTACCATACTTCACCAAGTTTAAAAGGATATCAAGTATGAAAATCCTTCCATTTTTAAATTGAATAAGAGGAAAGGATTAGTGAAGAGCTATAAGTCTATAGCTTCTTCAAAATTCCCTTATAAGAAGAGAAAGATCAAGGGGAAATAAATAAAATAGGATACTGTTTATTTCACATGTGAAATGAAAGGCCACTAGAAGAAAAACTGCTCCTAGAAAAATAATCGAGCGGTAGCTTTAGTTGTGTATATTATCAAGTGAAATTTTTCTATTTATGAAAATAGGGTTTTTAAAGACAAAATATGGTTCTCACATATGTATTAAAATATATGAAGTAATTATATTTAGGAAAATTGACTAAGAGGATGTAGATATATGAGATTCCAAAAGAGACAAGCTCGATGCTGTGGATATCAGGGAAAACTGACTCTAATTTTAGGTCAGAATGATCTTGGTTTTGAAAGGTTTTTATTGTGTTCCATCCATTAAAAAACAATTTTTCTATATATATAATTTATACCTATGTATTTATTTTCAAATTTGGGAATAAATGATTCTTGTTTTTTAGGTAAATTATTTTTTTTGGGTAAGTAAAATTTAAATGACAATATTTATGTGTTAGATTTCACAAACCAAGTAATGGTAATTGTTAAAAAAAACTACTTAAGATAAATCATACAACACCCAACTAGGAAATCAATAAATAGTTCATATAAACATAAATCATTTTAATCAGTTACATAAATATGGATATTTAGATTATTTTGAACTAAAATCACTTAGTTTATGTCACAAATGCTTACAAGGCTAAATAACCAAATATCCATTTTGTATAAAATGTTAAAGAGTCAAAGAGATTGTTGAGTAAGTTAATACTAATGTGTTTTTACCACTTCTAATTTTATCAAACGTTTGGTACTCAAAATTTATAAATTTTACTAATTATTTAAGTAGATATGGATATATTTACACAATGAGGAATAAATTGGATTCCTTTGATAGATTAAAGGAATATAGTAATGAAGTTGATAACCATCCTGGTAAAAATATTAAGAAACTATACTCATAACATGAAGTATAATATATTAATCAAGGCCTCAATGGTTATTTATGGGAGTTTGGGATTCTATCTCCACTCACTCCTTCTTATACACCTCAATGGAACAATGAAAGAAAAAGGAAGAACTATGCCATATTAGACATTGTGAGATCCATTGTGATTCATTTAAATCATCCATTATCCTTAAATTTGGTTTGGAATAAAAACCATTTTGTCAAATTTATATGTGTGGGGTTTTAAATCATTTTTAAGGTCCCTTCAGGTAAAAATATTTCACCCAAAGACACAAAGTGTACCTTTATAGGATACCCCCAAAAAATAAAGGGACATTAAGTATAAAACCCATTAGGAAAAAAGTTAAGAGTATAAAGTCATTCCATATTTCTTGAGAGGGATTACATCATTAAAAGTGATAGTGGGAGTGTGGTATAATTCGATGAAGTCTAGGCCCATGGAACACAAGAGTTGGTATAAGCAAAAATTTGACAATGGCCCATGGATGAAGATGTGATAGAGCCCTATGTACTATGTTAGAGTACAAGTGAGGTTAGAGAAACAGAATGATATATTCTCTCATTATTATGTGAGTATAATAATAATGTAACCTACAAGGAAGTAATAAGTGGTACAGATGTTTCCAAGTGGAAAAAATTTATAAGTTCTTAAATAGATTCCATGTACCAAAACCAAGTCAAGATTGTGGTAGATCCTGTAGCGTATGTTAATCCCATTGTTTGTAAATGTGTATTAAAGAAGAAACTGGACATTGATAGTCATGTAAATACTTATAAGGTGTGACTAATTGACTGAAAATTCATTTTTTTATTTTTAAAAATACATTTTGGTTATGTGAGAATCGAAAAAGTGTGTCCAAGGGGATCCACCATTGGAGAAACAATTCAGACCTACAAAAAAAAAGACAAAACAAGAAAATGCAACGTGTCCAAGGGAATCCACCATTATATACACGAGCCAGATCAACCCAAAGAAACACAAACAACACAAAGCACCCAACAAGCTAGAAGCAAATCTGTACAGGAGCCTTCGAAGGAGGATGATTGATGGTGATGGCTTCATCGACAGAGCTCCATAATGAGGATAAGGTGTGACTAATTTTAAAAGGGCTTAATACATTCATGGAATTAACTATGGTTGAAATTTTCACTAGTTGTAATACTAAAATTCATAATAATTATGCATTTAATTATGTCATACCATGACTATGATATTTGGAAAATGGATTTAAAAACAACCTTCCTTAGTAGGAACCTTTAGGAAAATGTCAATATGACCCAACTTGAAGGGGTTTTGACTCCAAAGGATTCCAACAAGGTAGAAAAATTGTAAAGATCAATTTATGGTTTAAACATAGAATATAGGCCACAGAACATTAAATTTTAGGAATCTATAATAGAATTTGGTTTCATAAAGAACAAATGTAAACCTTATGACAATAAGTGGTTTAGTGGGTGTGCAGTCATTTTATTACATGTATATGTTGATAACATACTGCTTATTGGAAACAATATTAGTTTTACATATTTTTAAATCAAAGTTGAATAAATTATTCATTATGAATGAATTTAGTGAAGAAACATAGATCTTGTGGATTAAGATCTATCATGAATGATCCATAACGCTACTTAGTCTAGGTCAAGGTGTGTATATTGACAAGATACTAAAGATATTCAGTGTAGAAAAATCTAAGAGGGAATTGTTTCTAATGTCACACAACGTTTATCTTTCCTGGAAAATGTGTCCTCAGACACATGAGTAAATAAAAAGGGTGGAAAATATTCCATACATGTAGGATATTGGGTTTGTCATGTATTCAATACTATATTCCGGGATAGATGTATCATATAACTAAAGTGTGGTAGGAAGATATCAATTTGATCTAGTACCACCATTGGATGGTTGTCAAGACTATCCTCAAGTATTTGAGGCAAACTAGGGATTGTTTCCTATTCAATAGAGGAAATTAAGAACTAGTCATTAAACGATATGCAGATGATATTTTCCAAAGAAATTAAGATGATATTAATTCACAAACACAATACTTATTCACTCTCAATGGTGGTGATTTTAGCTATAAGAGCTCAAAGTAAGTCAGTGTTGTAGATTCTATAACAGATTTTGAGTATATTGAGACTTCTAAGGAAGATAAATAAAAAGTTTAGATGTGAAATTTATCCAATAGTTTGACATGGTATATAATATTAATGATCCTATCACAATTTGGTATGACAATACTAATGTGGGGAACCTTTTAAAGGAGCTAAGACCACATCAGTGGATAAAGAAAATACTTCATAAATATCATCTCTTGTGGGACTTTTCTCAATGATTTAATGTTAAGGTAATAAAAATATCTATAGAAGAAAATGTGTTTGACTCAATGAATAAATCCATAACTTAGGAGAAACATGATGATCATGTGAGGTCTAGTACACTGAAAGTCATAGGTAGTTGGCTCTAGTCCAAGAGGGATTATTTTGGAGTTGGTTTTCTAGAACTAAATATTTTAAATTTTTATTAAATGTATTTTAAAATATTTGGATATTAATAAAAAAATTATATATATTTTTCATTGTTCTTTATGACTTTAATGTAATAATTTCATGGTGTATCTGTCATATTGATAAGGTTATAGTAATTCCCCACTATGATGAGAACCTAGAAATTCCATTAAGATATTATTAAATATAGTTTAATGGATATATAACATTATATGATAAGGCACATAGTATGTTTATTATTAGGTTATATTACTTGTAAGAAGATTAAACTTCTTCTCATAAAGTTTCTACATGGTAATCTTCAAGATGGGAGATTATGGGAGAAAACCCTCCAGTAGGAATTCCACATGTTAATATGTCATTAAATATTCTTATCTATGAGTGTGTGTAATGTTACTTAGAGTTTTCAATTATTATTAATGCATTTCATGACTCTCACACATAGATTTATTGAAAAAATCCATAGTTCCATATGTTGTTTAGAGTTAGGGTTTGTTGGGTGGGTCACAAATGACATGCTATTAATAGATTAGTCAAGGAAGGATTTGTCCCTTACATTTTTATAAAATTTGATATATTTATCCTTTTATTGAAATTGAACTATCACATTAAAATCTATGGCCACAATTTAATGATAAGTTTGTTTTAGATAGTCAAAGTAAGACTTATCAAATATATAGGTTGAGGATGCAGATGTGAAACCTACTTGATGAGATATTTTAAAAAATGGATTATATTACATAATAAGTGTTAGTATGTGGTTATTGAAATTACGACATTATGTTATTTTTCTTGAGTGCCTGGACCAATTACTAGACATTAATCTTAGACTTCTGGTAAGGCTCCCTACTTTTAATGAGAAAGAATCTAAGAGGGTCATAGAAAAGTGTTTCTATTGATCTCGATTAAATTATATTTTAATTTAATTATTTGAATAAATAATATCTCTAGACCAAGGAATAATTTTATTCAAGTTTTTATCTATTGCATAAATATTAGATAAATATTTAATCCTTGGACTATTAATTAAATATTTATTTTATTTATTGTATATTTAATAAATATTTATTCACTGGATTGTGAATGAAATATTAATTTATGAATAAAATATTTAATTCAATATTAATTTGGGTATTAAATAAATTATTGATGAAGAAGAGAGGACCAAGATCATGTGTGGTGAAAATATAAATTTTAAAGCTGGTAAAATAATATTTATCATTTCTCCACTTAGTGAACACCATCAAATAGAAATAAAAATAATAATATTTTTCATGGGGTTTGATAAAGATTATTATATTATTTAATGCTTTTTGTTCAATTAAACAATATTTTAACCCAAACCCAATCTCTATAAATATATGGTTATGTCTATTTTGTAGGTTTAATCAAGAATTGATAATCGTTAGGCATAATATATTTCTATCTCAGATTCCTCTTTCTCTCTTCCCCCTAAAGAATGAAAAACAAGAGAGATATTTCTTTATGCCCAAATGAACAATAAGTGATCAATACAAACAAAAAAAGATGATAGATCCTTAGTGTTAACACCGGATGTTCTATCAAGGGTTCTCAAAGATAAAATGAGATTATGTGTATCACCACTAGAGGGATTCTACACTTGTATCTTATAATCATAATGAAAATAATCCTAAAGGATTTTTTCGATTATTAATAACACTTTTGAAGAAATATCCTAAGATAAGGTATCACTTCTTTAATTCCAAATTAAATTAATTATAAATTTAATGTGAAAATATCCTCTCTGTTTTTTGATCTTTACTATGTCAATATTTTATTTTAAAATCTTCATTATTCATGGAATTCACTATTGAAAAATATGTGAATGATCTATCAGATTTGATAAAAAAACATTTATGGTTTACCCCACTAGAAGCTTCTACATCATTCAGAAACTTCAATTTTGAAATAGAAAAATTCGATATGGGTTGAGTAGGTTTAGATATTTATATTCACTTTGGTTAATATGGAATGGAGTTAGGACAAATTAATATGGTTTATTTCACAAATAACATGGTCAGGTTGGGATGGGTCAGTTTAGGTTTTTATCAGTCCGGTTAGTTCATATTAATTCACATCAGCAGTTTAAATTTATAATTTGTAGATGGTAGTTTAGTTTAGTTTAAAAGTGTTCAGCTCTATTTTATCATATTTTTATTATGTTTGTTTTATTTTATGTTTAGACCAGTTAACATATTGCAATTACATTTTAGATAAGATCAATTTTATTATTTTAATTTTAGATCAATCAAGATTTGGTATATATGTGTTAATTCATTTTGGGTTAATTAGGGTTACATTAAATTAGTTTGGTTAGTTTTGAGTTGGGTTGGGTTGAAAAAATTTGATCCAAATATAACAAAACAATCCCAAATTAAATTAAACAAAAGTTCACCAACCTGAAATAACTCAAAACAATCTAGGATAAACCAAATAAACTCGACATAACTAAAATGATACAATAAAAATAAAATTAAATGATATAAACTAAATTGAAATGAAATAAATAAAACCTCCTTTAATTGGATATATTAAAATATAATTAATTAAAATAAAAAAATAAGTTAAGAAATATGATTCTTATAAACATAACGCAAAATGAAAAATTTAAACCTTCCTAAGCTAAATAAAATGAATCCAAATTAAAGAAAATTTATTAATTTCAACCATATAGAACCCAAGTGAATATAAACTGAATGAACTAAGAACACATATCCCAACATCTATATATTACCCACCACTACATTTGGTTCATATAAAACTATCATAATGTAATTATTTAATTCATAATATGTAATATATTGGTCTAGAGTAATGGTGGAAATTTTTTCCCCTCCATAATCAAAAATATATTCTTGGATCACATCAATAATGTAACTAAATTTAAATTTTAGTGTATTTTTTTTAGAAAAAACACTTGTTTCACCATTGATTCCAAAATTTATAGCCTATCAATAGATTGGAATCATCTTAAGTCAATAAGTCTAAATCCATATTCATTGATAACCATACCTTATTGCGTCATTGAATCAAACCACTTTTATTTCATCATAATGACTTGAGATGGTGAGTATTAATCCAATATTAATATTTTATAAAAAATACATAATAATTTACATTTTCATATCGATTTTGGCTATCATATGCACTAAAATAATAGTATGCGACTTATATTAACAAAACTTCATCATGTTTCCGTATCATGTTCACTACTCAATTAGTATTAAAAAAATTATATCTATTGATCATCAATGATTTTCATTCACAAAAAAAAATTTATTCTCATTAAAATCCAACAATATTATTTCTTGAGAGAAATAATCAACAGGTAAAATCAATGACAAAAATATATATGAATATTAAAATTAAGAGTAAATATTTATTTATTATTTTATAAATGCAATGAATGAAACTTTGATTTCAACCAAGCATAAAACTCTATGACATGGATAATATCTCTTTGTATTATTGGCAATAGATAATGAATTATATCTATAATTTGCTTATGTTTTCTATATAAAAATATAGTCAAATGTCAATATATACACACACACACACAATTACATTGGATTTTATATCATATACCGAACATATATTATATAGGACCCGATATTTTAGGAAGCGTTGGAAAAGTGGGGTTAATGAATTTATTCTACTTATATTCATTTCTCAATGTCTGGTTATATCTCAAGATCACATCATTCAAGTACATTAAATAAAAATATATGCATTATGGAGCTAAATAAACTTTCATAATGCAACCTTCATGCGGATTAATATTCATTGAATAATATTTCATTATATATATATATATATATATATATATATATATATATTCAGTTGGATACATCTATGGAAAAGTAATGATATAAAAACTAATCCCCATTGAAATCCTAATAACCCCACATTTTTAATAGGGTTGTTGGTTATGGGCCCGCTAGGTGCCACCAGTTACCCCAATGAATTGTGTTATCCTCTATGGGGACCCCCAACATGCCTGAATGGAACATTAGATTAACAAAAATCCCTACATAAAAATATATAATCTTTTAGTATTATTTTTCTCACTCACACAGACCCTGGGAAACTTCCCAGTAGGTCACCAATGCTGAAACCCCTCTAGATAAATCTATAATAACTATGGAGTTATAATATGATATTCTCCCAAAAATAATGGTACACTTTGATGAAATGAGCAGTCACATTTTATTTTTTAACCCTTTAATTTCTTAGGGTGTTAAATTTACCCCCCTCTATAGGATAATATTCCTCCTGTAAACCCTACTTTTCAACCCAGGTAGTGACACTGTACTTTTGTATGGGTGCCTCTCTAATACTACTATAAAAACTACGGCCCACTAGTAACACATTGTCCATACCTTTTTAAAATGTCCATCTAGTCTTTTTCTCATCATGTTCCACTAGTTTCCCCATATATATGTGTTTTTCCACTAGGGATCACCTACACATCCAAATAGATCATTATACTAATGAATTCCCTGACATACCAATACATATTATTTTAGTTTACTTTTTTCTCACTGAAACACCCCCTAGGAAACTACCTAGTAAGTCACGCATCTTAAGACTGCTCCATGACAAAATCACTTAACTATAGTTTTCTAATCATGCAGACTCTTGAAAATAAAGGTGTACGCTGTTATCATGGGTAGTAACATTTAGTCTTTTATCCATTTAACTTTATATTGTTTATAAATTTAGGCTCCAATAAGTATTTTAGGTTTAAGATGGATAGTTATACATAGTATAAAATAAAAAAAAAGATTGAGGGAATATTTTCTCTAACTCACATGTAATTAATGTAATATCTTCATGTATTTATTATAATTAGACAACCTTTTTTCTTGAATATATCTATAAACGTAGTACAATAGAATAAAACTAAACCTTAAATTATTGGGTAGTAAATGATATATTTATATTTGAATCAATTCATAATGAAATTTTTGATAGTCATAAGTTTTTATTGACTTTATTATAACTTCACTTCTATTGTATCATTTTGATATATTGATTGAGTAAGCACCATTAAACTTGATAGTGTACATTAATTATAGAAATCATTTTTTAATAAAATATTTTATCATATAATAATCCTATGGAACATTAGATTTAGTTTTACTGATGAACTTAGAATACAGTTCTAGTCTGATACCCTAATCCACTAAGTCACACTGATATCAAAAATCATATTTTTTCTTTCCTATGACATTTAGAAGGATTGAATATAACATTTCAAATATATTATTCTCAATGTGAATTATGTATCAACAATTACATAAAAAATTAGGTGAATAATAATGAAAATCAATGAAGAAAGTTCACTTCCTATAATTAAAATTGAATTTAGTGGAAACATACTTCCTCTTTCTAGATTTAATTTGAAATTACCATACAAAACCTAATAGAATTGTTAAATAAGGTTATATTTGTTGTAAAATTTGAATGAGAATAATTTTAAGTTTTCATGGATTCTTTTTATGTGTTAAGAATATTTTTGAGATGTTCTAAAGTTATTTGAACTAACCTGTATAGGTCGAGAGAGGTTTTAAGCTCATTTAAATAATTTTGGAATCACATATATGAGGTGCCTTATGTCATGTAAGAATTTTTATAAGGAAATTGATATTTAAAAAGATATCAATTTCATTTCCATAGATACATAAGATGTGACAATCGATATGTAATGGAATCTTCTTATGATACATAAGATATACTCTGAATTGATTCTCACAATTGACAATGGTAGGGGATAAAAAAGTGGTGCTTGAGTAATATATAATATGAATTGATTATATTGATGAAAAAATTTTGATATAAAAGAAAAACATGTGGCACATATGAGGTTCATTGAATTGAAAATTCTGAGAAGGAAAAGACTCTTACGTAATATTTAAGTGAAACAATTAACTTTTGAATGAGTTATCTAGAAATGATGAAAAGGTATGTAAACTGTATTAAAATTTTGACATTGAAGAGGTGTTTAGTGTGCATGTAATAAAAAAAATGTTTATGAGAATATTTTAAATTTTATAAATTAATTTTTACTCACACTATGATATGAATGAGGTGATAATTTTTACATATGAAACAATTGCTATGAAAATTTGAGGTTCAGTGAAGTTGGTTCGGATCCTAGAATTCAATATTAAAAAAATCATAGAATATGATATGTAAAAAATGGGATGAAGTTTTTCTATTCAAAAATGAAAATATTCTTAAGATAATAATTATGTTCTAATTCTAGATGATATTTTTGAAAGATTAAATGAGAGTATCACTAAAAAACATTCTCAAATTCTCAAATGATTTTTAATTATTTCTAGTGATCGCGACTGAACAAATACCCATATAATGAAAAGGTGGGAATTACAACAATATCACTGGAGACAAATGGTTAAATGTGAATGGTAAATTCAGAGATCATGGTATCATGCCCACATGAATAGATAAATGAAAAAACATACATAGAAGTATTTTGTATAATCTATTATGAGAATATTCTATGAGATGACTTTGAATTAAATGAATTTATTAATTATAGAATATTAAGAAATTATTGGTTTAGGAGATCAAATTGAAAACCCATGAAGAGAGAAATAGAGTGTTAATACCGAGATGAATATAAAAATAAATACTATATCTAAGAGTTAAATAGAGATCATAAAACTATTAGAGTCAAAGTAAAAAGTGACTCAAGATTGAGAAATTGATCACCAATTGATTCCACATGATGTGAGAAAAGTCAAATTATCAAAAGAGGTGAGAATATTATTTTATATTATTTTTTAAGACTCAATTTTAAGAGCATCATCATTAGTTTCTAAAGAAACAAATAATTTATTATGATCATACTTAACCTATTCAAAAGTCCTATAAATACCAGTGGGGTTAAATGTAATTTCAAAGGGATATTTAAATGTGTTAAGAAACAAACAAGAATATGATTATACCTCCCTATCTACTAGTAATAACTTATTCATTATTTTGTTAAATTGGTCACTCAGACTCACCCTGATCACAAAATGGAGTAGGTTGTTATTTTGAAACCAAACTTTGTAAAAATTGTATGAGCCTTGTAATAGTTTTATTTTTGTTTTATTTAGGTATGAATTAGGTTTATATATTGTGTGGACTAGATCCAAATATATTATAGAGATTAAATTTGAAGAGGTAAAATATAAAATAAATCATAACTAATTAACCCCTAGAAATATTTCACCCATTGTTAGGGTACATCAACTAGTATCAGTGTATACCCAGATTACCTATGTCAGATCCTATTGTTTTAAGAGGTATATAATATGAATTATTTCAATAACATCAATTTTCCCATTATCAATAAGAAAAATTAAATGGATAGAATAATAAGATGATAAACTATCTTCTATCACTTTCTTTAGAGGTTATTGGTGTAGACACTGTGGGTTTTACCTCAATTTAGAGAAATTCATGAATATCATTTATTGATAAGAGAAATTTATAATTTTATAGAAAGTTAATAAATAAAATTCTTTTTGTCTATCATAAAAATTTTACAATTTTTTTGGTAAATTAAATAGATTAATAAATAGAGGAAAAATTGGGAAACAACTATGATGAAAATTTTATGGTAAAAGAAGATAAATTAAAAATATAGAGAAGAAAATTTGAATTTACAGATTTAATAAACCATTTATGATTAAATAAAAATTGTGAATGAAATTTTTATAAATTCAAAAAGTTATGGAGAAAATCAAGAAGACTCTACGATTATTAAAAATATGATGAAAAATTTTATAGACAAGTTTGATCATAAAATTTTAGATTTAGAAGATAGAGAGTGTCTTACCCTTGATGAATTTAATAATATTCTCATTATAAAGAAGTTGTGAAAGGATTTATTATTATAAATGAAATTAAAAGAGGAATTTTCCTTTGAAGTTAATAAAAAACTCGAAATAAATGATGAATAAATTTAAGATTCAAATGATTCTAATGAAGAGTAATAAAATAATGTCAATTATAATATAATAGTTTCATTTATCTCAAAAAAAATTTAAAAATAAAATGGTATGTCAAAATGAAAACAAAAATTAAGTGTTTAAACTATGGTGTGGTTGAAAAATTTTCTATAAACTATTGAAAGAAAAAAAGGTATGAGTATGAATTTGATGATCAAGATTATAAGTTTGAAAATAATAAAGGGGGTAAAAATTCAAATGAGTTATCAAAAATTTATGAGAGTAGATGTAATGGCCTGGACCTCTTTGGCCCTTTCCTTTGTCAAAAAGAAGGTCACAAAGTGTTCTGGAGGGTAAAATGGACTTTTCCCACACTTTTCAGAATTTTGAAACTACACGTCGTGTAGTGTTAGTACACGCCATGTACCCCCTCTCTGGGTATACCCCATGTTCAAGGCCATGTCCTTGTTGTGTGAAATAAATGGGTACACGCCATGTACCCCAAACTACACGCCGTATAGTCCCTCCCCGCGTATGCGTTTCCCATGAACCGTGTGTTGACCAGTCAACGGTCGTGTGCCATGTTGGAACCGTGTCCTTTCCATGTGAAATAAATTAGTACATGCCGTGTAGCCAATACTACACGCCGTGTAGTCCCTCCCCGCGTATGCGTTACCTTCAAACCGTGTGTTGACCAGTCAACTGCCGCGTTCCGCATTGAAGGTCATGTTGGAAGCCGCATGGTGACCATGTGAAATGGCGGAGTACACGCCGTGTACCATAAAGTACACGCTGTGTACTTTTGTTTTTATTTCCTATAAAAGGAGGGGTCCCCTCCTCCTTTTCAACTCACCCCTCTCCTCCCCATTCCTATGAGCAAAGCTCTCCTAGGAGACTCAGAGGATCCTTTTCTCCCATAACTTCTTCATCCGAGCTCCGATTTACAATCTGTCAGGAGCCACGGGATCGTAACGACGAAGCAGAACTTCTGAGCTTGGATACATTGCCTTTCCGCCATCCTTTACTTTCTAACTTCAACCTGAGGAGGTTTTTCTGGGACTCTATGGAAGTGACGGACGCCAACAGACATCTTCTAAAGTTGATCCGGGGGGAGTTGTGATCAGAACCTGTTGAGGTAGGGATCTTACCTTCGTCTCTCAAAATTGTGCATCATACTGGGTGGGTATCCTCTTGTTTTCATGAGAAACAGTTGAACCATTAAACTAAGATAATAACTGGTTAAATAACGGGGATGGGGAAGTTGTTATGTTTATCTTTATATCATGTGATATTATGTTGTGAACTGAATAGGCTTATGCCTACTGAAAATCACAGTCGTTGGGGGCCTTTGCTTACACAATTAAATATTTCCCTATCTTTCTAGACTATTTTTGTTAATGGGACTTTGTTGAATATGGAATTTGGTTAATCACGTAAATTAGGATGATTAAATGAAAATCTGGAACCCTTGTGTGATCACCCCGGTTGAAAAAAACTGAAATAATGAACATGTGGGTGCTGTTCGAGGTTAATTTATGTGAAGGGGGTGTTTTGTGGGTTGTTGTGGATTTGGTGAGCAGCGGGGCTGTGGTTGGCTTGGTTGTGGGTTGGTGTGAATTCTATGTTAGTGATGGGTAGTGGGGCTGTGGTAAATGGTATCAAGGGGTGATGTTGTACAGTGTGGTTGTGGTTATGGTGGTTGGAAGCAAGGCTGCAGGTTTGGGTTTGGAATGTGAACAAAATATGGGTTGTGAATAATAAATAAAATGTGAAAGAGTTAATGAATGATGGGGCTTGGTAACGGAACATGAATAATAATCAATGGGGTTGGCTGGTTAATAAGAAGGGACTTGTTTGTGTTGCTTGTGTTTTCCTAACTTGGTTTTGGATGGCAGGGATATGTTTTATGAACATTGATATGGCTGGTTGCGGTTGATTTCCCAGTAGTTAAGGAACTAATAAACTGATTCTGTTGAAACATGAAAACGTAAATGGGTTTGGGGTTTTTTGTGGCATGCATGCTTCGTAGTAGCAGTGTTGAGGCACGTTCTCAGTTCTCTATTTAGAAGCCATAGGCTGGGATGAGTGTTTGGTATATATATATATCTGTATCTTTTTGTTTTGTCGCACCCCACCCATTTTCAGTACTTAGTACTAAACACTCCCATTTCATCGGAGAGGGTGTTTTCCCTATAGTTACTAGCTCCTTCCTGCTCCTTCTTCTATAGGATATGATGGATTGACGTGACCTTACACCCAAGACTCTTTAGGTAGGTTTCAATTGGGGTGGTTTTAGCCCAAAAATCTTTGGACAGTTTTTACTGTTTCCCAAGAATCTTCAGGATGAGGCCCAGGTGTGTGCAGGCGGGATACGTGGTTGTGAGGCCTAGGTGTGTGCGGACGGGATGCGTGGTTGTGAGGCCCAGGTGTGTGCGGGCGGGATATGTGGTTGTGAGGCCCAGGTGTGTGCGGGCGGGATGTGTGGTTTGTGAGGCCCAGGTGTGTGCGGGCAGGGAGAGTGTGGCAGCGTCATGACGTTCACCGTTAGGAAGAGTAGCTAACTAATGGGAAATGGTGTGGGGTACCCAATACTCTTTTTCTTATATACTACTACCTGTTTTGATTGTGTTTTTGGTGAGTGCGGCTGGTGAGGTTGGGTGGATAGATTTCCTTTCTAAGTTTCTTCTATTATTCTCACGGGACATTAGGATGTCTCCCCACTTGTGCATGAGAGATTTAGGTTTCCCTAATGAGTATACTTGTATGATCACCCTACGTTTACTTTCAGGTTTATAGGAGGACTACGAGGGCCATGCAGGACCGTACTAGTCGGTACAGTTGGAGTTGTTGCAGTTGTTGTACTCTTGTTTCTTTTGGTATTGTACTTCTGAGCTTTCTTTTACTTGTACCTTGTTTCAGAACTATTTAAACATGCATGTGGGATTGGTTTGGGTTTATTTCTATACACTTGTTCTTTTCCTTTTTGGTGGTTGACTTGTCCTATTTCCCGATTTTAAATAATAAAAAGGGTAATGCCTCCCATATTTGTAAAAACTCATACCCTTGGTGCTATTATCCACCCCGGGGCCTACTGGAGGCGGGACTCGGGGGTTATTATCTCCCTTTCACCATTGCCAGCTCAGGAGGGGAATCTTTGGTTGGAGGGGGTCGTGACAGAATCGTATCAGAGGTGATGGTTGAGATATAGGATGGAGTATTGTGTTAGGCACAATGAGGATTTCATGGGATGGTAGGGCAATAGTGTTGGTGAATCTTGGTGCGTGACATATGCCCAGGAAGACCGGCTAGGACCCGAGATTTTAGGGCCCCTCGTGATCCGATGCAAAGACTCTGAGCCTACTAAACGACCAAGTGAGACTACATTGATTGCAGGGTAGAGACCCTAGGGAAGGTACATGCATCATCATGATTGTGTTTTACTTGATTTGGGTGTTTTGGGAAAGAAATTGAAATAAAATGATAAAATGAAACCTTGAGAAAATTCCTTTCTACTTGGGCTTAGGCGATCTTTGTTTACCGTACAACTATGGAACCCAGACGTCGTCCCTGGGTGGATCAGACGACTGAGGCCTAGTAGATTCAGGCAGTCGATCAGTTGAGGATTGACTGAGAGGAGGGAGATAGCCGTGGCAGAAGACTCTCCATTCCTTCCCGCAGAAAACCGTCAAGAAGTACGAGGGTAGTACTTCGGATACGGAGATGGAGGGGTAGCTTGAGGAGCTAGGGATCGCTTTTACCTTGATCCGTGCTCTGAGGGAGTACTGGGTTCCCCTAGAAGTTAGTCAACTGAGAGGTGCGGCGTGACAATGGTGGACGCTCTACCTCAGAGAGAGGATATAGGCAGAGGATCCATGGGATGACTTTGAGACGGAATTTCGAGAGGAATTACTTTCTTCCATGATCAAGCCGGAGAAGTGGCATGAGTTACTCTCCCTTCAACAGGGTATTATGTCAATACGAGAGTTGGGGATCAAGTTCAAGGATCTCCTACGCTTTGATCTGGATCTCTTCCCAGATGAGGAGTCTCGAGCAAGGCGTTTGGAGGAGGCACTTCATCCTTCGCTCCAGTATGCTGTCACCCCCTTCACCCTTCCGACGTAATTGGCAGTACAGAAGAAGGCAGAGGTTGTAGAGAGGATGCACTCGCCGGGAGGTGCACCAGGAGAGGGGAACGATCCAGGTTCATCAAAGGGGAAGGCAGTCAGAAGCAGGTCTCCTGTGACGGGACCTTCCAGGTTCAGGCCAGTGGGGAGCAGGCCCCAACAGTTCCAGTTCAGATCTCCAGGTCCTCGTCCCTTTTTCACGAGCCCAGGGCCGAAGTGTTTTTCTTTTGGAGGTTTCGGGCACGTTTAGAGTTAGTGACCGACCTGAGCTCAGTACGTTGGAGGTGGGCAGGTTCAGCGCCCACCTCAACAGCACCAGTTGCCGGTGAGGCCCTTACACCAGCAGCAGGACCATGCTCCTTTGAGGGAAGACTTTGCGGGAGGAGGCCGACCTCTGGGTGCTCCTCGGGGACCTCATCCAGGGCATGTTCGAGGAGGTGGACAACATCACAGAGGTAGAGGGGATGGGCATGGATAGTTTCACATAGTAGAGTTGACAGCTCCGACGGGACCAGAGGTGGTGCGAGGTACGAATTTTTTGTTCATCACTTTTATTTATGCCTTGTTCGATTCAAGAGCTTCGCACTCCTTTGTTGCACCTGGTCTAGACCATGATTTGGGGCTAGATGTAGAGAGACTCTCCATAACACTAGTGCTGAGTACACCAATTGGAGGCCATACCAGTGTATATTGTGTTTACTGGGGATGTGGGTTGACGTTGGGACCACATCGATCTAGTGGGGACCTTCTTCTGTTACAGATGAAGCCATACGATGTCATCCTAGGAATCAATTGGGGTTTTTCCATTAGTTCCGTTATTGACTGCTTCTGAATAAGGGTCGTGTTCTCCGACGTGGATGGGAAATGTGTAGCTTTTATTGGCAAGAGGATCTATCAGGTGGGAAGCCGGCGTGTGGAGCCTCTCCTTTCCTTGTTAGGCGGGTTATCTGTGGTTCCAGCTGATACAAAGATGATGGATGTCCCAAAGGTTGTTGGGGAGTTCCTCAATGTTTTTCCTGAGGAGGTTGTGACTCCACCCCTCCGATGTGATGTTGAGTTCGGGATAGACTTACAGCCTGGTGCCCATCCGATTCTGATGGCCCCTTATCGGATGGCACCTTCGGAGTTGCGGGTGTTGCGGATTTAGATTGAAGATCCTATGGAGAAGTGTTTTGTTTGAACCAGTGTATCACCATGGGGTGCTCCAGTTTTGTTCATGAAGAAGGCAGATGGTGGTCTCAGGCTATGCATAGACTACCGAAGGTTGAACCAGGTAACAGTCAAGAACCGTTACCCCCTTCCAAGAATAGATGATATCTTTGACCAACTGAGGGGAGCATGTTGGTTTTCTAAGATTGATCTACGATCTGGATATCATCAGCTGAGGGTGAAGGACAATGACATCCTGAAGACGGCTTTCAGGTTCAGGTATGGGCACTTAGAATTTTTAGTGATTCCATTTGGAGTTACGAATGCATCGGCTGTGTTCATGGGACTTATGAACCTTGTCTTCCGAGAGTTTCTGGACCGTTTCATCGTCGTGTTTATCGATGACATCCTGATCTACTCAAGATCAAAGGAGGAGCACGTTGAGCATCTCAGGGAAGTCTTAGAAGTCCTTCGACACCACCATCTTTACGGGAAATTGTCGAAGTGTAAGTTCTTGACACAATAAGTACACTTCCTTGGGCATGTGGTGTCTCAGCATGGAGTGTCAGTGGACTCGTTGAAGGTGGAGGCAGTTGTTTCTTGGGTGGCACCCAAGAGCATGTAAAAAGTTCGTAGTTTCATGGGGTTGGTAGGTTACTATCGGAGGTTCGTTTCGGACTTCTCTCAAGCTGTTGTTCCATTGAAAACTTTGACTAGGAAGAACTAGGTCTTCCTATGGAGTGAGCAGTGCTGGAAATCTTTCAACTACCTGAAGGAGAAGTTGGTCAGTGCTCTAGTTATCAGGTTTCCAGAGGAAGAGTTGTTGTATGAGGTGATTTGTGATGCTTCTGGCCTTAGTCTAGGGTACGTGCTGATGCAGAAGAAGGGAGTGACCTATTATGGGTCTAGGCAGTTACGCCCTCATGAGCGTAGCTATGCCACCCATGACCTAGAGCTTGTAGTAGTAGTGTTTGCACTGAAGTTGTGGCGACATTACCTCTTTGCGGAGCGCTTTGTGGTCTTCTCAGATCACAAGAGCCTGCGTTATATCTTCTCTCAGCGTGACCTGAACTTACGGCAGTAGAGATGGGTCGAGTTCCTCCAAGACTATGATTTCGAGATCTCTTACACTGAGGGTAAGGGAAACGTTGTGGCTGATGCCCTGAGTAGGAAGTCACATAAGGAAGTGGTTCAGGAATCCGCTGATGCTTGGAAAACGATGGGAGAGTTGGCCGCCTTGCACTTGGATGCAAGGGTAGAAGGTGTTAGAGGCTGTTGGTTTCAGATGACGGTGCAGTCCTCCTTGTTGCACTAAGTGGAAGAGTCTCAGTGGGGGGACTCCGATGCAGAAGTGATGCGGGATCTTGTCGATCAGGGGAACGCTCCAGAAGGATGGTTAGAGGACAACCGTCATTAGATGATTTTCCATGGAAGGTTGTTTGTTCCGGAGGCGATGCATGAGGGAGTTCTCTGTGAGCTCCATAGCTCAGCCATGGAGGTACATCCAAGAGTTTCAAAAATGTACCAAGGCCTGAGGGAACAGTTTCGGTGGCCCGGAGTGAAACGAGCAGTGGCGGAGTTTGTGGCTAAGTGCCTAGTGTGTCAGCAAGTAAAAGCTAAACACCATGTTCTCAGTGGTTTGTTGCGTCTATTAGATGTCCTCAAGTGGAAGTGGTAGGACATCTCGATGGAATTCATCACAGGACTTCCCAGAGATCAAGAAGGTTATGATGCTATCTGGGTGGTGGTGGATCTTCTGACGAAATCAGCTCACTTCTTAGAAATTAAGGAGTCAGGCCCAGTGAGTACCTTAGCACAAAGGTACGTAGAAGAGGTGGTGCATTTTCATGGAGTTCTGAAGACTATCGTCTCAAATCAGGATACTCGGTTTACCTCACGAGTCTAGAGGGGGTTACAACATGCTTTTGGCACCCAGCTACACCTTAGCACTGCTTTCCACCCCTAGACCAATGGATAGACAAAGTGGACTATCCAGACGTTGGAGGACATGCTGCGAGCATGCGTTCTAGATTTCGGAGGATCATCGGTACGACACTTGACTTTAGTTGAGTTTTCCTACAACAACAGCTTCCACTCTACTATTGGCATGGAACTGTTTGAGGATTTTTATTAAAGACCATGTCGTTCACCCATTTGCTAGATAGAGGCTGGTGAGACAGGTGCTCTTGGGCCAGAGGTAGTCCAAAGCACCACAGAGAGAGCTTAGCTTGTGCGTGAGAGGATGAAAGCAGCTCAGGACCGACAAAAGTCTTATGCTGATCGTCGAAGGAGGCCCTTGGAGTTCGAGGTGGGAGATCATGTGTTCTTGAAGGTTTCCTCTTGATGGGGGCAGCAGAGGTTTGTGAAAGGGAGCAAGCTCTCACCTAGGTTCATCGGACCTTTTGAGGTGCTGAGGCAGGTCGGCGAGGTGGCATATCAGCTATCCCTACCACCTCAGTTGGAGAAGGTTCATGAAATCTTCCATGTCTCCCAGCGACGGCGATACTTAAATGACGAATCTCACGTTATCGACTGGGGAAACTTAGATATGGGAGATGACGGGACCTTCGAGGAATGACTAGTCAGGATTGAGGATCGTAAAGAGAAGGTGCTCCGTGGATGAACCATTCCCTTGGTTCGTGTGTTGTGGAGGCATGGCGGTCTTGAGGAGAGCACTTGGGAGCGGGAGGCCTAGATGCACGACTAGTACCCAGAGTTGTTTTGAATTGTGTTTGATTTGTTCTTCTGATCTTTGTTTTGATGTTATACTATGTACCTTTGATATATGGAATGCTTGGCTTGTCAGTTATGAGACCTTTTGTTTCCTTGTTCTTTGGAAGTGTGTAGCATGTCCGAATGTGTGGGGAAAGAGAAACAACTGACCCTTAATCGAGATGCATTAATGCGGATGCGATTGATCCATGCGGCCAAGTCAATGCCGCCTAAAGTGGATAATATCTCGACATAGGAGAAGGAATTTTCCCCAAACCATGTGTTCGGGAAATTTGCGGGTTGTACGGTGTTGGGGGAAGTGTAAGTTGGAAAATACTAATATATGGAAGTGGGAAGGCCCAATCCTTAATCGAGACACATTAATGCAGATGCGATTAAACCCGTGGAGGCAAGTAAGTGCCGCCTAAAGAGGATAATATATCGACATAAGAGTGGGAATTCCTAACACCTATGATTAAGGTTGTCGGTTGGGTTCCTGTTATAATGAGGGCCCTAAGTGGTATCGTTTTGGGTTCCTCAGGGTTGACTTTTGAATTATCGGGGATGATAATGTTTTAAGAGGTATTTGATGTAATGGCCAGGACCTCTCCGACCCATTCCTTTGTCAAAAAGAAGGTCACGAAGTGTTCTGGAGGGTAAAATGGACTTTTCCCACACTTTTCAGAATTTTGAAACTACTCGCCGTGTAGTGTTAGTACACGCCATGTACCCCCTCACCGAGTATACCCCGTGTTCAAGGTCGTGTCCTTGCCATGTGAAATAAATGGGTACACGCCATGTACCCCAAACTACATGCTGTGTAGTCCCTCCCCGCGTATGCGTTACCCTTGAACCATGTATTGACCAGTCAACGACCATGTGCCATGTTGGAACCATGTCCTTGCCGTGTGAAATAAATGAGTACATACCGTGTATCCAATACTACATGCCATGTAGTCCCTCCCCGCGTATGCGTTACCTTCAAACCATGTGTTGACCAGTCAACGGCCGTGTTCTGCATTGAAGGTCGTGTTGGAAGCCGTGTGGTGACCATGTGAAATGGCCGAGTACACGTCATGTACGATAAAGTACACACTGTGTACTTTTGTTTTTCTCACCTATAAAAGGAGGGGTCCCATCCTCCTTTTCAACTCACCCATCTCCTCCCCATTCCTCTGAGCAGAGCTCTCCCAAGAGGCTTGAAGGCTCCTTTTCTTCCATAACTTCTTTGTCCGAGCTCCGATTTATGATCCGTCAGTAGCCACAGGATCGTAACGATGAGTCGTAACTTTTGAGCTTGGATTCATTGTCTTTCCGCCAACCTTTCCTTTCCAACTTCCACCTGAGGAGGTTTTTCTGGGACTCTACGGAAGTGACGGACACCGACGTACGTCTTCTAAAGTTGATCCGGGGGAGCATTGTGATCAGAACCTGTTGAGGTAGGGATCTTACCTTCATCTCTCTAAATTGTGCATCATGCGAGGTAGTTATCCTCTTGTTTTCATGAGAAATGGTTGAAACATTAAACGAATATAATAACTGGTTAAAAAACAGGGATGGTGAAATTGTTATGTTTATCTTTATATCCTGTGATATTATGTTGTGAATTGAATAGGCTTATGCCTACTGAAATTCACGGTCGTTGGGGGCCTTTTCTTGCACAATTAAATGTTTCCCTATCTTTCTAGACTGTTTTTGTGAATGGAACTTTGTTGAATGTGGAATTTGGTTAATCATGTAAATTTGGCCGATTAAATGAAAATCTGGAACCCTTGTGTGATCACCTCGGTTGAACAAAATTGAAATAATAAACATGTGGGTGCTGTTTGGGGTTAATTTATGTGAAGGGGGTGTTTTTGTGGGTTGTTGTGGATCGGGTGAGTAGTGGGGCTGTGGTTGGCTTGGTTGTGGGTTGGTGTGAGTGCTATGATAGTGATGGGTAGCAGGGCTATGATAAATGGTATCAAGGGGTGATGATGTATGGTGTGGTTGTGGTTATGGTGGTTGGCAGCGAGGCTGCGGGGTTGGGTTTGGAATGGGAACGAACTATGGGTTGTGAATAATAAATAGAATGTGGAAGAGTTAATTAATGGTGGGACTTGGTAATGGAACGGGAATAATAATCAATGGGGTTGTCTGGTTAATAAGAAGGGACTTTTTTGTGTTTCTTGTGTTTTCCTAACTTGATTGTGGATGGTAGAGATTTGTTTTACGAACGATTGATATGGTTGGTTGCGGTTGATTGCCCAGTAGTTAAGGAACTAATAAACTGATTTTTTTGAAACATGAAAACCTAAATGGGGTTGGGGTTGTTTGTGGTATGCATGCTTCGTAGTAGCTGTGCCGAGGCACATGCTCAGTTCTCTATTTAGAAGCCATAGGTTGGGGTGAGCGTTTGGTATATATATATATCTGTATCTTTTTGTTTTGTCGCACCCCACCCATGTTGAGTACTTAGTACCGAACACTCCCATTTCATGGGAGAGGGTGTTTTACCCATAGTTACTAGCTCCTTCCTGCTCCTTCTTCCATAGGCTGTGATGGCTTGAGGCGACCTTACACTCAATACTCTTCGGGTAGGTTTCGATTGGGGTGGTTTTAGCCCAAGTCTCTTTGGGCAGGTTTTGCTGTTTCCTAAGAATCTTCGGGATGAGGCCTAGGTGTGTGCGGGCGGGATACGTGGTTGTGAGGCCCAGGTGTGTGCAGGCAGGATGCGTGGTTGTGAGGCCCAGGTGTGTGCGGGCAGGATCCGTGGTTGTGAGGCCCAGGTGTGTGCGGGCGGGATGTGTGGTTTGTGAGGCCCAGGTGCGTGCGGGCGGGGAGACTGTGGTAGCTTCAGGACGTTCGACATTAGGAAGAGCAACTAACTAATGGGAAATGGTGTGGGGTACCCAATACTCTTGTTCTGATATACTACTACCTGTTGTGATGGTGTTTTTGGTGAGTGCGGCTGGTGAGGTTGGGTGGATAGATTTCCTTGCTAGGTTTCTTATGTTGTTCTCATGGGACATTAGGATGTCTCCCCACTTGTGCATGAGATCTTTATGTTTCCATTCTAAGTATACTTGTATGATCACCCTACGTTTACTTTCAGGTTTCCAGGAGGACTACCAGGGCCATGCGAGACCCTACTAGTAGGGATAGGTGGAGTTTTTGCAGTTGTTGTACTCTTGTTTCTTTTGGTATTTTACTTTTGAACATTCTTTTACTTGTACCTTGTTTCAGAACTCCTTAAACATGCATGTGGGATTGGTTTAGGTTTATTTCTATACAGTTGTTCTTTTCCTTTTTGGTGGTTGACTTGTCCTATTTCCCGATCTTAAATAATAAAAAGGGTAATGCCTCCCATATTTGTAAAAACTCACACCCTTGGTGCTAGTCGCCACCCCGGGGCCTACTGGAGGTGGGAATCGGGGGTCATTATCTCCCTTTCACCATTTCCAGCTCAGGAGGGGCATATTTGGTGGGAGGGGGTCATGATAGTGAAATGATATTTACATGAAGAAAATGAAAAATGATGATGAGTAAAATGAAGACGATTACTACTCTCTAGGAATCCAAATAGTATAATTAGTTATTGATAAGTTTATAAAATTTATGGAACATGCTGAAAATCATGAAGAATACTCATGTAGTGAAGATGAAGAAGGTGAGATAAACAAACATGGATCACATGTTAAAATATTAACTTGAATATTGTCTTGAGTAGAAAAGAAAACTTAAGAAGGAAATAAATATATTTAAGAAAGAAGTTGGTAAGAAATATTAAGATAATAATGATCTTTATAAAATGGAAACAAAATTCATTATTGAGATCCAAAAAATCATGTTGATAGTTTCTTAGAAAGGGAAAATAATGATATATCTAGATGAGACACCAAATTTGAATTAAAAAGAGATATGTATTGCATAACCAAAGTATCCTGAATTTGAGAATGAAATGTATAAGATGATAGAATACTTGAAGAATCCTATTGAAATTAAAGTGGATTCGAAATAGGTTTTCAAACCAATGAGATCAAAAGGGAAGGTTAAAACTTTTCCTATTAAATCTCAAAATAAACCAATTATTACTAAAAATACATGTTCAAATTCGAAATATAGATGTGTTTAGGATAAGAATAATAATGAAAAACCATCTTCTAGATAAAAATATTTAATGCTTGTATCTAGTAAGTAAGAACCAATAAGCAAAAAGTGAGAAAAATATTTGATAGGCCAACCAAAAAAATATCCTTGAGAAGACTTTTATCAATATAGAAAAAATTATAACATCCCATATTTATAATACATTTTATTTAATTATTTTTATCATAAATATACATATAATACATTCCTAGAAGACGTAGAGGCATAATATTCTTTGGGAATTGGATACATAAAACATTAACATAAAATAAAATATAACATCTTTATTTAGAAGTCCATAAAGTACTCTTAGTTTCTTTTGAATTATTAATACTTCAAAGGATAACCCAAGGATATATAAAAGAAAGGGGTGAGCTATAAATCTCAGTAAGGGAATAATCAAAGCATATCATGATGATAAATAATACATGCGAGCTGAGAGGTGTATCATGATAACATAAATATTCATGATTCATACATTCTTAAATGGAGTCAATTCATGATAGGAATGTGAAAAAAATAAAAAATGAAATTTTAAGAATAACACTATGATAAATAAAAATAAATCATAAGAAAGTGTGCTTAGGCTAACCACTCACACACTATACATGGTATCTCATGAGATGAAAAAAATTACATAATGCATTAGCATGCTATCATGGTGCATCCTTAATATTTTATAACTTTATGTGTGTCACATAGATCATATAATGTAAGAATATATTTAATGACATTAATACCATGATTAGGAAATTTTTGTTCCATACGTGAAAGACCCAAATAAATTAAGGAATATAGCATCTAGGTTAATACATTTGAATGAAAATAATTATGGGTATTCCCGACATAAAAGTTTGGCATGGAAAATCATGGGATGATTTTAATAGCATAACATGTATATATAAAATTTTATAGAAGGTATTAATGAGAGGGGAATTTGGTATATCAGTATTTTAGAATGCTATGTAAAGTAAATTATTATGTATAAACACATGAAAACATGAACAATATAAAATTAAAAGGCTTAATACCAAGAAATTTCTTGAATGTAAAAGAGGAGATATGGAACCCTTTCCTTTAGAGGATGCTCCTTAAAGCATGGGAATGACTCTTTAGGATCTTGGAAAATTATTGGGATGAATTTATAGAGGTATAGGGATATGAAATTCAAGATAATTTTTTGGAGTGTATAGTAACAGAAGAATGAGTTGGTATATATAGAAAAAGATATGGAGATTATTTATTAATTTTAAAACAAAGGTTTTACACACTATGTTATAAAATATTTAAAAACATTTTATCTATCATGGTTTTAGATCGTTGTGTTTTCTATAGGGATGTTTTATAACTATTTTAAGGGGATAAGGGATGAAAACATTTAAATAATATTATTTATGATGTGGATGTAATTCAGGTTCATAAATAATTGTTTTTAAAATCCTAAAATATCATTTATGTATTGGAAGGTTCTTTATATTTTTGGTAAAATATTACTATCACATTAAAATACCTTATCTTAATTAAAAAAATATTTTTGGTCAATAAAACACTTTATAGTATTTATTAAAACACTTATTTTATCTATTATGATGTCTTAATAAATAATGTATATTTATACTTTTTTAATTTATCTTAATTATTAAGAAGTATTAATTTTATTACATTATCGAATTTATAATCTTTAGAAAACCCACTTATGATTACATAAAATTATTTTATTATTTATAAATTAATAAATTCTATTTTTTATAACATTCATATGAAAATAGAAATTTATTTTAAATTCATTAATTTATCTTAAAAATAAATTATAATAAAAAATAATCATATATTTTTTAAAAAATATAATATCAATTTTCATGTACCAAAAATCCATTCCATAATTTCCATCCTATATTTAGGTGTATTTTAATATATATATAAGTTTAATAAAATCTAAATTATATTAGGAAAACACCATTTAAGTAAAAGAGGTATTTAACATAATATTAAGGTCTAGATACATAACCCCTTTATACACCGCCATAAATCTAAATGGTAAGGTGTGTGATTGTAGAATTTTATCAGGGTGGTTCAATGAACATAGTTTGGGTGGTGATCTCTATATGTTCCAAATTATCCAATAATTTTCTTTAATAGTTTCAATTATTTAATCTCAAATTGGTATTTTTCAGAGGCTAAACCCTTTGATTCCATCTATAACAGCCCCATACCCACAGTCCTTGATCCAATGCTATAATCTTTATTTTTCTAGATTTGATACTGAAAAACATCACCCTTTTTAAACAAACCAAAACTTACAACATCAAATTGAAATATTGTAACCCCAATATACCCAATGAAATTTTGTTTCTAGAGTTTTAGATAATTATAATTATCTCTTACATAACAATACCCATGTCATAAAATGAGTATTTTTTTTACTATACCCAGGTTTTCTTATTTCCCAAAATTTTTTCAACATATCCCATAAAATACTACACTCATAAAACATTTCCATAAAAAATAATTTAACATAATTATTCATAATCTTGGGAATAGTAAACATAAGAAGGGCGATCTAATTTGACCAGTAAGGGTAAAAATAAGCATTTACAATTGAATGCCATCAGTGAAAAAAGATTAGCATAAGGGTATAATTAAATAATCAAAGTGCATGAGTATAACATAAAATTAATCATAGCCATAAAAAAACTAGATCATTAAACATGTGACATGGAATAAATATTTAACAATGGAAGGAGTCATAAGAATCAATAATCATGATCCATGTGATATCAATCTTGATCAAAGGTACCTTTAAAAAGTCATAGTAAGTATAAAAAAATGTGTTGGTATCCTAGAAAATTATATACATATATCCCTTAAATAACCCTTAAATATGGGATTCCTAGTTAATAATCATAATATATTAGAAGTAAACTATTAACTGGTTAACTCCATTGTCACTTAGGAGTTACTTATATTCATCCAACTCCGTCATCTTTACCCAATGCATTAAATAGTTATTATTGGTCGGAGAAAGAAGGGAAGTGATGGCAAGAGGGGGGGTGAATTGCCTTTTAAAAAATTAATTAACAAATAAAAAATCAAAGTGAAAATGCAGCGGAAATAAAGAGGCAAGACACAAGAATTGATAACGGAGTTCGGCCAAAAACCCGGCCTACGTCTCCGCTCCCAACTCAACCGTTGAGAGATTCACTACCGCTTGCTTTTCAATGGTTGTAGCAAGAAACCCACTAGCCTTTTTACAGGTGAAGGCTAGCTCACCTATTACAGCTTTCTTTTTAATGGTTTGAGCAAGAAACCCACTAGCCTTTTTACGGGTGAAGGCTAGCTCACCTTTGACTCAAGCCTTTTAAAAGGAAAGGCTTGACTAACCTCTTCACACCTTGAAGGTGGTGTGAGAACCCAAAGAAAGGGAGATGAGAAAGAGATGGGTTTGTAGGCACAAACCCAAATTGATGCTCAAAATAAATAAAACAAGAAAAACCGTAATTGGGGAGAAGCCTTGGGAGCCAATGGATGATTGGAGTTGAAGACGTGCACTCCCAAGCTTCTATGGTGGTGCTCCTTGGATGTGGAATTGGATTGGAGCAAGTGGGGTTCCCTTGGAGGAAGTCCGCCGGAGGTTCGCCAAATGATGGAAAATGTGTCCGTTGGCTTCACAATAGTTCCGGCTATGTTCCTTAGGCTTCCGAGGGTTCAAGGTCCTTTATTTATAGAGGGGGAACCCTCAAATGGCCTTAGGGGGTCTTCGGAGCCGTTGGAAAGGGCTTCGGAGCCGTTGGGAGGCAAGTGGACAGGCTGGTCAAAAGCCCAACGACTAGTTTGACTGGCTCCACCGGCTGACCGGTGCTGAGCCACCGGTTGGCCGGTGTGTGCAAAAAAGAGGAGGGCTCGGGCTCAGGCGCCACCGGGTGGCCGGTGAGGAGGCCACCGGTTGGCCGGTGCTGAGGCAGTAGCAAACACTATTCTGCTGGGTGCCACCGGCTGGCCGGTGCTGAGGCCACCGGTTGGCCGGTGATGAGGCAGTGGCTCAGCCTTCTGTCAGGATGCCACCGGCTGGCCGCTGGTGTGACACCGGTTGGCCGGTGGTCTGGACAGAGGAATGCCTCCTGTCCAGTCCTCCATCGGCTGGCCGGTGGTCTTCCATCGGTTGGCCGGTGGACTGAAAATCAGTCCACTTTGGCTTCTTGCTTTCTTGGCCCAATTCCTTGGCCACCTGAAATCATGCCTATTATCCAAAAACACTTAAAATAGGATTAGATAAATAAGAGGGTTATTGTGATCATGAAAATCAAACCACGAGGGGTACGAGAGGTACAACAATCTCCCCCTATTTTGATGATCACAATCACCAAAACAAGCAATGTAAAATACTAAAAAGATAGGCATTCTTTAAAGGATAAAATGAAAACAAGCAATGCATGAGAGAAAGATTTCTCCCCCAATCAATCAAGAATTTATCCCCCTTTGTGATTATCAAAATAGCACGGGGCATAAAACTTGATTGAGGGATAAAGAGATTTTAAACCAATTGAGATTTTTGAAAATTGAATTGAAAGTTTTGAATCAAAAATTTGAAATGAAAGTTTTGATTGAATAATAGTTTGAATTGAAAGTTTTGAAATGAATTGAAAATTTTGAATTGAAAAATTTGATACCAAGAGTTGAAAATGAAAGTTTGATTTGAAAGTAAAAAAAAACGAAAACGATCCTAACTCCCCCTAAATAAAAACAACAAATCACCGGGGAGAGGTGTTTGAAACTGAAACAAGTTTTGGCCCGAAGAGACTCGCTAGAAGGGATTTTTCAATCCACACTTGTCTTATGGCGGGTCTTCTCCTATAAAATTCATCATTTAAGAAAATCGTTTTGGGCCTACCATACCGGGCATTTTTGCAATCACATTCATAAATCATGTGCCCGGGTTTTTTACAATAATTGCAAAATTTAAATTGAGAGCTCCCCCTTACAAAAAAAGTGGGTGCTTGGGAAGAGGAAGCTTGCTTGGAATATCCAAGCCCTTGGGTGGTTCTAGAAATGCGTTGGGAACCTAGCAAATTGTTCAAATTTTGTTCCCATTGGGTGAACTTAGCTAGGGATTCCCTTAAATCCTTGATAGTTGATTCCATGGAATCAACATCGGGAAGGTTTTGGATTTTGAGGGACATCTCTTCCTTCTCTTTGAGAAGTTGTTCTTTTTCGGAAGAGAGATTTTTTAAATTCTTTTTTAAAGAAACAAATTTGGAAGAAAGTTCGTGAAAACCTTCCTCTAATTGATCTCTAGTGAATTGTAGATCCTCGTAGGATAAATGATTTAAAGAATTGGAAGAACTAGAGGATGAGGAGTCGGAAGATGTTACCTCATGAAATGCCATTAGGCATTTGTTACCGTTGTCGCTTGAGGAGGAGGAGGAAGAGGATGTGGAGCTATCACTCCATGTGGCTTTGAAAGCCTTCTTCTTTTCCTTTTGCTTGGCCTTTTTCTTGTTGAGTGGGCAATCGGGCTTGTAATGGCCTTTCTCTCCACACCCGTAACATTTTACCTTGGGCTCGTATTTTTCATTGGATTGAGCCTTGCGGGATTTCTTCTTCTTGTGCTTCTTCATGAACTTGTGCATCTTGCGGGCAAGATTCTCCATTTCCGAATCGCCGCTTGAAGAAGATGAAGATGATGAGGAGGAGCTTTCTTCTTGTTGTACTTTGAAGGCGATGTTCTTTGGAGTTTTGATCAGTTTGCCTTCTTTTTCAGCTTGCCTCCTCATGGTGATCTCATAGGTCATGAGGGATCCGATGAGCTCTTCGACCGGCATATTCTTTATGTCCTTTTCATCTTGGATTGCCGTTACCTTCGGAGCCCATGAGCTTGGTAGGATCCATAGGATCTTTTTGATCATTGTTTCTGCAGAAATGTTATCTCCAAGAGATTTTTCTACCATTGCAAACATCAGTAAAACGAGTAAACATTTCAGAAATAGATTTAGATGGATGCATAGAAAATGACTCAAAATCTTGACGAAACATGTCCAATCGAGTGTCCTTCACTTTGTTGGTCCCCTCATGGGTAACCTCCAAAAGTTTCTAGATTTCATGTGAGGAGGTGCATGTGGAAACTCGATTGAACTCATTACGATCAAGGCCGCAATGAAGAGCGTTCATGGCTTTGCCATCAAGCTCGAAATTTCTAATATCGGCTTGAGTCCATTTGGATTCATCGGGAGAAGAAAGAGTGTAACCTTGCATGAAAATTTTATAAATGGGATAGCCAATGCTTCTAAGAAAAGCGGTCATGCAGGTTTTCCAATAAGTATAGTCGGTTCCATCAAAAAATGGAGCACGACTCAATGAATAGCCTTCGGGGGAGAAAGAGGTTGAAGCCAACACAATGGATCTTTAAATTTGTAACCGGTTAGGGTATTACACAAATTTTGCCTCTGATACCAATTATTGGTCGGAGAAAGAAGGGAAGTGATGGCAAGAGGGGGGGTGAATTGCCTTTTAAAAAATTAATTAACAAATAAAAAATCAAAGTGAAAATGCAGCGGAAATAAAGAGGCAAGACACAAGAATTGATAACGGAGTTCGGCCAAAAACCCGGCCTACGTCTCCGCTCCCAACTCAACCGTTGAGAGATTCACTACCGCTTTCTTTTCAATGGTTGTAGCAAGAAACCCACTAGCATTTTTACAGGTGAAGGCTAGCTCACCTATTACAGCTTGCTTTTTAATGGTTTGAGCAAGAAACCCACTAGACTTTTTATGGGTGAAGGCTAGCTCACCTTTGACTCAAGCCTTTTAAAAGGAAAGGCTTGACTAACCTCTTCACACCTTGAAGGTGGTGTGAGAACCCAAAGAAAGGGAGATGAGAAAGAGATGGGTTTGTAGGCACAAACCCAAATTGATGCTCAAAATAAATAAAACAAGAAAAACCGTAATTGGGGAGAAGCCTTGGGCGCCAATGGATGATTGGAGTTGAAGACGTGCACTCCCAAGCTTCTATGGTGGTGCTCCTTGGATGTGGAATTGGATTGGAGCAAGTGGGGTTCCCTTGGAGGAAGTCCGCCGGAGGTTCGCCAAATGATGGAAAATGTGTCCGTTGGCTTCACAATAGTTCCGGCTATGTTCCTTAGGCTTCCGAGGGTTCAAGGTCCTTTATTTATAGAGGGGGAACCCTCAAATGGCCTTAGGGGGTCTTCGGAGCCGTTGGAAAGGGCTTCGGAGCCGTTGGGAGGCAAGTGGACAGGCTGGTCAAAAGCCCAACGGCTAGTTTGACTGGCTCCACCGGATGACCGGTGCTGAGCCACCGGTTGGCTGGTGTGTGCAAAAAGGAGGAGGGCTCGGGCTCAGGCGCCACCGGCTGGCCGGTGAGGAGGCCACCGGTTGGCCGGTGCCAAGGCAGTAGCAAACACTATTCTGCTGGGTGCCACCGGCTGGCCGGTGCTGAGGCCACCGGTTGGCCGGTGATGAGGCAGTGGCTCAGCCTTCTGTCAGGATGCCACCGGCTGGCCGCTGGTGTGACACCGGTTGGCCGGTGGTCTGGACAGAGGAATGCCTCCTGTCCAGTCCTCCATCGGCTGGCCGGTGGTCTTCCATCGGTTGGCCGGTGGACTGAAAATTAGTCCACTTTGGCTTCTTGCTTTCTTGGCCCAATTCCTTGGCCACCTGAAATCATGCCTATTATCCAAAAACACTTAAAAGAGGATTAGATAAATAAGAGGGTGATTGTGATCATGAAAATCAAACCACGAGGGGTACGAGAGGTACAACAGTTATATCAGGCTCATCCATCATCCTTTTAATGACCCATAATTCTATAAATGAGATTTCCCTTAATATGTTTACTTCATATAGTATAAATCACATAAAATAACTTAGAGAACATAATAAAAACCTTATAAAAGAATAATGAATGAAATAATTGGTAATTCTAAAAGTTAATGAACCTATACCGATGAAATACTAACTTGACCTTAGGAATAGTAACATGAACCTTATGAATAGAAAATCATTCAAATGAATAGTTACATCAACCATGTTTATATAAATAAAATTTAGGCATATTATAAATTAAATTATGATGTAATTATATCACAGTATAAGTAATTGAATATTTTAAAAATTATTAATCAAGTGTTGGTATTTTTGTAAGTCATAAATATTTTATTATAATTTTATATATAATATTTTCATTTAATATATAATTTATTTTCATAAAATATGTTCATAAAATAATATATTTTTGTATTATAAATTTAAGATAATTTTATGAGGCCTTAGTTAATTTTTCAGAGTGTTATAAAAGTAGTTATAAATTTAAAAATTGTAATTTTTGAGTAAATAAAGATTTTAATTAAAAATTAAAATTCTCATATTTAGAAAATTATTTTCATAAAATGGAGTAAATTTTTTAATTTTTCACTTTGAAAAATTGTTAGGGTTATTTTTTTTGATTTTTCTAAAATACTTGAGTTTTTGGTGAAAAGTAAAATACGTTAATTTATAGTATAAACAAATTATAAGCTAAATAAACAATTCCTTGAGTAATGGATGATCTAAAAACCATAATCTCAATCTTTATTTAATTATGTTAATATATTTTATGATAAATCTCAAAAAATTTATAATCTTGAGAAAAAATAATAAACAAATGAATTAAATATTCAAAAAACACCCCTCTCCCCCACTATAAATATCACCCTCACCACCCCTTATTATCACACCTTCCAAGATTTTTACCTTGTTAAATTTATTTATAATCATCTTCCCAAGCCCCTAACCCACATTTATGATCTATTGGTCTCATAAAATGACCAATACCATTTCCCTAAGGAGGTTCTCAAGGAGGAGAATACAAGAGGTAAAATCCTCTTCCTTTCCTTTTTAATTTCTTTTCAAGTTATTTTATTTTATTATTATTTACTCAACTACCCTAATAAAAATAGAATGAAAAATATAATACCTTACATATAATGTAATTTTATTATTCTATTGGAATAATCCATCATCAATCCTCTTCTACTCTCTCTTTTATTCTAAAAATGGAAATGTCACCTGTGAGGGGTTGTTTCTTCACCTTCAAGGACGAAAAGTTTTTATTTTCCTTCACTGTCCTCAGGGATCTTCATGAAATAATTTTAATGGTTAAAAAAACTGTCATTTTTTTATTATATCCATTTTTATATTCTGGATGTAACATATTTACATAGTACTAGATGATAAAACAAAATGAGTTCGTTATGATCATAACTGCCGTATTAATCTAAATGATTATCAATAATATCTTATCTAATAATTTTTCATCATACCATATAATAAAATGATATATATAACCATTTACACATGTTCATGTTCATAAATACTATATAATTCCAAAGTTAGTGAATTATACCCATTTTACATGAACTTCATTACTTATAAATAAGTAATCTGATCATGAAAACCAAGGAAACAAACACTCCTAAAAGATAAAATTGTATCTTATAACTAATAAAAAAGACCATTAATGAAATTAAAAAAAGTATAAAAAATAAATTACATAAATAAAAGGTTCTGAATTAATTAATTATTGGATTTAATTTTATTATCTAGAGCATTAAGTCTATGTGCAGAACACATTCAGATATAAGGTAAGGGATTCTACCTGATCCATCATTTTTTCCTTGGTGTAAATCTTTCACTACCTTTAACCCAATGTAATGCTTGTTTATTTTCATGTAATTATTCAAAATTATTTTTATATGTTCCAAACTAACAAAAACAGTTCATTTTGTCTTTTTTTTTGAGAATTACATGTTTTACAAGGTTCCTTTATTAATTCATCCCGATACACAAGCCTGATTAAAAGGAATGTCTCGATTTGTAACCCATTTTCAAGTACCATCCATAATATGTTTTAATACACCATTATTTTTATAAAATAACTAATTTTGTCAATAAAAACTATATTTTTTCATTTTGGGTTTAATTAAAACAATTATGAAAAATAAAAATGATTTTTTCAAAAGAACACTTCTTTGCAAAGTAAAAGGAGTATTTCTCTTAAGAATTCCTTGATAAATTTATTAGAGTATTTTCATTTTTCAACAACTCTATTAAATTTTATGCTTTATTAAGATTGGTATATTATGATTATCATTTACCATAATTTATCAAATGGTTTATTATTAGTTTGATAATGGATTTTATATCTTGATATCATTCACCATGCTACTCAGAATGGTTAGTGATCATGTTTACAGATTGTGGAAAGTTATTTACATCTCATATATATATATGTTGTTTATTTTTAACCCCATTCATATAATGAATGAATTGGACTTAGTAAGTTATGAGTGGGGGCCACTATAGCCCCTCTATGAATCGATAGATCTCATGCAGAAAAATTGATTTGGACTTAGCCAAGGCCTTTCCCATTTTCAGATATAATTTTTCCTGAGGCCTTAATCATTTTCAAATGTCTTGGCCGAGACCTCGACGATAAATTTCATACGTACAAAATTAGGCATTCAATCATTATGATATTAGTAATTGATAAATAATTTGATTATTATACAGGTATAATATCCATCGTTAAGCATTGTATGTTTAATTTTATGGCATTATTTATTCTGATTTTATTCTTACCATATTAAGTTCAAGATAATGTTTTAAAGGCATACATTCTTTTAGTTATTCACCATGTCTTATTATTTATTCTTATGCTGTATAACTTACCCTTATTGAGCATCTGAGATCACACCTTTCTTATGTTTTATTTTCTTGCAGGATGTGAAGATGAATATTATAAATGACTTGCAGGGTTAATCTAAGTGTTTTTGGGTGTTACCAATTGAGTTTCTACATTGTTTTTCTTTTCAAGTTGTAATATAATATTCATGTATGTAATTTGGATTCCAAAACTACTAAACATACCAGTATTTTTGGATTCGAGCCTTTTACCTATGACAATATAGTAAAGTAAGGCACCCGCTTGGGGCTACCTGGGTCTGGGTCTTTATAGTTAGTATCAGAGAAAATTCAGCAGAGACCTTGGAAACAAGATTAAGAAAGCATATATTAGGGAACATATCCCAAAAATTGACATTGAGGATAAGCATAAAAGAACATATTATAATTTTGTATGGAAGAGATTATGTGGGCCTTCCCAAATATACATTCATGTCTGGATACTAAAAGTGTACTTGGTTTTGGAACATATGCACATAGGCGTTACAACTCCAAAAAGATGCCCCGTGCCTAACTCTGGGTTACCTGATATATGAAAAGAGGCCTTACTGCGCACATGATTTAAAACTCCCTGGGGATAAACTTAGGATAATACCAATTTTCTTTTCTAACCATTACGAATGATTTAAAAATAAAAATTCTCTCAAAAAAAATAATTTTTATGATTATGACACTACGGGAAAAATGAATATTTGTGATGGGATATTTGCAACAAGGACGGGTCTCGTCACAAATTACGGCTTCTTTGCAACGAGCATTGGGTTCCAATTGCAAAAGGTTTGGTGTAGGTTGTGCGCCAAACCACGGAAAGTGTATTTGCGACGGGTTTTTGTACCCATCGCAAATACCCAACGATGTTCTTTAGTATTTGCGATAGGGTTTATCTCATGTTGCAAATAGTATGTCGGCAGATGGGTATTTGTGATGGGTCCCATCAAAAATACCTTTTTAACCGCCACCCCCTAATTAACAGTGGGGTTGGTATTTGCGATGGATACCATCACAAATAATACTATTTGCAACAGGACTCCTATCATAAATACTCCTGTCACAAATACTGTAACCTATATATACCATCATCCGATTTTTCCCATTCCACTTCTTTATCTACCCCTCACTCCATCTCTACTAACATTTTCCCTCATTTTTTTTGAAGTTATAGATTTTACATCAGATCAATATTCAAGTCTTACAACCTATGAATGATTCAGTTTAAGGGATTTATCATTTTCTTTTATCTTTTAGTTAATTCATTTTATTTTATTACATTTATAATTATTCTTAATTAACTGCAACTAAATTAAATCAGAATTAGATCGTTTTATTTGGCATTATTTGTCATTACAAATAATTAGGCGTTATTAGTACTAATTTGTATTAATTAATTGTTGTTATATTAATTATTATTAATTAGTGGTCATTAGTTTTAATCAGAAAAACTAGTAATAATTATTAATAAATAGTCATAATTAGTAATAATTAGCGATAATTAGTAATAATTAGTGATGATTAGTAATAATTAATGATAATTAGAAATAATTAGTAATAATTAGCAGCAAATTTGAGAAATTAGAATTAATTAGTAATAATTAGCGGGAAAAAGTAATAATTAGTGATAATTAGTAATAAATTGTAATAATTAGTGATAAATTGTAACAATTAGTCATAATTAGTAATAAATATGAATAATTAGTAATAATTAGTAATAAATATGAATAATTAGTAATAATTAGTTAATAATCAGTAATAAATAGAAATAATTAGTAATAAATTGTAATAAATAGTAATAAATAGTAATAAATAACAATAATTAGTAATAATTAGAATAATTAATAGTAATAATTAGTAATAAATAGTAATAATTAGTAATAAATAGTAATAAATAGTAATAAATAGCAATAATTAGTAATAAATTTTTATAAGTAGTAATAATTAGTAATAAATTGTAACAATTAGGAATAATTAGGAATGATTAGAAATAATTTTGAATAATTAGAAATAATTATTAATAATTAGTAATAAATAGTAATAAATAGTAATAAATAGTAATAAATAATAATAAATAGTAATAAAGGGTTATAATTAAGAGTAATTAGGAATAAATAAGAATAAATAGGAATAAATAGTAATAAATAGTAATAAATAGTAATAAATAGTTGCAAATAGTAATAAATAGTAATAAATAGTAATAAATTGTAATAAATAGTAATAATTTGTAATAATTAGTAATAATTAAGAATAAATACAAATAAATATGAATAAATAGGAATAAATATGAATAATTTGTATATACTTAGAAACAATTATTAACAATTAGTTATAATTATTAATAATTAGTAATAAATAGTAATATACAATAATATACAGAAAAAACACGAATAAATAATAATAAATAGGAATAAACACGAAAAAACAGGAATAAACAGGAATAAAAAGGAATAATAAGGAATAAATTGAAATGATTAAGAATAAATAGGAATAAATAGGAATAATTAGGAATAATAAGGAATAATTAGGAATAAATATGAATAATTAGGAATAATTAAGAATAATTGGGAATAATTTGGAATAATTAGGAATAATGATGAATAATTAGTAATAAATTGTAATAAATAGTAATAAGTAGTAATAAATATGAATAATTGGTAATAATTGGCAATAATTATTAACAATTACTAATAAGTACTAAACATTAGTAATAACTAGTAATAAATTGTTATAAATATTAATAAATAGAAATAAATAGTAATAAATATTAATAAATAGTAATAAATAGTAATAAATAGTAATAAATAGTAATAAATAGTAATAAATATGAATAATTAGTAATAATTAGTAATAATTAGTAATAACTAATAATAATTAGTAATAATTAGTAAAAATTAGTAATAATTAGTAATAATTAGTAATAATTAGTAATATTTTGTAATAATTAGTACTAATTAGTAATAAATAGTAATAAATACGAATAATTAGTAATAATTAGTAATAATTAGTAACAATTTGTAACAATTATTAACAATTTGTTACAGTTAGTAACAATCATTAATAATTTGTAATAACTAGTAATAATTAGAAATAAAAAGTAATAAATAATAATAAATATAAAAAATTGTAATGATTAGAAATAATTAGAAATAATTATGAATAATTATGAATTAAAAGGAATAATTAGTAATAATCTAGAATAATTAGGAATAACTCATAATAATTTGGAATAATTAGTCATAAATAGTAATAAATAGTAATAAATATTAATAGATATGAATAATTAGTAATAATTAGTAATGAAAATTAATAATTAGTAATAAATAGTAATTGATACGAATAATTAGTAATAATTAGTAACAATTAACAAGAATTAGTAACAATTAGTAACAATTAGTAATAATTAGTAAAAATTAGTAAAAATTAGTAATATATAAGAATAATTACTAATAAATATGAATAATTAGTAATTTTTTATTAATAATTAGTAATAATTAGTAATAAATAGTAAGAAATAGTAATGAATTGTAATAAATAGAAATAAATAGTAATATATAGTAATAAAAAGTAATAATTAGTAATCATTAATAATAATTAGAAATTATTAATAATAACTAGTAATAATTTTTAATGAATAGTAATGAATAGAAATGAATTGTAAAAATTAGTAATAATTAGTAATAACTGGTAATTAATAATAATAAATAGTAATAAATAGTAATAAATAGTAATAAATAATAATAAATAGTAAAAATTAGTAAAAATTAGTAATAATTTGTAATAAATAGTAATAAATAGTAATAAATTATAATAAATAGTAATAAATAGTAATACAGAGTAATAATTAGTAACAATTATTAATAATTTGAAAAAAAATATTAATAAATAGTAATAAATATGAATAATTTGTTTTAATTAGTAATAATTAGTAATAATTAGTAATAAATATTAATAGTTAGTAATTAAAAGTAATAAATTATAATAATTAGTAATAATTAGTAATAGTTAGTAAGAATTAGTAACATTTAGTAATAATTAGTAGAAATTAGTAAAAATGAGTAACAATTAGAAATAATTTGCAAAGATTAGTAACAATTAAAAGTAATTAGCAATAATTAGCAATAATTTGAAATAATTAACAATAGTTAGAAATAATTAGAAATAATTAGAAATAAATATCTATAATTATCAATAATTATCAATAATTATCACTAAATTGATATAATTTCTAGTGGAGTAATAATTACTCATAAACTGGCACAATTTTCAATGGATTGGTGGAAGCTCTTTTTCCTGACGACTAATGTCCTAGAAACTTTGTCCCATTGAAATAACTATGAAAAATTTTCTCCCACATACAAAGAATTATTTTCTTATGCACGAGAATGGATTGAAGCACGTTGAGGCCTCCCTGCTCTCCATTCTCATGCATATGAAAATGGATATACATTCATCAGAGAAGATTTTTCTTACTGATTTCAGTCAGAGAATGTTGCAAGGAGATGCGCCTTCTGAAAAAGGGGATATTTCTCTTGATTACTAATATCCTTACAACTTTCTCCCACTGATTTGATTAATAGGTCTTTTTTTGCTGACTCATATCTTTAAAAAGTCATGACTATCATGGTGTAATAGAAATAATTTTTCTGATTGGATTAATAGGGTTTTTAAATTCTATGATTTTCAATGCGATAATAGACATATCATATTTTTTCCAAGACATTTGTGTGGTGAAAATAGACTACAATGCACTAAGAGGACTACAAGAAGATGTTGTTTTAATTTTATCTAAAATGGAAAAAAAAATCATCCCACCGACTTTCTTTCAATAAATGGAACATTTGATATTAAATTTTCCATATAAAGAAAAATGTGAAGGTATGGTACAGTTCTGATGGATTTACCCATTCAAGAGATGCATAAAGAAATTGAATAAAAATGTACATAATAAAGCATCAGTTGAAGGATCAATTGCGGAGATTTATTTATAGGAGGAAAATTATTTTTTATACTCTTGTAATTTTCAATCTGAATATCCCTAAAAAAACCACATGGGAAATAACGAGAGAAATTTTGACGATTAAATGAATAATAAATTATCAATTTTTAATCAGCCTGAACTTGGATTCGGTGGAGTTAATGAACGATGGATTTCAGATGATGAACATCACAAAGCTTATAAATATGTTCTATTAAACTGTTTAGTAATGAAACCATTTATATTGGGAGTGGCACTATCACTTATTATATAATATTTTTTACATTAATTTAATATTATTTTATTATTATGTCATATGATAATCATATTAAGAAAAACCATCAACAAATTAGAGAAGCTGTTCTTGAATAACATCAGCAAAATAATTTTTCCTACTGGTTTTGAAAATAGATAACATAGATTATTTATGGTTTAACAAAGAAAATCAAATTATTACTTATTATATTGATAATTGTTTTACCAATTTTTAGGTATCTCAACATAATGATTAAATTGGCAATCAATTGTTTGTATTGAGTAACCCACCATCCAAAATGGTTAAATATTTTAATGTATATGTGGTGAATGGTTTTTGATTTCATAAACATGCATATGGGGAATAAAATAATAATGGGTAATGGTGTTTTCTTGAGAGGATATCATCATTGTGAAACCGAAGTTGACTTTTGCAGTATGTTGGAAGAAATTATTGAATTGTGTTATCTAGGACAGAATTACATAATAATGTTTCAATGTTAGTGGTTAGATACTGAGAGATGCTTTCCTGTTCCTCTAATCCATGAAATTTTTGATATTAAATATAAAAGTCTTCTTGAAGTAAATAAACCATTTTTGTTGGCTCATTAGGAACATCAAATTTATTATGAAAATTACTGTACTAATTCAAAATATTTGGGTGATTGGTGTAGCATAATAAGAATGATATCTCAGGAAAATCAGTTTACCCAATGTGAATATGGTTCTGCTGAAGGACAAGGAATAAAAAATTTTCAAGAGACTAATCCAAATACAACTTTTTCATGAAGATACAAAAATATCTATGATGACACCCCAGAGTTAAGGGTTTATGGTGACAATGATGTTAACAATGTTACAAATGAAATTAAAATGACCAGAGATGATGAAACTGAAACTCATATAGAAATTGACGATGCTGAGGAGGAATATTAAGACATTGACATCTTCAAATATGAAGATAAGGATGTTGACGAAGAATGACATATTCAAATGCTAGTTATAATTGTATATATTATATATTTATATATAGTAATGTTTTTTTAACTCTTTTCTAACAACAGTCATTTTGTGTTTTAGATAGATCAGGATCTATTTCGTTAGTTACATGAGGCTAATCCACATTTAGACGGGCATGATATTGGATATTCTAACCATCATACTATTGGAGGTTCAGGGAGGACTCAAAGGTGGATTGGTTTTGCCCGATTGATGACTCCTGACCCTATCCTAGATAAATGTCCATATCTTGGCTTTGATCCATGCATATAAATGTGTGTTTACCTGTTTATTTTATTTAGTTTTCATTAATTTATTTTTATAATAATTGTTTTATTATTTTTTCTCTTTTCACAGATTTTGACATATAGTTGTTGGACAGGGGAGTGCTATATTTCATAATTATTTTTTTGAAGCATGGGTCACATGTGATAAGATTCCCATTGATGTTCAGCACCGCCTGTTCGATCATTGGATGGTATATAAATAAATAATATTTATTTTTAATTTTATTCAATTAATAACATGATATAATAATTTATTTGTAGGGTTTATGGTATCCTATCGATGAGAGTAAGCATGGAGCTATCTGAAATTCATGGGAGGGGTTTATTCATGGGTTTTGCTGTAAAATTTTACACAATTTGAGAAGGAAAGAAATGAAGAAAGAATGAGTGATAGAGTTTGTTGAGTCTTATTGCACCCACTGACCTAGTTACATTTCATACTAGGTTTGGGATGGATTATTTTCACACTAGATGGGTGATCATTTTTAGGGGAGATCATTAGTAGGTAGAAAAAACTAGTGGAGACAAGAGGTGATACATCGAGCTGGTATTCAAATATTCAGTATGCATATAGAACAAATGGTAAAAGATATTTTAAAATAATTTATATATATTTAAATTTAAATTTTTTTTATTTTATATACATATGGGCAGTCGAACACCCTGATATTATAGAGTTTGAAATTTATAGGAGGATGTACAATGATTTGGTCAGTAGAGAGATTAGAGGTGATCACTAACATCAGATTGTGGATATTTTAATTTGTTTTTGAGTTTTAATATTAAATGAAAGTAATATTTTTAATATTTTGATATTAAATTATAATTCAAGGAGTCATATGAGGTCGCAATGTCTCAAACACAGACTGAGAGTCACACTGAGACTGAAGTTCAAACTGGTGCCCTCTAATTTGATGAGGCAACATGGATACATGTGACCCAATATGGCTTCGAGAAAGGTCGAGTTGTTCATATCAACTCTCAATCAACACTTGAGGGTTATTATGAGACCGCTGTGATGTTAGTGTCTAGATCGAGAGGAGTTTATGGAGAGACATCCTCATATGATGCACATTATGAAGAGGAACTGTGAGCTCAGAGTGATCTTATAGAGAGTATGCATAGAGAGTAGGAAGATCTCCGTCGACAATAGAAATAGTAATAGGAGGAGATGCGTCGATGGTAGCAGAAGTAGCACGAGCAGATGATAGAGTACATATGTCATCTTATTCATGATTTATGGTTGGAGTTCCCTCCACTATCTCCTCTAGCTCCTCCAGAAGACCCCCTGATGATATATTTACATTTTATAATAAAACATTTGAATGTCATTTTGTTTTTTTAATATTATATATTTACATTTATATATAGTGTATTTTTTATATTGTTGTGAATATTATGTTTATTATTATTATTTACTTTATTATTTATGATTTATTATTAATTAATATTTTTTTAAAAATTATTATATAAAATTATTTTATTATTATTACTGTTATTTTATATTTTTCTGAATATTGATGTTTTTATTATTTTATTAGTTTTTTTATTATTTTACTATTATTGTTATTCTTATTAATATTAATATTATTAAAATTATTTTATTATTATCATCATCATCATCATTATTATTTGTAATATTAATATTATTTATATTAATAATAATATTATTTATTATTATTTATAATATTATTATGTAATTATTATTATTATTATTTTATTAATATTATTATTTTATTATTATTATTATATTATTATTATTATTATTTAAAATTATTTTATTAAAATTATTTTATTATCAGTAATATTTTGTTATTAAATTTTATTAATTTTATTTTTTTTATTTTTTTTAATGTTTTTGCAGTAGGCCTATCACAAATAATTATTTACGATGGACTTGTGGAAGATACATATTTTCGACTGGCCTATCACAAATAAGTACTTTTTAAATACCACAGGTTAGCTATTTATGACGGTCGATCTCAAAAAACAATATTTGCATTGTGATTTTTTACAAGGGGTCATTTGTGATGGGATCCCATCGCAAATGACCTGTTGAAAATTATTAAATTTTCATTAGTGTGAGATTAGCTATTCATACTATTTTAATTAATGTTAACTGTTTTTCTAGTTCAATATTTTTCATTATGATTCATAACCTAATTTAGTGTGTGCCATTATTTAGAAATGGTTTCATTATGGAAGGAATGGAAATCGTATCAACGTGCGTATCCCATGTAGCGATTTTCCTCATATGCAAGATAATGATATTGTTACTAGAGCTACGAGTAGTACTGATGAACTTATAACTATACTGAGATAGTTGAATCATGTTATGAATAATAATCTTACCTATATGAGGAATCTATAACCACAATGAGGAAAAGTAATGTTAGACTTCTTTACGAGATAATAGCCTCCATCATTAAATAATATTACAAACCATTTTCGTTGTAGCAGTGGATAAGTTACTTAGAGAATATATTTATCGCTTTGGGAAGTAAAAAATAGAGAATATTGTAATGGTAATTTATCATCTATCGGGAGATGCAAATCCATAGTTATCACTAATTCAAAACAAAAAGGAGGAGGAGGAAGAAATCCAAAATATGAAATTGAGGGATTTTATTGAAATTTTCCTAAGAAAATATTTTCCTTGCAGAAAATGAGTGGATAAAGAAATGCAATTATTGATTCTCAATCAAAAATAGGGTGAAAATATTTCAATGTATGAATCAAAATTTACAAGGTTAAAAAGGCATGTTGTGGCCTACACACATAATCCAAGGAGCAAGATTGATCGATTCTTTGAAGGATTAAAACCATTCATTTTAAGGGAACTAGTCTCCAAAAATTTATTTTCATAAGAAGATATAGTCTCATGTTCTATCAAGATAGAGAAAAATTATCTGTGTATTATGATGTTAAGGGAAAAAATGAGAATAAGAGAGTGGAAGAGGAAAGAATGGATAAAAGGAAGAATAAAAAGGGGAATTTTCCAACATGTGATAGTTGTGGAAGGAAACACCCGGGTGCCCGCTTAAAATGAAAATGAGTTTGCTATAAGTGTAGAGGGAAATGAAATCATGATAATGATTTCAAGGAATATAAAGAAGCTATAAATTTTTAATTCTATAATTGTATGGAGATGGTAAACTATGATAATGATTGTCCAAAGTATCAAGGAAACGTGCCTTATAAAAGGCCACAAGAGCAAGGAAAATATTATGTGATCAAAACTTCAGAGGTTGAAATTTCTAATGATGTGGTGGAAGGTACTTTAATTATTTCCTAAAACTTATCCAATGATTTATTTGATCATAAAATATCACATTATTTTATATATTACCAGTTTTATAATAAAATTAAACATTTACATTTTGATTTAATAAATGAGTTGTCAGTAAAAACTTGTAAGGGGAGTATCCTTACAACAAAGATGTGTCGGTCAGTCCCCTTTATAACACATACATGTTATTTAGTTTCTGACCTTAACATCATACCTATTATTAACATTGAGATAATACTTGGTATAGAATAGATTTCAACGTATGATTCGAAAATCTATTGCAATAAGAAGGAATTCCCAATTTTTGAGAAAAATTTAGAATCTCTTATCTCTAGAGGAGAAACATCATCATCTGGTTCTTATCCAAATCCACCTTTAGTAGCTCTTCATAATGAAATTCTTAGGGAGTAAGAGAAAATAGTATCTATGAATCTTTAAATTGAATATGTACTTATTGTAAAAGAATATATTGAAGTATTTCCAGAGGATTTACCTAGACATCCTCTCGGGCAAGAAGTTGAGTTCTCTATTGATTTAATTAATGGTTCAATACCTATATAAAGACTCTTTATAGAATATACACTATGGAATTAGTAGAATTGATTAAAAAACTAGTGGATTTAAGTAATAAAGGATTTATTCACCATTGTGCTTCTCCATGGAGAACCACTATTCATTTTGTTAAGAAGAAGAATGGGTCTATGAGGCAGTGCATTGATTATATAGAAATAAATGCTATTAAAATAAAGAATAATTATCCCCTGCCTATCATTAATGATTTATTTGATCAACTTCTTGGAGCTCAATAATTTTTAAAGATTTAAAATTGATATGAATTTAATTAGTTTCATGTGAGGAAGGAATATATTCCAAAGACAACATTTCAAACTAGGTATGGATATTATGAGTTATAGTAATTCTATTTGGACGGACTAATGCACCCTATGTTTTCATGGATCAACTAAACAATGTTTTCAAGGAATATATTGATAATTTTTTTGTGGTATTTATTGACAATATCTTAATATAATCTAAAAGATATAAAGATCCAAAGAATCACTTGTAGATTGTTTTAAATACTCTTAGAAGAAATGAATTACATGGGACGTTTATAAAGTGTAATTTTTTTCTTCAATCAGTTTATTTTTTTGACCATATTATCTCTAAGGTTGGAATCCCAGTTGATCATAAAAGGAAAAGGATTTTAAAGAATGTCCTACACCAATGAACATAACTAAGGTATATAATTTTGTTGGTTTATCATGTTATTATCAGAATTTCATGAATAAATTTTACCTATTAGATAACCCATTAACCAAGATTACTCATAAAGGGGTTAAGATCGTATGGACAGAAGAATGTGAAGAATATTTTGAAGAATTGAATAAATTATTAGGAAATGCTTTGATCTTGACACTACCATTATAAAATAGTGGATTTTGGATTTATAATGAAACATAAAATAAATTAATTTCTTTTGTTCTAATGTATAATGATGAAGTTATTTCCTTTGTATCAAGGTAGTTAAAAATTCATGAACAAAACTATCCAACTCTTGATCTTGAGTTAGTAGCTGTAATATTTTTCTAAATATTCAGAGATACTATCTCTATGGAAAAATATGTGAGATATATAAAGATAAAAATAGATTTAAACATATATTATCATATAAATAACTCAATATGAGATAATGAATATTGATCGAGCTACTTAAGGATTATGATTGTTCAATACGCTATCACCCAAGAAAAGAAAAAAAGGTAGCTAATTCCTTGGGTTGGAGGGATCATGGAGTTCTAAAAAAATGATTATTGGAAAGGATCCTATGTAATGGAGTTATTGAATGATTACCATAGTTCTAATTTCTTTATACTCTATGGTATCTTTAAGATGTATAAAGATATGAAGGAAAATTTATGGTGGGATAACATGAAGAATGAAATTACTGATTATGTTTCAAGATGTTTAGTATTTCAATAGGTGAAGATTGAAAGGACAAATACTTGAGGATTTATGAAACTTCTAAGTATTCTTACATGGAAATGGGATGACATAAAAATGTATTCTTGGACTATATTACAAAAAAAACTCCAATAATGAATGATGAAATATGGGTAATTATTGATTGCCTTACCAAATATGCACATTTCCTCTCTATAAGGGATGATTTTCCACTGGGGAGTCTTGAAGGGATCAATACTAATGATGTTTCAAGACTTCATAATGCACTTCTCTCAATTTTGTATTATCATGATCTATAATTTATATTAAAATTCTAGAAAATTATTTAGCAATATTGGGATATAAAGCTTCATTTGAGTAATTCCTATAAACCTCAAACTGATGGGAAGTCATAATGGATGATCCAAAATTTATAAGACATGTTGAGATCATGTTCACATGATTTTAAGGTATGTGGGATCAGAATTTACTTATGGTAGAGTTTTCTAAAAATAATAGTAGAGGTAAAGGCTATTCAAACCGATATCAATGTTTCCTTGTATAACCAGAGCATATGGGGGAAACAATAGTAGAGGTAAAGACTATTAAAACTGATATCAAAGGAGATCAAATTAAGAAAAATAGATATGTAAATAATCTAAGGAAGTATTTGGAATTTCAAGTGCGAGATCATGTTTTCTTGCAAGTATCTTCATGAAAGGGTGTTACAAGATTTTGGAATAAAGTGAAACTGAGCCTGAGGTACATTGGTCCTTTTGAAATTATGGAGAGAATTTGAGCTGTGGATTATCTTTTGGAAATTCCACATAGCCTTTCGAAAGTACACAATGTATTTCACTTCTCTTTGTTGAGGAAGTACTTTCCAAACCCAATAAATGTCCTCTATTTTGAAGGAATAGATTTGGAACTTGACTTATTTTACAATGATGAGCCTATCTACATTTTAGACACTAAAGAATAGTTGTTGAGGAATCAGATGAACTTATAATGAATAATTACCCGATCATTTTATGAGGTGACAATCTAGAAATTTCGAGGAAATATTTTTTGAGGGAGGGGAGAATGTAATGACATGAAATTATATTAATTATATTTCCCTTATTATGTTTATTTAATATAGTGTAAATCACATAAAATCACTTATATAACATAATAAAAACCTTATAAATTAAGAATGAATGAAATAATAAGTATTTCTTGAATTAATTGAACCTATACTGATGTTATAGTAACTTGACCTTAGGATTAGTAATACGACCCTTACGAGTAGTAAATTAGCTGAAGGAATAGTAACCTTACACTTGTTTGTATAAATAGAATTTAGGCATGTTATAAATGATAATATTAAATAATTATATCATAATATAATTAAGTGAATATTTTAAAATTTAATAATTAAGTGTTGGTATTTTTGTAAGTAATATATATTTAATTACAATTTAATAATTACAAAAACTATTTAAAAGAAAATTTATTTCCATATAATGCATTCATAACTTAATATTTTTTTTCTTATGAATTTAAGACAATGTTATGATACCTTCGTTAATTTTTTAGAGTGTTATAAAAGTAGTTATAAATGTAAAATTTGTATTTTTTGAGTAAATGATAATTTTAATTAAATATTAAATTTCTCATAGTTAGAAATTTATTTTCATAAAATGGAGTCTATTTTTTAATTAAACATATCAAAAACTTGTTAGGGTGAATTTTTGGGATTTTTCTAAAATACAAATATTTCGGGTGAAGAGTAAAATACAGTAATTTACAGTATAAATACATTATAAGTTAAATACAACATTCCTTGAGTCATGAATGATTTAAACAGCATAATATAGTACCTTCCTTCACAATTTTAATATATTTGATTAAAATTCATAAGCTATATATTGTCTTCATCTAAAATAATAGACAAATGAATAAAATATTCAAAAAACACCCCTCTCCTCCACAGTAAATACCACCCCACCACCCCTTATCCTTACACCTCCCAAGATTTGAGGCTTATAAAATCTGTTCCCTATACTCTTCCCAAGACCATCCCCAACATACAATAGGTGTTGGTATCAACAAAATAACAAAAATTATTTCCCTAAAGAGGTTCTCAAGGAGGAGAATTCAAGAGCTAAAATCCCATTACTTTTCCTTTTAATTTCATTTCAAGTTATTTTTTATTATTATCACCACAATTACCCTAATCAAAATAGAAAGATAACACCATTAATTTTTATTTACTGGAATTTTTTTATGTCAATGGAATAATCCATAATTAATCCCCTTATCCTCTCCCTTTTATTCTAAAAATGGAAACATTGTCCGTGAGATGTTGTTTAATCGCCTTTAAGGATGTTAAGTTTTCATTTTCTTTCACCGTCTTGAAGTATATACATGAAACCATTTTAATAGTTGAAAAAATTGTATAATTTATAGTATAACTCATTCTATATTTTTTATGCAACATATTTACATAGTACTAAATGATAAAACAAAATGGATTCATTATGATCAATAACGGCTGAAATAATCTAAACAATTATCACTAAATGTATTATCTAATGATTCACCCTCAAACCAAATAGTAAAATGATAGATATTACCATTTACAATTTTTTATATTCATCAATAATATATAATTCCAATTTTTTAGAATGATACCCATTTTACATGAACTCCATTACTTATAAATAAGAAAAATGAACATTAAAACCACGGAATCAAATGCTTTTGAATGATAAAATTGTATCTTATAACTAAAAAAAAGTCCTTCAATTAAATTAATAAAAATATTAAAAAAATACTTATAGAAATGGTTTTTAATTAATTAATTAATTGAATTAATTTTATCATACAATACATTAAGGTGAAGTGCAGAACACATTCGAACACAAGGTAAGGGATTCTACGCGAACCTTCATTTTTTTCCTTCAGGTTATTCTTTCACTACCTTTACCCAAATTTAATAATTATTTATTTAATTCTTCTATATTATTTTTATATGTTCCAGACTCATATATCGAGTTAATTTCATCTTTCATTTATTGTAATTACATGTTTTACAAGGTTCCCTTCTTAATTCATTCCAATACACAAGCCCGATTAAAGGGAACATCTTGATTTTTTACCCATTTTCAAGTACCATCCATACTATGTTTTAGTACACTATTATTTTCCTAAAATCACTAATTTTTTTAAATAAAAATATATTTTTTCATTTTTGGGTTTACACAAAAAATTATGAAAAATACAAATGATTTTTTCAAAAGATCACTTTTTTGAAAAGTAAAAGAAGTTTTTCTCTCAAGAATTCCTTGATAATTTTATTAGAGTATTTTTATTTTTCAACACCTATGTTGAATTTTATGATTTATTGAGATTTGTATCTTATTATTATCATCAAATAAAATTTATTAAATGTTTTTTGATAAATTTGACTGTAGATGTGCTATCTTGATACCATTCACCATACAAATCAGAATGGTTAGTGATCATGTTTACAAATTGGGTAAATATATTTAAATATCATATATATATATATATTTATATGTTATTTATTTTTATACCTAGTATTATAAATAATTAATTGGAATTAGTAAGTGATAGGTGGGTCCCACTATAGCCCCTTGATGCATCGGTCAGTCTCATGAGACAAAACAGATATGAAATTCACTGAGGCCTTGTCCATTTTTAGATATAGTTTTGGACGGTGCCATAATCATTTTCAGATGTCTTGGACGAGGAATGGATGGTATTTTTTAAATTTTTGGAATTAACAATTCCCTCATTATGATATTATTAATTGATAAATAATGTGATTATTCTACAAGTATAATATCCATGGTCAATATTTGTGTGATTATTTATATGTCATTATTTATTTTGATTTTATTCTTGTGATAATAAGGTCAAGATTATGTTTTAATGGAATGTTTTATTTTAGTTATTCAACATTACTTGTAATTTATGCTTTCTATGTATTACTTTCCATTATTGAGCATCTAATCTCACCCATTTATTATGTTTTATTTTCCCACAATATTTGGAGATGAATATTTTGAATGACCTACAATGTTAATCTAAGAGTTATTAGGTGTTACCAATAGAGTTTATACATTGTTTTTATTTTCAATTTGTAATTTAATTTTTATTTATTTAATATAGATTCAAAAACTACAATACTAACCAGTCTTTTGGTATTCATGTCTTGTATATATTCTAATATAATAAAGTAAGACACTTGGTCCAGGCTACTGGGATCTGGGTCATTCCAATCATGAGGTATATTAGGATCACCCATCATCATAAAATATATTCTATAATTACAATATAATAAAAAAAATGGAATATTATATTTTTCAATATAATAATAACCATTTTTCTTTCATAGCGTGATTTACCCCTGGAAAAGAATTAGGTTTCATGATAATATTTTTAAAAGAATCACAATCTATCGAGAAAAAAATAAAGATAGTGTAATTATAATATATTCCCTTTGAATCATAATTAAAATAAATATTTTTAATACTTTTTATATAGAAATAACATTATAATATCATTAAAAACATTCTTAAGTAATATACAATATCCACTTTGAAAATCACTTAAAAAAACTAAAAATTTCCATAATATTAGGGAAAACAATTCATTTAAAATAACCCTATAAACATATAAAGTAATATCCAAATAAAATAACCTTTATGAGGAATTTAAAATTTATTAATTCCATAAACATAAAAAATAAAAATTCTTTTCAATCTTTTGTAATGAGAGTTCGAGGTGACCAATGAAGAAAATGTTAAGAAATATACTTTTAAATCCTTTTAAAATAAGGTCAAATATCATTAAAATTAACTTTATGAAATATTTTATGTTTAGAAAATATCATTATTAAAAATTTTATAAAACATGGATATGGAAGAGAAATATTTCCAATCTAAAAGAAGATATAATATTTGTATCACTTATAAAAAAATTTATTGATGTTTATATAATCAAGAAATAAGTAAGTGGAAACTAAACATGTAAACATATACATAACAAAATTAGAAGAAATAATATGTGTTTTAAGTAAATAATATCATATTATTTCCCACAAAGTAACCTTGAACATTAATAATCCTAAAAAGAAATGATATTATAATATAAAGCTTTTACCACTTTAGAAACTTTCTAAATAAAAATCAATTGAAAGAAATAATATGATATGGAGAAGTAAATACCATGAATTTAATGAATTAATATGTTAAAATTAATTCATGATTCCCAAATTACTACTTACAAGGAAATCATGGTGTATGATATGAAAAGGTTCTCCAGAAAATGGGTTTGAGAGAAAGAAAACCCGTACAAAAATCATAATTTTTGAATTGATAATTGGTCAATGAAGTGATTATGTTAAAAAAATTAAATCCACATAAAAAAAATGTATATATATAAAAAAAAATTTAGATAAATTCACACATAATAATTTCATAAAAAGTCAATGAAGTAAAAATATAACCCTATGAATTGAAATTAAGTTTAGAAACCACTAACCAATTTGAAACTCTTAAGTCAAGTACCCTTGGATGAAATAATTTGAATTATAATATAAAATACCATTAAATATTAATTATTACTGATATAACATTTAAAATGAAACCATATACAACATATAAAATAAATTTGTCCCCTATAATTAAAATATTCCTCAATAAAGAAAATTGAGACGAAATCCCTTACCTTGAGTCGAAAATTTCCATGTATGTCCTTTAAATCATATATAATAATATTATATGATTTATTTACTTGTTCAAAAAACCTTTCATAGATTTATTAAATTATAAATAATCTAGTTTTTCATTTATTTCAATGGCGTATTTTATTTCTTAATTGGTTAAGTGCGTATTGTGTGTTTTTAGAATTCTTGGTTCACAGATGAAAAATGACTTTAGTTTTTTGACTATGGTCAAAGAGGTAATTTTTACAAAATAAAAATAATAACCCTAATAATAATAATCATTAAATAATTATATTTTTGATACATTAATTATACTTTTTAAAACAACCATGAAATTGGGTTATGAAAAATGAATTAAATTACAATCAAGGAGATGACATGCCATACGTACGCTTGAGTAACGTTCCTATTTTCAAAGAAAATTAAAGAAAAATGGTTACTATTATTTTATATTTTAAAATAATTATACATAATAAATATCATATTATAACTTTAAATTCTTTATATATAAAATCAATGTTGTGTTATGATAAAAAATGAATCACATCGGTTCATGGAGGTGGTAATCCATATGTACGCACGAACAATGTTAAAATTTTTCAATGGATGGAATTGTAAGAAAATATATGATAAATTATATTTAAATAAGGATAATTATTTCATGAATAAAATATATACACATTAAATCCATTATTATAAATATCCTTGAGAGGCGGTGATGAAAAATTAAACACATTACTTCAAGGAGGTGGTAGTCCACAAGTATGCAAAAAAAATGTTTTCATTCCTCATAGGATGGAAATGGAAATTAAAAAAAAAGGATATTACATAGTCATAATAAAATTTAAGTATATATAATATATTGATGATATTATATCATCATGGTTTAATATTATTTGAAGGAGGTAGAAGAAAACAAAATTAAAAGAGGCCCGGTTAGATGATTACCTATTATTCTATAGACATCCTTTAGATTCTATCTTAATGTTCCAAAAAATGGTATTTTAAGAAGACTATCACCTATAAATCATGTATAGGGAAGTTTAGTATAGAATTTTTAAGGGTTTTGTTGAGATATATGATTCAATGTAATGTCTTGTAATTCGATGTAATTTTTTTTAAAATTATACAAGATTATTTCAAGACTAGAAACTCAGACGACACCGGATTCCATGGACTAGTGAGCCCGAAAAATTTTTTGGAACTTTTTTTAAGTTTATTTAAAATAGTGCATGTGAGAAGTTTTGGAAAATTCTAAACGAGTACTCAGATTAAAAATCCAAGGGCACTTTTGTGTCCAGAATGATGACTTTACCTAATAATAGACTTAATCTTGACCAGGGCGGGTCGGGGGAAAAAGTTAGTTTTCAGAATTTTAAAGAAATTTTGTTAATATAATTTCTTAAGGGAAAATACAAAAAACATCATGTTTATGTTATTTATAATTGTAAATTCATTGCAATTTTACAACATTGTAATGAAACGTAACCAAAATGCTATCTAATAAATAAAATAGCGCAACGACGCTACAATGCAATGAAAAAAAACATATTTTTTATATTTCATGGATTGAATGAGATCAAACTTTGACATATTGGAGAAATGATATGAATCCTTGGAAATTTGGTGTTGGTGAATGAAAACCGATGAACGACCACCAATGATGGATTGTGGAGCGAAGAATGTAGTGATGCCAATCATCACCAACGAATGATCCACCAATCAGGTAGGGGTTGTTATTTATTTCATTCTTCCCTATTCTTCAACTAAAAAATGAGTGCAGGTCAACCCATAAATAGGTTGACCTATAGATTTTCGTTCTTGTGGGAGAGATTTTATCAGGTTTTATTATGGGGGATTAATTCATGTTTTGGATATGCTCTGTATGATCCTTCTAATGGAAGCATATTGATTCCATAACAAATAACGGTGGATTTTATTTCCTAAAATTTGTTCTATGTTTTCTCCTTGATTTTTACCTTGTGTTTTTCATAGTGTTATGAACAAAGAATTATTACGTGCCAATTTATTAGAACAAAAATCCCAAAATGCGGATCACGACATCAACGACATGCGAATGCGACCACATACAGGAGGCAGCGTACCGTAGTAGAGGAGGTCGTGGCCTGTGGGCGACAACAGTGTGGGATGACGATGTTGGTGGGGCACCATGTCTGGCACAGGAGGACCATGGCGGTGCAAAGGAAGCTTGCCATGTTGGAAAGAAGGGGCCCATGACATTAGCCACAAGTAGTGGATCAGGCCCCTGGTGTGGACCATTGGTGGCACATGTGCATGTATTGACCACACCATGATCCCTTTGACCGTGATAGTGGAGACCCCGCTGCGACCTGCAGGGTGGTGGGGGGATGTGATGCACCATCCATGTCTTATCCGGGCTGGCCACCCCGCACACAGCAGGCTGGACCCCTGACCCATTCCATTCAGATCCACGACCCAACCCACATGGACTAGACCTAAAATAGGTCGGATCCAGGATGGGTCAGACCCAGCAAGGGTTGGGTCGGTCTGACTGGCCATGGACCCAACCTGACCCTTCTTATTAAAACATTCATAACCTACAAATCACATGTCTGATTGGTGATATTTTTGTAGCGTTGAGACCCATGTAATGAGGCGGTCCTTTTAACATACTCTAAGCGAGTTTCCATGGAGTTTTAGATATGACCGATGGCCTAAGAAGAATATTTTCCTAGAATCAAGCGCACTATGAGCGGGAATCCTATGGATGGCTGTGATGAGAATAATGTGCAGAGTAGACCTGTGTGGCTCGAAAGATGAGTAAAAATTTAGAAATGTGTGTCTTAATAGATGAGTAGTCATGAGGGCCTATGTGTCCTGGCAGATGAGGAGCCATATAGACCCGTGTGGCCCGGAAGATGAGCATCCATACAGACCTGTGTGGCCCAACAAGCAAGTAGCCGTGCAGACCTGTGTGGCTCGACAGACAAGTAGCCAAGATGACCTCACTGTCCTGATAGACGAGCAGACCTCATTATATTGATAAACATCAGCAGCTCATCTGGCATGAGTCCCCCAACAGTAAAAATTGTTCAGCTTTAAAAATGATAATACTTCTTTCTAGGATTTTGCTTATACCTGTGTGATATGTCCATTTCTTCATGTTCACTTTACCTTTGTGTTATTTCTATATTTTTTGGGGCCCTTACTAAGTATTTACTTACTCACCATTGCACCGACTTCACCCACACATTTCATGTCTTGTATATATGATCGATTCTTTGATGGAGATCTTGGTGGTCCAGAAGCAGGCATCTCCTGGTGAGATCAGACTTGCAAGGAGTACTCATACATCTCCAACAACTACTCTACACATACCCTTTAGGTAGGGTTTTCTACATACAGAATTTTCAGAGGGCTTTGTACTTTTCTATGTTCATATAGTCTTATTGGGCTTGTATTTTGTCCCCTTTCTTTCAGATTGTACTTTATACTCTAAGTGGTTGTCTTAGTGACATGCATGTTTCCCCATTCAGCTTTATGGGTTGGGGTTTTTAGTATGCGTGTGTAAAGGTACTTAGAATATACATCCCACATGCAGGTTTCCTTTGGAATAGGTCGCTAGCATTCTCCCATTGAGATTCAGGCTTGGGGTAGTTGTGACACGTGGCACAAGGGATGAGTCTTCACATTTGGGTATAAGAGGGAGTTGGTCCTACCTTAAAGACTAAGATTTTTCAGTTTTGTTTTGGGGAAATAGTGTTAAATATTTCAAGTTCGACTTTTATGATCAGAGAGTCCTATGTTGGTGCAACAAACAATGTATCCGTACACCATAACCCCATGTTATGCCTTTTTACTATGTACATGAAACCACTAGTTTCAAGAATCATATAGTATTTTGAGTGTTTTACTAATGTCCTTGAGTCAACTAACTAGTTATAACCTATTGACTGTGGTTTATCATGATATTTTTTAGGATTTTGCTATGCAGAAGGCCAATAAGGATTCTAGTACGTGACCACGAGGATTGTATGCTCGACGGTGACACATAAATATAGGGACCATTACTAAAGATGCCCCCACTTAGAGGTACACTTGTGTTACCACCACCCATTAGTTACCATTTGTTGTTGTAACCATTGATAGAGGATGCACGTGGCCTCAGTGCCTTGCATGAGTTCCGAAGGCAGAGACCTACCAGGTTCAGGAGTGAAACTGACCCCTATTTGGAAGAGGATTTTCTTGAGGTGGTTACACGAGTCTTATAACTAGTGAGGAAAACTTGACCAGATGGAGATCTTAGCCGTGAGCCTCCTTGAGTGATCATCAGGGAGATATAGGAGTTTGATGATCCAGACACACGACAAGGCAACCCTCACCTAGACATACTTTGAGTGCCTTTTCAAGGAGGAGTTTATCCTAGCGACGTTACACTCAGTGCACATACATGAGATAATTCACCTATAATAGGGTATCATGAGAGTGGCGGAGTACTCAGTGAGATTCACAATACTTTTCACTACTCCATGGACATGGTGCTAAACCCATTATTCAAGTATCAAACTTTTGAGTAGGGACTACGCCATAAGATCAGGGAATCCATGGTTTCACTCAGAATCCCTACTCAGGATGGAGTGTTGGAGAAATCCCTACTCGTGGAGAGATTCTAGGAAGAGTAGGCACCAATAGAAGGAGTCACCAGTAGACCCCTGGTGGTGGAGTCTTCTGCTGTGGGTAGCAGGTAATAGACACAGGGGCCCAAGTAGGCCAGATGATTTATTGGTCTACCCTAAGATGTAGGATCGGTGGTACAAGACTCCCAGGATAGAGGGAGTTGTTCAAAGGACAGGGCATGGTACTCATTTTATGAAAAGGGGAACATGGCCCGTGATTGCCCAAATCTCCACATGGACGAATGAAAGATAGTTGATGGACCATCGAGGCAGAGGCAGAGGTTTAAGCGTGGTGGTTCACATGATATATACTTGGAAGAGGAGATGGTAGAGTAGTAGGAGGTGGGTGGAGTTTAGATGTACTACCACCACCACCCCCAGGAGTTTCACCAAGGGCTTCGGGAGCTGGTGGACAAGGGTAAGGCCAGTTACAGAAAGTTGAGGCCTATGACCATGAGGCTCTAGAGATTATTAGAGGTATGATATGTGTCTTCTCTAACTTATATGCAGTTTTTATAGACACAGGTTCCAATCACTCTTTCCTTTCCACAGACCTTGTTCGGATCTTAGAGATTATTGTGGATCCAATGGTCCGATCCTTAAAGTTAGAGACTTTTGCAGGTGGGGATTTGATGATTACACACTGGTGAAAATAGTGTGAGCTTACACTAGGAGGTGAGAGCTTCGACTGATATCTTCTAGTAGCAGTGTCGAGGACTTACGATGTTATATTGGGTATGGACTGGTTATCCATAGTTTATATTCGGATCGATTGTCTTAGGTGTAGAGTGTAGTGTGTCCATGAGGATAGGACTGGGTTTTCCTTCACTGGTGAGAAGGGAGATCTTGTAGCATGAGATATAATTTCTTAGAGGAGGGTGTAGTCGATAACTCAGAAATTGGATAGCCTCACCCTTGGTGCGATGGTAGAGAAGAGTCCTCACTTTCCTGAAGTGGTGGATGAGAACACATATTTATTTCGAGAAGATGTTCCTGGATTATCTCTTCATAGAGAGGTAGACTTATGCAATTATTTGTACCCTGATATGACACCAATATCCACACCAGTATATCATATAGCTCTTGAAGAGCTTCATGAGTTGAGGTTGCAGCTCACGAACTTGTAAGAGAAGGGCTTCATGAGGCCCAACATTTCACAATGGGAAACCCCAGTTTTGTTTTAAAAGAAGGAAGAAAAAAGTTTGAGGTTTTTCATAGACTTATGGAACCTATACCAGGTGACCGTGAAGAAAAAGAATCCACTTCCAAGGATTAATGACCTCTTCAATTAGCTGAAGGAAGTGAGACGGTTCTCTAAGATATACCTCAGATTAGGATATCATCAGCTTCATGTACGGGATGAGGATATACCGAAGACAGCCTTCAGATATCTGTATATACACTACAAGTTCTTGGTGATGGATTTTGGCATGATAAGTGCTTCATATGTTCTCATGGGACTCATGAAAAGTATCTTTTAGCCATACCTTGGCCTATTTGTCATGATCTTTATTGATGACATCCTGGTGTACTTGGAATCTAAGGAAGAGAACGCTACACACCTGCGGATACACTCTAAGATAACCAGATTAATGGAAAGATATCGATGTTTTTGTTCTATATTTTAGAGGTCCACTTTCTTGGAATCATCATTTTAGAGGTTGAAGTTGCTGTGGATTAAGAAAAGATAGAAGCATTACTTTTTGGAAGCCACCAATGAGCATGACTGAGGTGCAAATATTATTGGGTGTGTATGGATGCGAATAGATATTTATGCCTGAATTTTCTAGGGTAACATCACCCTTATTAGATTTTACATGGAAGGCACAACCCTTCGCGTGGTTAGAGAGATGAAATTAGAGTTTTTAAGCACTGAGGCATAGACTGAAGAGTGCCCCAATATTGAGGCTACTAGAGGATGGCATTCAATATGTAGTTTTTTTTCGATGCATCTGGGACTGGACTAGGTCGTGTCCTGATGCAGGGGAAAGTAATGATCAAATAAAGTTCATGGTAGTTGAGGAAACACAAGAATAACTACATGACCCTTAACCTAGAGCTAGTAGCAATGGTATTTTCTTTGAAGACGTGGTGAAATGACTCGATGGGTAAGCGGTTTATCGTCTACTCCGACCACAAAAGTATCAAGTATATCTTCTCCTAGAAGGAACCGAACATGAGACAGTAGAGATGGCTTGAGTTCCACTAAGAACATGACTTCAAGATAGTATATACTTTTAATAAGGTTAATGTGGTAGTGGAGGTGCTCAGCAGGAGATCCATTTTTCAGTTTGCTGAGTGAGTCGTCAAAGCAGTTAGCTGCGATGCATATATCCTTTGTAGATGATGATGGAGTAGCTTATCTTCAGCCGATGAATGTAACTCCCGCATTCTTATGGTGATTTAGGGAGCCAGAACTTGTGGATGTTTACTACGAGGCACGAAATGATCAGTTATTCTCAGGAAAATCTCCTAATGAATATTCGATAGGCAGGAAGCGCGTCATTCTTTCTATAGGATGCATCGTTGTGCCAGTGGTGTCACATGAGGAGGTTCTGAGGGAGTTCCAAAACTACCCATTGGAGGTAAATATAGTAGTGGAAAAGATGTACTAGGACCTCCTACATCAATAATGGTGACTGAGGATGAATAATTCAATGGAAGAGTTCATTTCTTGGTGCCTCACTTGTCAGCAAGTGAAGGTGGAGCATCAGGTTAATGCTGTTTTGACTCAGCCACTTGAGGTTCTAGAGTGGAAGTGGGATGGTATCTCGATGGAATTCATGATGGGTTTACCCCATAAAAACAGAGAGAAAAATACCATTTGGATGATTGTTTACTGACTCACTAAGTCAGACCAATTCATACCCCTCCAAAAGTAGGGTTCAGTTGAGAGATTGGGACGCCTCTATGTGCAGGGGATAGTTCGACTCCATGGGGTCCCATCGATGATAATATCAGACCGAGACACGAACTTCACATCATAGTTGTGGAAGGGATTGAAGGAGGAGTTTGGGACTTAGCTTTACTTGAGGATAGATTTCCACCCTTAAATGGATGGTCAGACAGAAAGGACTATCTAGGTTTTACAGTACATGCTTTTTGATTGTATCTTGGACTTCGGTTGTAGTTGGGTGGACCACCTTCCACTATTGGAGTCCACATAAAATAACAACCAAAAATCCAAAATTGGTATGGCAATGTTCAAGCTGATTTATGGGAAATCATTCAAATCATCATTATCCTGGACATTTCTAGGGGAGTCAGTACTCATGGGTACAAAGTTTGTACAACATACAACTAAGAAGGTGCAGGTTATCCACGAATAGATGAGGAATACACAAAGCTATCAGAAGTCATATGCTGACAAGGTATAAAGGCCCTTGGAGTTTCAGGAGGGAGGCAATGTGTTATTTCGGGTGTCACCTCAACAAGGATTAAGAATATTTGTCTGAGGAAGCAAATTTTCTCTAAGATTCATCGACCCTTTTTAGATTCTGAGTAGAGTTGGGGAGGTGGTGTACTTCTTAGATCTCCAACCATAGATGAACTAGGTGCATAATATATTCCATGTATCATAGATGAGTAAGTACAATGATGATCTTTTGCACGTCATTGATTGGGGAAAGTTGGACATCGATGATGGGGATATGTTTTTAGTGTTCTCGCAAGATATTGAGGATTGATAGGAGTGGGTCCTTTGTGGATTTCATATTCCTCTGGTGTGTGTTTGATAGAAGCATAATAATATCCAGGAGAGAACTTGGGTGCAAGAGGCTTAGATTTGTTCTTAGTATCCCCATTTGTTTTTTAGCATTTATTTTGTCTTATCAGAACGTAAATCCATAAAGTTGGAGGTAATGTAATGTTCCTAAATTCCATTTCATTTTTTTAAAATTATATGGGATTATTTCTTGACTAGGTGCTTAGATGAAACTTGATTCCAGGTCCTGGTGAGCCCAAAACAATTGTTCAAACTTTTTTTGGTTTTTTAAAACATAGAACGTGAGTGGTTTTGGATACTTCTAAATGGGTATTCAGATAAAAAAAATTTGAGGGCATCATTGCATCTCGAATGATGACTTTACCTAAGAATTGACTTAACCTCAACTGGTGCGGGTCATGGAAAAAATTTAGTTTTCAGACTTTTTTAGAAATTTTATTAAAAGAATTTCGTAATGGAAAAAAACTAAACATCATGTTTATTTTATTATTAATATTAAATTCATTGCTACGTAACGAAATTGAAACACACCATAACTGAAACACTGTTTCATAAATGAAACAGTGTAATGATGCTAAAATGAAATGAAATAGAACACATTTTCTATCTTTAACGGATTGACCAAGATTAATGGTTGGCATGTTTGAGAATTAATCTGAACCCTTGGAGATTTGGATTTGGAGAATGGTGTCCAACAAATGACCACCAACGATAGATTGAGGAGCGAAGAACACAATGACGCTGATCATCTTCAATGAATGATCCACTAATCAGGTAGGGTTTGTTATTGATTTCATTATTCAGTGTTCTTTGACTAAATGATGAACGCCAACCAACCCATGAATAGGTAGACCTGTGGTTCATATTTCTTATGGGAGTGCATTTATCAGGTTTGATTCTGGGCGATTAAATCATGTTTTTTATTTTCTTGGTTTTATCATTCTAATGAGAAAAAATCGAAGCCGCAATGAACATTAATTGAGGTTCGTTCCTCAACATTGTTCTATGATTTCTCCTTCATTTTTACCATGTATTCTTCTCATTCTTAATGGGGTTATGAAAAATGGATCATTTCATGCTTTTTTATTAGTGAAATGATCCCAAAATGTAGATTGCATCGATGATGGCATGCGATAGCTGCCACATGTGGGAGGAGGTTCATGCCACAGCATAGTTGACCATGGCCAGTGGGCCTCAACTTTACAGGACCACAGCGCCAGAGGGGTGCCGTGTTAGGCCGAGGAGGTATATGGCCTGTAGTCTGTGGCAGTGCAGAGGATGTGTGCGACATAAGTGAGAAGGGGGAAAACAAAATCAGCCTCGATCAGTGGAGTGGGCCACTCACAGCAGGCTGGTGGTAGTGAATACAAATGCGAAAACCATTCCATGTCATGTGGCTGGACTGCCACGGTCCCTCGAGACCATGGTGGTGGTGAACCCATGGTGACCCATGAGGTTGGGGGGGGGACGCGTCACATCACACACGTCTCTACCAGGCAGTATGTCTCAATTATTGGGGGATGAGAAGGAGGTGGGCCGCCCTAGTGGGGTAGACTCAGGGCCTAGCTAGTTCGGGCTGAACACAAACTTGGAAGGAACAGACCTGGACCCAACTGGCCCCTTCTCAGATAAACAGTCATAATGATCAAACCGTATGTCTGATTGACATGTCATTTTCAGTGTTGGTACCCGTACGTGAGGTGGTCCTTTTAAAATAATCCAAGTGAGTTTTTGTGTCTTTTGATATATGAATGATGGCTAGAGTTTTAGAGTCTCCCCGAATCAAGGGTGCTACGAGCAGGAATCTTGTGACTGGCTAGGATGAGAAGGATGTGTCGAGAAAACCTATGTGTCATAGTAGAAAAGTATCTATGCAGAACTGTGAGGCTAGGTAGATGTGTAGCCATGTAGACCTGTGTGGGCTAGAAGACGTGGAGCTACGTGGACCTATGTTGCCCGATAGAAGAGTAGATGTGTGGACCTATGTGGTCTGACAGATGAGTAGCTGTGCAAACCTGTATGGCCCAACAAATGAGATGCTGAGCAGAATTTAGTGGCCCATCAGATGACTATACCTCATTATATCGACATAATTTATTGACTCATTAGGGATGAGTCCGTCAGTAGTACAAATTTTTCATCTTTACGAATAATAATCCTTCTTTCTATGCTTTAGGTTATGCCTGTGTGATCTGTCCATTACATCATGTACACATTCACTTTGTGGTCTTTATTTGTGGCTTGGGGACCTTACTAAGTATCGTGTTACTCACCCCTGCATGGAATTCACCCACTCATCTCGTGACTTTTGTAGAAGACCAAATATTTGATGGAGATCTTGATGGTCTAGGACCAGGTGGTAGTCGGGGAGATTAGAGAGGCGAGGGGTACTCCTATGGCTCTAGAAGCTACTCAATACCTACCCTTCAGGTAGGGTTTTCTATGAACAAGATTTTTAGAGGACTTTTTACATACCTTTTTTCGACATGTATTATAAGTATTGTATTCTGGACATTTTCTTTCAGCTTGTAATTTGTACACTTAGTGGTTGTATTAGTGGGAAGCATGTTTTCCCTTTCAGCTTTGTGGGTTGGGGTTGTGAGTGTGCATCTGTACATGTACTCAGAAAATGCCTCCCACTTTCAAGTTATTTCATTTGGTCATGGTTTCCAGCCCCTGGCCCTTGGGAGGCAGGCTTGGGGTAGTTGTGACTGGGCCCCAGGGGACAGGTCGTGACACTCAAAGTGGTGTTAAGAAAATAGATAAGCAGTTTCCATTTATAAGTGAGGGAAATGACACACATGTAATTATATAAAATATTTAAATATAATTAATTTATTTCTCAAGAATAATTATTCTTAATTGACACAAGATAAAATAAAAATATTCTATTGTCAATTAATAGTCATAATGTTAAATTTGCATATGTTTTTCTGTCATTTTTAACCTTATCTTTTTGTTTAACACATTTGTTATCCAATTTTATCCTTAACCACTGTAATATATTTTTCAATCTTAAATGTTTATAATTTTACTTATAATATAACAGCTGGCTTATAAAAAATCAACAATTTAATATAAATGCGTAAAACACAATGAAAAACAGTTTAAAAAAATTCATTTTAAAGCCTAAATATTAATTTATATTAAAATGATGAATAATTTTGATTTAAATGGAATGAATTATAAAAAAAAGATAATATATCAATTTAATATGAAATCCAAAATTTAATTATTATTTTAAAATACTTGATTTAATGAAAATAAGTGACCGTATTTGAAATATTAGAATTTTTCACAATTTACAAAAAAAAAACCAACCATTTCATAAAAATCCCAAAACTCACCCTAATCTAAATTCTACATGATAAATTAAAAAATGAACATAATTTTTTCAAATAAATTTCCAAAAGAGTAAGAAATTCATTATGATATTTTCTCACAAAAGAAATAAAAACCTTTTTTAAGAAAATGTAATTTTAAAGCATAAAATGAAATTAGTTTCATTTCATTCCTAATAAACATAATTAAATGAATTTTAAATAATTAAATTAAATATATGATCTGGTAAGTTTTTTAATTTAATATATTAATTTAATATATTAAGATAAAAATACATTGTTTACATAAAAATAGTTTTATTTAAAATACCTCTTTTACCTTCAAAAAAATTTATATTCATTTCTAAAAAACTATAATTTCAATATAATTGACACATATATATCTAAAAACTAAATTTATATTTATGAAACAACTATTTATCCAATCACCATATATATAACAGTTATATTACATTCCAATATTTTCCCATATAAACTTCACATAAAATTTTTCATTTACTTTTCTCTCATGATGTCAATTATATTCCTAATTGTTTTCGTTGATCCCATAGTTGCAGTTGGGGCCACTATCACAATAGATAACCATTAGGTTAGAGATCTTTTGTTTTTGGTATTTATATATATATGTACATTTACACTAATTATAGTTTTATTCATGTAATTTCATATTTCAATCTCATAATGCATTCATGTTTATCATTCATTATAATAATTTATTTCAATAAAAGTATCAAGGTTTATTTTGGTTTTATATTTCATGCATCAGAATCCATTAAACATAATATATAATGAAAATAAATTATAAAATCTTAGGGTTTTACACCACCTACCTCATATTATCTGATAAATGAACCTCATAATGTACAATCTTATTAGTTTAGGATAAAACCTCTTCCTACTATAACAATAAAATGTTATTATAACCCTTAAAATATACTAATAATAATGATCACTATATAGTGGATATATTACCAACGTTCATAATTCTTAATGGTATTTATGCTAAACAATTATATTCGGAATATATTTCATAATGTTCATAATTAATAATGAAATATAGTCTATGTATTTTATATAATTTCATTACTTAATAAGGAATATATTCATTTAGAAGAAAATTTAATTTAAAAAAATTAGGGGTCATTATATTTTTCTCCAATAAAAAATCACACCATCAAAATTACATTTGATACACTAAAACAGATGAGGGTACTACTATTTACTCACTTATTCTGATTCTCATATTTCCTCATCAAAATTATGGATCTTCTACAACACTTTTACCAGGGGAGTTTCGTTGTTTTTTATAACTTTGTCTCTATAATATAACATCTTCACCGATCAATACTCATAAGAAATATCATTCTCCAAAAACACCACCTCTAGATTTAGTACATGTGAGGGGTATTGTGTGTACTTCTTTAAGAGTGACACATTGAACCCATCATGTATTTGAGATAGGATAGGTGGGATCTCTAGTCAATATTACATAACTTGAATGTAATAAGGAATATTAAAGGGGATGTTATATATTGGAATAATATTTCCATTTCCCCCAAACATCATTAATTTATTTCATGGTGATATACGGAGAAAAACCATATATCTGACCTTGAACTCTAGGTCTATGAAATGATTTTCTAAGTATATATATTTTGTAATTTTCATATATTTCAAATGATATTGAATGGTATGAACATTTTCCATAATATATTAGAAAATAAAAGGTCCTATTAAATTATTATCTCCAAATTGAGGACAACATGTTGATGATTGACTCCTCTTCCCATACTGAACCTCATAAGGTGCCATTTGGAGGCTAAAATGGAAAGTATTTTTATATGAGAACTCTACCAGGGGAAGGTGTTGATCAAAACGTCCTTGTAAATCCAGTAAAAATGATATCAATATATCCTCTAAAGTTCACATGGTTCTCTCAGATTGACTATCCATTGAGCATGATAAGCTGTGATAACACTCAAAATTGTATCCAACTCATTTTGAAGGATTATCTAGAAACTTAATATATATGATATATCTTGATAATATACTATGAAGACTGGTACTCCATTTAGTATTACCAATTATCTTATGTATATCTTAGTGATTTTGTTAATATATAAATATTATTTGATAGAAATGAATTGTGGTGACATAGTATGGTGATCGACTACCACCTAAATAGTTTTATTGGATTTAGATGTATGGGGGAGTCCCATGATAGAATCCATGGCTATGTTTTCCAATTTATATATTAGATTGGGAAAGGGTTTCATCATAAACTTATACTATTGCTGTACAACTTTTACCTGTTGGAAAACCAAGTATCAAGATAAAAATTATATAATCTATATCTTTATGATACCCCACCATAAGGTTTTCTTCACATATCAATACATCTTATAGATCCTTTTATTAATAGATAAGAATGAGTTATGTGAATAATCCAAATATCCCCTCTTCAGTTATGTTTTTTATAGAAAAACTATTTGGGTTCCAATCCTTATAACTTCATATTTAGCAATTATAAATTCTAGAATATTAATTACCTTTCTCTGTAGCTCTGCATAATCTTTCTAGGCCTCATTGATCTTCTCTTCAATATAAATTTGAGAATGTTTGGATACCATTCATTTTATGATTCCCATATCCTTATTTTTCATGTTTAAGAATAATAGATCCCTCTAAATCCTTATCATGGATGGGGTTATAAGATCTTTTCCACTCAAAGAAACTGAAACTTTATTAAAAACCCCATGATAGTAATGGATTGAAAAATAATAATTATTGATCATCTCTAACCACCTTCATTGGCATATACTGAGCTTATTTTTTGTGCATGGATACTTGAGGCTCTTATGATCCATATAAATGTCCCTCTTCTCTCCAAAGTGATAATTTCACCAAATCTTTAACGTGATGATTTCACCAAATATTTAACGTGATGATTACTATTACTAACTCCAGATCATGCATCGGGTATTTATTCCCATGGATCATTAAATAATGAGAGGTAATAGTACACATTATTATTTTTCATGAGTATATAACCCAATACGTTCTTGTAAGAATCAATTTATATCACAAATACTTACCAACTTGTGGGTAGTGTGAGCATAGATATAGTGATTAGACTATTATATAACTCTTTAATGATATCCTTACATTATTCTACCTAGAATGTATTTAATCACTTATAATTTTTATTGGTTAAAGGGTTGTAAAATCATAATAAGTTTCCAAAAAATTAATGATAGTACCCAGATAATCCAGGGAAACTATGGATCTTAGTTATAAATTTTGGTCTAGGAGATTCCTTAACCACATTTAAGGATCCTCAGATATCTTTTTTATTGTGATTTTATTACCAAACTGTGTTACATTCTCCATAAAGAACTCACATTTACTATAATTTACATATAAATTATCCTTTATCAATGTATTTAGAAATACATTAAAATTATACTCATGTTCCTCCTTTCTTTTAGAGAATATGGGAATATCATCTATGAAGACTACCAAAAATTTATTGAGGTAATATTTAGAGACTCTATTAATCAAATCCATGTACATTTTTGGAGAATTAGTGAGTTCAAATGGAATTAATATATACTCTCAGTGTCTATATCTTATATGAAAAGTAGTATTTGGAATACACTCCTTCACTTTTACTTGATAATATACCAATCAACGATCCAACTTATGGAAGTACTAAGAACTACATAGAAAATCAAATAATTCCTTATTATGTGGTAGGGGATATGTGTTCTTTATCTTGGTATTTTTCACTTTACAATACTCAATGTTGATATGAATTGATCTATCATTTTTATTGATGAAAAGTATTATCACACCACATGGTGAAGTATTTGGGTGTACAAACTCTTTATTAAAATTCTATTTTAGTTGCTTCATCATCTTTTAGAGTTCAATAGTGTCCATTATATATATATTATTGGATACTGGTAGGGATCCAAGTGTATGTTAGATTGAGAACTCAACCTCTAGATTAGGAGGAAGACCAAGAAACTCTTCAGGAAACACATTAGTATTCTATCTTATAATAGTAATTCCCTCAAAGATGATATTTTACTTGTTATAAATAATTTTATCTAGATAAAATTTCTCATAGGTAAATAATATCCATGATTGAGATGGGGTTTTCAAGGTAGACTCATCCTCCTCTTTAAAATTTTATAAGATCAGTGGTTGATTCCTGGTATGTAACATGATTTCCTTCTTCTAAAAATTTATGTTGGGTCTATACAAGGAGACCTAGTCCATGACCATAATAATGTGAATTTTTTTATAAAGTGATAATCACAAGGTTTTATAGGTGATTCAAAGAAAAATATTTGTTTTGGATAATTTATATTAATTGGATATAATAATTTTCCTAGTTTTCGTTTTCACTAATAAAACAACTTCCATGTTTTGAGGTGGTGTTTGAATAGTTCTACTGAACTTGTGTGATTTGAAAGAATGTGTAGGACCATAATAAAATTTTACATTCTGTATTATCGAATGAATATCTATTGTACCAACTATTACTTCATTATCAGGATCCACCTCATAAGTTGTGATAATATATTCTTATCCTTTCTCTCCAGGCTTTAGATGTCATTTTCATTGGTCATGTTCAATAACCCTTGGAGTTGGGAATTGGTTTTTATATTTTACATGTTTCTTGTAGTTGAAACATTATACCATGGGTTTTCAATAGATTCAAAACTTTTTTTATTTTATTAATTTTATGGGTTTCTTCATACCCCTTCGACCTTCGTTGTCTCATTTCTCATCATTTATAGAATTAAAGAATTTTATTATGACATTTAGGTAATTTCTAGGATGATTCTTCCTATAATTTTGGAATTTGGGTAGTTTAAATTTCTTATAACCATTATGTTTCTCCATTTCTTCCCTAGAATTTAATTCTATTATATGCTTCCTATCATCAATCCCATGAGTCCCTTGAGATTCACCAATATCCCTTTTGACTTTTAAGGAACATTATAAAATTACATCATACCTTTAAAGTTTGTAATTTCAAAAAGAATTCCTAGCGTTAAATTTAACCCACTAAATAATCTATCAACTTTACATTCATGGTTGATTATGTAGTTTTAGGATTATCTTGAAATCCTTATGAAGTTTGTATCATATGTCCTTATGGATTCATCACTTTTTCTCTTAAGTCCAAGGAACTACCTCTTCATTTTGAGATAGAGAGTGTGAGGAACATTTTAATTAAAAAATATTTAATTTAATTAATTCTAATCCATATCCTTGAAATATTCTATGGGATTTTCATTCTTGATCAATGTTCATCATTGATCAGCTTCTCCCTAAAAGTAATAAAAATCTTGTATGAACTTAACTTGTCCAAAACATTAAAGGATAGATAATATTTTCTAAGTTGATGTAATCTATTGTTTTATGATTAAGGTGTTAGAAGTTCCATAAAATTTTGGAAGCCTTTATTGCATAAAGGTTTCCACCATAACTTGTCCTTTCTTAAGGGGAAGTGGGAGTTCAAACCAATTCAAGTTATTATTCAATACTTGCGTTATTTTAGAAAGTATTTCCATATAGTTCTTGAATCCTTATCCCATTAGGTTATGAATATCATTTTTGAAATCCTAATATTTCCCACCACACTGGTTATTGACATGGTTCCTCCTATTTACATTCATGAAAACAATACATGAAAATTATGAGTGATAATTTTCCAACTATTACGAATATAAAAGGTAAAATGTGAACATAAAAGAGATAACTTATAAATTAAATATTCAACCAATATCATGAATTACTAAGATTTATTCTAGGTCATCCATGATAATTTTACTAATAGGTTTTTAACCTAATAATCTATTCAAACACTTCAAAATTTTTCATAAATAGATGGTGAATTCACCAAAGCATATCCCCTTGGACTGTCAAAACTAGTTTTCCAGAAGGAATCATTGTCATGAACCAGCTATATGTCATATTAATACCCAATAAACCTTTCAAAGTTATTATATATAGGTATATCTATGCCATATTCGTATCCAATTCTTGTATCTATAAATAGATTTATTTTTATTAAAACTAAACTCCCTGTACTTTACCAAAATTTTAGAATGTTTCACCACAGTTAGACACATCTCTAGGGTTTCCATTAATTTATTCTTTTCCTAATATTAAAAAATAACTAGATCCTAATTTGATACCAAATGTGAAAAACCATATTGATAATAAATTATATTTCATGGTTTAAACACAAATATCCATATAATAAATTCCAAAAAGATCAAGAGGCCAAGATTATTGGAAATATTATACTCATAAAAAATTAACATAAAATGAAATGAAATTAATTTATTTAGAACTCCATAAATAAACACCTTGTTTCCCTCAAAATCTTAATACTATAAAGGATAACCTAGTGATATATAAAATGAAAAGGGTGAGCTATAAGTCCTAGTAATGAAACAATAAAAGAATAATTTAATGATAAATAATACATTCAAGTAAAGAATAGTGTCATGATAACATAAATATAAAGGATTATTACATTCTAACATGGAGTAATGGAATTCAAAAACCACATCATACAGTCATGGTATTATAGGAATATGTAAACAACACAAAATGTGAGATCACAAGCATAAATCATGAATAACTGCTAATATATAATAACATAGTGTTCTAAATATAATTTACCATCCACCATAGATGGTATCTCATGTGATTAAATCATTACTGAATGCATTGAAGAGCTATCATAGAAAACTCTTCATATTTTATAACTTTATTCATTCCAATTCGATCTTATAATATAAGAATTCATTTCATCACTTGAATCTCATGATTAAGGAATTTGGGTTTTATATATAGAGGAACCTAATAAATTAATAATGGTTACATATATTTTAATTACTTTGAATGAAAATAAGGATGGGTATTCACAACATAAAAGTTTGGCATGGAAAATCATCGGATGATTCTGAATGCATAACTGGTGTACATAAAAGTTGATGGAAGTGATAAATTAAAGGGGAAGGTTGTATTTCATTATTTAGGAATCATATGGATATAAAATTAATGTGTATAAAAAATAAAAACATGACCAATAGAGAATCAAAATGAATAACACAAATAAAGTTCTCAAAAGGAAGAGAGAAGATAAAGGACACTTACATAAGAGATGATTCTCATTAAATATTGATAAGGGATCCTTAGGACTTTAAAAACACCTTGGGAGGGATTTACTTCATTAATAAAAATCTTCTTGACTTTTTCTTTTCTTTTACCCATTTTTACACCATATAAAAACATTTTAAACACTTGGGATGTGCATAAAAACTTAGCAAGGGTTAAAATATGGAAAGAAAATAGTAGTCCATGAATATTTATAAACCCATTAATTCATAAGAATCATGAAAAATTAATTGAAATCATAAATAATAAAGGTAAATTATGGCATCCATATCATACTTACATTGTAGCTTTCACATCTTCATAGAGAGTAACCTTCATGGTTACGTTTGGAATACCCATCATAGTATATTCCCTAAATCTCTTAAGAGAAACCATAATGTTTACCTCTGTCACATTACCCAATGCATTGGAGAGATATCATAGTCTCACCCAACCTTAGTTTAACATAGAACCACCCATATTCATAAAAAATTCCCAAAATCCATAACATAATCATAACACATGAAAAAGCATAAATGAAAAAATAACATTTCCAAATTGAAAACATAAGATATAATTTCAAGATATTGATATAATAAATTTATTATCAAAACCATTTTCCATACCATAATACCTAAAAAAGGAATATGATATTTACTTTTATTTTTAAAAGCATTTCATCTTGTGGAGGAAGCTAAATACCAAATAATGGTCATGGTGGGAAAAAGGTCGTTGTCACCGCATATGTTAAAAAACATTCATTTTTTCATTTTGTAAAATGCTTCATAGAAAAATATTAATTTTGAAAACCATTGAATTAAATGAAAAGTAAAAGGGTATAATTATACATCGTATAAAATAAGGAGGTATATATTATCAAAATATTCCTCAATGAAAGGAGATTGAGACGAAGTCCCTTACATTGAGTCCGAATTGTATCTTTAATTATTTATATTCATGAATGATAAATTTATATTAATTTTTCATTTATTCCTTAGTTTTTTCAAGATTATTTTTAATTTTATATTACTTATTTCCATGTTATTACAATTTTATAATTATTTGAGTTCATATTGGATGATTTTTCAATGTTCGGTACATGGGTAAAAAACAAACTTGTTATGAATACAAATTGTTTATGTGATCTAAAGTACATTATATCTAGAATAATATTTATTATTTAAATATATTATATATCAATTATATATGTAATTATAATAATCCATAATATTTGGAGATAAGAAATGAAATTCACCATTCATGGAGACGGTAGGCCGTACATACGTATGAACTCTACTTTTATTTATTTTTTATATTAATGGAATGAAAACTAAATGTTACATAGGTATATTATAATTAATGTATAATATATTTATTACATATTTTAGATAATTTCATTAACACCATCATTTATACATTCCATTTATTGAATTAATGGTTCATATAACTTTGAGGGGACGATAGTCCACACTTACACAAATGAAATTATCATATTTACAAATTATGGAAAGCATAACGTTATGTTATAATAAAAATTATAAAATAATAGAGAAAATATAAATATCATATATATCATATAGAAATATATTTCCATCATAATGACCTCCATAATAGGTGGTAGGATAAAATTGAACAATCATCGCTTCATGTGGAAATAGTTCACCATACATAGAAACAATATGTTCTATATCCATTATATGGAGGTGTGTATAAGTGTAAGTATAAAATTTAGAATAAAAATATAATATTATATTGAGTACACTGATATTTTTATAAAATAATGGAGTTAAAAGAGGTTATGGGGTTGGAGAAAGAAAATAAATTAAAGGAGTTTGAGATAAGACATTACCTCTAAATCGGGTAACTCCTTTTGATTTGAGCCAAAAGGATTTTTTTATTTTTCTTATTCCCAAGGTAAGTCTTCTAAAAGGAAGGTAGGGTTGTTGGGAGTTAATTTTAGAAGTATATATATGATCCAAGTGACTTGATATATGTAATTAATTAGGTAGAGGTAGTGGACTTTTATAAGAGGGAGGATGATCACTTGAGGAATCTCTTGAAATATTATTTTATTATAAATTTATTTCTGATTTATAATAGACATAATGTGATATATTTAGAGTATAAGATAAGGATGGGTCTACCTCATTTAAAAAAACAGGTTATAGACAAGTTTAGGTCACAAATTTAACTTTATATTTTGGTTTTAACCCTTAGTTAAATAAATTAACATTACCATATCTTCTTGTATTTCTAAACTACATTGTTAATATAATTACTATAAAATTCCAAAAGAACATAAAGTGGATAATTATTGAAATTTTTAATATTATATAATTCATTGGGACTAATATTATATTTTTATGACTATTATATGATTTAATAAAATATTACTTGTTTTAAACACTAATTTATGTGAATTTTGATACTATTTAGTAATTGATTTTTGTTAAAGCCATTAAAACTTTATTAATTAAAAGAAATACATTAAATCAAATATAAAATGTCATATAAATCCATAAAAATCATAGAAGACATCAAAATTTTCAAATTAAATTTATTTTAATATTTATAATATCATTTATTAGAATCTTCCCTTAATAAGGTAATCACTACATCATTATTGTGTCATAAATAATTTCATTTATTTAATTTCTAAAAACTATAAATAAAATATAATGATGTTTGAAATATTTTTATCTTTCTAATGAATATTTATAGTAAATGATATAAGTTATATGACCCTATATTAATACTATTTTAGTAAAAAGATACATGTTTATGTTATATTTCTCTTTACTTTAAATTGATTATTATAACATCTCATTATCACACCCAAGTGGCTCCCAAATGCCAACAAGTTTTTCCTAAGTATTATGTTGTCACACATGACTCATCCAATAATATTAGGACACGTTTTAGGGTAGTTTTATATTATTATAATATTTTTTACCCTTATTTACCTAATTTACCCTTTAACCATTGTAAATAAATATAATTACTGAAATTGCTATTCATAATGTCCAAAAATAAAAGGAACCTATTTAAATAATTTAGACCTTTTGATTCCAAATTTGGAATATATTTTTTCAAATTCAAAAATATCAAATTTTCATTAATTAATTTAAAATTAATTCCCACTGTCAAAACCATAAAGTTGGTTTTATGAGTAAAAACTATCAAAAGATTGAAATGTGTTTATGTTCAATTTAAATGTGAAATTAATTCAAATTAACCAAATTTTATTAAATGAAAAAACATAATCCAATTAAATTTTAAAACAAATTAAAATCATAATGTAGATTTATAAATAAATTAGATGAAAATTTAGTTTTGAATTAAAATGCAATATTCTTCACTATTTATTAAAATATGAATTTCATCATAAAAATACCAAAATTTCAACCAGGGTAGATTTTGAGGTCCCAATTTAAAATAAGAATTTTATTTTTTAAAATAGAACATATTATAGCAGCAAAAACTATTTTTAAAAAGGTTTCACCATCAAAATGTGGGAAAACAACCATTTAAAAATATTAGAGTATTTTATGGTTAAAATTGGATTCATTATCATTTTAAGCCTCTAAATTTATTGGATACATGTTGAAACATGTTACCAAAATGTGAAATAATATTTTAGTTTGTTCTGTTCATTCCCACCAATAAAATGTCTAGGCATTAACTACAATTTAAAATAATAATATTAGTATTGCATTAGTTTTCGGTATAACTCAAAGTTGTGTGCAATGTAATATTTCATAGAAACACATTATTGTGTGTCGAGTATGATATCAGAATAAGTTTACCCATAACATGTAAACTTAATATCCAATTAATAAATATTAATGAAAAATTATTACTCTATAAATACCAATGATGTTACATATCATATGAATAATTATTAAATTAAAAAAATATCAAGATTATTGTGATCCCAAAAAGAGGTGACTGACATATAAAACATTGATATTTTTGGATTAAACACTTTTATTTATATTTAGATATGGGTCAATAGTCTTAGATTACTTTTCAAATAATTAATTAAATGTTTTAAATATACTCAATGGATTTATTTTAAGGAATGTTCATTGGATAAGAAGAAAGTGGACTAAAGATTAATAATTGATAAACATGAAATTATTCTACTTTAAAATTGGTCCATTGGATGAAGTGAAAGATTAGTAATTTTCATTGGTAGATAGAACCAAAGGATTACAACTCAGGTTGACTTATAAGAAATATCAATAATTTTTGTAGAAAAATTTACAAATGGTTTACATGGACATTATTTCTAGATGTCAACTAATTAATTTTAAATGGGATAATAAGGACTGCATATAAAAGTGGGAAAATATATCAATATCTAGATTTAAGAATAATAAAATTGACCCATAATTTTTTTTATGATTAATTAAATTTTTTTAAAAATAAGAGAAAAGTTGATAGAGTAATCATTATAGAATTCAAAGAGATAAGGGGAGATGTTACACCCAAATAGGGAGAGCATGAAATGAAAAAATTAGATCTCAAGACACATTGAATCCTAATTTTTAATAGAGAGTGATAATATTAGAAGGACTACCAGTCTTATAACATAAAAGGGTATAGAGATGAAGTTGGTAGTCCATTTTCATTTTTATTTCAAAGGGGGTGAAAGAACTAGGATTGTGAATCTATAACTATAGAGGAAATCATGGGATAATATAATTATGGTTAGATTCATGATAGTATTGAAAAAAATCCAAAGGTGAAGAATGTTGATACAAAAGGTATTTAGTGTTGTATTTTTTTGTTCAATAATTAGAATCTAAAGTGTTTAGTAATTTTTCCTTGAAGTTATCAATCAATAGTGTCATGATGAATCATTTATAGATAATTATTCATTTAATACTTGGTTATGTTAAAGGAAGTTTTGATGTAATGGTGCACAATGGATAAAATGGATTCTCTAATAATAATTACTTATAGACATATTGATAATTATATATATCATGGTCATAGAATCTGAATTGATGAAGTTGTAATAAAGTTGATTAATATATAATAGGAGTTGAAGGAATTTTGAAATAGGCATGATATATGTTGATAAATTTGGGGCTTGAAATAACATGATCCTAATGAAACTCTATGATTTACAGCACGATTGGCTATAGCTATATTATAAAAACTATTTTTAAAATATGAGGTGAAAATGGATATGAAAAAAAGCATATAGCATGTCTGAATATCATAAAATATGTAGAAATTGAGAGATAGATCATAGTGATATATATAGTTTCATATAAGATTAAGGAGTATTAAAAGACTCTATATAGATGATAAAAAATAATATAACATGGAAAATATAGTTTTGGAATTATCTTTATCTATAAGGGGAGTGTTACTATAGTGAGATTGTGGAATTAAATATATTTAATCCTCACATTAAGGTATTGATATTTTCAGCCATAGAATAAAGGAAGAGAAGTAAATATAAGAATAAAAAATCTTAAAATCTGGAGCAATGATATAAGAAAGTACCCACTTAAATGATAGATAGATCCACACTTCCTTAAACTGTAGAAGATCTTTATTTCTATAAATTTTTCAACTTTTTGTTCAAGAAATATGATAGTAGAAAAGAAGAGGGTGTTCCCCTGGATCAAAAGTGAACCTTTATGAATCAATTTACAACTCGTAAAAAGAGTAGTTTAATATTCTTATATACTAGAAAAATTCCATGTGTACACTCCTTAAAATTATCCCATAGTTGTGAACAAAGTAAGAAACCAATTTTTTCATGCTTTACATTATGATTTTTTTATATTCAGGGTGAGAGTAATAACAGAAAAAGTGATCAAATGAGTTCCTATAATGATAGAACAAGATATATACGGCCAAATAGGGATAATAAAAAAGGGAAAATTTTAATATGCACTCACCCTAATTCAACCCCTCATGGTTCTTTTGTTAACTTTGTCTAAACACCATCACCACAAAGAAGGTTGCCACCCTGGAAACCACTAGGATTATTATCACCATTTCTTGATTCAATATATAAGGGGTGAATCAATGACATGAATGTATTAAAACCCACGTTAGTATCTAGTTGAATTTATAGACATAAATATTTAATACCTTTCTTGAATTACTTGACCTTTTGACTTCAATAACACTCCTGTAGGGAAAATTTTGTAACCTTTTATTCTTATACATGAGCCTCTTGAAACACTTTTCTACCTTATGTGTTTGAATTTAATAAAGTTAGATAAAACCAAATGACCATGACACTCTTCCTGGTTTGGAAATGGACCCTCCCTTAGTTCTAATCACATTATAACTATTACAAATGACCATTTGGTATGAAGTTATCATCTACTTTCACATCAAGGGACACTAAAAAAGGTTGTTGATAATATAAATTAAATATTTAGTTCTGAAATAGATATTAAAATTTTAAATTACTATAGTAATATTTATAATATTTTTTTAATGCTTATTTAATAATAGTCCTTTTATTATTTATACTTGATCAAAACAAATTTTATCGTGGCACTTAAATTTAAATGTATAATTGTGCTCAGTGAAAATTACAATGGATATAGAAAACAATTTTAAAAAATAATACATTACTGAACCAAACACAATCAAATTTAACATCAATTGCAACTTAATTTTATTTATTCTTTTTAACTAAAATCATAAAAAACCCAATTAAACATAGTTATACATGAAAAGTCTTGGTTTCTGTCATTTTCCAACATAGTCGTTCATCATAATGTGTTTCGTCACTTTATAAAATCATTTTTTGTTTATTTTTCAAGAATAAAAAAAATAAAATTTAATAATATTAAATAATGTACTAATACAAAGTATAATCAATTCCAATAAAAACCAATTAAATTTGAATAATACCTTAACACCATGACTCTTATATTATAAAATCATCTTCTAATACTATGTTACTGGAAAATGATTGGGTGTTGGTATACCCTCTAAATATGTTAAATGTCTGCTGATCTATCTAGTATATAACTCATGCTTATCTACTCTACATAGTTCCCCAAATCCCATCAATCATGCATCCCTCATAACTTGATTGTGAGGAACATTAATGTGAAGATTCAAGAAAAATATTAATTTATTTAAATAAAATATTTATGTGAATTTTAATTCAATAAATTTTATTAGCTGTATCTCAACCAATGTATTATCCTTAATTTGATCCTTGATGTGCCTCTATGATATTATCTTGATGTTAATTATGTCAATATATTTTTCTAGAATTTCTATAAAACTTATACACTCTCTACCATATTTACTAATAAATTAGTTGTTTTCATTATACCATACTATAATTTGTGTGTGATAGTTCCAAACATCACACATATGTGTAATTTCATTTTTTATATTAAAATATCGAGTTGAAAAATTAAAAGAAAAGAAAATATAGATAATACATATTAAAAATGAAATAAAATTGTGACCAAATTTAATGAACTTTCAATCATATATTGGATAAAGGAAGATCAGTGGCATCTTAAGGATCAATAGGATGTGGTATATCAGTATCCTATAAATGATTATTAGGATAAAATTGATGATTTAAATGATAAAAATTTTGTGAAGATGGAGCTATAAGAGCATGAGAAAAAAAATCCTAGAGAGATTGGATAATTGGGAAAAGGATGTGGGATAGAAGTAGGAAGAAAAGTATATAAGGGATGAGGATTCATTATGGTATATGAAAAAATTATCAGAGAAGAAGAGCCTATGTAAAATGATGGAAAAAATATAGGTGGGAATATCACTAATTCATCAAGTGGAATAGTGGGTTGGGAAAGTGTGATAGATGTGATACGTAGTGCTAGGCCTTGGTGAAATTGATTATGGTGGGTTCTTTGAGTACCATTAGTACCACCCCCACGCGACCAACCATGCGGCACACCATTGTCATTAGTTTGACTGGAGAATAATTATCTTCTTGATAATTGTTTATAAAATAAATTTTAAAATATATAACAAAATGACCTTTAATTTATTGAAATATATATATATATATTATAATTACTATACTCACTACAAGCACTAGAGGACATAGACTTATGTGTTTCATTCATCATCTATTCATGGATAATCTCTTCCAATGTATTTATTCAATATTTTTCATGTTCTTCAAAGGAATAATTTTTTTTATAAATATACTTACTAATGTGAAAGATAAATAACTTATAAGTGGGGGAAATAAATAGTTAAAGAATATTTATTATAAATTTAAACATTGAAAAAGGTGATATACCATAACCAATTCATACGAATTGGAAAGTAAAACAAGGACTAAAAGATGTTATTACATAATTCTACATCCATTCAATTATATTTCTTTCAATTCCAATAGGTTGTATATTTAATTTTCTATGAAACATGTAATCATATTTATCCATTTAAGTTCATTTTGGATCATTTTTATCAGTTTAGTTGTGTTATAGTCTATTTGGCTAGTTTGGTTTAGTTCGTTGTTATTTGATTTAGTTATATATTATTTAAAATTTAAAATTTGTTTCTTTAATTTATTATATTAATTTTAGTTTTGTTTATTTAGTTATGGGCAAATTGAGTTATGCATATTTGACTGGTTTAACTATATTTGGTTCAATTTAGTTATAGTTCATCTAGTTGAGTTTATGTTGGTTTAATATATGTTTAGTTTATTTTGGTTTGGTAAAATTTGTTCTTATTAGTCCGTATCAAATTGATTCAATTTTTTACATTATAGTAAGGTATTTTTAGTTTAATATTACTTGGAATGAGTCTATTTGACTTATTTCAGGTTCACTCTATTAAACTCAGTTTAGTTTTATTTGATTTTATCAAATTTCTTTCTCCCAGTCGACATGGGTTATATTATATTTAAATTATTTATCATTTCTTTAGTTGATTTTTACTAGAGTTTATGTTTTATAAAAAATTATACCTTTTATTACTTATATATTCAATGACTTGAATATTAATAAAACATATTATTATATACTGGCAATTGTTTTTTATTACTTGAATTTAGTAATTTCCTAGAGTATCTATCACATTGATAAGGTTGTAGTAGTTACACAATATTATGAGAACCCTGAAATTCCATGATGATAATATTAAATATAGTTTTACAGTTAGATAACATTCTATGATGGGTCACATGGTATGTTAACTATTAGGTGAGCGTTCTTATATGAAGATGATAATTCTTCTTATGAGGTTTTCACTTACTAATATTCAAGACAAGAGATTATGAGAACATACTCACTAGTAGAAATTCCACATGTTTATGTGTCATTGGATATTCTTATCTATGAACAAGTCTAATGGTCATTAGGATTTTGGATTAGTATTAATTCATGTCATGACTTGTACACTTATATTTAATGACCAAAATTATGACACCATATGTTATTAAAAAGCAGGGTATGTCAGATGCTTCATGAATAATATGTTATTAATAGATAAGTCAAGTAAGGATTTTTCCCTTTCATTTTATGGATGTTTATATCTTGGAACTATGAATGAAATTGACATTTTGAATTAAATTCCATGGTCATTTTGTAATAATGAGTTTATTTTAGATAGTCAAAGAAAGACGTATCAAGCATATATTTTGATGATACATATGTGAAACCTGTTTGATGAAATATTATTAAAAAGTTATAATATTACATAGTAAGAATTAATATATGGTTGGTGATGTTTTGACTTTAATTTATTACTCTTGGGTGCTTTGACCCATTGCTAGAGAAAAATCATGGACTTTAGGCAAGCCCGCTTAAGGCTAATGTTAAATAATACTAGCATGTCACACACTAAGTGTTTCCATTGATCTCAATTAAATTATATTTGAAATTAATTACTAGAATACATATTATTATAGAGACTGATGAATAATTTCATTTAGGTTCTTATCGATCAAATAAATATTAATTAAATATTTATTCACCATGATGTGAATAAAATATTTATTTTTTTATGAAGTGTATAATAAAATTTTTATAAATATATTGTGAATAAAAAATTTATTCAGGAATAAAATATTTAATTAAATATTTATTCTGGATTTCAATAAATGTTCGAGGAAGATGAGAAAACCAAGATCATATTTAGTGTTAAATATTAATTTTAAAGATAGTAAAATAATATTTATCATTGATCTAGTTAGAAAATTCCATAAAATAATAATAATAATATTATTACTATTATATGGTCTGAGGTTTGATAAGGTTTGTTGTATTATTTAAGGGCTATTGAATAATTAAATAATATTTTAACCTAAAACCAATCATATAAATAGATTGTTTTGTATATTATGTAGGTTTAATTGAGAATTGAGAATCATTATGCATAACATATTTCTCTCTTTGATTCCACATTTTATGTTCCACTCAAGAATGAGAAAAACATGTGATATTCCTTTAATCTTTAAGGAAATGGAAGTGATCAAGCTGAACAACAAAAAATGATCGATCTTCCATTATAGCACCATAAGTTCCATCAAAGTTTCTTGGAGATCAAATGAGTATGTATGGATCACCTCTAAAGAGATTATACAATTTGATCATATGACCAGAATAATGGTAATCCAAAAAGTATATTTTATATGATCAACTACACCTTCTAAAAATGATCCTAGGATGAGGTATCATTTCATCAGATCTAAATTAAATTAATTATATATTTAATGTGAAAATATATTCTCTTAATTCTATGATTTGTTATACCAATATCTAATTGGAAAATTTTCATTGGTCACATCATTAATGTCTTGCACATTATGAAAATGATCCATTGGATATGATAGAAAAACATTTATAGTTTAATTTCCACTGGGAGCTTCTACTGTGACTGGAGCCTTTAAGTGGAATCAGAGTGGTCACTTTTAAATTTATTATTATTTATTTTTGATTGTTGATCCTTTATAATCAATAATGGTAGATATTTTGTTTCCCAATTATTTTTTCTTTAATATGGTATTAATTAACATGATTTCAACATTTTAATTTTCATCATTCAAGATTCATAATTTCTTAAATTCTATGAATAAGTGAAAAACAAATAGAGATTCCATTAGAATATTTCAAGGATTTGGGATAGTTTTATTATGTTACACGATGTGTAGCTAGAGTTCATGTCATGTACCCAAGTGAATTGAACATGGAAATGTCGTAGGATACATGACACTTAGTATTAATAACACTAGGTGCATTTCTTATAAACCATGTGTTGACCAGGCTAGTCTGGAACATGTCTTGTCAGATTACATGGTCTGTTGTTGGTGTACACATCATATAGTATTCATGGATTAACTACAAAATTCATGCTAACCATGTGGTAAAATACACACTTTCTAGCCGCACGATACTGATAGCATATAAAATTAATGAGATTCATAGTTTATTGCCGACACACACAGTGTGTAACTCATTATTTCTCAAATCCAGAAAACACACTAAGTCCTTATGTGAGTTACGTAGACACAAAACTAGAAGAACACACAATGTGTAACTGTATTATATTCCATATAGTCCTGAATCCGACATATAAACTTAGTCTTGTGGCAGGTTGCATAGACACATGAAAAGACTAATACAAGGAGTGTGGAAAGTTAATAAATGTCATGCAGTATAACCAAGGTACACATCGAAGCCCCATGCATTTATCTCAAGTACACAACAATCAAAAAACATGATGTATAGCTCATAATTACATTCTGTATAGTCTCCTAATAAAATAAAGAATTAAATTTCATTAAAATTATTAATTACAAAATAAAAGCCTAATTTCACTGATTAGAACCTCTTGTCTTTTTTATAATGTAATAACAGTTATAAAGAATTAAAAATTCTCAATAAATTTATTCTAATTATCTGTAATTATTGATTATGAAATTTATTTTCCCTGAATGCATTGATAATGAATATCTCTAAGACAATTCAGATAGTAATTAAGATAAAACTGAAATAATTAATTAAATCAAGCATGTTTACCTTAATAATAAACAATGAATAGAAATGAATGTTAACCAGTGTACTTTTGAGTATTCATTACATGTGTATGACCATTCCTAATATTTAATGAGACCGATGAATGAATCTGTTTCATTTAATTCAATTTATCCATTGGTTTTTAAATTATTAGTTATTAAATTTAAAATTAGTTCCTATGAGTCATCCCTCCCTCATTTATTATGTAAGAACTTCATGTAAAAGGTTATTTAAGTAACCCCCTTAAATAATCCTTTTCTTTCCCTCATCCACATGTGATTTATAAATTCATTTCACAAAAGGGGTATCCCAAGGAAAATGGAGGTAGTAAAAGATGGTACTAAGATGATACCAAACCAGATAATACATATTTGTACATGTACAATGTTGCAAATTAGTTCAAGACAGACACAATGAGTTTTCCCCTAGGACATAGTTTAATTTATTATCTACTCAATAAATCATTTTTTAGATAAGATCGTGATTAGATCATTTATTTATTTCTATTTTTTCATTATTTAGTTTTTGGATGTATGACTATGATCACATAAATAAATGAACTAATAATAATTTATGGAATAAAAATAAATGAATTATGTGATTTTTTTTTATCAAAACATGGATAATCACTTAATTAAAATCCACTTAATATTAATAATACATGTAAAGGATAAAGAAATAAATAATTATACATAATAAATAAAAACCCCTCACATTAATAATATGTCAGACTAAACCTTACATTACTTGAGTACGAATGAAACCAATTGAACCAAGTTCTTGACCAACCCTTATTGGGATACTTAATTTTATAATGGAAGTTCTTATAAAATTTTTTGGTCGACTTAACAATTTTAAATCAAGAGGAGTATCCCTAGATAAAATTGGTTCAACTTAAGGGAAAGTGTTGAGAAAATTCTAGTTAGAATTCTAGGATTGGGGATTCCACTCAATGGGTCAAGGATCTGTAGGACCACAGTTAGAAAAGATCTACCTACCTAAATTCCTTTGAGTAATTTACTAGGACTTTACTTGGGTTATGACAAGGGGCATATGGATCCCTACTACTATAATGTCTTTAGTGATGGGAAATTTTAGGTTTAGTGGTGAGGGAAGTTGGAACATGATAAAATAGTGTGTGACTTAATAAAATTATTTTCATTATGTCTCATATAAACTATAATCAATTGAAAAACTAATAATCCACTCTTTTATTTATTTTAGAATAATGGAATGCTTATTATCCACACTATACCTATGATCAATATTGTATAAAGACCATAACCTTACTAGAATTAACTTCTAGGAATGGTTCAAACACCTACTAGTTGTGTTGCACTATGAATGGAAATCATACATGATATAATCTTCACTGCCTGATCAACCTATGAAGAAGATGAGTTATGAAGATTTAACTATCTATGACAAACACATAAGTGACATGGTTTAAATTTAGTGTCTAATTATATCATCTATGTCTCATGAACTGATGAAGTATCATGAAGTAATATATACTTTTACTATATTCCAACATATTTCTTCTCTATTTCATGAGAGAGATAGAAAGGAATATTTTGAGATATCCAAGGAACTCTTTTATATTAAAATTAGATAAAGTGTACCATATAGGCCTCATGTAGTCAAACTTTTTTTCTGTATGGAGAGCCTAGAGTTCACAGGGTTTAAAATCCCTAAAGTACAATGCATTGATCTCATTATTGCAACACTCCCTCATATCTTCTCTAACTTTGTTGTTTATTTTCATATAAAAAACATTTATAAGTATCTCCCAAATCTTTTTACCATACTTCACCAAGTTTAAAAGGATATCAAGCATGGAAATCCTTCCATTTTTAAATTGAATAAGAGGAAAGGATTAGTGAAGAGCTATAAGTCTATAACTTCTTCAAAATTCCCTTATAAGAAGAGAAAGATCAAGGGGAAATAAACCAAATAGGATACTGTTTATTTCACATGTGAAATGAAAGGCCACTAGAAGAAAAACTGCTCCTAGAAAATTAATCGAGTGGCAGCTTTAGTTGTGTTTATTATCAAATGAAATTTATCTATTTATGAAAATAGTTTATTAGAGAAAAAATATGGTTCTCAAATATGTATTAAAATATAGGAACTAATTAGATTTTGGAAAATTGACTAAGAGGATATAGATATATGAGATTCCAAAAGAGACAAACTCGATGCTGTGGATATCAGGGAAAACTGCCTCTAATTTTAGGTTAGAATGATCTTGGTTTTTAAAGGTTTTTATTGTGTTCCATCCATTAAAAAACAATTTGTCTATATATATAATTTATACCTATGGATTTATTTTCAAATTTGGGAATAAATGATTCTTGTTTTTTAGGTAAATAATTTTTTTGGGAAAGTGAAATTTAAATGACAGTATTTATGTGTTAGATTTCACAAACCAAGTAATGGAAATTGATAAAAAAACTACTTAACATGAATCATATAATACCAAACTAGGAAATCAATAAATAGTTCATATAAATATAATTAATTTTAATCAGTTACACAAATAAGGATATTTAGATTATTTTGAACTAAAATCACTTAGTGTATGTCACAGATGCTTACAAGGCTAAATAACCAAATATCCATTTTTTATAAAATGTTAGAGTCAAAGAGAATGTTGAGTAAGTTAATACTAATGTGTTTTTACCACTTCTAATTTATTCAAACGTTTGGTACTCAAAATTTATAACTTTTTCTAATTCTTTAAGTAGATATGGATATATTTACTCAATGAGGAATAAATTGGATTCCTTTGATAGATTAAAGGAATATAGTAATGAAGTTGATAACCATACTGGTAAAAATATTGAGAAACTCTACTTAGACCATAGATTATAATATATTAATCAAGGCCTCAAATGGTTATTTATGAGAGTTTGGGATTCTATCTCCACTCAGTCCTTCTTATACACCTCAATGGAACAATGAAAGAAAAAGGAAAAACTATGCCCTATTAGACATTGTGAGATCCATTGTGATTCATTCATATCATCCATTATCCTTTTATGGATAGCAGTTATAGAAAAAACACATTTACTAAGCCATGTTCCATTCAAAGTGAAAAATGGAATTCCATTTGAAATTTGGTTTGGAAGAAAAACCATTTTGTCAAATTTATATGTGTGGGGTTTTAAATCATTTTTAAGGTCCCTTAAGTTAAAACTATTTCACCCAAGGACACAAAGTGTACCTTTATAGGATACCCTAAGAAAATAAAGAGACATTAAGTATAAAACCCATTCGGAAAAAAGTTAATATTAGAAAGTCATTTCATATTTCTTGAGAGGGATCACATCATTAAAAGTGATAGTGGGAGTGTGATATACTTTGATGAAGTCTAGGATCAAGTAACACAAGAGTTGGTATAAGAAAAAATTTGACAAGGGCCTATCGATGAAGATGTTATAGAGACCTATCTACTATGTTGGAGTACAGGCGAGGTCAGAGAAACAGAATGATATATTCTCTCATTATTATGTGAGTATAATAATAATGTAACCTACAAGGAACTAATAAGTGGTACAGATGTTTCCAAGTGGGAAAAATCTATAAATAATTAAATAGATTCCATGTACCAAAACCAAGTCTAGATTGTGGTAGATCCTGTAGTGTATGTAAATCCCATTTTTTGTAAATTTGTATTAAAGAAGAAACTAGACATTGATAGTCATGTCAATACTTATAAGGTGTGACTAATTGACTAAAAATTCATTTAAAAAAAACACTTTTTGGTTAAGTGAGAACCAAACAAGTGTGTCCAAGGGGATCCACCATTATAGACACAATTTAGACCAACCCAAACAAAACAGAAAACAAGAAAATGCAAGGTGTCCAAGGGAATCCACCATTACATACACGAGCCAGATCAACCCAAAGAAACACAAACAACACAAAGCACACAACAAGCTAGAAGCAAATTTGCACAGGAGCCTTTGAAGAAGGATGATCGATGGTGAGGGATTCATTGACAAAGCTCCATAATGAGGATAAGGTGTGACAAATTTTAAAAGGGTTTAATAGAATCATGGAATTAACTATGGTAGAAGTATTCACTAGTTTAGATACTAAAATTCATAATAATGATGCATTTAATTATGTCATACCATGAATATGATATTTGGAAAATGGATTTAAAAACAACCTTCCTCAGTAGGAACCTTCAGGAAAATGTCAATATGACCCAACTTGAAGGGTTCTAGACTTCAAAGGATTCCAACAAGGTATAAAAATTGGAAAGATCTATTTATGTTTTAAACATAGAATCTAGGCCATGGAACATTAAATTTTAGGAATCTATAACAGAATTTGGTTTCATAAAGAACAAATGTAAACCTTAGGAAAATAAGTGGTTTAGTGGGTGTGAAGTCTTTTTATTAGTTGTATATGTTGATAACATACTGCTTATTGGAAGAAAATATTAGTCTTACATATTGTTAAATCATAGTTGAATAAATTATTCTTTATGAAGGAATTTGGTGAAGAAACATATATTCTGTGGATTAAGATCCATAATGAAAGATCCATAACGCTACTTAGTCTAAGTCAAGGTGTGTATATTGAAAAGATACTAAATATATTAAGTGTAGACAAATCTATGATGGAATTGTTTATAATGTCACACAACATTTATCTTTCCTGGAAAATGTGTCCTCAGACACATGAGTAAATAAAAAGGGTGGAAAATATTCCATACATATAGGATATTGGGTTTGTCATGTATTCTATACTATATACCGGGCTAGATGTATCATATAACTAAAGTGTGGTAGGAAGATATCAATTTGATCTAGGACCACCATTGGATGGTTGTCAAGACCATCCTTAAGTATTTGAGGAATACTAGGGATTTTTTCCTATTCAATATAGGAAATGAGGAACTAGTCATTAAAGGATATGTAGATGATATTTTCCAAAGAAATTAAGATGATCTTATTTCACAAACACAATACTTATTCACTTTTATGGTGGTGATTTTAGCTATAAGAGCTCAAAGCAAGTCAGGGTTGTAGATTCTATAACAGATTTTGAGTATATTGAGACTTCTAAGGAAGATAAATAAGAATTTTAGATGTGAACTTTATCCAATAGTTTGATATGGTATATAACAGTAATGATCCTATCATAATTTGTTATGACAATACTAATCTGGGGGACCTCTTAAAGTAGCCAAGATCACATCAGTGGATAAAGAAAATACTTCATAAATATCATCTCTTGTGGGACTTTTCTCAATGATTTCATGTTAAGGTAATAAAAATATCTATAGAAGAAAATGTGGTTGACTCAAAGAATAAATCATTAACTTAGGAGAAACATGATCATCATGTGAGGTCTAGTAGACTGAAAGTCATAGGTAGTTGGCTCTAGTCCAAGAGGGATTCTTTTGGAGTTGGTTTTGTAGAACTAAATTTTTTAAATTTTTATTAAATGTATTTTTAAATATTTGGATATTAATAAAAAAATATTATATATATTTTTCATTGTTCTGTATGACTTTAATGTATTAATTTCATGGTGTATCTGTCATATTGATAAGGTTATAGTAATTCCCCACTATGATGAGAACCTATAAATTCCATTAAGATATTATTAAATATAGTTTAATGGTTATATAACATTCTATGATAAGGCACATAGTATGTTTATTATTAGGTTATATTACTTGTAAGAAGATGAAACTTCTTATCATAAAGTTTCTACTTGGTAATCTTCAAGATGGGAGATTATGGGAGAAAACCCTCCAGTAAGAATACCACATGTTAATATGTCATTAAATATTCTTATCTATAAGTGTGTGTAATGTTCCTTAGAGTTTTCAATTATTATTAATGCATTTCATGACTCTCACACATAGATTTATCGAAAAAATCCATAGTTCCATATGTTGTTTAGAGTTAGGGTTTGTTGGGTGGGTCATAAATGACATGTTATTAATAGATTAGTCAAGGAAGGATTTGTCCCTTCCATTTTTATAAAATTTGATACATTTACCCTTTTATTGTAATTGAACTATCACATTAAAATCTATGGCCACAATTTAATGAACAGTTTGTTTTCGATAGTCAAAGTAAGACTTATCAAGTATATAGGTTGAGGATGCAGATGTTAAACCTACTTGATGAGATATTTTAAAAATGGATTATATTACACAATAAGTGTTAGTGTGTGGTTATTGAAATTACGACATTATGTTATTTCTCTTGAGTGCCTGGACTAATTACTAGATATTAATATTAAACTTCTGGCAAGGCTCCCTACTTTTAATGAAAAATAATCTAAGAGGGTCATAGACAAGTGTTTTTATTGATCTCGATTAAATTATATTTTAATTTAATTATTTGAATAAATAATATCTCTAGACCAAGGAATAATTTTATTCAAGTTTTTATCTATTTCATAAATATATAATAAATATTTAATCCTTGTACTATTAATTAAATATTTACTTTATTTATTGTATATTTAATAAATATTTATTCACTAGATTGTGAATAAAATATTAATTTATGAATAAAATATTTAATTCAATATTAATTTGGGTATTAAATAAATTATTGATGATGAAGAGAGGACCAAGATCATGTGTGGTGAAAATATAAATTTTAAAGTTGGAAAAATAATATTTACCATTTCTCCACTTAGTGCACACCATCAAATAAAAATAATAATAATAATATTTTTCGTGGGGTTTGATAAAGATTATTATATTATTTAAGGATTGTTGTTCAATTAAACAATATTTTAACCCAAACCCAATCTCTATAAATATATGGTTATGTCTATTTTTTAGGTTTAATCAAGAATTGACAATTGTTGGGGACAATATATTTCTATCTCAGATTCCTCATTCTCTCTTCCCCCTAAAGAATGGGAAACAAAAGAGAGGTATTTCTTTATGCCCAAATGAACAAGATGTGATCAATACAAACAAAACAATATGATAGATCCTTAGTTTTAGCACCTGATGTTCTATCAAGGTTTATCAAAGATAAAATGAGAATATGTGTATCACCACTAGAGAGATTCTACACTTGTATCTTATAATCATAATGAAAATAATCCTAAAGGATTTTTTTGATTATTAATAACACTTTTGATGAAATATCCTAAGATAAGGTATCACTTCTTTAATTCCAAATTAAATTAATTATAAATTTAATGTGAAAATATCCTCTCTGTTTTTTGATCTTTACTATGTCAATATTTTAATGTAAAATCTTCATTTTTTATGGAATTAACTATTAAAAAATATGTGAAAGATCTATCAGATTTGATAAAAAAACATTTATGGTTTACCCCACTATATGCTTCTACATCATTCAGAAACTTCAATTTTGAAATGGTAAAATTCTATATGGGTTGATTAGGTTTAGATATTTATATTCACTTTGGGTAATATGGAATGGAGTTAGGACAAATTAATATGGTTTATTTCACAAATAACATGGTCAAGTTGGGATTGGTCAGTTTAGGTTTTTATCAGTCCGGTTGGTTCATATCAATTCACATCAGTAGTTTAAATTTTTAATTTTTAGATGGTAGTTTAGTTTAGTTTAAAAGTTTTCATCTCTATTTTATCATATTTGTATTATGTTTGTTTTATTTTATGTTTAGACTAATTAACATATTTCAATTACATTTTATATAAGATCAATTTTATTATTTTAATTTTAGATCAATCAGAATTTGGTATATATGTGTCAATTCATTTTGGGTTAATTAGGGTTACATTAAATTAGGTTGGTTAGTTTTGAGTTGGGTTGGGTTGGAAAAATTTGATCCAAATATAACAAAACTATCCCAAATTAAATTAAACAAACTTTCACCAACCTGAAATAACTAAAAACAATCTAGGATAAACCAAATAAACTTGACATAACTAAAATGATACAATAAAAATGAAATTAAATGATATAAACTAAATTTAAATGAAATAAATAAAACCTCCTTGAATTGGATATATTAAGATATAATTAATTAAAATAAAAAAATAAGTAAAGAAATATGATTCTTATAAACATAAACCAAAATGAAAAATTTAAACCTTCCTAAGCTAAATAAAACGAATCTAAATTAAAGAAAATTTATTAATTTCAACCTTATAGAACCCAAGTCAATATAAACTGAATAAACTAAGAACACATATCCCAACATCTATATATTACCCACCACTACATTTGGTTCATATAAAACTATCATAATGTAAGTATTTATGTCATAATATGTAACATATTGGTCTAGAGTAATGGTGGAAATTTTTTCCCCTCCATAATAAAAAATATATTCTTGGATCACATCAATAATGTCACTAAATTTAAATTTTAGTGGATTTTTTTACATAAAACACCTGTTTCACCATTGATTCCAAAATTTATAGCTTATCAATAGATTGGAATCATCTCAAGTCAATAAGTCTCAATCCATATTCATTGATAACCATCCCTTATTGCATCATTTAATCAAACCACGTTTATTTCATCATAATGACTTGAGATGGTGAGTATTAATCCAATATTAATATTTAATAAAAAACACATAATAATTTACATTTTCATATCGATTTTGGATATCGTATGCACTAAAATAATAGTATGCCACTTATATTAACAAAACTTCATCATGTTGCCATATCATGTTCACTACTCAATTAGTATTAAAAAAATTGTATCTATTGATCATCAATGATTTTCATTCACAAATTTTTTTTATTCTCATCAAAATCCAACAATATTATTTCTTGAGAGAAATAATCAACAGGTAAAATCAATGACTAAAATATATATGAATATTAAAATTAAGAGTAAATATTTATTTATTATTTTATAAATGCAATGAATGTAACTTTGATTTCAACCAAGCATAAAACTCTATGACATGGAAAGTATCTCTTCATATTATTGGTAATAGATAATGAATTATATCTATAATTTGTTTATGTTTTCTATATAAAAATATAGTCAAATGTCAATATACACACACACACACAATTGCATTGTATTTTATAGAATATACCCAACATATATTATATAGGACCCTATATTTTAGGAAGTGATGGAAAAGTGGGGTTAATTAATTTATTCTGCTTATATTCCTTTCTTATTGGCTGGTTATATCTCAAGATCACATCATTCAAGTACATTAAATAAAAATATATTCATTATGGAGCTAAATAAAGTTTCATAATGTAACCTGCAGGCTGATTACTATTCATTGAATTATATTTCATTATATATATATATATATATTTTTCAGTTGGATACATCTAAGGAAAATTAATGATATAAAAACTAATCCCCATTGAAATCCCAATAACCACACATTTTTAATAGGGTTGTTGGTTCTGGGCTCGCTAGGTGCCACCAGATACCCCAATGAATTGTGTTATCCCCTATGGGGACCACCAACATTCCCGAATGGAACATTAGACTAACAAAAATCCCGATATAAAAATTTATAATCTTTTAGTATGATTTTTCTCACTCACACACACCCTGGGAAACTTCCCAGTAGGCCACCCATGCTGAAACTCCTCTAGATAAATCACTAATAACTATAGAGTTATAAAATTATATCCTCCCAAAAATAATGGTACACCTTGATGAAATGATCAGTCACATTTTATTTTTTATCCCTTTAATTTCCTAGGGTGTTAAATTTATCCCCCTCTATAGCATAATATTCCTTCTGTAAACCCTACTTTTCAACCCAGGTAGTGACACTGCACTTTTGAATGGGTGCCTCTCTAATACTACTATAAAAACTATGACCCACTAGTAACACATTTTCCATACCTTTTTAAAATGGCCATTTGGTCTTTTCTAATCATGCGCCACTAGTTTCCCCATATATATATGTTATTACCACTAGGGATCACCAACACGTCTAAATAGATCATTATACTAATGAATTCCCCGACATACCAATACATATTATTTTAGTTTACTTTTTTCTCACTGACACACCCCCTGGGAAACTACCTAGTAAGTCACCCATCTTAAAACTGCTCCATGACAAAATAACTTAACTATTGTTTTCTAATTATGTAGACTCTTGAAAATAAAGGTGTACGTTGTTATCATGGGTAGTAACATTTAGTCTTTTATCCATTTAACTTTATATTGTTTATAAATTTAGGCTCCAATAAGTATTTTAGGTTTAATATGGATAGTTATACATATTATAAAATTAAAAAAAGATTGAGGGAATATTTTCTCTAACTCACACATAATTAATGGAATATCTTCATGTATCTATTATAATTAGACAACCCTTTTTCCTGAAGATATCTATAAACGTAGTACAATAGAATAAACCTAAACCTTATATTATTGTGTAGTAAATGATATATTTATATTTGAATCAATTCATAATGAAATTTTTGATAGTCCAAAGTTTTCATTGACTTTATTATAACTTCACTTCTATTTTATCATTTCGATATATTGATTAAGTAAGCACCAAAAACATGACAGTCTACAGTAATTATAGAAATCATTTTTAAGAAAATATTTTATCATATAAGAATCCTATAGAACATTCGATTTAGTTTTACTGATGAACTTAGAATACAGTTCTAGTCTGATACCCTAATCCACCAAGTCTAGAAGGATTGAATATAACATTTCAAATATATTATTCTTAATGAAAATTATGTATCAACAATGACATAAAAAATTATTTGAAGAATAATTAAAATCAATGAAGAAACTTCACTTCCTATAATTAAAATTGAATTTAGTGGAAACATACTTCCTCTTTCTAGATTTAATTTGAAATTACCATACAGAACCTAATAGAATTGTTAAATAAGGTTATATTTGTTGTAAAATTTGAATGAGAATAATTTTAAGTTTTCATGGATTATTTTTATGTGTTATGAATATTTTTGAGATGTTGTAAAGTTATTTGAACTACCCTGTATAGGTTGAGAGAGGTTTTAAGTTCATTTAAATAATTTTGGAATCACATATATGAGGTGCCTTATTTCATGTAAGAATTTATATAAGGAAATTGATATGTAAAAAGATATCAATTTCATTTCCATACATACATAATATGTGACAATCGATATGTAATGGAATCTTCTTATGATACATAAGATATAATCTGAATTGATACTAACAATTGACAATGGTAGGGGATAAAAAAGTGGTTCTTGAGTAATATATAATATGAAATCATGATATTGATGAAAAAACTTTGATATAAAAGAAAAACATGTGGCACATATGAGGTTCATTGAATTGAAAATTCTGAAAAGGAAAAGACTCTTACATAATATGTAAGTGAAACAATTAACTTTTGAATGAGTTATCTAGAAATGAAGAAAAGGTATGTAAACTGTATTAAATTTTTGACATTGAAGATGTGTTTAGTGTATATGTAATAATAAAACGTTTATGAGAATATTTGAAATTTTATAAATTAATTGATGCTCACACTATGAAATGCATGAGGTGATAATTTTTACATATGAAACAATTGCTATGAAAATTTGAGGTTCAATGAAGTTGTTTCAGATCCTAGAATTCAATATTAAAAAAATCCTAAAATATGATATGTAAAAAATGGGATGATGTTTTTCTATTCAAAAATGAAAATAATATTAATATAATAATTATGTTCTAATTCTAGATGATATTTTTGAAAGATTAAATGAAAGTATGACTAAAAAAATTCTCAAATTCTCAAATGATTTTTTAATTATTTCTAGTGATCGTGGCTGAACAAATACCTATATAATGAAAATGAGGGAATTACAACAATATCACTAGAGACAAATGGTTAAATGTGAATGGGAAATTCAGAGATCATGGTATCATGGCCACATGAATAGATAAATAGAAAAACATACATAGAATTATTTTGTATAATCTATTATGAGAATATTCTATGAGATGACATTGGATTAATATAATTTATTAATTCTAGAATTTTAGGAAATTATTGGTTTAGGGGATCATATTGAAAACCCATGGAGAGAGAAAGAGAGTGTTAAAACCGAGATGAATATAAAAATAAATACTATATCTAAGAGTTAAAGAGAGAGCATAAAACTATTAGAGTCAAAGTAATAAGTGACTCAAGATTGAGAAATTGATCACCAATTGATTCCACATGATGTGAAAAAAGTCAAATGATCTAAAGAGGTTAGAATATTATTTTATATTATTTTTGAAGACTCAATTTTAAGAGCATAATCATTAGTTTCTAAAGAAACAAATAATTTCTTACGATCATACTTATCCTATTCAAAATTCCTATAAATACCAGTGGGGTTCAATGTAATTTCAAAGGGATATTTAAAGGTGTTATGAAACAAACAAGAATACGATTATACCTCGCTATCTACTAGTAATAACTTATTCATTATAGTGTTAAATTTGTGACTCAGACTCACCCTGATCACAAAATGGAGTAGGTTCTTATTTTGGAACCAAACTTTGTAAAAATTATACGAGCCTTGTAATAGTTTATTTTTTTTATTTAGGTATGACTAAGGTTTATATATTGAGTGGACTAGATCCAAATATATTATAGAGATTAAGTTTGAAGAGGTAAAATATAAAATAAATCATAACTAATTCACCCCTCTAAATATTGCACCCATTCATAGAGAACATAAACTAGTATCAATGTATACCCAGATTACCTATGTCAGATCCTATTGTTTTAAGAGATAGATAATATGAATTATTTCAATAAAAACAGTTTTCCCATTATCAATAAGAAAAATTAAATTTATAGAATAATAAGATGATACACTATCTTCTATCACTTTCCATAGAGGTTATTGATGTAGACACTATGGGTTTTACGTCAATTTAGAGAAATTCTTGAATATCATTTATTGATAAGAGAAATTTATAATTTTATAGAAATGTAATAAATAAATTTTTTTTTCTCTATTATAAAAATTTTACAATTTTTTTGGAAAATTAAATGGCATAATAAATAGAGAAAAAATTAGGAAACAACTATGATGAAACATTTATGGTAAAAGAAGATAAATTAAAAATATAGAGAAGAAAATTTTAAGATATATATTTAATAAACCATTTATGATTAATTGAAAATTGTGAATGGAATTTTCAAAAATTCAAAAATTTATGGAGAAAATCAAGAAGACTCTAAGATTAATAAAAATATGATGAAAAATTTTATAGACAAGTTTGATAATAAAATTTTAGATTTAGAAGATAGAGAGTGTATTACACTTTATGAATTGAATAATATTATCATTATAAATAATATGTGAAAGGATTTATTATTATAACATAATTTAAAAGAGGAATTATCATTTAAAGTTAATAAAAAACTCAAAATAACTATGGTGTGGTTGAAAAATTTTCTATAAACTATTCAAAGAAAAAAAGTTATGAGTATGAAGTTGATGATCAAGATTATAAGTTTGAAAATAATAAAGGGGGTAAAAATTCAAATGAGTTATCTAAAACTTATGAGAGTAAAATGATATTTACATAAAGAAAATGAAAAAGGATGATGAGTAAAATGAAGACGATTACTACTCTCCAGGAATCCAAATAGTATAATTAGTTATTGATAAGTTTACAAAATTTATGGAACATGCTGAAAATCATGAAGAATACTCATGTAGTGAAGATGAAGAAGGTGAGATAAACAAACATGGATCACATGTTAAAATATGAACTTGAATATTGTCTTGAGTAGAAAATAAAACATAAGAAGTAAATCAAGATATTGAAGATACAAGTTGGTAAGAAATATGAAGATAATAATGATCTTTATAAAATGGAAACAAAATTCATTATTGAGATCCAAAAAATCATGTTCATGGATTCTGAGATAGGGAAAATAATGATATATCTTGATGAGACACTAAATTTGAATTAAAAAGAGATATGTATTGCATAACAAAATTATCTTGAATTTGAGAATGAAATGAATAAAATGATAGAATTCTTGAAGAAGCCTATTAAAATTAAAGGGTATTTAAAATAGGTTTTCAAACCAATGAGATCAAAATGGAAGGTTAAAAATTTTCCTATTAAATCTCAAAATAAACCAATTATTACTAAAAATACATGTTCAAATTCCATATATAGATGTGTTTAGGATAATAATAATAATGAAAAACCCTCTTCTATATGAAAATAATAAATGCTTGTATCTAGTTAGTAAGAACCGATAAGAAAAAAGTGAGAAAAATATTTGATAGGCCAACCAAAAAAATATCCTTGAGAATACTTTTATAAATATATAAAAAATTATAACAACCCATATTTATAAAAAAATTTATTTAATTATTTTTATCATAAATACACATATAATAAATTCCTAGAAGACATAGAGGTAAAATATTTTTTGGAAATTAGATACATAAAAAATTGACATAAAATAAAATATAACATCTTTATTTAGAAGTCCATAAAGTACTCTTAGTTTCCTTTGAATTATTAATACTATAAAGGATAACCCAATGATATATAAAATAAAGGGGTGAGCTATAAATATCAGTAAGGGAATAATCAAATCATATAATGAGGATAAATAATACATGCGAGCCGAGAGGTGTATCATGATAACATAAATATTCATGATTCAAACATTCTTAAATGTAGTCAGGGAACGATAAGAATGTGAAAAAAAACAAAAAATGAAATTATAAGAATAACACTATGATAAATAACTATAAATCATAAGAAAGTGTTCTTAGGCTAATCACCCACACACTATACATGGTATCTCATGAGATGAAAAAAATTACATAATGCATTAGCATGATATCATGGTGTATCCTTAATATTTTATAACTTTATGTGTGTCACATCTATCATATAATGTAAGAATGTAATTAATGACATTAATACCATGATTAGAAAATTTCTGTTCCATTCGTGAAAGACCCAAATAAATTAAGGAATATAGCATCTAGGTTAATACCTTTGAATGAAAATAATTATGGGTATTCCCGACATAAAAGTTTGGCATGGAAAATCGTGGGATGATTTCTATAGCATAACATGTATATATAAAAGTTCATAGAAGGTATTAATGAGAGGGGAATTTGGTATATCAATATTTTAGTATGCTATGTAAAGTAAATTATTATGCATAAACACATGAAAACATGAAAAATATAAAATTAAGAGGCTTAATACCATGAAATTTCTTGAATGTAAATGAGGAGATAGAGAACCCTTTCCTTTAGAGGATGCTCCTTAAAGCATGGGAATGACTCTTTAGGATCTTGGAAAATTATTGGGATGAATTTATAGAGGTATAGGGACATGAAATTCAAGATAACTTTTTCGAGTGTATAGTAATGGAAGAATGATTTGGTATATATAGAAAAATATAGGGAGATTATTTATTAATTTTAAAACAACAGTTTTAGACACTATGTTATAAAATATTTTAAAACATTTTATCTATCATGGTTCTAGATCGTTGTGTTTTCTATAGGGATGTTTTATAACTATTTTAAGGGTTTAAGGGATGAAAACATTTAAATAATATCATTTATGATGTGGATGTAATTCAGGTTCATAAATAACTATTTTTAAAATCATAAAATATCATTTATGTATTGGAAGGTTCTTTATATGTTTGGTAAAAATATTATTATCACCTTAAAATACATTATCTTAATTAAAAAAATATTTTTGGTCAATAAAACTCTTTATAGTATTTATTACAACACTTATTTTTTCTATTATGATTTCTTAATAAATAACGTATATTTATACTTTTTAAAATTTTCTTAATTATTAAGAAGTATTAATTTTATTACATTATCGAATTTATAATCTTTAGAAAACCCTATTATTATTACATAAAATTATTTTATTATTTATAAATGAGTAAATTCTATTTTTTATAACATTCATATAAAAATAGAAATTTATTTTAAATTCATTAATTTTTCTTAAAAATAAATTATAATAAAAAATAATCATATATTTTTTAAAAAATATAATATCAATTTTCATGTACCAAAAATCCATTCCATAATTTCTATCTTATATTTAGGTGTATTTTATTATATATATAAGTTTAATAAAATGAAAATTATATTAGGAAAAACACCATTTAATTTAAAGAGGAATTTAATATAATATTAAGGTCGATATACATAACCCCTTTATACACCGCCATAAATCTTAATGGTAAGGTGTTTGATGGTAGAAGTTTATCGGGGTGGTTCAATGAACATAGTTTAGGTGGTGATCTCTATATGTTTCAAGTTATCCAATAAATTTTTTAGGACTTTCAATTGTTTAATCTCAACTTGGTATTTTTCAGAGGCTAAACCCTTTGATTCCATCTATAATAGCCCCATACCCACAATCCTTGATCCAATGCTATAATATTTATTTTTCTAGATTTGATACTGATAAACATCACCCTATTTAAACAAACCAAATCTTACAACATCAAATTGAAATAGTGTACCACTAATATACCCAATTAAATTTTGTTTCTAGAGTTTTAGATAATTATAATTATCCCTTACATAATAATAACCATGTCGTAAAATGAGTATTATCTTTACAATACCCAGGTTTTCTTATTTCCCAAAAATTCTTCAACATATATCATAAAATACTACACTCATAAAACATTTCCATAAAAAATAATTTAACATAATTATTCATAATATTGGGAATAGTAAACATAAGAAGGGCGAGCTAAGTTGATCAATAAGGGTAAACATAAGCACTTACAATTGAATTCCATCAGTGAAAAAAGATTAACATAAGGGTTTAATGAAATAATCGATGTGCATGAGTATAACAAAAAATAAATCATAGCCATAAAAAAACTAGATCATTAAACTTGTGTCATGGAATAAATATTTAACAATGGAAGGAGTCATAAGAATCAATAATCATGATCCATGTGATATCAATCTTGATCAAAGGTATCTTTAAAAAGTCATAGTAAGTATAAAAAATGTGTTGGTATCCTAGAAAAGTATATACATATATCCCTTAAATAACCCTTACATATGGGATACCTAGTTAATACACTTAATATATTATGAGTAAACTATTAACCAGTTAACTCCATTGTCTCTTAGGAGTTACTTATATTCATCCAACACCGTCATCTTTACCCAATGCATTAAATAGTTATATCAGGATCATCCATCATCCTTTTAATGACCCATAATTTTATAAACGATATTTCCCTTAATATGTTTACTTCATATAGTATAAATCACATAAAATAACTTAGAGAACATAATAAAAACCTTATAAAAGAATAATGACTGAAATAATTGGTATTTCTAAAAGTTAAGGATCCTATACATATGAAATACTAACTTGACCTTAGGGATAGTAACATGAACCTTATAAATAGAAAATCATTCAAATGAATAGTTACATCAACCATGTTTGTATAAATAAAATTTAGGCATATTATAACTGAATGTATGATGTAATTATATCACAGTATAAGTAATTGAATATTTTAAAAATTATTAATTAAGTGTTGGTATTTTTGTAAGTCATAAATATTTAATTATAATTTTATATATAATATTTTCATTTAATATATAATTTATTTTCATAAAATATGTTCATAAAATAATATATTTTTGTATTATAAATTTAGGACAATTTTATGAGGCCTTAGTTAATTTTTTAGAGTGTCATAAAAGTAGTTATAAATTTAAAAATTGTAATTTTCGAGTAAATAAAGATTTTAATTAAAAATTAAAATTATCATATTTAGAAAATTATTTTTATAAAATGGAGTCCATTTTTTAATTTTTCACTTTGAAAAATTATTAGGGTTATTTTTTGTGATTTTTTTTAAATACTCGAGTTTTTGGTGAAAAGTAAAATATGTTAATTTATAGTATAAATAGATTATAAGCTAAATAAACAATTCCTTGAGTAATTGATGATCTAAAAACCATAATCTCAAACTTCCTTTAATTATGTTAATATATTTTATGATAAATCTCAAAAAATTATAATCTTGAGAAAAAATAATAAACAAATGAAATAAATATTCAAAAAGACCCCTCTCCCCCACTATAAATATCACCATCACCACCCCTTATTATCACACCTTCCAAGATTTTTACCTTGTAAAATTTATTTATAATAATCATCCCAATCCCCTATCCCGCATTTATAATCTCTTGGTCTCATAAAATGACCAAAACCATTTCCCTAAGGAGGTTCTCTAGGAGGAGAATATAAGAGGTAAAATCCTCTTCCTTTCCTTTTTAATTTATTTTCAAGTTATTCTCTTTTATTATTATCTACTTAACTCCCATAATCCAAATAGAATGTAAAATATACTACCTTACATGTACTGTAATTTTATTATTCTGTTGGAATAATCCATCATCAATCCTCTTCTACTCTCTCTTTTATTCTAAAAATGGAAATGTGACCCGTGAGGGGTTGTTTCTTCGCCTTCAAGGACGAAAAGTTTTTGTTTTCCTTCACCATCTTCAGGGATCTGCATGAAATCCTTTTAATGTTTAAAAAAACTGTAATTTTTGTATTATATCCATTTTTATATTCTTGATGTAACTTATTTACAAAATACTAAATGATAAAACAAAATGAGTTCATTATGATCATAACCGCCGTAATAATCTAAACGATTATCAATAATCTCTTATCTAATAATTTTTCATCATACCATATAATAAAATGATATATATAACCATTTACAACTGTTCATGTTCATAAATACTATATAATTCCAATATTAATGAATTATACCCATTTTACATGAACTTCATTCCTTATAAATAAGTAAACTGATTATGAAAACAAAGGAAACAAACACTCCTGAATGATAAAATTTTTTCTTGTAACTCATCAAAAAGACCATTAATGAAATTAATAAAAGTATAAAAAATAAATTACATAAATAAAAGATTCTGAATTAATTAGTTATTAGATTTGATTTTATTATCTAGGACATTAAGTCTATGTACAGAACACATTAAGACATAAGGTAAGGGATTCTACCTGATCCATCATTTTTTCCTTGGGGTAAATATTTCACTACCTTTAACCCAATGTAATTCTTATTTATTTTCATATACTTATTCAAAATTATATTTATATGTTCCAAACTAATAAAAATAGTTTATTTTTTCTCTTTTTTTTGAGAATTACATGTTTTACAAGGTTCCCTTATAAATTCATCCCGATACACAAGGCTGATTAAGAAGAATGTCTCGATTTGTAACCCATTTTCAAGTACCATCCATAATCTATTTTAATACACCATTATTTTTATAAAATAACTAATTTTGTTAGTAAAAACTATATTTTTTCATTTGGGGTTTAATTCAAACAATTATGAAAAATACAAATGATTTTCTCAAAAGGCCACTTCTTTGCAAAGTAAAAGGAGTATCTCTCTTAAGAATTCCTTGATAAATTTATTAGAGTATTTTCATTTTTCAAAAACTCTATTGAATTTTATGCTTTATTAAGATTGGTATCTTATGATTATAATTTAAAATAATTTATCAAATGGTTTATTATTAGTTTGATAGTGGATTTTCTATCTTGATATCATTCACCATGCTACTCAGAATGGTTAGTGATCATGTTTACAAATTGGGGAAAGTTATTTACATCTCATATATATATGTTGTTTATTTTTAACCCCATTCATATGAGGAATGAATTGGACTTAGTAAGTTATGAGTGGGGGCCACTATAGCCCCTCTATGAATCGATAGATCTCATGAGGCAAAATTGATTTGGACTTTGTGAAGGCCTTTCCCATTTTCAGATATGGTTTTGCCTGAGGCCTTAATCATTTCAAATGTCTTGGCCGAGGCCTCGACGATATTTTTCAAACGTACAAAATTAGGCATTCACTCATTAGGATATTAGTAATTGATAAATAATTTGATTATTATACTTGTAGAATATCCATCATTAAGCATTGATTGATTAATTTTATGGAATTATTTATTCCGATTTTATTCCTACGATATTAAGTTCAAGATAATGTTTTAAAGGCATACGTTTTTTAGTTATTCACCATGTCTTATTATTTATGCTTATGCTGTATAACTTACCCTTACTGAGCATCTGAGATCACCCTTTCTTATGTTTTATTTTTTCGCAGGATATGAAGATGAATATTATAAATTACTTACAGGGTTAATCTAAGAGTTTTTGGGTGTTACCAATTGATTTTCTACATTGTTTTTCTTTTCAATTTGTAATGTAATATTCATGTATGTAATCTGGATTCCAAAACTACTAAACAGACCAGTCTTTTTGGATTCGAGCCTTTTAACTTTGAAAATATAGTAAAGTAAGGCACTAGCATGGGGATACCTGGGTCTGGGTCTTTATAGTTGGTATCAGAGAAAATTTAGTAGAGACCTTGGAAACAAGATTAAGAAAGCATAGATTAGGGAACATATCCCAAAAATTGACATTGAGGATAAGCATAGAAGAACATCTTATAATTTTTGTAAGGAAAAGATTATGTGGGCCTTCCCAGATATACATTCCCGTCTGGATACTAATAGTGTACTTGGTTATGGCACATATGCACCTAGGCGTTACAACTCCAAAAAGATGTCCCGTGCCTAACTCTGGGTAACCTGATATATGACAACATGCCTTACTGCGCACATGGTTTAACCCTCCCGAGGGATAAACTTAGGATAATACCCATTTTCTTTACAAACCATTATGAATGATTTCAAAATAAAAATTGTCTCAAAAAAATGATTTTTATGATTATGACACTACGGGAAAAATGAATATTTGTGATGGGCTATTTGCGACAAGGACGGGTCTCGTCACAAATTACGGCTTCTTTGCAATGAGCATTGGGTTCCAATCGCAAAAGGTTTGGTGTGGGTTGTGCGCCAAACCACAGAAAGGGTATTTGTGACGGGTTTTTGTACCCATCACAAATACCCAGCGATGTTCTTTAGTATTTGCGATAGGGTTTATCTCCTGTCGCAAATAGTATGTCGGTAGGAGGGTATTTGTGATGGGTCCCATCATAAATAACTTTTTAACCACCACCCCCTAATTAACAGTGGGGTTGGTATTTGTGATGGATACCATCACAAATAATACTATTTGCAATAGGACTCCTGTCATAAATACTCCTCTCACAAATACTATAACCTATATATACCATCATCCGATTTTTCCCATTCCACTTCTTTATCTACCCCTCACTCCATCTCTACATACATTTTCCCTCATATTTTTTTTTGAAGTTATAGATTTCACATCAGATCAATATTCATGTCTTACAACCTATGAATGATTTAGTTTATGGGATTTATCAATTTCTTTTATCTTTTAGTTAATTAATTTTATTTTATATCATTTATAATTGTTGTTAATTAACTGCAACTAAATTAAATTAGAATTAGATCGTTTTATTTGGCATTGTTTGTTATTACAAATAATTAGGCGTGATTAGTACTAATTTGTATTAATTATTAGTTATTATATTAATTATTATTAATTAGTGGTCATTAGTATTAATCAGAATAACTATTAATAATTATTAATAAATAGTCATAATTAGTAATAATTAGAAATAATTAGTTTTAATTAGTGATGATTAGTAATAATTAGTGATAATTAGAAATAATTAGTAATAATTAGCGGCAACTATTAGAAATTAGAATTAATTAGTAATAATTAGCGGGAAAAAGTAATAATTATCGATAATTAGTAATAAATTGTAATAATTAGTAATAAATATGAATAATTAGTAATAATTAGTAATAAATATGAAAAATTAGTAATAATTAGTTAATAATCAGTAATAAATAGAAATAATTAGTAATAATTAGTAATAAATTGTAATAAATAGTAATAAATAACAATAACTAGTAATAATTAGAATAATTAATATTAATAATTTGTAGTAAATAGTAATAATTAGTAATAAATAGTAATAAATAGTAATAAATAGTAATAAATTTTTATAAGTAGTAATAATTAGTAATAAATTTTAATAATTTGGAATAATTAGGAATGATTAGAAATAATTATGAATAATTAGTAATAAATAGTAATAAATAGTAATAAATAGTAATAAAAAATAGTAAACAGTAATAAAGAGTTATAATTAAGAGCAATTAGGAATAAAAAAGAATAAATAGGAATAAATAGTAATAATAGTAATAAATAGGAATAAATAGTTGTAAATAGTAATAAATTGTAAAAAATTGTAATAAATAGTAATAATTTGTAATAATTAGTAATAATTAAGAATAAATACAAATAAATATGAATAAATAGGAATAAATGTGAATAATTAGTAATACTTAGTAACAATTATTAACAATTAGTTATAATTATTAATAATTAGTAATAAATAGTAATATACAATAATATACATGAAAAAAATGAATAAATAAGAATAAATAGGAATAAACACAAAAAAATAGGAATAAACAGGAATTAAAAGGAATAATTAGGAATAAATTGAAATAATTAAGAATAAATAGGAATAAATAGGAATAATTTGGAATAATTAGGAATAATTTAGAATAATTTAGAATAATTAGGAATAATGATGAATAATTATTAATAAATACTAATAAATAGTAATAAATAGTGATAAATAGTAATAAAAAGTAATAAATATGAATAATTGGTAATAATTGGCAATAATTATTAATAATTAGTAATAAGTACTAAACATTAGTAATAACTAGTAATAAATTGTTATACATATTAATAAATATTAATAAATAGTAATAAATAGTAATAAATAGTAATAAATAGTAATAAATATTAATAAATAGTAATAAATAGTAATAAATAGTAATAAATAGTAATAAATAGTAATAAATATGAATAATCAGTATTAATTAATAATAATTAGTAATAATTAGTAATAATTAGTAATATTTAGTAATAATTAGTACTAATTAGTAATAAATAGTAATAAATATGAATAATTAGTAATAATTAGTAATAATTAGTAACAATTAGTAACAATTATTAAAAATTAGTTACAGTTAGTAACAATCATTAATAATTTATAATAACTAGTAATAATTAGGAATAAATAGTAATAAATAATAATAAATAGTAACAATTGTAATGATTAGAAATAATTAGAAATAATTATGAATAATTATGAATTAAAATGAATAATTAGTAATAATCTATAATAATTAGGAATAACTCAGAATAATTTGTAATAATTAGTAAGGAAAATTAATAATTAGTAATAAATAGTAATTGATACAAATAATTATTAATAATTAGTAATAATTAACAAGAATTAGTAAAAAATTTTAATAATTAGTAATATATAAGAATAATTAGTAATAAATATGAATAATTAGTAATTTTTTATTAATAATTAGTAATAATTAGTAAAAAATAGTAAGAAATGGTAATGAATTGTAATAAATAGAAATAAATAGTAAGATATAGTGATAAAAAGTAATAATTAGTAATCATTAGTAATAATTAGAAATTATTAATAATAACGAGTAATAATTTTTGGTGAATAGAAATGAATATAAATGAATTGTAAAAATTAGTAAAAATTAGTAATAATTAATAATAACTAGTAATTAATAATAATAAATAGTAAAAAATAGTAATGATTATTTATAATTAGTAAGGAATAGTAATAAATACTAATAATTAGTTTTAATTAGTAATAATTAGTAATAATTAGTAATAAATAGTAATAAATAGCAATAAATAGTAATAAATAGTAATAAATTGTAATAAATTGCAATAAATTATAATAAATAGTAATAAAGAGTAATACATAGTAATAATTAGTAACAATTATTAATAATTCAAAAAAAATATTAATAAATAGTAATAAATATGAATAATTGGTTTTAATTAGTAATAATTAGTAATAATTAGTAATAATTAGTAATAATTAGTAATAAATATTAATAGTTAGTAATAAAAAGAAATAAATCTGAATAACTAGTAATAATTAGCAACAGTTAGTAATAATTAGTAACAATTAGTGATAATCAATAGAAATTAGTAAAAATGAGTAACAATTAGTAATTATTTGCAAAGATTAGTAACAATTAGAAGTAACTTGCAATAATTAGCAATAATTTGAAATAATTAACAATAGTTAGTAATAATTAGAAATAATTAGAAATAAGTATCAATAAATATCAATAATTATCCCTAAATTGATATAATTTCATGCGGAATAATAATTACTAATAAATTGACACAATTTTCAATGGATTGGTGGAAGATCTTTTTCCTAATGACTAATGTCCTGGAAACTTTGTCCCATTAAAATCATTATGAAAAAATTTCTCCCACATACAAAGAATTATTTTCTTATGCACGAGAATGGATTAAAGCACGTTGAGGCCTCCCTGCTCTCCATTCTCATGAATACGAAAATGGATATACATTCATGAGAGAAGATTTTCATACCAATTTCAGTCAGAGAATGTTGCAAGGAGATGAGCCTTCCAAAAAAAGCGGATATTTTTCTTGATTACTCAAATCCTTACAACTTTCTCCCACTGATTGGATTAATAGGTTTTTTTTGATGACTCATATCTTTAATAAGTCATGACTATCATGGTGTAATAGAAATAATTCATCTAATTGGATTAATAGGTTCTTTAAATTCTATGATTTTCAATGCGATAATAGACATATCATATTTTTTCCAAGACATTTGTGTGGTGAAAATAGACTATGATGCACTAAGAAGACTACAAGAAGATGTTGTTTTAATTTTATCTAAAATGGAAAAAACATTATCCCACCGACTTTCTTTCAATAAATGGAACATTTGATATTAAATTTTCCACATGAAGAAAAATGTGAAGGTCTGGTACAGTTCTGATGGATTTACCCATTCGAGAAATGCATGTATAAAATGAATAAAAATGTACATAATAAAGCATCACTTGAAGGCTCAATTGTGGAGATTTATTTATAGGAGGAAAATTATTTTTTCTACTCTTGTTATTTTCAATCTGAATATCCATAGAAAACCACATGGGAAATAACGATAGAAATTTTGACGATTAAATGAACAATAAATTATCACTTTTTAATCAGCCCGAACTTCCCTTCAGTGGAGTTCATGAATGATGGATTTCAGATGATGAACATCATAAAGCTTACAAATATGTTTTATTAAACTGTGTAGTAATGAAACCATTTATATTAGGAGTGGTACTATCACTTATTTTATAATATTTTTTACATTAATTTAATATTATTTTATTTTTATGTCATTGGATAATCATATTAAGAAAAACATTCAACAAATTAGAGAAGCTGTTCTTGAATAACGTCAACAAAATAATTTTTCCTACTGGTTTTGAAAATAGATAACATAGATTATTTATGGTTTAACATATAAAATCAAATTATTACTTATTATATTGATAATTGTTTTACCAATTTTTAGGTATCTCAACATAACGATAAAATTGATAATCAATTGTTTGTATTGAGTAACCCACCATCAAAAATGGTTAACTATTATAATGTATATCTAGTGAATGGTTTTTGATTTCATAAACATGCATATGGGGAATAAAATAATAATGAGTAATGGTGTTTTCTTGAGAGGATATCATCACTGTGAAACCAAAGTTGACTTTTGCAGTATGATGGAAGAAATTATTGAACTGTGTTATCTAGGATAGAATTACATAATAATGTTTCGATGTTAGTGGTTAGATACTGAGAGATGCTTTTATGTTCATCTAAGCCATGAAATTGTTGATATTAAATATAAAAGTCTTCTTGAAGTAAATAAACCATTTTTTTGGCTCATCAAGAACATCAATTTTTTTTATGAAAATTACTGTACTAATTCAAAAGATTTGGGTGATTGGTGTAACATAATAACAATGATATCTTAGGAAAATCAGTTTACCCAATGTGAATGTGGTTCCGCTGAAGTACAATGAATAGAAAATTTTCAAGAGACTACTCCAAATCCAATTTTTTCATGAAGATACAAAAATATCTATGATGACACCCCAAAGTTAAGGGTTGATGGTGACAACGATGTTAACGATGTTACAAATGAAATTAAAATGACCAGAGATGATTAAACTGAAACTTATATAGAAATTGATGATACTGAGGGGGAATATAAGGACATTGACATCTGAAAATATGTAGATAAGGATGTTGATGAAGAATGACATAGTTAAATGCTAGTTATAATTGTATATAATATATATTTATATATAATTGTGTTTTTTAACTCTTTTCTAACAACAACCATTTTGTGTTTCAGATGGATCAGGATCTGTTTCATTAGTTACATGAGGCTAATCCACATTTGGACAGGCAAGATATTGGATATTCTAACCGGCATACTATTGGAGGTTTAGGGAGGACTCGAAGGGGGATTGTTTTTTCCTGATTGATGATTCCTGACCCTATCCTAGATAAATGTCCATATCTTGTCTTTGATCCATGCATGTAAATGTGTGTTTACCTGTTTATTTTATTTTGTTTTCATTAATTTATTTTTATACTAATTGTTTGATTATTTGTTCTCTTTTCACATCTTTTCACATATAGTTGTTGGACAAGGGAGCGCTATATTTCGTAATTATTTTTTCGAAGCATGCGTCACATGGGATCAGATTCTCATTAATGTTCAGCACCGCCTGTTCGATCATTGGATGGTATATAAATAAATAATATTTATTTTTAATTTTATTCAATTAATAACATGATATTATAATTTATTTGTAGGGTTTATGGTATCCTATCGATGAGAGTAAGCATGTAGCTATCTGAAAGGCATGGGAGGGGTTTATTCCTCGGTTTTTCTGTCAAATTTTACACAATTTGAGAAGGAAAGAAATGAATAAAGAAAGAGTGACAGAGTTTGTTGAGTCTTATTGCACCCATCGACCTAATTACATTTCATACCAGGTTTGGGATGGATTATGTTCACACTAGATGGGTGGTCATTTTTAGAAGAGATCATTAGTAGGTAGAAAAAAATGGTGGAGACAAGAGGTGATACATCGAGCTGGTATTTGAATATTCAGTACGCATATAGAACATATGGTAAATGATATTTTAAAATAATTTATATATATTTAAATTTAATTTTTTTATTTTATATACATATGGGTAGTAGAACAACCTGATATTATAGAGTATGAAATTTATAGGAGGATGTACAATGATTTGGTCAGTAGAGAGATTAGAGGTGATCGCTAACATCAGATTGTGGATATTGTAATTTTGTTTTTGAGTTTTAACATTAAATGAATGTAATATTTTTACTCTTTTAATATTAAATTATAATTCAAGGAGTCATATTAGGTCGCAATGTCTCAGAAACAGACTGAGAGTCACGCTGAGACTGAGGGTCAGACTAGTGCCCTCTAATTTGATGAGGCAACATGGATACATGTGACCCAATATGGCTTCAAGAAAGGTCGAGTTGTTCGTATCAACTCTCCATCAACACTTGAGGGTTATTATGAGACCGCTGCGATGTTAGTGTCTAGCTCGAGAGGAGATCATGGATGGACATCCTCATATGATGCACATTATAAAGAGGAACTGTGAGCTCAGAGTGAGCTTATAGAGAGTATGCATAGAGAGTAGGAAAATCTCTGTTGACAATAGAAATAGTAACAGGAGGAGATGCGTCGATGGTAGTAGAAGTAGCACGAGCAGATGATAGAGTACATATGTCATCTTATTCTTGATTTATGGTTGGAGTTCCCTCCACCATCTCCTCCAGCTCCTCCAGAAGACCCCCTGATGATATATTTACATTTTATAATAAAACATTTGAATGTCATTTTGTTTTTTTAAAATTATATTTTTACATATATATATATATATAGTGTATTTTTTATATTCTTGTGAATATTATGTTTATTATTATTATTATTTATTTTATTATTTATTATTTATTATTATTTATTATTTTTTTAAATTATTATATAATATTATTTTATTATTATTATTGTTATTTTCTATTTTTGTGAATATTGATGTTTTTATTATTTTTTTATTTTTTTAGTATTTTACTATTATCATTATTCTTATTAATATTAATATTATTAACATTATTTTATTATTATCATCATCATCGTCATTATTATTTATAATATTAGTAATACTTATATTAATAATAATATTATTTATTATTATTTATAATATTATTATGTAATAATAATAATTATTATTATTATTTTATTAATATTATTAATTTATTATTATTATTATTTTCTTATTATTATAATTTAAAATTATTTTATTAAAATTATTTTATTATCAGAAAAATTTTATTATTAAATTTTATCACTATTAATTTTTTTTATTTTTTTTAAATTTTTTTTACAGTAGGCCTATCACAAATAATTATTTGCGATGGACTTGTAAAAATATATATTTTCGACTGGCCTATCAGAAATAAGTACTTTTTAAATACCACATGTTATCTATTTATGACGGTCAATCTCAAAAAACCATATTTGCATTGTGATTTTTTGCAAGGGGTCATTTGTGATGGGATCCCATCACAAATGTCCCGTTGCAAATAATTAAATTTTATTTAGTGTGAGATTATCTATGCATAAAATTTTAATTAATGTTATGTGTTTTTCTAGTTCAAGATTAGGCATTATGATTCATAACCTAATTTAGTGTGTGCCATTATTTAGAAATGGTTCCATTGTGGAAGGAATGGAAATCGTATCAACGTGCGTATCCCATGTAGCTATTTTCCTCATATGCAAGATAATAATATTTTTACTAGAGCTACGAGTAGTACTGATGAACTTATAACTATACTGAGATAGTTGAATCATGTTATTAATAGTAATATTACCTATATGAGGAATCTATAACCACAATGAGGAAAAGTAATGTTAGACTGCTTTATGAGACAATAGCCTCCATCATTCAATAAGATTACAAACCATTTTCATTGTAGCAGTGGATAAGTTCCTTATAGAATATATTTATCGCTTTGGATTCTTGGAATGTATTACCAAAAACTCCAATAATGAATGATTAAATATGGGTAATTGTTGATTTCCTTACCAAATATGCACATTTATTCTCTATAAGGGATGATTTTCCACTGGGGCTCCTTGAAGGGATCAATACAAATGATGTTTCAAGACATTATGATACACTTATGTCAATTGTGTATTATCATGATCTACAATTTTTATTAAAATTCTAGAAAATTATTTAGTAATATTGGGATATAAAGCTTCATTTGAGTAATTCCTATCACCCTCAAACTGATGGGAAGTCATAATGGATGGTCCAAAATTTATAAGACCTGTTGAGATCATGTTCACCTGATTTTAAGGTATGTGAGATCAGAATTTACTTATGGTAGAGTTTTATAAAAATAATAGTAGAGGTAAAGGCTATTCAAACTGATATCAAAGGTTCCTTGTATAACTAGAGCATATTGGGGAAACAATAGTAGAGGTAAAGACTATTAAAACTGATATCAAAGGAGCTAAAATTAAGAAAAATAGTTATGTCAGCAATCCAAGGAAGTATTTGGAATTTCAAGTGTGAGATAATGTTTTCTTGAAAGTATCTTCATGAAATGGTGTTATAAGATTTTGGAATAAAGTGAAACTGAGCCCGAGGTACATTGGTCATTTTGAAATTCTAGAGAGAATTGGAGTTGTGGATTATCTTTTGGAAATTACACATAGCCTTTAGAAATTACACAATGTGTTTCACATCTATTTGTTGAGTAAGTACTTTCCAAACACAATACATGTCCTCTCTTTTTAAGGAACAGATTTGGAACTTGACTTATTTTACAATGATGAGCCTATCTAGATTTTAGACACTAAAGAATAGTTGTTGAGGAATCAGATGACTCAAATGGAAAATGTACTTTGTAAAAATAATAAAATGTAATAGGTGACGTGGGATCTTGAGGAACTTATAATGAATAATTACCCAAATCATTTTATGAGGTGACAATCTAGAAATTTCGAGGAAATATTTTTTGAGGGAGGGGAGAATGTAATGACCTAAAATTATATTAATTAGATTTCCTATATTATGTTTATTTAATATAGTATAAATCACATAAAATCACTTATACAACATACTAAAAACCTTATAAATTAATAATGAATGAAATAATAAGTATTTCTTTAAGTAAATGAACCTACACTGATGTAATAGTAACTTGACCGTAGGATTAGTAATACAACCCTTACGAGTAGTAAATTGGACGGAGGAATAGTAACCTCACACTTGTTCATATAAATAGAATTTAGTTATGTTATAAATGATAATATTAAATAATTATATCATAATATAATTAAGTGAATATTTTAAAAATTAATAATTAAGTGTTGGTATTTTTGTAAGTCATATATATTTAATTACAATTTAATAATTAAAAAAATGTTTTAAAATAAAATTTATTTCCATAAAATTCATTCATAAAATTAATATTTTGTTTTCTTATGAATTTAGGACAATTTTATGATACCTTAGATAATTTTTTAGAGTGTTATAAAAGTAGTAATAAATGTAAAATTTTTATTTTTCGAGTAAATGATAATTTTAATTAAGTGTTAAATTTCTCATATTTAGAAAATTATTTTCACAAAATGGAGTCTATTTTTTAATTATACATATCAAAAACTTGTTAGGGATAATTTTTGGGATTTTTCTAAAATACAAATATTTCGGGTGAAGAATAAAATACAGTAATTTACAGTATAAATACATTATAAGTTAAATACAACATTCCTTAAGTAATGAATGATTTAAACACCATAATATAGTACCTTCCTTCATAATTTGAATATATTTGAATATATTTCATAAACTATATATAGTCTTCAGCTAAAATAATAGACAAATGAATAAAATATTCAAAAAACACCCCTCTCCTCCATAGTAAATACCACCCCCACCACCCCTTATCCTTACACCTCCCAAGATTTGAGGCTTATAAAATCAATTCCATATACTCTTCACAAGACCCTCCCCAACATACACTAGGTCCTGGTATCAACAAAATAAAAAAAAACCATTTCCCTAAGGAGGTTCTCAAGGAGTAGAATTCAAGAGCTAAAATCCCATTCCTTTTCCTTTTAATTTCATTTCATGTTATTTTTTATTATTATATCCACAACTACCCTCATAAAAATAGAAAGATAACTCTATTAATTTATATTTATTGGAATTTTATTATGTCAATGAAATAATCCAGCATTAATCCCCTTCTCCTCTCCCTTTTATTCTAAAAATGGAAACATTGTCCATGAGATGTTGTTTCCTCACCTTTAAGGATGTTAAGTTTTCATTTTCTTTCACAGTCTTGAAGTATATACATGAAACCATTTTAATAGATGAAAAAATTGTATAATTTATAGTATAACCCATTTTATATTTTTTATGCAACATATTTACATAGTAATAAACAATAAAACAAAATGGATTCATTATGATCAATAACCGCTGAAATAATCTAAACAATTATCACTAAATGTATTATCAAATGATTCATCCTCAAATCAAATAGTAAAATGATAGATATTACCATTTACACTTTTTTATCTTCATCAATAATATATAATTCCAATTTTTTAGAATTATACCTATTTTACATGAACTCCATTACTTATAATTAAGAAATCTGATCATTAAAACCAAGGAATCAAATGCTTTTGAATGATAAAATTGTATCTTATATCTAATAAAAAAGACCATCAATTAAATTAATAAAAATATTAAAAAAAAATATAGAAAAGGTTTTTAATTAATTTATTTATTTATTTAATTTGATCATACAATACATTAAGGTGAAGTGCAGAACACATTCGAACACAAGGTAAGGGATTCTACACGAACCTTCATTTTTAACTTCAGGTTATTCTTTCACTACCTTTACCCAAATTTAATACTTATTTTTTTAATTCTTCTATATTATTTTTATATGTTCCAAACTCATATATCCAGTTCATTTCATCTTTCATTTACGGGAATTACATGTTTTACAAGGTTCCCTTCTTAATTCATTCCAATACGCAAGCCCGATGAAAGGGAACGTCTTGATTTTTTACCTATTTTCAAGTACCATCCATAATATGTTTTAGTACACTATTATTTTTATAAAATCACTAATTTTTTTAAATAAAAATATATTTTTTCATTTCTAGTTTTAGACAAAAAATTATGAAAAATACAAATGATTTTTTCAAAAGATCACTTCTTTGAAAAGTAACAGAAGTTTTTCTCTGAAGAATTCTTTGATAATTTTATTAGAGTATTTTTATTTTTCAACACCTATGTTGAATTTTATGATTTATTGAGATTGGTATTTTATTATTATCATCAAATATAATTTATTAAATATTTTATGATAAATTTGACTATAGATGTGCTATCTTGATACCATTCACCATACAAATCAGAATGGTTAGTGATCATGTTTACAAATTGTGGAAATCTATTTACATCTCATATATATATATATGTTGTTTATTTTTATACCCAGTATTATAAATAATTAATTGGAATTATTAAGGGATAGGTGGGTCCCTCTATAGCCCCTTGATGCATCGGTCGGTCTAATGAGACAAAATAGATATGGAATTCACTAGGCCTTGGACATTTTCAGATATAGTTTTGGACGATGCCATAATTATTTTCGGATGTCTTGGATGAGGACTGGATGGTATTTTTTAGATTTTTGTAATTAAGAATTCCTTCATTATGATATTATAATTGATAAATAATGTGATTATTCTACAAGTATAATATCCATGGTCAAGATTTGTGTGATTATTTATATGTCATTATTTATTTTGATTTTATTCTTGCGATAATAAGCTCAAGATTATGTTATAATGGAATTTTTCCTTTTAGTTATTCAACATTACTTGTAATTTATGGTTTCTATGTATTAATTTCCATTATTGAGCATCTAATTTCACCCATTTATTATGTTTTATTTTCCCACAATATTTGGAGATAAATATTATGAATGACCTACAATGTTAATCTAAGAGTTATTGGGTGTTACCAATAGAGTTTATACATTGTTTTTATTTTAAATTTGTAATTTAAGGTTTATTTATTTAATATAGATTCAAAAACTACCACACTAACTGGTCTTTTGGTATTCATGTCTTGTATATATTCTAATATAATAAAGTAAGACACTTGGTCTAGGCTACTGGGATCTGGGTCATTTCAATTATGAGGTATATCAGGATCACCCATCATCATAAAATATATTCTAGAATCACAACATAATAAAAAAAATGGAATATTACATTTTTCAATATAATAATAACAATTTTCCTTTCACAGCTTGATTTAACCCTGGAAAATAAATAGGTTTCGTGATAATATTTTTAAAACAATCATAATCCATCAAAAAAAACAAGGATAGTGTAATTATAATATATTCCCTTTGAATCATAATTAAAATAAATATTTTTCATCCTTTTTAAATATAAATAACATTATAATATCATTAAAAACATTCTTAAGTAATATACAATTTCCACTTTGAAAATCACTTCAAAAAACTAAGAATTTCCATAATATTAGGGAAAAAAATCATTTAAAATAACCCTATAAACTTATAATGTAATATCCAAATAAAATAACTCTTATGAGTAATTTAAAATATATTCATTCCATAAACATAAAAAATAACCATTCCTTTCAATATTTTTTAATGAGAGTTCGAGGTGACCAATGAAGAAAATGTTAAGAAATATACTTTTTAATCCTTTTAAAATAAGGTGAAAGATCATTAAAATTAACTTTATGAAATATTTTATATTTAGAAAATATCATTATTAAAAATTTTATAAAACATGGATATGGAAGAGAAATATTTCCAATCTAAAAGAAGATATAATATTTGTATCACTTATAGAAAAGTTTCTTGATGTTTATTTAATCAAGAAATATGTAAGTGGAAACTAAACATGTAAACATATACATAACAAAATTAGAATAAATGATAAGTCTTTTAAGTAAATGATATAATATTATTTCCCCCAAAGTAACCTTGAACATAAATAATCCTAAAAAGAAATGAGATTATAATATAAAGCCTTTACCACTTTAGTAACTTTCAAAATAAAAATCAATTGAAAGAAATAATATGATATAGAGAAGTAAATACCATGAATTTAATGAATTAATATGTTAAAATTAATTCATGATTCACTAATTACTACGTACAAGGAAATCATGGTGTATGATATGAAAAAGATCTCCAGAAAATGGGTTTGAGAGAAAGAAAACCCTTACAAAAATCATAATTTTTGAAGTGATAATTGGTCAATGAAGTGATTATGCTCAAAAATTTAAATCCACATAAAACAATTATATATATATATATAACAATTTATAGATAAATTCACACATAATCATTTCATAAAAAGTCAATGAAGTAAAAATATAACCCTAGGAATGGAAATTGAGTTTAGAAACCACTAACCAATTTGAAACTTGTAAGTCATGTACCCTAGGATGAAATAATTTGTATTATAATATAAAATACAATTAAATATTAATTATTAATGATATAACATTTAAAATGAAACCATATACAACATATAAAATAATTTTTCCCTTAAAATTTAAATATTCCTCAATAAGGAAAATTGAGACGAAATCCCTTACATTGAGTCCAAAATTTCCATGTATGTACTTTAACTCATGTATAATAATATTATATAATCTATTTAATTGTTCAAAAAACCTTTCATATATTTATTAAATTATAAATAATCTAGTTTTTCATTTATTTCAATGACATATTTTATTTCATAATTGGTTAAGTCCATATTGTGTGTTTTTGAGAATGCTCGGTTCACAGATGCAAAATGACATTAGTTTTTTGACTATGGTCAAAGAAGTAATTTTTCCAAAATATACATAATAACCCTAATAATAATAATAATTAAATAATTATATTTTTTATACATTAATTATACTTTAAAAAACAACCATGAAATATGGTTATGAAAAATGAATTAAATTACAATCAAGGAGCTGATATGCCATACGTACACATGAGTAAGATTCCTATTTTAAAAGAAAATTAAAGAAAAATGGTATGTATTATTTTATATTTTAAAATAATTATATATTATAAATATCATATTATAAATTTAAATTCTTTATATATATAATCAATTTTATGTGATGATAAAAAATGAATCACATCGGTTCGTGGAGGTGGTAATCCATATGTACGCACAAAAGATGTTAAATTTTTTTAATGGATGTAATTGTAAGAAAATATATTATAAATTATATTTAAATAAGGATAATTATTTCATGAATAAAATATATACACATTAAATCCATCATCATAAATATCGTTGAGAGGTAGTGATGAAAAATTAAGCACATTACTTCAAGGAGGTGGTAGTCAACAAGTATGCAAAAACAATGTTTTCATTCCTTATAGGATGGAAATGGAAATTAAAAAAGGATATTACATAGTCATAAAAAAATTTAATTATATATAATATACTAATGATATTATATCATCATGGTTTAAGATTATTTGAAGGAGGTAGAAGAAAAAAAAACTAAAAGAGGCCTGGTAAGATGATTACCTATTATTCTATAGACATCCTTTAGATTCTATCTTAATGATCCAAAAAATGGAATTTTAAGAAGACAATCACCTATAAATCATGTATAGGGAAGTTTAGTATAGAATTTTTAAGGGTTTTGTTGAGATATATGATTCAATGTAATGTCTTGTAATTCCATGTAATTGTTTTTAAATCATACGAGATTATTTTAAGACTAGACACTCAGACGACACCGGATTCCATGGACTAGTGAGCCCGAGAAAATTGTTGGAACTTTTTTTTAAGTTTATTTAAAATAGTGCATGTGATATGTTTTGGAAAATTCAAAATGAGTACTTGGATTAAAAATTCAAGGGCACTTTTGTGTCCAGAACGATGAATTTACCTAACAATAGACTTAATTTTGACCGGGGCGGGTCGGGGGGAAAAGTTTGTTTTCAGACATTTAAAGAAAATTTATTAATATAATTTTTTAAGGGAAAATACAAAAAACATCATGTTTATGTTATTTAGAATTTTAAATTCATTGCAACGTTACAACATTGTAATGAAACATAACCAAAATGCTATTTAATAAATAAAACAGCGCAACGACGCTACAATGCAATGAAACAAAACATATTTTTTATATTTAATGGATTGAACGAGATCAAACTTTGAAATGTTGGAGAAATATTGTGAATCCTTGGAAATTTGGTGTTGGTGAATGAAAACCGACGAACGAACACCAACGATGGATTTTGGAGCGACGAATGTAGTGATGCCAATCATCACCAATGATTGATCCACCAATCTGGTAGGGGTTGTTATTTATTTCATTCTTCCCTATTATTTGACTAAAAAATGAGTACAGGTCAACCCATGAATAGGTTGACCTGTAAATTTTCATTATTGTGGGATAGATTTTATCAGGTTTTATTCTGGGGGATTAATTCATTTTTTGGATTTGCTCTGTTTGATCCTTATAACGGAATCATATTGATTCCATAACAAATAATGGTGGATGTTCTTTCCTAAAATTTGTTCTATGTTTTCTCCTTGCTTTTTACCTTGTGTTTTTCATAGGGTTATGAACAAAGAATTATTACGCGCCAATTTCTTAGCCCAAAAATTCCAAAATGCGGATCACGACATCAACGACATGTGGATGTGACCACATATAGGAGGAATCGTACCGTAGCAGAGGAGGTCGTGGCCTGTGGGCAGTGACGGTGTGGGATGACGATGTTGGCGGGGCACCATGTCTGGCATAGGAGGACCGTGGCGGTGTAAAGGCAGCGTGCCATGATGGAAAGAAGGGGGCCATGACATCAGCCACAAGTAGTGGATCGGGCCCCTGGTAGTGGACCATCAGTGGAACATGTGGATGTGTTGACCACACCATGATCCCTTAGGACAGTGATAGTGGAGACCCCGCTGCGACCTGCAGGGTGGTGGGGGGATGTGACGCACTGTCTGTGTCTTATCCAGGCTGGCCACCCCGCTCACAGCAGGCCGGACCCCCGACCCATCCCATTCAGATCCACAACCTAGCCCATATGGACCAGACCTGAACCAGGTCGGATCCAGGTTGGCTCAGACCCAACACAGTTTGGGTCGGTGTGACCGAACATGGACCCAACTCGACCCTTCTTAGTAAAACATTCATAACCGACAAATCACATGTCTGATTGGTGATCTTTTTGTAGAATTGAGACCCATGTGATGAGGAGGTCCTTTAGACATACTCTATGTGAGTTTCCATGGAGTTTTAGATATTAACGATGGCCTGAGAAAAATATTTCCCTAGAATCAAGCGCACTATGAGCGGGAATCCTATGGATGACTGTGATGAGAATAAAGTGCTGAGTAGACCTGTGTGGCTCGAAAGATGAGTAAAAATTTAGAAATGTGTGTCCTAATAGACGAGTAGCCATGAGAACTTATGTGGCATGGCAGATGAGGAGCCATATAGACCTGTGTGGCCCGGAAGACGAGTAGCCATGCAGACCTGTGTGGCCCAACAGAAAAGTAGCCGTGCAGACCTGTGTGGCTCGGTAGAGGAGTAGCCAAGATGACGTTAATGTCCTGATAGATGAGCGGACCTCAATATACTGACAAATATCAGTAGCTCATCTGGCATGAGTCCCTCAACAGTAAAAATTTTTCAGCTTTAAAAACGATAATACTTCTTTCTAGGATTTTGGTTATACCTGTGTGATCTGTCCATTTCTTCATGTTCACTTTCCCTTTGTGTTCTTTCTATGTTGTTTGGGGCCCTTACTGAGTATTCACTTACTCACCATTACACCGGATTCGCCCAAACATGTCGTGTCTTGTGTAGATGATTGATTCTTTGATGGAGATCTTGGTGGTCCAGGAGCAGGCGTCACTTGATGATATTAGACTTGTGAGGATTACTCCTACAGCTCCAATAGATACTCTACACATACCCTTTAGGTAGGGTTTTCTACAGACAAAATTTTCAGAGGGATTTGTACTTTGCTATGTTCATCTTGTCTTATTGGGTTGTATTTTGGTCCCTCTCTTTCAGATTGTACTTTATACTCTCACTGGTTGTCATAGTGACATGCATGTTTCCCCATTCAGCTTTGTGGGTTGGGGTTTTTAGTATGTGTGTATAAAGGTACTTAGAATATACCTCCCACATGCTGGTTTCCATCGAAATAGGTCACTAGCATCTGGACTGTGAGAGTCAGGCTTATGGTAGTCGTGACACGTGGCATAAGGGACGAGTCTTGACAATTGGGTATAAGAGGGAGTTGGTCCTGCCTTAAAGACTAAGATTTTGCAGTTTTGTTTTGGGGAAACAATGTTAAATATTTTATGTTCGACTTTTAGGATCAGCGAGTCCTATGTTGGTGCAAAAACCAATGTATCCATACACCAGAACCCAATGTTATGTTTTTTTACTATGTACATGAAACCACTGGTTTCAATAATCATATAGTATTTTTAGTGTTTTACTAAGGTCCTTGAGTCAACTCACCAATTATAACCTATTGACTGTGGTTTATCATGATATGTTTTAGGATTCTGCTATGAAGAAAGCCAACAAGGATTCTATTACGCGACCACGAGGATTGTATGCTCGATGATGACATATAAATATAGGGACCATTACTGGAGATGACCCCATTGAGAGGTACACTAGTGTTACCACCACCCATTAGTTTCCATTTTTTGCTGGAACCATTGGTAGAGGATGCACGTAGCCTTAGTGCCTTGCATGAGTTCCGAAGGCAGAGACCTACCAGGTTCAGGGGTGAAATTGACCCCTATGTGGAAGAGGATTTTCTTGAGGTTGTTACACGAGTCTTATAACTAGTGAGGATGCCTTGACCAGATAGAGATCTTAGCCGTGAGCTTCCTTCAGTGATCATCAGGGAGATAGAGGAGTTTGATGATCCAGACGCACGACAAGGAAACCCTCACCTAGACATACTTTGAGTGCCTTTTCAAGGAGGAGTTCATCCTAGCGACATTACACTCAGTGCACATACATGAGCTACTTCACCTACAACAGGGTAGCATGAGAGTGGCAGAGTACTCAGTGAGATTCAAAATCCTTGTCACTACTCCATGGACATGGTGCTAAACCAATTATTCAAGTATCAAATTTTTGAGTAGGGACTACGTCATAAGATCAGGGAATCCATGGTATCACTCAGCATCCCTACTCAGGATGGAGTGTTGGAGAAATCCCTACTCGTGGAGAGATTCCAGGAAGAGTAGGCACCAATAGAAGGAGTTACCAGTAGACCACTGGTGGTGGAGTCTTCACCTGTGGGTAATAGGCAGCAGACACAGGGGTCCAACCAGGCCAGGCGATTTAGCGTTCGACCCTAGGATGTAGGATCGGTGGTACAAGAATCCCAGAATAGAGGGCGTTGTTCATAGGACAGGGCATGGTACTCATTTGATGAAAAGGGGAACATGGATCATGATTGACCAACTCTCCACATGAACGACTGAAAGACAGTTGAGGGACCATCGAGGAAGAGGCAGAGGTTTAAGCATGGGGGTTCACAGGGGATATACTTGGAAGTAGAGATGTTAGAGTATTAGGAGGTGGGTGGAGTTTAGATGTGCTACCACCACCACCCCCCAGAGTTCTACCAAGGGCTTCAGGAGCTAGTGGACAAGGGTAAGGCCAGTTATAGGAAATTGAGGCCTATGAACATGAGGCTCCCGAGATTATTAGAGGTATGATATGTGTCTTCTCTACCTTATATGTAGTTTTTATAGACACAGGTTCCGATCACTCTTTCCTTTCCACAGACCTTGTTCGGATCTTAGAGATTATTATGGAGCCATTGGTTCGATCCTTACGGTTAGAGACTCCTACAGGTGGGGATTTTATGATTACACACTAGTGAAAATAGTGTGAGCTTACACTAGGAGGTTAGAGCTTCGACTGATATCTTCTAATAGCTGCGTTTAGGACTTATGATGTCATCTTGGGTATGGACTGGTTATCCATAGTTCATATTCGGATCGATTATCTTAGGCGTAGAGTGTAGTGTGTCCACGAGGATGGGGCCGGGTTTTCCTTCACTGGTGATAAGGGAGATCTTGTAGCATGAGATATAATTTCTTAGATGAGGGTGTAGTCGATAACTCACCAATTGGATAGCTCACCCTTGGTGTGATGGATGAGAAGAGTCCTCAATTTCCTGAAGTGGTGGATGATTACAAAGAATTATTTCTAGAAGATGTTCCAGTATTATATCTTCATAGAGAGGTAGACTTATGCATTGATTTATACCCCGAGACGACACCAATATCCACACCAGTATATCATATGGCTCTTGAAGAGCTTCATGAGTTCAGGTTTCAGCTCACGAACTTGTTAGAGAAGGGCTTCATGAGGCCCAACATTTCACAATGGGAAACCACAGTTTTGTTTTCCAAGAAGGAATAAAAAAGTTTGAGTTTTTTCATAGACTTATGGAACCAGGACCAGGTGACCGTGAAGAAAAGGTATCCACTTCCAAGGATTAATGACCTCTTCGATTAGCTGAAGGAAGTGAGATGGTTCTCTAAGATATAGCTCATATTAGGCTATCATCAGCTTCATGTACGGGATGAGGATGTACGGAAGACAGCCTTCAAATATCTGTATATACACTACAATTTCTTGGTTATTGATTTTGGCATGATAAATGCTTCGGAAGTTCTTATGGGACTCATGAAAAGGATCTTTTAGCCATAACTTGACCTGTTTGTCGTGATCTTTATTGATGACATCCTATTCTACTTGGAATCTAAGGAAGAGAACTCTACACACCCGCAGATACACTCTAAGAGAACTAGATTAATGGAAAGATATCTATGTTTTTGTTCTATATTTGAGAGGTCCACTTTCTTGGAATCATCATTTCAGAGGTTGAAGTTTCTACGGATTAAGAAAAGATAGAAGCATTAATTTTTTGGAAGCCACCAAGGAGAATGACTGATGTGCAAAGATTCTTGGGTTTGGATGGATGCGAATAGATATTCATGCCTGAATTTTATAGGGTAACATCACCCTTATCAGATTTTACATAAAAGGGACTACCCTTTGTGTTGTTGGAGAGATTAAAGTAGATTTTTTAAGATCTGAGGATGACACTGAAGAGTGCCCCGATATTGAGGCTACTAGAGGATGGCATTAAATATGTAGTTTTTTTCGATGCATCAGGGACTAGACTAGGTTGTGTCCTGATGTAGGGGAAAGTAATGATCAACTAAAGTTCATGGTAGTTGAGGCAACACAAGAATAACTACATGACACATGACCTAGAGCTAGTAGCAGTGGTATTTTCTTTGAAGATGTGGTGAAATGACTCGATGGGTAAGCGGTTTATCGTCTACTCCGACCACAAAAGTATCAGGTATATCTTCTCCTAGAAGGAACCGAACATGAGATAGTAGTAATGGCTTGAGTTACACCAAGAACATGACTTCAAGATAGTCTATACATTAAAAAAGGGGAATGTGGTAGTGGATGTTCTCAACAGGAGATCCATTTTTCAGTTTGCTGAGTGAGTCGTCAAAGTAATTTGCTGCGATGAATATATCCTTTATAGATGATGATGGAGCAGCTTATCTATAGCCGATGAATGTAACTACCCCATTCTTATGGTGATTTAGGGAGCCAGAACTTTTGGATGTTTACTACGAGGCACGAAATTCTCAGTTATTCTCAGGACAAGCTCCTGATGGATATTCGATAGGCAGGAAGCACATCATCCTTTTTGGAGGATGCACCGTTGTGCCAGTGGTGTCACATGAGGAGGTTCCAAGGGAGTTCCAAAACTACCCATTGGAGGTAAATATAGGAGTGGAAAAGATGTACCAGGACCTCCTACATCAATACTGGTGACTAAGGATGAATAATTCAATGGAAGAGTTCATATCTTGGTGCCTCACTTGTCAGCAAGTGAAGGTGGAGCATCAGGTTAATGTTGTTTTGATTCAGCCACTTGAGGTTCTAGAGTGGAAGTGGGATGTTATCTCAATGGACTTCATGCTGGGTTTACCCCATAAAAACATAGAGAACAATACCATTTGGATGTTTGTTGACTGACTCACCAAGTCAGACCAATTCCTACCCTTACAAAAGTAGGATTCAGTTGAGAGATTGGGACGCCTCTATGTGTAGGGGATTGTTCGACTCCACGGGGTCCCATCGATGATAATATCAGACCAAGACACACGATTCACATCTCTAAGAACCCAGTTTTTTATTCGGAAGACTTTGGAATATTCTTGATGATATTACAGAGCATCGCCTTCATACGGCGTGCGATTCCGAGCCCCGGTGTGGCCGGAATTAAATTTTCGGTGCGTTCACACTGGAAACAACAAATAAATGGGATAACTCCTAAACGGTTATCCGTATCAGGGATCCGAGTGTATGGATGGGTCCAGAATGAGGTTTTTACCCTGGGAACGACATAAAGCATGTCAGTGCGGGACGTTTGGACCCCTCGCTCGCTTTTGGAACGTTAAATGGATAAATTAACTAATTAATTTATTCGTTAAATGGCTTAACTCAGGTATCTATTAAATGGTGGCTCGTATTAGAAAACTGAGGGCACCGTTGAGTTAAGAACATGCCGTTTACCCTAAGAGGGGTGTAAGTTTTGCGGGCGCAGCCCGTCTGTGAAAAATGGTCCCTGGGGCGTTTCCGTAATTTAGCAACTTCGGACGTTAAATTTTATAAATTTTGAAAGGGGTCTCGAATTAAAATTCCAAGACTTCCTTTGTGCTCGGGAGGTCGTGTTTAGCCTAGGGGCACCCTCTTTTTTGTCTGCATCGGCAGCAGAGTCGGGGGCGTGCCGGGCGGGGTGTTTAAGTGTTTTCTACTTAAAAGCACCAACCCTCTTCTTATCCTTCTTTGTCTGGACAGGGGAAGGCGGAAAATCCCTCCTTATCCTCCTCCACTATGGTGACGCAGCTCCGGTGAGGCACAAAAACGCTGACGAACCACCCGCGAAGCTTCGAGAAACGCCCATGAGGTAGGAGGTTTTGGTTGCGTTTTAATTTCCGAACCATATTTCAACCTCAATTATATGCGTCAATTGTTGTTCGATCATAAAATGAAATCCCATGAATGTGTATTAGTATTTATTCTCTTTACGACACATCTTTCGGATTTCAATTCTGAGTCCCGAGCTGCCAGCAGTGGTCCGAAGAAATTTGCTGGAAATTCAGGAGTTTCAGGGGGATTTTCCGGCGGTTCGGCGAGGTTCCAAGGCGGTGCGGCGGCGGCACGAAAACGGACCACGGCGTAAGGTGGCGGTGGCTCTTCATCGTAGCGGTATAGAATGGCGGCGACATCCAGGACGGTGGCGCGGGCGGCTCATGCAGTGCGGCGGGCCGAGCTCGCCAGTCCGAGGCGGCGTTCGGGGTCGCGGCGCGCGACCCCCGTGCGGAGACAATGACCCGCGTTGCGCGGGTCGTCACGTGGCGACCGGCTTCAGCCGGTCGGCCACGCGGTGGACCGAGTCCATCGCCATCCCGCGTGGCCAAGACGCGGGCCAGGCGATGCAAGCCGGGCTGGCCGGCGTGGGACGGCCCAGGCCGGGCGGACCGGCCAGTCCAGGCCGGTCCAGCCCAAGGGGCTTTGCCCCTTAGTTTTCTTACACCCGTAACTTTCTCTACGAGCATCCGTTTTGTGTGCCGTTAGTGGAAGCACAGACCTTGCGTCGTGGGGAACGCTTTGAGATGGTTTCAAGAATTTTTAATTCCCGAAACTAGGGGCCTCGGAGGCGCGACATGCCTTTAAGTGAATTGACGTTTTCTTCGGGGGATCTTGTTTTGGACGACGCGGACGCGTCCGACGTCCGTTTCAAGCGTCGTCAGTGGTGTTGGGACCCTGGTGCTGAAGAAGAGTTTTCCAGTGTGGTTTTGGGTGCTGAAGCCAGAGTTGAGGCATGGGCCCCACGACCCGTCTTTGGAGCTGTGTGCAGCGTTTCATGCTTTTTTCATCAGACGTCCGTTCGGGGTGTGCGAGCAGTCGATTCTGGTTGTTTTTCCAAGCGGATTGCAATGGTGCAATCTGCCCGCTCTAATTCGGCATGATTGTGCGGGGCCCATGAGGGTCATTTGGGCGTCGATGATGATTTTCCATCTTTATCACCGGATGACCGTTTTGGACAAGTGAATAGTCTATCTTGTGTGATTTTTTGATAGGATCACAATGGTGCGATTCTTCCGTCGAGTTTCAGGACCGGGATGCGGGTCCCACGTAGCACTGCTCGTGTGCGGTGCATCAGAATGCATCTTTTTCTCCAGATATCTGTTGTGCTCAAGTGAGAAGTCTTTTTGACGTGTTTTCCCTAGGGGATCGCAATGGTGCGATGCGCCCGACTGTTTTCGAGGGCGAGGCTCAGGATCACAGGACACCATTTGGGTGTGAGGCGGTGTTGGTGACTTTTCCGTCGGATATCCTTTTGAGGTGAGTAAGTATTCTATCTCGCATATTTTTCTATGAGGATTACAATGGTACGATCTGTTTGGTTGTACAGAGGCTCTTGCGCGATATTATTAAATTTGGAAATGTGAAAGGCGCTCTGATGGAGATTCTTCTCACCGTGTTTGTAGATAAACCTTGGCATGTGATCACGTGCACTCCTGGGAGAGTGATGTCGGTGGTTAAAGAGATGTGGTTGGATGTACCCTAGTCATTGAGGCGACATATTGGATATGTTACGTCACGCCTTCGCGTTAACGTTGGGTGCCATGTGCACGATGGCCCTTGGGATGAGAATGTGGTATACACTAGGAGTATACGGGAATGCTTGGAGGTTCATGTGGTTGTTTGTACCAGAGAATGTTTGTGTGTTCGGTTGGGGTTGACTTGGGGCCACACGTCGTGTGGGCCCCATGTGCGTGCCATGTTCTGCTTTGCATACCTTTGACCTCTTGCGACGTAGAGGGTCCCTCAGGTCTCGTTTGTTAACCAGTGAGGTTGAGTTTTCCTCTATCTTGATCCTTGTTTGTTTGACCATCATGGTTGAGTGGTCTCCCCTGGTTTCATTCTCGATGGATCAGCCAGTAGCGGTGCTAGTGAAACCTAGTGATGGAACAGGAGCTAAACCTCTTTTGGGTGAGTTGTTCTGGATTTGGGTGGTTGCGCGATACCCACTCCGTGTTCGGTTGGCCAGTGTTTTACCCTCCAGTAGAGATGGTCAGAGCAGTTCTGAGTTTTACCCTCCAGCGGGGATAGACAGTGGGTTACTCATCGACTTCTTTGGGTTTTACCCTCCGGCGGGGCTGCGCAGTGGGTCACTCGACGCTCTTAGGGTCTACCCTCTAGCAGAGACTGGGTAGTGGGTCGCCCGACGACCTCTTAGGGTCTACCCTCCAGCAAGACTGGGCAGTGTGTCGCCTGTCGACTTATCCCAGGTCTACCCTCCAGCGGGGCTGGGCAGTGGGTCGCCTGATGATGTATTAAGGTCTACCCTCCAGCAGGGCTGGGCAGTGGGTCGCCTGATGATGTATTAGGGTTTAACCTCCAGAAGGGATGGGCAGTGCGTTACCTGATATCTGGTAATGAATTACCCTCCAGCAGGGCTAGGCAGAGGGACACCTGTTGGCATTCCAGGCTCAGTCCTTTATACTAGGCTAGTCTGTGGCTTTCCTCCGTGATTACCAGAGCAGGACCCCTGGTTATACGGGTCAGTGTTGTGATGACTTTGACTTTGAGAATACCTCTCGACTACAGGGCAGTGACGAGGTGTGGTTTGACTTTCCCAAGAACTCTCAAGTACGAGGAGCACTCTCCCCACCGAGACGCGTTCTTGTGATGCGATCTAAAATCGTGCGGGCGAGTCAGTGCCGCCCAAAGAGGATAGTGTCGAGGTGCGGTGATTGAACCACTTGGCTTATAGTTCGGGTAAGATGTGCGGGATGCTGTGCATCGATGGTGTTACTTCTAGGACTATTGGCGACTCAGTTTTCTTAGGCTGAGCTACGGGACGGAGATCCCCTTACGGTCTTGTTCGGGCTTCTTGACAGAGCATATTAATATGTATATACCTTGTTTCAGTACCAACTTCTTGGGCTTGGTTACTCTCCCTCTAGGAGAGGCGAAGACGCGCATGGTATGCCACATGCTTTCCGTGTCTAGCTTCTCGTGGTGGGACGAGTCTACTCTCCTGGTATAGGTAGCGAAGACTCGATGAGAAGTTCATCTTCTCACCGTTTCCATCTCCTTGTGTCTGGACGAGTCTACCTCCTTTATTTTTTTTTGGGTTGAGCTGGACTACCTAATAGTATTCTACTGCACTTTTGGTTGTACTCCCTTACTTTTCCCTGTTCTCTCTACTGCTCACCCTTCAATACCTCCTCTGTTGCTCCCTCGAGCCTTCGGGGTATCCTACTGAGTATTTTTATACTCACCCCTTCTTGGGCTTTGCCCGCACATGGTGTGCCCTTGCAGATGACGGACAGGTTGGTCGTGACGTCAGAGGAGCTTAGGAGCTTGGAATCTTGGACCATGTGCAGTGGTCGGAGTCAGGTTCCAGGTGGGGGACCCTACCATGTGTTTTATTTTGTTTACCTATTGCTGGGTTGTGGCACTTTTCTGATTGGGTGTGTGTTTTAACCCTTTTCTTTTCATCTTTCACTTTGTACTGTTTAGAGGTCGATGCACTCTTGTGGTTATTTATAGCAGTTTCCCCTTTTCTTTCCTTTTTTACTCCGCACTTTTGCATTGAGTGTGCTGCGTGTGTGTGTACAGGTACTTGGGAAAATGCCTCCCTGAGTTATTGTGCCTTCGGCGCTGGTCGCCAACCCCTGGCCTATGGAGGTGGGCTTGGGGTAGTTGCGGCTCGAGGCCGGGTAGGGTCAGGTCGTGACGACATCACAGTTGTGGAAGGGATTGAAGGGGGAGTTTCAGACTTAGCTTTAATTGAGCATAGATTTCCACCCTGAAACGGATGGTCAGAAAAAAAGGACTATCTAGGTTTTACAGGACATGATTTGTGATTGTATCTTGGACTTCGATTGTAGTTGGGTGGACCACCTTCCATTATTGGAGTCCACATAAAATAATAACCAAAAATCAAAAATTGGTATGGCACTATTCAAGATGATTTATGGGAAACCATTCAGATCATCATTATCCTGGACAGTTCTAGGGGAGTCAGCACTCATGGGTACAAAGTTGGTACAACATACCACTAAGAAGGTATAGGTCATCCAGGAATAGATGAGGACTACACAAAGCTATCAGAAGTCATATGCTGATAAGAGACAATGGCCCTTGGAGTTCGAGTAGGGAGACCATGTGTTATTTCGGGTGTCACCTCAATAAGGATTAAGAATATTTGTCCGAGGAAGCAAATTTTTTCCGAGATTCATCAACCCTTTTTAGATTATGAGTAGAGTTGGGGAGGTGGTGTACTTCTTAGATCTCTACCCATAGATGCACCAGGTGCATAATTTATTCCATGTATCATAGATGAGTAAGTAAAAGGATGATCTGTTGAACGTCATTGATTGGGGAAAGTTGGACATCGATGATGGGGAGACATTTTTGGTGTTCTCGCAAGATATTGAGGATTGACAGGAGTGGGTCCTTTTTGGATTTCTGATTCCTCTAGTGCGTGTTTGATAGAAGCACAAGAATATCCAAAAGAGAACTTGTGAGCAAGAGGCTCAGATTCGTTCTTAGTATCCCCATTTGTTTTTTAGCCTTTATTTTGGCTTATCAGAATATAAATCCATAAAGATGGGGGTAATGTAATGTTCCTAAATTCCATTTCATTTTTTTAAAATTATATGGGATTATTTCGTGACTAGGTGATTATATGACACTTGATTCCAGGTCCCAGTGAGCACAAAACAACTGTTCAATTTTTTTTAGGTTTTTTAAAATAGAGCACGTTAGTGGTTTTGGATACTTCTAAATGGGTATTTAGATAAAAAAAATCTATGGGAATCATTGTATCTAGAATGACGACTTTACCAAAGAATTGACTTAACCTCAACTGGTGCGGGTCGAGGAAAAAAGTTAGTTTTCAGATTTTTTTTGAAATTTTATTAAAAGAATTTCTTAATGGAAAATAAAATAAAAATCAACTTTATTTTATTATTAATATTAAATTCATCTCTATGAAACTAAATTGAATACACCATAAACGAAACACTGTCTCATAAATGAAACAGTGCAACGATGCAAAAATGAAATGAAATAGAACACATTTTCTATCTTTAACGGATTGACCAAGATCAATGGTTGGCATGTTTGAGAATTAATCTGAACCCTTGGAGATTTGGCTTTGGAGAATGGTGACAAACAAATGACCACCAACGATAGATTGAGGAGCAACGAACACAACGACCCCAATCATCTCTAATGAACGATCCACTAATCATATAGGGGTTGTTATTGATTTAATTATTCCGTGTTCTTTGACTAAATGATGAACACCAACTAACCCATGAACAGGTAGACCCGTGGATCATTTTTCTTATGGGAGTGTGTTTATCAGGTTTGATTCTGGGTGATTAATTCATGTTTTTGATTTTCTTGGTTTGATCCTTCTAACGATAGAAAATCAATGTCGCAATGAACATTAACGGAGGTTCATTCCTCAACATTGTTCTATGATTTCTCCTTCCTTTTTACCCTGTATTCTTCTCATTCTTCACGGGGTTATGAACAATGGATCATTTCATGCTTGTTTATTAGTGAAACGATCCCAAAATGAGGATTGCATCGATTATGGAATGCGACAGCTGCTGCATGCGGGAGGCGGTTCATTCCACAACATAGTTGGCCATGGCCAGTGGGCCTCAATGGTATATGACCACGGCGCCAGTGGGGTGCCATGTCATGCCGAGGAGGGCTGTGGCCTGTAGTCTGTGGTGGTGTAGAGGATGTGTGCAACATAAGTGAGAAGGGGGAAAACAAAATAAGCCTTGAGCAGTGGATCAGGCCACTCACAACAGGCTGGTGTTAGTGAATACAAATGCAAAAACCATTCCATGTCATGTGGCTGGACTGCCATGGTCCCTTGAGATCATGGTGGTGGTGACCCAATGGTGACCCACGAGGTGGGGGGGGGGACACGGCACATCAAAAACATCTCTACTAGGAAGTCTGGCTCAATTATTGGGGGACGAGAAGGAGGTGGGCCGCCCTAGTGGGCCAGACTTGGGGCCTCGCTAGTCTAGGCCGAACACAAAATTGGAAGGAACGGACCTGGACCCAACTGGCCCCTTCTCAGCTAAACAGTCATAACGATCAAACTGTACGTATGATTTTCATTTCATTTTCAGTGTTGGGACCCGTGTGTGAGGTGGTCATTTTGAAATAATCCGAGTGAGTTTTTGTGTCTTTTGATATATGAATGATGGCTATAGTTTTAGAGTCTCCCAGAATCAAGGGTGATACGAGCATGAATCTTGTGACTGGCTAGGATGAGAAGGATGTGTCGAGAAAACCTGTGTGTCCCAGTAGAAAAGTAGATATACAGACCTGTGTGGCTAGGTAGATGAGTAGCCATGCATACCTGTGTGGCCTGGAAGACGTGGAGCTATGTGGACCTATGTGGCCCGACAGAAGAGCAAATGTGTGGACCTATGTGGTCTGACAGATGAGTAGCTGTGCAAAACTGTGTGGCCCAACAGATGAGTTTCCGAGCAGTATTTAGTGGCCCATCAGATGACCATACCTCATTATCTTGACATAATTTAGTGACTCATCGGGGATGAGTCCGTCAGTAGTACAAATTTTTCATCTTTACGAATAATAATCCTTCTTTATATGCTTTAGGTTATGACTGTGTGATCTGTCCATTGCATCATGTACACTTTCACTTTGTGGTCTTTATTTGTGGCTTGGGGACCTTACTAAGTATCATGTTACTCACCCCTGCACGGGATTCACCCACACATGTCGTGTCTTTTGCAGAAGATCAAATATTTGTTGGAGATCTTTATGGTCTAGGACTAGGCGGCGCTCGGGGATATTAGAGAGGCGAGGGATACTCCTATGGCTCTATAAGAAACTCAATACCTACCCTTCAGTTAGGGTTTTCTATGAACGAACTTTTTAGAGGACTTTGTACATTCCTTTTTTTGACATGTATTATAGGGATTGTATTCTGGCCATTTTCTTTCAGCTTGTAATTTGTACTCTTAGTGGTTGTATTAGTGGCAAGCATGTTTTCGCTTTCAACTATTTGGGTTGGGGTTGTGAGTGTGCATCTGTATAGATACTCGAAAAATGCCTCCCACATTTAAGTTATTTCTTTTGGTCATGGTTTCCAGCCCTTGGCCCTTGGGAGGCAGGCTTGTGGTGGTTGTGATTAGGCCCCGAGGGACCGGTCGTGACACTCAAAGTGGTGTTAAGAAAATAGATAAGCAGTTTCCTTTTATAAGGGAGGGAAATGACACACATGTAATTATATAAAATATTTAAATATAATTAATTTATTTCTTAAGAATAATTCTTCTTAATTGACACAAGATAATATAAAAAGATTCTATGGTCAATTAATAGTTATAAAGTTAAATTCACATATGATTTTCTGTCATTTTTAACCTTATGTTTTTATTTAACACATTTTTTATCCAATTTTATCCTTAACCACTGTAATATCTTTTTCAATATTAAACATTTATAATTTTACTTATAAGATAACAACTGACTTATAAAAAATCAACAATTTAATATAAATGCATAAAACACAATAAAAAGCAATTTAAAAAAATTCATTTTAAAGCCTAAATATTAACTTATATTAAAATGATGAATAATTTTGATTTAAATGGAATAAATTATAAAAAAAGGTAATATATCACTTTAATATGAAATCGAAAATTTAATTATCATTTTAAAATACTTGATTTGATGAAAATAAGTGACTGTATTTGAAATATTAGTATTTTTCACAATTTACAAAAAAAACCCTACCATTTCATAAAAATCCCAAAATTCACCCTAATCTAAAATCTACATGATAAATTAAAAAATGAACTTAATTTTTTAAAATAAATTTCCAAAAGAGTAAGAAATTCATTATGATATTTTATCACAAAAGAAATAAAAACCTTTTTTTTAAGAAAATGTACTTTTAAAGCGTAAAATGAAATTAGTTTCATTTCATTCCTAATAAACATAATTAAATGAATTTTAAATAATTAAATTGAATATATGATCTAGTAAGTTTTTTAAAATAATATATTAATTTCATATATTAAGATAAAAATATATTGTTTACATAAAAATAGTTTTATTTAAAATACCTCTTTTACCTTCAAACAAATTTATATTCATTTCCAAAAAACTCTAATTTCAATATAATTGACACATATATATCTAAATGATAAATTTATATTTATGAAACAACTATTTATCCAATAACCATATATATAACACTCATATTATATTCCAATATTTTCCCATATAAACTTCACATAATTTTTTTCATTTACTTTTCTCTCATGATGTCAATTGTATTCCTAATTGTTTTTGTTGATCCAATAGTTTTAGTTGGGGCCACTATCGCAATAGAGAACCATTAGGTTAAAGATATTTTGTTTTTGGTATTTATATATATATGTACATTTACACTAATTGAAGTTTTATTCATGTAATTTCATATTTCAATCTCATAATGCATTCATGTTTATCATTCATTATAATAATTTATTTCAATAAAAGTATCATGGTTTATTTTAGTTTTACATTTCATGCATCAGAATCCATCAAACATTATCTATAATGAAAATAAATTATAAAATCTTGGGGTTTTATACCACCAACCTCATATTATCTGATAAATGAACCTCATAATGTACAATCCTATTAGATGAGGATAAAACCTCTTCCTACTATAACAATAAAATTTTATTATAACCTTTAATATATACTAATAATAATGATCACTGTATAGTGGATATATTACCAATGTTCATAATTCTTAATGGTATTTATGATAAATAGTTATATTAGGAATATATTTCATAATGTTTATAAGTAATAATGAAATATAGTCTACGCGTTTTATATAATATCATTACTTAATAAGGAATATATTCATTTAGAAGAAAATTTCATTTAAATAAATTAGGGGTCATTATATTTTTCTCCAATAAAAAATCACACCATCAAAATTACATTTGATACACTAAAACAGATGAGGGTACTACTATTTCCTCACTTATTCTGATTCTCATATTTCCTCATCAAAATTATGGATCTTCTACAACACTTTTACCAGGGGAGTTTTGTTGTTTTTTATAACTTTGTCTCTATAATATAATATCTTCACCGATCAATACTCATAAGAAATATCATTCTCAAAAAACACCACCTCTAGATTTAGTACATGTGAGGGGTATTGTATGTACTTCTTTAAGAGTGAAACATTGAACCCATCATGTATTTGAGATAGGTTAGTTAGGAGCTCTAGTCAATATTCCATAACTCGAATGTGATAAGGAATATTAAAGGGGATGTTATATATAGGAATAATATTTTCAATTTTCCCCAAACATCATTAATTTATTTCATGGTGATATACGGAGAAAAACCATATATCGAACCTTGAATTCTCGGTCTATGAAATGATTGTCTAAGTTTATATATTTTTTAATTTTCATATATTTCAAATGATATTGAATGGTACGAACATTTTCTATAATCTATTAGAAAATAGAAGGTCTTATTAAATTATTATCTCCAAATTGAGCTCAACATGTTGATGATTGACTCCTATTCCCATAATGAACCTCATAAGGTGCCATTTGGAGGATAAAATGGAAACTATTGTTATATGAGAACATTACCAGGGGAAGGTGTTGATCAAAACTTCATTGTAAATCCTATAAACATGATATCAATATATCCTCTAAATTTCAAGTGGTTCTCTCAGATTGACTATCCATTGAGCATGATAAGCAGTGATAACACTCAAAACTGTATCCAACTCCTTTTGAAGGCTTCTCTAGAACCTTAGTGTATACGATATATCTTGATAATATACTGTGAAGACTGTTACTCTATTTAGTATTACCAGTTATCTTATGTATATCTTAGTGATTTAGTTAATATATAAATATTCTTCGATATAAATGAATTGCGGTGACATAGTATGGTGATCGACTACCACCTAAATAGTTTTATGGGATTTAGATGTACAGGGGAGTTCCATGATAGAATCCATGGATATGTTTTCCAATTTATATATTATATAGGGAAAGGGTTTCATCATACACTTATACTATTGTTGTACAACTTTTACCTATTGGAAAACCAAGTATCAAGATAAAGATTATATAATCTATATCTTTATGATACCCCACCATAAGGTTTTCTTCACATATCAATACATCTTAGAGATCCTTGGATTAATAGATAATAATGAGTTATGTGAATTATTCAAATGTTCCCTCTTCGGTTATGTTTTTATAGAAAAAATATTTGGGTTCCAATCCTTATAACTTCATATTTAGCAATTTTAAATTCTAGAATATTAATTACCTTTCTCTGTAGCTCCGCATAATCTTTCTAGGCCTCAATGATCTTCTCTTCAATATAAATTTCAGAATGTTTGGATGCCATTCATTTTATGATTCCCATATCCACATTTTCCTGTCCAATAATAATGGATCCCTCTAAATCCTTATCATGTATAGGGTTTTAAGATATCTTCCACTCAAAGAAACTAAAACTTTATTAAAAACCCCAGAATGGTAATGGATTGAAAAATAATAATTATTGATCAGCTCTAACCACCTTCACTGGCATATATTGAGCTTATTTTTTGTGCATGGATACTTGAGGCTCTTATGATCCATATAAATGTCACTCTTCTCTCCAAAGTGATAATTTCAAAAAATCTTTAACATGATGATTACTATTACTAACTCCAGATCATGCATCAGGTAGTTATTCCCATGAATATTTAAATAATGAGAGGTAACAATACACATTATTATTTTTCATGAGTATATAACCCGATAATTTCTTGTAAGAATCAATTTATATCACAAATACTTACCAACTTTTGGGTAGTGTGAGCATATATGTAGTGATTAGACAATTTTTTAACTCTTTAATGATATCCTTAAATTATTCCACCTAGAATGTATTCAATCACTTATAAGTTTTATTGGTCAAAGGGTTGTAAAATCATAATATGTTTCCAAAAAATTAATGATAGTACCCAGATAATCCAAGTAAACTATGGATCTCAGTTATAAATTTTGGTCCAGGCGATTCCTTTACCACCTCGAAGGATCCTCAAATATCCCTTTTATTGTGATTTTATTACCAAACTATGTTACATTCTCAATAAAAAACTCACATTTACTATAATTTATATATAAATTATCCTTTATAAATGTATTTATAAAGACATTAAAATTATACTCATGTTCCTCCTTTCTTTTAGAGTATATGAGAATATCATCTATAAAGACTACCAAAAATTTATTGAGGTAATATTTAGAGACTCTTTTAATCAAATACATGTATATTTTTGGAGAATTAGTGAGTTCAAATGGAATTAATATATACTCTCAGTGTCTATATCTTATATGAAAAGTAGTATTTGGAATATACTCCTTCACTTTTACTTGATAATATACCAATCGACGATCCATATTAGGGAATGACTAAGAACCACATAGAAAATTTAATAATTCCTTATTATGTGGTAGGGGATATGTGTTCTTTATCTTGGTATTATTCACTTTAAAATACTCAATGTCGATATGAATTGATCTATCATTTTTATTGATGAAAAGTATTATCACACCAAATTGTGAAGCATTTGGGTGTACAAAATCTTTATTGAAAATCTATTTTAGTTTCTTCATCATCTTTTAGAGTTTAATAGTGTCCATTTTATATGTATTATTGGATACTGGTAGGGATCCAAGTGAATGTTAGATTGGGAACTCAACCTCTCGATTAGAAGGAAGACCATGAAACTCTTTAGGAAACACATTAGTATTATATATTATAATAGTAATTCCCTCAAAGATGATATTTTCCTTGTTATAAATCATTTTATCTAGATACAATATCTCATAGGCAAATAATATCCATGATTCAGATGGGGTTTTCAAGGTAGAATCATCCTCCTCTTTAAAATTTTATAAGATCAGTGGTTGATTCATGGCATGTAACACGATTTCCTTCTTCTGAAAATTTATGTTGGGTCTATACAAGGAGACCTAGTCCATAAACATAATAATTTGAATTTTTTTTATAAAGTGATAATCACAAGGTTTTCTAGGTGATTCAACAAAAAATATTTGTTTGGGAAAATGTATATTAATTAGATATAAATATTGGCCTATTTTTCATTTTCACTAATTAAACAACTTCTATGTTTTGAGGTGGTGTTTGAATAGTTCTACTGAACTTGCGTGATTTGAAAGAATGTGTAGGACCATAATCAAATATTACATTCACTATTCTCAAATGAATAGCTATTGTACCAACCATTACTTCATTATCAGGATCCACCTCATAAGTTGTGATATTATATTCTTGTCCTTTATCTCTAGGCTTTAGATGTCATTTTCATTGGTCATGTTCAATAACACTTGGATTTGGGAATTGGTTTTTATATTTTACATGTTTCTTGTAGTTGAAACATTTTACCATGGGTTTTCAATAGATTCAAAACTTATTTTATTTTATTAATTTTGTGGGTTTCTTCATTCCCCTTTGACATTTGTTATCTCATTTCCCATCACTTATATAATTAAATAATTTCATTATGACATTTAGGTAATTTCTAGGATGATTCTTCCTATAATTTTGGCATTTGGGTAGTTTAAATTTCTTATAACCATTATATTTCTCCATTTCATCCCTAGAATTGAATTCTATACCATGCTTCCTATCATCAATCCCATGAGACCCTTGAGATTCACCAATATCCCTTGTGACTTTTAAGGAACATTATAAAATTACTTCATAACTTTAAAGTTTTTAATTTCAAAAATAATTCCTAGCATTAAATTTAACCCACTAAAGAATCTATCAACTTTACATTCATGGTTGATTACGTAGATTTAGGCTTATCATGAAATCCTTATGAAGTTTGTATCATATGTCCTAATAGATTCATCACTTTTTCTCTTAAGTCCAAGGAACTACCTCTTCATTTTGAGATAGAGAGTGTGACGAAAATTTTAATTGAAAAATATTTCTTTTAATTAATTATAATTTATATTCTTGAAATATTCTATGGGCTTTGAATTCTTGATAATGTTCATCATTGATCAGCTTCTCCCTCAAAGTAATAAAAAGATTGTGTGAACTTAACTTGTCCAAAACATTAAAGGATAGATAATATTTTATAAGTTGATTTAATCTATTGTTTTATGATTAAGGTGTTAGATGTTCTATAAAATTTTGGAAGCCTTTATTGTATAAAGGTTTCCACCAAAACTTTTCCTTTCTTAAGGGGAAGTGGGAGTTCAACCCAATTCATGTTATTATTCAATACTTGAGTTATTTGAGAAAGTATTTCCATATAGTTCTTGAATCCTTATCCCATTAGGTTATGAATCTCATGTTTGAAATCATAATATTTCCCACCACACTTTTTATTGAAATGGTTCCTCCTATTTACATTCATGAAAAAATACATGAAAATTATGAATGATAATTTTCAAACTATTAAGAATATAAAAAGTAAAATGTGAACATAAAAGAGATAAATTATAAATTAAATATTCAAAAAATATCATGAATTACTATGATTTTTTCTAGGACATCCATGATAATTTTACTAATAGCTTTTTAACATAATAATCTATTCAATCACTTCATAATTTTTCATAAATAGATAGTGAATTTACCAAAGCATATCCCCTTGGACTGTCAAAACTGGTTTTCAAGAAGGAATCATTATCATGAACCAGATATATGTCATTATAATACCCAATAACCCTTTAAAAGTAATTATATATAGGTATATCTATGCCATATCCATATCCAATTCTTGTATCGAGAAATAGATTTAATTTTATTAAAACTAAACTCCCTATACTTTACCAAAATTTTAGAATGTTTTACCATAGTTAGGAACATCTCATGGGTTTCCATTAATTTATTCTTTTCCTAATATTAAAAAATAACTATATCCTAATTTGATACCAAATGTGAAGAACCATATTGATAATAAATTATATTTCATAGTTTAAACAGAAATATACATATAATAAATTCCAAAAAGATCAAGAGGCCTAGATTCTTGGAAATATTATACTCATAAAACATTAACATAAAATGAAATGAAATTAATTTATTTAGAACTCTACAAATAAACACCTTGTTTCCTTCAAAATCCTAATACTATAAAGGATAACCTAGGGATATATAAAAATTAAAGGGTGAGCTATAAGTCCTAGTAATGGAATAATCAAAGAATAATATAATGATAAATAATACATTCAAGTCAAGATGTGTGTCATGATAACATAAAGATAAAGGATTATTACATTCTAAATGGAGTAATGGAATTAGAAAACCACATCATACATTTATGGTATTATAGGAATATAAAAACAACATAAAATGTGAGATCACAAGCATAAATCATGAATAAATACTAATATATAATAACATAGTCTTCTAAATATAATTTACCATGCACCATAGATGGTATCTCATGTGATTAAAGCATTACTGGATGCATTGGTGAGCTATCATAGAAAAATATTCATATTTTATAACTTTATTCATTCCACTTCGATCTTATAATATAAGAATGCATTTCATCACTTGAATCTCATGATTAATGAATTTGGGTTTTATATATGGATGAACCTAATAAATTAATAATGGTTACATATATTTTAATTACTTTGAATGAAAATAAGGATGGGTATTTACAACATAAATGTTTGGCATGGAAAGTCATCGGATGATTCTGAATGCATAATGGGTGTACATAAAAGTTGATGGAAGTGATAAATTAAAGGGGAAGGTGATATTGCATTATTTGGGAATCATATGTTTATTAAATAAATGTGTATAAACAAATAAAAACATGATGAATAGAGAATAAAAAGGTATAACCCAAATAAAGTTCTCAAAAGGAAAAGAGAAGATAAATGACCCTTACATAAGAGAGGATTCTCATTAAATATTGATAAGGGATCCTTAGGACTTTAAAAACTCCTTGGGAGGGATTTATAGTGGTAAAGGGAGAGGAAATTCATGATAAATTGGTTTCTAGTGGAGATTATAATGTCCTAGACCTGGGTTTTACTCAAAAGTGCCCCGAGATCAGTTGTCCACATGGGCTCAAATGAATCTCCATGAATGAATGTGGTTTCTCAATAGCAGTGAAAGAATAAGGTGTGTTTGTGTGGAGACTATTAGCTCATTAATAAAGTATAACATAGTGTAATATCAATGACAATAAATTGAAAAATCAATAAAACATTAAGACACCAGATAGATAACCAGGACACGAATATATAAAGTATTCGAGATGTAATTTCATTTAGAGAATGATATGTCATGTTTCTAAAAAGCATAAAAAATATGTATACATCAGTCCATACAATACATGTATCAAAATATCAAAAAATTCAAAAAGTTTTATCAATATACAGTATCATGAGTCTTAGCTTGACACCATGCTCCCCAGTTAATAATAATGGAACAAAGTCAAGAATCGAACTGCGATCAATTTCCCTAGTCCCGACTTGCATTCATATAATATGTACGGGTACCCAAAAATGGCCCAAATAGGGTGTGAGATATAATCCCAATAGTTCACCACCCAAAGTGTTTATAAAAAATCCCAGTTTTTCAATACAATCTAATGTAATGTCCATAACATAACAAGTATACAAGTAATACAAGTGAAGTTACCAAGGAAAAAGTAACCAAGAAAGCAATCCTATAAATCCATAAAAGGCACCCTACAAAACAAGTGTCAAGATTCAATAATAAGTCATCAATAATATAAAAGGAAGTAAACACCATGTCCATGCCGCATACATAATAACTCATATAACCCCTGACCATTCCATATAACCTATATATCAAACCATCCATAGCCACGCCGTATTACCAGTAGTGTCATATCAACAAAAACCACTATAAAAATATTAATATCACATTTACTATTAAATTTACATATAATAAAAAAATTTATACCCCTCGACGAAGGATACAAGGTATATAAGGCCAAGGAATCATCTCATTGGAAACATGGTAACAACATGGGAAGATTCAAAGGATCTTGTCAACAGATTATTTACAATGCATGTCTTTAAAGACATATCCAAGGGGTATACATTCCCTTGGATTCCTATTGAATCAAGATCCAAGGAGAATACATGTCCAAGGCATTTTCTACCATAAAAAAGACCAATGGTTTAAAATTCCAGGACATCAAAATGGAATCAAGATCCATGGTTTACTGAACAATCCATCCACTACCATTTCAATTCATATCTCATCCCATTCATAAAATCACAACCACTTAAGTCCATGAATATACCCACACCTATAAAAATTAACATTAAATAAGTTAAATAACTCAAAATCATGTATCACATGTAAAAAGAGGCAGAGCATATCTTAATAAATCAATTCAATTGAAATAACATATATGTGGCCTTCCTCTAACTTGGGAAGAAAAAAGTACTCACCCTATGGGCGTTTTAACAAGGGAAATATCAAAAAAACACCGCATGGGTGACCTTGGTTAGTGAAACAACCTCCATAATGTCTCAAGGTAACTAAAGGGAATTTTTAATATGTTCCATTTCATTTAGTTCAATTATTGAATTTAATTTTGTGGATGTGCCGAAACGTATGGTGGGAGGAATAATTGGCTCTATCTCTATAATAACCAATCTAATTGGGAAAAGTATAGACCACGTACCATAGGCTAATAGTATAGTGATCATCTAATATGAGATTTTGATTTGACTCGGATAAGAATAAAAATGAAGAATGGAAGAAGAACCTAAAAATAGTGTGTATTAGATAGAACCTAAAAAACATTTCTGATCCCATGTTAAACAAGTAATGACACAAAAATAATTTCATAATTATTGGAATGAATCCAACAAGACCGACAATGCATGATTTTGATTTTAGAAGGAAAAGTGAGAATAAAATCTCCCAATTCACCTCAAATGAGATCTCAAATGTGAGACATTACCATTCAAGGGTAAAACAAATGTTTTAAGGTTAATATATTTCTATGGGAAGAAGATAATTACTTCTCAAAATATCAAGAAGTATTTTTTGAACACATGGTTTGATAAATTGTGTTCCAACCATGCACCCTCTACTATGTCAAGGGGGAACCCACAAGGACACTGTACATAGTTTGACTAACTGTGTGAAAATCATGAATAAAATATGTTAAAAACTATAGGTACTACTACACAGGTGTGAGACTCTATCTACATAGTTTTAAAAATCATGTAGGCTCCCCTTTACCTCTATCCAGGTCTTTCATGGTTAGTCAGACCTTGCGGCCTACCCTGCATGGTTTCTACATACTATAAAGCCTATTTTTTTCCAAAAAAGATGGGTTGAAGGCTTCAAACAAGCCTCAGGCACCCTCGATACCCCTATAAACACAAAGTGTATACACATTAGGCCATATATAAGCATTTAAAATTAAAAAATCATGATCATTTCCTCATATAAAAACTTTAGATATTACAAACCTTTTAAAAAAAACCATCCCTGAATTTCCCTCTCATGGGCGATCAAGAATAGGATGAGTATAACTCTATCCATAGACCACATATGTCAGCCTCTCACTCCTAAGTATCTTCTTATAAAAACCATGCTACTATAACACCCATATTAGAGTAAATGAACAACCTTTGAGAACCTTCACGCTCTTATCAAATATTTGAATTAGATACTCCTCAAATAATGTATCTAGCTACGAATCAATCTTCTCAAGCTGAAAATCATGAGATGAGACCAAATGATAATGACAGAACCAAGATACATATAAGACATCAGGAATGACTAGGTACCTATAAGGTACAACAATTGATAGGCTACCATCTTGGATCTCTCCACAATGTCGAATAGACTGATATATCATGGTGAAATATTACCCTATCTTCTAATCCATATGTTTCCCGGCCTCAGTGAAATACATAAAAATACACAGTTGCTAAATTCAAACTCTAGAGGATGTATGTGGTGATCATCATAAGATTTATGTTTAGATTGTGCAGTACCCGTCATCTTTCTAATCAACCGAACCTACTCAGAAGTCTACTACATGTGATAAAGTCCTTATAAATATTCCTCACCCACACTTAAGAAACACAAGGGAGATCGAGATGGCCTACTTTAGAAAGCCTCATAAGGTTCCATCTATATTGTTTCCTAATAACTATTATTTAGGTAAACTCAACCTGGGGAATATGCATATCTTAAGAGCCCCCAAAATCCTCAATTCATGCTTACAAAATGTCTCAAGCACTTGTATTGTATACTCTGACTATCCATCAGTCTGAGAGAGGTATGTCATGTTCAGAAGCACCAGTTTATCGAATACCATATGAAAACTCTTCCAAAAAATGAGTCATAAACTGGGAGTACCTTTCTGAATTGATAGAATAAGGATATCTAAGAGTTGATACCATATCTTGGATATTCAATATTCTAATCTGATCAAAACATATGGTCTCCCTATTCAACTATAAATGAGAAACCTTATGAGCCTTTCTTTAGCAACCCACATAATATCACTACCTCAAGATAAACTTGAAAAACTAGTCACAAAATCCATCACAACATCATACCATTTCTACTTTGGAATAGGTAAATACTATAAATTAATAGCTAGTCACTGATGTTATGCCTTTACCTGCTAAGAAGTGGAACCCCTCATAATAAAACTAGCTACCTCTTTCTTATTACCCATCCACCAGTACTGACAGTGCAAGTCATGGTACATCATGTTAATGTCAGGATGCACTATCCAAACTAAGGCAAGAAACTCCTACATCATCTCCAAGAGTATATCTATTGGAAGCTAAATGAAACCATGGATACACATGATCTCATCCTCTCCTATGGTCTAACTTGGATGTGGGTCCTCACACACCACACTCTCTAATAGAACTAGGCCCTCGGAATTTGATTGCCACCTCATCCTCACTCTATCTAAAAGGGTAGAGGTCATAACTATGGATTAAATAAATATCTTCCCCTGACTGTCCTACAACACTAAGTGCATCTCATAGAAAAAATCCATATGTTTCCACTTGATACTAGTCTACTGAACTGCCTGTATCTGAGTCCACATGCTCAGCGCATTTACTACTACATTCCCCTTACCAAGCTTATAAGAAATCATGATTTTGAAATAATTTAGGTACTCAACCCACCTCTGCTTCCTCAATTTCATATTACACTATGTAAATAAATAATGGAGGCATTTGTGGTCCGTTTATACCACAAAATTATCTCCAAGTATATAGTGTCACCAATAGTGCAAATCATGAAAAACTGTAGCTAACTCAAGACATGCATCAGGTAATGACACTCATGTGTCCTAAATTTACAAGATTTGTATGAAAAAAATATATCACCATATATTAGAACTTCCCATACACTAATACCTGATGCATCAAATTACAAAGTTTAACTTCCACCCTGATTTTGTAGAATCAGGACCGATGTTGAAGTCAATCTCCCTTTCAACTTCTGAAAGGCTGTCTAATAGGTATATGACCATAAAAACTTCGTACACTTCTTAGTCAATCTCATCCATGTTTTTTATAAGTGTGATAAGTTCTTCATGTATTTAATTTAATAGCTATATATCCCTATGAAACTCTATATATTAAATACTTTATTGGGTAGCTCCTAGGAAACTACATATCTCACCATATCTAGGTCAAATGATAATCCTATATCTGAGATAATATGACCCAAAAATTGAATTTTATCCAAACATAATCAGAACGTTGTGGGACTATCATATTTAAAATTCTATCTTAGTGTATTTAAATGATCTCAAGATGTTTTTAATGGTCATGTTGATTGTGATAATACACCAAGATGTCATCCATGAGAACTACCACAAATAAATCCAAATAAGGATTAAAAACTCTTATCATCTTCACCATGAAAATGGATGGCACATTCGTGAGACTGAATGGAATAAACACATATTCAAATAGAGTATACCTACTATGGAAATATATACGAGGTATTTATGTAGTTCTAATGTGCACCTAATGATATCTGGATCTCAAATAAGTTTCTTAGAAAACCTGACCTCCTCGATGTTTGTCAAAAATATCATCTTTCCATGGTAAGGGATACTAGTTATTAAATGTTATATGGTTCAATTTTGGATAATCCATGCATAGCCTAAGGTTACCATATGCCTTTTTCACAAAAGGACCAATAAACCCCACAGAGAAGTATATGGTCATATAAAACCCTTTGCCTCTAAATCCTATAGCTAGCTCTTGAGCTCATGAAACTCCATCATAGCCATCCTAGTAAGAGGAATGGATACTGGTGTATCTATTGAAACTAGAACAAGGGAGAAATCCACCTCTATCTTCAGAGGTAAATCAAAAAATTCATCTTGGAAAACATCCCTAAACTGATCTACCATTATGGTCAAGTCCTCCTGGTTCACTCCCTAATCATATAGATGCAAACCACATATCTATAGAGTCATCCCAACTATCCCACACTACTATGGTTTCTCTCAGCTTGCTAAGAAATCGTATTCATGCTTTTGAATATAAACGGCACCCTAGGGTGATGTAAAATTCCCCCCTAAATGATTTAAATCAATATAGGATCAATAAAAAATGATACAGTCCATCCTAATTATGATGTCATACCATGCCATCTTGAGGGGAAAAAGATTCCAAATAGTGTGAAACCCACCAATATGAAGGGGCACTCCTTACACTTCAGTACACTCTCTATTCTGACCCACAATGAAGTATCAAGTGTCATGATGCTCTCATAAAAATGTATTACAAGCCCATGATTTTCCACTATAGGTACAAATATAAAACAATGTGATGCACCCGTGTCAAAAAGAGATGATAAAAGAGTAGAGACTACAAGAATCATACCTCCCACCATAGACAGCCTGACACTCTACTGCTCAGGTGTAGGCTATATGAAAAATATATGTCCTGAATCGTGACATCATGACACAACCACACTACCTAGAGTAGGCCCACTCTACTATCTCAGTAAAATTGATGTCTGGATAACTCAACCACATCCCTGACCCATTGGCTTGAATAAATAGTACTTCTCTAGCTCCTCGCTTGATGGGGTTCTATTAAACCTGCTCCTGAAATAGGTGTTAGCGATGACTCCTACCACTCATTTCAGGAGGTAATGTCCTATAGAAATGTTCCATGTGGCCAATCCTACCACAAGTTAAAAACTTTATTAGGTTTTGATCACACTAATTCTTCATGTGGTCCCATATTCTACAATGATGATAGAAAACTGATGTACTAGTACTCACAACTTGAGTGGTAATATTATCCCAGGAAGCCTATAGAAATCTCTTATTACATGAAGAAACTTAACCACCAGATATATAGATTTCTTGGCAATGTTATGCAATCCTATATTCTCTCAGGTTCTGCTCTATAATTAGATACTAATTTACCATCTCAACAATCACCATCAACCTAACACATTGACCAGAGTTCAGACAACATGTCACATACCTTCCTCAAATCATCTCTCCCTCAATGACTCATAAGAAAGGTATATCGACAAAAAACATTGAAGCTCTATAAATCATGAATAATAAACCGGGAATGTCATAAAAACCTACTCTAGAAACATGAACTCACTATGCCACTATCCTCTTATATTTTTGGGGAAAAATTATTCATAGAATCTAGTATGGAAATCCCGCCAAACCATATCACGTAGTGCATCGGCCTAGTTTAAAACATCCCACTAGTGAATTGTTGCTCCTCGGAGCATATAAGTCACAAGATTCACTCTCCTCTCAGGAGGTGTCTCATGATGTTTGAATATCGAATATATTGTCTCAGGCCATAGATCAACAGCTAGTGGACTACCATCCCTTGAAAATAAGGGAGGATACTGTTGCTGGAACACATGGGTCAGCTTAACCAATGATTAGAAAGGCTACATTACTCCCAAAAAAGTCTACATAAAGTAGAAAAATACCTTGTATAACTATACCTTAGCACATGTGTCTAATAAAATATCTAGTTCCACAGCTGGAACTAAAAGAGTATCCACCAATAGCCTATGGGCTGTCGGATCTGAAGCACGGGAGTTGCAACCCTCCTAGCATATGATTGGTGGTTACCATGGTAGAATGTCTTCACAATTCCAAAGAAACATCTAAAAAATTATCAATATCAAAGATTCATATCTCAAAAGTGTAGGACAAGAGAAAACCATCCTATAAATAGTTCATACTTCTCATCCTACTCCAAAATTCCGGACTGGATAAAAAGAAATAGTAAAAAACCTCACTTGATACCCTATCTACTTCCCAGTCAAATGTGGGGTCAAGGTCAAGTCACTATTTCATAGTTGAATTTCAATTTCATTTTAATATTCCTTTTAAATGGTTGTACAAAATGGAGAATCACTACTAATTCATAAGGTACCATATTTCTCATGAACCTAAATATGGAATACACCCAATCCATTCCATTACACATTCTAGTCCATGAAACTCATAGTCCATGAAACAATGTTCCATAATTGGGTACTTAGAGTGTCCATTGAAGCGTAACTAGGAAAACACTTTTTAGGTTATGGCAGACACAATAAGTTCACAACATGTTTACCAATTCAATGTAAAAAATATCTATCACTACAATAGGTATATCTATCACACAAACTATAACTACATCATGAAAAAGAAAAATTAACAATATATGAAATGACATAATTTATAGAATTTGAATTCTTTCAGGTGCTTAAAAATCCACATGAGATGGAATATCTTCATATCATCAAGTATAAACAAAATATAACCCACAATCATATCAATGATGACATCAAAATTCAAGTGCATCCCCAAATGGCGGAATTAAATAAACAATAATAGTCAAAATCTATAAAAGAAAATTTCATTCAAGGAAATTTTAATTTTTCTAATATGTGGGTTAAATACTCCCAGACACACCACATTACCAAATTCCAATACCATTCTACCCTTGTCTATTGTTGCCAAATAATAATGCAAAAAATAAAACACCTCTAATACCACTTTTTAATGTCATGGACCTTGATGCCACTCAATAGTGCCCCAAGCATAGTTCTCCACATGAACCCAAGAGAATCTCCCCCAAAAAAGAGGCATCCGACTAGTAGTGAGGTCATAGTGTGTGTAGGTATGGAGAATATTCTCTCACTACTAGAGTGTATCATAGAAGAAGAACATTAACATTCAATAGTATAAGTAGTAAAACATTCAGTCAGCAGATAAAAAACCATGATCAGAATATATAAGCAATTATAGATGGAATATCATATAGATAATTATATTTCATGTCTCTAAAAAGTATTCAAAATAAGTATAAAGTAGTTTGTATGGTACATGTATAAAAATACCAAAAAAATAACAAAATAATTATCTCCAGATAGCATCACAAGCCTCAAGCCCGGTCTCGTGCTCCCCTGCTCTTAATAAAGAAACAAAATCAAGAATCAAACCATGGGGACTTTCCCCGATCCCTACTTAAATCCATATAATATGTACAGGTACCCAACGGAAGCCTGAATAAGGTGTGTGATATAATCACAGTGGTCACCACCCAATTTTTCTATAAAAAAAATCATGGATATAAAATACAAGATAAATCAGAGTGCATAACATAACAAGTATGAAAATAATACATGTAATATGCACAACAAAAAAGTAACCAAGAAAGTGATCATGTATAACCAAAGTATTATCCTTGTAACAAAAGTGTTAAGATCCTAAAGCAAGGCAATAGTTAATAAAAAGGAAGTAAACACCACAACCCTGATGTATACACAATATCTCATATAACCTACGATGTTGAAATATAAATTTTATATCAAACTATCCACAACAACTCCATATAAACAAAAGTTATATTTCAACCATGGCCGCACCATACAACCAATCATATCAAATTTACCATATCCATTCCTTATAATAAAAATTTTCAAACCCCACTAGGCTGGATCTGAGGTATAAAAGAACAATGCATCCTCATCGAGTCCTAAGATCATCTTTATGGAAACTCGGTAATAGCACTGGTGGAGTCCAAGGATCATGCCAATAGAGCATGTACAATGTGAGTCAAAAAATCCATATATAAGGGGTAGAAATTACCTTAGCGTCGTATGTAATCAAGATCCAAGGAGTAGAAAAATCCAATGAATATTCTATCATAACAAAAGTTCCATGGGTGAAACGTCCATGACATCTATATGGAATCCAAATCCATGGTTTAGCAACCATGGAATCCACTACCATTTCAATTCACAACTAATTACGTTCACCAATTCACAAGAATTCAAGTCCATGAGTATACCCACTCATATAAAAATTCAGTTTTAAATAGTAAAACAAGTCAACCTCATGAATCACATGGAAAATGAGGAATGACATCTCTTAATCAATCAATTAAATTCAAATCAGTTATATATTGGATTCCTCTAACAAGGAATGAACAAAACACTCACCCCATGGGTAGTTTAACCAAGTAAATATCAAAGGTACATGCCATGGGTGACCTTGGTTAGGGAAACAACCTCTAACACATCTTAAGGAAACTAAAGTGAATCCCTAAAATGTTTCATTTTATTTACTTCAATTATTCAATTCAATTTTGGGACCACACCAGATTATTTCACAGGAAAAAAATTGAAACTAGATCTATACAGAACTAAACCACTTAGGAAATGTATGTAACACATAGAATAGGTCCATTTTATAGTGTTCATCTAGTATCATCTTCTGTTTTGACTTAGATTAGAAGAAAAATTAATAATGGATAAAGAAACTAAAAATAGGGAATATTAGTTTTCACCTAAATATCCCCTTGTACCATAATTTAAATAAATAACAACAAAAAGGAATTGAGTACATGTTGGAGTGAATCAAAAAAGATCGAGGAAACTCAATTCTGATATCAGATAAAGGAATGATATCGAAATCTCCCGATGTTTCTCAAAGGATCTCTCAAACATGTGTCACTTCAAACGAAGGGGAAAATAAACAAGGTTTTAGGTTTAATAGATTTTTAAGGGAAAAGGATAATTTTTCATCACAATACCAAGATACATGGTTTGGATACACAGTTGTATGAACTATGTGTTAATCATGGCCCCTCTTCTTTGTTAAGGGGGTACCAGCACGGTCACCATGCACAATTTGAGGAACTATACACAAACCATGAAAAACACCTCTGTGAACAACTACGAGTTTTCAGGAATGGGAATGACCTAAATTTTCATGGTTTAGAAAACCATGTGGCATTATCTTTCCCTCTCTCTAGGACATGAATTATTAGTCAGACTGTTCAGCCTGATAAACATGGTTTTTACTATTCATGTGGCCTGCCTATTTTTTCAAAAAAGATGGGTTCTGGGCTTCGAAAAGTTTGAAAACACCCCTGATACCCCCATGATCTAAAAGAGTATTTACATTTGGCTGTAAAAAAGAATTTAAATTGAAAAAACAAGATCCATACCTCTTATGAAAACCCAGTGTCTTACAAAGTGAAATAGGTCAATGAGACGGTATTTATAGAAAAAGCGAAGGGGTTCTTTCTTAATTTCTAAACATAGGTTTTGGACTCTAAGTTATAAAATATTCAATAACATTTGATCTCCCATGGTTTAAACATATGGTTTTTACTAAAGGGAAGAAAATTTAAGTATTTTAATGGTTCATGGGATGAAATTATTTAAATTATAATATTGATGATCTAGAATTGAGCCACGTTCATAAATAATTATTATTAACATATTAAAATATCATATAGGTTTTATAAGGTCCTCTATAGGGTTGTAAAAATAATATTATCACATTAATATATATTATTATAATGGAAGAACTTTTTTTGTTCAATACAAAAATTTATAGAACAATAATTTTTAGGCCATTATGATCTCATAATACATACCGTATATTTATACTGTATTTAATTTTTACCCAAATTTTAAAATCTCTCTAAAAATTATTAAGAATTAACTATTAGTTTATTTTGACATGATAAATTAAAAAATTTCATTTATTTGATTAAAATAATTTTCTAAATATTCTAATTTCAATTTTTAAAATATCGTACAAATTTTATAAAAAGTAATAATTTTATTACATGATCGAATATATAGTATTTTTAAAATAAAAATATTATTACATAAAATCAATTTTTTACTTAAAAATGAGTAAATAATAATTTTCATAAAATTTATATAGAATTAAAAATTTATTTCAAATTTCATAATTTATCATAAAAATACATTTTAATAAAAATTAAACATATATATTTTTTCCAAAATATATAATTTCGGTTTCTATGTATTGAAAATTCATTCCATCATTTCCATCCTCTATTATGGTGTATTTTATTTCATATAAAATTCTTATAAGTAAGAAACGAGATTGGGAAAACACAATTTAATTTAAATATGAATTTTATTTAATATTAAGGTCTAGATAGATAACCCCTTATTACATCAGCATACACCCTATGGGTAAGGGGTATGATGGTAGTATTTTATTAAGGTAGTTCGAGAGAGATAATTAGTGTGGTGATCTCTATAAGCATGAACTTAAAAAAATGGTTCTGATTGAGTTTCAATAATTGAATCTCTTGGGATTAATCCAAGTTTATGACTAATTATATTGCCTCCCTCAAATTTTATAATAAATGAGTGGCATATGGAATGATCCAACTGGTTGAGGCAATCAATTACCCCTTATGTATTAATTATATTTTATTATAACCCTCAACATATCATAATCATAATGATCAATATATTATATCTACATTACCAAATGTCATGATACTTAATGGTCTCTTTGCACAAAATCCATATTATAGACATATTTCATAATTTTCCACAATAATAATTAAATATAGAGCCTGAGTTTTATATATTACTTAATAAGGGAAATTTTTATTTAAGAAGTAAATTTTATTTTAAAAAATCTTGGACATTATAGAGATAGATTCAGATATTATTTCTAATGCTATAGGATTTATGGAAACAAAGATTTCACTTTCTGGTACTACATTTCTTTACCACAGATATGGAAAAAATCAAGTGGAAAAACTTTGAGAAAGTTATAATAAGTTTATAACGACTATAGATTTTGAATATAAATTCATCTTCCCTATCCTTACAAAACATGTTTGATCATTAAATTAAATTTTAAGTAGATGTGATGAAAATGTTCACAATGATAAAGAGTGCATGAAAAATATTAGATGTTGAATATGGAATAAAATTCACTCATTAGAAAAGTTAAATAGGGAAGAAAACTCATTCACTAGAGAAGTTTTTTGAAAGCATGAAAGAATGGTAAATCATTGATTCAAGATAGTGGTTGTTCAATACATATTTATGGAAACACCAAAATTCTTAATAATATTGAAATATATAATGGAGGGGTATTGAAAATTTTAAATGATAGCTTATTAAAAATTATGGGAGTTGGTATGAATGATATAGAAGCTTAAATGTTGAAATTCAAAGAGGTTCTCTATTTTGAAGGGATTAAACAACATATTTTAAGTATGTAAAAATTATATGCATATGGAAATGAATATGTTTAAATGAAAATTTCATTCATTATAAAGAGCTAAAAGGATATAAGTTTTATCACCAAAGGTAAAAGAAAAAGTGGAAATCTGTTCTAAATTTGATATCCAACCAATTATATTTATTTTAGTTATAATAATGAGAAAAAATAAGGGAATGTGATTCATGGAAATCATCATCAAATAAATATATGTGTAATTCAATGAATTATGTGTTGAGACCACTATGTAAACTTAAAAGGTAAATTGATGTTGTTTTTTTGACATGTAAAATGGAAAAAATGATATATGGAACCCAAAAAACATTGTAAATTTAGTCTATTTGCCTACTAGAACTCATTAATTCTGGTTTTTATGGTCTAATGAGATATGATTTTTAGGTGATCTATATTAAATTAAATTAATTAATTATTACACTCAAATTCAATATGTAATATTAATGAAACATAATTCACAATATGTTGAGATGTTCAAAATCATCAGAAGATGATTTAAAAAAGTATCAGTTGTTTATATTAATAAAATGGGACAAAATAATGGAAAATAATAAAATTATAATTATTTTAAAATCTATTTAATAATTCATACAATTAATCATCAACACGGTTCACTATATACTCCAAGAAAATTTGAAATAAAAAGAAAGAATAAGATTTTGCTTGAGATGCATAGAATAATACTGATGGAAAACATGACCTATAATTTTTTTGGGGGGGATGTTTTTATATTGATAAATACAAATATAACTGGTGTTTTATGATAACCGAGATACACAGGAAAAAATATGAAATGTGTTACTATAGAAATCTAAAAATGATGTAATTTAAAGTTTTTAGTAGTCATGGTTACATGATGCTTAAAGAACAATTCTCAATAAAATTTCAAATAAATCATAATAAAGGATCTTCACGAGACACTTATCAAATTCTACAGCCTATAAATGATGGATTAATATTATTAATAAATTGGTTCAATGATTTTATGTGAAAATTATTGAAAATTAGTGAAAATGAGATGTGATAAATTAAGTATATTATTAAAATTCTAGAGCTAAAAACATGAATATTTTAGGAAAATAAGATGAAGAAGAAGCTATGGATGTGAAAATTTCTTCTGATGTTGATTCTAAACAAAATATAGATTAATATGAAGCTATTATAAATGTCAAAATCATTAATTAGATATCAAAAAATCACTTTGATTTAGAAAGTATCAATGAAAATGTAATGCCCCACCCAATTAGGGCCCACCAACCCAATAATAAGCCGAGTTTGACTTTCTAAGCCCACCTCCAATATTCTTGGGGCTGAGGGCTAGCACTAGGTAGGAATTTCAAACACATGGGGGACTTATCCTAATATACCTATAAACATGAATATAACTCCATTAAATATTATAATATAAATAAGATGAAAAATTGATAATAAGTATTCATTCACAATAACTAATCCCACATCATAGTACCATAAATAGTATCAAAAATTAAAAGGACAAATAATATCCCACCATAACTGTAAAGGGGCCAACCTTCTAACATAATGGGGATTACTAGCAAGATTAAACTCTTGTAACCATCTATGATCTATTTAGAATAACTAAATATAACCCAGTCCTAGTCCTCCAAAGACTTCATTGAATGGTTAGTTATCTTCATAAGACATGACATGTGTGGGAAAAGGCCATGCATGGGGGAGTATAAAAATACCCAATAAGATACCCTAAAATCACCCAACATAAGGAATCAAATACATTCACCTCAACCTCGTAAATGTGATCTAGTCAAAAGGAAATAAAATAACCTATATATTCACATAGATAGACACAAATTCTCAAAGTATGGTCTTATCCTCACTACCAACCTAGTATTCTACCAAAGGATCATAAGTCATGGATGTTTGAGGTAACTCACTTCTCAAGTCACACTAAAACTGATCATCCTCATATGATTGGTCACACTCATCAGAGATTTCTATTTTTGGAAGGTACTAGAACTCACATGATATCGATACACAGGTAGAGAATCATACCTAGGTTTTATGATAAATACCTAAGACTACCCGAAACAAATGACTATTATTGGGATCACACACCCAAAATTTTAGAAATGGGACACCTGACCCAACCTAGGGAAGAATGATATAGGATCACACCCTAGGCCACTTAGAGGGATAATTTAATATCTCCAGAACCAAATCATAGAGGAATCACTCATCATATTATCAGGATGATATACCACACTATACCCTCTTATAGATGTACCAAGGGACCAATCCCATGTTTTATATTGAGATCAAAATGATGAAAAAAATGTCTATAAAATGCCCTAAATGGGGTACAGGGTGTGTATAGGGGAAAACGTGTCCTTCTAAGTCTATCCTAATCATTTATATGTCTATTTAATCCAGATCATGACAATTTATATTGGTCATGTTCGTGTACCTAAGGGTGTAGGCCTGGTCATTGACTTGAAATCACATAGTGTTTGGTCATGTCATAAATCAGTGTGATACTTATCTCTATGAAAAGAACCTAGCCACCATGTAAGGGTTTCACATAGTGTGTGTTCTTCTAAATTACACATTAAGAATATGGGGATTTTTCAGAAACCATTGGTCTTTATGTGTATCCGCCTATGTTTCCTTATCCTCCACTTCAGCCATGCATCAAACTAAAGGTCTAGATGTGAGGTTTATCAAACTTGATCTATCACTGGTGTCCAGATTACATCCACCCATTGACTCTAAAAATTCCACGTATTGTGCAACATTACCCAAACATCAACCCCCATGAATAAAAATACTTAAATCAAAAATCAATTCCGAATTATCCTCAACAAGCCTCCATAATTCCTTCAATCCCAAATCCAATCCCACGATAATGATCAATTCTAAAAAATATCTATTATACAATGATCAGTTCATAAGTATAGTTGAAACATCATCCAAATGAAATACTGGTGCTAAATGTTCAATGAATAAGTTTGTAAAAGAAAAAAAATGTGAGGAATGAATGTTGGAATTTTTTTAGGTTTGATTTTTTTTCCTTTTATAGTTAAATCTATTATAGGGGTGGATAATCAATGTTAAACAATTAAAAAAATTCAACCATAATCAATAAAAAATTAATGAATAAAATGTGAAAATAATTAATTCACGTTCTCCATGGAGAAAATAAGATTGAGGATTAATCTAGAAAAAAATAATCACCTTTCCATGATATTAGATCAATCACTAATGAAGAATGATTCCAAATTATTCTCATTGGTGAGATACAAGAACTCTATTGGTAAATATGTTCTCAAACAAGAGACAATTGATGAATTCGTTGCATTTGTCATCATCTCCACCAATCTTCCCCATCAAACTTGATGATTATCCCAATGTTAGTCTCCTATAATCTCTTAGGCTTATGTGGCTAACCCTATATATTTTCATAATAGGGATATAAAAAAGAGTGTTTTATTTGTTTAAACATTAAATTAGAAAACCAATAAATAAATTAATTTAATTAATTTACTTTATCTAATATCCACTAGTGAAAATATTAAAAAGAAACACACAACACACATAATTGTTTTATTACGCCTAGGGTAAACATAAATTTTGGATTTAATAGTGGTCTCAATTTTCCTATATAGACACCATTCCTAAGAAAAACCATTATTACTAAAAATACATTTCTGCATGATATTATAAATTTCATATTATTAATATATCAATAATGTGGCTCTATGGTCCCCTTAATTGCACACATACTTTACAACTAACTCTTAAAATATTATTGAAAAAGTTAAATAGCATTAGAAGTAAAAAAGAGTCATTAAATTCAACCCACATTAGGGATTTTCATTCAAAAAATAAAAACCCTAATAAAAAATATGGAGGTAATGAGATCTGATCAAATTATCCTATTCCCTAGTTCTCTATTAAAGATTCCCATACTTCTAGTGAACACACACCAATGTGATATCTCTCAAATTAAGGATCTTAACCTTCCAATCCTCAGTGGTCACTGGTTACTATGAGAATGTAGATGCATCCTTAATGTCAAGAACACCCTAGCCATTATGGTGTGATGAATTATCCACATATCTCCTCAGTTGAAACACATGGAATACATTGTGCAGCTAGTCTAACTATTGTGGTAAGTATAAGAGGCATGACACATCACCAACCCTTAATAGTATCACAAAGGGTCCAACGAATCATAGATATAAATTTCCACCATGGCCAAATATCTATAGTACTTATTGAGGTGAGACCTTTAGGAACATCTGGTGTCCCTCAAAGAACTCAAAAGGCCCCCATCATTAGTCTGCATTGTAATTATGATGGCTCTGGGTAGTCCTTATCATCTTATAGAAGATCTGTACCTTCTCTGTTATCGCTCAGACCAACTTGGGGCCCATAAGTTCCATCTCCCATAGCTTCATCCAACATAGTGGTGACTTTCATGGTCTCTTATAAAAGGAATAAAATTGTTCTATACCGATAGAAGAGTGGTATCATTTTTCATATGAAAAATATAACAATGGTATGTGATCTTCATTGCTATGTACAAAGTCCAACTTACAAGCTCGCAACATGTACTCAATGACCAAAATGATCTTCTCTATTTGGTTGTCTTTATGGGTGTCAAACACCATTCTCAATCGAAATTGAATCCCAAAGGCCTCCTATAATCCTATCCATAATAGTGATGTGAGGAAAAAATGAAGTTATAAAACAATAATCTAGGTAACTTTATGAAGTCAGACTATCTATGCACAAACATGCATCCAAAGCTCTCCACTGAACTTTACTCTCAGATGGCTAGGAAGTGGTCTGACCTGATGAGTCTGTCTATAACCACCCAGATAGTGTCATGGATTATAACTAATCATAGAAGTACCAGAATGAAATACTTGGAGAAACTGTTCCAAATATACTAAGGCACCTCAAGGGTTTGGGATAAACCTGATGGAACATAGTTCTTGACTTTCACCTGTTAGAAAGATAGGATTCAAGATATAAACTCAGAAATGTAAATCTTCATCCTTGACCAAAAAAACCAATTAAAAATGTATTGGTACTTATCTAAAACTACTCAATATAATATTATAGGGGATGTATGAAAATCCCTCAGCACCACCTCTCGTAGTGTGATTCGTACCATCATCTATCCTTATAAAATTACTACATGATCCCCACCCTCATAAAATCCATCCGGAGCATGTTCAATGGATATCTGATCACACAATACCTCAAAATCGATATAAACAAGATATTTCTCCCTAAAGAAATTAAAAGATGGAGGGTTAACAACCGTTGACTGGAGGGATTATATACCATCCTCATTCATTAGGTACAACTGCAACATGGAAAACTGCTCTGATTCCTCTCTCATTAATCTTGAATAAAAACATCCTTATAAGAGAATATGCTACCACAATTCCATTTCTGAGAGTATAGACTATCTCACATTCATATTCTAATAGAAACTCCATGCATATCCTATATCTCTAGTTAAGATCCTTCTGTGAAAAGATATAACTCAGAATCTTATGGTTGTAATGGATGATGAATCAATCAACCATAAGACAGTGTTTCCAAGACTTTATGGTGAAATTCACTACTTCTAGATCCGTGTCATTGGACTCATAGTTCTTATCATATGGTCTCAGTTATTAGGATCCATAATCAATACAAAATACCTCTACATCAGTACATATATTATCCCATATTTGAAGGAATAAATGAATACCATGTACTCAACACCCTTTTACGGTAGTCTCAAGAGGGGGGAACTCATCAACCTTTTCTATAGCTCAGGGAAATCTTGCTGACACTCCCATGTACACACAAAATTCTACCAATTTTTTCTCCATATAGTAATAGGTACATGATTATGGAGAAATTAGGCATGAATATTCAATAATATCCTTCCAACCTAAGGAATATTGGTACCTCCATCACACTCTTGGGTGGCTCCCAATCCAACACTTCCTCAATATTGTAGGTCAACACTACCACTACCTTTTCTAAGAAGACATATCCTAGGAAGTGGACCTCTCAAATCAATAATTGATACATTGAGTGATTCCCATTAATATAGTTATCTAAAAGTATTTCCAAAACCATCATGAATTTTCTAACATACCCATTCTATAAAACCAAGTACACAAGAATTTCCTTGATGAAGAGTACCATGAACCGGTCTATGAAGGGAAGAAAGATCCAATTCATGAGTTATTTTTTTTGGAGAATTCATGTTTCCAAATGGAATTTTTAGATACTCATATTGACTATAACAACATCGAAATTCCATCTTTAGTATATCATCCTATCAAACACAAAACTAGTGATAACTTGACCAAGGCCAATCTTCGAGAACCAAATCACCCTTTTTATATGGTCAAAGAGGTCATAGATTCTCAGATGTGGATACTTATTCTATATAGTCATCCAATTTAGGAAAATATAATCTATACATAGCCTAAATCTCATATCTTCCTTCTTGGAAAATAATAATGGGGCTACTCAGGGGGAGGCACAATGGGTTTAGTTAAGACCTTCCTCTACAAATCCTCTAACTATTCCTTCAACTCTCAAAGCTTTATGGGGGATATTTTATATAATTGAATACAAATATAGGTATTCCCTAGGTTTATACCTATGTAGAATTCAATCTATCAATGGGGGTGGTAAGCGTAAAACTTCCTTAGGGAATATTTACACATACTTCACTACCAATATTGGAAACATAAATCTCAATACATCTATCACTCCAAGGTCCATACTAGCTAACTGATGAGTAATCTATTATATCCTCATATGTATGATCCCATACTACTCTTATTGGGATTCCTTATCACCAATGAGATAAAATATCATCCCATAAACCTAGAAGAATCTTATCTTATTCCAAAAACAATAAATATGTGAATGAACTATAGAGATCTATTCTATACCAAAAATGATGTTTTAAGTCCTCATTACGGACAAAAAAATATCCCATATGAAGCTATCTACTTCTGGAGTCATTTCACAGTATTTGTAAAAGTGTGTTATCACTAATTATTCCTCAGTAAGTGTATTTAATCACAAAGGTCAATCCAATGACTCCACTAGAATCTCTAGATCTGAAGTAAGGTATGTTGAATGAAAAGAGTGTCTCATGCTTGTTTCTATAAAAACTATTACTAAATTAGAGAAGATATATATAATACCCCATATAATACATGGGTACTCTAGTTCATAATCCTCCACAGTCTCCCTAATCTTGGTGGGGTCCACCTATAGGTGGTAGTGGTGGTAATGTATCATAATGTTAGCCACTACCTACTACTCTCCTAGATCATTTTTCACAACTGCCACCTTGAGAACCTCTCTAGTCAAGATACTTACTCTTTGTAAGCTGTCCATTTAACATATCCCTATCATATGCATGGTGGATCAGGAAATTCAATTTGATATAATGTCACCCATCATAAGAGAAACATAACCTATCACTTAGATGATTGGAATCTCCCGGAGATCCCCGAGTGTCTGACCCACTATCAAGAGACTACATCCAAAGATAACTCACATGCATAAATTGATAATCCTGACATCTACTACCAACTATTATATTCTTAGCTCTTGGATTTTGACTACTAGATGCAACTACTAGTAACTACTCAGTTAGGAAGCTCTCTATGACCAAGGCATGCTCCAATACATTAGTGTAGGAAGTGATATTGAGATATACTACTCTATATCATATATCTTAGTAAATTACATTCTAAAATGTTCTTTGTTTAATGTATCAATCAAGAACCACATCCATGGAGTATCGAAAGGGGTTTGTGATCCTCAACGTGCACTCTACTACAGGAATACTTCCCTACTAGAGCTCTATAACCTCCTCGATATGTACTTCATACAACATCAAAGGATATAACAATTCCTCTAAGTATTTTCTCAAACCATATCCAAGTAAGATTTTCCTAATTATGTTTCTGTGTCACCCAGATCCACATCACCCTGATAGGCCATAGAAACGAATTTACTCTAGGAGCTCCATTTGATTGGGAGGGGTCCTTACTAGGTGAATATCTCACCAAAATACATTGTGGAATTTCTAATTCACTTGTGGATCTGGATTTCTCCAAAACCCGAGTGGTCTATGCCTTTGCAACTAATGAAGTGTTATTATTTATCACACATCAACATCAAATATTTCTAGAATAATCAGCTACTTAAAGAGTATAAGTAAGATCAGAAAAATACTCGAAGGAACCACCTTTTATATATGTCTCTAGTATAAAGCCTCGTCACTATGTAGATCCTCATAGAGATCATATAATGGAATCCAAGACAATTTTCATCATAGGGGAATCCTGTAATTGTCAAGAAACTGCATAGTCAGAGGGAATATCCTTGTATTTGACTGAATAAGGACATCAAAACCAAAAATCATTCCTATATAAATCATGTATCATTGTTTTACCTAAAACAAGTTCTTATATGTACCCACTCAATAATAATGTTATCAATGTAATGGTAAAGAGATAAATAATCTTCCATAGCATCACTGGGTTCTCTAACCTGAGAGATAAACACCTGAACCTTTAACACTATCTCCCTAGTTCCCAAACCAATCCTCATAGATAGAATATCTCCAAAATCAAATACTAAGAAAAACTAGGCTCCGATACTACTCTTTATTGACCTAACCCATTGGTGACCACCGGGTCAAAATTAAGATAAGGGTGACACCCCAAGCACTCCTCCAATAGACCAAGGTCTAGTGAATACCACTGAGTGGGATTATAACACACATTAGAGGCCTTATTCGAATGTACATATGTATATGTACACATCTCCACACACTAGTATAATGTGGGAAAGATAAAATATGATACCTTATTTGAATTCATAACAACTAATCCCACATCAAAGTATGAAAAAGTATGAAAAATTAAAAGGACCAAGTACAGGCCCACCATAACTGTAAAGGAGTCCAACCAACTAATGAAAAGGGTATTATTGTCAATATGAAGCTCCAAGGGATCACAGACCCTAGATTTTGAGAATGGGATACTTGACCCTACTTAGGGAAGAATGATGGAGTATCATACCCCGAGTCACATGGATAGATAGATGAATCTCTCCATTACTAATCCATTGAGTGGATCACTCATCCTATACTTAGGATGGGATACCACACTATACCCTCTTATGGACAGACTGAGGGAAATTCCCCACATTTGATACTGAAAATGAATAAAGGATAATAAGGTCTACACGTTTCCCTGAAAGGTGTACATGGTGTGTAAAGGGAGAAAATGGTGTGTCCTACTATGTTCTGACCTACCATGTATGTGTTTGTGTACTCCGACTTGTGACCATGCACTTTGGATATTCTTGTGTACACTTTTAATGTTTGTGCCTGTATAAACAAGGGTGTACTTTGGGCCATTGAATTCAGATCACATAACATGGGGTAAAATCACAAGAATATGTGACACTTATCTCTATATGTAAACCCAAGTTGTCGTGGAAGGTTGACACACGACATGTGTTCATTCGAACTACACACCATGTATATTGTGATATTCTCAAAACAAATGGTCTTCATGCATATCCACACACATCACCTACTATTTGTATTTATCCATGAATCATGTTGTATGTTCTAGATCTAAGTTTTACTAAACATGATCCATCACCGGTGGTCCGATTCTGGCCACACATCTGCTCAAATATCCCTTCTCCTCACACTGCATCACCTAGATGTCAAAACCCACGAATCGATCTCCTTCAATTAAAGAATGATATTTAATCATCATTTAGAATCCTATATCATGCCTTAAATCCAAAATGTAATCCCATAGTAAAAATATATTTCACAAAATATTTATTGCATAACGAATAGTTCCAATGAATCGTCGAACCATTTGGAAAATGAAATTCTGATGATGAATGTTTAAATATAGACTGAAAAAAATCAAAACACACAAAAATTAGAAACTAATAATGGAATTTTTGGGTTGGCCTTCATCCATTGACAGAGAAATTGGTGAGAATGGTAGATAATTACGGTTTAATAATAAATAAAATTCAACCATAATCCACAAATGATCTTCTAATTAATTTTCCTAATAATTATTTCATATTTCCATGGTGAAAACAAGAATAGGGATTAATAAAAAAAATACACCTTGATATTAGATCAATCATTGATTAAAATAAATTCTATGTCATTTCCCTTATCATGATCCAATAACTCTATCAGTGATGTAATTCCCACATGGGAGACCATTGATGAATTCATCATGTTCATCCGTGTCTCTACCAATATCTAAGATCAAACCCAAATATTCTCTCTATAGTAGCCTCCTCCAATCACTTAGTGTCATGTCAATAACCCTAGATATTGTAATTAAATGGATATATAAAGGGAGTTTTCTAGGTTTTGGAATCAAACTAGAAAATAACTAAGTTAATTAATTGAAATCATTTATTTTATTAAATATCTACTAACAACCACTATTTAAATAAAAAATATGATGTGAATTAATGTTATGTAACCCCTAGCGTAGAACCCAATTTCTTGATCTAATTTTAGTCTTCATTTTCCCATATGAAACACTATTTTAGATATAAAACATTATTATTAAAAAAATATTCTTGCATGATATAATATATTTAATATTATTAATATTTCAAAAATGAGGTTCCATAGTCCCTAAAAGTTCATGACGACTCCATACCTAACTCTGAAAATATTATTTAAAATATTCCAAAGTGTAACATAGAAAAATTAGAGTTTTTGTATGTAATAAATAATATCTATTGAATACTAGAAGAATATTAAAGAATAAAAAGTAAACTTCTATAATTAAATAGTAAAAACCAGAAATTGTAGTGTTATATGTTTATCAAAAGGAATGGATTAATGAAATGGAAGAAGAAATATATGAAATTGAGAATAATTACACTTAGAAACATGTACCATGACCTGAAGTATAAAAATTTATTTGGTACCAAGTGGGTATTCGTAAAAATATTAAATAAAAAAGAAAGGTATCAAATAAAAAAACAATTTTTTGAATAAGGTTATTCATAGGTGGATGGCATTGATTTTGAAGTTAAATTTTAACTAGTGGAAAGACCAGGGGAAATAAAAATGTTTCTTATAGTGTAAAATCCTAGATTCAACCTAGTATATCTTATGAATGAAATGTTTAGATTTCTAAATAGTGATATAGAAGATGTTACTTTCATTGAAAAACCCAAGGGCTACATTTTAGACTGATATGGGAGCATGCTATGCTGGTCAATGAATGCATTATATGGGTTAAAAAAAGATCTTAGATCACATTATTCTAAATTGGAAGGCTACCTAAGACAATTGAAATTTAATAAGAGAAATTTTGAACAAAAATTGACATAAATGAAGTGGAAGTAGGTACTCTTATCATAATTTTTTATATTGATGATATTATTCATTAGGTGAAAAGAGAGTAATTATGAAGAGTTTGTTGAGTAGATGAATATGAACATTGAGATGTTTATTTTGTGTGAAATGAATTATTTTATGGGATTACGTATTTAATAACAATTATTTACATATTCTTAAACCAAGAGAAATATTTTGGAGAATGGTTGATGAAATTTGGAATATAAGATTTTAAAGAAGTTTCAACACCCATAAAAGTTGGAAATAAACTGAGAGAAAATGAAGATAGAAGTAGTGTTAAACTAAAATAATTCAAAATAATTATTAGATATTTAATTTATATAATAGAACCAAGGAAATATTTTGATAATTTAGTGACAATTTTTCATGATATTAGGGTGATCCTAATGAATTTCACTTTCTGGTAACAAAAAATATTTTAAGATATGTCAAAGCTAATTAAATTATATCCGACTATATAGAAGCAATGTTGAACAAAATCTATTGGGTTTCAAAAATGTAGATTGGGAAGGAGATTTTAATGACATGAAATCTAAATCTGGTGATATTTTATTTCTTGTATAAATCTATGCAAATTTGCATATAAAAAAGAAGAATTAATTGATTTGAGAAGAAATGGGGCTTAATATTTTACAAAAACACATCCCTATAAATGAATTATTTGAATAAAAGTTGAAGTGGATGATCTAAAGTTAGAATTTGATAAGCCATTATGTATTTATTGAAATATTAATAGTTTTATTGACCTATTAAAGAAACCAATTCAGAACTCAAGGTAAAATTATATTAATATAAAATATAATTTCCTCAAAGAAAATTTTGAAAAAATGAGATACTAAACAAAATTAACTTTACAAAAAATACCATATTAAATATGTTTTTATGTAAGAAGTTCTAATAGATATGTTTCATTATTTAATAATGAATCTTCATGTTCTACCTTCCTCTATCACTTGAGGATGTATGGAAAGTACCCCCAAAATTCTTTGGATTATGTTTTCAAAGGGGGTGAGAGTGTAATATTCATTGTTAAAGTATGACCAATTTAACTCTTTCTTTATCTATTAATAAACAATTTTGGTTATTAAATATAATGATGGGAGAAGAGTCAGATTATTGAATGGATTGAGTGATAGATCTTCTAAGGCATTTAGACAATATTTTTTTATTACTAAGAGGTGAAATACTCATGAAAAAATTTCCTTATCTGATAGTGTGGTGTCATGAAAATTCTATATGAGAAATGATATGATTTAATGATTTTGATGAGAGTTTTCGATTATTGAAAAAAGTTGACTGAAGGTTGATAAGAAACCCAAATAGAGATATTTAAGATCCTAGTTGAATTATTGAAGAAGTTTGTATTTTTTTCAACTTTGAATTTAAATTATCAAATGTTTTTAGGGATAATATTTATTGGATATAAATGTTTTTGAGATGTTATAAAGTGATTTAAACCAAATTATATTTATTTAAGGAGGTTCAAAGATCATTTTAACATGTTTGGAGTTATACATATGAAGTTCCCTCAGTAGAGTAAGAATTTTTCTAAGGAAAGTGATACGAAAGAAGAGCATGAGTGCATCTCCCTACACATGGAAGTGGTGGAACTGGAAATAGAAGACGTGATTCTAATGACACATAATATATTCCCTGAATTTATGCTACAAATTAACAAATTTTTAGTAAATAGAAGAGTTATTTGAGGCATATAGAAGAATAATGTGTGATATGAAAGAAGAATGTTTGATTTGAAATAGGAAAATATGACACACAAGAGGTTATATGAAGAGAATGCTTAGGAATGGAAAAGTATCTTATGTAATATGCAAGAAGAATAATTAGCTTCCATATAAGTTATTTAAAATGTTGGAAATTGAATATACACTATATTACATTTTTGATATAGAAGAGGTGTTAAGTGCATATGTAAGAAGAATTTTTTTTGAGAATATTGGAAATTCAATAAATTCATTGAGACTCACACCATGATATGTATGAGGTGATACTTCTTATATTTGAAATAAATAGAAATAAAATTTTAGGATTAGTAAAGGTGTTTTTATTCCTAAAGTATGATATCCCTATATCATTACACATGATTTTATGAAAAATAGGAAAATTTAGTGTTATTTAAAAATTCAAATAATCATAAGATATTAGTTATACTATAATTTTAGCCAAGATTTGTAAATGATAAAATAAGGTGACCACTACTTGAACATTATATAATTATACAATGACAACATTTTTGATTTATTTTTTTAATTTCTACAAATGAAATACACAAGTAATGAGAAAGTGGGTATTTTTGGAATATCACTAGAGATAAAAAGTTACATGAAAATGAAATATTAAAATATTATGGTAGTGTTCCCATGTGAATAGCTGAATGTGGAAATGAATGGGGGATCATTTTTAGAATTTATTATAATAGTATTACATATTATTAGTTGGCACATAATTTTATGAATATATGAAATATTTAGAAATTATTGGTTAGGGGGAGATGGATGGAAATAACAAATGAGATTAAAAGTGTGCTAAAATTGAGAAGACCAAAAAAGCAGAGATTGATATAAGGAGTTTAAGAGAGTAGAAAACTTATAAATCTCATGTAATCAGTGATTAGAGACTGAGAATTAGATCATCAATTGATTCTATATGATGTGAGAAAGGCCAAATGATATGATTTTTACTTTTATTATTAAAGGATAAATATATTTAAGAGGTGATCATATTATATTATATTTATCTTGAATGATCGAAGGTAAAGTTCATCATCATAAACTAATGAAATAAATTAGACTTCATTTTTTATCTTACTAATCTTATTAAAAATATCTATGAATATAAGCTTTATTCATCCTAAATAATTGCAATATCTAATTCATTATGATGTTAAATCATCAAATAAAACTCACTCTTATTACAAAAAGCTATAGGTAACCATAATAAAACCAAACCATGAAAAACCTATCTGTGAATTATAATATTTTAATTAAAATTTTATCTAAGAAATCCTAAGATTTATATATTGAGTGTATTAGATCCTAATAGATCAAAGAAGTTAATTTCAAGAGAAAAAAATTATAATGGAAAGAACCAAAAATTCAATTCCCCCATTCTTAGTTGTGGGTCCATTCTTAGTGAAAATAATTCCTAAATAAAAATATAACATCTTTAAATTCATTAAGAATATCAATTAAAAAAAATACATTGAAGTGGATTATTGATCTCTATGGAATTTTCAAATATTAAACGATTGTTACTGTATAAATTATTCATTATAAAGAATCATCATTATACCATGAATAGAAAACTATAATGATATTTAATCTTTCATATCATGTATTCTTAATAAAAAAAGACATGAGAGTTTACATTATGTTATTAATTTATAAATCATTTAGTATTTTTGAAAATCATTTATTGTCCACTTAAGTACATCATGCATAAAAAATGTTCCCTTTTAAGAAATATTGTACGTACACACACCACCATCACAAAGTTCTAAAAATAGTTTTATTAAAAGTTGAAAATAGATGTCTATATAATTTATTGGATCAAAATTTTGATATATATGTATACTTAAGAAATTAAATGGTTTGTTCTAACACATTGTGGAGGAAGGTTATAAATGTGCATGAAAACCAGCTACATTTTATGTGAAGTAAGCATATAAGTTAATTGATAAAAACTATTACATGATTGAAAAAACCTACCATTTTATACCCTAGTTGAAAATTTAGGTTTTCTTAAATTAAATTTCGACCGTGATAACCCATATATAGTATGGAAGAACTCATTTTATCCATACTTATCTCAGTATTTCACCATCATATTTTTTTTATATTTGACTTGACAATATAATATTTTTTAGCCTAAAAATCAATGGAAAGTTGAAAATGACATCTATGGAACATCATTTATAGTTCCACCTATATTTATATTTAATTGAGATGTACCCCATTCTTTACAGTCATTTATACCCATGATTTCTTCTTGAATTATGTTTCAATATTTTGAGCAAGCATATTTTTTAGTTGAAAAACCAAGGTGATGAAATAAATTATATTACATATAATGATTTGTGGGTATATATACATAATAAAAAATTAATTCCATAAAAAATGTAAAATAATAATTCATGCCCATATTATAAATTATATATATGGTTTTCTGAAGATATAGACAAATTAAAAATTCTAGATATTTCATTTTCTATATTCTCAATATAAAATAGTCATTTCCTCATCCTTCAATATTTTTAGTCTCTCAATATCATCATTTTAATTAGTTTCATCATGTGTACACATACCATATAATTATTTTATTGAAAAGTTTCTTTATTATGATTATGAATTAATAAAAACCATTGAAATATAAAATTATCAATTCCACTATTTTCATTTTGATCACGAATAGTCTAAGAATTATTTTTTTATCCATTGTGATAGAAAACATAATAGTTAGTTTTAAAACCAACAATTTTTTAAATGATATAAAACTTCTTACTGACTTAAACAAGGTCTTACAACATAATAATACCAAAGGAAGCATATAATTCCTCCATCTAAAGGATTATTAAATTCAAAATTTTAAAAAATAAAACACAATTTGAAGCTTGGTAGAGATCTAATGAGTATATTATATCCAAAATATAACCATTATGACAGAAAAAATAATTATTTTCACTAAAATATAAATATATATAATTTGAAAATTCATGAAAATAAGTAATGTTTTGATTATATTTTAAGATAACATAACAACTAAAAAACATAATATATATCAATATTACCAACCCCATAACATTAAAATATAGTGAATTTATAAAATATATTTCAAGTTAATTTTTTTTAATTTTTTACTTCCTTAAAACATATATTATAATTCTCATAAAATAAAATACTTATATAATAAAATCATGTCTACCAATTAATCATTTAATCAATCATATTTCATAAATTTTAGTTTTTCTCATTTATAACAATTTAGTTTAAAACATTTCATACTTTCATTTTTAGAATACAATAGTACTTAAATAAATCAATATTCATAAAAATTAGAGATTATACCATTGATAATTTTTTCCATCTTTCTTACATACATTTCAAAATACAATATTTATAACATTATATAATTTTTAAAATTTTATAAATTCACAATATATTTCCTATAACATTAATATAATATTATAAAACATAAATAATAACATAATAAACATGATAAATCAGTTTCATACCACACTCAAACTTCCTATAATGATATTAAATTATGCATAAATCAATTCCTATAAAAGAACAACACAAAAAAATACATCATTCCTATATTAATGGTTTATACGTGATCATATACAGCTCATAAAATACCAATAATAATTTTTATCCTAATATAGTTTCCATATCCCATTTAACATACTTGGATTAGATAATAAAATAAAATTTACCACTCTTGAAATTCACTATAGTTCATACTTAAAACATTATAAATCCTTAAAATTACTCCACCTGTATTTTCAATGAGTTAACTTGAAAAATATGAATCTTACATTTAATAATCCAGGTGTAAGAAAGTATCATAATGGATATAAAACAATAATATGGGATAAATTAAACATTTTTAGTAAACATTTTCTATATCTTATATAAAATGAATAAATCATTACTATTATTAGTAAATAAACCCATGTAATGATTTTATCTGAAAAATAAAAATATATTGACTTTAAATGAATAACATGAATAGAAAACCCATTTTACTCTAAAATATTACAAAAATTTCTTAAATAAAAAACCCCTTAAACTACACTTAATATGATACTATAAGTAAGAAAAAATAAATATTAATTTAATAATTTAAAATTCATATAAAATAAGAAACTACCCCAACATATCAAATCCAAAGTGAAAAAACATAATAATGTCCTTGTGAATGTCATATATAAATATTAACTAGTTATAAAATAACATTTTAGTATAATAAAAAACAATTACCCAAAATGATGAATCCAAAGACACCTAGAGTTTTTCAACTAAGAGGAAAAATAAAGGTACTTAGGTGATAATTGTTTTAGAAACAAATCACCATGGATTGACTTTGGAGTGTGTTTTTTAACAATAAATTTGAAGGAATATTCAATTAAGATACATTGATTGTATGGAGTTAATTTGATATAGGTAGTAAGGGTGTTATAAGATTTATATTTAATATAGTTTTTAGCAGAATTTTGTGAACCCAGATTAGTCTTTTACATATGATTCATCTCCCAAAAAGGTCTAAGTTTCATCTATATAATGATAAAATTTTTATGAATGAACATCACTTTTTTCAAGAAAATTGATCATCACGGTTATATAAACATCATATTGGGATACATGACTATGAGTTTTCCTTTAATAAACTTCACTTACCTCTCTGTAATCATTACCCCTCTATGAATTTTCTGATAGTGTCGACCAGAAAAAATAATTACGATGGATCATAAATGTGATTAATATTTTGGCTACCTAGGAAGTAGATAATCAATAATATAATTAAGAGGGACCAATTCCATAATGTTTTGGTTATTTCAGTAAAGTTAAAGTTTGGGTTTTAAAGGTTTAATATGGACATACACCCAAACTTCTGAAAAATGAGACAAGCAATGAGAAGGGTGAAACCACAATGAGATGAATATATTTTAATACACCAACTAGTTAGAAGTTAGTTGATCTGTTTATTGGATGAATATTTCATCACATATGGAGTATATTTCTTTATATTGAAGGTGGGTCCATCTGAATTGGTAAAGATAGGTAAAAATAGGGGAAACAATGTTTTATGTTATTAGAGTAAAAATAGAGTTTTTAGGATCATATTAAAAAAATTTAAAACAGTTTTTAAGAATATTTATAATTTTTTTGAGGAATGAATTAGAAGAGTGGAATTCTGGTTCTTTATGGCTGAGAAAAAAATTTAAGGTCTTATATTTCTTATGAGATGGAAGATTGAAGTTGAACATAGATTTTTATTGGAGCAGCTCTTACTTGAAGTTCGTATTTACTATTTGAAGGCTCTAAACCAACCTAATGTATTTTTATCATCTGTAGTTCATGGATATGAAGAAATTCGTAAAAGGACAAGTGCATTACAAAATAAAGAATAGGTTTGTATGCTATTTATTTCTTAGGTGGGTTATAAACTAGGATGGACACTGCAATAACTTTAACCCTTGTAAATAGAAAGATATGATAAATTTTTAGTGTATATGAACATCACCATGCATACTCCATGGATTATCCCATTTGGGTGAACCAAATAAAATTTCATATGCACATATTCTTTACTAATTTATATACTTCAGATATGATGTAAGGGAGAGAAGTATGTTCTTATAAATCCAAGAATATGACCAATACCAATGGAACCTTCTTAAAACTATTGTACCAAAATTCTCCCTACTTTTAGTTTATAACCATCAACAGAGACTGATAAGTAGTATCATATAATGGTTTTTGGGTTTAGGCATTCTCTCTAGGAAGAATATTGACTACAAAATTGTTTTTAACTAAAAATAAAATCTTTTTTTGAAAGAAAAAACTTTTAACTATAGTAGATATAAATGTAAGGTTTCTTTGGATTGGTGGGAATAGATTTATATGGGACAACTATATATGAGATCTCAGCTAGAAATGAAATTAATTACATATCATATAAATATATTATAGAACAAAATAAAGATTCTGAGGAGATTAATTCCTTAATGTGAGCATTGGAAAACCCTATTTACATGAAAAAGATGTAATAAATGTATGATCATGCTATATGGTAGAAGGTATTGAATTTTTATTAAGGAGAATAAAAAGTATTAAAAGAAAAAAAATGAAATTCTTATTGAATAAGATTGATTATTTTAAAATTAATCTAAATTAAATTGTCAAAACATTCTTTTAAAAAGTAAATATCCATTTGGAATACTTTTGTGGTGTTACTGAAGATATAAATGGTGAAAAAATTGAAAATAAAATTTTTAGAAGATTACCTGGTTTTTTTAATGAAAAAGTATCAATGATTAAGGATAAATATTAAACAGATAACATTTTAAAACTTATATAGTACACTAATCATTTATCATATGTGGGATGAAGATAATGAGTCCAAACAAGAGAGTTCTTAATAGGTTAAATTCAATGTATGGAATAAATTTTTAGTTAAAGAGGATCCAAATGATGGTGAAGTTAAAGAAATGGTGTCCTTTATTTAATAAAATATTAAGAAAACAAAAGAAAAATTTAAATAAAATATTTTTCTTTCTTTCTATATAGTTTTTTTTATTTTACTACTATCTTTCGAATGGAATTTTCTGATGGTGAAGAAGAACTGGTGAAGAAAACATTCATAGTAATGAAGAGTAGTGGAAAACCACAAAAAAAATATTTTTGAAGAGAAATGTTTTGTCTAAGGTATATGACATATTAAATAAATTTATACAGGAGGTCTAGGACTATAGATACATCATTGAAGAAGTCTTAGTTATTTTTATAGACAAGTAAGAACATAATGACAAAGATATAAGAATTCATGGAATAGTCAATCTCAATACTGATCTGGAGGACACTCTTAATGAAATTACTATTCATAGAGATAAAAAAACGTTTAATGGACTATTACATGAATAAAATATTTATATTTATAAATGGGAATATATATAAGTCAAAATGAGGAGTAAAAATTTCAAAAAAAATAAAATTATAAATTTTTGTTTGTTTAAAGAAACAAGTTGAGTTCAAGATCAATTCTCAATAATAGGACAGATAATAGATAGATTGAATTATACTTTGAAGGGGAGGGATAATCGTTAAACTTAAAGAAGAATTTATACACTATAATCATAAAGATTATGATCATGATTGACTCCTCATAGTTGAAATAATATTAAGTAGTTCTATCACAACATCCCCTAATGAGAATAAGGAAGATTCTAGTGACTCTATTGAAGGTGTTATGGATTTATAATGGGTTTTTTGTTCCAAGAAGATTTTTAATTCCCTTTTGGATCATTATTATATGAATAATACACCCATGTTTGATTCTAATCCTACATAATTAATTCCTTAAAGCAAGGTGTATTTTTATAACCATCAAAAGTCTATTAATAGAATTGGAAAGATGATTAAAGACACATAAAATCTTGTGTCATTACTATGGAAAGATTTTATACCCTTTATACATGCGTTTTATTTAAAAGATAAATTTTTTAAGTTATGAATTTCATAAATGAGAAAGTATATTTTTCACATTTTCTTATGATTTTAGTGGATACTATTTTATATAAATATTTTCACAACAAAAAAGTTTTTATTTATCAAGGATGTAAAATAAGGTTTGAATGGAAATATATAAAGGTAGAGGAAAATAATCCAAACAATCGACAAGAAAAATTAAAATTTAAAACAAATTTCTTTCCCTATAAGAAGTGGAAGATTATATGAATCCTGATGTGGTTAAATGTAAATTACCAATTAAATATGGAATGCAAAAAGCATTGATGAAAAGGGGAACATATTAGAAGAAAATGGGGAATATATTACCTTTAAATATATATATAAGGATTATGGAATGTAGATAGAAGGTGTACCTCCCACATGAATAAAAATTAATACCCCATCACTGACAACAAATAAGATAGAGATGGAGTGGTTTGGTTTGCAAATAATGGGGGACTCAAAATTATTTTCTCTTAAAAGGATAAGGTTGTTGGAAAAGTTATCAGACTAAAAATCGTTATGTTATATAAAGGTATTAGGCACAATATTATGAGGATAAAAAACTATATGAACAAGGATATGTGGTGGAATTAAATAAGAATACATGCACTATTAAAGAATGATATGGTTCATTTATTTTTCAAAGTAAATAGATTTATGGGATTATTTACCTTATTGGCGAGTAGAATTGGTTCATTCTATCCAAATAATAAGGATTTAGGTTATGGAACAAGTATCTTGGTAATTTTATATAAAGATATTTTAAAAACCTAGTCATGAATGATATTTCTTGAGACCTTCCTGAACTCGTATGTGATGGCACTCACACATGGGATTTAGGAAAAAGGGGAAGATTGTCTAAAAAACCTACCAACAGAGGAAGAAAAAATCATCAAGGATAATAAATAAACTTCATGAAAATATTTTTGAGACAATGAAAGCTAAATCCTTAGCTGTAAAAGGTGCTATATATTTCTTATTGATAACTTCGGAAGGATGGCATGAATTATAGTGATTACTCATAAAATCATGGTATTCAAATATATCACATGGTTTTACTAAGGAAGTGAGAACCTTATTTGTGTAAAAATGAAAAAGGTACACACTGACAATATTAATTTATTTTATAAACAAATAGGTGTAAGGATACCAAGAAAATTATGGTATTTAGAATCTCGTTGCACGGGTGAGGACTCCTTTACAAAACATAGTCATTAAGAGGAGGAACTCTATCATAAAAAATATGGATCCGACTTTGCATGTAGAGATGAACCAACATGGGAAATTTTGGAAGGAGAGTGTTATGGTATAAATTTCTAATAGGGATTTGTTATTTTTAAATGATGATAATTCTCCCTATGAAATCTGGTATCTAAATAATACCACACTTAAGTACATCTGAATTTTTATATATAAATGATTTAATATTAACTAATTAAAAAATAGAAATTTATAATATCATAGATACAAGGGTATTTTTATAGAATTATATTTCAAAATAAAAGCTAAAAAGTGATTAAAATAAAAATATTGGGATAATAATTGAAATACAAGATGTTAATGTTTTTGAAATAGAGAAAATTTAATATTTTGTTAAGCGGACTTCACATTAAAAGGGTCTAGTTTTTTATTAGGAATGTGATGAGTAAGTGTATGGACTAGAGGGAGTTCTTAGAGTTAATTATATATCATATGATAACTTTAATTATTAGTAAAATATAGTAAAAAATATATATATAAAAAAATCGATTATAGAACAAATCACTGAATATAAAAATGTTAGTTATTGTACAACCCTGATTAAAACATTAAGGATAGATTCAGAACTGTAAAATTCACTTCTTTCTCTGGTTGAACCAATTTTTTTGAATTAGTTGTTAAATATAAGATTTATTTCAAGGATATTACTGAATGACCTGACCAAATCAATAATAATAATACATGGGATGTTATTCCATAACCAATAAACAAGAATTTGATTCAAACCAAATCAGTTTAAAATGATATTAATGAAGATTGAAAAGTGAGATGAAGGAAATCACAACTAGTGTGAAATATATATTCTAAAATTAAGGGTATAAATGTTGATGAAATATTTTATCTCATAGACAATTTTGAAACCATTAAATTATTTTTTTCTATGGAATTACAAATGGGATTTAAAGTGTACTAAATGAATATCCAGTCAAAATTCTTGAATTGATTTCTTAAGATGGAGTTATACATTGAACAAAAAAATGGATTTATAATCAATGAAGATGAAAATAAAATATTTTCGTTAAATAAATTCTTTTTTGTGATCAAGAAACACCAAGGTCCGATTAATCATGTAAAGATCAATGATTAAAGAATATTTGACTTTATAAAGGCGGTTTTGATCACAATTGATACACTAAAAATAGAAATGTGCAGTGAATGGTGATTCTTATATATGTGGATGATATCATATTTTTTGGAATGTTTTTTTCAAAATTAAAGAAATTTTCTATATGTGGGATGTATGAATTTGAACTTTCTTTGATTAGTGAGATGTATTCTCTATAGCTTGTAAGTGATCCAAAGAAAGGATAAGGCCATTATTTCTCCAAAATCTATTCCAAGTAGGTGCTCAGATGGTTTCAAATAGAGTATTCAATGACTATGAAAACCCTATATTTTTTCCAGGTTATGATTTCAAAAGACATGGATGGAAAAGTTGTTGATGTGACACATTATCTTCAGATCATTGGGAAATTTATTTCCTCGATTACTGCTTGAGCATAAATAGTATTATCTACTTTCCATCATTACCACTAAAAAATATATCACAAATAAATTCATATTAAATATATGAGAAAAATAATACAATATATCAACAATACCATAGAGTTTAAGCCACATTATTACAAAAAATCATGAAAGTATTTTTTTTTGATATATGGATACCGACTGGGAAGGATCAATCAATTATATGAAGTATAATTTAGGTGGTATATAATATATTTTATTTTCATTAATTTCTTAACTAATTAAGAATAAATATTTCATTTTATTGAGCATGACGGTGGATAAATATATTTCAACCAATCAAGTATTCACTTTATTGATTTGTATGAAGAAACAACTTAATGAAATCAGAGTGGACGTAGAATCTCCTATTCCTATCATGTGTGATAACTCAATTGATATATATATTTGAAAAAATTTCCATTTAACATTTTAAGACCAATAAATTTGAGATTAATTATCATTTCAAAAATAAGATAGCTGAATAACATGTTTTGTAGTAGGAGTATGTTTCTGATCATGATCAAGTGGTAGATATCATGACCAAATAACTACCCAAGGTGGACATACAAAGGAAACATATGGATTTTATATTCTTACGAAATTACCCAAGATATATGACTTAGAAAAGGTACACCCACTACACCACGGGATGTTTTTCATTATGGCATGTAATTGCCTCTCTCTAGTGATTACTATTTGAGCTAATAATTATCTTATGTGAACTTTTAGAGAAGCAGTATTTGGATTTTTTGAAAAAGGGAGATATGTGTTTAAAATATCTACTTTAATGGGGGATAAGTTAATATTTCATGAATGGGGTAGATTATTTCAATAGATCATCATTGGGAGCGGTGTTTTGAATGAAAGGGTAAGTACTTTAATATCATGATCTTGTGTTTATGTGGAACAATTCATTTAACACTTTTATTTCACACTGATTATGGGTCAAGTGGTTTTAAAGTTGGTGATTATTGATAGATATAGTTAAAACAAGGAGGATTGAAGTCCATATAGTGTTTTAAGGCCATTATATTGTTTTTAAAATTTATTAAAGAAAAAGTGGTGAATCTATTTTAAAGTGTTTTGGAATTGTTATCAAACCCAATGGGAGGAATTATTAGAAAAAATCCCCCTGGATTTATTTTTGGATTGTTTCTATTCAAAATAATGTGAATAGAATCTCCAATGAGGTATTTTTGACTCTATGGAGTTTATTTGATGAATGAAATAATTTATTTAGAGGAGTTATAGTATAAATTCATATAATCTGATTTCAAAGATTTAATAAGAATATTCATAGGTCATTTGTGTATGGATTATATCAAAAAAATGGATAGGTTCCCCTAGTCTAAGTACATATCTACATTGCTTAAGCATCATTTTTGTGTTGCATAAGGACCATCATGGTTGCAAAAAACCTCATCTTCAGTTGTTTAACCAATAGTTATATATGTGTAAATATCTTTAGCGTTTTCATAAAAACCATCTAAGGGAACTATAAGAATCATTACAACCTACATAACCATCATCTAGCAATTCTTAAACATGATTTTGGATTTTTAAAAGGATGAAGGACCAATAAACACATTATCAGGAACAATATAAATATCTTAGGATCTAGGTAAACTTGGTATTCTATATATATAATGATAAATACTTTATTGATTTTCCCAAAGTGTCGACCAAAAATATCAGTTACAATGGATCATAAAATACAAATGATAATTTTTCTGTCTTTTTGGGCGATAATATATCCTTGAATTAAGGGAGGTTCATGAAATAATTTTTTATTTATTTTAATCTTGTTGAAGGATGGTTTTTGTGGGTTGAATATGATGATGTAAAATAACTCATGAAATAAGAGATAAACTATATAAAGGGGAAAAACTATAATATGAGTGTATTTTAATACAATTGTTGTTCATAAGTTTATTGAAGATATTTTTGGAAAAAAATTTCATCATGGAAGGATTATGTTTTAGGATATCGAATATGGCTCAATTTAATGTGATAAAATGAGGTAAAAATAGAGACAAAACTTGATATTATATTTATATAAAAAATAGTATTTCATGATGATTGAGAAAAAATGGGATGTGATCAAAGCTTTGTGGGATAGTAGGTTGAATACAACCAATATGCTTTTTAAGGAGTGATTATTACAAGAATTTATTTTATACCAGGATAAAGTGTTAAACCAACTTGGTGTATTTTTATCATATATAGTTTGTTGAGAAGAAGGAGTCTATAGTAGGAGTAGTTCATTCCACTATAAAAAAAACCAATGAATTATTCATTTCATTGGGGGGGGGGGGGTTTTAAACCATGAGGGACAATGTAGAGACTCCAAACCTCATAAATAAAAATTTGTGAGCATTTAGTGTATTATGTGTAAAAAATCATTTACATGCATGCTCCTTGGATTAGAATTTTTGGTTGAACAAAGAAAATTTTCTTTTATCCTTATTCTTTAATGATTTATATACTTTAGGTAGGATATGAGGGAGATAATATTGTTCCTCTAACATATAGAACATGATCATATTAAGGGTTATTTTTTAATACTGTTGTGACCTGATTCACCCATTCTCAATTTAAAATCCTTGATAGGTAACAAAAAATATAAACTCTAAAAATAAAAAACCCCTAATGCAATTCATGAAGCATGAAACCCTAGTCCTATATTGAAATATTGGGCATTAAAATGAAAAATAATAGTATAAAATTGGAGATATGGTTTATAGAAACAACATACCTAGATTATTTTTCTTAAAAATCATTACAAAAAATGATTTATCACAGGGTAGTTAAAGAGGAATCAAGGAGGAGGAGAAACCAACCACATGGGGAAACTAAAATCAAGAAAGAAAAGGGGGAATCACAATCTATGGTATAGGGTGAGACCCTATAGAATTAGTTTTTTAGAAAATTTGTTAAGGGGAACCTATACCATTAGTTTTAAAACCCACTGGTATAGGGATACCTAATAAAAATGGGGATTTAATACCATTATTATAGGGTATCTCTATACCAAAAGTTCTTTAAAACCACTAGAATAAGTGGCCTATACCAATGGTTCTTCACATCGATCGTATAAATCTATTGCTATTGATCAACTTTCTAGTAGTGATTCTTGAGTTAGGTTTATATTTTTTATAAAGTAATCATGATCTTAGGTAAATATATTATTTATTTATTGTTTTAATTTAAACATGGAAATACTTCGTATAATATAGATCTGGTATATTCACGATTCACTCATTTTCTATTTCATATAATTCAAAATGTAAATAATATATTTTCATGAATAAATATTCTCAAACTAATTATTATTCTATTTTTTATAGAGTTACAGTAAAACATTTATAAGACTTGTTAAATAATAAGAAAAGTGTCATTAGATAACTAAAATTGGTTAGTACAGATATTTAGAAATGTGTAATGCCATGGTTGATATGATAACATCCCCATTTTTTATGATTATAGGAAATAATACATTCAAAGAAAATCAAACTAATTTTTAATTGTTTTGAAATGAGTTTGATTAACAATTATTGTTATAGTTGAAACAAAAATGAGTAGAAATGTAAAATTTATCACTTTAAATTTCAATTTACACCATTTTTATAATAAAAAATATGAGGTAACAATAAAATATGTTTTAAAATATTAACTGTCCATGATTAAAACAAACAAAATAAAAATAAATTAATATTTGTACCAATTTAAAGAAAAATGAAAAAACCCCTTCAAAACAAATTTTATCTTAATTTATAAAATTTTTAAAGGTAATGTGATATTAAAGAAAACTGGAAATGATATAAGATAAAAAATTACAATACTGGTAAGTCAAATGAATATTGAATGATTTTACAAAAAAACTAAGGACTAAAATAAATTAGAAAATGCCTTGAGATAAAATCAAAAAAGTTTGAACTACAAGTTAATAAAAATAATTGAAGTTTCCAGTTTTATAACTAATTATCCCTTATAAAATAAAAAAAGTTTGAATGAGTTGTCTTAGACATCTATAAATAAATTTTACATGTTTTAAAATCAATATTTTAGAATTGAAGGTGATACAAAAATCTAATAATTGGGATAAATAATTTAAAATGAATTTTTAAAACCCTATAGATTTATTAAATTATTGAAATAATTTAACAAAACCACCTCACTTCTAGTATTAAATCTATGAGAATCGTTATAAGTGTAAATATTATAAAGGTAGGTGAATGAAATCTAGGTTTGATAAAAGTTATCATTTAAGAATATGAAACTTTTAGAAGATTCTTCTTTTTACAAGTATATTAGATTGAAAAATTAATAAACCCCATGAAAGATGTTCGATAAACATAGTATTGAAACATTTTAAATATTATAAATATCAGTAAATTTTATAAAATATGTTTTTCAATTTTTATAAGTATATGATGGTATCTATTATATTTTGATATATTTTTTATTACTTTTTCCTATTTTATTATCACCTATGATGTCAAAAGTATATAATTATTTGAGTAATTGTTTGTTTATATGAGTTTTCAAGAGTTTATAACCAAACAAATAATAAGAAATATTTCTTGTTATTCCCATTTTTTTGGTTTTTAAAACCATGTAGTATAAAGTTTCTCAAGGATAAATTTAGAATCCAATGGAAAATGAACGGTTTGTTCATGGTTTGAGAAAACATACAGTATAATCATGAAATTTTATTAGAAATGTTATATTTTATTTTTTTACATTATTATATATTTATTTATTTTTTATTGCTTCAAGGGGATTTTATGGGAGGTTTATGAGACACTCCAATTGACCTACCCTTTTTATCCTTTCTCCCAAGATACTTATCTCTTGATCTTATTGTGATTCCTTAAGAAAATTCCCCTATTTTATATTATTTTTATCTTCCCCTCTTACTATATTCTTATCATATAATGTTATTGATTATCTTTAACCTAATTAGACATGGGACTAAATATATGGTTAGGGGTAGATGATAAATTGAGGGTTTTTTTTTTTAGGGTCTAGGAAACTACTCTCTTACCCTAATAATCCATGATTTAGGGAAGGCTAAATATATTTCTTATATTAATGTAAGAGTTTCAATATATTTCAATATTTTTTACATAGTCCATGATGTATGATGTTTTTAAACCATGTTTTAATCACTTTTATGCCTATATAAAATATATTTGGTTAATTTATATTGTTTTTCAATTTATTCATAATATTTTTTTGAAAGAAATTTTATTTACATGGTGTTTGGGAATTATTTCACTAAAGTTAAAATTTGTCCAATCTAGGTTCTTGATAAAATAAATATGAGATTTATTATGATATAATAAATGTTAAAATAAATTCATTGAATTATTGTTTATTTATATAGAGTAAATTTCATGAGTTTATATTCTATTTTTATAGAAAAAGGAAATAATTATATTTTTTTGATTATTTTAATATCATTTTATTATGATCCCTATTATTATTTATTTAATAAATGAAATTTATAATGTATATTGATTTAATGTGGATTATGAAAGTGGATATCACTTTAGAGGGAATGAGTAGGTGATATGAGAGTTTTTTTATGTTTGATCAGTTTCTTTATATTGTAAAATTGAATATAATGACCTGGAAAAAATTAGGTTACTAAGTTATAATTTAAGGGATGAGTGTTATAAAAATTAGTATTATAATATAAATAAAATTCCATAGTTTAGTTAATTATTTGGATAGGGGTTTTACAATTTATAAGGAATGTGAGATAAATTTAGGATCTAGGCAATAAGATTGTATCATAGACTTGTAGATGTGACTTCTCTATAATCTTCTAGATTGTTTTTCTAGGCCTAAGAAAATTTTCCATGTTTTGAGTAAATTTATAATATTTATTTTATTATTTATATATTTTTATTTAAAATATATATTAGTGGTTATGTTTTATGAAATTTCCATGGTTTGGAGTAAAAAATAAATTTATCAATGTTATTTTTAATCAGCAATATTAAATAGGATATTTTCTATATTAATTTTAAAAAATGAATTTTATATTTTGTCCTAGAAAAGAAATTATATAGATTCATGATGTTATCCTATTAGGACTATTATCAAACTTTAAATATATACTCTCATGTGTATGTATACTTGTATTTACATGATATAAGAAATGGGAAATGATCATCATTCTGATGACCCGAATATAACGTTCATATATTTTCATCAATGACATAATTTAACCATTAAATATCATAGATAATCACATAATCTCAAAACCCAATGGTTTATTGTCTTTGGGAAAAATTTTCATAAAATTATGATGACAGATTATTTATTTAGAATATCTCTAAAAAATCTCTACATAAAACTTATTTCTACACATAGTCAAACATATAATTCCTCGGTGAAGTGGAAAAAAGGGAGTGAGTTAAAATTTTCAGTAAGAGATAATTATCAAAGTGTCATAAAGGGTTAGATTATAATCCTGTGATATAACATTATCATGTTGTAAATATAAGATTTAAAATATCATGGAACCATAATATTCACCCATAAGTCATGATAAAATGATATATAACCTAAAAAGATCAAATATATACCATGGATTAAGAATATAGAAATCGATGGAAATAATATTGATCCACGGAACATAACATAGACATGAGTAATAACATATAAATGTGTCATAATAATAATGATAGGAAATTATAGAATATGTAAATGTTAACTTGTAAGACTATTATAACATAGTGGATCATACATCACTACCTCCACCCAATAACATAGTGGATTAGGACTCAATTTCTACACCCTATATTGGATCGAGCAAAACAACTCATGACCCATAATTATCTCATGATAAATAAAATTTTAAATAATAAAATTTAGGGATATATAATACCCCAAAAATTTTATAATGATAAAACATACTTATTTGAGCCACATGAAATCAATCATACTTTATATCCTAAAACAATCATGGAAATAAAATGGGTTTCAAAACATAAACAATATCACATATAATGATATTAATATCTTAATCAATTGATACAAAAAATAAATCTCCAAAAATATGTTTATCATTAGAGAACATAGGGTAAAATCACCAACATTACTCTATAAGAGAGATCATTTGAGTATAGAAATAAAAATATAAGTGAAGTTATAAAATAATTTTCCAAAAACTATTGTACAATTTTTTTTTTAAATTAAATAGTTATAAGTCAATTTAGAAAATAATTTTCTATAACGCATAATTTTTAAAACATCTCTTTCAAATAATAAAAAATAATTAAAAAAATAAAATAAATAATATTTAGTTAAATAAAATTTTGATTGGAAAATATACTAAAATGCATAATCGTGAACAAAATCTCTTCTTAAAAGTTTAGGTAGTTTAAAAAAAATATCAATTAAAGATTTGAGAATTTACAATTTATAATGATATTAAGAGACATGTGAAAATAAAAAAAATGTAATATACATTTTAATTTCAAAATAATATAACAAAAAATTTATTTAAGATTAATTTTGAAGTGGGAGAGAAAAAATCCATAAAAAAGAATGAGAATTATTCTAAACAACATCATATTTTTATGAAAAAATAAATTCAAAAAAGAATAATCATTTTTTGTGAAATTAAAATTCCTAATAAAATACGGAGTGAAAACTATATAAACAAATATTAGGGTGGAAGAAACCAATCATAAAAGAATGAGGTTCAATAATAATGATTATAACTTAACAAATGTGAGTTGAGTTAACAAAAACCCTTACCTTGGATTCCTGTTTGGTTAGATTTTCACTAAAATCATGTATCATAATAATAAACTCATTAAACAAATATTTGAGAAAATTATTTTTTTAACTTTTATATTAATCTTTTATATTCATTTATTACAATGTTATACTTTATTTTTAGTTAATATTAATCCTTGATTATTATTTATTTTAGCTATTTTTTTGTTTTAATGGTTTTAGTAATCATTCCATGTTGAATATTTAATCATTTCAATGAGGGTTAATGTAGTAGAATAGAATATATATTTTGAGTTATAAACTTCTATGTTCATACCATGGGTTTTTTAGGTGTGATTCATAGAGGTAAAACCTATAATGTTCTTGTTTTGGTAAATTTTAATGAATAAAAATTGTATATTTATAATGAGATAAATATTATTATTACCACTACAAAACCAAAAAATAATCATATAATAATTAATATCACATTATTAAATTAATTAAGTTTCTATTTTCATTCATGATAGTTATTTATTGCATCATTTATGTAGGTAGTTAAATCAACCTAAATAATAACATGATATAATTTATGGGTGAGTAGGGTTATGCAAGTTATTTTTTCATAAAAATTTAATTATTTAAAAAGTATAATTACATTATTTATGTATTATTAATGTCATGAGTCATATTATATAATAGGTGTATGAAGAATATAATGAATATCTGGTTTGGGAGTGGGTAATACTTATGTTGAATATTTTCATATACTACTAGAAAATGGGGCTATCCCCACACATCTAAATCAACATTTTATAGGAACCATTTTTATAGTGTTCTTGGATTCAGTCTATACCAATGTTTGTAATAATACATTGGTATATATAATGCTATAATAATGGTTACCATTTAAATAGGTTGGTTTATACCATTTATTTTTTAAAAAACATTGGTATAGAGTCTTTAAAAATCCAACAGCCTCTCACCCTCCCCCCATTGAGCCATGATCTCTAATTTCCCACACTCATGTGAGAAAAGGACATATATTCTAATCAAGTGATATCCCATTACTTAGGTATTTTTTTATTCGAATCTTGTTCAATATTAGATTTTTGAGTTTTGAATCATTCTTCTCTTATAGTGATAATTGTTTTTATTTTTATCCATATATCAAAATCTAAATAAGATTATGTTAGGTGATGATTCTTCCTGAGTATTTGAAAAAAGATTCATTGATATTTTTTTGATACATTATTTCATAATAAATGTGATTATAATATATATATATTTTTCATTTAGTTATCTTATAGTTTTACAGAAATCCAATATAATGTTTTCTAATATATATTAAAATATTATGTAATTAATTAATTTAGTATATTTTTTGTTTTATTAATATATTAGGGAGTTATTATATGTTCTGTGATTATATGGAATAATTTATTTTATATAACATGAATACATTAGTGGGAACATAGTATAGGTACTTAGTTAGCTGTCTATGTGATTTTGGGTTTGATATTATTTAAATTATTATGTTTTGTAATATGGGGTGATGTCTCAATCAAGGAGTAAATAAATTGGGTATGTGGTTCTATAATAAAAATTGAACCATATAGGCATGTTTTTTCCCTGAAAGTACACCCCAAGGATACGAAACTCTCATATAAAGTAAACAGTGTAGATGCATTTCAACAATGAAAATACAGCATAAATATATGATGCTCTAAAAGATATCTAATGTTTCCCAACCATAGAACTTTTGGTAAATACCCATGAACATTAATGTGAAACTTTACTATGATATATTCTCTAAATATGTCCTCATTTAATCTAATTATTAAAATTTAATATTATTTTACATTATTAATTTCGGTTACTTATTTACATCATAGTGGGATTGTTGATTATTAATTCATCTAGTTTTTATATTCCATGTGTATTTACATGAAGTGGAATTTAAAAGGTATTTTCACTTTTTTATAATCAAATTAATTTTTTATAAGGTGATGTTTTACTTTATTTTATTATTTTCATTTTTCCCAAATTTTTTCCTATATGAATAAAATTTTAAACCATGTCACTTTATATTCTTTAATCCTCATTAAAAATTTCATTACAAGACACTTTTTCACCTAATAAATTAAAGTTAATTCCTTTATATTTATATCTTTCATTAAATTTTAGAAAACTAATTTGGATATATGTTTTAGAAGTGGATAACTTGAATGTCTTCAAAGATATGTTAAAAAATTCCTTCTTTGATTCTTCTATTTTTTATTGAAAACTAAAATATTAGTTTCATAGTTTCATTTCAAACTATAATAGAATTGATTACATTATAATGTTAAGAATGAGTAATATTGTTTAATACTACTAGAACTTATTTTTTTCACATTTTATGCAAAATCTATGTTTATATAGACCCAATTTACTTTGATGTTTTTAGTTAAACGTTTATATTTCATTTAGTGGATGATCATTGGATATTATCCGATCTTATATCATACAAATTTAGGCTTGAATATCATTAATTAAATTTTGGATATATTTATGATATTCTATAAATATTTGTTTTTATGATATTAGGATTGGATGATTATTCAAATTTATATCAATTATGGTAAAATTTCTATGATATTTTTATACCATGTTAATTTGTTTTTGATGTTGGGTGACACATTATTTTAATTATTGAGTAAATTTTTTTCCATCATAAAGAAAGGTGTATTTAATTGGATTAATGTCATATTGAAAAAATGGATGTTTAAAAAAATTGTTTTTTGAAGACATATGTACTTAAATGGATTATGTAATAGCTGTTTCTCATTCCATGAATTATACGTAATTGATTTAAAATTATTTTCAATATAATTTTGATATTTTTTTGATTTTTCATTTAACAATGCTTCATATAGAGTTCATATACATTTTCCTTATTATAATTGATTGGAAGACCTTGGTTAAGTTGGGAAGAATTTAGCTACCATATAATGAAAATTGGATTTCAAACAAACTATAATATTTGGTATCCTAATGGATAGATCATACAATATTCTATTTTTCATGAACCAAAAGAAAGAATTGGTTTATAATTTTTTTTATTTGATTAGTTTCCATTTGTGTATCATCACAAGAAAGATAGTATGCCAGTGAAAGAATATAATGATATAAACACTCATGAGTAAAATAATGCAGATGATGATGTTATGAGAGTAAAAAAATAATGGGAGGCAAGGGAATAGAGTAGGGATAAGCCAAATTGTTAGAAAAAACTATGTGATTTGGGCTACATTACCGTGCGACATGTCTGCAGTTTTTGACAGAGGGTTTTAGCATGGGTTGTGCATAGTTATTCAAACCATTCGGGTAAACTGTGTGCTTTTCCCCTTCCTATAGGTGACCATGCATGATTGGTGCAACGTTTGGCCAAACCATGTGACCAAACTGTGTGACCCAATATATTTGGAAAAACAAAATGATTTTAAATTAAATTAAAATCCATTATAACCCTAATTTTGGATCTTATTCAACCTTCCCAATAAAGAGAACTTAGATAATCTCTCAAACTTGGATATTCTTGCATTTGAAATAAATCCACCGTTCGATCTCTGATTCAAGCATAGTTTGTCACATTAGACACATATTGGTAAGAAACCAAGTCTTTTTAGCTATTATTCATATTGTTATATATTATTTTTGATATTTAGAATCAAGTGGATTTGACCTATTATTTGGTTCTTCTTTTATTATATAGATATATTTAAAATATATCCAAATTAGGTGATTATACTAGATGATGTATCATCCACAGACCTAAGGTAGGTGGTCGTACACCCTTCACTTCATGTCAAGCTATTTATATTTGATGTCATTTTATACCCCTAATTTATTGGTGTCTCCATAAATGAAATTAAATTTAACAGTTTATGGGTATAGCCTATTCATTTAAACATGATTAATTACAAATTTTATAGGATATGTACCTTGATCTAGAACCACTTAATGTGTAAAGAACCATTTGTTGGATTTTGTCCTTGGACACCCTTTGGTGGTCCTTCACTCCTTACTTGGAATGTTAAATGTGAAATTAAATGTGAATTGGATTATATCATGAAATAATTGGAATTGAAATTATTTAATGGGAAGGGATGAATGAATTGACCCTTGTCCCATGGATTTTAAATAGCTTGTTGAATCATATTTATCTTGAAGTGATTTACCCATGTGACTTAAATTTTATCTCTGGTATGAATTGGAAGATTAATCATGAATTTATCTTTTTATTCATATACAATGTGAGTTAAATGATGACTAATAAATGTATAAACTTGTAATGAATGTAAGGTTTGTTATAGTGAAAATTACCATATGAGTAATTGAAAGACCAATCCTTGCGAGGTTGGCCTCTGGTTTGAGTCACCTTTTGAGGTGAAAATGATTTGGATGATCTTAGTTTTATCCTTGTCATGTTAAATGATTTTTAAGTGGAATGCAATTGATTAAATGATTCATAATAATGGGTTATTCATGGATTCATATTAAAATTTCATTGACATAATCATTTTTATATAGATTCATATGCATTGAGTGATATATAGATTCATATTATAGTGATACATATGGGATAAATTTGGTTTAAACTTGATATTCTGCCATGGGAGATAAATGGATCAAAATAAAGGATTCTAGAGAAGTAAAAATTGAGGTTTGAATTGTACGATGAGTGATACTTGTAATCCAAATTGATCTCCAAAGATAGACTTAAAGGGAATCAATTATATGTCAGGACTGATACCTGAGACTTCTATAGAGGAGCACTAAGAAGAGAATTGTATAAAATAAATGTTATAACACACTTAGAGAGATACCAAGTTCTTAAGAGGTTTTCCCGGGATATACTTGTAGGGTGTTGGTTTATTATACCTAGATTTATACTTTAATTCTAATTTAGGAATTTCAAGGATGGATTCAGGTTCAAAATTAAATTACAAAAGAAATGACATGATGATGCATCTTCGAAGAAAAAGAAAATGATTGAATTCAGTATTTATATTATACCTTATGGATGTCATTTTTAGGGATCTTTGGATACATGATCTTACATGGGTGACTCTAGGCTTTGATCCAAGTCTTGATACTTAAAAGTTTAATGAAATTTATTAAATTATTTGGACATGAAATGAGAACATGAATGTATAGGATGTTACTTTTGAGTACCTCCTTTATTTATTTTTAAAATTCCTACACACAAGATATATATATTCACCGACCAATTGTAATAGACATTGAGTGGTTTCGTACTCATATAATATTTGACACCCTATTTGGGAACTTTTTGGGACCCAAAAAAATTATACGATTATAGGAATTGATAATAGAAAGCACCCTACCATATGTACTTGATTTGATGCTTAGGTGTATCAAATAATGGGACCAAGCTAACGCTTGTGATGCTTCTAGGATACATTTTTAATTTTTTTATTTTTGTCATATTTATTGTATATGATTATGGGTACCTATTTTAGCAACTTTCAAAGAGACATAAAACAAGTATCATCATCTGTATATGAGATAACTTTGGGATATGCTATATTATCAGTCTTATGCTATTTACCTTTCCATATGCATGTTTTACAACTTCCACTACTTGCATCATATTGTTATCTACTATGATACACTTTGGTAATGAGGGAATAGTCTCCCCATAGAAACACATAGGCCCTCGCTTCTAGTCAGAAGCCTCGATTGTTTGCAGAGATGCTCTTGAGGCCTAGTGAACGACTTGGATCCTAGCACTATAGAGTGGAATCTAGGTCTGGGATGATACAAAGTCACATCAAAGAATATCTTTTGGTTTTTTTCTATTTGGAGACAATAGAAAGGGATAAGAAGGAAATGTAAATTTGTAATGAGCTATGTCCGAGTGTAGCTAACCCGTATAAAGGAAAAAATCCAAATTACCTCTAATTAAATTGCTATTTTCTATATTTTTTCTATTATAGTTGATTTGATTCCACCGTTGGGTGATGCATATGAATTGTGATATTACTATTGACTTGATTATAGTTTTATTGAGTTTCAAACCGATGAAATGAGGGTGTACTATATCATTCATCATATTGGTACTTTCTAGATTTCACATGTCATGAATTATGCCCTTCCATTTAGGATGAATTACCTGTTGTAGGCTATTGTGATTGGTGTTGTGTTACATATATACCTACTGTTCTGATAGGTATTTAAATGTGATATGGTCTGAAACAGGTAAATTCCATCCTTTTGTCCTAGAGGAGTATGGACCCTCTTGGATCATAATTTGGTGGACCACTGCCTTACTATTAAGGGGAATGTGATATGGAATTGAATATATGGGCACCAACCTTTGGTCATTGAGGTTTTATGGGCCCTCATGTATTGGAAATTGGTAAAACATTAGTTAAACATTTTAAATAAATTAATTAAAGTGAGAGTGAAATGTAAAATAAAATATATAATCAAATAGAAACTTAAAATGTCTTATAGAAGAGAAATTGACCAGAGGTGAGCTTAATAGGGGAATTTTTGTTGTATCTCACACTTATACTTGATATTTATTACAACAATACCTAACCCATAGAAAATATAGAGGGTTTAGTTCTTATATAAGAAATCTTGTACCTATACTAACTCTATTTTTGTACTTTTTAGTTGAAATCATTGTTAAGAATCATGAACATATGAACGTGTTTCTCATTATAGAGGAATGCCACCTTGATTTCCTCCAACCACACACCAGGGGTAGCAATTACTACACTATGAAGGTTTTGGGACATTAGATACCAACAAATCCTATTGCATTTCTAGTTCAACAACAGTTTTTGTAATAAACTCAGGTTCTAAGGCATAGTTCCATGAAAATTTATGTTCTACATGAAGACCTTCTAGGGAGAACAACACCCTACCACATCTATGGACGAGATGACATGTGGGTTCCAAAAGTTGCATCCACCCATGTTTTCAAAGTATGTAAGACCACAGGCTATGGAGTCATGCATAGAGTCAATGATATCTACGATTGAGCACTTTTATATGGCTCATGAGAGGATGACCAAGCTCACTACATATATGTTGTGTGATTCTTGAAAGAGGTTGTGGGATGTTATCACTCAGATAGAACTTCATCAGAAGATGTCTTAGAGGTATTTTTAGATGGGATTATATGACTATTTCTATCTTGAGATTTTTAGGGTTGATAAATCCCATTATTTCATTCATCTGGAGTAGGGAGTGCAATCAGTTATGGATTTCTCCGCCCATTTTTCTAAGATCCAGTGCTTCTCACCTATTTTTATGGGTGATGATCTTTCTAAAGATAAGAAATTTGAGTATGGTATTAGGTATAAAATCAGATCATAATTAAATTACTTCTAGCTGAATACCATTTCAAAAATAGCGAATCATGAGTTTATTAATGAGTGTAACCTGAGAGAGGTTGGAAGTGCAAGCTAGGGTGGTTTGACACAGAGATCTATTACCATATTTACTGGTAATAGGAAGCATTGTCTGGAGATTTTGTGAATTTATTCTAACAATCAGAGTACATACCCAGGTAGTCAGTTGAGGTGCTACCAATGTAGTAGGCTTGGACATTTGAGGCCTCTTTGTACGAGGGACCCAATCGAGTGCCGATCATGGAGCAAGATTCTTCATCTATAGGGATTTTGAAAACTTTTCCACCAACAAACAATTATATAGGATCTTCACTGACTCCACTTTCAGGAGAAGAGTCAGTAGCCTCTCATCAGTCAGGAAGATGAAGTAAAGCTAACCGATCAGGCCGAGGTGGTGGACATGGCCATGGTAGTCAGACCCCAGTTATGCAACTATTGAAAGGTGGATCTACTCAGGGTTTCTAGATAGTTTCACTAGTCCATGGTTTAGGCTTTGTATATAAAGTGAAATAAACCCATGAGGAGTATGATCCCAAAAATTCTACTATCATATGTACAATTCTAATAGCCTCTCGTTTAGATTATACACTCTTCGATTCAAGAGGTTCTCATAGCTTTATATTTGGGCCTATTATGGAGAGCCTTGGGCTCAATTTTTCTACTTATGATGGAGTCATGGTGCTTGAGACTCGATCAAGGATAAAAATAGAGGGTGAAAGTTAGTGAAAGGAGTTCCCCCTTGAGGTTTGTGGGTGTCACTTCGCATGTGACCTATTTTTCCTCAAGATGAATGGTTTTCACAACATTATTGGGATAAATTTGTTGGTTTATTTTCATTATTTTGTTGACTGCTATCGCCAAAGGGTGACCTTCCCATCACCAAGGTGTAACGAGTTAATTCACATGGGTGAATGGGATGTCCAGGAGAGTTGATATGGACCTATGAATTGTGGGATAGGCAGGATGATAGACTTTGTTGTGAGTTTATATCTAGATGATTATAGAACATGTTAGGAAGATTTCACTCAAGTGGTTGATCATTTTAGGGATGTTTTCTAAGAAGAATTTTCAGGATTACCTCTAGTGAGATAGGTAGAGTTATCTATGCAGCTATTCCAAAGATCAACAACTGTACCCATTACTCATTATTGGATGGCTTGTACTAAGATGTAAGATCTCAAGAGGAATCTTGAAGATATTTAAGAAATGGTTTTTATCCAAACCAATATTTTTTTTGTGGTGTTCAATGGTCCTTTTTGTGAAAAATTTGAATGGAAAACTCATGATATATGTACATTACTAGAAATTGAACTAGCTAATGGTTAAGAACCGATATCCTATTCTATAGATAGATAATATTTTTGACCATATTGATGGAGATCATATCTTCTTAATGATTGATTTGAGATCCAATTATCATCAGGATGATGTTAGACCATCAAACATACCTCACACAAAATTACAGATTAGGTATGGTTTATACGAGTACTTGGTAATGTCATTCGGTCTCAGGAACACACCAATGTTATTCATGGTACTGATGATCTTAGTGGTCCATAATTATCTATATTTGTTTGTGATTTTTTTATGGATGATATCTTGGTGTATTATCAAAATCTACATGAGCATTGCTAATATATTGAGATCATATTGAATACACTGAGATATCATCAATTATATACTACTCTGAAAAAGTTTCACTTCTGGAAGAATTGGATTCATTTATTAGGTCAAATAATCTCAATGATAGGTGTATCAGTGGACCCAGATAAGGAGAGAGATGTATTTTCCTAAGAGTATCCCAAGAACTTATTTGTGGTACGAGGTTTAATTGGGCTATATGGTTAGTTTATGTGTATCATACATGACTTATAACGATTATCAATGCCATTAATAGGCTTGAATAAGAAGGGTGTAAATTTTTTATGGTAGGATTCTCATGATTATATATTTATAGAGTTGGAAGGGATATTGAATTCAGCACTGATACTGACTTTTCAAGAGCTAGGAAGGATTTACACAGTTTACTGTGATATATCTGGTATCAGTCTGAAAGAATTTATGATGCAATAAGATCAATTCTTTCCGTAATTGTCTCTACAATTGAGTCCATATGAATGAATTTAACCAATTCACGATCTCTAGTTAGCTATGTTTTTTCATTAATTGTGCTATTGGGGGCATTGCATAATGGGAGAGAGTTTTGTGGTGTACACAGACCAAAAAATACTCATGTTCAAATTTACAAAACATGAATAGAACATAATATAGTGATTTTTTGTGGAGTACCTATAGTATTTATACTTCGAGCATGACTACACACATGGTAAATGAAATGCATCGGATGATGAATTGAGAAGTATGAATTAGATATAAGAAGTGAAGCATGCTAATAGTGAATGGAAGCTTATGGACTTGTTCTCTGAGAGGCACTTGGAGGTGCACGACAGTCATAGGTCAATGCATATTTCATCCTTATCTATTACCTCTACTCTTCTGGAAAATGTTATGATGATGAAATTATTTGAATATGAAGTCATAGTTTTATTAGAGAGTGTGGTAGGTAAGGAACCTCTTCCTTGTTGGACCATATGCGAGAAGGAGGTTTGTAATATCCATGGCCGTGTAAGGGTTTCAGTAGATATGCACAAGGAGTTGATGTAAGATTTTCATACTTCAGTTTGGGCAGTGAATCCTAGAGTCACCTAGATTTATCGCGATATACATTGATAGTACTGGTGTCTATGGATGAAAAGAGGTGTATATGGTTTTATCATGATATGTTCCACCTTTCAGTAGGTGAAGGCGAAACACCATCAACCAACTGGACTATCACAACAACTTCCCATTCTTGAATGGAAGTGGAATGATGTAGAAATGAATTTCATGATAAGTTTATTGAGGTCGCATCATGGAAATTATTTCTTATGGGTTGTTGTTGAAAGGTTCATAAAGGTTTCACATTTTCTACTTAGCAAGGAAACCTTTTGTGTTGATGAGGTTAGAAGGTTGTATATATGTGAGATAGTATGATTTCATGGGGTCCCACATTATATCATTATAGATAGGGATTCTGGGTTTACTTCTTGATTTTAGAAAGGGAAAGATAGGGAATTGGGTATATATGTGCTTTTGAGAACAACATACCACCCAAGATAGACGATCAGTCAAAGTGCACGATTCTAGTGCTTGAGGACATGCATCGAGCATGCATCTTGGATTTTGGGGCTCTTGAGATATACATGAACCCCTGGTTGAATTCACCTATAATAAAAGGTTTGATTATAGTATTAATATGGCACCATATGTGGATTTTTATGGTTGGCCTTGATGATCACACTTATGTTTGTTAGAGGTAGGAGAGGAAGCTATGTTGGGACCTCATATTGGTTAGGAGAATAGATACCAAGTGCAATTGATTAGGAAGTGGATGGACACTTTGTAGTCTTATAATAAATATTAAGCTAATCACTAAAGAATACCTCTATAGTTTGAGGTTGGGTATTGGGTTTTCCTATGTGTCTCACCAAGGCTAGGACACAAGGGGACTAGTAGACAGGGCAATCATTCACCATGATACGTCGGGTCGTTTGAGATTTTGGAAAGAGTCAGACCAATAACCTATCTATTGCAGTTAACATCAAGGTATTGGGACATGCATGACATATTACAAGTTTCTCAGTTGGTACACTATTATTCAGACCTGTCTTATGCCTTTCAGCCTAAGGAGGTTTAGTTAAAGGTAGATGTGTCATTTGAGGAGCATTGCATAATTATTGTGGATCGTACCATGAAGGTCCTCCAAGGCTGGTCAATTCCTTTTGTATGGGTGTTGTGGCATCCTGACATATTATAAGATGAGACTTGAGAGTGGGATGTCGATAAAAGATCATAGTGACTAGTGGTTTTCTTAGATCATGCCTCTCTAACCTTAGAAGGGAAATTCAGGGACAAATTTCTTTAAAGGGGATGTTTTTAGGAACCTGGTTCTTTCATGTGGTAATAATTCATTACATTCAATCAATTCATGGTTTAATGTTTAAATTTGGCATGATGTGAATTCTCTTTGTGGTCATATAGGTGATAGGTGTGTTCGGGGATGGTTCAGAGCATGAAGCCCAAGCCTTTGGTTGGATTTTGGTCTGTCCCACGGTTAGTGTATACCGTGTGAGGTAGGCCACATAGTTTAAAAAATCATATGAGCCATGGTTTGTGATAAGGGATAGGCCACACGAGTAGGCCAAACCATTGTATTAGGGCCATATATCTATGCAAAATTTATGATGTTTTTGGTAGTGGGTTTTGGCATGATTTTCACTAGTTTAGTCAGATTGTGTAGGTAAACCATGTGCTATTCCCCTTCCTATAGATGCATGTGCACATTTTGCACATTGTTTGGCGAAACCGTGCATCCAAACCTCACAACCTTCTGATATTTGGAAAAAATAAATAATTTTAAATAAAAATAAAATCAATTATAAACAAAATTTAGGTTCTATTTTCAACCGCATAGAAAAAAAATAGATAAGCTATCATCTTTAGCTATTTATGTATTTGAGATAAATATTAATATGATATCCAATTCAATTGAGGGTTGTCTCATCAGATTCGTATCGATAAGGCCTCTATTCCATTTTAGTCGTTCTTCATAATTGTGGATATCAATTTCACTATTTAAAGGTTAGGTGATTTTCTCTATTATTTGGTTCTTAATCCATTATATAGATTTATTACAATTAGAGTCAAATCAAGAGATTATATTTGATGATATATCAGCCACATACCTAAGGTCGGTGGCCTTATTACCTTCGATTCAAGTTGTGTTGTCTATATATTCAATCATAACGCATTCCCAATTTCCGGGTGTCACATTAAATTAAATTGAACCCTAGAGTTGTTGGGTATAAACTATTCAATTAAATAGTATTAATTATAAATTTCTACAGGTTATTCACCTTAATATTGAACCACCCCTTGGGTTTGTTATTTATTAAAAGGACTATTTGTTATCTTTTGTCCTTGGACACCCTATGGTGTGTGTTTACCCCTTACTTGGGACATTAAATGTGAAATTAAATGTGAATTGGATTACATTATGAATGAATTAAAGTTGAAATGATTTAAAGGTAATGGTTGGATGAATCAACCCTTGGAACTTGTCTTAGAAATAGCTGGTTGAAGATTATTTTCATTAAAGTTATTTTCCCAAGCATGTTAAATATTATCTATTCTATGAATTGGTTTATTAATCATGAAATGATATCTTTATTGATTTTAAACTATGAGTTTTTATAATAAATATGGCATGTATTATCTTTTTATACATGCGAGGATTGTTATATTGAAAATTCCCAGGTGAGGGATTGAAATACCAAGCCTTATGTTTCTAGCATTTTTCTTGATTTACCTTGTTTGGTGAGAATTATTTTTATGCTCTTGGTTTTTCCCATGGAATGTTAAATGAATTATTTATATGGAATTTAATTGGTTAAATTATTAATATAAACAGTTGATAAATGGATTCACATTATAATTCCATTGAAAAACTCATTTGGCTATTGATTGTTATGCATTGAGTGATACAAGGATTTATATTATAATGGCATAGATGGAATCAATTGGTTTGAAAATTGATTTTATACCATGGTTCATAAATGGATCCCAATGAAGGATTCCATGGATGGAATCATAGAGGCTTGACTCATATACTTAATGATAATTTGAATCTAAATGGCTTTACAAGGATGAAATCAAAGGGCATTAATTATATGTCCCGAGTGATGCTTAGGGATTCATTATAGGACCACCAAGGACAGACTTATATGGAATAGACTTTATTCCGCACCTACAACATTATCATGCTTCTGAGAGGTTCTCCAAGGATGAGCATCTAGGGTTTTTGTGGATTATACATGGAGTGGTACTTAAATACCAACATTGGAATGTAAAGGATTGAATCATGTTTTAAATTAAATATTGAATGAAATAACATGATGATGTGTCTACTATGACAAAGCTCAAGGTTGAATCCGGTATTTTCTTTATACTTTATGGATGACCTGTTTTGGCATCCTTAGATACATGTGCTTAAACTATGGAATCTGGGATTTGAGCCAAGTCTAAATACTTATAAATTTAATGAAATTAAGTAAATGATTTGGACATGAAATGAGAACATGAACTTATAGGATGTTAATTTTGAGCACCTCTTTTATTTATTTTTCAACATCCTACAAACAAGTTATATATATTCATTGTATGATTGAAACATAACTTGGGTGGTTGCCTACTGGGAATATATCTCACACCTTATTTGGGACACCTTTTGGGAACCAATAGATTATATGATTTTAGGTGTTGAAAAGGGAAAGTGACCCACTAATGGTACTTGATTTTCTACTAAGGAGTAGGACAACATGGGACCATGATGAGGCTTGCGATACTGCTGGGATACATTTAGACTTTTTTATTTTTGTTACATATATTTTATATGACTATTGGTTACCTATTTTGGATGATTTCTTAGAGACATATGACATGTATCATCACCCCTCAATCCATTTTTTTAATGTATTAAAAAGGTACTTTTTGGCATGGTGCTAAATGAACAAAGGATCCATAGTTAATGAAAAACCCCTATCCACTATGCTACACTCTTGTAATTAAGTCATAGTCTCCCCATGGATACACCTAGGCCCTCACTACTAGTTAACATCCTCTAGTATTTGGGTAAATTTTCATGAGGCCCTGTAACCCACTGACCTCAGAGCACTACTGAGTGGCATCTGGGTTTTGGATGTTACAATTTTAGACCTTCATAATACAAAACCCACATGGCATATAAGGAAAATAATTAAGTTAATCATGAACCATGTCATATCAATTTGGGGGAATATTTAACGAATGTCTCCTCAATATTGAATGTCCTGTGTATGTCCGAGTTAATAAATCCCCCATACTTGTTCGAAGGAAAATCATGCATAGTACAAAGAGTAAGGTAGTAAGGGATAATAGGATTGAAATGGATCCATCATAACAAGGTTACTCATGGCTACTACAATACAATGGATGATATATGTACAAGTGGGTATTGAAAAAATGGACAAAAAATGTATAACTCAATCATTTTAATAGTGTATTTTTTCAATCATAATCTTAATAAGATTCTAATGAAAGTTATTATAGGTTTACATGACCCAAGTATCTATCAAGAAATTAGATCAGAAATGAATATGATAGTGTAGTTCTATAATCCTCTCAAGAATGGGAGTATAAAAAATAGATTTCAGTAACTTAGGGCATAGTTTCCAATAATAATTCAATCAAAAGAAATTTCAAGAATATATAATTATAATTAAATACTAAACTTAGATATCATGATAATAATCTAAATAAGTATAAAAAATTTATTTCCAAAATCTCAAACCAAAAATTTTATTTTATTTCAATTGATGTAATCATATTTCAAGTTTATGAATGTTTTTAATGGAAAATATCTCATAAATTAATGAAAATAAGATAAAATCCTTGTGTATCGATAATAATTCTCAATAAAAAGTCCCCCTCACATATTATGATAAGTGTTCGAACTATTTTTTAAATCATTATGAGAGTTAATAAAAATATAATAAAAGATAAAAAAGAAAATTAAATTAAGAATTTAAAATTTGTGAATTGAGAGTATGATGTATTGGATGTAATTTCATTGGGAAGATTGTAGATGGTGAAGCAAAAATTTTTCTACCTACAAAAAATATTAGTTTCAAAATACCTACACTGGATAAACCATTAGTCCTTAGGATTTAACCAATATGTAATTAGAAATATGGGAAGGTTCAAACAATCAATAATATAAAAAAATAAGTCAGATAACTTAAGAGAGTGTCTATAAATAATGCTTTAATTACTGATGAGTAAAAATAACTAGAAAAGGTAAAAAAGTTCCGAATAAAACAACATAAAAAAAGAAAACAGAAAATGGGGTTACTCCCAAAATGTGATAATATTAACACTTTTAGAAAGATAGATAGAAAAATAAATTGGTTGCTTCCATCCATTGGATCATATATCCTTGTACATTATTATTAATTCAGGGTGGTATCATCAAACTCACAGGGGAACTTGGAAATAATAACCACCTTAGAATTTGGCCACCCAAAACACTCATGTGGAAGTATTAAATTCTATGAAAATCATGGAGGAGGCTCTAATTAAGTGTGGATATAGAGATGGATCTCCCCAAGATGTCTCTGTATCTCATCTAGATGATGATACATGTCATGCAGAAGGCCATATGGTGGCCTAGAAGACTAGTTTATGACCATAGAGGATACCTCAAATATTGTCATGGCCCAATAAATGTGTAAGAAAAAATCAAAAAGATAAAAAAGAAAGAAATTTATTATAATATAAATCTTATACAAAGATATGAAAAATGGTACATCAGGGAATGTTAAATACAAAGAAAATATAAAAATAGAAACCTTTAACATTAAATAACATGGGAGGGTTATGTGAATATAACTAAATAGTATAGATCATTTCACCACTATCTTCATTAGTTGTCCCCTACCACATAAGGGGTTCCTAAAGATTACCCTCCCAATCTATGTCCGCAATGGTGGTGAGGAAGGTCCATAAACCACTGTAGGAGGTTTTATGGCGCATGATATAGGCTTGGTTGAGGATTGATGAGGAGGGGAGGTTCTGATCTATGTTGGGGTCATACATCTAGTACTTGGATCAATCAAAGATACCTTAGAGGTTAAAGGAAGAGATGTTCCCTTCCCCTATTGGGCCTATATTGTTAGAAACTCTTACTGGGTGAAAAGGTATATGATCTCAAGAGGGTGATAAACAATGGTTCTCTATGGGGTGGGAATGGAGGTATTTGTTTGGTCCATATGTGGTGGTGGGTGGTAATATGATGGGGCTAGTGGTGGGGTGGGGTGGTGAAATGTGATGGATCAGTGAATCAGATGAAGAGGTAGTGAAAAATATTTCATTGGTTATCTAGAAAGAACTGTATAATATTCTTGATGTTGGGGGGAATGGGTAGGGAAAGTCCTATGGTTGAATGTGGTAGAGAGGTGGAATCAAGATGTGAAAATGTAGTAGTAGGTCTAGGGGATGAGGCTTGTGTAGCTGGGGTAGGTGAATGATCCTCAACGTAATCATGGGTCCATTGGTAGCTTCTATTGATCATTCTTAAGAGCCACATCTTGAAGAGAATGAGGAGGTCGATAAACGCTATATTCCCGAGTGAGTAAAGCTGTTCATAAGTGTCATATTTGTTGAGATGACATGAAAGGTGGGTGGTGAAGCTTCCCCCAAGAGAGTACCTCGAGTCCACCATACATGAGTATGATAACAAAGCTTGAAAATGTGGGTCATATTGAGAGTTAGTCCTCCCTTGGAAGATGAAAGAATGAGGAACTTGATCTGGTTGATTCTCCTATGATAATCACCAATAAGAAAACAATCATGATCAATATCCTATTGGAGGACCCATAGGGAGTCACCCCACTACTGGGATATCTTTTCTATACATGGATCATCTATGATTTGGGAATATCAAGATATTAGTGGGAAATAACCACTAAATCCCAATTTTTTGGCTCCCGTTACATGGAATCATAATTAGGGGAAGCCACTAAGTCCTCATTTTAAATACTGATCCTGACTCTAAACTCTTCCAAGGTGAGATCATAGGGCCATACAGAAAGTCAGAAGGTGGAATGCATTATGTTAGGCTCCAATGTAGACATAAACTCATTTAAGATATCATAATATGTCTTCTCACACACCATAGTAATTCTAGATACGTGCACTTATCCCAAAAGATCAAGTAACTGCTTGCGCATGTGAAAATTCTCGATCATGGCTAGGTCCACCATCTTTTGGGACCTCATTGATTTAGCAAAGAAATTGAATAACCAAATATGATGATCGGGGGAAAAAAAGTGGAGGAACTAGTGTAGGTGAGATAATGATGCATCACCCTAGGTCTAAATAGGTGAGGGATATTAATCCATAGAATCTAAGGGGGTGGAAGAAGCTGATGGAGAAGGTGTCAGGGTGGGATATTTGGGTGGCGATTGTGATGTAAGGGCCAATCTCTTGTGTGGAGGGTTTTCAACATATTGGGGAGCAAGATTAAACATTTTTATATGGTACATGATATACAGAATTAGAGGATGGGGAAGGTAGATTGATAAAGAGAGGGGAGGAGTGGTCAGTGGTAAGGGATGATGAGTGACCATAGGTTAGGGGGGCGCTCATTGGTAGGGGAGGCTAACGGTCAGTGTTTGTGGGGGAGGGGTGCTTGGATGTGAACCTATGGTTCATAGTTTTAAATATTTTCCTAAGGAGTTCATGTAGTAAATTTATTACAAGGCACAAAATAATTTGGATTTTCATTTTTTTATCCCAACAGTTTCATGGTGTGCAATTATTTTATAGGATGCAATTTTTTTTTTGTTTTTTATGTTTTGAATTTAAATTTTAAACTTTAATTTTTTAAATTCCCACCTATAAACCGTCTACAACACTATTAAACTTACCTAAACTCTAATCTAACCATCTTGCGTTTCCTCCTATTAATATCTTCATTTATTTTAAAGAGTTAGTCATCATTCCATTAAGGTGATTTTAAACATAATAAAATACCTCCCATGGAATGGGTATTGAAAATAGAGGGTATGAAAATTGGAAATACATTCCTCATCAAGGGTACTATGTAATTTCGGTCCTTATTATCACAACAGCCATTTTCATCATGATTTTTTTCTTCCTACTGTCCTTACTGTTTATATAATCATCATTCCGATTAGTAAGAGATATTTCATGATAATCCAATGACTAGATGCTTTATGTGGAGGCCTTTACTAAGTAAAAAAACTTCTTTAATGACTCTTAATATTAACCTACCTTGGATTACATAAATCAGTTCCTTCTCAGTGGAGAGGAATAGTCTGACTAAAATTATAGGTATGTCTCTTTCTTCTTCCATGTCAAGGACAACAAAATCAGTAGGAAAGATGAATTTTACAAAATCAACTAAGATTTTATCAAGAATTCCTTAAGGGTTCATGACTAAGTGATCATAAATTTTGAGTTTCACTCTTATTAGTTTTAATTATTTGATCCCCATGACTCTCATAGGCATGATATTGGTACTTTCACCATGATAAAAAGATGATAATTCAAAGTTATATTTTCATCTAATGAATGGTATTGAAAAACTTTTGGGTTCTTGTATTTTTGGAGGTATTATCCACTGAAAATTTGTGGAATTTTTTTCATTTAAGTAGAAAACTCAATGTATTTAATTTTATTCTTACTCAAGAGAAATTATTTAGAAACTTGGAATAAAAATGAATTTGAGTAATCACTTATGCAAAGGGAATGTCGATATGAAATTTTTTTAACATCTCAAGAATTTGTTTATAATGTCACTCTATTTTATATTATCTCATCCTCTTTGGAAAGGGGGAGGGATATTTTATGAGGGAAATTCAACATAAAATTATTTCTTTTCAAGATTCCCATGTATGAGAGATTTTTAAATTTGATCTACTTATAAATAGTTTTCTATTCCATATTTATGGGTGCTATCATCTCCATCTAGGCTGATGATTGACATGTGTTTTTTAGGTTCTTACAGTTTCCTTGCAAAACCTAACAAATACTATTGAATTTAAAACATCTTCCACTTCTACGGAATACAATGTTTTCCTCTACTCTCATATGTGTATCATTATTATTGGGAAAAATAAATAGTAATAAATCTAATATATTCTTACGTATTTTCAAAAATTTATTCTCAAGGTTTCTTAGGGTAGCTGTTTGGTTCTACATTTTGGTTTCTATGGTAATCATTTTATGATATTCTTTCTATATGAAAGTAGCGAGTAGTTTTTGATGATTAGATTAAATAGGTTGGTCGTGTTTTTGTAGTATTAGTATAATTTATTAATACTGTTGTTGTTCAGAAGGTGGAAAATATGAGGATTTAGGGGAAAAAGATTGTAATTGATATTGTTTATATGGTTGGGGATAAGGATTTTGTGGGTGGGGGGATACCTAGATGTTAATTAATTCTATAGTGGTGCTTAATAACTCCTCTGTTAAAAATTACACTGATTCGACTATTGTAGCTATTGAGCCATACTGTTCTGATAGTACTACTATTGATATGGTTGAGTGTTCTAAAAATGATGATTTTGTTGACTGTAATTGATGTAATTGTAATATTGGATATGTTGATCTTCTATTCATGTCTGACATTCCTAATATGGGTGTCAGCCACTACATATTTAGCAATATAGAATCTCCATAATAGGGGAATGAGGTGGTGATGGTAAAGTAGGTAGGTAAAATTATTCAGGCTTCTCCAAGAGAGCTTCAGCATATTCCACAAGGTGGGTGAACTCCTCCACTTGATGAATTTCATGCAGGGTCAATTCTTTATCAGTTTTTTATAGACTAGAATTGTGTAAAATCTAGTAGAATAATTTTCTACTGACGTCAAGTTTCTTAAGAACGAGTATTCCTTCAGTGGTGGAATCCAAAATACTACGTGTGGATAGTTTTAGTCCCTGGTTGAGGGTTTGCATCTACAACCCCACATTAAGTCTCTTATGTGGGATTTTCATAGTAATCTCCTTGAAATGTTCACATTCTTTCTTGGATTATTCTCTATCCGCCATATAAAAATTTTAAATTTAATTCCTTAGATTCCAGGTTTGACCAGTGGGATGAATTTGTTTAAAAATGTCTTTTCCATGTCTTCCCAAGTAAGGATGGACTCAGAAACTCAGTTTTTAAGCCAATCCATTGACCAGTTTCACAAGGAGAATGATAAGACACATAGTCTGATGGCATCAAATGAAATTCTTTGGTTGAGAAAGGAGGCTCAGACATGTATATAATTATAAATATATTAATGGGTATCACCACTTTGCAATATAATAAACTAGCCCACCATCTAGATCATATAAATGAGACTAAATTTTATCTTGAACGAGTGATCCTAAATGGTAGGGAACAAAATATTAGGCACAAAAACAATAACTGATGAATATCCATAATCTATAAAGGTGTGCTTATACTGCACCGGTAACTCTCCTTGATATTTAGGTGGCACATACTGAAGGTTTGGGGGATTTGAAATCATAATATCATTTCATTCAAACATTAAAAAATGATTATGTGAAATAATAGATTTGTTATTAAAGGTATCTAAAGGAAGTAGTTATTGTGATCCAAGTATTATTTAACTAGTCCTAGGACCATGGGACATTCACTAAGAGAGATAAAAGAGGATGCATGTTCTGATCCATGTATTAGAATTTCAAAAAGAAAAGGGATATGAAAAGAGAAGAAGGGGGAGTTATTCCTAGTTTAACATAAAAGGAAACTCTGCCTAAGCGTATTTTCCATGAGTAACAACACTAGAATTTCACTGGTATCTATGGAATTAATAATTACACATGGATATTAATGAGAATAAATTTATATTCGCAAAACTACACTCTGCTACTAAGGTGTATTAAAGTGAGAGTATGTGGTCAAACCCATTGAGGTAGCTTGTATGCAAGAAACCTAGTGGTAAGAACTTTTTTGGTATGATTCATCATGATCAATCTATGGTTTGAGGTTTTCTCAGAATTTAGTAGCATGACATTTAAAATTTATTAAAGGATGGTTTAGAGTAAATTTCAGGCTATAGGGAGAAGATAATCCTAAATATATATTTAGATACACCTATTAATTAGGATATAAGGTGGTGAAAAATTAACCAATTGATCTTACTCTAACTAATTCGATCTACCAAAGCTGGAAACTACTCCTTGGTCTAAATACAGTCAACAACCTAAGTGTAGGAATTTTATCTTCTAAGAAGATAGAATCACATGGTATTTGTCTTAGCCTGCTCAACTCTAATAAGTTTTTGGTCATTAATTTTTCACATCCTTTGTTTAGGGTTGTGGAAAAATAATTATATTAATAATATTTTATCCTAGTTAACTCAAATAGGGTTAAAAAGCTTTGATTTCCATATTCATTATGTTCAAATCTACCACTACTCTTGACCCATATTCATAAGTGAATTAGTCACACATGACGTTATTAAATGATTGAAGAGAAAAATATTTCAACATTATTAAAATGAAAATAAAACAAATTATATCAAATAAGTACAAAATTTAAATCATGAAAATTAAATTAAATACTAAATTTAATTAAGAAAAACTGAAGAACATAGAAACAATTGATGTTGAAATAAAATTTGTATTTAAATTGGAATGTTAGATCAACAACGAAAAATAAATGAGTCTTGGAATAGAAAGTTGTAAAAAATGATTTGTAGAAATAATAAAAGAAATTAATTTAAACAAATAAGAAATAAAATAATAAATAAACAAAGAAGAAAATTGGGGAAGAAGTTTGGAGTCCATTCTCCTTTTGTGCACAAGGTTCGTTGATTATTTATATACTTCATATTCTACATGATGTGTAAATGGTTCACATCATGTATGTGCTTTAGGTGTATTATACATTGAGGTTCATGTGTAGCTTACTTCTCTTTAATTACCTGTACCTCAGATCTGTATTAATCTATGAAAATTTTATATTTCATGACTTGAATCATTGACAACAATCAGGTTTCGAATAATGCAGCCCATGAAATGAAATCACTCCATGTATCTCATCATTCTTTAACTTTGAGTATTTATATATGTTTAATTAGGATTCATATCATGTACTTGGTTTATACGTTGTATTTTTGATTCATGGTATAGAAGGTGCTCTGCCCAAGGATTACAAATCATGTACTTTACATTCACGTCGTGTAATGTTGATTTTTCTAATTTTTCAGTATGTCCTCCATTGATTATTGAATTCTTATTTCTTTGAAAACAATCCAAATCCCAATGTAAAATCAAATAAATAATTTTTTACCTTAAATAAAAATATCCAAAAAATCAATATGAATTCTCGTTATAAAGTAATGTTTCCATTTTCAATCGTAATGATGAAAAGAAGGTAAGTATTAGTTTATATTTACAAGAATATAATTATACCATAAATATCATATTATATATATATAATCAATGTTATGTGGTGATGAAAAACAAATCACATCACTTTGTGGATGTGGTATTCCACACATACGCACATGAGAAATGGTTTTGTTTCCCACTTAAAGGAAGAAAAGATGAATATAGGTTTTTTCATTAACATAAAAACATTCTAATATGTTTAAGACACTATTTTATTATTATAATATGATTGAATAATATCTAAAAGAGTAATAAGAAGAACTAAAACTAAAACATTCAGTTAAAAGCTACACCACTTCTTTGGATAACCTTCTTTTCTTTTAACATTATGTTCTCAAAGTTTTATATTATTCCCAAACTGATACCTTAAAATGTGGGAAGGAAATTTAAATAGGTACTTTTCAGGTATTTTCCAAACTAAATAGTTTTTGAAGTGTGAAGAAAGAAGGAGAGAAGTTTCCGTTTTATAATAAGGGGAGGTGCATTCTTGGAATTTCATAAAGTGTTAAATTAATATAAATTAATTTCATATTAAAATGGATAAAATTTATATAATTATAATCAAATATGATTATTAGTTTAAATAAACTCAAAAAATAAAAATTGGACAAGTTTAGGTGATGTTTTTACCCTTATATGTTTGTTTTAACCCACCGTTAACCCTTTCGATGAATACCACACAAACAAAGCGTTTTACTCTTTAGGGGTCAATATAGTTTCTATAAGGGGATAATTAGACCATAAATGGACCATGGTTAATAGGTTTAACTATATCCATATCACTTGACGAAATTTATTATTTTTATAAATTTTAAATCATTTAATAAAATATTATTTTTTAAAAAATATCATTAATGTCATTTTTTGGAACTTTTCAATTAATCTGACTTCGAAAAAAAAACATGGCAAAAAATAAAGTTAAAAATATTCCTTTAACACAACACTAACATGTAATATTTAATAAAAAATCTGTGTAACACAATAATTCATCCATTAAAAAATTTGGAACTTTAGATTCCAAATTTGTAATGAATTTTCAAGATTCAGTTTCTATAAAGAATATAAATTAATTTATGTTTAAAACACAAGCCCCAACTAAAAATTGTTTTTTTAAAAAAAAAATAACTTTTTAAGTATTAAAATATTTTTTTGCCAAATTAAACTATAAAATTGAATATTGTGAACTTAATTGAATTTTTAAAAATGTAATATAATTAATTTTACTGTGAAATCATTTCATAAAAAAATTAAAATATGTAAATGCTTGAAACAAAAATACAGTTTTCTATAAAAATAAATATTTGTCACTATTCAATGGAAAATCTTTATTTTTTGAAAAATACAAAAAATTTACACAAACATAATTTTGAAATGATGGTTAAAAACGTTATATCAATTACTTTTTAAATTTTTTTAAATTAATCATAATATTCACTCATAAAAAGCAATAAAAACCATTTTTGAAGAAAAATCATTTCTTGAAAAATTAAATGACTTTACTAAAAATTTTGGGATTATTTTATAAGAATGAAAAAATATATTTTTCATTTTTAGGACCTGTATATATATATTTCATAATATGGTTAATCCTACTTATACCTTCCTTTTAAATGAACAAGTTATAATAGTTGTATTTAAATAATAATATATCTCGTTCTGTTTAAGATTAGTGTTGTATATCTTATAAACTATCAAACATACTGTTGATTTTAAAATGTTGAGATACTACATTCTCACCCTTTAAAAAATTTCAAACTTAAAATTTTAAATAGAACTTAGTAATAAAGGGATTGAAATTTTAAAATTCCATTTTTCAAAACCCACATCATAAAAGTGCTAATAAAAATTCTTCTCAAAAAGAGGGAATGTGAAATATGAAGGTTAAATAGATTAAGGAATAATTAAGTTTCCAAATTGGATAATATTAGTGGGAAGTGAAAGTATAGAGATGTAATAAAAGTATATTTCTCAAATATTGATAAATATTGATAACGATCATTGATCACAATAATGTTAATTATTATGAGAAATTTAATGACCATAAAACTATAATCCAAATTTCAGTGAAAAATACCATCGATTCATCAAAAAAGAATTTAAAATGATAAAATATTTTTTTCCATATTTTTTTCATACATTTGAGAAATTAATTTATTATTTATACTAATAACAAAAGGACATATACTTACATGATAAGTAAAATTTAATCCTTTAATCAGTTTCAATAACAAAATCCTCTTTTTCTCCAAAAAATGAGTATTTAAGATGTTTTTTACACCTGAAGTAGTGAAATTAAATTCTAATTTAACACATAACCCATAAGATATTCCTCTTGTAATTAAATATTTACCAAAACCAAAATATTTAGAACAAGTTGATATAATACAAAAAACGAATAAACCTTCATACGAAGGAATAATACATTAATATCTAAAATTCAGTTATAATTCCCAAATTTCAAAATAAATAATTTTATAAGTAACAAACATTAATTTTACTCAAAATTTTATTGAATAAATTTGAAGACCAAAAATTATAATGATTTGATCATGTAGTCTTCCAAAATTAATTTAATATTTATCCCTTATCAACGTTAGTCATTTTCAAATTAATACACCCAGAAATATATATCCCCTCATCTTATAATTTCAAAAATATAATAATCATTTCCATAAATAAAAATAATCCACAATAAAACATCTTAAAATCTCAGTTTTTCCAAATTATTATCAAATCATTATTTATCAAATAAAATCCACTAATATCATATAATTTTACACAAAATTATTGTGATCTTAATTATAAATAACATTAATCAATTAATCACCAAATAAATTTTCAATCCCATGGTTATCTATGTGATAAACCATATATCCCCAAATTCTAATAACCCATAATTAACTTAATAAAAAATATCATAAGAAACCTAAATAATATCAACACCTTTAAACTTATGGCAACCAAATGTAAACTCATTGTATGATAAATATACTTTAATTAAAACAAAAGTTAATCCTGAATATTATATATACCTCAATTATTTTTCAAGACTCAATAAATGTATATAAGGTACTCCCATCACATTAAAATTCAAAAGAGTAATAATTATTATAAAATTATAATCATCATTAAAATTATAATTTTTGAATCCCTATATGTAGACACCTAAATCATTAGAAGTTATTCATAATTCCTTAAAAATGAATTTTATATTATTCCTTAATACTTCCTTACTATAATAAAAAATATTAATCACATCCTAAGATTCATCAATATCAAAACATAAGTGAAAATATAGTCCATACATATTATATTTCATTCATGTTTTCCAAATCTACAACTTTAATGACATTAAGAATTCCTAAAACTTTATTTTTATGGACTTTCTGATCCCCTTCTTGATATTTCTCTTAAGGACATCAGTTTTTATAATTACCATACTACCCACATTTGAAGCATTAAATTTCAACATTGGGAAGAACTTTAGTACCTTTCATGGTTTTCATCGAACTAATCCTTTTTTCCTTATAAATTTATTACTTTATGTCATCATTTAGCACATATAAAACATATTACAATTCTTTTAAGACATTTTCTATAGTGATTATCCCCATAGTCTTAACATATAATATGTTGAATCTTTTAACCGTTATGACATTGGTCACTTGAAATTCCATGGAACTCAATTTTTATCATGTTTTTCACATTAGGAAAATCCCCTAGGTTCAGGCTATTAATCATAACTCTTGATAGTTTGTTAAGAATATCCACAAAAGTTTTCACTATATCTACCATTTTGTTTAGTTATTCATTATGTTAATCACCACATCATCTATCACATCCATGTTTAATTTAGTTACTACTAGATCCATCAATTTACTAAAAAATTTATTTTAACTATATAAATAAAATAATAATAAATAATCTTATGAGGATGATAAACACTAAGATATATTTAACCATGTTATATTCTATTTTAATCGTTCAATTAATCCAAAATAACTATAATTATCCTCCAATACTAACAATTTTCATTATAGGGGATTTTTTACTTATAATAAAATAACTTCATAACATATAAAATTATATAAATCTTTCCTCTGATGCAAACTATATGGACCATTCCTTACACAATCCATAAATTGTATATTTAGATATGAATTAACCTTCTTAAATTTATAATATATTTTTAGGTATATTTTTTTAAATAAATTTGAAATAAATATATAAAAAAATCACAAACAATACATATTGAACACTTCATATTTGTATCCATTTTTCCTATAATGCATACTTCTTAAAAAAATATGTTTTTTAATGAAAAATATTTATGATTATTAACTTGGAATATTCATTGTTAATAATCATTGTTAAAACCTATAGAAAACATTTAAAAACATGGGATGATAACAAAAATCTTAGAAAGGGACATAAATATAATAATAAAACCAATTAGTCTATTTAAAATCCATGAGATCATAAATAATATTTTCCCTTTAACATTATAAATATTGAGATCAAATATTCATCTACTTACACATGAAATTATCTATCCTACCTAATGTTTTTTATAAAACACATTATAAGAAAACATAAAGGTAAAATCATATTTATATGGTTTTCATAGAAAAAAAGAGAACCGATGAATTTTTTTTCATATGAACATACCTTTTTACCATAAAATTTAATAATCATACCACTAAAAAATATAATTAGCTATATTTTTAAATCAAACGAATTCCTCAAAAACTCATTAGAAATCATGGATAAGTCATGTAGGTTCTTTGTGACATAATATTTATAGAACCCTTACCATAACCCTTTCAATTATAATAACCATTATGGTTAAATTTTAATATAATTATTTGAAGAACATAATCCTTACCCAATGTATTGGATAGATATTTCAGGATCACCGAACATCATGATCTATATCGGGCTCGCCCATCATCATAAAAAATTTAAAATGACATAGCATGCATGATATACATAAAAATTTTCATTTACATAGACATAATCATAAAAAATCATTTTAAACCAATAATTTAAACATTTTTAGATATTGATATATCCCTTTTTTTAAAAAACCAAATTTATAAACTAAAATTATCACAAAAAAAGGAAGGAGGGTTTTTCATTAATGAAAAAATAAAATTATATAAATTAATCAAAAAACATGAAATAATTCTTATAGAGGTAGGAAAATCCATTGATTCCATATACGTTATAATAGAACACTCATTTTTTCCTTTGGTAAAGATTATCTAAACATTCCATATAAAATATGTAAAAAGTTTTTATAAACCATGAAATAATTCCAAAGAAACATAAAATATTCATTATAATTATTTTATTAATATAATTAAATGCATAAAAAATAATTTTATAATATTTACATGGATGAAAAAATTAGTAGATAAATATTTAAAGCATTTTAATCAATGTTTTCAAGTTAGAGAGTCTCTTAACTTTTGTCTGAATCTCCACATATGTTCTTTATCATCCTGAATAATAAAATTAATAAAATTATTAAATTATTTAATATTAATTTTCTATTTTATTATAAATTTTATTTTATTTATTAAATTTTTACATTCAATTACTTAATAATTTATGTTCCTATTGAATGTTTTGATGATATTGGGCTCGAATACCCAAAATGACATTAGTAGGTTGACTATGGTTTGTGAGGTAATTATTACATTAAATAAATTATAATAATCCTTACGTTATTATAATATTTATAAATAAATTATAATTTTAAAAGCATATGTGTATTATCGTTATGAAAAATGAACTACAGTACAATCATTGAGAGCGTAGGACACACATATGCTTGAGCAACATTTCAATTTTTCAATGTTCATGGTGATAAGAAATGAAGTTTTATTTTATATTTATATAATGATAATTACATCATAAATTCATTATCAATTATTCAAATATACTTATATATTCCATCCATGTGATATGGGGATGAAAAAATGAATCGCATCATTTCGTGGATGTGGTAGTCAAAACTTACATATGAATGACATCATCACTTTTGAATGAATTGAAAGGTAATAAAATAGATGATATATTAGTATTAAAAATGATAATTATGTATAGAATATAACATATATACATTAAATAATTTTTTTACTAGGTGTGATAGGTGGTGATGGATGATGAATTACATCGATTTGTGAAGTGGTTGTCCGCCGTACACGTGAACGATGGTTTTGTTTCACATTTGACAGAAAAAGAGGTTTATATAGGTTGTTTCCTTAAAATAAAAAAATCATAGTAGATATAAGATACTACTACTATTATTTTATCATGTTGGAATCTGATTTTATTGAGTAATAATAATAAATAAAACTAAAACATTCAGTTAAAAGCTATACCTCTTGCTTGGATAACCTCTTATTCTTTTCATCTAAAGTAATCTAAGGTTGGTATTATGAAACAATTAAGACCTATATAATATGGTAATCCATTTTAATAAGGGTTTTGGGACATTATAGGTTGAAACCAAAGGTTCATAAATTTTTAATAAAATTTGAGTGGGGTACCGCTATATAACGAGGGGAGGGCGATTCATGGAATTTTAAAAGTATTAAATTATTATAAATTAGTTTTCATTTTCATATGGATCGAAATACAAAAAAAAGAATTTAGGGTGTTTATGAGTCTAAATAATATCATATTATACAAATTGGACTTGTTTATGAGATTATCACTCTAATCTTTTTGTTTTAACCCACAATTAACCATTTTGGTGAATATCGGGATAATAAGGTTTTTTACTCTTTAAGGGTCATGATAGATTATACAGAAGGAACATTTCCCCATAAATGGAATATGGTTGATAGTTTAAACCATATCTTAATAAATTTGACAAATATAATATTTTTAGAAATATTAAATCATTTAGTAAAATATTATTTATTATTAAATTTCATAAAATGTCATTTTTGGAACTATTAATTTAATTTGAATTTTAAGAATATATGATAAAAAATAAATTAGAATATACAATGTTAAAGAATAAATAACATGTTTTATTTATCTAAAAAATCATTTAACATAATAATTCATTCAAATTATATTACTTTTAATATTTTTAGAATGATTTATTTTATTTTTATGTTAATTGAATTAATACTATGTTCGTGTTACATAAGACTTTAAGCTAATTATCCAACTAAAAAAATATAAAAAAATTAAATTTATAGATAATTATTTCTATTTAAAATAAACATTTATAACTTAACATTTTTTTTAATATTTTACAAAATATTATATTTATTAAAAGAAAGTGACATTTTTTACTATATCTTTTACATTAATATTACAGAGGTCAAAATCATTGAAATATGGAACCAATTATCCATTTTTTTAAAACATTTATGGAAATAAATCAACTTATAAAATAGTATAAATGATAGTTTTATGGTCATTTTATAGTCAATATCATATTTTTTTACCATAATTGTAACATCCCATTTCTAGCTTTAATGCAATTTCCTTCCCTTTACATGTTATCTCTTTAATCGGTTGTATCTTAGGACCCAGTAGGATGGAAGAAATTTGTTGTGGAAAATGAATTAAATTTTGAGGGTGAATATGTTTTTTGAATTAATGTATTTGAATTATAAATGTGTTATTGTATTTATGGGGTTGTTTTCGAGTTTGGAGAACGCCTGAGGTATTTTCAATTTTCTTCTTAAGAACATAGAGGTTTTTGGTGTGTGATAGGAAATTACATGGCATGAAAGGGGGTGACGTGATATGTACGTGGTTTATAGACACAATTTGTGATATTTTTATATAGTGTGAAAGTTGTACACACCTAGTAATGGTTACACGATGTGTAAGATTAAAATTCACTTTTTAATAAAAAAGACGACAATATTTTCAGCATACTTAAGCATCATAGATTACACAATGTGTAAAAGTGTTACACTTCATGTAACTATTGGTAAGTCATATTTTAAGCCACCATATGGAAAATAAATTTATTCATTCACACATTACTCTCTTGGATCTTAACCTTGATCCCTTCTTTGGTGATTTTTGGAGTATCTGTTCGATCCAAACTGATCTGTTCAGCAATTTATCATCGTGGTGCTTGGTTTTCATACCTCTATTAAGGTAATAGTTTATACTTATTCATTTATTTGGTTATACTGTGATATGGAGTTATGTTGTCAGATCCATTAACCTGTGATATCTCTTCTTATTTTTTCTTCAAGATCTGTGGTGTGATCTTGTTTCAGGAGCCATTTTATTTGTTATTTATGGTGTGGCAGGTGTGCATTCTTGAGGTATGTGTCATTTTCTCATCTCCACCAACAATTTTTTTTAAATCAAATAAATTATAATATGTGTATATTGATTTTTGGGCCATTTTTTTATCCTTATCGCATTCTCTTGTTGATGGATCCTTTATGGGAATGTGTTCCCTTGAGTTTTGGGGTAGGTTGTTCTATTTCTAGCCTCAGTTGATGAAATTTATTACTACTATTTTTTTAAAATTGATTTATATATAAAATTGGCATGATTTGTTTACGTGTGTAAATTAATTTTGGATAAAATCTGATTTTCCCTTGTTTTTGGTAAATGGAAAAGGGGTATTTTAAAAAAATTAAATGATTTATGAAATAAAACACATGGGATGACATGGGTAAATAGTTAGAAGATTTATCTTAGGTACATCATCCCTATTACCATCATGATGTTATCTCATGGGTCTTTTCTATTCTCATTAGGCCAATTGTTCAGGGGAATTATTCTTGACATTGTGTGTGTGTGTGTGGGGGGGGGGTTCACTCATGGGGTCTCCCTATACTCTTTAGGACTATGTTCTAGGGAATTGTTGTGAACTCGTCATTATTGGCGAAAGTGTACTCTAATATCCTGATTTGTTGAGTTTCTTGGAAAGATTTACCTTTTTTGGATTCATACTATTTTGGATATGATATCCATGCTTCATATTTTTTAGAATGATAAAATGAAAAATTATGCTTGAAATATATATACCTTTTTTTTGTAATTTTTGAGAAAAGTAAAATATTTACCATGATTTGATATAAATGATTTACTAATTAAGATGAAATGTTTTGTTTTAAACTCACATTCATGGATTCTTGTATAGAGAATTCTTCTTGAACACCTGAGAGGGATCTTACTGATCATGTTAACTCATACCTTGTGCACATATTTGGTGATGTTTAGACCATTTTTTGTGTTTTGATGAAGGTAAAGGAATGTTTCCATAGTGATGTGGTGAGGTTTTATATCTGGTCAATGGGTAGCTGGTCATGTGATGGTGGGAAGTTTCCCACACTATCACCTAGAGTAGTTGGTTTTTTGTTATTTTAGATGTCCTTTGTAGTTGGACATGTACTTGGAGAATGTTTCTTATTTCGAGTTGTTTGGTTTCAGTTACGACATATATTTATCTTTTGTTGCATATTTTTAACTTGTTTATATTTGTTATTTTTTGTTTCATAAGTTTGGGAGAAATTTTTACCTATAGTACTTGTTTGATGCCCATGTGAAAGTTTTTAGCCCTTGGGGATATGGAAGGCCCTTCGAGTATGTGGTGGGTTAGGTTTAGTACTATATTGAGAGGGTATTTTGGTTGGTTTATTATTCTTTGGTATTAGAAGTTGTGTTTCTTCAAGAATCATTATCTTGGTATGTCTGCTATATTGGATGTAGGATTTTTGGGACTTTAGATGTAGTTTTCATGAAGTTATTGACCATCTCTGGCCGTGATGAAACTCAAGCTACCATGGTATGTTGGGATTTATGTCTCCAATTTAATTTTATTAATGTTAATATCAATTTTTTCTTATTGGTTTTATAGCTTAAACTAGTAGTTTTTATATTATCTCATTGTTTTTTTGGTTTTAGTGTGCTATAGAATGCCTGTAAGGCATGATCTAAGAGTTCCTAAGTTGGGTACAGCTGATTATCCTCAATGGAATCCTCTAATGGATAAGAACATTACCAATTCTACCATGTGACCAGTTTGTGTTGTCGAAAATAATGTTACACAAGTTCAAAACACAGTTTTTGAGGAATAAAAAGGATATGGAGGGTACTAGGATCGATCATAAGAGTTTTTACATGATAATACACTATTCTTTAAAGGTACATATGAACCTCAAAAGATAAAATAATGGATTAAAAATATTGATTTGATCTTAAAATTCCTAGAAACACAAGATAATTTCAAGGTGAAGTGTGCAACATTCATGAATGAGGGTCCTTGAAAGTATTGGTATGATTCCATGGTTTAGGTTAATAAGAAAGTGGGCTTGGGTAGGAAGGGTTTTGAGACTCTCTTTCTCTAGAATTTTTATCCAGAGTCACTGATGATGTCAAAATATTGGTACTTACTCTCGTTATAGAATGGAGAGAAAGCAATGTTATTGTAACTCCCTAACCCCAGTTACCCAGAGTCGGCGCATTATTATAATACATTGGCATGATTACAAGGAATCATGTCCCAAAGGACCGACCAGTTTACAAGTCTTATATAATAGATTACATACATGAATGCTAAATTACACTTTATAACATACAAAACAACATAAATAATCCTTTATGAATTCCATTTTTCCCTTGTCAAAACCTTGCATATCAATTACAATACACTTCTTGAAATCCTGGGAAAAATAAAACATAGAAAGGGGTAAGCTCAGATGCTCAATAAGGATAACAATACAACAGAAACTTTCATAAATATGCACAAACAATTAAGGTAATGTATAACTAAACCAAAAGCCTTTTAAACTTGAACTTCAACACAATATGGCAAAAATAAAATGAAGTAATTCCATTTACTTATTCACATAGATATTCTACTAGTCGAATAATCACATGAAATATCGCTAAACACTTTCATAGTGATGGAATGCATAATGCCATACTATCATAACCACGTAGCCAAGGCCTCGTGCCAAGACTGCAAATAAGATTTTGTCAAAGCCTCGTACCAAGACACTAGTTTGTCTCATCAGACCTACTGATGCATCAAGGAGCTATAACGGGCTCCACCCGTCACTTACTATGTTCAATGCATTCCCATATGAAAAGGTTTAAACATAACATAAACATTCATATTAAAACTAGCATACGAAATATAAATACTTTCTCTATAAACCATGAATGGTATAAAAATAACACATCCACAATCAAACATATCACAAAACCTTCAATACAATACAAAAGTTTTGTATCATAATAAATCATCTTCAAACAAGTTTAAAATCTCTCAAAGGATCTTGACATAGATTAAAATGATTTGTAAAAATATTTGAGAGAAATATCTCTTTATAATGAAATCATTTTAAAGTCACACAATTTAGAAATGAAGACATTTAAAGAAATTTTTGAATCAAATTGTTCCCTACCACTATGAAACTTTTTAAAATAACATTTTAAAAACATTCATGTCCATATAAATAAATCATTAAAACCCATTTTGAAGACATGAACATTAATGAGAATGATTTAGAAGAATAAGTATTTAAAACATTTGAAATGATGTTTTTGTAAAAAGTGCCTTAAAATAATCTCATTGAAAACTCTTTCATGAAACATGGACATGGATAATAAATATGTCCCATTAGATACTTACCTAAAAACAACCTCATATAATAAAGAGTTTGTGAAATTAACCCTTAACAATTTGGTAACTTATGAAACATACACCCCTTGAAAGAGGTATCATACAATGAATATGTAAATACACATAAATTATAGTGTATTACACAAAGAATACAATTATGGAAAGTACATACACCACACAAAAGGTAATAATGGAAATATAACATGAATCTCATGGGAATAAGGAGTGAGATGAAAACCCCTTACCTTTCATTTTCCTTTAGTCGAGGGTACATTTAACTTCCTATATAAAAAACATAGTACGTTATTAAATTATACCAAAACCATATTAATATTTATGATGTCATAAATTATTCATTTATGACTTTGTACAACCCATTTAATAATAATTTCCATGTTAAATTAACATTTCAGGTAATAATCGCTTTCTTTATCGTACGTGTTTTAACTTGTTATTCTTGATTGTATCACTTAGATCATGATTTAAATACTTCTATAATATAAAAAATCATATATATTTAGAATATAAATATGTATAATAGACATATATATGAAATGGAAAACACTGTTTATGGAGATGGTACTCCGTACGTACGCATAAACGCTGTTTCCGTTTTCATAACATATTGAACGAAACTAAGTGAATATAATATATGTAAGTACATATATATATATATATATATATTTATATATATATATATATATACAGTAGCATTATTATGTCATATATTACAAACATATTAGTAATATATATTTTTATAATCATCGATGAATGGTGAATATGGAAATGAATCTCATCGCATCATTGAGACGGTAATCTGTACGTACGCACGAGCGACAATATCATTTCCTTAAAGGCGTGGAATTGGATGGTATATAAATTTTATAGAGACATTATCATGTTATTTTCATTATTTATATACATATTACTCATCATTACTTCCTTCCAATTAATCTAGTGTTGAATAACAAATTACACCACAGCGTGGAGACGGTAAGCCGTACGTACGTACACATGGTGAAATTATCATTCATAAGATGGATAGAATAATGAATATAGTTGTGCAATATTTTTAATAAAATCATAGTATATAGAATATACTGGATTTATTATTTTATAATGGAATTAACAAATAATGAAGAAGTGGAAGAAGAAAGGAACTTGAAAGAGGGTGGTGAAATTATTACCTCTTCTTCAGGTTCTTCCTTTTGATTTGATCAAAAGGGCTTTATAGGTTGGCTTTCTGATCAAAATAAGGCCAACAGGTTAAAGTGAGGGAAGTTTAGAGGATATTTGGGTAGGGTTTGTCCGAACCAAATGGCTTTGAAGGTATGAATTAGAGTGAATGGGGAGTTCCCTTTTATAAGAGGGGCGTGGGGAACCTTAGGAAAAACATAAAATATTATTTTATAATAAATTCATATTCAGTTTATAATGGATCCAAAGTGAATTATTAAAATTATAAGGTGGGTATGGGTCAAAATCATTTCATCCAAAATATTTTAGCCAGGTTTGGGTCACTATAGTAACCTTATCTTATAGTTTTAACTCTTAGTTAAATAGTTTGACACTTACCATGTCACTTTGTATTTTTATATTATATAGTCAATAAACTTACTATAAACTTCCAAGAGACCCCACAAGTGGTCCATTAATGATACAAATATCATTATATAAGGTTTTTGGACAAACCTTATATTTTTAGGAATTTTATATCAATTAATAATATAATATTTGTTTTAAAAAATCTTGTATGTCAATTTTGACACTATTTAATAATTGAATTTTGTAAAAGTCATAAAAACCTTATTAATTCCAAATAAATATATTTAATCAACCTAAAATTCCATAGTAACCTTGAAAATTCGTTTATGGCATCAAATATTCAAATTTTATTTATTTTAACATTTATAATACAATTTATTTGATTCTTTCATTAAAAATAAAAATAATGCATCATAATTGTCTCAAAAATAAATTCAATTATTTAATTTCTAAAAATTCTAAATAAAATACAATTATGTAGGAAATATTTTTATCTTTCTAATTAATATTTATAGTCGAATTTATCTTATGTATAACCATATGTAAAAAGTGTTTTTATAAAAGATATATGCTTTTTTCATTTTTGTATTTACTTCAACTTAATTAATATAATGTGTTATTATCACTTACAAGTGGCTCCATGTGGTCCCAAAACCGACCCAAAGATTCCCATGGGCGGCTATTAATCATACAATAAGGTTAAGAAATGTGTTAAGGTAATTTTGAATTATTACAATATTCTTTTTACCTCGAACTACCCTATTTACCTTTAACCATGGAAAATAAATGTCCAAAGTTACTATTCACCAAAAATTATTTTTATCTTATTGAACCACATTTTACTCTTTGATATTAACCGTGTCTCTCGGATTTTCGAAATTCCACTCACAGAAGCAGTAAAATTATGTTGTATGTGAATTTGCAAATTCTCTTAGGAGATGGGTAAAAGACGGTGAAAAGTTCAATAAAATTTTTATATTCCTAAAATTATTATAAACTGACTCCAATGAATTACATTGAACATATGTAGGTATTAAGTATCTATTTTTACTTAAAATAAATTTAAATAAAATAAATAATTATTTATATAAAAAGTCGGTTTTAACCATTAACTCAGTGTTTTTCACTATTCATAAAAATTGAATGTTTTCAGAAAATTACAAAAATTTCACCCTAAGCTAATTTAGATATTCAGAATCAAAAAATGAAGTCTATTTTACCAAATTTAAAACATAAAATTTTCATTTATTTATTTAAAATTGATTTTTGCTTTTAAAACAAAAATGCGTAATTTTAAGAAATAATAACTATCAAAAGATTGACACTTGTTTATGTCTAATTTCAAAGTGAAATTACTTACAATGACAATCATTGGATTAAATGGTAAAAATATAATCTATTTATACTTCCAGAACATTAAAATGTATAATTTAACAAAATAAAATATTTTGATTAAAAAAGTTGTTTTCAGTTAAGATATAGTATTTTTCACTATTTACCCAATTATGAAAGTTATCAGAAAAACACCAAAACTATATTAAAACTAAATTCTTATGTCTCTATTCTAAAGAAGAAGTTCATTTCTTCAAATTGAATATATAAAAGTTTAAATTTTGGATTTAAAAATGCTTCGTCATTAAAAGGCGGTAAAATATCATTTTTTGAAAAATACTTCTTTTATCTGAAAAAATTGAATTTGTTCTTAATTATGTCTTAGACACTCATAATATGGATTCTAAAATTATAAGGATAATATAAAATTTAAAATTCAGTTAACACTATTCATAACCGCTTTTGAATGGCTAGTTTGGTAAGTCATGGTGCGCTTGAACTCTATGTTGCATACAACACACACTATTGTATTATTCAAAGAGAACCATACCATGGAAGCTTGGGGTGTTACATTTTACCCTCCTTCAATAAATTGCGTCCTCACAATTTGAAATTTTTCTTTAAAAATAAAAGGTTGAAAATAGAAAGTACCTTTTTTGAAAACCCACATCGAAAATACGGTTAATAAAAATATAACTTTAAAAGAAAGAAAGAGAAGTACAAAGGTCACCCGAGATAGCCCATACTAGGATTCTATGAAAACATGGATATGGATGAGAAACTAACCATCAAAGTCTGATGGGTAGTTGTAGAAAATAGAATTAGGAGAAAGTTAACTACAAGAAAATCACAAACTTGTGATTGGTTAAAGGGTATTTGATTCCCCAGTAGGAAAAGTTAACCGACAACATTTTTGTTTTAAGTTACCTTTCATAAATTTGAAGAATTTATTTATGAGATTTACTAAGAATGTAAGTAATTATACTTACTTGTCATGTAGACATTCATTCCTTACTAAATTTTTACCACAAACCCATCTTTCACTCCAAAAGGTAATAGAACTCAAAAATATTCAATTTATCCTAACCGTATAGGGTTACAAAAATAAATTTATAATTCATCTATCAGAACTTAAAAAAAACTACATTATTCAATCCAGGAAATTACGTGGGCTAGTGGTATGTGATACACCCTTGTCGCCATTCGGTTGCGAGGTCAAGTGTCGTGGCCTTGCCGGACGCGACATGTTGCCGCCCGACCTCCGGGTTGTCCTTTTATGGAAATCCAAAAATAATCTCAAACTAGAATTATCCAAAAAACTTCTATCCAAACTCACAGTCCAAATTTTATATGGAAGGTAAACACAATGAAGATGCTTTTTTCCGCATAATAACATGTGAACAACATCATCGTGTATTTGTTTAAAACACTGTTACATCCTGAATTACCATAAAACCTTATTGATTACATTCATGATCCATTATTACTTATAGAATACTAGATATACTCCTTCTATCCAAAAATGTTTTAAACTCCAACAATGATGGAATATACAAATCATTAATCAGTTTCAAGGTAGTGAAGAATATCCTATATAATTTATCCAAATCAATCATGTATTATTCCAAAATAAATACCTCGATATCAGAACCATATTATGGTATATCTTTCTCTCAACTATATATTTTCTAAAAATTCAACCTGTTATTGAGTCAATTTTCTTGGTTCCACACAATGTCAAGTCCTTAATGAAATAGTACTGTAGTAAAATCCTTATATACTCCATAATTATTATAACCAGTACATTATTGATACAACACTCAAATGACATAATTCTTTAATAACAACATAAGAACTCTAATCATTCCTCCTCATCTGTGGTAGTATCATAAGTTCATTATTATCCAATATCATCATTTGGTGCATACTATGATGATTTGGACTTTGGTTCATGTAGTTTCCCAACTCCTTGCAAATGAAGCCTTGTACATTTGAAACCTCTTTCTTACCCTTGAATTCACGTACATGGTGTCCTTTTTCTCGACACTTATAAAAAACTCCCATTCCCTTTAGGCAAGTTCCAGGGTGTTTCTTCCCACAGTTATCACATATGGAAAAATTCTTATTTTCCCTCTTCCATTTATCCATCTTTCTCTCTTCCGTTCTTCTCTTCTCTTACTTCCCTTCAAAGCCATAGGACTCAGAGAATTATTTACTTATCTTTTTAAAACATGATACTATTTCTTCATATGTTGAGAATACATGGGAGAAAATTTCCCTTCTAAATACTATATTAATACCATGAAAGATATTATCATTCTTACTCTTTAGATCATACGTATTGCTGGAGTTCACATTCCTTCTACTGGGTGCCATTTCTATAAATTAGTATAAACTAGGCCAGTTTATGAATAGAAATGAATAATTTCAAACTTGTAAAATACCTAACATAAATTGAACGGTTTATGGATATAATCGATAATCATAAAATGTTTTCATTGAGGAAGTCTATACTCGTAAACCCTTCATAATGGTTTGTAATGAAAATGAGAATTATCCTAAGCTTATCCCTCGGGAGTGTTGTAACCAAGAGTGCAGCAAGGCCCGTTTTCATGCACCAGTTCCCATTCGAGTCTAGCTCAAAGCGGTGTTTTTTGGGTTTTCCCCCTAGGTACATCTATTCCAGAGCCACCTCTACCTGCTCGTATCTAGACAAGAATGTATTGCTTGGAAAACTCACAAAATCTCTACAATACCAAAATTATAGGAAATTCTTCTATACTAATTCTCAATGTCTATCTTAGGTATATGTTCTCTAATCAGAGTTTACCTAAATCTATCTCCCAAGGTTATTTCTAAACTTCCTTTGATACCAACTGTAACGCCCCGACCCCAGTTACCCAGAGTCAGTGCATTATTTTAATACATTGGCACGATTACAAGGAATCAAGTCCTGAAGGACCGATCAGTTTAGCAGTCTTGGAAAATAGATTACATACATGAATTCTACATTAAACTTTATAACATAAAAACCAACATAAATAATCCTTTATGAACGCCATTATTACCTTGGCTTAACCTTTCATATCAATCACAATACACTTCTTGAAATCCTGGAAAAAATAAAACATAGAAAGGGGTGAGCTCAGATGCTCAGTAAGGATAACAATACAGCAGAAACTTTCATAAATAAGCATAAACATTTAAGTAAATGTATAACTAAAAGAAAAGCCTTTTAAACTTGAACTTCAGCATAATATGGAAATAATAAAATGAAGTAATTCCATTTACTTATTCACATGGATATTCTACTAGTCGAATAATCACATGCAATATCGCTAACCACTTTCATAATGATGGAATGCATAATGCCAGACTATCATAACCACCTATCCAAGGCCTCGTGCCAAGACTATAAATAATATTTTGTCAAGGCCTCATTCCAAGACACTAGTTTGTGTCATGAGACCTACCGATGCATCGAGGATCTATATCGGGCTCCACCCTTCACTTACTAAGTCCAATGCATTCCCATATGAAAAGGTTTAAACATAACATAAACATCCATATTAAAACTAGCATAAAAAATGACAATAATTTCTCTATAAATGATGAATGGTAAAAAAATTACACATCTACAATCAAACATATCACAAAACCTTTAATACAATACAAAAGTTTTTTATCATAATAAATCATCTTCAAACAAGTTTAAAATCCATCAAATGATGTTGATATAGACTAAAATGATTTGTAAAACTCTTCGAGAGAAATATCCCTTTATCATGAAAACATTTGAAAGTCACATAATTTAGAGAGTAAGACATTTAAAGAAATATTTGAATCAAATTGTCCCATACCACTTTGAAACTTTTGAAAATAACATTTTAAAAACATTCATGTCCATATTAATAAATCATTAAAAACTATTTTGAATACATGAACATGAATGAGAATGATTTAGAAAAAATAAATATTTAAAACATTTGAAATGTTTTTTTGTAAAAAGTTCCTTAAAATAATCTCTTTGAAAACTCTTTCATGAAACATGGAAATGGATAATAAATATGTCCTATTAAATACTTATGTTAAAACAACCTCGTATAATAAAGAGATTGTGAAATTAACCCTTACCAATTTGGTAACTTACGAAACATACACCCCATGAAAGAGGTATCATACAATTAATATGTAAATAAACATAAATTAAAGTGTATTAAACAAAGTATACAACTATGGTAAGTACATACACCACACAAAAGGTAATAGTGTCAATATGACACAAATCTCACGGGAATAAGGAGTGAGATGAAAACCCCTTACCTTGCATTTTCCTTTAGTCGAGGGTACGTTCAGTTTCCTGTATAAATACCGAAGTATATTCTTAAATAATATAAAAACCATAATAATATTTATGATGTCATAATTTATTCATTTATGACTTTGTACTACCCATTTAATAATAATTTCCATGTTAAATTAACATTTCGGGTAATAATCGCTTTCTTTATCGTGCGTGTTTTAAATTGTTAATCTTGATTGTATCACTTAGATCATGATTGAAATACTTATAGAATATAAAACATCATATATATTTAGAATATAAATATGTATAATAGACATATATATGAAATGGAAAACACCGTTTATGGAGACGGTACTCCGTATGTACGCATAAACGATGTTTCCATTTTCAGAATGTATTGTACGGAACTTAGTGAATATAATATATGTAAGTACACACACACATATATATTTATATATAAATATATATGTCTCCAGTAGCATTATAATTTCATATATTACAAACATATTAGTAATATATATTTTTATAATCATGGATGAATGGTTAATATGGAAATTAATCTCATCGTGTCGTGGAGACGATAATCCATACGTACGCACGAGCGATAATATAATTTCTTAAAGGTGTGGAATTGGATTGTATATTAATTTTACAGAGACATTATCATGTTATTTTCATTATTTATATACATATTACTCATCATTATATCCATCCAAATAACAGAGTGTTGAATAACAAATTACACCACGACATGGAGACGGTAAGCCGTACGTACGCACGCATGGTGACGCTATCATTAATAAGATGGATAGAATAATGAATATAGTTGTAAAATATTTATAATAACAACATAGTATATAGAATATACTGGATTTATTATTTTATAATGGAAATAACAAATAAAGAACAAGTGGAGGAAGAAAGGAACTTGAAAGAGGGTGGTGAAATCATTACCTCTTCTTTAGGTTCTTCATTTTTATTTGATCAAAAGGGCTCCATAGGTTGGCTTTATGATCAAAATAATGCAACTGGGTTAAATTGAGGGAAGTTTAGAGGATATTTGGGTATGGTTTGTCCAAACCAAAAGGCTTTGAAGTTATGAATTAGAGTGAATAGTGAGTGCCATTTTATAAGAGGGGTGAGGGGCACCTTAGAAACAACATAAACTATTATTTTATAATAAATTCATATTCGGTTTTTAATGTCTCCACAGTGGATTATTAAAATTATATGGTGTGTATGGGTCGAAATAATTTCATCCAATTTATTTTAGACAAGTTTGGGTCACTATAGTAACCTTATATTTTAGTTTTAACTCTTCGTTAATTAGTTTGACACTTACCATGTCACTTTGTATTTTAATATTATATAGTTATTAAACAAAATATAAGCTTCCAAGATACCCACAAGAGGTCCATTAATGATACAACTATCATTATATAAGGTTTTTGGCAGATCCTTATATTTTTAGGAATATTATATCAATTAATAATATAGTATTTGTTTTAAAAACTCTTTTATGTCAATTTTGACACTATTTAATAATTGATTTTTGTAAAAGTCATAAAAACCTTATTAATTAAAAATAAATTTATTAAATCAATAATAACATGGAATATTAACCTATAAAATTCGTGGATGGCATAAAATATTCAAATTTTATTTATTTTAACATTTATAATACCATTTATTTGATTCTTTCATTAATAAGAAAAATATTGCATCATCATTTTGTCATAAATAAATTTAATTATTTAATATATAAAAGTTCTAAATAAAATAAAATTATGTAGGAAATATTTTTATATTTATAATGAATATTTATAGTCGAATTTATCTTATGTATAACCCTATGTAAAAATTGTTTTTCTAAAATATATATGCTTATGTCATTTTTGTATTTACTTTAACTTAATTAATATAAAGTGTCATTATCACCTAAATGTGGTTACATGTTGTCCCAAAATCAACACAAATATTACCATGGTCGTCCATTAATCATCCAATAATGTTAGGACATATGTTAAGGTAATTTTGAATTATTAAAATATTCTTTTTACATCGAACTACACTATTTACCTTTAACTGCGGTAAATAATAGTCAAAAGTTACAATTCACCAAAAATTATTTTTATATTATTGAACCACATATTATTACTTGATATTAACCATGTCTCTTGGATTTTCGAAATTCCACTCATAGAAGTGATAAAATTAATTTTTATGTGAATTTGCAAATTCTCCTGGGAGATGGGTAAAAGACGGCGAAAAGTTCAATAAAATATTTATATGCCTATAATTAATATAAACTAACTCCAATGAATTAAATTGAACTTATATAGGTATTAATTATCTATTTTTACCTAAAATAAATTTAAATAAAATAAAAAATTATTATATAAAAAGTTGGTTTTAACCAATAACTTAGTGTTTTTCACTATTCATCAAAAATTGAAAGTTTTCAGAAAAGTTCCAAAATTTCACCCTAATATAATTTCTATATTCTGAATCCAAAAATAAAGTCTATTTTACCAAATTAAAAACATAAAAGTTTCATTTATTAATTTAAAATTAATTTCTCCTTTTAAAACCATAAGGCATATTTTTAAGAAATAATAACTATCAAAAGTTTGACACTTGTTTATATCCAATTTCAATGTGAAATTATTTACAATGACCATAATTGGATTGAATGGTCAAAATATAATCTATTTATGCTTCCAAAACATTAAAATGTATAATTTATCAATATAAATTATTTTTATTTAAAAAGTTATTTTCAGTTAAAATATAGTATTTTTCACTATTCACCCAAATATGAAAGTTATCAGAAAAACACAAAAAAAATTATTGAAACTAAATTTTTATGTCTCGATTCTAAAGAAGAAGTTTATTTTGTCAAATTTAATATATAAAATTTTCAAATATTGGATTTAAAAAGGCTTTTCATTAAAATGCGGTAAAATTGCATTTTTTGAAAAAAACTTCTTTTATCTGAAAAAAATGAATTTGTTCTTAAATTATGTCTTAGAAACTCATAATATGGATTCTAAAATTATAAGGATAATATAAAATTTAAAATTTAGTTAATAATATTCAGAACCGCTTTTAAACGGCTAGTTTGGTAAGTCGTGGTGCACTTGAACTCAGTGTTGCGTACAACACATGCTATTGTATTATTCAAAGAGAAGCATACTGTGGAAGCTTGGGGTGTTACAGTTATCATATACCAACCAGTTTAATGAGGCAGTTTTTTTTCACTAGAGGTATTAAAAAGTGACTATCTTGAGGCCCAAAAGTACATATAGGTCTTAAAAATTTATATCAGATCGCATGTATTTATACTTAATCTTTAGAACTATATAGATGCTTTAGATAGAGATATTATGGAAGATATGAATATGGTAGGAAATGTAGGACATTATTCCCATTCTCTTCTACCTAGTGGTACCTTCAGTGGTTCACTAGGGAAAAATAGGAAGTTGAAGGAGCATCATAGGAGTAGTGGAGGTTGTTCTCTACAGAATGTGACGTCAAACCCAAAATTTATGGCTTGTGGTGTTCCCATAACATGCTATCAGTGTTGGAAGACCCTACACATGTAGTGTTTTGGTCCCACACCAGTAAATATGTGTAAAAATGGTGGATGTTATGGTCATTTTTAGTGTTTTAGGCTATGTTTACACCTTGATATACTCATGGATTTTCAGCTTCAAAGGCTACAATAGTGCCTTTATATGTTTCAAATACTAAAAATGTCTATCGATAGGCCTTGGGACTGAAGAACAATAATTTAGTAGATTATTTTCTATTAGAGGTCAAAGTGGGCCCGGTGATAATGAGAGGTACCAAATTTATTGCATCTTTAGTAGAAATTCTTTTATTTGATATTGGTGCTCCCCACTCATTTATAACTGTTTATTTCATTTATATTTTTAACCGTCTAAAACAACTCATTTACTTTGATATGGATTTAGTGAAGCCTCTTGGAAATTTGAAAAGTAAGTGGTCTCAATGTTTATCTTGTGTACTATAGATAGTGGATACAGAGCTAGTCTAGGATTTTATTTTTCTTAATCTAGATATATTTGATATCATTTTCAAGATGGATTGGATTTTTGCTCATCGATATGAGGTTGATTAAAATAATCAGCATGTATCACTTATTTTATAGCCAATGGGAGATCATAGATGTTTTAGGGAGAGTGATATCTGAGGTATGACCATACAAGACCATCCTTCCTAGAGCATATGATCATATTGTCTACTATTGTAGTAGAACCGGATGTAGTTTCTTCAGTTTATTTTTTTGTGGTTGTTCAATATTTTTTGACATTTTTCCAGAGGTTATTTCTAAGATTCATCTTGAAAAGAAGTTATAGTTTTCAATTGCCTGGTTCTAGATACCTATCAAATATCAATACCTATCGTATGACACCAACGAAGTTAAAAGATATCAATATTCAGTTGGAAGACCTGGTGAAAAAGAGTTTTGTTTGACCTAGTGTTTCACCATGGGAATCCTCAGTGCTCTTTTCCAAGAAGAAATATGGTTCACTGTAGTTTTGTATATTTTATTGGATATAACCGAGTAACAGTTAAGAACATGTATTCTTTTCCTCACATGGATGTTTTTTTTTATTTGTGAAAATGGAAAACGTGGTTTACCAATGTTGATGTTATGTTGGGTTATCATCATCTAAAGGTTCAAGAGTCTGATATACCAAATATGGATTTCAAGAGTAGATATGACCATATATAATATCTTGTTATTCAGTTTAGTCTGACTAATATTGCTTCAGTTTTTGTGGATTTGATCAATAGAATATTCCATTAGAATCTTGAAACTTTTTTATTTGTGTTCATAGGAGATATTTTGGTTTATTCATGATCTGATCATGAGCATAAGCACCATCTGAGATTGGATTTGGAAATCATGATGATTCATCATTTATGTGTAAATCTTTCAAAATTCACTTTCATGAATCATGAAGTTAAATACTTGTGGAACATGATTTTTGAGCAAGGATTATCAGTTGATTATGAAAAGGAAAAGTTTGTTTTTATCATGGGAAGACCCACACAATGTCTTTCAAATTTGGATATTTCTTGGTCTTATTAGATAATATAAAAGAATTATAATATATTTATTGATGTTGGGATCAGCTTTGACTACTCTCACTAGGGAATATATTATATTCATATTTTATGAAAAATTATAGTCATCCTTTGATGAGTTTAAATGAATTCTAATGTCAGATCCTATTTTGATCTTTCCAGATCATAGTAAGGGGTATATGGTTTTTTATGATGCTTATAGTTGAAATTTGGGTTTGGTTCTCATGCTGCATGATCATGTTGTGGATTATAGATTTTGTCATCTTAGACTGCATAAGATGAATTAGCCCACTAATGTTTTAGATAGTGACATAGTTATACCTTCACATAAGTGTTGGAGGAATTATATTTTTAGGGAAAAGTTCAAATCCTCTTCTAATAATAATATTTTGAGTCATATATTTTCACAGAATGAATTGAATCTTAGATAGAAAAAGTAGATGGAATACATTCAGACATTTTACTTCAATGTCACCTACACCCTAGGGAATGGGAATGTCGTTCTAGACACTCTTTGTAGGAATGTTCCATTACATGCTATTTATGAACTAATGTAAGATTAGAACCTTATGAAGATTTTTTCTTAGATGTATCTATATAATCAGGATGAATTTTTTATATATGGTTCTAACTATAGTTCAGTTATTATCATCTATCTTTGAGACTATTATATAGAATCAGTAGTAAAATTTGAGTTAATAGGAATTAAAGAAACCCTATATGGTGGGGAGGCCATTTTTTTATGGTCTCTATCTTCAAATGGTATTCTAAATTTTGTTAATTGGTTTATTATCCCAGCATTAGTGGGGTGATAATTTTTTTTTACCATCATAGTTCATCATCGGATGTTCATCTGAGCATTAAAAATATCTATTAATAATTTATGCATTGATTTTTATGGCCAGGTAGGAAGCATGAAATTTCTAATTATGTGTCTCGTTGTTACACCTATGAAATAATAAAGGAAGAGAATTTTAAACCTTCTTAGTTTTATATAACCTCTTCTAGTACCTATTTTGAAATGATATGAGGTATCTATGGATTTTGTTTTTGGGTTACAATGTAATCCCTATAAGAGTAATTATCTATGGTTGGTGATTTTTCAGTTGAAAAATTTAGCTCACTTCATTCTAATAGAAGACACTATAAAAGTTATAGATATGGGTGAGTTGTATGTGTATGAAGTTGTGTGATTACATGGGTTTTCTTTAGCTATTGTTTAAAATAGGTATCCTAGGTTTACTTCTAGGTTCTTTATAATTATCTCATAGGTGTTGGGGAATTATTTTAGATTGATTATATCTTATCATCCATAGAGATATATTGAAAAATCACGTGTTATTCAAATTCTTTAGGATATTCTTCATTCCTCTTTCTTGGAAATCAGTGGATCATGGGATAGATATCTAGGACTGGTTGAGTTTTCCTATAAAAATGTTCATTATTTTTCATAAATAATGGTTCCCTTTGAGTATTTTTATGGTCTCCCATGCTTGTCACCTCTTTTTTGTGTAGTGGTGGGCGAAGCATTTTTGGTGGGCCCATAATTGGTTCAGGAGATGTTCGTTAGGATTCATAATATATGTGGGTGTTTGTTTATAATGCAGATTCGGAATAAATCCTATGTAGATCAATGAAATCATCCTTTTTAGTTTTCTATAGGTGAAAATGTTTTCATTAAATTTTCTCCTCATTTGGGTCACCGTTATCTTGGAAAATAGGGTATGTTGCCTCCAAGATATGTGAGACAATTGGAGACCATTTAAAGGCTTGGATATATTTCTTATAATTTTGAATTTCTGGCTCAGTTGAGTGGAATTAATGATGTTTTCCATGTATCAATGCCCAATAAATATCATCTTGACCCCTTTCATTTTTTGATTTGAAAAGAGATAGAATTGGAGCTAGATGTTTCTATTGTGGAGGATCCAGTAGAGATCATGGACTCTTAGGTGAAAGTCTTGCATATAAAGTCTATTCTGTTGTTTAGAGTCTTATGGAGGCAGAGAAAAAATTATCATGAGACTTGGGAGCATGAATCGTTGATGAGGGAGAAGTTGACTTTCTTCTTTACTAGACCTCATTCTTGCATATGACATCCCAGGGATGGGAAGATTAATGGCGGGGAGTTTGTAACATCTGATTACACTCTTGCAGGTAATTCTCATCCTATTAATTATTTAACTATTTAATTGGATACATCTTAGAAAACCCAAGGATAGAGAGAATTTTTTAGGTAAAATTAATTAATGTTCAGGGGTGGATGTTTGTTTGAATTAATAGAGTCCGGGTATAAATGTGTTAAGGTATTTGTAGGTTTCTTCACGATTTCGAAGGTTGCCTACGAAGTTTTTTGGTTTCTGTATAAGAACCTAGATTTTTCTACTATGTTATGGGAAATTACATGGTGTGTAAGGGGGTTAAAAAATGTTTACTTGGTCTCTTTAAAGAATTCATGAATTGTTTACACAGTTTGAAAGTGGTACATTCCATGTAATGGATACATTAAATGTAATATTAAAAGGTCATTTTTGATAATAAAAAATTGGTGAGTTTTTTTAGCGTACTGAAGATTTATAGATTACATGATGTTTAAAAGGGTTGAACATCAAATAACTATCATGAGTTTAGATTTTAGGGTACTGTACAAGTAATAAATTTATCCATTCTCCCATAGAAATCTTGGATCTCAACCTAGTGACCTTCTTTAGTGATTTTTGGAGTCTCTCTTCAATCTGTATTGATCTATTAAATGATTGATCATCATGGAGGTTGGTTTGTGTCTGTCCATGAAATTAATTCATTCTATTTGTTTGTTTATTTGGTTGGGATAACTCCATGGCATAGTGTTATCAGATCTATTGACCCATAATGCTATTTCTTCTGGTTTGCTTCTAGATCGATAGTGTGATCGTCTTCAAGTGGTCATTTCCATTGTTGTCTATGGTGCAGTGTATATTTTTTCTTGCATTATGTGATGTTTCCTCTTATTTAAAAATACTTTTAGTAAATTGTAATAGTTATAATAAATGTAGATTGATTATGGGGCCTCCATTTTGGTTGTTTCATTATCTTATTTACTTATCCTTTGTGGGTTTGTGTGACCCAAATTTTTGAGGTTGGTAGTTCCATATCTATCCTATTTGTTGAAATTTATTAATCTTATTTTTATAAAGTTATATATAAATAAATTTGGAATGATTGTTTTGTTTGTGTAAATGATTTTTTGATAAAAGATGGGTTTCCCTTATTTTTGGTAAATGGAACGAGGGGTATTTTCAAAGAATTAATATTATTTATGAAATGTAGAACATGTGAAGCCTTGGGTATGTAATTAGAAGCTTTACATTAGGGAAATTTTCCATATTACCTTCAGGAGGTTAGATCATGGAGATTTTCCATTATTCATAGGCTAGTAATTCTGGGAACTTGTTCTTGAAATCTTTGGGGGGTTTACTCATGGGGATTTACTTATCTTTAATCCTATTTTTTAAGGATGTTTTGTGAACTAATCATTTTTTTGGTACGAGTAACCTAATATCCAAAACTATTGAGTTCCTTATAGTGATTTACTTTCACTTGTATTTATACTATTTTGGCTATGATATGCATGATTTTGCATTCTATAAATGAAAAAATGGAAAACTATGATTAAAATTTTTATAGCAACCTTTGTTAGAAATAGCATTAAGAAAGTAATATTTTCCATACTTTGTTATAACTAATTTATTGGTTATCATTACACATTTTATTTTAAATGCGCACAATTTAATTATTGTACATATACTTGTTATGAAACACCTAAGTGCAATCCAACTGAGCCTGTCAGCTCACACCCTGTTCACTTCTTTGATGGTGCACATTTCTTTGTATATCTTTTGATACAGGTAAAGGCAAGGCGTAATAGTGAGGTCGTGAGGTTTATGTCAAATGGATGGAAAGTTGGAGGTGAGTTTCCTAGGGTATAACATGCATTATTTGCGTTTTATTAATTTAGTGGTCCTTTTTGTTTGTACTTTTACTTGTATATTGTTTCTTCTTTTGAGTTGTTTGGTTTTAGTTACAACATACATTTATCTTCCACTGTTTCTCTCTATCTTGTATATATAGATGGCATATAATTTAATTCGGTTGGGTGAAATCATTCCCTATGGTTCTTGTTTGATTCCCATGAGTATTGAAAATACCCTTAGGGTATGTGGCGGGTCCGTTTGGGTACCGTTTTGAGAGGGTATTCGAGGTCATTCTATTCATTAATTACATGATATACACTTAATGTTGTGGCAATTATTTACTATGGTCAATATTCATAATGGAAAAACAAAGGAGACCTATTTACCAAATTATCAATTTATTATTCTTTATATGTAATCCATCTTTTAAGATTCAATTTCTTTAAGTGGTAGAAATTAATTTAATATTAAAAAGAAAACGACAATGAAAAATAATTTTTCTTGAAAAAATCCTTTTTGTGTGTAAAAACTATTTTATACCAAATTATTTAATAAAAGCTATTAGAATGAACCTAATTAGATTATTAATAATAAAATAAAACTAATGAAAATTTTAAACCATTTTAGAAAAAAATTACTCTTTAAATGCTTGAAAAAAATAATGTTTTAAATAAAAATGAGTATTTTTTTTACTATTCACAAGAAAATAAATCATTTTAAAAAATACCCCAAATTCACTATATGATAATTTTGAGTGGACGATTTATAAAACGATAAAACTTTTACCAAATAGTATTTCTAAAAGTTATAAAAACTAATTATAATATTCTCTTATAAAAAGAAATAAAAATCATTTTTGAAGAAAACATATTTTTTGAAGAATAAAATAACATTATGAAAAATTTAGTGATTATTTCATAAGAATTGATAAATAATTTTTTATATATTTGTCCATTTATATATATATATATATTTCATATTTTGGTTAATATTATTCATACCATCCAATTCAATAGATAGGTTATTATATTTACATTTAAATTGAAATATTGCATGCTTTGTTTAGGCGTGGTGTTCGTATCTTGTACACTATCAAATAGAGTTTTTTCTTTTAAAATGTAAGGATATTATAATTAATTCATTGTTTGTGTGTAGTAGATGACATTCGTTTTATTATTTTCAGAAAGAAAAGTATGAGGAGTCTCAATGAGGAATCAATGTAAGTGTTCAATGGCTATCTGAATTAATTCCTTCAATTTCAAGTGGGATTAAATCACTGGTGTGTTTATAATATGGAAATATTAGAAATTAAAAATTGGATTTCCATAAGGATCTTAAATCATGTAATGTACGGTATCGACTAGGGAACTTACAATATTTTTTTAAAAATCATGCTTTTCAATATATCAAATCTAGTTTTTCTTTTATGATAGGATCTTAGATGAAGTTATATATATATATTATGGAGAAGGTACCAATTTTTAATGATAATAAGAATATATTCATACATAGGTAGAATACTTCCCTAATAGGCAATCTAATTTTAGGCATGTATCTGGGTGATTATATATTATAGATAATCCACATATGAAATTTGAGTTCGGGACAAAAATAGTATGATGTACAATTCTTATTATTTCTTCTATGGTTTGATATTTTTTTAATATCGTAACAACACATTATTTTATATCAATTTAAGGTGATTGTTAAATTGGGTTTTCAATAAAAAATCATTTCTTATATGATTTAGATCACTAATCCTTTGGAAAGGAAGAAACATAAATGGTTTAAATTCCCTTCTTATCATGCATCAACCACCAATTTTGATGTTTCATGGGAGTTCCTTTTCCTCATTTTGGATTTTTTCCCTCATTCTTGTTACGGGTTTTATGATTAGTTCAATTTAATGTATTTATATTTATCAACAAAATTTCATTTTTCTCTCCTCTAATAGACACAGTCATGTTTTCAAAGGATAAAGGGATATAAGGTCCAATAAAGATAGACCAATGCATCTAAATAATGAGACTATATCATTTAAATTATCTAATATATTTCAAGATGTTGTAGAAATTAATTTCTTAGATCGAATTTTGATAGTCTTGGATAGGTATCCATAAGTGTTTGAAGAATATTTCTGTATATTTCTATTGAATAGGGGGGGTTAAATTCTAAATAAATATGAACCCAATGAAATAACTATTTCCTATATTTCAAATCAAATAGTCCAAATTGAATTAATATAAATGAATTTTGATATTAAAAATATTATGAGATAGGGTTCCATTCATCGGAGTCTATCACTATGAGCTGACATTTTTATATTTTTAGAGAACGATGATGTAATTATCTACCATTTTGTCTTTTACCAGAAGATAAATTAGGCAAATACCAATAATTAATATCCTCTAACATCGATTAATTATCATTTTACATAAATTAGGGGACAATTATTGTTTTGTTAAAATCAATCTTAGGTTTATGAATCACCAGTTAAAGGTGGAATAAGATAATATTTTTAATAAAAAATTTATGGTTGAGATGAGAATAATGAATATTTTTGGACGCCCTTTTGGATAATTAATTATACAAAAGCAATCATAGAACCAATTAACAATATATTACATAATTATTTCATTTTTATTTTTGTGTTATTTCTAAATGATATCTTGGGTTATTAAAAATAGAAAGACTAACAAAAATATTATCATTTGTTCATGTTAGAAACATTGAATGATAAAATAATTTATCTGACACCATCAAAATTCAAAATATGTATTTTTGAATTCATGTTCTCGGGTTATGTTTTTTATAATATGAAATGTACATGGACCTTAAAAACATTGAATCAATTATATAGTTGGAAATACCCAAGAATATTGTTTAAATTATAAGTTTCTTTGGTAAATTAGGATACTATAGTGTATTTGCATAAGATTTTTCTAAGATGGATTCTCCCATTAGTTAATTAACACAAAATGGGGTGAAATTTAAATGGAGTAATAAATTATAGATATCCATTTATGATTTAAAAAAGAGGTTGGCACCTTCCACTATTCTAATCCTTCTTGATCACAGTGAAGGAAAAACTATATATAGAAACACCTTAAGTATAGGAATGGGTTGTTTTTTGATATAGTGTTACCATATAGTGGAATATGGGTATATCTAATTGTTTCCTTATGAAATAAATTCCCCCACCCATAACCTTGAGTTGGCTATCCTAATACAAATAATATATTCTTGGAAACATTATTTATATACGGTGAGATTTAATATCTATAAATATCACAAGAGTGAGATGTATATTTTCTCTTTTATGGATCTAATCATATTGTGAAGTTGATTATTAGAGTGTACTAATACTATAATTTTTTTTACTTTCTTATACCCTGGGTAAATAGAATATATTCATTGATTCTGTTAGACGAAATTTCTAGTGATAGTAGTGAATGATTCTAGGGAAGAGTGGAGTTTGGGGACTCTTTCTTTCTAAATTCTATCCAGATGTGATGGAAAAAAGGATTTTATATTTCCATTTACTTTTTTTAGGATCACTTAGTATGAGATAAATATAGAGACGAGGGAGGGTGAACCAACATTCAATATTTTTCTTCTAAATCCCTACTGACTCACATTCTTATTTAGAATACCACACCTTTAACTCAAAACAATAGACATAAAAACGAAACCTAATAACAAATCTACTACAATGAAAAAGTAGAAACTCCCTTGAATAATGATCCCCTATTCTAGAGTGAGTTTCCAATAGAATTTTAAGATATTTAACTTCTTCCTTATTTAGTTCTATAACAATATTTGATGGTCACATATTCATACTTCTTTGATACTTGGGTTCTTATTTTAGAATTCTTTATCAAGTCCTTTAATAATAGACACTCTCTTCTCTTATTCATCTTATTTATTTTCCAAATCATGTGAATATATTTATATATTTTAATGTGATTTTTATTTATTTATTTTTGTAGTGTGATATAACATGCTTTTTTAATTCAAATTTCATATAAACTGATATATAATTCTCAATATTTAAAGTCCACATGATAAATATAATTTTATCAGACTTTCCCCCCCAAAAACTATTCATTATTTAATTCTATCCACACCAGTATATAAGAATATCATACGATAATGCAGCCCCATATCAAAACATGAATCAATCTTTAAATAAAAAACTATCTTTGACTGGTGTCACACATTCAAACAATTTTCAAGGAGAGACCTTATTATCAATACTGTGAAAATAAAATTATCAAAAACATAGTTTGAATCAAAAATATATATTGAATAATTATGATATTTTATACATTGAAGAATTTTTTTTCATCAAATCAGATAACTTCTATATGTATCTTATGGACTCGTGAATATTCCCAATTTCTGAAATGCACTTATCAGGTTAACATTAAAGATGATTCATAGTTTATTTGACATATTACTGTTGAGTTAAAAACTACTCTATTTTGTTTAGTATATTTGAGAAATTTCATTATTATTATTATTATAGATTACTCTACATATAATTTAGATAACCATTATACATTATTATGATGAATTTTACACATGGACATGCCTTTTTAAATTCATCAATTATACTCTGGCGTTACTTTTACACATCACAGTGAGTCCCAATAGTTTTCCATATTTTTGGTTTGCCATCATAAATACTTTTATATATTCCTATATTTTCTCTCACACATTATCTTTTACAATTTTTAGTCAATATGTTATGGAAGACTCTTATGCATGTATTAAAGTTACTCATCGTTACTCACGGCCTTTAATAAAATTTAAATTAATACGTGAAACCTATAAATCATATTTCTAGAAGTATCAATTCAAATGGAATAATTATAAAATATTTTCCAACAACTCCAAAAAATTAAAAAAATTAAAATTATTTATAAAATAACATAATATTTTCATAAATATTCAAACTCATTCCCAAATACTTATAAAAAATTAATACTCAAAAATAATTACGCTAATGAAATATCACTTATTCTTCTTATCTGGCTTAAAAATAATGCTTCTTCAACTTTCAACCTATGGTTCTTAAAATTCACTATGAACTTATTTCACATAACCATCCACAACACTTGTCTTGAATTCATTAATAGATTTAGTCTCCAATTATCACATGTAAAGTACACTTCCTTGAATCTATTCATCGAATAATACCAAGATGCAACAAACCTTTCCCATTATAAAGGAAAAATTCTTCCATCACATAAAAATACAATAAATAAAATTAAACATTATTCATAGGTAATGGAAACATATACAATGTCATACTCAGAAGGGTTTAATAATCTAACACATTGGATTTGTTTTCAATGGAATTAATTTTAGTTTTATTATAAAATCTAAAATATAACACCCCTAAATATATGTAAAGTGACTTAAATGTTAAACCCATTTCTCCACCGTATTGAAAATAAAAACAAAGAGAGTTCATGTATATGGTGTTACCAACTTATTCAAAGTTGCGAGCCAGAAAAAAATAAACTCTTTTTCTAATTGATATAGCTCAGTGTAGAGAAAAAGAGTTATTAATTAATTCTTAAATCTATATATTAAAATATAAAATAATTTTACTAGATTATACTATCTTGTCATAAATTTATGAAACTAAATGTCAAATTCTTTTCCACACTTACTGTTATTTCTCATAGAAGAAAACTCCACCCCCTTTTCATAAATGTAATTATAAATTGAAGAGGGGTGGGATATTAACAATATATACCTCAGTTTTAGGAAGTGGGAAACACTCACATCTTCATCCTCATCTTCTCAAAATACATAATTTCAAGTGTCTTCTTAACAATCTATGCAATATGATCCTTGGATAGAACAAATTCTATATTCAATATACCTTCAAACACATTTTACATTAAAAAGTGATACTTAATACCAACTTTATTTAATAAGAAATTTTGTTTTGGGAATTTAATATATTTAAAACACTTTGGTTGTTACAATTAATAAATAATGGGTATCTTTTAGTTATATTCATGCCCTAAAGTTATATCTCCATCTAGATCATCTGTGTAGCTTCTTGTGATAAAACAACTTACTCAGCTTTAGTGGAGATATATTTGATTGTTGATTTCTTCTTGTAATTTCATTCCACTAACTTTTCACTATTAAGAAACACTCCCCCATATTTGAATTTTCTATTATCATCACCACCAGCCCAATCCACATCAAAAAATCCCTTTAAGTTTAGCTATCCTTTTTTATTATAGAATAGATCATAACTGAAAGATTCAAGACATATCTAATAATTCTCTTAGAATCTAAGATATGTGATTATTTTGTTTGAATTTATACCTAAAAAAAATCGTAAAATACTAAAAAAATTGGCCTTAAAATTGTTGAGTATAGGTGCATACTAATCAACTTCATAAATTATTTTTCTATTGAAACGTTCCATTAAGAATTATTTATAAATTTTTAACTTATTAGAATTTGTGTAAGAACTCATATTGATTACTTAATACCAAACCCATTCAATAGTTCCCTGGTATAATTTTCTTAATAGATTAAAATCTGAACACTAGTTTGAGTGATTTTCAATCGCAAGAAGAATTTCATCTCTCAAAGCATAGGAATGTTAAAATTTCTTCCATATGTATGTAAAATTATTCAAATAATTTTTATTTATTACCATAAATGGTAATATAAACAATATATATAATCTTAGTGAGTGATATGGGGTTAGTGTTCCCCATGTAAATTATTATCCACTTTCCTTATTTAGAATTATAGACTTTTTTAGTACTCAAATAACTTTAAATACTAAGATTTTAGATATTATTTCAATATATATAGATTCTTAAAATGTATACACACTATTATTACATTTTTATCAATAATAAAACCCTCATGTTACTATTGGTTCTAGGAATAGTGGAACTGCTTATTGGGGTTGATCTAGACTCAACAATTGTCTGATTTATTGAATCATTCACATATTGTCAAAGATGTAAACATAATGGATAATGAAATTTTTCCAAGGATTGTTTTTGAAACCAAAGGAAGATATTTTCATGTTAAATTAATAACTAATTAAATTATATTGAAAGAAATAATACCATATTGTTGATTTATTTATTTGATGAAGATATTGATCATTAAAAACCCTTTTTTGAAAACTATCATTTCGCCTATAGTATCTAACTATAGATTTCTTTTAGCAGTGATCACACCTGTTCCTATGATCTACAAACAATGATTATGTATTGATGGGTCCCAATATAGTAGATTGATCATCTTTCAGTGTTCTTCTCGATCATTGCAATAATTTATTTGGGATTGAAGAATGGTCCTTGAAATATAATTCTTCAGATGATAGAGGAAGGAAAGGGAATCTCTAAAGATGTCTTCAGACTTGAGTGAGACCATTAGATTTGGTTTCCTGTAGCAATTCTAAATTTCTCACTAACTATAAACAGTATACATAGTCTTCTATTTATAGATATAGTATTAGAGACAAAATATAAATCAATTGTATAAAACCCCTTAAATAATATATTAAACCTCATATGAACCCATGACATATAAAAAATAATAATTTCTCATTGAATGCACTAATCGGTGAATTGATAAATATTATTTTTACCTACTTTAAATTTTTTTTATCGCTAACCAAAATATTGTTATGCATGTCCTCATATTAATTTATTAAATAAATTGATAAATATTTACCCATTAAATAGATAAAAAAATTTATATCTCTATTATTAAATAATTACCTTGAGAAGAAATATTTTTTTAGTTTATGTAATCAATAAAACATGAATTAAATTATTCCTCAGTCTTGAGAATAGTATTTATTCTAATAATAATATTAAAATTGAATTTAATTGGGATAAATGAATATACATATTATTTTATCCTCTAGAAATCTTTCCCATTTTCATTTGTAATACTTTCCTAAAGTAAAATATTACCATATAGAAATGGGTCAAGTCACCAAAGAGAAAGAAGATATTGTCACAAAATCAATGACTAGACAAGAGTTGTCATTGTGTAATATAATCCCTTTATCAATATATCTCATCAGGAGAATCTCCCATCTACACCATCAACCTATTTCTTGATATGTATTTATTTTAATATATAACATTATCTCATCATTACAAAATTTCTATGGAATTTAATGTGATAGTTTTATTTAAATAAGAGGACCGAGATATAAAATTCCATATATATGTAAGGGTTAAATCATTCATTGAATTATTCATTAATAATATTTTATTCATGATGCAAACAACATACCATAGTTCATGTAAACATATGATGTCATGGTTTTGGTCAGTACATGAAAGTGCACAAGACATGATACGAATTAGTAATAGTATTAAAGTTTTAGGATCATTACACAAAATCACATATAGAAAAATCTAATGAAAGAAAAACATGTTGAATTACTACAAGACATTATGTTATCATAATATCCTATATTATATATTACCAAATGTGACCTTAAATAAAAGAAAGTATCATTTTATTACGATTACTCTCACATGATAGTAAATATTCTATCTGTCCCATTATAAAATTTGTTATTACCATGGAAATATATTTAATAATATTGTCATAGAATTTCTGGGCCCTTATCATAGCAGGGAACTTATATTCCCTTTTAATGTGATAGATTGTCAAAGAAATTATTACATTAATGTAACATAGAACTATAAACAATATGTAATAATATATTTAAATTTATATTCACATTGAATATACATATAATTTAAAGTTTAAAGGGTTGGTTTTAGTACACTAAGTCCAATATAGTCGCTCTTGGACAAGATCTAACTTCCAATCACTTTAATTTTCAATATCTCACATGATGATGATTTTTATATTGAGTTAAGGCTTTGGACAAGGGCTCCACCATGCTTTCTTTTTTGGAGAATCTTCTCACTAAAACTTATCATAACTATGAAAAATACATCAAGAGAGGATATTTCCAAACTATATGCTTCTTTCATTGATGTGATCTTGGATTATTTTTCAAGGGCCACTACAACAGTTTCATCGCAACAGATTTTGATAGGATATTTACTACTAAGAATCACATTAAGCTATTGGTTGAGGATTTCTATCCAAGATTCTTCTTTATATACCACATAATAAGAAATATAATTAAAATACACTATATAATCTTCAACCCAAACCTTATTTTAGCTATTACATTTCATAAAAAACTCTATTGAGAGTAAAGATATATCCCAACAATATTTTAGACCATACTGATCTATTTGGAAGCTAAATTCAATATATCCCATGATGACTATATCTTTATATCTTCCATAAACTAGGAACATATCTAGAGTTTTACTTAGAAACTTAAGGGTATTCCTGAATTCCATCCAATGGTCATCACCTATCTTATCTTGATATCATTATACTACAATTAATTTATAGGAAACCTCTAGCATATTATAAATTATAACATACATAATTGACCTAATCACTATTCATATATAATCATTTTCATCCATTAGGTCCCATCTTGTGTTTGAGGACATATTTTCTTGGAAGGATGAATGATATGTGACACTGGTAACAATACCCTCTTGGATTGTTTCATAATAAATATCTTTATTATTTTTTTAATGTACATACTTTGACTTTTTCCATGAACCCTCTTGAGTATATAATGATAGATCTTTATCCCACAAATATATTCTGCTTCATCCAAGTCCTCTATGGAGAATCATAAATTCAAATATTTTTTAACAAAAAGTAAGATTGTTATATCATTTCTAATATTCATTTTCAGCAACAATAACTATTAATAAAATTATTACACTCCCAATAAACAACTCATAGACCCAAGGATAACATTTAATCGTTATGAAATAAAATTCCATTATGGCTTCATGAATATGAATGCTCACTCACATAGATTCCTTCTTTTATCCATGAATGGATATTTACAATTTTCATAATTTTTTGGAATTCTTTGGAGTTACAAACCCTTCAAGCTGTGTCATATAGAATGCTTCAAAAAGGTTACTATTAAGGATGCATATTTTTAAATTCATAAAAAAATATCATAATCATGGCGAGATGTTACGAAACATACAATTTTTATGGATTTATATATAGAAACTAGTGAAAGTGTTTCTTTATTGTCCATGCTTTGAATATGTTTAAACCTTTTTGAAACAAGTTATGAATTATAATTATTTAATTTTCCATAAATGCACTATTTCTTATTGAATAACCATTTAAAAGAAATGATATTTACATCCACTAAAGGATTTACCAAAACCAATATGTGGTTTTGGTACATGGAATCTATTTCAAAATTCATAGATTATTTACATTTAGCATATTCTATGCTACTTAGTACTTTTTATAGTTTATAATATAATTATTATCATGCAATAAGGAGTTAGTATCCTCGGTGACTAGAAAATCACATATTTTAGGTTCTCTAACCACTCTTGTAATCCTATATAATAATTGTGTATTTTTATTTGTCTATTCTATTGGGATTTGTGGAATATTTTTCTTTTCCAACACTTTTTTACCTAGATTCTAGAATTAATAAAATTCTATATTTTCCCCACTATCTATTTTAAAGATTTTATACCTCTAAAGTTATATTGTTTTTACTACAAATAACATTTTTTATGAGGGTTCTTATTGGTAAAATACTATTTTTTCATTTTGGAATCCTATAAAGATACACATTGTAAATTTAGATGAATGTTTGTTTCTTGAAGCGCCTTACCAAAAATTTGACATTACCAGACGTGTAAGTATGAAAACATGGGTTTCTTTCCACCCAAAAATTTGTATGGAATACAATATGTTTCTTTAGTTGTCCCCTTAAATAATATTTTTTCCTCTATATGGAACAAATATCCCTTAAATAATAACGTAGGACCTTCATGAGTCATCAATTTTCTCACCATGTACAATAATTTATTGTTACTCCATTTTCTGACATTGTTCCATTATACTATATAAAGATGATTGAGTTGCAATAGAATAAAAAATTATTATAAACAATAAATTAATACTTTATTAATATATTCTCCACCTTAATCTATAAAGTGTTTCTTAATCTTTTCACTAATATGGTTCTCAAATTTATTCTTGTATTCCTTGCATCTATCAAAGGAACATGATTTATACCTAATTAAGTATACATATGCATATCTACGAAAGTCATTAGTAAAATATTTGATGTATGAGTACACTCCCATTGATTAAAATAAAATTGGTTGACACACATAAATATAAAAAAATTTAAAAATATCCATGGCCCACTTTAATTTTTCAAATAATGGGAATTTCTTCATTTTTTATTATAAACATGTGTGATATACACCAATTGATTTTATTTCAAAATAATTAAAATATACATGTAAGGGTAATTTTTTCAAATTATTTTCATTTACATAACATAATTGCTGATTCTACAGTTGGATGTGGGATGCTTTATGCAAACTATCATTATTATCAATATCCATTAAATGGTTTGTATAATCCAACACATAAATACCATTATTTAAATATACCATACCATAAAAAATGAATACTCTATAAAATAAGAAATAATTAATTTTAAATGTGTAAATAAATCCATCTGTGCCATGTATCATCATAAAATAAATGTTTTTGAGGACTAAAGGCACATAATAAATATCTTTGAAATACAGGATCATTATCATCTATAAAAGGGGGTGGTTTTTTCCAATAGCTTTAGTAGTATGTATAGATTAGTTTCCTACTCATAGATCTACATCACCTCTAAAAATATTATAAAATATACCAAGTTCCTTTTATTTCAGTAAATATGTGAGTACCACATGATATATATAATACCCAATTAGATGAAATGAATAAATTTCTCTCGATAAGAATCATACATGAAGCTTCCACTTTCTTATTTGTTTGGGTACATTTTATTTCTAATGGATATTCTTGGTACATATAAAATAGATATCATCCTATACCCTTTCTTTTTAATTTATTTTTCTCTTCATGAAAGGGCGTTGCCAAAAAGTATTAGAATTTCATATTTCTTTCCTGGCATTAAATATTATTTATGAGGACACAAGTATTTTAGTGCTTCATATAGTTACAAAAATTCAAAAGTATATTAAGATGATTTGGGAGCGGCTTATCTATGTTTTTCATATTAAAATTAAAAATAAAGCGATAGAAGCTCTGAGAGAGTAATGAAAGAGGGAGATGTATGAAAAGTTATTCAGGTCACATAAACCCTTGAACCTATCTGAACTTAACATATCCAATGATTATGGATACAAAAGACACAAATGACACACATAATCTACGTTTTCCCTGAAATAGATTGTTGTATATCTTAAACCATTCACGTATTTATATCTTTTGATAAAGTCCATGAAGACACTAGGGAATGATATATGAATCCATGTCTTTATGTGAATTCAAATGTTCATTAGACATGGATAAAAGAAATTAAAATTTATCATCACTCACATCACTAAAATTTTTATTATATATAGAAAACTCATAATCACTTGGATTTTTTACATGTGGATAAGGCATTGGGGATTCTGGGACGTACTATTACTATTCATGGAGAAACACTATCCATAGGTTTCTAAATCATTCTAGGAAGTTACTTCTAGTTTTGAGATAGTACTTCACTAGAATTGATAACACAGATAAGCTAGTCGATTAACATGTAATTATTCTAAAATAATAAAATATTAGACTATTACAAATTTTAAAGATTAAAAATTAAACAAGACATAATAATTATAATTTTATTATATCTCCCTCAATTTTAATCCTATTTTAATATATGTAACCATTAAACTCAAAATTAGGATTTGTAATAGACATTATAGTTGCAATTATCCATATAAACCTTCTCAAAATCCAAGAGAGGGATTGGTTAGTTAATTTAGGGTATTTAGGTAGTATGTACTTTTCTAACTATACTCTTATAACTACTTGATCTATTGAGTGGACTCCCGAATCCATAAACCATTACTCAGATTTCTTCAACACCTTCCTATAAGTTACATTAAGCCCAGAGAGGAAAAATTATCTTGATGTAAATTGGTTAATTCCTACAAAAGTTTTAATAAGAAATCAATAATAAAATTAATCATCCCAATAAGGGTTGGTGAAGTAATTAGTTCTATGGTTCCATTCTTAATCAAGTTATAGAATACATAGTTTGACTAAATATTTAGTTGTAATATTTTTATTTCCGATGTATAATGACATCTTTTTTTATCTTTTACATGAAAACAATTAGATTTTGTTTTATGGATTAACCATGTTTTGGTAAATCATTTATGCATAACACGTTTATTTTAATATGATTTTTCATATTAGTCAATTTATTTATGTGATCGTAGTCTTGAATCCATAAAATAAATCATAGATAAGGTGGAAATGATATAAATAAATAAATAGAACGATCATGATCTTTATCTAATGGATGATATATTGATGGAAAAATAAATAAACCTATGGCCCTTGGGAAAAACTCTTTGTTCCATTCTTGGAAGGAGATGCAACAATCCAGCTATACACCTATGTAATTCATGAGTTTTTTTATCTCAGTTCAATATTGAACCACCTATTTGTGCCTTCAGATTTTCATTTTGTTATATATTTTTTATAACTCAAACACATGTGAGTGGAAGAAAAATATTAATTAAGGGGAATTATATAAATAACAATGGGAATGCATGACCAATAAAATTAAAGTGGGAAGGATGACACATAGGCGATCATATTTAATTTGATAGTAAATAATTACAAAAACATGAAATAAAATAAAATACAATAAAACCAAAACATACATAGATCTGGTTAAATCTCTTGATCATTCTTACACATGAAATGATTATGTATTCAAAACAACTAGCCAGCATTCATTTCAATTCACTATTTTATAAGAAGAAACATTCTTGAATTAATCTAATTAGTGGTATTTTTGATAAATTAAATCATTTTATCTTATTTCAACCAATCATCCTGAAATTAATATCAATTATTATTTTAAATAGAATAACTTATTTTATTTTATTTTTAAAAAATATTATATAAATTTGTACTAGGAATGAACACTATGAGTACCTCTCTACAATAATTAGTATGGTTCTAATTATATAAAATAATCTGATAAAACATATTGTTTATTCACCATGTGTCAAAATTTCATGTCATTCATTAGAAAATTATATTCACATGGAACACATGAATATCACATTGCATAAATAGTTAATGTATTTTGTATTTAGTATGAAATCACTATAAATTAATTGTTGTTTTGAATATTTTTAAAAATTAATTATGCATTTAATATAATATAAAACACAATGACTAACATGTACTGCTAATTTAATGAGTCACATAACATAGTTTGATGAGTTTTATTGGATTAATTATTTACATTAAATATTTACATGTAAATAGGTAAAGTGCATGGTATGTTAAATCTGGCCACATTGCATGTATATGGATTCGTTGGATATCAACACTACATGTCAAGAGACTTGACATGTACTTCATGTGTGAATTTATAAAGTACATGAAATTTGGAAACGATAAACGGTTTGAAATTCAAGTTTCATGACGGAAAAAGTTTACACATTTCGTATTAAATACCCACAGTGTATTAATTACTTGTTTCATCATTACCCCATGTTCTCAACCTTGAAAACAGTTCTACTATATAGTGTGTAGGTAATATAAATAGAATTTAGTCTAGAAAAATATTGTCCCACCATAGTTAGTAAAAATGTGGTTTATTTATTCCACATGATCTATATTCATCACATTATGAATAGAAGTCCACGTGGGTGTACTAGTTCAATGAATAAGGATAAACAATGTGTGGCGAAGGAGTACATGTTGTGTAACCTTCTATTTTATAGATATAATTCTTAGCATCTAAGTATGTGTTCTATAGATGAATTATTTTTTAATTATTTACCATTATATGTTATATGAGTGAGAAACCAAAAGAGTTAAGAATATATTTCAATGATGTATTGAGAATGATTTAAAAATTGAAATTAAATTTTACTTTTAAATTTGTAATGGAAAAAATCAAATAAATAATTACAAATTTGTACACGATCACTCGATATCACTTATTGGTTTTGGGTGTAGTGTAAAATTCTTATTGGGGCTAATCTTATGTCAGTAATTATTGAATTTAATAGATCATTTTCCTATTTTTGAAGATGTAAGATTCATGACCAATGAAATTATTCCAAAGAATATTTAAAAAGAATGTCATCGGAAAGACGATAAGATCCTATCAAATTAAATTTAAAATTAATTTAAAGAGATCAGAAGAAAGACTACTTCAGTCATGAGGTCATTCTTTAATAATGATATTGATCATCAAGAACCCTTTTTGACTAACCATCATTTACCTAAAATGATTCATGTTTAGAATACCTCTAGGGGTGATCAACATGGGTTCCTATGATATCATAACATCGTAGATGGATTTTCATGCGGTAGAAAAGACGATCTATTATCTTATGATGTTCATCTTGATCATTATGATAATTCCTTATATATTGAAGAATCATCCTTTCAGTCTCATTCGTGAGATGATCAAGGATAATATAGAATCCCTAAATAATTCATCATCCTTTATATAGAGCTCTAGTTTTCTTTGTACACAATAGTTATCAATTTCAATACTACACTACACAATAGATATAGTAATCTACTAATAGAGACATGTTTAGAGTTAAAATATTATTTAACTACACAACTACTCATAAATAATATATTAAAAATTAAATGAACCTATTTAATATAATAATAATATTTTTATTATTTTCTCATGGTGTGTGAAAACTAGAAAAAAAATATTATTTTTATTAACTTTAATATTAATATTTATCAGTGGAAACAATCTTGGTCTACTTGTCCTTGGAATTTAGTAAATTCCCAAATAAATACATATTCACCAAATAAAAATATTATATATATATATATATGTAATTAAATAATTATATTGTGAATAATATCTATTGAATTTATATGATTATTAAATTTCAAATAAAATTATTCCTTACTCTTGAGAATAATATTTCTTCCAATATTTAAATTTAAATAGAATTTAATTAAGATTAATGGAAACACTTATTGTGTTAACCTCTATGATTATTTATCATTTGATTTTGGTGCGCTTTCTTAATTTTTGATAATATTGTCTTGAAAAGGGTAATGAAAACTAATTGAAATAACGTAATATCACGACCACAACAACCACACGTGAGAACTCACTATGTAATTTTCATACCTTGATTACGATATCTCTTCAAGAAGGTTGAACACCTATGTATTCAACCTATTTATATGATACATGCCTTTAAATATCTAAAATAAACCGTTCATTACACAATGGACATGGAATATAATATTTTATTTCTTTTTCAATCAAAGTGTTGAGATATCAACTTTGATAAACATGGAAGTGATAAATACTTTCTTGCTTTATTCACGGATACCATGTCATTCATGACACAAACAACATACCAAAATTCCCATGAATATATCGAATCATGAGTTTGGTGAGTATATCAAATTACAGGAGTCATGACATGAATTAATATTAACCTTAAAGTAAAAGGATTATCATACATAATCCAAAATACGAAGTTCCAATTACATGCAAACATATTAAATTCCTAGTGTTTGGTCTACTCTTATAATCTTATATATTAGAGATTACCAAATTCCAACTTTATGATATTAAGTATAATCTTCTTAAGAGTAATCAAACTTTACAGTCAACATTTGATGTGTCCCTTCATTGAATGTTATCTAATTGTAGAACAATATTATAGAATATCGTTGTGGAATTTTAATGTTCTCATCACAACGAGGAACCCCTATTTCTTTTTAATGAAATTGAAATTCTAATAAATTGTTACATTTAATTCATAAAGGAATATAAATGTAATGTAATAAGATATTTAAATTAATATTCACTTCTTTGAATATGAATGTACTCTGAAGTTCAAATAGTTTGTTCTAGAAAAATAACTCTTATATTTTTATTATATAAACATATTTATTTATATCACCATTAAAAAATATAGATTTCCATCAATTTGAAATAATTTAAAGCATATTTGGGTGAAAATTTCATGGAAAATATGTATAGTTTGATGTATATAAATTGGAAAAAATATTTCTTTAAAACTAATGCCTTCATTTTGTGAGAACCCATTGTATATAAGTCATTATTTATTTCTTGAAACCACATCTTTATTATTTAACTTGTTCATTAAAACCCAATTTTATTCAAATAATGTTATTTTACTCCTTTCTAGGTATAATATCCCATGTTTAATTATTTTTAATTTAAGCTAAACCATCATTCATGTCTTGTATCTAGTCTTTGTGATCAAAATTTTCATCAATAGTTTGAAGTTCCACATTTGATAGAGGACTAATGTGACTAAAATACATGAATTTTCTTCTTATTTATACCCATTGATTATAATTCCCTATGATTTTTTTCCTTTCTAAAAATCTATTTATTTCTATTTTTTAATTGTGGTTTTTATGTTCACAACCTCATCACATGAATATGAGGACTCTTCACCATAAAATTGATTTGTTAGAATTTATTCTTATTTTTCAACTTTAATATAAGGTTCAATGGTGATAACACCCACCTGCCAAACATTTTTTTATTGATTTCACAAGATATTAATCATTATAGAAAAATAATACATTTCTAGAGTCCATTATACTCTAATTTTCTTATGGTAACATATATTAAAGATTTGGTTTAGTGTATAACTAAATAAAATTCCAACTTCATCTTTTTCATCAAACTTACCATTACCTATAACATTCTTATTGACTAAATAAGGACTCAAAAATAATTAACAGTGTTTTAGATTAATATTACTATTGATGAAAATCATATATAGATTCATATCTAAATTTCTCCTTAATAAAATTTATATTTTTCAAAATTCAAGAAATATTAATAGATTTTATCCAAAAGTATCTTAAAGTTTCATGCTATGTTAGAATGGTTCAAGACATATCAATAAAGCTCATGTTATTCCATTCATCCACTCTATTTTCTTGTGGAGTGTATGGTTCAGTAAAAAAATTTGATTATATATTTTTTCAAGATATTCAAAAAAATAATTTTCTACAAACTCACTACCATCGACTGATCTTCGTATTTTTAGTGTAAATCTTGTTTACTTTTTAGCCAGCCTTCTAAAAATTCTAAACATGATTAATTCTTGATATTTTTAAGATATAAAAATAAAACATTTTATTATAGTGAACTAATTAATTAAATTAATGAAATACATATCTCTGCATTCTAACTTCTTAATTATAGTCCCCGAAACCTCAAAATGAACTTTCTTCAATGGATTTTAATTTTAGATTTCATCCTCATAGTGAAATATATTAACCATATTCCTATTTTTAAATGTTTTTAAATTAGTAATATTATTTTATTATAAAACAAAAATATTTATAATATAATCTTATCTAATTAATTTCATCTTGTTCTTTTTCCTAATATGACCAATTCTTTTATTCCAAATTGTTCTCATCTTTTATGCTCATGTAGTATCCTATTTTTGATAATCTATCAATAAAAAATATCTTGGGTTATCCAAACTATTATCATCATAGATCCATATTTCACTATATTCATAAAACCAAAATTATTTTTAAATTTCAACTAATTCACATCATAATAGATTTCTATCACACCATAAAAATTATTTTTCATCCCGTCAAAAAATTCTTCATTCTCAGATCTTTTCAATTTTCCCCACTTGATCCACTAAAATATCTTTTATATTTAATAAACTATAATTTATAAATGTAATATCTCCATATTCAAATTTTTAACATTAATAATTTTATTTATATAACCTATCATATAGTATGATAAATCGCTATCTATAATCCATGAACTTTTAGAATTACATGCATTTAAAGAAAAATTCAACAAAATTTCCTTGTTTTTTGAAATCCATTACTTTATAACATTAATTTTCTTAAAAATAAGATTTAATTGAGCTAGTAGGGTAGTTGAACACTAATTTGAGATATTTAATTATTGTTCACACATTAAAATAACTTCTTTCAAGTCCTCAAAAGTGTTTTTCAGTTCAAAATTTTTCACATCCTCTTTGAATTACTATTTTATTCTATACTAATGATATATCCATATTTTTTATGCTTCCTTATTTGTATATAAAAAGTAACATGGTATCAAAAATTGTATTCTTTTTCACCTAACACACCATAAAAACACCAATAATCATTAATCCAATTTCTTGGATAGATATTCTACTACTACAAGGGTTACTGTTTAGATCCATTCTTATACCTCCAATGAGTTAATTTTAACAAAACCTTTTGTGGATATATTCCATTGGAAATTGATACTAGTCTAATATTTTTTAATTTCTTCATATTTTTATATATGATAAGGTTTTCCTTTTTCTTATTGTTTTTAAAATGATACTTATAGATTTTTTCAATAAAAAAATATAAGAATATGATTTTTTTTAAAATTTAATAACTTGTAACCATAATTTCATTATATCATAAATCATTAAAAAATGATTAATTTACATATTTAGTATATAATAATCACCTATTTCTACACCCCTATTGAATTAATAACCAAATATTTACTTTTCTCCACTCAACTTCAACAACCATTATTTTTAGATTTTATAACTCATTATCCAAAGAATGATTGTAGAAGTCATGTCATAAATGAAATTTTTTTTCTAAAAAATTATGAAGTTTGGATATTAAAATTTCCTTAACCATACATACATTCTTAACTTGTGTTTGACCATTCTTTCCAATTTTCTTTTTGATATGTACAGTTTGAACTATTGACCTTCAAATTTATTTAAAGTACATCTTGATTTCCATTATAATGGTGTACTCTTTTCCTGACTTTAATTATCTGTAAAAAACTTAGTGTCAACTAGTGATTCTTCCTCTTATAGGATATTATAATCCTTTTATAATTCAATGAGGGCCTTTTGGAAATATTCTTAAGTTTCTATACTATAAAATTTCTCAAGAATTCATGAAATGTATTCTCTAACTAATAGAAAGGTTATTTTGTGGAACTTAGATGTTATATTATTATGTAATTTTATCGAAAATTGATTTCTTATAAAAGAATAAAATTTTCATAGATAATAAATTAACTATTTCATCATTTTAATTTTTGATCTTCATGGGGTACATTTAAGATAACTGACCAAAAATTTCATTTTTGAAACATTTAAATGAATGTTTCCCTTAATACCCAACTTTCCCCTTATGGTATCTTCTTAACATATGGGATAGGGAATAAAACAACCTTTTATATTATATTCTTTATATAAATATTTAGTCTCATATTATATCTTTAGGTTCTTGAAATATTTTAAATATACTTATTTCTATTTCATTCTATTTATTTTGATTTAAAATCCACTTTTAATATCATGATTTATGTGAGTAATGTATTGTTTATCAAATGTTAAATCATCAATGTCTTTATCTCCAAGAGTCGAGATATTTGTATAAAACATTCCTAGTAAAACCCCCTATGTTTCTTCACCATAGTGAAATCTGCAAGAAGTTTTTACAGACCCTATAATGTATTTGAAAGTCACATTTTCTCTAGTAAATAATTTATCAATTGATTCATATTCATTAAATCTAATATCTTCAAATTATTTTCTACAAATTTTTAGATTAACATCATTCACATTTATATTACCCTCATGAATACTATAAACTTATACAAAAATGGAAATTTTATTTTTGTATGCATTGATTTTTTTTACTTCTTACTTAGATGAAGGGGATGATAGAGAATTTATATCCCTTTCACCAGATTAAATATTTATATTATCAAAAAGAGAAGGTGTATATATTTGTTAAGTCCAAAAGGGGCATAGATAACCTAATTGGAGGGTGAATCAAGGTATGGATATTCTTTTTCAACTTATTCCTACTCCACTAGATCTTTATATCTTTATTACAAGGGTGACCTCTTATGCACTTTAATTTCAATTTTGATTGTATCTTTTCCAATTTTATCTGATGATAATGCACTGAAAGTAAAGCAATAAATAAAATGAAAGGACACATAGATTTTTACTTAGTTTACCCTCTCTAGGCTATATACAAGGAGCATAAAACAGTGATATAACAATTGTACCGAATACACTAAGGCTCAAGGCCTAATTAAAATGTTCATGATATTTCTTCTATTCCCAGGCTCACTTCCTTTACAAGGATTTCGGTCTCATTCCTTAGGGTCACTCCCTATGTCCTTCCTCTAGATCACTGTCAGTGGGAAGTATCATTTTCATCCTCTTCATTTACTCACCTCTCTTGGAAGGGATACTCACATAGTTTATGGACTTGTAGGTCTCTTTATTATCTCTAATGAATGAATACTCCACCATATGTATATGCTCTATTGATATTCCACATTCTTTCGCTGATCAATATTACTTTACAATTGGTGTACTAGGAAACTTCCATCTATCATGGAACCCTAGGATGACCTACATGATACTTTTAGAATGGTTCAAAATTCTCACTTATCCACTTTCTTGACACTGCCTTCTCAATGTCAAAAAATTGGTGACTCACACCCTTTTACGCCCAAACCAATATTGGCGCACAACTACCAACTTGTACCCACATCTAAGTAATTATATAATTGCGCCCCCAAACCACATGCTTTAACGGAGCTAGAAGTTTCTCAAATTTTTGATCTTTGACATAAATGAGGAGGTGTATTAATATATTTATAGTAATTGTTTCCACCCCGAGTGCCACACACAACATTCATCTAATAATGATAGACTGTTCACCCAAGCCTCTGTCACCCTAGTCACCTTGCATGACCAACCCCAAAAAATTCATGTTCTTATTTCATTTCCCTTGTTTTGATGTTCTAGTCTTGAAAAAAATACGGTGAAAAACATTCCAAGCCTCAATGATACTGGTGTGTAAGTCCCTTTTACAAAATAAATTTTCTCCATTTGCAGATATTGAGGCCAAAATATTTGGAAAACACTTGAAAACAATTCCACCTTATATATTTTCTTTTTTACCACCTCTAGATCATCCATTCATTTTTCAGGGTTATTTTTCAACATCGGTTGTCAAAAATATCTTTGTAACTCTATAAATACCCATGGAAACCATATTTTTCAACAAATAAACCCACTTTGTCAACAAACACAGTAAACCCAAAATTGTTTTAATCTTTCCTTGTGGGATTTTTTCCTATTATTTTTTCACTCAGTACTATGAAAACTTTTTAATAGAATCAATAAAATATTAAATAGTATAGATGATAAAATCAAAATATATAATTATAGATACAAAATACTCTCAATAAAATTTTGTAATACCTTTATGGTTGAATGAGTTGTGGTAATCATTTATAGTCTTTAAGATAGATTAGTATGGGTGGAAATTCACCCTAATACAAATTTTTAGGATCACTCAAGATAATATAAACACTAGGGGGAGGCAAATGGGGGGGGGGTGCATTGGAATCAATGTTTAATATTTTTATTCAAAGCTCCATCCAATCTCTTACTTATTCAACGTATCTCCCTTTAACTCACAATGGTGAATAGTTAAACGGGAAAATAACAAGTTTTTTAATGTAATTATTATCGATGATATATGAATATGACCATATTGTGAGGTGTTTTTATCCCACAAACACATAGATATACTTAAATTATTTAGAATTATCTATAAGAATTCATATTACATTGAACATTCTAAAAATACTATCACCAACAAGACATCAATTAGGTACTAATATATTAGAATAAAAAATGAGACACATTTTTAAATAATGAACAAACTTTTTATGATGAGACACCCAATGTAATTGTTAGATATTTATATTTTTCCTTATTACATGTTATATCAATCTTTGATATTGATTCACAATTATTTCTTCTATACTTAGATTTTACATCTGAATTACAGTATCAATTCCCTCATTAAGAATCTCTCTCTTTTATTCATTCACTAATTTATATTTCTAATCAATTCAATATATTTTAGTATTTTGATTTATAATTTCTCTGATTTTTTTAGTGTGATATTATCCTGTACTCTAATTAAAATATCATTTAAACTAACCAATAAGACTCTTTCATTAAAGTCCACATGATAACCCGAATTATTTTAACTATTTTTTTACAAAAAATCCATGTTCCCTAATTCTCCATATGATGGAATTTAGAAATATAATCATGCCAATAAATCTCATATCATGACATGACTACCTCTCAAAATAAAATACCAACTTTTTCTAGTATATCATTATCTAACTATTTTAATTATGAGATCATATTTTCAATGGTGTGATTATCACTCTATTAGAACTCAACATGAATCACTCTTGCTATTTTAATAATTTTGAAATTTTATACATTGAGTAGAAATGTTGGAATTGACTAATATGACTTCCATAATTATGTTATTGACTTAATGTATTTCTATGTTTAACATTTCAAATGTTTTAAAGTTACTTTTAAATATTCCATGTGAATTTAAAATTACTCTTATATATATGGTTCCCTTGAAAAAATTCTTGCATCTTCTAACATATTACTAATACATATACATAATATGTATTTTACAAATGATTCAGATGAATTTTATTCAAGACCATTTCATTTTCAATTCTTCGGTTTTACTCTAGATTTACTTTTACACATCATTAGGATTGCCATCATTTTTTATATTTCTATAATACCATCAGGACTACACTTACACATGCCCATGTTAACTCATAATAATTTATTTAATTTCTTAATAATATTCATGTTATGGATGACTTAGACATATTAATTAGACTTACTCATACAGACTTAATCCCCTATTCATAATTTTAATCAAGACCTACAACTATCAAATCTTATATCCAAAAATCTCAATTCAACTCTAAACATTCTCAGGAGTTTTTGGAAGAAATCATATAGCCACCCATACTTTTTACCCAAAGATATTAAATCTTATTAGATAAATATTAGTCACATAATGATATAATCCATGTCAAAACTATAAATGTTTAGTGTCTTTGTAGAATAGATTCAATATATTATTATTTCATGAAATACATTCATTTTTACCAATAAAGAGCATCCCATACAGTACTCTTATTAAAAATAACCTACTTAAAACCTTTATTCATAACCTAGGGAAAGTTAATTTAGGAAAGGAAGATCTCAGGTTCTCAGTAAGGGCAATCTTGGGATATATCCATGTTCACATAAGCATGAAACAAGAAAAAGGGTATTAGAACATGATAATAATGATTAAAACAACAACCAACATATCATTGATCATAATCATGAGTTTTGACATAAATCTTGGTAGTTTATAAGAAATGAATAAAACATTAATCATATAAAATGATCCAAAAGTGAATAATATAAGTATATGAATTTGGAAAAAACATAAGATTAAAATATTTTGAACAAGTATAAATAGAAACAGATATTAAGGAAATGGAGTCAAACATTGACATAAACTTATGAACATGAAACAAGGTCTAAACATGACCTTATGAAATTTAAAGGTAGGCCCATTAATAAATTTATGGACATAAAATCCACGTCCAAGAATAATCTTATAAACATAAAAACCATTTCCACACATAATATTTTTAAAATGAAATAAAGTTTACACATAACTAAATTAACTCATGATTTATCCATATTTACATAATTAAATGAAGTTATATATAATTCCTTAACCACTCGTTACAAAATGAAAATCATAAAAACGTGTTCAATAAAAAATAAAAAATTATCATATAATAAACCGTGGAGAGGCAATGAATTTCATAAACATTTATATATTTATTTATAGCATAATCCATTGAAGATAAACAAGTTACATAGATATATGATCATCAAAACCATTAAATATCTAAATAAAAAATTGATGGTGTTATTGGATTATATACCTTGTAAAGAATAATTAACATCAAATGATTTCATCCTAGAGAAAAAAATATTTTTATCAGATCAATGGAACAGTTCTTGAAAAAAATAACCATTTAAAATTGAAATAAATTATTTAAAATAAAAAATTTCCTAAATATTAAAGAAAATATTTCATTTTAAATGATACTTATAAAAATTTAAGGGACTCTTCAAGTCATTGATCGGTCATGATGGTGGGAAAATCTATTCATGTCTTGTATGTAAAAAAACCCCTTTTACATTTTCAGTAAAAAAGTAAAAAGTCCCTTGTTCAGGTAATGATAAGATGATTCCTTTCAATTTTTTTATAAAAAATGAATCATGGATAATTTCATTAAAAAATAATTGGTGAATATACAAAAATTCTTGAAAACCTTTTTATAAAACATGGAAATATATTAAAATGGATTTTGTATCAAAGAGAGAAATAAAGTTAGTTTTCCTTAAAACATTATTACAGTCTCCCATGTTCATATATAGAGGAAAATGGATGGAAATAATTTTAAATAAAAAAATAAAAAAATGAGAAGAAATTTCATGCTATTATTGAGAGTTAGATCATGAAATATTATCATCCAAATCTTAATAAAAAACATTCCAAGTAAACAATGAGATTGTAACATAAAACACGTACCTCATTTTTGAATTTGGTCAAAATATATCAAATATCATGTATAAATTAATTAATTATATTATAATTATATAATATTTTCATGTTAATACTTATCATATCATATATTATTCATTTAAAACATTTCATTATCCATTTATTAATAATTCCAAATTAATATCATTTTCATGGTATTATCTATTTCATTTTTCATGAGAGTTTTGGCTCGATAGTCCTAGTCCTTGTACTTTGATCGTGGATAAAGTTTATCTATAATCTTATTCAGGTTATAAAATATTAGATATATCCATCATTTAAATATTTATATTCATCCCTAAAATTTAGTGATTGAAAAATAAATTACACCATTCAGGAAGACAATAGTTTATATGTACGCTTTAACACCATTTTCACATTTAGATGGATGGATTGAAAGAAAGTTACATAATAGTTATAATTTATAGAATTCTTATTTATAATATATATAATTTATATTCAATTAATATATAATTATTACCATCCTAGTAAATCATTAATAAAAAACAAATCACATCACTTCACAGATGTGTTTGTCCACATGTACGCACGAGCGACATTAACATTTTGAAAAAAAATTGGAAGGAGAGATGATAGATATGAAAATTATTTCATAAATATCATGTATAAACATTTAAACCATCAAAATAACCTTCAATTAAATATTTTTATAAAAAATTATTTATATCACTATGTGGAGGTGGAATTCCACATGTACGCACAAGTGATACTTTCAATTACCATTTGATGGAATATAGGGTGAATAATGGTGTTTTAATGATAATATTAAAATTCATGTATTTTTGAGATAATGAGTTAATTATTTTTTATAATTAACATATATTAAAAGTAGGTATAAGAATAAATAAATTGAACAAGTTCGGGTAATATTATTACCTATCCTTCGATTGGCCCCATTTACATCCTCTAATAAAGTCCATTTGAATGGAATTTTAAAAAGACAAGAACATTTAATTAATGTATATGGAAGTTTATAAGTTAATTATTTATATTTTGGTCAAGATATAAGGTTCAATGTAGTGTAAATAAGATAAAAGAGGGGTATCATTTATAATGTAGTGTAGAGGAAAAACATGGAATTTCTTAAAAGATTTAAATATAATAACGTTATTATTAAGAAATATTCTTCCAAATGGATAGAGGTTTGAAGGTGGGATAGGATGAGGTATAAAAATTTCCTGAAAAAAGTATTTATATAGGTTAAATTTAAAAAATCACCCTTATCTCTTGGTTTAATACCACAGTAAACTCATTTTTACATTAATCATGATAATAAATTTTTATTGTTTTTTATTTTCATTATGACAAAAAATGAAAGTGAAATTATTAAAATATTTAGAAATTATAAATATATATTTGTAATGAATTTTATAAAATTTAATTTATATAAATTTATGAATTTAATTTAAAATTTAACCCAAAATACATGATGGAAATCAGTTTTCAAAAAAAAATATTTTCTTAAGTTTAAAAAGTTTTTATATAAAAAAATATAAAGATTATTTAAATGATCATAATTGGATTATTAATAATATAAATAAACTAGTTTTTCTTTTAAGACTATTTCTAAACAAAATAAATCTTTGTAAATTCTTTATGTGAAAAGGTAGTTTTCAATAAAAATCAGTATTTTTCACTATTCATAGAAAAATGAATCTTTTTATAAAATTAACAAAAAATCACATGAATAATTTTTTTAATTTTTGATTTAAAAATTAATATTTTTTTAAATGAAATTTTTCAAAAGTGTAATAAATTTATAATATTAAATTCTCACAAAAAAAACATTTTTGAGGAAAAACTATTTTTGAAGCATATAAAGATTTGCCTAAAAATTAAGTAATTATTTATAAATAATTTTTATTTATCCAAAACCATTATAAATATTTTTAAAATATGGTTCATCATATTCATAGGACCAATTTTCATGCATATTTTGTAATATTATTATGGTTTATTTGGACTTAGGGTTGCATATATCACATGCCATCAATGAAATTAAATTGATTTAAAAATAAAAATAAAATAATAGGGTGTCATATTCTATCACACATGAAATGAATTTATCGCTTGAAATTACATCACTTTGATAAAAAATTGATTATATATATATATATATATATTTCATCACATCCCCTGGTTCTTAAGTAGCTTATTTGAATTTATAATTCCTCTCGAGATCATTAACCAGGTAAGTAGTTTTGTTTTATGGAACATTATATCTAAAATACTTGATTTTTAATTGTTTTTATTATTTGGAATTATCATGTTATAGAGGATTAACCTATTACTTTAATACATGTGACATATCCAGTGTGTTCTTCCTCAAGATAGATACAAGGGACACATCGTGAACATGATAAAGGTTTGGTGGAAGTGATAAGCAACCATCCTTACTCAACTAAGAATCTCAAAGGGTCCAATATAACCATTGATCAACTTTTCCTTAATTTAAAATCTCATAAAATTATCCCATGGGGAAATTCATAGTAATACCTTCCAAAAAAACATCAAACTCAATATCTCACAGATGATAGTCATCATAAATTTTTCATTCACTATAAGAAGCTCTTATGTGCTACTAAATAACTCAAACTTTCACAGTAATTTACTTAGCTAGATTTGGTCCCTATAAGTTTATTTATACCAACCCATCCCATAAAATTAGAGTTATAAACTTCTTTCCATTAAGGTATTCATAACGATCCATCTAAATACTCTAGTGAAATCTAATATTTTATGAAAATTTGGCTAGAGGAATATGTTTATACCAACTACCTTTGAAATACATATAAAATGATATTAAAATATCCAACAGAGTTTGAATGGTTCTTCTTAGATGACCATCTATCTATATATTATAATAATTCGTGAATCAAAACTCTAAATCTAGATAATATTAAATAATTCTCTAAAACAACGAAGCAAACCTCATATCCCGATTAGATATAACATAATGTGGTACTCCATAAAACCTTACCAATTACTTAATGTATATTTTGAAAATTTCAAAAATAGGTAAATATTCTCTGATAGGAATATAATATAATATTTTTATAAGGTGATCCACTACTCCCCAAAAATCATTATGAATTTTATATTTATTTGGGAGTTCGATGAAAAAATACAAGGTGATGTTTGCCCATATCCATTCTGGTATGTGTAATGTTTGTAACATCCCCTTAGACATATAACTCTTACCCTTAACTTGATAACATACCACTAATAAAGATACATACTCTATAACATCTATTTTTATATTATCAGGCTTAAAATACTCTTTCACATCACTATAAATCTTCACACATCCATGATGAATACATAATGATGAACAATGAGCTTCGTCCTATAGATCTTGCATAAAAAATAATATATTTAAGACTCATAAATTATTCTTGAACCTTATTATTTTATAAAAATCTATGTTTAAATCAAGATTTTTTCCCACCATATTTTCAGATCTACACATTTCTTTTGTTCCTCTTTATTCATTACATGAATATACTGCTGAACCCTCATTTGAGAAAGATAATATCTCCCCCATTTATTCCATATTTCCAAATCCATCTTTTGAAAATCGAAAAATAATGGATCTTTTAATCCTAATTATATAAATGATAACATGATCCTTTCAACTCAAAGCATCTTCCAACTTTTTCACATTCCTATAGTGGTAATGTTTTGAGCACTCAAAATAATTAATCAAGTCCAACCATCTTATTTAGTGCATATTCAACTCTTTATAAGTTAATATTTAATTTAAAATCCTATGATCAGTATATTTTTCACACCGTTATCCATAAAGACAACGACATTATATATTTAATGAAAAATTACTCTATAAAACAAAAAATCATGAGTTGGGTAATTATACTCATGAACCATCAATTGGCGTGAGGAAAAATCTATCATGGTATCATTATACATTAAGATGTATCATAGACTCTAACTTAATTCATCACTAAATATCACAACCCCTTAATAAATATTGGGTTATGTAAGAATATGGATGATAACTAACCTTTCATTACATTCTTTAAAATCTTAATTTCATTCATATTTATAAAGTAACTTGTATCCCATCCAAGGTAAATTTGTAAGGGTATTAGACATCTATGAGAAATTTTTCTTAAAAAGTAAATAATATCATACTAAGCCATGAAAACTAAAAATCTCAGTCTAAGTGGTTGTTCTAGGAAAATGTTCCATAACGTCTTCCTTTTATGGATCTATTGATATACACTTTCTTTATATTTACATTAAAAAAATGATACCTTTTATGTCCAAAATTCAAACATGATAAATTTTTCATACATCTTCTAATTATTTAAGGTATTTAGAGAAATCCAAAAATAACCATCACGCTCTTTAATTATCTTTGAATATATAATAATATCATCTATAAATATTTTAAAAAAATGGTCAAGGTAATCTATAAATTCTCTATTCATTAAATCCTTTAAGATATATGGGGAATTAGTAAGTCCAAATGACATAACTATATTCATAGTGTTTATACCTTATATAAAAGGATATCTTGGTTATTTTTAAATTTTTAACATCAACTGATAGTATCAAGATAGAATATCAATCATGGAAAAATATTGAGTTCCTTGTAATTTATCAAAAAAATCATTTATATGGGGTAGGGGATACATATTCTTAATTATGGCCCTTTTAAGTTCTCAATAATCAATGGATATTCATATTTATCCATCAATATTCTTAACAAAAATAGTTTGTGAGATCCAAGTTGATGCACTCGGCTAAATGAATATCTTGTAAAGACTCACTAGTAGTTACTTCTAAAATTCTTTTAAATCTATCTGAGACATTCTATATGGGGTATTCAAAATTGGGGTATCACCCGGTATAAGTTCTAATAAAATATCAACATCACTATTTGGAGTAAGACTAGAAAAATCATTCAGAAAAACATCATAAAACTCTTATAAAATAAGATATATATTTTAGGTCAAGTTTCTCCCTTAATATTTTATATAAAACCCCTTTTGAATTGGAATAAAGACCCATACATTGGATACAATTTTTATTGGAAGCTCATATTTATCATCACACTGATAGATGGTCTAAAATTGGTTAGAATATTAATTTTTACTTCCTCTTCATAGAAATTTATGTGGGATATGATTATAGAAATCCAATCTATTCATAAGATAACATAAAATTAGACTATATGGAGAATAACGATATTTAGAGGAAGAACATTCCCACAAACTTAAATCAGAGAAGAATTATAAACATGAGTCATTATCATCATACCATTAAAGAGTTTCACTAGTAATTAAACATCCAATCATTGAAGTGGTATTTTCATGCTTTTTATAAAATTCCTCAAATACAGAAGAGTGGTTTGATCCATAATGAAATAAGACATTATCATTTATAGAGTAGATTGTAAGTGTTCCTCTCCCCACTTTGTTATCATACCCCATATTCGAAGCAGTGATCACAAGAGATTTCCCTTTATCTATTGGCTTAAGAGATTACTAATGTCAATCGTCATCATTAACCTTTATATTTGAGGACCAGTTAACATGATTACCATACTCCATTCATTTGAAACATTGGATTACGTGTGGTGAAAAATGTTGATCTATCCCACCATTCATTACATTGGATACCCTCTTCGCATCACTTCTATATCATTTTGGTAAATAGACAATATTTGTACACAGGAAGCATCTTTTTATTCTTTTCAGGCATTATCTAAAGTGATCCTTCCCTTTTTTTGGAAATTAATAGGTTGGAATGGTTTCTCCTCTATATGTGAAATACCAGTGGAGATTCCATGAAACTATATATTTCTTTTCTTATCATGAGAACAAAGGGAGGTTTTTAGCTACAATTTCCACGTTGAGTGCACATGAAATGATATATTCTTGGCATTCTAAGTTCCTTATAGTTAATTAATTTTCAATAAGTTATTTCAAAACACAGATGAATAAATCAATATTACTTTCTATGTTATTTCTAATACTAGAATTTTACCACACAAGTCTTGTAAAATATTCATCATGGGTATCAATGGACTCAACTTTCATATGTTTTAACCCTAGAAAGTCCATCTCCTTTTAGTTTGATGAGTTCTTGGAATGTACTTAATGATGAAAAAAATATTAAGATTCTCCCATTACATGGAGTCTTTTTTTTCTTGAATCATATTATTGATAAGATTATAACATTAATCAGCTTCACCTTTCATATGATAAAATTATAAGAAACCTTTCTCATGTTTTGTTTGATAAATAAAGAAAAATATATTTTTCGTCACATTGATTAGTTTTATAAAAACCATTAGATCAAAATATCTATATAAAGAGGTTATATGTTTTCATATAAAAGATTCAATGTAATGTTTTTCTATTTTTGTTCATTCAAAATTTAAACACGATCCATGTTACTGCTCATTGTTTGAGAGAGTTGGGTGAGCATAGTCGCAAGATATTTCATCCCATAACCTAATACATTTTGTTTATCATGAGTAAAATAATTTTTTTGGTCATAAGATTCATTGGTCACATGATTCAATCAAGTTCCATTAATTTAATAAAACCAAAAATCATAGTGTGAGAAATAATAATCACGGTTGGAAACCACATAACGATGAAAAATCATTTACAGGATGTCTAAGTCATGTGACCTTATTTTCAGTATATGATGACATTGGATTATCTCTATTCATCCATGATCATCAACAATTAAAATCCATCATATTTATTCATAAATAAAATGTGAATTTACCCAAGCATATCTCCCAAGAGTGTCAAACTAGGTGCACAGTAAGGGAATACTCCCCATACAAAAAAAGAAGGTCGGTATATACTTGACCAAATATTTTTGGGGTTATTACCCCTAGATGCATATATTTGAAAACCAATTATTCTTTTAATATAGATATTGGGACTTATTTTTTAAGGAAAACCACATAATAACTTCCTTAACAAAAATTTTGGAAGTAAACCTATACTAAGACTTATTCTTTGGGGGTTTAATAGTTTTCTATAATCTTAATCTCTTAATATTATATAAATCCTTTTCAATTACCAACTATAGGGACCCATAATTTCCACAAAAATATATTATATATTATTAAATGAATATTGATTACATAACATTATGATCAATACCATAACTGTAATGGTATTTTATCTTTTGAGACTAGATACACAATATTGTTATTTCACAAAATATCTTCAAAATATCCCATAAATATTATCCCACATTGTAATATTATTTGAAATACCCTAAATAAGAACCATTATTCATAACCTAGGGAATATAAACAAAATAAAGGGAGATATTAGATTCTTGTAAGGGTAAACTATAAGTATATTAATGATCACTTAAGAATGAAATGACTATAAGTTTATGAGAACATGAGAATAATATTTGAAACCCATACCCAATATATCATAGATTATAATTATGTGTCATGACACAAAACATGGTAGTTCATAAGACATGAATTAAAATGAAATTTAAGAACATGAGCCTTGAGGTCATAAGATAATAATTTAAATTTAGAAAAATCTAAGGTTTATAACATTCTCAACATTTATAAATAGAAATAGGTGCACTAATTATTTTAAGGATATTAAATAATTCTCTCTCATAAACATATAGATATTAAATGAGGTCCACACATAACCTTATGGTAATGAAATATAGGTGCACACCTAATCTTATTGACATCAAATTTAGGTCAATTTATAATCTTAGGGACACAAAAAGTAGATCTATACATAAAATTTTGTTTATAAAATTTTGTTCATGAAAAACCTAATGAACTCATGAGATATTAATCTTTACTAAATGAATTAGAGGTATATATAATTCTGAGACCAATCATCACATAATGAAAATCATATATGTGTGTTCCACAATATCATATAATATTTATCATAGAACAACCCTTGGAATGGAAACAAGTTTGATAAAAATTTCACCCTAAAATAACACATGGAAAATAAATGGGTTTCATAAATATCTCATCATCATAACCATAAATCATCCACTAAAATAATAAGGTTTCTTTAATTAGATCACATCCTTAGTAAAGTATAAGTAATATCAAAGGATGTTTTCATAGATGAAAATTGTTTGTAAAATATCAATGGAAAACCTCATGAATAAAATTCCATTTCACATTGAAATCACATATTTAAAATATAAAAAATTCCAAACTATTTCCAACACTCTAAACTTACATTGTACACTTCTTTTAAACAATTCAATAGCTTACTCTATATGCAACACTGAGTTCGAGCACACCATGATTTGTCAAACTAGCTATTTAAAAAGTGGTTATGAAGAGAATTAACCAAATTATGTAATTTATAAATTTTATTTTTCCAAATAGACTTAATTTTTGAATTTGGAACATTGAAATTATATTAGAGTGATTTTTTGGGATTTTTCTAAAAGGTATTAATTTATGATGAATAGAGAAAATACTACATTGTTGTTAAAACCCAAATTTTTCATTTAAATAAATATTTTACAATTTATTTATTGTTAAAATAAAAATAGATAAATAAATCATATATTAAATAGATATATTTTTTTGAAATCATTTTATAATAGAATTAGATATAAAAAATTATTGAACTTTTGAACATCTCTTTTACCCACCTTATAGCATCTTTTATGAGATTTGCATTAAATGTAATTTTACCACTTATGTGAATTAAATTTTAAAAAATTGACATAAATTCTTTTAATAAGTATGTAAAATTTGGTCTAATATGATCCAAATATGTTTTTGGAGAATAGTAACTTTGGGATTTTATTTACAATGGTTAAAGGTAAATAGGTTAATTGAAGGTAAACATAAAAATATTATAATATGATATTACCCTAAAACATGTCTTAATTTCATTAGATAAGGGGTATTCAACTATAATTAACCTTAGTTTAAAAATATGATCCTTGGAAACCACTTTTGTATGATTAGGACATTTATTATATTTTATTTAAAGTAGAGTAAAAATTCCATATTAAAATTTTAATAACTATACCAATGTCAATATGAGGATATATAATAAATATGGTTGACTAAAAATAGTATCTAGAAATAAATACTATTTATCCAAATAATATTAATTTATTTATAATTTTATTTAATAAATAATTAAATTAAATGGCGACATTATAATGATGTAGAAATTGAATTATTAAAGAAGAAATAAACTAAATGATATTAAAAATATTAAAATAAGTATAGTATAACTTAACTAATTACATAAAATAATTATATAAAAAAAAATATACATGTTAGTGACATATTTTAAGTGTTGGTTCGAAGTTATCATGTTGGTCTGATATTTTTGAAGATGAAAATATTGAATAGTATCAAAATTGACATAAATGATACTTTAAAATAAATAATATTTAATTAAATGTTATAAAATTCATAAAAATATTAATTTCATACAAATAACTAAGATAATTTTAAATATTTAATAAATATTCCAATTTTGTTTTTTTGTAATTTTATCGTAACTATATTAACCCTATATTATAAAAGGATAAGTAAACATGTCAAGAGTTAAATTGTTCAACTAAGGGTTAAATCGAAAAGATAAGGTTTATTTTTTGACCTAAACTTGTCTAAAAATAATTGGATGTGATTATATCAACCCATAATCATATTAGTATCTAAATAACTCACTTTTAATCTATCTAAAATGGAATAAAATTATTAATAATTTAATACTTTTGGAATTTTCAAAAGTGCCCCCTCTTCTATAAAAAAGAGCGCTCTTCCATATCTTGTATTCACACCTCTAGGGACCTTTGGATTAGAAAAATCCTGACCAGTTCCCCCACAACTTCTATAAATTCATCCTAGAGTCCATAATTTTGGATGAGATCCATCCTATATAGTCTTTTTGTTCAAATCAAATTGAGACACTCAAAAAAGAAGTAATTATTTTAACAATTTCATTGAATTTATTTTCTTATTCTACTTCCTAATCATATATTGTTTCCATAATAATGTAATAAATATAGTATCATATACATTTTGAGATATTATTTTGATTATGGGACAACCATATTCTTCATTTTATTCATCCTACGAATAAAAATATCATTATGCATGTGTAAGTACGACTTACCATCTCCACGCCATGTTGTAATTTGTTATTTAAGACATATTTATTTGGATTGGTATAATGATGAGTATAATGGATACAAATAATTGAAAAAACATTATAATTATTCTTTATAATTAAAATACCAACCAATTCTATACCATTTAACCATCAAGGGAATGATCACATCACTCGTGCGTACGTACCACCTTCCATCTCCACGACATGATGAGATTAGTTATCCACATTAACCATTCAAGAATGAGTAAAAATGTTATATGATGAGTAAAAATGATTATAATGAACTTTATATCATTATTTATATAAATAAAATACATCAAATTCATAAAAAACATGACTTACACAACAAAACATGCATAGGAAAACTAAATAGTTAACACTATAAATAATGGTAGTACTAGAATATTGTTAACAAAATGATATCAGAGAATATTATATGACATCAGAATAATGGATATGGATATGGAATAATTTAATAAAAATTTTAAACCACTATACATAAGGTAAATGAACCCTATACTGAAGGAAAGTATAAGGTAAGGAGTAATTTCACTATATTATTAATATTTGAGGTTGTTTATAAATAATTATCTACTATGAAAACTTTACCAAACATGTCCATGTATCATAAAATGTATTTAAAAGTATTATAAACATTTTTAATGACATTTTTACCCATGTTTTACATTTTATAAAATGTTTTGAAAGGAATAATATAGTCATTTTCTAAATAAAGTACTTTACGACCTTTTCTACAAATTAGGAAAGAATGTTTCTTAACTTATATATAATGAGAGGCTATTTTACGCCATTATGACGTCTTAATATTTTGAAGATTTCATTTCCATATTATAAGATTATTATCAAAAGAAATGTTTTCTTTTATAATTTTACGGCTTTAAATGATTTCAATATAAAAAAGTGTTATTTCTCAAAAAGAGTTTTGAGGATTTTATTAGATTATTTCATCTATATCAACATCCTTTATTGGATTTTATGCTTAATTGAGGATGATTTATTATGATACAATCTTAAAAAATCTAATGAAGGGTTTATGATATATTTTATAATGGATTTTCTATTTAGATATCATTCATGGTTCATGGTTAATGTATTAACATTTCATTTTCAAGTTTTAATAGGAATGTTCAGGTTATGTTTTACTCTTTTCATAAGAGAAATGCATTAGAAATAGTAAGTGATGGGGCCATCAAGTCTATACCTAAGTGGTAAGGTATCTTTCTTAGTATCTAAGTGACTCGGGTTCAAAATTGGGTGGGGTGAATTTTTGGGTTAATGTAGTAGTACTATAGAAGGTACTATTTGGTAATGTAGTAGCTGAAACTACCCACCCAATTTGGGCCTTCAGTCCATCGATTTAGGCCTATGGGTCTCAGGGACTTTCATTCATCAATGGCCTTTGAGCCTCAGGGCCATCAGGCCATTAATACCATGGAGTAGTCTAGTTCCCATAGAGAATGATCTAAAAGAGGATAAGAGTGAAGAGTAGAAATCACCAGAGCATATCTAACTAGATTGGAAGAATGAGACGGTATGACCACCACCAACAGGACCAGGAACTGTGAAACTTTTCCTGAGGCAATGCTAGCTGATCATCAATTCAATGTGTGGATCTAAGAGATCAATGATGCATATTCTAGGGAAGGGAAGTTCTAGTGGGTTGGGCCTATAAGTCATGTTATGGGCATAATATGCCTCTGGGCCTTTGGTTCAAGTAATTGGCCTTCCGGTCATGTTGGGCCTTGTGCCTTGGGTATTTGGGTCATGCAAGGGTTCCCCTTCAACCCTTTAAAGGGTGATTATCCATAATAAAATAAAAATAAGTACTTCGGGCCATTATGGCATAGTATGTGATGGGTGGGTCCCACAAAAGCCCCTCAATTCATCGGTAAGTATCCTGACAAAAACTAGTGTCTTGGAATGAGGCCTTGATGGTATAGTTATTTATGATCTTGGCATGAGGCCTTGAAAGTATCGTTATGATGTTCAGAATTATTCATTTCTTCATTAGGTGATTATTTATTGATATTACATGGGATTATTCAACAAGTAGAAAATACATTTTAATGTTTAAATGTAATTATTTGATTTATACTTTCCATATTGTGCTGAATATTATATTTAAATGTATTTTGTTTCAGTTTTTTACCTATCCTTACAATTTATGATTATTTATGATGTCATGACCCACCTCCCTGGTCCATGAACCTTGTCACCTAACCCCATGGGTCTCCTATAATACCTTGGTTTCCTTCTCAGCACACCAACGACTATTACTCAATTGGGTCACATATCAGACTAATGAATTTCCCTGCCAGCCAATACATGTTCGTTTTAGTGTGTATTGTCCTCACTCACACACAGCCTGGGAAACTTCTTAGAAGGTCACCCATCCTGATTATTACTCCATGCCAAGCATTCTTAACTATGAAGTTCTAATCAGGTAGGCTCCCGAAAAGAAAGGTGTGCCTTGTTGACATGGGTAGTAACATTTAGCATTTTTAGTCTCACTTTTCCATGGATGATACATTATCCACCCCTTTAAAGCAAAATGCCCTCATTGTGGACCCCAAGCCTCAAACCTAGAAAGTGCCTAAGCACTTCCGGCTAGGTAATGGCTCACGACCCCTCCCTCGGGTCCCGTATCGTGACTACCCCAAGCCCACCTTCCATAGGCTAGGGCTGGCGACTAGCACCAAAGGCGTATATCCCTAAACAGGGAAGGTATTGCCTTTATAACTAAAAAACAAAAACATCAGAGTATACAACTGGAAGCAAAACACTATGTAAAAGTGTATAAAAAGAGTGTGCTGAAAAGTAAAAAGAAGAAGGAAATACAAGCCCAACTGTAAAGTACACATACAACTGAAAATGGGAAAAATAGTTAAAAGGTAAAGAGCAGCTCCAAGATTGTCCTTTGGGGTTCCTACATGAATGGTAGGTACAGATGAACACCTCAGCACTCCACGTCAGTCAGACTCCTATGTGTACCGACTCGTCGTAAGGTCCACCTCTGGGTACCGTCCAGTCCTGGTTCTCTCGACCTCTTTCAGCATTGTCTGTCATCAAAATCCAACACAACGAGGTGCAAGCATAACCCGTGCAGGGGTGGGTATAACGATAATCAGTAGGGACCCCGAGACCCTCAAGGTCTCACAAAAATCCTACAAGGATAAACCACAATGTATGAAATCAGTAGATAACCATTACTTAGGTATATGCCCATACATATACCTATGTTATCTAGTAACGCATCTCAATCATGAGGAAAATAGAAAAGTCATTGACTCAGCTCAACCAGTATTTTTATTCACGATGTCGAAACCACAGCTGCTGGATAACTCCTACTCTGTCGAGTATAGTGGGCCTGCCACTACAAACAAGCGCTTCCCACTAACTATGGACTGCTGAGGTAATCCACCTGTCAAGTACTGTGGGTCTACCGTGCTAACACAGAGGTGCTCCCCACCATGGGTCTGCAGCTAAAACCAAGTTCTTTCCCTCATATCCTATAGAGGTACTCATTCTGTCGAGTACCACGGGTCTACCGCTACAACCAAGCGTTCCTCCACCGTGGGTCTCCTGCTACAACCAAGAGCTACCCATTGGGCCATACGAATCACTCTGAGTCTATCAGACGGTAGTTGTCAAGTCTCAGTCAGCTACTAGGTCTCTGCAATATGCTCGCTCATTACCGGGAGGGTCCGCTCCACGAACTAAAAGTTGATACTCCAAGTGTAGTAAAGTCCCACGTAGAAGTATCTCAAAGGTCCGCCTCATCATAGGGGTATCAAAATAATAGATGGCGCATCAATCGGACGTCCGATTTGTTATTTATTAGCCTTTTAGTTCTGGGGGCTTAGTTGGATTCGTGTACGAACCAACCCGACCATATCTCAACTATACCCCGAGCTCTAGTGGGATATTTTCAAAGGGACCGTCTCTCATCAAGATTACCAGTTCCACTGAAGGTTCTTAAAATAGACGTCTGGTGCCAATGATATGGCCAAAGCAAGCAATGGGTCAGTAGTGGGCCCGGGTCTTGTCCGACCCGGTCGGACTGACTTGGCCCAACCCAGTCTGGGTTGACCAGGTCTGGGTCAACCCGACAGACCCGATGGGATTTACCCAACCCGTTGTGTGGGTCAGCCTGCAAAGTTAGGCCTGGTCCATTGGGCCCGGCCCAGCGGACTGTGAGGGAGATTTGACCTAGATTCCGCCACACAGGAAGCTCGAACTGAAGGTCGTGCCAGTTCGGTCAGCACCGTGAGGGACGTGGCTCAGGAGTTCGACAGCCGGAAGGCTAGCGGGAAGGCCATGTGGGGCACGGGCAGGCCGGATGGACACCTGGCAGGCCGCGGGTGCACCGAGCAGGGTGTAACAGGTCGCGAGGTAGCCTGTGGGGGCTCCGGGGAGGGCGCGAACAGGTGCGGGGGCGCCAGGTAGGGCGCGACGAGGCGTGGGGGCGCCGGGCTAGCCGTTTTAGTGGCGGGGCACGCGAGCCGCATGACGGGAAGGCTGTCGGTAAGGTGCGGGGGCGCCGGGCGGGCCGCCGGCAGGGCGCGGGGGCGGCAGGCAGGGCGCCAGCGGTGTCGTGCAGTGCCTAGGGCACGCGAGCAAGCGGCGCGAGGCACGGCAGAGTTTGGCTAGAATCCCCAGTCCGCCGTGGTGGTGGCGTGATTCACAGAGGCTGTGGGTAGCGCTGCGTTTGTTCTCCATCTTCATCGCTGTTGTGTCATTTCCATGCCGTCACAGATTCATCACCAAAAGAACAGCGGAGCGGTCGGGACACGTTTGTTTTGCCCGTACCCTCCTCGTTTAGGGTGGTAGCAATAGGTTCCCAATAATGGAACACAACACTCCAACCACAAAAGTTAAACATCAATGTTCTTCATTTAAGGAAGGAAGAACATGGTACTTTAAAGGAAACAACCCCTACCTTTTGATTTGCTGATCGATGATCAATGTTCGTTGATAGTGTTGCGGAAAGAAGACGATAAAGATCTTCTATCACCGCATTCGTCACACACTCTCAATCCAAGCTCATTCTTCGGTTCATTGATGATGATGGGGAAAGAAGTTTCTCTACGTCAAAAAGTGGCCGGGGTAGAAGACCGAGGAATAAGCATCGCCGTCGTTCTTCACGTTCTTTGAATTCTTCGTTGGGAGAATGGTTCTCCCTATCTCTCCTCTTCCTTCGTTACACCAAAATAGAATTCCAAACAAATTACAATAATAGGTTTTATATTATTTTATTGTTGGCATTCAATTCAAATGTATAAAGAAACTCCCCTTAAAAAATTTAAACACATTGGTGCAGTTAATTGGCACGCGCGTTGGCACAATTAATTGGCATGTGCGTTGGGACATTTAATTGGCACGTGTGTTGGAACAATTAATTATAATGTGATTTGGCATAATTAATTGGAATGTGCATTGTCACAATTAATTGGCACGTGCGTTGGCACAATTAATTGTGCAGAGGAGGTCATAAGGTCCTCCCTTATTAATGAGGGGGAGAGGAGAGGATTCATCCTCCACCACCAATAGGGGTTGGGTGGTCCCCACCCCTATCATTAATAGAGAGGTTATGCTCAGGTGGGCCACACCACCATAACCTCTCATGGGAGGTTAGGGTGTGGTGGTCCCAACACCAAATCCCAAGGGGAGGTTTTAACCAACACACCAAACACAAGACATCTTAAAAATAAAATAAAGTGTTGTACTTTATTTTATTAATTTTTTTATAAAAATTCAAAAACTAAATTTTATTCCCAACTCACTTCCATTGAAGAGAATGTCTTATTAAGAGAATAGTGGTGATGCAAGTTCAACGGTGCCCTCAGATTTAATTTCCGAGCACCGGTTCAAAAGTTATAAAATCTAGCTCGTACGTTAACTGAACATACCCAAACAAAACTTTAGAAATTGATTCCAGACACACTGGGCCTCGGAATCAAGCACCGTAAATTTTAACAGATTCATATAAATCCCTTGTATTTATGAAAAAACATCCCCAGAGAATTATGGGTCTTTAAATTCTCCCCACCTCAGGGATTTACGTCCCCATAAGCTAAAACTCACACTAAGGGAAAAAATGGGGATACCGAGCATGAATCCGAGCCTCCCGCTCCCATGTGCTCTCTTGGAGGTTCCCGTGATGCCAGCGAATGTGCACTAGAGGTATTGATTGTCCACGTAGGACCCACTCCTTTTGGTCTTCAATCTCCATTGGAACCTCTGTGAAAGTTTCCCCATCATCGATGTCCAGCTCCCCGTGGTCGATGATGTGGGATGGGTCGTGCACGTATCTCCTCAGCTAAGATACATGGAAGACGTTGTGCACCTGGTGCAACTGAGGTGGAAGAGATAAGCGGTAATCCACCTTGCCTACTCTAATAAGGACCTGGAAAGGCTCGATGAATCATGGAGATAACTTGCCGCCTCGGCCAAATCTCCATAGACCTCGCCGTGGTGAGACCCGTTGAAAGACGTGGTCACCATCCTTGAACTACAGAGGTCTCCGTATCCTATCAGTAAACGACTTCTGCCTGTTCTGTGAAGTCTTCATTCTCTCCTGGATGATCTGTACCTTCTCCGTGGTAGCATGTACCATCTCTGGTCCTACTATTACTGACTCCCCTAGGTATGTCAAACCCAGTGGAGATTTGTATGGCCGACCATACAAGGCCTCAAAAGTTTCCATACCAATAGTGGAGTGATATATTTTGTTGTAAAAAAACTCCACCAAAGGTAAATGATCCTCCCAGATATGACCAAAGTCAAGGACACATGCACGAAGCATGTCCTTGAGGGTCTAGATGGTCTGCTCGGTCTGGCCATCTGTCTGATGATGGAAGGCGGTTCTCAGACGTAGCTGGGTCCCGAAAGCCTCTTGAAACCCCATATATTGCTAGGAAGTAAACAGTGTGTCACGGTCGGATACAATAGAATAAGGTACTCCATGTAAATGCATAGTATTCTATACATAGAGGCGTCTCAAGCTCTCTACTGAGCCCTATTCTCTAATCGGTATGATGTGGGCCGACTTGGTGTGTCGGTCGACGATCACTCAAATTGAATTGTGACTCATGGATGTACGTAGAATAATCGTCACAAAGTCCATGGATATCACATCCCACTTCCACTCCGGGACCTCTAAGGGACGAACCAAGCCTGTTGGTACCTGGTGCTCCGCCTTCATTTGCTGACAAGTGACGCATCGTGAGACATACTTTGCTACCACCTTCTTCATACCTGGAAACCAGTGCTGTCGTCAGATGTCCTGGTACATATTTGCCACTCCTGGATGTACCGCTAAATGGGATGTGTGTAACTCCCTCAACACTTCCTCCTGAAGTGCTACTGGTACCATAGTATGTCCTCTGAAGAAGATGACGTGCTCCCCACCTTCATAAAATCAATTAGGTGCCTGTCCTATAGATATCTGAGCATGTCATGTCTCACAGTCAGTTTCCTCTTACTAGGCCTCCCTGACTCGCTGAAATAGTGGAGGAGTGACTGTAAGAGACTGTAGATAGGCTGCTCCATCCCTATCCACAAAGGATATATGTAAGGAAACTAGCTGCTCTATCGCCTCTCCTAGAAGCTGTATACCAGATCTCCTACTGAGAGAATCCGAAACAACGTTCCCCTTCTTAGGAGTATAGACTATCTCAAACTCATAGTCCTGGAGGAACTCAAGACAATTATACTGTCTCAAGTTAAGGTCCTTCTGAGAGAATATATAACTGAGACTCTTGTGATTAGAGTAAACGGTAAAACGTTCTCCCATTAGATAGTGTTGCCACATCTTCAAGGCGAAGACCACTACTGCTAAATCAAGGTCATGGTTTGTGTAGCTCTGCTCATGCTATCCCAGATTTTGAGAACCATACATGATCACAGCTCGCTCCTACATCAAGACACACCCGAGTCCGATTCCTGATGCGTCACAATAGACTACATACTCTATGCCTTACTATGGATGCCTCAAGATGGGGGCACTAGTCTACTTCTGCCTCAGCTCCTGAAATATCTGATGGAATATCTTCGACCACATGAAGGGGTTCCCCTTCTCCATCAAGGTTGATAGTGGTGCTCGAACTTTGGAGAATTCTATAATGAATCTCCGTTTGTCGCCAGCCAAACCCAGGAAACTCTGTACCTCCGTCACACACCTGGGTGGCTCCCAAGAAAGTACTGCCTTGATCTTCGCTGGATCCACTGAAACTCTAGCATACGAGATGATGTGTACCAAGAAGTGCACCTCTCAGATCAATAACTGGAACTTCGAGAGCTTAGTATAAAGATGGCGCTCTCAGAGTGTGTATAGTACTACCGATAAATGGTAGGCATGCTCCTCCTCAGTAGTCTAGTAGATCAAAATATCATCGATGAAGACTACGACAAAGAGATCTAGGTATGTCTAGAAGATCCAGTTCCTGAGACTCATGAACACTACTGGAGCATTTTTTTTACTGAAGGGCATAACCAAGAACTCATAGTGGCCATAACAACACCAGAAGGCCATCTTCTGCACGTCCTCGTCTCAAACTCTGACCTGGTGATAGCCTGGTCTGAGTTCTATCTTAGATAACCACCGAGATCCCTTTAACTAATCAAAGAGGTCTTCAATCCTCGGGAGTGGGTACTTGTTCTTCACAGTCACGTGGTTCAGGCAATGACAGTCGACACAAATCCTCAAGCTCCCATCCACCTTCTTGGCAAACAGAATCAGGGCTTCCTAGGGAGAAACACTGGGCTGGTTGAATTCCTTCTTCTGCAAGTCCTCTAGCTGTAACCAAAACTTATGAAGATTAGAGGGAACCATCTGATATGATGGAGTAGATATTGGTGTTGTAATGTGGTATAGGTCAATGTAGAAATCCACCTATCTGCGAGGAGGTAGTCCTGGGACATCGTTAGGGAAAAAATCCACGTACTGGTCCACCACTACAGGATAAGTCGGACTCTCCACATCTACTACTCTAAGGGTGAGGCAAGCCAACTGGTGAGTGATCAGCTGCACCCTCCACCGAGTAAGTCCTTTATTTGCTGTAATTGTTTACTTCTCACCAGTGAAGGTAAAACTGATCCCATCCGTGCGGACACACCACACTTTTCACCTAATACAGTCAATCTGAGCATGGACTATAGATAACCAATCCATACCCAAGATGATGTCGTAAGACCTCGACGCCGCTACAAGGAGATCCCAACTGAAGCTCTCACATCCCAGAGTAATCTCACACTGCTGACACCAGTGTGTAATCATCGAGTCTACTCCCGTAAGAGTCTCTAGTCGTAAGGATCGAGACAACAGCTCTGTCATAATCTCCGAGCTTCAAATGAGGGAAGTGGCAATGAAAGAGTGACTAGAAAATGTGTCTATAAGAACTACTGCTATGGTGGAGTAGATACAGATTGTACCTCGAATCATCTCTGGAGCGCCGTGATCATAGGCCTCGTCTACCGGAAGCTATGCTATCCCCTGTCCACCCACTCCCTGCGGTCGGGGTTGACCTCCTGGTGGTGGTGGCAGTAGCACATCAAAATGTCATCCACCGCCAGCTGAACGTCCAACTCCTCTTCCACTTATGGCTCCTCCCTATAGACCACCTCGATCGAACCTATGACTTTTCCTGGGCGGTCCCTCAACTATCTGCTAATCGTCCGTGCGGCGGGTCAGACAGTCATGATCCATGTGACTTTGTCCACTGAATAAGTAACACTGCCCTCTCCTGGCATGTCTGTCTCCACCCCGGGTTCCTCGCACTTCTAATCATGAGTCATACGGTTGACCACCTGTAGGTCTGGTCCTCTTAGACCTTTGTGTCATCTGTCTACTTTCTGCTGTAGAATACTCTGTTGCATGTCGGATAGTGTTGGGTCTCACTGCTAGAGACTTCTCAGCAAGGAAACTCTCCACTTGGAGGGCTCGCTCCAACACCCCCGTCTACGTCGGGATGCTATGTGAGATCATCAGAGCTCTGATCTCTTGCCTGAGACCCTGCTCAAATGTCATGGCCATGACGAATGGGTCTTGCACCATATCAGTGGAGTAGCGAGAGGGGTCCGTGAACCTCGCTGAGTACTGCGCCACCGTCATACTACCCTACTGTAGATGCAGTAGCTCCTGTATCTGCACCACATGAAGGGTGGATTGTAAAACCTCTCCCTAGAATAGGATCTCAAAGTCTTACTAGAGTAGTGTCGCCTCATCATGCATCTAGAGCATCAGGATCCACCATATTCCTACTACTTCCTAAAGGAGGCTCGTAGAAATGATCACCATGAAGTCTACTGGTGTCCCTACTAGCCTGAAGACTCTCACCATAGCCTCTATCCAATCCTCAGCCACCTGTGTGTCCATATTTCCCCTGAAACTAGGTGGAATCTGGCGCTGGAACTCATGAAATGCACTCAAGAGACGTTTATTGTCTGCTATTGGGGCTGGTGGCATCAGTGGCCCGATGGGAAGTGGTACCGCTGGTGCCCCCACTGGTGCCTCAATTAGAAGAGGGCCCTGCACCGAGGCCTCATCGATCAGTGGGAAGCTAGTGCGTATGACTCTTGGGGCTCTCACTGGTCATTCGCATGGAGGAATCCTAAATGAAACAGATGCGACAAGGTCAAAAGATTTATACCTGGTGAGCTGACCTTGTTGAGTCAACATAAGAAAAAAAAATTGAAAACACCAACGCAATTAGTGTTTTCGGGCACTAAGTTAGAAATAAGTAGTCAGGGTCCTGGTCTATGGATACGTCGGCCGCCCGCACCAACACTGGACTCCCTGAACTGAAAACCACACTTAGTACCCTTAACACTATTACTTGACAGAAAATAAATATCATAGTACTAAGTTCTACGGTTGAACAGACTCCTCTAATACCATTTGTCACGACCCGCATCCTCGGGCAATGAGCCTTGTCACCTGACCCCATGGGTTTCTTGTAATACCCTGTTTTCCTTCCCCACACACCATAGGCTATTACTCACTAGGGTCACTTATCAGACTAACGACTGTCCCCACCTGCCAACACATGTTCTTTTTATTGTGTTTTTTCCTCACTCACACACACCCTAGTAAACTTTCCAGAAGGTCACCCATCCTGATTACTACTCCTTGACAGGCATGCTTAACTGTGGAGTTATAATCAGGTAGTCTCTCAAAAAGAAATGTGCACCTTGTTGACATGGGTAGTAACATTTAGACTTTTAAGTCTCACTTTTCTAGGGGTGTTACATATGATTACTTCTGCTTTATTATTTATCCTTTCTAAGCATCTAAGCTCACCCATTTATTATGTTCCATTTTGCCCTAGGATGTGAAGAAGTATATTATGAATAACCTGAAAAGACAGTTTAAGGAATATGAGTGTTTTAAAAGGAGATTCAATGTTGTTTTTTTATTTCATGATATAATGTATTACATATTTTTGTTTCTAGTTTGTCCAGGGCTATAAAACCAATTGGTCCTTCAGGATTTGATTTCATGTGATCATGTCAATGTGATAAAATAATGCACTGACTCTAGAAAACTGGGGCCATGGAATTATAGTTGGTATCAAAGGAAATTTATTACAAACCTTGAAAACTATATTTAGAAAATTCTTTAATTAGAGGACACAACCCTTGGATAGACCTCGATGATAAGTATATAAGAACATCCTAATTTTTTTGTAATGTAGATATTATGTGTGTATTCAATGAAAATAAATCCCTATATAGATACTACAAGTGGAAGTGGTTTTGGAACAGATGTACGTAGGAGTAATAACTCAGACAAGGTGTTTCAAGCTTCTCTCGAGGAAAAACAATAATAAAATAGGCCATATATCACACCTGGTTTCACACTCTCAAGGGATATGAATTGGATAATCAAATTTTCATTGAAAAAAATTATAAAGGATTTAAAATTAAAAGAAACCATTTTTCTGATTATGGACTTGATATGCTTAAATTTTTAAATTTATGTTAAGTATTTTACTAGTTTGCAATTATGTATTATGATTAATAACCTAATCTAGTGTATTCTATTTTTTAGAAATGAAACCTAGTGGAAGGAATGGAAACCATATCAATACACATAATCTATATAAGGATTTACCTCCTATGAAAGATAATGATAGTGGAGCTGGTGATAGAACTAGCGCTAAACAACTTATAACCATACTGGGAAATTTGACTCAGGTCATGTATAATAACCTTACTTGTATGGAGAAGCATGATCCATAATTTAGAGGATCAATGTTATACTACTTCATACGAAAAGAGCCTTCAAAATCCAATGAGACAACAAATCTATTTTTAGGTGAGAAATGGATAGGTTTCTTATAGAAAATATTTATTACTTTGGGGAGTAATGAAAGGGAAAACATTGTTATGTCAGTCTATCTTCTATCAAGAGATACAGATCAATTGTGGTCATTAATTCCAAACATTAAGGAGGATTAATAAGTAGAAAATATTTAATAGAGGTAATTTAAAGAACTATTCCTAGAAAAAAATACTTTCCTCGTGATATGTGAGCGAATATGGAGTGGAAATTTCTGAGTCTAGGGCAAAAGGATGATGATAATGTTGCAAAGTATGAAGCAAACATCTCAAGTTTAGAAAGGCATGCTGTAGACTACATACATAACACAAGATGTAATATTGGTTTATTCTTTGTTGGGTTAAAAACATTCTTATGATATGTATTGGTCTCACAATTCTTATCATCATATGAAGATATAGTCTCATGTACTATCAAGACAGAAAATTAATTATCCATGTCTTACGACTTTAACGTAAAGAGAAAAATAGGTCCACTAGACACTATAGAAAAGGAAATAAGGGGAATAAGGGAAAATGTGACATTCCACCCTATAATAATTGTGGGAAGAAGCACCTTAGTACATTCCTAATGGTGATGAGAGTTTATTACAAGTGTGGGGGAAAAGGCCACCAAACTCACAATTGTAAGGGAAATAAAGAAGCTACCAAGGTTCAGTAATCTAAATGAAAATATTTGGAAAATTATGAAAATTATTATCCAAATAATAAAGTAAACATTCCCCAAAAAATGAAAAGGGATAAAGGACATGATTTTATGATCACAAATGTGGAGGTTGAAGTTAATAAGGATGTGGTGACAGGTACTTAAATCATTTCCTCAAATTTATGCATACCTTTTTTTTATTCTGGATCCTTACATTTCTTTATATCTTCACTGTCTCCTTTTCAAAATGAGATATTACTAATTCCCATTAACAAGGGTGTTTTCAGTGAAAACCACTAAGGTAAGTCTCATTGTAGCAAATATGTGTCAGGTAGTTCCCATTATGGCATATAAATGTTCTTTATCTACTATCATTATCCTCATAACTATTTTAGAATTTTATATAATCCTTGGTATATAATGGCTATCAAAATAAGATACGAAAATTTATTGTAAGAAGAAGGAAGTTGAGATTTTTGAGAAAAATTTAGAAACCATTATCTTTGGAGTAGAAACTTCATCACTGGATTCTTATCAAAACCTACCCCTGGTAGATTTTCTGAATGATATTCTTGTAGAGGAAAGTTAAATAACATCTAGGGATGAAGAAAAAAATATTCAAATTGAGGATGTACCTATTGTTTGAGAATATATTGATATATTTAAAGAGGATTTCCCTAAAAATCCTCTAGAGTAGGAAGTTTAGTTTACAATTTATTTAATCCTAGATTTTATGCCAATATTAAAAACTCCTTATAGAATGGCCACTATTGAATTAATAGAGCTAAAGAAACAACAATATTTTTTGAGTCATAAAGGATTTATTCCTCCCAGTGTTTCTCTATGGGAAGCCCTAGTTATTTTTTTTAACAAGAAAGATAGATCAATGAGGTTGTGAATTGACCATAAATAATTCAATGTTGTTACAATAAAGAACAAGTATCCTATACCTCACATTGATGATTTTTTTGATCGAATTCATGGAGCCTAATATTTTTCAATGATTTAACTTTGTTCTGTTTATCATTAACTATGTGTAAAAAATGAATATATTCCAAACAAAACATTCAAAATGAGGTATGTTCATTACTAATTTATAGTAATTCTATTTGAGTTGACTAATGCACCATCTGTTTTCATGGATATAATGAATAGATAAGTTTAACAAGTGTTAATTCTAGCTCTAAGAATTTTTTTTCTTGGCCGTATTATTCCCAAGGATGGATTTTATATTGATTTTGAAAAGAAAAATTCAATACATGAATGAAAAAATCCAATTATTATAACCGTGGTACATAGTTTTATTGGTATAGATGGCTACTATTATGGTTTTGTCCAGAATTTTTCCCGATTGGAAAAACCATTAACCAAGATCATACAGAAAGGGGTTTAAATATTATGGATAAATGAGTTTGAAGAACATTTTGATGAATTTAAGAGAATATTAGTCAATGATCTTATCCTAACATTACTATCTAGGAATGATGGGTTTTTTATTTATAGTGATGTATTAAAGAAAGTACTTTGTTTTTTTATTATGCATAATGATAGGGTTATTGATTATGCCTCAAGGCAATTAAAAATTCATGAACAAAACTGTAAAACTCATGGCCTTAAGTTAGTATCCATAATATTTTCTCTGAAGATATGGAGAGACTATATTTAAAGTGAAATATGTGAGATATATACTGATCATAAGAGTTTGAAATTTATTTTCTCATAGATTGAACTCAATATGAGACAAATGAGATGGATTAAGCTACTCAAGGATTATGATTTCACAATACAATACCACTTAGGAAAGGAAAATAAGGTGGAAGATTCTTTCAGTAGAAATGACCTTAGAGTTATAAAAAAAATGAGAGTTAAAAGGGATCATATTTTCAAGTATATTGTAAATATAGATATGGGAATTATAAAGGAAGGCGAAAAAACACTACTTTTTTAAATGGTCGCAAAACCATATTTACTGGAAACGATAAAAAGTTATCAGTCAGGTGAGGATGCATTTAAAAAGAAATTTAATGATATGAATAATGGGATATTTACTAAATTAATATTTTGAGACGGTATTTTGAAATTTGGGAATTGGTTTTGTGTTCTAGCTATACCTTAGCTAAAAGATAATTATTGGATGATGTTCATAACTCTAATTTGTCAGTACACACTATTTGAAATAATATGTACATCAATTTGAAACATTATTTTTATAGGAAAACATGAAGAGAGATTTTTATGATTATGTATCGAGATTTTTTGTTTTTCAACATGTGTAGGCTAGAAGAAAACATCATATAGGAGTTAGTCCAGATATTCCTTTACCTTTGGGGAAATGAGATGATATTATGATGGAATTTTTAATGGGTATACCAAAGAATCCTAGAATAAATTATACGATACAAGTTATTTTGGTTCATCTTACCAAATCAGTTTATTATAATTCTATAAGAGAAGATTTACCACTTGAATATTTAGAAATACTATATGTTAATGATGTTTTAAAAATTCATGGTGTACCCCTATCAATTGTTTCTGATTTTGATACCCACTTTACATCACAATTATAGAAAAGTATCCAGATGGACATAGGCACTAAGCTTCATTTGAGCACTACCTTCCACCCTCAAACTATGGGAAAATCATAAAAGACTATTCAAACATTAGAAGACATGTTAATATATGGCTCACTTATCTTCCAAGGTATTTGGGATTAGTATTTACCTCTAGTTTAATTTTCTTATATCAATAGCTTCCAATAAGTATTTATACGGCACCATATGAAGCGTTATATGGAAAGAGATATCATACACTAACTTGTTGGGACGTTTTTGGTGAAATAAAACTCATAGGCCCAAAAAATTTTATGGAAACAAATGAAAAGATAAAAACTATTCAGAACCATATCAGAATAGCTCAATGTAAGAAAAATATTTAGGTCGATAAACGATGTAAGGATTTTGAATTTCAAGTGGGAGATCACATTTTCTTGAAACTATATTCATGGAAGGTTGTCATATGATTTGGTAAGAAGGTTAAATTAAGTCCTAGTTACATCAGACCATTTGAAATTATTGAATGAATTGGAGTTGTAGAATACTGTTTCGCAATTCCACCAAACCTCTCAAAAGGTCATGATGTGTTCCTTGTATCACATATGAAGAAATAGAGCTGGAAAACGATCAATCTTACTATAAATTTCCTATCAAGATTCTTGAACCTGAAGAACAGGTGTTGAAAAATTGGACAAATCACCTCGTAAAATTACTGTAGAGAAACCATAAAATGGAAGAGGTGACATGGGAACCTGAGGAAATTATGATAAAGTACCACCCAAATAATTTTATGAATTTATATTCTCAAAATTTGTAGGAAAAAATTATTTTAAGGAGGGAATAATGTAACACCCAAAGCTTATACATTATGCTTCTTTTTAAATAATTTAAAAGCTTGCGTTGCACACAACGACGAGTTTGAGTGTACCATGACCTATCAAACTAGCTGTTCAAAAAGTGGTTACGAAAATTATTAACCAAATTATGATATTTATAAATTTTATTGTTAAAAATAAAATTCATTTTTTAATTAAAAACATCGAAATTTTTTTAGGGTTAATTTATGGTATTTTTCTAAAATGTTTTAATTTTTGATGAATAGTGAAAAATATTATATTGTTGCTAAAAAATGAATTTTTCATTTAAATAATTATTTTACTATAAATTTATTTTAATGCCAAAATAGATAAATAATAAATATATTAATACATTATATTTCATTGGAATCATTTTATAATAGAATTATATATAAAAATTTAAATAACATTTGAACGTCTCTTTTACCCTCCTTCTAGCCACGTCTATGTGATTTCCATTAAATGTAATTTTACCACTTCTGTGAATTAAATTTCTAAAAATGCACATAAATGGTTGTAATCAGTTGGAAAAATTTCGTCGAGTAGGATCAAAATAATTTTTTGTGAATAGTAACATTTCAATTTTATTTTCCACGGTTAAAGGTGAATCAATTATCTAAAGGTAAAAATAATATTATAATAACATAATATTACACCGAAATATGTCCAAATTTCATTGGATAAGTGTTTTTCAATTTAAATAAACCTTAGTTTTAAAATATTTCCACATTTAAACCACTTATATTAGATTTGGATAATTATTATAATTACTAGAAACAATGATATAAATTCATTATTTAGAAACTCTTCAACTTGCCCTTAAATTCCATTGATCCTTGTAAAAATGCATGGGGGTAACCTAAGGACAAAGATAAGGAAAGGGGTGAGATAAAATTCGGAAATGGGAATAATCAAAGCATAACATGAAGAAATTAATACATGTGAGTCAAGAAGAATATAAAGGTGAGATAAAATGGGTGAAAACCAAAATCATGACTATAAAACCATTAATTAAGATAAAAAAATCCTAGAAATATTGAAATGTGGCAATAATAAAACCATGGCATTATAAGCATTGGTCAAGGAAAACAAATGAGATATCATAAAATATTTCATTAATGATAACCTCTTGTTCTTTGTACATGGAATAATATGAGATAACAATATCACATAATGCATTGGTGGGATATATGTTTCCAAGCCCACCCTTGAAATTCATAACATGTACTTTCATTTGTATTCCACAAAGATCATACAATATATTATCATACTTTATGAAATTCAATCCCATGATTACTGGGTATGGGTTACATAAATTGAATTCCCCAATCAAAAAAGCATAGGTTCATATAGATGAATAACTCTGAGTGGAAACGAGGATAGGTATTCAAAAAATAAAAATTTTCCATGGAAAATCACATGAAAAATTCTACATGATAACATGGGAATATAATGATTCATGGGAGGGTTAAATGAGAGTTTAAATTTACCTCCCATTACTTTGGAATTATATGGATAGAAAAGCGTTGTATAAAAACAAAAGTCAACAACAAAAATTAGATAAAATATAATAGGAGTCCCCTAGGGGAAAAGCCAAGGGCTCAAAAATAATGTAAAATGATATGATGAAGCCTTTCATATGTCAAGGAAAAATAGATCCCTAAATTACTCTACAAAATTTAAAAGCTAGTCACAAACACTGGACCTTACTCTATGGAATACGAGGAACCATATAGTATAGTACCTTCCCAAAATATATACAACATAAAAAAATAATCTTGTGTATAGTAGAGAATTCATTCATCACACACTACTATAAGACCCCATGATGGAGATAAAATAATTAGTTTAACAGTATAGATCATGAATGAAGAGACCAATTAAATCCAAATCTTCTTTCGACCACTAAAAAAATCTATTTGAATCCTTATGATAATCCCTTTCATCTACAATTAAAATTCCATGGTCATACCACAATAATTAGTGAAAAAAGATATGAAACAACCTTTGCAATATCTTTAAACTCAATTAGAACTTTATGGTCCTAGTTACCACTTTGATGAATTTTTTTGATTAACGAGAAGAAGGAAAGAATCCCTTACATGAGAGGGAACGTCTAAAATCAAAGGAGAATTTTATTAAGATATTGAGAACACCTTGGGTGTAATATAGGGAGGTATAGGGAGAGTAACTTTATTTTCAATGGATTTTTAGACAAGTATAGCTGGGGATGGGTAGGTATTTATAGAAAAAGAGTGGGGAGTTCATTATTAACATCTAAACATAGGTTATTGTTTCTAAATAAAATAATAATAATGACTAAAACCTTCCTATGGTTTAGGACCATGGTTTTTAACAAATGAGTTGTTGTTTTCAAAATTTCATAAATATAATAAATAAATCACTAAAATAAAACCATTGGTGATGTAGAAGATATTCGGGATCACAAAGAATAGATTTTATAACCATATTATATAATATATTTTTTGGAGGATTCATTAAATGATAATAAAATTAATCAAATAAATTGTATAAAACAATGTTTTAAGTGGGAAATATATATTGGGTAGTGTATTCATTTTATATAATTTATTAAATTTATTTCTCACTATTAAGATGTCATGATACAAACTATATATTTAAATGATATTTAGTTTAAAAAAAGATGATTATCATAGGAAATTATTTAATTTTTTTTTGATAATTTTGAAGTGAATATTTCAAAAGTGGTATTTGTCTTACCAATTTTTTTTTATAAAAATCATAATATACACTTTAAAAAAAATTATTTTCTTTAAAATACTATTTTTTATGAAAGTGACCACATTCTATCCCTTATAAAAAATATATTGGACATACTAAAATTATATTATCTTTCATATTGAAATAAATATTATTTTATAAAAATATTTCATGATGATAAAATTTATTTAAAATGATTTAATTTATGAAAATAATGTTTTAATCGAATCTATATATATTTTATTAAACTATTTTTTTGTTTCTTCAAATGAAATTAAATTTTTATCTTATTCATTATTCAATCATATATATTACCATAATAATAAAAGGAATAATTTTATAAATTATTATTTTTATAAATAAGATAAATAAATTCAATATATTATTATATTTTCCAAAATATTTTAAATAGTTAAAATTATCCATGTTTAATATACTATAATAATTCCCTATAATAAATGCATTTAATTTATTAATAAATTTCCTTGGAGACCGTTTTAATCACTATAGATCCATGTTTTGATTTTAGAAAATAGATTACTTAGAATATTAAAAAGAACCTTATAATACTCTATATTGATATCCTTCACTAAATTAATATAATGAGATGTATCCTTAACAAAAATTTATTAAAAGAATAATCATTATTTATTTATAATTATCTATATAACATTGATAGTTCTTAAATAAACAATAGGTTATTTTTTAGTATAATAGACACCCAAATGCTTTTAAAACTGCTTCACAACCAATCTCATGTCATATCTTTCATGATCATCATGTTATTTCATTGAAAAATAAACCCATTGTTTTGAAAATTATCTATTAAAATATAGTAATGATGTGATTTGACATGTTTTATTTCCATACAAAGATTAAATTTTTTATATATTTTCATTCCCAAATATTCTTTTCCATTCACAAACATTACCCCTTTAAAACACTGATTTTATCTACTATCAGACAATAAAAAATAAGGTAATAATGATCTATATATTTTTGGTAGTATGTGTACACTAATTGACATCCTAAGATGCATATGGATTTCATATTTTACATATAAATAAATTATATCATCCTTTTAACAAGATTTAACCCAAAATACCTTATCCTTGGTGAAATTATGTTGAGCATGTCACCCCAAGCCTACGACCAATAAGATACCGACTGGTGACAAGAACCAAGTATGAATATATCACAGAATTGGTTGTCATATCCTAAAGAACATATATATAATGCTCACCTCAACCCATTAAATAATAAAAAAAAAACATAAAAAATATTGGAAAATAAAAGTAAATAACTATTATTAATGAAACTATAATGTTTCCCTAAAAATATATAACTAGCACCCACTTTAAAAGTGATAAAAGTTGTAAAATATGCACATAAATATAAGCACTAGAAATCAAAAACATTCATAAAAGTAGTGAACAAGACCCTAAATCACCAAGCTCCTAACATGAACACCAATGTATATAATAACCTATTAGAACCACTAATATCTACTCACACCACAACCACCAAATTCACAACTAAAATATACATTGTCGAGATAAGACAAAACACATGCAGTAAAATATTCTCATTGAATAGTGAGTACTTACATACTCTGTATTATTTCTTAAAACCTAAAAAAGAAGAACAATGGTTATGTCCTACCAAAAACACAAAATTATTATGGATGAATATTGATATCCAATACATTAATTATTAATATAATTCAATACATTAATTTAATTATCACCATTTGTAGCCCAACTATATGATATTCATCGAATAGACTTGATAACTTAAACCTACCAAATTAGCAACCCACACAACCTCTATAGGACTATAGTGGAGGATACTAACCTTGAGTGGATGGGGGAATTCCTAAACCAATGGTGTTTCATAAACTCAAGTAAATGGTGAGGATAACGAACCATATTTTGTGTACTAAGTGAATTTTGATCCTGTGTAGCTTGGGGGAATGACCGACTGTAAATCAATTAGTTATGGGGTTGATCCCTTATCCAAACAATACCATTCAATTTATAAGTGTTTCCAAACAATAGATAACTAAAACCAATATTCCCTATTCCACTATCTGGTTCTATGAAGATAAAAAATTATATATAATATATCATAAAAAAAATTAGATTTCTAAACAAACTCTGAAATTTCAATCTATAAGGCCGAATACTAATGATTAAAAACCTACTTTTTAAAAGAACACCCAATGTAGAAGTTAAAAATGAATGACATAATGAATTATAAGTCATCAGGTGGAATACAGGGGGTAGGGAAACATGCCTGGGGTGTGAATACACACAATTCACATAATCCCATGAGAGAATATGAATCCCCCACACACTATTTCCCCCTAGTTCATGACCAACGACATAGACTCGAAGCATGGTTATATTTACCCATTGATTGGTGTGCCAAGGCAAAATTGAATTTTCCATAATACCCATCCCACTCCATATATGTGATTTATCCCAAGAAAACATGCTCTTTGTGTGGTGGGTAGGGAGTCTTCCAATCCAACTAGAATAAATGGATGAGGAGAAACCGTTTACATCACACCTTCCTCTTCTAGATACTTCCATTTTTTCATTTGGGCTTACTATGCCATCAAAAACCTAACATAGATAGCCTAATGGTTTCACCATAGAATTTTATTATGGTTGAATCTCATTTATGAGCATAGTTATCCACCTACTCCATATATTATTGTCAACAACTTGTTACAGGGATTCCTAACCCCTCACATGACCTGATCCCTATCTAGTTCAAAGACCAATGGGACCATACACTCCCCAAACATTTTATTTCTAAACGTTGTAGTTGAGGAAAATACATTTCTCATAGTTTATGACTTGAATATAATGATGAGAAAATAAATCAGCATTGAAATATTTAATGAAAACCAAATAAAAATTAAAAAACATAAATTTCAAGCCAAAAAATCAATTTCATGAAAATCAAAACATAATAACAAATAATTATTGAAAAATTCAATGAATATTTTGAAAAATATAAATAAAAATAAATAATCAACAATACCACAAATAATGTGAATCATTGATGAAGAACACACCCAAAAAAATTAGTTGATGATGATAAATACTTATCAATATTTCAAAATGACTTCCAAAATCCGTGAAATCTCAACAAACTATTTTCACCTTACTCTAATTAGGTTCTATGACTAATCCTATTTAAAGGGCTTAATGATGTTTAAATCATGTGAGGTGGTATTGGCTCCATCAATATAATTATTAAAAAAATTACCTTGTTATCCACCAATGAAAAAACAACCATAAATTTGGGATACAAATTAAAATTATTCCTCCCTAGGGATAATTTTAGGTCTTAATAGATTACTAATGACACAAATTTCCCATATGATGAGCCATTTTATCGGGAAAAATGTTTTCATAAAAATATACATGTATTGGAATAAAATAATATAGCAACTTTATTATATCAATATCTAGGACCCACATCACTAAAAACCTCATTTAGGATCCTCAATAAATCATAAAATAGTTTTTGAAATCTTTTATGGTTCCAATAGTGAAAATAATATCCATTACATCCCTATATCTTTAGTAATTATTCTCCTAAAAATTTTACAAAATCAAAAAGGTGAGGGTTATGTGCTAGATTTTCGATTTTTTTCACCCATGAGCACACCTAAAGGTAATACTACAACCATAGGATATATAGTTATAGGATAACACATTCATAAATAGTCCTCACCTTTTATTCCTAGATCACAACTAGATGCTCTATGAAATTGACACTCCCTCCTTTTTTATAATTCCCAAATCAATTTTTTATGATTTCTAAAATTATCTCTTCAGATGTGACATAATGAAGTTTTCATGAACCAAATCAAGATGTGAGGGAAAATGTAGGTGATATGAAACCTTTCCCATGAAGAATAAGATCTATAATATACTGATTAATCATAGAGACATCATTACTCCATGAAGAAACCTTTACATCCCACATCATAGTGACTCCATTTTAAATCACGGACTCCATCTTCAAAATATAAAAGGCCCGCCATATACAATATATATATGAATTATGATAAATACGAATATTATTTATTTTATCTTAGATCACTAATTAATTATCGTTCATCACATTTATTATCTATGGCCCCCTCGTATATGAATATTCAACTTCTAATACGCATAGGGGTGACTTGCAGGTTCCCCCATTCATGGGACTCAAAAAGGTTTATTCCAATAGTGGAGTGATTTCTTTTTATCTAGGAAAACTACACTAAGGGAATGAGATCCTTATATATATATGACCAAAATCAACCATGAAATCACATATAATTCCTATAATAACTTTAATTGTAATCTCATTTTCCATCCCTCAAAGGGTGGAATGTAGTGGTAATAAACAAATAGGTCTTCAATACCTCCTAAAAGATTCTCCAAAACTAGGATGTGAACCAAGATTATTAATAATGAATAATTTCAGAGGTGAAACCATGTAATTATATTACCTAATATGTATATTAGTATCCTATGATCACTATTGAACATTACACACAAATAAAAATAAAGTGGGATAACATTTGAAGTTGGTAGATGAAGTCCCAAATATCATTATGATTTTTCATGGAATGTAGAAACATGATCCAGAAATACATGAATATATTAACCCAAAACAAATGTATCGCAACATGGGGATAAGCTAGACTGACTTGGACATAGTTCTCTACATTCACCTACTAATAGGTGAGGAATTGATATATGAACGTAGTAACACACAAAATAATTCCAAGTAACACAAACTTCCGCCTAAGGTTTTGGTACATATTTATCACTCCATGAAATAAAATTAAGGTTACATTATGGAAGTCTCTCAAAAACTCCTAACATTACATGATAAATACCATAGTTTTTTCCTCACAAGTTGGTGACATTCTCTATGCATTCAAAAAAAACATCTGTCGAATCCCTTAAGAATATCTTCTCCAGAAAAAAATTATTGAACTAATTTTTTCTCTGTAGGGTCTCTATAATCTAGTGAAGATATATAGGGTCCACATGAATTTATTATAGATAAGACACCTATATCTCATATACTTATGATATTTTAAATTTGGCCAAAAAATATAAAACTTCCTCCAACAACTAAGAGCTAGATTTTCTCTTTGGGTGGTGAGACACTGTGTTTTCCTTCATCAATTACTCTTAATATTTAATTAATAATCCTATATGGATAGTGGAATATTCTTCAACCCTATATTCATATCTATCTTCTAAAAATTTACTAGAGACTCTAATACTTCATATAGACTACAAACTGATCACCCAAATAGAAGTTTCCAAAGGTATATAGTGAGACCACTACCACAATCCATTCTATGTCATAGGTCTCATTATTCTACACATGTAGTATCAAATTCCTAGAACCATTTGAAATAAATAACAACACCATAATCACATCACATCGATGTAAAGAGCCAGAATCACAATAGAACACCATCTACTAAACACACTCCCTTTGAAGGCATATAATATGAAACATTCAAATCAATACATTAAATAATCACATGAATATTTATTCCACTCAGATGATATTAATGGTTTCCACTATTTATTAGGTTCATCCAAGAAGTCCACAATCCTAAATAAATCATCTAAAAATCAATTTTAGTATCCCAGAAAATCATAAAATATGAACACCTTAAAAAAATATTTGATGGATCCTAAGTTAACACCTCCTTCATCTTCACCAGGTTCATAACTACTCCACCCACTAAGATGACATGGACCATGAAGTGAAACTCTCTAATCCAAAAATAACACATATAGAGATTTTTATATAGGTGATGATATCAGAGTAATCAAATGACTATCATCAAATGCTCAGTATATATGATAACTCATATCTTTTGTTGATTTTATTCCCTGATTTATGACATAAAAAAATCCCGATAGATATTTAAGAAAAGTGTTTATATTAAATTCATACATTGATTAATTATAGAAATATAAATATCATTAAATTATTTAGAAACTCTAAATTAGGATGTTAAATTCCACTGATCTAATAAAACTACACAGGGGTAACCCGAGGATATACATAAATAAATGGGTGAGACAAAAGCCTATAAAGGGAATAATCAAATCAAAACATGATTTAATTAATAATTCTGAGTCAATATCCATATAAAGTATAAATAAATGGCGTGGAAACCAAACTTAAGAACATAATAGCATTAAATAAGATGAAAAATGCATGGAAATTTAGAAATGTGGCAACAATATATTACATGAAATTGTAAAAATAAGTCAAGGCAAACTAGTAAGATATCAAATCATAGTATTCTTATTGATACATAATATTCTCTATAAATGGAATTTATGGGATAAAATCATTACCTAATTCCTTGGAGGACATAAAATTTCAAGCCCATCAATGAAATTTATAATATGTATATTCATTTATATGCCACGTAGATCATAAAAAATATGAATGTTTTTAATCACACTTAATACCATGATTACTTGGTATGGGATACAAACATTTAATTCCCCAATCAACAAAGTATAGGTGAATATATATGAATACCCATTAGAGGAAATGGGGATGGTTATTCCCAACATATACATCTGTCATTGAAAATCACATGAGAAATTCAACAACATTACAGGTGTTTATAATGACTAATGGGATGGTAAAATGAGAGTTAAAAGTGATATCCAATTAAGTGGTAATTATAATGATAATATGTTTTTGTATAACAACATTTTCCAACATAAAAAGTATAAAATTATACAATAATATATCCTGGGTAAATATTTAGGGGCTCAAAATTTATGTAATATGATAGGATGGATCATTCCATATGTCACAGAGCAAACGATCCCCAATAGACTCTTGATCATTTAAAAAAAATCCAAAAACACAAGACCCTAATCTATGGTTTTCAAGAAACCAAATACTACATTACCTTACCTAAAGATAAATGGAAGAAAAATTCTTTCTACAAGAGATCATTCATTCCTCCCACACTACTACAAGCCTCTATTATGGAGATAAAATATTGAGTTGATTAAAATTAACAATGAATGAGTAGTCTAGTTCAATACAAATCGTGTTCCAACCAATACAACTATCTATTTGAATCACCATGACCCCATATAATACACTCTTCAAATGACACAATAATCCCACATTAATTAATGAATAAAGATATGACATAAACATTGGAATATCTAAATACTCCACAAAAGCATGATGGGCCTAGATTCCCCTTTGTAGAAAGAGTTGGAATAAATAGAAAGAGGAGTGAATCCCTTACATAATAGATAACTTTTAAAATCATTTGAAGATATTATTAAAATATTGGGAACTCCTTGGGATGAATATTGAGTGGTAAATAATGATTAACATTATTCTCAATGTATTTTAGATAAGCATAGTTAGGGATAGGTGGGTATATATAGGAAAAGACACGGGAGTGAATTATCAATTTCTAAACATAGGTTTTGGTCTATGAATAAAAATATAATAAGTTCTACTAACCTTCATATGGTATTTTCCCATGGATTCAACTTGTGAGTAGTGGTTTTAAATAGTTTATAAATATAATAACCCGACTTGTTAAAATAAAACCATTGGTGATATAGATGTAAATCCTGTTCAAAATGAATTGATTTCAAAACCATAAAATATAATATATGTTTGGGTGGATTAAATAAATTTTTAAAAAATTAAAGAGATAAATTTTATGAAACAATATTCTAAATTGGAAATTTATATTTTTTAGTGTATGAATTTTATAGAATTTATTACATCACATTTTGGAAATTACCTTTTCATAATAAATACTGTATATTTATAACATATTCAGTTTTTATATTAAAAACTAACTATATTAAGAAAGTATTTAAAATCCAGTTGTATAAATTTTATTTGAATATTTCAGAAATGGTATTAATTTTACCAAAACAATTTTCATAAATATGAAAATTTACACTTTTAAATTAAAATGATTTTTTTCTATAAATACTAGTTTTTATGACATTAACCACATGATGGACCTTATAAAAATTATATTAGACTGAATAAAATTATACTATCATTCATATTCAAATAAATATTATTTATCAAAAATATTTCTTGATAATAATGTTTTTTCAAAATGAATGAATTTATGAAAACTAATTTTTTAGTATAGACAATATATATTTCCCAAAAGTAATTTTTTCCCCTTCATATGAAATGAAATTTTTATTGAATTAAATTTTTAATAATATATATATTAATAATAATAGTGAAAATTATATGATTTTTTTATTTAAAATAAGATATATAAATTCAATCTATTATGGTCTCAAAAACATAACCCCTTATTACACTAGGATACACCCAAAGGGTAAGGGGTGAGATGGTTGGGCTTTCTTTGGTTGGTTCAGTGATGATACACTGGGTTGTGATATCAATTATCTTGAACTTATACTATATATGTTTTTCATCATGCTTAGGTTTTTAGATATTGTCTGGGTCTTGATTTCAGGTAATGTCCAATGATACCCACTCCCATAACATCATTGATAAATGAGATTTATTGGGAGAAATAATATTGGTCAAAGATGTCATTTCATTCATAAGTTTCAATTTGATTTTATGAAAATGCTTAATTTAAAATAATTTTAGTGTTCAATTTATAATGGATACATTATCAATGGTTATTATTTTTAACGATCATTAAAATCTGATATGATATAACAGTCCATAAAATCAAATGTAGTGCATGTGTTTTCTAAATATACATTACTTAATAAAATATTCATTTATTAGTAAGGGAATTTAATTTATAAAATTTTTGGTCAATAGATTGTTCAAACTTTCATAAATATTCCCATGACAATTTCATTTTATACACTAGAATATATTAGGTAACAATGGTTTCATTTCCTCTTCTGGTACCCAAGTTTTTTCCTTGAAGTTGTTGTTTATCCACAGTACCATGACTATGTGAGTTGTCTTGTTTCATAGAATGTTTCCTCTAAGATATAAAACATTCAAAAGCTACTCCTCATATGAGAGATCATTATATAATGGTACGACCTCTTTATTTAGTTCATGAAATTGGTCTGTCAAGCACATCCTAAATATAGATACATAGAACACATCATATATTTGAGATATGGAAGGTGGGAGTGCATGTTGATCAGTTGTGGCTCAAATTATATCGAGGATCATAATGGGACTAATGTATCTTTGACTAATATTTCCTATGTTCCCAAACGTCATTAATTTATTTAATTGAAATATATAAAGGAACATTTTATTTCTGACAACAAACTCTATGTCTCATAGATAAATGTCCACATAGTTTTTCTTTCAACATTATCTATATTTTTTAAAACATTGAATGGTTCAAAAACATTCTATCATCTCTTGTATAATATCAATTACCCTATGATACCACTCTCTAACATCATCCAAGCATGTCTGAGTATGGTACATCTTACCGTACAGATCTATAGAAGATGAATTTTAATCTAGAATGAAAATTGTTATTATATGAGAACTCTTGTTGTGGAAGGTGCTCATGTAAACATCTTAGAAAATTCATTAAATAAAATCTAAGAATATACTCTATATTTTGATTGGTTATATTAGATTTACCATCTTTATGATGATTATAAGAAGCAACAAAACTCTTCTATGTATCCACCCCCTGTGCAACGTGTCTCTAAAACCATGAGGTTATCCTCAAATATTAATCAAATACAATGGATTGTATAAATCCATGAAGCCCTACAAATTTTAATATGTATACCAATGTGAGATGGTCAATAATGAAATATCCCATGAATGCAATTAAATTCACTGAATTTTTAATGAGATCGAATTTCAAGAAGATGGTGTTATTTCCATTTAATGTATTGGGTATTACTATGAAAAAATACATGGTTATATATTCCCATTTTCATAAAAGTATGGAAAATGGTTTTATTATATAGTTTACATCATTCATTAAACCTTGAAATGTTGGTATATCATGTATCATGATACAAATATACAATATCCCTCTTCATGTTTTCTCACTTGATGATTTTACGGAAATATCTATATATATTAGTGCTTCATTGATTAAGATATAATGATTAGATTTAATCATCATCCAAATATTTCCTCTTCAGTTCTGGATTTTATGAGATACATATCTAGGTTCTAAACCTTATAAATCCATATTTAGAAATGTTGAACTCAAAAATATTGACTACCTTTCTATATATAATCACATCATCTCTATATACCTCTTTGATCTTCAAGAATCTAATAGAAATATATTCTATACCAATGGTTCTATACGAATAGTTTGAAAAACCATCTGTATATGAACCCTATAACGAGGCGTTGGAAAAAAATTTGTATATGTATTTTATATGTCACATATAATAATGGTTTGACTAATCCATTAGTATAGTTATTGTTTCTGGACTCCTATACTGACTTCTTGGTCAAACCATTGACATAGGTATTGTATATGGAAACTAATACCAATAGTTTGACAATGTCCTTGGAATATGTATAGTTTATGGACACCTAAAATTTTTTTTTTCAAAACTGTTGGGATTTGTGGTTCCATTATTTAAGAACAACAATAAAAATAACAAAAATATTTACTTCAATATAATTTTTCTATTAGTATAATTATACATATATAATCATATGAAATATTGTAGCATAGTTATAAATTGTTTTAAATATAAGTAGTATGTTAAGGGATCAATACCAAGGGATAGATTTTTCGTCTATATATGATCTAGTCAAATGGTTTTACTAAACCATTTTATAGGTATTTCCTTTGAAATTACATATAAAAATTGTTTTATAACCATTGTTATATGTTTTACATTCCAATAGTTTTTCAGACTTTCAGTATAGGTCTATACTGATAGAAAATCACTGGATGTCCCCAGAAATCATATTATAAGATATACGAATTGTTTGATGGAAAAAATAAACGGATAAAAACTATTGGTATTTCTTTTTCAAGGAGGTAAAGAAATTATGGTTTATTAGTCATTTGGGAACAACATGATGAAGTTCCGTTTATTATTCACAGGTCAAAACTTTTCATGATCAATAATATTGGATCCATTTCAATACTCATCATGGATTGGGTTGTTAGATCATTTATAATCAGAGAATCTTCCACTTTTTTCACTTTCACAAGATGATAATGGTCTGGATTATTATAATTTTTATCATATATAACCAACTATATGGTGAAAATTTTGTTCCTTTTGGGTGAATATATACATGAGACTTTCAGGATATGCATAAAGGTCTCACTTCTCCATATAGAGACAATCTCCCCAAATATTCAATATGAGGATCACCATGACCAATTCTATATCACGTGTTGGGTAGTTTAGATCATGTATCATTTATTGGAATCCAGGATAGACTATCACATTATCATTTTTAAAAGTATATAACGAAATCTCCTTCTAGACACATCATTACAGATAAAAAAATTGTTCCCACAAGTGGGTAATATTGGCATAAGATTAGTTATTATCCTCTTTATTAACTCCTTAAATATCTCCCCACATTCCTTAGTCCAAAAAAACTTCAATTAATTCTATGTTAGCATGGTTAATGGGATTTAAAGTAATGAGATGTTTCATATAAATCATGGACAATAACTTTATAATTAAAACAAATCTTGTATCCTAATAATATATGTTTGTTTGGGTCCTCCGTAAATTTCATTTTATAAAGAATCCATAAATATCCATTTCATAGTGATAATATTCCATAGGAATGTTAATTTATCCATTAAGACACTCATATTTATTATACTTCTAATATAAATTTTTATTTTTGCATGGTATTTATGATATCACTCAAATTACCAAATGTTCTTATATTCTTATTTAGTATATCTAAATATCATCTATAAATATGACTACAAATTTGTTAGGGTAATACCTTAAGACTAATTCCTTATGTTCATGAATATTTCTGTTGCATTAGTGAGTCGAATTGGAATCATTATGAACTCATAGTTCCCATAACATGATTAAAAAATATTAATGAGGATATACTCCTTATTCACCTTCACATGATTGTATATTGACCAATGATTTAGCTTATATAATTACTAGTATAAAATTAGTTGATTCCAAAAGTCATCAATCTATGGAATATGATACTTGATCTTTATCATGATCTTGTTAGTATCACAATGATAAATATAGTGGTGCACTGAATCATCTTTATTCTTGATAAAAAAGTACTAAAACTCCCCATACTGAAACACTAAGGAATATAAACCCTTTATCAAGATTCTATTGAATATTATTCTTATGATCCTTATGCTTAATCATGGATTTAATATATTGACTCATAGATATTGGAAAATATTTGATTATATGTTTTATTGATAACTCATCCTCTATGTTTATAGGAAGCCTAGACAATTCTCCCGGATACAAATCAAATTTTTCCCTCATAATGGGAATGTCATCAAAGATGATCTTATACTCAGTCTCAATCATTTTCAATAAATACACTTTCTTATAAGATAATAATATCTATGAATGATATTATGATTCCAAATGAGATTCCACATCCACCATGAACTTATATAGAATCGGATGGTGGTACATGATAAAGAGGATTTTTGAATTATCTCAAAATTTAATGTTGGATATATATGTGGAAAGTTAATCCAAACCCATAATTACATCAAATTCCCCTAGATGGAGTATCATAGGACTTGATAAAAGCTTCATCCTATATATATTAATATGAGAGGAGTTATGTTCCTATGGTGCAATAATTGGTCCACTTCCAATCGACATTGTTAACTGAATTTCCATGTTTTGACATAGTGTTTTAATAGTTTTGTTATACATGAATGATTTGAGTGAATATGTAAAACAAGGAATTATAATCGAAAAAATCACTATTTAATTCTAGCTCTAAACATTTAATTCATTAAAATTGGAAATAGGGATGGAAATTTCTAAAATATTAAAATCTTAATAGTGAAACATAAAATATTAAAGAGATATCTCATAAATGACATGCATTCTGTGATCTATGAATTGAAATGTTTCAATCTTTGTTATTCATAATATATTTCCAAAAAATAATATATCTAGGAAAAAAAGTTCCCTCCAAATTATTCATAGTGTCCATGTAAAATTACTAAAGCATATCCCTCAGGGATATAAAACTAATTAAACATCAAGGAATATTTATCATGCACCCGGTGATAATAGAGTTAATATATATTACATCATTTTAATGGTTATATCCCTAGGTAGAACTATGTTTGACGGAAATCCAAATTATAATATATAGACATGCATTTTATTATTTCAAAACCACTCACTATATAATTTTCCTAAATTTTTAAATATTTTCATATGTTTATTCTAATCCACAAGGATTTCAATAAGGTTTTATAATCATAATACCAAAAATGAGTTTATTTTAATATGATACCAACAATGAAAATCCATATATTTTATTAGAATTAATTCATGATTTATTACATAATGTCATATATAATACATATCCAATATATTGTGTGGCATAGGGTCTTTTAGAAATTTGATACATAGATTAATTTTAAAAATAATGTTACACCATCATTATTTAAAAAAACCATATCATGAAAAAAATTTCAATTGATCTTAAAAAACTACATAGGGGTTGTTATAAGATGTAAAAAAGAAACAAGGCGAGATATATTTCCATATATGTGAATAATATTACCATAACATGATTAAAGTAATACATTTGAGTAAATATTAATATCAAGATTACTTAAAAGGGATGAAAATCATAAAGATGAACATCTTATCATGATATAAGATGATAAAATCAAAGAAATAGAGAATTATAGAAACAACATAAAACATGACATCATAAGCATAAGTTAAGGATAGCTGTTGAGACATTATAAAATATTTTTTTTATGAATAAACTACCCTAAAACATACATGATATATTATGAAATAAAAATAGCACACAAGGCATCATGGGTATATATAATTCTTGTCCCACCTGTCAAAATCATATTATTTATATGTGTTAGTGTAACACATAGATCATACACCAAAATAAATTATTTCATAAAATTTAATCTAGTGATTAACGGGTGTTAGTTTTATTAATGGATGTCCACAATCAATGAATTATAGATACATCTAGTTAAAAAACATTTAGAGGAAATATTGTATGTTGTTTACAACAAAAATGTTTAGCAGGAAATATCATTGAAATTTTTTTCATCCTAATGGGTGAAAATAAAAATGTATTGATTTGTTAAATGCGAGTTCATAGTTATATCTCATTAATTAAAAATTATAATAATATTAAATTAATGTGTTAAAGATATTATAACTTGAAATATTTTAAGTAAAAATGGGTAATATTGAGGAAAATATTGAATAAATAGTAGAATGAGAAAATACATTTTTTTGATAGGGTACTTCTAAAAGCTAGGTATGATCTTCTAAAAAGATTTAAAAAACATTAGGTGGGAAATAGAGATTTATAATTAGAGTGTAATAAAGATAAATGAGTTTTCAGTGAAGAGGATTTGATGGTCTGAAGGGTATTTAGAAGTAAATGGTGGGATGTTCTATTTTAATTTCTAAACATCGGTTTTGTAATTTATATAATAAAATAATATAAACCACCAAAATTTCCACAATTTATGAACATGGTTTATGACAAAGAGTATTTGGTTTTGATATTTTAATGTCAAGGAACAAAAATAATTAAAATAATACCACTGGTGATTTAAAGTGAGTAATGTAAAAAAAATAATTTACTTTACAACCATAAAATATAATAATTTTTTTGGAGGATTAATTAAAGGATTGTAAAATTAATCAAGTATCATAAAAAATCATTATATTAAATTATAAATATTTTTTGGTCATTTATAACTTTTAAAGTATTTATTACAACACATTTGGGCTATTACTATGTAATAACGAAGACCATATATTTATATCTTATTTAATTTTAACCGAATAAATAACCTTTCTTTGAAACTATATAAAACTACTTATTGGCTAATGTCATTGGGATGATTTCAAAAATTATTTTTTCACAAAATAAATTTTTATATTTTAAAATTTAATCTTATAAATAAAAACATGTATTCTTCAGAAAATAATAATTTTTATGAATCCAATATCAATTTTAACATTGTAATAAAATAAATATGACTTAATTAAATTATATTATCATTCATTTTGAAATAAATATAATTTAATAACAACCTTTGAAGAAAAGAAAATTAATTTATAAAATTTATAATTAATAAAATTGTGTTTGTTCAAAATAATATATTTTTCACAAAAATAAAAGATTAATTTCTTCATATCAAAATATAATTCTTATCAGACAAATTATTCAATCAACTATATATAGTTATCAATAAAAACGAGAGATATAATCATTATATTACTAAAAACAAAATATAAAAATTCTTAATACTGGAGTTTATAAACAAAACCCCTTATTGACCGTTCATATTTCTTAAGTGTAAGTTGTGATACGATGGAAAGTTCTTGGGTTGGTTCGTCAAACATGGTTAGTTTCATGATCTCAATAAGTTTAAAATTTTCTAATAAACATGTTTTCTTATACTTTATTTATTGTAACTCTATTTGGTCTTGGTGAAGGAAAAATCTCAATGATACCATCTCCCTAACAATTATCGATAAATGGGCTGACAAGGAATGGTTCTACAGGTCTTGGGATCTACTTCATTCATATGTGTCAATAAATGTTTTTCATAAAACATAATATATATTAATTTTAATGGTCAATGTAGAGTGGCTATATTATTAAATATAATGATTTTTAGTGGTCTTTTGAGTTTAACATGATATAAGTGGCCAAAATAAATGTAATAACTTTTTTGTTTTTTGTATCTACATGAATTAATAAAGAATTTATGAATTTATATTAGAAAATATTTATATAATTTTTGTTAATTACAATATTAATTTAATATAATGTCAAATAAATGAGTATTTCATCCTTAAAGTAAACCATGAGCTGGTCAAAGATATCTAAAAGATCATTTTTATGAAGAATATGGAATCATCAAGGGTGTTTATCATGTTTAATGGAATTAACATGAAATCATAATGTCCATAAAGACATTATAACATTATCATTGGGATCTTCCACCTCCCAAGAACCCAATCCTAGTGTTTGACACAACTGATATTGATATTTGGGAACCACTCCACTCCCTTCATCTACATAGTGATGTCATAGAACAATGGGATAGGATAATTGTTCATGACTATCAACTTTATAAGTGTCAATATCCAGCAAAAATCATCAAGTAATTATTATCATTTTTGGTGAGAAACACTAGATATGCCTATGGGGACACACTGGATCAGATAAAAATATTCTCTGTAAGGTCTACCAATTGCACCTTCAGCTCCCAGAACATGAACATGGATGTCATATAAGATTTGGATGATATAGGATCAGTACTACAGAATATATCATTATAAAATTTTGCCTCATATTAGAGGGAATGAAATGAAATCCCTAGGAAATATATCTATATACTTCTCCACTTCCATTATAAAATAATCACCCAATATATCAACTATAAACAACACCAAACTCACAATATAATGGGTGATTTGTTTTAACATCCTATACTATGGACCTTTTCACGTAATTTGAATGACCAAATATTTTATGAATAATGATCTTGATCAATCTTCTCATAAGAACTTAAATACTAAATAAAAATAATCTATTTGGGAATTTGTTACTGATTGATAGTCCATGTAAAGTATGAAACTATTCTACTTTATCATAGAAACCATGTGGTACATGGATAAACACTCACCGCTATTCATGATCTATCATCACTTATATATACGAATAATCATAGGTTATCCTCTAATGGGTGATATTATTTCAAAGTTCGTGTTATAGATTCCACTATTATCTAAAACATTAAAACTAATGATACTATATATAAGGAATAGATTTTTTCAGTGATTACTAATATAGATTTTGAGGTAATGTAGACATAGATAAAACATCAAATCATATTAGGAAATATATAGTTTTAACCGTCAAAATCATGCTTCAAGACATATCTATGACCACCATTCATATTATCCAAAAATGTTAGTTTTAGTGGTAATTTCATGGGGAGTATATCATAGAATCACCCTCATCCAAATCCCTTTATGAAGGATCACCATCTTCTTTTCCAAAACATCATCCATTTGGTCCACCATCCCCTCCCCTGTGAGCTCCCTTGTCTCAAAACTATCTCTATACTTGGGTACATCCACTGCTTAACTATCTAATGATATAGATTATGTTAGGTAATCAAGAACTATGTTATCCCATACCATACATGAATAATAAAATATCCCATCTAGCTATCTAGATCCCATTCATGATATTTATTCTATAGATCAGTAGATCTAGGACTAATCATATAAAAATGTTTTAGGTGTTGTGATCTAGAATATTGATGTTAACTACTCGTAGCTTATGTTCATGTTTCCAGGTTTCCATTGTAAATACTATTAATTTATTTCCCCTACTCTAAATAAATATCAAATACTAAGTTTAACTCATCCACCATGATAAATATAGGGATTTATAATGGTACAAAACCAACCATAATATACATGTTGATCCCTCGTTTTATCTCTTATTCCTACAATATTCCATTATCTACCATGTCAAGGAAGTATAATGTTAGGTTGGTTAATCTCAAAGCATATTAAACCATCATCATACTACCATGAAATATCTTTAATATCTCATAGATACACATGGGTATCAATATCCACTAGTGACCCATCATTCCATGAATATTACCAGTCATAAGAACAACCAAATGATATCTAGGGCTCTAGATAATAAGAAATACTCTCAAAATAGACTCATTCCAATCCTAACGAACCTATTGATAAGGCTCACCCCAAAACCTTGGTGGTATTAGATACTGAAACTCATGAATGGTAGTAATCTTTTGTGAATTCTCATCTTACTGTACTGTAATATTTGATTGTGAACTTGGAGGGAGTTTTTCAACATTCAACACTGTGGGAGGTTGTGTTCACAATGTATTGGGAAAATATTCACACTCTATAATTTGGGTCTAAATACCACATATACATTCCCCTATATTGAAACCTCAACACTTATCTTGTGAAATATTAGAGTCCTCATCATCTACTTATGCATGTCACAACCCCACCTCAGGACACTAATAGTCACTCTGTTCGGAAACATCTTAAAATTTAATCAAGAAAACCACCTCTTAAAAAATTATATCTATGTTTCGGGTTCATTAAAGTTATTTAAAATATAGAGCATATCGATTTATAATGCATGTAACATTACTTGTTCACTACAACTGGTTCATTATTGTGATGATTTTATAAACATTATATCATAGGTCAATAGGATATATATTTGTTTTCCACCACACTAGAACTAGGTTCCCTATCTTGATATACAAACTCAAGGCCCATTTAACCAAATTCTCCCAATTCCTTAAACCAATCCTCAATATAAAAATACCCCCAGCTCTATCCCTAAGATAAAAAGTCACTAATAGAATCCACTGACATGTCCCACCCAATCAAGAAACCTTTTGGGTCCTAATAAGTTGAGTGTTTCACCCCAAACTCACTTCCAATAGGCTAGGGATAGTGAATAACACAATATAGTCATATATCACATAATGGGAGGCATTAAACTAATTCACTGACACACTACTACACCACTATGAATGACCTAAAAAACCATTATCATAAAAGAGATTCCAGTACAATATATCTCATGTATGCATGAAATAATCACCATGCACCCAAAAATACATTACTAGTACCAAATTGGAATGTGATAATAGGGGTAAAATACATGCCTAACCAAAAAAACATAAAAAAATTGATCTTTTCAGAAATTCTGAAAAATTCATTGAAATTACAAGCCCCTGACAAGATCACCTCCTACAATAACCACCTCTAAGGACCATTTTGTTTAATCCACTCACAACAAGGACACCAGAAAACTATGTATATATTCCATAATAAATGTTATATTTCTTTAAATAAACTCTCTAAGGGGTGATTGTATACATACTTATTGGGATTCATGAAATCTCCCAAATTAAGGAAAAAGGATTTGTCACTGAACAATGTGAACATATTTGAGAAGAACACTTACAAACCAACTGTGATTTTAAGTGACAAATTATAAAACTGAAGAAAGTGTACACTACGTTTCCTTGTCATAGGAATTTAATCACATATCACTAAAAAACAAATCCACCCCAAAAAACACATGTAACCTCTCTAGAAAAATGTTGCGGGATCCGAACCTTGAGTTTCTATGGGGAATACTAAATCAGAGGGGGATCATGTTCTTTACTGAGATCTTTTATGGGTTTAATACTTAATTTTCAAATAAAGGATCCTAATATAGAGTATAAATAGAGAGTATCTGGACATCTATGATTCATAATCAAATTATCTCATTCCTATGTAGCTAGTGGAGTAACTAAATACTTCATATATATAGTGGGTGGTGGATTTGAAACCCTAATAAAACTATACTACAAGGGAAGGTTTCCATCCTCAAGAGAAATATGATACTCACATTTTAAACCATTCACAGACCCTATAGTGTAAAATGTTTAAGAAACACTTATCTCATTAAAAATTTCATAAAATTGTCTCATCTGATCTTAACTTCTGATCCATTTTTATTTTATTTTTTAAAAAACACATGTTGAAGAAGTTACTAAATAACTAAATTAAAAATATAGTATTCATGCAGTTCCCTTGGGTGCACGATGTCTAATATTTAGGGATGGAGTTTAATATACCATGTATATAAGTCCCATATATTACCTTTTCACATTGATTTTTTTGGCTCTTATATTCCCCATGTATGTAATTTATCAAGCATGTGATGATTCTAGAAGACGAGACAGAGGGAATGCCTCCCCAACCACTCCTCCTATGGGATAACACATCTAGGCCCATTCTATATCATTTTGAACTACTAGTTAAACTCTATATATAGGATAGAGACTAAGGTAATCTCACCCTCCATGTGGTAATAGGGTATCCATTTAATCTCATGGGATCAGAGGACTAGGGGAAACCCTAGGTTTCCCCTCTCTATTTTATATCTTATCATGGCGGATCTTGTGTCCCTACCACTATTCAATAATCCTAGATGGACTCTTTGCATCACCATATACTAAAATCAGGGCCATCCAAACAGTCTATGTTTTATCCCTAGCCTCCCCTATGTTTCCCTATTAGTAATCAATTGTCTTTGTTGAAATCTGCATATATCCTAACCCACATTGATTCCTCAAGCCTCCATATACATGCACTATATATGAACCCACACCCCTTTATACCATCACATCACTTGTAGTGACTAGGGATGATACATTCCTTAATAAAATGATTCATCATGGGTATAAGGGAGAGGGAAAATATTTATTAATTCATTCTAAAAAACCCTCCAAAATTTAAAAAAATAATAATATTTCTATACAAAAGTTCAAATCCATAATGATTAAAACTCGATAACCCATAATAACTCAAAAATCATGTGATTTGTTTGTAAAATATTGAAATCACATAAAACATAAATACAATCAATGGATTTGGATCAATAATTGATAAAATATTTACATTTTTTATTTCCAAATATGATTATCCTAATCAATCTAGGACACAACATCCAAAATCCTTCAAATCCATTTCTTATCCTTTTTTATTCCTCTAATTAGGGTTTCTGAAAAAACCCAAATTAATGTGTTTTGTAAGGATTAAATAGGGTGTGGGTTAATATTTCATAAATTCAATAATTAATAAATATTTATCTTGTCATCTACCCATGATAATACAACCCAATAATCCTCATTAAAATGTTTATTATACATGCTGTAGGGTATAGTCCCCTTTAGAGAAGAAACAATGAGATCATATTTCCCATATGATTCCCATTTTTTATAGAAAATAATTTTTTTAAGAAAAACTAATTCAAAGAATAAAAATAAGATATGTTATCAAATATATCAATATCAAGATAAAAAATAACCTGAAAAACTATTTTAACATTGAAAAGGGAAAATGAAAATATCTATATTCATGCTTTCTGAGAACATGGAAAAAAATTTATTTTCTCTAACTAAAAAATTATAAAATATTTTTATCGTTAAAAATATTATGTACATATATGATATCAATATTTATTTTGATTAGATTTCTATTTTCATCTTCATATAAGGGGTAATTAAATTATTCATTACAATGACTAGTGGGGAGATATTTTAAATACATAGAATCAAACTAATCCATATATTCTATATGAAAATGAACATAAAATTTATATTAACGCAATTTATAATTTTAAATAACACTTTTCTAGTTGATGATACAAATGGTATTTTCTCTCCCAATATTATTTATTGAATTTGATTTATCATTTATACTATAATGTTAATAACTATAAACCCAAACAAATTCTATAATTTATCATTAAAATTAACACTTTTAGTATGATTATTAAATTTTATATTCAAGAATTTAGTTACAACATTTTGGTTTTCTATTCTATTAAAGATCTTCAACATTAAAATTCTATTTTATTCATAGAATTACTTGAATTTAAGACATTTATGATAATTTTTTTATTGAATCACAAACACATCCCCTTCATGCTTGATTATATTTTTTCAAGAATCTCAAATTTATCTAAATTTTATGTGTTCTATAATTTTCTAAAGGACCATTTTGTCAAAATTCTAATAATTACATCCTCAAATAATATAATTTCAATTAATTTTATATTTTATAGCATCCCCTTCATATCTAGATCATTTATTAATCTTTCACTCTGATGAAATTATATATATATATATATTGGTTTCAGAATCTCATTCAGATTTTGAAAATGTTACCATATAAATTGAATCATTTATATGTATAATGTTCCATTATTCACCTCTTCTTCTATATTCGTATCACCTTTTGTGATTGGACAATACAATTTAAGAATATTTTTATAGTATCTTTAATCATAAATCTATATAATGGGTATTAAAATACATAAATTTCTAGGAATATATCTAATATTAATTTAAATATATAAGTTTGTATCTTGGGTTTTACAATATACATCACCATTTCAAATAATATTATGATTTTCAATATCATAGATAACCATCCTACTAAAATTTCACATATCATCATTTTTTAGAAATGCTTTATTTAAGATTAAATGGATAGAATCATCAAATTCCAATATAAATGAATCCATGAGATTTTTGACACTAAAAACAAATGCATCATAATAACTTCATGTAGTAGTTGTCATTAATTACTACAAGAAATATACTATATTACTATGAATTACTTTCATGTTATCCATTTTTCACACAACTATAATATGTGGAAAATTCACCTTTTGATATATTTTATCACTATCACATTGATATAAATATACATTTATAATTTATTTGATTCAATAATTATCAATTTTATTAAGAATTCTTCCCAAATCCATAGTATTTGCCTCATTCTATTTTATTAATATAGTCACCTAAAACTAGATAACAAATATTTTTTAGATGTTCCATGGTGACAAATTTCTACTATGACTATCACATTCCATCCCTCCAATATAGATAATCTTAAGTGAAATACACTAATTCCATATATTAAATAAAATATACGTTGAAATCTAAAGGATTGTAATAGTATTATATTCATTATTGTGATCTATGTTAGAATTACCCTAAAAATTCTTCAGTTTTGATAGACTAAAAATTGAAAACACCTTTATTGATTTATATGGATTTTGATAAACATTTCCTAAATCATTTATTATTCATTTGGAGGCTTTATTTTCATTGATATTAACTATATTATTTATTTATATTATTAAATTCATAATTATTAAGGATTTTAAATCCATAAAACCCTATCCATATCCATTTTTGTTAGAAATTTACCTTAGTAGGTTGAAGGTTTATTGATAGAGTCAAAAATTCAGTATTATTTCATCCTAATATTTCATATAATAACCCTTTTATTTTGATAAGTAAAATGGTAAATAAAATGTTCAGAAATATCTTTGAATATTTAGACATAATTGTAAAAGAGGGCAATATTTTAGAATTTTATTGGGTTGTTAACTATTTTTTATTTAATTAGATGGATAAATTATTATTGGGTGTTATTTAGGAATTAGTGAAGGAGGGAGAGACTAGAATCGGAATTAATACAAATTTAATGATCTATGGTTATTGAATAAAATCAATATCCTATGATATGATGATAAAATAAACCATGATTCACCCTTATTTTAAGGAACAGATATCACTTAAACTGTAAATATTCAATGTTTCTACTTGTGATACAATATGATATAGGGAAATTGAAGAATTTAAACCTATAATAAATACCACCATGTTTGATTTAGTTATATCCATGGGTCACACTTATAGAAATTATTATTATTTACCATGTCAACACCACTGATCTCAATGCATGCAGTAATATAGGCCTATCTCTTCCCATGGAAGAATCACACCCAAAATAAATGATCAATCATTAAATAATCATGGTACACTTTTTTGGGGGGTGATGAATAATATCAATCTGAAAAATCATTTCATAAGATATGAAAATTTAGATACAAAAGAGTAGTGTAACCTATAATGTTATTAACCTCAAAAATAAATATATAATAAAGCTTGATTACTAAAGGGTTTAGAATATAATAATAAGTTCCTATCAAATATTTTTATGGGGTGATATCACACAATAAAACACATCATCCCAAATTTTTGAGAATATTCCTAAATATAATTATTATGGTTATGATATATGTCCGCAATAATCGAAATACACAATCGGTATGATATATCCATGACATAAAACAATGAAATCCCATTGTGACATCATCAATTCATCTTCTTTCATGCCGAAAGATGATCCATGTCAATCCAAATTATTATATGATAATTTTTAAATATAAAATCAATAACCCAACCATGTGGAGAATCCATGGACATAAATGAAGATGGATATCCATATGAATCCCTTTTATAAGAGTTTTAGGACAAATAGTTTATAATTTTGTGACTCCTATACAAATCTGGAAATGGGAGTAACCATAACATTATATAAATAATGATCAAGGGGAGAAGACATCATTATATGGGAATGCGTATCCACGGGGAAGAAAACATAACATGGAATTGAATATCACTGGAAACATTGCACCAGACATGGATTAATTGGCTAAACTATTAAATACCTTAGAGTAATATTGAGTAATAGATGAAGATTAGTGATTCATATATAAAAATGTATCCTTAGAAAAAATGGTTCATTTCAATGTGATTAGAGTATACGTCCCACTTGTAGAGGTTTATGATATGACTCCTATCATTAAATTTAGTATTACATTTCATTTGTTTTATCTAATTGTGCATCCATTATAGTTCTTAAGTTCTTGTTATATACTTTTCCTTAAATTTTTCTTACTCTAATGAATCACTATTATTCATGATGGTTATTATGTTATAGTTATCCTACAATATTAATTAAACCAATATTTCCCAATATTATTAGTTCATAGAATTATTTTCATTTCTCATCTATCCATTATATGAATAGGGAACTATGTGATTATTAAAGTAATGGTCCATTCCAATTTTTGTGTGATATGGACTATATTTCAAGGAATTTGTTATATGAAGAATATATGATTTGAGAGTGGTTTTCTGGTTTGGATAATCCTAGGTATGATTATAAACTCATTGTGTGTGTAAACGAGTCCACTTGAGAATATGGGGTTTTTTGAGAAATAAATTAATTGATCTTTAAAAAACAATGGTAGATATGGATAAAATAATAGTGTCAAAATTATAGAGAGAGGGATTTATAATTATAAAATTTGAGCTATGGTAGAATAAAAATAACAAATCTTAAAGATCATGGATTATAGTCTCTATATATTTATTTTAAATATCATTACATTCATTTTTTTATAATTTAAAACCCTCTATTATATTTAATTAATTTCATCAATAATAATAAAAATACTATTATGTGACATGAGTATAACTATGTTTTTTATATTCCTTGTATGATGAGCCTAATGTTTCCCACCATGATTCATTCTCAAGAGTTAATAAATTTCATGTCACGTGACACCATGATTGGACACTTTACTCTTTTTGAGTCATTTTTAGTGAAGAAATGCATTAAAAATTTCTTTTATCTTAATTATTATTGGTTTCTATTTGTTATGTTCAGTCTATAATTTTTAATCAATTCAACCAATTAAAACAAAAAATTATGATGGTGAGTTCATTTATAATGTGCCTTTTAACTATTAGGTATTCAGAAGAAACAAAACTTGTTGGTGTAGATATAATGAAAAATGAAAAATGTATTATTATATTGAAATAGATAATGGTCAGTCTAATTTTAATGTGGCGTGATTTTGAATTTGTTGGACGATATCAGGGAAGGAAATTATGATACTAATTCTAACTTATATAATGTAATTTAATAGATACAACATGAGAAAATAAAGAAAAAAATATTACATAGAAAATAGAACCTATCTCTGAATATTTTTATAATAAATATTAAAATATTGGAATGTGTTTAGAGGAATAATATATGCTCCATATTTCTATTATATCTTTTTCACAAAGGAACTACAAAAGGTTAATAACAAAAATAATTAAAAAGGTGTGTCTGTGTGGGGGGGGGGTATTTGTTCTTTGAATTAATATTTATTTAAAACATTATAAAACAATCATAGATCCCCCTTGCTTATCATCATATATTAATTCACATTGATGATTTACCTAGTGAATTTATCATAATAATACATAGGAGAGGTAAACTGTATTGAAGAATCCATGGGGAAGCCCAATGGTTTGTCACTAGTATTAAATATGGTGTTAATATAAATATGAAATCTCTAATAGAAATCAATTTTATAAAAAATAAAAAAGATCTACTCCCAGAAATTGAAAACAAACAATAAGTGGACACTACTACATTTCATGCTAAATGTGAGGAGAACCCTTACATTTGTTTACAACAGTTAATATTATCATTTAAGATAAGACAAGGTATAGATGAATATAATAGAATAAAAGGGGACTATAATATCTAGTTCATGTGAAATATCACTGGAGATACAATTATATGGTGTTTATTATCATATGAAAATATTATTTTTTATATTAAATATGACTACCACCTATATATAGTTGTAGATAGAAAAAATACAACACCTCATAGAGGGTTAACCCAAGTATTTATTTCCTTTAATTTCTATTTCCATTATTTTTTAATAAACTTCTTACTTATTTTTGTATTGTAGTTGTTATTTTGGATGCAAAAATGGAAAGGGAATTTATTCATTATACTATCTGAAAATAACTATATTTTATTCATCATTATTAAGTATTTATTACTTCCCTAATCACATGTTAATGTTTCAACAATGATTCTTAAACTATATAGGGTGTTAAAAACATCTATGGATGGGATATCGATATTAACATTCTATTTTATTAGTGTGTGTTATTTTTAAAAAAATATTAATGGTATTGTAAAATATTAATATAAAACTTGAGTTCAATGAGTATCTAAAGACTACATGATATTGATAGTGAATAGTGATAAACTAATTTTAATTTAAGAATTAAACCCTAGATTACTGATATTGTGATACCAAATTCTATGATATCATTTTAATATTCTTCATCTAAACTCGAATTCATCTTGAATCAAATTTAAAAAAAAATTAATAATATAAAATTTTATAATCATTAAGGGTTTCTAAACATTTTTTAACATTCTTAAATTCCACAAATTATTTGAAATTCATTATCCGTGTCATTCTAACAAATGTATTTTTATATTAATTTTCAAATATTTTTTTAATTTTTGTTTATCTATTTTGCTAAGGAACCCCGATACCCAGTCATTTTGTGTCAATGTGGTCCTGTTTTTTAATGAAATGTGTGTACTATGATATACCTATTACACTATGGATTTTACATTTTTTGAGATGTTGAGAGGTTGGATCATCAAACATGGGATTCCAATTTCATGTTTGGGACTCTATTATATATTAAAGACTTTTTTTGTATTTATTTGTTATAAGAACATGGGTTACCATTTAGAAATAAATTAACTGAAAAAAATTATATAGTATAACTTTATATAGGAGAATTATATTATCACCATTTTAATCCATGTATGGGGTAACCTATATCTGAATTCTATACATGTAGTCACATTAGATTTTATAGTCATCCTATGATGCATTAGAATCATGTGAAATGATGGAGTAGGAGGTTTTGAATTCGGATCTGACCCATTAAAGGACCTTTATATGGATCCCTATATGTGAAATAAAAAATAAGGAAGTTCAGTTATATATAATGGGATATGTCATAATATTTTTTTCACATGACAAAAACCATAGTGGTTCCTTTAATGGACATGTTTCCATGACCCTATCAAACCTATTTAATATCTTTTACAAAAGTACAATAGATGAATGATAGCTAATGATGGTTGTTGTGGGACATACTCATAAGCGATTCTTTCTGTTTTATCCTATCTATTAGTAACTATATAGGAGAAGGTATAGTTGGATTTAACACATGGATGCTCCGAAATTTTTCTTCCTAATGTAAAAAAAATATGGGATTGCATACTTTTCACATATATAGTGAGTTTTCATCCCTCACTCTTAATATAGGGAATTGTATTCTAATCATATATTGAAGGATGGGTTATCACATGCTTGACACATAATGATTGTTTTTCTAATCACATATGATATATTGGGTCATCCAATGTTATTTACACCATGAGGTAATATAATTATCATCACACAAGGAAGAATGAACTATCCTATAGTTGATAGAGATGGAATCTTATGATCTTTTCATATGGTGACATGATTTATCCCTAGGGATGCATACTATATATCATACTAGAACTTGAATCGGAACCCAAATATTTATAGTTTCATAGATTGAGGTCATGTGAAATGACATTTCAAAATATTTTAACATATTATCATAAGAACTATATTCTATATAGTTTAAGTTTTTATATTAAGGACTATATTCTATATAATTAATCATCATATTGTGAGGGATATATTTTATATAGTTTAACATTTCACATAATGGTATACTACTTGAAAGTAACCTTGAAATGAGTTGGCATGGAACTGATACACATGATATCCTTTTTGGTTTTTTAAAAAAGATGCTGCAGAGAAAGGTATTTTTGAAACCCATGAAGATGATATTATTTCAAAGAATTTAAGGACACCAAAATGGGAATATCAACTCCTGGAATATGATGAATCCAAGAAGAGAATCTCAACTCAATTAATTTTAGGAAACCAGAAGAGTATCTCAACTAAAGGTCTTGATGTGTGGATTACTTATGAGAATCCTTTTTTATTATATTATACTATATAATAAAAATGTAGGTATTTTATTAAACCAGGGTGAGGATGATTCTATAGTGAATTAAAGGTTACCATAAATATAATAACGATTCAAGGAAAATTAGGTAAACTAGGGGTAATCTCAACTAAAAAAATTATAAGATACCAAAAGGAGTACCTCTACTCAATGCATTAATATGTCTATTAATCTTGATGGGACCTTCACGATGTATTCTTGAAGAATATACAAGTGGATGAATTTTTTGGAAACCTAGTGGAGGATAAAATTTCATGGTATTTAAGGAAACCATATAGATAATCAAAACTCAAATTATATGAATAAACCAAGAGGTGAATTTTAAAGAAAGGAATTGTTGGAAACCAAGAGAAGTGTCTAAATTCAAGGTGTTAACATGGGGCTTATGTACGAGCTACCATATCTAGTTTATTGAATCATTTGATCCTAATGGTTTAATTTTTGGAAAATCATGTGGAGGATCTCTGCTCAATATTTTTAAGGAATCCAAGAAGAAATTCTTTTATCAAGAAATATGGGGAAACCATGGTGACAATATTAACTCAAGGTATTTTATGAAGCCATGAGACATATATCAAATAATAATGTTGAATTCAGCTATATAATTAAGAATCCCATTATAGTTTTTTCTAGAAAATATTCTAGATAATTGTATTTTTGTGAAACCATGAGTTTAATGTCAACTAAAGGAACTTAGGGAAACCACAAGAATAATCATGACACAAGGAATATAGGGAAGCAAGAGTTTGGTATAGAATAAAAAAATAGGATACTAAGAGTACAATCCCAACATAAGGTGTGGATGTGGGTATTATGTATGAGTTTCCATTTCATGTTAATTCTAGAATATGAGACTACAAATATTATTTTTATGAAACAATGAGGATGATCTAGACAGAATAAATTTAAGGAAACCACAAATAGAATCTTCTCTTATGGAATGTATGGATTTAAATAAAATAATTTTAATAAATGAAATTTAGAAAAATTATAGGGGTATCTCAACAAAAGGCATTTATGTGGTCTCTACACATGAGCATACAATGTAAGAAATCTTTTGTGGAAGGTATTTCACAACCTCTTATCCATTAGGGAGGTGGAATTTTACAAAGAGTGAAATATGTGATACATTATGCATGAGTCCTTTGAATGGGTTGGTTTATGTATAAGGTGGGTGCTACACAAAATTAGGTCTAAATAGCTAATGAAATACTATTTTTAAAGTGATCCAACCTCATTCAGGTATTATATATATATATATCATTGGAAATATTAAAAACACAATTTAGGAAGAACCAATTTTTTATAATTTTATAGTTCAATGAAATTGGGTTCAGTTTGATAAATTATTGGGGTTTAAGGCTTTGAGTTTACAAAGTTATGAGATTATCCCCTAATAAAATAATTTTTCATTTTTTTCTACACAAAAGAGTCTCAATAAAATTATTCATTGTAATATAACAGAGCTCTTATCAGAGCAGCCTTTCAGGAAGAACATTCACATGAATTATTCAAAAATGAATCTATATAAGAGTTTCCAAAATGATTTTATGGAGTGATGTAATTAACCTAAATATATTTTTTGTATCCTCCAATATCTTCATTTATTATGTTCTAATGTTATCTAAGACTATTCTTGTAAAAAATTATTTTCAAATTAAATCCACTATAAATGATGTGGTTTTTATCACAAGGTTTGTTCCATTGAAAAAAAATGTGCGGTATATTCCATGTTATTGATGTCCCTTATAAATTTCTTGAAGTATTTTTTTGGTACATATATAAGACACCTTATTAATGACCTCCAAAAATAAATTTACTTATAAGATATATACTATCAAAAAAGGTTGAATGCCCCATTGGATTGAGACAAGAATAATATTTTGTCACAATGAATTACTATCATTATGTCAGAAAGGCAAGTAAGACTATGAAGATCTAATAAATCCATGAATGATAATTTACATAATATGGAAATGTGTTAAACAAATATAAAAGTTGTCACTCAATAGTAAGGAATTGTCATTATAGTTGCACAAAATGTTATCCAGTTGTAAATATATTACGAAATATGGTAAAATTATGAGTAATATATAAAATATTATTCTAGGATATGATCCTATATATATCGATGAAGGTATATGAATAAAATAACAAGAAATGGTACATTCATAAATAAATATTTTTATATTATGAGGTTTTGGATTCCTTTATTTTTTTCAGTTATGCTAATATATATCCCAACAAAAAAGGCCTTAAATTTTGATCTATAAGTAAATCTTGGCTCCATAAGTGGAAAAAATAAATACTATGAAATTAATCACTCCTCAAAATATAGGGTTAAACTATAATGAGGTGATTAATATGGAAAAAATTATAAATCATCCATTTAAATATGACATTTATATTTTAGCTAAACTTTGCACAAATAGTGTCGTAAATAAAATGTTTACTCCCATTATGATATTATCACCACCATATCATTAGGATGAGAATGATTTATGTTTAATCAAAATAACTTTGAAAGCTATTAATAAATAAAATCATGGATGTCTTAATTTTTTTCCTTATGCATATATAAATTTTCATTAATCATGGTTGACTTTTGTTATCTAAGTGAAAAATATCATATATTCAATAGATAACTATTGGCCACAAAATTTAAAATTCTAAAAATCAGTCAAAATGAATGAATCACCATATTTCAAAAGAAAATGATGATACCACTTTTGAAGACAACCATTTTATCTAACCTATAATTATATCCAATAAAACCAAGGACATCAATAATGGTTTCCACATTTTATGAATGAAATTATTTAGGCTAAGTACATAATCATTTTTTCTTTGTAAAAATTGAGAATAAGGGTGAGTGGAGGTTTTTAATGTGAACCTAGGTAGGAAATTAATATTGTTAATATGATGACAAGGTATTTTCTTAATTTTATATATAGGAGGGTTGAAAACCCTAATTTTAATTCTAATATTCCACTTTTAATCTGAAAAAGAATCTAAAAGCATTTATATTAAACAATATGGGGAAAATGGCAGTTTTCATTAATTTTTATTAATATTTTATGAAAAAACATGACAAAAAGGTAATTTTTTAATTGGTTCATTATAAGAATGAAGAATAAATAATAGATTTTAGTGTGGGTCAAAATAATAATAATCTAGAGTGCATTAAATAAAAAATATCATTATTTTTAAATTTCTTAGTTATACACACCACCTTTATAGATATACCTACCTTTAAAATACCTTATCATTGACACCTATATTGATTACTTAACAGATAATCAAGATAGATAATGTTACTATTTTAACACATCCAGAAATTATTTAATCAAATTTTTTTTACTATGTCATATTGTTTGTGGTGTGAATTTTCATTAGGAAGGTAGGTTAAAGTGTTCATGGGTGGAAATATAAGGATGGAAGAAATATTATGTGCAAAATGTATAATTTGGGAATTGAGATCACTAACCTAAAAGAATATGTGTATTTATATTTTGAGTTGAAAGAAATATATTCTTTATATATATTAAATATTAAATTTTATAAGGTATATCATTATAACGAAATTATTTACTAGTTATTTTCTAATAGAACAACAAGTTATATTCAAGGATGGTCATCTGGAAAAAACTTAAAACTTTTGATGAAAAAATTAAATAATAATTACACCTTTACATTTATAATTTAATTATAAATATTAAATTAGTAAATAATTATGATTTTTTAGAAATTATATTTAAATAAACCAATAATTGTTAATTTTAAGGTACTATTCATTATTTTTTTATTTATCTTCATGGTCGAGCTTTTATAATGGTTTTTGGATGAACTGATAAATATAGATTTAAAGAGACATGGAATTAATTAAAATTAATTTGTTATGGGAAGTTTTATTCATTTCATATCCTATGTGATGATAATATAATATATCAATAAAAACCCTTTTATAGAAGAACCATGAACTTGTAAAAAATTATAATTATAGGTTTTTTGTAAGATAAAACTCAAGAAGGTTAAATTGATACACCACTAAAAGTTTTCACAAATTAAGATAGAAGTATATAAGAGGTAGTAGTAAAATAAATAAATGGATAAATTGCATCCTTCATTTATGACACCCATAAGTTATAATCTATATTCCTAACATTGGTAGTGTTATCTACTCATAATTAATTATGAAACATATAACCAAATGATATCTTTTTATACACAAAGAAGTAAGAAAATCCATTTAGGGGACTAATATACAAAATATATTTATGTAATCATTTCATATGACATGGTAATATCAGTGATAATAATCAATGGAACATATCATATTATTTCCTAAAATATTAAATAAACTATGTAAAATAGTGTTTTCAGTGAGATAAATAGAACGGTTGAAGATAGTTTGTAATATATTGGAATTTATTAGACCTCCCCTTTTTGGTTTTCAGGCATTAGAGGTGTGAGGAGAAATTAAGAAGGTTATTGGTAGAGGAGAAGTGCTACAAACATGAAACTAGTAGCCTATAAATTGTGACTACATTATTACATTGGAATAATATACATGTAATCATATCCCGAATGACCAAATAGTTTACTAGTCAAGGTAATCTAGATACAAACTTGAGAAATAGACTACATTTGAAAAAACATACAACAATATAATTTTTTCTCTGATAATAACATTCCCTATATAACTTACTTGAACATAAATCATAGTAAATTTCCCGGAATCATTTGTAAAGGAAATAATACAAGGGTGAGATAAATTGATTAATAAGGGTTAATTATAATGGAATCTCATACTAATCAGAAAATAAAAATCAATTTGGAAAGGAAAATAATTTAACACACATACCATTTAATGAATAAAATGGATATATTAATTGGATAAGGCATAATATATATGGAATGTAAAATAAATAAAAACAGATTCCATTTAATAAGTAAAATATGATTGAAATTCATCTGTATATAATATAATTATGAAAATTCAATGGATAATAATAGAGGGTGTAATAGTTAAGAATGGTAAATAACTGAAAGCACAAGTCATTTCATCAATAAACTGAGAAATAAATTCCATTATAGATAATATAACTATGAAAATACTGTATATAATGATAACTTATTTCTTAATGAATGAAATTACTAATTATTAGATGACATGATAGCAGGAATCATGATACCTCTACTGTCAATACCTTTCAAAAGAAGGTTTCAAACTGATGATAGCAACCATTTTAATGTTATTTTAGTCTTTCCTCATGAAACTACTGACATATTGAGGTGATATATAACTCTAGTCCCCACCCATCCCTATAGACCCAATGAATTAATCATAAATAAAATAATTTATTTAATTAATGAAAATTTACCCCTATGAACAAATATTTGAATTCAGGAAAGAATACATATTTCTTAATATTTCTTAAGATAAAAAAATAAATTTAATTATAGATAACCATATTTAAAAATTTTACATGGATTAATTAATAATCATATCCATGATAAATCATATGTACATTTAGTGGAAATTTAATGTTCATAGGAAAGGGAATAATTCCACCTAATATTAATGAATATTAAAACGAATCAAGGAAGTGTATGTTGATAATTTACCTGGTTAAATAATCATAAAAAAGTCCCAAGATTGAATAAGTATGATATCAATATAACATATCCCCATTGAAGTGTAAGAAAAATTAAGGGTTTTTTTATCATTGATTAATTTTAGTAAGGTACAAATGTTTAAAAAAATGTTGATGAAAATATACTTTAATTTTTGAAAATCATGTTTTAATACTAAAATTCCATAAACAAGTTGACATAATATTTATTTGAAAATATAATTTTAAGGATGTATAAGAGTTATTAAAACATTGATCGGTCATTATGGTATGAAAATTTATACTAACAGAGTATGAAAAATCAATGATTTCTTTATCAATTTTAGTAAAATTAATACTGGTTGTGTTTTGAAAAATTCATGAAGTCTCTTTTCAAATAACATTATAAGTAAAAATGGATAAAAATTTATTAAATAAATCATTTGTATAATTTTTAAAACAAATTTTATTTTTTTATAAAACATGGCTTTGGAAGAAATTATATTTCTTACCGAAGATAGAATGAAGTCATATTTTTATAAAAAAATACTCTCCATCATTTTTAATGTCAAAGATTTTAAAAAAAGATACTAATTCATGATAATTTATTGAATAAAAACAAAACTATAAAATTACATGTTTTTTTTGGAAATTATAAAACACATTCCTTCAACTAGAATTTTATAATAAACAACCTCCAATAGAATGTGATTTTCAAATAAACCCTTACAATGATAATAACATTTATGTTAGAATTAATCCATGAATTTATTAAGTGAATCAACTATAAATAAAAATAATTTTTTTAAAGAAATCATAATATAATACAAATTAATTCCAAACATAATATGAGAATATCAAAGACTATAAATAAGTAATATAAATCTATGAAAAGGAATATGTTTATGAAATTATTTACCACTAGTAAACTTTTATACCAATTCCCCTTGGGGCAAAAAATTAAAATTTGATATTAAAATACCATGAATTATTATAAAATGATATTACATGTAAGTGGGTATTATATAAACCATATAAAAGAAATTAGGTGTATAACATAATAATATGCCTTAACGATGAGAAACTGAGATAAAGTTCAATACCTCATGCTTCTATTTAGATGAACATGATTTTACATCATATATAGTGGTCTAAATAATGTTTTTAAATTATAAAGGAATGTTAATAATAATAATAATATCATATATTATTTTTTTATTATATATTATCATTCGTTCATTAATAATCATTCAATATTTTTATTTTTGTGTGTGTTAATTGCCTTGTTTTCTCTCTCATGCATTGTCATGAAAGTTCCTCTTGTTGTTAATATGATATAGCTCCATAATATATATAATAATAATAATGATGGAATTAAAAAATTTATAGATAACTTATACCTTTAATACCAATGATAGAATTTGGTTTTTGATAAATGATGTCTGTTATGGTCATGGAGACGATAGGTCGTACATACACATGGGTAGAGTTTCAATTTTTCAATGTTCATTATTGAAAGATGTTAAGTTATATTTTATCATTAAATAAGGATGATAATATAATTAATATATTATTTTTTATTTTAATAACCTTATATACATATATCATTCATGTGGTGTGGTGATTAAAAGGGAGTCACATTACTTCATTAAGGCAGTAGACCACAAATACACGAATGATTTTATCATCCTTTAGTGACTGAAAAGATAATAAAGAAAATGATATTTTATATTTTTTGATGTAATAAATATATAATTAATAATATAATTATTTCATAAATATCAAATATATCCTTTAATTATATCCTTATTACCTTCCATATACAGTGATAGTGAAAAACAACTCACATCACTTTGTGAGGCAGCAATCCACCATAAGAAATAGAGACATTCTCGTGTCCCCTAGAGAATGAAATGTCAAAATTTTATATATTATATAATAAATAAAATGTTATATATATTATATAAATATCATTTTTATATATTTTATCCATCATTGTATCCAATCGTGAGAGGGGGTAATGAAAAAATCAATGACATTAGTGCGTGAGGCGATAGTCGTCGTTAGATATGAATGATGATTTTGTAACCCATTTTATGGATGTATGGATGAATGTAGGTATTTAAATTATAATAAAACCATATTAGTATATATAATATGTTGATGTTATTATCTTATAATGTTTTTATAATAATATTTGAGAATGGAGGCAGAAATAAAAGAAAAACTAACAGTTTCAAATTTTACCTCTCCTTAGACCACCCTATTAGGATTACAACATAAGTATTACTAGAATAAAATTCCAGCAAAACAAATAAATATAGAGTGAGGATATGGGATTTGATTAGTTATTTGGGAAGGTATTTATATAACAAAAATGGCTTGATGGTGTCAATAAGAGAGGATAGGTGGTGACATTTTATAAGTGAGGTTAGTCAGATATTTTTAATTTTGGAAATGTAAAATATGTGCCCACATTTATCAAAAGACAAAATGATCCCATTTAATTTTTTGAGAATATTATACATTATAATTTAATAATATTTAAGTAAAATATACTTTATAGATGTTTTTAGGAAATATTAACCCTTATCTTATTATTTTTACCCTCAATAAACTCATTTCTACATCCACCATGGTAAATAATTTTTACAATTTTAACTATTCATTATGTTCAAAAATTATGTTGAAATTATTAGATAATATATTTTATTACGATTAAAAATAAATAATCAACATTTTCAAATTCATTTCATAGAAATAGAAAAATATAACTTGAAATTATTCCCACTGATGAGATTAGAAAGTGAGTTTTCAAAGACAAAATTTTCAAAAGTTTATTAGAATTTAATATCAAAATTATATGTTAAAATTATTAATATCAAAAAAAATTATTAATTGAAGTATAATTTTAATAATTTTACTTTAAAATAAATATAAAATATAATTTAACTTTTTAAATAACTGGAATGAAAAAGTAGTTTCAATAAAAAGTTTGTATTTTTCACTATTTACGAAAAAATGAATCATTTTAGGAAAATGAAAAAAATCACAATAAGATGAATTTAATTTACAATTTCAAAAATTAAAATATTTTTCTAAAATATATTTCTTAAAATATTTATAAATAAATTTTAAATAATGTTTGCATAGTGTGGATAACTCATCTTTTAAAAAAATAGATTTCTTTAGAAAAAAATGTATTTTATTTTTAATAAATAATATATTATATATAATAAATATATAACCATAGTATTCATAAATTAGTGAGTAATATTCATACACACTAATTGAAAATATAGTTTATAATGGTATACAATATTAGTTTTCATTTAGACTCTGAGTTGTGTGTTCTAAAAGTTATCAAAAAGGTGAAGTTAAATGAAATATATTTCATGGGTTGTTTAAGCTCGGTGTTGAATGTCACATAAAATATAAAAAATTTCCATATTTTATAAATTTTAGGTGTAACATTCTCCCCACCTTAACTAAATTTTATCCTTAAAATTTAAACATGATATCAGTAATCAATGTTTTATCATTTAGAAAAACCATTGTTGAAAACCCCACATTGTAAATGAGTAAATAAAACATCCTCTTAATAAGATAGAAAAGAAGTAAAAAATGTCTTATTGAATAACATGTATCTATATTTATAGGTAATAAAACATTGGCTGAACATAACGATATGGACATGGAATAAAAGTGTAAATAATTATAGAGAGTGATAGAGGTTATTGATCACAATAAAGTGAATGATAAATGGATAATTAAGAACCTAGAAACCCAAAATCTATAATGAATTAAAATATCATATTATTAATTATATTTGAATGAAATTTGTTAGCATTTTTTTTCAATATCATTCTTCCTAAATTCAAATAATTGTTTAACTGTCTAATAATATAAAGAAATTTAATTACATTATACATTTCTATTTCATAAGCATGATTGAGTCCTTTATGTTTTTCTCAAATCAATTAAAAATTTATATCTTACTCTAAGAAATTAATATCAAAAAGTCTGTTTTTCATACCTGGAAAACTAAAATTCACAATCAAAGGATCATAATATCAAAAAAAGAGTAAAAAGAATTTCCATATGTCTCTACATATTTTCCAAAATAATTATAGTTAAAACAAGTTGTCTAATATAAAATATTAATCAGTAAAACTCAACAGTAACACCGCTACTTAAAAATAAATTTCTATTTTTCAAATTGTTTTACTAAATACATATAAACTTACATATCATACAAGCCAGTGGTATGAGTTAAGCTCTAATCATCCTTTTATTGTGGATTCAATCCATAAGGCCTTTCCCAGCATGAAGGGTTGTAACCCCTCATGTATGTTGTCTTTTTTTTATATGACTGTATTAATATAATCCTATAAGATTCTTAAAACAGATGATGGATATCCTTGAAATAAAATTAGTCATTAAATAACAATTTTATAACGGTTTTTAAAAAATTTATTTTTTCCACATGGTCAAATAATATTATTTTAAAATTATCACAATGTAATTAATTATCATATAATCCCTAATGGTGACCGGTAACATTAAACATATTTCCATTAAATATAAAATCATTATTCTTAAAAAATAATTCAATAAAACATGTACCAAACCAATGGGTTGTATTTAAATTAATTTCACTCAAAATGTCCTTAATCTAAGTAGAATCCCATCACATAAAATCTAAAAAGGGGTGTTAAGGATTAATATTATAATAAATATTATAGTCATAAAACCATGATGGAATCCATAGTTATTATGTTAATTAATACACACATGATTCCAAAATTTAACATAATTGAAATATATTTAATTATTCTTATAAAAAACAGCAATGGTAAAATACTTCAGCAATTTAATTCTTCAATCGCAATACATATGTTATTCATCAATTTTATATCTACATAGTTCCTTCTGTGACATAGGATTTATCATTTAGAAGAGTGTATTTACTTGGATAGTATCTAGGTTAAAAACATTTAAGATAGTGAGATATAATCGCAATACATATGTTATTCATCAATTTTATACTTTATTTAATTAATTTCCACACATAATGTATTTTCATTTTCCATTGAGACACTTTCCTTGGTCTCAACTTCAACATTTGTAACATAAATTAAATTAATCATGTATTCTACATAGTCCCCACCACTCGATCTCTTAGAGAACTCCATTATTCCTTTATTTGGGGATTTTATGTCTTGATTATGGTATAGTTTGTTAATAATATTTTGAGATTACTAACAAAAAATAATCAAAATATCGTTAAATTGAATATCATCCTAATTTTTTAATCTTTACCACCACTTTGTACTTCAAATTCAATATTAAAATGTGTCCTCCAGGTTCAATCTATTAAAAAACCAAAAATAATAGTGTGAGAAACAATAATCATAGTTGAAAAACCATATAATTATTTATAGAATTTATTACTCATGACAAATTATTTTAAATATAGGAAACCATTTGATTCAATTAGGACAATTATTTTTGTCATCTATTCATATTTTTCTCAGTGGTTTGTAAATAAAATTTTAATTATACTAAACATATTCCCAAGGAGTGTCAAACTAGGTGCACAATATGGCATTTAATCATGCACTATGTGATGATTAGGTCATTCCAGTGTTTCATTTTAGATTAATAACTCTTTTTTACATCTATTCCAAAACCACATCCACTTACAGTATCCAGAAAGGGGTGTACTTTTAGTAAAAAAACTAATAATATATTCCCTTCCAAAACATTAGGATGTTCTTCTATACTTATCCTTATAATCTATCATAGGTTTTGGATCCCTAATATATATTTTCCTAAATCTAAATACTACGATTAATTCTAAACACACTCTAATAAAAATTGTACCAACCCCCGTCCTAGTATAACAAAACTGGTGTTTACATTATTACATTAGTATAATATATAAAGAATCAAATCCTAAATGACTAAATAGATTAGTATCATTGATAAAATAGATACAAACATGTGTCCCTTATTACATTTTAAAACCAAAATTACAATTTAAATTTTTTCTTTAATGACAATACTCAAATCTAGGGGAATTATAAAAATATAAGGGTGAACTCAAATTCTCAGTAAGAGTTACATACATCAGAAGCTACCATAAATCAATAATTAATAATCAATATGTAATGGTAAATAACTAAACACACATTACATTTTATCAACAACTTTTATAACAAAATTTTATAAGGAATAATCAATATGGTAAGGTAAATAACTGTAAACACATTCCATTTAATCAATAATAAAATAAGGAAATGAAACCATATATTTTATCATTCCAAAATCCGATGGATAATAATATATAGAATAATAAATATGGAAAGTTAAATAACAGAAAAAACATGTCATTTAATAAATAAATTTTTAATTAAATTCATCCAAATATATTATCATTTCGAAATATCAAGGAAAATAATAACTGAATTTGTATTAAAGTAAATGCTTAATTATTAAATGGATTGACTATAGTTATCATGATGGCCCTATAGACCAAAAGTTTTACAATATTATTAAAAACTCTAAGTCTAAACCACTTGAATTATTGAATTCTAACTCATCTCATGATACTTATGATGCATCAAGTGGCTATATAATTTCAAGCCCCACCACTCGCAACATTTATAAAGATTTCCTTATATGTCAAATAGTCAAAAAAATCATAAATAATGCTTTTTATCCTCAAATATCCATATTTTTTAAACAATAAGGATTTGTCAATACTTTCATTTCTAAAAAAATAACATTAAATTTAGAGAAACATTTTTAGAAATGAAATAAAATTTAATCAATTGACAAATCCATGATTTAAATATTGATATTTATGGGAAATTTAATGTCAATAGAAAAGTGAATAATTGAAAGGAATGTGAATGAAGGCACAAATAAATCATTGAATTGAATTTAAATATTGATATTGTTAATAATGATGAAAAATCATTCTAGTAATGAATAAATTTTGAATCAATAAAACATATCTTTTTTGGGGTATAAAAATTTAAATATATTTTTTCATTAATGGCTGGAAATAACCTATAAAGGACTTTAAAAAATATTAATAAAATATCCTTTTCATTTTGAAAATAAACATTATAAAATGTATTTTAAATTAGAAATTTAAAATCTTGTTCATAGAAAATAACATTTGAGACTTACAAATTATATCATAAAACATTGATTTTTCAGTTTGGTAGAAATTCCATCCATTCCAATTATGTTAAAAAGGAATACCTTTATATTTTGTTTGAAATGTAAAAATGGTTAAAAACGTTATAAAGAAATCATATTGAAATTGTTATGAACATTTTTTATTTTTTTTAAAAGCATGATTTGGGAAGAAAATGGATTTTCGATGAAGAGAGAAATGAAGTCTTATTTTTTTAGAAAAAATTATATATTATTTTAAGTACTAATGAGTAAAAATAAAACTGTACCACTACTTGAAAATATCATGAATAACCAATGCAGGATTAGATTAAATGGGTTTATTATATAATTATCAAAAAAATTCCTTTAGATGAAATTTAAGAATAAAATTTATCGATTAAATTTAGACCGTGAAATAAACCCAGAAAATGATAGTAAATTTGAAATAAAATTTTATAAATGAACCAACTATTTGAATCAATATTCAATACACATAAAAGAATTAAATATATCATAATATAATAAAATGTTATTACACAAAATGAAGATGAATTGATTTTTTAAACTCTTTACCACATTGTAAATTTTAAGTCAAATCCCTTTGGATGAAATATTTAAAAATAAAAAATTAAATATCATAAATTATTTATGAATAATGATATTAAATGTCAACGAGGTATTATATACACCATATAAAATAAATTAGGTTCATAATAATACTATATAAATTAATGAATAATTTTTTTAATGATGTCCCTTACAGCTCAATTCATTTTGTTTAAATGTTATTTAATATATTTTATAGTGGTTTTAAAAATTTAATTACTTTATACTAGAAAAATATTAATATTTTTTATATCATATATTAAACTTTTATAAAAGCATGTAACTCGTTAGTTAATAATCTTTCATAATTTTCATTATTTCTGTTGTCAATTGCCTTGTTTTCTCTTTCATTCTTTTTCAATAATGATATTATTCTTGTGTATATTATATAGTTCCATCATATCTAGAATAATTTTAATGACATAATTATAATATTTTTTCATCAATTAGACTATTATTACCAATTATGAATGATATATTTGAAAAATTAACTATGTTATGATCAATGAGATGAAAGATCATATGTTTTCACGAGCAACATTACAATTTTTCTAAGGACATTATGGTAAGGTGGTAAATAGTATTTTATCATTATAGAATAACCAAAATATCTTAAATATAACAATACTTATTTTATTATTCACACACCCACATAGATATATATATATATATATGTATATATCGTATAAGTTTTTTGATTTTCAAAAGCGAGTCATATAGCTTCATGAATGTTGTAGTCCACATGTATACGAACGATGTTATCATCTTTCATTGAGTGAAAAGGTAATAAATAAAATGACACATTACATTATAAAAATGATAAATATGTCATAAGTGTGATTATTAGGTCATTTATATTACATATATTCATAATATTATCATTATGACTTTCTATTTAATTCTTTATTGAAATGCTAGTAACCTTGCATTGGAATGTGGTTGTTCGCGATACACATGAGCGACGATATCGTACCCAATAAAGAATGGAAAGACAAATGTATATTCTATATAAAGAAAACAGTGTTATAATTATATAACAAATATCATATATATTTTTTATATCCATAGTAATAACCATCTAAGTACGGTGGTAATGGAAAAATGAATGACATTTGTTCGTGAGATGGTAGTATACTATGGAAAAAACTAATGGTTTCATAACCCATTTGATAGATGCGGGGATTCTTGTAGGTGTTACCAATATCATAAAAATATATAAATATATGTAATATACTTCAGACATTATATCATAGTGGTTTAATAATAATATAAGTATATAGTGAAATAAAAAATATATTAATGCATAGTTAAGCATTTTAACACATCTGAGACAACATCTTTTGGATTATACAAAAAGTATTTCTAGAATATAGATCTGACCAAAATTATTCTTATATGATAAAGGTATCAATGTTGGAATATTATTATTTTAGGTATTGAATTTAAATTGTTTTTAATGTGTGAATAAGTGAGGAGAGTGGGAGGCCTTTTATATGTGAGGTGAGTGGCACACAAGTAATTTTAAAAAATAAAAATGGTGTTCCTAGGTTTTTCACATGCCAAAATAGTACAAAATAATTATTCTTGAGAGTTATAAATTATAATGTAAAAATAATATCATCCAAAAAAATTTAGATACGTTTTTTTTTCATTTTAAGTGCTATCATTTTAGTATAACCCATGTGAAATCCATATTTTCCTTAATTGTGGTAAATAATTTTTAATATTTTTACTAATCATTATGGTAAAAAATGATGATGAAAAAATTAGATAATATAAATTATTTTTATTCAAAATATGGAATCCACTTTTCCAAACCCCATTAATATAATTCAAAGAACACAATTTAAAATTAACCCTACAGATTTGATGAGAATGTTGGTTTTCAATGAAAATATGTTCAAATGATTACAAGGTTTTCACATCAAAATTCAATATAAAATGATTAAAATTACCTCAATTATATTAATTGATATATAATATACCAAATTTTAAATTAGTATAAATTTAAAATATAATATAAATTTATAAATATTTTAAAGGAAATGTAAACATTCATTTAAAATTTATAATTTTTTAGTATTTGTTGAAAAATAAAACATTTCAGAAAAATCCCAAAACATCACCCAAATATAATTTTGATTTATGATTTCAAAAATGATGTACATTTTTTCAAATATGTTTTTTAACATTCGAAGAAATTAATTCTATCTTTTGCATGCAAGGTGGGATTAATTCATCTTTTTGAAAAAAATACCTTTTAAAAAACAAATATTTTTATTTTAAATGATTATTAGATTATTTATAATAAATAATTAACAATAATTTTAAAAAATTAGTAAGTAGTATTCAAACCATTTAATTCAATAGGTAGGTTATAAAATCATAACATGTTATGGTTCATTTAGAGATGAGGTTTCATCTTCCATAATTATTCGAAGTGATTAAGTTTAAAGAAATAGATTTTTTGTATTGTATAAGAATGGACTTCTAGGTTACATTCACTATAAAAAACAATGTAATTATATTATAATTTAGGGATCCTACATGAAGTTGTTTTGGGGGTGAAATTATATTTTTCAAAATTGTACCGTGTAAGACCTACGATACAACTATTGTAAGTAAATGCTCCATAAAAAAACATTTTCATAACTACCATTCTATTATTTTATCGTAATATGTAAAAATATAGTTATAAAATAGAGAAATATTAAATTTAAATTCATAATATATTAACTAAAAATTATACCATAGAAAATTTAACAATATTGGTTAGCAACATAATCTCATACTCCATTGGATAATACTGTAAAAAGAATGACATTTATATGTGTTTCATTGAAATAATAATGAAAAAAATTAAGAATAAGATTATATATTTTATATGTTCTAAGTGAATGATACAAATGATATTATATTCTATAATGAAGTGTATATATAAGAGGAAATAAAACTCTTGGGATCTGACCTTTGTGAATTTGACCATTAGGAATTAGATCGTTGTAATTGTATTGTAACTGTTATATATAAATGATTCTAATAAAAATTGTAAAAACATTTCATAAAAATATAATTATAAATTATTTATTCCTTTTGATTAATTAATCGTAATATAATTCAACTAATATTTTTTTATAAAAATAAATTTAAAAATTATTTTTTATATTATTTCACTAGAAATAATGATTTTGAATTACACAATTAATATTATTTAATGTTTAAAATTATCATATATAACAAAAAAATTTCATAAAAAACATAAAATTTGAAATCAGTGTGTCAAAATTATACAATGGTGGATATTTCATAAATTTCAAAGATAATAAATTTTTTGGGTAAATATTAAAATAAGATATGAATAGATGGGATGCACTATTAATTAATTTTATTTTAAAAATTATTTAAAAACCAATATAAGTAAATTCTACAATATAAATAAGTCATTTTATCAATATAATATATTTTACTGAATTAAAACCTATTTTCAAAAATATTTTATATTTGTTATTTTTTAAAAAGGAAATTAATATTTTGAACCCAATTCTTTGTGGAAAAAATAAATTACGTTTTCCAATATAATATTAAGTAATGGAGTTCAATTCTCAAAAAAATATAAAAACCTGTCTTAAATGTCAAGAAACAATGATCTAAAACAATTTGTAATCTAATAGAATAGTATTTTCCATAAACTATATTATAAATCCCCATGTTTAATAATAAATAAACTGTTCTCCCTCATTTCATATAAATATCTTCCATCCACCACTTCATATTTGCTCCAAAATTATTGAGAATCATTACTATCTAATTTCCAAACTCAAGAGTCGCTCTATGTTGTTTCTTTGGTTCAATGGTGTTTAATATCATACCTTTAGAGGCTATTTTGAAAGGTAAGGTTTGAAAATATATTTTATTTCCATATATTATTAATCTATTCAATTTCTTTTTCATTTAATTTCGAAATATTATAATGATTCATTTTTAAAAATTCATTTTTGTAATATAAATGTGGTATATTCATATATCTCATTATACAATCTTTTGAAGTTGTTTTAATTATTAAATATTATCATAGTCATATATTAGATTACCCAAATCCCAAGATATTTCATATATTTCAAGTCTTAAATATGAATAGTTTATAATAGGTTGAATAATTTTACGGATGTTTGAGATGTAGCTGTTGTAGCCTTTTTCGGGTCTCAAGGGAATTAATCTTGATTTTGGAAATATTTCTACTTTTTCATAAATTATTGCTAACCTTTATGTCTTTCCTTAAGATAATTTTCAATCCCAATTAGGAATAGAATTTATTTAAGGCATACTCTAAATTTTTATTGGGAAATTTTATATAATCACTTTGGTTTCTTACAATTTTAAACTATTGTACAAAATGAGTTTTCCCTATTGATGTCCTTCTACCATGAATGAACCTTAAACCATTACATAGTTATCATTCCATTGTTAAAAGAGCTCCCCATTATGTTATAAATATAATTTAATTTATATGTTTTTTTTGATATTCCAATGGAAAGTTATATTATTCCATTGAATTCATAAATATTGAAATTATTTACATCTATAATTTCAATATAGAAATATAGTGATTGCATAGACATTATTATGTATGAGGTTCCTTAAAGAATATTAATATATGAATTTTTTACCTTCTATTCATATGATTGATGAATTTGAATTATTATATGATGATTGGGTCTTGTAATTATCTAACCTCCCAATACATTGGTAGGTATTCTAAGAAAAACAACTATGGTATCTTGTGTAAGACATACCCATTTATGTTTGATAACTTGGTAATACACCATAACAATATATTTATTATGTCTACAATTTTTTATTCCATCACTATGGGGCCAGTTATTGTTACCCATGCGATTTATTTATTTCAAATATTATATTTCCATGGATTTATTATTCTCATGTTATTAATCACATGGAATTTATTTGATTATATTATATGAATATGTAATAAATACATTGGAATTACATATTATAAATTATAATTAGTATTTATATTCAAAAAATAATTTAGTATATTCATTTATTATAAATAGCGCATAGTGGAGGAAAAGAAACATTATAAACACCAATTTGTATTTTAGATATTTCTTTCCTAATGAAAATAATTTTGTTGGTGTTATTGGTGAGTATATTATGAATATATTTGGGATGTTAACATGGTTTATAAAATATAAACATTTTTATATAGACAATAATATCTCCCCTCAGTATAATAATTTTTTTGACAAATTCATAGAACAAAACCAATAAATTTTAATAAAATTACTCATCCATTAGTAGAAACTTAAGGAATTAAGTCTTTAGGGAAAAAATATACTATATAGGTTTTATTGAAGTATCAAAGTTATCATGGTTGTATATCAACTAAGAGGAGATTCTTATAAATAGTGATCATAAATTAAAATCTCCATAAATAAGGATGTTATATAAATCATGTAATGTAATTCATATGAATTGGAATTTTTGGAGAATTATTTTTGATCCCCACCTTTTTAATAAATTATTTTTAACATCGTTTTATAAAAAAATTCTCTATCAATATCTTCAAAGGATACTTTTAGTTTTAGTTTCTTAAAAACTAGTTATATAATATATTATGTAAATAAATTATATAAAATTAATAATAAACATTATATAATCCTATTGAAAGACACTTTTATAACTCTATCCTAGGTTACAAAACTATAATTGATTATTTTAGGACATACATCAATAGAAATGGGCTAGAAAAAATCCCAGTAAGTGATAAAAAATTTAAATTGAACATTGGATATTACCATAAATAAAGAATTTACATAACATGAGAACATAATCATATGTATATGATAATATTCATAGAATTGGGGGATAAAATATGAAATTGATACATACATATTCATAACACCAACATTCATCACAAAGTGTTATAATACATATTATCAGAAATATTAACTAAGGAATCATAAATATTTTATATCTAGAGATTAATAATTTACAAATAGAATTGGATTTTAATCATCTATCACCCTTAATATATGTAAATTCATGAATAACATATAGATAAATTAATATAAGAATTCATTTCCTCAATTACCATGTGAAATATTGTTCAAGTTTCATATTAAATAGATGGAAATTTCATTCTTTTAAACTCATGAGAAGGGAATTTTGTTTAAATATATATAAATAACCAATAAATGAGGTATAATTACACCAATAAAAATACCATTTAATTAATATAGTATTGGTAATTCACAATATAAGTGTGTTTCAGTTAAAATCAATGAATGATTTCATAATTATAATGGTTATACAAAGTGTATTATGGAATTATATAATTGATTGATAATTGATGTATCTCAATATGATTCAAAAGGTTTAATCCTAGAGGATGAGGACATAATTTTCAAATTCCCCATCAATTAAATAACGCAATTACCCTTTATATGCACTAATTAAATTATTAAAATTATTACCCATGGTTATAATACCCAATGGTCATAAATATAAAATATTCATAATGATATACGATCATACTATTAAACAGTCATATTGGAAAATGGTTAGGTATTAACGGTCCCTTTTCCCATGAGAAACCACATATATACTCCACCATTATCATATATCAACATTTTATACTTCAAATAGCAAGGTTATGTACTTCCATTGATTATCTCAATATTATTATTAACAATATTGGTTCTTTTTATTATTATTTTAATAAGGGGGATTATAATGTAGAATTTGAGACTATGGATTTTAAATTAGGTGGGGAGTTATTATTTTATTTTTATCATCCCATATTATTCACAGTTTTAATATTAAACAATATTTGATAATGTTTAATGATATATAAAATCCATTCTTTGTCAATTTATTATATAAATTAATAAAATGTTCATTGTTAGACATGAGTCCTTTTATTTGAAAGAGAAACACATTTTAGGCTTTTAAATACACCACCCCTATGACTTTTTAGCCTTAAAATTTATGTCCCACTATTAAAAATTGGGTTATTTATACTTCAACGCTTCTTCGAGATCCCTGGTTACTTTTCTGAACATGTGATTTCTCCAAGAGTTATTCTTATGTCATCTTGTCTGGTTTCTCAAACCTCATTTTCTTTATCAATAATCGAGATTAGTTCTTATTAATTTGATAAGAAACTTATCATTCCATATAATGTTTCTTAGGTATATGTTTTCTGTTTGTCATGTACTTTCATATTATGGACACATAAGAGAAATCATAGTCCTTTGAATGATTTTTAGGTAGATCTAAGTGATAAAAAACTACACCAATATTCTATATAATCTGAAAATTTTCAATTTATGGTGGACTCAGTTTCCATTTTTCTATATATCTAATGACTACATTCAATAGTGTTATTTAGAGGAATACATGATCCACAACATGAAATTATAAGTTCTTCATTTTATTTTCATCATAACCCCATTTCAATATTGAGTAGCTTTGATATGTTGTTTGATCATAGAGAGCTTATCTATAATGTATTTAACAATGTCTTGTAATAATAATTTTCCTTCTCTAACTTCATAATGACCAGATACAGATCTAAACCATTCCCCATATAGTAATCCCTAAATATACCCTTAAAAGATAATGTGGAAATTTTTATTTTAAGATAATTCAACATGTGTAAAAAAATTTCCCTACTCTACTGAATACTATTTGTTCTAGACCATATCATGTGTTCCATTTTTTGAATATTTATAATAAATTGAGTTTTCAGTGTTTATTTTCATAATATAAGAATTTTGTTTAATATCATGATCCACACACATCACCGAACTAAAAGGAATATACAGTATGTCTAGACCATTTAATCCTTGTCATTTAATTATTTGTAATTAATTATAATTAACTGAATTGTGATATATATATATATTATTTATTTTATAAAAGCTTAGTAAATACATTATGGTGCTTAGGAATCTATATTTACCTCATTTATATGTTATTAAGTAAAACTTAAAATTTTATTGTTTAATTATGAATTTGATAAAAATTAATATTTATTGATTATTACTATCTTAATTTTTATTTTATAGAAATATATAATAAAAACAATTAGTATTTTAATGATTTATTTCCTTATAAAACACAATTTTTGTGTATGCTTTATAATTTTATTTAAAAGTAAAAATTATTTATTTTATAGTCATATATTTTATAAATAAACATAAGTTTTGGATTCATCATAACAATATTATTTCTGGATATATTTTTCAAATTAATAAAAACAATTTATTTTTAGGAAAATAGTGCATTATATAGGTTTTACTCATACTATGAGTTTTATGAAATTAGCAGTATATTATTTTGACATATATATTTATAAAAAAAATTCTAGAGGAAATAGGTATTATTTGTTTTAAATTATTCACGTTAAAATATTGAATATGGATTCCATACTTATATATTTATTTATAACTCATAAAATATTTTACTCAAAAATGATATGAATAAATTATATATTTACTATATTAACATTATATTTTTATAAATTTAAAAATATAAAAAAAAAATATTTAAAATTGAGAACAAATGCTTCCTAATTGTTAAATATGGTCAACTATATCTTTAGTCATAATGATTAATGTATGTTGGCTACAACTCGTTACCACAAAAAAATTAAATGAGTAAAGTAAAAATAAAATTAGAAAAATGGAATACAATATGATGAAAACAAATTTATAATTGAGTAGATGAGATATTATCAACCATATATCAAAATCTAATCAATTGTTTTTCTATTTTTTGATCTACTTTACATGTTTAAATTTTAATCCCATTATATTAAGTTTAAATTTTTAGAAAAAAATAATTCGCAACACTTATAAAAGTTGTCTTTCAGCACCCCTTAAATAAAACACAAAAAAAAATTAAAACAAGAAACACCACCATTTTTAATTTCCCTAGTATCATGTATTACCCTGATAAGAATTGGTTTACAAAATATTTTCCAAATACCCTAATTTCCAAAGAATCAACTAAAAAAACCCAAAATTCTCAACAATTATAGACCACATTCCACTAAGATGGAAAAATAGTAAGGGAGTTTTATGGATAATGCACTTTTCCCTAGGTCATAAACACTCCTCTTTCTGTATTATCATTCCATAATAACATATTAAGAAATATTATTATTTTATATGTTATTTCCACCTTTTCTTCTATGGAAATAATTTTTAAAATCTATTCACTGTTTCTAGGTGCTTTTATTGTTACGTGAAATGCATTTTTATTAAGAGTAATTCCCATTTTTAATGGATTTATCTTCCATATGCTTGTTTTTATATCCTATTTATTTTCTCATTCCCCTAGATCAGAATAATTTATTTTTCACCAATTATCCTTATATTCAAATTTATTCACTTTAAAATTATGGTTTCATTATTCATTAAATGATGTGAGTTTCCAATAATGGTTTCATAAAATATTTGATATAAATTTCCTTACCATTATCTAATATTAGTCTGTTCTAAAAAAGAAATTGAATATTTTATTATTTTTTATGATGTAATATTTATTTTAATTTTTCTAAAATATTTTTTTATGAATTTTCCACATCAATTAAGAGAAAGGTTGTCTATAAAGTGACTTGAAAATCACATCTTTTTTGTATGATATTAAGAATTGCATTTAATGAAAATTTAATTCTGTGATTTCTCTTCCATTTTCAATGGATTATGAGCTAATGGATTAATGTTCAATAAATCACCTTTTCTCTCTACTTAGAACAAATATTGTTAGATTTTGGTTTTGGTATCAAATTTTTTTTATGTGATACCATTTCAGAATTTTATGAAACCTATTTTTTTCTCCTAGGTTATTTATAATTGGTTTAATGATTTCATTTCAAATATAACTCATATATATGAATGATAAAAGTTCGGGATCTATATCTCCATCCAATTAATGGATTAAGGATTTTTATCTTAGTATAAAAGGTTGTTAAGTGTGTACATTTTTATTTCTCACTACGAATAGTATGAATATTTTTTTCACAATACAAAGCATACAAATTTAGATTGATCATAAAAAAATGTGCGTAAATATTTTTTGTTCAGAATACGAATCATCTTTATTTTGTTTCTTCACAATGTGGAGAATGAAATTTTTATAACATTTTTCTAATTTTCCAAGGACTATGTTTGTTCCAATGTTCATTATCATGCAAGTTTTTATGGGCACGTGACATTTTTAAACCATATGCCTATAATTATTATCAATGGAACATGTTTTTTATCTACTAATTTCTATAAATATTTCTATGTTTTATGTGTTTTAAATTGATATTATTTTTCCAAATATCATTACATATTGAAAAATCCTATTGTTTCATGTTATTCTAATAAGATATTCATCCCCTTCTCACGTTTCTCCTATTCCTATCATTTAACTATTGATGACATGTTTATAATTCATCCCCAACTATGCATTAAATGACACCACATTCTTATGTTTTATTTCTCGAAGTTATAAATATGACTATAACCTATGATATTTATAGTTGTTCATTTTAAAATAAAAATCAATTTTCAGAAGAAAAATAAAATATGATTCTTATGTAGTAGATCCTCATAGACATTAATCCTTCTATTGAATGGATTGTGAAAATATTAATGATTTTTAATGTTTATCCTATTATAATATATAAAATAAATAAAATTTAATCGCAAATTTTATAAAATTTTATTTTTAAAAAATTCTATTTTCGCACCATATTAGAGAATATTGGTATAGGGTTCCCAATTAGGTATTAGAGTAGGATGTTTTTATTTTTTAGTATTACATTACTAATTTGTAGGGATTACAATTAAATAAAATTAGTAAAAACAATACAAATAAGAATTTGGGATATGTATAATTATATGATATCATCTGAAAAATTTGGTAAGGTTGATGTTGTGGGGTTTTCCAATACATGATATCCCTATTTGGATCCAACAAGTGTATACAGACTCATAAACATATTTACCAAGGGGTAATAACCCTGAAAGGACGGGTTAGAGTGTAACTCAATAATCACTTATTTTATTAAAAAAATTCCTAACATCAGACATGGTTTTATAATATTGTGTGGGGGGGTATTTTTTGTTAAAAACATTCTAAATTCAATCCTTTTTGAATTATTTTTTATTTTAAATAATATTTTAAGAAATAAGAGAGAACCCAACATAAAGAAACATATAATGAACCAAAAGTGAGTCAAATTGAACAAAATTTAATGTGATCATTTTTACAAGGAACATTTTAGATGGTGTATTTTTTCATATTTCCTTCTTGATGAAAAAATTCATCACTCATGATTCTCTATTTTGGTTTTAGTAATGGGTGGAGAAATAAGAAACTTAGTTAAAAGTTGGCTTAAGGGAATGTCTGATTATTACTTCAATGAAAAACACCAAAAAATAGTAGATGTAGTAATAATACTCATGATTATTAAAATAACAAAAATTATTAAACATGATTAACATTGAGTATATATTCTAAATCCCAAAAGGCCAAATATTATAATGATGTAATAAAATTGAAGTTTGGATGAAAAAGAAGACGAAGGAATGCTGATTTAATTTCCTTCATGTCAAAAGTTTTAAAAGTGAAATGCAAGGTTATGTCCCAAAGGAACTAAAATATATTTTATATATGGTAATGGGGGAAATGAAGAAACAATCTTCCAAGTTGAAAGGAAGATTTTAGTTGAAAAAAATTATAAAATAATATTCACCCAAATGATCCACTAGTAGTGTGACATTTTACATCAGATGAGTCTGAGAACTATGAAAACCCAAACCCAAATCGAAGCTATCAAGTGGAATATAATCACAAAAAACAAACTAGGAAATTTTATCAAGTTAAATCCAATGAAAGTGGTACTATTTATGTATATATTGATAATATAGTGTTGTTAGGTATACTTATTCATCACTCTAGATTTGTGTATGTCTTATATGTTTTCACTAACTATTATATTTTCAAATTAAAAAAATTATGGTATCATTTTTATATCCAAGTAATATGAATCAAATTATATGATTATGGATTTTTGATTTATGCGATATTTATTTTCCTTTTTTTAGATACAATTAATGTTATTATATATATATATTTTTTACTCTATTCAGAATAAAAATTATTTTTTGTAATAAGGAAACAACATATGGAATCAAACTATTATAATATATTAATACAAATATAACTATGAGATATTTGGAAAACTAATTATACTATATGATTAATCATAACATACCTTTTATTTTTTTATGATATAATGGTAAGGGAGATACCCCATGTTCTGATATTTCAATTATGAATGAAATGGTGTGTATCAAATACATATCAATGTTACTATGGCTGGCTTATTTTCAGAAAAAATACCCTGATTTATTACTACCTTATAAATATTACTAACTATCTACCATTAGTAGTTGTTAATTTAAATATTGAGGGTGCAACTTCTTTAAGGGGGATTATTTAATGTCCAAATATCTCACTATACATTTTCATTAAACAAACTATTTTTTTAATGTATTTCTCCACACAAAAAACCAAAATAAAATGAAGAATTGATATGATTAAACTAATAAAACATGGTCTTAGAATTATTTGAAATTAAAATATGAAACCAAACATCAAAATATTTTAATATATATTATTATATAATGGTTATTTTATACATATTTTAGTTTATAATTTATTATTTTTACAAATAAACATTTTAATGTGATATAAATTATAATAAAAAAAATTCTATTATTTTTAAATTTTAAATTTTATAAAATATAATATTAATTTATTAATTCTATATTTATTAGTGTTTTATAAAAACTAATAATAAAAAATTTAAATTTAAAAAATTTATTTTACTATAAAAATAGTTCATTATTATGTATTATATTTTTTTCAAATATAAATTTATATATTTTAGAATTATAAATTGGAAGAATAAGATTATGTTTTTATCTTAAAAATAAAAATATTTTCCAAGGATTTGTTTTGGTTGTTTTGATATAAAATTATTTTTATATAAAGTGTTAAATATTCCAATTTTACAAATACAACCAATTTTATACCATTATTAGTATATTAGAATGACCAAGAAATTTTTGTAACATTTTTATTGAAAATAAATATATTTCATAATTTAAATTACACACTTTAAAATATTTAATATAGTTTAAAAAACTATATTATATTTTTCAGAACCAAAGTGAAAATTTTCATAAGAAACTTATTTATGACATTATAAATTTAATATTTTAAAATTATTTTTTAAAAAAAATATAAATTGAATCATTAAAATGGTTTTAGAATTTAGAATTATTAGATCCAAATTATTTAATACATACAATTTACTTTTAATGAATAAATATTATATTTCCTTAGGTAACAATAAGTAACTTTTATAAAAGAATAATGGGATAAAGTAAAAACTCAAGTGGTAAGGGGGTTAAAACATGTTTAAAACATGTTTTTGATGAATTAGTTGATATATTTTCAACCTTACCTCAACCTGTACTCAATTATTATATATTGTTTGATTCCCTGGACATATTAAAAATGTTATCTCATCATTTTAAGTAAAAATAATTAAAAAATGTCTTTTTAACAACATATAAAATGGCCTTCCCAACACCCCTTCAAGACCACTCAAAAAAAATTATATCAACTTTAAACTCTACCCTACATCCCTACCCTATAATTCTATTTCACTATCAGTTTCTTCTATTTAAATGATATTACCTAATTCCATGATTTTCTAGGTAATCCTCTAAGAGAAACCAAATGTTCTCAATTAGGTTAGAGCACATTTGACTATGTGGGAATAAAGGTAAGGGGTTTTTAGGACTCAAAAATATTATATGGGTCATAATCACTCAAATTTTGATTTTATCTTTCATTGTTGGTATATTATACCCTATGGTGACTTTATTTTTTATATCCCCCATTTATTATATGTAAATCAATTTTCAAACTGAACCCTTCCTCATTAATGATTTTATTATTCCTTGAAAATGAATTTTTATTTAGAGTAATTTTTATTTCTTTTAATTGATCCATCTTACAAATCAGTATGTTTACATCCCTCCAATGTAATCCTTCACCAAGTGAGAACTCATTTTTTTCTCAAATAATACTTACATTCCCTTTTATTCATTTTTAAACAAAGGATTATTTATCCTTTTTATGATGACTGCCTTTAATAAATGTGTATTAAAATATTCAAAAGTACATTCATTGCATTTATATTATATTCTTCCCTTATAAATCATATTTTGGAATATATTTATTTATTTTCAAGGACATATTTTTGTAATTTGTTTTTAAGTGATATTTTCATAATTTTATTATTCTTTGTAAAGTTATGGTTCTTATAAAGTCATTTGAAAATCACACATTTTTAAGATAATAATAAGATGTTATTTGTAAGAATAATCCATTTTGTTATTTATCATAAATTTTAAATGGATTTTTCTCCATTTTATTAATGGTTCATACATAATTCTGTATATTACTTTCCTCAATAATACATTGAGGATATTATTTTTTTGGTATCACCAGATTATTTTTTTAATGTGATACCATTTGGAAAACATATTAAACATGTTTTCTTATCATGTTATATGTATGAAAAGATTATTGATATGATATTAAGTTGAAATCATACATATGGATGATGATGGGTGGGGTCCTATATCACAATACCATGCATTAGTTTTTCATTTATACCTAATGAGAAATTGATGTTAAATATATTTATATATATATATATTGTTCACAACATAAATTATGAACCTTTTTTTCTTAATATGAACAATTATTATTTTGTATGTTTCCAACATATTCAGAGGAAATTTCATTTGTTCACAACCTGATGCCTGTAGATGATTTCACTAACATGAATTGTGGGAATTTTATTTTTTTCATAGTGTTAAAATTTACCCATTTTATGTCAGTTCCAATGTAATTTGTTATTAGTGGTTTCAAGGGAATGTTAATACTCCAAGCCATATTCCCATGATTATGCCCAATGTATAATTTTTCTTATTTCCTTATATTTCACTCCTTTTCAATGTTATATGATTTTTTACTTCTGATTGCATGTCCTTCTATCATTACTTACGGGCTCCAAATCCATTTTTTCATTTTGTCCTGACTTATGGAAAACTCTCATTGTACAAAATTATTTGAGTAAGACATTACTCCCTTACTCATGTTTTCTTATGTTCTTTTGACATAACCCTTCAAAACATGTTTAAAAGACTTACCTTACTATGTATTCAAGCTCACCCAATACTTAGGTTCCATATTCATGGGGTTTAAAGATGATTCTATGATATTATATTTCTATATGTGGATATAATATAGTTATAATAAGGTGAAATGTTCCCATGTACCATAAAATAAGTTGATTATATTAGTGATACTCAAATAAATTAAACCATGTAGTGTTGGGATCACTGGATGAATTAAGAATTGTAATGTTTATCATATGGTAACATTGTAAAGAAAATATTTTTTAATCTCCCTTTTCATAAAATTTAGTTTTTAGATACTTTTTTATCAAAAGATATTTGAGTGCGGGTTGTGTGTTCTTGAATTGTCTTCTAAGAATACAAATCAATTTTTGGATGATATAAAGTTCCAATATTTACATTGGAATATATAGGCTTTTCATGTCTCCTCTAAACATTAAAGTAAATATTATATCACAGTATGAAATAATTTATAATGGTTACGCATGAAGTCTGTCCACTTCATGTATATGAAAAGAAGAAATTTTTTAATGGGAGAAATCATATCATATAGATAAAATATGAGAAGAATTTATTTATATATAAATAAATACTCATATGGAATTGTTTCCCTTGTATATCTTAGGAAGTATAAGAATAAAGTTCATGGTGAGGTTATCCCACTTCCATATAGGTACTAGTAGTAGTTGTATCATTCCATTAGGTAGTTGTTGATCATAATTCACTATATGGAAAACTAATTTTTTTTCAATAATCATCAATATCATTTTTAATGTTTTCTCTCTAATAATAATATCACCAATCTATATTAAATTTGAATCATCAGTAATCACCCTTTTCATGGAATAGGATTGATGATATCCATTCCCTTATGACATCCATCTCTATCATAACCATTTTCTTGATCAATAAATCTCTATCAATCATAATAATTTCAAGAACTCTGGGGTCCTTAATTCTCAATGAATCAATAAATTTGTCTTTTTTCCATGGAGATAATTAATATAAAAATAATATCCATTAAGAAGCTCGAATAACCTCATTTTTCTCATGTTCAATCCATTTTATATCAACACGTACCTCATACATTGGTGGTTTATGTATATAACACACTTCACCAAATAAATATATTTTCTCTATATCATTAATTCATATATAATTTTAGCATACTCAAAATTATGGGTAGGATAATTATACTCATAGGTATAAATCTGTCTAGATTCATAGGAAATCATGTTTTTATTTTTCATGAGTATATATCCATGTATTTTTAAGGATACATCACTATAATGATAAATTACTTTCCCAGTAGAGGATAATGTTAGCATAGGTTCACTAAACTTAACATTCTTCTCTTCATGGAATCATTAATCACACTACTTTGTCTAAATAACCAGAACTTTTTTGAGATAACAATGCTATTTGATTACAAACATATGATTTTTTTTCAAAAAACTTTTATTGTATCATACTAGATAAAGTAAAATATAAATCTATGTTATTATTATTTAATGAGGCCACTCTTCTGTGGAATTATTCATTATTAGATCAACAAATATTCCTTCATTAGTCATAATTTTTCTTAATAAAACAACCTTTTGTAACTAGAACTATCATTTTTGGAATTTACCAAGAAAATAATATTTTCTTAGAGTTTGTAATATGAGCCATAGATTATCCACATGCTATTAATGTTTAATAACCCTATTCATGTATCTTGTATATATCCTTTAATCACAAGACTAATTATTTTTTAATTCCTAATATTGATTCCCTCTTTGTTCACAGTGCTTTCAGGGGTGTCATGGCTTGTTTGGATCTCAGAACCCATACTTTTGTAAAAAAATGAATGGTATGATCAGTTAGTAGAAACTATGAATGTTTGTCCACATAGATTCCTTAACCAAAGGAAGGGTGGGATAATGAGAATCATGTTATGAAACAATTTTAGGAAACCATGGAGATAGAGGAACACACACATTTGAGCATCTCAAAAAATTATTGATGATGGTTCATCATATTGTTTCACTTGGTTTTCCAAACCAAGAACATGAAACCATGTTGGGTACATCTATAATTAGTGGTAGGAACATAATAGGTTCATAGTTTTGTCAACCATATATCCAAACTGTGCGACCATGATTTTTTAGTGAAACTTTACAATTTTAAACATAAGTCCATTTAATCATACCCCTATCTAAATTTATATCATTTCCAATGTACATGAATATTTATCACCTATTGGATCTCCCATATACATATTCCTAATTTTTCATATTTTTATTTGATCTTGTGTCTCATAAAAAATATTCTGGTGTCATTGGATTTCACCCATTAATTTTTTCAATACATAGGAACTTTTTTCTTTTCGTCATTCAATCAGTGACACTATTTTGATGTAGGTTCTTATTCCCTATTTTTGGGGAATTGATATCTTATTTAGTTTTCTTCTATTCCAAGAAAATTAATGGTTTATATAGAATGATAAGATATGTATGAGATTAATGAGGGTGGTATATAGAACATACCTCATGTCTGAGTATTTTTAAATTGTCTTCATTGTGTTGATGAAGATTTCATCAGGAGTTTTATATTAAATTTGTATTCCATGATTATAATAATTATTCCCATATTCTAGTTCCAATTAAATATATGTTTTTAATTATTTTAGTTAATTACCGCCACATTAAACACCCCATGTACGTTTCTCTAAATAATTATTCTTTGGTAGTCTATGTTGGCTAATCTATGACACCGTTTGGGTTTGAGGATGGACCCTGCTTAATGGAATCCCTATAAAGTAAATGAATTGCCATGTTATAAATGGATTGCACCTATATGGTTGTCCCATGACACTTCTATGGTAATTTTTACAATTAGTAAATTAATAGTTAAATGTTAAATTGAATGTATATTTATAGATTTCACATGTATTATTTGTTATAAATGAATTTATTATCGTCACATGTCCTTATCAAGTCATGTCATGCTTAAGATAGTAAAATAAATAAACTATATAATTTAATATGAAATCAAAGAAATAAATTTTTGCATATCTTATATATAATGAATCCCACTAAATGAATATAAATTATTTGTTAATAAATTGTTTCTTGTCAGACTATCCTTGTAGCCTATTATGAAATGTAATAGAAGGGACCTTCTAAATTATTTAATGGAAGGAATATTACATGGACTAAATTTAATAATGATTTATGTATAAGGTTCCTATTTCATACATACCATTTCACTTTTAGGAGTGTGTTTAGACTTGATCCAACCTTGAATTATAGAGGGAAATTCTTGGTCATTCATGGGAAATAATTCTAATTCAAGGGTCTGGTTGTCAAGAGGGATACCCATATCGGATCATGGCACTTTTCTGATAGCATATTTCATGCATGATTTTGGAGGATCCCTTCACTATCTTCCAAATAATTGGATGACTTGGATGCACTCCATGGATCCATAATGATGTCTTCAGACATGTGGAACCATGTATTCACCCCATTTTACCCATCCATTCAAAGACCATTTTACCTTGAATGAGATCATTAGACTTAATTAGAACTATTTACATTGGAATGCCTTGGGTGATACCCCTTGAATTACACTCAGACCCCTAATAGACAGGTTGTTGGTTATCACTGAGTTAGCTCAACCCTTGAGGTCAAGGATTCCTTGGTCATTACCTTGGATACTCATTTATCATTATCATCATTAAGGGATTATCTATTACACATTGGATCCTATGTTATTATTATCATGATCCATTATTACTGTTGTTATATCTCACATGACTTATTTATCTAAACCGAACTCTAATGAATTTATTAATGAAATGGTAACATGTTCAAACACTGGATGATGCTGAAGTAGGTAGGGAGTTACTTTCATTAATATACTATCTTTACAATAATATACAAACTAGGACACTCTTCAGTTTATATTCAAATACGAGATGGTATAGACATTGTTGGTGGTGGCCTATTGTTATTTATATAACACCCTATCCTGGTTACAGATGTTTCCTGGGAAGATTATATGTATGAAGGAGTTAACAAGGTTAATTATCCTCCTTTATACACCTAGTAATGGATTATTTTTTATTATGGCTTTGGGTAGTAGATTATTGGGCCAATACATGAGAATCTAGATTGTTTTAGGATTCTCTTTTATTATTATTTATAGCATGTATTCCCTGTGGCCATGTATACCTGATTTCTATTTTTCTATAGACATGAAATACATTATCATCATATTTTTTATATTATTCAGTTTCATCTTTGATGATTATTATTAGTTTCTATAGTATGTTTCCCAATACATGGGAATCTAATGATTTTTATTTATTTATATTTGATTACATAACCACTATTCTATAATATAAAAAGAGGTAATAATATCTCCATGGACACACCATAGTCGCCCTCTACTATTCCACAACCTTTGGAATATGGGAAGGCATTCTTGAGGTCATGTGGCCCGCTATGCTCGGGGCACCTTTGAGTGTCATCCCAGCCTAGGATATCAGAAATTCATATCATATCTCATTTTAATTCCTTGATATTTTGAAACTATATAAATGAGGTTATAAAAATTTAGGAAATGAGTTATAATCCATGATTTTTTATTTCTATCCCATGTTTGGGGTAAAATTTGAGATTCTGGATATGAGGAATTATTGTTCTATATTTTTCCTACTATTGTTGATATCCATTCACTATTGTGTGAAACACATCAAATGTGATCATAATTATTATTATTATGATTGTGGATTTATTTTTATCCTTTTATTGATGACATGATTGAAAGGAAAATTAAATCATGCATCATTATATGAATGTAGAATTCACATTTCAAACATACATCAAGCCATATAGGTTCATTTTATTTAATCTATCACTTGGGTTGAGTTTGATTGCTGAGTATGATATGGTATTTAAATTTATTCAAATTAATTAATTTCTTGTGTTTCTAACCATGCAGGATATGTAGCTATGGTTACATGAGATTCTCTTTGGCTATGATTGAGTGACTAACAGTTACAATCCATGAGGGGTATGGGACCTTGTGATTTGGAATGGAAAACTTACAATTTCAATCTATCTTATATATCTAGTAATGTTCTATGACTAAAGGTATATAGAGAGGATTAAAATAAATGGGTGTAAAATGCATTGAAAAGTCTCACAGTGCCTTATTCACTGAGAATAGACCTGAATTTTAATTTAAAAACATGATATGGGTATAAAAGAAAATTTAATCCCAAATTATAAATTGTGATTTTTAAAATGAACCAATTAAGAGTCAAGGTATAATTTACTAATGATATACCATAAATCCAATAAATTAAACTCGAAAACATAGATATACCATGACTTTATAAGTGTGTAGTTGGGGTAGTACCTTGGGTAGTGAGCTGTAATTATTATAATCATATTCTACTAGTTTCTCTATCTACTAAAAATTATGATAAGAGGTTTTTAGGGAATTTTTATACTAATTCCACCATTAATTCATTTTTTCGTGCTCAAAGAGTGTGGTGATGGCCACACTCTAATGATGGTGGGCCCTGATCCCCTAATTTTACTTATAAGATTTCCACTTGGGAAACCACTAGTTATACCCGAAAATGGATTTAACTATCATCATTAATGATGTTTTATATGTTTGTTTATGTACATGAAGGGAACTCCTTGACCTACAACTACAATTTATGACCTGGCATGTGAATTCCAGCCTCAGTGTCCTCCCATAATTTTGGGGTATGGTGGTCCAGAGGCTGCTGATTCAAATATGGAGGCCACTCTATCTATCATCAAGAATCTAGAGATGCCTCAAAAGTTTAGGGTCAGGATTTCCACTGATATGATACATCGTTATGCTAAGAACATATGGGATGTGGTTAACCAGGCTAGTCATCATCTGGTAATGGACTTGACTGATTTCAGGATCACATTCTTTGATCACTTCTTTCCTCAAACACTAAGAGATTATTGTTCAAGGGAGTTCATGAATATGGATTAGGGTTCTATATAATTAATTGATTACTAAATACATTTAAACGAGTGGAAAATAAGTTCAAAAGTTCATGTTTCTGATGATATTACACATTCGAGGAGCTTGAAGGTCATCTATAAGTATGCCATAAATAATCAAGTGAATTTCATTCTCCCAACTGTCTTTTCATATATTGTAAACCAAGACAGTATTGCTGATCCCAACATTAGGTAAGGAGATTGTTCTGTGAAAAGGGGTTCAATGTTGTAGAAGGGTAGTGGTTCTTCCAATAATAGGAAGTATATCCTTCATATTTTCTATTTGATTAGTGGATGCCAGAGTATCTACACTAGTCACTCGATTATATTCCATCAGTTTGAATGGTATGGGACTATAAATCATAAGTATTATAGAGGCCCTATAGAGGGTCGTGCTTGCGGCCATATGGGGAATATTCAAAAATACTGTCAGACAATTCCACTTTTATCTAATAGAATCATATCTACATCAGCTCCACCATCAGGGAAAAGAAATATTATGTTATGTAATGTAGGGATTTAGAGTAGCACTGACATGAATGGATGAGGAAGAGGTCTTGGTAATTTTAGCCAATCTTTTTATTGTTAGGTTTAATTGAGTGGTCCTACTCAGGGTGGTCTCGTAGTAGAACTAGAATGTGGATTATTTCAATTTCATGCCATAGAGCTGATACCCAAGAATCATAGTGCACTACCATCTACAGTACACGGTTCAATTATATGAGCCTCCACTATTTTATCTACTAGATTTGTTGTAGGTTCTCCACACTCTTTTATCTCTCAATAGATCACATAAAGTCTCAATCAATAAATTTACTATTACAATAGGGTGATGTCCATGGACACATCATTAGGAGTGTGGTTAGAGGGATTACACCAAGGATGTGAATATTCTATTAAGGTAGGCAGTTATCCATTATTTAGGAAACAATTCATCTTTGAGGTGATGGGATTATATTTCATTCACGGGATGGATTATTTGGTTTTACATCATGCATTTACGGACTTCCCTTTTTGCATGGGTGTATTTTACATCACCATAGGCAAGAGTTATCTCAACAAGGGTACTAGACTACAATGTCATGGGATATGTATAGTCATTTCCCATATTTCTAATATTTTCATGGAGTATAATAGAATATATATGGTTGATTTTCCTCTTTTATTAGATCATTTCAAAGATATCTTTCCAAATTACATCATGAGAGAGGTAGAGTTTATGATCGTGTTTGCTATATGAGAATATCATATGTCCATTCCCTAGTATGTGATGTATCCTACTGATACCTATGATTTGAATTTTTAGTTGGTGGATCTAGGGGATAATGGTTTTATATTGATTAGTAATTACTCTTTGGGTTCTCTCATTATTTTTATCTAAATGGATGATGGGACACATAATTTTTTCATGTGTTTTCTATGGTTGAACCAGATAATGGTTAAGAACTGATATTCACTAAGTCATATTGATGATCTCTCTGGCCAGCACTGAGGAGATAAGGTTCATTCTATGATAAAACTAAGACCAAGCTATCATCAAATGAGATTAATTCCTTCATACATACCTCGCACGACATTTTGCATCATTTATGTTTTGAAGGAGTGTCTCTTTATTTGTGTCAGTCATAAAAATTCTCCCTCTATTATCGTAGATTAGATGAATATGGTTTTCCATCCCTATATGTATTCTTTTTTCATGTTATTTTTGGAAGATATCATAGTGAATTATCAAAATCGTAGAGATGATGATAAAAAAATTTAGATCATTTTGAATAAATAGAGAGAATAAGCCTTATTTTAGGTTTTCTGAGTAGATAATCTAAATAAAAAATATCACTTAATGGGTCATATTATCTTGTAATCAAAATTATTTTTCGACCAAGAGGATGTTAGTGTAGTGGTTTCCTGGGAGAAACAAAAGATGTGTTTGATATATGAAGTTTCTTGGGGATCTCATGATATTAAATGCATTTAATATTGGAGATATGATGAATTTCTATACCTATTACTAGTTGGATAGAGAAGGGAATGTTTGTCCTATTGTCAAAATGGTGCGATAAATACATTCATGAGCTGAATGAATGTATTTTTTAGATACCAATTCAAATTATACTAGATCCTAGAAGAAGTTATATTGTTTTATGTGATACATTCGACATTGGGATGGGAAAAGTTGTGATGGTAGGGGATAGATTTTTTACATTTTGATCTCGACAATTGAGGCCCCATGAGAGAAACAACCTGATGAAAGAACATGAGCTAGTACCTTTTTTCCTTATCGTAAGCTACTAGAGGAACTAACTGATGAGTTTGTGTTTTTTGGTTTATATGGAACAAAAGAGACTCAAATATATATTTACACAGCACTATATGAATCTCCGAAAATGTTAATGGTTTGAATATAATTAGTCTGTCAACTTGGTGCATACCTATACAATTGAATAGGAAATGTGGTTGCGGATAAACTAAGGTGGAAAACATAAGAAAATTTAATAAAATAAGCCAATGATGAATGGAAATTGATGAACACATTTTTCATAGGAGCATCAAAAGATTCATGAAATTCATGATCACTCTTCTCTTATGGACTAGATAGTTACCTCTTATCTTGATGATATGGTTGAGAGGTAGAAGTTATTTGATCCTAAAGTCTTGGTTCTCTAGGAGAATATTCTAGTAGAGGAACCACCTCTGGATTATTCTACTAATGAAGATAAATTTCTATGTATTCATTTGTGCATTAGTGTTCCCACAAATATGAGAGAGTAACTAATGTCGGACTCCCACACATCTCAATAGGTATTTCATCCAAGAATCACTTAGATATTTTGAGAATTTTGATTCCAGGATTGGTGAAGTAGTTTGAAATGTTAGATAACTATTTGTACCACTAGGTGTTCCACCTATAAGCTGGTGAATGCTAAGAACCAGAGAGCTTTCCCCCTATTACTTTCATTTTCTGTCCCAGAATGGAAATGGGAATTTGTTGTTATAGTTTTTTTGTCATCTTATCATGTTCATATTTAGGTAGATATGTAAGTTGGGTGAGTCTGAATCAAATAAAAAAGGTATCTCATTTTTATCTTATCAGGGATTATTTCTTGAGTGGTGAGATGGGGAGACATAATTTTCATTAGATTATCCCTCTGTACTAGGTCCATCATATTATTGTTTTAGATATGGATGTTCATTTGAAATAATGGTTATAGTAGGGGTTACATAATAATTTGGTTGCATAGGTGATTTTGAGCACAAACTTTTGATCATAAGACCAATTATCAGTCGAAACAGATGATACATTGGTTAGAAGATATTCTTCGACAGTGCATCCTGAATTTCAGCAATTCTTGGGAAAAGTATATCCCTTATACAAAATTTTCTTGAAATAATATATTTAATGTGATGAATAAAATGTATCCCTATTTGGCCATGTATTCTAGGATATGTTTTCAACTTTGTGCTAGTTATAGGTAGGATTAGAATCACTACTAAATGCTCATCTCGTTCATGAGAGTCTGAAGTAGGTAGAATTGATTATAAATTGTATGTCTAATAAACTATCTAGATAAAATTATTATATAAATCACTGTCGGTGAAATTTGGATTTCAAGGTTAGGTATAATGTTTTCATGCAGGTATCACCCATGCATGTTCATTGAAATATTCAGAGGCAAGGGAAATTTTCACCTCATAATGTCAGGGCATTTGAGATTTTAGAAAAAGTTTGGATAGTAGAAAATAGGTAAATACTACTATAAAGGTACCATTCCAAACACAATGTATTCCACATTTCACCACTTCACAAATATCTTGACTTCTAGTTTCACACATTTTTATCTTTTGAATGTAGAGTTAGATTATGAGGCTTCATTTGAGGTGTATCCCATACACATCATGGACCAAAACATGAAGGCACTCTTATGACAGTTTATCTCATCATTATGGGTGCTATGGAACCATGAAAATGCATTGGATGATACCTAGGAGTGTGAGGCTGACATGCATTCAAATTGGATATAGTTTTTCTAATACAAGTTTTCAACTAGCTTGGATGGTAAACTCGAAGAAAAGTTCCATAAATGGGGAAACTATAAGAAACGAATTTTTCTATTAGGTAAAAATCAAATAGAATAATTTATAATTCTTTTTTGAACCTAATCTAGATTCCTAATGAGTGAACAAGGGTTTCATGGTTGTCTGAGGCTTGTTTGGGTCTTGGATCCCCGAACAGTGGTGATAAGGACAAATCCACAAGGTTAGTAGAAATCGTGCCAACTAGTCTATAAGGATTCCCTAACCCACATAGGATGAATATTGAATATCAGGGGGTCACATAGATTTATGAAACTTTTTAGATAGGGTTAAATTTTCATGTTAGTATCTCCTCAAAATGTAGTATAGTGTGAATCATGGTCATTACATGGACAACCAAACCATGAATATGAAACTGTGCATGATCCCACCTTATGTAGTGGGAGGTGAAAAAATGGAACATGGTTTGGCCAAGCATGAGGTCAAACCATGAATCCCTATTTTTCTTTGGAAAATTTAATATTTTTCACTTAAATGTCTTAATGTACGCATGTATTTATAGAGGTATGTGTCATGATTTAGAAACATGATCTTGTTTGTGTACATAGGTTTAATCTTGGAAGAATTTGATCAGGCTAGTTCTCAAGATGTTGATAGTTTTTTCTTCTTTTTGAATCATTTGTATTATATGTATTCCATACTTCTATGTACACCCGTTTTATAGTTTCCTAGAGTCATAAAAAACAATATTATCATATTTTGTATATGATTGTGTTTCATATTCGTGTATTATTGTCATTTTCTTGGTTGTCTATGTTGGTTTTCTCAAAGATGGTTTGTTGGTCCTATTTATATAATGTATTTTTCCACTTTAACTTATGTTTTCATATCCTTAGGGAATTTATCTACTATAACTTATCCATTATGCTTCACTATAACATGTGGTAGTACTTTCTCTATAGGCACACCGTAGGCCCTCACAACTTTTTAGTAGCCTCTATTGTATGGGGAGGCACACTTGAGTCCTTGTATACCAACAAGATTAGGGCACTATAGACTGGAACTTGGGTCCATGACATCACATAACGAAATTGTATTATATCATAATATATTCAATGAACACCACTATAAATTTATCAACATAGTTATTAAAAAATAAATTAATCAAATCCATAAATATTGTAGAAGAAGTATTTAAATGAATGCGAAATAATTGAAAACATCAAGGGTTTTTTCATTTTTCATATTGATGTCTTTAGAATAACATCTTTATTTTCCCTTAATTGATAATTCAAAGACCCAAGTTTGATCAATGAGAAGACTAATTCCCCATGAATCGGGTAAAATAAGTCATCAATAATTGGATATAGGTATTAGTTATAAAAAATTCTCCAATTATGTTTTCTATGAATAATACACAACTACATTGATCAATCATTCATATTTACAAAGAGAACACATTATCCCCAAGGAGGTATACTCGGTCGAATAAAATTGTTCTCTATTTTTTGATGTTTTTTGCTCAATTCCTCTAACTCCACATTTAAAATACTATATAAGATATTAGATATATATTTGGATTCATGGATGAGTTCAATATATATCTTTCCCAATATTTCTAATGGTGGTTCAACTAATTATTTTTGAAATACATCAATATATTCTTGAAATATTGGTAAATATCCTTTATTAATAATTTAACTTTATTCTCTTCTTCACAAATAATTTAGAAATGATAGCTAAAGGAGGTGGTTCTTGAAAAGTATTAGTTTGTGATATTTATCCTTTAAAAATAATGACATGATTATATTTTGATATTACTAATTTTTTTATTATTAAATAGATTTTTACATTAAAATTTGATTGACATTCAATCCCTAGTATTATATCAAATTATAATATTAGAATGACCAACAAACTTTCAGACAGATTATACCCACCAATGTTAATAGGGGAGACTATATACATTATTAATGATTAAATACATCATTTATATGTTTTAACTCTAAATTACCCCATAATAATTTTAGGGTTTATTTGGATGTTATTTTCCAACATAAAAGAAATAAGAGAATTCCTAGAATTTAAACCCAAAAATATACTTACATCATTGAGTGTATAATGAGTGTACCCACCACTATATAATTTATAGCCTAAAATTTATCCACCTTAATGGAAAAGTAACAAATATGATCCATTGTCCTTTTTTGGGGTTCATAGTGATTTCCATCCACTATCTTTATATTTGTAAATTAGTTAAAAAAAATTCCATGATCCTAATAGTTGAAAAATTATAATATAGGTTATTTCCCATAATATTTCATTTTTAATTTATAATTGGATATTGATTCTTTATATATCCATGAAACTTTTGAGTAATATGGACCCCATTCACACAACTCGAACACATTCCACTTCCTTGAAGATATATTTATGAGTGATTCTTACAATGTTTATTTCCCATAGGTAGTTGTTATCTATTATCTTCTTTTTCATGGTCAAAATTTATTATAATACATGGATCCATCATAATCTTCTTATAATGTTTTTCATTACACCACTGTATATCACTAAAATCAATTTCCAATAACAATTCAAACAACAAGAACTCATCATAACTCCAAATGTCATAGATATCTAGAGATTTTCCTAGAGGAGGTCTTAGACCACAAAAATCTATAGATCTTCCCATTAAAATCATAAAAAATGTTTTAAATGTACAACAAAATCATGGTATATTTTACTTTTATAGTCACTATAAAATACTTTTTCTTTTATTATAATTCGTTGAATTCCCCTTCCATCCATGTTTGAATAGTACGAGGAAAATCGTTTCTGATTTTTTTGTCTTAAAATTATTTGACTTCGTGCTCTCGATCAGTTTCCACCATTATATAACATATCAATCTAAATGATATATAACAATAATTTCATTATCTAGTCCATTATAATTGATCACACAAAATATATTTTCTGTAGTATAGATTCTTTATACCACAATCAATGGATCTGATATTCCACTAAAAACACATGGTCATTGATACATGAAGGATTCAACCAAGAGTTATTCTTTCCTTGGAAAAGGTTGATACTATATCTGGTTTAGGTTATTTTTTATGACGTTAGTTAATTAATTATTCATCGTCATAATTTTTTCAAGACAAAATTCCATCCAATCAAGAATACTATCATTTTACTGTCCCATATATATTTTAGTTACATGAGTCCTTACAGTTTCATCAATTTATCCATAATAAGAAAACATATGTGATATATGTATTATTTTTTTAGATATTATAATAATAATTATAATGTAAAAGGCAACCCTTTTATTTTCTTATAATGTTTTTTAGTGTATTATCCTTTTATATTTAAAAAAATAAATTATATATATATCCTTTATAATTGTTTGTAAAATGCTTATAAATAACTAAAACATATCCCTCAAGTGTGTCTATCCAAGTGTGCGGTCTTAGTTCTACACATGATTCATAATATAAATATTGAGTATATATTCGACCATCATTTGTTTGGGTGAATATCCTTAGGTTCATCTATTCTACAACTGTATCCACTTTCCAATATAAAGATAAGTATATAAGTTCTATAAAGCCACCCACTATATGCTTTAAAAAATCAATGATGATTTCCTATATTTAGTCATCTCCTTTGGGTATTTTATAATGTTTTATAGTTCTTAATAAATTACTAACATTCCTCTAATAATAACTATATAAATAATAATTTTTTTACAATTGTTTAACATAATATGATATCAAAATAATGTATTAATAACTTCCAAGGATATTTTGAGGTTTGGTTTCATGGAAAAAGGTACAAAGTACATGAAGTACACATAAAATAAAAAATATATGAATAAAGTTTATTTAATCATCCTGAAAGAATCCACCATTATTCTATCCTAGGTCACCTCACTGAGAATTATTTCATGGGGACATATGTTTATGGAAATGTGTGAGAAGAAATCCCATTATTTTATAAAAAAATATGTGAACAATATGGAAAAACATGGGGAATCACTAGTGTAAAGTACCATAATAATATTTGAAAAATCATGGAAAATTAGAAGTTATATATAAATATGAATCTCCTACTCATATCACTATGGTTTATTATAAAGGTGTCACAAAACATATTTCCAAATCAAATCATGAATAAATTTTTGAAAATAACAAATGGGCATCACATAAAAATAAGGATTTTTTATTATTTTAAACCAAATATAAGGGATTTTGGGATTTATATATATAAATCCTAAATAAATTTGGTAAATATTAAATATATAATAAAACCTTTCAATGAAAATAAACCTTGGTTTTAAAAGCATAAAAGGGAGTCTTGGAAAATCAATGAATGATTTTGGACGTATAATTGGGAAAAATGCTTTATGGAATGAGATTTATGAGAGTTAGTGGAAGAATCTCTTTAGTAAGACCTAAAAGGTAAATTAATGTAATGAATAAAAACATATGATAATATATAAAGTTGACAATATAAAGACTTAATATAATGAATTACTTGGAAAATAATAATGAAAGAGGAAGAGAACACTTACTTACATATCATATTTGTTATTCTTTAGAGGATATTGTTGGAAACATAAGGACATCCAAAACATGTATAGGGAGATATAATGGGGTAAATTTAATTTCCAAAGGCATTAGAGTGATGTTGATTTAGAAAATTGGTGGATATTTATAAAGTGACATTGGTATTTCTTTGTTAATTTCTAAACTTATTTCTTGTATATCTTGTAAATAGAAAATGAAAAACTATTGTTCTTAAAATGTTTCTATCCCTTGGTACATTCCAAAGTGTTGTGGTTTTTAATATTATTGTAGATTGGGGATCAAACTATAAAAATTAATTATATTTTTAACATGCGAGGGATTCCTTTTTATAATGATTTTATTATTATTATAATATATTTGAGGTATTAGAAGATTCATTATAGGATTGAAAATCTTTTCTTACCACATTAAAATAAATTATTTTGATGAATAATAATATATTAAGTCAATAAAGACTTCATATTTATTATCACTTCAAATTTATTTCAGTACTAAATTTTAATACATATAGTATATTTATTAAATATTTATTTTAAGAAAAAAATTGACTGTCTCAAATAATTAATAATGAATTATCATTTTCTAATTTTGAGTTATTATTTTAAAAAATAAAAAATATTATAACAAAATAATTTAGTAAATATGAAAAAAATTACTAAAAAATAAAATGTAAAACTTATTAAAAAAATTCTATTTTTAGGATATATTTATCATTATTACCTTTAAAGATATTGATTAATTAATCATAACATTATAATATCATTTTTATTAAATTAAACAGTGTTTTATAATTTACTTTACATAATTTTAATTTTACTTAAAAATATTTAATTTTTTTAAAAGTGGATTTTAATTGTAAAGAAATATTTTCAAATAAGTACTATTTTAAATTCATTGTATATAGAGATTCTATTTATCATATTCATCTTATATAAATTTTTGTTCTACATAATAATAAAAATGTGATTAAAGTAACAACTGTTTAATTTATATCATGAAAATATACACCTTTGAACCCCTTCCATAACCGATAATTCTCAATCCACATATATTGAATCTATACATGGGATTAGTCAAGTTTAATACCCAACGATGATACCCACTCCCAAGATTTGATAAATGGGCTTCAAGATGCATACTGATAATTATTAACATTACAATTTCTCCCTTTTACATTAATTATATCTCACAGTTACCCATAATATACTGTAAATTTAAGAAAAATCTATTATAAATGGTCATAACACCAAACAATCATAATTCCCAATGGTCATATTAGAAAATAGTCATATTGGTCAATGTACATATTGGACTCCATAAAGTAATGGTAAGGTCCTAATAGTATATTTCACATTAAACACTATATTTGTTATCCGTGATTCTCACACTTCATCATTCACAACTTCACATATGAAGGTTTTATACTTCCCATGATAAATTTAATAATATTCCGAACTCTTTTACTTTTATATACCGTTTTTAATAGTAAATGTGATAATCATGGGGGAATTTGATCCTATAGTGTTTACATATGTGTTTTAATTTCTCTTTTTTGTTTGTCTCCCTATATGACTACTAGATTTTATAGTAAAAAATATTTAATATTGGGAGAAGAAAGATAAAATTCCTTCTTTGTGATATTATTATATTATATAATAAAATATTAATTGTGATAAATGTGTTATGTCATGAACTAGAGAGATAAATTTTAGGAAAATATTACGATTTTACTCAAGTTTAATGAGAAAACATGAAAGGAAATTTTTAAAATTTCTGGGAAGATGATGTGGAATTCATTTCCCAATATGATGAGGGTTCTATAAGGCTTGAATGATATATTATAGACAATGTACAAAACTATAAATTCCATATTTATCACTTATTTTATGTTTTAAAAATAATACATTGTAGTGAATAAGTCTCTCAAGACTTTTATTCATATGAAAGTATAGAGACAAAATAAATCATGACTCAAAAAGGAATTTCCAAGTAATATATTTATCATAGAAAGTACAAGAAGTATAGGGTGGTTGATAACCTTGTTAAAATAAATTTGGAAAAGGAAATGAAGGTACAGGTGGAATTTCCCTCATATAATTATTTTTTAAACAAATTCCTTGTGTAATTATTGAATGTCATAGAAGTATTCTTCATGAGTATAGAAAAAATCCATTAATCTCATAAGTGTATGGGAAATATAGAATCTAATAATATCAAATACATAAATTATAATTAGATAAGACACTGGAAAAACCAATTCACTTTTTGGTAAGATAATATAACATAGAAGCGTCCAAAAGAGTAAGGTAGGGCATAAAAATAACAAAAACAAAAGTTAAGGTCCCAAAAAATGTTACAAGTACATTGATTATAATCTAAAATTTAAATGTAATATTATTTGATTCTCAATCTAAGAACTCATCCATATCATAGTTGTTTTATAATAACATTTAAACATCAAAAGATTTATTAATAATGGATTTTTCATCTAAACCTCTTTGTGGAAATATAACTAAAACGAATGTATATTGTTCTATATCAATTAAATTGAATTTTTGTTCCTTAGTTTTAATCCCTATGGTTAAATAATAGTTTAACTATTCATACTCCTTTTTATATATTGGAACATAGTTTAAAATGAAATATTTTAACTTTTAAAGAGATATTACAATCATTGAGGTTGTAATAGATTATTTTTTTTATAGGAGTAATTTAATTTCAAGAGTACTATTTGGAACCACCATTAATGACTTGTCTTAAAAATTAATAGAGAATAAGACTCAATGGATGCGAAGGGGATCCTTAGAGTAAAAGATATATCATTTAAAAGAAATTATATTAATTTATTTTATAAGGATTTACTTTGGTATCCAATTTATCAAGAAGTTAACTTCTTTCTTAAGGTTATCCCTAATAAAAGAACCCATAACTACGCCTTACTATAAAATGGATCCAATGTAATTAGTAGAATTAAAGGAAAAAACTCTATAATGGTATCACAAGGGATTAAAATTACAAAGTCTTTCACATTGGGGAGAACCTATGTAACTTTTTAAATATGAGTATGGGTTTGTGGGGTCATATGATGGATATATGGAAATAAGTTCCATTACTGTTATAAGAAAGTATCCTTTGACATGAATTGATGATCAATTTATCCAATGAAATTCCATGTTTTTAAAACTAAAAAACCTAAACAAAAAATAATTAAAATGTGTACATTTTCTTCTTCACTTATTGATACTAAATCTATGTTTGGTAGTGATCTCTTGAGAACAATTGTTTGATTATTCCCTTAATGGTGTATCAATGACTTTTTATGAGTTTTCAAAATGATAGGGATGGGTTATCTAAATCTATCATGGGATATTATATTATCAAGTTAACCAACATTGAAAAAGAGAGAGCTTTTGGTTGTATGCATATATAGATAAAACGATTATGGAATGAAGCCATGAAATTCCAAGAGACTTCAATCCCTTTCAATAGAAAATTTTCACAATCTCTATGCCACACATCAATATCATTTCATTAATTGTATGTTTTATAAACATATGAGTAATGGAATTGATTATGTTATATATAAATAATGGCCAAAATCCCATGTAAATGATATATTTTCATTATTTAATTCATTTAATCATAACATATTAATGTTTGAGAGGCTTTACAAGTTATGATAGGTTCCAAAAGTATTTATCAAATCTGTACATGACATTTTGATAAGTTTATATTCAACATCATTCTCATTATTGACAATACGTTCATCCATTTTATATGTTTCACATCCAATCACTTCACAAAATTGATATATATTTATATACAATTCTTATGATAATTTATATTTTAAATAATGATGTACCTCATATTATATTTACCCCATTCGCTTATACAACATTGTGGTTTTAAATAAAATATATATCACACCGATATACATTATATATAGATATATAAAATTGGGAAATATATCGTTCAATATCCAACTTTCAATGAATCCTAATGAACATTGCAAAATATTACCATATATTTTATCATATATAACAAATTATGATGCGTGATATAAAATTATCTTGGATCTCAACAAAATATATTTGAGAAATCTATCATTTATCTCACCTTATATCGCTTGTAAAACCGTATGAAAATATCCATCCAAAACCCTTTTGGTAAAAAATATAATGAAATTTGGAGTAGCTCTCTAATTCAAACTCAACCCCATTTGTTTAACAATAAAATATAACCCCATGGGTTTTTTTATTTATAACAAAAAAGACTCATTAGATCTGTAAAATGTTATGAAGAGTTGTTTCTAACAACGAATCAGTACTACTCAAGTTATAATGTTATTTATAATGCTATCTATAAAACACTTGTATCTCAATATGTGTTTTTACTCAACAAATATCATGTTAACACACATATTCATACATTACCATGATCCAATACATCATGTGACCAAGAGAAATTATTAATGTAAATCCCATATAACCTCCAGAAATGTTCTTGATTATCTAAGTATAGAATGGCATGTTTGATGAAAACATAACATGTCATTCAGAAATTAGAAGAGTAAATCACATGCCCCTAACCCATATATAAACATACATTATATGTGATTTCAATGTATTTCATGAGGTTTCCCTAGTTTAAAACAATTTTTGTCCAAGATGTTTGCTTTTAATAAAAGATGGAAAACAACATATTGGTTAATCTAAAATAGATTACATGATGATCAACAAATGAACCAACCCTTGATTATCCAATCCTCAATTGATTTCATAAGAAAATTCTCAATGTATTTAATTTCTCAAGAAATATATATCACTAAAAATAAGTCTTAAGGACTTCTATTTGAATAATTAATCTCTACTATATGAAAAAAAAGTGTATGAAAATCTATGTAGAAGTTTTATTGGGTCATCCACAGAAAACAAAATATCAGAGCCACATGAGCATATTTTTCTCTAATGTAATAATAATTAACACACCAACCTTACCATATTATCACCACCAATAATAATATTTGATGAACCCTGGTTAGAGATAAATCAAATTCAATCATTGAGATTTCAATTACAATTACACGCCGCAAGATTATTATCTTTATATATATATATACATGCATTAAATATGAAGGAATAAAAAATTAGAGATTTACATTAATATAATACATGTAATATTCTTACACTATGTTTATAATACCTAACAAAACTCTTCATAAGAACCTGACAATTATATAATACATAAAATAGCCTACCAAAAAAACTTTTTTTGTCACATTTTTTAGATTTTTGTTTACATAATACGTATAGATGTAATTAAATCAACAAATATATGTGAACACTAGATAAATCTCTCCCACTAGAATCTATAGGGAGTAATAAATTTTATATTCGATGGTTTGAATAATGATTTGACATAAAAATCATATTTCTAAATTTTTACACTATGAACTTAATCAATATCTTAACTTCATAATGATAAATATTATAATATTGATTAATTTTGTTGTAAATTTATAACTCTTCTAACCACATAATCATCTTAATATAAACTATTCCATTAAAAATTATTTTAAAATATATTGGTTATTAATTTAACTTTTTTACATTATATCTTAACCAACACATATAAAACTCCATTAGGATATGAAGTAGTGATAACTTTTTTATGGTAACTAATGTAACTCCAACAGTAAATCTTTACTGACATATGCTAATTATTTTAGGATTTCCATTGAAATTATCTAATTTTTTTAATTTGTGTGATCTTTTTCCAATTTATTTTAATTTCTCTATGTTTAAATATACTCCAACTTGCCTTTTTAAAATCAAATTATTTTTAGAATATCATGGTAAGATACAAAAAATCATTTTATATTGAGAAAATTATTCATATATCTCTATGACATGACAATTATTTTCCTTTAATATGGATATTAGATGTCCAAAAATCTATTTATAAATCATATTTGGTATTTGATGTTTTTTTAATCTCACTAAAAGAAGGTTTTGTTGAATATTCCATTGTTAATTGTTCAAATTAATTCCCTCATATTAATGGATAACACTTTATTCAATATAATATAATTTTATCTATTTCATATGTCCATGAATTTTATATGTTTTGGATGAATAATAAAAAATTTATATCTTAAACCTTTTTCTCATTATTTAAAAATAATAATTTTTTAGATGATCTTTTCTAGAGTAAACATGAGACAAATAGATACATATCCTTAATAACTTCATTCAACCATTAAGTGACCAATAAATTTTCAATTTTTTTGACTCATTGGTATATTATATGAATTAAAAACATAAATATACTAATATTAACCCTTCCTCCACTTTTGAACTCCTATATAATTAAAAAAAATTTATAAAATACAGTTGGATTTAAATATACTAAAAATTATTTGAATTAAATTTTATAAAATTAATACATGTTTTGGAATATCAATGGGGTGTCATAGAAACCTCTAAGTATTACCCAAATTCCATATTCCAATGGAATTTCTTGGAATAATGGGAATGTTTTCCAACCATCCTTCTTTTTGGTATAGGTTTCACAATGGATTCCAGGAGCCACATTAATTTTCATTAATGGTAAAAATCTTACCCTTATTATTTAGTATGATCCCAATTGAACATGATTCTAAAACATTTATATCCTACTCAGTCATCCCCAAATATTTAAGAGTTCAGGTAACCATTTATTTGATTCATTTTTATTATAATTCATAATAATCTATTGGATCCATTAAAAATGTAATTGTAGAGTGAAGTCTAAAACTCAACCAAGTTTAATATATAAACCCCGCCTCCCTAAATAATTTAATTACCCAATTATATTTAGCACATTTATTTATATTAATATTATTTACACCATTTTACACTTAAATACAGATTAAACACCTCACACCTCACATTCCTTGTGTTTTCTTAATAGATCCTTTTCATATTCTCAGCCATATTATAGGCATTCATGGTATCATGAAGCTTGCACAACTGAAATTATACTATCACTATAATTTTGGTAGAGATATACCATTAAACATATGGTCAATTATAAGAATTATCAATATATATTTAATGAAACATTTTACTACATTTTTTCTTCTAAGGAAAGACTTTTTCCAATGCATAGAATTTTCTTGATTGTTTGAGAACTATTCTCGTGTTTTACTACCAGTCAGGTAAATTATTACTATTTATTTTAAATAATATAAAATTGATCTCAATATCAAGATAAATTATGGTGATTATATTATCTATAATATAATACTTTATAAAATGGGAATCTATTTTTATATTTATTTAATAATGAATATTATTAAAATTTCACCCACTAGTAATGATGACCCAATGTATCACATCTATTTTCTGATTCAAGATTCATGTTTATTAAAGAATATATTATCAATTAGTATTCCTCTCATACCTTGGTAATTTAGTTATGTAATAATCCTTTATATATCATATTTTATTACTCGATAATTTAGTATGTAAATCATTTCCAAATCCAACATATAGAAAACACGAATTTTGTTCCTATCATACCCAACTCTTACGGTATCCTAGCTAACCACTAAAAGAAATTAAAATAATATTTTCATAAATAAACTACACAGTTCTTCATTTCAGCCATACCTTACAGAAGATAATCTATTGGAACCATTCTTTGGTAGTTTAAACCCTATATGAATTATCAAGGGATTTGTATGTGTTTTCATTTGATAGAATTTGAGGGTATGTATTTAAAGTATTTATTTAAATTTCATCTTCTTACACCATGTTACTATATTTATGTATTTATTCTTCAAATTATTTAGTTTTTTACTCTTTATACCAACCGCAAAATTAAAAATTTCATACCATAGTAAAGTACACTACTTCACATAACTCACATGTTTTTGTCACTCACCCAAAAATAAAAGCCAAAAACATTCATATATGTCCAAATAAATCGCATTCAAGTGGTTAATTAACACTTCATGTAAAGGAATATAATTATATTAGATCGAATTTTTTTTTGATATGAATCTTGAGATATAAATATCCAACACAGACCTTACAAAAAAAAGGCATAGACTCTATGATAGTGAAAAGTTTGACCTGATGTCCCTCTCCATGGGAAGAGATTACTGAAGATAGAATCCAATCCATAATAATTATAAAACCTAATAATCGAAAACTGTTCACCAAAACTATGTTCATGTTTATAATATTATTGAAAATCATAATCAAAGTAGTTGAAAACTAAATATTATTCCATCATACCAAGCAAGGAATGATAATTTATAAGAGGCAATCTATCACATAAACTAATGAATACATAGAAATGACATGACATCAATTAAATTATCTCCCTTAGTAGTTACATTAAAGACATTGTCCAAAAAGCTAGCTAGTATCCATCAGACCTAAATGAAAGAATAATATATATACTTTGAGAAAAATATCATTAAAGGAAAATATTCAACAAAATATAGAAGAAAGAATCTTTTATTTATCATTGAATGTCCTCAACCATAGTAGATGAAAGTAACACAACCTCAAAAATTAGATTTAATTTGATAAATAAATGAACTCTTATCCTGCCAAGATATACCCTTCACAAGTCTGAGCCTACTTCAATATCATTACTTCTCAATAATCATGAGTTCTCTCCTTCATTATGCAAACCAATTGTTATTGTAAAGTGAAAGGCTGAGTTGTAACCTTAGAAACACCTTGGAACTTTGATACAACCATTTTTAAATAAAAACTAGGGCCAGTTTGTAAAAATATGTCGAGTGAGTAGATCAGTATTGCCTGAGGGACATCACTTTACAAATATAAATAACCAAATAAAATGATTATGAGTGCAATATTATAGCTAATAAGAAGCCTTTTGTGGTGAAAATACTCAAAAATTGTTATATTATCAAGCTTCCTTGCATCCAATTTTCAAACAGCACACCAAAACATGGTTTTTAGCCATCCAAAAAAGGTACATCATGGTCATCTTGTCCCAAACTGGGCATTGAAGTGAAAAATATTATATTACCTAGGAATGTATCTAATATTTAAATTTAGATTATTCTTTTATTCTTTAACCATTTTTATGAACATACATTTTCTAATTTGAAGGTTCATCTCAACTGAAATATCATCATTGTTGTATTTTTGGAATGAAATGTCATCCTGGTCATTCATCTAGGCTCTAACTTCTTCACTCAACTCGTCCGTCTTTGCAATTTTATAGGCATATCTATATATGGGGTAATTATTTGGATCATAATATTCTTCCTCCAATGAAGTAGGTGTAACTGGTTCCACAACTATCAGTTTTTTTGGAGGCTCGGTTTTTTCCTTCCTAGAGGCATCGTGAGTTCATGTGATCACTATTATTTCAAGAGTATAATAGACCCTATATTTTCTAGTCTTTTTTTGGATTTAGATTGATGTATCCTTCACATGATATTCTGATATTTTGATAACTATGAATGAAAGTAGATATATCTTATGGTAAGGCATAGATTCAGTAATAAGGTTTACATAAGAGAGTCAAACAATTTCCAGGGACATGATTTACTTCATATAAACTATTTTGATACTCATCAATACATGCATTTTTCCTATTCTCTCAATCATGTGTTTCATAAATATATGATTAATTGAATTAGTTTATCACCTGTAACTATTGGAAATAAATCCATCATAAATGATACCATTAATACATATTATTCATTGGATATTAATTCCATAAAATTTAGAGGGTTTGTCTAGTTGTGTTAGTTGACACATGTATCAATCATATTGATACATGGAACTACAATTTTTTTGTTTCATACACTAGGTTAAACCCGTGAAACCCATGTATTTGTCTCATATAATTCACCTCCAATCACTTCACCCAATTAAAATTTGATTATATGAAATGATTTCAATATATAAAATCCTATAAAATGATTTCAATATATAAAATAAATATATCCCATAGTGTATAAAAACAAAACATTGATTCATATAATACTCTTTGACATAATTGTGTCATAACATATGGTAAAAAATGCACACAAAAAATTATGTGTTCATATTAAATTATCATTTCTATGTCTTGAATGGGTATATATTTAGAATTAATCTACCGATGATATTGAAATAGATTAAGGATAATCGAAAGGGATTTAATAATCATAAATGTTTTATGAATTTCAATGAAATTTCCTATGAAATTTTGGTTTATGATTAATATCTGTTATTATAAATCATTATTTACTATAACTACAAATATTTTCACATTTCATAACTGGAAAATCCCGTTAACATGGTAATAAATCCATGTTACGAAAATGCATGTTTTTGTATTAATGTGGGTTATCTATATTATATTTAATTATCATGGGGAAATTAATATGGAAATATATATTTTTTACTTTGGAATATTGAATTTCATTAATTCTATATTTTTGTGGATACCTAAGATATTGTTATCATAGAAGTGATGTAATATTGGGGCTATGGTGGTGATCAGTGTTGTTAATATGGAAATTAATGAGTGGTGTTATAGAGATGGTATAGATGATTATTTTGGATGTTATCATTGGATATTGAAGTGGTTGATGTGGTGTTAATAGAGGTTGATGTGGGTTTGAGTCATAGTTACTCAAAAATATTAAAGATATTGAATAATGAAATTTTTAGTGGTAATGGGATTTCATTATATTAATAGTGTTCTATAAATTAATAAATGAGACTATAAATTGAGTGGTAAAAGTTGATTAATGTAATGACTAAAATAAAATGTGAAATTTTAATTTTAATGTGACCGGTAATATTGAAAATTATAATAATGTGAATAAATGTAAATTTGTAATCATTACATGTTCATTGTGGGGTGATGAACTAGACACTTTTTGTTGTGGTTTATTATTTTTGAAGTTAATGGTGTAGTGGTAATCATGTCATTATTATAGATAATGAAAATAAATAAAAAACATCAGATATTCAACCTATACAAAAGGATTGTGAAATATATTATGATAAATATAATTTTATTATTATTTATTTTCACCACAAATAGAGTCTGACAACCTTACAGATTTTAATAAGGTGATATTGGTTGTACATGTTTCCCCTAACATCTTGGATATAGGTGATATTGATGTCTGACTATCATCGTACGCTTCCCTCTTTTTTAAATGTATTAATGTTTATAATTTCATGATTTATATTAAAAATTTTAATAGTCTATGGTTGGAAAGTGAGGATGTGGATGTGATATGCCGAAATTCTTGGCGATGTAGATGGGAGGAGGACATAATGTGATTACTGTATTTTATGTTTACGTTAACCGGATGTGATAAAGTTCTAGTTCACATTTTGTATGTGATGATATAACATGTAGTTTCATAACATAGTATATAGTTATTTATATGTTCTTGTGGTATTATTTGTTTTGATTTTTATGTCGATATGGATGTAATGACAGTGTTAGGACGTTTGTTATCTTGGTGTGTGGAAAAATAGTTTATAGGGGGTGTGATTATTGGATACCCTACATATATATATTATTTTTGAATAATTTATTTATACATGTATGAAATATTTATGTGTGATCCATGGAGAGGATGGGTGGTGTTGACATATAATTGTTAATGACTTTGACCATTTTTTTCACTTAACATTATCGATCTTCTTAAAAATTTACATGATTGGTTTTGGGAATGATCCTAATGAGAAGAGGGTATTGGTGAATGAGCTAGACCGAACTAGAATATAGTTGTCTTTGGTGCTAGTGGATTCAATACCATTGAAGATTCAGTTTGGTATTTTACTTTGGATATATTTTTTCTATATGAATTTTACATGAATTTTTGGATTATTGTTGTTTTATATTTGTTCAGTGTTTTTTATTGGAGGTTTTTATATATGATATTGTAATTTTAAAGAGTAATTATTCTCAAATGTGTGTTTTTCAACCTTTGGTCAGAGTCTTTAACCTTATGACTTTTGGAGGAAGGGTTCAAGGGTCACTCACATCATCTCTGCTAGCTAAGGAGGGGTTCTATATGAGGAAATTCATGACAACGTGTTATTAAACTAATGAATGAGAGTCCGGAAAAACTCAAAAGGTTAGTACCATTATTTACCACATGTGTATGGTTGGGAAACCACAACAATAAGACATAGAACGAGATGTGGAAAGGGATACAAGATAGGGACATTAATTTAGGCCCCATTATTATTTAATGTTGGGATACTGAGCTAATTGAATGAACTAATTATGATAATGTTGATTATAAGGTAGCTACTTGTGATAGGTTTCACTATAATAATTTATTTCACCTATTCTTAGATTAGAAAATTATTTAGGAGAATTTAAAATGAATTTAACAAAAAGAAATAAATTTATTTCCATGTATTTGGGGCTTAGAGTACCTCAATTAATTGTTATACATATAATTGGTGGGTGTTATACTCATGTTTTATATATTATAGTTGTGTAGAAGGATGATATAATTTATTATATGAGTGTTGAACCAGACCAAGATAAGGATTCCTATAATAAGTGGTTTCATCAGTTTTAGTAACATGTTATAGAGAAATATAGAGGTATTGTCTAAAATCCTGACATAGAGTTATCATTAGAGGATATTTAGATTTCTTTTATCTTAAAATTTTAACTAAAAGAGAATTTTCACCCATTAGAAGTTTTTTATTGTTTCCACATGAAAATGGTGGATCAGGATATTGGGTGACCATGAAGTATATACAATATAATAGGGTGATTTTCCAAATTAGATTTCTGCTGAGATACTTTCTCCAAAGATTAATTTTTGTTTGATATTGGATTTTCTCTCCCCTTCATTGGTGAGTTGTCGAGATTTATATTTTGGGTAATAGTTTAATGATTTTATTTAGTTTGATATTTATATTCTCTAAATTAATGTTTTTAAGGAAGTAAATTTCAAGGAGACATTACATCAATAGAAGTTTCATATGATGAATAAGTCATCATTGGAGGGGAAGAATAGAATATAATGAGCATTAAATCTATTAACGGGGTTTCTTGGTTATTTACGAATGTGAGGTTTCTATTGGTGGGGATCCACTCTCAGATTTATTCCTCCCACTTCACAAGAGATGAAAATTAATATTCCTTTTACATGTTTTGAAGTGTTTATTTATTATGGAAGCTATGTCCATTGATAGTTCCAATGCTCAACCATTACTGGTGAACATAATAGTTCTTTTGATTAGTTTCTTGATTAGGCTCAAAAGAAGTTTACTCTAAGACCATGTTATTAGTAATAGAGTTGTTTATTATATTATGGAAAACAAAGAGGATAAATATTTGGAAGAGGATAGCCATATAATGTCCCTTGTCCTTATGGTTATATATGTCAACATGAAAATTGTGGTGGTCGATATCAGTGCCAATAAAGTAGAAGAGTGGAGTATATTTCAGTAATTTCAATATATATTTGTATATTAAGAGAGGTAAAAATCATGCAAGGTACCATCTTTTTATATTCTACTAGGAAAAATTATTTTATTGATTCAGGATCTTTTCACAATTTTTTTACTACCTCGGTCTATGCTTTTGGATTTAAGGTGTTGAGACATAAAATAACCTTGATGTTATCCATAAAAATTGAAGTATATTATAATAATTTTGAGTTTTTGGGGTTGTGAGTTGATGAAAGTGTAGTATCAGTAATTGATATATTTATTTCTACTATAGATATAATAATAGGACATTATTATTAGGAGTATGTGTCGTATATATTTTTATAATTTTTTAAATTAAATCTAGGGGAGGTATTTATATTTGATATTTAAGGTGATAATGTGTCTTTATTTGGTGGGGGAGATCCATATATTGAGTATAGGCATTTTGATCCCCTATATTCATAAAAGGAAAAGTTTTTGTTATAGTGAGTGGAAGTTAAGAAGTGGTGTTTTGGAGAGTTTTGGTGGAATTCATAGATGAATTAACCTAAGAGGTTGTAGAAAAATACCTTCATAGTGATATTTAGTTTTGTATTTCAGGGAGAATCAATGATTTCAAGGGATATTTATTTAATGCCTCTTTCTGAGTTTCATGTTAAGATTAATGATCTACTACTGAAGGGTTTCATCTAACAAAGTGTGTCACCATGGAGTTCTATGGGGGTATATTCTAATAAGGTTTATGGTAGTGCATGGTATCTTATTGATGAAAGATGATTAAATTAATTGGCAGTGAAGAAAATATCCCCCCTCTAATGTACTAAGAATATATCTAAAAATATAAAGGGAGGTAGATGGTTTAAAAAAATTATTTTTAATTTTTATAACATCATATGAGAAAAAATGATGAAAATATCCTAATTTATGGTTTTTGGTTTCATTATTGGATCCTTTAGTTTATGGTGTTATTATTTAATGCCACAAACATGGACTACTATTCTCATAGTTTGGTTGAACTTAGTGTTTTGTGAGATCATCAATTAGTTTGTGGTCATGTCAATTTAAAACATCATACTGTATTTGAGTTAAGATGGGTATCATGTTGGGTATCTTAATACCATTTTAGAGTTTATTGAATGACATGAGATATATGATGTTCTCCAAGTGAAAATTTTATATATAATAATTTAATTTCATGATCCATGTTTTATATTATCATGTAGAAGTATTGTATCATTTGTGGATAGTGGTTGTTGTATATTGGGTGAATCCTTTGAATTTTATAGTGGATCATGGATTCCTAGGTCTATTAGTTAGTCATAGGATTTATAGGAAACATTTATGTCATATTTTATCCCCATTTTTACTTTAATATTAAGAATTATTCCTTCAAATTTTAACACCTTAAAATTTTAAAATAAACACATTATGTTCTATTGTGTATAAAATATTCAACACTGATATTAAATGACACATGGTATATATTATTTATATATTAACATCATAAACTAGCACTTAAATTGGTGGTTATGAATCAGACATAGTAAACTGTTAAAATGATATCATTTACACCTGTATAAAATAAAATCCTTGTTTATCAATTCATTATAAATAAAAATAAAAATTATTTGAAAGTAAAAAAAATCTCAAAAAAAATTATAATGCGTATAGTGTGCTTTTTTATTAATATATTTAGATAATACCTATTCTTGAATTATTTTAATAAAAATTTTATATTATATATTCAATAAATAATATTGTTTTTCATTTAACATTTTTCTAATCATGGGACAATAATATATCCAGTTTTATGCTTTACAACTATATTTTCATAAAAAGTGGTTTAATTGAATTTTGTGAACTTTTTTTTAAAATTATCAATTTCCTCATTTAGAAAAAAATTAAAAATGAATTTTTTTTAAATAATTATTTCAAAATTCTTTTATATTTATTTTTTGCACATTTTCATAAAATATTAATTTTTTGAATCATAGTGAAAAGTATTGTTTTTATTGAAATCTACCTTTTTGATTTAATAATTTCGAAAGAGGAATTTAATTTTTAAAAAAACTTTAAAATTAAAATTAGTGAAACTATATTATGAGTAATCCAACTTAGATCATCATGACCAAATATAAGATAAAATTTAATATATAAAAAATTTTACATTGGAAAACTTTTCATTGGAAAATGTTATTTTTTCACACTTATGAGATTGTTTTAAAATTATATTCATCCATTTTTGGGAATTTAATTCATGGAAATGGATTCCATATTTATAATTAGAAAAATTAATATTATAAAATTATTTCAACATATTGTATGGTCAAAATGAATAATAATAATAATAAAAATCAATTAATACATTTAATATAAAGAAAGGATTTTGTGTAGCACATGCTCCTATGTTAAAATTTATTTTCAACACACAATCAACATGTATTTGATAAATTGGATTAATATTTAGAATTATTGAATCAAAATTATCTAATAATTTTCGGTTAATAATAATCTTAAATGAAAACATACTTAAGAAAATTAAAAAACATGTTATGAAAGAAAAAACTAAAATAGTAAAAATATTAAACTTATACAATAATGTAAAAACATGTTTTTTATTTTTTAGGGGTGCGTTTCTTGGCCTTATGTTCCCTCAAATAAATTATTAATCAATTGTATAAGAACTTTTGTTAAGGGTGACATCCCATTATTGATTAGTTCTTGGAATTTACAAAACATTCACATGTCTTCAATTATAAAATGAAACCTCCTCCATTAACTTATTCCAAATTCTTAATATAGTCATCCTAATAAAACTAAAATTCCATTACCGTCCTTGAGGTACTTCTTGAATATATTCTTTACTCTGTTATTATTTGGGTTTGCTTTAGGTCCTATGGGAATGTATATCATTTTCAGGGAAAATGGGATAATGTTAGTGGATATAAGTATGTTTGAATTATTGGAATTTGATTATAACTTTGTTAGAGTCATTGTATGGATATGATTAGGTTATTTTCCTATAGGGGTATTTATTTGGTATTTCCTATTGAAAATCATTACACCATAAATGTTTGGATTATGACACAAGTTTATTAATGGTAATAGGATGTAAAAATACTTCGATCCGTAATAAAATTCATATTGCAAAACTATTTTACATCATAAAGAAAATTCTTATTATGTAAAATCATAAGTCATGGTAATTTATGTTTGGGATAAATTTTTCGTATTAAAGGAGTTATGGAAAATTTATAGTGGAAAACTAATATTTATGCCATAAATCCCTCATGACTTGTGAGTTTTATTAAACCCTAATATAACCCCCATCTATTTTCATGGTGCAACCATATCCATCCATAAAATGTTTCTCCCAATATTTTTTGGGATTTTTTCCTTCCTCAAGATAACTTTTCTTAGAGTTTTTGATCACCAGTGTAGTGGTTTGTCTTCCTTCATATATATTTAATATCCTTTACCCTAGATTTTCTTATTGATATTTGTTTTTCAGAGGTGTGTGTTCAACATATTTTTTAATTTATAATTAAATATATGTTTTCTAGATTGATCTGTTGTTGTTTTCCCACATTCCTAGATTTTTATAGGCACAGATTTTTGTTTCTATTCTCTATTGTCAAAGGTGATTTTGTTTCCTCTATTCTTGAGGTATGTGTATCTATAAAAGATTTACTAATTCATAAATTTCTTCATGTGTGTGTCAATTTCTTTGGTTTTTTCACTAAAATTGATTTATTTTACATTGGAATTAATTTTTTGAAAAGATACACGTTTTGAATTGTGATTTCTTTAAACACTATGTTTTAGAGAACCAAGTATTATATTTAATTTTTTAATGTGTTTTTAGATTTTGAAATGTATTTTTATAGACTTAGAAAATTTACATAATATTTGTTGTGTCAATAATATACTTGTACCTCTTTTTGTGTGCAATTCCATAAAAGGTTTTGTTGCATATTAGTGTGTGTAATTCCACTTGACGATATGTTTGATGGATGCACCTAAGGACACTATTAGGGAATTTCATTTGTTTATAGATTGTATTCTGATAGGTGAGAATCCCAATTGTGTATATTGTCATTTATAATATGTTTATCACATGATTATTTATCTGAAGGTTATTTTCATATGTATCAATGGTTTTTAATCTGATTTCTTTAAATATTTTAGGTTTTGGTGAATTTGGTTGGTTTTTTTAAAATCAATGGATTTGTTTTATAACATGGTTATAATTTATTAAAATATAGGTAAATTTTTTTTAATATATACCTACTACATTCTTGATATTAAAACAATTATATATTATATGGTTTTATTATATTTTTATTTTTTTTACCAAGTCATACTTTTGTCCATTGGGTGTTTGTAGATGTTGATTTCTTGGAATCGTGTAATGAGATGAGAATTATGTATCATGTCAGTTTATCATGTTATTTTTTTCTTCATTGGATATGGTTTAGTGGTGAAAAATGTTCAGACATGGACTTGTATAAACACATCATGTTTTATCATTTGGTTTGGGTTTTTAAAATTAACATTGTATGGCTCTTGATATATTACCATAATTTTTCATTCTTCTGTGGTATTTTTACTTTTCATGTTTATTATAAGGAATGGTGTTTCTTATTTTTTACATTACCATGTGGGAGAATATCTTGGTTTAATTTTCTATATTCAACATGTTTTTTTGTTACAAATTTTTATTAGAGACAATAAATATCTTGAAGTGTTGTTACACTACTTGGGATTGGTTTAGTGTATTGGTAGACCAGATTTATGACCATTGGGTTGTGGATAGGATATATGGAAAAGGAAACTAGATAGCTCAAAATAGAGATTGAAAAGAATTTACCATTCATGGTTGAGTTTTTTTTCAATCATGATACACGGTGGTTCGGGGTTATTTGGATGATCTGAATATGGGGTTTATTTAAATACATATGTTCCTTTAAATTTTAATTAAAATAAATAACCAACTAAAATTCAAGATTCCGTTTTTGAAATGGATATAGACACCTAATTTTAGTCTTATGTTTTTTGACCCTACTCATGACTGGTGATTTTTTCTTATGATTATTAAAAAATGTCTTTTATAAGGGCTCATCCAAATCCATGTGAGGAAGTTGTGATACAGGTCCCATAAGCATATCCCCTTGTTGACTCAAATTTGGTAGATGATGTGATCTAAACTATTAATAATCTAGGTGAAGGATGTGATGATGACCTGACATAATCCATGAATCCTAACTCAAAATATACTAAACAGTATCCACCTATTTTCCATAGTGATAAAGGGCCCCAATAATCTAAATAATGGATTTAGTGGTTTGAGAGGGTCATTAACAATTTAAGGACTCATGAGGACTATAAGGTGTTTTTTCCTCAAATATTATTTATATATCAGGATGTATAGTGTGGGAATTTATTTTTCATGAAATATTTCACAAGTTTGTAACATAGATATCATTCAACAAAAATAATCAACCAGTAGTGTTATCTTGAGATTTTATAAGGGGAAAATACCTAGGAATTTATGATGATGGAGTAGTGGGAGCTTAACCTTTTAGAGTACTTCACCCATTTTTTGAGTTGGAAGATTTAGTACCATGGTTGGTCACTAATAATTATCTAATGTCTTAGAGGATTGATTTTTAGAAGAGTGATGATATTTGGCTGATGTTTATTCTAATTTTCCTTCTGACCATTCTAGATGTAGTCAATCTGGAAAATCTAGAAGAGGCTAGAATAGATGTAAAAATAGGATTGAGAGTATAATTAGTTGGTACCATCATTATCCATGGAGTATCATTTGTCTAGAAAAGGAAACACATAGGAAGAAATTTTTTCTCAGGTATTATTTCATTGGATTTTTTAGGATAATATTAGTTTGTTTCTATTAGTATGTAAGGTCTGGTTAAACCAATACTAATTTTATGGAGTCTTACTTGACATTATATCTTTGGAAAAAATCTATCCATTAGATTATTTTTTATGAAATGATGTCCCAAGTTAGTAAGGCTGGATCCACTCTCACTATGTGTTGGTTGGATTTTTCTTATTAATCTATAGGTGGTTGGTATAATCCATTGTCAATGTAGGATGTAATTGTGGTAAAGATAACTCCTGGAGTAGATAATACTAAATTTATTAATGAATAAATTTTCCACTAGAGGGATCTGATGTAGTTCCAACTACAAATAGAGGTATGATTTTATTTTATCTATAATGGTGATAACATTCTTTGATATATGTTCAACTAGTTATTTTATATATTCAATGTTATTTGACATTTTAGGATTGAATTTGAATATTTTTGATTTTTTATTGGATCTTTCTATATATTTTAGAATGTTTTATAAATATGGTTTCAAATGATTTGGATGTGGTGTGAAAATTTCCAACTTTGAGGTGGAGTTGTACTTCATGGTTCTTGTTGAAGATATCTACATCCTGATTGTCTTCATATATTTGTTGATCAGTGTTATGTCCTAAATTTATTATTATCTTCATAGAGAATAGTTTTTATCTCTGGATAGAACCAATAATGTCTTTAAGGGTGAGAGGAATTCTTGTCTTGAAAGAGTGGTTCATGTTGTTCATTATTAGGGTTTGATCTCTTCTTTGTTGTCGGCATTGTTTCTTGTTGTCATTGATCCTTTTTTGAGTAGTCCACTTCATATAATGGTGTTTTCATACCCTGATGACTTTCTTGGTTAATTTTTATAGTTTACCACAATAGAGAGAGATCATGTTTACTATTAAACTTCTACCTCGTATGATTACCATTTCTATTACAACATTTTATATGGAACATACTATGTTTTTAGAACTTATGGTCTAGCTTCTAGACCATGAGGACAAGTATTTTATTTTTCCTAGTGTGTCTCCTCAGGTTTTTCTTGTCCAATTTTCTATGAAGTCATATAGGTTCCTCATACTTTTTATTAATCATCGAAAGCTAAAATAGGGGACCTTCATAAAAATATTTCCCCAAACCATGATTGATGATATATTTGATCATCTTATAATGGATCATTTATTTTTAAAGATTGACCTTTTTCTTGGGTACTACCAGTTGAGATTCCAAGAACATGATATTCTTATGAAAATATATTGGATCCATTACAAGAATTTCATTTTTAGTAATTCCATTTAGTCCAACTAAATCTATTGTGGTATTTAATTCTTGATAAATTAGATCTTTCATCAGTTCTTGGACCCTTTTGTTCTTATTTTCATGGTGGATAATTTGGTTTTATCTATGTTAGAAGAGGATAACATGGTCCAATTAGATATCATTCCTAGAACCTTGACGTAACATCTCTTGTATGGTAATAATTCAAAATTTGAGTTTTAGATTCAAAAAGTAACCTTTTGATGTGACTTTTATATCTAAGAGGTGTATCTCAGTATATATTGAAATGGTACAGCAAGTTATTTCCTTGGAGCAGCACCGAGATTTGGTTGAGACTATATGATTCTTGGGGTTTTATTGTTATTATATGAAGTTTCTTGAGTAAATTTTCAATCATTCATCTTAGATGAAATATTTTACCAATAAAGTTATCGAGTTTTAGTGGAATGAAAATTTTAAGATATAATTTTTTTGAACTGAAGTTGATGTTGACTTTAGCTTTAGGTTTAATATTTCCATAACAATATTTGGGTTATGATGTATTCATAAATTCATATTGAATTGTTATTTTTGGTGTCTTGATTAAAGGAAATCTTGTGGTGTTATATGGATCTTTCTAGTTATACGTTCATGAGAATAACTACCCTACGCACGATATTTAGTTTGTGGTGGTTCTGGATTGACTCAAAACAAGTAATCACTACTTATTTGGGAAGATATTTATAACATATTTTGATCACAAAATTCAAATGTATATATTCATTTAGAGAGGAATAAACTTGAGATGGAGACATTGGTTTGACTACATGAAAACATTTAATTCATATATCTATGGGAATGGTAATGTGATCAATGTTCTAGTTATAAGTAAATTTCCAACATAATCATTGAAGGAATTAGTGGAAGAGTGGTATTTGATGTGATTGTTTGCCAAAATGATCATGCTAGTGGGAGAATTTGGTGGAATGTGTGGTTAGATTAAAGCAAGGTTGACTCATTATTTGATGAGTGGTTTCATTTCTAGAATGTACCTAACACTAAAAACTAGAAATTTATTGAAATCCTAAATAGTGGGAGACATTGGGGGAGTGTTCTCAATATCCCAGTTGCACCTTATGTTTGGATAGTAGGTTGTTTGTTACTTTATCTATGAGGACATAGTTTTTGTATATTGAACACCATTCTTGTTGATATTTACACATTATAAATACCAATATGTATTAAAAAATAAGATATCAAAATTGTTGGTTTTGTATAAGGTGTTCAATTTCATATTTTTAATCCTGATGTCTTTCATGTCAGAGAATTATAAAGGAGAACCAATGGCCTACTTGTGTTATTCATCCCTTAACAATTTTTTTATGAAAATGCAATTATATTTTAATGGACAACATCATTGGATTACCAAGGAATCATATTTGGAAAGATGGTATTTTTGGTGACCATTGATTGCCTCAAAAAATCTGTACATTTAATATCTATGAAGGATATAATGGATTTAGAATATCATGGGGATATTTATACCTAATAGGTTTCTAGGATCCCTAGGGTTCAAAATGTGATTATTTTTTATAGGTTCCCTAGGTTTGAATCCCCATTTTATAATGGTTTGAAATATTTGATGGGTTACCTGTAGAAATTGTGGATAGCTTATCCACCAAAAATTAATGGATGGATGTGTCAAGCTATCCAGGTTATTGAATACATGTTCTGGGCATGGGTGATTGATTTTTCTAGTTCTTGGGAATATTATTTTCCTCCAGTTGTGTTTTCATCAAATAATACTTACCAATACCTAATTAATATGTTTCTCTTTGAGGTTTTGTATAGGAATACATTTATATCTATGTTGTTCTTTGAAGCATTGGGGAAGTGTTCCATCAGTTGGATGGGTATTGTTTAGAAATAAAAAAAGGTGAATCAGATTAGATATAGATTATATGTGGAAAAAAGTCATCATAAATGATATGTTGAATTGAATTTTCCCATAATACAATTTGATGTTGGTGATCATGTTATTCAAAATGTTTCACCTCATTGGGACATCGGGGTTGGTTAGATCGAGTATGTTCGCATCGAGGTTTCTTGGACCCTTTGAGGTTTTAGAGAATCTTGGAAAGGTAGTGAAATAGCTGGATATACGTTCTTGTTCAATATCCTTTCACAATGTGTTTCATGTTTCCTATATCATGAAGTATCAACTAGACCCTTCCCATGTGATTGGGTTGGTGGATGTTGATCTTGAGAACGACACCACAATGTTTGTGAAATGGGTCCATATTGTAGATCACCATGAAACAAAGGAATGTGGTCAAAATATTACCTTGGACTATATACTGTGGTAGTATATAAGGGAAGGAAATGAGAGATCAAAGTCAGAATTTTTAATGAGGGAGCATCAGGGATCACTTTTTATGAGTCCCATATATTGAAGGAATTATGGGGAAAGAAATTGTTTAAAAGAGATATTATTAAATTCAGCGACCTTCCATTAGGTAATTCTTGACTCTAGTATTTACGAATTTTTTATTAGGGTGTTTTTCAAACCCTAAGGGGATGGAGAAAAATTGTGTTGGAAAATGGCCTAACATTCAACTATCTCTATTATTTGGAATTAATAGAGTTTGAGTATAAATTTCTTAATTGATTTGAAGTGTTTTTGTTTGTAATTAGGTGTTTACTTTGGGGGTTTGTATTTTTTTTCCTATAGGAGACATTTGAACCCTAAATTTAAATTATGTCATAATTTTAGAATTGGAATCTAGCTATTGAAACACATCAGGACATTAAATCATTTCTTTTTCAAAAAAATTTTACACCATAAAATTATTTCTTATAACATATAATTTTCTCTCATGATAATTTAATCTGAGGATAATTTTTTTGGTGTAAATGAGTTATGAAAAATTTACATTATAGGAATGATATTTATACAGTAAATCTAGAATTCACAGTTGTTTATATTTGATACTCACATAAAAATATTGTTTTCATGGATAATATATCACTATAAACTCTTAGTTTATCCTATGATTTTTTTGTGTAGTTCTCTAAACTCTAGATCTCTTTGTTTGATTTAGTTGAAGGCCAGTGTGGTGGATTTTCTTTAATCAGGTACATGATATCTCTTTTACCATTATTTTTCTTGTTGATCTCAATTTTTATTGATGTGTGTACTTCTATTTTTATATGTTCTAATAATTAGGATGGAATGTTAATCAATACTTTAAGTTTTCCCTATTTCCTTTTTCTTTTAGAGGCTGGTCATCTTATTTTAAACCACTATTGTCATAGGTGATTATGATTCCTACATTTTTGATTTATTTGTATCATACAAGTATTTCGAATTCCAGAATTTCATGATTATCTTATCAATTTATTTGGTATTCTCATTGAAATAGATTGATATGTAATTGGAATGGATATTTTTGCAAAATATACACTTTTTTTATAGTTACTTCTTATATTTGTTTCCCATTAACAATTTGATTAAATTATTTAAATGGTGTTTATGGTTTTTTCTCATATATTTGATCCAAAATTCTGTGATCTATCATTTATGATTGGTTTATCACATGATGGTTTAATTCATAGTTATTTTCTAATATTATATTATCGTGTATCCATCATTGTTTACCTACATTATTTAAATATTACTATATTTTGTGAATATATTATGTTTTGTGAATTCCAAAATATTTTTTATATAATGGTTTTACTTTATGAAAACTATTTATAAACTATATTTGTTTTAAATACAGAACTAACTATTCCTTGACCTTAGAACCTCTATAGATTCATTAGTTGTGTTACTCTAGGATTTTTTTCGTAGACCATATTTTTACATTTTTTGATTTTGTAGATTGTCATTATAGAACATAGTTAAAGGGAAGGGGGTTTGTAGCATGCTAGTTTCTCTTGTCATCATCGTATTCATAGTGGGGTCGTTTGGGGGTGAAGAATGGTCACACATGGAATTTTTTGGACACTTCATGTTTTATCTTTCTGGTATGGTCTATATGGATTTACATTTTATGTATCATATATTTTTTATCTTTCTTCCTCATTGTACCCTAGTAGTTTTTCTTATTAATTTTTATGACACATGTAGCTTCCACATTTTTTTACTTTACGATGTGGTAAACAATCTTGGGTAACTTCTCATGATTCCTTAGGATGGTTTTATTGAACCAACCACTATCAAAATCTCTTAAAAAAAATCATTATTCATGTTTTGAAAATACTTTTCCTCCCAAATTACAAACCCAAGGGTTCTTAATTGGATATTCAAAAGGGGGTTTCCTATGATAATGTAATTACCTTCACTAATATCTTAATTTTTTACTTATACACTCACCAACTTCACTAATGTATCATAAATTCAAATATAATAATCATAGTTTCAATCGTATATTAAAATTTTCATATTTTTATTAAATAACATATAAACATCTCGAACTCTATCAAATGGGAAAAACTGACAATCATGTGTATGGTGGACAACCACCTTGCGAACAAATGTTATTAATTTTCCACCACCAACCCTCATCATTGAATATAATGATGTAATTAATGTATATATATATATAATATTTATAAAAATTTTATACTAGTAAATTTATAATATTATATATACCTCCTTACATTCTAATTCTATAGAAAACAATAACGTCACTAATGTGTGTGTATGGTCTACCTCCACCATAAAACTATGTGATATGTTTTTAATTTTATATTAATATGGATGGAAATAGATATATATCTAAAAATTATATATGATATAATAATTATTATTTATAGGTTAAATATTGTTTACCTTTCTTTCTTTTGATCCATCAAAATAATGGAATCAATATTCATGTGTACGTACGGACTACCATCTCAATGAATGGTGTAATTAATTATTATGTATAAAATTAATGGTTTATAATATATATATATATTATATTTATATCCCTACTAAAATAATGTATATATTGCAGCAATGATCAATGTACAAGGACTAAAACTACCAAACCAATCAATTGATGAAAAATGATGCAGTTATCACATCAAAGAGTGTTTTTAATAAATAATTGAATATAAAAAGGACCTAAAAAGTTGTTATAAAATAATATATGGTATAATATACATGATTATTTATTTATATAATATATATCTTAGAATTATTTTTATTCTATAGGAGGTTTGAACATTTACGAAGGAAATTAGACCTTGGGTAAGGGTGTCCCATCAGACTTCTTCTTCCACGAGACACATAACATATTAACCCCATATTTATTCATTGTTGTGCTTATACAGTCAATTTGATATTTTATATCATGAATCCCATTAAATTCATGTTGTTTTAATTTTTAATTGATTGGATGGGGGATATGATTCAAACGTTACCAATATTTTTGTTGTTTATTTTACAATTTTTTCATTTATCATGATTATTTATGGTTATGTATCCCATGATAAAATATTATGATATATGTCTCAATAAACTCATGATTTTATATATCTTATGTTTATTAATGAAATTTTAAATTATTAGTTTTGTTTTCCTCTCTTTGGTAAATATTTTAGATATTAAATTTGAGTGTTTACGTTTATTATATTTCTCTTATTTCATATGAGGAATTAATTGGATTTAGTATGTTATGGGTGGGACATTTATAGCCCCTAAATTCATCATTAGGTATAATGAGACAAACTATGTTGGGAAATTGGATGTGGTTTTAACTATTTCTATCAGATAACTTGGAAAAGGTCTTGATAGTATGGTTATGGCTTTTGAAATTATGCATTTCCTTATAATGATATTAGTGATTGATGTCAATATAATTATTCTATTTGTCATAATATATGTGTATTTCTTTCAAAATCATTTGATTATTTATATTTTACTAAATTGCATGTGTTTTAGTTATTTAGCATTCTATATTGATTATACCCTATTTTCACTTGATATATTGCAATGTATACATACCATTATAGAATAACAGATCTCTTCCCATTCATATGATTCATTTACCAAGGTGGTTATGAGGGGATTATGATTTTAATAAATTGAGATGCTAAAGGGAATAATGGGGTAATCAAATAAAATAATATGTTATACTTTATGTTTTAAATTTTATTGTGAAATTAAATTACATGTTATGTTTTACAAGACTAATAAATATTTTTCCTTTAGGATTAAATTATTTGTATCTAGTTACAATAAAATAAAGTAACCACTAACTCTAGCTACAATGGTTGGAAAATTTATAGATGGTATTATAAGGTCTTTAGGAGAAACCTTGGGAACAATATTTAGGATGGTATAGAATATAAAACGTAACCCCATGAATGACATTGAGGATAAGTCTATATATAAGATAAAAATAAAATATTATGTGAGGTATATATTATCGGTTTTTCTAGAAATACATAATTGTATACACACTATAAGTCGAGGTGTCTCTGAACTAGTTTTACCTTGGGTAAATGACTCTAAAAAGGTTAATTTTTGATTTGAGTCGATCATCAACTAGTTTATGTCAGTGGGCAAGGATACACAGTGTTTTGGACATTATTGATGTATATTGTACTGTTACTTCACATTTTCATTATGAACAATCATGAAGGATTATAATAAACAAGGAAAATTAATGAACTAGGTGAACCATAAAGTGTCCTACAATGCAATTAATGTGTCATCATTTAAACATACTACAAATGGTTTTTTATTAATTATGATTATTTTTGTTCACATCATGATTTTATATTTTAGTAAATGGTTGGAACTATTACAAAAGATGACAATGATGAATGTGAGGGATGACATGGTGATTATGAGAATCTAAATGGGATGATGATTATAGAGAAATATTTTTTTATTACTATTCATTTATCTCAGTATATGATTTATATCATATAACTTAACCAACACACAGGATCATTAAAGAATAGGTGAATGGATTCAAATAGGAGGTCATGTGGTGGGTACCATGGGGTATATAATGCTCAATTTCATTCATGTCAGTAATTTTGAATTAGAAAACATGGATAATGTCTTAAGGGGATGTGTAAATGTTTTATGTGGGGAATAAATATTCATTGAAAAAAAATTACAATTTAAAAGTGATGAGTTAAATGGAGTGAAATATATTTCATTCTAAAGATCCATTTGTATTTTCTTTTTCTGAATGTGGGGAACCATGGAATTATTCAAGTAAATTCAAAATTTTGAAGGTTAACTTCTTGACCATTGGATGAGATATGTTATACCAATCAACGTATTAAACAATATGGAGTATTTATGTATTGGGATAAAGAACTACGTTGTATAAGTATCATTACCAATAATATTTTTTTTATACGAATCATAAAACATTTAAATATTTTTCTAATTTTGGAATAATATTTGACATCATGTAATATTAGAATAATTTTTTTGAATACAATCATTGATGTATTTTTTTTGTATGATAATATGTCAAATTCTCAAATAACCCATTTTTGGGTTTGATTGTATGGGTTTTTATGATGATTAAGGAAATTTTTTGGATATATTGGTGGAAATATAACCATTTTGTTTAGAATATGTTTTAGAGAAAATTTTATATATGGAATAATACCTTTAGATTTTATAGATAGATGTTTAAAGGTATTGGTAACCATTGTGTTATATCTTCTCATCATATATGTAGTTAATTATATGTTATTTCAATTTGGAAACATTATAAGAAATATATTAATATATTTTAAGAAAAACGGGAACCCCAATACCAGGTGACAACCACTCACATCGGGCAAGTATGTTGGGATTAAAACCAAAACTTTAGAGTGAAAATAGTTCATCCCCTACGACTGATCTATATGATTTCCTATTTAGTATGACCTTTTTTTACTTATATGATATGATGGGTAAATATTCTATTGATTTTGGGAAACATATTATAGGATCAATTTTTTTTAATTTTTTATGATTTTGATGTGATTAATGATATTTCTAGAGTCATTTGATTAGGATTAGAGATGTATATAAAAATTAGGATAATCATGAAGAATTATTTGGTAATAATTCTATTACATTTTTTGAGATGAAATTTGAATGTTATGATAAAAAATTTTCTGTTAAAACACTTCTTAAATGCTGACCTTGTGGGATTTATTTTATAATAGGGTTATCTATATTAAACAAATAGTTTTATTGTAGAATTTTATAAATTAATGTATTATATGTATTTTTATTCTATAACTTCTGATAATAATTTATATTTTATTAAATACATGAGGAATATTTTTATATCTTTTCTGGTTATTGGATCTGTTAGAAGTTTATTTTGGTACATTTGGCATAAAACCCATCTTGAATACTAGTTATTCGGAGGAAAAGATGATATTGTTGTAAACTGATAGAAGGTTAAAATTAGTCTTATTAAGTTACTATATTTATATATTTTATTAATAAATATGGTAAATCAATTAGTAAAATCTCAGAAAAGAATATTAGAACAAAAATTAAAACTTATTACAATTATTTATCATTAATTATTAACTTTCTCAGTCTCATTGGTTTATGGTTTTTAGGTCAATAAATTTCTCAACATCATTCACATTCTTGTTGGAAATGATCCCTATCATAATTACTTATTATTTTTTCATTACACTTTTCAACCATGTCTATAACATCACTTATCACAAATTATTTCCCACTTGGAATCCAAGTTATGTATTTTTCTGTATGGCCTTTATACTTCCATTTGCCTCTAAGAAAGATAAATTCTTATTAATATTTTTTATGATGTGGGATTTTAACAAATAAATATTTTGATGGATATCATTTTTTTGAGAACATATTAATATTATGACTACAAAATTTATTGAATCTAGGTAAAATACAAAAACCCATGATTCTAAATTTTGAACATTAACTTTGATATTGTATATGCCATGTAACATCGATCTTAGATGACACATGAAATATATTATTTAAATATTAAAATTATAAACAAGACAATAAATTGGATGTTTTGAATAGGAATAGAAAAATTATTAAATAATTATATTTTTTACATTAGTGTAAAATAAATTAATAGGTTATCAATTGAATTTATTATTAAATAAAAAATATATTAATGTAATTGAATTTTTTTTGCTCAAAATGGTTCTTATGCTGGCAATTCATATTTTATTAAAATATGTAATAAATCATTATTATAAGATAATTAAAAGGAAATTTATAAATTATACATTAAATAAAATGTTATATCATTAATAAAATAAATTTTATAATATTGGGATAACAATAATTCTATTTTTATACTTTAAAATTTTCTTTTTCTAAAAATGGTTTCAAAATGTTTTTTACTTATTTTTAAAATTAATCATTTTAGTTTTATAATATTTATTATAAAAAATGAACTTAATATATTAAATAATCTATCTCAATTAATTAAGGAATATTTTTTGAAAATTTTCTGAAAAATTTATTTATTTGAGGAAAATTGAAAATACGTATTTTTATTTAAGACTACATTTTCATTTAAAGAATATAAAAGTTCCATTTTATTTTAAAATTCTTTTAAAATTAAAATTAGTTTACTTTATATTTATAAATCAAATACTAATAGTTTTAAATAATTCTATGTTAATATTTGACTTGAATTCTTAGTATAAATAAAAAAAATTCAATAGAAAAATGTATTTTCATCGTGCTTATGGGATTAATTTTAAATTAAATCCTACCAATTATGCGAATTGGGTAACGAAACAAAATTCTATCAAATTTGGTTTTCCAATTATTCTAATTATTTTTATATTGTATAAATCACATAATGAACACAAAACAAATATCATAAATGAATAATTAAGGAATTAAGAAGTTTTTTCAGAAAAAGGAACTTATATCAATGGAATAGTAACATGACCTTTTAAATAGTAATATGACCATTATGAAGATTAATCCAGAAATGGAATATTAAACTCATCAATTTAAGTATTAATAAAATTTAGGCATCCTACAAATGAAAACATGAAAACATTTATATCATAGTATAAGTAAATAAATATTTTGAAAATTATAATTTAATTATCGGTATTTTTGGAGAAACATAAATTATTATTTTTAATTTTTTAATTAATATATTGATTTAAAGAAAATTAATGCATTAATATTTTTATGTTTTATTATTATAGATAATTTTATGAGACAATAATTAATTTTTAAATTTGATATATAATCTATTAAAATTTTAGAATTAGAATTTTTTGAATAAATGATGATATAATTAAAAATTAAATTTATTATACTTATAAATTTATTTTTATAAATTTTTGTTCATTTTGGAATTATAAGCATTGAAAAATGGTTTAGGTGATTTTTTTGTATTTATCTAAAATATATGAATTTGTAGTGAAAAGTGAAATATTGTAATTTACAGTATATGCTAAAAACTTTATTTATTATGAAATGGAAGATTTAATAACCATTGTTTTGAACTCAAATTCACTATTTACTATACTAAGTAATAATAATCCACACTATTTCTAGTCTTTGGATGATATAATAAATAAAGGAGTAAAATAACAAAAAAACACCCCCCTCCTCCACTATAAATACCACCCCTCACCAACTCCTCTCCTCACACCGCAAATGCATTGAATATTATCGAACTTCTGTTCATTACTTATCCCATGCCTGTTTCCCACATTCAAGAATTTTTGTTATCCAAAAATTACAAAATCCAATTTCCTCAAGGGGGTTAACATGGACAATAATTAAAGAGGTAAAAAAATGATTTTCTTTATTTATTTTGTTTTTAGTTTCTTTAATTTTCATATAATATCATTAATGTAATGAACCGAATTCGGAGCCACTCAAATGGCGACCCATACCTGGTTCGCCACATGACCTCAAGCACGTTTCCCCAAATTCTAGAGGCTGCCGACTAGCAGTGAGGGTCGTGATGAGTCAGTGGGGAAACTATGCCCTCATTTGGTAAAGTATGCAACAAAATGAAATAATAAACAATAGAGGAAGCAGTAAACATCACACCTCAACTGAAACTAAACAATGGAAGCAAAGTATAATTTAAAAATGATTCTGCATGACACATGTTACTATGGAATGCAGTAAACAAAACAATTTGCTAAAATACAACTGAAACCCAAGTAGTAAAAGTAAACAGTAAACTCAAGCAGCATCACCAGCCTAAGCTCGGTCCCATGCTCTCCAACTCTAACCAGAAATCAAGCACTTGAGGTAGAATGGCCACAATCCCTATCCACACCTGAAACCATATAAATTATTTGGGTCGAAAAGCAGGACCCAAACAGGGCTTGAGACTAATCCCAGTAGGCAACCACCAAAAGATTTGTGCCCTACTGTCAATGAGCAATATAGAAAATGTAATGGAAATAAATGTAACAGATAAATGGGGTACACTAAAGTAAAAAAATCCTATAACTCTCCATTAACATTTATTTATTAATTTATTTCAATCATTTAATCACCAACCAATGAATCTAGCAAAAATCTCTATAGTCCAAAGGCATAGAAAGTAACACAACAGGTATCCCAATAGACTACCTAAACTACAAGATGTAAAAACCCAAGCTTGTTCTCTGGATTAGTGGACTCATCACAACCATCCAAAAATATTTTTCAAATTGACCCTCTGGGTGGCTCATGTGGGAAGGCCCTAATGGTCAAGCATTTGATCAAAATAAAAGACACTCTGAAAAATCACTCAATGTCAATTCCCCCTATGGTCTTATAGAGATACTACAAACTCTCTAAGGAAGCAATTATGTCCAATTCCTCCTTTAGTCTCGATTCAATAATTATCAGACCCTATGAGAGAGCACAATGTCAATCCCTATTATGGTCTCGTAATGGTAATAATTAAACAGGCCCTCTGAGGAAGCACTCAACATCAATTCCTCTTATGGTCTAACTACACCAGGTTCTTGCAGCCCTGAGTAAAAGCAATCGTACGTAAAAAATTCGTAGCAGCCATAAGTTTGTTCAACAAATACTTGGATAATAGCTACAATGTAACAAAAGCATTTAAATAGTAGACAATACATGCAATCATTCATACCAAGGAAAGCAGTCAATGAAACAAGGTTTGCCTCATAGGAAACACGTTGAGGATCTTTTCAGGTTTATAGTTTTAGAGAATTAGATCTTAAAACATGCATTACATTCCACATTTAAACAAAGTGGTTACATAAAATATAGTACTCATTATTCCCATCAACAGAATCATATTTAAAATAATACAAGGACTCTTTCTTGACACTTCCTTGACAATATCATCACATCATGTACCTTTCCCTTGACCTGTGAAAAACATTTCAAAAACTTGGGATGAGCATAAAAAGCTTAGTAAGGGATATAAAAGTTTGAAATGAAAACATTAGTCCATGAATGGAATCATACTTTACTCATAAAACATAATCACATACCTCATCATATCATGGATAAACCATAGAAATCATAAGACATAAAGGTAACTTGAGGCATTCATAACACTCTTACGTAGGGAGTAACCCTCATGGTTACGTTTGGAATACTCATCCCAGTATATTCCCTAAATCCCTTCGGGGAAACCTTAAAGTTTAACTCCTTTGTGTTACCCAATGAATTGGAGAGCTATATCGGGCTCACCCACCCTTAGTTTATCACGGAACCACCCATCTTCATAACAATGCCCAAGAACCATAATATAATCATATCACATAAAACATGCATAAAGAAAACATAACATTTCCACTTTTCAATCACAAGATATCAACACAACACATTGATATAAAATCATTATGAAAACAATTTTCAATACCAAAATAAAAGAAAAGTAAAACATGATATTTATTTTTCATTCAAAAAAAGTTATGGCATGTAGAGGAAGCTGAAACTCCAATAATGGTCACGGCGGCGGAGAAATCGTTGTCGCCGCATACGTACGACAAAAATACATTCCCTTTTTTGTTTAGTAAAATCTTCATAAAAAAAGATTCTTTTTGAATAAACGTAAAATTCAAATGGTTTTATACACCGTATAAAAGAAAGTTGTGTATAGAACAAAATATGCCTCAATGAAAGGAGATTGAGACGATGTCCCTTACCTCGTTTCCGGTGTGACTCGATTACTCTTTAATATCCTAAATAACAAACTAAAGTTAATTTCTACTTTCTTAAGAGCCTTTTTCACGTTTATTATTCCTTTTATATAACTTATTTCAATGTAATAGACGTTATGTAATCATTTAATTTAATAAAGTTCGTTTTGTCGATATTTGGTACTTAAGTCAAAAAATGGACTTCATACAATTACATGTTGCTTATGTGGTCAAAGGTTATTTAAATCAAGTATGATATTCATGATTTGGATATCATATATATCATATATATCCAGAATATAAATGTATTTATAATAGTACATAACATTTAGAGGTAAGAAATGAAATGCACCATTCATGGAGACGGTAAGTCGTACGTACGCATCAACACTACTTTCATTTCTATTTCGTATTTAATTGAGTGAAATCATAATTATATAAGGGTATATTATAATTCCAGTATAACATCATATATAATAACATTAACTCCATCCTTTATGCTCCCCACATATGGCATTAACGAATCAAATCACTTTGAGGGGGTGGTAGTCCGCAGTTCCTAAAATGAAATTATCGTGTTTACACAGAATGGAAATCATAAAGGTATGACACAAATGAAAAAATGAATAAGCACAAGGAAAACATAAAAATAATATATATCACATATAAATAGAGTGACATCTTAATGGCCACCATTAAAGGTGTTAAAAGAATATTGAACAATCATCGTTTCGTGAGGCAGAAAATTGCCAACCACAGAAACAGTATGTTCTTTAACCATTAGACGAAGGTGTGTGTAGGTGTAGCTCTAATACATCTCATACCAACATCCTAGTATATGGAAGATACTGGTTTTGTTACAAAATAAAGGAATAAAAAGTGTTTAGGGGTTGGAGAAGCAAAATAAAACATAAGTACACAAGAAAAGACACTACCTTTAAATCGGGTAACTCTTTTTGATTTGAGCTCAAAGGCTTCCTTGGAAAGACTTCTACCCAAAGTGAGGCTTCTAGGATTTAGATCGGGATTTGGAGAGACAAAATGGGCAGGGGTGGCCGGTCCAAAGGCTTGAGAGGTGTGGGTAAGGTGGTAAAGGTGGGGGCCTTTTATAAGAGGAGAGGAGGGGCACTCTTGGAATGTTATAAAAGGTTACTTTATTATAAAATGATTTTAAGATTTTAAAGGTCACAAAATTATATATTTCGAGGATAAGGTGATAAGAGTTCTAAATACACCCATTAAATAGTTTTTTGACAAGTGTAGGTCTTATATTTTACATTATCTTTTCATTTTATTTAAATCATTAAATAATGAGGTAATTGCTGCATCATCATGGTGTCATAAATAATTTAATTTATTTAATGTCTAAAAATTAATAACAAAATATCATGATGTAGGAAATATTTTTATCTTTCTAATTAATATTTATAGTCAAAACTATGACTTGTATATCCCCATGTAAAAATTGTTTTAGTAAAACAACCCATGTTTGTGACATTTTTATTTTAACATTAAATAAAAAGTTATTAAAGTCATTTTCCTACCAAAGTGGCTCCATGGGGTCCCCAAGTTGACACATGGATTTTCTTGGTCGTCCATGACACATAAAATAAGGGTTGGACATGTTTCAAGGTCATTTCATATTATTAAAACATTATTTTTACCTTAAATTACACTAATTACCTCTAATCGCGATTAAAAACTTAAACGTTACTATTCACCAAATAAATTTTTTAATCCCATTGAACCAAATATTCATTATTAATGACAACCATGTATGTTGGATTTTTTAAATTCAAAACACAGAGGTGGTAAAATTTTATTTAAACGAAAAAATCAGATTTTTAAGTACCACTTAGTGGTTTCACTATTCATTAAAAATTGACGTTTTTCAGAAAAATACCAAAAATTCACCCAAATCTATATTAGATATTCCGAATTAAAAAATGATGTCAAATTTACAAAATTCAAATCATATAAGTTACATTAATTAATTTAATAATTAATTCCCGCTGTCAGAATAAATAGCGTGTTTTTTAGAAATAATATATATCAAAATATTGACACTAGTTTAAGTCCAATTTCAAAGTGAAATTAATTCCAACAACCACTATTGGATTAAATGGTAAAAATATATTCTAATTTCACATTAAAACCAATTCAAAAGATAATATAATCATACAAATAAATTAGATTAAAAAGAGGTTTTGAATTAAAATACAACATTTTTCACTATTCATTAAAAAATGAACTTTATCCGAAAAATACCAAAAATTTACACAAAGTAAATTTTGATGTCCTGATTCTAAAAAAGAATATTATTTGTTCCAATATAATGTATAACAGTGACCAAAACTATATTTAAATAGGGTTCTTCATCAAAAGGCGATAGTTTAACCTTTTAGTGAATATTTGAGTATCTATGCCTAAAATTATATTCTTTTTGTATTTTAAGCCTTTATCCTTTAATGGATAAATGTAAAAACATTTAACAAACATATATAATCATATTTTAGTTATTTCTATTCTTTCCCGCCAATACAACGGCTACGTGTTAACTACCATTTAAAATAATATTATTTTTTTACTAGTGTGCAACGTAAGATTTCAAAGAAACACTTTGTTGTGAATCGGGTACGCTATCGAACTTAACAACCCCTTTAAAGTAAAATTAATATTTAATTCGTAAATATTAATAAATATGAAAATGTTTTATTCTTTATTTACCTGGGATGTTACATCCTTCCCCTTTTTTTGGAATTGCATCCTCACAGTTATTTTCACTTATCAATAAAAGTGAGGGTATTTATCCCTTATAGCATTTTCAGATTCCCACGTTGCCTCTTCAACCATATGGTTTTTTCAAAAAACCTTTACCTGGTGAATTACCTTATTTCGCAACACCTGCACTCTTTGGTCAAGAATCTGGACTGGTTGTTCTTTATAAGAGATATTCTCTTCCAACTGAACTACCTCTGGGCTCAAAACATGAGATGGACCTGGCATATATTTTCTCAACATCGAAACATGAAAAACATTGTGTACCTGAGATAAACTCGGAGGTAAAGCCACTCAGTAAGCAACTGATCCAACTTTTCCAGAATTTCATATGGTCCAATGAACCTTGGACTCAACTTTCCTTTCTTTCCAAATCGCATCACAATTTTCAATAGTGAAACTTTGAGAAAAACATGATCACCTACCTCGAAAGATGGATCCTTCCTCTGGTTATCCGCATAACTCTTCTGCCTGCTTTGATATGTTCTCATGTGTTTCTGAATCAACTGAACTTTTTCTGCCATCTCTTCTACCAATTCTGGTCCCATCAGCTTCCTTTCACCCACTTCATCCCAAAAAGCGGTATTTCGACACCATTTACCATATAATGCCTCAAATGGAGCCATCTGTATACTGGAATGAAAACTTTTATTATAATAAAACTCAACCAAAGAAAGATGTTGGTCCCAACTTCCCTCATAATCCATCGAACGAGCACGTAGCATATCCTCCAAAGTCTGAATCATTCTTTCGGACTGCCCATCTGATTGAGGATGAAAAGCTGTACGAAAATTTAATTCAGTACCCAATAACTTCTGAAGGCCTTTCCAAATGTTAGAAGTAAACCGGGGATCACGATCAGATAAAATGGAGAAAGGAACTCCATGTAACATTACTATCTATTTAAGATTAAAACGGGAATGTTGATCTGGGTAAAAAGTATCTCGTATAGCATGGAAATGAGCAGATTTAGTCAAGCGATCAACAATAACCCAGATTGCATTATTACCTCGAGGTGTCTTCGACAATCCCACAACGAAGTCCATAGATATATTCTCCCATTTCCACTCTAGTACTGGTAAAGGCTGAAGCATCCCTTTCTGTAACTGCCGCTCTTCTTTTACTTGTTGAAAAGTCAAAAAATTCACAGTAAAATTAGAAATATCCCTTTTTATTCCATCCCACCAGTAATACTCCTGAAGATCTCTATACATCTTAGTACTGCATGGATCAACTGAAAATAGAGAACTATGAGATTCACATAACAACTCTCTCTTCAACTGTGAATCACAAGGAACACAAAATCTCTTCCCAATTCTCAAAACACAATCATTATCAATGTTGAATTCAGGCAACTTACCCTTCTGAACTAGCTCTACCTTTTTCTGCAACTCGCTATCTTGCTTCCGTGATTGCTTAATTCTGCCTGATAGAGATGATCTTACTGATACCTGAAACAAAATAGAATAACTTCCTGCACCAAAAACTTCTATTCAAAACTTCATCAAATCCTTAACCAAAGGATCATGTTCCAAATGCAACATTGTTAATGAAGCATTACTTTTTCGACTCAAAGAATCAGCCACTTTACTTGCTTTTCCCTGATGGTAATGAATTTTACAATCATAATCCTTGATTAATTCTATCCATCTCCTTTGTCTCATGTTCAATTCTTTCTGAGTGAATATATACTTTAATATTTTGTGATCGGTATATATTTCACACTAATCTCCATACATATTATTCCCCCAATTTTATAGAGCAAAAAAAATCAACAGCTAATTCCAAGTCATGTGTAGGGTAATTTATCTCATGAGTTTTAAACTGACGTGAAGCATATGCAATTACCTGATCAATCTGCATAAGGACACATCCAAGTCCCTTCGATGAAGCATCACTGTATATAACAAACTCACCATTCCTGGAAGGAAGTTCCAAAACTGGAGCATTCACCAATCTTCTTTTCAACTCATAAAAACAATCATCACATTCTTTTGTCCAGATAAACTTAACACCCTTCCGAGTTAGCTTAGTCATTGGACTAGGTAACCGTGAAACATTTTCAAAAAACCTTTGGTAGTAACTTGCCAAACCAAGAAAACTACAGATCTCGGTTATATTTTTGGTTCTTGGTCATTCTTCAACAACCATTGTTTTTGCAGGATCAACAGTTATCCCATCTTTAGAAACAATGTGACCAAGGAAAGAAATTTGTTGCAACCAAAAATCACACTTGCTGAATTTCCCATACAATTTATTTTCTTTTAAGGTTTAAAAAATAACCCTTAAGTGTCTTTCATGCTCCTCTTTACTTTTATAAAACACCAAAATATCATCAATCTCATCACTATCCCTAATATTTTCACCATCGACCACCACTGATCTGCTTCACCTTCAAAATGGTAAACAGCAAGACTAACTTTTTGATGTTTAGAACACCCCATGACATCAAAAATATTCTCCAGTGATTTAATCCACCCTTCAGCTGGCACAGGGTCAGATGATCCTCTGAATGATGGGGGATGTTGCCTCATGAAATGTTCCACCACTGACATGTTCCTCTGTGGTTGATCTGGATGATCTCGTGCATGGATACCACCACCATTTATAGCCTGAGTCAACTGTGCCATCACTAAAACAAACTGTTTAGTTCCAATTCTGACCATCTCAGGTTGCTGATTTGGAAGGTTTTCTTCCTCTTGATGTCGTCCCAACATAGCTGCCTTGTTTCCTCTACGGAAAACCATTCTGAACCCAGAAATTTCTTAGGCAAAGCAACATGGTAATCTTTAAATGCTATATCATTTCAATCATACCATAAATTAATTTATAATTTAACAATTTTCTAACTCCTAAATTTGTCTAAACCGACCTTTGATACCAACTATAAGGCCCCAGACTTAAACATTACTTAATCTTGAGTTACATCAAGAATACACGTTGAGGATATTATCTGGTTTAGCGTTTTAGAGAATTAGATCATAAATCATGCATTACATTCCACATTTAAACAATGTGGTTACATAAAAGATAGTACTCATGTTTCCCATCAACATAATCATATTTAAAATAAAACATGGATTCTTTATTGACACTTCCTTGACATTATTGTCACATCATGTACCTTTCCCTTGACCTGTGGAAAACATTTCAAAAACATGGGATGAGCATAAAAATCTCAGTAAGGGATATAAAAGTACGAAATGAAAACATTAGTCCATGCATGGAATCGTACTTTACTCATAAAACATAATCACATACCTCATCAAATCATGTATAAATCATAGAAATCATAAGACATAAAGGTAACTTGAGGCATTCATAACATTCTTACGTAGGGAGTAACCCTCATGGTTACGTTTGGAATACCCATAACAGTATATTCCCTAAATCGCTTTGGAGAAATCATGACGTTTAACTCCTTCACGTTACACAATGCATTGGATAGTTGTATCAGGTTCACCCACCCTTAGTTTTTCATGGAACCACCCATCTTCATTAAAATGCCAAAGAACCATAACATAATTGTATCACATAAAACATGCATAAAGGAAACATAACATTTCCACTTTTCAATCAAATGATATCAATACAACACATTGATATAAAAACATTATGAAAACCATTTTCAATACCAAAATAAAATAAAAGTGAAACATGGTATTTATTTTTCATTCAAAAAAAGTTATGGCTTGTAGAGGAAGCCGAAACTCAAATAATGGTCACGGCGGCGGAGAAGTCGTTGTCGCCGCATACATACGACAAAAAAACATTCCCTTTTTTCGTTTAGTAAACACTTCATATAAAAATATTCCTTTTTAATATACGTAAAAGTAAAAGGGGTTTATACACCGTATAAAAGAATGTTGTGTATAAAATAAAATATGCCTCAATGAAAGGAGATTGAGACGATGTCCCTTACCTCGTGTCCGACGTGACTCAATTGCTCTTTAGTCTCCTGAATAATAAACTAATGTTAATTTCAACATGATTAAGAACCTTTTTCAAGTTTATTATTCCTTTTATATAACTTATTTACATGTTATAAATGTTATGTAATCATTTAATTTAATAAAGTTCGTTTTGTCGATATTTGGTACTTAAGTCAGAAATGGACTTCATACAATTACATGTAGTTTATGTGGTCAAAGGATATTTATATCCAGAATGATATTCATGATTTGGATATCATATATATCATATATATCTAGCATATACATGTATTTACAATAGTACATAACATTTAGAGGTATGAAATGAAATGCACCATTCATGGAGACGGTAAGTCGTACGTACGCATAAACGCTACATTCATTTCTATTTCCTATTTAATGGAGTGAACTCATAATGATATAAGGGTATATTATAATTCCAGTATAACATCATATATAATAACATTAACTCCATCCTTTATACGTCCCACATATGGAATTAACGAATCAAATCACTTTGAGGGGGCGGTAGTCCGCACTTCCTAAAATGAAATTATCGTGTTTACCCACAATAGAAACCATAAAGGTATGCCACAAATGAAAAATATAGAAGCATAAGGAAAACATAAACATAATATATATCATATATAAATATAGTTACATCTTAATAGCCACCATTAAATGTGTTTAAAGAATATTGAACAATCATCGTTTTGTGAGGCAGAAATTCGCCAACCACAGAAACAGTATGTTCGTTTACCATTAGACGAGGGTGTGTGTAGTTGTAGCTCTAATCCTTCTCATAAAAACATCCTAGTATATTAAATATACATGTTTTGTTACAAAATAAAGGAATAAAAAGAGTTTAGGGGGTTGGAGAAGCAAAATAAAACATAAGAACATAAGAGAAGACACTACCTTTAAATCAGGTAACTCTTTTTGATTTGAGATCAAAGGCTTCCTTGAAAAGACTTCTGACAAAAGTGAGGCTTCTAAGAGTAATATAGGGATGTGGAGAGACAAAATATGCAGGGTTTGTCCGAGACAAAGGCTTGAGAGGTGTGGGTAAGGTGGTAGAGGTGGGGGCCTTTTATAAGAGGAGAGGAGGGGCACTCTTGGAATGTTATAAAAGGTTACTTTATTGTAAAATGTTTTTCGGATTTTTAAGGTCCAAAAATTATATATTTCTAGGATAAGGTGATAAGATTTCGAAATCCTCCCATAAAAAAGGTTTTTTACATGTGTAGGTCTTAGATTTTACATTATCTTTTCATTTTATTTAAATCGTTAAATAATGAGGTAATCGCTGCATTATCATGCTGTCATAAATAATTTAATTTATTTAAGGTCTAAAAATTAATAAAAAAATATCATGATTTAGGAAATCATTTTATATTTCTAATTAATATTTATAGTCAAAAATAGGACTTTTATAACCCAATGTAAAAATTGTTTCAGTAAAACAACCCATGTTTGTGACATTTTTATTTTAACATTAAATAAAAAGTTATTAGTGTCATTTTCCTACTAATGTGGCTCCATGGGGTCCCCAAGTTGACCCATGGATTTTCTTGGTCGGTCATGACACATCCAATAAGGGTAGTACATGTGTCAAGGTAATTTCATATTTTTAAAACATTATTTTTACCTTAAATTACACTAATTACCTCTACTCGCGATTAAAAACTTAAAAGTTACTATTCACCAAAATACTATTCTAATCTCATTGAACCACATTTTACTTCTTAATGAAAAAAATGTATGTTTTATTTTTTAAATTCAAAACACAGAGGTGGTAAAATTTCATTTAAACGAAAAAAAATCAGTTTTTTAAGTACCACTTAGTGGTTTCACTATTCATTAAAAATTGATGTTTTTCAGAAAAATACCAAATCTTCACCCTAAGCTATATTTGATATTCCGAATTCAAAAATTATTTCTATTATAAAAAATTAAAATCATATAAGTTACATTAATTAATTTAATAATTAATTCCCGTTGTCAGAACAAATAGCGTGTTTTTATGAAATAATATATATCAAAAGATTGACACTAGTTGAAGTCCAATTTCAAAGTGAAATTAATTACAACAACCACTATTGGATTAAATGGTAAAAATATATTATAATTTCAATTTGAAACCAATTAAAAATATAATCTAATCATACAAATAAATTAGATTAAAAAGAGGTTTTGAATTAAAATACATCATTTTTCACTATTCATTAAAAAAATGAACATTATCGGAAAAATACCAAAAAATTTACACAAAGTAAATTTTGATCTCCTGATTCTAAAGAAAAATTTTATTTGGTCTAGTATAATGTATAAGAGTGACCAAAACTATATTTAAATAGGGTTCTCCATCAAAAGGCGATAGTTAGACCTTTTAGTGAATATTAGAGTATCTTTTCCTAAAATTGAATTATTTTAGTATTTTAAGCCTTTATCCTTTATTAGATAAATGTAAAAACATTTAACAAAAATCTTTAATCATATTTTAGTTATTTCTATTCATTCCCGCCAATACAACAGCTACATGTTAACTACCATTTAAAATAATATTATTTTATTGCTAGTGTGCAATGTAAGATTTCAAAGAAACTCTTTGTTGCGTATCAGGTATGCTATCAAACATAGAAACCCCTTTAAATTAAAAATTAATATTTAATTCGTAAATATTAATAAATATGAAAATGTTTTATTCTTTATTTACCTGGGATGTTGCAGGCAACCTAAGCCAAACAAAGATAAACAACCAAAACGAAGGAAAAAACCCTTGGGGTGATCCTTGAACATGATAAAAAGCAAATATTATTCATATAATTTTCCCAACCACACAAGAAATATAAGGCAGATAAATGAACAGGTTCAAAACCCTAACCCGAGATACCCGATACATGTATATCCGACACTTTTACACAAAAACTCAAGGACATTCAACAGAGGGCATCAAACCACCTACCTCGATCCTCGTAGATTGATATACTTGAACCTCGGCCTATGAATAGACCTAGAATGGAGTAGATCGCTATGATTCTATTGCAATCGACGATGTTCGATTCGGAGAATCGGTGATGGATCGGTGTCTTACCGAAGATTCGGCCTCCTTAGACGCCCTATACGGAATTTGGTGGAAAAGAAGACGAAAACAGGGTTAAGACGTGACCTTGGTCTAATTAATGAAATAAAATGAAAAGTACACAATGTGTACTTTTAGAGTACATGGAATCTACTTTGGTTTTCCGTACTCTATTTTAAGCGGTCTCTACATCACCCCACACAGCTGTGTGTGCAGCCCAGACACGGCTAGCACACGACCTCGTGCGATGTCAATATACATGGCATGTACTTTGAAAATTTCCAGATTTTCCCCCTTTTCTAAAAAATGAGCAGAAAAGGAAAAACATACCTTAAAAGAGGGTCTGGGTTCTTACAAACTTCCCCCCTTAATGAAATTTGTCCCCGAATTTCCTAATGAGGCATAGAAGAAGAACCCTCGAACAACTCCAGCCACTATAAATGCATGTCGACGTCCCTTTCCCAAGTCTCGTCCTGTACACCACCATGCTTCCATTGCACCCATACCAGAGGGACAGACTGGCTATAGAGTACCTTTGTACTATGATCAACAATCCTGATAGGATGCTCCTCGAACGATGCATCTTATTCCAGCTCAACCTCCTCGGGTTGAAAAACATGAGACGAGTCTGAGAAGTACCAGCGAAGTTGAGATACATGGAAGACGTCGTTCATAGCTTGATACCTCTGAGGTAACTACAACCTATAATAAAAAATCCCGACTCTCTCTAGAACCTCAAACGACCCGACGTATCTCGGTGAAAGCTTTCGCTGTCTCGTAATACTCTTATGTCCCAACCTCGGGGTAACACGCAAGAAAACCTGATCTCCGACCTTTAACTCTAAAGGTAATATCCACTGATCAATATAAGATTTCTGACGATATTGTGCAGTATCCATCCTCTTCCAAATAAACTCCACCTACTATGTGGTCTCATGAACAAGATAAGGTCCCAACATAGCTGCCTCCCCCACCTCTAGCCAACACAAGGGTGATCAGCACGACCTACCGTACAAAACCTCATAAGGTGCCATCTGAATAGTTTCTTGAAAACTATTAATATAGGTAAACTCCACTAGAGGTATATGTTTCTCCCATGAACCTCCAAAATCAAGGACGCATGCTCGTATCATGTCCTCTAGCACCTGAATCGTGCGCTCCAACTGGCCATCAATCTGGGGATGGTAAGTTGTACATAGAATTACCTGTGTACCCAAATCCCACTATATCCCCTACCAGAAATGCGAAGTAAAGAGGGCATACCTATCAGAAAATATAGAACTCGGGACCACATGCAATCATAAAATCTTTCAGATGCATAATCTCCCAAGCTCATCCACACCGAAGGTCTCCTTGATAGGTAAGAAATGTGAAACCTTTGTGAGCATGTCCACTACAACCCAAAACACATCATTCCCCCGAGGAGATCTCATTAACCCTATCACAATGTCCATTGCGACATCATTCCATTTCCACTCAGGAATGGGTAACTATTGTAGAAGCCCGGCTGGTCGCTGATGCTCTGCCTTCACCTGCTGACAGGTGGAGCACCGCATAACAAAACCTGCCACATCCTTCTTCATACCTTGCCACCAATACTAACAACATAATTATCGATATATCTTTGTGAAACTAGGATAAACTTCCCAAGCTGAAGCATGAAACTCCCACATCAACTCCTCACGTATGTCTGCTGAAACCCATATGCGATCATGAAAACCTAACACCTCATCATCTCCCATTGTCCACCCTAGAGTAGGGTCTTCATCTGTCACACCCTCCTGTAGGACTAGGCCTTCTGGGTCTGATAGCTGACTCATTCGAACTCGATCCAGAAGAGTAGAGGTAACAGCTATAGAAGAAATAATCGTCTGTCCCTATCTGTCTTGCACCTCTAAATGCATCTCATAGAATAGATCCATAATCTGCCACTCACTAAAGGCCTCTCGAACTACATATAACTGAGTTATCCTGCTTAGTGCGTCTTCCACAACATTACCTTTCCCAAGCGTATAAGAAAGATCTACGTCGAAAGACATTTGGTACTCGACCAACCTCCGCTGTCAGATTTAAGTCACACTACGTGAAGATATACTTGGGGCTCTTATGGTCAGTTTATACCAAAAAATTCTCTCCCAGAAGTATGTGTCTTAAAAAACGCAAAGCATGATCAACAGCAGCCAACTCCTGGTCATGCGTAGGATTGTTTTTCTCATGTGGCCTCAACTACCAAGATCCATATGCAATAACACGATCCTCCTACATAAGTACTACTCCATGACCGATGCTAGATGTATCACCGAAAACTGTATAATTCTTTCCTGACATCTGACCAAACGTACTTCACACCTTTCTTAGTTAGGCCCGTAAATGGCACTTCCAAGAACGAGAAGTCATGTATAAACCACCTGTAGGATCCAGCCAGTCCTAAAAAACTCCGTACCTTGAAGAAATTCTTCAGTTTCTCCCAGGTAACTGCTGCTCTCACCTTCTATGGTTCTAATGATACTTCTGTCTCTGAGATGACATGACCGAGGAAGTGAATATTTTCCATCTAGAAGTGTCACTTAGAGAGCTTAGAATATTACCGATGCTCTCTCAGTGTACTCAATACGATCTCAAGATGGGTATCGTGGTCGTGTCGAGTGTGAGAGTACACCAAGATATCATCCATGAAAACCACCATGAAGGCATCCATGTAAGGATTAAAAACATGGTTCATCAGTGCCATTAATACATCTGGCACGTTCGTGAGACCGAAAGGAATAACCAAATACTCGTACAGACCATACTTTCTCCAGAAGGCTATAAAAGGTATATCTGATGGTCTGACATGCAACTGATGATAGCCAAATCTCAAGTTGATCTTCGAGAACACTCTTACTCCTTGAATCTGATCAAAAATATCATCAATCCTTTGTAAGGGATATCGTTTCTTGACCATTAACTTGTTCATCTTTCGATAATCAACAAAAATCTGTAAAGTACCATCTTCCTTCTTCGCAAACAAAATAGGTGAACCCCAAGGGGAAGTACTGGGTCGGATAAAACACTTTGCCTGCAACCCCTCCAACTGCTTCTTGACCTCTTGAAACTTAGGCATAACAATCCTATAACGAGGTATGGATACCGGTGCTAATCCTGGTACAAGCTCAATAGAGAATTATACCTCACGCTCCAGTGGAAACCCTGAAAAGTCTTCTGGAAAGGCATTCGGAAAACGATCAACCACTGGTGTATAATCCATCTAAAAAGTCCCCTGGTCGTCCAGGTATAAACTTGAAATCTATGCTATAACACCGCCCAACCCATGATGCTCTGGTCCAGCTCTGCCTTCCTAGACATCCCATTCACCCTTGTGAAGAAATGATCTTCCCTTTGGTGATGTGAAACTCACCCTACGGTGTTAGAAATCAAAAAGGTCTGGAAAAGGAACTAGCCAGTCCATTCCGAGAATGACATCATAACCTTTCGTCTCTAGGATATAAATATCCCACAAGAAGTGACACCCACCAACCTCAAGGGGGCACTCCTTGCACTGATTCACACTAGCAGTTCTAAGTCCCAAGGGAGTGTCTAGTGTCATCATATCCTTAGATGTAAAGATAGTACATCTAAGGCTCTCCACAGTGTGCACAGAAATAAAGCTATGAGAAGCTCTTGTATTGAAAAGTGTAGAAGATAAAACTAAGGCTACTAAGATCGTACCTCACATTGTGGAAGGTCCAAGATCATGCTCCTGATGAATCTTCTCTACCGCAAACGTATGAACAGTACCACGACCCTGTGTAGAAGCCTGAGATCCCGGAGCTGATCCTCCTTGAGCCAGACCACCACTTCCACAGCCTCTACCCTGGTCTGAATTTCCTGTAGAACTCTAGCCCCCAGTTTGCTGCAGAACTGGTAAACCTGCTCCTGTACGTGGAGTTGAAACTGATCCTCCTTCGCTAGCCGCTGGAAGAAGAATCTTGCAAAACCTCTGAAGATGACCCATCTTGCCACAAGATTGGCACTCTACTAGGTCCCTCGGGCACTGTGGCTTCTTATTCACATCCTTCCCACACTGGTAGCACAAAACATTTCTACCTGAAGGAACATATCGCTTCCTCGAGTCACCTCATGTAGTCTCTAGATGGCGCTACCTACTGTCAGTAGAAAGAGTACTGACTCTGGATGCTGAACCACCCTAGCTTACTGCTCCAGTATCTCTAAGATTCCTCTCCATGATCAACGATTGGTTGACTATCAAAGAAATATAATTCAACTAGAAGACATTTACCTGTGATATGATCTCTGGTCTGAGGCCCTCCGCAAACTTCCTTGCTAAAAACAGCTCGTCATTCCCCAAAACGGGAGTGAAACGCTGTAACTTAGTGAAACTGGAGGAATACCACATAACTGATAGAGTACCATGCTGCTGGTTCATGATATCTATGGCTCTATCAGCCCTCATCATCGCTGGTTAGAATTATTCATAGAACGTATGCTAAAAATCGTCCCAAGAAACTATATGTTGACATTGTGCCTGAGAAACTACGTCCCACCATCTCTTGGCGGAATCTCGCAGCATGTAAGTCACGAGCTTCACCATTCTGTATGGGGTGTCTCGAGATGATCAAAGACAGAAACCATCAATTCGAACCAAGATTCAGCAGCCTGAGGTCCTCCATCCCCTGAGAATGTGGGAGGATGTTGTTTCTAGAAGACTCGTGTAAGCTCTTCCATTGACTGGGCAGGTTACTGAGCTTCCTGAAAGGTTTGTATGAACATCATGAATCTCTCACAGAACTGTGCATCTACACTAGTATCCGGGATGACTTCCTGTTCCATATCCGGCGTATGATCATCATCAGATCCCTGACGTGCAATGGGAGGACGTCTTTGCGGCATGACTCTGCAAGGTCAAAAGCACACCCTTATTAACAACGAGCACAATTTCAACTTAAGAGATTGAAAACGGAACAGAAAAGAAAAAACTCTTAAAACTGGAAAAACATGGTTACACGGCGTGTAGTCCCTATACACAACGTGTTCCATAAATATTTTACTTGGGCATGTACACCGGCCAATATAGCTATGTAAACCCAAACCACACGGTGTGTTCTTACATATAGACGACGTGTACCATCCTTTTCCCTCCTACCTAGTTACTCCTACATGACTAAGTCACAAGGACTATCCCAGTTGAGGACTACATGGTTTGTCTATCCACTACACAGTGTGTCCTTAAGGTTTTTACCCTGTCTGTGTTGTTAATCACATGGACTGGTACACAGACCAAAACTACAAGGTGTGTCAACAATGTACACGACGTGTTCTCCCTAAGGTTTTCCAACCCATGTATTCAACTACATGGCTAGGTCACATGGACCATTACTACACGGCGTGTCAATGTGGTACACGGTGTGTTGTTCCTGAGATTTTCCAGCCCATGTATTCAACTACACGACTGGATCGCATAGAAGAAGAGTACACGGCGTGTACTTCAAAGTACATGGAGTGTAACCGTGAAAAGTAGTTCTTCCCAAACATAAGAACACATGGCGTGTGTTCATAAGTCCATACGACGTGTTGTCTGGGTTTTTGGGTTTTAGGCATACGAAAATCCCCAAAACCACTAAAAACACTGAAAACCAGCACCTTTGTGTCAAATTCCGATCCGTGGGGGCCCATACTCCCCGTGAATCAAAGCTTGACATCATAACAATGCATATAAAAAGTAAATAGTATGATAATCCCATGATTCGCCAAATTCTGATCCTTGAGGTCCCATAACACCTCTAAGACCAAAGCTTGGCGTCCATGCTAAATAAGCTGTAAAATAAACAATACCCTATCAGCATAGAAGGTATCTATATCACATCAACTATCACAACATCATGCATAATCTATCACAAAATCTATCATAACAACATGAAATTTATAATGCTCCCTTGATGGCTTGGTAAAATGCATGACATGTGATTTTATAACCACTTCCTACATGATTCATTAGATGGAATACCCTCATCTCATCGGGTTGCAACAAAATAGAACCACAATCATGTAAACTGTAACAGCACAAACAATTGCATGACCCAACAGTGAAATATAATCAACTGCAACACTTTCAAAACTAAAAAGTGCAGTTACGAGGTAGTATAGCTTTTCCCTGTACATGGGTTAATTACTCCCAGGAACAGTTATATACCATCTACCCATTCCTTATTATCCCTATCTATTGTCGCCAAAAAGTAAGGAAATAGAAAAGAAAGAAAAATGCTCTAATACCACTTTGTAACGACCTGAATCCAGAGCCACTCAATTGGGGCCCCATACCCGGTTTGCCACATTAACTCAAACGTGTCTCCCCAAATGCCAAAGGCTGCCGACTAGCAGTGAGGGCCTTGATGGCTCAGTGGGGAAACTATGCCCTCGTTTGGTAAAGTTTGTAGCGGAAAGAAATAATAAACAATCGCAGAAGCATTAAACAACACATGATAACTGAAACAAAACAGCAAAAGAAATGTATAATATAATAATGATGATGCATGACACATGTTTTTATGGAATGTAGTAAACAAAACAACCTGCTGAAATACAACTGATACCTAAGTAGCCAAAGTAAATAGTAAACTCAAGCAGCATTGCAAGCCTAGGCTCGGCCCCATGCTCTCCATCTCTAACCAGAAATCAAACACCTAAGGTAGAAGGGCCACAATCCCTATACACACTTGCAACCATAAAACCTGTTTGGGCCAAAAAGCAGGACTCAGATAGGGTGTGAGACTAATCCCAGTAGGCAACCACCAAAAGATCTGTTCCCTACTGTCAATGAGCAGTATAGAAAAATTAATGGAAATAAATGTAGCAGAGAAACGGGGTACACTAAAGTAAACTATCCTACAATTATCCATTCACATTTATTTATTAATTTAATTCAATAATTTAATCATCAACCAACGAATCTAGAAAAAATATCTATAGTCTAAAGGCATAGTAAGTAACACAACATGTATCTCAATAGACTACCTAAACTACAAGCAGTAAAAACCCAAGCTTGTTCTTTGGCTGGGTGGACTTGTCACAACCAACCAACAATATTTATTACACTGACCCTCTGGGTGGCTCACCTGGGCAGGCCCTTATCGTCAAACATTCGAACAAAAGCAAAGACACTCGGAGGAAGCACTGAACGTCAATTCCCCCTATGGTCTTGCAGCGATACTAAATACTCTCTGAGGAAGAACTTACATCTAATTCCCCCTTTAGTCTCAATTCGATAATTATCAGACCCTGTGAGAGAGCACAAAGTCAATCCCCCTTATGGTATCGTAATGGTAATAATTAAACAAGCCTTCTGAGGAAGCACATAACATAAATTACTATTATGGTCTAACTAAACCAGGTTCCTGCATCCCTGATTAAAAGAAATCACACATAAACAATTCATATCAGCCCTAAGTATGTTCAGCAACTACTTGGCTAATAGTTACAATGAAAAAGAAGAATTTAAACAGTAGACAATACATGAAATCATTCATACCAAGGCAAGCAATCAATGAAACAAGGTTTGCCTCATAGGCAACCTAAGCCAAACAACGATAAATAGCCCAAACGAAGGAAAAACACATGGGGTGATCCTTGATCATGCTAACAAGCAAACATTATTCATTTAATAGCCTCAAGCACATAAGCAATCTAAGTCAAATAAATAAACAGGTTCAAAACCCTAACCCGAGATACCCGATACATGGATATCCAACACTTTTGCAAAAAAACTCAAGGACATTCAACGTAGGGCTACAAACCACCTATCTTGATCCTCGTAGATTGATATACTTGAACCTCGGCCTGAGAATCAGTCTATAACGGAGTAGATCATTGATATTCTATTGCAACCGATGGTGTTCGACTATGAGAATCAGTGACAGATCGGTGGCTTGGAGAAGATTCGGCCACCTCCGATGCCCTGTACGGAATTAGGGGGAGAAGAAGATGAAAACAAGGTTGAGACACGACCCCAGTCCGATTAATGAATTAAAAATATAAGTACACGACATGTACTTTTAGAGTACACGGCGTGTGCTTTGTTTTTCTGTACTCCGCTTTAAGCGGTCTCCACGACACCCCACACGGCCGTATGTGCGGCCTGGACACAGCCAGCACACATCCTCATGCAGCGTCTAAGTACACGGCATGTACTCTAAAAATTTCCAGATTTTCCCCTTTTTCTCAAAAACGACCAGAAAAGGAATAACATACCTGAAAAGAATGTCCTGGTTCTTACAATTAACTCTAATATACTAACATTCATTATAACTCCATTATAATATATATACTATAATTTTATTATTTTAATGTAGAATCTATCTTCATTTCTCTTATCCTATTATTTTTATTCAAATAATTTAAATATCATCTTTGATGAGTTGATTTGTCCCCTTTGAGGATAAAAAGATTTCATTTTCATTTATCACCTTATAGGATGGAAATAAAACCATTATAATGGTTATTAAATATTTTAAAATTTATTTCATAACCTTTTTATGTTTTGAAACTAAATTTTATACACAATAATAAATAATTAAACAAAACTAGTTTGTTATGATCGAAAAACCACAAGTAAAATCTAAAGGATTATCTATAACTTCTTAACTAAAGATTCATACTCACATAAAATAGCCAAATTACTTATATAATCAATTAAAATTATTCATTTTCATTAATAACATATAACTTTATATATGGATATCTAAACCCATTCAAAAGGATCATTCATACATTTATACATGTGAACCAATCATGAAATCTAAATAAAAAATGCACCTAAATGATAAAATTTTATCTTAAAACTCATAAAATTTTTATAAATGAACATAGTAAAATTATAATAAATCAAATAAATTTATAACCGTATTTTAATTAATTATTTAATGTGTTTAAGTTGATTATATATTATAATCAGATTAGGTGGAGAACACTTTTGGACATAATGTAAGGGATTGTTTTTGAACATACATTTTTCCCATTGGGTTATGCTTTCACTCTCATTAATCTAATGTAATTATTATTTATTTTTATATAATTCTTATAAATTATATGAATATTTTCCAAAATCATGTAACCGGATCATTTCATCCATATTGGAATTGGAAATACATGTTTTAAAAATGATCTCTTCTTATATCTCCCCAATAAGAAAGCCCAATAAAAGGGAACAACTAGATTTATTAACAATTTTCTAGTGTACTCCATAATCAATTTTAGCATATCATTAATTTCATAAAATTAATAATTTTATCAAAAAATACTATCTCGGTTCATTTCTAGTTTCATGAAAGAAATAGTCTTTCACTAATTTAAACTCTCTCTGGTATTTTCTCTTAAACCCCACTAAAATGTTTTATTTATAACATCTCTTAAAACCTCTTTTTACATGTTTTCAATTCAGTTTGACATCAGTTATCAAGACCCATTCATATTTTACCTTATGAGTGTCCATGTTTCTTTTAAATAAATTCTTACATGGAAACCATTATGCTATTCCCTTCTGTTACATCGTATGACATTTATTATGATACAATATTATTTTCATTGGTAACCTTTATGCTTGATTCATCATCTGATACACATATTCCAAGACATGTTAAAAAGGTTTCAAAGGATATCACTCTAATGTATTGGTCAATTTTTAGTATCATGAGGCATTATTTTGGGATAATGATTGAACGTGATTCTCATATAGGATTTTTTTCATCGATGTGTGATGGTCTTGGTATAATGCTTTGACTCAAACTTGATCCATGTTTCATGTTGTTGAGGCATTCCCATAATTACATGATTTTATCTCCAAATGATCTACATTTTATGATTCCCTATGTTTATTCATATTCCATGTATTTTTATATCATCATGTTACGGATTTTGACACATGTGTTATGCATTATTCCTATGCTTATTCCCTTACTCAGATTTTTAGCTCATTTTTTGTTCATGTATTCCCTATGTTATGCTATAAAGATATATAAGAGCATTGAAAGATTACATCTCTTTATGGATGATTAAAATAAGTAATTTTTATTCTAAATACAAATTTAATATGATTTATCTAATCATACAATTATAATATTCATTATGATCCTTAGCTTGTAATTTGATGGTTAATTATGGATAAAATCATGTAATAATATGTGTAAAAGTGTTGGGTCTCTATAGTTTGTATCAGATTAAGTTCTAGTTTTTTTAGATTAGGACTAGATAACTTTAGTAAGAACCCTTTGTATAATTTTATCCCCACATATAACATAGACTAAAACTTAGGGAATCAGAAGGTAAGATATACTTTCTATTATAATGTTTATCATTATATGTTTAATGATTTCATTTATTATTCATATTAGTTGAATAATCAATCCCCCCATATTATACATTCATTTAATTATTGAATGGATTGAAATATAATAACCCTTTTCAAAAATCAATGTGATGTGAAATGTGACGATTTACAAAATTATATGCCAAATAAATTGGGAATCAGTGCCTAAAACATCATGATTGTACATTATCAACTAAATAAATTTACCAAAAATAAATTGAATCATATGGAACACCCTCCTTAATATAAGATATGGAAATTTTTTGTCTAATAATTCTTACAACAAAGGCCTCCAAAATAGAGTGTATCTTTCAATCCCCTTATTATAATACAATGTATTGACTCTATTGAGAAGATATTTGCTATCCTTTGGTGCTCAAAAGAATTGAATGTTTTTTTGGTGGTTTATATTTTAGATAAGGAATCTTATTAGTGTTGGATATTAGTGAATAACATGCAGTCAAAAGACGAAACCTATTCCTTGGATTGGATGGAATTCAAAAACAAATAAATATATATTTTCCCTGAACCTACATATCATGATTGAAATGGAATTCCTTGGTCTGATGAAAAAGTATGATGATTATATTCATGATTATTAGGAAAGAAACATAGGGATTTCATGATACACCAATGGAATTATCATGAATAACAAACAAAAGTAGGATAACTTCTTTAGCATACTAAAGCTGAGTCTATGAAAAATAATGGTCATTCAAGACTTTGATAGAAATGAGGACATTGTCTATTGTTCCCCTAAGGTTGTAATGAAAATCCAAGACTCACAGTGGCCTCATGGGCCCACTGAAAAATTGGAAATTAGAGTCTAATATGAGTGGATCAATTTGATAAATCCCATGATGGAAAGAAGAACCAATATCCCATGTGTCAAAAAATTTGGAAGAAGAATCCCAAAAACATTATAAAGGGAACCAATGCAACTTCAAATGTGTAATATATGGTCTTATGGAGAGTAACAACCAAAGAGATATGAATAATACCACTATTGTGGAATAATAAATGGAGGTTCATATCAACACTAAGCCTATAGTGTGGTGTTTCAACTGATGGAACATGGGAATTATGCAATACATTTCCATAATAAAAGGTTTATTGGAAGCCATCAATTATAAAAAAACTCCATTGAAACATGGAGGGGAATATACAATCACTTCTCTTGAGGTGTATCTAAACAATGATGTGGTTATAGACATGATGGTGATTCATTAAATAATTTAAATGGTACTATTTTATTCAGGTTCTATGCATTATTTCATATCCTGTATGTTTAACAGAATTATTCAAACACCACCTCAAAATATGTGGGTTGAGTTATGTGTGAGAATAGGAAATGGTGAAATTATTTCATCCAAAGTATATAAATAATCCCCAGTTAATGTTTATGGAAAGAAAATCCCATAAAATCTTGTATTTCTTTCATTGGGGGAGATTGATGCTATATTGGACATGGATTGGCTATATTTATAAAAAATCATCATCAACTATAACGAAAGGGATATCAATATTGACATCCTGAAGAACCCTATAATCATGTAAATGTTTAAGGAGTAAGGTATATCTCATATAGAATCATCATCTCAATTATGGATATTATTTTCTTATTATAAATTATATCTATATAAATTGATTGATAAAAGTGATAGATTCATCCTCGAAAACATGCCCATTGGGTGAGACTACATCGATGTGTTCCCTAATGAATTGCTTGGTCTTTTAATTGGATGAGAGTTTCAGTTCAAAATAGAACTTGTTCCTATATCTCTTCCTCTATCGAAAACATCATATATAATAGACACTATTGTGTTAGAATAACTGAATAATCAGTTACATGAGAATCTAGAAAAGGGTTTTATACGCCTAAGTGCTTCACCATGAGGTGGTCCAGTCCTCTTTGTCTGGAAGAGGGAGGGTCAATACCAATATGTATTGATTATCATGATCTAAAAAATAAAAATAAAGACATTATCCACTACCAAAGATAGATAAAATATTCAATCAACTATATGGGGAGAATTATTTCTATAATGTGGAACTTAGGTTAGGATATGACCCATTGAAGGTGAGGAAGAATTTTATTATCAAAACTGCATTTCAAATAATGTAAGGACACTATGATTTCATAGTTATGTCATTAAGACTCAATAATACTCTAGAAATATTTCAGAGATTTAATGAATATTGTATTTATAGATTACCTTGAATTTTTTTAGTATCTACTATTGATATTTTTATATACTCCAAGAGCAAGGAGAAACATGAGGAGCATCTGAATATTGTGTTGATGACTTTGTGGTGGGAGAAACATTACGAAATGTATAATAAATGTATGTTCTTTATAGATAATGTATAGTTATTGGTGCATGTTATCACTATAAAAGGAATATCTATGGACCCTTCTCAGATATAGGAAATTAAAGAGTGGACTAGACTGGTATCTATAATAGGGATGCATAGTTTCCATGTTCTTGCTGGGTATTACCAACAATTTGTGAATAACTTCTCACGATTTTCAAAACCACAAACCAAGATGACTCAGAAGGGATTTGTAAAGCCCTAACCCCGTGCTTCCACATTTAGTAGTGAAATATGCTGTCTATTTTATTATAATATAAAACCTAAAAATACATGGTAAATTATACACCCATTTACCTTTTATAGTATAGGTTCTAGAGAATTAGATAACAACACACAAAAATTGAATCAGATTTTACAAAAATAATTACAAAATTAATAGTTGGAATAATATAAATTAGCACATTAACTGTCCTTTGAACTTCTAATTAATCCCATGGAAATAAATTTAAATAACTTGTAATGAGATAAAAATTCCTAGTAAGTGTTTTCAAAAGAGAAAAATAAAACATTAGTCCATGTACACTTATAAACATATGAAATCATTTTCACAAAGGCATACTTCTCACCCATATATTAATAATTTTTTATATCATGAGATTTCCATATAACATAAAGGACATAAATAAACCATTAAAGTATATTTGGGAATTTCATACTTAATATTTTAACCCTCATGGCTATCTTATTATTTATAACCCTGATGGATTCTTTACAATGTAGCCCTAACCGCTATCCTATAGTGTAACCATCATAATTACACATGGAGTAACCATATGAACAACATCCAACATACACATACCCAATAAATTAGAGGGATATATAGGTCCCACCATTCATCCTAAAAAATTTCCAATAGACATAACATAATAATTAAAAAATGAATAATTTCAAAAAGACATTTCTTCTGAATTTCTTAAAATTAAAGTTTAAAAAAGAATTTTAAAGGAAAGCCCCTTACAAATATCATAAAATTGAAGTGATTATTGAATGGATTATGTGTATATACTATAAATAAAAAAATAAACCATAATATAAATGAAATTAATTACACAAATAATGTTGGTAGCCCATAATTAAGGAACTATAAGATTAACTGAATGAATGAAAACTGTGTTAAGAATTCCCTTACCTTGAGTTATTCTTACTTAAATCTTTTTTAATCTACCTGTATGATGTACAAAAGTGTGTTATTAATACATTACAAAAAAATTCATAATATCTGATATTATCATTTTATAACATCATTTCACACAAATATTAAAAATATTTTGAAATTTACGTTGTTTTAGGTGTGTTCTTTTCATGGTTTCCCTAATTGAATCATAATGAATTTTCATATCAAATGGAAGTGAAAGCCCAGAGTTGAAATATTATGTTATTAATACATTTCCATAATATTAAATGATACCATTAATAAATATTTATCATATATGATGATGAATCATTATACAAAAATTAATTATATTTACAAAATTTTGGAGGTTCATTCATAACCACAAACTTGTTTCTATATTTACCATTAATATTATTCTTATAAGTTATTTCCAAAACAAAATAGAGGTCATATAATACACTTTAGAATCATTTTCAACCATTAAAAAGGTTTTAAGACTATATTTTAAGGACATAATGGAAATTTAAAACACAACATCCATGATTTTGGTAAATTGACACATCAAAAAAGATGTTTTTTTAATAAGAGGATGTGTAGAGGAAGTATAATGATGTATTTTTCAATAAACATGACAATATTATTGCTTATATATAATACTAGTTCTTTCTAGCATATAACAAACCCACCCTTTATTACACATTAAAACATGATTTATAAAATAAAATTTCACTTAATATAACCACGATGATCGATATATCTAGTGTATTTTGGGCTTAGGAACATTACATGAAAACATAAGACATAAAATACAACATCTTTATTGAAAACTTCTTTTACATGACAAAAACATTCCTTTTTTACTTAGCATTTCATGGGATAACCTGAGGACATTCAAAATAAAAGGGTAAGCTATAAATCCTAGAAATGGATTAAAAAAGGAATAACATGGAGAAAACAATACATGTTAGGAAATATTCATATCAATGGATTAAAAAATAGACAAGAACATAAAGGCATTATATAACACGATTAACATAAAATTGAAATGTGGAAACTACATGAAACATAATATCAGTAACAAAATGGAATTCAGTAATCCCTTATCCCAAAATGGGGAAAAAATTTCCTAAAGGGAATAAGGTATACCCTTGTCCCAACATGACGTATCATGATACTAAACATTCACCAATGCATTTGAGTGCTATCAGGGCGCACCCTTCATGAACATTTTAATCCCACAGTTATGTGTGACGCATATACAATATAACATGGATTCATTAATCATCATCATTTATTACTAGACAAAGGAATGTGGAATACATAAATTAATTAATATAATCAATAATTACAAGAGATTAATGTTTAATACCCTTGATATATAAATGGTATGGTATTCAGTGCATGGTGATTTTTTCTTGGAAAATCACGGTGAAATTTTGGTTGCATAAAAACATAGGATGGAAATTCATAAATTGATTTTATGAGACAGAAAGGTGTACCTCATAATTTAAACATTAAATAGACATTAAGGGGATTATTAAACATAATATCCTAACATATGTAATGGAATTTTTATTCATAATATAGAATACATTCTTGAATGGAAATAAGTATTGAGAAATCCCTCACAGGATTTCGGCATGGTAATAGGAGTAAACGAAAGGCATTAATGAGAGATAAAGGGGTATATAATATTTAAAACATAAGTAAGAATATATTTGGGATTTGTTAAATCATACACACGTGTTTAATTGAAAATAAAATTGTACAAGAACATAAATAAACATGAATAAAAATGATAAAGGAATGAATCTTGTACAAGGATGTGTGTTCACAAAGGCAAGGGAGATGTCTGAGAGTGGATTATTGGTATCTTGGGAACCTTGGGAAGACTCAAGAGACTATATTGAAGATTTATTATGATCCTCACAGAGTTTTAGATATTATTAATGGGTTATTGGGTGGGTTTATATAGGAAAGGTGGGGGAATTATTTATTTCTTTGGTTTTGAATCCTACACACTAAAATATTCAAAACCACAAACCATCCCACAGTTTTTCCCATGGTATCTCGAAAATGTGAGTTATATACATTATTTTAAAAGGATAAGGGCTGAGGATATTAACATATTTCTTTTTCTTAAGTGGATGTGAGTCCGACTTTCAACGAAATGATTTCAAAACCATAAAATATTCTATATCTCTTAGAGAATTCAGTAAGGCTTTATTAAATAAATAAAATAGATCTAAAATTATAATATTTTAATGGAAAAAATATATTTTGAAGAATATAATCATTATATTATATTATTATATCACTATTGGGTCTTTATTATGTCATAAAAAAACAATATATTTATATATTATTTTGTTTTTACCCAAAAATTCGACTGTCTCAGAAAATACTAAAAAATTTACTGTTGGATAAATTTGATGTCTGGATTCTAAAAATAATATTCATTCTACCAAAATAATTATCTAAAGAGGTGAATTTTTAGTTTTTAGATAAAAATATACATTTATGGAAAATTGATGGGTTTTGAAAAAAAGAATTTTTAAAACCTAATAAAAATTACTATTGACTTTATAAAAATTTTAGGATAATTTATATTTAATAAATGTAACTTATTAATAATTTTTTATTTAAATATTATTTAATTCAAAGAGTCAATTAATTCCTTAATAGAAAAACTTAAAAATTACACTTTTAGTTTTAACATATATAAAATATAACCCTTATCAAATTGATTAGCTAATAATTTATAGATAAGGAACATATATAATAATTATTTATAAGAATTGTATTTATAATATTATTAATTAAAACCATATTATAGACTAATGTGTATATATCTAAAAATTACCATTTTGACCCAAAGTATCAATTTATCAAATTCATGTATTTTTAAGAGAGAATATTCTCATAATGGATTTGATGGAATAATAATTATATATATAAAAGTGTACTACACAATTAATAATTAACGCCTTATTCCATAACCCATTACAACACCCACATAAGACATAAGGGTTTGGTGTGCGATGGGGATTGACTCTTGGGGATGCTCAGATAACATCACCTTGGTTGTAATCATTATTAACTTGAACTTCTCTTGTAGGCGATTCTGATCAAGCTTAACATGTTCAACCTTAGATTGGGTTTGGTCAAGATTGAAGACCAGTGATGCAACCAACTTCCTTAGGTTTGTATGATGAGCTTCTTACAGTCTGAGTCTACTTGATGAGTTCATTACCACCTTTATCTATGTCACAAATATTAGTTAAAACCTTATATTTTTATTAGTCGTTTGATCACTATTCAATGACTATATTATCAATGGTAATGATTCTTAACGACAATTTCATCCCAACAATACAAGAAAAAGGAGAGTGCATGTGATTTCTATATCGATAATACATTAAATGAAATGGAATTTTATTCATAAATGATCGGGTCATTAAAATCTTCTCCCCTTAATAAATTTCACCTAAGAAATCTCCTACATGCCACACTAAAGCAGATGAAGGTAACATTTCCTCATCACTTAATTAGATTCCCATGTAGCTTATTCAAACTACTAGTTTCTCCACAATACTTTGACAAGGGGAATTATCATATTTAATGGAACCTTTTCCATATTATCTAAGATATTTATTGGATTCACTTCATACGATAGGCCATTTTCCAATGGATCTATCTACGGATTGAGTTCATGTGATGGGTTAGGTATGTACTTCCTCCAAAGTGATATATGGAATACATTATGTACTTGAGACAAGTTTGGTGGGAGTGCTAGTTGATAGGCCATTGATCCAATGAGATAAATGATATCAAAATGGTCAATATACCTTGGACTATGATTTCCCTTCCTCCAAAATCTCATAACTCTATTCCATGGTGATATGTCGAGGAATATCGTGTCTCTTACATTAGAATCTAGGTCTCGTCGATGGTTTTCCGCACAAATATTTTGTTGACTATGAGCAGCTTTAATGTAATATTGGGTGGTCTTAACCTTCTCCATCATTTCTTCAACCATTTCTGGACCAAAATGTATTCTCTCCCCAATTTTATCCCAACCTGTTTGTGTTCTGAACCTCTTCCCATAAATGGCTTAATAAGGATTCATTTCTATATTTCAAGGGAATCTATTTTTGTAAGAGAACATAACCCGATGAAGGTGTTGATCCCATATCCCTTTTAATTCCATTGAGCATGCTCTCAACATGTCAAAAAGTGTATGGATTGTCTACTGAGATTGGACATTAGTTTGAATATGATAAGTCATAATGAAGTTCATCTCAGTATTCGGAGCATGTAAGAGACTCTTACAGAACATATAGGTGAATCTTGGATCTTGATCGAATAAAATCAATATTGGTACACCATGTAGACTTACATCTTATCTAATGTATATCTGTTCTAGTCGATCCAATTATAAATCCTATCGAATCCCAATGAAGCGTGTAGTTTGTGTTAGATAATCCACAATAACCCAAATATCAGTTTTTTTTTCTTTTGTATGTCTTTGAAAGCCCAGTGAAAACATCCACGATGATTCTCTTCCATTTGCATGCTGGTATTCATAATAGTTGCATCATCACCTTAAAATTATTCCTTTCATCCTTCAAATGCTGACATACCAGAAACATTGATGTATATTTGTTGATCACCATTGTGATTTTATACCCCCAATAATTTTATCGGATATCCCGATACATCTTTCTGATTCTTGGGTGAATAGAGAAATTGGAACTATGTGCATCATCCAATAGATCATTCTTTAACTATAGATTTTATGGAACACATAGTCATGACCCGAATCTCACAATTCATTCTTTATTAATATTGAACTCTAAGGCTTTCCCTTTTCGGATAGTTTCCACTTTCTTATGTATTCCCTCATCATCATTTTCTGCATCCTCTAACCTTTCCAAAAGATACGGTTGGGAAATCATTAGTTAAACAATTGATGGTGTTCCCTTATTTATGATACCCATGTCTATCTTCATCAGTTATTTGAATATTGGATCCTTTTTTTATTCTCATCAATGATAGAATCACTAATTCCTTTCTACTGAGATCATCTGCCACCTTGTTTACTTTCCCATAGTGGTAATTGATTGAGCAGTCATAGTCTTTGATCAGATCAAACCATCATCACTGAAACATATTCAACTCTTTCTATGTGAATATATCCATGAGGATTTTGTGATCTGTATATATTTCACACTTCTCACCAAAGAGTTAATGTCACCAAATTATTAATGTGAAGTTCACAACATCCCACTCTAGATCATGTGTGGGATAGTTTTCCCATAAATTTTACACTACCTTCAGGAATAGACTATGAATTTGTCATTCTTCATCAACACACAGCCAATCCATTCTTCGAAGCATCACTGAAGATTACAAAAAGATCCCCACTTATGGGTAGTGTGAGAAAAAGAGAGATGATAAGCCTATTAATCCACTCCATGAAGTTTTATTAACATTCATCATTGGAAGAAAACATGACTCCCTTTCGAGTTATCTTGGTTTGAGGGTTTCAAAATAGATATAAATTTCCCACAAATTAGTGATAATAACTAGCTTACCCTAGGAAGCTATGGATATCCATCAAAGATGTTGTCCTCGACCAGCCCTAGATTTATTTAATTTTGGAAGGATCCACAAATATCCCATTGCATGTGATTATATGCCCTAAGAAGAAAACTTCCATCAACTAGAACTCAAAATTTATGTACTTTAAATAGAGATTATCCTTTCACAAGGTCTCTAGTATAGCTCTTAGATGTTCTTCATGCTCCTCCTTGGTTTTGGTTTATATTATAATATCACCAATAAACACTACTACAATTTTTTCATGGTAATCTATAATGAATATATTAATGAGGTCCATAAATATTTATGGACCATTAGTGAGTTTTAAAGGCATTATTAAGAACTCATAGTGCTTTAACTTGTATGAAAAGTAGTCTCGGGAATATCTTCCTTCTTCAACCTTACATGGTAATCTCTTGAACATATATCCACCTTGGAGAATTATTGTGATCCACGTAGCTGGTCAAAAAGGTCATCAATTTGTGGAAAATGATACTTGTTCTTTATCATGATTTTTTTGATCTCACAATAATAAATGAAAATGAGCATTGACACATCCTTCTTCTTGATGAAGAGGATGGGTGAACCCCATGATGAAGCCCTTGGATGTATAAACCCTTAATCTAGATTTTCTTATAGTGATTTCATTAGTCCCTCAATCTCCACAAAATCCATTCTTTACAAACTCTTGGATGTGTGAAATTCCCAAGGTATAAGATCAATTGAGAATTCAACATCTCTTCAAGGAGGAAGACTAAGAAATTACCCAGGAAACACATTAGAAAATTCCCTTACAATATGCATGTCTTCATGGATGGTTCCTTCCTTAGACTCAATAATATGAGAAATATACATATTCTCATAAGGAAGTAATATACATGTTTTATATGATGGTTCTAAAGAATATTCAACCTCCTCCTTTCACATGTACAGAATCAGGGGTCGATTTACAATATGGAGAGTGAATTACCTCTCACGAAAATTTGTGTTGGCTCTATATACGGAGAGTTAATCCATGACAGAAATTGAAAAAAATTCCACCAAGGTAATTATGATATAGTTCACTGGGATGTTCAATCTAGAAATTATGACAGGGGAGGATTTATATTCAAGAGATTAAATAATTTCCCCATTTATCATTCTCATTGACATCTCTACTTCCATGATTTGTGGTAGTGTTAGGATTATTCTACTAAACAATCAAGTTATAAAAGAATCTATGGAACCATAATAAAAATTCATATTTTCTATTTTTGAATGAATAAATATTGTATCGGTCAAAACATTGTTTTCGGGAATCGCTTTTAGTGGAAGTGATGGAAAAAAGCTATCACTTTTGGAATTGAAGGTTGTAGGTTTCCACCAATTACCCTGGGATTACGGCACTAGTTTTCAAGGATTCTTAGTTCCTTGTAGTTGTAAAAATGAACAATTCATTGAGGGTTGACCTGATCATTCCTTTCCTCTACCACATTGGTGGGTTTCTCCCTTTGGTAATCTTTATCCAAATTCCATTCTCTTCAGAACCTAAAGAATTTCCTCATCCCTATCAGTCAACTTCTAGGATTCTCATTCCTGTACTTTTGGAAAGGGGGATGTTGAAATTTCATGGAACCATTCGATCTCACTATCAGACCACCAAAATTAATATATACATTCTACTTATTATCCTCATGATACCCCTTAGATTTTCTAATATCCATCATCACATTGAGGGAACATTGGACAAGTTCCTCATAGCTATCAAAGTCACAAATTGAAAACGAACATTGTAGACCAAGTATTAGTCCACCAAATAAGTGGTAAACCATGAATTTAGAGGTTATGACCAAACCAGTGGTGTACCATGAATGTCTTGTTAAATTTTCTTCATATGATTCAATAGATTCAACATCCTTTATCTTGATGGAAATGAAATCTCTTTTCATCTTATGTCAGAGTATGTGGGTAAAATATTTATCAAAAAAAATTATTGGAAATACATCTATCCCATTGCCTCAATATCTTCCTTAGGCTTCATATTTTTGAATAATGTCCACTATTGAATAGATTCACCCTCCATATGATAGGAATCTAGAATAACATACTCTTATTAATAGATGTGAAGGATAGAGATGATATTCCCAATGTAGTGGATCCATTGTTCGGTGATTGAGGGATCAGACGATCCATTGATTGTAGAAGGACTTTGTCTCATGAAGCTCTAGATTGTGATTTGTTCATTCTTCGAGGGGGGGGGTGGATGTTCCTCCTGACCCATGTTTCTATTAAAAACACGAGTTAACTGATATAGTATCATGAAAAAGATTGTTATTCCCTCTCTCATTGGATTAGGAATCCTATTAGAATAGTAATCTCATTGATCTTCGCAATGGTGGTTATCCCGAGTCCTCTTATTTACAAACATTGGCCAAAATAAAAGGATAATTAAGGATGGTTATCTTAACCATTTTAAGATATAAAGGAGATTCCAATGACATTAAGGGATAAAATATAAATGACATTTATCTTCTTAACATATTAATTTCTAGGCTTCAATCTTGGTTATACATGTTATATTTCATTGAATATTTTATTAGGGGCATTTTTTATTCCCTTAATAACGGTTTTAACTATGCTCATAAATTTACTAAAGCATATCCCTTGGGAGTGTTGAAAAAAGAGTGCTGCAAGGCCCATTGTCATGCACCAGTTCCCATTCAAGTCTTGGTCAAATGGTGTTTTAGCTTTTACCCCTATATACATCTATTCCAGAGCCACATCTACATGTTCATATTCAGATAGGGATGTATTTTATTGATAAAATAGTTAATATATACTCACAAAAATTTAGTGATTATTTTATTATACTAAAACTTATACTTAATTCATTCACTAGAGTTTTATAACCCTAATCCCAAAATAACTAAACCTATCCTCTAATTAAAACTATTACAACCTTACTCTTTATTACACATTTAAACATGATTTATTACATAAAAAATCACTTCCTATAACCTAGAAATTCGTTTGGTCCAGTGTATTTGGGGATTATGAACATTACCTGACAACATAAGACATAAAATACAACATCTTTATTGAAAACATCTTTTACATGACTATAACATTCCATCAATCATAGAATTTTATGGGATAACCTGATGAAATATATAAGAAAATGGTGAGCAATAAAGCCTAATAAGGGACTAAAAAAGAATAACATGAATAAAACAATACATGTTTGGAAATATACACATTAATGGAGAAAAATAGAAACATGAACATAAAGGAATAATATAACATGATTAACATAACATGGGAATGTGAAAACCAATTCTAACAATACATCATTAACATAAAGGAATCAATTAAAATCCTATTCTAACATGTTGAAAACTATTATAAAATGAATATGTTAAACACTTGTCCCAATGTGACGTATGCTGATACTAAATATTAACCAATGCATTAGAGCGCAATCATGGAGCATCCTTTATGAACATTTTAATCTCATTCTTAAGTGTGCCACATATATAATATAACATGGATTCTTCTATCAACATATTTTATTCCATCATAAATGATTGTGGAATAAATAAATGAATTTATATAATCAACAATTACATGATAATAAAGGTGAATACCCTTAATAAAGAAATGGGTAAGGTATTTACTACACTATGAATTTGGAATGGAAAATTATGATGCAATTTTGGCAGCATAATGACACCATATGGAAATTCATAAATTTGTTGATGATAGAGAAATGAGTCACTAATAATTTATAAATTAAACCGATAGTAATAATGAAACATAATATCCCAACATATTTAATATAATTTAGATTCATAATATAGAAGAAATTATTGACTGGAAATAAGAAGAGATAAATTCATCATAGGATATCGATATGCTAGCTAGTGTACATGAAAGGAATTAATGAGAGTGAAATGAGTCTCTCATCATTAAAAAATCAAAATGTAAGTACGCGGGATGTGTAATATCATAAAAAAACATTTTTAATTGAAAATTAATGGGTATAACAACATAAAGAAACAAGGATAAAAAATAGAAAGGAAAGAATCCCTTACTTGGATGTGTGATCCCAAAGGCTTGATAGAGGCTTAGGAGTGGCATATTGTGAGATTAGGGAAACTTTAAAAGAATATAGGGAGTGGAGAGAAGAGTGAGGACAATATTCAAGGAGTTTTAGTGAAGAGGAATGTTTCTTGAGTGGGTTTATAAAGGAAAGGTGGGGGAATTATTTACAATTTTGGTTTAACCCTAGACACTAATATAATGAAAAACACAAACCATACCATGTATATTGCCCAAAGTTTCTTGAAATGGGGAGTGTTATAAAATATTTTAGATGTCTATGCTCCAAATATACCCAAATATTTCCCTTGATTATGTGGAGGTGAGACACACTTTCATGGAAATTATTTTTAAAATATTAAAATGTTTAATATATCTTGGAGGATACAATAAGGCTTTATAAAAAATAAAATAAACATAAAATTATATTACTTTATACAAAAAAATATATTAGGCAGAAAATACACATTATAGTGTTTTATTTCAGCACTACTGGGTCATTATTATGTCATAAAACATTCTATATATGTATATATTATTTAATTTTTAACAAAAAAATATGATTGTCTTAGAAAATAATGAAAAATTCACCATTGGATAATTTTGACATCATGATTTGAAAAATAATATTCATCTTTCATAAATAATTTTCTAAATATGTGAATTTCAAAATTTAAGAAAAAAATATACTTTTATTGAAAATTGATGTGTTTTCACATAAACAATTTTTATACCTTAATAGAAATTAAAATTGAATTCATTAATATTATATTATCATTTATATTTAATAAAAGTAATTTAATTATAATATTTTATTAAAATATTATATAATTCAAAAAATTCATTAATTCTTTAAAATAAATTTTTTTATATTAATCTCTCAGTTTTATCGGATAAAAAATATAACTTTTATCAAACTAATTACCTAATCATTTGTAGATATGGAAGTGATATAATAAATATATATAAGAATTGTCTTCTAATATTAGAAATAAAATAATAGTTTAATATAATTTATATATTTCTCAAAATTATCCTTTTTATCGAAAGAATGAATTTATCTAATTCATCATTTTTTATGAATGTAAATTCTTATAAAGTAATTGATTGAATACAAATTTTACTTTTAAAATGGATTAAAAAATAAGTAACTAATACCTTATGAATAATCCCCTTATAGCACCCACATAAAAGCTGAGGGTAATGTGTGCGATGGTGACAGACTTCTGGGGTGACTCGGATAATATCCCCAGGTGCTAATATCTATTAACTTGAACTTCTCACATAGGTGATTCAGCTCAAGCTTAACATGTTGAAGCTCATCTTGGGCTTGCACAAGGGTAAAGCCCAAGGACGCTACCACCATCCCAAGCACCAAAAAATGAGCTTCATATGACTTGAGTCTACATGATGAGTCCATCACATCCTTTTTCTATGTTATAAGGATTTGTTAACACCTTAGATGTATATTAGTCATGTGATCACTATTTAACTACAATATTACCAAGGGTAATGTTACTTAATGGTTATTTAAACCCAATAATAATTGAAACAATATGCAAGTGTTTTATATATCTATAAGAAATTAAATGAAAGGTAATTTTATTCATAAATTATTGCTTCGTTAAAATTCCTCTTGGACAAGTCGAGGTGAAAATAGTATAAGAAAAAAATATTTGAAAAGGAAACAGAAGAAAATGAAAGAGCATATTTACCTCTTTACCTCTTCTCCTTGAGATCCACCTTATGGACTTTACTATTGGCTTTTTTGGTGACACCAGTAGGTCTTAGACCTGGGTAAGATCCTTGAGGTGGGGATTGGGAACAATTTACAAAATTCTATAATCTTGAGTTGTGTGAGTGCAATAGGGGGTGAGGTTTGTATTTATAGTGGAGAGGGAGAGGGATTTCCAATATTTTAATAATTAATTTAACAATCTTACTCTTGACTATGAAAATTCATGATTCATGGGACCCAAAATAGTAAAGAGAGAATGTGTGTTTGATCCAAGGGTTCTCACATCATTCATGATTCTTTTAATAGTGTATTTAACATATAATGTATATTTACGGTAAATTGTCATATTTCACTTTTCAAAATAAATTCTAGTATTTTAGAAAAATCACAAATATTCACTATTGACATTATTTGATGTGTAGAATTAAAAAATCAACACCATTTTATCAAAATAATTTTCTAAAAATAATACATTTAATTTTTAAATAAAAAAATAATTTATTTTAATAATAACCATTTTAAAACTATAATTGATTTTATCACACCATGAAATAAAAAATCATGGTCTCAAAAAATTATATTATAATCATAAGACAAAAAAATAATAAATTACGATTACATTTCATGAACATAAATGTTCATTTAAATTATTAAATTAATCATAAAATTGTAATTAAATATTTATGAATTATAAAAAAAACCAATACTTACACTATGCTAATACTGTAATTTATATGATGACTAGATTTTAATTGTACATTCATTGGTGAGGTTACTATTCATTTGGGTAATTTACTATTTATAAGGGTCATATTACTATTCAAAAGGTCATAATACAATTCTCAAAAATATAATTTGGTCATATCAGACTCCAAATAACTTAGTGATCACAACCATGTATGTCAATTTATTGAAATTCGGAAGACAGAAGCAGCAGAATTATATTTAATGGAATGATAATAAATTCCACATACTACTCAGTAGTTCATTTATGCACATATTATTTCCTTATAAAATCTCAAGATGTTACATTCTCCTCCCCTTAGATGAATTGTGCTCTCATAATTCCTTCATTATACTTATAAGTATGAATATAAATACTGATAATTAAGAAAAAAAAAATTATTATCGATACATAATTAAATACATGTTCAAATGTATATACTATCGCTAAACATTTTCTTAAAAAAACAACATATAATCTCCATAGTTTTTTAAACTATTCATCTGATACCAACTATAATTCACTAAAACCGCACTACAAGATTATGTAATAAAATATGCTATATCTTTTTCTTATAATAGATTACATAAAATTACACATTACATTATACATCTGAGGTCCTTCTCCAATCTTGGTTCTACAGAGTTTGACAACAACATACATACATTGAATTAGTGTTTACTAATATAATAATGAAATTACTAATTGGATTCATCTGTATTATTAACATAAATATCCTTCAAATTACTTATGAATCTTTTGTAAAACATTTTATAAACATGGGATGAGAAAAAATATTAGTAAGGATTTTAAAAAGAAGAAAAAAATCGTCATCCATGAATAATTATTAACATATGAAACCATTTTCAAAAAGACAAACTTGTCACCCATATATAATTACATAAAAAAACATGAGGTTTCCATGAATCATTGAGAACATTAATTAACCAAATATTTATCTTGGGTAATTACTTACTTAATATTGCAACCCTCAGGGCTACATTATGATTTGTAACCATCATGACAACCATACTGTGTAACCATCACATTTACACTTGGAGAAACCATATGATCAACCTCCAACATACACATACCCAATGCATTGGAGGGAGATATATCTCCCAAACTATACCATAAACAATGTCCAAGAAGCATAACAAAATAATTAAATGTTAATAATTACATAATAATATTGATTTTGAATTTCATAAAATAATATTTTAAGAGAGGATTTTCAAAGTATTGTCCCTTAAAAATATCATTTAATTGAAGTGTGAATTGAAATTATTTTGTATATATATTGTAAACCCTCATAATAAATCGTTATATATATGAAAATCATTAATAAAATAATCCTTCTAGCATATATTTAATGAAGTACAAGGTTGACACCAAGAATGGAAATTGGGTTAAGAAGTCGCTTGCCTCGAGTTAATATTACATAAAACATGTTTCAACATCCTCTATAATGGTTAAAAGATTATAATTAATAATTTAAAGATGAATAATAATTTATTAAAACCTTATATGATCATTTTATAACATAATTTCACACATATATTAATAATATTTTGTTATTTACATTGTTTCGAGTGTGTTCATTACATGGTTTCTGTGGTCGGTTCTTAATGGATTATATTTTCAGATGGAAGAGAAACTCTATATGTAAAATGGGGTGTTATTTATATGTTTCTAGAATATTAAATGACACCATTAAACATTTTCTATCATATATGAATTTGAATTATTAGATAAAACATTAATGATGATTAGAATGTTTTGGTAGTTCTTTAATAAACACAAAATTGTTTTATCATATACCTTGATTATTAGGCAAATATGTTAATTAAAAATCATAATAGAGGAAATATATTAAAAATTACAATATTATCAAACCATTAAAATGGTTTTACATGCATCTTGGAAGGATGTAAAGTAAATTGAAAACATATTGTCCATAATTTTGGTAAATCAACACATCACAGACGGTGTTTTTATATTTTCAACAAGAGGAAGAGGAGAGGAATAATGATGACTAGTTTTTCCTAAACATGATTGTACTATAGAATGTATATAATACTACATTTTCACTATTCTTGTATAAGGTGAAGTGAAGAGAGAATAAAAAAAGAATAGAATAGAGAAGAAAACACAAGAAAATGAAAAAGGAATTTTTCTTCAGGATATGTTCTCCATGAGATCCTCCATAAAGACATTAGTATTGGCCTTTTGATGACACTAGAATTTATAAACTTGGGTAAGATTTTAAAGACTCTAAAATTCCATGTATTCTTTTTTATATATACGAATTTTACGAGTCCGCGAAGCTTGAAGGAACCTGATTTCGTGGCCCTGTGTCCCTGAAATGAATTGTCAATTTTTTCATGTATGTTTAGTAAATTTGCGATAGGATTTTTGTAAGAATTGAACAAGTTATTGGAATTGAAATCCAAGGACACCGTTGAGCTCAAAGGGTCGATATTCGCTTATGGATACTTCCACCTCGACGGTAGTTGGTCGAGGATGAAAGTTAATTTTTGTGTTTTTTGTGTAGTAATAAAATAAAAATAAAAATGTTTAACATTTTTATTTGTTGAAAACACCCACATGGGTTATGGTGGTGGGGACCACCAAAGACTAAACCCCATAATATGAATTCCTAAAGGAGGGGACCACCTGAACCCTCATAATGAGTGAAACACTAAAACTCTCTCTTAAATGTGGGGAAGCCTCTTGAACTACCCCCACGTTAATTTCACCACCCCCATTGATTAATTATACCAAATCATAAATTAATTAATTGTGTTAATTTGAAATTATGGTAACAAACTAATTAGATAAAAAATTATATTATGCTGGAAATTTTATTTTTGGTGGGGATTAGGGGGATGTATTTGGAAAGGAATAAGGGGAGTGCTTTTAGGATGATTACACTTCTCCAATGAAGAAATATTTCCATGAAGAACACTTCTCCAAAAAAATAACGTCAACATTCTCCAAAATATTCAACTCCTTCCTCATGAATTCCTCCAATGGTGGAAATATTCATCAACAAAGAACCACCTCCATCGAAGAGCGTTTATCCGATGAATGATCTCGGGATCAGAGGCATGTGGCGGGCTCGACAAACGTCGACATATTCATCTTCTCTCTCTCTCAACACAACAACAAACCATTGAGGTATGGGTTTGTTTTAAATTGATCAATGTTAATTTTTCCCCTCACGTTGAATCATCGCCCTTGAGCTGCTTGCTACAGCTCTAATGTAGAGGGTGTGGGCCAAACAAACATGGCCCGACACCCCCGTCGTTCATTATGAATGTAGTGTTCTTCACAATGGAAGAAGACGGATTTGTCTCACGTCAAGAAACGAAGAGTGGCCGGACGAACCGGCCACCGGTGAAGGTGCGACGCACGACCACACCGAGTAGAGAGGATGACAGGACCTCCGGCTGGCTCCGGCGGACTTCTATACTGTGGTCGCCCCGCTGCACCACGGTCACTCTGCCAAACTGCATCGTCTGCACCACCTCATGCCGCCCCACATCCTTTATGGCCACCGCGACACCCACAGCCTCTGTCGCCCTGCGGCCTTCGCCACCGCATGGCCCCCGCGGCCTCCACCGCTCTGCGGCCTCCACCGCTCTGCGGCCTCCTCCTCCCCGCGACCCCTGTGCCCTCTGCCACTTTGTAGCCTCCGCCGCCGCGCCGCGCCCTCCGCGACCTATGCTGCTCTATGGACTTCACTTCCTTGTGACATCGTCTGCCCTGATGCCTGCGCCGCCTCGTAGCCAATGCAGCCCCAATGGCTATCACGGCCTTCTCGACCCCCTGCGGCCTCGGTGCCACCCTGCGCCTCCCAAGCCAGGCTTCCCGGCTAGACCACCCAGCACAGGTTGGGACAGACCCAGCGGGTCGGGCCTGGTCGACCCATACCGGGTCGCCCCAGGTCACTTCGGGCCGGGTCGGACAGACCAGGTCGGACTGGACCCAGACTCACATCAACCCATTTAAGCTCTTTCAGCCAAAACATTGACACCAGACATTCGTCTGACGAACCGTATACGGCGCTGGATACCCTGGAGCGAGACCATCCCTTTGGTATACTCCACTTGAGATTTGGATAAAGTAGGGTTACAATCGGGTTGGATTGACCACGAATCCAACCAGGTCCTCCGGACTAAAACGCTAATAACTTACAGACCGGGTGTCTGATTGATGAAACATCTATTGAGTTGAGACCCCTATGACATGGAGGTCCTTGGGATACTTCTTCGTGGGATTTAGTGGAAGTTGGAGTATCGACCGGTGGATTAAGGAATGGACCATCCCAGAGATGATCAAGCTTAGTGAGGGAACCGAGTAACTGGTTGTGACATGAATAATGAATTGTGATCCTGTGAGGGTCAGCATAGAGTGATCTTTTGTGGGTCAGCACCGAGCAATCCTATCTGGATCAGGATCAAGCTATCCTGTGTTGGTTAGCCCCAAGCGATCGTGTGTGGGTCAGTACCTAGGGATCCTATGTGGGTTAGCACAGAGCAATCATGTGTGGGACATCACTGAGCGAACTTGTGTGGGATAGAACCGAGCGATCCTATGTTGGTCAGCACCTAGAAATCCTATGTCGGCCAGCACCGAGCGATCCTGTGTGGGTCAGCAGTAGAGTCTTTTGACATAATAAGATGATCTAACTTTACGACTAATCATTTTTACTTTTTTACTTATTTTATACTTGGAGTGAGCTAAGTCTATACCTTGTGGTAATTTCCTTCGTGGTAATACCTTGGTGTTATTCTTCTATGTGGCATACCTGTGTGGTACTTACCGTTGTGGTATTCCTTCCTTTGTGGAATAGTTGATCTTTGGGCTTTGATTTGGACGTTGTGTTTTCCTCATGATTGAGATGGGTATACATGATAACTTAGGTATATGTATGGGCATATACCTAAGTAGGGTAGCCAGATGATTTCATTTTATGTGGTTTATCCTTTTTCTATCTTGTGATACCTTGAGGGTCTCGGGGTCCCTATTGAGTATCGTTATACTCACCCCAGCACGGGAAATGCCTGAACCTTGTTGTGTTTGGGCAAACGATGGACAATGTTGACTAAGGATGAGGGTTCCAGGACTGGACGGTGCTTGGAGGTGGACCATACTGCATGTCGGTACGCAGAGGAGACAGGTGGACGTGTAGTGCTGAGGAGTCGCTCTATACCTACCCTTTAGGTTGGAACCTTAGAGGATGACCTAGTAGTTGTCTTTCTCATTCTTAAGTTGTTTTGTATTTCAGTTTTACTTGTACCTTTACTGTTAGGTTTATATTTCATCCATTTTTACTTTAATCACTCTTTTATCTATGCAGTTTACTTGTGTTTATATATTTTTGTGTGCCTGTTTTCATGTGCTTACAGGATATAAAGTTAATACCTTCCCAGTTTTAGGGAATACTTATTTCGGTGCCAGTCTCCAGCCCCTGTCCAATGGAAGGTCAGATTGGGGTAGTCATAGTACGGGACCTAGGGTACGGGTCATGACAAATTTGTATCATAGGAGTTGGTTCTACCATATAACATATGACTATGATATTTTCTTTTGATGGAAATAATATTTGTAACGCCCCGACCCCAGCTACCTAGAGTCGGTGCATTACTTCGTAATATTGGCATGATCACAAAAGATCAAGTCTCGAAAGACCGATTTGTTTAGTATCCTTGGAAACACTAGATACATTCATAAATGTTACATTACATCACAAAGTGAAAAACTATAATCACATAGTCTCCATAGTCCACACTTCTATCCTCTTCGGACTATCCCTGCAGGTCATTCATAAAATACTTCTTCACATCCTGGAAAATATTAAAACATTGAAAGGGGTGAGCTCAGATGCTCAGTAAGGATAACAATATTTCGGAAGCTTTCATAAATAAACATAAACATTTAAGGCAATGTATAACTAAACAAAGGCCTTATTAAACTTGAACTTCAGCATAATATGGCAAAAGTAAAATGAGATAATTCCATTCACTTCTTCACATGGATATTCTACTGGTCGAATAATCACATGCAATAACAAAAACCACTTTCATAATGAGGGAATGTATAATGCCAGACATTCTGAAACACTTTGTCAAGGCCTCGGCCAAGACGTCTAAAATGATTAAGGCCTCGGCCAAAACCATAAATCAAATTGGGAAAGGGCCTCGGCCAATTCCACGTCTAGTTGTCTCATGAGACCTACTGATGCAATTTTTTTAGAAGATACTTACGTTTAAAATTGCTCAAATATACTCCAGTGTTTTTCTGAAAACATTATGCAAGCTTCTAAAAACAAAATAACTAATTCTGAGACTTCTCGACTAATTACAGGCCATGATGAGTCCACTCCCAATCCCTTCCTGTCTACCACACTCGAGAGTCGGGTTTTCTGAAAACATTTTTAAGCTTGCGTTAAGTACGTATACATTTGCACTGGATTTTCATATATTGGAGAGAAATATCTCTTTTTTTGAAATCATTTAAAAATCACATAATTATAAAAGAAAACCTTTTGAATAAACGTAAAATTCAAAGGGGTTTATTCACCGTATAAATGAAATTTGTGTATAAAACCAAATATGCCTCAATGAATTGAGATTGAGACAAAGTACCTTACAAAGATAATTTTTTAAATAAAATAGATATATTATGTGTGTTCACTATAAGTAAACATAATTAAATTAAAAATACAAGATAGGATATAATAATATCATGACATAATTTTAATGTAGGAGATTAACCCAAAGAATGGAAGTTGGGTTAAGAAATTCCCTTACCTCGTGTCTGACTTGACTCAACCGTTCTTTAACCTCCTGAATAATAAACTAGAGTTAATATATACCTTATTAAGAACCATTTTCAATTTCATTATCCTTATTATATCACTTATTACAATGATATGAACATTATGTAATTATTTAAGTTAATAACGGTTGTTTTGTCGATCTTTGGTACTTGAGTCAACGATAAACTTCTTATAATTACAAGTTGTTTATGTGGTAGAATATCCATTATCTCCAGAATTATATTCATGATTTATATGTCATATATATCTTATATATCCAGTATATACATTCATTTATAATATTACATAACATTTAGAGGTAAGAAATGAAATGCACCGTTCATGGAGACGGTAAGCCGTACGTACGCATGAACGCTACTTTCATTTCTATTTCGTATTTAATGTAATGAAATCATAATTATATAAAGGTAAAATATAGTTCCAGTATAATATCATATATAATATCATTTAATCCATCCTTTATACATCCCACATATGGCATTAACGATTCACATCACTTTGAGGGGGCGGTAGTCCGCACTTCCTAAAATGAAATTATCGCGTTTTACCCATAATGGAAATCATAAAGTATGCCATAAATGAGAAATAAAGAAGCATAAGTAAAACATAAACATATTATATATCATATATAAAAATAGTGACATCTTAATGGCCACCTTTGAAGGTGTTATATGAGTGTTGAACAATCATCGTTTCGTGAGGCAGAAATTCGCTATCCACAGAAACTATATGTTCTTTAACCATTATATGTAGGTGTGTGTAAGTGTAGCTCGAATCCTTTTTATAACAACATCCTAGTATATTGAGGATACTGGTGTTGTTACAAAAGAAATGAATAAAAAGAGTTTAGGGGGTTGTAGAAGAAAAATAAAACAAAACAACATTAGAAAAGACATTACCTCAAAATCGGGTAACTCTTTTTGATTTGATCCAAAGGCTTCTTTGGGAAGAGTTCTGCCCAAAGTGAGGCTTCTAGGAGTAAGGGAGTAATGTTGGGAGAGTATTGGGGCAGAGGTTGGCCGAGCCAAATGGCATTAAAGTGTAAATGAGGTGGGAGAGGTGGGGGCCTTTTATAAGTGGAGAGGAGGGGCACTTTTGGAAGGATTGAAATGTTACATTATTACACAATGCTTTTCGGATTCTAAAGGTCCCACACTTATATAATTAGAGTCTAAGGTGATAAGGTTTCTAAATCTCCTCATCCAATAGGCTTTGGACAAGTGTAAGCCTTAGAGTTTGCATTATCTTCTAATTTTATTTAAATCGTTAAATAATGAGGTCATCGCTGCATCATAATGATGTCATAAATAATTTAATTTATTTAATGTCTAAAAATTATAAAATAAATACTATGATGTAGGTAATATTTTTATCTTTCTAATGAATATGTATAGACAAAATTTGGAATTGTGTAACCCCACTTAAAAATTGTTTTAGTAAACTAACTTACGTTTGTGTCAATTTAATTTTAACATTAAATAAATATATATTAATGTCATTTTCCAACTAAAGTGGCTCCATGGGGTCCCCAAGTTGACCCATGGGTTGTCTTGGTCGGCCATGACTCATCCAATAGGAGTAGGACAAGTGACAAGCTCATCTCATATTATTAAAACATTATTTTTACCTTAAACTACACTAATTACCTCTAATCGCGATTAAGAACTTAAAAATTACTATTCACCAAAAAATTATTTTAATCTCATTGAACCACATTTTACTTCTTAATGACAACCATGTATGTCGGATTTTTGAAAATCAAATCACAGAAGTGGTAATATTTCATTTAAACGAAAAATCAGTTATTTAACTACCACTTAGTGGTTTCACTATTCATCAAAAATTGAAATTTTTCAGAACAATGCCAAAATTTCACCCTAAGCTATAGTTGATATTCCGAATTCAAAAATGATGTCTATTTTAAAAAATTCCAAACATATAAGTTGCATTAATTAATTTTATAATTAATTCCCGCTGTTACGACAAATAGCGTGTTTTTAAGAAACAATTTACATCAAAAGATTGGCAATTGTTTATGTCCAATTTCAATGTTAAATTAATTCTAATGGCCACCATTGGATAAAATGGTAAAAATATATTCTAATTATACCTTAAAACCACTAAATATTATAACTTATCACTATAAATTATTTTGATTAAAAAAGTTGATTTAAGTATTTTTCACTATTCATAAAAATTTGGAAGTTCTCAGAAAATTACAAAAAATTCAACATAGGCTAATTTCAATATTAGGAATACAAAAATGAAGTCCATTTTGAAATATAAAATTTCTATAAATTTAAAAGGTGTTTATTACTATTCATAACGGCTACTTTGATTCGTTGCGGTGTGTTAGAACTCGAACTTGCGTCCAATGCAAGCTATTGCATTATTAAATGAGAAGCGTATCATGGAAGCTCGGGGTGTTACATTCTCCCCTCCTTCAATAAATTGCGTCCTCGCAATTTGAAATTTTTCTTTGAAAATAAAAGGTTGAAAAGAGAAAATACCTTTGAGGAAAACCCACATCGGAAATAAGGTTAATAAATATATAACATTAAAAGAAAGCAGGATAAGTACAAAGGTCACCCGATATAGCCCATTCTAGGATTCTATGAAAATATGGATATGGAAGAAAAAAAACCATCAAGGTCTGATGGAGAGTTATAGAAAACAGGATTAGGAGAAAGTTTAACCATAAGAAAATCACAAACTTGTGATTGGTTAAACGGTCATTGAATCCCCAGTTGGAAAAGTTAACCGACAACATTTTTGTTTTAAGTTACCTTTTATAATGTTGAGGAATTTATTTAGGAGATTTACTAAGAACGTAAGGGAATATACATATTTGTTATGTATACTTTCATTCGTTAATAAATTTTTACCACAAACCCAACTTTTACTCCAAATGGTAACAAAACTCAAAAATATTCTATTTATCCTAATTGTATAAGGTTCCAAATGTTAACACATACCATTTATATTAGTAAAATTATTTTGTAATAACCAGGGACTTCCTGTAGGCTAGTGGTAGGAAATAAAGGCTTGTCGCACTATGGTTGTGGGTTCGATTCCTGCAGCTTTGTCCGACGCGACGGGTTATTCCCCACCCTGCAGGTTGTCCTTTTCCTAAAACTATAGTATTATAATATTCCAAAAATAATCTTCTGAAATTCTTTAACCTTAAACAATACTATCCATGGTTCAACTTAATCCACTCCAACCTTTATAGTTATCCAAAATATCTTCGTCCAGACTTTCTCTAAAAGGTCTCTAAATTCCAAAATCAATTGTAACATCAGATTCCCCAAACAAAGAAAAGTTTCTCTTATTGTCACATACTAAAAATATGATTACCTTAATCATATTAAAACCTTACTGAAATCAACAAGTACTGCAGTACAATCCATATATATATATCACATTATTCGTATAACCAGAATATAATCCTTGAGTCCAAAAGAACCAATACATTAATTATTCCGCTTCAACTGTAGTCACAGCATAAGATTGGCCTTGATCCCTGGGCCTTTTCTGAGGTAAGTTTCCCTGACTCTTAGGACATTCATTTGCATAATGCCCTGTTTCCCTACAATTGTAGCATTCAACTTTGACAGCCTCTTTCTTTCCCTTGCAATCACGAGCCTGGTGACCCTTTTCTTCACATTTATAACAAACTCTCATTCCTTTTAGGCAAGTACCAGGGTGATTCTTCCCACAATTATCACATAATGGAAAATCCTTCTTTCCCTTTTTCCCTTTATCTGTCTCTTGTTCCACCGTTCTCTTCTTCTCTTGCTTTACTTTGTTGTCATAAGACATAGAGAATTCCTTTTCTGTCTTGATAGAACACGAGACAATATCTTCGTATGATGAGAAGGATTGTGATACTAAAGCTCGATGGATAAATGGTTTTAACCCATCAAAGAAACGATCAATCTTACTCCTTGGGTTACGTATATAATCAGCAGCATGCCTCGCTAACCTTGTAAAGTTAGCCTCATACTTTGCGACATTCTCATCCTCCTTCTGCCTCAAACTCAGAAATTGCCTTTCCATATCTGCTCGATGGTCACGAGGAAAATATTTTTCTAAGAAAATCTCTTTGAACTCCCTCCATTCCATATTCGATACGTCATCATCTTCCTTTGTGTTTTGAATCAGCGACCACCACTGATCGGCATCTCCAGTGAGACGGTAAACTGCCATGACAACCTTCTCCCTTTCGCTACTCCCCAAGGCATGGAATATTTTCTCTAAGGAATTTATCCATTGCTCAGCTACAGTAGGATTTGTACTCCCATTGAAGGTTGGTGGTTGTTGCCTCATGAAACGGTCTAGCATTGATCCTCCACGTTGCAGATCAGGGTGCTCCATATGAGTAAGGTTATTATTCATAACCTGCGTGAGTTGTCCCAGTACGGTGAGAAGCTCATCAGCACCAGTTGTATCTCCAGATCCATAATAATTATCTTGAGCAGGAGGGCAATCCCTACACGGAGTTCGTGCATTGATACGGTTTCCATTCCTTCCACTAGGCGCCATTTCTAAACAATGGCATAAACTAGATTAGTTTATGAATCAAAATACATAATTCCATACATGTTAAACACTTTACATAAATTGAACTATTTATGGATATAATCCATAATCATAAAAAGAAATGTTTTCTTTGAGGAAGTATGTACTCATAACCCTTCATAGTGGTTTGTAAATAAAATGAGAATTATCCTAAGCATATCCCCCGGGAGTGTTGTAACCAAGAGTGCAGCAAGGCCCGTTGTCGTACACCAGTTCCCGTTCGAGTCTAGCTCAAAGCGGTGTTTTCGGGTTTTACCCCTAGGTACATCTGTGCCAGAGCCGCCTCTACCTGCTCGTATCTAGACAGGGATGTATTGCTCGGAAAACTCATATCATCTCTATAATACCAAAATTCTAGGAAGATCTTCTATACTAATCCTCAAAGTCTATCTTTGGGCTATGTTCTCTAATCAGAGTTTATCTAAATCTAGCATCCAAGGTTTGTACTAAACTACCTCTGATACCAACTGTAACGTCCCGACCCCAACTACCTAGAGTCGGTGCATTACTTCGTAACATTGGCATGATCACAAAAGATCAAGTCTCGAAAGACCGATTAGTTTAGTAGCCTTGGAAACACTAGATACATTCATAAATGTTACATTACATCACAAAGTGAAAAACTATAATCACATAGTCTCCATAGTCCACACTTCTATCCTCTTCGGACTATCCCTGCAGGTCATTCATAAAATACTTCTTCACATCCTGGAAAATATTAAAACATTGAAAGGGGTGAGCTCAGATGCTCAGTAAGGATAACAATATTGCGGAAGCTTTCATAAATAAACATAAACATTTAAGGCAATGTATAACTAAACAAAGGCCTTATTAAACTTGAACTTCAGCATAATATGGAAAAAGTAAAATGAGATAATGCCATTCACTTCTTCACATGGATATTCTACTGGTCGAATAATCACATGCAATAACAAAAACCACTTTCATAATGAGGGAATGTATAATGCCAGACATTCTGAAACACTTTGTCAAGGCCTCGGCCAAGACGTCTAAAATGATTAAGGCCTCGGCCAAAACCATAAATCAAATTGGGAAAGGGCCTCGGCCAATTCCACGTCTAGTTGTCTCATGAGACCTACCGATGCAATTTTTTTTAGAAGATACTTACGTTTAAAATTGCTCAAATATACTCCAGTGTTTTTCTGAAAACATTATGCAAGCTTCTAAAAACAAAATAACTAATTCTGAGACTTCTCGACTAATTACAGGCCATGATGGGTCCACTCCCAATCCCTTCCTGTCTACCACACTCGAGAGTCGGGTTTTCTGAAAACATTTTTAAGCTTGCGTTAAGTACGTATACATTTGCACTGGATTTTCATATATTGGAGAGAAATATCTCTTTTTTTGAAATCATTTAAAAATCACATAATTATAAAAGAAAACATTTTGAATAAACGTAAAATTCAAAGGGGTTTATTCACCGTATAAATGAAATTTGTGTATAAAACCAAATATGCCTCAATGAATGGAGATTGAGACAAAGTACCTTACAAAGATAATTTTTTAAATAAAATAGATATATTATGTGTGTTCACTATAAGTAAACATAATTAAATTAAAAATACAAGATAGGATATAATAATATCATGACATAATTTTAAAGTAGGAGATTAACCCAAAGAATGGAAGTTGGGTTAAGAGATTCCCTTACCTCGTGTCTGACTTGACTCAACCGTTCTTTAACCTCCTGAATAATAAAATAGAGTTAATATATACCTTATTAAGAACCATTTTCAATTTCATTATCCTTATTATATCACTTATTACAATGATATGAACATTATGTAATTATTTAAGTTAATAACGGTTGTTTTGTCGATCTTTGGTACTTGAGTCAATGATAAACTTCTTATAATTACAAGTTGTTTATGTGGTAGAATATCCATTATCTCCAGAATTATATTCATGATTTATATGTCATATATATCTTATATATCCAATATATACATTCATTTATAATATTACGTAACATTTAGAGGTAAGAAATGAAATGCACCGTTCATGGAGACGGTAAGCCGTACGTACGCATGAACGCTACTTTCATTTCTATTTCGTATTTAATGTAATGAAATCATAATTATATAAAGGTATAATATAGTTCCAGTATAATATCATATATAATATCATTTAATCCATCCTTTATACATCCCACATATGGCATTAACGATTCACATCACTTTGAGGGGGCGGTAGTCCGCACTTCCTAAAATGAAATTATCGCGTTTTACCTATAATGGAAATCATAAAGTATGCCATAAATGAGAAATACAGAAGCATAAGTAAAACATAAACATATTATATATCATATATAAAAATAGTGACATCTTAATGGCCACCTTTGAAGGTGTTATATGAGTGTTGAACAATCATCGTTTCGTGAGGCAGAAATTCACCATCCACAGAAACTGTATGTTCTTTAACCATTAGATGTAGGTGTGTGTAAGTGTAGCTCGAATCCTTTTTATAAAAACATCCTAGTATATTAAGGATACTGGTGTTGTTACAAAAGAAATGAATAAAAAGAGTTTAGGGGGTTGGAGAAGAAAAATAAAACAAAACAACATTAGAAAAGACATTACCTCAAAATCGGGTAACTCTTTTTGATTTGATCCAAAGGCTTCCTTGGGAAGAGTTCTGCCCAAAGTGAGGCTTCTAAGAGTAAGGGAGGAATGTTGGGAGAGTATTTGGGCAGAGGCTGGCCGAGCCAAATGGCTTGAAAGTGTAAATTAGGTGGGAGAGGTGGGGGCCTTTTATAAGTGGAGAGGAGGGGCACTTTTGGAAGGATTGAAATGTTACATTATTACACAATGCTTTTCGGATTATAAAGGTCCCACACTTATATAATTCGAGGCTAAGGTGATAGGGTTTCTAAATCTCCTCATACAATAGGCTTTGGACAAGTGTAAGCCTTGTATTTTTCATTATCTTCTAATTTTATTTAAATCGTTAAATAATGAGGTTATCGCTGCATCATAATGATGTCATAAATAATTTAATTTATTTAATGTCTAAAAATTCTAAAATAAATACTATGATGTAGGAAATATTTTTAGCTTTCTAATGAATATTTATATACAAAATTTGGACTTCTGTAACCCCACTTAAAAATTGTTTTAGTAAACTAACTTATGTTTGTGTCAATTTAATTTTAACATTAAATAAATATATATTAATGTCATTTTCCAACTAAAGTGGCTCCATGGGGTCCCCAAGTTGACCCATGGGTTTTCTTGGTCGGCCATGACTCATCCAATAGGATTAGGACAAGTGTCAAGCTCATCTCATATTATTAAAACATTATTTTTACCTTAAAAAACACTAATTACCTCTAACCGCGATTAATAACTTAAAAGTTACTATTCACCAAAAAATTATTTTAATCTCATTGAACCACATTTTACTTCTTAATGACAACCATGTATGTCGGATTTTTGAAAATCAAATCACAGAAGTGGTAATATTTCATTTAAACGAAAAATCAGTTATTTAACTACCACTTAGTGGTTTCACTATTCATCAAAAATTGAAATTTTTCAGAACAATGCCAAAATTTCACCCTAAACTATAATTGATATTCCGAATTCAAAAATGATGTCTATTTTACAAAATTCCAAACATATAAGTTGCATTAATTAATTTTATAATTAATTCCCGCTGTTACGACAAATAGCGTGTTTTTAAGAAACAATTTATATCAAAAGATTGGCAATTGTTTATGTCCAATTTCAATGTTAAATTAATTCTAATGGCCACCATTGGATAAAATGGTAAAAATATATTCTAATTATACCTTAAAACCACTAAATATTATAACTTATCACTATAAATTATTTTTATTAAAAAAGTTGTTTTAAGTATTTTTCACTATTCATAAAAATTTGGAAGTTCTCAGAAAATTACAAAAAATTCAACATAGGCTAATTTCAGTATTAGGAATACAAAAATTAAGTCCATTTTGAAATATAAAATTTCTATAAATTTAAAAGGTGTTTATTACTATTCATAACGGCTACTTTGATTCGTTGCGGTGTGTTAGAACTCGAACTTGCGTCCATTGCAAGCTATTGCCTTATTAAATGAGAAGCGTATCATGGAAGCTCGAGGTGTTACATTCTCCCCTCCTTCAATAAATTGCGTCCTCGCAATTTGAAATTTTTCTTTGAAAATAAAAGGTTGAAAAGAGAAAATACCTTTGAGGAAAACCCACATCGGAAATAAGGTTAATAAATATATAACATTAAAAGAAAGCAGGATAAGTACAAAGGTCACCCGATATAGCACATTCTAGGATTCTATGAAAATATGGATATGGAAGAAAAACAAACCATCAAGGTCTGATGTAGAGTTATAGAAAACAGGATTAGGAGAAAGTTTAACCATAATAAAATCACAAACTTGTGATTGGTTAAACGGTCATTGAATCCCCAGTTGGAAAAGTTAACCGACAACATTTTTGTTTTAAGTTACCTTTTATAATGTTGAGGAATTTATTTAGGAGATTTACTAAGAACGTAAGGGAATATACATACTTGTTATGTATACTTTCATTCGTTAATAAATTTTTACCACAAACCCAACTTTTACTCCAAATGGTAACGGAACTCAAAAATATTCTATTTATCCTAATTGTATAAGGTTCCAAATGTTAACACATACCATTTAGATTAGTAAAATTATTTTGTAATAACCAGGGACTTCCTGTAGGCTAGTGGTAGGAAATAAAGGCTTGTCGCCCTATGGTTGTGGGTTCGATTCCTGCAGCTTTGTCCGACGCGACGGGTTATTTCCCACCCTGCAGGTTGTCCTTTTCCTAAAACTATAGTATTATAATATTCCAAAAATAATCTTCAGAAATTCTTTAACCTTAAACAATACTATCCATGGTTCAACTTAATCCACTCCAACCTTTATATTTATCCAAAATATCTTCGTCCAGACTTTCTCTAAAAGGTCTCTAAATTCCAAAATCAATTGTAACATCAGATTCCCCAAACAAATAAAAGTTTCTCTTATTGTCACATACTAAAAATATGATTACCTTAATCATATTAAAACCTTACTGAAATCAACAAGTATTGCAGTACAATCCATATATATATATCACATTATTCGTATAACCAGAATATAATTCTTGAGTCCAAAAGCACCAATACATTAATTATTCCGCTTCAACTGTAGTCACAGCATAAGATTGGCCTTGATCCCTTGGCCTTTTCTGAGGTAAGTTTCCCTGACGCTTAGGACATTCATTTGCATAATGGCCTGTTTCCCTACAATTGTAGCATTCAACTTTGACAGCCTCTTTCTTTCCCTTGCAATCACGAGCCTGGTGACCCTTTTCTTCACATTTATAACAAACTCCCATTCCTTTTAGGCAAGTACCAGGGTGATTCTTCCCAAAATTATCACATAATGGAAAATCCTTCTTTCCCTTTTTCCCTTTATCTGTCTCTTGTTCCACCGTTCTCTTCTTCTCTTTCTTTACTTTGTTGTCATAAGACTTAGAGAATTCCTTTTCTGTCTTGATAGCACAGGAGACAATATCTTCGTATGATGAGAAGGATTGTGATACTAAAGCTCGACGGAGAAATGGTTTTAACCCATCAAAGAAATGATCAATCTTACTCCTTGGGTTACGTATATAATCGGCATCATGCCTCGCTAACCTTGTAAAGTTAGCCTCATACTTTGCGACATTCTCATCCTCCTTCTGCCTCAAACTCAGAAATTGCCTTTCTATATCTGCTCGATGGTCACGAGGAAAATATTTTTCTAAGAAAATCTCTTTGAACTCCCTCCATTCCATATTCGATACGTCATCATCTTCCTTTGTGTTTTGAATCAGCGACCACCACTGATCGGCATCTCCAGTGAGACGGTAAACTGCCATGACAACCTTCTCCCTTTCGCTACTCCCCAAGGCATGGAATATTTTCTCTAAGGAATTTATCCATTGCTCAGCTACAGTAGGATTTGTACTCCCATTGAAGGTTGGTGGTTGTTGCCTCATGAAACGGTCTAGCATTGATCCTCCACGTTGCGGATCAGGGTGCTCCATACGAGTAAGGTTATTATTCATAACCTGCGTGAGTTGTCCCGGTACGGTGAGAAGCTCATCAGCACCAGTTGTATCTCCAGATCCACAATAATTATCTTGAGCAGGAGGGCAATCCCTACACGGAGTTCGTGCATTGATACGGTTTCCATTCCTTCCACTAGGCGCCATTTCTAAACAATGGCATAAACTAGATTAGTTTATGAATCAAAATACATAATTCCATACTTGTTAAACACTTTACATAAATTGAACTATTTATGGATATAATCCATAATCATAAAAAGAAATGTTTTCTTTGAGGAAGTATGTACTCATAACCCTTCATAGTGGTTTGTAAATAAAATGAGAATTATCCTAAGCATATCCCCCAGGAGTGTCGTAACCAAGAGTGCAGCAAGGCCCGTTGTCGTGCACCAGTTCCCGTTCGAGTCTAGCTCAAAGCGGTGTTTTCGGGTTTTACCCCTAGGTACATCTGTGCCAGAGCCGCCTCCACCTGCTCGTATCTAGACAGGGATGTATTGCTCGGAAAACTCATATCATCTCTATAATACCAAAATTCTAGGAAGTTCTTCTATACTAATCCTCAAAGTCTATCTTTGGGTTATGTGCTCTAATCAGAGTTTATCTAAATCTAGGTTCCAAGGTTTGTACTAAACTGCCTCTAATACCAACTGTAACGCCCCGACCCCAGCTACCTAGAGTCGGTGCATTACTTTGTAACATTGGCATGATCACAAAAGATCAAGTCTCGAAAGACTGATTAGTTTAGTAGCCTTGGAAACACTAGATACATTCATAAATGTTATATTACATCACAAAGTGAAAAACTATAATCACATAGTCTCCATAGTCCACACTTCTATGCTCTTCGGAATATCCCTGCAGGTCATTCATAAAATACTTCTTCACATCCTGGAAAATATTAAAACATTGAAAGGGGTGAGCTCAGATGCTCAGTAAGGATAACAATATTGCGGAAGCTTTCATAAATAAACATAAACATTTAAGGCAATGTATAACTAAACAAAGGCCTTATTAAACTTGAACTTCAGCATAATATGGCAAAAGTAAAATGAGATAATGCCATTCACTTCTTCACATGGATATTCTACTGGTCGAATAATCACATGCAATAACAAAAACCACTTTCATAATGAGGGAATGTATAATGCCAGAAATTCTGAAACACTTTGTCAAGGCCTCGGCCAAGACGTCTAAAATGATTAAGGCCTCGACCAAAACCATAAATCAAATTGGGAAAGGGCCTCGGCCGATTCCACGTCTAGTTGTCTCATGAGACCTACCGATGCAATTTTTTTTAGAAGATACTTACGTTTAAAATTGCTCAAATATACTCCAGTGTTTTTCTGAAAACATTATGCAAGCTTCTAAAAACAAAATAACTAATTCTGAGACTTCTCGACTAATTACAGGCCATGATGGGTCCACGCCCAATCCCTTCCTGTCTACCACACTCGAGAGTCGGGTTTTCTGAAAACATTTTTATGCTTGCGTTTAGTACGTATACATTTGCATTGGATTTTCATATATTGGAGAGAAATATCTCTTTTTTTGAAATCATTTAAAAATCACATAATTATAAAAGAAAACCTTTTGAATAAACGTAAAATTCAAAGGGGTTTATTCACCGTATAAATGAAATTTGTGTATAAAACCAAATATGCCTCAATGAATGGAGATTGAGACAAAGTACCTTACAAAGATAATTTTTTAAATAAAATAGATATATTATGTGTGTTCACTATAAGTAAACATAATTAAATTAAAAATACAAGATAGGATATAATAATATCATGACATAATTTTAAAGTAGGAGATTAACCCAAAGAATGGAAGTTGGGTTAAGAAATTCCCTTACCTCGTGTCTGACTTGACTCAACCGTTCTTTAACCTCCTGAATAATAAACTAGAGTTAATATATACCTTATTAAGAACCATTTTCAATTTCATTATCCTTATTATATCACTTATTACAATGATATGAACATTATGTAATTATTTAAGTTAATAACGGTTGTTTTGTCGATCTTTGGTACTTGAGTCAACGATAAACTTCTTATAATTACAAGTTGTTTGGGTGGTAGAAAATCCATTATCTCCAGAATTATATTCATGATTTATATGTCATATATATCTTATATATCCAGTATATACATTCATTTATAATATTACGTAACATTTAGAGGTAAGAAATGAAATGCACCGTTCATGGAGACGGTAAGCCGTACGTATGCATGAACGCTACTTTCATTTCTATTTCGTATTTAATGTAATGAAACCATAATTATATAAAGGTATAATATAGTTCCAGTATAATATCATATATAATATCATTTAATCCATCCTTTATACATCCCACATATGGCATTAACGATTCACATCACTTTGAGGGGGCGGTAGTCCGCACTTCCTAAAATGAAATTATCGCGTTTTACCCATAATGGAAATCATAAAGTATGCCATAAATGAGAAATAAAGAAGAATAAGTAAAACATAAACATATTATATATCATATATAAAAATAGTTACATCTTAATGGCCACCTTTGAAGGTGTTATATGAGTGTTGAACAATCATCGTTTCGTGAGGCAGAAATTCGCCATCCACAGAAACTGTATGTTCTTTAACCATTAGATGTAGGTGTGTGTAAGTGTAGCTCGAATCCTTTTTATAACAACATCCTAGTATATTTAGGATACTGGTGTTGTTACAAAATAAATGAATAAAAAAAGTTTAGGGGGTTGGAGAAGAAAAATAAAACAAAACAACATTAGAAAAGACATTACCTCAAAATCGGGTAACTCTTTTTGATTTGATCCAAAGGCTTCCTTGGGAAGAGTTCTGCCCAATGTGAGGCTTCTAGGAGTAAGGGAGGAATGTTGGGAGAGTATTTGGGCAGAGGTTGGCCGAGCCAAATGGATTGAAAGTGTAAATGAGGTGGGAGAGGTGGGGGCCTTTTATAAGTGGAGAGGAGGGGCACTTTTGGAAGGATTGAAATGTTACATTATTACACAATTCTTTTCGGATTCTAAAGGTCCCACAATTATATAATTCGAGGCTAAGGTGATAAGGTTTCGAAATCTCCTCAACCAATAGGCTTTGGAAAAGTGTAAGCCTTGGATTTTGCATTATCTTCTAATTTTATTTAAATCGTTAAATAATGAGGTCATCGCTGTATCATAATGATGTCATAAATAATTTAATTTATATAATGTCTAAAAATTATAAAATAAATACTATGATGTAGGAAATATTTTTAGCTTTCTAATGAATATTTATAGACAAAATTTGGACTTGTGTAACCCCACTTAAAAATTGTTTTAGTAAACTAACTTATGTTTGTGTCAATTTAATTTTAACATTAAATAAATATATATTAATGTCATTTTCCAACTAAAGTGGCTCCATGGGGTCCCCAAGTTGACCCATGGTTTGTCTTGGTCGGCAATGACTCATCCAATAGGAGTAGGACAAGTGTCAAGCTCATCTCATATTATTAAAACATTATTTTTACCTTAAACTACACTAATTACCTCTAATCGCGATTAAGAACTTAAAAGTTACTATTCACCAAAAAAATATTTTAATCTCATTGAACCACATTTTACTTCTTAATGACAACCATGTATGTCGGATTTTTGAAAATCAAATCACAGAAGTGGTAATATTTCATTTAAACGAAAAATCAGTTATTTAACTACCACTTAGTGGTTTCACTATTCATCAAAAATTGAAGTTTTTCAGAACAATGCCAAAATTTCACCCTAAGATATAATTGATATTCCGAATTCAAAAATGATGTCTATTTTAAAAAATTCAAAACATATAAGTTGCATTAATTAATTTTATAATTAATTCCCGCTGTTACGGCAAATAGCATGTTTTTAAGAAACAATTTATATCAAAAGATTGGCAATTGTTTATGTCCAATTTCAATGTTAAATTAATTCTAATGGCCACCATTGGATAAAATGGTAAAAATATATTCTAATTATACCTTAAAACCACTAAATATTATAACTTATCACTATAAATTATTTTGATTAAAAAAGTTATTTTAAGTATTTTTCACTATTCATAAAAATTTGGAAGTTCTCAGAAAATTACAAAAAATTCAACATAGGCTAATTTCAATATTAGGAATACAAAAATGAAGTCCATTTTGAAATATAAAATTTCTATAAATTTAAAAGGTGTTTATTACTATTCATAACGGCTACTTTGATTCGTTGCGGTGTGTTAGAACTCGAACTTGCGTCCAATGCAAGCTATTGCATTATTAAATGAGAAGCGTATCATGGAAGCTGGGGGTGTTACAATATTAGTTTTAGGGATTGTGGTTTTCAGTTTTGGTAATCGAGTGTTGGTGCGACAACCGACGTATCCATACACCATGGCCCTGACTTCTGATTTCCGACTCTATGCATGAAAACACTTATTGCGTGAGTGTTTTAAAAAGTTTTGTTTGTGATCTTTAGAGTATCTCACCAGGTATAACTTATTGACCGTGGTGCACATGATTCTTTTCAGGATGCCTCTATATAGACAGCTAGCTACGGTTCCGGGTAAAGTTATCACTAATATCCCACATAGCGACGAGGCCTCGGTGCATGGAACTCTTCTAGTAAAGGCACCAGTCGGGGCATCAGTGGTACCATTACACATTGGGCCACCAATTCCACCATCCCCAGCAGTAGAAGGTTCACTCCATTTGAGCATGTTGCACGAGTTCCAACGCTAGAGGCCACCCAGGTTCTGGGGAGAGATAGACCCACAGGCGGTTGAGGATTGGTTGGAGGCTGTTGTGAGAGTCTCTAGACTGGTAGGGACACCAGCTAATCTCATGGTGATCCTTTCCACCAACACTCTATAGGATACAACCGGAAGATGGTGGATCATGACTCTCCATGTTTACAATGAGGTGACACTTCTCTGGGCAGACTTCGAGAGCCCGTTTCAGTTAGAGTTTGTTCCAGCGAATCTTCGCATAGTACACATACATGAGCTACTTCATCTGTAGTTGGGAAGTATGGTTGTGGCTCAGTACTGAGCGAGGTTCAATTTCCTCATATACTACTCCACTGATATGGTGCGGGACAAATTTTTCAGGGCCCAAACTTTTGAGCAGGGAATCAGGAAAGAGATCAGGGATTTGATGATTTCTCTAAGCAGCCCCACGCAGGTGGGGGTGTTAGAGAGATCCCTCTTAGTAGAGATTTTCCTTGCTGATCAGTCACCAGTAGAGAGACCCACCACCAGTAATCACGTAGAAAAATTTTCTACAGTTGGTATCAGAAATATGTTTCATAGGTCGAAGAGTATCATTCCTATAGGTGGATGACATCAGGATTCATGGTTGGTTGTGCGGGGCACCCGTGGCAGAGCTAGTCATGCCCGGAGTAGGCAGTGATATGCATGCAGCAGGCTGGGTCACACAGATTGTGACTGTCCGAACCGCCGTACAAATAATCTGCAGACGGTCTATGTTCCACCTAGGAAGAGGCAGAGGTTCGACCGAGGAGGTCCACAGGGAGTAGGCAGACATGGTAGAGGATCTGGTCGTGCAACTAGCAGTGGGTGATGATTCGAGATGTTACCGCCACGACCACCAGGTGGTCTACCCCGACCATAGGGAGCAGGATGAAAAATGAGAGCTCAGCTCCAGGTAGTTGAGGCATATGACCATGGTGCTCCAGATATGATACGAGGTACGATCTGTGTCTACTCCACCTTAGCTGCAGTACATATAAACACAGGTTCTAGACATTCTTTTATTTCTACAGCCCTCGTTTGGAGATCAGAGAATCCGATGGAGTGATTGGCTCGATTCTTATGGCTAAAGACTCCTACGGGAGCTGATTCCATGATTAATCACTGATTCCGGTAGTGTGAGCTTATTGTAGGAGGTGAGAGCTTCATCTGGGATCTCATAGTAGTAGTGTCGAGTCCTTACGACGTCATCTTGGGAATGTACTGGTTATCTACAGTCTATGCTCATACTGACTGTATTAGGTGAAAAGTGCGGTGTGTTCACATGGATGGGATTGTGTTTACCTTCACCAGCAAGAAGGGAGACTTTGTGGCACAAGATGGACCTACCTAGCGGAGAGTGTAGCCGATCACCAATCAGTTGTCCTGGCTTACCCTTAGAGCAATTGATGTGGACAGTCTGAGTTATCCTGTAGTGGTGGACTAGTACGTGGATGTCTTCCCTGATGATGTTCTTGGTCCACCTCCTCAAAGAGAGGGGGACATTTACATTGAATTGTACCCTAGGATGACACCAATATCTACACCAGCGTATCAGATGGCTCCCACAGAGCTTCATGAGCTATGGGTTGAGTTGGAGGACTTACTTGGGAAAGGGTTAATTCATCCCCATGTTTCTCCTTGGGAAGCCTTGACTTTGTTCACCAAGAACGGGGATGGGATCTTGAGACTTTATGTTGACTATCAGTGCCTGAACTAGGTGACCGTGAATAACATGTACCCAATCTCGAGGATTGACGACCACTTTGATCAGCTGAAGGGAGCACGGTGGTTCTCGAAGATAGATGTCAGATCAAGATATCACCAGCTCAGTGTACAAGACGAGGATGTGTAGAAGACAACATTTTGATATCGGTATGTCCATTATGAGTTCTTGGTTATTCCATTCAACATGACCAATGCTCCAGTAGTGTTCATGGGACTCATGAACAGGATCATTCAGCCTTACCTTAATCGGTTTGTAGTAGTCCTCATCAACAACATTTTTATCTACTCGACTACTGAGGAGGAGCATACCTATCATTTGTAGGTAGTTCTTGATAGATTCTGAGAGCACGATCATTATGGTAAGCTCTCGAAGTGCTAGTTGTGGATTCAAGAGGTTCACTTTCTAGGACATGTCATATTGGATGGTGGAGTTGCAGTAGATCTAGTGAAGATTGAGGCGGTATTTTCTTCGGATCCACCCAGAAGTGTGACGAAGGTACATAGTTTCTTGGGTTGGGATTGATACTACTAGAGGTTTGTGCTAGATTTCTCCAGAGATTCAGCACCTTTATCAGCATTTATAAAGAAGGGGAAACCATTATTTTGGTTAGAGATTTGCTAGTGGAGTTTTCAGGAGCTAAGGTAGAGGATGACTAGTTCCCCCATATTAAGGCTACGGGAGGAGGGTGTGGGGTACATAGTCTAAAGAGAAGCATTAGATACTGGGCTCAGATTTGTTCTGATGAAGGAGCAAGCGGTTATCACATATGGTTCATGAAATCTGAGACAACATGAGAAGAACTACACTACCCATGACCTGGTGTTAGCAACAGTGGTCTTTTCCTTGAAGATGTGGCGACACTATCTAATGGGCGAATGTTTTACAGTCAAATATGATCACAAGAGTCTCGGTCATATCTTCTATCAGAAGGAAATGAACCTAAGACAACAAAGTTGTCTTGAGTTCCCCCAGAACTATAACTTTCAGATAGTCTAAACTCTTTGGAAGGGGAACATTATAGCAGAGGCACTCAACATGAGGTCTGGTATAAGGCTGTTAGGCGAGGCGACAGAGCAGCTGGCCGCATTGAATATATCCTTTGTGGATCAGGATGGAGCATTTTTTCTTCAGTCTCTTATAGTCACACTCTCACTTCATCAGCGAGTCAGGGTGGCGCAGCATGGGGATGCTGACTGCGAGTCTCGACGTGCTCAGATATCTATATGGCAAACACCTGATGGATTTTCTAATGGGGGGGATCATTTCATCCTCTTCAGAGGACATATCATGGTACCGGTGTCTCTTAGGGGGGAAGTGACGAGGGAGTTACACACATCCCCTCTAGCGGTACATCTAGGAGTGGAGAAGATGTACTAGGATCTCAAATGACAGCACTGGTGGCTGCGCATGAACAAACAAGTTTCAGAGTTTGTCTCTCGATGCCTCACTTGTCAGCAAGTGAAGGTGGAGCATCAGGTACCAGTAGTCTTGGTTCATCCTTTGGAGGTTCCAGAGTCGAAGTGGGATGGGATATCCCTAGACATCATGACAGGATATCCATCTACATCTAGGGATAATGACTTGATTTGGGTGATCTTCGACTGACTCAGCATGTCGGCCCACTATCTACCGATCAGAGAGTAGAGTTCAATAGAGAGCTTGGTACGCCTATATGAGCAGGATTTTGTGCGGTTACATAGTGTACCCTCAATGATTGTCTCCGATCTGGATACACAATTTACTTCCTGGATATGTAAGGGGTTTTAAGAGGATTTTAGAACACTGCATTTTTTGAGCACTGACTTCTATCCTCATAAGGATTTCAAGACTAAGTGGACCATTCAGACCCTCATGGACATGTTACGTTCTTGCGTTCTCGACTTTTGTTGCAGTAGGGAGGATCACTTGCCTTTGGTGGGGTTTTCATACAACAACAGCTATCACTCAACCATTGGGATGGCACCTTTAGAGGTGTTTTACGGGAGACCTTTTGTGTTGTACTGACCTAGTAGAGTCAGAACTAGTGGGACCAGAGATGGTATGGGCTACAATAGAGAAAGTGAAAATCATCTAGGAGCGGATTTAGACTACACAGAGCAGCCAGATTTCCTATGCTGACAGGAGACAGAGACATCTAGAGTTAGAGGATGGTGACCACATCTTTCTATGGGTCTCACCCCAATGAGGGTTGCAGAGATTTGGCCGAGGTGGAAAGTTATCTCCGAGGTTCATCAGACCCCTTGTAACGACCCGAAATTTTAAATAAATATTGTTTCCTAATTTTATTTGTTATTTTTTTACTCAACAAAAATGTTTCATTTGGTAACATGAGTATAATTAAAATGAGACTGTTGGGTTTTGACTGTTATTTGACCATTGGTCAATATAACTGCTGGAAACTAAACGTTTTGACTATTGTCTCTAAATACAAGCAATCTTGGTTAATTAATATAGAAAGAAGATTCGATGGCCTCACCCAGTAGTCTTGGACTGATCGATGCCCATTTAACAGAACTTGGGAAGGAGGTAGCACCATTGGGCTTTGCTCTGGACCAAACCCAAGCTGAACTTCATCGTATAAAGCTAGAACGGGATCACATTCGTGACAAGTTCAAACTGATAGAAATTACTACCCGTGCGATGTTGGCCGAGCCTCCCTCGGATTCTCTCACCTTAGCACACCTTACACTTAGGTCTTATGCTGGTGTGATAAGGGGCTATGTAAGGAGACCGTAACTGTCTTGTGTAATCCTTTATTTTAAATAAAAATTTCTATTTCTTTTATGAACTTTCAAATGGCCAGATAAATATAGTATGCATATTTTTCATGAATTTTAGAAAAAGGATATTTTAAATATGTTTATGTAAACCCTAAATAATTAAAAATGTGTAATGATTTTCAAAAAATGGTCTTCTACAATTATGTTCAGTACGAAATTTAGAGTCTAATAAGATCAACTTGATTTTTGAAGAATAGTAAATTATGAATAGTGATTTTATGATTAGGATTAATAATGTGTCCAAATGGATTAGTAATCTCACTTAAAGAAAGTATTAAAATGAGCTAGGCACTTTGATTAAGTAATGTGATTCAATAAAATGGTTAAATAACGGTTTCATAAATTATTATTCAAGTATTAGTTTTTTCAGATGAATAGTGTTTTTTAATTAAAATTTTAATTAAAAATTATTTAGAAAATTATTTTTATAGAATGGACTTCAGTTTTGAACTCAGAGCATCGATATTATGTTAAGGTAATTTTTGGGGATTTTTCTGAAAAATAAAATTTTCGATGAATAGTGTTTTTATTTAAAAATTAAATTAAAAATATTTAGAAAATTATTTTTATAAATTAGATTTCATTTTTGAAATCAGAGCATTGATATTTGGTTAAGGTGAAATTTTGGGATTATTCTGAGAAAGTTGAATTTTCGATGAATAGTGAAAAGATAGTTTTTAAGGTACGGGTGTTTAATGACATCATTAAATGATGTATTAAGTATATATTTAATATGTTCGAATTATGAATAGTAAGATAAGGTATGAGGTGTCCCAAGTGGCCAATACCATGGGAAAATACCATGGGCAAGCCCATGGTTTTGCCAAAACCACTAATGAGGTGTCCCTTGGCCATTAATGCCTTGTCCCCTCACTTTCCCTATAAATACCAACCCTTTCCTCCTTTAGTTTTCACTCCCAACTCTCCCCCAACGAATTTCTGGTCTACTTACCTCCCAAGGAGTCCTCCCAAGGTGCCCCCAAGCCCTCAAGGTCTAAACCTTTGTGTTTTAAGAGTTACGTTTTAAGGTAAGGGATCTGACCTCTCTCTTTCATTTCTAGTAATCTCTTTTATGTCATTCCTTTTATGCTCCATGTTCTTATGTTGGAGGATGTTCTTTTATACTCCTCTTACTGCCCTTTTAATGTTCATATAATGAGAGATCCCTTCTTACTCTCATTATTTCGTTTTATGAAGTTTTAAGTGGCGCCGTTAGGCTGTCAAAATTTTTGTAACAGATTCTATCTCCCTTCTCATTTTTCAAGATCTATTTTCAAGTAAAGTATTTGAAGTTCCGTTTTATTATGTTGGGGTATTATCTCTAAATTTATCATACTGATCTTTTATGATCATATGATGAGATACCCCATTTGATCTCTTCAATTCAGTATTTTGATGTTTTAAGTGGCGCCGTTAGGCTGCCGAATTTTTAAGTTATTCTTCACCCTTCTCGTTTTGAAGTTCTACTTTCATGTCAATTCGTTCAAGTTCCTTTTTGTTATGTTGGGGTATGATCTCTATATCTATCATACTGGACTATTATGTTCATATGATGATAGACCCCATTTGATCTCTTCAATTCAGTATTTTGAAGTTTTAAGTGGCGCCGTTAGGCAGCCGAATTTTTAAGTGGTTCTTCACCCTTCTCGTTTTGAAGTTCTACTTTCATGTCAATTCGTTCAAGTTCCTTTTTGTTATGTTGGGGTATGATCTCTATATCTACCGTACTGGACTCTTATGTTCATATGATGAGATACCCCATTTGATCTCTTCAATTCAGTATTTTGAATTTTTAAGTGGCGTCGTTAGGCTGCCGAATGTTTTTAGGGGATTCTTTCACCCTTCTCATTCTTTTCAAAGTTCTACTTTAATGTCAAGTCTTTCAAGTTCCTTTTTAATTATGTTGGGTAATTATCTCTATATCTATCATACCGAAATCTTATGTTCACATGATGAGAGACCATATTTGATCTTTTCAAATCATTTTTGTTGAATTTTAAGTAACGCCGTTAGGCTGTCGAACTTTCATAAGAGAAATCTAATTTTTGTCTTCATTCCATGTTTTTCATTTCAAATGGTATGTCCTTGAAATTTCATTACCATGATCATGTATCCTTCTTATTCTGTACATCTACTGTTTTATGGGTCATTTATTAATGTTTGACCCATTTTCCCTCTCTTTTTAATGTCTTCTAAAACCTCGTAACATAGCTGTTATGCTGCAGAATTTCCGTCTCAAAATGTCTCTCTCTTTTTATAAAGTTCTTTTATATTATTAAGTGAATACTCAAAGATCTTTCTTCTAAAGGGGTATTCACATATATACCAAAATGTTCTATTTTAAATTATGGGATTTACATACATGAGACCCACCTTCCTTTTCTGTGGGTTTTAAAGTGACGTAAAGATCATGTCTTTAAAGCAGTTTTTAAAACGTTGTGATTATGAAATGAAACCCATTTATTTTATGCTATATGAGTTATTTATGAAATGTTTGATGATGATATATGTGTTTCACATGATAATAAAGGCAAATTTAAGGGTGCACCCTGATAGCACTCCAATGCATTGGGTAATGATGTAACCACTAGAGATTACAATTTTCACGATACCTTGGTGAATAACCTTGGTAATTTTCAAATGACACCTTGGGGATGGACCTTGGTGATATGTTCATGATTGTATATGTTAAATGATGGAGCCACATTTTCAAGTTATGAAAAATGTTATTTTTATTATGATATGCCTCCTTATTTCATTCTCATGCCTTAAAGTTCTTTTTCATGACTTTATTGATGTATCTCAAGTTCATATGTAAAATGTTTCACTTGTTTCCCTTGTTGGGCCTTCTGCTCACCCTTCCTTTTGATGTATGTCCCCAGGTTATGAGATGCAGTAATGAGCCTAGGGTGAACATGAGGAGAAGCTTTTCAAGTGTTTAAGAAGAATGTTTTTTTTTGTTTCATGTTTTATGTTCCTTGTTTCCAAGACACTAAACCTTAAATATCCTCAGTTCCATGTAATGGAATGAAAGTTATGTTATAAAAAGACGGGATGCTGTAGTTGGTATCAAAGGATGGTTTAGTTATTTGTGGAAATTAGGATATGAAAGCTCTAGGAAGAACCCTATAGAAAATTTTAAATATTGGAAATCTTCCTGGTATTTTGGTGAGTATTGAGTAAGGGGTTGCCAAACAAATACATCCATGTCTGGATACGAGAAGGTAGAGGTGGCTCTACCACAGATGTACATAGGGGTAAAACCCAAAAACACCGCTTTGATCTAGACTCGAACGGGAACTGGTACACGACAACGGGCCTTGCTGCACTCTTGGTTATGACACTCCCAGGGGATATGCTTTGGTAAATTCATAAGCTTGGTATGAACCATTGTTAAAGGAACAAAGATAAAATAAAATAAAGATTCACATAAGAATATATGATCATGGATAACCTAGATGGGAACCTAGGGGATCACAAGTTAGGGTATACTTTTCTTCTAAAAGTTATCCTTATATGCTTTAAGTTCCTTTTCATGATTATTGGTTAAGTATTTAAGCCTCTAATTATACTTTCTCTTCTTAGTTAATGGTGGGAAATGGAATAACGTGTCCCAACAACCAATGTGATAGGAAATGCGACAATTTCCGTATTAATATGACAGAGATGATTAGGGGATTAAAAGATGATTATTATTTTGGAAGACGTTCACTATTTTGGCGACTCTATATGATCGAGGTAAATTGATTACTATAGTATTTTCATTGAGGAGTAAGGTTGACTTATATTTTGAAGAATTGATGAATTTAAAGTGGACTTATAGTAATTTAGGTTAATTATGGGAATGATTAACCTATCTTGGGTAAAATATGTTTAGGTTAGCTACTTTTGTTATAAGATGTTAGGAGTGGTTGATATTGTCTGGAGATGAACAATGAAGTTGTTTTGGAAGACTATGTTATCAAATCCTTCCTGTATTTGGGTTTCAATCTTAGTTTGGTTTATTTTGAGGAATTTTAAGGACCGTTATTTATGGAATGGTCTATGATGAACTTTGGGTAGTACCATGGAACATTGAAGATTTAAAAGTAGTTTCCATTCCCATGGGATTCTTTCTTTTTGATTTACCTTAACCTTTCTGTTTTTGGGATAATGTTTAAAGATAGAAGAAATAGATAGTTAATCTTTTGTAGATTATGTGATTCTCTAGAAGATGATTCTTGTGCTTTTATGAGACCAAGTGTTTTTGAATTCTCATCATTTGGAGAAAAGATTAGTGTTGGTAGGGACTTATTAAAGGATGAAACTCTACTTTAAGGTAGGTATATTTTCTTATGTTTTTGTTCTATGTAATAAATGAATTCCTCAAAATTATGAAAAGAAACGTAAAACAAAAATGTTGTTGGTTTACGTTTCCTACTAGGTAATCAAAGACCGTTTACACACATCATAAGTTTGGGATTTTCTCATGGTTAACTTTCTCCTAATCATGTTCTCTATCACTCTCCCTCAGAACTTGACCCTTTGTTTTCTCATCCATGTCCATGTTTTCCTACATGGAATCCTAGTGTGGGTTAACTCGGGTGACCTTTGTACTTCCTTTTCTTTATTTTAAAGTAATAGTTTTACTAACTCCTTTTCCGATGTGAGACTTTCAATGAAATTTCAAAACCCAATTTTAAAAATTTCGAGGACGCAATTTCTTAAGGGGGGAAGATTGTAACGACCCGAAATTTTAAATAAATATTGTTTCCTAATTTTATGTGTTATTTTTATACTCAACAAAAATGTTTCATTTGGTAACATGAGTATAATTAAAATGAGACTGTTGGGTTTTGACTGTTATTTGACCATTGGTCAATATGACTGCTGGAAACTAAACGTTTTGACTATTGTCTTTAAATACAAGCAATCTTGGTTAATTAATATAGAAAGAAGATTCGATGGCCTCACCCAGTAGTCTTGGACCAATCGAAGCCCATCTAACAGAACTTGGGAAGGAGGTAGCACCACTGGGCTTTGCTCTAGACCAAACCCAAGTTGAACTTCATCGTATAAAGCTAGAACGGGATCGCATTCGCGAAAAGTTCAAACTGATAGAAATTACTACTCGTGCGATGTTGGCCGAGCCTCCCTCGGATTCTCTCCCCTTAGCACACCTTACACTTAGGTCTTATGCTGGTGTGATAAGGGGCTATGTAAGGAGATCATAACTGTCTTGTGTAATCCTTTGTTTTAAATAAAAATTTCAATTTATTTTATGAACTTTCAAATGGCCAGATAAATATAGTATGCATATTTTTGATGAATGTTAGAAAAAGGATATTTTAAATATGTTTATGTAAACCCTAAATAATTAAAAATGTGTAATGATTTTCAAAAAATGGTCTTCTACAATTATGTTCATTACGAAATTTAGAGTCTAATATGATCAACTTGATTTTTGATGAATAGTAAATTATGAATAGTGATTTTATGATTAGGATTAATAATGTGTCCAAATGGATTAGTAATCTCACTTAAAGAAAGTATTAAAATGAGCTAGGCACTTTGATTAAGTAATGTGATTCAATAAAATGGTTAAATAACGGTTTCATAAATTATTATTCAAGTATTAGTTTTTTTGGATGAATAGTGTTTTTTCATTAAAATTTTAATTAAAAATTATTTAGAAAATTATTTTTATAAAATGGACTTCATTTTTGAACTCAGAGCATCGATATTATGTTAAGGTAATTTTTGGGGATTTTTCTGAAAAAATAAATTTTCGATGAATAGTGTTTTTATTTAAAAATTAAATTAAAAATATTTAGAATATTATTTTTATAAAATGGATTTCATTTTTGAAATCAGAACATTGATATTTGGTTAAGGTGAAATTTTGGGATTATTCTGAGAAAGTTGAATTTTCGATGAATAGTGAAAAGATAGTTTTTATGTTACGGGTGTTTAATGACATCATTAAATGATGTATTAAGTATATATTCAATATGTTCGAATTATGAATAGTACGATAAGTCATGAGGTGTCCCAAGTGGCCAATACCATGGGCAAATACCATGGGAAAGCCCATGGTTTTGCCAAAACCACTAATGAGGTGTCCCTTGGCCATTAATGCCTTGTCCCCTCACTTTCCCTATAAATACCCAACCTTTCCTCCTTTAGTTTTCACTCCCAACTCTCCCCCAACGAATTTCTGGTCTCCTTACCTCCCAAGGAGTCCTCCCAAGGTGCCCCCAAGCCCTGAAGGTCTAAACCTTTGAGTTTTAAGAGTTACGTTTTAAGGTAAGGGATCTGACCTCTCTCTTTCATTTCAAGTAATCTCTTTTATGTCATTCCTTTTATGCTCCATGTTCTTATGTTGGAGGATGTTATTTTATACTCCTCTTAATGCCCTTTTCAGGTTCATATAATGATATATCCCCTCTTACTCTCATTATTTCGTTTTATGAAGTTTTAAGTGGCGCCGTTAGACTGTCGAAATTTTTGTAACAAATTCTTTCTCCCTTCTCATTTTTCAAGATCTATTTTCATGTAAAGTATTTGAAGTTCCTTTTTATTATGTTGGGGTATGATCTCTAAATTTATCATACCGATCTTTTATGATCATATGATGAGAGACCCCATTTGATCTCTTCAATTCAGTATTTTGAAGTTTTAAGTGGCGTCGTTAGGCTGCCGAATTTTTAAGTGGTTCTTCACCCTTCTCATTTTGAAGTTCTACTTTCATGTCAATTCGTTCAAGTTCCTTTTTGTTATGTTGGGGTATGATCTCTATATCTATCATAGTGGACTCTTATGTTCATATGATGATAGACCCCATTTGATCTCTTCAATTCAGTATTTTGAAGTTTTAAGTTGCGCCGTTAGGCTGCCGAATTTTTAAGTGGTTCTTCACCCTTCTCGTTTTGAAGTTCTACTTTCATGTCAATTCGTTCAAGTTCCTTTTTGTTATGTTGGGGTATGATCTCTATATCTATCGTACTGTAATCTTATGTTCATATGATGAGATACCCCATTTGATCTCTTCAATTCAGTATTTTGAAGTTTTAAGTGGCGCCGTTAGGCTGCCGAATGTTTTTAGGGGATTCTTTCACCCTCCTCATTCTTTTCAAAGTTCTACTTTCATGTGAAGTCTTTCAAGTTCCTTTTTAATTATGTTGGGTAATTATCTCTATATATATCATACTGAACTCTTATTTTAACATGATGAGAGACCATATTTGATCTTTTCAAATCATTTTTGTTGAAGTTTAAGTAACGTCATTAGGCTGCCGAACTTTCATAAGAGAAATCTAATTTCTATCTTCCTTCCATGTTTTTCATTTAAAATGGTATGTCCTTGAAATTTCATTACCATGATCATGTATCATTCTTATTCTGTACATCTACTGTTTTATGGGTCATTTATTAATGTTTGACCCATTTTCCCTCTCTTTTTAATGTCTTCTAAAACCTCGTAACATAGCCGTTATGCTGCAGAATTTCCGTCTCAAAATGTCTCTCTTTTTCTAAAGTTCTTTTATATTATTAAGTGAATACTCAAAGATCTTTCTTCTAAAGTGGTATTCACATATATACCAAAATGTTCTATTTTAAATTCTGGGATTTACATACATGAGACCCACCTTCCTTTTCTGTGGGTTTTAAAGTGACGTAAAGATCATGTCTTTAAAGCAGTTTTTAAAACGTTGTGATTATGAAATGAAACCCATTTATTTTATGCTATATGGGTTATTTATGAAATTTTTGTTGATGATATATGTGGCTCACATGATAATAAAGGAAAATTTAAGGGTGTGCCCTGATAGCGCTCCAATGGATTGGGTAATGATGTAACCACTAGAGATTACAATTTTCACGATACCTTGGTGAATAACCTTGGTAATTTTCAAATGACACCTTGGGGATGGACCTTGGTGATATGTTCATGATTGTCTATGTTAAATTATGTAGCCACATTTTCAAGTTATGAAAAATGTTATTTTTATTATGATATGCCTCCTTATTTCATTCTCATGCCTTAAAGTTCTTTTTCATGACTTTATTGATGTATCTCAAGTTCATATGTAAAATGTTTCACTTGTTTCCCTTGCTGGGACTTCTTCTCACCCTTCCTTTTGATGTATGTCCCCAGGTTATGAGATGCAGTAATGAGCCTAGGGTGAACATGAGGAGAAGCATTTCAAGTGTTTAAGAAGAATGTTTTTTTTGTTTCATGTTTTATGTTCCTTGTTTCCAAGACACTAAACCTTAAAGATCCTTAGTTCCATGTAATGGAATGAAAGTTATGTTATAAAAAGATGGGATGCTATACCCCTCCAAGTCCTCATCAAAGTGGGAAAGGTGGCTTATATCTTAGTTCTTCCACCTCAATTACACCAGGAGCACGACGTCTTCCACGCAACCCAGCTGAGGAGATACGTGCCTGATCCTTCTCACATCATAGAGCATAGAGAGTTGGACGTCGATGATGGGGAGGATTTTATGGAGGTTCTTGTAGAGATTGAGGATCCATAGGAATGGTTCCTTCATGGGTGGCCGATCCCTCTCGTGCGTGTTTGCTGGCAGCACGGGAACCTCCAATAGAGCACCTGAGAGCGGGAGGCTCATTTTCGTGCTTAGTACTTCGAATTGTTTTCTCATATTATGTTGTGTCTTATAGGGATGCAATGCCCTAAGGTGGGGTGAATTGAAATGCCTTTAAATTCCATGTAATTTGTTTTATATATAGTAATTTTACGAGTCCGCGAAATTTTTTGGTGCGTGATTCTGAGGACCGGTTTGCCTGTAATGAATTTCAGAATTTTTTTCATGTACGTTCATTAAACGTGCGAGTGGGTTATTATAACTATTGAACCAGTGCTTGGAATTGACATCTGAGGACACCATTGAACTCGTAGCACTGATATTCACTTAAGGAGACTTTCACCTTGACGACAGTTGGTCGAGGGCGAAAGTTATTTTTTGTGTTTTTGGTGTAGGAATAAAATAAAAATGTTTAACATTTTTATTTATTGACACCTCCCACATGGGTTATGGTGGTGCGGACCACCCATGAAAAAACCCCCAAATTTGAATTCCTAAATGTGGGGACCACCCAAACCCTCATAATGGGATAAACCCTTAAAATCTTTCTTAAATGTGTGGAAGACTCTTGAACATCCCCCACATTAATTGTGCCACCCCTTTGAATAATTATACCATATCAAAAATTAATTAATTAATCCAATTTGAAATTATCCCAACAAACTAATTAGATAATATATTCTATTATGTTGCCTATTTAATTTTTTGTGGGGATTGGGGGAAAGTATTTGGAAAAGAACAAGGGGAGAAATTTTTGGAGGATTACACTTCTCCAACGAAGAACTACTTCCACGAAGAATGCTTCTCCAAACAAAATAGCACTAATGTTGTCCAACATCTTAAAATACTTCCTCATGACTTCCTCCAATGGTGGAAATATTCAAAAAAAAAACCACCTCCATCGAAGAGCGTTTATCCAAAGAACGGGCTCGAGATCAGAGGCGTGCGGCAGGCACGATGAACATCTACATCTTCAACTTCTCTCTCCCAATACAAGAACAAACCATTGAGGTAGGGGTGTGTTTTAAATTGATCAGTGTAAATTTTGTCACCTCACAATGAATCATCTCCCTTGAGCTGCTTAGTACCGCTCTAACGCGGAGGGTGCGGGAGAAACAAACATGGCCCAAACCCTCAAGAGTTCTTCATAAATGGTGTGTTCATTGTGATGGAAGAAGGAAGATTTGTGTCATGGAAACGAACAAAGAGCGTCTTGCTGAACCAGCAGCCAGCGAAGGCGCAATATATGACCGTGCCACGTAGAGAGGACGGATGGACAACTACGGCGGACCACAGCACCGTAGCTACCATGTTTCCCCACGGCCATCGCACTAGACTGTGACCTCCGGGCTACCTCACAACGCCCCGCATCTTCCGCGGAACCCATAGCCTCTGCCGCTCTACGGCCTCTGCTGCCCCGCGGACTCCGCCACCTTATGGCCCCCGAGGCCTCCACCGCTCAGTCGCCTCCACCCCAACGTGGCCTCCTCCGCTCAGTGGCCTCCACCCCAACGTGGCATCCACCACACCATGACCTCTTCCCCACTACGGCCTCCGCTACCCCGTGGCCTCTGCAGCCTTTTGCACCCCGCGGCCTTCGTATCCTCCGCCGCCCCACAGCCCCCACGGCTTCGGCGACCTTCACAGCCCATGTGGCCTCCGAGCTGCCACGCGCCGCCCTATGCCGCCCTGGACGGACCCCCAAGACGGACCACCTAGTGCAAGCCGGTCTGCCCAGCACAAGCCAAGATGGACCCACCGGGTGAGGTCAGGTCGGTCAGACCAGGTCGGACCAGACCCGAACCCACTTTGACCCATTTACTCTGTTTCAGCCATAACATTGGAACCAGACATCCGTTGGAAGAACTGTCTGTGGCACCAAAAAACCTGGAGTGAGACGGCCCCTTTGGTATACTCCACCTAAGATTTAGATAATTTTAGGTTATGGTCGGGTTGGTTTTAGCACGAATCCAATCGGCCCCTCAGGACTAAAAAGCTAATAACTTACGGACCGAGCATCCGATTGACGCACCATATTTTGCGTTGAGACCCCTATGACGTGTCAGCCCTATGGGTTACTTCTTCATGGGACATCGTGGTAGTTGGAGTATCGACTAGTGGCATGAGGATCGGGCCCTCCCGGAGATGAGCATTCTTAGTGCAGGAACCTAGTAGCAGGTTGTGACATGAAGAATAAATAATGATCCTATGCTGGTCAGCACTGAGAAATCCTATGTGGGTTAGCACCAGGTGATCATGTCTAGGTCAGAACTGAGCGATCTGGTGCCGGTTAGCACTGAGAAAACTTGTGTGGGTCAGCACCTAGAGATCCTATGTGGGTTAGCAGTGAGCGATCCTGTGTGGGTTGGCATCGAGCGATCCTGTGTGGGTGAGCACCGAGCAATAATTTGTGGGTCAGCACCTAGAGATCCTATGTGGTCCAGCACTAAGAAATCTTATGTGGGTCGAAATCAGAGCCTTTTCAATAGAATAAAATTATCTAACATTACGAATAATCATTTGTACTTTGGTACTTATGTTATACCTAGTGTGAGGTGAGACTGTACCTTGTGGTACTTTCCTTGGTTGTAATAACTTGGTGGTATTCTTATGTTTGGCATACCAATGTATTACTTACCTTTGTTCTATTCCTTCCTTTGTGGAATAGTTGAGCTTTGGAATTTGAGTTGGACTCTGTGGTTTCCTCATGATTGAGATGGGTATACATGATAACTTAAGTATAGGTATGGGCATATACCTAAGTATGTTTTTCAGTTGATTTCATGATATGTGGTTTATCCATTGGGAATTTTGTGAGACCTTGAGGGTCTCAGGGTCCTTATTGAGTATGATTATACTCACCCCTACACAGGCTATGTCGGAACCTTGTCATGTTTGGTACAGACGATAGAAAACATTGATTGAGGACGAGGGTGGCTGGACTGGACAGTGCCTTGAGGTGGACCGTACGACGTGTCGGTATATAGAGGAGATGGGTGGATGTGGAGTGATGAGGAGACAATCTGTACCTACCCTTCAGGTAGGATCCTCGGAGGATGACCATGTAACTATCTTTCTCTTTCTTTAGTTGTATTGTATTTTAGTTGTACTTTTACCTTTACTGTTGTGATTGTATTACGGCCCTTCTTACATTCAACACTCTTTTTTCTATACAGTTTACTTGTGTTCTTATCTTGTTTTGTTCATGGTTTCATGTGTTTACAGGATATAAAAGTAATGCCTTACCTATTTTAGGGAATACGCCTTTCAGTGAAAGTCGCCATCCCCTGGCCTATGGAAGGCAGGCTTGGGGTAGTCATGGTATGGTCCCTAGGGGATGGGTCGTGACAATGATTCTTGGGATGGGGATTGGGCATAATTTAGACAATTATCAATGCTTGAGAGGTGTGAGAGGATGTGGGTAGTGAGGGTGGTATATATTGTTCTGGAGAGAAGGGCTTTCCCATTATTTTAATAACCAATTTAATATTTTTCTCATGACTATGAATATTCTTGATTCATGTGTCCCAATATAAAAAATATATAATCTGAGTTTGAACCATCCATTTAAATTAGCCGTGATTCAAGGAATAGTTTATTTAACATATAATGTATATATATGGTAAATTAGAGTATTTCCCTATTCATAAAATAATTAATTATTTCATAAAAATATTTAATATTCACCCAAAGCATTTATTGAAATGTATAATTAAAAAATGATCTTCATTTTATCAAAATAATTTTCAAAATATGATAAATTTAATTTGTAAATAAAATAATAAATTATTTGGAAAAAATAGTTTTAAACTATAATAGATTTTATAACACCATGAAAAATTAATCCGTGCCTCATAACATTATCTTAAAATCATAAGAAAAAAATAATAATTTTGTTACATCATTTAATGATAATAAATTTTCTTTTAAATTATTTAAGTAATCATAAAATTGTAATTAAATATTTATAGATTACAAAAAAAATCCAACACTTACACTATGATTATAATGTCACTTATAAGATGCCTAGAAATATATTATACATTCATTGGAAAGGTTAATATAAATTTGGTGGATTTAATATTTATAAAGGTTCAAATTAATATTCATATGGGTACATTACTTTTCACAAAAAAAATTATAAGTTTGTCCTATCAGACTCTATATAACTTACTAATTGGAACTCAATATGTCCTTTTTTCAAACATCCAAACACAGAAGTGTGAAGATCAAGTTTAATTGATATATTATAGATGACACAGAGTAATCAGTAGATCATTTATGCACAAATTATTTCTATTTAAAGTTAAAATATGTTATAGGATGAATTCTTATTTAAACCAGTGAATGTGAAGAATTCTTTAAAGAGTGAAAAAAGAGGCATATCACCTCACCATTGCTCCAACAACTGAAAAGTGGGGAACCCTTTGTAGTGTACAAAGTTTCTTTAAAGAAGTTATTATGAGGTGTACTCGTTAAAAATGATAAATAGATACCTTATGACTAATGGAAGTTGAAAATTCATGTGAAAAATATGTGACACATGATCTGGAGTTGGCAGCTATTATCATTGAATTGAAAATTTGGCAGCATTATCTCTATTCGGTGATGTGTGATATATATACTGATCATAAGAGCTTAAAATATATATTCACAAAGAAGGGTCTTAATATGTTCCAATTAATATGGTTATAGGATATCATAGAATGTGATTTCTTAATCCACTACAATCCTGGTTTATCAAATAAGGCGGGGGATGCACTAAGTGGAAAGGATATTGCATCTTTATCAACAATGTGAATTGATAAGGATACATTCTTATTAGACATGTAAAGGATTTAATTGGGAATCATTAAGGAAAGAACATCATGAATCCTTTATCAAATGATTTCTCAACCACCCCTTATGGAGAAAATTATAGATTATCAAATAAATGATGAGGAATTTCATTAAATAGTGGAATCTATAAAAAAGAAGAAACCCTCAGAGTTCAAAATTCTTGATGATGGATCCTTATGATTTTGTTAATTTATATTTGTACCATAAAATTTGGTGATAAATAAATATATTTTGAATGATGTGTTTATATAAACCTTATATATTCATCCAATAAGCAGAAAGATGTATTGAGATCTTTAAGAAAACTATTTTTTAGATAGTGTGAAGAAAGAGATCACTAAATACAAATCAAAATGTAATTTATGTTAGCAAGTGATTGATGAAAAAAAATTTAAGGGGAGGATGAAACTGTTTCCCATACAAACATGTAATGGTGGAAATCCCCATGGAATTTTCCCCATGAACTTCCAATTACATATAGAGAAAATAATTCTATATGGGTTATTGTATAACTTTTTATAAAAACATGTCACTTTATAACAATTCATGAGGACTTCCCACTGGATCAACATTCAATAATATACATCAATGAAGTGGTGTTGTTTCACGGTGTTCTGTTATCAATTGTATCTAATAATGATCTGTGATTCACCACCATGTGGTGGAAAAGTTTCAAACATGATATGAACAATAAGTTGAACTTCATTACGGACTATAATCCTCAAACTGATTTTCAATCTGTGTTGACTATAAAATCATTGGAATATATTTTGAGAGCATGTAATATGAACTTCAATGAAATATGGGAAAAAATTTACTACAGATCAGGTTCTCTTATAATAATAGTTTCCACTCGATCATCTGAATCCATCTATATAATTCCATTTATTTTAAAAAATATAGAACATCAACATGCTGGGATTAAGTCGGTGAAATTAAGATACTATTAACTGAAATGGTCAATGAAATAATGGAATTGGATAAATCCACTCTACATCATATCAAGGAATCCCAAATTTGATATATGATCTATCCATAAAATCATCAATAGGGCTTGGATTTCAAAGATAGAGACATGTAATTCCTCCACATATCTCCATGGAATAGAATTGTGAGATTTTGTATTAGTGAAAAATGAAGTCCTAGGTATATCTGCCTCTCTGAGATTATTTATTATATTTTAATAGTATTCTATTTACTAGAACATACATCTAAAATGTCTCAATTAAATAATGGGTTCTACACAAACCTCTTGAGTAAATTAATACCTTATTTGAAACATGTTCTATGTTTAGAGGTGATATATTTGGAAAATGATCTCTAATATGGAGAGTATCTGGTGATGATCATGGACCATTGAGATAAATTTCTACATATAAGACTACTCACCAGGTCAAATTAATATATAATAACCATATGTACAAAGAAGAAACATGGAAACCAGAGGAAACGATGAGGGAGAAGTACCCCCCACCTGTTTCCAGCTTAGTTTTTCTAACAAAATTTCAAGGGATAAATTTCATAAGGGGGGAAGAATGTAATGACCCATAATTCTATCTATGAAATTTCTATTCTTATAATTATTTAATATTCTATAAATAACATAAACAACACAAAAAATCAATATAAATTAAGAATGAATGTAATAAGAGGCATTTTAGGATATTAAGGAACCTATACTAATGGAATAGTAACTTGACATTTGGAATTTTAATACGACCCTTAATAATATGGAAAAAATACATAACTCACCAATGAAAGTGTAAATAAAATATTGGAATTCTGTAAATAAAAATATGATATAATTATATGCTATAATATGTAAATAAACATTTAATAAATGATCAATTAGGTTTTGAATTTTTTGTGAAACATAATTGTTTATTTAAATTTTTTTTATTACTATAATGATTTTAAAAAATTATTTTCAAAAAATATAATTATAAAATAAATTTTTGTTGATTTATGAATATATGATTTTATTTTGAGATATTAATTAATTTTACAAAGTCTAAGAAAATTAGATATAATTTTAAAAATGATTTGTTTTGAATAAATTATGATTTTAATTAGAAAATTCAGTTTATCATATATAGAAAATTATTTTCCTAATAGGGTGTTCCTTTTTTAATTATAGATCTCTATAAATGGGTAGGGTGAATTTTTGTTATTTTTCTAAGTAGTTTTATTTTTTGTGAATAGTGGAATAAATAAATTTATGGTATATAACAAATACATGATATATAGAGTCGTAGAAGATGTATGGATGGCATAAAAACATTTGGTTCGAAATCACATACAAGAGTTACTATAATTTGTCACAATAATTCATATTATTTCTCTTCTTGAAAAATTATAATAAAAAATGAGTTAAATAGTCTATAAACACCCCTCTTTCCGTTATAAATACCACCTCTTCTAATCACAGATATTGAGCACTGAATATTTATCAATTACTAAAAAATTCACTAACCAAGCCTATTATCCATGACCATGAGGTACTGGTATCAACAAAAGGCTAAAATAAATTCTCTAAGTGGGTTCTCAAGGTGAAGAATTCAATAGGTAAAAATCATCTTCTAGTTTTTGTTTTTCCTTTTAACTTTCTTTTCTTTTATTATACTCTACTCACCACCTCTTCCAAACATGATTTATAACATCATTGTATTATAAATATTATAATTTTGTTAGGTTAATGGAAAATACACCATCATGCCTCTCATCCATATCCTTTTATTCTATAAATGAAAATATCTTCTGAGAGGTGTTGATTTATCTCCATCAAGGATGACATGTTTTTATTTTATTTTTCCACCAGAAAGGATAAAAATAGAACTAGTACCATGGTCGATAAAAATTGTAAAATTTATTTTTTTAACACTTTTCATATTCTAAATTAAATTTTAGAAACAATAATGAATAATGACACAAAGCTAGTTTGTGATGATCAAAAAACCGCCAAAATAATCTAAACAATTACCACTAATTTCTTATCAAATGATTCATCTTCACCCCAAATAAACAAATGAAATATATATAAATTTAATATTTTGGGGTTCATTAACAACATATATCTTTAATTATGGATATCAATTCCCATTTTACATATTCATTCATACATTTATACAAGTAAAGAAATCATGAAAACCAAAGAAATGAATGCTCATGAATGATAAACTTTTATCTTATAACTCATCAATTGTCCATAAATGAACTTAATAAAATTATAATAAATAAATTACATGTATAAAATTATCAAACATAATTAATTAATGTAATTAACTTTGATATCCAGGACATTAAGATCAAGGGTATAACACATTCAGACATAAGGCAAGGGATTCTTTAGGAACATCCATTTTTTCCTTAGAGTTATATAATATATTTCTTTACACCAATTTACTTCGAATTTATTCTAATATAATTCTTTTGAATTATCTTAATATGTTTTAAAATAATTTATCTCGATCATTTCATCTTTATTTGATCGGTAACTAAATGTTTTTAAAAGGATCCCTTCTCAAATATTCTTAATAAGAAAACCAAATAAAAGTGAACTTCTTAATTTATTACTCATTTTTAAGTGCACTCCATTATTTACTTTCAGGCACAATTATTTTTCTAAAATCACCAATTTTATCATCAAAAATTGTGTTTGTTCATTTTTTATTTTATGAAAAAATATTCATTTTCACATTTCTAGGTGATATTTGAGATGAATTAGAAGTCTTTTGAAAGAAACATAGGTTCATTAATGGGTGAATAATTGAAGTGGAAATAGGCTTAGATCAAGAGGTTATTTGTCAAATAAATAATAATAAGTGTGGGAGAAATATAGCCACCAAGATGGATATAAACATGGATTATGATAGGGTCGAGTGGATATATATGTTAAGGGTCCTCTCATGCCTGGGGTTTTTCTAGTGGGTGATTGATATTCTGTTCGGGAGGTTTATCTTATCTTATTGATCAATATCATCCAAGGAAGAATGGTTTGGTTCCATCAAGATAGTTCATGGTCTAAGACAAGGTGATCCCGTCTCTCCAACCATATTTATTATCACCCAAGATGTGTTGAGATGATATATCCAACATTGCATAAGTTTTTCCGAATTCTCTCATAGTGCAATTGGAATTTGGATAGAGGTATCTCCCACCTAATGATCAGAGATAATACTATATTATTTTCCAGTTGAAGATAATGATTAATATAAGGGACTTACTAATCCATGTAGGAATATATTACTAGGAGTGGGGAACTAATCAATGAGGTCAAAATCATCTTTTACACTGGTAGTAAATGCCAATTCATAAGGGTTAGAACCATCGAGAGTAAGCTGGAAATGCTGAGAGGATCCTTACCAATTGAATATTTGGGTGCTAGTTGTCCTTGAAAAAACTCTAAAACCCACATTTTGACAAGATTAACGATTGAATAATGGGACACATCTTGAATTGGGTGAAGATACGACTATCCTTTACAGGGCATATTACACTTATCAACAATGTTCTATCATCGATCCCAATACTAGTATTCTCTACTAAAAACAACCCAAAAAGGTGATAATGAACATGGATTTCATGATGGTATCATTATTTTCGGACAAACAAATTGATGGTATGCAATTTTGGGTATCTTGTAATAGGTTGGTGGGACCTCTATCCCTAAGTGGAATCAATGTTAGATGTGTAGATGGAGAAATGTGAGGTCTGGATGAAACTTTAACATGGTAGGTAATTTATATAAATTCATTGTGTGGTAAAAATATTCAATAAATGTACATGTATGATGTAACAAGTCACACTACTATACACTCATAAATACAAAAAAACATTCAGAATTTCATATATTTCCTTCACATGCATACATGATGGATTATATGTATAGGTGAAATAATGTACTGGTACCGTAACTAGGTGGTGTCAAACATGGGACTCTAGAATACCAAACTCTGGATATCAATTTCATATGGGCTATAGAACACCCCATGTTCATCAAATATTCCCTCGATGAGGACTATTGTTCATCTTTTGATATTATAGTGTTAAAAAATGATCTAAACAAATGTGCCTTCATAGGTTACTCTTCAAGAGTGTTCTCAGCTATATACATTCTAATATCATAGGTGGGCTAAAATAATCATGATTCTTGGGGTGATGTTTTGTTGTTTAAGGTGATACTATAAAAAATTAACCTTTTTGTGGGGAGATTCATGAATTAGGTAAGGAGAACATACAACATATGGGTGTTAAAATAGTTTCTAGGTGTCAATTCAATAGGGAACCAATATTGGAAACCACCAGGTACCTCTTTTTCAAATGTTATTAGGTGACAGAAGTGTGGAAAGCATTCAGTATTTTAATATGGTGGAAGGGACCAGATGTACTGCTTTATTACTTTGACCAGTGGTGGCTGCATTATGTCAGAAATTCAATAATAGTGAGGAATAGTAGAGTAATCAAGCTAGTTGTGTGTGTTTCAAGTTCATTTGGACTAAATGAATGAGGGTATTCATAAAGAAATTCCCCATACTAGAATAAGTATCCTCCCTATAACCATGAATATAATATAGGACTTGGTATTGTAGTGAAAAGACTGGGGAAAACCCCTCCATAAGACCTCTTCTGTGATCTAGTTTATATCCCAATATGGTCATTAGACCGGTACATGGGAATTGGATTCAGGGGACCCACCTCAGCATTGTATAAAACTCAATACGGACAAGTCCTATCACTTGGACATCATGCAAGGAGGATATGTCATAAGAGAAAATTAGGGATAAATTATATGGGTCTTCTATGAATACATTGGAGGAGGAGACACTCTCAAAGTAGAAGCATAGGCTATGATAATGGGTCTTCAATTATGTAAGCATATGGACATTATTCTTTTAGTAGTTAAGACTAGCTCTTAAATTATTTACAATGTGTTACAGGGAAAAGGTTTCATCCTATGATCCAAATAATATTGAATAAGATTGTGAATGGAGTTTTTGAATAGTAGAATTGAAAAATATCATACACGGAATGAAGTTAATACTTTTTTTGACTTCTTTTATTTTTTGGTGAGTCAAAATAGATAAATCTATTATTTTTGTATCCTAGGACCGTTTCCTCAAAAGTTCAAAAACAATTTAAATGTAGATACTCTAGGACTTCATAATTAAAAACCTTTGTTAGGTATGATTCTCATTATATATTCTTATTGTTTTCATTTTGGTAATAATAATATGAATAAATAATTTTTTTTTTGTAAAAATATTCATTTTCCACTATAAACACCCTTTAAAATTTTCCTTAAAAAGCACTAAAATGTTTCATCTATAAAATCTATTAAAAATTTATTTTTTTTCAACTTTAATTTGAAATCTATTATCATGAAATATTCTTATTTCACCCTATGAATTAACATTTATGATTTGAATCCATCATTTTGTGGACACCATAATAATATTCTCTTTGGTTATGCCTTATGACATTATTATTATAACCAATTATTTCTATGTGTAACCCATGTGATTGATTATTCATGTGGAACACATATGCATGAACATGTTTTGATGGATGATACTAGATAATACATCAGGGAATTTTGTAAATCATAGTCTCATGAGACATCATATTGGAATAGTGAGTGAACCTGCTTCTTTTATTGGACTTTGTCTTCCATGTGCGATAGTCTTGGAAGTTATCCTTAACTCATGAATATGTTAGGATGTGTGTTGTTTCCCCGTTTCTATGATTCATGAATTACATGACCCTATAATCTACATGATAATCTTCATTATGTTCATTCAGGTTCCATTCCTTTTTATGTTATGTTGTATCCCTATGTTTATTCCCTTACTGGTCATTTTAGCTCGTCCATTTTTTCATATACTCCTGAAGTTATCCTATGTAGATATCATAGATCAGTGGAAGTTATGATATTTTTATAAATTATTAAAATATGGATGTTTTATTCTATTTCAATGAATATAGTTTTATTTATCAAATCATTCAAAACAAACTAGACTTTAAGATCCTTGCATTGTAATTTGATAATTTATTAGGATTAAAATAATGTAATAATATGTGTAAATGGATTGGGTCCCTATATATTTAATTTGGTAAAAGGGATTCCTTATTTTTAATCATCATAATTAATATTATTTAATAATTTAAACTGTTTGTTTTCAATATTTTATAAGATTGACAAGTATAATTAATTATTGTAGTAAATATTAAAAGTGTGTTTTTTGTATAATATGCCCTTATGTTAGAATTATTTTTTAAAATAAATATTACATTTATTTGATATATTGAACATAATATAGAGAATAAATGGGTCTAAATTATCTAATAAGGAACATTTATTTTTTTCATAATGGATAAATTACTTCGTTAAATAGAAACTTCCAACCATAGTGAAAACTAAAATGTTAAAAATTAAAAAACATTGATTATAAAGGAATAAAATGTTTAAAACATGATTTATTTTTCCTTGTAGATGTGTTTTAAACATAACATACCATCAATCTATTATTTATCAATTTTATTGGAACTTGGAATGAGAGTTTCTTTCCATTATTTAATATTTTTGAGTAACTAGAAAAAAGTCACTCATATATAATGACAAAAGTGAACATCATCCACTTAAATATTCACATCTCTTAAAAAATATTTCATATAAAAACACTAAAAAAATTTATTCCCAATATCCTAATTAATATTATAAATATTTTAATTCCAAAATACCAACCCTATGCTCGTTAAAAAGTGATTCACTGTTTTTATTTTTAAGATAAAGTAATTATCTTCACAAAGCTCTTCATTTTTACCATTTCTCTTACCTGTTTCACTAATGTATTAATAATTCCAATATGAAAACACCAATTTGTAAAATATATAGATATTTTATTATATTCGTTGAAAAACCAATATTCATATCCTCTGCCGTGAAATGCGATACAAAATTTTTGATATTATGTATAGCGGACAACCCCCTCATGAATTAATGTAATTTGTTTCACTTCTCTAATAATCATGACTGGATAAAATGATTGAATTTATGTATATATATGACTATAAGGACCCAATTAATCTTTTTTAAATTAAAATATCTCATTTACCTTTATACCTTACTATCCATTATAAAATGATACTTGTCTTGTGCGTATATGTGTATTATCACCTCCATGTAGCTATGTGATACGTTTATATTTTATTTTAATGTGGTTTTTATGAAAAATGTATTTGGTGATTTTATATATATATATATATATTATAAAATAATTATTATTTAATGTTTAAATATTATTTTACATTATTTTTTTAATCCGTTAAAAAAATGGAACCACCATTCATGCATACATACAGTCTACCTTCTATATAGATGTTGTAAATAATTTTCATATATAACATTTATAGATTATTCTAAATACATATAATAATAATATATGTTAAAATTATATCATTATTAACATTGGGAATATGAAATAAATATGATCAATGTATAGGTACAAAAACATCCAAACCAAGACATAAAATAAAAATAAAAAAGTTATCACTGGAAAATACTGTTTTTCATAAATAATTGTTGATTAACTGGTGATAAAAAATTAAAAGAAAATAATTTATAGTATAATATATATTATTATGTTTTTATTATATTTATAATAAACATATATTTAATATATAGTATCATAAAACATGTATAAATAAAATGACACATATAGAAAGGGTTTCTCATCTTCCTTTTAATTTCAAGATACATGTTCCATATTCAAAAAAATATTTAATTTTTTGGTGAATATTATAACTTTTAGAAATTTTATATATTCAATATCTTGAAATTCAGGATATTTTTAGTTTCACTTGATGTTATAGGGGATTTTATTCAAAAGTTATCAATGTAGTAAGTGTTTATTTTTAAATCTCATCATTTATTGGCATATTTTATGATTAATTTTATGATGATGAAATATTAATGATATATATCTAAATAAACTCATGATTATTTATATCATATGCTTATTCTGGAAATTTTCATGTAATAGTACAATATTCCTTTCATTGGTACTAAAAAGTATTGAGAAATGTTTATTAAGAAAACATGACATCATTTATTACTTTTGTCAAAATTTTTCTTCTTCCATATACATGTTTTCAAAAAACTGTTTCAATAACATTTTTAATATTATACTATTGTTTTTTAAATTCATTTTTAACCATGATTTGATTTTTTTTAAAAGAAATCAATCATCCTATCATTTTTTTGAATGATGTACTTTTTTAAATTTTTTAAAAAAAATGTTAAAGAAATAACTTCATTACATACTACTAATGAATGTAATTTTATTCAATCATGACCAGCCAATGATTTTATGATTCCATAAAAAAAATTCGTGATTATTTTTATAGAAAATATTTTTCTTGATATTCTGGAAACATTTAATTTCCAAAAGTTATTTTTCAAACTGAAAATGTATTTTCCTCAAGAATGTTTCAAATGACATTTTTATGATATTTTTATTCATCAAAGAAAACAACCCCCAATTTACATATATATTCCATTTGGAATATTTTCTGAAGATACAAATCTTATAGATTCTCTATTTATTTTATGATCAATTTGATTTGGAGGTACAATTTTGATACCAGTCACTATATTAATTAAGATTGTTAAGGATTATGTTTAATGAATAGGGAAATTACAATCATTAGATTATCTGGATTTTCAATATGAATGTTTATGTTTATTATGTTTCCCTACATTCATTTGAGTAATTAATTTAACTTATTATCAGATATGGGGGTCCTGTTATAACCCATTGATATATCAGTAGGTCATGTGAGACAAACTAGCTTCGTTTTTTGGGTGAGGGTTTACCAATTTATGTAAGACATCTTCTTAAATTTTCTTGACAGAATGGTTATGATGTCAAGAATTATAAAATCCAAAATTTTGAGACTAGTTATTTATGTCAATGTGATTAATTGAATAGTTAGAATATCCATGGACTTTTTTATATCTCGTGTCATTATTTAAATTAATTTATTATTATATTCTATTTTTTAATAATATTATAAACGTTTATATATTTTATTAAATAGAATTTTTCTTAGTTATTTACCTTTCTATTTTGATTATTCCTTACATATTCATGATATCTTTCCACTATATGTATTCCCTTACTAATCTTCATAGGTCACCCCTTTATTATGTTTCATTTATCCATGATTCTAGTAAGTTTATTATTATTGATATAAATTGATATCAAAATTGCACTAGTGCGGTTCATAGAGAAAATATTATGTTCCAATTTTAGTTTTTAGTTGTATTTTTAGATTCAAGTATGTATCTCATTTTCCATGACTAAAAAACTATTTATTCATTCAGGAAAAAATTCCTCATATCTAATTGAAATATAATAAATTATCCCCCAAAATAAGGGTAATAGGGTCGGGTTATTTATAAAAATGATCATATCACTATTACGCGTTGTTTGTGTACATGAAAGAGAAGTTGATCAATGATATATTTTCATTATTTTTAAGTCTAAAGAGTTACTTATGAGTTCTACTAATATTATTCATGTCTCATTATGGGGTGTGTTTTGATATAGTATTGAATGGTGATATCAAATGATTCTATATTGTTAGTTTCTCATGAAGTTAACTATGTCACCCATGATCTTGTGTCCGTTTTAGGGGTGTTAGCTCTAAATTTTTAATGGTATTATATAATTTGGGATCAATTATAGTCTATTGGTCACAAAATATTGTGTTATATCTTCTATAAATAGTCATTTAATCTATATTAGTGATTATTTATAATTTTTTTTTCAAAATATGAATTCATGATTTTCAATAAACCAATGAAAGTGTATTTGGTTGATCTTTCACTAAGTAAGAAGTATCCATATAGTTTTATTCATGAATCTAAATATGCTTATAGTGGTATAGCCTTGCTTAAATAATTTCACATGGTTACATTGAATTTTATCATTAATGGGCTATGGTATATTATGAGGGTAGAACCATCCTTACTGTGCTGGTTGGATGAGTTATGTTGGGTGATGTTTAGGTAGAGGTTTTAATTGATTATTTCATTTGTGGAGATTCTACTAACTGGTTGTCAATGTATGATTAATGTTGAGTGTTTTTTTGATAGAAGATAATATTTACATTAGTGGTGCATGATATGGTTCCTGGTGAGTTTTAAATCTCACCAATAATAAAAAATCATGGTAGGTATGAGATGTATCTTGATTTGTGGAGTCATCTCTAGTGGTTAGGGATGAAGAGGTTGGTGGTTGATTTCAATCCTTGATGCTTAGATTATCAGTATGAGGATGATTATAACTATTTTCTAAGTGAATATCTATATCCATTGAATGCTAAAAATATTAATTGGGAGGTGATATCTATGGATTTCACCAAATATTTTTCACGATGGTAGAGAGGATGTGATATAATATTAGTGGTTATGGATTTGTTAACAAATCCAATTAATTTATTCATGGAAAAATATTCTAGTCCTTTCTATGATTTATCAAGGATATATATGGATGAAATTTGAAAAATTCCGGGTGTTATGAATTTTTTTTCATAGGATCGAATAATAATTATTCAATGAAAAAACATCATAAACCTTAAACTAAATATCACTACTCCGTAAAAAACCAAAACCATGTAAATACAAAATAAAAAACATGTACCTTAAGTTGATTGAATCTTAATATACTACCATCTATCATTTTTTTGATAAATATCCATTATAAGTAACCATTATGTTTCCCCCAATATAGTTTTTCTACAATATTTTTGAGTCACTTAACATTCAGGAAGGTCACTCATTACAATAATAATATGCAAGTATCTTACGAGGAAAGTGACAAAATAGGAAGAGAACTTCCGGGATAATTAATTGGATGAGTACTCACTCAAACTAAAACCAACTAAATGTATTATCCTTTTTTTATATAGGATTCAAGGCACTCATGATCTTTTATATTCTTTTCAACCTACATTACATACTTTATGAGTAATTTTAATAGGTTACGACACATGATAGATTCAATCATACAAAATTTTTCCACAAAAATCCTCCTATTAAACATTAGTATTAATAGAAATATTACAAGGAATATGATTAAAATTTCAACATTAAATTTTCTACTATCATTTATAATCATAAAAGAAAATTTTATTATAACAATTCATTACAAAATTAATATATCACATGGAACAATATGCCAAAGCAAGGAATTTTAGGATATATCATATTACGTCTAATGATATACACCCAAGGAATAAAATATACCTTTTATAACTTAGATATAATACAATATCATATCACAATATCATATCATATGATATAGAAAAAAATAATTATAAGAATTAATTTTTAAGTCACATCTCCATCCATCCCCCACTTTAACTAAAGCCTCATTGACTTTGTATCATTTCAAATTTGTAAAATATCATATTCAATGATTTCTAAAATGATACTCTATTTTCCTTTTGGGTATTTTCCAATAAAAATATGGAATCTATGATGAAATTCACATTGTAACAAATAATATGTTTCACATTAAGAATATCCATATGATACTTATTTTAGGTAAACTCTAAAACTCCTTTTAGAGAAAATCTCTATATTTTGAACAACATAATACCCATTCATCTTACACAATATGTGAATTTTTAACATTCATATAATTAAAAATAAATATTTATTCTTTAATTCATAAATATAAATAAATAGTATATTCCATAAATGCAGCATTCCTACTCAACTTAAAAAGGTGTTTATTGTGATCTTTATAAATCACATGCATCAAAATACAAATATTTGATGGCTTTATCAAAATAAAGTATACATAAACACATAATACCTTTTTCTTATACAGAAATTAACCAAGAGTCATGATGTATGTCAACCCCAAATAGCCTACTAATAAATTATTGATTCCTTATGTGTTGACATATTAGGTCGATGAATAAAAAACACATCATTCATATGATTAGATGAGCACATAACATACCTTTATGTAAGTTGATAATCATATCACAAGAAATGTATCTTGGTGACCCTATACACATACGTATTCTAATTCAATTGAGGGCTCAGGATTCATACTCAACACATGAGGGGAAAATCAGATAATTGTTATCCTTAACTAATGATAAGATGAACAACATACCCAACCACCACAGGATTGATATGATTTAATGGTTTCATAATAATGATATAAATTTTTTATCATCCCCATACTATGTAAATATGAATATTTAGGTAAATTTATTCAATATTATATATTCTCCCATAGTAATTCAAATATAATGTGTATGAAACAATGCATGGTGTTTTTGGAAGGTTGTCAAACACACTAAATTTTTATTAAGCATTGTGAGTATATTTCATATATACATATGAAATATTTCTCAATTTAACCTTCAAATTAATTTAGAAGATATAATAATTTTTTTTTTGAATATTTGTTGTAACACCCGAGACTTTTACGTTATATAAATCATCAAAGGAATCTTTTTCTACACAACACTTGCTTGGCTTGCTTTGCACGCAATCGCGACCTTCCTCGATAGCTTGCGTCGTACGCAATACCGAGTTTCACTAAACAACAATATGCTATTAAAACTAGCCGTTATGAATAGTAATAACCACTTTTTAAAATTTTATAAATTTTATTTTTCAAAATGGACTTCATTTTTGGACTCAGAATATCGAAATTAGCCTAGGGTGAAATTTTGGTATTATTCTGAAAACTTTCAATTTTTGATGAATAGTGAAACCACTAAGTGGTAAGTTAAAAACTGAATTTTGCATAAAACTTAATTTTACCGCTTCTGTGAATGGAATTTCAAAAATCCGACAGACACGGTTGATATCAGTAAGTAAAATGTGGTTCAATGAGATAAAAATAATTTTTTGGTGAATAGTAACTTTTTACGATTTTTACCGCGGTTAATAGTAAATAGGGTAACTAAGGGTAAATATGATATTAATATTACCCTAACACATGTCCTAATTCTATTGGACAAGTGTAATTCGACCAAAAACAAACTTAGGAATAAACTATGACCATTTAGGCCCACTTGTATTAGATTAGGACATTTATTATTAATTTATTTAAAGAAGGGTTAAAATAGTTAAAATCAAAGTTTAATAAGTAAATAATTTTTAATATGGGGTTATACATAAGATAAATTCGATTGTAAATATTCATTAGAAAGATAAAAAGATTTCATACATGATGGTATTTTACTTGTAATTTTTAGACATCAAATAATATAATTTATATATGACACAAAGATGATGGAGTAATTATCTTATTAATGAAATATTGACATAATTGATAATATAAATGCCAAAATAAATGTAATTTAAGACTTTTTATGAATTACACTAATTTTCTAGGTTACTATGATATATTAGTGTTGATTTAATTAACTTGGTTCGAACATATAATTCTGTTATGACTTTCACAAAAATCATATATCAAATAGTGTCAAAATTAACACAAAATAGTTTTTAAATCAAATATTATATTACTAATTGTTATTTTATTCCTAAAAATCTAAGGTTCGGCCAAATGACTTAGATAAGTATATATATATTAATAATAAACAATTTGGGGTTCGTTTGGCATGTTATAGTAAGTGTATTAACCATATAGTGAAAGAAAACAAAAAGACACGGTAAAAGTTAAATTAATTAACTTAGAGTTAAATCTAATTAATAAGGTTAAAATAATACCCTAAACTTGTCTAAATCCTATTTGTTGATAGGATTTCGACCCATCCCCACTTTAGCTTCGAAATAAGACCCTTTGGAACCATTATAAACCGATTTTGACTTTAATATAAAATAATATTTTGAGATATTCCTAAGGTGCCCCTCTCCTCCCTTATAAAAGGGCACCTCCTCCCCCTCCTCCTCACACCAATTTGAGCACTCAAGCTCGGCCAACCCCTGCCATTTTCTCCTCTCCACTTCCCTAGAATAATCCTAGAGGTCATGGTCTTCTCCAAATACCAATCTTAGTTCCTTAAGTGGAGGATTCAAAGAGGCGTTCCAAAGAAGAGGTAATATCCATTACCGATCTTTTCAATTTCTTTCTTCTTCAACTTATTCTTCTTTAGTTGTTTCATGATAAAGTAATAACATCAGTATTACTTAAATACTGATATGTTATTATAAATATGAAACAACCCTAATTCACCTTCTATCCATCCTACGGAAAAATGAAATCACCGCGCGTGCGTACGTACGGAATACCGTCTCCACGCCGTGGTGTAATCTATTTTCCACCATCACCTTACAAGGATGGGTATAATGGTGTAATGAGTAACTATATATGATTATTATGAAGTAATATTGATACTGAAATAATATATATATACTCCAATACAAATTCCACGATCATAGGAACGATATCATCACTCGTGCGTACGTACGGAATACCGTCTCCACGATGTGATGCGACTCGTTCTACATGATCTTCATTTCATAATGATTATATAAATGAATTTAATGAATGAATATGGTATATAATACACTAATACCATTCTGGAAATGAATTATCTATAACCTAAAGATAAGAATAAGAATTTATTCAACAAAACACGCATAAGAACAAAAAGTTATAAAGACCCGAGTAACAAGTAACAATGAAATATTACTAACAAGAAGCTAATAATATGACCATATATGATATCATATCAATATGTATGATTCTGGAATAAGTCAATAACATTATTTAAACCATTATACAGGAGTTTCGGACACGAACAAAGCAAATTAGACCTAAGGTAAGGGAAATATCACAATCTCATTTTTATCCAAGATTGTTTATTCATAAGTATTTACTGGGGTGTATATTATCATCCACATCCATGTTTCATCAATATGTAATATTATTTCCATCCACCTACAATTGTTTAAATCCATTTTTACCCTTCGGTGAGTTTTTATTAATATCTATGAAAGGAATCTTTTGTCGTACGAGGTACTTTTTGACTTTTCCGACAAAAGTACGAAGAATGTTTTTTTTAACTTATACGGCATGAATGGATTTTTAAAACATTATTTCCAAGAAGCTTCCTTTAAAAGTTTTCAAGTTTATTTTTAATCAAATTCTTCTATTTTAAAGTTGTATGACATGTTATGAAAGAAAAAATGTTTTTTAAGAAGAAAGGATATTTTCCTCAAGAATGGAGTTCAAGTGTTTTATCAAAATTATTTTCCATCTAAGATAATAAAGGGTTCTGTTTTTATCCCTATTATTACATTGATTTGATCATGTTGTGATGGAATTATTTTTATGAATTCCTTTATGTTATATGAATTTATTTATGATGTCATGATGTTTCAAGAATCCCATTTTTTGTTACATGTGTTATGTGATGATGTATGTTTTATGATTATGTGGCACACATAAGAAAGGATTCATTATAAGATGGGTGGGACCTATATCTCCCTCCAATGCATTGGGTAAAGATTTTATATCTCATGAGATAGACATGGCTGGAACGGATGGTTATTTCGGTTCAGTGATACAGGACTGAAACGAGGAGTGAACTCGGTTCAGAAAGGGACTTTGTCCACTAAGATAGTCTTGGCAATGAGTCATGACTAACAAGAAATGATTTTCCATGATTATGTTTGCATGACACAAAGTTTCAAGTTTTATGTTATGATTATGGGGATCTCATTTTCACTTCTATGATTTATTCCATGTTAAGATATTATGATCTCTTTTGAAGGTTTTGATTTTCAAAAAGATATGATATGATTTTTATTTCCTTTATTTGCCTTGCTGAGCATTTGAGATCACCCTTTTATGTTTTCTTTTCCCCAGGTCAGGAAGATGGATATTAAGTAGAATATGCTAAAAGGGACCCTAGATATGATGAAATAAATGGTAGACACTGTAGAAGATTTATGAACCAGTTGTTTATGTTTCCCAGTTTCTAAAGACACTATACCTATACGGTCCTTTGTGGTTTTGTCATATGTTGTAATAAGTGTGCTTCAATTTTGAAGTATTAACAATGTATGTAAAGTATGGGTCGTTATAGTTGGTATCAGAGGAAAGGTATAGTCAACCTTTGGAAACTAGGATGTGAAAGCCTTAGTAAGAACCCTAAGGATAAGTCTAAGCATAGAACACAATCTTAGAAATGGCCATGAATAACCTAGGATAAGACCATAAGCATGAAAATTTTATTCTTGAATTATGTGGTTTCCTATTATAATTAGTGTTGCTCACACTATTCTTCTTGGTTTTAGTCAATGGCTGGAACCCGAAGGAACCGTGTTAATGCGGAATGCGATGGGCAATGCAATGATTGTCCCCCTGAGCAACCAAATGATATGGGAGCTGGAATGAAAAATCTTGTAGCCATGCTCACACAACTTTCTCAAGCTATGAATCATGCAGGATTTCCAAACGAACAAAGGAGGGAGCAACATTCTGTTGAATCCTTCATGAGGCAGCGTCCACCTTCTTTCAGCGGGTCTACTGATCCATTAGTTGCTGAACAATGGATTTGTACTACTGAAAAGATATTTTCAGTTCTTCAATGTTCTGAGCATGATAAAGTCATCCTAGCAGTGTATCGTTTGGAAGGAGACGCGGATCAATGGTGGAATCTTGTTAAGAATACGAGGCAAAGGGATGAAATTGAGTCTATGGAATGGGACGAGTTCAAGAACTTATTTTTCAATAAGTACTTCCCTCGTATTCTCCGAACAAAGATGGAGAAAGAGTTTCTTGAACTGAAGCAAAGGGATGATGAATCTGTTGGTACCTATGAAGCAAATTTTACAAGACTTGCAAGGTACGCTTCTGGTATTATTATCCAACCTGAGAGTAAGATCGATCGATTCTTTAGTGGCTTAAAACCAAGTCTTCGAAGGGCGTTAGCCATAAGGGACTTCAATAGCTACGAGGAAATCGTTCGATGTGCTCTCAAAGTCGAGATGGAGATTGGAGTAACCCATCAGTCACATGGGTTTGATAAGAAGATGAAGATGGAATTCAAAGAAAAATCTAAAGAGCACACGGAAAAGAAGATGAACTTTCCCTTATGCTCAAAGTGTGGAAAGAAACCTGGAGGGAGTTGTCTTAAAGGGACAAGTAAATGTTTTAAATGTGGAAAAGAAGGTCATCAGGCATTTGAATGCCGTGATAATGGGAAGAAGATGTCTAATGATTCAAACAAAGGAAGGGATACACAGAATGAACCTACTACACTTCAATGTTTCAAGTGCAAGGAGATGGGGCATTATGCCAATCAATGCCCAAATCCAAGGGTTGATGATGATGGTCGACGTCAACAAACTCTTAAGGCTAAAGACAAAGGAAAGTCACATGCAATTTCTATCAGCGATGTGGAGTACGATAACGATGTGGTGAAAGGTACACTTACCATCCACTCTAAAGTAGCAAATGTTTTATTTGATTCTGGATCCACCCACTCTTTTATTTCTGAAGACTTTTCTAAGGGTATCACTGTATTACCTCAACAATTAGATGTTGAGTTAGCTGTGACAACACCTAATGGCACATCAATCGCATCAAAAGTTTATAATTCTTCTCCGATCGAAGTTTGTGGGAAAGTGCTTCCTGCAAATCTTGTGATCCTTCCTTTAGTGGAATTTGATGTGATTCTTGGCATGGATTGGATTTCTCTACATGGAGCTCATATCAATTGCCAAAGAAGGGAAGTCACATTTCATATTCCAGATCAATCTACGATCGTCTATCAATGCAAGGATGAACATAACCTTCCAGTGGAAATTTCATCCATCATATGGGTATTGATTCCACTAAATGAAGGTTATTTATCTCAAATGGTTGGTGAGAAACTCACGATTAAGAATATGCCCATTGTACAGGAGTTTGATGATGTCTTTCCGGAGGAATTGTCGGGTCTTCCACCAAATCGTGAAGTTGAGTTTTCAATAGAACTCGTACCGGGTGCTTTGCCTATTTCAAAGACACCTTATAGAATGGCCCCAATTGAGTTGTAGGAATTGAAGAAGCAACTCCAAGAGAATCTTGATAAGGGATTCATACGCCCTAGTGCGTCACCTTGGGGAGTACCTGTTCTATTTGTTAAGAAGAAAGATGGATCAATAAGACTCTGCATTGATTATCGAGAACTTAACAAGATCACTATCAAGAACAAATATCCTCTCCCACGCATTGATGACTTATTTGACCAACTACGCGGAGCTCAATACTTTTCCAAGATTGATCTTCGTTCAGGGTATCATCAATTAAGGGTCAAAAGGGAGGATATACCAAATACGGCTTTCCGTACAAGGTATGGACACTATGAATTTATAGTGATGCCATTTGGTCTTACTAATGCCCCTGCTATCTTCATGGATCTAATGAATAGAGTCTTTAGAGACTATCTTGATCAATTTGTGGTAGTCTTTATAGACGATATTCTTGTCTATTCAAAGAGCAAGTAAGAGCATGAAGATCACTTGAGAATTATATTGAAGATCCTGAGAAAGGAGAAGCTTTATGCCAAATTTACCAAGTGTGAATTTTGGCTTCAAAAAGTTGCATTTTTGGGTCATATAATCTCAAAAGAGGGGATATCTGTTGATCCAGCAAAAACAGAGGTTATCGAAAGATGGTCAAGACCAACAACAGTAACTGAGATCTGAAGTTTTCTTGGTTTGGCTGGATATTATCGACGTTTTGTAAAAGATTTTTCACGATTATCTAATCCACTCACCAAGTTGACTCGGAAATGAGTTAAGTTTGTCTGGACAGAGGAATGTGAAGGGAATTTCAAGGAGTTGAAAAGAAGGTTATCCAGTGCACCTGTGCTCACACTGCCTTGTAGTGGAGAAAGGTTTGTGATCTACAGTGATTCATCCAAGAAGGGATTGGGGTGTGTTCTTATGAAAAATGATATGGTGATAGCTTATGCCTCACGACAGTTGAAAATCCATGAGCAAAATTACCCAACACATGATTTGGAGTTGGCTGCGGTAATCTTTGCATTAAAGATTTGGATGCATTACCTTTATGGTGAAAGGTGTGATATTTATACTGATCATAAAAGTTTAAAGTACATTTTCACACAAAAAGAGTTGAATATGCGTCAAAGAAGATGGTTGGAGCTGATTAAGGATTATGACTGCTCAATCCATTACCACCCTGCGAAAGCAAACAAGGTGGCAGATGCATTAAGTCGACAAGACCATGCTAGTTTATCCATGATGAGGATCACAAAAGATCCAATATTTATGGATTTACAAAGGATGGATCTTGGAATTATAATGGAAGGGGAAAAATCTTATCTTTCTCAAATGAATGTTCAACCATCTATACATGTGAAGATTAAAGAGGCATAGAAAGAAGATGCCGAGTTACAAAAGAAGGTGAGAAATGTTCCTAAATTCAACCTTGATTGTGATGGGATAATAAAATTCAGGAATCGGGTTTGTGTTCCTCCCATCCCCGAATTAAAGAAAGAGTTGCTGGATGAGGCTCATAGTTCTTCATTCTCTATTCATCCTGGAAGCACGAAGATGTATAGGGACCTGAAAGAGTACTTCTGGTGGGATGGCATGAAAAGAGATGTTGCTGAATATGTCTCTCGATGCTTGGTTTGTCAACAAGTTAAAGCTGAGAGACAGAAGTCTAAGGGGATGTTACAACCATTACCCATACCCGAATGGAAATGGGAAAACATCACTATGGACTTTGTCACAGGACTTCCTAAAACATCCAAAGGCAATAATGCTATCTGGGTCATAGTTGATCGTCTTACAAAGTCTGCACACTTCATTCCTATTAGAGAGGATTTCTCTCTAGATCAGCTTGCCAGGATATATGTAAAGGAAGTGGTAAGATTGCATGGATTACCACTTTCTATTATATCTGATCGGGATCCGAGATTTACCTCGAAGTTCTGGCGAAGTCTTCAGCATACTCTGGATACAGAGTTGAGTTTCAGCACTGCTTATCATCCCCAGACAGACGGTCAGTCTGAGAGAACAATTCATACCCTAGAAGATATGTTGAGAGCTTGCTCTATGGATTTCAAAGGAGGTTGGGATCAACACCTACCTTTGGTGGAATTTTCTTATAATAATAGCTTTCACTCCAGTATTCAGATGGCTCCTTATGAAGCTCTCTATGGAAAGAAATGCAGGACTCCAACTTGCTGGGATGAAGTTGGGGAAAGAAAGCTATTAGGACCTGATCTCGTTGATGAAATGGCAGAAAAGGTCAGATCTATTCAACAACACATAAGAGCAGCTCAGAGTAGACAGAAAAGTTATGCCGACAACCGAAGAAAAGACCTAGAGTTTGAAGTGGGTGATAAAGTGTTCTTACGAATATCTCCCTGGAAGAGGGTTATGAGATTTGGAAAGAAGGGGAAGTTGAGCCCTAGATATATCGGTCCTTTTGAAATACTGGATTGTGTTGGGAAGGTAGCTTACCGATTGGCGCTTCCACCGAATCTCTCTCAAGTTCACGATGTGTTCCATGTATCTCTCCTGAGAAAGTACATACCAGATCCTTCACATGTACTCAGCTCAGAAGTTGTACCACTGGAGCAAGATCTTTCTTATGAAGAACAGCCGATAGAGATTCTGGATCGTAGCGAAAAAGTCCTACGAAACAAGACCACTCGCTTGGTGAAAGTTTTATGGAGAAACCACCAATTTGAAGAAGCTACATGGGAGATTGAGGATATGATGAGGGAGAAGTATCCTCATCTGTTTGTTGCAAAGTGACGAATTTCGAGGGCGAAATTCTTTTTAAGGGGGGTAGAATGTAACACCCGAGACTTTTACATTATATAAATCATCAAAGGAATCTTTTTCTACACAACACTTGCTTGGCTTGCTTTGCACGCAATCGCGACCTTCCTAGATAGCTTGCGTCGTACGCAATACCGAGTTTCACTAAACAACAATATGCTATTAAAACTAGCCGTTATGAATATTAATAACCACTTTTTAAACTTTTATAAATTTTATTTTTCAAAATGGACTTCATTTTTGGACTCAGAATATCGAAATTAGCCTAGGGTGAAATTTTGGTATTATTCTGAAAACTTTCAATTTTTGATGAATAGTGAAACCACTAAGTGGTAGGTTAAAAACTGAATTTTGCATAAAACATAATTTTACCGCTTCTGTGAATGGAATTTCAAAAATCCGACAGACACGGTTGATATCAGTAAGTAAAATGTGGTTCAATGAGATAAAAATAATTTTTTGGTGAATAGTAACTTTTTACGATTTTTACCGCGGTTAATAGTAAATAGGGTAACTAAGGGTAAATATGATATTAATATTACCCTAACACATGTCCTAATTCTATTGGACAAGTGTAATTCGACCAAAAACAAACTTAGGAATAAAATATGACCATTTAGGACCACTTGGATTAGATTAGGACATTTATTATTAATTTATTTAAAGAAGGGTTAAAATAGTTAAAATCAAAGTTTAATAAGTAAATAATTTTTAATATGGGGTTATACATACGATAAATTCGATTGTAAATATTCATTAGAAAGCTAAAAAGATTTCATACATGATGGTATTTTATTTGTAATTTTTAGACATCAAATAATATAATTTATATATGACACAAAGATGATGCAGTAATTATCTTATTAATGAAATATTGACATAATTGATAATATAAATACCAAAATAAATGTAATTTAAGACTTTTTATGAATTCCACTAATTTTCTAGGTTACTATGATAAATTATTGTTTATTTAATTAACTTGTTTAGAACATATAATTCTGTTATGACTTTCACAAAAATCATATATCAAATAGTGTCAAAATTAACACAAAATAGTTTTTAAATCAAATATTATATTACTAATTGTTATTTTATTCCTAAAAATCTAAGGTTCGGACAAATGACTTAGATAAGGATATATATATTAATAATAAACAATTTGGGGTTCGTTTGGCATGTTATAGTAAGTGTATTAACCATATAGTGAAAGAAAACAAAAAGACACGGTAAAAGTTAAATTAATTAACTTAGAGTTAAATCTAATTGATAAGGTTAAAATAATACCCTAAACTTGTCTAAATCCTATTGGTTGAGAGTATTTCGACCCATCCCCACTTTAGCTTCGAAATAAGACCCTTTGGAACCTTTATAAACCGATTTTGACTTTAATATAAAATAATATTTTGAGATATTCCTAAGGTGCCCCTCTCCTCCCTTATAAAAGGGCACCTCCTCCCCCTCCTCCTCACACCAATTTGAGCACTCAAGCTCGGCCAACCCCTGCCATTTTCTCCTCTCCACTTCCCTAGAATAATCCTAGAGGTCCTGGTCTTCTCCAAAGACCAATCTTAGTTCCTTAAGTGGAGGATTCAAAGAGGCGTTCCAAAGAAGAGGTAATATCCATTACCGATCTTTTCAATTTCTTTCTTCTTCAACTTCTTCTTCTTTAGTTGTTTCATGATAAAGTAATAACATAAGTATTACTTACATACTGATATGTTATTATAAATATGAAACAACCCTAATTCACCTTCTATCCATCCTACGGAAAAATGAAATCACCGCGCGTGCGTACGTACGGAATACCGTCTCCACGCCGTGGTGTAATCTATTTTCCACCATCACCATACAAGGATGGGTATAATGGTGTAATGAGTAACTATATATGATTATTATGAAGTAATATTGATACTGAAATAATATATATATACTCCAATACAAATTCCACGATCATAGGAACGATATCATCACTCGTGCGTACGTACGGAATACCGTCTCCACGATGTGATGCAACTCGTTCTACATGATCTTCATTTAATAATGATTATATAAATGAATTGAATGAATGAATATGGTATATAATACACTAATACCATTCTGGAAATGAATTATATATAACCTAAAGATAAGAATAAGAATTTATTCAACAAAACACGCATAAGAACAAAAAGTTATAAAGACCCGAGTAACAAGTAACAATGAAATATTACTAACAAGAAGCTAATAATATGACCATATATGATATCATATCAATATGTATGATTCTGGAATAAGTCAATAACATTATTTAAACCATTATACAGGAGCTTCGGACAAGAACAAAGAAAATCGGACCTAAGGTAAGGGAAATATCACAATCTCATTTTTATCCGAGATTGTTTATTCGTAAGTATTTACTGGGGTGTATTTTATCATCCACATCCATGTTTCATCAATATGTAATATTATTTCCATCCACCTACAATTGTTTAAATCCATTTTTACCCTTCGGTGAGTTTTTAGTAATATCTATGAAAGGAATCTTTTGTCGTACGAGGTACTTTTTGACTTTTCCGACAAAAGTACGAAGAATGTTTTTTTTAACTTATACGGCATGAATGGATTTTTAAAACATTATTTCCAAGAAGCTTCCTTTAAAAGTTTTCAAGTTTATTTTTAATCAAATTCTTTTATTTTAAAGTTGTATGACATGTTATGAAAGGAAAAATGTTTTTGAAGAAGAAAGGATATTTTCCTCAAGAATGGAGTTCAAGTGTTTTATCAAAATTATTTTCCATCTAAGATAATAAAGGGTTCTGTTTTTATCCCTATTATTACATTGATTTGATCATGTTGTGATGGAATTATTTTTATGAATTCCTTTATGTTATATGAATTTATTTATGATGTCAGGATGTTTCAAGAATCCCATTTTTGTTACATGTGTTATGTGATGATGTATGTTTTATGATTATGTGGCACACATAAGAAAGGATTCATTATAAGATGGGTGGGACCTATATCTCCCTCCAATGCATTGGGTAAAGATTTTATATCTCATGAGATAGACATGGCTGGAACGGAAGGTTATTTCGGTTCAGTGATACAGGACTGAAACGAGGAGTGAACTCGGTTCAGAAAGGGACTTTGTCCACTAAGATAGGCTTGGCAATGAGTCATGACTAACAAGAAATGATTTTCCATGATTATGTGTGCATGACACAAAGTTTAAAGTTTTATGTTATGATTATGGGGATCTCATTTTCACTTCTATGATTTATTCCATGTTAAGATATTATGATCTCTTTTGCAGGTTTTGATTTTCAAAAAGATATGATATGATTTTTATTTCCTTTATTTGCCTTGCTGAGCATTTGAGCTCACCCTTTTATGTTTTATTTTCCCCAGGTCAGGATGATGGATATTAAGTAGAATATGCTAAAAGGGACCCTAGATATGATGAAATAAATGGGAGACACTGTAGAAGATTTATGAACCAGTTGTTTATGTTTCCCAGTTTCTAAAGACACTATACCTATACGGTCCTTTGTGGTTTTTTCATATGTTGTAATAAGTGTGCTTCAATTTTGAAGTATTAACAATGTATGTAAAGTATGGGTCGTTATATTTGTTAAGGATAACTCAAAGACATAATTAGAGAGGTAAATTATTATTTCACATCAGTTAATATATACCAGTAATAAATAATACAATAAAACTTGAGTATACATCTAATAAGTAAAGATGCATTTAATATCATTAATATCATTTAACTTAAATAATAAAACCACACATAATCACTCATATAACAATAGAACATATGATATACCACCATAAGGGCCTTATGTTTTCTCCATATTTGGGGTATAAATGAATCCATTATATCTCAATATATTTATAGGCCCTTCCATACAACAATTTAATAAACTTGCCACTAGATTATTTTAGTGATTAATATATTTTTAGAAATATTTTTTTAGTCATGGGGATAACTAAGAATAATATTCATAATATGAAACCCCGTTAACATAGAATTAAAACTCCCTTAAATTGAAACATCAAATGTTATGATCTAAATATATTTTATATTCTACATTAAACCATTTTTATATTCATTATTATCATCATTATTAAAACTTATCAATAAAATATTTTCCTTAAGATCAAATTCATAATAAAATGAAAATCTTCTCACAATTTCTTTACCAATATATTATAATATAGTTTATATAATAATTTTATTTCTATAATAGTAAGGTAACTAAATAAAACAATTATGTTTTCTATTAATGGTATAATCAAAATATTAGTGGTAAATAAATTTGAATTCACTATGATTTTGGATTAATATACTCCTCCATTTAATAAATATAATATCCTATAAGTCTAAACATACTCTTATTAATCCTCTAAAAATATATTATCTTTATAATATCATATTAAGATTGAAAAACTCATTTATGGTTTGGAATTAACACTTCTTTACACATAATAGGATCTCTTAAAAAGTAAAAAGTCATATGCATATCATATATGGTATTCTATTTTTTTGTATTTATATTGTTAAAATAAATCTTTATCTTCTGAAATATACAATTCATGGGTGGTGGGGAATATTTACCTCCTATTTTTAATAAATAACTTGGATAAAGATATTTTTTAGTGGGTAAAAAACTTTTTATCCACATTTTATCCTCGAACTTGTTATTTAATAAGATTAATATAAGACCATATTTATCAGAATAAACATTTCATATTTTCTATATTAACTCTTTGTTAAAAACAACTTATATTTTTATTTTGAAAAATGATAACATTATATGAAAAATTAATATAGTTAAATTTTAGCTATATTTATTCATTTTCATTCAACTCTTTGATTTAACAACTCTTATTATTTATCATTTTAACGAAAAATTTATTCTATATCAATCATTAAATTTTATTTCAATTAATTTGTATTTAAAATTATTGTAAAAAATACATTTTATACTATATAAACATCAAAATAAATATATTGAATCAAATAACACTAATAACCATCATGGATTCTATAGGTATTTTCTCAAAACCCTTCATGTATTATTGATAATTCCATATTGTAAAAAAATGTTCCCCCATTCATGATACTAAATTTATGATTCAATGAAAAAGGATTAATTATTTCCCTATCCAATCTTCTTATTATTGTTTAAATTTTATAATTATATATTACAAAGGTTAGACTAGATCACAGATTTCATATATCATGCTTATTTATCCCTATTAATATGTGATTATAAGATAAAATATGCCTGTACTCATTTAAATTATAGAAAAAATTAATACAATTACTCTTAATGAATTCGACAACTATACCAAGCTTTAAAGAATATTTTTGATCTCACCTAGTCATAAATATACTCAATCGTATTGATAAAATGAGGGGATACTAAAGATACATGATTTAAAATGTATTTAAAAAATTACTTTGAAAACATAACTGAATTTCTTTATGAAAATAAAAAAACATTATTGACTTCATGAACAACATCAAGAAAATGTTTCCTAGGAATTGATTTTCACTAACATATATAATTTTCACTTTTTCATAAAAAATTATTTTTTTTATATACATGTATAATATTTTTTTCACATTCAATTGTCCCATTCTATATAATTGATCTCAAAGTAGTGTTTGATAAAAATTATGTAATTTATATATAACATAAATGTTTATCAAATAATTATCATGTTTTACATCCATTTAATGATAAATTTTATTAAATGTGTTAATTAGAATATTATAAAACCTTTTAAAATGAATCAAATACATTAGTGATCCATGATCCATATATCAGAAATAAATGAGTCTACTATGTAATTCTACTCACCATTCATTAAATAGGTAAGACATCATGATAATCATATAATATATGATTCTTTTTTGGAGAAGAAGACAACTCCATTTTTAATCCACATCTTAGATAAAATCAACACTAATACTGTGGTATAATTTAAAATGGTTTCCAAATTATGTGTAACCGTATGAAAATTCCTAAAACAAGTCACATAACTCATATGTAAACCCCATTAAATGGATCTAATACTCAATATAACCAATAGGGATTCATATTTGGTATAATCCACATAATTGGATGATTGAGTCCTTGAAAAGTTCATCCAAAAATAGTAATATAAAATTTAGTATTTTGGATGGTTTTCAATATCATCATATTAACTAATTTATTCCCTCAATATATGTGAATTATTATAATGATTAATTTTTAGAGTCCCTATTCAATTAAATAATAAATTATCATATATACAATGTATCTTTTTAAATGCATGTATAAAACTTTATTGAACTAGTTAACTCTTCAATATATAGAATAAAAACTTTACTAAAAATATATTCATTAATAAATATGGAAAAAAAATTAGAAATTAAAAATTCAAATATTTAAACATTATATAATCATTTATATATGATTCATAAATAATTGATAAACACTTTATAAATTAAGATGACATAAACATGAATAAATTAAATTTATTAATTATGAAATTTTCATATTATAATTTACATGGATTTAACATGAAATAAGTTATATTATAAATAAATTATATTTAATGTAAATGTTTCTCATCAATTTATATAAATATTATATTATATATTAAAATTATAATAAATTAAATATCTTATATTGGATTTTAATCATAATTTAAGTCATTGATCACTTCATCAAAAACACCTTTTGTATTTAGCTAAATAATTATCAAATTATGAATTAATATAAGAATTTTATATTCTCATTAAAAAGTAATAAATAAATATAAACCCTATTATATTTAATATTAATATTTTATTTATAAATAATATAAATTATTTACCTTGTAAATTTCACTTTAAACAATGATTCTATCTCCTTTTTTGGGTTAATTTAAAAAAATCCTTTGGATTCAGCACAAGACTAATGGTATAACATAAATAAATCTATTTTAATAATTTGTAAAAAAATATTACATAACATTTATTTTTTAGGGGTTTATAAACACATAATAATTAAAAATAATCCTTTTATAATTAAATAGCTGATAAAAAAAGTATAAATTAAATAAAAATTTAAATATACCATTTTTAAAACATTATAAAAAAATTATAAATTAGTTTATTCAATTAATAATTGAAAATTTAAAAAATAATAATTTCCATTCATATCCTATATTATGATATGGTTATAACTTAAATTATAAAATAATTAAAACATGAGGTCATGTATTATGACTGGTGGGCCACATATTATGATAGTTAATTCCAAATTATCTATTATATTTTATGACATCCCAAATCATAAAACATGAACTATCCTTTTCATGTTTTACAATAGGCTTTGGATATCACCCTTTGACACGTCGAATTATATCTTTAGAAATATACCATATTATAAAGATGATGTGAGGATCTATATTCAAATGTGAGAAATTTCAATCAATACATATGATTCCCATTATCATACATTATTATATAGTAAAATCCAAAGTATTTCAATTGTGTCACAATTTATGATATCCAATATCGTACACAGTGGCCCTATCTAAGATTATAATATCATATATTATAGGGTCATCCATAGTTCAAAAAAGATATCTTCTTTTATGGTATCTCATATAGTAAGGACTACTATATATTAAAATACATTTCATTTTTGATTATTTGTAATAAGTAATATAATACAACCTTTTGATCATGATTTAGAGATTAATGTATCATGGTAAATTCTTGATACCATTTTGGGTTTCTTATTGTTTAATTACACTTGTTCAACATAGTTCAAAGAATTATAAAACTCAAATCCAAGATCACTATTCGATTCTAAAATAAAACCGTGTATATAGAATATTAAGAACATGTATTATGAAATTATGATAATATGAATTTTTACATTTATCATATACTTTATAAGGATCCCATATAAGAAACAAGTAGATTCCTCCTGTGGGGGAATATCAATAGTTTGATTGAATCACTTGACATTTGGGAAAACCCCATCATATTTCCAAGATATGGTAGTATGACATAAGTCAATTTTAGATGGGGGAAGATAACTTCAAGTATAATTAATAGAATGAATAATGAATCAAACTAACACCATGCTAATGGATTGGAATTCCCTATAGATTCCTCAAGACAATCTTGGTCCTTTTCAATCATTAACTCGTAAATTACATAATGTGTATGTAAATGGAATAGACAATTACACTTATCACCTTTATCCAACAAAATTATCACCAAAATCATCCATTATATGAATAATCAATATTAATTATAGTATAATGATAATGAAGATTCAGATATTAATGTATAATATTCTATAATCAATTTTAATTCTAAAATACAATTAATTTATATAAATGAATTACATTATCAACATATCATATGGAATGATATGTAAGATGTAGTACCGTTACGATACATAATATCATTTCCAATGAAATTCCATCATGTAATATGAAATTTACTTAATGATATGGATATCACATAGTATGATATCCCTATAACAAGTCTCATGATATAGCCAAAATCTATCACATGTATAAAAGCTATAGAAAAGTTTAGTAGGATTGTGAAGTCTCTTCCAAGGATATGGATTAATTTAAAATAAATTTTATGGTGTAATTAAAAAAAATAATGAATTGGTGGGAATACTTCATCATTGATATAATGTTATATCCTTATAATATCTTGTGGTCATTTCACTAGAGTTTTGAGCATTCTATATTAAATAAATATTCACATTGAAAAATATGGGAAAACATTCAAGTATGGAATCATGATTTTTTATAGGTGATTTGTAGACAAATTGAATATTGATATAATGGATCATTAGTTAAAGAGTGTAGTGAATGGTCATCTAATATTTTTGGGAATCTATATTACTAGATAGTCATGTGGGGCACTCTTTAGTAGTAGGGTGGGAACACTTTTATGATGTGTTATATGATCATTTTTGAGTTAGAGATAAGCGTTGTTGTACATTTATAGTCATTGTAACTTTATTAATTCTAAAGAAATAAGATTAAAAACTCTTCTCTTGTGGACGAAGGATAAAAAACAATACAAAATTAAATTTTTCCATACTATTCCTATTCTTGTGTTTGATATTTTTTCATAGATACATTTTTTTTATTTAAAGTTTTTTACTTTATTCTAATTTCCAATGAATTTAAACTGGGAGGTGTGGTGTACCACTCTGCATGAAGTCTGATGTGTGACCCTATAGTTTTTCTACTTTTGTTGACTTTCAAATTTTAAACATGTGTCTCTTCCAAGTAAATTTTATCAAATTTTTTTTATGACTAGAAGGATTTCATCATAATTATGTATCTTCTCTCTATGTACCATCAAGATTTTCTTAAGTATGAATAACAATGTGTTGGGCGTGTAGTTTAATGAAGTAAATGTATGAGTGGATAAGTTTTATAGAACAAAACTTAGTTTCTAGCATATATAGATGTAATAATATCTTATCCCAAAAGATCATGGAATTCCCTATAATAAAACTAAACTAGATATGATGGATAAGTCATAATGAGAGTTGCTTGAAAGGAAATATCATTGGTGGATTCAGATGACATCAACAAGGATGAGTTAATCAATATATGATAGAGGAAGACAGATATAGAACATTTGGTAGAAAAAGTATATATATGAGAATATAACTATGATACAAAAAGTGTATCATATATTAAGTTTATTAAGTATGGTATTATCTAATGGAAGATCAGTGGACACTCATTTCAACAATTTAAACATGATCCAGAATCAAATTAAGGTATTAAAGTTGATTTTTTTGTATTTTTGTCTTATTTTTGTTATTGTCTTATTTCCAATACTAATGGAATGTGATAGGAAAATGGTGAGAAAAGTTTCTAAAATAATTGATATGTGGTTCGAAGACTTCAAAAACATGATTCTAAAAGAAGATCTCTAGAGTAAGTAAGTCTAAGTATCTACAGTTGAAGGTATGAATGTTTATTAAATAAGAGGTTAACATGTTTAATGAAATTTCAGATGTCTGCTGGATAAATATATAGGGTGGATTGAAGGTAAATTGGCGAGTCCAATCCTTATAATATGTCATTGTGGTAAGAGGGGACACCTCAATAACAATTTTTAGGATAGATATTCTATCTAAATTACAGCATTGAAATTTTATAGTTTTAAAAATACCATATTAGAAGAATGATACAAAATAATTATTATTGGTAATATTATAGTGTAATATTATATTATAAATTATAGAACATATTTTAATTACATATGTTAAAAAAGATACAATTTTAATTTATTTTTTTTGGAAATTTTAGTAATGTGCATCCAAATAATGATGATTATTTTTAGATTGTGGGAAATAAAGATTTAATTGTTGGAATATAGAATGAATGATTTCTAAATTTAATGGTTTTTCATTATATTAAAATTCCTTAGAAGAATATTATTTCTATTGGGAAATTATATGAATCTACAAATAGAATAATAATTACTAATAGTGTGTGGACGGTCACTCATGGTTCTCTAGTTGTTTCTAAAGAGGTGAGAGATGGAAATAATTATCTTACAGGAAGAATATAATGATAGAAAATTATTAGAGTAAAAAATATTAATAAATTTAGTGTTATTTTATTTCCTATTAGAAAACAATAATATAAATTGTATTAATATTATATTAAAAAAAATTAAAGAAAGATTAGGCCAAATTCAAAATCTGAAAAAGTTCAACAATTTGAGTGAAACATTAGGTGATTTTCATTCTCATTGAAAAAACTCATAAGAATGAAGCTATAAATTGTACATATTGGTGTATAGGCAATAGTACTATTCAAATATAGTGGTGGGTAAAATACACACTAATTTCTATTGAAGAGTCTATAAATGATGTGTGGGTCTATTTCTTGAAACACAAATTAGTTGTTTTATGAATAATTATTTAGTGGAAAAAATGGTGGAGATTTAAGGAGAGAAATAATAGATGTAAGAAGAAGTGATTGTTTTATAATATAAAATGATAGTTCATTGAAATATGTTTTATAAATTTCTATAGACATAGGGGAATATGAAAAGAGATATTATTTACTCCAATACCTATGAAAAATGATGTTACAAAGATGATGAGCTATACATTGATGGATTGGTTGTGTTTCTTGAGAATTCACACTAAAATGTGTAAGTTTTTTTAGGTCACATTGTTTTTACATATACATGTATTGAATTATTTAATTTACTTATTTAATAAGTGGTAAAAATTTACCAAATGCATAGAGTATAGTAAATCACTAGACCTTCATCATCTCAAGATGTTCAATTATCTTGCCTATGTTATTGTGGATTCCAATGACCAATTCAAATAGAAATTAAATTCACACACATTTTTTTGGTATACATATTAATATACTGTGTTTTCACATTGAGGTGATAGGGAAATGCCAGAAATTATAAGTATACATTTTCTGTTTAATATATACTTTTAATGGAAAGACTAGAACAAGTTGTTAATGAAATATGGGTAGAAAGAATCATATCATGTACAAGATAACCAAAGTTGAAATCCAACATGAATTAAAATTCTAGAATTTATATTTGATACTAATTATATTTAGAGTTCTTTAATTTTTGTGGAAGGTTTAGGAAGTAATATAAAATGATTAGTTTTTATACCATTAAATGTTATACTTAAAATATCAGTGATTGGTGGAGATTAATGTACATCACCAGAAGGATAAATTTAAGAACTATTTGTACTTGTTGATGATCCTTTCTATCAAAGAGTATAAAAAAATGTAAAGGGAAATAAATTGGACCCAAAGTGATTCATCCTTTGAATAAACATTAAAATTTGACAAAGGCATGAACAAAGGTTCAAATGCCCTTGGGTCACGCAAGTTCCACCAAGGTCGCGCAAGTATACTTGCGCGTCTCCCAATGGTCACACAGGTGACTTGTGCACCTTTTTGAAAATTCACCCACAGTCTTCTCCAGCCTATAAATACCCCCTGTGGGACCCCCATTTCAGGGACGAAAAATTCCAGAACCTCAGATTTGAGTTCCCGGAGCCCTAGTCTCTTCTCAAAGCTTTTGAACACTTCTGAGGTAGTTTCTTACCTAGAACGGAAGATCTAAAGAGGGGGAGGAAGGTCTAAGTGTTGAAACTCATCAACACTTGCGCGCCTCAGTGACCAGCCCTTAAGATAAATGGTCACACTTGTCCGCCACCTTATCCCTTCCACATAAATTGCACGCCTCTCTTCTGGAAGTCTCTAGGGGTATTATTAAGGGCTTGAGCCAAGCCTCTCCCAAGTTATACCCTAAGGATTGGATTTCGTGCAAGTACACATGTGTCGCATAGGTACACCTATGTGACCAAGACTTGCACGACCACGTAGTACTTGTGCGCCCCTCTCTTTTTGGGTGCCCTTCCTGCCCATTTCACCCCGCTTACACCTATCCAGCTATCCTCTTCAGGATTAAGCCATCAGAACTCTCTCCAAAGCCATTCATGGCATGATTTATTTGTTGGCTTCCTCATCAGAAAGAAATTCTTTGGAACATCTCTTTAAACCTAGTGATTTACATATCCTCATGTTACTAAGGTCAGAGATTTCATTCATTCAACCTCATCCTTTAAGATGAGAGAATCCTTAACCTGGGCCTCCTTTTCAGGAGTAAGCCCCAGTCCAAATTCTCATTAATTTGGGCATCCTCCTTAGGAGTAATCCCCAAGTCCTCATTAATTTGGGCATCCTTTTCAAGAGTAATCCCCAAGTCCCCTAATCTGGGCATCCTCCTTAGGAGTAAGCCCAAGTCATAATTCCCATAACATGGGCTTCCTTTTTAGGAGTAAGCCCCAGTCTCCAAGTTCCCAAATATGGGCATCCTCCTCAAGAGTAAGCCCCAACCATGGTTCTCTTAATCTGGGATTCCTCTTCAGGAATAAGCCCCAGTCTCAAAGTCTACAAATATGGGCATCCTCCTTAGGAGTAAGCCCCAAGTATCTTAACTTGGGCCTCCTTCTCAAGAGTAAGCCCCAATCATAATTTCTCTTAAGTACTCCTAATTTACTTTTGATCTGGGCTTCCTTCATAGGAGTAAAAGCCAATCATAAGTCTCATCCTAACTTGGGAATCTTCCTTAGGATTAAGCCCCAATATTAGAGTATCCAAATCTCTATAAAGTACTTACACCTTTGTGGACCTTGATCCTGGGTTTCTTCCCTGAAGTAAAACCCAATACTCATCTATTTGGGGTAGTCATACATTCATAAGCCCCACATTATTGAATCTTTCGTGGAACAATTGTCAGGTTCACCAATACCTCTTGTTTTTCACACTGATCATGACTCACGTGAGCTTAGAGTGTAAAAGTAATCATGACATCTTTCTTTGAGCCATCAATCATGCATAAATATCATACTCCCTCACTCAAAATACGTGGGTTCTGATTCTTTTTCTAAATAAAGGATACGTAGGCAGCCCATCTATGGGTACGATCCCAACTCTGAAATAATTCATGCCCTTCTGAATGACAAATAAACTTCAAGTGCCCCACAGAGTGGCTTTAAAACCAGTATAGTCATCATAAAGACCAAGAGACTATTATGTATTGAAGGATACCATTGACTAAGAATCTCTAACAAATATAGATGATTCTTTATCGATGGAGTACCTCGAATACATATAAAATATTCTCTAAATTTCCTACATATCAATCATTGATTGTTAGATATAAAGGAAAGCTCATTTTATACTTGGTAATGTAATAAGGATTCACGAACATAAATTAAATCTATAAAGGGAGTCCCGGAGTAGAAAAAACCCCTCAAAAAGGTGTGATGAGTCCGACCTCCCATTCTCTCGACCAATGAAAATTCCTCAGCCTCATCAGTCCAAAACTAATGAGTGCCTACCTTTGGAAAGTAGGTCTAAATAGATATGGAATCATTCGATGTTTCTAGTTCTACGAACAAACCCGTTAGTAACCGATTTGAATGTTTGAACATTCAATCAATGAGGTCATCCCCAAATCTAGAGGAAATAAAAAATGGTGAACCCAACATGAATCCCTAACCAAGTTAAATTGATGTTTTACCTATTTTTAGGCCCCTATTTAAACTCAATGAGAGGGCCAAAAAAGCAATCAATAACTTATGTGCTCATCCAAAAGATGTAGCGGCCGAATTTATCTTGATTATATTTTTTATATCAAACAAGCACTCTTTTCCAAGATCTTCTACATTACAAGAATGGATTTTCTTAAGTTAACTACAATGAATACTTTTGCTCTGAATACTTCTGCTGTGAATGCATTTGTTGCTACTCCTGCTGGATCATCGTCCACTCTGAGGACGACATCACCTACTCAGCATCTTCAACGCTGGGTATCAAATGCGCTGGTTAAGGAGTACCGTCAAAATGGTACTATTCCAACATTGGAGGCTGCTAGACAAGCCTTTCAAGTGAATAAATCACCTTTCTCATCCGAACAGAGATGACCAACAATCAAGAAAAAGGCAGTGCTAACCACCATCTCTAACCGTTTTGGGTCGTTATCACTGGAGCGCAACAACCATTCTCTCCCATATTCTGAGGAGGTGAATGATAAGGTCACTCAAGGCCTTAATTCAAGGATACAGGAGGCCTTCTATAGGGATCCCACTAATAATCACCGCTAGACAACATGATGAGGGTGTCATCTCCAGGTGTTCGACCCAGGTTCCTCGAACCCGAGCAGGCAAGACGAACCACTAGAGGCGACAACTGGTTAACAATGATCTGGTACTTATCCCTGCTATTTCCATAGAAGTCCACCAACCTAACTTGGTGGCAAGCAATGAGTGGGCACACACACCCTTTTGTTTTAATCTCACTGTCCAATATACTCGTCTGGCAGTAGCACGCCAATCCCACCAGGAAATTCCGGTGGAGTACTATAGACAGGAACATACACCTGTATATAAATCATCAGCTAGTCAGCAGGCTCGTCTGACTACATACGATTAAGCCTGCCAACCCAATGTTTTGACAATGGGTAAACATGCACATACACCTACTTACACTCATCAATCCTTCCAGAAGACTCGTCTGTCAGTGTTAAAGGAGGTTCGTCAACCACATTCAGCGGAGTGCAATCTGCATGCACATACACCTTCTAGTATTGATCAAGCCTACCAACAGTCTCGTTTGGTAGCATTTGGAGAAATCATTCAGAAATCTCCGACGACAAACAGGAGGCAGACTCAAATCTATGCCCCCACACATGAGTACTGCCATAATTCACTAATAGGAAAAGGAGGATAGGAGCAGGTACATATAACTACTCTAAGCACAGAATGGAAGTATATCCCTGTTCCAGCTGCTGATGTCACCAAACACATTCTATCAATGGTCAAAGAGCATAAACAAATCCCTGCTTATATTCTGGATGCCTACCAGGACATTATAACAGCTTCAGCAGCATCATAGGGAAAGACACAAGAATCTATCCCTACTAGTGGAGTGTCACATCAACAATTCACTCTGGAACAGAAACACACATCTGTTCCAGTCCAATAGGGTTGTGGGGCGTACTCCCCCATATCATACAGATAACCAAGTCGGGCACATACACCAGGTTTGAGCAGAGATAATCAGCATAACCTGATCATTTCTCCTGAGCAGGCACATACACCTGCCAAGTTGAGCAAGAAGGCATATAAGAAGAAGTCCCGCTCAACACAGTCAAGAAATAAAGGGCCAATCTATAATAAGTCCTTACTCGATATTGGAGTTCTTGATGCACTCAGACAACTATCTTTTTTAACTCAAGATTTTACTCTCTCAGTTCCCAATAGTGGGAACATTAATTCCGAAGGTCTGCACCAGACACTTCTTCATAAAGGCTTAATTCATGACAATTTTGTTGATCTCAAAGTTTCTTCTTCAGATGAGAGCCATAAGAACTCTCTGTGTGGCCAGAAGATCAAGGAGCAAAATGTTTCATCTTTTGTTGTAACCCACCATGGTGGTCCTCCCCATGATGAGGAATTTTGCTGCGAAAGTCCTCTTCACAGTAGTGATTCACATTGCTTGGAAAATTCTATAATAGAAAATGTAGTGATGAGGAAGCCCTCTTATCCTGAGGCATATGAAAATGTGAAGCCATTCATGTCTGATGCTTTACCATTAGCAGGTGAAATTCTTTCTCAACCAGAAGAGAGCCCAGGGTGTAGGTCATTTTCCGAACCACCCCTAAGTCATGCATCTTCTAGTTTGATTAGTGATTTCTCTACCAATATTGTCGAATCCGATGAAGCAACAAGGAAGCACCAGCTCTGGTCTAATCAGGTAGAAGAATCGTCTTTTAATGATAAAGATGAATTACTAAATATGAGAAAACAACTGGCAAAAGGTGAAGTGACAGTCATGTTTTGGCCTCTAGCTGATTCTCAGTAGGACATTCCAGAAATGTTGACGGAAGATGGAATTCATGATATTCATCTGAACATATGGAATACTCATTGTCAGTTGAAAAAGAAAATATTATCTTATGTTGAATATGAAAATCTTTTCAAGATAATAGAAGGGTTACAATGACAAATTAATTTGGCATCTCCATCAGTTTCTCGATACCCAAAGGCTGAAAAGCAGCAGAGATCCCTTCAGCGTTCATGCCTTGGATCACTAATAATATTGAAACAGTTAATTGCCAATGCCCCATCTGGTATTCATATAAGGGGATGGGGTGTTCATGGAGCACTAAAATTCACTGTTCTCTCTATTCATCAATGTTCTCCGAAAATGGTCTCATGTAATGTTATTTCCCATGGCTGGCCACAGTCAATGGGTTTTGTTTGTAATCAAAAGCTTTCCCAATAACATGCCTCAACTAGTTCCTCTCAAAATCAAGCATATAGAGAAGAAGTTGTTGAATTACTCTTGCATCAAGCAAACGATAATATTGAACTTAACTCTCGTGGGGAGCAATCACATTATCAAGTGATAGAAGTGTCAGAAATCATCCAAAGGTCTTTTGAGATTGGTGATAAAAGTGGATACAGGTTGATGCATCCAGCTAATTTCTGGACTTAAGTCTGCAAGATCATGAGAGCTTTCAAGAAATTCTCAGATATTGCATGTCAAGAACCACCCCAGCTTTCCAGACTGGGGACTCTTTTAACCCAACCCTCAGAATCAACAAATAGGATTCGAGGAGTTGAGTAGGAACAACCCCAGTCCACCGGACTGGGGACTTTTTCAAATCCTCAACCCCTCCTTCAAAGAAAATCAGTCTTCTCTCAATTATGGAAGAAGGATCAAGAAAAATGTAGAGCCAAATTATCAAGAGATTCCTTCCAAGTTACGGTTCGTCAAGAAGTTCCTGAGGGATCAAATCGATAAAAGTCAATGTTTCATCAAGGATATGGAAGAAGAAAATATCGCAGAAATGATGATAAAAGGGACGCAGTGCGTTATGCATAAATAAATGTCATTAATGTCGTTGTTGCTGATCCACCAGATGAGGTTCACTTAGAGGGATCAGATGAAGAGGTTCCTGCTTAAGAAGTTGTACGAACAGGCACAAATGAAGAAGGTGTGCATACACGAAATCATAGGATTACTCAGAACCTAGGTAATCCTTCAAGTATCCCACTTCCCCCTCTCCGAAAGGTGTCTAATTAGGGGAAAGGAAAGAATCGGGTTACATACCCTTCCTCTGGAGAAGGACAATCGCTCTCACTAGAGAAAATATTTCTGTAACATGAAGAATAAATGAAGGAATTGAGGAGGTTGAATGCAGAACTACTTCAGGGTAGTCTTCCTCCTAAGCATGCCGAAGTCAGTCAGTCAAAGGAATTTATTGTGGCTACTGAGATGGATCAAGAATATCCTCCTCTATCAGTACACCCTCACATGTCTAATCCTATGGGTCAAGTGCAACAACAATTGGCGGTTCTACCACCAGTTGCAGCACCAGTCACCACATCTTTCCAAGCTCCAGTTATTGCACCGGCTCAGGTCCAAGCTTAACCAGATGTTTCTCAAAATTTAATAACTACTATTGAGTCATTAACAGCTCTGTTGGAAGATATAGAGGGAATGCGTTCTCAAATTCAACCATAAAAGAGAGATTACCCTGAATATGTTGATTCAATTCATCACCCATCCAATTTTACAAGTACCACATTCCTAATCATTAATGGTTCAGGATACCCAGAGAAAAACATAACACATTTTGTTTCTCGTTGCCATCCTGTGATGGGAAGCCTTCAGCAACAAGAAGCAGTTAAGCTCTGGTGTTTTGAACAGTTATTACAAGGGCCTACTTTTGTTTGGTACACAAGCATGTAATCCCGGTCAATTACCAGATGGGATGATCTTCATCGAAAATTCCTTCTTCAATTCAGCGCAACGTTTCCAAAGACAACATTTTTTGATCTTAAAAACTGTAAGCAAAGCGAGAATGAAAGTGTCTCAGATTTCATTGCTCGCTGGAAGGGATTAACATATTCCCTAAGCTTAGCACTCCTTCAAGAGGAATTATTTCCAATCTGTGTGGAAAATTTATGTGATGAGTTGCACACGCTGTTGATCCCTATTAAATACACAAGAGGGTTTTGATACCTTAATTCAATCACTCAACAGATTGAAGATTCTATTATAAATACTAAGGATAAAGCTCATGTAATTCCATCAGCTCCAGGAAGGAGAACGGGTAAAATAGAGACTACTACAGTTATGCTTAAACAAGCACCTGTACCTGCTTCTACTTCAAAACCTTCATCTTCTCGAAGGGCTCCACCTCCTGAGCGCCAGCAACAGAGGTTGTTTCATCAAGATGATCAGAGAGATCAAAGATAGAAACAACTTGAGGATCTAAAGAGCAATTTTTACTCTTTCTGAAATGAACAAGTTCTTGGTTACTTCATTTCGGCTCTGGAAAATAATTCGGTTCAATTTCCAAGGCCCAAGAGGCCAAACAAGGAAGGAGATGAAGATCGTCCCAACTATTTCCCATTTCATCAGATGTTGGGGCATCCCATTCAGGAGTGTTTTGTCTTCAAGGAACTCCTACAAAAAATGGTTGACTTGGGACAAGTCAAACTGAATGATTCTTCAGCTCAGGTAGCATATGTTACTGCTACAGATCCATCCAGAGGAGGAAGGAGAGTGGCAAGATGTCAAGAAAAAAAAATGCGCAAAAATATGATGATTGGATGGAAAGAAAAAAAATCAACTGAAATCATGCTATTTTTCGAACACAATTGAAGAAACCAATTGTTCAATCTGTCATGAATGCCGCAGCAAAACCCTCTTCATCAAAGAGAAAATCCTCAAAGAAATGGCATAATTAAAAGAAAGAAGAAGAATCAGAAGAAGATGAGTATGTGTCAAAGCCTAAGTTATCTTAGACTCTGGTAGATTTCATGCCTTCTACTTCAATGCCACGGGCACCGCCCCACCAAACGGCACAACCTAAACAGGCTAATCAGGCAGAGTCTTCATCAAATGAAGAGTTGATTTTTGGTTCTATTAATATGATTCAATTAACAGATCCATATGCCAGTTGCAGTTTTGATTTTGATGAGCCCATGTTCCTTGTATCAAATAGTGGAATCATAGGAAGTTTCAGAGGCTCAGGATACATGGAAAGACATGGATCTTTCAGAGGCCACTATTCCAATTCTACCTCTTCTAGAACTGTGTATGAGACAGAAACTCATGGCAGAACCCTTCAACGAGCTCAATAAGAAAAAGAAAGTTCTTCCACACAAGGAAGACTCAGTCCTTGAACAATTATTCTTGAAGATCGGTTGAAGGTTATATATTCTTCCTCTCAGCAAGTAAATAGACCAAATCGGTCTAATCTTCCAAAGCCATGAGTATTACCAACTCCTATCCCGGTACAAGATGCATCAACTTCCAAAGCATCAACTTCAAAGGCACCTGCTAAACCACATGTTCCTATTGGGAAACGCAGTCCTTTGGATAAAAAATATGATGTATTGAAACACTTGGCCCAAATACCGTCCAAGTTATCAATTATGGATTCTTTGAATTTATCTAAAGATCTTCAGGAGGCACTCATCGAGGCTTTGTCAAGTCCTCATGAGTGTGAAACTGAAATTGTTGAAGCTGAAGTCTACCATGTAGAGAATAATCCTACAGAATGCCATGTAGTGATATCTTTTACTGATGAAGATGACGATGATGTCGTGCATGGACATATTAGACCTTTTTACATATCTTGTATAGTCAATGGTGTAGTCGTCCGAAGAGTTTTCATTGATAATGGTTTAGGGGTCAACCTCATCCCCATTCATACACTTCATCGATCGGGCCTCACAGAATCTAATTTATCTCCTCCTACATTGATATTACAAGGATATGATAAAAATGAACAAGAACCACTGGGCGAGATTACACTCAAAACACATTTTGGAGATCTTGTATCCAATTCAGATTTTATGGTTGTTGATCAAGACTCAGCATTCAACATCTTTCTTGGTATACCCTGGCTACATCAACATGCTGCTATCCCTTCATCATACCATCAATGTCTCAAATATTGTTTTGATGGTAAAATTGGGACATTGTATGGTGATAAATCCTCATTCAATACATGTGAATCTCAATAAATTGTGGCGGAATTCTACCACATGAAGGGTAAGGAGAAATCCACAACAAGGGAGATTACCAAAGTTAATGCTCTATATGGTTTGGATAAATATTTCAGTAAACCCATTAGCACATGTGAATACAGATTATGTGTTTCCTATTAGTCAAATTGATAGGATATACCCAAATCAAAATACTCTTATGGAAACTTCCATAATTTCAATTATGGAAATCAAGCCAGACAACATGGGAGAAATTGGTGATTCACCAAGCAATGATGAAAGCTCAAACGGAGATGTCTTCATTTCATCTGCTAAAATCCAGCAAGTCTATACTTCTCCAACCAGGCCAGAAGATGTTATAGAAATGTAATAGGTGAACAATGATGCTGATTCTCAATCCATCATATCCTATTTATTACCCAAAGAAGATCCTTCATCATCAATCGGGTCAGAAATGGAAGCTTCTTCTTCAAGATGTGAAAATTTTAATATCTCTTCTGATCATGGAAATTATGCTTCTTCATCTAATATGCAAGTAGAAAGAGGAGAAATAACACATGTTTAAGAAGAAGAGGAAGATCTCAGGGATGCTCCTCCAAAATTTGAAGAGTGTATCTCTACCACCATGGATGAACTAAGAGAAATAAATCTAGTTACAAAAGAAGACCCACGCCCCACTTTAATTAGTGCGGCTACGACTCATGAAGAGAAAGATATGTATATTTACTTTCTAAAGAAAAATCGAGATATATTTTCTTGGAATGATACAGAGATTCCAGGGCTTGATCCTGATGTTTCCACTCATCGTTTGGGTTTTCCATAAGAACATCTAGGATTCAAACAAGCCGCTAGAAGAACACACCCATCCTATGCTTCCAAAATTGAAGCTGAAGTGGATAATCTCATCAAAGATAAATTTGTTTTAGAAGTTCAATATCCCAAATGGTTGGCTAATATTGTCCTAATAAAAAATAAGAATGGTCAAATTAGTGTTTTCATTGATTTCAGATATCTTAATCGACATTGTCCTAAGGATGATTTCCTAGTACCGACTATAGAACTCTTAATTGATGCAATAGCAGGCTATGAAGATCTTTCCTACATGGATGGATATTCTAGATATAATCAAATCCTAATGGCTCCAGAAGATGAAGAATCTATAGCCTTCAAGTCCCCTTAGGGTGTGTTTTTCTATCGGGTAATGCTCTTTGGCCTAAAGAATGCGGGCGCAACATATCAACGTGCCATACATCATATCTTCAAACCCTTTTTAGGGAAGTTTGTTGAATGTTATGTGGATGATTTGGTGGTTAAATCAAAACAACGTTATAATCACTTGGCGGATATGGAAATCATATTCCACAAACATCGACAACATAATTTGAAGATGAACCCCTTAAAATGTGCTTTTGGGGTAACCTCAAGAAAATTTCTCGGATTTTTTGTATGCCATCATGGTATCGAAGTCGATCATGAGAAGAAAAATTCAATCCTTGGTATGTCACATCCTCTAAATTTAATGGAATTGAGAGGAATTCCAAGGACACTTATCCTATATTCAGCGTTTCATCGCCAATTTGGCAGGAAAAAGTATACCCTTCACTAAATTGATGAAGAAGGGACTCACTTACAAGTGGACTGAAGAATCTCCAGGAGCATTCGATATTCATAAGAAGTATCTCTTGAGTCCACCAGTGTTAATGCCACCTGTTGATGGAAGACCACTTATCCTCTATGTGAAAGCTTTAGAGTGATCATTGGTGCCTTTATTTCTAAGAAGAATGATGCTGGGAATGAAAACAGCCTCAACTATCCCAGTTAGACTATGATTGAATCAGAAACCCGATATTCAAGTATTGAGAAGTACTGCCTAGCATTAATCTTTTCAGTTCAGAAGTTGAGACACTACCTGTAACATCACGAGGTCCAATTGGTATCTCCTAATAATCCTCTAAAATTCATCCTTAGTCATCCAATGCTTACAGTACGTCTGGTAAGGAGGGCAGTTATTTTGCAGTAATTTGACATTCAGTATGTGTCTCAGAAGGCAATAAAGGGCCAAGCTCTGGCTGATTTCCTTACTGAACACCCTTCAGTAGAAGATACATCTTCAAATATTGAACTTCCGGATGAGGAAGTCTTCTCTATTCAAGAAAGTCTTCAAACATGGGAAATTTATTTTGATGGTACTTCTAGAAGTCCAATAGGGAGTAAAATGGAAAATCCTAAGTTCAACAAAGTTGGGTTAGGAGTTGTACTCATTTCCCCAGAAAAGGAATTTCTACCTTATTCCTTCTCATTATTGGGAGGCGTTACAAATAATGAAGCGGAATACCAAGCTCTTATTGTAGGATTAGAGTTGGTGCCTCAAGCACAAGTGAGTCACTTAAAGGTGAAATGTGATTCAGACCTGATAATCAAACAAGTCAATGGGGATTACACAATCATAAAAGGAGAACTAATACATTTGTATGATTATGTCAGAGAGTTAATGGAGGAATTCCCTTTGGAACCGACATTTTCTTATGTCCCAAGATCACCAAATGCCCAAGCTGATGCACTGGCTAATATAGACACAGCTCTGGAAGATCCAAATCGGGATGAGACAACCATCATTATATCCCACCATTGTAAAATTTCACCTAATGTTCAAATCAGAACAGAGGAAATCAATGAAATTAGTCTCATGTCTGAACTCTATGGTCATACTACAAGATGGATGACAACTATCAGGGAATACCTTCAAAATGGAATCCTTCCACTTGATAGAGCTGGGAAAGAACAAGTCCAAAGACCTGTGGTTAATTTCACTCTTTATGATAGCCCAGATCACTTAGACAAAGTTCTCTACAAAAGGGGTTTTGATGGAGTTCTCTTTAGATGCATTGATGGTGAAAAGAAAATGTTTGTCATGAAAGAAGTGTATGTAGGAGTCTGTAGTGACCATCAGTCTGGACATAGACTATCTGATCAAATTTGATGGCTTGGATAATTTTTTCCTTCAATGATACAAGATTGTGTTCATTTCACAAAGAAGTGTCATTCATGCCAAGTACATTCCAAGTACATTCAGCAACCCCTAGAGTTGCTTCATACAGCTAAATACTCATGGCCATTTTCCACATGGGGAATGGATGTAGTGGGACTTTATCCTTCGGCTACAGCCAAGTAGTTGAAGTATATTCGTACTTCTACTAATTTCATTTCCAAATGGGAAGAGGCAATACCCGTCAAAGAAGTCAGTTCTAAATGGATTGTTAGCTTCATCAATTCTATCATCATTACCATATTTGGTGTCACTCATACCATATTTATGTACAATGTCACTAAATTCTGTTCATCCGAGGTGAGGAAGTTGTATCAAGAAAACAACATCAAATTCAACCATTAATCTTGGTATCATGTAGCGGCCAATGGCCAGATAGAAGCTTTCAACAAGACTCTGTCAAATATACTGCAAAAGATGGTGGATAAAGATATGAAGTTAGGGCCTGATAAACTATTTCATGCTTTATGGGCTTATCGAACCACCACCCTCACTACAACGCGGTCAACTCCATATTCATTGGTATATGGAACAGAAGCAGTCTTGCCAATTGAGGTTCAACTACCCTCACTCAGAGTAGCCATCTGTGATTAGTCATCTACAGATGAACAATCTCAAAAGCAATTAGATGAATTGGAACAGTTAGATGAGAAAAGATTGTGCACCCTGCGCAACTTGGAAGTCTATCAGAATCGAATAGCACGAGCTATCAAAAAAAAAGTTCATCTTCGTTCATTAGTTTAGGGAGAATTGGTATTAGTTCTCAGAACTCCAATGATACCATGAAAGAAACCTCCCAAGCATGAGCCAAAATGGGAAGGACCTTATTCAATACATAAGGTCTACTTAAATGGAGCTTATTCTTTAATCTGAATAGATGGAGAACTCATCACTACTCCAACCAATGCTATATTTCTCAAGAAATATTTTGTATAAACACAAAATACATCTATGGTCCATGCATATGACCTTAAACTATTTGAATTTCTTTTGTCCAGTAAGACATTAAACTGCATAACCAAGAGTCCATGCATACGACTTTAAACTATTGGCCCTTACATCAAACATGATGTTAAACTATGTCCCTTTCATCGTCCTATACGATGTTAAACTGTACAATTATGGTCCATGCATATGACCTTAAACTATTTGCACCATCGTCCAACATGACTCTAAACTGTATCATCCCTTTTTCGTCCAAAATGATGTTAAAGTGTGAAAAAGTCCCCAATACGTCCAACATGAAATTAAACTGTGTCCTCTTTTGTCCTTACTGCATGAAATTGAACTGCACAATCCCCTTTTTTCCAACATGACATTAAACTGTATTGTCCCCATCGTCCTAACTACATGACGCTAAACTGTACAGAAATCCCTTAATACATCTGACATGATGTTACACTATATTTTTGTCCCTACTACATGACACTAAACTGTGCATCACCAATAGTCCTAACTGCAAGACTTTAAACTTCATTGTCCCTTCATATGTCCTACATGACATTAAACTGTGCATCGTTAAGGTTGTTGCCACCTCTTGTTTCTCACACCGATTATGACTCATGTGAGCTTAGAGTAAACTTCAACCATAACACCCTCTCTGGGCTGCTAACCATGCATGATTCCCAACACCATTTTTTAGGTCGGTGTCCCCAAGAACAACATGATAACTAATTCATTTTTTAATTGAACTACGCGGACATTGATCCTTGCCTTACAGGCTGGGTACGTTGGCAACCTCACGAGTTTCAAGCCCAAAATCAATATCTTCACATCGGTTCACCTCCATCTCATACGAAGTTAATTCGTGAAACCACCCCCAGAATCAATATCTATACATTGGTTCACCTTCATCCTTGCTATACGACGTTAAATTGTACAGCATTTTTTTCATGTATGACAATAAACTAGAATATTCTTTGATACCCTCACCTGAGAGGGAATCATTATTTACATTGATTTTCAATCATATTATATTACAAAGACTATGTGCATACATGGAAATACCTGAACCTTTTATCTTGGGATAAACCATCATTTCACTAAAGTCCCCTTTCACCCTTCACATATACGAACCAAATTTGTACATAGGATATTTCAAGAACTACGCACGGCTTGATTCCCATCCTTACGGGATACATAGGGATGTTTGAGTGTCCCTCAAATCCAGCCCCAAGTCTTTGGACCTAACCCCAAATTCCAATTTAAGTCCCCTTGCTAAAAAGTCCCTGTGAAAACACACACTGTGTATTCATTATAATGGTCTGAGTTCTATGACCCTAAACTAAGATCTCTTAGACTTTCATCCCACACGACAATTAACTGTATTTCAAGAACTATGTACGACTTGATTCCCATCCTTATGGGATACGTAGTGAAGTCCAATATTTCAATTCAGGACCCAGCCACCACATGATTATGGGAAGCATTGATCTTTGTATCTCGACATACATTGGAAAATACCCATTTTTATGTGTCATGATCCAAAACTTAAAAATTTTCAGATATTCATAACCCTTTTCTCGACTTATAGTCACAAAAAGTAAATTTCTGATAGTTCTTTTACCTGACTATGCAGCACGTGCCCTTAGGTGGCCTTCCATAAATAGTCTACATAACATACTTGTCAGCCAAAAGATGATATTATTTGACTATACAACCAATTCCCTTAGGTGGCCCTGTATAATTCAACCCCCTAATGGGTTTGTCTTGATGGTAACTTCATTATTGGGAAGAAAACTTCTTTTTTCCTTATTGGTCTTATTGACAATATGTAAGGATCCGTAGAAAATAGCCATCCTTAACATATTTTTCCCATGTTCTTTTTCGTGATCTGAAAGTATTCAAGTCTATGGTTTATATTTCTCTTCCCTACATTTGGGTCAGACCTTTGTAGGAGTGACATTCATCCAGTTCTTAGACGATCTTGCTTGGAAATATCTTCTCCATATTCATGTACCTCTCTCCATACAACAAACTCTATGCTTTGGAAATTTTGAATCTCCATAAACTTCCACTGGCTTTTTAGCAGTAAAAAAAAGTAAATTTCTGAGAGTTATTTTGCCTGACTATGCAGCACGTGCCCTTAGGCGGCCTTGCATAAACAGTCTACATAACAGACTTTTCAGCCAAAAGATACTATTATTTAACTATAAAGCCAATTCCCTTAGGCATCCTTGCATAATTCAACCCCCTAACGGGTTTGTTAAATATTGGTAATTTCATTCTTGGGTACTACTTATTCTAATTCCTTTTATCCCTTTTTCGTATCATTCCTTAGATTAAAAATTTCTTAAGTTATAGTTTAAATGTTTTCCTTCATACTTGAGTGTGGTAAAATGTTTTCAGATAAGTTGTCAAGGAATTGAGTCAATTTTAACCCATTAGGTCAAAGATATTTTGACCAGAAAACATTAGCCTTTTTTATGTCTGATGTGCATGACTTTAAACTGCCCACAAAAGACAAGGGAACTCTGAAAAAAAGTCAAGTTCCAGCTCACGAAACATACATTTTTTATGATTTAGGAAATATTGAGAAATTAAAAGATTCAAAGTTTGTAGGGTTATTTAGAAATCCTAGTAAAAGTAAAATTATGCTTACTAGGACCATTGTATTAGATAAAAATCTAAAGCGGGTAGCAAAGGACAAGGCATGCACAAATGATTTAAGATGATAGTGTTTTTCATTGATAAACAAGAGTGAGAAAGACATCCACAGATTGGATTCTCTTCTCTTTTTCAGGAATTAAAAAAGTCTTTCAAACATATCTCTTCATTTGATTTACAGAATCCAGAGCTTCATCAGCAACCACCAAGAATTCATTCATTCAACTGGATAAAATAAGAGATGTAGTGATACCGGCTCTTATTGGAACAATTGTAAAAGATTTTCTTGAGTGCGGTATGATAAAATTTTCTAGTGATCAAACAGTGACTCTGATTCCGTCCAAGAGACTTGGAATATGGATACATGGATTTGAGAATGGGGCATTGGAAGTAAAGAGCCATTTAGAGAGAGAACTCTTTTCAGATATTGTTTCTAATGTCATGATAGTATTCTCTCCATCAACCGATAGAGGAAAACATATCAGCCCTCGGTTTTCTAATTTCATATCTCCAAGGAAATGGAATGAAGGAAAAATTTGAAAGTTCACACCATTGTTGCTACTGTTAATGCACAGTATAACCGAAGTTGAGGAATAGCAGTGCAGGTGCATCTCAGGTAGATAGTTCATTGCATCTGGAACATTGACTCCATGCAGATTACCATGGTCATACAGAGGCAAGTGAATACTCTACGGGAAGTCAAGATGATACTTCTTTAGGTACATAGCCAAATCTGGGAGAGTGTTGTCGCAGACGGTATAGTAATCATGGCCAATGATGCTCATCATATCATCATGTCTCTTGCTTTACAGTTCACCAGTCGTTCCAATTCTCTTGGGAGCCATTGAATCTGCACAAAATTTGAATGAATTAACTCTTAAATGGGATTATTTTTCATAAAATTTGTTATGAAATTCAAAATAAATGGAAAAGGCATTAAGGAGCGGAAGTATAATTCTGGCACACAAGTATGGATGTGTCATGAAAGTATTATGTGTCGCGCAAGTTTTTGGCACGCAAGTATCACCGCGTAAGTCCAAATACCTTGATAGCAGTGCGAAAATGAAGAAACAGTGGAAAAAAAGTAACTAGCATGGCAAAGGCAACTTGCACTATGAGAGCTCGAAATTCTGAAATTTGGCGCTTTTCATGAGGAATGATGGCATATATATAGGCCAGGCCACACCATTGCGCGTCGACGCATGCACGAATCACCACCTGCGCACCGCAATTTGCACGATCAACAGAACTTGTGCGCCGCATGTTCCTTGGTTTTCTTATTTTCCTCAGAGTAACATCCTCATTTCTTTCAGATCCAACTCTGAGGGGGGACTTTTGTTGACACTCCTTTCCATCAAAGAGTCTAAAATAATGTAAAGGGAAATACTTTGGACCCAAATTGATTCATACTTGGAAGAAACATCAAAATTTGACAAAGGCATGAACAAAGGTTCAAATGCCCTTTGGTCGCGCAAGTTCCACCATGGTCGTGCAAGTATACTTGCGTGTCGCCCAATGGTCACGCAGGTGACTTGCGCTCCATATTTGAAAATTCCCCTAGGGTCTTCTCCAGCCTATAAATACTTCCTGTGGGCCCCCCATTTCGGGGACGAAAAATTCAAGAACCTCATATTTGAGCTCCCGGTGCCCTAGTCTCTTCTCAAAGCTTCCGAACACTTATAAGGTAGTTTATTACCTATAACGGAAGATCTAAAGAGGGAGAGGAAAGCCTAAGTGTTGAAACTCATCAACACTTTCATGCCTAGGTGGCCAGCCCTTAAGGGAAATGGCCACTATTGCGCACCGCCTTACCCCTTCTACATAACTTGCGAGCCTCTATTCTAGAAGTCTCTAGGGGTAGTATTAAGGGATTGAGCCAAGCCTCGCCCAAGTTCTACCCTAATTATTGGCTATTGCGCAAGTACTCATGTGTCGTGATAGTACACCTATGTGACCAAGACTCGCACACCCACGCAGTACTTGCACGCCCCTCTCTTTTTGGGTTCCCTTCCTTCCCATTTCACCCCTCTTACACCTATCAACCTCTCCTCTTCAGGATTAATCCTTTAGAACTCTCTCTAAAGCCATTCATGTCATGATTTCTTTGTTGGCTTCCTTATCTGAAAGGAACTCCGTGGAACATCTCTTAAAACCTAGTGATTTACATATCCTCATGTCACTAAGGTCAGATATTTCATTCATTCAACCTCATCCTTTAAGATGAGAGAATCCTTAACCTGGGCCTCCTTTTCAAGAGTAATCCCCAGTCCAAATTCTCATTAATTTGGGAATCCTCCTTTGGAGTAAGCCCCAATTCCTCATTAATTTGGGCCTCTTTTTCAGGAGTAAGCCCCAAGTCCCCTAATCTGGGCATCCTCCTTACGAGTAAGCCCCAATCATAATTCCCTTAACCTGCGCTTCCTTTTAAGGAGTAAACCCCAGTCTCCAAGTTCCCAAATATGTGCATCCTCCTTAGGAGTATGCCCCAACCATGGTTCTCTTAACCAAGGATTCCTCTTCAAGAATACGCCCCAGTCTCAAAGTCTACAAATATGGGCATCCTCCTTAGGAGTAAGCCCCAAGTCCCTTAACCTAGGCCTCCTTATCAAAAGTAATCCCCAATCTTAATTTCTCTTAACCAGACCTAATTTACTTTTGATTTGGGCTTCCTTCTCAGGAGTAAAACCCAATAATAAGTCCCCTACTAACTTGGGCATCTTTCTTAGGAGTATTCCCCATGATTAGAGGATCCAAATCTCCATAAAGTACATACCCCTTTATGGAACTTGTTCCTGGGATTCTTCCCTGAAGTAAAACCCAATACTCATCTATTTTGGGAAGTCATACATACATAATCCCCACATCATTGCATCTTTCATTTCACAATTGTATGGTTTCACCAATACCTCTTGTTTCTCACTCCGAGCATGAATCACGTGAGCTTAGAGTGTTAAAGTAATCATGAAATATTTCTTTGAGCTATCAATCATTCTTAAATATCATACTCCCTCACTCGAACTACGTGGGTTTTGATTCCTTTTCTAAATAAAGGATACGTAGGTAGACCATCTGTGGGTACGATCCCAACTCTGAAATAATTCATGTCCTTCTGAATGACAGATAAACTTCAAGTGCCCCACTGAGTGGATTTAAAACCCATAAGGTCATTATAATGACCATGAGACTTTTATGTATTGAAGGATACCATTGACTAAGAATCTCTAACAAATACAGATGATTCTCTATCTATGAAGAACCTATAATACTTATAAAAGAATCTATAAATTTCCTACATATCAATCATTGATTATCATATCTAAAGGAAATCCCATTTTATACTTGGTAATGTAATAAGGATTCACAAACATAACTAAAATCTATAAAGAGAGTCCTGGAGTAGACAATAATTCCCCTCAAAAAGGTGTGATGAGTCCGACCTCCCATCCTCTCGAATAATGAAAATTCCTAAGCCTCATCAGTCCACAAATAATGAGTGCCTACCTTTGGAATGTAGTTCCAAATTGATATGGAATCATTGGATGTTTCCGGTTCTACGAACAAACCCGTTAGAAACTGATTGGAATGTTTGAACCTTCAATCAACGAGGTAACCCCCAATTCCAGAGGAAACAGTACTATAATGAAAAAAATTATGATTTATGAATTTATTCCATAATCATCTGACCGAAATAGAGTAACGGTTTTTTATCTTCACATATTACTTTTAATGAATAGATGAGAACCTCAAATTCTGGATGAGGTGACTAGTCTTAATGATTCTAATAAAATAATGTTTTTATAATTGATTATATGGATATTTTATATACAATAGAAACCTGGGAGATAATATAACATATTAATTGGAATAGTTAAAAAATGGGTTTTTAGTTAATTAATGGGGAAAATTATAGTAAGAGATATAAATCTAGGTAAATGGGTAAAATGTTTAATTAAAATAAAGGAATTGAATTTTCCCAAATTTTTTCACTATTTGTATGTCATAACAAATCCATGATTATTCATATTATTTATTCTTCAAGAGATATTTATCATAAAAAATGGTCATGGAGTCTCATTTAATTCATGGTGACTTGTAGAAATAAATTTTCAAGAAGCAAAATGATGGTTTCATATATAGAAAGAATCCTGACATTGTGAGAAAACTAAAAAATCTTTGAGGGTTAAGATATAATCCAAGGATTTTCAAACTAAATATTAATTTATTTATATCTATAAAGGTTTTCCTATAGATAACATGGATCCTTTTTCTACAAAATGATCTTTTAGGATATTTGATTCATTATCTTTATCTTATACGTGGTTGATATGATTTTGTTAAGTCCAAATATCAAAAAGATAAATTAGATTAAGAATATTTTGTAAGGAATTTTGGAAATGAAATATCATAGTGAAGATAAAATATTCATGGAAATGTAGATTGAAAGGGATATTATTTTTGGATGATTGGTTCTATCTTAGAAGTACTACATATAGAAATTCATTAAATCTTTTGGGATTTGTGGATTCAAATTTATTATTACTCATATTTTTAGGTAATTAATGTTATAAAAGAATAAAAATCCATCATTGAAATATTATGCAATTAAAATAGATATAGATCAACTCTCAAATTCAATCAATTGTTTAATGTTTTTTATAGCAATGATGATTTTTCATACATTACTATTCCAAAGGACAAGTTTATATTTCATCGGTATCTGTTCCTTAACATCTATAGACACCTTTTATTTCACAGATTCATCATTTAAAAAGTATATATTGTGTTATATATTTAATCTTATGTAATTATACTATAAAAAGTTATTATAATAAATAATATCTAATGATAAAACATTGGTTCATAACATTTTTTTGGGTGAACTCGCCCAATTAATTTCCATGTGTTGGTTGAGGATTTCTAGTTCTTGAAATTTTTTGGAGAATAACATTATAATGATATGAGGTGGATTCGTTGGTAACATAGTGGAATAGAATAAACTCCCTTGATTTATATTTTGAATGAAGAATTTTGAATATATATTGATTATGACCTTAGAAGTGATTTAGAGAAAGAGTAAATACTGTTGTTGGAAGGTTTTCATAGATATACCTTATAATTTAGTTCCATCATCGAATAGATTATTAAATAGAGAGTTCTATTTGATCATTATAAGATAAGCTACATACATGTTTTCTAGTATCTAAAAGATTGTTGGTGAATAACCTACCCTTAGATGAATTTTTATATAACAATGTCTTTCTATAATACATAATGTTGACCAGTTTGAAGTGTAGTATGAGTTATATTTCAGATCATCATTGTGCCAAAATATTTTTGGAGAGATAGTGGTTATTAGAATATATTTTATATAGATTTGGAATTTGAATATGTATGTGGATACTAATAGGATGGATTTTTTTTATTATCAATCAGATGTCTAATATAGATAATAAGAAGAATCTATTGAGTTTGTTGTTAGAGATCATGTTTTTTAAGGTTTATTCTAATTATGAGATATTAAGATTTATTTGAGGGATTAAAATTATCATATTGGGTTTGTTTTGATTCTAAAAAAAGACAGTCATTTTATTGGTATCTAATGTGATGTCATGGTCATTCATAGACATTTCCTTTGAAATTTTAGGTATAATAAGTGTTGAAAGTAATTTTGGCTATGAGTGTTAGAGGAGAAGTGGGTTTTTTTCGAATTTACTGTTTCCATCATGGATTATTCCATGAAAATATGTTTGGAAGTAAGATTTTATGATTAAAGGAGGGTATTTTATATAATATTTTTACATATTCAATCATCAATGAAATTACAGTGTGAGAAAGTGAGGGTATTTTTTCATACTTTTTAATGTGATTTTGGTTTTTTGTAATTCCTTAGTTGCAACATGATTGTTAATGTTACGTTTCAGAGAGTAATTTGGTGTTTTGTTTTAATTAAATGTGGTTTTATTTACAAATTGGTGATGTAAATTGTGATATGTAAACCATGGATGTGTATTTACTTAGTTTTTTATTTTTATTAAGAGTACACTATGGTGTTTGTGTGGTGTCGTTGACCATGTTATTGGAGTTATTGAATTTGAAATGGAGTCCACGATTTTGGATGTGATACTTTGTTGATCAAGTGTTTTTTTGTGGAGGTCCATTCTATATTGTGAATATCCTTCATCATATTTTATTATGTTATTTGACTCTATGAGTTTTATAGATATTAAATCTCAATTTCCAAACATGATAACCATTGTAGTTTGATATTTTATTTTATGTATTCAGGTTATGTTTTCATTTATGTTAGTCAAATAATATTTTCATAAATAAATATATTAAATAGCCCCATTTTTTCCAAGACCCTTGACATCGTGTGTCTCTTCTTAGGTTATCATTGTATTTTTTATTTCTCATTAGATTTCTGTTGTTGAGATCTTTCTGTCTGAGATAAAATTCACATCATATATTGATCTTTAATATATTTTCATATATATGGAAGAAGTTATATAAAAACTATATTTTTGGTTTGGTGATGTTTTGTTGAGTTGTTAGTTTATCTTTTTTGTGTCTAGATTTCAAGGGGTATCCTTTCTAATTTAGTGGAGATTGATTCACTTTCTCCCTATATTCTTGAATTAAATATTTTTGAAGCATGTTTTATGTGGTGAATTTTGCATTTCACATCCATTTAATTATGTGTGAATATATTATTATTGTGCTAATGTTTTCAATGTGCATATTGCAATAATAAAATTATTTAATATACTAAAGGAGACTATGGAATTTTGATGGGATGATGTAAATCAAATGTGTTTTATGAAAATCCCTATTATTTTTATAAAAAAAACATTCTTGGCACATTTTTCATGAAATTATGTATTTTTATTTATTATCCTACCACCTTTCATAATTTTATAATCACTAAAATATGGTAATGAAATGGAATAATGAAAATATATAATTTTTTATTAATTTTATCTAGGAATTTAATATTGAATTAAAATGATTCCATAAATAACTAAGGTTATTTAATGTTGTGTGTTGTGGTAAATGTTATTTTTTCTTCAATGATTGTGTGATTGTGAATTTTTTTGTTTGTAATTAGAGTATTAATATATCATTGTTTTGGACATGGTTGGAATGGTTGATGTGGGAGGGAACCAGTTTTGTTGTAATGGTAGATGAAATGGGTTTTGGGGTTGCTGGAAGGGAATAATGTAGTGGTTAATGCGATATTGGGTGAAGCTGATGTGGTTCTATGTTATAGTTACTCAATAAAATGGAAATAAAGAATTTTGGGTTTTCTAAGTGGTTTAAGATAATGTAAAATCTATTAACGAATGTAAATAAAAAAATGAGACTGTAAATTGAGAGGTATTGGTGGTTTAACGAAAAAACATAAATACAATGTGTAATAATATCCATAAATTGGACTGTAATCTATTATTTTATATGGTTGTTATTAAATAGGATTTATAATAAATGTGAAACCAATTTTTGGTGATGGTGTGCTTGATTTTTGTAGCAGTTAAAAGTGTTAGTAGATGTTTTTTTGCTTATAATAATGTGGTGGTTTTAGATCATGGTTAAAAAGGAAATTCATCTATGAGTTAAACATAGTTGTGGGTCTATTTTATATTATAATAATAATATTTTACTTATTATTTATTATGAACAACCACTTGATTCAAGTAACCTTAGTTTAGTTTTTGAGGATTTGGTTTGGACGTTGAACCACAATGAGTGATATACTCCAAAGGAGGAGTGAAAGTGTTTTATATTGATTATATTTAATTTACCACAATTTGATAAGAATTATGTGAATTATTATGATATGGTGTTATGTAATGTTATTTTGGTATTCAATACATAGTTGTTGATATATGGTTCAAGTATAATGTGTTATGTGTTCATGTAGATGTCGTAGGGATGGGAGTACCTAGATGTATTCCATTAGGTTATGAGGATGACTAGATTAACATGAAAGTTATTGTGTGTTAACAACATAATAAAAATAATTTTAATATATTGTTTTTATAGATGGATGTGATATTTTCGGACTGGTCCATAGTGAGGTAGGGTGGTAGTTGAATTGGTATTGAAAATGAAGTGGACTGGTTGTTTAGTCACTATGTTTTTTATGTTTTATTCATATTTTCATGAGTGGTTTTAGAGATAATACTATTGAGTAAAAATGTTTGATAAATACTATATATATATATATGTCTAGGTTTATAGGAGGGAGATGGAGATATGGCAAGATTGTACTGGCTTGTGGTGATCATTCATTTTCATAGAGTTTTTGTTATTGGAGATTTATTCGGGTATTAAAATTTACAAATATTGATTGTGTATGAACTTTATATATTATATGATTATGGGATTTTTTATATTTATCATATAAATATTATTCATAGTTTTTATCTATGATTTTAAGGTTGATTATGGTAACTCTTACCGTATGTGTGTTTTTATAAGCTCATTGGTGTCTTTTAACTTGTGATCCATTTAATGGGGAATTGTGGAGTTACTCTTCTAGTTACTTATTGTCAACGATGGAATTCAAGGGTGGTTTATCATGAAATATTTATATCTTATGGTAGGTTTATATTTCCATAGTATTAATAGTGGGAAAGATATCATAGGTTATACAAACATTTAATAATAAAAAATAATTTGGTTGGAAAACATAAATTACAGTGTTAAATTTTTATGATATAATTGTATCATGAAACATGTAAAACTCATCATAACATTGTTTTCTATTCATTTATCATGACAATTGATGATCCAAAACACCCAAAATTCATATTATAATCCTTTTTAAAGATAATATAATGAATTAATCGGTGAAAATCCATCTCTATATATGAAAAAGTATATCCATGTGGATCCCATGCACATGACATAGGGTAAAAATATGCACCATTTGAGAAACCTATGGAAATTTATAAAGGGTCGTAACAAAACATATATGTAGAAGAAAATATTAGATATATAATATCATGGGAATGGAATTGATGAATGTGATTCCTAGAGAATAATATGGATGGAAATATCTTTAGATTCAATAGTACTCATGTAACTTTATCGCAAATACCTCCAAATTTTACGTGGATCCATATTTGGAGTGGGCTAGCATAATAAGGACAGTAAAAAGAAAGAGATTTATGAATAGAGGTTCACTTTCAAGGTATTAGAGTATAGTTTTCATGGTATAAACCCACCCTCTTGAATATTTATTAAAAAACAATCATTACATACATACTATGATACCAGTTTTCAAAGATTGTTTATAAACATCCGTAATTATAAATCAATAATGAATATTTCATCTCTTATTTGCAAAGGATATTTTCAATATTTAGTCTTTAGATAAATATTGTAACATCCAATTACTGTTTTTATGTATTCTAAAACCCCCTATATTGATAATTAATTTGTTGGGTTACATTTAAATGTGTTTGGGTAATGGTTTATAAAATTCTGGATATTCTGGGTTGTGCATGGTGGGAACATGGTTCTCCCAAACTTTGTGCCCTACTAGGTAATGACATGAAAATCAAGATAATGGTTTTATCATAGTTGGAACACAGTTTTACAAAAAATTCACCCACATATTATAAACCCATTCCCAAGGATAAAAAGTCATTTATGGCTTGGGTGTAAGATTTTTCTAACTATGAGACTCTGCCCACCTTAAGTTGCATACATAAAATATTTTAACTATGAAATATTTTAAAAATCGTAAAATCCTTGTTTTATTTTCCCGACATACCTAATTCGTCATATTAAAATCTCATCTTCCATGGTGGCTCAAAATAAGTTAATTTTAACCCCCTACATCCCTCTATAAGTGAATATAAGATAGAATAATTATATTCAATCTCTTCCAATTCAGTTTCTAGTTCTCATTCCCCTTCACCAGTTGTCTCCTCTTTCCTCCATAGGTTTTTATAGATATTTGTGTTGTTGTATGATCAAATACCTATTTTTTAGATCTTGAATAAAGTTTTTATTATTTTCTCATAATTTTTTTCATTCTTCATTTGAATTTTCTAATTAGGGATTTGTGTTTCGAAATACCATAATCCCATGTTTGGTGGTTTTGTAATGATGGTCATTTTTATTAACCCTAATTGCATGATTTAAATGAATTTTTTTAATTAAATTTCTTTATTTTAGTAGAGTTTTATCCAATTGGTTAATTAAATACACAATTCCATTTAATTGTGGTTTTTTTATTTTATTTAGAACAATATTGGTAAAACCCTAATTCTAATGAATTGGGGTGTGTTTGTGAAATTGTTGAAAAATAATGAAATTTAAATTGTGAAATTTATTTTATAATATTGATTTCAAATTATTATTTGATGAAATGTTTTGAAATGGTTTTCATATAAACCCAGTTGTTTTATCTTGAAAATTTTATGATTTGATGAAAACATGTTTTGGGTTTTAAATAGAAAATTGGACTATTTGAAATGGAAGTATGGGATGAACTATATTTTAAATTGTTTTAAAGTAAATTTCACATCACTAATTTTAATTAGAGCACATTAAATCCTAGATTGTCCATGACTTATGTAGGAAATAACTCTATGATTTAAAACTCTTAAAATACATATTTATTAGGACACATCCGTGATGGGATGGTGGAAGGTTCCTCCTTGTCCAATAATAATGGGGCATGTGTAAATATATTTTCATTATAAATAATTGAGTGTACGATATTCCCATTTCCTATAACTATCATACCTTTTGGTAGGTGACAATGTTTATCATTGTTTATATTTGAAATATATTTCATTGTTTTTAAAATTGTTTTAAAAATTCCTTATAAATATATATAAACCATTTTATTTAAAATATTTGTTAAGACATTTTTTTAATGTATGGACATCAATTTAAATGCGAAGCATGATTTGTTTAAATATGCTTTTGAAATTTAATTCATGTTTATTAAAAGATGAAATAATTATTTGGTGAATTATATTTTGTAATATTATTAGGGAATACTTGGTGAGAACGTAGTAGGATTTCAGCTCAAACCACACCTATGCCTTCAGGTGTTTGTAGATTTTCTTCTAAGAAATGGTAAGGATCCTCTTTTTTGTTGTAGTTGTTGTTGATCCTTGGGCATAGAGATTTTGTCTATTGGGATGTTGGTTGTTTACCTATCTATTTTTTGGTTCTTTTTTTGTAGTACATTAGGTTATTTACGTCCATATGTGTTTTGGTACACTTCTCCCATTGGATTTTATCTTGTATTCATACAGAATTTTTTTATCATTCTTCCATTATGTTTATGGAAAATTTATTCCCACATTCATATTGTATGATTATAGGTGCTACTCACCAACCTATGGGGATCAGGAATACTCATCGGGCCATGTAAATGATGGATCATTTAACTGGTTATCAGGGCACTATGCTAGTTGTTGACAATGTGGTATCAAAGTAGGTTAGGCATCTTACCGTGATGTCAATCTGTAGTCGTATAACTGGTTAAGACATAGGAGGTAGTTAAAATTGATTTCCTTTATAGCCCACAATGAAATGAGCCTTAAGTCACTAGGGTGGATTGGGAAATAAGTCTTGGGGATTAGTTCTATTGTTCTCCCAACTTTTGATTTGGATTGGTTAAAATCTAAATCTTGTGCTCTTATGTGTTGGGATTAATCTCCCTTGTTTTTATTTTAAGCATTAATATAGTGTCTTCAATGTTTTAGGCTAATATTTTGTGTCCTCATATCTTTGATAAGTCCTATAAATAAAATCCACGAGGAATATATTATAGAACCATAGTATAAAATCCCCTCATGTAGTAAAATTTGGTTGTGGTTATTATACATAATTTCAAAGATGTAAGACATGCACCAAAACTGGTTTCTATTCAAGATCCTCCTATAAAACCTCATAGGGATGTTTTATGGAATATTTATCACGAGTTTATTTTCAATAATCCATCATAATTCAATGAATCCCATGATCCTCAAGACACAGAGAAATGGTTGGGTGGGAATGAGTATTTGTTAGGTTCTTTGATACACCTAAGGAAATCAAGGTTAAGTGTTCCTTAAACACACTGGAGGGACTAATAGAGAGATGTTGGGAAATGATGGTGATAATGAAGAAGCCTGATGTATTAGATAATAAAATAAATCAAATCCCATTTCATTAACCAGTTATATTTTATAATTGATGTTGTTGTTCAAGGATATTGAGTTTTTCAAACATGATCTGGAAGAAGGTATGGTGACATAATATGAAATTTTTTTTTTGGAACTTTAATGTTTTCACCTGATATTTTATTAAATTAAAAGTTGAATAATCAATGGTTAGGGTTAGGAATTTGATCAAATATTAGGTCTTAGGTTTTCTTATTGATGCTTCTTTATTATGCTAATGTTCTAGATAGAGATCGGATTGTCAAAATGGACATGGATAGTTGGTCAAGGTTGATGGGAGTTCCTTTTTCTCCCAGTGTAAGTATTAGTTCCATTAAAGGAAATATGAAGTATGATTATTGTCATGGGGGTTCATGATAGAAAAGTCATTTGGGACCTCTTATAGTTCTTGGAAGAGGACCCTTGATTTGATACCAATGGTGTACGATAGGGTAGTTCTAGAGGATTTGAACTGAGGAACCCAAGGTATGTGGTTCCTGGTGACACACAAAAAACATATAAAAGTTCATACAAATCTATTCCACTCCACATAGTGGAAAAATATAATCACCACATTCTAATACTATTGTGTAATCACTTGCTTCATTGAAAAAGGTGTTCTAGCCATAGGCATTTGGATCTAAGCTTTTTCACACAGTGGAATAGTCTTCAGAGGAAGAAAATATGGGTCTACCGATCATGAAAGGTACCATCACCATAGCATCTTCATTATCAACTTATTTATTTAATACCGATGAATCACATTCAGTTGTTTTGAATCATATAGTTAATCTACTAAATCTTCCTACAAAGATTTTTTTCTTATGTGATGGATATTAATAAATGTATTTGAATAAATAGAGAGTATGGTCTCTTTAGTCCTTCTAATGTATTATATTTACCATATATAAAGATTACAAGGAGTTTTCTAGTTCTTGACATTTAAACAAATTGAAATCATATCTAGGATATATTGAATCACTACCGATAAATCCTATATTTATAGCTATATTCGATATGTATCATTTTCTATACCTGATGGGGTTTGATGAATATTTCATGAATAATGGGAACCTAGGTCGATTTGAGCCAAGTCATATTATCCATATTTCGGTAAAGTGGTTTTTTTTAATTTTATGGAATGAGACAATTTGAGTTTTGATGTCCCTCTTGTTTTTGTCGAGTTTCACAATGTGTTTCCTTTTGTATTATTTGGATTTTCACTGGTAATAGAGGTATAATTCACAATAAATATAATTCATCTTACCAAACCAGTGTATAATTCTTATTACCACATGTAACTAGATCAAATAAAATATTTAAAGGCTCTATTGGATTATATTTAGATAATTTGTTTTACATTTCTTAGTATGTGACCTTGTGGGGAACTCATTATATTTTCTCAGAAAGATGATGGGTCTCTCCAACATTGTGTTGAATATAAGAAAGACAATCAAGTTATGGTAATGACAAAATATTGTTGTGGATTGATGAGATATTTGACTTGTGGAAGTTGGGGAGTGATTCTCAAAGATTTATCTTCGATCTGGTTACCATTAGTAGATAATATAAGAATCTAGCATTTTAAAAATTTACATTCAAAGAAGGTGTCGATATTATGAGTACATTGTCATGCTAGAAACCACAAATATGTCATATGACTTGTGGTAGTAGTTTTAGTGGCCAGGTATGAGATGTGGCATTGCTGATTTTGGATCTCATTATTATACATGTCAATAGGTCAAGGTGGACCGCTAGAAACCTTTAGGATTTCATCATATACATCCAATTAGGACATAGAAGTGGTATTAGATCTATATGGAAATTATGGTAGGGTTTTTTCATACCAATAGAATTAAGAACGTGATATGGGTTGTGAGAGATAGGCTGAATAAATCATTTGAATTTATACCCATTCATGTTAATACCAAAGATAAATATTTGGGAATATCTATTAGAAATATATTATTCATTTTCATGGAGTTATATCTATTATAGCCTTTGATAGGGAACCTCGGTCACTTATCACTTTTGGAGAGGCCTTGAAGAGGCAATTGGATATCAGGTCTATTTGAGAATGATATACCATACGTTGTTTTATGGACATACCAAAAGTGATATACATATTCAGGATGATATTCTCCACACTTGTGTACTCAACATTTGTGGGGATTTGGATGACTATATTGGGCTTATTGGGAGTCAAAATTAAAATATTTAACACTCTTTGATTATAATGTCTTCTATTGAGGCCTTGTATAACCATCCTTGTAGATCTCTGATGTGTTTCATTGATATTGGTGAAATTTCATTGGTTAGGCAGAGATTGGTTCAAGATAAAACATCAAAGATTAAGTAATTTCATCAGATAATGTTGACTGAATAGTGATGGTACATGTATTCCGTTGATCGTCATTATGGGAACTGGATTTTTTAGTTTGTGGTGTAGTTTTGATGAATGATTTACCTTAGTTGGGTCATTGATGATGTTATAGGAAATGGAATCTTTCTTCATGTTTTATGAGATCTTTTTTAGTCACATAGAAGGTGTAAAAAGTTTCATACCATTTATAACTTCCACCATAACCAAAATTGATACATAATGTGGTCCATGTATCCTAACTCTGATAGCATACATCTAATCCATATTAGGTATATGAGATGGAGTGATCATGATGTTGAACCTCATATATCTATGACATTTCATGTAGTCGAGATAGTTTATTCTGAAACCAAGGTACTTCATTGGATGAAAATAAATTTTGTTCAAGTGCTATAGTAGAATACTACTTAATTAATTGAGAAGTGGGAGAAGGGGTCACTAATGAGAGAGTATTGGCCTCAACCTTTTGACATGGAAGCCTCTTATTAGGATTTTTGGGGATATAATGTTTTGATGGTATGGAGGTTGTAACATCTTATTATAGTCTTAAAGTATTCCTAAACCCCGTATTTTTCTCCTGAATTTGTTGGTGTTCATTTAACGGTGTTTTGGATTAATATATAACTTCAAATTTCTAGGTTCTGCATGGTTGGTGAACATTTTTCCAAAACAATTTTCCATCCAAGTGAAAACTATGCAACCAGCGACTTTTGATTTTTCATATTTGGTACATAGTTTGAAAAAAATTTCACCAACTTTGTATAAACCATGAACCTAGATAAAAAAGGGTGCACAACTAGGGAGAATGGTTTGGCTACCTGTGTGAATCTTCCCAACTAATCATTCATATGGGAATTAATTAATCCTAAAATTATATTACAAAGCTTGAAACCCTAGTTTTTTGTGCCTGAAAGACCTAATTATCCATATTATGATTTCTACATTCAAGGAGGCTCTAAATATATTATTTTCCCCTCTACAACACTTCATAAGAGAATTGAATCTTATAGAATGATGTTCAATCACATCCCATTAGGTTTCCTCTTCTACTTCTCTTTCTACCATCATATCATCTTTCCTCCCTAGCTTTATATATATATATCCTTATTTCTTGATAATATAATCACTCTAGTTATAGATTTTGAATCTAGGTTTGATTCTTGGATCTTTGTTGTAGGATTTCATTGTTGTAATTCCCTTATTTGGTCTTTGTGCTTTTAGATCCAATGATCCCAAGGTAGCTGGTTCTATTACAATGGAAAATTTTGATCAACCCTAATTAATTTATTCAAATGATATTTTTTTTATTTAAAATAATTTTTTTTAATTTCATTTAAATTGCATCAAAGTTTTTATTATTGAAACCCCAATTCCATTTAATTTTTATTCAAGGATTTTATTTGGAACAAAATTCAGCAAACTCGTAATTCAAAGGAATTCGAGTGTGTTTCTAAAATTTATTGAAAATTGTGAAATTTATGTTTTGAAATTTAATTGATGAAAATTATTTCAATTACTTATTTTATGAGAATTTATTGATGTGTTTTTTAAATGATTTATTTGAATAAAAACATGTTTTTTAAGGTAAAATTGAAATATTTAAAATTTTATAACATGAAGAATTGTATTTTAAAACTTTTTAATAATAATTTTTCATTACTAATTGTTATTAGAGAACATGAAATATGGGGTGGTTATTGATTTATTTGGAATACCACTCTACAATTTAACCACTAATGATAAATATGCATTAGGTCACATCACTAATGGGATGGTTACAGATTCCTCTTTTTCCAATGTCAAGGGAAAGTGCTTACACATATTTTCATGATAACTACTTGAGTGTGATGGAGTCCCATATCATGGAATTATCATACATTTTTAGAGATGGACACGTTTCTCATTGTTTTTTTTGAAATATATTCATTTTTTGAAAATATATGAATGTCTTATGAATTAATGTATATGTGGCTTCTAAGGACGCCTAAGACCAAATATCCCTTGGAAAATATCAGTTCTAATGAAAATATTAAAAATGTATTGTTTATATTAAATTATTATTTTATTTAGTTCTAAAAATAATTTTCATAAATTTTTAAAATTTAATGAATATATTATAATAGATTGTTATATTCTTAAAATTCATATTTTATTACATAAATTAGTTTATAAATTTATAATTTATTCTTATATAATGTAAAATTCATAAAAATTAAACATTTTGTGAAAAACATATTTTCATCAAAAATATTAAATTTTCAAAAAGATCAAAAAATCACTCTAAGTAAATTTTGATGTGAGGAATTAAAAGAATCAGTTCCTTTTTATTAATTAATAATTCAATCGAATTTAATTTCAATTAATAATAAAATTTTAAAATATAATTTAAAAAACATTATTATTGGAAGATGGCAGGCTAAAATATTAATCGCATTCATATTTTTTATATCATCTTCAAACTAAATTGGAATTAACAATTCATTAATCTAAAACATCAATTTTTATTAATCCTATGATTCTTTAAATAGAATATTATACCACATAATATATATGTTTAGATTAATATTTTCTAAGAAATAAATGATCTTATTATCCATTTAAGAAAACAAATTTAATTTTATTCGTATTAAAAGTGGCTTTATTTTTAATATATGTATATTTAATTCATAATTTGGTTACCCAGATTCTTTTCCTCTAATTCAACATCATTTTTTTATTAGTTATTACTTAATATTTATATTTTATCTAAATATATCAAGGTTTTATTTATGTTCAATATTTCATGTGGAGAAATATATTAAATAAATTATCATATTTAATGATACTTTAATATTTGTATTTCAGGGTGTTATATTCTTCCACTTTAACTAAATTGCATTCACTAATGGAAATGATGTTTTTCCCAATGGGTTTTTACCAACGGTTTGCTGAAACTGTTGGCCTTGAAGGACTAATAAAGCCTTTCCCAATGGTTCATTGAAACCGTTGGGAAAAGCCACCCCTTTGCCAACGGTTTGAAGAAACCGTTGGTAAAGGGGTGTGTTAAACACCTTTTGCCAACGGTTCAAGAGAACCGTTGGAAACGGGTCACCCCTTTGCCAATGGTTTCCTCAAACCGTTGACAAAGGGGTCCTTAACATCTCTTTCCCAACGGTTCTTTAAAACCGTTGGGAATTATTTCCCCAAAATCCTGCTCTCGCCCATTCGCACAGAACCTAATTTCATCCGCTCCATCTGCTCCACCGCTCTCCTCTGGAGAAATCCCCTATCCGAAGAGGTGAAATCAGGTATCTTTTCATTTATACACATATACTTCCTTATTTTTATTGTTATTGCTTTAGTATTTTAGTTTTAAGTTATCAATCCACCTCCACCTCTCTGCTGCTCTCCAAATCCCCCATCCGAATAGGTGAAAACCCATTTGAATCATCTCAAATCAAGTAATTTTTTCTTTATACACATATGGTACCTTGTTTTTATTGTTATTGATCTAATATTTTAGTTTGAAGTTTGGATTTTGATTTGATTTCACCGTGTAAAATAGGGAAATGAATAAATATTTTGTTAATTAATTAGTTTCCCCTGGAATATCAGTTGTGTTATAATGTCCATGCTAAATAAAGGGGTAATGTAATAAAAGACCTTGAATAAATAAATTGTGGAAGTTGGGGTATGTTACCTCTATGAGAGGTTTTTTGTTGTGTTTCATTGTATGTTGTAGGCTGTTTTATGGGGATTGAGGTGACCAGTTGGGCTTTGTGATATGTGGGGTTGTAATGTGATGGTTAGTGGGCATGGATGTGTCATGTGAAGTTGTATGATAGTGATGATGTGTGGTGGTGTTGTGTCGTGTGGAGGTGTTGTGTGATGAAGTTGTGGTGTATAATGTGGTGAGGTGGTTTTGGTTGTGCGGTGGTTTGTGATGTGAAATATTTTTATTGTGATATGTGGTTGTTTTGGTGAGATGGTTGGTCGATGTAACATGGTGTCGACGGTTATTATGAGATGGTGAGTTGTTGTGTGGTGGTTTTATTAGTTTCCTGGTTATCTATGGAATAAATTATGATGTTAAAACAAAAAAACAAGATATTAAATAAATGAGATGGAATAGAAATGGATGTGTGGTAAATGGATTTAATTAATTTAACATTAAATGAATGGAAAATGTAAGTGTGAATGAAGTGGCTTATAAATGAATATGAGAAATGTTATGCGTCTTGTGTGGTGGTGGTGTGGTTTATGTGTTTTATGGTAGTAGTGAAGTGTGTGATTATGTAGTTAATGTGAACCCATAGGTTGAGTATTTTGTGATATCTATATATCATGTATTTTTATGTTATTTCTACACATTCTAGGGGGTGGTATGTCTAGGTGGTGGTGGTGGGGTTGCAGGGGAGGGGGGTGTGGGCTGTTTGGGAGGGTGGGCGGGGCTATCCAGGGGGATACGGGGTGTCCAGGGGGGTACGGGGGTGGGTGGGCTGTCCACAAGAGTGGACGGGCTGTCCACGGGGGTGGCCGGGCTGTCAAGGAGGGGTGGGCGGGCTATCCAGGGGGGTGGGTGGGCTGATGGAGAGGGAGCTCAAGCTTCAAGGATGGAAATGGATCACAAGAGGCCTTGGAGATTTGTCGTTAGAGCATCAAGACATCAAAATATCATTAGGTTATGTTCCCGGCATCCATGGTTTCTTATTTATAGGAGAAATACCCATAAACACTTCAATATGGCCGTTGGAGGGCTTCCGGAGCCGTTGGGGGTCAAAAGTACAAGTCTGGTCAAAGCCCAATGATAGTTTGACTGGGCACACCGGCTGGCCGGTGGTGTCTCACCAGGTGGCCGGTGGTCCACCGGCTGGCCGGTGGTCATCCACCGGTTGGCCGGTGGCACCAGGAAGTGGGCAAGCCTACTGCCTGGGTCCTCCGGCTGCCCGGTGGGCAAGAACCGGTTGGCCGGTGCCCATACCGGCTGGCCGGTGGACTCAGAGAGAAGGGGTGTCGAGGGGGGTGGGTGGGCTGTCCACGGGGGTGGTTGGGCTGTCTAGGGGGTAGGGGGTGTCCACGGGGGTGGGTGGGTTGTCCACGGGGGTGGGCGGGGTTGTCCACGAGGGTACCCTACTAATATGGTTATGGGATGAGGCATGCTCTGATGTGATAACACATTAAGTTCTTGTTGGTTTTACATTTTTTCAATAACACATTAGTATGTTTTCTTCACATGTCTAGTTGATACCATGATTATTTTCTTCCTTTATCATTTACTTAAATGTATTTTCTATTAAAGTTCAATCCTATTGATTTTTTTATGACAAAATGACTTATATGAATTTTTTTACAGAATGGACAGAAGTTGGATGTATGAAACTGATCGTATCTCAAGCGATTTTCAAAACAATTTGGAGAGCTTTATAGATTTTGCATTTCACAATGCTTCAGATAGTGGTCGCATACACTGCCCATGTTCCAATTGTGTTGGTAGACCTTGGTTGAGTCGTGAAGAAGTCAGCTTCCACATAACCAAAAATGGTTTTCAAGCAAACTACTTTGTGTGGTATCACAATGGGGAGAAAATGAAATCTCAAATTGGTGATGATCGAAATGAAAGGACTGGAATGGAGAATTTGTTAGATGATCGGTTTCCGTTTATTCGTCATCATGAAAAAGAAAGGATTTCGACTCAAGAAGACGTCGATATGAGGACAACTGATGCATCTAGTGAAAATGATGATATTGATAGGGTGAAAAAATTGAATGATGCTGCCACGACTCCAATATATCGACAATGCGATAAAATGAAAAAGCTGGAATTTTTAATCCGATTGTATCATGGAAAAACTATGTATGGGATTTCTAATACAACAATCGATTACATTCTTACCCTCTTGAAGGATTTACTTCCAGATGATGCAGATATTCCCTCAAACCACTATATGGCATGGAAGTTAGTTGAAGAACATGGATTTTCCAGAAACAAAATTCATGCTTGCCCGAAAGATTGCAGTTAATTGTGGGAAGAAACCGCTGAACGAAATGAATGTATAAAATGTGGCACATCCCACTGGAAGTCAAAAATTGATGGAACACCATCCCGCGTTCCACAGAAAGTAATGTGGCACTTTTCATTGATCCCCAGACTCCAGAATCTTTTTATGTCTGATTACATATGAATAAAAATGAGATGGCATGATACCGAGAGAAAGAAGACTAACGATGAGTTGGTTCATCCTGCAGATGGATTTGCAGGGAAGAGATTTGATGCTCGACATCCTGATTTTGCAGCTGACGTGCATAACGTGAGGCTGGGTCTTTCATGCGATGGTTTTAATCCGTTTGGGCAGATGCTTACTTCGCACAGCACATGGCCCGTTTTTATACACATTTATAATCTTCCCCCATGGCTGTGTATGAAAAAATCTTTCACTTTTATGAGTATACTCATATCTGGTTCTTCTGATCCCGACATTGATATTGATGTATACATGCAACCTTTAATAAAAGAGTTGAAACTTCTTTGGGATGTGGGTGTGCACACATACGATGCATGTTCGAAAGACATATTTCAGATGTGTGTTGCGCTTATGTGGACGATCAATGATTTTCCGGCTTATGCAATGATGTCTGGATGGAGCACGAAGGGAAAACTGTCATGTCCAGTTTGTATGAAGAATACACGATCCAGAAGACTGAAACATCGTTGTAGTTTCAGTTTTATGGGACATCGACGATTTTTTCCAAAGGATCATCCATATAGAATGAATCGTCGAAGATTTGATAATACTATAGAGACCGATGATCCACCTCAGCGTATGTCTAGAACTGATGTGCTTAATGAATTGAAAGATTTCAGTTTTTCATTCGGCAAGGGTCAAATGAAATCTGGAAAGAGAAAGAATGTTTCCACAGAAACCTGTTACAATTGGAGGAAGAGGAGTATCTTTTTCGATTTGCCTTATTGGTCAACCAATTTGCTACGTCATTGCTTAGACGTAATGCATATTGAAAAGAATATATGTGAAATGTTGCTTTAAGTTCTTCTAAATGTCAAGGGGAAGACAAAATATGATTTACGATCTCGACGTGACTTGGTGGATTGGGGAATCAGACCAGAATTGCATCCTATGCGTATCAGTGAAAATAAATGGCAACTTACATGTGCTTCTTATGTGATGACACCTACTGAAAAAAAAACAATTTTTGGAAGTATTAGAGACTATTAGAGTTCCTGATGGCTATTCAAGCAACATATCTAAACGGGTCAACAGAAGAGAGTTGAAGCTAAAATCTTTGAAGACTCATGATTATCACGTTCTACTGCATGAGTTGCTTCCAATAGCAATCCGTCATCTTTTGTCCAATAATGTAAGGGTGGGTGTTATTCAGTTGTGCCATTTTTTTAGAGATCTTTGTGCTAAGAAGTTTTCCAAGTCTTTCTTGCAAAAAACGTTGACAGATGCCCCCATTAATTTTGTGTGAGTTGGAGAAAATATTTCCCCCATCATTTTTCACATGCATGCTGCATCTGACTGTCCATATTCCAACTGAAATACTTCTCGAAGGACCTGTTTCTTTTCGTTGGATGTATCCAACTGAAAGAAATATGTTCACATTAAAGTCTTATGTTCGAAACAAGAATCATCCCGAAGGTTCTATCGTGAACGGTTACTTAGCTCAAGAATGTATGGATTTTTGTTCAATGTATTTGTCTGATCTTACTACAAGAATGAACAGACCAATGAGAAATGAAGAAGGATAATATGAGAAAATTGAACCCAGTTTTCCATCACTTCCTCAAATAGGAGTAATTCATTGATCATATACATTGAAGACATTAAGCCATGAAGAGCGGGAGATGGCACATCGCACAGTTTTGTTCAACTGTGATTTGTTCGATTACTATATCAGGTAACAAAATTGAATATGTATATCTTACATATATATCTACTAAACTATTCATATTTTTTTATCTACAGGGAACATAAAACAATGATAAATAGGAAGCATCGTTCTTTATCTTTGAGAAGGAGAGAGACTTTGCATAGCAAAGAGTTTTCTGCTTGGTTAAAATTGAAGGTAAAAATATTACTGTTTAAATTAATTATTTCAATATTTAATTAAGTTTAACTGTCATTTATATTGCAGGTATTGAGTTTGTCTACTGACTCTGTCTCTGAGGAAATAAGAGCTTTGGCTTTTGGTCCTAATACCATGGTTCGTGACTGTAAATCAATTGTTATCAATGGGTACAGATTTATTGTCACTGAACGAGCCAAAAACATGAGAACACAACATGATGGTATTATGGTTACTGCCACAACAGATTGTTATGCCAGTGCATCAGATAGTAGACCGCGACTTGAAAATGTGGGTTATTATGGAGTCATTGAGAAAATAATAATATTGGATTAATACTCTCATGGACGAGTCACAATGATGAAATGCCATTGGTTTGATTCGATGAATAGACATGGCACATTTATTGATGATTGTGGATTTCGAGTAATTAATATGACCCGCACTCTTGAAACCGAAGAACCATATGTGTTGGCATCAATGGCTAAACAAGTTTTTTATGTCAAAGATCAACTTCAACCTGAATTTGGTGTCATAGTTGAAGTAATTCCAAGACATATTTTTGATGATGCTGATGATGGAATTGACACTGTCCCTATTGCCATTAGAGCCAATCCATTTATTTCTTTTGATGACTCCAATAGCTCAATTTTCAGAGTTGATTGTGAACCTGAAGTTGTGGTTGGAAATATATAGAATCATTCTTCCATGTTCTCAATTCTTTTTGTTTACCTCGAGTTGGGTTGTTAATGTTGGTAATATTCATATTTATTTAGTATTGATCACAAATATGTTTTAGCTGACTTGACCGTTATGTGAATTTTCAATGTTTATTGGTTGCTGTTTTATTTGAATTTCATTTTCTAATTTGGAATTGAACTGTATTCAAACAAAATCAAACAATATTTCTAACTTGGTGAACATTACAACTTGTATGTTTTATTAAATTCATTCAAGCTCTTCTAAAACAATTGATAGCTAAATTACCAATGAACCCCTCATTCCGTCATATATTTAGTTTTTTGGTTTACACATTAATTTTCTTTTTCTAATTAATTACATATTTGTTTTCCAATGTAGGAGATGCAGCCAATTGAAGAGAGATGAAGAAAAAAAATGGCGGAGAAAAATCGTCGGATGGAGGAGATGGGCATTCCACCATTAGTTCCTATAGTGAGTACTTTATTTCAAATATATATATATATATATTTACAGAATATATAATGTCATGTGATTAATTTTTTTTGTAAACTCTTTTGTAGGATCCACCATTACGTCGACAGTTATTCGACGAGGAGCCTAGTACTGGTCCTAGTACTCAGGCCGGTGGTACGAGGAGGGTTCGTACCAGAGGTGGACGTAGAGCTGCGCGTGCCCAACTAGACCCTGCCCCTCCCACTGAAATTTCAGCCTTCCCACATTCTGATCCCGGTGTGTCGTTAGGGACACACGTGATATTTAGACCTCCCATGTTTTCACTACCTTCTGCATATTCTACCCCATCATTTTCACATCCCATGATGATTCCCACTCCCCAGTCAGCATCAGGTCATACAGCTGTTCCATCTTCATTTCCTTCTACTTCTGTCTCTTCGAGATTTTATATTCCATCGTCTTCGACTCCTGTTCCACCAGAGGGTGTTCCATCAGGTTCTGTGGATCCGGCACCACTCATTGATCAGACTAGTGCAGGTATATTTATAAAACCCTGAAAAATTTTTATAGCAATATTTATTTTCATTATAACATGTTTTGATAAAATAATTGTTTTTCTTTCATGACAGATACATTTACTGACAGGAGGAGGGGGCGGGGTCGTACACGCATGCGTTCAGTGTGGAACCGTCACACACAGGTTATGGTGGAATATAATGAAGACAATTAGATGGTTGAGAAAATAGGGCAGCAATGTCAGAGTTTTATGGCGACGCTTGCCAAATACTCCGACATCATTCCCGTCAGCCCGCTGTCGTGGAGACATTTGCCACATGAGGTCAAAGATGGAGCTTGGGCAGAGATATGGGTAAAAAAATCTGTTGTATTTAATGCCATGAATTTTTTTTGTATTTATATGAATTAATATTTTCATTTCAGCTTCGATTTAATTTTCCTGATGGTGAGGGTGCACGACTAGAACGTCTAAAGGATTTAGGCGAGCTTTAGAGATCCTACAAGCATGAGCTGTATATTGGCTGGCGTGCTAGAGTTGGCACTGAGTTAGAGGCGGTACCAGTCGTGGATGATTGTCCTATAGAGCAGTATCGTCAGATGATTAATCATTGGACGAGTACCCAGTTTAAGGTATGAATTACATTTGAGGTATTTAAATAATAACTTTCAAGTTTTGCATTAATATTATCCTTTGCATTATCGAATTTTATTTAGGAATCTTCTGGAAAAAATAAAAAAACATTGATGCAAAAAAATACCTCCATACACTAGGACGCACGATGATGCCGGATCATGAGAGGCAGCAGGTATGACAATTGTTTATAAGTTTTCTTTACGACTTACATTTTCTTTTGTTTCCTCAATTATTTAATTATTTGCTGAAGTCTTTATATAACTTTTGTTTTCAATGTCATTGTAGAGGCAAGTACAAAATATTGAAGGACGTGTGCCTCGAGCAAAACTGTTTTGCTCGAGTAGACGAAAAAAGGATGGAAGTGCTGTCAACGAAGCGACTCAGCAGCAGATTGTAAGTTTTAATCTGTTGATTTTATATTTTAATATCTATTTCGTAACTTAATAATATATTTATATTTGTAATAGGATGCTTTAGAGGCCCTCAATGCCCAAGAAGCAGACAATTTTGGGCCATCTAATCACTTTTATCAGGTGTTGGGAGAGGATCATTCTGGAAGAGTACGCTGCCGACATAGGATAGCCCCAAAAAGGTATTGGTCTGCCTCAGGTACGAGTTGTAGTGCCACCGAGCTGCAGAAAGTTAGGGCACAGGCAGAACAGGCTAAGAAAAGGGCCACAGAGACGGCAGAACAGTCTGCTAGGGCAAATAGTGCATTTATGAAATTTATTGAAGTTCTACGTCCAACACTTCCAGCAGAGGCCAGCCCAATGATTGATGAATACATGTCGTCGATACATTCTATATATGGTGCACCAGGTGGCAGTTCCAGTGGTGGTCAGGCCGATATCCAGCTTGAAGATAATGATGGCGAGCAGTCTGATGCGGAAGAGGAGGGAGATGAGGAGGGCGAGGAGGAGGGCGAAGGCGAGGAGGAAGGCGCTGTGGAGGGTGAGGACGATGAGGAGGATGATGATGAGGGCGATGATGATGATGATTATGGTGATGGTGATGCTGATGTGGGACATATTGATCCGTTACATTTTTGACTTATATTACTGAGATTTGATGTTTAATCTATTCTAGTTATTGGTTTTATCTAGACTCGTAGTATAGTATTGGAGTTGATTTATTTTTATATATTCTGTTTTTATGGATGTGGTTTTCTTTTAGTGGTTGTGTGTTTGTGAACTCCCTGGACAACCCCCCTCATTCTTGGACCCTGGACAACCCCCCCTCCCCCTTGGACCCCCCTCACGCGTGTTTACGAAGCGCGTGCATCACTTAAAATATGAATATTGAGCCGTACCGCGCAAACCGCACGTCCGATTGATGTGCCGTCTGCGCGTACACATCACGAATAATAATTAGAATGTTGCACGGTGGTTTCAGCTCAATCTGAGGTCGTCCGCTATGAATTTGACAGTTGGACGCCCGTTTTGGCCGTTTATGACACCAGGACTGCGTTGTCGGTCACCGCGGGCACACGGCACGTCCGATTGACGTGCCATCTGCTCGACCACTTCAGAAATCACTCACCCGTATTTGTCGTCTGATTTCAGGCCATTCCGACTTCGTTCGGCCCGTTTGGACCCCCCTCACGCGTGTTTACGAAGCGCGTGCATCACTTAAAACACGAATATTGAGCCGTACCGCGCAAAACGCACGTCCGATTGGTGTGCCGTCTGCGCGTACACGTCAAGAATAATAATTAGAATGTTTCACGGTGGTTTCAGGTCAATCCGAGATCGTCCTCTATGAATTTGACCGTTTAACGCCCATTTTGGCTGTTTGTGACACCAGATCTGCGTTGTCGGTCACCGCGGGCACACGACACGTCCGATTGACGTGCCGTCTGCTCGAACACTTAAAAAATCACTCACCCGTATTTTTCGTCTGATTTCAGGCCATTCTGAAATCGTTCGGCCCTTTGGACCACCCTCACGCGCGTTTACGAAGCGCGCGCATCACTTAAAAAACGAATATTGAGCCGTACTGCACAAACCGCACGTCCGATTGACGTGCTGTCTGCGCGTACACGTCACGAATAATAATTAGAATGTTGCACATTGGTTTCAGCTCAATCCGAGGTCGTCCGCTATGAATTTGACCGTTGGACGCCTGTTTTGGCCGTTTATGACACCAGAACTGCGTTGTCGGTCACCGCGGGCACACGACACGTCCGATTGACGTGTCGTCTACTCGACCACTTCAGAAATCACTCACCCGTATTTGTCGTCTGATTTCAGGCCATTCCGACTTCGTTCGGCCCGTTTGGACCCCCCTCACGCGCGTTTACGAAGCGTGCGCATCACTTAAAATACGAATATTGAGTCGTACCGCACAAACCGCACATCCAATTGACGTGTCGTCTGCGCGTACACGTCACGAATAATAATTAGAATGTTTCACGGTGGTTTCAGCTCAATCTGAGGTCGTCCTCTATGAATGTGACCGTTGGACGCCCGTTTTGGCCGTTTCTGACACCAGAACTACGTTGTCGGTCACCGCGGGCACACGGCACGTCCTATTGACGTGCCGTCTGCTCGACCACTTCATAAATCACTCTCCCGTATTTGTTGTCTGATTTCAGGCCATTCCGACTTCGTTCGGCCCGTTTGGACCCCCCTCACGCGCGTTTACGAAGCGCGCGCATCACTTAAAACACGAATATTGAGTCGTACCGCGCAAACCGCACGTCCGATTGATGTGTCGTCTGTGCGTACACGTCACAAATAATAATTATAATGTTTCACGGTGGTTTCAGCTCAATCTGGAGTCATGGTGTGGCTGGCACCACTCAAAGTGTCCGTCTTTTGTTTCAAAAGGACGTCATTTTAGGTGAAAAGCATCAACTGACATACGGAAAACCGACCAAACGCATTCCGAATCTATTTTTAATTTATCCCAACAATCCATGGGTCATATGTGACGTGTAAGAGCCAACCCGGGATGAATCTGAGTCGCGGTGTGGCCAGGATAAGTCTAAGTGACTCTCTTTTGTTTAAAATGGACACCATTTTATGTACATACGGAAAAACGACCAAACGGATTCGGTTTCTGTTGAAACATTAGAAGAACGATCCATGGGTCATATGTGACGTGTACGAATCATTCCCGCTTCAATCCGACATGCGGTGCGGCTGACACCACTCAAAGTGTCCGTCTTTTGTTTCAAAAGGACGTCATTTTAAGTGAAAGGCATCAACTTACATACGAAAGAACGACCAAACGCATTCGGATTCTATCGATACTTTAGCACAACGATCCATGAGTCATATGTGACGTCTACAAGTCAACCCCGTCTTAATCCGAGACGCGGTGTGGCCGACACCGCTCTAACTCTGTCTCTTTTGTTTAAAATGGACATGATTATAAATGAAAAGAACAACTGACATACGCAAAATCGACCAAACGCATTCGTAATCTTTTGATAATTTATCACAATGATCCATGGGTCATATGTGACATGTACGAGCCAACCCGAGATGAATATGAGTCACGGTGTGGTCAGGATTAGTCTAAGTGTCACTCTTTTGTTTAAAATGGACAACATTTTAAGTACATACGGAAAACCGACCAAACGCATTCGGTTTCCATTTAAACTTTAGGAGAACGATCCATGGGTCATATGTGACGTGTACGAATCAACCCTGCCTCAATTGGAGATGCGGTGTGGTCGGCAGCACTCATAGTGTCCGTCTTTTGTTTCAAAAGGATGCCATTTTAAGTGAAAAACATCAACTAGCATACGGAAAACTGACCAAACGTATTCGGATTGTGTCGATACGTTAGGAAAATAATCCATGGGTCATTTGAGACGTGTAAGAGTCAACCCCGTCTAAATCCGAGACGCGGTGTGGCCGGTACCACTCTGACTGTGTCTCTTTTGTTTAAAATGGACAAGATTATAAGTGAAATAAACAACTGACATATGAAAAACTGACCAAACGCATTCGGAATCTGTTGAAAATTTAGGACAACGATTCATGGGTCATATGTTACGTGTACGAGTCAACCACGCCTCAATCAGAGTCGCGGTTTGGCCGAGACCACTCTAAGTGTATCTCTTTTCTTTAAAATGGACTACATTTTGAATTCATACGGAAAACCAACCAAACGCATTCTGATTGTGTTTATATTTTAGCACAACAATCCATGGGTCATTTGTGATGTGTACGAGTTAACCCCGCCTCAATACGAGACGCGGTGTGGCCGACACCATTCAAAGTGTCTCTCTTTTATTTAAAAAACACTTCATTTTAAGTGAAAACAACAACTGACATACGCAAAACCGACCAAACGATTTCGGAATATGTTGATACTTTAGGACAACGATCAATGACTCATTTGTGACGTGTACGAGTTAACCTCGCCTCAATCCGAGGCACGGTGTGAACGGTATCATTCCATATGTATGTATTTTGTTTAAAATGGATATCATTTCTATTAAAAATATATGGTATATGAAAAACCAATCAAATTATGAATTGAATTCTGGATTCCACATATGATTGTCATCTAAATTTTAAAATGAATTCTAAATGAATTATGTATGTTTATAATTATGTTATGAATTCTACTTTAATTATGGATGAGTATATTTTCAGGATGCATTATATGTGTTGGTTGGTTGGTTTTCATTATTTGTATGTGTTGGTTTGTTCTCTATATGTATGCATTATATGTGTTACAGGTACAATAATTGGATTGAAAAATGAATTAAAAACAAGGGCATAATTGGATTGAAAATTGAATTGAAACCGAGGGTGAATTCCCAAAAACCAAACCTGCTGTGAAAATTGCAAGCTGCTGTGCAATTTGCACAGCAAAGCCTATGCCAACGGTTTGAAAACCGTTGGCATAGGCTCTATTAGCTGTTTTTACCAATGGTTCAAGGAACCGTTGGTAAAAACACCTATCCCAACGGTTTGAAACCGTTGGGATACCCTGTCACATGGTGGTTTTTACCAACGGTTCATGGAACCATTGGGAATGGAAATTATGTGTTGATTTCCCAACGGGCCAAACCGTTGGGATAGGTTGATTTTTTCTAACCTATCCCAATGGTTCTGTGTAAACCGTTGGGAAAAGCCTTTCCCAACGGCTTACTTCCCCACGGTTTGCAGAACCGTTGGTATAACATATACCAACGGTTCTGCAGCCTTTCCCAACGGTTCTAAACCGTTGGGAAATTCTAGATTTCCAGTAGTGATTCTCATAATTTGACATAATGTAAATTATATATGGTACTCATAATTTAACATACATAGATAAAAGATAATTTGTTTATTTAGGACGTGGAATGAGATTTATCTATATGATAAATAATTATAAGATATTTAAAAAGAGAGATCCCACATTCCTTTTCTGATGTATAATTCTACTAAGATATTGAACCCTAAGATATAAATTATCATAAATACTAAATCAATTTATATGATAATGATACATCTAGGTGTGTTTATTTATAACTCAATATCTAGTAGTTGGTAAAAACAAACCATACATAGTAATTTAGATAATATAGAGTGAAAAATCCCTATAAAATTCATTAGTAGTAGTTTAATTAGATTTTTTATTTTTTTTGATTTATTTATGGTGACTATATATCTAATTATCCCTTGTATTAGGACATTGAGTGAAAAAATGTTCAATTACATTGTAGTTAAGGAAAAGAATCTATGTAACTTTTCTCATTTCTATACACTTGTTTGTCCGACAACAATTATCTAGACAATTATAGCATTTTCATTCCCCTTTATGGAAGTTTTTATCGAGGTTCCTCTAACATTTTTTACTTATAAAAAACGAAATTCCCTTTTCATAATCATATTTATTAATCTATATTTCATTAAAATCTATCTTTCTCATCCTTTATATGTCTTGAAAATTGACTATGTTCACAATGTTAATCATATTTAATGATACATAATTATTTATAATCCCATGGATTCTCACTCTAACTCATATTCAGATGGGTTTTTTTTCAGGATTTAACTACTACATTGTCTCTTATATCCATGTTTCCTTCTAGTTAAATCCATTAAAAACATTAAAAGTGGTAGCTTGATAAACGATCAGTGTAACTAAATTATAAAAAAAATAGCACAATAAAATTTAACCACAAGATGTACAACATTGGAACACTATCGTGTTAGCATAAACTTCTCACAAAAATAGTTGTATTAGACTCAGTTAAACCTATATCACTCTCAGTTTAACATATATTATTTTTGGTTAAAACTAGGTATCTTTGTATTGGAAATCTCATACATATTAACCAAATTCTTGAAATAAGGATCACATACTAAAATTATCTTTTTGAAAGTAGTCTAAAAATCATTTAAATCTACACTCACAAGACTAAAAATAACCTATATCAAACAAAATTAAAAATTAATAAAATATTTTAATAAAGTATGTATATTCCCTAGTCATATACTATAAATAACATAACTTTTCTAAAACATAATTTAATCATTATGACATTAATACATGACAAGATTATGGTTCCCCCCAAAAAATTATAAATCAATGACATGCATATGGTAATAACGGTTAGTACAAACACTAGTCACTATATATCATAATCCCTTAATGAGATTGAATTATCCAAAAAAATATTATGAATCAATTTTCAATCCCAAACATTCTAATACCATCAAAAAAACATTTTCTAAATTATGTCACCCTTCATTATCTTTTTATCATGTGAATATTAAAATAATTTATTATTTATATTTTAATCATGTGTTCTCTAATAGTTATCTCAAAATATAAAATTTTAAAAAATTAAATATCAAGGTTATTAATACCATTTGATATATGTAAACATAGTTTTAAAATTAAACAAATAAATAACAATTCTAATTTGTTTCATATGACCCTCCAAAAATTCAAAATATACCCCAATATCATTGATTAATATCACTCACTAATGAAAATAACTAACCCTTTTGAGAACATATCAATTTCAGTACATTTTCTATGACTAAGAATCTCAAATTTTCTAGCATAAAAGTCATAAAATATTTTTTAAACCATTTATATATAATAAAATACATTTTATATGTAAATATTACATCATATTATATTAACATTCAATATATAAGATAACGATCCTCACCAGAATCATAATGGTTTACTATATTTAGAAATTTGGATACATCAAAAACTAATTCATAAAAATACTTTATCATGTCCCATTAGGTTATTAAAATATTGTACCCCTATAAGAAATAACATACATAAATTCATTTTCTAAAATGCAGGAGAAGGAAATAAAAGAAAGGGTTAGCTCAAATACTCATTATGGCTAAATTGGGGAGATACCAATTATCTCTTAAAAAAGAGCATAAGTGTATGAGAACAACAACCTAGCATTTGAAAACCATAACCATAACATCATAGAACATAATATTGCATCATTCCAAAAATCATGGATGTTTATAAGACATGAATCTTTATGTAATCAAAGACCGAGAACCATGAGATCATAACATTGGAACAAGACTTCAATTTGTGGGATACACATAAGCATATAAAATCATATCCTTAGTCAAGTGTCACTTCCAAAACAATCACAATGTATTGGGTTCACAACCCATTACATTTTATCCCTCAAAAAGGTTCACTCCCCAAACTATCATTGTGGTAAGAGTCCCTCAGTAAACTACATTCTTTCCCAATTCCATTCCTTATTATACCATGACATATCCATCCCCACCCAATGTATTGGTGGGATATATAACTCTGATCCCAATCACCACATAAAAAAAGTCATAAACATGTGTTCCATATGATCATTAAATATTCATCATATCTTAACCCTTAGAATAAAAATTTGAATCATAAATATTTTATCATTTCATTATAGAACATCCTGTAGATGATAGTTATATTTTATAAAGGATTCATTATAAATTAATTATCACATTAGAAAGAAATGAATTTCTAATAATAATCCTAAAATAATTTTCATTTTAAGACATCCTATGTAATAAAATTTTATAATATCATTGGATCACAACACTAATCTAACATAGGTATCATAAAATATATTATCATAGAGGAAAATATCCCATAAAATATTATTGAAACATTTCTCATGGAAATACATTTTCCAGCAATAAAATATGTTATTTAAAATATAAATATTTTACCAAATATTATGGAAAACATATTCATTGAAAAAAAAATTAAAAAATTAAAATATAATGATAAAATAATTTACTATTTATGATAGTGGAAAATCAAGTTCATGTCTTGTATTTTAAAATAAATATTCCTTTCAATTTTTTGGAAAAAAAAGCCACTCATTCCAAAAATGAATAGATGATAACTTTTAAAAATATTTATATAAATTAAATAATGGTTAAAAATTTCTCTAATAATCATTTAATAATATTGAAATAATTTTTAGAAAAGGTGGATATTGAAAAGGGATTTTTGACAGGGGAGATGAATAATGTCAATTATCATTTAAGATAGTCATTATATTTGTTGAGTTATTAAAGGAATAAAAATTAAATGAAAAAATATATTGTAAAAAAAAATATATTAGAAAGGAAACAATGGGATTATTTTGATATTTCTTGTTAAATTTCATCATCATAAACATAATCATAAAAAAACTGATAAACAGCGAGATAGTCACATAAACATCTTACCTCAAGTTTTACATACATCAAAAGAACTGAACCCTTGGGTATAATAAATTCAAATTAAATAAAAATCCATACCAAATTCATTTTCATACTTATTATATCCAATATTATCCACTTAAAACATTTAAATACCCATTTATTAATAATTTCTTATTAAAATCCTCGTTTCTGGGTGTTAACTATTTCATTTTTCAGGAAACATTTGGTTTGGTAGTTATTGTACTTATGATTTGTTTATGGTAAAATCATACTGATACTTTTAATAATGATATATATATATATATATATTCATTATTTACATATTTATAATAATCCATCAAATGGGGAGATAGAAAATGAACTACATAGTTCATGAAGATGATAGGTAATATGTGTATAGAGAAATTGTTTTAACTTTTCAATGGATGTGAAAAAGAAATGAAAATATTAATTGAACTTTAATGAATCATAAATATATCATATGAATAATATATATTCATTAAATATATCCTTATTAAAATCCATGTAAAAAATAGATGAAAAAAATATCATTGCTTGTTGGATGTGGTAGTCCACACAAATACAATATCAACATTATCATTTTCTAAATGATTTCAAGGTAAGAAGTTACATATTATATTAAAATATAAGAATAATAATAATTTTTTAAATATACTATATAAATATTAATCCTATCATAATAGACGTCCCTGAATTATGGTTTTATAAAATTAATTGTATCATTATGTATAGGTTGTAGTCCACACGTACATAAAATGGATACATTGATTTCATATTTTATAGAAAGGCAGTGAATAATATAAGGAAAAAATCATAAAAAAATACATTATATTGAGGATAATAAATTTAATTTATTATTATTAATACCATATTTTTTGAGGAGGTATAATAAGATTCCATTTGAACGAGGTTGGGTAGGATGACTACTTATCCTTTGTTCAGCGTCCTTTAGATCTTTTCTTAGGGACCAGTGTAATGGAATCTTAAATATAGTAGAATATATTCATCATTTATATGGATGTTTATAAGTGATTTTTTCAGGGTTTATTTGATCTAGAAGTCTCAAAGTGATACAAATAAAAGACATGATGGGTTTCCTTTTATAAGTCAGGGGAGGGGCCTCCTATAATTACTTAAAGTACTAAATTAATATAAATGAATTTTAAACCTTATAAGAACTAAAATAATATACTTAGAATTTGGAAGGAGGATAATTCTTAACCCTCAATTATTATAATTATTACTCAAATTTATGTGATGTTTTAACAACAATCTCTTAGTTTTAACCCCATGCTGTCCCTTTTTCCATTTACCAAAATATGAATGATTGATACTATTTATTGAAAAAATGCTACCATAAAAGGATTAGAATCGTACAAATAGACCATTTTTGAAATGATAAATCACATACCCAAAATTATTCCAAATATTTTATTTTTATGAATTTTAAATTATTTGGTAACATATTGTTTTTTATAAAATATTATTAATGTCATTTTTCAAACTATTCATTTTATATGACATTAAATTTATCCAAATAACATTGTTATTAGAATATAAGCTTCTAACTCATCCCTAATATTTTATATATATCAATAAACCTCATGAGACACTATTAATCACTAAAAAATATTTATTTTAATCTGTTTAATATTATTTACATGATTTTTCTACTAATTTCTCAAGCACTATACTGACTTTGCATAAGAATTCAAGGAAATTATTTCACCACTAAAAACTAAAAAAATATTAGGAAAAAAAATTTATCTTTAAAATAACCTTTTGTAATTAACATAACCACCTATTGTATCTATGAGAAATATTAAAGGATATTAAAACAAATATAGTGAAATTTTGTTTTTATTCATTATTAAAAAATATATTAAGGTCATAATACAAGGAAAGAAGAAAACAAGTGACACAGTATTTAGAATTTGATTTTAATGGTTGAAAAAACACTTATTTAATAAAATTAATAAAAGTGGTAGGGATATTTTTAGGCAATATCACAATATTTGTAACCCTAGTTACATGATTTACCCTAACCATGGGGATAAAATTTTAAAACAGTTACTATTCATAATGAAAAAAATAAAAGGCCCCTCTTTAAAAAAAATTAAAATACTGATTCCATAAATGGAATCCGTTTTTTAGATTTAGTTATGATAATTATAAAAAATAAATTTTAACATAAATATGTAAAACAAATCTAAAAACTATTTTTCGAAAAAATATATATTTTTAAAAAAATACATATAAAAAATAAGGTATTATAATCACTAAATTGTAAATAATAATGACATATATAATTAAAAAATACTTATGTTACTTTAATATCAAATTCCAAGAATAATGTGACTTTTAAATGAAAAGAAATGACTATTTTAAAAAAATCAATATTTTTCATTATTCTTTGAGATATGATTGTTTTCATAAAAATAAAAAAATTCCATATGAATATAATTTTAATATTATGATATTAGAAATGAAATTATTTTTATCAAATAAATAGTCTAAATGTTTTACAATTTAATTATAATATTATGTAACAAAAATTAATAAAACATATTTTTTGAACAAATGTTAAAACAATTATTTATGAAAATTTAATTCTTATTTGTGAGGAATTGATGAATAAATTTTTATTAAATGGATTATTTGTACATATCATTCATAAAGTGGTCAATAATATTCATACCTACTGATTTAATTTCTATTTTATTATTAGGACATTATAATATTTCAAGAGTATGTTATGGCACATTCAAACTCAATGTTCAGTGTAAATAATGATATCAATGAGATTATATTTATTTAAAGATACATATATAAAAAAACTCCTGGTGTAACATTTTACCCCTGAAAATTATTTTTTCCCGTGAAATTATATATCTATAAAATATATAATATATTATATCAATATTTCATTATATCCTTTGGTTCTGAAGGATCTTCTTTGAATATATGATTCCTTAATAGAACACTAACTTGGTAAGTATTCTTTTTTCATTGTGCTTTATCTCTATGAACTACGATTTATACCATTTTTTATTCCAATGATAGATCATCCTTTAGTTGTAAAACCACTGATTTTTGTACATGTAAAGTATTAGGTATATACTTCCATAAGTGAGATGCATGGAACATATTGTGGACATAAGAGAGGTTTAGATGAAGAACCAAGTGATTAAAAACCATCCCCACTCGATCAAGAATCAAAATGGGGGAAGTATTACATGAAAATATCATTCCCTTTTTTCTAGATATCACAAAATTCTTTTGCGGATAAATTTATAGACAGATATTTTCACTAACATTGAATTCAATATTTTTTGATGATCTTCCATTCTTTTTTTCAACACCAATCTTATTAGAGGTGTTATTGGATGGAACAAACATTCACTTCCATTTCCTCTACTTGAATAGGTCTCAATTGATATATTTCTCTAACTTTGTCTTTGAACATTAGAGTTCTACACTTATTTATGTATATGTATTTAGAATGATTCATCTGAAAGATTGAGTGAAATATATTATTCTAATGAAACAAAACTTAAAGATGGTGTTTATCCTAATGCCCATTTATATCCAAATAACATGACTTGGTGATATACTCTAGGGTATCAATGGTTATCTTAAATTGAAAAATTTTCTTAGTATACTAAGAATTTCAAAAAAAATGACTTTATATCTATATCCTACTAATGATTTTCCTAACATCATAGTAACCCTCATATCCTGATCAGATATAACAAAATGTTAAACCTCATGATACCATACAATTTATTTAATACATATTCTAGTAAGATGATCAGTAGACAAATATTACATTATATCATTAAAGTGTGATAAATTATTATGGTGATAGACTACAACCCAAATAGTTTTATGACCTTTAGATGTTTTGGGGAGTCTGATATGAAAATCATTGGTGATAATTTATCATTTACATATGGTATGTGTAATGGTTATAAAATTACCATAGAATTATATCTCCCAACTAAAACTTGATATCATACTAATCAACAAGATACATACACTTCAAAATATCTTTTCATGTTATCCTAGAATAAATACATTTTTTTATCTATATAAAAATTTATACATCTAAGATAAATAATTAATGATGAACTGTTAGCTTCATCTAACATACACATAATCAAATTGAGTATTAAATGGGTAGATACACCATTCAATAATATTATCAATCAATCAAAATAACTCCAGAATATTTCTCTCCTTCTTTTTTTGTTCTACATCATCACTTTATGCCTCATTAATCATTACATCGATAGAATGTTAAACATATTTTTAATTAAAACATAATTTCTTCATTTACATCTAGATTTATAGATACATTCCTTTAAAATCAAGAAATATTAGATCTTGTGTGATCTTCATCAAAGATAAGGTAGCATGATTTTTTTTACTCAAAGCATCATCCACCTTGTTTTTTTCCAAAGGGGCAACATATGGGGTTGTCATAATCATTAATAAACTCTAACCATCTTATCTTGTGCATATTCTAATATTTTTGATAGAATATATACTTTAAACTTTTATGCTTAGTGCATATATATATCACACCTTTATCCATAAGGATAATAAAACCATATATTTTATGGAAAAACCAATATTTTACACTAGATAAATAGTTGGGTAATTTTTCTCATGAACCATTAACTATAATAGGGTATAAGATATCATCATATAATTATATAGGAGTACACATCCCAGTACCCCTATTTTATGCATCACTATAGATCCAAATATGTTCTTAATTTTAGGGTAGTTTAAGAATCAGTGTGCTGACAAAACTTCTATTTATTTACTTGAAATTTTCCTCACATTAATATATATAATGGATCTTGGACCCCTTTAACATAAACATGGATAGTTTATTAGATAGCCTTGTTAAATTCCCCATAATGTGTTTATAATATTTAAACTAATGTATAAAACTCCTAATCACTGTCCTAGTTGTTCTCATGGGCCAACATTCAATAACATAATTTGTTTATTGATCCAATGATATTCCCTATAAAGTTATTATATTATTAAGAAATAAAATTTTTTGTATAAAATTTCACAATTGGTAGAATATTCATAACGATTTTCCTTCCCAAGATTATTCTTAACAATTCCTAAATGATTTTTAGGCCTTTCCTTAATTTTTTAAAATATTAGAATATCATATAGTAATATTAACACAAAATTTTCAAGGAAATATATAAATTCTCTATTCATTAAATCTATTATGATAGTAGGGGAATTAGTAAGAAAATATGGAATTACTATAAATTTATAGTATTGATACCCTATAATGAATGTAGTCTTGGGTATGACACAATATTTTCCCATCAATTTATTCTATCAAGGGAAAAGATCAATCATGGGAGAAAATAATCAGATCATTTTAATTTATCGATCAAATCCTCTATATAGAACAAGGGGTAGTTATTCTTGAATGTGATCTTATTCAGTTCCTATTAATAAATGTAAGGATTCATTGATCCATCATTATTCTCACAAAAAAAATTATAATTTTACACCTTGTTGATTGAATTTTCTGAATGAATCCCTTTTCAGCGTTTTCTTAGAGTTAATTCTTTAATTCCTCAAACCCAATAAGTGTCATTATATATGGATTATTTGAAATAGGTTTGTCACCCAGTTTGACTTCTACTAAAAACTCAACTTCATGATTTGGTGTAATATATTGAAATTATTATAGAAAAACATCAAAAAACACTCATGGAATAGGAATGTATTCTATATTCAGTTTCTCCACAACAATTTATGACCAATACCCCATTTTAACTGGAATGAATACCCATATAATGGATATAATTTCCCTTTTAAATTATTATTTATTTTCATAGTGATATACAATTATTGGATGGTTCGAAATATCAAATGTGAATTCAATTCCTTGTCAATTGATATTTTCTTTATTTTACAAAATTCAATATGTGCCCAATAACCTTATATTATATTAGAAAAATAATAACAAGATTTATATGGATTACATTCCTGCAAACATAAATCGGAGAAGAATAATAGACATGGGATGTTATCATCATTCCATTAAGAGTTTTTATAGCTAATTGAATAGTTATTCATTGGTGTAGAATTGTGATATAATTATAAAATTATTCAAATATAAATTGTTGGGTACATAAAAAATAAAATAAAAAAATTAGTTGTTCTATATTGGCTAGTATGGATAACATTTAGAACATCATTATCTTAACCACATCAGGAATAGTGATCTTGTCAGATTTTCCATTATATTTTGTTTTAAGATTCTATTGACATAAATAATCATCATTAAACATTATCATTGAGCACTAGGTATCATAATTATAGAACTCCATAAAATTTCAAACAATAGAGTGTGTGTGGTTCATTAGGTAGAGGTTTTTATATACCGTTAGTAAATATATTCTTCCCAAAATTTCAATATTTTATTCCATAATGAACATCATTTCAATAAATAAAACATTTACCTATAACCCCATTGACAATTTCAGCCATGTTTCCTTCCTCAAATAATGCATAATTAAAATCATAACTTCTTATATCCATAGTGTTTATAATTTCAAATTCAATATTTATTTTCTTTTCAAAATTATTAGATAGGTGAGTAAGTTAAATCTATATTTCCACTTTGATTTCATATCAAATGTATTATTCATATCTAATAAAGTATATTATGGATAATTTCATTTGAAGACATGGTTTGGAGGGACCAAATAAATTATTAATAAAAATATTAGGATGTATAATGATATCTAAAATTTACTTCACAAGACTTATAAAATTTTCATCATATGTAATAATAGATTCACCATCCTTCTTCTTTAGCTCTATTAATATCTTGCACATTTTAATATATTGAATATGATGAAAATACTTACTGAAAAATAATCTCTTTAACTTATCCCACACCATAGATCAAATTTAATCTTGGTTCCTAATGTTCTTTATAATATTACACCACTGATATATATTTCATTACACTTGATAAAAAACAAAAATAACTATATTATGTTATGGATATTGTAGAATTGAAAATAAATTTTCAGTAGTACTAATCCTATAAGTAACCATCCATAAAAAATTCCTAATATTTAATTTAAATAAATAACATACATTATTACCCATCGAATATATTTTTAGGATTAAATTTTTATGATATTAGGGAATAACTATTACATAACAACATAAAAATTATAATGTAGACACTACTATTCACTATCTATTTTTTCACAAAATAAAAATCCTTAAAATAAAACATGATTTAATTTTGTTGATAAAAATATTCATAACTTTCATGATCACTTCATCCATCCTCTTACACATCTTTATAACATGATAAAAACATTCTAGAAACATGGTAAGAGCATAAAATCTTAGTAAGGTATATAAAGAAATAAATCATTATTCAAGTAATAACAAAAAGAAAGAATAAACCCCATTACATAAACACTTATTTTTATTCTGATAAACATCATGAAGATTCCTTAGGACATATTTAACATATCACTCTTACATTTACCCATACACATGTAACAACCATTCATTCAACATCCATATCTATAGTACCCAATGCATTGGATACCTACACTGGGGCTCATTCATCATATCTTGAGAAATAATGGGATCCACTCAACAAATCATGTGCTATAGTGGGAATCAATCCATAATATAGTTATCTATAACTAGATAAACACAACATAAACTATTTAAAAATAACATATTATGATTAAAACACCTGATGATGCTATTAAACCCTTTTGGAAAACACATTCCAATTTTCCAAATACCCTATTTCCATAAAACTAGTCACTATTTAAATATAAAAATCATGCACTTAAAAATTAAATCATATTATTAAATATGAAATATGAAAACATATAATTGAAATTTAATTTTAATACAATATCATTAAATTAATATTAACCTCTCATTCCATATAAAAAAATGTACAGTCTTTTTGAATTTTGTAAAAGATACATTTAAAATGAGTTTAAAAGGAATGTCCCTTACCCCGGGTTCAACATCCATTAATGTGTTCAAACCTCATGTATAATGGTTTTAATAGTGTTATTAATATATTAATAAAATAAAACCATGTTATATTACCTTACATTATCTACTTATATAATTTTCCACCAATTTATTTACAATATTTTTTTATTTTTTTTGTTTGAAGTTAGTTTTTAATGGTTTCCATGGTTAGTTTATTAATGTCCTTACAGGTAAAAAAATAAATAATAAACCATAAGTGATAAAAAAATATATATTTAGTTCATTTTAAACATTTACATTTTAAATTAAAATTTCCATTATTTTGGAAAAAGGGAAATGGAAAATCATCATCCATGAAGGCGTTGAATTAACACACCTTGCATGATGATTTTGTTATTTATAAAATAATGGAGAAAATGAGAGATTTTATAATGCATATACCATAAACAAAAAAACACCCCAGTATATATTTGATACTGGAGTTTTAATGAAACATTCAATGAGAGTTGGGGATAAGGTATAAGTCAAGAAGAATTAAAATCAAAAGAAAAATATATCATGCCTCTTGAAAATTCTTCCTTTAGAACCGCTTTAATGCACTTGAAAGTTGTTTTTATGAGACTATGAGCTCAATATTTTTTAATGGTATGTGTATTAAGAAATTTTGAAGAGGTTATTTGATAAATAAGATGTAATGTGTTTAAAACTAGTGAAAGAGGGAACCTGCTTCTATAATTGAGGGGATGAGCAACATATGAATTACACAAATTATTAAAATATAATAAATTTATTATAGGGTTTAAGACTCATATAATAGCTAAAAAAATAACCCAACATTTTAGACCAAATCCTTCCATTTTTTGCCTTGTTAAAAAATTGATTTTTAAATAATTTAATTCAATATTATATTCATGAAATATTATTTTGTCAAATTATACACTATTCAAAACTTTTGACTCTAAAAATCAAAAAAAAACATTCAATTTTAAATATTTTTTATTATTTCATATACTTATCATGGTAATATATTTTATTATTATAATATCTTATAAATATAAATTAACAAATATTTTTTTATTTTAATATTAATTAAATTTATTTATTCATTAATCAAATAATTACAGCATTATAATTGTTAAAGTCATTAAGGTAATTATTTATTGCCCAAAATATACAAATAAAATTTAAAGAAAGCATAATTTTATTATATTTTCAAATAAAATAATATTTTAGTAAAATAGTCCAGAAAACATTTTATAAAAATATTATACAAATTCCAAATTATAGTGCAAAAAATTTTTCTTTCTTTTATATATAATAATATAAAGGGACTAATGTGATCCTTGGGCTTAAAAAATTTCACTAAGTCAAATAAAAACAAGATAACTGTCGTTACTTTCTTGTATAAAAAGTTTTATAATTTTTCTTCATATAATAATTCTTATATTTTTAATAAAAAAAATTATTTATTTTTCTTTTTCTTGCACAAGCACTACATTATCATTGCACATGCATTAATGTCAATTATTTCGTATATAAAAATTATAAATAAATTACCATAATAAAAATAAATTAATTTGGTTAAAAATAATCACTTATCTTTTTTAATATGTAAAATTACATAGATTAATGATAGATAAAATTCATTAATTTGTTATATGGTTATTTCTTTGAATGAAATATTTTAAATGCATTAAAATCACTCATGTGGATCCTAGTTGACCTAAATTTGACCATTGGATGTCTCTGATTGAAATATAATAATAAAATGAAAATTTGACAAGTGTAAGGCTAATTTATAAAATTTATAATATTATTTTAAATCTAAATTACTTTATTTACTCTTAACCATGTTTAAAAACCAAAGATATTGTTCACCAAAAATTTAGTTTTCCCTATTAGACCAAATATTTTATATGAATTAATACCATGTATGTAAATTTTCTAAAATCCAATTAAAAAATTTCTTAAATTAATTTTTAAATTTATCAGTCTAACATATTGAGAATAAAAGTTTTCTAATGTAATAACTTTCAGAAGTTCATGATGTTTTTATATCCAATTTTAATGATAAATTGATTCCAATGACCTAAATTGAATTAAAGGATAAAATAATTATTTAATTATACCTTAAAAATAATAAAATTTATAATATATCTTTATAATTAAATTATACCAAAAATTAGTTTTGAAATAAAATGCATTGTTTTTTACTATTCATTAAAAATTACTGTTTTTCAAAAAATTCTCAAAAATTCTATAAAATTTAATTTAATCATAATGTATTAAAAAATGAAAATATTTTTCTAATATTAAAATTCTATAATTTTAAATTAAATGTTTCAAATAAATAACCATATAATAAATTATTTATATTACGAATTAATTTTTAAATCAAAAATATTAATAATTATCAAAACAAATATTCTAAAAATTAATGGGTTGTTACATTGTCCACCGTTTTTGAAATTTCATCCTTGAAATTTTTATTTACTTACACAGAAATTAGAATACTTTCCTATTATATAATATTTAGATTCCTATGTTGCTTTTTCTTCCATGGGGTTTCTTAAAAAACATTAACGTGGTTAATGAACATGTTCCACAAAACATTCTCTCTACAATGAAGAATATGAATAGTTTTCTCTTCATAAAGAAGATTCTCTTGTAGATGAAATACTTATGGTCTCAAAACATGATATGAATCTGGATCATAGTATTTTAACATAGAAACTTGGAAAACATTTGGTACATATGGTATACTAACAGGTAAATCTAATCGGTAGGAAACTGGTGCATGTTTTCCTAAGATTTCAAAAGGTATAATGAACAATGGAATTATCATTCCTTTTATACGATAACACATAACAATTTTCTAAAGTGATTTTTTAATGAAAAAATGATCACATGTCTCAAATAAAAGTCATTTTCTATAAGTTTTATACATTTTCTTTCTAATCTGAGTTGTCATCAAGTATCGCTGAATCATAAAATCATTTCTACCACTTCCTCTACTAATTATTGTCCCATCAATATAATTTTCTTGAAGTTATACCAAAAGGTTATAGGTCAAAATTTCTTACCATAAAATGCCTCAAAAGTTGGCATCTCTATACAATAATGAAAACTATTTTTATATGAAAACTCAACTAAAGAAACATGCTGACCACAACAGCCCTAGAAATCCATTGAAAAAAATTATAGAATTTTCTAAAATGTATGAATTTTTAATTTTGACTACCCATATTATTTTTGTTGAAAACATGTACAAAAATTTAATTTTGATCCCAATGAATAATGAAGGACTTTCGAAAAGTTATATGTGAACCTGCGATCATGATCTGGTACAATACGTAGAGGCAATCCATGTAAAATAATAATATCATTGAGGAATAGTTGGGAATGTTGATCTAAAGACATTGTATCTCCAATGGGAACAAAATGGTTTAATTTAGTCAAACAATCAAAAATATCCAATATTTCATTTTTATGATAAAATATAAAACATATCTTTTCATTCCAACCCACCTGTAATACTCTTCAATATACTCATATGTCTTAGTGCTCCCATGATGAGATGAAAACACAAGACTATGAACTTCATAAACAATTATTTCCTCAACTAAGAATCACAATGAACACATAATATCTTCCCAAACCTCAATAAATAATCCATATCAATGTTATACTTTAGAAACATACATTTTTAATAAATTCTATATTTTTCTGTAACTCACGGTCTTCATTCTGAGCATCCTTTATTCTATCTAAGATAGATAATGACACTAATACCTGAAACAAAACCGAGGTATTTCCAAAACCATTAACATCTAAGCCCAAATATATCAAATTATTCACCAAGGAGTCATATTCGAAATGTATCATGGTTAGTGTAACATTATTTTCTCAACTCAAGGAAGCATCCAATCTATTTTTTTTCAAGACGGTAATGGATCATGCAATCACAACCCTTGATTAGTTTGAGCCATCTTTGTTATCTCATATACTATTCATTCTATGTAAATATTTACTTCAAAATTTTATAGTAAGTATATATTTCATTTTTTACTCCATAAAAATTATTCCTACAAATTTTTAATGTAAAAAAAACAAAAAATAATTCCAAATCATGTGTAGGGTAATTTTAATCATGTGGTTTCAATTGATGTCAATTGTAATAAATTACCCGACCTTTCTACATCAAAAGACAACCATTTCCTTTAAAAGAAGCATTATTTAGATGAAAAGTTAACCAATACTAAAAAATAAGGTTTGAACTAAATAATTCATCAATATTATTTTGAATTCCTTAAAACAATGATTACATTCTTTTGTCCAGATGAATTTTACTAATTTTAGAGATAACTTAATCAGTGGGATTGATAACCTTGAAATGTTTTCAAGAAACAACTAGAAATAGCATGTCAAACAAAGAAAACTGCGTATCTATATTATATTTGTGTGACTTTTCCAATATTCAATATCTTTTGTTTTAGTAGGATCACTAGTTATTCTATATTTAGAATCAATTTTACCAAGGAAACAAATTTTTAGCTACAAAAAATTAAAATCGCTAAATTTTCCATTTAGTTTCTTTTCTCTCAAGGTTTATAGGTAAACTTTTTCCAAAGACCAATATTGTTAGATTTTTATAATTTCTTTTTGCCTTGATATTTCCAGAAGTTGATTTTATAATGAGTTTTGGCTTCAATCCATAAAGGAGAAATTCAAATTTAGATGAAAATTTCTTAGAAATCAAGGAATATTTAAGCCATGAATCAACCAACATATTTGCATAATCTATAAAAAATCATAGTTTATGACAACACTTCATTAAAAGGACCTACATCTTCTGAAGTGGTTCAAATTAATTTTTCCACGCCTTTCTTATTACAATCATACTATTTTCCTACCTTTGTGACTTGTTTCGGACACACATTTGTAAAATAACACAATTTCATATAGTTAAAGAATTTCACCATCAGCTTCACATTAATTTTATGATTATTTTCCTCACACACCTAAGACACGTAACCATACATTTCACATTGATATAATTTCCCAAAACATACAAGATATTCATCCAGATTCTTTTAACCCCTCTATTTAAAAGAACATAAATCGATTTTCCTACCTCCATATTTCTTTGATGAATTCATCCCCAAAACCTAATAACCTGACCGATTCTTATTATTTTCATCATGAGGAACATACATGTCAGAAAACTCCATAATAATTTTTTTAACATAACATACTTGTTTCTCGTAGCCCCTAAAATCATATTAATCCAAAACTATTTGTAAAAAAATGGTTTCAAAGAATGGTAAAATCTATTATTTTTACTATCATTGTCACGAGTAAAATCTGGTATTTACATGTGTAGTATTGTGAATTAAGATTTATATGATTCCCCAGAATCATCGTCTTTCTAAATCAGTTCCATGAATTGTTTCTCTATTCTGAATCGAACAGTTTAATGATAAATGTTGTCTTGAAAAAGACTCTAAAAATTTTCTCATTCCAAATATAATGATCGTACCATTATCAATGATTCTTAACCAAAGACCACCATTGATGGTATTATCCTTATAAATGATAAAAGGAGAGTATTTCCCTTTTCTATTATGAAAATATCATGAAATCATATATATTTTCAAGATCATTGATCTATCCTTTAGCTATAATTGGATCTGTAGTTCCAATGAATTCTGGAGGATTTTGAAATATAAAATACTCCACAAAATACATGTTTCTTCAAGGTAGATCATGTTCCTCTCTAGAATAGATATCATCACTATTGATTTCATGAGGAAACTAAGACATTACTATAAAAAAATATTTTGTTCTGATTCCCACCATTCACGCAACAGTTTCAAATAACTATTATTCTATAGGTATCTTTCTACTTCAGGTTCCATGTTTCTTCTCTGGAATGAAATTTTAAATAGACATGTATATGATAAAGAAAAATTTTAATCATTAAATTAAATATCATTTAAAATCAACCACATCGAAAAAATAATTTATGTTATTCTATTAACATTATCATAACCACTAATGATATCTAAGCAATGCTTTGATATAAACTTTAGATACCCAACCTTAAAACAATTCATTACCAAGAATTTTAGTCAATAATACACATTAATAGACATTGGGGATCATTTAATGTTTAAATATTAATAGAATTATTCCATAACTATTACATTAAAACTCAAAAATTATAATGTATTCACTTCTACTCACATACGATTTTTTCACATAACAAAACTCTTTAAAATTAAACATGATTTATTTTTCTTCATAAAAATATTCACAAAAATCATATTGACATAAAAATTAAACATACACATCCTTATAAAGTGTTATTTAAAATGAACATCGTATGACCACAAAATCTCAATAAGGAATATAAATAATGATATCATTAGTCATGTGATAACATAAAATTCAATAAAACCCATTACATGAAAACTTTTTAACATGAATCGAAACATAATGAAGTGGACTATGGAAATATTTACCATATTGATCTTAAATTCACCCTTAATCATTGTATAACCATTTGGTCAAAATCCATCTATAGAGTACCAAAATATTTGGATAAATATAATGGGGCTCACCCATTATATCTTCACCTATAATGGTTTCAACCAAACATATCTTGAGTTGTAATGGGATAAAAATTTAATATATAGAGTTAGAAAGGGATCTACCAAACATAAACTATGTACCAGGAAAATATCATGAATAAAACAATTGATAAATCTGTTAAACCCTTAATCAAAACACATTATGATTTTCAAAATATCTTTTTTTCATTTAAAAAATCACTTTTAGAATAGAAGAATTGTGCACATAATAATGAAAGAATATCCATAAAATATAACTATCAAAATATATAATGGAAAAATAATTTAAATATTGCTTGATTAATTTTGAATAAACCTCTCACTTATTATACAAAAAATGAACAATATTTTTTTAATTTTGTAAAGTAGACTTTTAAAAGGATTTTAAAAGGAAAGCACCTTCAATCTGGTTGGACTGACATAAAATGTGTTAAAACAACCTATATAATGTTTTAAATACTATAATTAATATTTTATAGAACCAAACTCATGTTTTAAAAATTACATTATCTTCATATAACATATTCCACCTATCTATTGACATTTTTTTGTTGTTTCGTGTGCGTTCCATTCAGGGTTTCCAAGGTTGATTTTTTAATGTAATTCATTTTAAAAAATTTGAAATAATAGACCATAAGTTATAACACAAACATATATATATATATATAGCTAATTTTAAACATTTACATATAAATTTAACATTCCATGATTTCAGAAAAAAAGAAATTGAAAAATGATCGTCCATGAAGGCGGTGAATTAACGCACCATGGACGACGATTTCATTATTTATGAAATAATGGATAATATGAGGTATTTTATAAATAATATACCATATAAATAAGAAACAAATATTATATATGTGATAGTGGAGTTGTCATGAAACACTGGATAAGTGTTGGAAATAAGTTATAAGTGAATAAGAAATAAAAATTGAAGCAAATGGAACTATACTTTTGAAAAATTCCACTATGAGAACCACTTTAAGGCTCTAGGATGTGGTATTTTGTAAGGCTAGAAGAATAATAATATGAAAAGGGATTATTATGAGTTAATTTGGAATATTTTATCCGTGAAATAATGTGTATAGTGATGAAAATATAAGAAGGGGAGCATCCTTCAACAATTGAGGGGAGGGGTAACATTGGAATTAGTCAAATTGTAAAAATATAATAAATTTATTATATTGTTTAAGAATTAAAAAGGTAATAAAAATCATATTATATAACATTTAAATCATATAATCTCATTTTTAGTCTTGTTGAATATTTGTTTTAATTTTTTTATTATTTTATTCATAGAAAATGATTTTGTCGAAGTAAACATTATTCATAACTATTGACTTCATACACATCAAAAAGGGTTAAAATTAAAATAATTTTTTTTCTTATATCCTATAAATATCATGAAAATCTAGTTAATTATTTAATTTTCTTAAAAATAACTAATTTTTTTTATTTTATAATTTATAATATCAAAATATTGATATAATCATAAATCAAAAAGTTACTGCAAAATAATTATTCAAGCCATTAAGGTAATTATTTATTGCCTAAAAATTAAAAATAAAATATCATGAAAATAATAATTTTATTATATTTCATAATATTATTATTTTATAAAAAAGTATCTAAAAACATCATATAAAAATATTATCCAAATTTAAAATTATAGTTTCAATAATTTGTCTTCATTATTATGAAAATAATATAAATAGAATAATGTGATAATTGTGGGTTCAAAGTGTCCCCAATTAAAACATAAACATGATAATGGTCATTATCTACTTATATTAAATGTTTTAGCACAAATATTTTTCATTTAATTGTTATTATAGTTTTAATAAAAATATTTTATTTATTAATCTAATGCTAGCACAAACACTGCATCAGCTTTGCAAATGAATTAATGTTAATTATTTCATAAATAAAAATTAATAATAAATTACCACCATAAAAATAAGTTAATATGGTCCAAAATAATCACTTATATTCAATCAATATTTATATTTAATAATATCAATGATTACAAAATGTCCTTAAATTGTTAAATTGTATTTTTATAGAATAAAATACTATAAATGCATTAAAATCACCCAAATGGCTCACAGTTTTCCTAAAATTGACCCATACATGTCTCTTTTTAAAAAAAATACTCATCTAATTAATTTATTAAAGGTTTATGGTAATTTATATCCCTTATAATATTATTTTGACCATTAATTAGCCGATTTACCCTTAAACGCTGTAAAAATAACTAATGTTACTATTCACAAAAAATATGTTTTTCGTATTAGACCACAAATATAAAATGAATAAAAACCATTTATTTCCATTTTTTAAAATTATATTAAAATTTTTAGTGAGATTTAATTTAAAATTTATCTTTTTGAAAGATCGAGAAAACAAGTTTTTTAACGTAAAAACATTCACAAGTTCATAAAGTTATTATATCAAATTTCAATGGAAAAATGATTCAAATGACCTAAATTAAATTAACTGATAAAAATTTGATTTAGTTATACCATAAAACCTATTAAATTGATAATTTATCATTATATTTGAATTAGATAAAAAAATAGTTTTTAAATAAAATGCAGTGTTTTTTACTATTCATTAAAAATTAAACTTTTTAAGAAAAAATTGAAAAATTCCTAAAAAACTAATTTCAACATGATGAAATAAAAAACTAAATTACTTTTCTAAAGTTATAATTATATAATTTGAATATTAATTTTCCAATAAAAAATATATAATAATTAATTTCTATTATAAATTACTATTTAAAGAAAAATACTAACAATTATAAAAAAATATTTTGTAAATACCTGGGGTTTTAAAGATCCATTTCTCCAAAAAGAATAGATTATTATACCCACTACAATATGTTTTACGTTGTCTTGTGAAGGACCCACCCAAATTCCAGTCACTCTTTTTCTTATTTGTAAACTCATCAGGATTCATGAATTGAGATGTTTTTATATGAATAAAAATGATATTTTTCAATCAATATCCAATTAAACATGGTCACTCAACATACCAATAATTAAATTATCCATGAAATTAAAAATTTATATGGTTTTATTAGGTTCAACCAATTTAGTAAAAAAATAAAATATTTTGGTAAATAATAATCATAGTATGCAATTACATGATCATGAAAAAATATCATTTATTTGATATGTAATTCATGAAACATTATTTTTAATCTATAAAACATTAAGTTAAACATAAGTCATCCATGTTCATTATTTATTCAAATCCTATATAATAAATGATAAAGAATGTTTTAATCAACTCAATTATGCCCCCGAAGAGTGTAAAACCTGGTATATAATAGGGAATAATAACCATGAAATAGAGTAATGGATGATATTAAATCGACCAAATGTTACTAGGATTATTAATTGTAGAGCTTATATTAGAAACAACATACACTTGTTTTAACATATCAGTAATGTTTTCCCTAGAAAACCACAATCGTTTATTTATCAAAATTAAGAACATTCACTTATCAATAAGATTACTCAATGGTTTTTCAATAAATTTTTTCTCATCCAGGTTTCTGAAGGTTAAAAACCATTTTTTTATTAGAACTATATTGTACCAAAATTTGCATACATTAATATTATATCTTATTGTTTTCATATTTAATAAATATCATAAAATAACAATCCATTCCATAATCATATAGGTTTTGTGTCTTCATAAATAATGATGCATAAAATATTTTTTCCTAGAAAATATATACCATCTCCCACTAATTTCTTCTCATTTAGTGTACTTATTATAAATAACATAATAAAATTAATTCTTCTTTGAATTTTAAAGGGTAACATGAAAATGATGATATCAGATTCACAATAAGGTTAAATAAGGGATATATCAACGATCAATTAAACATGACATGAGTATAAGGGTATGTGAACATGAGATTAACATTTCAAAACTATTCCCATAATGTCACATAACATAATATAAAATCATAAAATATAGAATGTAACTTTATAGGACATGAGTTATTAAATAATCAAAGTGTATTACTAATGATATTATTATTCTGGTATAAAATATAAATTTATGGTGTACGAAAAAGTATGGAAAATAATTTCCTTCTTCAGGGTTCACTTCCAACAGTATCATAGTGGATTAGGTTCACTCATGATTTCATCTTATATGTAGTAATGGTTCAATCCCAAGACTCATGTATTGTAAAAATTCCCTTAATAAACTGGGTTAATACCCACATCAATATCCTTTTTGTCTCATGAGGTATCCCTGCTAACATAATCTATTGGAGAGAAATTTAAATATAGGCCCACCCATCACAAAATGAGTATATATATATATATTATTCAAGATCATAACATATTCATTATAATATAACCAATTTAAATAAATCATATTTTATAAACATTTCATTTCATAAAATAATAAACAATAAGAAATAAATTGGATTATTATATGTTTTGTTATAAAAAATTACCCCATGGGAAAGAAACATGTTTCTTAGTATCAATATTAATTCATCATCATCATAGTCTATCCTAATGAATGTAAGTGGATTGTACTATAGTATTTTTCCTCTACTAAATAATCAGTAAAAACACTCTACGTTATAAATGTGAAAAATTTATTTAAAACATCAGTTGATCACATCTTATGGAAAATACCCTATCAAATTTGAAATCAATTATTTCAAATCAAAAAAATTAAAAAAAATGAGAATAAATTTTAATTTAAAATAAACTCAAATACTTATATACTAATATTAAAATCATTGATAGGTCATTATAGTTAGAAATTCAATTCACGTTGTGTACGTTAAAATAATTATTCCTTTATCATTTTTAATAAAAAGTCAACAGTAGCACATTCAAAAATTCAATGTAGATTCATCCAAAAATATTATTTTTAAAATTAATCATGGGAAAAAATTACTTTAAATAGTCATTATATAATTTTAACAAATGCTTGGAATAATTTTTTTGAAAACATGGAAGTATAAGAAAAATGAAATTTCACCAAATAGATAAATATAGAAATATTTCCTTAAAAGAATTATTTTATTCTCCTTGGTAATTAAAGAGTTAAAAAAATAATTTAAGACATGTGACAACTTGAAATAACTAGGGGAGAATAGGATTCACGGTATTACTAAGAGATAGGTCATAAATTTTATTATCATAAACTCAATTTAAAACAATCTTAATTAACACTGATATTGTAACTTAAATCTCTTACCTCAGGTTTGAAATTCCTTAAAATCCAATTAACCTCAGGTATAAATTTTTTTAAATTAATTAAAATTATATATTATTTTAATTTACATACATATAATAGAATAAATTTTCTAATTATAACATTTAAACTCCCATTTATAAGTAATTTCTTATTAAAATCATAGTTTCAATATGTTAATTGTTTCATTTTTCATGAGAATTTTAGTTTGATAGTTCTGGCCCATGTACATTGATTGTGGTTCCATTCTATAAAAAATGTTAATAATGATGTAAATATCATAAATATTCATTATATACAAATATATAATAATCCTTGAAAAGTATAATGTGAAAAATTATTTATACCTTTCATGGAGACGGTAGTCTATACGTACAAATGAAAGTTGTTTAACGTTTAAATGGATGAAATAAACGAATGGTATATAAAATTTCACATACAAAAAACTATTAATATTTCATAAATAATTTATATATTAATTAAATATATTTACAAACCAATTAAATCAGAACTGAAAATAAATCAAATCACTTTTTGGAAGTGAAAGTCTACACGTCTGCGGGAAAGACCATATAATTTTACAAATGATTGGAAGTTAAAAAATTATGGTTAATATAATAACTCCAAAATGAAAATTAAATAATAAATTAGATTTAAAAATATTGAAACCATCATCACTACCATCAATGACTGATGGTGATGGAAAATGAAATGTATTGCTACAAGGAGGTGGTATTCCACATATATAGATGAGAGATACTTTCACATCTGATTATATGGAAAAGATGTTGTATAATGATAAACCTATAATTGTTATAACATTTTAGAATATTTAGAACACCTGAAGATAATATCTTCTAATGAATATCATAGATTTAGTTGAGTTATAAGAAGACATAATTTAAAATACGTCTATAAGGATGATTACCACTCATTTGGTTGGCTACCTTTAGATCGTTCCTTAAATACCCTTGGGAATGGTCATTTAAAAAAACCAGAACCACTAATTCATCACTATGTATGTTTATACATGAATATGGTAGGTTTTTTAATCTATAATTCTAAATAATTTGCAATGAATATAATAGAGAAGTTTTTTTATTAGTGGACGAAGGGGCGACCTTGGAATTAAATAATGTATTAAATTAATATAAATAAATTTTGTGGTTACTTTTGATAAAAATCAGTCTATATAGTATATATTATGTGGATAAGTATAAATATTCTCATAAAAAATATTTAGGCATGTTTATGATATGTTTTAACATCTATATATTAGTTTTGGCCAACCATTGACCATTTTGAAAATTTTTGCAATATGATTGTTTATTACTAATTAAGGTTCATGAATATTATCCTTTTGGAGACATAACCCATAAATATAAAATAGGTGATATGATCAACCACATCGCTTTTTCTTAAAACAGGATTTTTATGAATTGTAAATCATTTGAAAAAAATTTGTTCATTAAAAAATTATATTAATGTAATTTTTGGAAAAATTATTTAAAATGGATTTCAATTCATCAAGATAATAATTTAATTTGAATATTACCATTTTAAAAATACCTAGTATTTTATATAAATCATGATTTTTTTGGGACACAATGACAGATCCAAAAAAATATTACTTTTAGAGTTTTTATAATCATTTACATGATTTTTAAACTTCTTTAACATGCATTGTGTCAGTGTTGGGTAAGAATTATATGTAATTATTTAATTACTAAATATAAAAAAATAACATTTTAAATATAATAATTCACCATTATAAACCCATTTAAAACTATAAAAAAATTATCCCAATTAAAAAATTTAAAAATATAAAAATATAGGGGGTCACATTCTATTTTTATTCATTATTTAAAATTATATTATGGTTATTATCAAAGGAATATGGCACAAAATTGCCAATTATTTTATTATTTAGTTTCATGGCCTAAAATTACATATCAAGTAAATTTAATACAACTATTTAGGTAGTTTTGGGCCTTATCATAATATTTTTAACCTTAATTACCCAATCTACCCATATAAAGGTGACAAATATTTACTATTCCTACTACTCATAATGAAAAAATTAAAAAGAATCCTATATAGAAGATTTAGACACAATGACTCTAAATATTGAATAAATTAATCATTATGTCCATCAAATAAGTTTAGTAAATCAGTGTTAATATAAATTAGTAAAACATAATGAAAAACAATTTTAAATAAATGTAATTTTAAGAAAAATATAAAACTTATACCAAAATAAGTTTTATTGATAATTAAAATGTAATTCATTAGAATATATATAAGCAAATAATACATATTTTACATTACAATCTAATTAAAATCACAATGTTACATTTTTCTTAAAAGAAATGATAGTTTTACAATATATCGATATTTTTCAGTATTCACTAAAAATTCATTATTTTTATTAAAATCCAAAAATTACAACATAAGAAAATTTTGAAAATATTAATTCAAAAAATATATTTATTTTATAAAAAATAAAAAAAATCTAAATGTATATAATATTCTGGTATAAGCAGTAATAAAAATGCATTTTGGATAAATAACAAAATAGATTTTTCTAAAAATTTAGTTTTTATTTCACATTAATTAATCAATAAATTTATGTTAAATTCATAATTTATGAATTTTCTTATTATGTGATTAATTATATTCATACCCACCAATTTGACATCGTTGTAAAAATTATAACATAATAATATTTCAATAGAATATTTGGGTTTTTTTAAAAAATTGTATTGCATGAAAAGAATTCTATTAATTAAATTAAATTTATTTTAGGAGACATATATCATAAAATATTATGGTGTTAAAATTTAATTATGATCCCTTATTCAGTTATAACATATAGTGGTTTCCAAGAACATATCGTTTTTAAATTCATGTATGTGATCATGTTTGAACCAAATTCTAAATCCAAAATGGTTATGATAATATAAAAACTGTTTATATTAAAACATCAATATAAATATTTTATCCCATATAAAAACATTTTATATTACATATGATACTTTATGGTCAACATGTGACTTTCTTCCTTCAATATTTGGTTACCCTTGGTCATTTATCTAATAGTTTCTCAAAGAAAATTATTTTACATTCTTATTAAATTATTTACAATGGTTTGTAAAGAGAATGTGATTAAACAAATCAAATCTCTCAAGTGTATCTCTCATGGTGTACAGTCTTAGTCCCACTAATCAACTTCCAAAAATATGATTGATTCAATTCCTTACCAACCCTTTTGGGGTTATCACCCCTTCGTACATATGTTCCACAACCGCATCCACATTCTAATATCTATATGGGGATGTATTACTATTAACAACCACAAAATCTATACTTTCCCAATGCATCAATATTTTTTCCATTATATTGAATTTTTTATTGGGATTTCAATGATATTTTTTGTCTAAATACCAAAATAACATGTGCAATATTTACTTAGCATTAAAACATATTATATTTCAAAGGGTTATCTATACCTTTGAAATTATTATCAACCATAACATTTTATTTATTAAATTATTTTTAATAAACATCTTGGTCTCCAATGATTTCTCAACGTTTCATTTAATACAAATTGGGGTTCTCTGGAATCACACTCCTATGTCTGGATCCATAAACACATTATTTACATACTTATTTTAATACCATTTATAAAATCACGGATAATACCACCCACAATTAAAAATCTATTATAATTATTTCATCTCTTAAATTTGAAGGATATTTTTGGTTTTAGAACTATAGAGAATTAGATAACTATATAAACTAATTTATCCCATGTTCATTGAATCAAATTTATAATTTTAACACTATATATGAAAATAATTAATTCATAAAAGTTCTTTAACATATCACATGAAAGTATTCTACTTGTGTTATACATAAATACATATCAAGTGTATAATTTTCTACATAACATAGGGAACTGTAAATATAAGGAGTTAGATAAAATGATAAGTAAGGGAATATATTAAAACTAAATAATTATTGGAATAACCATGGAAGAAATTAAATTGAAGAAAAAGGTAAAAAGATAAAGATATTATAATCTTGAAAACAATAGTATACAATATCCATAATAAAAAATTAAAACATGGATATTAATAATATTATTCTTATACTAATGGAATGAAAAATTGATGATATTAATAACCTATTATCAAGGCCTTTTTCCTGGCCACTTTCATATAATTGGAATAGAAATACACCAAAACCAAAATTGATTTATCTCATGAGATATTTCAACACATCAAGGTCCTCTATAATTTATATCCTCACTCGTCACTTGATTATCTCTAATGCATTCACTATAAGAGTCTCTAATAAATTTTATTACATCCTTTAATGAACCTCCTTTTCAATAAAAAATGGAAATCTATAAAATGAGAAATATGAAAATAAAATATAAAATAACCTTACCTTAGAAATCAACAATCATCAAGAATTCCCAAACTATTCCCCTTTGAACAAAATGGAAAACATGATCATGACCCATCTACAGAAAGAAGTTTTATGGTGACAAATTACATATTAATCTTTAGGAAAATCATTAGTATTTTAATAAAATTATTAGTAATGCCAATATTATTCCCTTTGTTAATAGAATAACATTTCTTCAAGCTGAATATCATCTGATTAGAATTATATAAAATGTGGTTCTCACACCGCATAAAGTAATGAGTATATGACTATGTCATTTATTGAAAAAAAAATTATTATATCTATGGGAAGAAGGTGGATATATTCAAGGGAACATATCCCCAATGATAAATATTAATCATTGAATGATTATCACATATATGAGAATAATCCTTGAAAAACATTTCATAAATGATACCACCCATGAAAGGATCGTGAATTATATTATTTGGAATCATGAGTTCATTCCCCACAATATATATATAGATATATATATATATAACTATAAATTGTAAAATATAAACTTAATTAGGATTATTCATTTTGAAAATTAAAATAAGAATGATCCTGGAAACTTAAAAGATCTTTTAGAATTCATTTTTGAAAATAAAATATAGGTGGAATTTATGGGTATGTTCTAAAATCCTTTTTCAAATGATAAAGTGAAAATCATTAAAAAAATATATTATTTAAATAATTTAAAATAATATAGCCATGGAAATGAAAAAAACTTTTTATAAAAAATGTGGATAAAAAAATTTAATTATCAAATTACAATTTTACTACTACAAATTAATTTTTTTTGAAAAAACAGGATATAATTTTTTTTAACAAAACCTTATTTGTAATAAACCATCATTTTCCCATTTAGGATTACAAGATACCATACAATAAAATATAATGACCATGAACCGTTTTATGAAGAGTTATTGGTTAATTTATAACATTGGTATAAGATACAAGGAATTTTATCCCAAAGGACTTAATATTTTAGTTGTCTTGCTAAAATTTATAGATACATTAAATTCGAAAATTAATAAAAAATGAAAAAACTATATTTGTTTTCTTTGGGAACGTTATATTTATACTTAGCATATCCCAACATATTAGTCCTAAAACCCTTCCTGGTATCCTAGGGAAAATAAATCATAAGAAAGGGGTGAGATCTGATGTTTGGTAAGGTTATGTATACAATGAAAACAATCAGGAATACATATTCATAATAAATATTTAAAGTTAAAAAATTGAAACACATTCCATTTAACCAGTAACTATAGAAAACTACGGTATAAATAAATGTAGATAAAATAAATCATTTTTCATAATCACATGAGATTGAAACGTATCAATGGACTTTATTAATAATTTTACATTAATGAGGACATAAATAAATGATCTCATGTTGAGGGAATTCATAATGATAGGCTTCTAAAATAGTTATGTGATACCTTTCACAATATAGTTTAAAACTGCTATTAAAAACCCATTTAATTTGACAAATTGATTTGTCTCATAAGACCTATCGATGCATCGAGGGGATTTGAAATTTTGGTACCCATCAATCACTTCATAATTACAATATATTCCTCATATAAAAGTATAAAATTATAATTTACATAAACATAATTATTGAAAAACCGACTTATAAAATGTTAACAGTTACACAAATCAAATAAAAATCACAAATCATCTAGAGTAATATAGAGAATGGTAATAAAATCATACATCCTGGATCAAACTATTCATAAAACATAGAATAAAATAATAAAGATTATGTAAATACAATATATTCATAGTAGATCATAATAATAATAAAAATCTGATGTCAGTGATGAATATAAATACAATTATAATGCCCTTAATTTTTTTAGGATAATAAACTTTTCATATTGGAAATATATTTTGATAAATATAAAAGTTTTCAAAATATTTTTAAAATAATTTTATTTTAAAAAAATATTTGAATGTTAAATTTTTTTTTTTAAACACTAATGTTCATGGTGATAGGAAGATTCATTTGTTTCATACACATTAAAAAAAATTCTTTCAAATTTCCTATTAAATCCAAAGGTGAATTATTTAGAAAATTATGATAATATAAATTGAAAAAAAAATATAAAATTCAATCATGGTTGAAAATTTAATTAATAATTACAGTATGGGATGTTAATAAAATTGAAAACGTTTTAAGAAAACATACATTTGTAAGAAAAATAATTTTCGACTAAAATCCCAAATAATGTATCATTTTCATAAAAACTATTTATCAAAAAAAATTATTACCAAAGAGTGTCAAAATGGTACAATTATGTGAAAAAATCATGAATAACTAGTGGATATTGGATCATATTGGTTCTATGGTAGGAATAAAAAATAACTCACCAAAGGAGTAAGGTTATGGAGCTGGAAGAGAAATCAAAAAATCATGTGGCCAAGCAATCTCAATTTGCACCACTAAAGCCAAAGAAGCAAACAACATATCCTGATGAAGTTGTGGCTAACTGGAGAGAAGATAAGACGAACCAAAAGGAAGGGGACCCTTAGTTTGGTTTGGACCCTACTGAAGAAAAAGCATTGAAGGAAAAGGCTACATAGAATCTTGAAAAGAAAAAAAATAAAAGAAGTAAAGAAAGAAATTGTCGGATGCTGAAGTCGTTCCATCCCTTCTCAAGGCTACTGAAAGAGCCTTTATACAAATTATGGTACCAAAATCGTTTTTGACAGAACCATTACCGAAGACTCCTAGAAAGAAATTGGTGGTTCTAGAATCACTTAAAAATAATAAATTACTAAGTAATTGGAATAAAAAATTTAAGAAGAAGGGGGGATGGAAGAAGAATTGAATTAATCTGATAATGTTATAAAACAAGTTGGAGTGTACCATGATAATGAAAATCCATCTGTGAAATTATCAATCCGGACTTCCCTAGAATAATTGTTAAAACTTTCTACATAGGGAAAAGTTGGGAAGGGTGATTAAGAAGTGAATAAACCAATAGATGATGAAAGTAGTAATCATGATTTTATTCATCCAGAAGATCTAGTGGCTGATGCAGAGAAAGAAGACATTAAGGAAGAAAAGATTGTTCAACATTATGATAGTGAGAATGAATCTCCTAAAAAAGAATATATCATTCCGAGTCCTGAAAAGGGAAATTAGGTCATTGTATACACACCTAGTAAAACCATACTGAAGAAGAAAGATGTTGGTTCCCCATCAAAGAGGAAAGCTGAGGATATTGAAAAAGAATCCTCACCATCCAAATATTTGGATTCAGAATCATCCCCTCTTAGACCTGATTTTGATGTCCAATCATTGAAGAAGATGGTTGATACTATTCTGTTATTTCCAAGAATAGATTCAAGATTCCAAATGCTTCAGTATACCATAAACTAGTAGTTAGAATCTGTTTTCATGGTGATGGATAAATGTGTTTCACTAGAGGAAGATTTCAATACATTCCACATTGGTTATGAGGCACATAAAAGATCATGTGAGAATATAAAAAGTTGGTCAAATATGATTATTGAATAAATTATAATTTCTGATGAATTCCATGACAATGTTAAGGATGCTTTTGTTATCACAGATGGTAATATTAAAGATCTTACAAATAGTTTTGAGGAAAAGTTAAGTCTTAAAGAAACTACTCTGAAGCAAGAAGATGGGGATTTGAATGGCAAGCTAAACTCTATAACTATGAATTGGAAAAGTGAATGAGATCTTAGAATAGTGATTTAATAAAATAATATAAATAATGAATAAATGTTGAAAGCTAAAGCAGACATTCTTAAGGCTCAAGAAGAGAAAACTCAAGCCTTAGAGAATAAAATTGAAGACTATAATCAGTTTCTTAAGCGAGAAGAAGACGATCACAAGGAGCTCAAGAAGCTAACAACTATTGTGAAGATGCTAATATTGAAGGAGAAAGAGGGATAACTTCATTACATTCTGATATTTTGTTTCATTTTCCTCACTATACAAATACTTCTAATGTTAATGAAATTATTGTTTTTTTCCATATTATTGGTTGTTTAGTATTAATTTTTTAGGTACTAATTTTTTCCATTCCCTCTATTTCTTTTTGAAAATAAAAAATGGGGAGAAAGGATTGCTAAAAAGAATTAAATGTAAATATGTGAATTATCTATTTAAGGGGGATTTATCTAGAGAAATGTTCTTATCAATGATGATTTTCGAATTCCAAGAAACGAAAAATATCATTCACGAAATCAAGAATACTATCCTTAGTGATTCCAAATCCTAAGGGGGAGTTGGTCATATTAACTATGATCCATATATAAAGAGAGATACGTTTTTATTTTCATGACCATAAAATTTTTATGTCCATAGATTCTTTTTAGAAAGGATTTTTGTGCTTTCTAAAATGGCGGAGACTGTTGAGTCATTAAGGATTACTTATAAATTTTATGTCACATTATGTTTTGAAAATCGAAGACACTCAATCTGAAGGAAAATTTTATTTCCCTGAAGATTTTTCTTAATAATGAAAAATTTTCTATTCCCAAGGAATATTTTCTCATATATTTTTTTTCTTTGTTCATGATTTAGTTTCCCTAAATCTAACTCTTTTTATGTCTAAGTTTAACTTTTTGTTCCATTTCAATACCCTCAAAATCCTAAGAGAACCAATATATAAAGTATTCTATTTTCATGTTTTGAATTTAGATTCTGAATTCCATGAAATTAAGATTTTGTATTCTCTGAAATTCAGGTTCCAAATTCCCTGAAATTCATATTCTAAATTCTCTAAAATTCATATTCCAAATTCGTTGAAATTCAGATTCAGATTCTCTAAAATTCAGATTCTGAATTCCTTGAAATTCGGATTCCGAATTCTCTAAAATTCATATTCCATATTCTCTGAAATTCGGATTCTGAATTCTATGAAATTCATATTCTGATTTCTCTAAAACTCATATTCTGATTTCTCTGAAATTCAGATTTCTAATTCTCTAAAATTAAAATTCTAAATTATTTGAAATTCAGCTTCCTAATTCTATGAAATTTACATTATGAATTATTTAGAATTCAGACTCTGAATTACTTCAAATTCAGATTCCAAATTCGTTAGAATTCAGATTCCAAATTTCCTAGAATTTAGACTCCAAATTCCCCAGAATTCATACTATGAATTCTTCATAATTCAGGTTCTAAATTTCTTAGAATTCAGACTCCCAATTCCTTAGAATCCTGGCTCCAAATCCCTTATAATTCAGGTTCCAAAATCCTTATAATTAAGGCTCTGAAGTCTATAGAATTACGAATCCTAATTCCTTGAAAAACAGAATCCAAATATCATTGCAATATAGACTCCAATTTTTTTTTTTTTTAGACTCTGAATAAAAGATTTTATTGAGCAACCATATTTTACTTACCCTTGTTATAGTTATGAAACGATGTCGGGCATTCTATTTTTAACTAACCATTTTTAGTTAACTGGTGTATAGGTCCCTACAAAATTTACAGAAAAATATGATCGTTGGAGGAGGGACCGACCATTGGAGAAGTGCCTATAAATAAGAGCTCGTTTGAATGATCTCAACAGAGAAGAGACACTATTCGACAACTGTAGATATTACTTTCTGTCGAAGTGATTTATAGTGATAAATACTCTCATGATTTTTGCGTACTAAACATCTTTTTCATATTACTTCATGCACCATTGATTGTTTTTGTGTACAATTGAGTGCATCCGAGGATAGGAAGATAGAGTTGCCGACTACCTTAAAGTTTGAGGACTTCCTTGATAATAAAGACAGAGGTGCCAACTACCTTGAAGTTAGAGGGCTTGTGGGGATATCAAGACAAAATATGATATTCCTATTGAGGGATTACCCTAGTGTGGGTAAGACATACTGTCTTGAATGTATAAATCAAGGGACCTGTATACATGGTTGTGGGATACCCATCTCTTTTGGTTAAAAGATTATATACTTGTTACTTATTTTGTTTCAAGTTTGTTTCCGCTGTATTTTAATAAATAAAGAAATTATAAAAATCTTATACTTTCTAATACATGCACTCTGATTAGTAATATCATATACACTTTAAGGTATAATCTTTGCCCTAGTAAACTTTTCATATGATTCATTTCCAGAACCATATTTCCAGAATCTAGCAGGTTTGTAGAACCAGAAGGTTTTGTAAATTTACATTGTTTAACATTGTTAAACAATTGAAAGTTTTATATCAACATTAAAAGTTCCAAAGGTATTTTAAAAGGATACAATTCACCCCCACCCCTCTTGTATATTGAGCATCTACATTATATTTTGATCCTACATTTACTAGGTTAATTTCATCCATTTAAATAGAAACCAACCATTTAATTCGGGAGATAATTCTCTTGAAATTTTATTTAATGTGATCCCATGAATTTCATATTTGTTTATATGTATGTTCATGCACGGAGTGATATAGTACTTGGGTAAGTGGGTGTATATGACCTAAAACCTTGCTGGTAGTAATCATGGTACTCATGTCAGCTTGAGTAAGGTATTCTAAAATAGAAAATTTTATGAAAAATGTTGTGCATCAAGAATTTAATATTGTCCCTTGTAATTATTTGGTACAAGATATACCATGGTTAAAGTTTTACCACATCTAGGATGTTCAAACCTCGATTAAGTCATATATAAAATTTCATGATTTATTATCATACCAATGGATATTCCTCTTGAGATATATCCCACACTCAATGTATTATCCTAATATATATTAATTAATTTTTATTTACTATAATATGTTCATGAAATTATAAAGGATTTTTAACTTTGAGGTAAAAAATGTATAATTTCTAATAATTTAATGGAATTATGAATGAAAATTTTATATTGAGTGATGAGATACCTTTCGATAATGGATTAAATTAATGTGAATATGTCTAATTTATTATGGGTTGTTTGTTAAGTATTGTTCTTTGTTGTGTATGATCTTAAAAAGGGGTGTCACGTGACCATTTTCAACCATAGTGCGACCCTATTTGGATTAATTATATTTTTGGTTAGTCGGTCAGTGGTTATATTATGAGTTTATATAAGGAAAAGGTAAATTAGAATGGAAATGACCTTATCATCCTATATAATGTAACATGTGGTGAATTATTACTTTTACCAATGTTATAAACAGGTCATAATTGATTTTAAAATTTAGCCTCTTTGAAAATTTACCTAAATGGTTGGTATAGTGATAAAAAAAATTTAGTGTCATGATTTTTCATTTTTAAGGATTTGTACATTAAGATATTCTAATTATGGAATGGTTTAATCTAATAATGGACTTAAAGTAAATTGAGTGGTCTGATTTCATTAGAAGGTGACTCATTTGTTCATTGAAGGTCCCTATGTAATATAGATAATAGAATAATATATAACAACATAAGAAAATTTAATGGATTAATTTCTTAAAACTGAATTTAAAAACAATTTAATGGAAATAAATTAGATTTTTTATATTAGATTTTTTTCTATTTTTTCACAAAATATTCTCCATTAAGTCTTGTTTTTTTACGATGATCCTATCATAAATCATACATCAAAAACTTCATAGTTTATTATATGGAGCTTTACATTCCATTAAACATGTCATTATTTATATGATATTGTATTAAGATAAATAGTATTATGACTTAATTTCACCTTCTAAAATTTCCTTGTAAATTTAGTTTGTTATATTTATATTAATGAATTTAACTAATTATATGAATAATTATTACACATGTATCTCAAAAAACTTCACATTATATTTTTTCATTATAGTAATTAATGAAAAGATACATTATGTAGGTACATCACACCCTATATAGTGATCCTACAAAAAATATTTTAATACATATGATTTCGGCATATGAATTTAGAACTAGGATTGGTTTTAGGTTTCTTTCTATTGAAAAGATGGTTCATGAGGCTTGAATAGTAATTTATCATGGGTACATCATCTACCCATTATATATATATATATATTGACACACACACTCATGTGTGTATTCCAGTCGGATTTTTTTAGGGGGAATACCTCAAAATATTATAATTCTTGAAATGTAAATTCCTTTTAAACACCATTTTCATATAATGGAAAGAGATATTGATAACCATTTATCATTATATAAATATTACTTGGGTATACATTATTTTTTATAAGTAATTATTATGTATGACTGATATCCCATTATAAATAGGTATTGGATAATTTAAAATAATTTCTATTATATAATTTGAGTGAGGCTTGAAACAGGTATTCAAGGTTTTTCTATGAGTTATTGAGAACATAGAAGAACTATAATTAAGATTTCTACAATATTATTAAACTAAATTTCATTATTTTTTCAATTTATTGGTATTCCCATCATGGTTCACTTGAATTATAATTTATTTTATGTGGTTAATGTATATAATGACATGTTAATCTTGAGCATTCATAAATAATTAAATTTTTTAATGAAACAATTGGTGGTGCGTAGTATGATTTTTACTCACACCAAACATATGTATTTCATTACATATGTAGTTGTGTTGTAGAATTTTATATATAGTTATGTTTATTTTTTGTCAATCAATTTGTGTACTTTGGGGAAATTTTGGAAAATGATATTTCTTAATACATCAAGTCTAGGTGCTAGAACTTTGGAGGATAACTGAGAGTGATGTTCCCAAAGGTGCATGGTATTTTTATTATTTTTCAAATGTTTATGGTCATTGATCATGCCAATAGTGTGTGTTTATATAGTATCATTGAGTGGGAAACCACCCATTGAACATGAAATTGTTGTACATACTTAACTTGGTAATGAATATTGAAGGTTTTTTATCATATTTAATACCTTGTTTGATAGATTCATAATATTAGAAAATCAATTAGATAAATCTTGATCTATCTTCTATAGTGATATAAAAAAATTTAAAGGATATACGATACACTTTCTAAAATAGGTCAAAATTGAATTTGAAGATGTAGATTCATGACTAATTTTTGGATAGATTTGATTTTTTCCTTTAAAATGAATTAAACATGTTCAAATATTTGATATAATCTAGCATAAATATTATTGAATCCATCTGAGGATTATTTTTCAAGTAAAGTTATTAATAAAGTAGGAATATTATCTTGGGTGATGTATGAGATGAATTTATTTTGATTAATAATTATATAAATCAGGAGGAAGTTGTAAATATTATAACTTTTATATTTAAAATACATTAATTCCATGTGAATGATTTTGTACATGATTTATAGTGTTTATTAATGTTTTAAAAGGTCATTTGAATTTTTATTAGTAATTTGAGAAGGCCAGGAGCATATTAAAAGTAATGCATAGATTATTTTAGAAAGACATTCATTTTGAAGTTTTTTATTGAAAAGGGAAAACTTTCATGTCATATAAAAAATTCTTTAGATATTTGGTTTGTAAGATATCTCAATATCATATGTTACATGAGTTGTGTAAAATGTTTCTACTTCATACAACACATGATGTTTCAAATGATATGATAACTTCAAAATATATAGTCAACATATTGTAATCAAAAAAATATAATTTATGTTCATTTTTTATAAAATAAAAAATCAAAATACTCTACCAATGACTATGTCAAAAATCTCTTAAGACTCTACCAGTGTGTATAAAAGAGTAAAAATAAGATTGAAGATCCCAATACTAAGCTAAGACACGTATCAGACCTAGTAAAAACAAAAGATATGATTTCTTTTGATGTGTTTTCATATGAATCCTATCATATAAGGGACCTAATTATGTTTATTTTGTTTACTATCTATGATACATTTAATCATATTAATGAAAAATATAGTGAAATTTGGGAATTTCAACATTATGGAATTATGAGTTTCTAAGATTTATATTATAATGAGTAATTCATAGTGGATATTTCTTATGTTATTTTTCATTGATTCAAACATCAATAACACCTAAAAGGGTGAGTACTTCAAACTAAAAAATTATCATATAATGATCTAAAATCTATTGAATGGAATATAAATGTAGGGTAAATAAAGGAAAATTAAATATTATTTAAATGATGATATTCTAGAATATAATGGAATTCATTAAGATGATTTTAATGAACTATTTAAATGATTTTAAAATCTAAAAAATATTTTTATTCAATCTTCTGGAAAAAAAATTAAAATATTAAGGAAATAGGAATTTATGATAAATTTATTACGCTCGAAATTTAAACTTTCTATTGATTAAATCTATAATATTTTTGTTAATATATTTGAGATATTCTTAACAATATTAAATATTATAAATGATTTTTATTCATGTAAAATTTTATGAAGATTTTTTATTGATATGAATCTATGAATTAAATTTATTTTTTATATATTCTATCATTTCATACTCTCTGATGCATACATTGAAAAAATATATGTCAAGACTATACCACTACATGATTATTCATGTATCCAATATGATTTTATATAATGTTTATTTTTTAGTGTAATTTTCATAAGAATATGAAGTGAACCAAACATATTTATGAGACCTTGAATATCTATTTATCTAAGAGTAAAATTAAGAAAAAAAATAAATGAAAAAGATAACTTCATTCATATAATATAACAGGGGACAACAATTGAGAAAATCGATAATGAAAGATTATGGAATACACCCATATATATATATATGTTGAGAAAATAAAAAAGTAGTTATGAGTGAACTAAATTCCTTGTGAATCCCAAATTAAAAATATCATGGCAGTGGGGTGGATAGGTCGTTCAAGTGTCATCAGAGCTAATGGAGAAGGATTTAATCCCCTTAGGTAACACTAAGGGGGGAATTGTTAAATAAATGATTATAAAACACACCCCTAGGGAATTATAAACTAAATTTAATAAAACTTTTTATTTCAAAGAATCATGTATATAGATATATATGTATTTGTATAACATATAAATACCTTTCCCCACATGGGATGAGGGGGAGTTTCCTATGGAAAAAAATACCACAAGGAATATCCCCCCATGTAACAAGAATTTTCAAGATGGTTTGGGATGCTATGGATAAACTAATATATTTCCTTGGGAATCCTAAAATAGGATATATTATGGTAAAAGAGGAACTTCAAACCATATAAATTTGTTTCTATTGGACATCCCAACTTATATAGAAAATTTATTGTGATAAGTGGAGAGCTTCATTAGGGTATATGACCCTTTTATTAAACTTTCCCTCACCCAATGTGATACATGGAGTGTGGTACCTACATAGGGCCTTTTACATGAATATATGTGATAGATAGAAATAATATGTTCATATAAGAACATCTTGTGATACCCATGGGGAGTATTAGATAACCTAGGGTCCACCCACACCTCAATGTTACCAGAAGACATTCAAACATACATTCTCTGGTCCGATATAATGATAATGAATTAGCCAAGCCCCTACCATAATATTTTTTTCTTTGGGAGTCCCACACACATCAATTGTTTTCTACAAGTCTTCCAACCTAATAGTCAAAAGTCTTTATGATGAAGGGAGTTTCCTTATTGTATTTTCTATATTGGGGAAAATCACCATCTCCTTATATAATATTTTTAAAGTAGAAAATATAAAAATAATTATTTAATTCTATACATAATTCAATACAATAAAGAGTATTGTTAAGACATGTAGTTAAATCCTTTGTCAATTTTGGAAAAATAGGTCTTAATTAGGCACATATATATGATTTCATATATTTATTTATAGTTATTATTCATTTTATTTTATTTATGGAATAAAATTCTCATTACATGATTGTTCTATTATGATTTCGGAAAATTTATACTAGTAGAGTGTTTATATTTATAAATATATTTACTACGAACAATCGATTATTTATTTTTCTACCATGATTTTTTTTATTTATATTAAAAGGTTTCAACATATAAATGAATCATTCCCTATTTTTCATAGAATCTTTAATTTACTTGACATGTTATCTATTGAGGGTATATCATTAACCAATGGTTCCTTTAGATCATTAGTGATAATCACCATACCCTAGTAATCAAGTAACATTCTTAGGGTAGTAATATGTTGATGTGGGTATTTTTCAAGTATCTAGGTTGTGTCATTACACGTGGTATCAGAATTTTTTAGTGTTTTATTATTATTTTTTTATAGACATGAGTTAAGATATTTTGGACTAGATAATAAACCTATAAAAAGTTATTATCTACCTATTTTTGGTGGATGTTCATTTTAATAGAGATATTTAGGCTAATAACCATTGGTATGAGTGGTTAATATAATTAAATAGATAGAGTACCATATTTTAAGAATAGACTAATGGTGTACATATCACTTGGGAGAACACTTTTTCATTTGACCATTCATTATATTTACAGTGGTACATAAGGATGTGTTTATTATATATATTTTGTGCAACATCCCAGGTAAATAAATAATATGAAAATTTCATATTTATTAATATCTATACATTAATAATTAATTTAACTTTAAAGGAGAGTCTATGTTTGATGGCATACACGATACACAATAACGGGTTTCTTTGAAATCTTAAGTTGCACAATAATAATATAATGTTATTATTTTAAATTGTAGTTAACACCAAGCCATTTTATTGGTGGGGATGACCATAACTAAATAAAATATAATTATACATGTTTGTTAAATGTTTTTACATTTATCCAATAAATGTTAGAGGCTTAAAATGGGAATTAATCTAATTTTAAGCATAATTTACTTTAAAATGTTTATTTACTGCCTTTTAATGGAAAACCTTCATTGAATCCAGTTTTGGTCACTTTTCTATGTTATATTTGAACAAATAATTTTTTTTCAGAATTAGGACCTCAAAATTCACTTTGGGTAAAATTTTAGTATTTTTTTGATAAAATTCAATTTTTGATGAATAGTGAAAATACAGTATTTTAATTCAAAACTACCTATTACTGTAATTTATATATGTGGTTTGATTATAGTTTAAACTGGTTTTAATTTTTAATTAGATTATATTTTTACCATTTAATCCAATGACAGTCATTGGGAGAAATTTCTCATTGAAATTGGGCATAAACAAGTGTCAATCTTTTGAAAGTTTTTATTTCTTAAAAACACACTTTTTGTTTTGACAATAGGAATTAATTTTATATTAATTAATCCAACTTATATGTTTTGAATTTTTTAAAATAGAAACAATTTTTTATTTTGGAAAATCAAATATATATTAGGCTGAATTTTTTGTATTTTTTTGAAAAACTTAAATTTTTGATGAATAATGAAACCACTAAGTAGTTGTTAAAAATATGACCTTTTCATTTAAATGAAATTTACCGCTTCTGTGAATTGAATTTTGAAAATATGACATACATTGTTGTTATTATTATGTAAAAAAATTTCAATTAGATGAAAATAAATTTTGGTAAGTAGTAACTTTTGACATTTATTTACCGCAATGAAAGGTAAATTGGGTAATTCAATGTAAAAAGAAAATCATAATAATAAATAATTTTCTTAACACTTGTCCTATTCTTTTTTTATGAGTCATGTCCGACCATGGGCATCATTGGGTCTATTTTGGGACCCCATTGATCCACTTAAGAGTGATAATGACACTTTATATTAATTAATTTAATGTAAAGACAAAAATGACATAAACAAATATCTTTTAGTAAATAAATTTTTACATGGGTTTATATAAGTTATATATTCGACTATAAACATTAATTGGAAAGATACTAATATTTTATATATCATGGTATTTTTTTTATTTTTTTTAGACATCAAATAAATAATATTATTTATGATATAATAATGATGCAGTTTTTACCAAATTAATAAATTATTTAAATAAATATGATTATAAAGATAAAAATAATATCCAAAACCTGTCCAATTATTATTTATTGACTTTATTTAGACCATTATTTATCTTATGATCGAATTTAATTTGTTTTTGAACTTTTTAATTCGAGAATAATTATGTAATAAAATAATATTTTCACACCTTCTTAAAGGGCCCCTCCTCCCCCATATAAAAGAACACCAATTCTAACCCATTCCACACACCTCTCAAGCCCCTTGGCTCATCCAACCCCTACCCAAATAAGCAATCATGATCCCTCTATTCCACCAAGAATCCTTAACTTAGGATTAAGGCTCTTCAAGAAGTCGTTTTGGTTCAAACCAAAGGGAGTTACCCGATTTAAAGGTTACGTCTTCTATTATGTTATTTTATATTATTTTCCTTCCAAAACCCCCTAAAATATTTTTATTCCTTTCATTTTATAACAACACTAGAATAATCAATATTCTATGTTGTTTTTATGTGAATTATTTTGACTAAACATACACACACATCCATCTAATGGTTAAAGAACATATTGTTTCTGTGGACGGCAAACTAACACATCACGAAATGATAATTGTTCAATTTTATCCTACCATTTAGTATGTTGTCCATTGTGATGGAACTGTATTTATATATAATATATATTATGTTATGTTTTTTTATCCTTCTATATTTTTCATTTATAGCATAGCTTTATGGTTTCCATTATGGGTAAATGTGATAATTTCATTTGAGGAAGTGCAGACTACAGCCCCCTCATAGTTATATGACTCATTCTTTCCATAGGTGGGAAGTATAAAGGATGGATTTAATGAAATTATATATTATATTATATATGAATTATAATATACTTATTTATCATTATGTTTTCATTCTATTAAATTTGAAATAGAATTGAATGTAGCGTTTATGCGTTCGTAAGCTTACCGTCTCCATGAACGGTGCATTTCATTTCTTACCTATAAATGTTATTTATTATTATAAATACATATATATACTGTATATATGTTATATATATAATATTTAAATCATTAATGTAATTATAGATATAATGGACTCTTGGATACATGGACAACTTGTAATTATAATGTGTTCATTTTTTACTCAAATACCAAATATCGACAAAATGACCATTATTAACTTAAATGATTACATAATGTTTATAACATGGTAATAAGTGATATAAAAGGAATAATAAAATTAAAAAATGTTCTTAATAAATTATAAATTAACTTATGTGTATTATTCAGGATGAACAAGAAACAAACGAGTCAAGTCTACACAAGGTAAGGGATTTCTTATCTCACTTATAATTCTGTGATATTTCCATTGTTCTCCACTTATTTATTGCATGTGGTATATTTTGTACTAAAATTTTATATATATTATCATGAATATATTTATATTCATGGTATTCTATGATTAATTTGGTGGTTATTAAATTTTGATCATATGACTTGACTGATTACAATGTGGTAAGGGATTTCCTATCCCAGCTTTAATTTTGTGAGATTTCAATTGTTTACCACTAATTTATTTAATGTGGTGTATTGTGTACTTTAATTTGATAAATATTATCATTATCCTTTTTATATTCATGTTATTTTTTGAATCATTTGGTGGTTATTAACTTTTTTTTCTTAGGACTCGATTGATTAAAATGTGGTAAGAGATTTTCATCTCACTTTTTATTCCCATGAGATTCATGTTATATTTTACACTATTTCCTTTTGTGTGGCGTATGTAGTACCCATTATTGTATCCATTTTGTAATATAATTCGATTAATGGGTATTTACATCTTCATTTTATGATCCTTCTTTCATGGGGTTTATGTTTCGCAAGTTACCAAATTGGTAAGGGAACCTTTTAACCAAATTTCCATTCCTTGGGTTAATGTTTTAATTCTTAATTATGTCAAGATATGATTATATGTGTAATAAATATTTATTTATTTATGTTTTAATTACCACTCCCCTTGGCGTGGATGAACACATAATCACTCCATTGATAAATTCTCGAGTCATCAATATGAACTTGATAATAGTAATCTAAACTCAATTTCCATTCATGGAGTTAAACATCGAAGTCATTGGTTATGTCTTAAAAAGAACATTTGTGAATTTAATATGATTTATTTACACTAAATATCAAATATTATTGACTATATTTATATATTTCAAACATTATTATGTAATTTATTTATCCTTAAACTAAGGATACATTTTTTATAAGGGATTTTGTCTCAATTTACATTCCATTGTGACTTCATTGTCGTTATGCACCAATTCACTTTTCTATGGTGTATATACTTTCATTTGGAATATTATATCATGAATCCCTTTATTATCTTGATATTGAAATTTTTTGATTGAATTTTATTCCTCAATTATTTATATTCAATCATATATCATTTGGTTAAGATCTCTTTAACTAAAATATTGTTTTAAATATTTATTCTTCTAAATCTTACTCATTAATGTCCATGTTTTTAAAATGGGATTTACTATTTATTCATATAGACATTAATGTTTTAAAATTTTAATTCCTATAAAATATTCAAAGTTGTATGGGGAACTTTGATTCCAAAATCATTTTATTAAATGTTTTAAATGGTTTTAGAAATGGTTTAATAAAGAATTTTCTATTTCAATATATTGATTTAATATATTGTAATGTGGAAATGTTATATTTCCTTTATACTTGTGTTATGTGTTATTATTAGGATATGGTTAATGGGAATTTTTTACATATATGTGTGGTTCTAGGATAAACCTAGGGCGGGTGAGCCCGAGATAACTCTCTAATGCATTGGGTAATGTGAAATAGGTAAACATTAATGTTTCTCCTAAGAGATTTAGGGAATATACTGTGATGGTTATTAAAAATGTGACTCCCTATGTAACTGTGATAGATACAATGTAATTATGTTTTGAATTTCATAATTTTCAATTGTGATTTATGATTTCTGTGTGATATTAATAAATATTATGATTTTATATGGTATGTTATGATTGAAAATTATGGTTTCATTGTATTGTATTTTTTGATGGGATAATGTTTTCAATACTTATTTTATATCCCTTACTGAGATTTTGATTCTCATACCATGTTTCGAAATGTCTTTCCCAAGACTTAAATATGTATAGGGTCAAGTATGGGATCATGGAAAAGTCATGTTTTCTAAAACATGGAACTAAACATGACTCTTTTTAAGAGTTTTTATTTTCTAAAAAAATGGGAACTGAGTAGAAGTTTCTACTCTATAAATTTTGATATGTAATATAATACTTATAACCTAATTCTATAAAACTCTAAACTATAAAATAACCTCAATGTGAATTATTCATTAATTCATGATTATGTAATGTTTTAAGTAAAGTTCCCTATAGTTAGTAGAAGAGGTCATATTAGATAACATTAGATGTTAGGGTGTTCTTTTAGCATAATGACATTACCATAATGGTTACAATTTTAGAATGAGTCATAGTTATTTTAGATAATGTAAATGAGTTTAAGAAAACATGAATAAGTAAATCTTTCTATTTCCCTCTTTATAGGATATTATATGATGATTTTACTAATATACTCACACTTACCTTTTTAGTTTTAGTAAATCGCTAGATCTAGCTGGCACCAAAGTAACAGTGGATGTGAAGAAACCTGTGATGTTTTTCTGATTGACCAACTGAATTAAATTGTAGATTCAATGAGAATTATTGTGGTTATTCTCAACCAACTATGTGTTGTCATGATTAACCACCTGAACCCCGGTGATTTTATTAAGACATTGTATATGTGAGAAACAAATTCCCACAGAAGTTTAGGTAATAATCATAAAGGTAATTATATTCAATAACCAATGATTCAAAGATGTGGAAAGAAACAAATAGGAAAATGTTTCAAAGGGATGGAAAGAAGCTCTATATGTGGAAGTGAAGGTCATAAATCAAGAACCTTTCATGGAAAAAAGAAGAATCCATATGACTCTAGGAAGGGGAATGAAGTTTTTTCTAAGAGATCAATATAATGTTTTAAATGGGGAGTGCATGGTCATTATATAAAGAGATTTCCTACAAAAAAGGTTTGGGAATTAGATCACCAAGATCATACAAATATATGTTTACAAATACCTAATTACATTCCAAATGAGGATGAGGAAACTAACAATGACCAATGATAGGTATGAATTATTTCATAGCTGATGTTTAGATAATATTGAATCTTAGGATATGATTCATGATTTTGTTCGTAGGAATGAAGTATTTTAGAATAAGTTGGAAAGGAATGGTGAATGGATCATGAAGAAAATTTCATGAGTAATAAGTCACAACATAAGGGATTCAAGTGTTATGCAATATTTTATGATGAAAAAATGCTTAAAAGTATGAAGGCTCTTTTGACGATGGGATTACATTAGAAGACTTTTCAATGTATGTGTAACCCTAAAGTTTGATATGTGAAAATATTATTCAAGGAGTAATTATATTTTCTTTTGTGGATATAGTTATAAAGAACTATTTGGTTTTATATGATCCTAGAATTTGAGGAAATTATAGGTTAATACATTTTGGGAGGCAAAGTAGAAGTTATTAGATAACCATTATGGTTAAAGTATGTTATGGTTATTTCTGATGAATTTATCTCTTTTTCTTGAATGCTATAAAATTATATAGTTTCTGAAAAATGACAACACGCATATCACGTGATAACCCATCATGTCGGAAAAAGCTACTGGAACTGAACCCACAACCAAAGTGTGACTAGGATTTATCACCTACTACTTGACTAAGTGAAGTCTATTTTTAGTATGACTGGTTATTTTTTGTTAGATGATTTTAGAATCAAGAATAAGTTGATTATTAGTTATCTAGGTAAATGATTAACTTATCCTAGATAATATGTGATTAGGTTAATAACTTTTCAATATGAGACTTTAAGAGTAGCTGGAGTTATTTGGAGATGAATGTTAAGATTTATCTTGGAAGAAAATGTGATAAAATACTTTTGAAATTTGGGTTTCAATCTTAGTTTTGATTAATTTGAAGAATTTTATGGATAGTTGTTTATTGAATAGTCATTGCTAAACTTTGGGTATTGTTTGAAAAAATTTGGAGATTAAGAGTAGTTTTTCATTTTGTAAAATATATTCCTTTTTGGAGATTATCTGATCTTCTACTAACCATTTTGTTTTTGGTTAAGTTCTAAAGACATGAGAAAAATATAGTTCATCTTTTTTTGAATATGTGATTCTCTTGAAGTTGATTATATCACTTTCAATGTGAAAAAGTCTTCTTAAATACTTATCTTTTGAAAAAAAAATGATTTTGTGGTAGGAATTTAGTAAAGGATGAAAGTATACATGAAAAGTAAGTATGTTTCCTTATGTTTTATGTTAATCTCCTAAATAAATTCCTCAAATTTATGAAAATTAACATAAAAAAACGTTGTCTATTAACTTTTCATACTGGGGAATCAAAGACTATTTAATCCATCATAAGTTTGTGGTTATATGATGGTTAACTTTCTCCTAATCATGTTTTCTATCACTCTATATCAGAACATGATGGTTTGTTTTCTCCTCCTTATCCATTTTTTCAAGGAATCCTAGTATCTTTTGTCTTGGGTGACTATTGTACTTCTCTATCTTTATTTTAAAGTGATAGATTTATTGACTCTTTTTCTGATGTGGGACTCTCAATGAAGTTTTAGACCCCAATTTTAAAATTGTGAGGATGCAATTCCCAAAAGGGGGGAAGGATGTAACATCCCTGGTAAATAAAGAATATTAAATTTTCATATTTATTAATATTTTTAAATAAAATAGTAATTTTAATTTAAAGGGGATGCTATGTTCGATGGAATACATGATACACAACAACGGGTTTCTTTGAAATCTTATGCTACACAATAATAATATAATGTTTAAATAAAATAGTAATTTTATTGTAGTGAATAAATATAACTAAATAAAATATCATTATACATGTTTGTAAAATGTTTTACATTTATCCAATAAAAGTTAGAGGCTTAAAATTCGAACGAATCTAATTTTAAGCATAATTTACTTTAAAATGTTTATTTACCATATTTTAATGGTTGAACCTATTTAAATCTAGTTTTGGTCACTTTTATAAGTTCTATTTGATAAAATAAATTTTTTAATTAGAATTGGGACATCAAAATTAAATTTGGGTGAATTTTCAGTATTTCTTTGATAAAATTAAATTTTTGTTGAATAGTGGAAAATCATGTATTTTAATTCTAAACTGCCTTTTAATATAATTTATTTATATGGTATGAATAACTGTTTAATTATTTTTAAGTTTAATTACATTATATTTTTAACATTTAATCTAATTTTGGTAATTGAAGAAATTTCACTTGGAAATTGGGCATAAAAAAATGTCAATCTTTTAATAGTTATTATTTCTCAAAAACACGTTTTTTATGACAATTGGAAATAATTTTAAATTAATTAATCTAAATTCTATATTGTGAATTATGTAAAATAGAAATCATTTTTTAATTCGGAATATCAAATATATCTTAGGCTGAATTTTTGGTATTTTTCTGAAAAACTTTAATTTTTGATAAATAATGAAACCACTAAGTAGTCGTTAAAAATCAGAATTTTTCTTTTAAATGAAATTTACCGCTTCTATGAATTGAATTTCAAAAAACTGACATTCATATTTGTTATTAGTAAATAAAATGTGGTTTAATAAGATGAAATTTTTTGGTGAATAGTTAATTTTGACTTTTATTTAACGCGGTTAAAGATAAATGGGTAATTCAAGGTAAAAAAAATTAAAATATTAAAAAAATATCATAACACCTTTTATAACCTTATTGGATGAGTTGTAGACGACCATGGGAATCCTTGGGTCTATTTTGGGACCCCATGGATCCACTTAAAAGTTTTAATGACACTTTATATTAATTAATTTTAAGTAAAGATAAAAATGACAAAAACAAATATCTTTTAGTAAATCAATTTTTACATGGGGTTATATAAGTTATCCCTTCTACTATAAAAATTAGTTGTAAATATAAAAATATTTCCTAAATCATGGTATTTTTTTATAATTTTAATACATCATATAAATAAATTTATTTATGACACAATAATGATACAGTGTTTACCTCATTAATAAATGATTTAAATAAATAAGATTATAATGATTAAAATAATATCCAAAACCTGTCCAATTCTTATTGGATGTTTTTATTTCGACCATTAGTCATCTTATATTAGACATTAATTAGTTTTGGACCTTTTGAAACCGAAATTCATTATATAATAAAATAATATTTTCACACTTTCCTAAAGAGATCCTTCCCCACTTATAAAAGGACACCACTTCTAACCCATTCCTCACACCTCTAAATCCACTTGTCTCATTTAACCCCTAGAAAAATATGCTTTGATGATCCCTCTATTCCAACTAGAAGCCTTAACATAGGCAGAAGGCACTTCAAGAAGTTCTTTTGGTTCAAAACAAAGGGAGTTACCTGATTTAAAGGTAATTTCTTCCCTTAAGTTATTTTGTTTTATTTTCCTTATCCAACCCCCTGAAATATTTTCATTCCTTTATTTTTATAACGAAACCAGTATCCTAAATATACTAGGTTGTTTTAATGATAATTATTCTAACTACACTTACACACACCTCCATCTAATGGGTAAAAACATACTGTTTCTGTGGACGGAAAACTAACGCCTCACGAAAGGATGATTGTTCAATTTTCTCCTACCACATCTTATGGTGGCCATTATGATGGAACTATATTTATATATGATATATATATTATTTTTATGTTTTCTTTATTTTTATTTATTTTTCATTTATATAATACCTTTATGATTTCCATTACAGGTAAACGTGATAATTTCATTTTAGGAAGTGCAGACTATCACCCCTCAAAGTGATATGACTCATCCATTCCATACGTGGGACGTATAATGAATGGATTTAATGAAATTATATATTAAATTATACTGGAATAATAATATACCTATTTATAATTATGTTTTCATTCCATTAAATACGAAATAGAAATGAAATTAGTGTTCATGCATACGTAAGACTTGTCGTCTCCATGAACGGTGCATTTCATTTCTTACCACTAAATGTTATGTAATATTATAAATACCTATATATATATAGTATATATATATGATATATATGATATATTAATCATGAATATAATTCTGGAGATAATTGACTCTTGACCACATGGACAACTTGTAATTATAAGGTGTTCATTTTTTACTCTAGTACCAAATATCAAAAAATGACCATTATTAACTTAATTGATTACATAATGTTTATAACATGGTAAAAGTTATATATAAGGAATAATAAATTTTATAATGGGTTTTAATCATGTATTAATTAACTTATATTTCTTATTCCGAAAAAACAACGAAAAAACGAGTCAAGTCAGACATGAGGTAAGGGATTTCTTATCTCAGTTTTAATTCAGTGACATTTCCATTGTTCACCACTTATTTATTGCATATGGTGTATTTTTTACGGCAATTTTATATATATTATCATGGTTCCCTTTATATTCATGTTATTTTGTGCTTCATTTGGTGGTTATTAACTTTTGATCACACGACTCGATTTATTACAATGTGGTAAGGGATTTCTTATCTCACATTTAATACCGTGAGATTTAAATTGTTCACCACTAATTTATTACATCTGTTGTATTGTGTATTTCCATTTGATATATATTGTCATGATTATATTTATATTCATTTTATTCTATGAATCATTTGGTGTTTATTAAATTTTGGTCATACGACTCAACTGATTACTACGTGGTAAGATATTTTCATCTCACTTTTTATTCCCATGAGATTCATGCTATATTTGACAATATTTCCATTTGTGTGGTGTATGTAATTCCCATGTTTGTATTAGTTGTGTAATGTAATTCAATTTATCAGTATTTATTGCATCATTTAATGATCATTGTTTCATGTGTTGAATGTTTAGTAAGTTAACAAATCAGTAAGGGAACCTTTTAGCCCAATTTCTATTCCTTGGGTTAATCTTATAATTCTTAAATATGTCATGGAATGATTTTGTGTGTGATAACTATTTATTTATTTATGTTGTAATTTACACTCCCATTTGTGTGGATATAGGCCTAATAAATACACTAATAAATTCCCAAGCCATCAATATGAACTTGATAAGAGTAATTTTAACTCAATTTCCATTCATTGAGTTAAACATCTAAGTCATTGGGTTTGTCTCAAAAAGAACATTTGTGAATTTCCTATGATTGATTTACACTGAATATCCAATCATATTTAGTGTATTTATTTTTTTCACACATTATTATGTAATTTATTTATCCTTAATTTAATGATACAGTTTTTATAATGGATTTCTTCTCAATTTACATTTCATTGAGACTTCATTGTTGATATACTCCAATTCACTTTTATAAGGTTTATATACTATCTTTGGACATATTATATCATGAATCCATTTATTTTCATGATATTATAATGTTTTTATTTTATTTTATTTCTCAATTATTTATATTCAAGTATATCACATTTGGTTAAGAACTATTTAACTAAAATATTGTTTTAATGATTTATTCTTCTAAATATTTCTCATTAATGTCCATGTTTTCAAAATGGTTTTTATTATTTTTTTTATATGTACATTAATGTTTTAAAATTTTAATTCATTTAAAATTTTTAAAGTGGAATGGGACACTTTGATCCCAAAATCTCTTTGTTAAATGTTTTAAATGGTTTTGAAAATGGTTTGATAAAGCATTGTTTATTTCAATATCTTGATTTAATATATTGGAACATGGAAATGTTATCTTTCCTTTATACTAGTGTTATGTGTTATTATTATGTTATGGTCATTGGCATTGTTTACATAAATGGGTGGTTCTAGGATAAACCATGGGTAGGTGAGCCTGAGATATCTCTCCAATGCATTGGAGGTAAACATTAATGTTTCTTGTAAGAGATTTAGGGAATATACAGTGATGGGTATTCCAGATGTGACTCCCTATGTAGCTTTGATAGATACAATGTAAGTATGTTATGAATTCCATATGTTACCTATATGATTTATCATTTCAGTGTGTTATTCATAAATCTTATGATTTCATAATGTATGTTATGTTTGAAATGTAAGGTTTCATTGTTTTGTATTTATTTATGGGATAATGATTTGATTCCTTATTTTATATCCCTTACTGAGCTTCTTATGCTCATCACAAGCTTTGAAATGTTTTTTCACAGGACATAAAGATGTATAGGGTCATGGATGGGATCAAGGAAAAGTAAGGTTGTCTAAAACATGGAACTAGACATGACACTTTTTTATGTGTTTTTATTTTATAAAAAATGAGAACTAAGTATATATGTCTACTTTGTAAATTTTGAGATGTAATGTAATAGTTATCACCTAATTATATAAAACTCTAATCTTGAAATCATCCTTAATGTGAATTATTCATTAATTTAAGATTATGTAATGTTTTAATGCTAGGTCCATATATTTTGACATTTGTATTTAACTAACATTATTAAATTATGACAAAATAGTAATGTAATCAATTTTTTTTGAGTATGTTGTTAGTTATTATGAAATTAATTATACATGCATATATCTATTTATTATGCTATTAATGATTAAGGTTATATTATCAATGATCTATAGTTTATAATTGATTTATTATTATATTTTTAATACATTAATAAGGATGATTCATTTTCTACAGGGTAATGTATTTCTCTGAGGTATTTACATAATAAATATTGTTACACTAATAGTAATGGTTTATTATTCCAGGCACTATGTAGCATACTGACCAATCTAGTTCTTCAAAAGAAAATTTTAATATTTTAAATAGAAATGGAAATATATTTTTCATCCTGTTTATAAATAAAAATGAATTAATAAAATCTGATTAAAATTTTATACATATGTGAAGTTAGATTTTAGTTTACTATATTTAGTTAACTAAAATTAAGGGATTGGAATGTTCAACAATGTGATGTTTATAAATTGGTTGAAAACCCTCTCTAAAAGGTAGTTAGAGAATCATATGTTTACCCCTTCAAATGAATCTTTTGAGGTCCAAATTGTTTCTCTAAAAGGTATCAAATGAATAAATATTCAGAGGTAAGGGATAGTTGATTTTGAATAATGTTCAATCATTATCAGGATAGTTTGAATATAATTTAAGGGTATCATGTTTTATTTATTTATTAGATAGAACTCACTCTATTAGTAGATGGTACATTAAATGAAATGTGAATGAGATTAGACACACACAATGAGATGAAGGTTCATATAAGAGGATATCAAGTGCTATTATTATAATAAATAATTTTAATTAATTAAAAATCAATTTTTAATGTCATTTAATTTTTATTATAATAGGAATATAAGTAAAAATTGTTCTACCATGTATATAGGATTCATTGTATAAAGAACATAGATCACTTGAATCCTTTCCACATTTTATTTTTTTTATTTTCAAATATTTTTTCATTGGATACATGAGAATTTTATAGAGTGGGGAAAGTGTGAAATTTTGTTGAAAGTATGTTTCGATGTATTCATAATTCATGCACACTTAGTTAAGAAATATTCTAGTGGTTGGATTCCCACTATAAAGATCATTAATTATATTTACATCAAGTTGATTGTAGTTTCTGGTTTCGGTGGTCATGTGGATGGATAGATTCCAAATAAACTTTTATCTTTGGATTTTAGTTTTTTATTTTAAAACAACGATCAATTTCAATGAGACATGAATATAGTAATTGGGTTGATGTTTTATTTAAGGACCCAACCTTAAACATTATCTGATCTTGAATAATGTTAGTCATTCACATTGAGGATATTTTCAGGTTTATATCATTTGATAATTAGGCCATATGTTATAAATAACAACTTGAATATTACAACTATACCCTTTTACTGACTATCCACTTTTTTCATAAAACAAAAAACTCTTAAGAAAAGAATCATGTCTAGTTTCTTGTTTTAGACAACATGAATTTTCCTTATTCCCATCCATGACCCTATTCATCTTTATGTCCTGTGAAATACTTTTCAAAATATGGGATGAGCATAAAAATCATAGAAAGGGATTCAGAAAGAAGAAAAATAGTTATTTTTTCAAGACAACAAGTAAACCATTAATAATTTGTGATAAAGTAATTCTTTTCACCTTAAATATGTAGTAAAAAACATCACTGAATATAAGATCATTGCTTACCCTTTTTTTAACCAAAATATTAACATAAATCCCACAAAAAACAATGTATTTCCTATAAAGGTAACTTGAGACATAAAAATATGTAAATGGAATAACCATATGGTCCACTTTCTCACATATAACTAAATGGAATTGCGATACAGATGACTTTCACACCCAATAAATTTGAGGTAATAATGTAAACACCTATACATGGATAATCAGGGAACTATCTATCAATTGTTTTGTCAGGTAACCACTAGTCATTGGTTTATCACATAACAACCTGTCAAATGTCTGAGTACCATTACATTATCATAACACATAAAATATAGAAAATATTAAAATTTAAGAAATAACATTAAATTTTCAGTCAAAGCATATCATTTAAAGATATTGAAATACTCAATCCATTTCAAAACCCATTTTCAATATTAAAACACCCCAAAAGGTAATTAGGGATTTATTTTCCTTTTAAAAACATCTAGGATTATTGAGGAAGCCAAATAACGATTACGGTGGAAGAGAGGTCATTGTCACCACAAACGTGAAAAACATTCCTTTTTTTTTGTTTATTAAAACACTTTGTAGATAAAAGATTCCATTTTAATCAAATTAAAAGTCTAAGGGGTTTTAATATACACCATATAAATGATGGATTTGAATATTATCAAAATATGCCTCAATGAATGGTTATTGAGATGAAGTCCATTACAAAGATCATATCCTTAAATTAGGGATAAATAAATTAAATAATTATATGTAAAAAATATAAATACCCCCAATATAAGAGGATATATAGTGTAACTCAATCATGGGTTATTCACACATAGTAATAGAATTACATAATCAAGATGTATAAGATCATGGTAATGAATGGAAAATGGGATAATAAATTCCCTCTCCTAATTTCTAATTAGATTTATTTGCTCTTTCATTTCATGAAAAATAAACTTAAGTTAATATTTACATTCTTCATAACCATTTTCAATTTTATTATTCATTTTATATCACTTATTTCCATGTTATAAAAATTAATTAATTATTTAAGTTAATATCAGTTATTTTTTGATATTGGGAACTTGAGACGAAAATAATCTTTTAATAACTACAATTTGTCCATGTGGTCAAAATTCCATTATATCCCAAATATAATTAATGTATATCATATATATCTAGTATATATGTATTTATAATATTCCATAACATTTGTATATATGAAATTAAATGCATCATTCATGGAGACGGTAAGCTATACGTACGCATGAACACTACTTTCATTTCTAATTCATATTATTTGAATTGAAAAATAAATTATACATATTTATTTTATTATTCCATTATAATATCATATTATATATATATATTACATAATTTCATTAATTACATCCGTTATATGTTCCATGTATGGCATGAACAAGTCATATCACTTTGAGGGGGCAGTAGTCCGCACTTCCTCAAATGATATTATCATGTTTACACATCATGAAAAGAAAAATGTTTTGTTATAAATGATAATTCTAGAATAATAGAGATATAATATATATAAGATATATAAGATATATTTACATTTCCATAATAATAACCACCATGAGATGTGGTGTGGTAAAATCGAACAATCATCGTTTCGTGAGGTAGTAGTTTTCCATACACAGACACAATATGTTTATATCCATTAGATGGAGTGTGTAAATGTAGTTAGAATCTTTATCATAGAAACATAAGAGTGTATTTAGGATAATTTTTTTGTTATGCAATCAATGAGTAAGAATAGAATATGGAGTGAAGATGTATAATATTATAAAGGAACTTTAGAGAAGACGTTGCCTCTGAAATTGGGTAACTACCTAGGATTTGCATCAAAAAGAATTCTTGAATTTCTATCTTCCTGTGGTAGGGATTATAGGAAGAAGAGAAGGATACTGGGAGATTATTGGGTCAGAGTTTGGATGAGCCACGGGTCATGAGAGATGTGGGTAATGGGTTATAAATGCTGGCCTTTTATAAGAGTGGGGATGGGCACTTTATTAATATCATGAATGATTATTTTATTATAAACTGATATTTTATTTTGAAATGGTACAAAACTCATTTAATTTGAGTATAATAAAATAATTTTTCATAATACTCTACACCAATAGGTTTTAGATATGTTTTTGGTTCTAATTTAACCTCATCATTTAGGTATAACCCTAAGTTAACTAATTTAACTATTACCATGTCTTCTTGTATATTCATACTATATGGTTAATATATTTACCAAAAAATCCAATATAACCTCAAGTAGTCATTGAAAACATTTCCAACATTATCTAAGTCAACTTTAATAATCTTATATTTTTAGAAAAATTATATCTATTAATGAAATAGTATTTGTTTTAAAAACTCATTTCTTTCAATTTTTATACTACTCATATCATAACTTTTTAGAAATCTACAACAACATTATTCCATAAAATAAATTTCATTAATTAAAATAAAAAAATTCATATTTAACCCTAAATTTATTTTAAGGAATTAAAATTTCTGAAATAAATTTATCTTAATTTTTATAATCTCATTTATTCAAATATTTCTTTGGTAAGGTAACCACTACATCATCATTGTGTCATAAATATATTTATTTATTTTATGTCTAAGAATTATAAATAAAATAACATGATGTAGGAAATTGTTTTAGATTTCTAATAACTATTTATAATCTAAAATATAACTTATATAACCCTATATAAAAAACTTTTTACTAAATGATACATGTTTAGATTATATTTACCATATATTTAAAATAAAAGTAATTAAATGTAATTTTCACACACAAGATACTCCCTGGGGTCCTAAAATAGTCCAAGGATGCACATAGACTGAAATATCTCCTTCGCGAGGGTTAACACATTTTTTAGGGTAATTTATTATTATTATAATATTAATTTTTACCTTTATTTACCAGATTTACACTTTAACCATGGTAAATAAAATATTTACTTAAGTTACTATTCATAATGTCTAAAAATCAAATATAGAAATTTACACAATTTAGACCTCATGATTAAAAATATGGAATCCATTTTTCCATATTAAAAAAAATATAATTTTCATAAATTAATTTAATATTAATTCTCATTGTCAAAACGAAAAATCATGCTTTTAAAAATTAAAGACAACCAAATGATTCACTTGTGTTTATATCCAATTTCAAAGTGAAATTAAAAACCCTGACCAAAATTTTATTAAATGATAATATTTTAATCAATTTTCACTTTAAAACCAATTAAAATTACAATCTATCTTATAAATAAATTATATTAAAAGGTATTTTTTATTTAAAATACATTATTTTTCACTATTCATTAAAAAAATGAACATGAAAAAAAAATACCAAAATTTCATTCAAAGTAAATTTTGATGTTTCTATTATAAACAAGAAGTTAATTTTTTCCAAAAAATATATAAATCTTTCAAAAAAAATATTTAAAAAGTGTTCTCCATCAAAAGGTTGTAAAACTACATTTTTATAAAAATACTTCTTTTATCAGAAAAAATTGAATTTATTTTTATATCATGTCTAGAAAGCACACAAGATGAATTTAAAAAATTAAATTAAATATATATATTTTATACTTTTCATTAAATAATAATCCAAAAAGAGTGAAATGAAAATAAAATTATTCTCTTTTAAAGAGGCTTTCATAAAAACACATCCATTATATTCAATTGGTTTTTATTTCCATTTCTAATAAATATGTTAATAAATGAATCATCATTTAAACATGAGTAAACATTATTTAAAAATTTAACTGATACTATTCATTCATGCCATTCTAATGGATAGGAATTTACTACCATTTAAAATAATAATATTATTGTTGTATTATTTATCTGTATAACTCAATGTTGTGTGCAACGTGAGATTTCGGAGAAACCTGTTGTTTCATGTCAAGTATGCTATTATATAGATGAAACCAGTATAATTTAAAATTAATATCTTATTAATAACTATTAATAAAGATCAAAAAGTATTATTTTGTAAATAAATGGGGCATTACATCCTTCCCCCTTTTGGAAATTGCATCCTCGCAATTTAAAAATTAGGTTCAGAAATGTCATTGAAATTCCCTCATTTGAAAAATAGTCTATAAAACTATCTCTTTAAAAGAAGGAATGAGAAGTAAAAAGGTCAAATAAGATAATACATACCATGATTCCATGAAAACATGCATATAGAAGAGAAAATTGATCATTAAGTTATGATGGAGAGTGATAGGAAAAAAATAAAGAGAAAGATAACAACCAGAAAACAACAAACTTATGATAGGTTAAATGCTATTTGATTCCCCATTAAGAAAAGTAAATAGAAAAAGTTATTTATTTTATGTTCCCTTTAATAAATTTGGATAATTTATTCATGAGATTGACTAAAAATATATAGAAAGATACTTACTTTTATAGTAGAGTTTCATCCTTTAATCGGTTTCTACCAAAAAATCATCTTTTCTCTGAACAATGAGTATTCAAGCTGACTTGGTCACACTAAAATCATTGGAATCAAATTCAACAGAATCACATAATCCATAAATAATTAACCATATATTTCCCTTATCTTTATACATTTACCAAAACCAAAATGGTTCGTACAAGATATAATAATCCTCAAAAAGGATAATCTTTTATAAAAACGAAATACTACTCCTAATATCCAAAATTTAACAAAAAATACACAAATCTCTACAAAGAACATTAACTACACAGTTGTACTTAAAATTATTCAAGATAATTAAAACTATGTTTGAAACTGAAAATTATAAAGGATTTGATCATATATTATACCACAAAAATCATATCATTTATCTTCAAATAACATTAGTTACTCTTAAAATCTCATACTGGAAAGTAATTAACCTATTCACATATTCACTATGATAGGTTAATATTTTCTATAAATACCCAAAATAGAAATTTGTTCACAATAAAAACATAAATTCTCCAAAAATAAAATTCCTCCATTACCCCTCAATTGAAATCCCAAAGTATTTTACTTTCCTTATGTATATAGTGTTTTCGAAATTGAAAACATATTCCGAAATAACCATGATCAGTTAATCACAAAAACATTTTCCTATGCTAACTATATCCATTTGAAAAAACATAAGATCCAAAATAAAGTTATTCTTTATCAATAAATAATTTAACTTAAATGAACAATTCATACTAACTACTGACTTCGCATAGGCCAGTGGTAGATGATACACCCTTACCACCCTTCAGTTGTGGGCTTGATTCCCAAAGACATTCGAGACACGATGGGTTGTCACCTATCATGTAGGTTTTCCTTTTTCAAAAAACATATCATTTTTATAACATTCACAAAAAAATAAGATAATTTCCTAAAAACAACTGTAACATATATTATCCATAAAGGTTATCTAATACCATTCCTTTTGCATCCCAAAATGTAATAACGACTTATCACCTGAAAAACAAAATATCATGTGAACCCCTATGGTTATCCATTATATCTATAGAATAAAAGATAATTATATATTGAATAAAATTTTCAAATATTAAACTTTAAGGTTAAACATACTAGAAAAAGTCATCCAAATTAATCCCATCAATAAAGGATCCTTAATACTTTTAATCATTTCATGATCCGAATTTCTACCATAACTCTTGAATCCCTTATATGTTGACTTCATACTTATTCAATATTCTTCGTGATCCATTATCCATTTTTTTCCAACTTATTCTATAATAATTCATTCCTTTAATTGTTTATTATTAGTTTCCTCATCCTCAATTGGTAATGGAATTAGGTATTGGGAAACATATATTTGTATGGTCTTGTTAATACCATTCCTGAAACATATTTGTAGAAAATCTATTTGTATAATAACTATGAAAACCATATTTAAAACATTCAATTGATCCAAATAAAAGAAATACTTTCCCTTTCCAAGAGTCAACTAGAAACTTCCTTTTTTCCATGGAAAGATCATGCTTTATGACCTTTATTACCACATCTATAGCATCTTCTGGTCCCATCATTTTCAAAGGTGTTTCCTTCCACATCTTTGAAACATAGGTTTTTGAATATGCATAGATTTATGATTAATACCTAAACATTCATAATGATTTGTTTTATACATATATGATTCCTTAGAGAAATCACCATGGTTTGATTGGTCCATCCTGACTAGAGAGAGTTGGTTATGAATAACCCCAAGAGTTCCCATTGGAGATCTCATATCATTTGTTTCTTATTCAAAAAACTGTCATAGTTTTCTTCACAACTATTATTACATTGGTGCCTGCTTGATCAAGCCATTTACTAAAACCAAAATGGTAAATGTGAGTATATCAGTATATTCATCATATAATATCTTATGAGGAGGGTAAATACAAAGATATACATATTCATGTTATCTTAAAGTCATTCAATTGTTCAAAAATAAATCTGACTCTTTATAATATACTAACCATTATGGTTATGTCTCTTATGCTTAAATAACACCCTAACATCTAAAGTTATCTAAAATGACCTCTGATACCAACTGTAAGGCCCCAACCTAAAACATTACATAATCTTGAATTATGTTAATAATTCACTTTGAGGATCCTTTCTGGTTGAGATATTTATCGAATTATGTTATACCATATACATAAAAAACTTGTATATTACAAGTAGACACTTATTCTCACTATCTATTTTTTTCATAAAACATAAAACTCTTAAAAAACAAACATGTCTAGTTCTATGTTTTAGAAAGAATGGCATTTCCTTGATCCCATCCTTGACCATGTTCATCTTTGGGTCCTATGAAAAACGTTTCAAATCATGGGATGAGAATAAAAATCTTAGTAAGGGATACATAAAGAAGTAAAATTGTTAGCTTTTCAAAAATCTAGTAAACCATGAATAATTTATTATAAAGTAATTATTTTCACCTTAAATAAGTAACAAAAACACTTCACCAAATATAAGATCATTGCTTGAAATTTTCGTAACTAAAATATTACAATAAATACCATAGAAATTAATTTATAACATATAAATGTATCTTCATACATAAACATACCTAAATGGAATAACCATATGGTCTAATTCCACACATATCACTTAATATAATAGTAATATGGCTAAAATCCATACCCAATGAATTCAAGGTTATAACGTAACAACCCACCCTTGGATTTTAAATGGAACCTTCCATCTTTGGTTTATCACATAAGCTCCTGGAATTGGTTTACCACATAACCATCGGTTAAGTGTCCAAGTACCATTACATAATCATAACCCATAAAATATTGTTAAAATAAAGATTTAAGTAATAAAATTTCATTTTCAATCACATGATATAATATCAATATATTGACACACTCAATCCATTTAAAAAACAATTCCATATGAAAACACCCAAAAAGTTAATAAGTGATTTATTTTTCATTTAAAAACATTAAGGATTATAGATAAATCCTAACAAAGTTTATGGTGGTGGAGAGGTTATTATCGCCCAAAATGTTAAAAACATTCCTTTTTTCGTTTAGTAAAACACTTCATATAAAAAATATTCTATTTTAATGAAAGTAAAAGTAAAATGGGTTTATTATACATCATGTAAAATAAAGGGGTGTATATTATCAAAATATTCCTTAATGAAAGTATATTCAGAAAAAGTCCCTTATAAATATTATATCCTTAGATTAAGGATAAATAAATGAAATAATTATCTATAAAAAATATAAATACACCCAATATATGTGGATATATAGTGTTAAAAATTCATGGTTCTTTCACACATAAACATAGAATAACATAATCAGGAGTTAGAAGATCAACCCACAGAATGAAAATTGGGTTTAGAAGTTCCTTCACCTCGTGTCTGACTTGAATCATTCATTTATTTAATTTTCCGGATAATAAAATTAAGGTAAATTTTAATTTATTTAGTACTTTTTTCAAATTTATTATTCCTTATATCACTTTTTTCCCTGTTATAAAAATTACATAATTATTTATGTTAATATCAGTCATTTTTTTGATATTGGGTATTTGAGTTGAAAATGATCTTATAAAATTACAATTTTTCCATGTGGTCAGAAGTCTATTTTATCGAGAATATTGTTCATATATACCATATATATCTAGTATATATGTATTTATAATATTCCATATCATTTTAAGATAAGAAATTAAATGCACAGTTCTTAGAGATGCAAGTCGTACTTACGCATAAAAACTTCTTTCATTTCTATTTAATATTTAATAAAATTAAAACAAAATGGTAAATTGGTTTATTATACATTAATTATAATATCATATGATATATATGTTACATGATTTCATTAACTCCATATTTTATATGTTCCATGTATAGAATTAATGGTTCATATCACTTTGAGGGGGCAGTTGTTCTCACTTCCTCAAACGATATTACCATGTTTTCACATCTTGAAAATCATAATGGTATGTTATAAATGATAATTTAAAAAAATAGTGATAAAATAAATATCAAATTTATTATATAAAATTATAGTTCTATCATAATGTCCACCATGAGTGGTGGTAGGGGGAAATCGATCAATAATCATTTCTTGTGGCACTAGTTCGCCGTACACAGAAATTGTATGTTCGTATCCATTAGATGGAGATGTGTGTAATTGTTGTTCAAATATTTATAATAACAAAATCCTAAAATATTTATGATATATTTTTTGTTATTTAATCAAAGAATAAGAATATAACATATAGGGAAGAAGTAGAATATTGGAAAGGAACTTTAGAGGAGATTTTACCTCTTAAAACGGGTAAGTCCATTTGATTTGAGAAAAAAGGAGTTAATGAATTTCCTATAGAATATTTGAAAGGAACTTTAGAGGTATGTTGGGAGATTATTGGGGAAAATATTGAATGATACAAGGGGCATTAGACGTGCGAGTAAGGGGATAGAAGTGGTGGCCTTTTATAAGTGGGAGGAATTGCACTTTAGAAATGTCATGAAAGATTATTTTTTCATACAATGAATTTAGATTTTCAAAAGGTAAAAAACACATTTAATTAGAATATAAGATGAATATTTTTTAAAATACTATCAACCAATATGTTTTAGACATGTTTTTGTTTCAAATATAACCTTATCATTTAGTTTTAACCATTAGTTAACTAATTTAACTATTACTAAGACTTCTTATATATTCATATTATATGGTTAATATACTTACAATAAAATTCCAAAAGAACCTAAAGTCATCCATTAATTATATTTAAAACATTACATATGTCTTTTGGCTGAATTTTAAATTTTTAGGACTATTAAATAATTTAATGAAATAGTATTTTCTTTAAAAACTAATTTATGTCAATTTTTATACTATTCATATCATGACTTTTTAAAAATACATAAAAACTTGATTCTATAGAAAAACATTAATCAATTAAAATTTAACAAGTTATAGTTATCTCTAAAAAAAATTTATTTCATTAAGTGTTCCAAAATAAGTTTATTTAAATATTTATAATATCATGTATTTAAATCCATCATTAATAATATAATCACCGCATCATCATTGTGTCATAAATATATTTATTTATTTAATATATAAAAATCATAAATAAAATACCATGATATAGGAAATATTTTTAACTTGCAAATAACTATTTATATTCGAAGTGATAACTTATACAACCCTATATAAATTGTATTTACAATTGGATACATGTTTAGGTTATATATTTCTTTAACATTAAATTAAATATAATTAAATGTCATTTTCACACACAAGTTTTTCCATGGGGTCCAAAAATAAACCCATGATTTCCCGTTGTCATAAATAACTCATAAAATAGGGTTATCACATGTCTTAGGGTAATTTAATATTATTATAATATTATTTTTTACCATTATTTATAGGGTTAACCCATTAATAATGGTTAATAAAATATTTACTAAAGATTCTGTTCATTATGTGTAAAAATAAAATTTACAAATGTAAACAATTTTGACTTCCTGATATCTGATTTGGAATCCATTTTCCCTAAATTTAAACACAGAATTTATAGAAATTAATTTAACATTAATTCATGTTGTCCAAACCAAAAAGCATGGTTTAATGAAGTAAAAACTACCAAAATATTAACAAGTGTTTATTTCCATCTTCAAAGTGAAATTAATTAAAATGACCAAAATTGTTTTAAATAATAAAAATATAATCCAATTACCCTTTAAAACCAATTAATAGTACAAAATAACTATATAAATAAGTTATATTAAATGGCAGTTTTGAATAAAAATGCAGTATTTTTCACTATTCATAAAAAAAATTAGCAAAAAATTACAAAAATTTCATCCAAAGTAAATTTTGATGTTCATCTTCTAACGTAAAAGTTTATTTTGTAAAGAAAAATATAAGGGTTTCAAAACTAGTTTTAAACAGGGTTCGTCATCAAAAAGACGTAAAACTACATTTTTAGAAAAAATAATTCTTTTATCTGAAAAAAGTGAATTTATTCTTATATTGTATATAGAAAACATATAAAATGAATTTAAAACTTTACATTTAATATATGTCAAATATTTTTCATTAAATAAAAATCCATAAAGAGTTATATTAAAACACAATTATGAACTTTTAAATTAGTTTTCATTAAAACACATCCATTATATTCAATTGGTTTTTATTTATAATTCTAATATATTTGGTCATAAATGATTAATCATTAAAACATGTATAAACAATATTAAAATTTTAGTTCATACTATTCATTCCCTCCATTCTAATGGTTATGCATTTACTACAATTTAAAATAATAATAATAGTATTGTATTATTTTTCATTATAACTCAATTCTTTGTGAAATGTGAGATTTCAGAGAAACTCATTATTACGTGTCAATCACGCTATCAAATGAAACGTCCCCATTAATGTGGAATGAATATCATATTAATATGTATTAATAGAAATAAATAAGTATTATTCAATAAATACTTGTGTCATTACATTTTTACGATTAAATATTATGCTTCAGAATTTATTAATGTTATAATAGAACATTTATGATGCGATATATTAAATGAGTTCAGCAAGATTGGTGAGTTTTCCCAAGCTATTGATTTATTTTAGGCAGGTGTGGTGGCTACATATTTCTAGGTAGCTCTGGTATATTGGTTTCCATGAGTTCATATGGGATGCATATAATAGTGGTTCTTAATAGGGTTGGTAAATTATTGTGATATAAGTGTTTCAGATGTATGACATAAGGATTAATCATATAACTCAAGGATTGATGTGATCTAGGTCATTCTAGTTGAATTTGTGGTGTTATCTTAATAAAACTAGATAATATCCTTATTGGATTATTTTTATTCATGAACATCAAGGTTGAGTTTATTTATCATTCAACTAAACCTTGAATAGTTTTGAAAAACTAATTTATTTGATGTAACAATTCCTATGTGCACCCCCATATTTTTATGCATTAATTCTCCTTAAATAATTTAATTTTTTTGATATCTTTTGTTACACGTGACAACAAGTTTAGATGTCCCACATTTCATTATCAAATCAATATATCTATGTAATTTCCTTGACATCGGATTGGTGGTTATAAATAATAATAAATAAATTTTATAAATATATGGATGACACATTAATAAAATCAACTCATTAGTTATAAGATTATAAAAATCTGAATAAAAATATTTTGAAAATAAAAGTGATGATTTTTTTTGGGAAAAAATTATGCTTACAATATATTCTAATTAGTAAAATAAAATTTTCAAAATTAATGAATAGTTTTATTCAAATTAATATAGTGTTATGTCGATTAATTTTTTTTTAACATTAAAAAATTATATTTTTAGTCATATGCTAAAAAAATCCAGTTTTATTCGTATAATGTATTTTTTTCAAAAAAGTAGTTCATGTAAACTTTTTCACAATTAAATTAAAATAAATAAAATAAATATACTGTGATACATATAGAAAAAATAAATTTCATTTTTAGAATTTTAATATTCATGTTTTTCCAATATAACTCTTTTATTTTTTGCTCAATATGAATAGTAACCGCTCTAGAATTTAACAGATTCATAAAGGTAAAATCACATTAATTTTGATTAAAAATAAGTTATAAGACCATAAATTGTAATCCAAATTTTTTAGGAGGGATTTAATATTACACTTAACACCATAGGAACTAAATTTAATTTTTTGATGGATAGTTTTCCTTGAAAATGATTAAAAATTAATTAAATCAAAGAATGTTACAAAATTATACACTTTCTTTAATATATGTTATTTTTCCACCTATGTAAAAATTATGTTGTGGAATAATATAGGGGTTTATTTTTGTAATAATAAAATTATATTCATGATAAATATTAATTCTTAATTTTTTGTACTTATATAAGGACCTTAATTTCTTATTCGACACTAAAGGAGTATTTCTCCATTTAAATAATGTAATAAATGATTTTATAAATGTTTAATGTTATATAATTTTAATGAATTATTAATACCCAAAATATATATAGATATATATGATATATTTTTGAGTTTTTAAAGAATTATATTCATATTTTCTATTTATATTTATGTATTTAATGTAAAATTAAATGCATAGTGTCAAAATTTACAATATTGATATTTTATAAAATAAATATTTTATTAAATTATTTAAAAATTAAAAATATTTTAAAATATGATTTTTTGGGTTTCTTAAATTCAATATTATTCCATTTATGTTCCAATTTTCGCCCTATAAGTAAAAATTACAACCCTTTTATTTTGGGAAATTCATTACAATAATAAATATTAAAATTCGTTAACAAAGGGTTAATCAAAATAACATTTTTTAATATTAAAAAGAAACATGTCTAAAATTTATTAGATTCTATTAATATAACCATATATTATCTTATCTTTAAATACATCTCCATTTGGTGTCATATTACATTATATTGGTTTTATTATAATTCAATATTTTTTGAAATTCAAATTGTGCCCCTCACCTCAATTATAAAATGGAACCTCATCCCTCACTTAATACCACCACATATATCCTTATATATCAACCAAACCATACCCTTTTATCTTCTCAAAATCATTATCCAATATATATTAGTTTTTGTATTCTCAAAAAAAATTAACCTTTGCTTCCATAAGGTATGATTTAAAGGATGTCTCCTAAAGAAGTGTTAATCATCTTATGAACCATCATTCAACTTATTTATCTTTTTGAATCTTATAAATATATTGTATTTATAATAAAATCATAAATTAATTATCCAAAATAAGTTTAAATGTTTTAATTATTATGAAACCCCCATAATTCACCCTCACGCCCATCATATGGTATTTTAGTGTATCACTAGCGTGTACGAACGACAAATCATATCCACGTAGTGAAACATTTTGGTTTTCATCACCATATTTTATGGATGGTTATTTTCATGATTCTAATATTTATGTTTTATAATTATGAAATAATTTTACCTTTGGTTAGAAAATATCATATATACCTTCTTAAATATCAAAATGTTTGAAAATGATAATGTTGGTTGTGCGTACGTGTGGACTAACACCCCCACAAAGTGTTGTGATTAGTTTTTCATTTCTATTTTTATTGGATCATAATGAGGATTAATTATTAAAATATACATGATATATATAAAATAATAGTTATCCTAAAATGTTCGTTATTATTTACTTTTGTTTCATTTAATCCGTCAAAAAATGAAACCATCATTCATGCATAGGTACAACATATCACCACCATGAACAGTATAAAAAAGTTATTCTATAAAAACTATGGATGACACTTAATATGTTTTCAATTAGTAAATATGATATTTATATCATTATTAACATACCATAGGTGACAAAACCAATATCAATATACAATTACTAGATATACTAAACAAAAATACCCATGATAATCGAAATAGTTGATGCTTGTAAAAAACATTTTTAATAAATAATTATTGGTAAAATTTAGTGTTATAATGTTATAAAGGGATCATATGTGATATTATAAGTATTATAATGAATCTATTATATAATCAGAGTAATTTCAAATTTATTATAAAGGAGGTTAATTGGATTTATAAGATTGGTAAACTTGAAGAAAATGTTTTCTTTCAAAATCTCATCAATAATTACTATTGGTGATGTTTACGTCTCCAGTTATGATTATTTATCTTCCAAATTCATTTTTTCTAAAAATTTTATAAAATTATTTTTTACGTTTTATCCTTTTATTGAATAGCGGTATTTTTTCTATGTTATATTATTTACAAAATAGTTTTAAAGGAATCTTCTTCTCATTTTTCTAACAAGTTACATTATAATTTTTCTGAAAAATATGGAAGGACTAATTTTTTAAATTATAAGGAATGAGATAATAATTCCTTCATATTGAATATATTTTCATATAATTAAATAATAAAAATTTCTGATGGTGATTCTTAATTAAATTTTTTTCCGTTGAAATTATGAATTTTTTAGAAGAAGTGACATCAACAAGTGAATGGATATTTTCCTCTAGAATTGTTCCAGGTGATATTTCAAGATCATTTTACATATAATATAAAAAAATTTGATTATACTTAAGATTTACTAGGTATATGGTCCAAGGATAACATTCTTATTTTTTCTGCAAATGATTTATGCTTATGATGAATATATGTTTCTAAATCCTATTACTTTTAAACAAGTTATGTTATGATGAAATGTTAAGAAACCCCATTCCTTTTCATGGGTTCTGATATAGTGAATTTTTTATGATCTTATGGAACATATATGTATCATTTTCATTAATCAATTGGTGGGATCTGTATCTCCCTCCAATATATTGGGTAATTCTTAATGTTCAATCATCTCAAAGAGTTTATCGGAGGTTATCCCATGCCCCAATAGGGTACATATATATTATTTTGTAAAAATTTACATTATTCATTAATGGTTTTAAGAATCTATATTTTCATCTTAACAAAATTATATAAAATAGCACTATGTATATTATTTTTAAATATTGATCTTAATAAAATATATTCATGACTAATAAATTAAATATTTATTAGTGTTTTATAGAAATTTAAAATTTGGACAATTATTATTGTTAAATAATGATATTTCCCTATTAAAAATTATTTTTGTATTTTTCCTTCTCTCCCAAGGAGGCATTGGTCAATCACACTTGCTTGGAGAGTGTCTAGGTGGCTGGGTGATATTGTGTGTCTCTGATAGGAAAAGAGGGTGTTGATGTTAATGTGGTTCATTCGTTTAGATGTGTTTCCTCCTCCATTATCTACTTATACAATCTTGATTGGTTTTTATGTGGTGTTTTTAATTTTTTTCCAGTGATGTGTTTTTTATCAATGATTATCAATATTCAGTTTTTTTATTTTATTTGTAATTTGGAATTTATTTTGTTTTTTTTAATGTTTGAGGGTAAAATCTATTTGAATTTTTTTGGTTTAGATTATTGTGATTCTGGCATTGTTGTGCTCTTTGTCTTGATCGTTGTTGGTTTTAATAGTCACAGAGCTGGGGAAGGAGGTCAGTTATGGAAGTACAAAGCCTTGATGTGATGGAGTTCGACTTGTCAGTCTATAGTGACAATGCGATACTCAAGGAGTGGATCTTGCTTGCATGAATCTAGTTTTATTTTTAAAATTTCATTTGTTTTGGACATTTCAACAAGTTTTTTAGTTGAATTTGATTTATTGTAGGTATTGGGTTTCTGCAGGTTCTCACATAAACCATAAAAGTGATTTTATACGGAATCTAAAAAGACATATTGAGAGTAAAATTAATCATTATATTTTGGGATTATATATAAATATTAAAATTTAAAAACATATAAATTTTATTTCTGAAAAATAAACTTCATTTTCGACTTATAAAATCAAAAATTATTATAGTATTATTTTGGGTTTTTTCAAGAACAAATTATTATAAGGTAAACAATAAACCATACCAATTTTGGGTAACAATAACAATTTTAAAATAACATAAATTTAAGGTTCATGAAACATTTTTACTAAAAAAAATATATTATAACGTTAAATGATTCATTAGGTAAAATAATTCCAAATATAGATTTATAACATTTTATAAAATTTAGACATACATTATGAAATATATTTTTCACTTATTTATTTAATTAAGTTTAAAAATAAGGAAAATTAGGTTACATATTTATTTCACTATAATTTATTATTATTTTATAAAAAAAATCTATATAGTTATAATCAATTACATTCATAAAAATATATTTTTCATAAATATATATTTCAATATATTTTTCATAAAATGGGTTCTTTTCATTAAATTCGATAACGTTAAGATTAATTAACCAACACATTAAATTTAAATTTGAAAAAAAAAGTATATTATACATGATAAGATTCTATTAATATTATTTAACATTTCTAATTTCATTTTTATGTATTATATATATATATATATTATTAGTATTAATACTAATTTCAATAATAATAGTTAAAAAAATATTTAAAATTATTATCGTATTTATATTGTGGAATTTCCACCGAACAAATTAAAATAAAATCAATTAAATAATTAATCATATATGATTTATAGACAGAAAAATAAATATATTAAAGAATATTTAATTGGTGATAAAAATAAATTTGATTAAGAGTTTATGAAAGTCAAAAATTTCGTTTTACTGTTACTAATATTTTTATACATTTTACTAGTTTTAATTTAAAATATAAATTATAATATTTAGAAATTTTATTAGATTAAATATTTGTAAAAAAAATCCATAATGGCCAATTTTATTATGGTATTTTCAAAATTTTATAATTAAACAGAAAATCCCCATGTTAAAAAATAGTTCCATTATTTAAGAGTAAAAGAGTAAAATATAACCAAATAATGTTGAAAACTACATAATATGTTTAAATCATATATGTAAAACCGTGGTTGTGTCTTTATCAAATAAAATACACCACATACTTCATTATTTCTATTCTTTGAATCTGTTAAATATGGAATAGTGTAGGGATGTAATGGAAGCATAAACGATACTCCAAAAATTTCCCTTTTCATCAATTAAAAAAGGTGATCACTTACATAAGTCGATGAATAAACATCCCATATTAATTTCCCCTTAAAATAAACTGGAAATACCTCTCCCATATTTCATGTTATTTTCTTTAAAATGATTTATTTTTTTATACTCATGGGAATTCTTGTTATTTATCCTTTTTTGGAGATATAAATTTGGACTATGAAACCGATTTCATTTTATTGTGTTTGATCATGCATATGACTTAAAAATTGTTTATTTTCCACATGTGGAACATATATATATATATATATATGTATATATATATATTATTTTAAATTAGGTGTCATGTGGGTGTATAATTATATATCCCCCTAACCAATTGGTTAAATATTTATCTCTCATGATATGTTATGTAAGGGATTAAGATGTGAACCTAAATCAACCACAAGAATTTCTCCACATTGTAAGAATACTTATTGGAGTGAACCTAAACATATGTTTATGATATCATATTTGAAATCTTTTACACATGCTTATGATTCTAAAATATAATTATTTAATTTCATTATTTCAGGTATTTATCCAAAAAAATCCTTTTTATGATATCGTGTTATGCCTTATGAAATTCATGTTATGATTTATTATCATTTTACTCCCTTACTGAACTTTCTAGATCAACATTTTCTTTATTTATTTTCCCCAGGATATCCTATAAAGTTTAGAGGATCAATGGAAGTTCAAATAACTATTTCTTATTTTAAATACTATTTCATTTAATGTTGAGAATGATATATTTTTATGTATAGTATTCTAAATAAATTATATCCGTAGACCATTGGCATTTATTGTTGGTAAATTATATTATAGATCATCATAAGAATTATATAATAGGAAAACAAATATATTTTACAGAATAGATTGATAACAAGACACCCTAAATCCACTCTCCCAGATTTAATGTTAAGAACTCATTATTTATAATTTATACTTGATAATAAGTGATATTTCTTAAGTGAAGGTTTCATATATTTCACATTAAATTTATAGTTTAAAATTGTTCCCCATAATAGTCTCACAATCAATGAACCCATTTATTATATGTCCTTGGATACTTGATATAATAATATATTATTATGAAAATTTATCAATAATATCACCATACACGATCCATTTTACGAATCTCCTGGGTTATGTACATATTAATAACATATAGAAAATAGATATAAAATAAAGAGTAAATTCATGATTTATGTTTGGTAAGAATGTATCAATTATTCCTAAAATTTTAAATCATAAGAATATGTGAAAATATTAAATTTAGAGAAATATATTATTAAAATAAAAATAAAAACATAAGTTTTCCATAAGGCTTGATAAAATAATATATAACATAAAAATGATAAAAAATATATACCATCGTAGAACAGTTATGAAAATAATAGGCACTAATATGGATCAATAGAATAAACTATTTTCTTATAGTATAACATAAAAATTTAAGCAATTTATCAGAATAATAAATCTTAAGATTTTGGTAAAACATAACCTTAATAAAGTCAATGCATGAAGTTGTGACCATAAAAAATACACAGACACCATTTTGTGAATATAAAAGTAATGTACATGACTTAGGTTATGAACATAACAAAATAAATACATGCATCATGTTGTGAAGATAAAAATAATGGGTACACATTATGTTTTGAACATAATTATAATATAAAATAATCATTTTGTAAACATGAAAATAGTTTACATAACTTATATTTTGATCATAAAAATAAAATAATTAATTATTTTGTGAAAATAATAATAATTTCCATATCTCTTGTTTTGAACAGTGCAATAATGGACATGCATCATGTTGTGAACATAATAATAATTTCTACATATTATGTTGTGAACATAATAATAAAATCATGATAAATGGATATAATTTTTCTTCTTGTTCTAATGTTCTATTTTGGGGCCAACTAAAAATAGTATGCTAAACAATAAAATATTATTTTGCTATGTTATTAGAGACTCAACTAGTGACTTATATTAGATAAAAAAATTCAACAATTCTCTGATCATACCCTCTCAAATTACATTTAATTGTTTACTAGCACATAATATATTAACCACTGATATTTATTTAAAATTATATTCTATCAATATTTGTTTTATGTGTTTTTTTTTGTAACAAAAATAGAAAAGATATGGATAATATATTCCTTGTTTGTGTGACTGTATTAGAACTGTGGAAGGATATCTTTGAAAAATTTGGCATCTAAGGACAGAGTGTGAGATGTTTGTGATCATTTCTTCACAACATTGTTTCCATCATCCTCCCTTCACATTTTATCAATTTGTTTCAAGAGGAAGTTTTTGAAATATTACACACACTTTGGTTTGGCTACAATTTTATGAAATAGGATGGAATGTATTTTTATCCAAATTCAGTGATTATAGAGATTTTCTTGCAAAAGTGGTGTCAAAGGTGGTGAAAATTAAATTTTTTTTCTTAAAATTGTTCAATATTTTATATTTTTAAGAGTATTAGGAACATCTGGGAACTAGAAACTTATAGTGGGATCATTAATGGTATTTTTTAATCCCCCACTACATAATTGGATTAGAAAAAACTTTTATTGGGAATTTAAGGGGAGATAGGGATCTATGAGGTGTTTCAAAGTCCTCTATGATCATAACGAAAAAATAATAGGATTTTTCTATATCTCAAGTGAAGTGGGATCACCACATTAAACTAAGATTCAAGGAGTCATTAATACCATTCCATTTGAAAAAAAAAGTAAAATTATATTGTTGATACTTTTTTTAATTTCCATTCATTAGTAAACGCCTTGTCCTTTTTTGTAGAGGAAACTTGTAATAAAAATAAAAAACATAACATTAAAGTAAATGAATCATACATATATCATGAGAAATAAAAAAGTAATCAATATATTTGAGGTAAATATAGGACCCCACCATTCTCATAATGGTAAACTATATCAATATGTTCGATTAAAAATCAATCATATGTCATATTATGAAGAAGAAATTGAATGAAAATAGGTTTCTTAATGTTTCCAAATGGCATCAAATGAAATGACATCAAGTGTTAGATCAGTTGATAAAATAAATTTAGTCATCCAAGAGGATTATTTCAAAAGGAAATTTAAAGGTTCATTCGTTAATAATTAATCAAAAATATAAAATATTTTATAGATAGAGTAAAATTGAATAGAAATCATGAATAGATATTTCATAAAACTATATTAAACTTATTGTAAAACGACAGAGTTATGAGTAACATTCAAAAATCATATTAATGAAAGTAGTATGGAAACCATTTAAAAATACAAATTTATGTTATATCCCAATGTTGGATCATTGTAAAATACATAATCATTTCCCATAGTAACATGTGAGATGAAGATAATATATTAAAATGTGAAAATAAAACCACCCTATTATTTTCAAATACAATTACTGAAACTCATATCAATAAAAAGAGTATTAGGGATACATTCTTAAAAGTGGTAAATATAATAATTCAATAACCAAAAGTAATTCATATTTGAATTCAAAAAAATAATAGTGGATATTATTTGTGGGAAGAGTGAAAATGCACATGGAATAAAAAGTTCTTATTTGTGGTAGATGGTAATTATTCTTGAAATGTAAAATATTTAATGAAATTAATAAATTAAATAAGATTATTTATGAGAAAATTAAATTTCCAATTAAAATATTGTTGAAATTAAATTTAAAATCATCATTTTATATGAAAAATATATATTGTAAAACTATTGTAATAAAGCTATAATTATGACTCAAGAAAATAAGTTTATTCATGAAAACCCATTCAACTTTAGTAACCATTGAATCATAAACCCTAAATAAAATAACATGAAATTGATGTTTAAACACATTTAATTTCATGAAATTAGTTGAAATGAATTAAATATGCTATTATATACAAAACATGAAATAAAACAACTGTTGAATATGAAATATTTCTCATAGAGTAATAATTGAGTTAAGAAATCTCTTACCCTTACTCCCAAATACCATAAAATCTCTTTATACTTATGTATAATATTCCCAAATTTCATAATAAAAAATTTTATAAAAAATTTAACATTTATTTCTTTTTAATATATTTAATTATAATCATTTATTATACATTCATTAGCTAGTTAATGTTTATTTTCATCATTAGATTTTAGTAATTTTGATTATTTCACACATGTTTTGAATAGTATATTCCAAACCCCATTTATAATACCAATTCAATCATTTCAAAAATATACATGTTACTAAAATATATTCATTAGAAATCTTTATAATTTTCTTATTTCATTCAATGATAATTTTTTTCATGGTTCACAAAGAGGGAATGAGTGACAAGTTTGTTTTGGAAATTTCTTACAAACGAAATATGGTATATCAAAAACGAGTTAAATATTAAAATTAATATTCAAGAACCATACTAATATGATATAAATATTTTTAATATATTAAAATGTTTTCTATTCATACAATTATGGTAGTGATGAAAAATAAATACATTGTTCCTTGGAGGCGGTACTTCTAACAAACAAATAAACATTATTGTTCTTTCCATAGAATGCAAAGAAGGTTGAAATTTATTTATGAATTAATAATCATAATAATGTCATAAATATCATATTTTTTGTTTGATACAAATTTTTAACCATACATGTTTGGTGGTGATGAAAAATAAAACACATCATTCATAGAGTGGACAATATGAACATAACATGAATGGTGTTTTCCATTTTTCTAAGAAAATGATAAATAGTTAATGGTTATTAAATCTATATAAAAACATTAGATTATATAATAACAAATATTTCATTATATTAAATTGTGTAAAATTTATATAATAAAAAGTGGAAGTAGAAGAATAAATTAAAAATAATCATAGAGGATAAAATACTTATTAGATGAATTTGATTTCTTCTTAGAAACTGTAATGTCCCAAAACTTCCATGTATATTTTTTTTTATTAAATGAGAATTTTACAAGCCCACAGAACATGATGGAGCATGATTCCAAGGCCTAGAGTTCCCGAAATAAATTTATAAAGTTTTTTTCAGGTACGTTCAGTAAACATACGAGTGGGTTTTTATAACTTTTGAACCGGTGCTCGGAATTGAAATCTGAGGGCACCGTTGAACTCACAGCACCAGTATTTGCTTAAGGAGACTTTCACCTCGATGATAGTGGGTCATGAATAAAAGATAGTATTTGGGTTTTTCATGGAAAATAATAAAGTAAAATGAACTACACTTAATTTTATTTTTTAGCCACTATGTGAAAGTTGGAGGTGGGGTCCACCGGAACTAAACCTCCTTGTCGGAGTTGAAGTGTGAGGGCCACCCAACCATAACCTCCCATCAGAGGTTATGGTGGTGCGGCCCACCTGAACCTAACCTCATGTGAGAGGTTACGATGTGGGGACCACCCAGGACTAAACCCCCCTAATAATGTTGGGAGCGGAAAACCTCTCAAATCCCCTAATTAATGAGTGAGAGTCTCTCCACCCCCCTCCTTTTATGGTGCAACCATTCCTCTCTTTTAATTGTGCCAACCTCATGAATCGATTAAGTGGGGCCAAGTTAATTAATTCACCCAATTTGAATTCTTATGCCAATGACTTAATAGATTTTTTAATCTATTATTCTTGACTAACTTTTCTTTTGTTGGAAAAGGAGGAAGGAGAATTTGACAGAAAAGATCACGCCAATGAAGAAAGAAGAAAGCGTTCTTCCAATGAAGAATGAAAAATATGAGTGTCTTCGAATTCTTCCTCAGAAGCACCTTATGGAAGAAACCGATGTAGGATATCTTTGACGACTGACCCTCCATCCTCATAGTTGTCAACGAACAGACACACGAGCTCGGGATTAGAAGTGCGCGGCGGACGTGACGAACGACGATAACTCTGTGTTCTTCCCCATCACACCTTCAATGAAAAACGAAGGTTGGAGTTTAATTTTATTTAAGTATGATATTATTCCCTTGTTAATTTTCTTCCAAAACAAAGAATGCGGAAAAAATCTTATCAAGTTGATATGCAGATGTTTTTTCTTGCGGGTTGGAAATATTTTTGTTAATGAGGGATTATAGGAATTTATATTTTTTAAGACATATTGCATGCTTTTTATCCACCACATTCATGTGAGTCAATTTCTATCACCCTAAACACGGAAGGGTGTGGACAAAAACAACGTGGTCCGACCCCTCTGCTGAACTTCTTTGTGATGTTCTTCAGTAGGGCGACAAGGCGAAGAAGGCAACAGGCGCTGCCCCCACGACACTCTGGTGCCTCGGGCTGACCCGCGCCACCCTCCGGCTTCCGAGCCACCCTGGTCGTGCTGCCCGCCGACCGTGGAACCCACCGGCCAAACCGACCAAGCCGCCCTGCCCACTGGCCGGGCCATGGCCTACTGAACCACGCCCTGGATCCCAGTCATCGTGCCTCCCACGCCCCTCGTGGTGCCCCCCCCCCAAGCCACAGCCCGCTGGCCTCCATGTGCTCCATTCAACCATTGGACAAACCAGCCCACTGCCCTCTGCATGCCCCACGTGTCCCGTGGATCTGCCATCCGCGCACCCCACGGTGACCCAGCCTAACCAGCCTCTCAGCCTCGGGCGCGCCACCCCGGCCCCGGGCCGAGCTGCCCCGAGCCGGCCCCTCACAGCGCCCTCTAGGACGATCTGCGCCCTCGAAGTGCCCTATAGGCCGAGCCTCCCTTGTGTTTCCCTCTGGGCTGAACCTCCCTCGCATCGACCCATGGCCGGTCCGCGCACTCGCAACAAGTCTGCACTCTCACGACACGATGTGACCCCTTGTGGCCCGCTGGGCTAGCCCCAACGGGCCGTGACGAACCCAATAGGTTGGCCCGCCCATCAAGCCGGGCCAGACCCCAATGGGTCATCTGGGTTGACCCGAACCAGTTTGTCCAAGGCTAGGTCGGGCTAGGTCCGTACGACAGGGTCAGACTAGACCCGGGCCCACTATGACTCTTTACTTTCTTTTGGCCATATCTTTGGTACCAAACGTATGTTTGAAGAACCATCAGTGGCGCTGGGAATCTTGGAATTTGAAGGTCAATTTGAGTGTACCCCACTAGATTTTGGTGTATAGTTGAGATATAGTTAGGCTGGATCGTGCATGAATCCAACCGGGCCCCCGAGACTAAAATGCTAATAACTCACAGACTGGGCGTCCGATTGACGCCCTATCTCTTAAGTTGAGACCCATATGACATTGCATACCATTTAGATACTTCTTCATGGGACATAATGACAGTTGGAGTATCAAATAGTAGCACATGGAACAGATCATTCCAGTGACAAGTGAGCAGGGTGCAGAGACCTAGTAGCTGGCTGAGACCTGACGCCTGTTGACCATTTGACTCAGAGTAACTCGATTGTCCTAGTGGAGGGCGCTTGGTAGGGGCGGAAAAACCACAGTGGATCAGCATTCTTGGTGATGTGGCAGACCCACAGTAATCGACATGAGGATTACCACTGCTGGATATGAGGGGGAGCACCTGATTGTGGCAGTAGACCCATGGTGGGGAGCGCCTCTGTGTGACGCAGAAGACCCATAGTACTCGACAAGATGAGTACCTCAGTAGTCTAAGGTTAGTGGGATGCACCTCTGTGTGATGTGGCATGCTCATTGTACTCGACAGAGGAGGAGTTCTCCAGCAGCTGTTGTTTCGATAATGTGAATAAAAATATGGGTTGATCTGAGTCATTAACTTTTGTGTTTTCATCATGATTGAGATGGATTACTTGATAACTTATGTATATGTATGGGAATATATCTAAGTGGGGTAATCTATTGATTTCATACTTTTTGGTTTATCCTTATTGGAATTTGTGCGACCTTGAGGGTCTCGGGGTCCCTACTGAGTATCGTTATACTCATCCCTGTAGGGGTTATGCCCACACCTCGTTGTGTAGGATGTAGACGACAGACAACGCTGGCCAAGGATGAGTGTACCAGGACTTGACAGTACCCATAGGTGGACCTTACGGCATGTCGGTACACGGAGGAGACAGACGAACGTGGAGTGCGGAGGAGGTGATCTGTACCTACCCTTCTGGTAGAAACCTCAGAGGACGACCCGATGGTTGTTTTACCTATGTTCCTCAGTTGTACTTGTACTTTCAGTTTCTTGTACTTTACTATTGGGCTTTTATTTCCGACCCCTTTTACATTAATAACACTTTTGTTATATAGTTTTACTTAGTGTTTTGTTTCCATCTTGTGCTCTGTTGTGTGTGTTTACAGGTTATAAAGGCAATTCCTTCCATGTTTTAGGGAATTACCACTTTGGTGCTAGTCTTCATCCCTTCGCCTATGGAAGGGGAGCTTGGGGTAGTCATAGCACAGGCCTCAGGTGATGGGTAATGAAAAATTGGTATCAGAGGAGTCAGTTCAACCGCAAAACTTAGGACTCTGATCTTTTTTTTTCTATTAAGCAATAGTGTTATGTGCATTGAGTGTGGTTCTTAGTTTAGGGAGTCCAGTGTTAGTGCGGCAGCCGATGTATCCATACACTGGGACCCTGACTTATGATTTCCAACATAGGGCACAAAAACACTGATTACGTGTGTGTTTTCAAAAGTTTTCATTAAGTCATCTCAACCAGGTCAGCTCACTAGATATAATATTTTGACAGTGTCACATCTGTTTCTTTCAGGATGCCTCCCCGCGGAGTCTTCTACAGCTTGCAACAGACAGATTTCACAGAGATCCAAGAGGACCATACCTATAGGTGGACGAATGCATGACTCGAGATCGGTTGTGCAGGGCACCCGGAGCGGAGACATACATGCCATGAGGGGGAAATGTTTCACATGCGGTGGGCATGGTCACATGGCTCCTGACTGTTCGACCCGCCATTCGGATGTTCAGATGACGGTCTAGGGACTGCCGAGGTAGAGACATAGATTTGATCAAGATGGTCTGCAGGGAACATGAGGACGTGGAAGAGAAGCTGGTCGTGCAGCTGTTGGTGGACGACGATTCGAGGTGCTACCACCACCACCACCTGAAGGTCTACCCCAACCGCAGGGAGCAAGTGGACAAGGGGGAACTCAGCTCCAGGAAGCTGAGGCCAACGATCACGGCGCTCTGGGGATGATACAAGTTACCATATGTGTGTATTCCACTTTAGCTTCAGTTCTTATAGACATAGGTGTCAGTAACTCTATCATTGTCACTGCCCTCGTTCGGAGCTCCGACATTCTGACAGATCCATTGGCTCAATCCTTATGGATAGAGAGTCCTACGAGAGTAGATTTGATGATTACACATCGGTGCCGGTAGTGTGAACTTACTCTAGGAGGGGAGAGCTTCAGCTGGGACCTCCTAGTAGCAGTGTCGAGGCCATATGATGTCATCTTGGGTAAGGAATGGTTATCTATAGTCCATGCTCAGATTGACTGTATTAGGCGCAAAGTGCAGTGTGTCCGCACAGATGGGACCAGGTTTACTTTCACCAAAAAGAAGGGAGCCTTTGGAGCACATGATTGACTTACCAGGAGGAGGGTGCAGCCGATCACTTATCAGATGGCTTGCCTTACCCTCAGAGCAGTTGATATAGAGAGTCTGAGCTATTCAGAAGTGGTGGACCAGTACACGGATGTTTTCTCTGATGATGTCACAGGCCTACCTCCTCATAGAGAGTTGGAATTTTACATTTACGTGTACCCCTGTATGGAACTAATATCTTCTCCAGCGTATCGGATTGCTCCCATAGAGCTTCATGATCTGTGGGTACATCATGAGGACTTGCAGGGGAAGAGATTCATCCGACCCAATGTTTCTCCTTGGTCAGCCCCGATTCTGTTCTCCAAGAATGCATATGGGAGATTGAGGCTTTGTGCTGATTTATGGTTCCTAAACCAGGTGATCGTGAAGAAAAATTACCCACTATTGAGGATTGACAACCTCTTTGATAAGCTGAAGGGATCATGGTGGTTCTCGAGGACAGACCTCAGATCATGTTATCACCAGCTTAGAGTTTGAGACGATCATATGTAGAAGATGGCCTTTAGATGTCGGTACGAACACTAAGAATTCTTGGTTATGCTATTCGATGTAACTAACGATCTAGAAGTGTTCATGGGACTCATGAAAAGGATCTTTCAGCCATACCTCAATTTATTTGTTGTAGTCTTCATCGACGACATTCTGATCTACTCGACTACTGAGGAGGAGCATGCCTGTCACATGCAGGTAGTACTGGACACACTCTGAGACCACCAGCTTTATGGTAGGCTCTTGAAGTGATAGTTATGGATACGAGAGGTTCACTGTTTGGGACATGTCATCTCAAAGGCTAGAGTTGTTGTAGGTCAAGAGAAGATTGAGGTGGTACTTTCTAGGGAGCCACCCAGGAGTGTGACAGAGGTATGAAGTTTCCTAGGTTTGGCTGGGTACTACCAGAGGTTTGTTCCAGACTTCTCTAGAGGTGCAGCACTACTATCAGCATTGACGAAGAAGGGGAAACCCTTTGTGTGGTCGGAGAGATTCCAGCAGAACTTTCATGAGTTGAGGTAGAGGCTGACTACTTCCCCCATCTTGAGGCTTCTAGAGGAAGGCGAAGGGTACGTAGTCTACTGCGATTTATCAGGGACCGGACTCAGATGTGTCCTGATGTAAAATAGAGCAGTGATGGCATATGGATCTCTTCATCTGAGAAAACATGTGCATAAATAAGATTCCCATGACCTATAGTTAGAAGCAGTGGTATTCGTCTTGAAGATGTGGAGACATTATCTGATGGGAGAACATTTTATCGTGTACTCTGATAACAAGAGTCTCGGGTATATCTTTCTCTCAGAAGAAACTGAACTAGAGACAACGACGTTTTCTTGAATTCTTCTAGGACTATGACTTAGAGATAGTCTATACTCCTGTGATGGGAAATATTGTTGCAGATGCACTCAGCATGAGATCTGGTATACAGCTGCTAGGTTAGGCGACAGAGTAGTTGGCTACATTGTAGATATCCTTTGTGGATAGAGATGGAGCATTCTTAATTCAGTCTTTTACAGTCACTCCACCAGTTCTTCAATGATTCAGGGAGTTATAGTGTCGGGACACTGACTGCGAGACACGACCTGCTCAGATATCCACAGGGTAGGCACCTGATGGATTTTCTGAAGATGGGGAGCACGTCATCCTCTTCAGAGAACGTACTATAGTACCAGTGTCACTTCAGGAGGAAGTGTTGAGGGAGTTCCGCACATCCCCTCTAGTGGTATATCCAGGAGTGGCGGAGATGTACCAGGATCTCTGATGATCGCACTGGTGGCAGGGAATGATGAAAGCAACTGCAGAGTTTGTTTCTCAGTGCCTCACTTGTCAGCAAGTGAAGGGGGAGCATCAGGTACCAACAGGCTTGGTTCATCCTTTAGAGGTACTAGAGTAGAATTGGGATGGAATATCCATTGATTTCGTGACAGGACTTCCACGTACATCCAGAGGTCATGACACGATCTTGGTGATCGTCAACCGACTCACCAAGTGGGCCTGCTTCCTACCGATCAGAGACAAGGGTCCAGTATAGATCTTTGGACGCCACTATGTGAAGGATATTGTGTGGATACATGAAGTACTGTCAACGATTGTCTCCGATCATGACACGTGTTTTAATTCCTAGCTATAGAAGGGGTTTAAGGAAGCTTTTGGGACATAGGTTTGTTTGAGCACCTCCTTCCATCCGCAAACAGATGGCCAGACTAAGCAGACCGTTTAGACCCTTGAGTACATGTTGCGGGCCTGGGTCGTCAACTACGGTCACAACTGGGAGGATCACATACCTTTGGTGGATTTTTCATACAACAAAAGCTATCATGCCACCATAGGGATGGAACCTTTTGAGGTGTTGTACGGGCGACCTTGCAGATCACCTTTGTGCTGGACTAACCCAGGGGATTCAGCACAGGTGGGACCAGAGATGGTACGGGCTACCACAGAGAAGTTGAAGATCATCCTAGAGTGGATGAAGACTGCACAGAGTAGCCATAAGTCGTATGTTGATAGGATATAGAGACCTCTAGAGTTCGAGGATGGTGACCACATCTTTCTATAGGTCTCACCTAGATGAGTTCTACGAATATTTGGCCGAGGTGGGAAGTTATCTCTGAGATTCATCAAACCTTTTTATGCCCTCAGCAGAGTTGGCTAGGTGGATTATTTCTTAGCTCTTACACCTCAGTTGAATGAGGTGCACGACATCTTCCGCGTATCCCGGTTGAAGAGATATGTGCACTACCATTCCAACATCATCAACCATGGCGATTTGGACATCGACGATGGGGAGACTTTTAAGGAGGTTCCAGTAGAGATTGAGGATCGATAGGATCAGTTCCTTCTTGGACGGTCAATACCTCTGGTGCGTGTTCGCTGACATCATGGTAACCTACAAGAGAGCACATGGGAGTGGGAGGCTTAGATGGGTGCTCAGTACCACCACTTGTTCCGTTAGTTATGAGTTGTAGCTTATGAGGACGTAAATCCCTGAGGTGGGGATAATGTAAACACCAGAAATTTCCAAGTAATTTTTTTATTTAAATGGGAATTTTTTAAGTCCACAAAACTTGACAGCGCATGATTCCGAGGCCCGCAGTGCCCATAATCAATTTCTCAAGTTTTTTCTGGTAAGTTCCGTAAACGTACAAGAGGGTTTTTATAACTTTGGGACCGGTGCTCAGAATTGAAATATGAGGGCACCATTGAACTCGCAATGACGATATTTTCTTAAGAAGACTTTCACCTCGACGACAGTGGGTCGAGAATAAAAGATAGTTTTTTTTCATGGAAAATAATAAAATAAAATGAACTACACTTTATTTTATTTTTGAGCCACTATGTGGAAGCTGGAAGTGGGGTCCACCAGAACTATACCTCCTTGTGGGAGTTGAAGTGTGGGGACCACCCGACCATAACCTCCCATGAGAGGTTATGGTGGTGGGTCCCACCTGAACCAAACCTCCTGCGAGAGGTTACTATGTGGGGACCACCTACGACTAAACCCCCTAATAATGGTGGGAGAGGAAAACCTCTCAACTCCCCTCATTAATGAGGGAGATTCTCTCCACCCCCCCCCCCCCCCCCCACCCCATTTAATGGTGTCAACCCTTCCTCTATTTTAATTGTGCCAACCTCATGAATTAATTAAGTGGAGCAGACATAATTAATTATCCCAATTTGAATTATCATGCCAATGACTTAATAGATTTTTTAATCTATTATTCTTGGCTACCTTTTCATTTGTTAGAAAAGGAGGAAGAAGCATTTGAGAGAAAATATCTCCCCAACGAAGAACAGAGAACATGTTCTTCTAATGAAAAATTCCTTCTTGGAGGTTCTTCGACTTCTTCCTCGGACGACACCATAAGGAAGCTACCGACGTGGGACATCTTCGATGACCGACCCTACCTACTCATCGTCATCAACGAACCGACGCACGAGCTCAGGATTAAAAGTGCAGGGAAGATACGACGAACTACGGCAACCCCATGTTCTCCCCCACCACTCCATCACCGAAAAACGAACAACGGTAGGGGTTAATTTTATTTAATTATGATATTATTCCATTGTTACTTTTCTTCCAAAACAAAGAACACAGACCCAATATTATCAAGTTGATCCATGGATGTTTTTCCTTATGGGTTGGTAATATTTTTGTTAATGAGTGATTATGAGAACTGATGTTTTTTAAGTTATCTTAAATGCTCATTTTTAGATTCATTATTGTGAGCCAATTGCTATCACTCTAAACGCGGAATGGTGTGGACCAAACCAACGTGGTCCGACAACTCCACCAATCTTCTTTATGATGTTCTTTGGCAAGGGAAAAAGGCGAAAAAGGAAACTTGCGCTACCCCCACGACGCTCTGATGCCACGGGTCGAACCACACTGCCTTCCGGATTCCAAGCCGCTCCGGACACGCCCGCCAGCCGCGCCACCCACCAACTCCATCGGACGAGCCATGTCGCACCTTGGTGGAGCTGCACTGCGTATTGGCTCCCGGCCGCTGCGCCTCCCGTGCACCCTGTGCCCCTCGCAGTTCCCTCCAAAGACCCGACATGTCGGCCTCCGTGCGCCCCAAGCACCCAGCACCATTATTGGCCGAACCAGCCCACCGGCCTCTATGGGCCCCGCATGCCCTGGGGCTTTACCGTCCGCGCGCCCCGCATCCCCTTGACCGAGCCGGCCTCCTGGCCCCGGTCGAGCCACCCCGGCCCCGTGCCGAGCCGCCCCAAGCCGGACCCTCGTGGCGCTCTCTTGTCTGAGCCCCACTCTCATGATTCCCTCTAGGCCAAGCCACCCATGCGGCGTCCTCCTGGACAAACCGCCCTCACGTTGACCTATGGCTGGTCCGCGGCCTCGCAACCAGTCCGTGCTCTCGCGTCCCTCTACGACCCCTCACGGCCTGCTGGGCTGGCCCAGCAGGCCAGGCCGAACCCAACGGGCTGGCCCGGCCTTCGGGTCGAGCCTGACCCAACGGGTCAAGCTGGGTCGACCCGAACCAGGTCGGCCGAGGATGGGTCGGGCCGGGTCGGTCCGACCGCGTCAGATCGGACCCGGGCCCACTACGACCCTTTATTTTCTGTTGGCCATATCGTTGGCACCAGACATCCATTTGGCTAACCGTCAGCAGCGCAGGAAATATTGAAAAGTGATGGTCCCTTTGAGTATACCCCATTGGATTTTGGGGTATAGTTGAGATACAGTCTGGCTAGATCGTGCACGAATCCAACCGGACCCCCTGGACTAAAAGGCTAATAACTCATAGATTGAGCATTCGATTGACGCTCCATCTGTTGCGTTGAGACTCTAATGACATGGAATACCTTTGAGATACTTTTTCTTGGGAATTCATGATATTTGGAGTATCAAAATATTGCACATGGAGCGGATCCTTCCAGTGACAAGCGAGTAGAGTGCAGAGACCTGTAGCTGGCTGAGACCTGACGACTGCTGATGGTTTGACTTGGAGTTACTCGACTGGCCTAGTGAGGAGTTCCTGGTCGGGGCGGCAGACCCATGGTGGAGGAGCACACTTGGTGACGTGATAGACCCATATTACTCGACAGGAGGAGTACCTCAGCAGACTATTAAGGGAGATCCTGGTGGTGGCAGCAGACCAACGATGGGAAGCGCCTCTGTGTGACGCAACAGACCCACAGTACTTGACAGGAGGAGTACCTCAGTAGTCCAAGGTTAGTGGGAAGCACCTCTGTGTGACATGACATGCCCATTGTACTCGATAGAGTAGGTGTTCTCCAGAAGTCGTGGTTTCGATAATGTGAATAAAATTCTGGGTTGAGCTGAGTCAATAACTTTTGTGTTTTCCTCATGATTGAGATGGATTACTTGATAACTTAGGTACATATATGAGAATATACCTAAGTGGGGTTATTTGTTGATTTCATACTTTTTGGTTTATCCTTATTTGAGTTTTTGGGACCTTGAGGGTCTTGAGGTCCCTACTGAGTATCGTTATACTCACCCCTGCACGGGCTATGCCTGTACCTCATTGTGTTGGATGCAGACGACGGATAGCACTAACTGAGGCTGAGAGTATCAGGACTGGACGGTACCTAGAGGGGGACCTTAAGGTGTGTCGGTATATGGAGAAGATAGACGAACGTCGAGTGATGAGGATACAATCTTTACCTACCCTTCATGTAGGAACATCAGAGGACAACCCATGGGCTGTTTTACCTATTTTCCTCAATTGTACTTGTACTTTCAGTTTCGTGTACTTTACTATTGGGCTTGTATTTTTGGTCCCTTTTACTTCTAGCTCACTTTTTTATACAGTTTTACTTAGTGTTTTGTTTCCATCTTGTGCTATGTTGTGTGTGTTTACAAGTTATAAAGGAAATTCCTTCCCAGTTGTATAGAATTATGCCTTTGGTGCTAGTCACCAGCCCCTAGCCTGTGGAAGGCTAGCTTGGGGTAGTCACAGCATGGGCCCTGGGGTATGGTTCGTGATAGAAACCATCCTGATATAAAAGGGATTTAAGTAATACATAGGGACCGGAAACTCAAGAAAGTGGGATTGGATTATTTTTTTAAAAAATAGGGATATTATAGGTTATAAATCTAATTATTTTTATTTTTTATGGTTTTGTGGGTGCCTCATTTTATAATATAGAGGGGTAAAATATATGTAAATATTTATAAATTTATATTGAAGGCATGTCATTTTCAAAGGTAAGTACCTTCTAAAGTAAAAAATAATGGAAATGGGATATGTATTCATTGTGAATCCACTAATCCCCACAAATATGGGATGTAATTTTGAAATATTTAAATAGTTTACCTTAATTTAACTATTTAACATAATTTAGTTTTATAATGTTAACTTTTTTAATATCTTGATAACTTCTATTTATGACAAAAATGACATTAAAATTTTTACCTATTTTTCATATACTGATTACAAATGTGAAACAAATTATATCATTAAATAAATGTGGTGGATAATTTTTTTTAAATACAAAATGTATAGCATATAAAATTTTCCTAGAAAAAATATAATTTATGTTCTAAAAGGAAAAATAATGGTTTTGAAGTTAAAATATATATTTTTACTTCTATATTTTTACTTATAAAATTCATCTTTTTCATTAAAAAGTATTCATATATTTTAATAAATTTTTATACCGTAATTATGTCATAAATTTAAAGATAATTATACAAATATTATTTTTTTTAAATTGAAAAAAACAATTTTTCCTGGAAAATATCATACTTAATCGTAAAATAATATTTTCAATAATAATTAAAAAATTAAGGCCATTTTTTCAAATTGAAATTATAAAATTTATAAATATAACTTTTAAATAGATACTTAAAATATAACTAAAACTGTTTTTATAGTAATATGGCATTTTCAAATATTAATTATTCTTATTTTTATGTCTTATAAATTTTTATTTAAATAATTTTGACATATTGTTAATATAAATAGTATATTTTATTTTTATTTAACCGAAATATATATATTTTTGTGAAATAAAACTTCATAGCTCACAAAATTAAAATTCAAGAAAAAAATGAATTTTTAACTTTAAATGATTTTATTAGTTGTTTAGTAAAACAAATTAAACTTCATCATAGAATTAGTATTAAAGGTGACCTTTATTTATTTATGCATATATTTAATGATAAGGTTACCTTTATTTATACCTACTAATATAACATATATATTATAATAGTCAAATTAAATAAATTTATTTAAAAGTGTCATGGTTCGACTTAGTTTAGTTTTTAGTGTGAAACAAGCTGTCAAATAGAGTATTTATTTAAAGAGAAAATTAATACAAAAATTTAATGATGTTATATTCTCCCCCTTTAAATAAATTTCATCCTCACAATTTTAATTATCACATAATAATTAACATATTTAAGTATATATGAAATATATATAAGAAAACCAATATATGACTTCTAGAGAGATGTCTTCTATAAAAACTTATAAAAGTTATCAGTTTACTCAAAATACAATAATTCGTAATATTTTGTTCTTATCTCATAATTTGAGCTAATGATTTCTTGGTGTTTGGTCTTAAAACCCAATAAATTTTTTTTAAGAGGGTTATTAGTCTCCCTAAAACATATAGATGAGCATAGTGTTTTTTGGAACATTAAATGTGATACCCCAACTTTAAAAATTAATATAAATTCAACATAGTGATATCTAATCCATTTTGAAATCACATCAAATTCATTTATAGGAATAGTAATAAAATTTTCATGTTGGGCATTTCTAAAATATCAACTTGGGCCACAATAATCATAAACCTAAAAATTATCTCTGATAATTCAAAATCATATTTTTGGGTAGGTGAATTTATGCTCTAAGAAAAATTCTTAGATATAATTGGTGGTTATAAATTGAATTTAATTATAAATCCTTAAATATTGAATCGATGATATGTTTATCATAATTATCATGATCCCTTATTTTTGTATTTATCTCACACATTATTCATTATTCCATTATTCTTGTAGGTAATTAAGGTCTATTAGCCCTTTTTCACGGTTTTGTGGATTGATCATTATAATACCCAAACTCCTTACATTTGAATCATTGTAGTGTGGTTGGAGAATTACTCGGGCCTTTATACCTTCCATTTTATTATTCGACCCCTTTATCTCTCTTTGATAATCATAAGCTCTATGGTCAATCTCTTCAACACATGAACAATATTCTTGTTCTATTGATATCGTCCCATGGCTTATTTTAACCACAATTTTAACACATATTAAATTGAAACATTTTTCATCCATGGCCATTTTTATAAAAAATTAACTAAAGCATCATCCTTTCAATATTATTTTATTTTAGGACTTTGTGAAGGATTAGGGTTTTGATAAAAAAAAATTAAACCTATGTGAAGATAAATATAATATTTTCAATACCAACATACATCCCATTTCATTAATCCTTGGGATTTTTAAAGTATTTCACATCACATGTGTAATTAACTCTATTAACGTTCACTCAATATATTACATAAATTATGTAATGTTGATGTTTCTAAATACTAGAATTAAAAATTGTATATAAGGACACAACAAACTTATAATAACTGAGTCATAAATGAAATCCATAATCTAAATTATGAATCTCACAGAATGATCATATTTAAATTAGATTCTCTAACCTAACTAGTTTTATATTGAATTCTCAAATCCTAATTCAATCCACCAAAATTTGTCACAGAGGGAATTTGAATCCTCAATATATATCAGAAGGGAAAGAAAATGTTGGTGTATAATTTGGCATTTTTCATTCACCATGTAATGATCTCGTGAAAACACAACCAACCATTCTATGTCCATTAATCCTTGGTTCATCTAAACCAGTGCTTGAATCAACTAGTTCATATCTAGATAGAGATTTTATTGATAGGAAACTAACCAATCTCTAATTTAAAAATTTTCTGGAATTTTTTTAATATATAGACATATCTCTAGTGTTACACAATATATTTCTCATCCAAGTCCCCCAAAATAACTAAACTATTACCTAAATATGATTCCCACAGAGACACCCCAATTCCTCACTCCAAGATATGGTGTTATAATCTCATTAAATACAATCTATCTTTAATACTAAGTGATATATCCCAAAATAAAATTTCATATATTAAAAATTATTTTCTAATTTCAAACAATATATCTCACAATAATATTAAAATATTATAACCCACAGTTTTAGAGTCTTTTGAGACTATATATATATATATAATATTGATCCTTTATCTGTAATCAAACCATTCTATATCCCTTTTAGATATCTCATAGGTCTTAATCATCTTTATAATCTATGTAAAAGGGGAAAAGGTGGGGTGAGCTCATATTATCATTAATGGAAAAACACTTCAATGATTCATAAAGGGATAGATCATATACATTCAAGAAAATGTTATTAGGGGAAAATATGTTATTAGAATGAATGTGGAACAATTATAGATATATTTAAGGCATGATAAAGGAACATTTCACATCAAAATTAACTGAAATATATCTTGATATAAGAGTATAGGAAAAAAGAGATAGTAATCATCAGTTTTGGAGAATAAAAAAGAAATATGGAATCCCATAGAAATATAGAATAATCATAAGCATAAGAAATCATAACAATGTTGGAAAATTTAAATTCATCTATGTCCATTTATAATGTTTTGAAAATAATAATAATGTCCCCACACCATGTTGTGAACAAAACCATAGTTTTTATTCTTCGTATTTTAAGCATAATTATAATGTACAAGAATCAGGTTTTCAACATAACAATAATGTGCATACCGCGTGTTGTGAACATAACTATTATATAAATTCAGATGTTGTGAACATAGCGACAATTTCCATGCCACATATTCTAAAAATAATAATCATTTATGAAAATTTATTTTGGAAAAATAATAGTGATTTCCACAACACATATAGAGGGTATAACAATAATGTGAAATCATAATGTAGTGAATAGAACAATAGTTTCCATAACTCATCTTGTAAAATACAATTTACATGTGTCTTCCATATCACATGATACATAATACCTTAACAAATTCAATAGAGGAATATATATATAAACCCATCCGTATGATAATGAAAAAACATACACATGTGTTCCAAAAAGGTTATTTATATATCTTATAATGACGAACCAATGGAAGTAAATTGCATTAATTAATGTTCCAATATGGTATTAAATTAAATCACCTCAAGAGTTCGATCGATTTATACTAATAATTCAATAACCCAAAATTATTATTTCAAACCGGAATTTAAAGTTTTTTATTAATAATTACTCCAATATAGTAAAATATTATTGATATGAAGTTGAAACTGGATTTAAATCATAAAAAAGGTCTCAAAAAAATCATACCTTATTGTAAGGAGAATAAGTTATTAATCACCTCAAAAAATTAATCATAATAAACTAGCATGATAAAAAATTAAAATACCACCATAAAATGTATCCTAATAATGGTTACCGAATTAGTTCATAAATTATTTCCATATAAAATTTAATGTGGAAGATACAAGATTAAAACATGAAAATAATATCACATTGGCCTTTATAAATATCTTCCTTTAAACCCAGATCAATTAAAAGACAAATAAATATTCCTTTAAAAATGTTGTAAAAATAATTTTTAATCTCCAAGAAATAATGCATATTTAAAAAAAATCAGAACATTGGTGGGACGATTGGACAAATACATTGATGAAAAACTAATTATTCGTGGTAGAAATAAATCCATAAAAAACATGTGATTGATTTTAAAGTGAAATTTCAATGGAAATAAATGATTTAATTTATTTTAATACAGTAACATTATTGGATAAATAATCATGGAAATGCATAGTTAAATAGGAATTACTATGAAGGAAGAAATGTAGTTGATTCAATAAAATCCTTTATGGATGGAACAACTTTTGAATCGAAATCCACATAAAAAGATAAATTGAAATGGATGTTCAAATAAATTTTCATCCATTAATGGTATAAAAATGAAATCCATATGGAAGTATATAAATCTCAAAATAATAATAAACTTTTAGTGAATATATAATATGTCTCAAAGAATAATAATTGAGACAAAAAATCTCTTACCATTTCTATCAACTGGTATAAAAGTTATATAACATCCATTGAAATTAAAATTAAAATCATATTAACTTGTCTAATAGACATATTCATATATATATATATTTACATTTATAGATTTTATTTATAATCATTCATCATACATTTATTATCTATTTAATTTTTATAATCATCAATTGATGCTTGAAATTTTGATTGTTTTCCCCATTTTAAATTGTCTATTGAGATCACCATCATTTTTTTGAGTTATTTATTACCATATTATATAACATACAATAATATATTATTTATAATTATTTTTAATTTCGTAATTTTACTGCATGAATTTTTTATCCATGATTAATGAAAATGGAATTGGAGATTAGTTTTTTCAATTATATTTTATGAAAAGATGTGTTTATAATAATTATTAGTTAAATATAAACATAAAAATTAAATAACATTGGCAATGTTTTAAAAATAATATCAATTTTTTAAATAAATTAATCTCATCCTCTATAAATGGGTTGTTTGGAAAAAAATACATGTGTCATTACATGGAGGTGTTAGTATATAAATACACATGAACCTTATTTTTGTTTCCATGGAATGGTAAAAAGGAATAAATTTATGTAGCTTTACATAAAAACAAAAATTTTATATATCTAATTTATATTCATTAAATACCACTTTTAAACCATTAATATAAGTAAGTGATCAAAAATAAAACTTGTTTTTCATAGAGACAGTTGACCATACTTAAACTGAATTGCTTTTTCATCCTTCTACATAAAAAGGAAAATATAGTTAACGATGAATATATATATATAAATATATATATCCTCAATTATAATAATAGTAATGATTGAATTATATTATAATGGGTAAAATATATTTAATAAGGGGTATAACAATAGTAAATGGAATAATTTTTGGAGAGGGGAATATACTTGTGCAAAAAAATTGAAATGCTTCTTGGTAACCCTATTTATTTCGAATGGATTTGGGATGTCTATAGATACCAGAAGCCAAAAAACAGTAAAAATGAATATTTTAGAAAGAAATTAGGTCTATAATAGGGAAGAATTGTATTTTTTTAGTGTCTTTGGATGGATGGGGGATATTTCCTTTTATAATTGAGAGGGGTGGAATTTTTTTAAATATTTTTAACTTAATATGGACATTATGTCATTTTCCGAGAAATGTTCTCACTATAGTGAATAATTGGAAAGGGGATGAGCCTTGGTTGATCCATCTCTCATCAAAACAATTAAAGGATCTGGTTTTGAGATATTTCAGCATATTTTCATTAATTTAACTCTTTAGGATAATTTACTTTTACCATGGTACCTACTTTTCTAACATTGGTAAATTATTTTTATGGAAAAAAATAATGTTAACCTTATTACCTAAATTTTATATTATAATTAAAAATAAAGAAATCAATTTATTTTACTATATATAGAGAGGTGATAAAATTTAATTTTAAAATAAATAATATATAATGCATAAAAAGAGTTTTAATAAAAATATTAATTAAGTTATAAAATGTTAAATATATGATTTAATATAAACATAATATATTTAAATTTAAATATGTATATATAAATAAAAAATTGTTCAAGAAAAAGGTTTAAATTTTTTTAATTTATTCTTATATATTATTGATTTCATGAAAGTCACGGTATTTGTAAAAATGATATTTTTTTATTCACCAAAAAATTAAACTTTTCAGAAAATTCTCAATATTTCATCCTAAGATAATATTGTTATATTGAATCAAAATAAAAATATTGTCTTCAAATTAAAATTATAAAATATGGGACATTAACTATTAATTGTAAATATATATTATAGTAAATAGTTTTTTATAAGAAAATGATTTTTTCTAATACAAACTATTGTTGCTCTTATTTACATTTAATTTTTATTTATATTTGTGTTAAAATATTATTCATTTCAATAATATATTTTAAAATCATTTAACCATAATATACATTGTTCTTGAAATAAAAATGCATTACACTTAAATATAAAATTTTATAAATAAAAAAACCATTTTATTAATAAAATGATCTTATTACATATTTCTTTATAAAAATTAAATCTCATAAGTTCATTAGTATTATATGTGAACATTATTCTCAATCATAAAAATATTTCATTATGAGGTTATCTTTATTTATATCCAGGAACTTTATGTCTATATTATAAAGGTGAAATTAAATAATTTTATTTTAATTTACCATGTTTTTATCTTAGTTTTGTGTTTTGTGTAAAATAAGCTTTTCAACATATTATTTATTTAATTTGTAAATTAATTCTAAAAATTTTGGGCATCATAGATAATTTTAAATAATGAATATAGTTCATAGGACTAAGTATTTTGTATGACTATCAGCCTTGGAAACCAAAATCATAATGTGAAATTTGATTATAGTGAGTGGGTTAAATATATAAATCTATCATGGGTAACTATAGTAGAAATGAATTCATATAGTGATTATTTTTTGTTGATATGAATATGTTTTTTTCTATAGAATCCATTCACGAGTTTAGCTTCATCGATGAAAAGTTAAGGGGGTGGAGTTATGAAATTAATATTGAAGGAGATGAATTATTTCATGTTTTAAGTGATTAATGGGAAATTTTAAGGATTTCAGAGTAAGAGGAAATTATCTATAAGAAATTATTGATATAAATGTTTTTATAACCTATAAGTTAGGTGCACAGAGCATAGTTTTGAAAATTTTAGGTGTGATACAATAATTCCAATGATGAACACAATGGAACTCCAGCCACTACCCTGTCACATGACTCTCGATAACCATTAAACATCAAGTTGAGTTTTATAGGATCTATATTTTCCTCTAATAAAGTCTTAAAAATATTATTATATTGATTTAATTAGTTTTATGTTAAAAAATCCACCATACCCCCTCCCTCACCATTTTTAAAATAAATATAAGAGATCTGAGGTGCTTGTAATCCCCAATACCTCCTCATTTTAGCCTCCTTAATCAATTAAATTTTTCATTAATTATTTTATCCACCTAAGAATACAAATTATGTGAGATAAGTGTATGAATATTCCCCCTTATGTAATCTTTCTGTTACATTACTTGTTTCCTGGGGACTAAAATATTTATTTTAGGGTTTTCCATTCTTTTTTTTGAATTCACCTATTTAATGTTATACTAATTGGTGATGTAGGATGATTAGGGTCTAAATAATCTATGGTAGTTTCCCCCATAATACCTTTCTTTGATTTAAAAACAATTTCAGGTGTAGTGTTACAATATTAATTGGAAAGGAATTTCATTTCTTATAAAAATTCTTTGGTAAGGCTTGTGGGAATTGTGGAGGGTTGATTAGGGACTCTAATGATGAGTATTTATGTTCTTCTAATATTAAATCAATATTTCAGAGTTTTCCTCTTATTATTACATGGTAAAGGGGCTACTATGGTTATTATATGAACCCATATAAGATTTTTAATCTTGAATTGAGCCATGTTTTAATTTATAGGGTTCTGTATAGACTTTATGAATTCTCAACTTATATAATATCCCAAATTTAGTGGGGAAAACCTATAAATCTTATGGTATTGGGGATACCTAAAAAATTATGTTTGAAACTACAAAGGGGTTTTGACCCTGATGTAGTTTTCATAAAATTTCATAGAATTTGATGTAATTTTTGTAAAAAAATCATTTTGATAAATATAATAACATTGTATAATATATGAAATTATTTTAATTTACCAAATTAAAGTAGTATTTTTTGTTATGTAACATTCATATTTGAGTATGATTTCGGAAGTGGGTGTTAAGTGACCATACATTAAAGAATGGGAACGGTAAATTAGAATAGATATGACCTAATATCCATAAATAAGGTAATTTAAACATATGGTTCCCATTTTCATAGGTTTATGATTGTCTTTAAAGGTTCAAGAATGAAATCCTCTAGTGAAAATCACCAAAATAGTTTACATTGTGGAATGGGTAATTTAAGAATTAAATATTATCATTATTGGTGAAAAACCCTTTAATATATGATATTTATTCAATTTAATTAACTAAAGAAATATATATTGTTCCCTTGATTATAAATATTTCTAGTGAAGGTGGTCCAAGTTTTCATGGGGTTCATTAAATTATGTTGATAAAAACATAAAAATAATACTTCATTAATAATAAATATAATACTATTTAACGTTGATTATTAAATAAATCATTGGGAGTGAATTAAAGATTTGTGTTTTATTTTCCTTTGTATTTGATTCTATCATTTTTTCACAACATGTTCAATATTCTATCAAGTTATTGTTTATTAAACATAATAATATTCTATTTCATACATGTTATTATACATTTTATTTGTTTTTTATATATATATTGATAGTCAAAAGTAAGAGAAAAACATCACAAATAGGGAGGTCAGTGGGTTGTAATCCAAACACAAACTCTAATAAATTATTCTCATCATTGGTTAGTTCATTCAATCATGAACAAAAAAATTGATGGATTATGATATATCGAGATATAATGTATGTGTTATCCACACTTCTATATTATTATGGGGAAATAGTAATGTAAGAACATGGTTTTAAACTCTTACTTAATGAAATATCCATATGAACATCAATTATTTGACCCATTTTTTAATTCATTCTTTATGTGTATTTATGTTTGTATAATGTTCACACCTTCTTCATTCTCCTTACATTTAATAGAATCCTCTATATAATTCTAATAGGAATGGATTTTTCAATATGTTAATACTTAATAAAACTATTTTCAGTGACACATCTAATATCGATATATCATTAAAAATTATAACATAATTTCATTTTTTATGGCCTGATTGAAAAATAAAAAATATTTAAATTATATTTCATTGCAAATTTTTAATGATATTAAAAAAATATATATCATCCATGAACTCATATAGAATGTGTGGAGATAATTGTAATGTCACCTCTTCATCACCTCTATCAAAATAGTATAATTTTTTATTGAAATTTGGAATGGAAGGTTTTAATGTATAATAAAATGGAAAAAAACCATAGCTATAGGATTAGTGGTTGAACAAAAGTATGAGTATATTTATGTAATTAAAGTTGATACCTGTATTGAGGATATATAAGGTTTTGACACTGCCTCACTGGTTTCATTGGGATATGAAGAGAAATTTTATGTTTGGAAGGAGTACTAATCCAGAATAAAAAAGGGTTAAATAGAACCCTTTATATGGTATTTTATTTAATGACTAATGTAATGAAATATATCGGGAGTAATTATTATTAATATTTATCTAACCCCATTTTTATAAAATAATATTTGGAATATTTTATCATCAAGTATCCTTTCTACAAAATAAAATAACCTAGGAATGAGGATAATCAAGGATTCAAAAAATAGAATGATGATTTTATAGAATTTCTTGAGGCCTTAGAATGTCATGTCCTAAAATATAATGGATCTGTAATGGAATGAAAATATATTGAAAAAAATGAATAATCATCATTTACTATATTTATTATTTACTCTAAGTAGATAATGGAATAGAAATTTTCCATTCAAGCCTTAATGGAAGACACTGACAGATTGTATAAAATAAGTATTCAGGTCAATAGTGATAAAAACAATCATCATAAATTGAAACTAAATAACATATTCTACCTAATGGATTTCATAATTGTACTATCAATATGGATGAGTATCTTAATAACTATGAAGGAATGACTAATCCCTTTGAGGATTTCATCATCAATGATCCAGAGTTGGATAGCATTCAAATTGATTGGTGTCCAAAAATAGATCATTACTCCAATAACTTCTGATTTTTTAAAATGGTTTGATGTATTATTTTATTGTGTAATTTAGTAGTTATTTTTTTAATAGTGTATGGTTTTACATGTAACCTCTAAAATTGAATCTCCCACCTATAATAAAAAATACTAAAAAATGATAATATGGGGAGAAAAATTCCCTATATGGTAGTGTGATATACATCTTGAAATGTGATTATCTTCATATCTCTTTAGATTTTTACATTTAAAAATAATGTACCATAATAAAAACATAATCCTTATGTATAATTAGACATGTGATTCCTTCACATCAGGGTTTTCTAAAATTTAATAAATTTAATTCCTTTAACATTAATTCATCTCTAATAAATTTACAACTCATCCAAAACTTTTCTGTTAATAAATGTAACAAAATAATACATTAATCTTATTAAGTTAATCATCTCAAGAAATAATCCATTGGGTGATCACAATAAAAAAGTTACCCTAACAAAACATCATAGGAACTAATGATTTTTTGGGGTTCTGGAACATTATATATAAAGATTAATATTGTACTATCTATTTATTAGTTAAAATAAAATTACATATCACCTATTATAAATTTAATTCTTAAGGTACCTTCAATATTCAAGACTCATATCTCCCCTGACATCAAGGGGTCATTGGTATTACCCTTTTTATTACTTAGAAACATGAAAACAACATATTAACAATTCTCTGAAATTTAACTTCAAACACCTCAATTATCCTTAAATAAGAAAAACACTTCTTCTCTTATTCCCCCTCATCATATACTATAAAAATTAAATAACTTTTCTCCCCATTTATTAGAAAATATACTTTATATTCTCCCCCATTTTAAAATAATGAAAAGTAATTAGGTTGTGTAAAAAAATAATGTACCTAAAATGATTATTTTAGAAATTGTAATCCCATCAATACTCTCAAGTGTTATAAGGAATCCTTATTAGGGACATTTTCTTGAAATCCTCAACATTATCCTTTGTAGAAATATATTACAATGAAATATCTCTATATAAAACCAACTTTTCCATACAAGACTATTACATAATTTTTATTATAAACAACATACTACAGATACAAATCTTGGATCAAAAGATTTGGTTTATTGAAAAAATTAGGCTCAAACACAACTTTTACATCATAAACATAAAAATTATTTAATTCCTTATTCTTTATCATCTTAGTAGCACTCGTGTTCTCCTTAATAATAGTAATAATATAAGGATGTACATTAATTAAAATAGTGATATAAAAGTAAAGTAATTGGACATGTAAGGGAAATAAATCAATATAACCTGAGTAGGCATAATGATCATCATAAAATAAAAATAATATGATCATCATCAACAACATGAGGGAAACATTTGAAGAATTTATTTAGGGTTTAAATGCTTAAATATTAAACATCATGTATTATTGGTCAAGTACCAATTATAGTTGTAGACAAATATGGAATCATGTTCTTGAATAATATATGAGAATAATTATAACATCAACTTTTTGAACAAATCTAGAAACATGTTATCTTATAGTACACATCATCTCATGAGATACATCACATTACTGAATGCATTAAAGGTATATATAGTCATTTTCCCAATTATCACATCATAACAATTACATAATCATTCATGCCACTTAGAACATTTAAAACAAATAATCATGAATTTTCTTAGGGAAAGGATTGTGTTTCATAAGGATTACACTAATCATAATTTCAGGAATGATCTTGGGGTTCCAAAATAAAAAAAACATATTTGGTAAGAGAATCATAATTATCCTGAATTGAAGTAACAACTCAAGATATAATTACCCGACCTTAATCACTACAAATTCAAGTGTTTTTGAACTATAATTCACATTTGAGGATCTTTTTAGATTATAGTTTTAGAGAATTAGAAAAAAAATATTATAAAGAAATCCAATAAATTAAAAGTTGAATATTATAGAAAGTATTTATTTCTTCCATAATATAATATATTAAAATAAAGCATGATTTTATTAATAAGAGATATTATTGACATTCAAGATTACTCCCCACATTCCTATACCAATACATAAATCTGGTTGAAAGAATTCTAAAAATGTGGGATGATCACAAAATTATTAGTAAGAGATTCAAAAATAAGGAAAAATTTTATTCCAATGAAAACATGATTACCAATGGAAACATTATCGTATATTAATATATTTATCCATTATGAAATATTAAATGTTTTTTCTTAAAATAATCTGATTTTGTACATTTTTTATAACCTATAGAATACCTAAAAATTCATAGCATGAGTAGAAAACACATAATGATATATTGGGACCTAATTGTACCAAAATGGAACAACCATGCCGCTGAATACCATATATTCAACTCTTGCAAATTGAATAACCAAATGGTTAATTTCTATAACCAATGTATTATAGGGATACTAAATACACACTCATCCTTAGTTTATCATGGAACTAACCATCAATGGTTTATCAAATCACCACCAATCAAAATTCATTTTACCGTTATATAATCAAAATACATTATGGCTTTCAATTTTCTACATGTCACTATTAATTTATAATTTCCACTCATAAATAAGTTGTTCATGTATTTAAAATAATCAAACCATTTCCAAAACCCATTTTAAAAAATAAAATACCCATCAAATAGAAAAAACTGTTTATTTTTCATTTAAAAACATGAATTATTGTAGTTTAATCGAGATAAAAATAATTTTTTCATGGTGGTGGAGAAGTTCTTCTCTCCATATATGTTAAGAAGTTTATTCCTTTTGTATTTTCTAATGAATGTCATGTATTCCTGATTGAAAACATATTAATATTAATTTTTGAAAACTATGGAATAAAATTATATAATATAAAATAAATTTATTTTATAATCAATTTAATAAATAAAAATATAAAATAGTATCAGTAATAGTTACATGGATGAAAAGATTTTGAAATTATACCCTCAAACATTTAAATCTTACTATCACATAAAACATTGAAATATTTGAATCATAAGCCATATGAAGGGATTTAATTTATATAAACTTAAAATAACATTATAATTATTAAATTAATGATATGATATATTAAGGGGTATATGTATACTATTCATTAAATAAGTTAGGTTTATAACATCAAAATATGCCTGAAGGGAAGGAGATTTATATGAGGTCCCTTACCATGAGTCTGATTCATCACATATGTCCTTTATCATCCTAAATAATAAACAAATCTTGATAATTTAGTTACATAAGAAATAAATTCATGTTTATTGTACCATTAATACCACTTATTACTAGGTTTTTGTTTTACTACAATTATTTAATTATTTATGCTCACATCGGACATTACTACGATATTTGGTACATAAGTCCAAAAGGACTTTAGTATGTTTTCTACAATAAAAATTTAAATTATTCCATAATCTCAAGAAAAATATTAATGAAATAATAACCACTTTTATAAATTAGTATACTTTTAAATCCATACATTACACATGGATATGAAAAAAATGTTACAATCATGTAGACAGTAAGTTGTAACTAAAAAAGAGTAACATTTCCATTTTCCAACGATAATTATTGAGAAAAGGTATATATTATTTCCTCTTTAAAAAAATTATAATTATATATTTAATATCAAATTAATTATTTAAATATACTTATATATATCATCCATGTGAAGTCGTGATGAAAAAATGAATCACATTGCTTTTTGAGGTGATAGTTTACACGTACACACAAATGACATTATCATTTTTATGCGTCTGGAAAGGTATTAAAACCGATGATATAATATTATTTAATAATTATAAATATGTAACTAATATAATATATAAACAATTTTTCTATCATTAAAACAATACTTGATGTATGGTTATGTAAAATGAATTACATTGTTTCGCAAGGTGGTAGTCTACAGTACACATAAACGATTAATAATTATCCCATTTGATAAAAATTGATATGTGTTTTGATGATGAGATTTGAATAATAAATTCTCATTATATTTATTATAATTTAGTTATTGTTTAATCCTATTTTAGTATTATTTTAATGGTGTTTATGAAGAAAGAATAGAGAAACATTTAATTAAAAATGATACATTTTCTTTGGACAATCTCTTTTTGTTAACACTTTAAGACAACTAGGGGTGTTGAAATTCCTCAACTAAGATAACTAGGTTTTGAATATTTATTATAGTAAGGTATATGCATTTATATTTTATAAACAAAATATATTTTTATGTGTATTGAAATGAGAATAATGGGTTCCCTTTAATAGAAGAGATGAGGGGCACTATAGGAATTCTGGAAAAAAATAAAATAATATTATTTAATATTATTTTTCAAATGAATCAAACAAAATTTATTTATAATAGAGAATGATTATATGTTGAAATAAATTCATCAAATAAAATTATACATGTTTTCAGTATTTTTTAATCCTTATATTTTAATGTAGTTTACACTTATAATGATATTTGGTAATTTTCAATATGAGGGTTAATATAATTACTATTAAATGATAAAAACCAATAAATGAATCATTGAAGAAATTTTAGTACATATCCAAATAATTAAATTAATTATAATTTTTTATAAATTTGACATAATTTAATAAAATATTTTATATTTTAAAATATCATTAATGACAATATTGACACTATTCAATACTTGAAATTATAATATTACAATAAAAAGATGATATGTTAAAAAAATATTTTAACACATCACTAAAATGTCTAATAATTCAATAAAATTCGTGGATGAACATATTTATCTCAAATAATATTTAATTTAATATAGTTAATACTAATTTATAGATATTTCGTTCAATTAAACAATTAATTCATCCTCATTGTGTATGATTTATGATAATTGATTCTCATCTAAAAATTAAAAATTAATCACAATTATAAATATAATTTCTTAATTAAATATTTATAGTAAAAAATATCAATTGTTTACTCGCATAATAAAATTATTTCACATATTAAAAAATTTTGAAAATTGTGAATTTCGATTTAATGAAATACTATAAATGGAATAAAGTCATAAAAGTGTCTTCAAGAGCTCCCCATATTTTACAATGGATGATTTTGGTCGACAATAACTCATCCTAATTACCCAATTTACCATTAACAATGGTAATAAGTATTACTAATGTTACTATTCGTATTGTTTAAAAAAAAGGGACCAATTTACTAAATCTGGGCCTTAAAATTTAAAATATGGAATCCATTTTTTAAAATTCAAAACACATAACTTGTTAAAATTAAATTAAAATTAATCACATTGACGGGGTGATAAAATAGGTTATTAAAATGAAAATATTTAAAATATTGAAATATTTGAAAATTAATATTAAATGTGAAATTGAATACAATGACCTAAATTGAATTCAATGAAATAAAATTAATCTTATTATTTTTTTAAACCAATTAAAAATAATTTTTTTTACTATAACGTGTTTAGATGAAAATTGTATTTTATTAAAATTTAGCATTTTTCAATATTTATTAAAACTTTAAACTTATCAAGAAAATAACCAAAAATTCCAAAAAAGTAAATTTTGATATTATTATTTATAAGAATAATTTTATTTTGTAAAATATAATTTAAAATCATCTCTAATCTCAATTTAAAACAAAATTTTCATCAAAATTTGGTGCAACTACCAAATTATAAAAATCTAGTTATTTATTCTCAATATTGGAATTGTTCTTATTCTATAGATATAAAAACATTTTGATGAAATTTTCTAAACATTTTACAATAATTATAAATTTTATTAATATTATTAAGTAATAGTTATTAATTTAATTTATTATGATTAAAAATTGTTTTGAAAATCAAAATTGTTTTTCATAAGAAAAAATCGGTTATATTTAATTGATTTTAATTTTAATTTTAATTTAATTACATGCTAATGAATTAATTATATTAATATGTTTGAACCATATTTTTATAATTACATTAATCATGTTCATACCCATCATTCAAATTTCTATATTATAATGGTAACATTTAAATAATTATATTTAATTTTATTGTTTAATCACGATGTTTTAAATCATGTATGTTATCAAGAAAAATATTTACGTAAAAATTATGGATGTTATATCCATCCACCAATTTTTAAATTTCATCGTCACAATTTTGAATATGGGTTTAATAAAAAAATTAGACTTTTCAAAATTCCATTATTGAAATCCCACTTCGGAAAATGGAATAATGAAATTTATAGAATAAAATAATAAAAAGAAAGTATATATGTCACTAAAAAAAGAAATTACTATTGATCCATGTAGGAAAACATTGAAATATAATGGAAAACTATTTGTCATGTTATGATGGAGTGTGATAGAATATATTCATGAGAAAGTTGACAATTAGAAAAATGAAAATCTTGAATGGGTTAATAGGACACTGATTAATTTGTAAGAAATGTAAATGGATAATTTTATTGTTTTAAGATAATTCTCATATAGTTTAGGAATTATTTTACAATTTTGAATAGTAACATAAGTAAACATACTTACCTATAAAGAACAGTTTCATCCTTTAAACAAACTCAACCACAAAATATTCTTTTTCTATGAATGTTGAGTATTCAATATGATTTTTTCACACCTCTTGCACAAGAATAAACTTTTATAGAATAAAATAATACAAATAATATTTATTGTCTATTTATTTTATCTTGAAACATTAAAACAATACAAAAAATTTTGTATACGATAAAAAAATTATCTAAAAATAATTTACCTTTATGTGTTGAAAAATTATTTTAATGTCCAACATTAAACAGTGAAACTAAAAGATCAACATCTACCACTCTACAAATAAAGATACTTAAAATTCCTCAAATATATTTTATTCTGTGATTAATACCCAAAAATAAATGTAATTTATCACATACACTGCCTAGAAAAAATTAATCATTTATCCCAAAAAAATCATCACCCTTATTGTCTCAAACCAATCATATAATTGCATAAACACATCATCTACAAGTTATAATTCCACATTAATAAATATCATGAACCCCCATAAGTAAACAATAAAATTCATCTATTATTTCCCATATAAAATCCTATGGTATTCTCATTACCTTAATTATATATGTTTCCTAAAAGTCTGATATTCTTCCAAAATAACTTTGATCAATAAATCAATTATTTATAAGACTTATGTTCCAATATTGTACCAACCCATTCTTAACTAAAATAATAATTTCATAAAAAACCTAAAGGTTATCCATATATAAAATTATATCCACAATAGGAAAAGGGATCACATCCTAAAATAAATGTTTTTAATAAAAAAATAAGGTTTATATATATATGAATATTAAATAACAAATTTTCAAATTACTCCCATCATAAAAAGAGTGTTAATAATTTTAAAATTTTAATCATCCTTAAGTACACCATAACTCTTGAATCCATTATATGTCTACATCTTAATAATTCATCATTCCTCATTACCCATTGACCAAGAATATCTATTTTATTCCTTATTACATCATTCCTACAAACAAAAAAACTATTTATTTCATAAGATTCAATAATGTACCAACAAGGAAAACAAAATAATCCATTCATTCCATATATAATTTGATGTTTACACATATTCAATTGTAATTGAATTTGGTATTTATAAATAGATATATGTATTTTCCTACGAACCCCATTTTTAAACCATCTTCCTAGGGAATCTATTTTCATAATGACAAAACTCCCCATATTTAAAACATTTAATTGATTACTGAAGAAGATATTCTTTCCAATTCATGGGTTCAACTAGATTATTAATTTCACCCAAATCATATCATTGATTTAGGTCCTCTTATATAATTATTATAACTTAAACATCTAGTGGGATTTATTTCTATTGGATTTGTTTCATTATAATACTCACCAATGATAAAGTGGTTAATCATTTCTCATAATAATTTGTTTGTATGAACAAAAATATTTTTTATTATACCTATCATCTCATTTTTTGGTTCATTTAGACTACTACTGCAATCTTATTTTGATTCGTTATTACTTTCATACCAACTCGATCCAACCATCCACTAAAACACAAAAACGTTATTATGAGTATAATAATATAATAATAATATATCATCTTATGAGTGTGATAAAAATTATGATAACCTTATTCATCTATGATCAGAATTAAATTATTTATCTGAAATAATTATGACTCTCTCCACCATGATTACCATTGTGGTTATATAAAATGTGTAACTTTTTATTAAATAACTTACTAACCTCTAAAGAAAAATATATCATCCTTTGATACGAAATATAAAGACTCAAACATAATTATGACATATTATAGTGTTTCTGAATAAGAAATTACATTTGAGGATATTTTCAGTTTAGATTTTTATATAATTGGGAAAAAATCATTCAAAGTAAACCCAATAATTAATAGTTGTAACATCCCTGAACATGAATTGACTAAAAAGGTTCACCAATCTAGGTCTCCACATAACCTGAACCATGACACCCTATTTTTTATAGGTTTCCAACTAATAGCGAGGGTTTAGTTTGTAACATGGGGAGACTATACCCTCTTTACTGTAGTAAGACATAGTAGATTACAAATAAAATAAAGGGTACAATAAGAAATAAACTAAATAATTTTTTTACCAACTATTTCCCCAAACATGGAAAAATCCACTTCCAAATGATAAATATGTAATGTCATGATAACACAATAAAAATTGAAGAAAACCCTACATAAATACCAATAGATAAATCCCCAAAAAGTTCCTAAATCTAAGTCTGTATCCTCATCCATGCACATACCATGCCCAACTCAAATTCTTATCATAATTCCTTTTCCATAGACCATCTTGCAACCATGAGATCTACTCAGGTACCCAACGATGGCTCAGGAAGGGTGTGACTACAACTAAATAGGTCACCACCAATAAAGTTTAAAAAAATATCCCATATAATCAAATAGTGCCTGAAAATACTAAATAAATGACATGGTAACCAACAGACAACTCAGGATCCATTATTTTACAACAATCACTTTAACCATTTTAATCACTTAATCAGTTTTCATCACTTTTTTAATTGGGATTTGAATTTTCTTCATTTAAACAATGGTCCATGTCAGTCAATTACCATAAATTTGGTAATAGTTCATTTTCCCTATCTCGCTAAATATAAACACTTCATAAAAATTTAGAGGAACTTAACTTGGATCCTCGATCCATGTACTCTCATTAGATGCAATTTTTATAGGAATAGATTTTCAGTACCCTTCCATATTCTAGGCATTTTGGGGGGGATTAGAGCCTCAGTCTATTGTGACATATGGGTATAGATACTCATTTCCAATACCCCGAAATTCTCGATCCGTGTTGACATGATTCTTTATCCATTTACCTTATTTACCACATCACAAACTATACATAAATCAATAAATGTGACATTCATATCCCAAAAATATTCAACATGTGTATTAATATCAAGCCTTAACCCATTAATACATTTACCAATTTCATTTCATAGTGAAATTTACACACCTCACTTTCTATTCCATAACAAATTACCATAATCAACAAACTCTCATACATTGGCCCATTTAACATATTCATCAATTCCATCTATTAACATGTTTAAAAAATTCATAAATTATAAATAATTAACATATTTAACCGGTTATTAATTTCACATTATTTAATACACTTATTCATTTATTGTTCAATTCTTTAGTGGTTAAGAACAATCACTTTATTTCATTTAAACCATTTCATATTAATCCAAACAATCCCTCAATCCATTATAAATGTATATAAACAACTATCAATATTCCCTTTTCATCTTCAAATAACATATCATATTTTTTATCATTATATCTACTTTATCAGAAGTCAAATAAATGATCAAAATTATAATTTATCGTGTTCAAAATTATTGGCATGCCCCATGGGTGGCCTTAAATTGGTCGAGTCATCCTTAATATGTAATACGAGAATCATGAGGGGTAAAATTCATCGCATAGAAAAATATTTTATGAAATCCTTTTAAAGGAATCAATTACACAATAAGAGAGATATATTAAAACAACCACACATTTCAAACCCACTTCAAGACAATGGGATAAACTTCTAGACCACCTACCTCGATTCCAAAGATGAACACACTCTTAACCTCATCCTTTGACTCAGATTAAAACACCATTTGAATCACCAACCTACAATCTATTTTGATAAAGGGTTTGAAGGATTTATAAGAAGAAGACAAATGAAATCAGAAGCCCTAATACAATGATGTGAATAATGGGATCCAATTGACTCACTAAGAGCTTTGATCTATACCCAAAGGCACTTACAATAGACTATAAATCAGGGAGATCGATCCTTAGGTAACCTTGGTCATTTGGAATTTTCACCAGGGTATCTAGTGAAGAAACGTAGGATAAAATTGATTAGAAAAATTACAATACTAATGGGGAAATGTTAAACACCCATGTTTAATGGGGTTCACGGTTTAGATACACGGTTTTGCAAACCATGCACCAAATAGGTTCTAACCTTTGTCTAATAGGGGGTTTATATCGCATGGTTACCTGGCTAAATCATGAAGTTATAAAACCCATGTTCTAACCATGTAAAATGGATATTTTCAAATCTTCATGGTTTGGCCTCCCCTCTCTCATGGGTTACTAAGTTGTACACTCCTCCTCTTGGCTTGCAATGTTTGGGAGCACGGTTCGACAAACCATGCACCAATCATTCAACATGAATTGCATATCTATTTCACCCTTTAATTCAAATCCTAAATCCCAGGGACACCCACTAAACTCCTCGCACACCCAATAACATTTTTACGAACATTGTGTTTCTAAAAAATTAAATGAGAACATACCTTCATGAAATCTGGGATCTTACATAAGTGAACACTTATACTCTGCATCCGTATTTTTAATAATATAAACTACAAAAATAAAGAATGACTTCATTCATGGGATATAATATTGACATTCAGATCGACTCCTTCCATTATCATTCCTGTCACTTATTCATGTAGAAAACATTTTAAAACTTGGTATGAGAACAAAAAGCGCAGTAATAGATACACAAAGAGGAAAACTATTATTCATTTGAAAATATGAAAACCGAAGGAAAAATTATCATAATGTAATACATTTCAACATTAAGAAGTAGTAAATTATTTCCTAGGAAAATAAGATAACTTCATACCATTTTTTTCAATCCCAAGATTACTATAAAATCCACAGAACAATTTGAAAATACATGATGGTATCATTGGACATAATTATACTAAAATGGAATAGCCATAAATTGTACTACCATAAATGTCACTCTAAAATGGAATAACCATAAGGTCAACTTTTATACCCAATGTATTAGAGGGATATTACAGGCCCACCAATCATTAGTTTTTCATGGAACCACCAATCATTGGTTTACCATGTGACCACGCGTAAAATTTCCATGTACGATTATATAATAAAAATACATAAAATATTACAATTTCAAACATACCCCAAATAAAATTTAATTCATACTAATTATGAAACAATTTATGTTATAAAAATAATCAATCCATATCCAATACATATTTTTAAAAAACCTAATACAAATAAGGGTTTCATTTTTTTGAGAACAATGATTGTTTATAGAGGAATTCAAATAAAAAATAATTTTCATGGTAGGAGAGAAGTTTTTTCATCATATAAAATAAAAAAAAATCCTTCTTTCATTTGTCAAGAAATTCAATGGTTCTGTATATAAACATAAAAATATTTTTTTAATACCATTGAATGAAATTAATAAATAGACATAAATTTTTCTTTACAACACCTTTATTAAATAAACTTATTATTTAATATCAATAATACTGACATGCAGGAAACAAATTTGAAATAAAATACTTAAACAATTAAAATAAATTTCTTAAATCAAATTGTCACATACTACTTTGAATAATTTGAATCATAAAATCTATAAGCAAATAAAATTAATAAAAACTTTAAATAAAATAAGAAAAAATAAATTTATGATAATTTATGATATGTCAAATTGGATTTCTCTACCCCTCAAAAAATAAGGATGGTGTAAAACATCAAAATATGCCTACACAGAAGGAGATTGATATGATCTCCCATTCCTTGAGTCATATTCATCACGTATGTCTGTTATCTTCTTGAATAATGAACTTTTTTTAATCATATTTATTAATGAGAACCATTTTCCAGATTATTAATCCATTTATATCACTTATTACCATGTTATCATGTTATAATAATTATATAACTATTTAAGATCATGTCAAACATTTCGACAATATTTGGTAATTCAGCCCAAGATGAATTTGGTAAAATATCTATAGTCAAAACATGTATCACTAAATCATATATAAAATAACATTAATTAGATAATAATCACTTTTATACATAAATTATACTTTTCATTCTAGAAATTTCATTTGGATAATAAAAATGAACTATGTTATAGTCATGGAGCTAATAAGCCCTTTGTACCCATGAGTAACGTTTCGATTTTATAATTATCATTATGGAAAGAATTTAATATTATTATCTCATTCCCAATAGATAATAATATAATTAATATAATATTAATCATTTAAATATACTTATATTTCTAATCTATGGGATGTGGTGATGAAAAATTAGTCACATCACTTTGTGGAGGTGATAGTTCATAAGTATGCACGAACGATTTTTTCATTTTTATGGTCTTAGAAAGGTAAGAACATAAATTATATTTTATTCTTCCATAATGATAATTAAATTATTAATATCATATATAAACATTAATTCCACCATTATTACTAGTCATGATAGATAGTGATGGAATATGAATTATATCTGTTTGTGAGGTAGTAGTCTGTTGTATACACAAATGATAAAATATTTTCTAATTTGATGTAAGTGGAGATGTATTTTGATGATGATATTGAATAAATAAAATATAAGTATATTTAGGATACCATATTTATTATTTTATCATGTTCAAATAATATTTTAAGGAATTAGAAGATGAAAAAATATAGGAATTCTTAATTAAAAAGGATACCTTTTCTTCATACAATCTACAATGCTTATCACCTTAAGACCAATAAGGGTGGTGTTATTTCTAAACATAAAACACTAGAATGTGAGAATTGATTCTAGGAGGGGTTTTGAGAAGGTATTTTCTAAACTAAATATATTTTTATATCTATCAAAATGAGAAGAATGGGACACCTTTATAGCATACGGGAGGTGCACTCTTGGAATTCTTCAAAATATTAATTTAATATAAATTAATTTTTAATTTCTAATAGAAAAATATATATATAATTAAATATATGATTATAATTGGTATAAATCCATTAATATAATAAAAATTATACTTTTTAAAATATTTTTTAGTCCTTATATTTTTTATCCCTTATTTAACCCTTTTAACTCCTACTAAGATATCTTCAAATTTTCATTTTGTGGGTTAAAATAACTACATTAAAATTAAAAAATATCAACGAACATTTAATTGTTAAAATTTAAATATTTCTTTATATAATTTGGCCTAATAGAATTTTTTTTAAATTTTATATCATTTAATAAAATATTTTATATTTTAAAATATCATTAATGTCAATTTTGACACTATTCATTACCTGACTTTTTAAAAATATCACAAAATATTATATATTGGTTGAAAATATTTTAAAACATAACCAATATTTTGGAGTAATATATAAAATTCATGTTGGAAATTAATTATCTGAAATTATATTTATTTTAATATTAATAATATCATTTATTTGATATTTTTTTTAAAATAAACAATTATTACAACATCATTTTGTAATCTGTTAAGGTAATTATATATCTCATAAAAATTAAAAATAAATTACCATGGTCAAAATAAAAATTTTATCTTACAAAATAATATTTATTTTCAAACATACCCACTATATAACCCCCTATTAATATTATTTCCCTTATTAAAAAAAATTAATATAAAAGTGAGTTTTCTTTGAATAAAATACAATAAATTAATTTATTTCATCCAAGTGGCTACAAGAGATCAAAAAATTATAAAAATGGTGATTTCAATTGATATTCACTCATACAATAATATTATTATAAGTGTTATGTAATTTTTTTAATATTTAAAATATTTTTTTTACCTTTAATTACCCGATATACATTTAATAGTGGAAATAAAAAATTACTATAGTTACGATTCATATAGTCCAAAAAAGTGAACTATTTAAATTTTTTGGATATTATGATTCCAAATATGTAATCCAATTTTAAAAATTCTTAATAAAGAATTGGTAATAATTAATTAGAAATTAATCACATTGAAGGGTGATAAAATGGGTTATTAAAGTGAAAACATTCAAAAGAAAGAAAAATTTTTATATCCAAATTTAATGTGAAATTGATTCTAATGGCATGAATTATATTAAATGATATAAATTTTATATAATTATGCATTAAATCAAATAAATATATAATTTAACACTATAACTTAATTAGAATAAAAGTGTTTTCAATTATAATTCATTATTTTTTTATTTTCATCAAGATGTGAAACCTGTCAAAAACATACAAAAAATTGAACGAAATTAGATTTTTATATTCATATACCATATAAGATGTTTATTTTTTCTAATATAATTTGTAAAATTTTCAAATACTCGATTTAAAACTACTGCAATATCAAAAGGTGACAGAACATCCTTTTTGAAAAATACTGTTTTTTATGATTAAAATTGGAATTGTTCTTATTTTATGGAAATAAAAAAATTGAATTTTTTATCATATTTAATTGAAAATGTAAATTTCATTAACATTATTGAATAATAGTGATTAATTTAATTTAAAATGATCGAACCCCTTTGGAGGAATAAAAATAGTATCTCATAAAATCAAATCCTTTATATTCTATTGACTTTTATTTTCTTTTTAAAATAATTTATACCCAATGAATTAATTCTAAAAAATATGTGTAAACCATGTTTTCATAATTTAGTCAATCATGTCCATAATTTATATTCAAACGTCTTGGTCATAACGATAACATTTAAATAAAAATATTTAATTTTTTTAAGCTCGATGAGGTGTATCATTTACTCTATCAAACAGAGTATTTCCTTAAAAACATCATATCTTACTCAAGGGGAGTCAACGATGTGTTTTGGTAAGAAGTGTTCTCTCAAAAAAATAAATTATTGTCATAAAATCATGTTGGAAAATTATATATCGCAAAAAATAATATTGAAGAATAGAAAGTATATTTAAATAATCTTGAAAGAATATTCCTAGTGAAGAAGTCATTAATAAAGGGTAGCCTAAAGAAAATTATTTGGGTAAAATAATCCCATTACGTTAATTCCTAATTTATTTCATCACTTTTTCACCTCCTAAATAAAATACATGTATTTATTAAAAAATGATCCAGATGTTAATTGTATTCATTTATAAAACTATTTATAAATTTTTATAACTGTATTATATTTATTAATTTTCTTTGATGAAATTGGATCGTTTTGATATCATGTTTTTATTAAAATTTCTCTTCTCACATTGGTTTCTCTATTTTCGTTCAAATTAATTTATAGAAAATTATGATTAACTCCAAAATGTTATAGTACATGTAATTACTTATTTATAAACTATATATAATTTATACGATCCATCAATGAAGTTGGTTATAATAATTGTCTTGGAAATTTATTTATAGTCGTTTAACTGACCATTAATGGGATGTTGTTGAATGTGATAGAAATGGAAGAGTGATATTTATACTTTTCAAAAATATGAAAATTAAATTAGACTGATAAAATTAATAAAACATTAAATTATTTAATAATTGATTTTATAATATATGGTTTTAAGGGGAATTGGGAAAAGGAAGAAAGAGAAGAAGAAAAGATGGAATATTTAATCAAGACTCACTCTCTCCTCAGTGTAGTGTCTCTTGTATAGCACTATAAATAATTTAGTGATTGAATTTGGATTTCTATATAATGTCTCTATGTATTATAAGGGGATGTATATGAAGTATTTGATGAAATATTTCACTTTGGAATTACTGGGAGGGGTGGGTTTTCAAGGGAAGGGAGAGTAGTTATTTATAATTGTGGAGGGAGTAATTTTTAGAATAAAATGTTGAATAAAATATTATATCAATGATAAAAAATTTAATAGTTGATTTATGACAATATAAATTATATAAAAATATTTTATAATTTTTTTATTTAAAACCACATTATAATTATAATTCCTTAGTTTATTAAAAAAGAAAGAGGGAAAAATAAAAATTATTATTTAAATGATTCACTTTTGACTTAAGGTTTTGGAAAGTGATTATTTGATTTAAAAGTTTAATTTATCATATTTTGATGACTCATTTATGAAATTATATATATCATGGACAAGCCTAAATTTATAGAAATGATTAGTTAATTATTATATTATGAATGATGTAGTTTAAGATACACAAGTTATGTTAAGAACTATATTTTTTACTATTATCCTAAAATTTGAAGTATCCAAATAAGTTACCAAAAAATTTTCCTTGGATAATTTCAATGTGATGATTTCAGATAATTTTTTAATTTAACCAAAAAAATTTTCTAACATATGTATTTCTATCACATTATATTAAAATAATGATTTTTATAAATACCTTAAAAATAATTTTTTTAAAATGCACTTATATTTTCTTTAAGAATTTTAATTATTATTAAATTTATTTGTTGGTATTAAAATATTAATATTTAATTTAATTAATCATGATAAATATTATTTATATCAAAGTTTATTTTTTTGACATTAAATTACTATTCTAAACGTCACATTATTATTCCCAATGGTCATATTACAATTCCAAAATGTTAGGTTACTATTCTAATGTTTCCATTAATATTCCAACAGTCACCTTACTTTCTATAAATAATAATTAGTTATTTCACTAAATATTTATCTGAATTCCTCTCTAAGTTATATAGTTCCATTTTTATAACATTTCTCATTTTAACAATATTTTGTCAATTTTCTATAGAATTGTAAGTGGGGGTGATGATTCAAGTATATTAGGGAGATCTATATTTTCCAATTTTCTTTTCCATTTTATATTATTATGTTGTAGTAATGTTTGAAATTTTAATTGGTTTCATTTTTCATTATTGTAACAATATTATTTTTGGATTATTTATATGTATAATATTATATAATAAATCATAACATGCATTTATTTCATGATACAAATATCATTTATAAACTCTTTTTGTTACATTATTCCCCCATTTATACATTTCAACCCAATAATTTGAACAAAAATTATCCTTTGAGAATATGTTGGGGCACTTTTATTCCATTTTTTCTCTCATCCCCAGGTCACCTCTTCAAACTTATGGTTCCTCCACAACACATTGACTAGGTTATTTTTGTTATTATATATACTTTTGTCTGTTTGGTCCAAGATCTTCACTATATTCTCTTCAAAAAAGATGTAATTCTCCAGTGATACCACCTTTGGATTTAGTACATGTAAGAGATATGGTATGTACTTCCTCAAGAGTGATACGTAGAACACATCATGAACATGAGCCATAATTGGTAAAAGATCACACTGATATGCCTCGGATCTTATGTGATCATGGATATCAAAGGGGTCAATGTACCTTAGGCTATAATTAGCATTCTTTTGAAATAACATCACTCTCTTCCAGGGTGATATTTCGATGGAATCTTTTTTCTCCATCATTTAATTCTTTTTCCCTTCGATGGTTTTCAACATAGCTCTTTCTCCGACACTAAGTTAATTTTATATGAATTTGGATGGTTTGAACCTAATTTATCAACTTTATCACAAGATCAGGTCAATTTATCAGTAATTACCCAACTTTCTCCCAACATGTTGGAGTTCTACATCGATCCCCATAAAAATATTTATATATATCCATTTGAATACTTGAGTGGAAGTTTCTGTTCTATGAGAAAATAAATAAGGGGAGATTATGAACAAATCCACATTATAATTTCATTAACTAGGATCTTATGATGTACTCTAGTTTTTGAATAGTCCTTTTAGATTGGACATTATTTTGGGGATGGTAGGTTATGCTAAAATTAAATTCTATACTCAACCCATGATGAATAATTCTAAAAAATTTAGAGTTGAACATTCGATAATGATCAAAAATTATTTACAGCAGAACCCCAGGTAGCCTCACCAACTCTTTCACATGTATTAGAGAAATTTGTTCAAGTGACAAGAATTCATAAATAGAAATTACGTAGGCATTCATGGTGATTCAATCCACAAAAACCCATATCAAATTATTTCCTTTGGATTTCTTTGAGATATCAATGAAACAGTCCATGGTGACATTACATCATATTCATAGAGGTATAGTAAATGGTTTCATCATCCATTTGGACTTCCATCGCTCTAATTTAACATGATAATGAACTGGACAACATGATGCATTCTCATTAATCTTCTTCATCATGATGTCCTTCTAAAATTTATCTCAAATATCATTTTATATGTTTTTACTTCTATGATGGATAGATAATGACTATCTATCAGCATTATCAAATATATCCTTATTTATATCATATGATGAAGGACCAAAACACCTAATTAAAAATTAAAATAACTCCATCATAATCATTTTAAAAATCATGTAGATTCCATTCCATTATTGATATCACCTTCTCTTATAGCTCCAGAACATCCCTTTTTCCCTATATTATATTCTCTTTGATAGATAGTTGGAAAAGCTTTTGTGAAAGGTTGGATGTATTCCCACCTATTAATATTTTCAAATCCATCCTTTACATATCCATAAAGATAATTTATTTCTCAATAGACATCATTGATAGGGTACCAGGTTATTTTTTAAAAAACATTATCTACCTTGTATGTCATTCCTGGAAGGTAGTGAATAGTTAAAATTTAGTCCTTTATATGCTCTAGTTTTCTTCTTTAATGCATGTCGAGCTCCTTCCATGTGAATATATACATTATACTCTTATGATTAGTATAGAAGTCATTCTTTTCACAATAGATGGAGTGTCATAAAATCATTAGAGAAAATATTATAACTACAAACTGAATATCATGCATTGCGTAGTTCAACTCATTGATCATCAACTCTCATGAGTTGTAGGGTAAAATTTTATAATTATCCAATGAGTACCCAACCCAATCGTTTAATTCAAGAATTTACATATATAACAAAACATTCTCCACTTTTTTGTAGTATGAGTACATGTGCAGTGATTATCCTACTCTAATTCTCCTTGAAGTTTTCTTTACATTCTTCCATCTAGACAAACTTTACTCTATTATATGTAAACTTAGTTTTTGGGCAATAAAAGTATGATACATTTCTCACAAAAAGTGTGTAGTTCCCACCTATTCCATGAAAACTATATAATTCTATGAAAGTGGTGGTTCATGGCCATTTATCAATTTCAGTTTTCTTTTATGGGCCCACGTAAATACCCCCATGTTTGATCATGTTCCTCAAGAATGTGACTGGATACAACTAAAAGTCATAAATTCTAATCATAGCATAGATGTTCTCCTTCCTTAATGTCTCTAAAAAAACCTAAGATTCTCTTCACATCCCCCATTTATCTTGGAGTAAATGATAATATCATTGATAATAACTACCAAAAAAATTTAGGTGTCCTCTAAAGACATTATTCATCAAATACATGAATATTTTAGGGGAATTAGTAATTTCAAAAGTAATAACTATGAACTTAGAGTGCCCATATGTTGTACGAAACTAATTATTCTGAATATTTTTCTTATTCACATTCATTTAATGATATCTATAATGAAAATCTATCTTATAGAATTACTTTCACATTGTAGTTGATTTAAAAAGTCAACAATCCTTGGAAGAGGATAATTTCTCTTCATGGAAATCATGTCCAATTCTAGGAAATTGATACACAACAATATTTATTAATTATTTTTCTTAAGAAAATAGAAATTGTACACCCCATGCTGATTTAGTAGGTTCTATGAACCCCTTTTTAAAAATTCACTTTCAACATATTATTTATCTCCTACAGTTTAATTGTGTCCATCCTATAAGGTAATTTTGAGAAAAGAGTAAATCCTAGTATGAGAACTATTGAGAGTAGTACCTCATGATATGGGGAAATTTAAGGTAACTCTTCATGAGATAAATCAGTGTATTCCCTAACCATGGGTATTTCTACTAGTTTGATATATCCTATTGACTCAACCATTTTGGAAGGCATGCATCCTCTAGGGTATCAACACCAATACAATTGATGTCTTTTCCAAGGGAGATTCGTGATCTTCTTTGAATTTTCGGGGGATAAATGGATGATTTGTAAAAAAAAGTGAATTCATTTTCCTAACAATCAATGTGTCCTCTATATAATCAGAGCCAATTCATGCCCAGTATAGCTTCGAATTCCAGAGTGGGATGTTTTTTATATTAACTTTAATAATTTTTCTAAGGAAACTTATAAGAGAAGAGTCCAACACATGGGTTACAATGATTGAACCACAATAAGTTTTTTTATATATCTCTACTTCATGGTATTAAGGATTCAATTCAATAGTTCTAGAATGATTACAAGACATAAATAAAAGTGTAGAACCACAAATAAATAAATAAAATCCAATATCGATTTAATATGAAGTATAAAGTGTATAACATCATTTTTAAGCTCCACTTCTACAGTAGTGATTGTTTATACATTACCTTTCTCCTTTGACATTGGTTTTTACTAATGCATATTACCATCAAGGACCAGTTGTTTAGTGCACTAGCCCTCATAGTGCCCTTTCACCTTATAGTTGAAGTATTAAACCCTATCTGAGGCATTATGAGGTTCCTTCCTTTCCTCTATATTTGCAGTAGGATACTTCCTGGAACTTTGAAATTTTTTAGATTGGTGGCATTCTATCCATAACTTTAATAATTTCACCATCCATTTAAAAAAATTCCCAAGATTTTTCTTCCCTCTTCTATTACATGTGGGTAGTTAGATCCTTTTTGTACATTTTTTATTTGACCCACCATCTTGAATCTTGATTATCCTCTTCTGATATCCATAACAATGGGACCATTCACCAAACTCCATATCTACTTTTAGAGGACATCCATCCACTTCTTAATAACTACCAATGTCTTAGCTAGATAGATCCTTTCAAAGGATTCGATTTAAAACACTATAAAATCTATCTATTTTTCTATCAATGTTGATAACTGAACTAGAGTTTTATCTTGAAAGGCTTGTGAATTTCTCTTTATAGTCCATGATACACTCACCTTCCTTTTTCTTCAACTCTATCGATTCTATCTCCATCATTGTTTTAATATTTAAAGGGGAATACTTGATAATAAATATTTTCTTAATTTCTTACCACTCTATCTCATCCATTTAATATTTAGGATTGGTGTTATTTATCAATGCCAACTATTGAATGAATTCTACATTTAAATAATAAAGAGCAAGAGTAACTTTACCCTCTCAGAACAACAGATAAAATAAATTGTCATCTCTATTGATTTAACCTAATATTCACTGACAAGTGGACCATAATTTCCCCTAAACACCATTAGTTATTGAATAATAAAAGACTTAATGTCTAGTTGATCTGTCTTTGATGAAGGAGGACTTTCTGCATGGTTCATCTTTTTATTAATATCATAATTAATTTGGATAATAATTTACATGATATTTTGTACTAAGCTTCCCATGGAATTGGGGATGTAAATATAGAAATCATTGAATTGTCTACTATATGAATTTCTGGCATAGTTTCTCCCAGTTCCCACCATTTAAGAATAAAAATGTTCAAACAAATCAAGATTCAATAAGGCATGATTTAATAACTTTTTATCTTGTGAAATTTACTTTTAAGGAATATATTCTAGGATAACTATCTTTAGGATTTTTATAAAATGAATCTTCTTTAATATTTAAATATATGGCATCTTATCCTGATGGTTTTTAATAATGTTTTATAATCCTCATTATCAAATTAACCAAACCATGCACTTATACCAACTCTATCATTAAAACTTTTTTAAACATGGATATTACATGGTTTTGAAGATACCCAACATAGTAGAGATCAAATCCAGGATCAAAAATATTAGTGTCTTTGGAAAATTAGGCTAATATATATCTTTTATATAATAACTGATATACATTATTTAATTCCTTCTTCTCCATCATATTAGTGGCCCATGTTTTATCCTTAGTAAAAATAATAAGATGCACTACTAGAAAAACAGGTATTTGCGACGGGTCATTTGCGACGGGAGCCCGTCGCAAATGGCTTTTTGCGACCGGGGTCCATCGAAAATGACCCGTTGCTGAAAACGGTGTCGCAATAACATTTTTTTGCGACGGGCCCGTCGCAAAATCCTTTTTCCGCGATGGGGAGAATCCCCATCGCAACTAGTACTCCGTATATTTGTAAAAAACTATTTGCGACGGGCCCCGTCGCAAATACATGTTGTGACGGGTCCCGTCGCAAATAGTTGTTGCGACGGGACCCGTCGCAAAAACTATTTTTAAAAAAATAAAAAAATAATAATACTATTTGCGACGGGAATAGTATCCCGTCGCAAATACTATAAAAACATAAAAAAATAAATTTTTAATAAATTATTTTAATTAATATAATAATAATCCAATTCTAATTCAAAAATAAAAAATAATAAAATATTAATAAATGATTTTAATTAATATAATAATAGATTTATAATTCACAAATAAAAATAATAAATTATTTTAATTAATATAATAATAATAGAATTATAATTCAAAAATAAAAAATAATAGAATATTAATAAATATTTTATAATGAGACAGAAACTACGAATAGAAAAAAAATCATATTTTGATTTCACAAATTTTATAACATAAATACAAACTCTAATCTGAAGGAGGGGGGAGGGGGGATCTGCAGATGGTGGTGGAGAAAACTCCATCCCTAAAGCATGAGTGAGTCGGAGCATGTACTCCATCTGCTCCTGATGCTGCTGCTGCCACCGACTCGTCTGCTCCTCGTACAGCTGCTGCTGGCGTCGACGCTCCTCCTCATGCTGCTGACGCATCTGCTGCTGCTCCTGTCAGAGACTCTCTATCAGTGCAGTCTGAGATCACAACTGATCCTCATACTGTGTAGCAGAAGAAGATGCACGAGCTCCTCTCGAGCTGGACGCCGACATCGCAGCACTGCCATAATAATCTCCTGGAGTCAGTCGAGAGCTGATACCAACTACCCGGCCCTTCTCGAAGGCATACTGGGTGGCCTGCATCCATGCCGCCTCATCAAACTGACGGCCAGTGGTCTGATCTGATGACTCGGCTTGACTCTCAGGTCGGGTCTGTGACGCTGCGGCCTCATATGACTCATGTAGTTGCAATTTAAAATTAAAATTGTGAATATATTATATACAGTTAATTTTTAAACTTGAAAATAAATAATACTAACCATGATGTGATGCTGATGATCACCTCTGAGCTCCCCAGTAGCAGGATCACTATACATCCTCCGATATACGTCGTACTCTATAATATCAGTGTGCTCGATAGCCTATAAGAATAAAAAATAAACTATTAATATTTATAGTTATATATAATATTTATAAATAATGTAAGTACCAGATGCTGTCTATGAGTACTGAAAGAACGACTCCCAGCTCGATGAGTCACCTCCTGTCTCCCCCGATTCTGCCTCCCCACCGATGATCTCCTCTGAAAGGCACCACTCAACCAGTGCGCACATAATCCATCCCATACATGGGATGAAATGTACTCTGGTTGGTGTGCTCTACATGACTCATCAAAATCTGACACTCCTGCTTTCTTCATCGCAGCTTTTCTTAAATTGTGCAAAAACTGACGAAGGCGATCACACATGGCCACCTCCCATGCCTCGTGGATGGAGTCACGCATGGTATCCTCGATCGGATACCATAAACAATACAAATAAATCAAAATATCAAGTTAGAAATGAAATAATTTTCAAAATAAAAATTATTTCTTTATGTACGTACCAACCAATGGCCGAACATGGCCTGCTGCACATCAATGGGAATCTGCTCCCATGTGGTCCACAGCTGAGAGAAATAGTTGTGCAAAGTAGCGCTGCCCTGTCCGACTGCTATATGCAAAAAACTGTAAAAATAATAAACATTTATTATGTGAATAGATTAATGAAATCATAGTCAAATCCACAGGTTATCACAAAGGTTATCACACCTCCATGTGCGTGGATCAAACCCAAGACGTGGACGTCGCTCGGGGACGGGGTCAGGAATCATCAATCGTGCAAGACCGCTCCCCCTTCGCGTACTCCCTAGAGCGACTGCAGGCTGAGGGTCATCTGCCAGCAACTCATCCGCATCGAAAGGCAGATCAGCATCCGCCAACTCACAAAATGTGGCGTCGTCCATCTGAAACAGAAAATTTTAATGTTGTTAGAAAATAATTGATAATTACTATTATATATACATATATACATATTATGATTGTATATAAATACCATGTAATTCTATCAGTGTTCATCATCATCATCATCTTCATATATGTCAATGTCATCTTCATATTCCTCCTCAACATCATCGATATCCATTCGAGTTACAGTTGCTTCATCTCTTACCATTTCAAATTCATATGTGACATCATTAACATCATCGTCATCACCGACTCTTAAATGTGGGGTGTCGTCATTGATACTCATGTCTCTTTGTAAAAAAGATTGATTTTGAGTACTCTCTTGAAAAACTTCATTTTTATGCACATCAGTGAAAGCACATTCACTTTGACTAAACTGATTGTCTCGAATTTTGATTTTTATTACACTCCACCAATTAGTCAAGTCTCTTGACGTAGCACAGTACTTTGCGTAATAAACATGATGTACCTGTTGAGCCAATAAGAATGGTTCATTTACTGCGATAACACTTTTACATTTAATATCGATGATTCCATGAGTCGGATTAACACGCACGCCTCTCTATGTATCCAACCACCGATATTTGAACTTGGTTATGTAATGTTGTCCAAGATAACAGAGTTCAATGATTTCATCAAGTATGCCATAAAAGTCAACTTCATTTTCTCAATGATGAGATCCTCTCAAGCTAACTCCACTGTTCATTGTTTTTTTCGATTCTCCATATGCATGTGTGTGGAATCGAAATCCATTCACCACATATGCATTATAAGTTTTAACAATTTTGGAAGGTGGATTACTCAATACACACAGTCGTTTGTCAATTTTATCAGCATGTCGAGACACCTGAAAATTTGTGAAATAATTATCAATATAGTAAACTATACATTGAATGAGTTGCTAAAAGATAAAGAATTTATGTTACCAGTTTTTGAAACCACTGAGAGAAATTTTTCAGTCGACGTTCTTCGAGAGCAGCTGTTGTAATTTGTGGAATTTTTTTCTTGATATGATTATCATACAACCTATAAAAACCAAAGTTATTTACTGTAACATAAATGATAGAATAAGTGATATAAACACTTACAGTACAACTGATGTCATCTCTTCACAGTTGAGAAGAACATATGTATGAGCTCTACGATGTTCATCATCTGAAAGCCAGCGTTCATAAACACCACCAAAACCAAGCTCTGACTGGTTGAAAATAGATAATTGATTGTCGATTTCATCAATATTCCTCTCATTTCGTCCCATTCAGTTGTGTTTTGAAGGATACTCAGATTCAAAATAATGGGAGCAGAAAAAAGATATTTCCTCTTGCAAATAAGCTTCTGCAATAGATCCTTCAACAGATGCTTTGTTACGTACTTTTCTTTTCAATTTTTGCATGCATCTTTCAAATGGGTACATCCATCGAAACTGTACTGGACCTCCACATTTGGCTTCATATGGGAAATGTAACATCAAATGTTATATTGAGTCGAAGAAAGACGGAGGAAATATTTTTTGCAGTTTATATATAATTACAACAACATCTTTTTCAAGTTTTCCTAGAGCATCATAATCTGCTGTAGCCGCACAAATTTCCCGAAAAAAATGAGACATCTCTGTTATGGAATCCCAAATCACAGAATTCAACAGACCACTTAATCCAATGGGTAGAAGTCTTTCCATTATAACATGACAATCATGACTTTTAAATCCAGTAATATGACCATTCTTTACACATCTACCCAAATTGGAAGCACAGCCATCTGGAAGTCTCAAATCTGCAATCCACTGACTAAATAATAAACGGTTTTCTTTAGACAGTGTATAAGCTGATTTTGGTTTCAGTAACCTTTCTGTTCTGACATTCTTAAACAGTTCAAATTCTGGACGCCTGCAAATTTGGGCAAGATCTAAACGTGCATTTACATTGTCTTTGCTCTTTCCTGGCGTATCCAAAACTGTATGAAACAAATTATCAAAATAGTTATTCTCAATATGCATGACATCTAACATGTGTCGGACCAACAAATCAGACCAATATGGCAAATCTCAAAATATGTTACGTTTAATCCAATTGTGTTCTTTCCCAAAACCAGAAATTTTCTTTTGGTTTATTGTGGGGACAAAAGTGATGGGAGGTAATGAAAATACAACTGATTTTAACTCCAAACCTGATAGAATTTTTGGAGGTCCATCGCTTTCAACTGTTCCTTTTCTGAAATGAGATCTGTTTCTACGAAAAGGATGATCAGCTGGAAGAAATCTGTGATGACAGTCAAAATAACAAGGTTTCTTTCCATGAATGAGCATAAATGCTTTGTTCTCTCCCATACAGTAAGGACATGATTTCTGACCATGTGTACTCCAACCAGATAACATCCCATAAGCCGGGAAGTCACTTATTGTCCACATCAATGCTGCTCTTAGTATGAAATTCTGTTTCATTGTAACATTATATGTACTGACACCAGTACTCCACAATAAATTTAATTCATCAATCACTGGTTTCAAATAAACATCAATATTTTTCTCCGGATGTCCTGGAATTAGTAAAGTCAAAAAGATATATGGCTCCTTCATCAACAACCATGGAGGTAAATTGTACGGAGTTAAAAAAACAGGCCAACATGAATATTGACTACCATAAGATCCAAACGGACAGAAACCATCAGTGGAAAGTCCCAGTCGAACATTTCTAGCTTCTAAAGAAAAGGATGGATGCACTCTATCAAAATGATTCCATTAATCACCATCGGCTGGATGATTAAAGCTTTTATCGGTTGAAATATTCTCTTTATTCCATGACATCTTTGTCATTGTATTCAAAGACATGAATAAACGCTGGAGTCTGGATGTAAGCGGAAAATATCTCAACTGTTTTACAGGAATCAAACCAGACTTCCCGTGTTGTCCTTCTTTATATCTTAGTTGCCCACATGTGGGACAACTATCCAATGACTCATTTTCCCCAGAATATAAAATGCAGTCATTTGAACATGCATGAATCTTCTTACAAGTAAGTCCCAAATTTCGAACCAGCCTCTTACTCTCATAGTAATTTGCAGGTAAAACATTTCCTTCGGGTAACAGTGTTTTAAGAAAAGAAAATATCTGGTCAAAATAGGTGTTTGACATTCCGTTATCGGATTTGATAGCCATAAATTTTGCAACTGCTTCTAATTTGCTCATCTTGAAGCCAGGATATAATGCATCCTCAGCAGACTTCAACAACTCATAAAATTCAGACGGTGCCAACTCAGGATTTGAAGCTATATCAGCCGGAGTTTCTGTATGTTGAACAGATGAACCTGCAACATCATGTAGTAAATCTTGAAACCAGGATGGATCCGGAATCAAGTTGGAATCACCTGATCTGGAACTGCGTTCACAGTGTTGATACCAAAAAACATAATCTGGTTGAAAACCAAAACGCAAGAGATGTTCTCCCACTTTGTCAAACGTGTCAAACGTTCTCAATGCACATTTTCTGCAAGGGAATTTTATTTTTCCTTCTGAAACAAATTCTGGATTTGATGACGCAAATGATAAAAAAGTCTCCACACCCTCTACATATACTAGATTTAAACTAGAACTGTTTGGATTTCTACATTGATTTATCCATATGCGGTCACCTAATAATGATTGTTGACGACCTTATTGTTCCATATTTCTCTATAAAATATAAAAGCATTACTGGTTTTGAATAATTTGTTAGAAAAAACACTCAAGCTAGGATAATTATAGAGTTTAGATCATACACGACTGATTATTGGTAATTATTATTAATTATTACTAATTATTACTAATTATTACTAATTATTACTAATTATTGGTAATTATTACTAATTATTACTAATTATTGGTAATTATTACTAATTATTACTAATTATTACTAATTATTGGTAATTATTACTAATTATTGGTAATTATTATTAATTATTACTAATTATTACTAATTATTACTAATTATTACTAATTATTGGTAATTGTTACTAATTATTACTAATTATTGGTAATTATTTCTAATTATTACTAATTATTACTATTTACCGTTAAGTATTACTAATTATTGTTAAGTATTACTAATTATTGGTAATTATTACAAACTATTGGTAATTATTTCTAATTATTAATAATTATTATTAATTATTACTAATTATTGGTAATTATTACTAATTATTGGTAATTATTACTAATTATTGGTAATTATTACTAATTATTACTAATTATTACTAACTATTACTAATTATTGGTAATTATTACTAATTATTACTAATTATTACTAATTATTTGTAATTATTACTAATTATTACTAATTATTGGTAATTATTGGTAATTATTACTAATTATTGGTAATTATTGGTAATTATTACTAATTATTGGTAATTATTACTAATTATTGTTAATTATTACTAATTATTGGTAATTATTAATAATTATTGGTAATTATAACTAATTATTACTAATTATTACTAATTGTTACTAATTATTGGTAATTATTTGTAATTATTACTAATTATTACTAATTATTACTGATTATTACTAATTATTGGTAATTATTGGTAATTATTACTAATTATTACTAATTATTACTAATTATTGGTAATTATTGGTAATTATTACTAATTATTGGTAATTAATACTAATTATTGGTAATTATTGGTATTTAATACTAATTATTGGTAATTATTGGTAATTATTACTAATTATTGGTAATTATTACTAATTATTGGTAAGTATTACTAATTATTGTTAAGTATTACTAATTATTGGTAATTATTACTAATTATTGTTAATTATTTCTAATTATTACTAATAATTACTAATTATTGTTAGTTATTACTAATTATTGGTAATTATTACTAATTATTGGTAATTATTACTAATTATTACTAATTATTGGTAATTATTACTAATTATTACTAATTATTGGTAATTATTACTAATTATTACTAATTATTGGTAATTATTGGTAATTGTTACTAATTATTGGTAATTATTGGTAATTATTACTAATTATTGGTAATTATTACTAATTATTGGTAATTATTACTAATTATTGGTAATTATTACTAATTATTGGTAATTATTACTAATTATTACTAATTATTACTAATTATTATTAAGTATTACTAATTATTGTTAATTATTACTAATTATTGGTAATTATTTCTAATTATTACTAATTATTACTAATTATTGTTAATTATTACTAATTATTGGTAATTATTACTAATTATTGGTAATTATTACTAATTATTGGTAATTATTACTAATTATTACTAATTATTACTAATTATTACTAATTATTGGTAATTATTACTAATTATTACTAATTATTGGTAATTATTACTAATTATTACTAATTATTGGTAATTATTGGTAATTATTACTAATTATTGGTAATTATTGGTAATTATTACTAATTATTGGTAATTATTACTAATTATTGTTAATTATTACTAATTATTGGTAATTATTACTAATTATTGGTAATTATTAATATTATTAGTAATTATTACTAATTATTACTAATTATTACCAATTATTACTAATTATTGGTAATTATTGGTAATTATTGGTAATTATTGGTAATTATTACTAATTATTGGTAATTATTGGTAATTATTACTAATTATTGGTAATTATTGGTAATTATTACTAATTATTGGTAATTATTACTAATTATTGTTAATTATTACTAATTATTGGTAATTATTACTAATTATTGGTAATTATTACTAATTATTACTAATTATTACTAATGATTACTAATTATTCCTAATTATTACTAATTATTACTAATTATTACTAATTATTGGTAATTATTGGTAATTATTGGTAATTATTGGTAATTATTGGTAATTATTGGTTATTATTGGTAATTATTGGTAATTATTGGTAATTATTACTAATTATTGGTAATTATTACTAATTATTGGTAATTATTACTAATTATTTGTAATTATTACTAATTATTGGTAATTATTACTAATTATTGGTAATTATTTCTAATTTTTACTAATTATTACTATTTACCGGTAATTATTGATAATTATTCTTAATTATTACTAATTATTGGTAATTATTACTAATTATTGTTAATTATTACTAATTATTACTAATTATTACTAATTAGTACTAATTATTACTAATTATTACTAATTATTACTAATTATTACTAATTATTACTAATTATTCCTAATTATTGGTAATTATTGGTAATTATTCCTAATTATTACTAATTAGTGGTAATTATTAGTAATTATTACTAATTATTACTAATTATTGATAATTATTAATAATTATTACTAATTATTGGTAATTATTACTAATTATTGGTAAGGATTACTAATTATTGGTAAGTATTACTAATTATTGGTAATTTTTACTAATTATTGGTAATTATTACTAATTATTGGTAATTATTACTAATTATTGATAATTATTCCTAATTATTGATAATTATTGGTAATTGTTCCTAATTATGAGTAATTAAATGAATAATTACCAATAATTAGGAATAATTACCAATAATTAGGAATAATGACATTATTAGTATATTTTATTATTAATATTAAAATAATATAATTTTCTAATTTATATACAATTCTCCTTTTATCTCTGTGTTTTCTATCTCTATATACAAATAATACATGTGGAGACAGCAAACACACAAATGAAAAGAGAATTGTATATATATATAAAATTATATTATTTTAATATTAATAATAAAATATACTAATAATGTAATAATGTTATTACTCCTAATTATTGGTATTTATTACTAATAATTAAGTAATAAAACAATGTAAACATAATTAAATTACAACTAATTAAGAATAATTGAAACTAATAAAACATTAAAAATAAATATTAAATTAAAATGAATTTAAATACCTTGAAATTTGATCTGAGGTTGATCTCTGATCGTTCTTCAAAACTTCAATATCAACTCCGGAGAAAAAAATTAAACTTGAGAAAAACTGAACTTTAGAAATAAAATTTTGAGAGAAGAAGAAGATGGAGTTTGAGAATAATTTGAAAAAAACGGATGGGGGTATTTATAGGTTAGATTATTTGCGACGGGCCCATTTGCGACGGGTACCGTCGCAAATACCTTAGCCATCATTTATTACGGTCAACGGTTAAATAGTTATTTGCGACAGGTCCCGTCGCAAATAACCACCTGCCGACATACTATTTGCGACGTGGGAATATTCCCGTCGCAAATACCTTTTACCGCCGCCGGTTATTTGCGACGGGAATATTCCCCCGTCGCAAATATGTTTCCCGTGATTTGGCGTGCAAAGGGCGCCAGTCCTTTTGCGACGGGGAAAGCTATCCCGTCGCAAAAGGCTACTTATTTGCGATGGGCAAATACCCCCGTCGCAAATAAGTTTTTAACAGGGCTATTTGCGACGGGAATAAATCCCGTCGCAAATACTCATTTTTCCCGTAGTGATGGGTATATCCATTAATGAATGGGGTGATCTAAACTCCTAGTAATAGGATGAAAATGGGACCTGAATTTGTATAACATGGGTGGGAATAACCATCATCAGTAAATCCTATGAAATAAATCAACTTAAAAAATAGAGAAACAAGTGAAAAAGTAATAGGATGTGGAAATTCATAAAAATGATACCATGTGTCTTAGTGGCCAAATACCACACATAGTTGTGAAAAAATCTAGCATCACGTTCACACATTACATATGTGAATAATCATAACATCATATTTGTGAACAAACCTCTCATCATGTTCATGAATAATAACCACATCCTTGCAGATACATCACATTACACAAAAAATTATATGGCCACATTTTTATGGACCCACCTAGAAAAATATAACATTTACATAACTAGGCATTTTATATATAATGTATTACAATCATTATGTTGAATTAATTGAGGGAAGGAAATGTGTTTCATAAGGATTTAGTCAATCATGATTTTTCGATTGGAGTTGGGGTTTCCAAATGGAAAATGGAAAATATATTTGGTTTAATAATCGTTATTCTCTAGTGAGGATTAATAAACTATATGGGAGCCATATGTGTGTTTTGGAAAGAAGAGTTCTTTCGTAAAAGCATTATATATTACATAAAATCAATTTGGAATCATGTATATCCCCAAAATATAAACTAATGAATAATAAAATTATATTTAGTAACATTAGAGGAGTATTCATACTAATGATATCATGAAATAGGGATAACCAAATGAAAATGAGTTCAGTTTGAGAATCTTCTTATCTTAATTCCATCATTATTTCAACCCATTTGTGCCTCTTGAGTAATAAAATTATATTTATTAAAATTTGGATATATAATTGAATTATATTAATTTATACAACTATTTATAATTTATTATAATTTTATTATATTTTAGTATTTCTATTGATGAAATTAAATTGTTTTGAGATCATGTTGATCATAAATATTTCATGTTTCTATTTTATTTCTCTATTTTGGTTCAAAGTAATTTATAGGGATGTTTGTTTAACTAAAAAAATTATAATATATTTAAATATTTATTTATAAATTATGCAATAATTAATAATATACATACATGATTATGGTTATAATAATTTCCTTCATAATGTCTCCATAGTTGGTTAACTGGCCTTTAACGGGACATTTGACAAAAGTGCGGAAAAGGAAAGTATGGAAATTAAATTTTTCATAAATATGATAATTAATTTGGGTTAATATCGTTAATATATTTAAAAATTACTAAATAATTAATTTTATTTTATCTGTTATTGAAATGAATTTTTAAAAAAATAAAGAGAAGAAATAAATATGGAATAATTAATAGAGACTTACTCTCTCAATGGTGCAGCTTCTCTTATAAGACATTATAACATCCCTGGTGATAGGATTTGGATTTATTGAGAAGGTCCTTATGTATTATAATGGTAATTATATGGATTATTTAGGTGGATCATAGGATTTCTAATGGGTGAGAGGTTTTATTTTTCTAAAGGAAGGGATTAGGGATATTTTTACTTGGGAGAGGGTATTTTTCGAATAAAACAATGCATAAAAAAGTATGTTAAAGGTAAGACATGTAATGGTTGTATTTTTTAAAATATAAATCATATATAAATAATATATAATTGTTTTATGACATTAAATACCATTAATAAATCGAATTGGTTAGTTTTTTAAAAATTAATGTGGAGAAAAAGATAAATTGATATTTTAATGAATCATTTTAGACATTAGGTTTGGTAAAGTGATTTTTAGGTTTTGAAATTAATTTCTTCATTTTAAACGACTCACTAATGAAATAAAATATATCATTGAATACCTGAAATTACTATATATGATTACTTCATTATTACATCATGAATTATGAAATTTTAGATACATTCGCTATCTGAAAAGATGTAATTTTAATATTCACCAGAAATTTAATGTATTTTAGAAAATGGCCCAAAAAAACTCTTTGATAATTTTGATCTAATTATTTGAAAAATGTTATTAATTTTATCAAAAAAATCTAAAGTTTGTATTTTTAATTTTTAATAAAATAATAATTATTTTTACAAAATACCTTAAAACAATCAATTAAAAACTTGCCTATATTTTTTTGCTTTTTTAATAATGATATTTATTTTTCGGTTTCAAAATATTCATATTTAATTAATCTAATATTGATTTATAGTTTTATATCAACATTTATTATTTTAAGTTAAAATTACTATTCAAATAGTGAGGTTAATATTCCCAACAGCCAGGTCACTGTTCTCAATGATCACGTTACTATTCCAATTGTCATATTAAATTTATAAAGGTCACATTACCTCCTATAAATAAAGCATAATTATTTCAGTCAATATTCAAATCAATACCTCTTAGTGTTCTATATTTTAGTTCTCTATAATTTTTATTAGTTTACTGGTATTTTCTTTCTTTTAATAATGGTGGCAGTAGGGGTGATGATTTTAGAATATTTAGGATACCCATATTTTCCATTTTTATCATTTATATTTTTTATTTTTTATATAGTTTTAATCATTTTAATTTTAATTTCTATTATTAAAAATTAATATAATAGTATTATTGTCGTTTTCTTTATGTGTGTAATACTATATAGTATATTATAACACATATTATGTCAAGGGACAAATATCATTTATAAACTATGGGTTTTCCAATCTAAATGGGAAACCTTATCTTTGATCAATGGGTACTTAATATCAATATGCACAGAAATTTGGTTCTTCTCAAAATTCATTGGAAATTTAATTACACATTGATATTCATACTCAGTCACCAATGGGTGTGGAATATTCAATTAGAAAAGTTGAATTTCAATCACTACTTTAACTTACCCAATCCACATCAACATATCCAAAAATATTTAATGATATATTATATTTACAACTCAAAAACATAATCAATAGTATCTTGAATGTTGCACAAGATCTATTTATCTACTATAAAATTTGAATCCTTAGGATTTTATTTTAATAATGATGAAAGAGTAACTGAAGACATGATATCCTATCTAGAAACATTAATATTGATTATGATTATAATAAATCTCCTGGAATCCTTTTTACCAATAATCTTCCCATATTCATTGATAGAAAACATGTTCCAAAATTCTAAAATACTGATGACCTATCTTTTTTCCTTTCCATTCTAAACATTCTTAATAACTCATAAATATAAATTTATTTTTAGAGAAAGAAAAAAATATATTGTTTTTTATCATGAAATCAAAAAAAGAATGTGAACTGGCTAGTATTTGAGGTATTAAACTATTTTCTCCTCTGATCAGTAAATTCCTCATTATTTTCCTATTTCTTATAGTTAAAAATTATTCCATCAACATACATAATAACTATAAGTAAGTTTATTTCAAATATCATGAAATAGATATTTTATATACCGTAAACTAGTTAAATTTAGTTCTATTTATACTAATATTAATAATTTAGTAACATATTGTACATTAATATTTAATCCCATATAAATCATTTTTATCTTACAAATGTGATAACCATTTCAATCATAGATAAAACCATTTTATTTTTCAAAAAAACTCTCCCTCATGTTTTTTATTCACGAACACGAAGAACTTATCCATTTTAAAAAAATAAAAATTATTTTAACAATAGATCATAAGAAATTATTCAAATAGTTTCAATCCATTTAGAAGTTATAATATTCTCATGAAATATTTTAGCCTTAATTTTCTACTATCATTTACAGATATTGTTAGAATTTATCCATGATAATTTTCCATTCTCATTAAGATAATTTTTAAAACCAATATAATGATTATTAAATTAGAATATATCTTATGCTACCAAAAAGATTCTCTTATGTATTCTACAAACATAGCATCAATAGATAATGATATTTTTTATGTATTTTAATTTTGGTAAAAAAAATTAAATCATAGATATCAACAATTTTGGTTAAATTTTGGTTAAAACACCATTAACTCATTCCATTATGTATATGTATATTAAATATCCCCTTACTATCTCTCTCATGAATCATGACTCAATTACCTCCATTGATAATGTTATAACATGGGTTACCAAATTCCATTAAATATTTTAATCTAATATTATTCCAAAATCATATCACATAGGTTGTTTTTAGTGAATTTCATCAATGTATGAAATAATTCAAAAAAATTAAATTTTCTTTGGAGGCTTATCTCTAAATGAAATAGTGCCCTACTATGATAACATATTTCTTCACATTTCCTCTAAAATTTTATTCTTCTACTAATATACACTATTTTGTTTGGTTCTATTTGAATCACCATATCCATACAATATTCCATGATTCAAATGATATACCTTCAATCTGTAAATATTTTATTTGGATTAATTTTTGGAATGAAATATTTTGATTCAAAATCAAACAATATTTATTAAGACCGCATTACATTTTTCTAAGCCTTTAAATTTATTTTAATATTATTAAAATAAGATAAATTTAATCCTTGTGAGTGAAATCAACAAAAAAATTAATGTAATTTTTATCATTATTGGTATGTCAAGCTTATCAGACCACACACATTTGAATTAACCAACTCAAGAGTGTAATTAGTTTTCGTCTCCTCTTTTTGTCAAACTTTTTTACTATATTTTATTTTCAAATTTTTTTAACCTAATTAAAATTTTCAAAATTATTATTTGATCCATTCATCATATATTCATATTTTCGAATATTAAAAACATTCTATTGACCCAAATATGTAATATTTTCATGAAAAACTCTATCAAACTACTTTACACACATAGAAAATTTATTTTAATCAATAGAAATTGGAAATAACTTTCCCCATGTTAATTATCCCTTAATAATGATTATGGCATCATTTAGACTATTCATCATAAATCCATTCTTGTAAAACATCACATCATTCTCAATGACACAATAATGTCACAACCAAGTGATTATCAATCAACTTAAAAAAAATATAACATCAATGAATTGATTAATATTTTCACCAACTCCTCTATCAAACCTTTTGATATATTTTCTATTTTCTTTATTTTTGTTCAAGTGAAATCAACCAAAACTAACATTTATCAATGTATTTAAAAATTTAATTCCATCATAATATACTTCAAGTATCAATTATTTTTATAAATTACTTATACTGTTAAAAAAAACTAATATTTTAATCTTATAAAATTACTCTAATGGTATTGTTAGATGAAATTTAGTGGTTTTTTAGGTTGATCTCACCTCTTACAAGTTTCCCCAACATAATAAAAAGTATTTTATAATTTTAACTTCTCTTTTTGTTGTTTCCACCACTAACCTATCTTAACATACACTTGAATACCATTTTATTAATTTACTATATTTAATTTAGAGACTAAAAAAATATACTATGATGAATTATATTTATTTCTATATACTTTAAAACACAAATATCTTTCTTAAAAATGGAATTTCTACTCGATAGAATGTTATTTATCAAAATTAGATAACTAAGTTTCCTTCTGATTTAAAATCCAATAATATTATCTAGTTTTCTTAGGCCTAGAATAATCTTATAGAACCTTTGCATTACCGAAAATCTTATCCTAATATTATTATTCTTCAAAACTAGGCTGATATTTTTTTTAATATCATGAAAAGACATAGAAATTAGTATATTATCATTATTTGGTAAACGGATAAAAAAATTCATTTACTATCACTACATTAAAAATTTATATTTCCAACAAATGTATCCAAAACAATTGTTATAGGAACCATAGGAAAATTATTATACTAATTTTTCAAAGAAACCTAAATATCATATTTATTTTATGACATGATTTTAAAATAATTTTCCATAATTAATGACCTATAAATTAATAGATACAGTTTCATTTAGAGATTAGATATATAAAAAGTAACTTCAATGTGTAAGATATTATATTTATTTTGTAATCCATAAATTGGCCATTAATCCTAATTTACTACTTTTACTATGTATTATATGTTTGTGAATATATAAATAATGGTGTTGAGTTATAATTCCCAGTAATATAATAACCATGATAAAGAAAGATATGGAAGTAATATATCCAAGTAAATGGAAATATCTTTGTATGATGAATATTTTGGTTATAATAATGAGATAAATAATAATGGAATAAATATAAAATGACCATATTTTAATAAATAAATTGTAAAAACATAAAACATAACATCACAAGAATAAGTCATTCAACACTATTGGGATAGAAAAAATATAGTTTTGTAGACTAACATCACATTCATTACACAAGGTGTTCCATGAGATGAAAACATTACAGAATTAATTTGCGGGGTTATAATTATTTACCCATATATACCGTAGTTATTTTTAAATTAATATGGGTTATATATGAGGAAAATAAATTATACATAAATCATAACCATGATAAAACCCATAATAAATAACATGTGTTACTTAAGAGTAACTCAAATCATAAACAAATTGATTACCATAATGACCACTATACATATAAGGGATTTAATCAGTTTATATGTTAATCATTTATTAAAGAATCATATCGCATGACTAAGGGTAATTTTATGGTAAATTCAGAAGAAAGGTAAGTATAGAATTGAACCTCATAAACATTGTTTATAAGAAATATTTAAGATCCATTATATGAAATAAGTACCTAAATGTTTCCAAAAAAATATTAGTATGATTAAATAAATTTCAACTACAATTTTTGTGGAATATACTTGAATACTAAAACAATTAAAATAGTTGTGAAAGAAAACAGGGCATAAATCGAAAAAATCTCTTTAATTGGGTTCACATTATATAAGGGATTGAAAAAGGATCCTCAAAATAAATAAATAAAAGTATAAATAAAAGGGGAAAATAACTCAATATATATTAGAGAAATATATATATGTATATATTATAGAAATATTAGGTGAGAATAATATATAAATAATTTTTGGTGTCTAGAGAATGTATTCCTCAAATTAAAAGAAGATTTTTTTTGAAGTTCGCTTACCTCAGGTCATGATTTACTCAACACACTCATCAAAATTATTTAATAAAAAAAATTGTTTGTTAAATACTTGATATATAACCTTTTTAGTGTAAATGTTACATATAATTATTCATTATATGGGTTTATAATCATTTTATTTATGAATCTTGTCTAAATAAATTGTCTTTAGGCTATTTGTGTCACAATTTCAAGGTCACATTAATTTTTAGATAATTATAAAAGTTTGTATGAAATGGATCAATAACCCCATAAATGAAAAAAAAAATCAATTTCACTCCAAAATTTTAAATAATTAAAAATATCTTTAATTTAACCATTTTAAGTATGAATCATTTAGTGAAAATGGTATTGGTTAATGTTTAATTAATTTAGAAGGATTTTTCCGATCATAGTGAACATATATGATTTGATTTTATAGTCATGATTATTTAAGTGCCATAGAATATAAAAATAATATAACATACTTATAATTAGAATTTTTAGGCATTAAATTACTATTATATCCATCCATTCAAGTAGTGATGAAAAATGAAATACTTTATTTATAGAGGTGGTGGGCTGACTATAATGTGAATTATTTTATTATTTATGAATAAATTTAGAGGTTGTAAAAAAATAAGTATTAAATTAAAACAATAAATCTTCAGTATATTTATGATAATAATGTAACTATCTCAATTTATGGGCATATTTGTTGGGATGTTGATTTATAATGAACTAAAATATATCGGTTAATAATTTTCCCTCCTCCTTTTGAGGTCCTCTCTTAGAAAACACCTGAAGGCACTTTAGAATTTCCCATTAGTGGGACCAAAACACCTAAAATATGTGAAAGAAGGTTTGGGAAAATATTTAGAAAATATTGGGAAACATATTTTATTTTTTAATTTAATTTAAATGGATAGAGGTAGGTTGTATTTTTAAGGGAGGAGAAATGTGTTTTATGTTATAATATTTTTTTCAGTTAATCATTTCTTCAAAAGACTGGTCTGAGTTATGTTTCTTATGAATATATATAGTTATTTATGGTTGTGAGGATGAGAAACTGGTTTCATAAATAACCCCATTTTTAATTAATCATGTATTTAAGATTAAATGTAAAATAAAATATTTGTTTTATATTTTTTTCTTCACTAAAGATGAACATTTAAAAAAAATACCAAAAAATCATGCTTATATTATTTCAAATTGATATTTAATGAAATTATATCTATTTTATAAAAATAAATCAATAAATATTTTTTTTTAATTTAATAATTAAATCATTATTTATTGAAAATGATGCTTTCTTAGACACAACCATACTACTAACCCTTGGAAAATTTAATTGTAATTTAATAAAATATATTATCTTTTATATTAAAATTACTAGTGATTTATTATTTCCTTAAATGAAAATAACATTAATATCAAAATTAATAATTTAGCAGAAAAATATATTTTTTATGAAAATCAAAGATATATGTATTTCAAAAATAATAATTATGCATTATTTATCTCAAAAATTTATTTTATTATACATACCACATTAATTTAGTGAATAGATAAAAATTTTCATTTACTATCATTAGATTGAAAATTTATATTTTCTACATATGTATCCAAAAAAATAGATTTAGGAACCATAAGAAAATTGTTTTGCTGCTTTTTCATAGAAACATGAATCTCATATGCATTTTATGACATAATTTTTAATATAATGTTCCATAAATAGTGACATACAAATTAAGAGATACAATGTCATTATGAGATTAGATACATAAAAACAACATCAATGTATAAAATATTATATTTATTTTGATATACATAAATTGATCTTTATTCTAGATTTACTACTTAATCTGTGTATTATATATTGGTGAATATATAAAGTATGGTGGTGAACTATAAATCCCAAAAATATAATAATTAGGGTAAAGATATGTGGTGAGGTAACACATACGTGTCAAGGGACATATCTTAATATGATAATGGTTATGGTAATAATTATGGGATCAATTTATAAAAAAAATAAATATAAAATGACCATACATTGATAAATAAATTATAACAACACAAAAAATCACATCACAAGATTAATACAATAAATAGAGTTTGGACAACATATGATATCATTGTAGACTAAGCACACTTTCATCATACATGGTATTTCATGAGATGAAAACATTACATAATTAATATGAGGGTTTATAATTCCTGTCCTAGCCATAACATAATTGTTTTTTAATTAATTTGTGTTCAAGATGAGAAAAATAAATTATATAAAAATAATAAGCATGATAAAACACATAATAATGAAAATGGTATAATTAACAGTAACTCAAATCATAACCAAATACAATACCATATTTATTTCACAAAAGAGTGTTGATTAAATAACATTAGATGTCAATCATTTATTAATGAGTCGAATGTCATGACTAAGGGTAATTATATGGAACAATCAAAATAATGAAGAAGATAGGTAGGTATAGAATTTAACCTCTTAAACATTGTTTATAAGAAATAGTTTAGATCCCTTACATGAAATAAGTACATAAATTTTTCCTAAATAATTATTGTATGATTGCAAAAATTTCACTTATATAATGGTTTTTTGAATATAAACGAATATTAAAACCATTAAAATAGTTCTGAAATAAAAGATACAATAAATAGAAAAGTTCCCTTTAATTGGGTTCACTATATATAAGGGATTAAAAAGGGATCATGAAAAATAAGGAATAAAACTTGAAATAAAAGGAAAAATAACCTGGTATATATAATAGAAATATATATATATAATATAAATATTATGTGAGAAAAATATATAAGTAATTTTCATTATTTAGAGAATGTATTCCTCCAAAAAAAATAAGATGGTTTTGATGTTCCCTTAACTCAGGTCATGATTTACACAACATGCTCACCAAAATTCTTGAATAAACAAACTATGTTTATTAAATACATGATAAAGAACCTTTTTAATGTAAATTTTACATATAATTATTCATTATATATTTTTATAATCATTTTATTTAGGTATCAAGTCTATATTAATTGTCTTGAGCCTATTCGTGTCACAGTTTCAAAGTCGCATCTATTTATAGATAATTATAAAATTCATTTGAAATGGATCTATAACCCCAGAAGAGAAGTTAAATAATGTTAATTTCACTCAATAATTTTAAATGTTCCAAAATATTCATAATTTTACCTTTTTAGGAATTATTCATTAGATGAAAATAGTATTGGTTAATGTTTAATTAATTTAGATGGGTTTTTATGATCATGGTGAATATATTTAATTTCATTTTATCATTATGTTTAATTATGAATCATAGAATATAAAAATAATATAAAAATTAATATTATAATTTTTAAGCTTAAAATAATATTATATCTATCCATTAATGAAGTGATGAAAAATGAAATACTTTATTCATGGAGTTGGTGGACTGACTATAATGTGAATAATGATTTTTTTAAGAATAAATTGGGAAGTTTTCAAATAATATGTATTACATTAAACTAATAAACCATCAGTATATTTATGATAATAATGTCATTATATCAATTTTGGGCATATTGTGTTTGGATTTAAAATATTAAAGAACTAAAATAGGTCAGTTATGAATATTACCTCCTCCTTTTGAGGTCCTCTCTTAGACTACACCTTAAGGCACTGTATAATTTCATTTCAGTGAGACCAAAACACCTAAAATAAGTGAAAGAGGCTTTGAATTTTTTTTGTAAATATTGGGGAACATATTGTATTTTTTCAATCAATTAAAATGGATGGAGGTGGTTTGTATTTTTAAGGGGAGGAGAGAAGTGTTTTTTGTTATAATATTTTATTAGTTAATTTTTCATTCAAAAAGCTAATATCAGTAAACATTCTTATGAATATATATAGTTATTTATGATTTTGAGGATGAGAAAATGGTTTCATACATAATATCATTTTTAATAAGTCATATATTTATCTATTAATAGAAAATAAAATATTTTTTATTTTTTTATTCATTAAAAATCAATATTTTAATAATAATAACAAAAAAATAACTCTTAGATTATTTCAAATTGATATTTAAATAAATTATATATATTTTATTAAAAAAATCAATAAATATATTCATTTTTTGTTTTAAAATTAAATTCATTATTTACTGAAAATGAATCTTTTTAGGACAAAACCAAACTACTAACCCTTGGAAAAATTAATTTTAATCCAACAAAATATATTATCTTTTTTATTAAAATGACTAATGCTTTATTATTCCACAAAATTTAAATAAAATTAATCTCAAAATTCATAATTTTTCATTCAAATATATTTTTTATTAAAATCAAGGATATATATATTTCAAAAATTATAATTATGAATTATTTACCTAAAAATTTTATTTTGTTATATTTAACAAATTAATTTAATTTTTAATGACATAATTTTGTTATATTTTATATTTCATAAGATTTTAAATTCTCATTTTATTATTTCATTGGTCAAGTTATTATTCTAACTGTGATCTTACTAGTTTTATAAGTCAGATTTTTATTCCTAACACTCAAATCATTATTATAATAGTAATTTTTGTATTCTACTTACTATAAATATCTCAAATTTATAACCATAATTATTTAAACTAAAACCTCTTAAGTTTCTATATTCATTAATTTCAAAAAAAATTACTCTATTAAAAAATATTTTTATCATATTTAAAGTATTTTTCATAAGTTTGATTATATAAGGGCACCAAGATGATCAAAATTTCCCAAATAGAGTTATTTTATTTTTTGTCTCTATTTTCCTCATGTATCTCTTTCAATTTTTATACATACAATTATTCCCTAAATAATATTTTCAAATTAATATGATAAACTATTTTATATTTTTTTATGTGGTACATGAGTTTTATATCATTATATATTATCCAATTAGAATATATATATTTAAAATGAACATTTCATACTTAATAGTTAAATAATAACATTATTCCCCATTTAGAGATTTTAATCTCAAAATTTCCATAAACATACTATGGTGAAAATATATGAGGGTAATTTTGTTTCATTTCTTCTTGGCTTTCCCATTTCTCTTCCCCAAACTCATGGTTTCTCCAACTAACATTGACCAGGTGGGTTGTCATGTTGTGTAGATATTTTCCTCTATGGTCTTAGATCTTGGATACTTTCAATTTTTAAGAGATATCATTATATAGTAATACCACATAATGATTTAGTATATATGAAAACAAAATATTATCTTCATCAAGAGGGATATGTGGATCATGTATTGAATTTGAGAGAGGTGTGATAGGAGTGTTATATGATAGGCCACCACTTTAACGCGATTAGGAATCTCAAAGGGGAAAATATATCTTGGAATTAGCTTCTCATAATCCAAAATATAATGAAACTATTATAAGGATATATATGAAGTTACACTTTTTCAAAGAACATAAAACTCTAGATCACATCGATGATTGTAAGTGTATGTTATCTTTTAACCTTATGGGGCTCTGATGTGTTGCTAAATGGACTTGTAATTTTCTAGAATTTTCAATATTTTGTGTCCCAATAGGTTAAAATAACCAACATCATCACAACTTGTGGTTTTAATACATCTCTACCAATATATGGATTCCTAAGGATCCATTTTAATTCTTGATAAGAATTTGTTTTTTCCTTGAATCTCTATGAAAAATCATAATTATAAATAAACATTACACCATTTTCAGTTATCATGGTTATTATTTTTAAAAACATGCATAATATCATCACTCATAGTTGAATGTAAAAATCAAATATGAGGGAAATATAGATATCTGTTATGGATACTAGTCTAGATTATTCGTCAATCACCTTTTTTATTTCAAGGATCCTCATATATCCCCATTCTTGTGATTACATGCCCCAATAATTTTTCTTATCACATCCAAAACTCATATTAACTCTATATTCCATATAATTTCTTCTAATTCAAACATTTCAGTAATATGCAAAAAAATTCATCATATTCCTCCATGATTTTGGAATATAAGAGAGTATAGTCTATAAATGTTAAAAAAAATTAATTTAATCTCTAATGAATCTATTCATCATGTTTATGAATATTAGCGGAAAATTACTGAGACAAATGGGACTTACAAAGAAATTTTAGTGTTTGGTCATTACATGGAAATTGTCCTTCAGAAAGTCCTCCTAATTAAACTTAAAATGATGATAACTTTATCGATGATCAAATTTATAGAATAATCAGGGCCCCGTAGATACTAAAACAAGTCATCAATATGTGATATGGGATACTTCTTCTTTATCATAATTTTTTTAGAGTCATTGGTAATCCGTGGAAATTATTATTAACCTATCTTTCATTTTTTACAAAGATAATCACTGAATACCCTGTAGAAGGGCTTTCCCATTTGAAACCCTTCTCTAGATTCTCTTTAGGTAATTTCATTAGATATTCCATTTATAATGGGGGATATTATTTAGTGACTCAAGGATATGGGTAGTTATATATGTATATGTTTAATTGGGATCTCAATATATCGTCCATAATAATTAGATGAATCTCTTTGATGAATAGATTAACATATTTCTTCACAATGTTCCTGTATATAAGGTTGATACTCTAATTTTCCTCAATTGTATGAGCTACATATACTTTATCCTTAAGAAATAATATCCACTATTGATAAGAATTTTCCATAGTATGTTCATCATCCTCAATATAGTTTTATAGAATAAAAGCATCATTTTGGACAAGGAAAGTGTTTTGATTCTCAAGATAGTTAATATAGGATTAATATAATGATATCAAATTGATGTCCAATATAGTATCCAATTCCAAAAATTAGATTATTAAACATTTTTCTAGGATATTTGTATATCTAATATTCACTGGTGTGGAGTTATATATTTTATTTTCAATTATTCAACAACGTATTATTTTCACTGATAATTCATCCTCCATTACTATAGGTGGGGATTTAATAGTTTTATTAAACTTTCATGATATGACATATCATGTAGAACTTTAAAAATATAATAAATGTGATGTTTCTGAATGGATAATAAGAATACCTTTCATAATTTTATTCTAGTTCTAATAATTTATAAAAAAATATTATAAATTTAATGATAAGAATACTCAAACTAATAAACATGTAAAATGATAAACTATAACATAGAAGGAATAACAGAGAAATGAAATCTATATCATGACATATGAATTTATAAGACTAAATCCATGTTATCCGTCAACAGTTTTCTATTAGGGTATCTAACATAAAAAATAATATTTTACATCACCATAAAAATATATAGTGAAATCATTCATAATAGTTAATTGAGGTTAGTTGAATCAAACAATGAATATACTGTGAAAGTTTCAATCATGGTATACAGATGGCCTAAACTTTTTCATTTAGTGTTGAAAAATTTAATACCCAACCATAAATTTCCATAGTTATTTCCCTAATGTGAATCTGTACTATAGCCTTTAACCACATTTTCCAATATATAAGATATTTCATTGGTAGAAATCCATACATAATAAATATTTCAAAAAAAGTTACGGTATTTTACTTAAAATTATCTCTAAGGTTTTCACTAATGTATTATTATCACGATCGAAAAAAATAAGTACACCATACTCTGATTCCATATATAGAAAATGATGTTTTATACAAATATAATGACATAGTTTTTAATATAATGTTCTACAGAACAAAATGCATAAATCAATAGATATTGTGTCATTGGATGATTAAATAAAAAACATAAACTTATACATAAGCTACATTATCACTATTTTCATCTCTATAATGTTTGGTTAAATTTAATTGAACTTATTATTAGGAATTTTATCTTCTACAGAATAAATAATGAAAATGGGTGAGATATAAATAAAAATATGGGAACAATTAGAGTAAACCATGATGATGATATAATATGTAAATGTCAAGAGTCATATCATTATATCATCAAGAGAGTTATTATAGGCAAGGGATCATGGAATAATTGAAATAATTTCATTATATAATGGAATTATAAATATATATAAACAATTTAAAACATGGAATCATAATCGTGGGTCAAGTATTGCTACCAAAGTTATATAATAAAGTCTGTAAGGAAAACTACACATTCGACATACTTGTTATATTGTGGGATTAAAACAATAACTACTTCATTGGAGGATTCATAATTCTAGGCCAACATATCACATCATAAAATGTTCGTGAATATTTATTCCTCATATTTATAAGAAAAAATACATAAATCATACTCATGAAAAAAATCCATGAGAAAGAAATGTGTTACATATACTAAATATTATTCTTGAATAAAACAAGAGTAAACTCCCATCATATAATATAAAACTACTTAGTGTTTTAGCATATAAAAACCTTTTATTTTTACCCATTATTTTTATAGTGTTTCCCTCATGAAAAATCAAAAACCTATTACATAGACATAGATACAAATTCAATTAATTCTTTTGAAATGTGGGACTTTTGGAATAGACTAAACATGTGAGAAAACCCCCATTCCCATAGAACCAATCCCCCTACATGAAGGTGTAACCCAGTATGCCCTAATTTTTATACGAAAGCCAAGTCTAAAACAACAAGTCCCAATTAAATTTGATATTAATTTACATAAACCCATGAAATTTATAATGAACCAATTTCAATAAGATATCCATGTCCAAATCAACATCACCCCTCCTAATACAATATATAGGCATTCAACCCATTCCTAAGATATGTTTTCTCATACCAAAACTACATTTTCCAAAAAAAATGAACAGAGTAAAAATTAACACATATTTGTTTAAATAATCTATAATTTATCGAATAAAGTACATTGAATTAAAAAAACACCTTTTAGGTTCTTATATGTTGGAGAGTTCTATATAATCTTCCTACCTTTAACAATTTTTTCCAAAAAAATCAATAAAATAAATTTATTCAAAAGGGTGAGTCTCTCCAAAATTTTCTCTAGGAATATAGAGTTCAAGATCCCTAGATAGGATAAAAATAAAAAAGGGTTTTCATTAAGGTAATAAGATACAATAAAATTATGAACCCGAAAAAAAAATGCATGTGGTTTCCTTTATGGTGAATACCATTTGTCAAAAATCAGTGGTCATTTCTCCAATTTAAAATGGGTTTAACCACCACCACAAATTGGACCAAAATGTGGTAGTACCAAAAGGTTGTTGTCATAATCCACGATTAGATGGTTGGAAATTCATTAACCCAACCACCATAGATACCCACAATGATGAGAAGGAATAATTATAAAAATTCCAAAAGACCACAAGCACTTTCATTGTGGGAAGGAAACACCATGAATATTTATACCTTTCACATACAATATGATTTTACTATAACACCCTATTCCATGTACCAGTTGATATTTTTGTGGGATGGGCCACCTATGGACTTCATGTTTTCTTCCCGATATTCCAGAGGTTTTGACTAGTGGTGAGGTCCTACTACATACCATGCTGATTCCATGCCCTCATATCACAGATAATAAACATAGGGGAAATAAATAAAAATTCATCCATAAAACCCAATCATAGTATTAATAATAAATTAAAACATAATTATTCAATCCAATTTATCACAACATGTAGTAATACAGGACCAAATCCTTTCAAACATACATCAACTGATCTCCCATTAGGTTCATTATCTCTAAGATTAATACAAATGAAAACTAAATAAATCACATTCCCTGATAACATCCCGAAACTATACTCAATGCTACATCCACATACGCATTTAGATACATCATCCTAATCCAAAAAATGTCCACTTCTCGGACTTTTAAAGAAGTTATAAGTATTTAAAATGAACTTGGTTTACGTACATAATGTTAGAAATATATCTCACTAGGGTCTCACTAATCTTACCAAGTATGCACTAGCATATAAGTGTTTGTGGGAGGGAAAATAAAAATAATACATAAACATGTAAACAGTCATGTCCTAACCAGAACACTATGACTACACACAAATAAGGTTATACTATGATAATTAGGCCACCATAACACTGGATTATACCTCATTTAACAAAAATCCCAATACTTGTTATACCTTGTTCCACCAAACATGATACCCAATCCTATACCAATGTCTTGTTGTATGTGTTCTTCAAGTCCTCAAACCACAACCTAATGTAATAGGGTATAATCTAAAATCTGAGGCCTTAACCATGTACATGAAGAAAAGGGATGGTCCCTACATCCAAATATCGACCCACTTCCATATAACTCAACGTAGGGTCCATCATCCCTATCTTGCATCATGCCATAACCCCACTCCCACACTTAGGGTGGAAGAAAATCATGGCCAGTTTTTACTCAAGGAATGGCTTGCTAAAATGATATAAGCCTCTTAGGGAAAGGTCAACCTCTTTAACATAAGTATTATATCCCTTCTATAGTAGTCTAACTAGTTATGTCTCACTCATGGTGGATCTATACCTCCTGAAAAAACTCGACAAATATTTTCATTTCTAATCAAAAGTACACACATATAATATAGAATAGAATACACATCCCATAAGAAAATTATTTTTCTAATTTTTCATAGAAACATGAATCTCATATGTATTTTATGACATAATTTTTAATATAGTGTTCCACAAATAGTGACATATAAATTAAGAGATATAGTGTCATTAAGAGATTAGATACATAAAAACAACATCAATGTATAAAATATTATATTTATTTTGATATACATAAATTGATCTTTAATCTAGATTTACTAATTAATATGTGTATTATATATTGGTGAATATATAAATTATGGTGGTGAACTATAAATCCCAAAAATATAATAATTAGGGTAAAGAAATATGGTGGGGTAACACATACATGTCAAGGGATATATCTTAATATGATAATGGTTATGGTAATAATTATGGGATCAATTCATAAAAAAGTAAATATAAAATGACCATACATTCATAAATAAATTATAACCACATAAAAAATCACATCACAAGATTAATACATTAAATAGAGTTTGGACAACATATGATAACATTGTAGGCTAAGCACACTTTCATCATACATGGTATTTCATGAGATGAAAACATTACATAATTAATCGAAGTGTTTATAATTCATGTCCTAGCCATAACATAATTATTTTTTAATTAATATGTGTTCAATATGAGATAAATAAATTATAAAAAAATAATAAGCATGATAAAACCCATAATAATGAAAATGGTATAATTAACAGTAACTCAAATCATAACCAAATAAAATACCATATTTATTTCACGAAAGAGAATGGATTAAAGAACATTAGTTGTCAATCATTTATTAATGAGTTGAATGTCATGAATAAGGGTAATTATATGGAACATTAAAAATAATGAAGAAGATAGGTAGGTATAGAATTTAACCTCTTAAACATTGTTTATAAGAAAAAGTTAAGATCCCATACATGAAATAAGTACATAACATTTTCCAAAATAATATTGTTTATGATTGATAAAATTTCACTTATATAATGGTTTTTTGAATATACACGAATATTAAAACCATTAAAATAGTTGTGAAATAAAATATACAATAAATAGAATTGTTCCCTTTAATTGGGTACACTATATATAAGGGATTAAAAAGGGATCGTGAAAAATAAGGAATAACACTTGAAATAAAAGGAAAAATAACCTGGTATATATAATAGAAATATATATATATATATATATATAATATAATATAAATATTATGTGAGAAAAATATATAAATAATTTTCATTATTTAGAGAATGAATTCCTACAAAAACAAATAAGATGGTTTTGAAGTTCCCTTACCTCAGGTCATGATTTACACAACATGCTCACCAAAATTCTTGAATAAACAAACTATGTTTATTAAATACATGATAAAGAACATTTTTAATGTAAATTTTACATATAATTATTCGTTATATATTTTTATAATCATTTTATTTAGGTATCAAGTCTATATTAATTGTCTTGAGTCCATTCGTGTCACAGTTTCAAAGTCGCATCTACTTATAGATAATTATAAAATTCATTTGAAATGGATCTATAACCCCAGAAGAGAAATTAAATAATGTTAATTTCACTCAATAATTTTAAATGTTTCAAAATATTCATAATTTAACCTTTTTGGGAATTATTCATTGGGTGAAAATAGTATTGGTTAATGTTTAATTAATTTAGATGGGTTTTTATGATCATGGTGAATATATTTAATTTCATTTTATAATTATGTTTAATTATGAATCATAGAATATAAAACTAATATAAAAAATTTATATTATAATTTTTAAGCTTAAAATAATATTATATCTATCCATTAATGAAGTGATGAAAAATGAAATACTTTATTCATGGAGTTGGTGGACTGACTATAATGTGAATAATGATTTTTTTAAGAATAAATTGGGATGTTTTCAAACAATAAGTATTACACTAAACTAATAAACCATCAGTATATTTATGATAATAATGTCATTATACCAATTTTGGGCATATTTTGTTTGGATTTAAAATATAAAAGAACTAAAATAGGTTAGTTATGAATATTACCTCCTCCTTTTGAGGTCCTCTCTTAGACTACACCTTAAGGCACTGTAGAATTTCATTTCAGTGAGACCAAAACACCTAAAATAAGTGAAAGAGGCTTTGAATTTTTTTTGAAAATAATGGGGAACATATTGTATTTTTTCAATCAATTAAAATGGATGGAGGTGGTTTGTATTTTTAAGGGGAGGAGAGAATTGTTTTTTGTTATAATATTTTATTAGTTAATTTTTTTTCAAAAAGCTAATATCAGTAAACATTCTTATGAATATATATAGTTATTTATTATTTTGAGGATGAGAAAATGGTTTCATACATAATATCATTTTTAATAAGTCGTATATTTAACTATTAATAGAAAATAAAATATTTTTTTATTTTTTTATTCACTAAAAAATCAATATTTTAAGAATAATAACAAAAAATAACTCTTAGATTATTTCAAATTGATATTCAAATAAATTATATATATTTTATTAAAAAAATAAATAAATATATTCATTTTTTGTTTTAAAATTAAATTCATCACTAACTGAAAATGAATCTTTTTAGGACAAAACCAAACTACTAACCCCAGGAAAAATTAATTTTAATCTAACAAAATATATTATCTTTTATATTAAAATGACTAGTGATTTATTATTCCACAAAATTTAAATAAAATAAATCTCAAAATTCATAATTTTGCATTCAAATATATTTTGTACAAAAATCAATGATATATATATTTCAAAAAATATGAATATGAATTTTTTACCTAATTTATTTTTTATATTTAACACATTAATTTAATTTTTAATGACATAATTTTCTTATATTTTTTATTTCATAGGATTTTAAATTATCATTTTATTATTTCATTGGTCAAGTTATTATTCTAACCTTGATCTTACTAGTTTTAAAAGTTAGATTATTATTCCTAACACTCAAATCATTATTGTAATAGTAATTTTGGTATTCTAATTACAATAAATATCTCAAATTTATAACCATAATTATTTAAACTAAAACCTCCTAAGTTTCACTATTCAATAATTTCAAAAAAAATACTCTATTAAAAAATATTTGTATCATTTTTAAAGTATTTTTCATAAGTTTGATTATATAAGGGCACCAAGATGATCTAAATTTCCCTAATAGAGTTATTTTATTTTTTGTCTCTATTTTCCTCATGTATCTCTTTTAATTTTTATACATACAATTATTCCCTAAATAATATTTTCAAATTAATATGATAAACTATTTTATATTTTTTTATGTGGTACATGAGTTTTATATCATTCTATATTATCCAATTAGAATATATATATTTAAAATGAACATTTCATACTTAATAGTTAAATAATAACATTATTCCCCATTTAGAGATTTTATTCTCAAAATTTCCATAAACATACTATGGTGAAAATATATGAGGGTAATTTTGTTTCATTTCCTCTTTGCTTTCCCATTTCTCTTCCCCAAACTCATGGTTTCTCCGACTAACATTGACCAGGTGGGTTGTCATGTTGTGTAGATATGTTCCTCTATGGTCTAAGATCTTGGATACATTCAATTTTTAAGAGATATCATTATATAGTCATACCACATAATGATTTAGTATATATGAAAACAAAGTATTCTCTTCATCAAGAGGGATATGTGGATCATGTCTTGCATTTGAGATACGTGTGATTGGAGTGTTATATGATAGGCCACCACTTTAACGCGATTAGGAATCTCAAAGGGGAAAATATATCTATGAATTAGCTTGCCATATTCTCAAATATAATGACACTATTTTAAGGATATATATGAAGTTACACTTTTTCAAAAAACATAAAACTCTAGATCACATCGATAATTTTAAGTGTATCTTATATTTCCACCTTATGGGGCTCTGATGTGTTGCTAAATGGACTTGGAATTTTCTAGAATTTTCAATATTTTGTGTCCCAATAGGTTAAAATAACCAACATCATCACATCTTGTGGGTTTAATACATCTCTACCAATAAACGGATTCCTAAAGATCCATTTTAATTCTTGATTAGAATGTGTTTTTCCCTTGAATATCTATGAAAAATCATAATTATAAATAAACCTTACTCCATTTTCAGTTATCGTGGTTAATGTTTTTAAAAACATGGATAATATAATCACTCATAGTTGAATGTAAAAATCAAATATGAGGGAAATATAGATATCTGTTATGGATACTAGTCTAGATTATTTGTCAATCACCTTTTTATTTCAAGGATCCTCATATATCCCCTTTCTTGTGATTACATGCCCCAATAATTTTTCTTATCACATCCAAAACTCATATTAACTCTATATTCCATACAATTTCTTCTTATTCAAACATTTCAGTAATATGCAAAAAAATTCATCATATTCCTCCATGATTTTGGAATATAATAGAGTATAGTCTATAAATGTTACAAAAAAATTAATTTAATCTCTAATGAATCTATTCATCATGTTTATGAATATTAGCGGAAAATTACTGAGGCAAATGGGAATTATAAATAAATTTTAGTGTTTGGTCATTACATGGAAATTGTCCTTCAGAAAGCCCTCCTAATTGAACTTAAAATTATGATAACTTTATCGATGATCAAATTTATAGAATAATCAGGGCCTCGTAGATACTAAAACAAGTCATCAATATTTGATATGGGATACTTGTTCTTTATCATAATTTTTTTAGAGTCATTTGTAATCCATGGAAATTATTATTAACCTATCTTTCATTTTTTACAAATATAATCACTGAATATCCTGTGGAAGGGCTTGCCCATTTGAAACCCTTCTCTAGATTATCTTATGGCAATTTCATTAGATATTCCATTTATAATGGGGGATATTATTTAGTGACTCATGGATATGGGTAGTTCTATATGTATATGTTTAATTGGGATCTCAATATATCATCTATAAGAATTAGATGAATCTCTTTGATGAATAGATTAGCATATTTCTTTACAATGTTCCGGTATATAAGGTTGATACTCCAATTTTCCTCAATTATCTGAGCTACATATGCTTTATACTTACGAAATAATATCCACTATTGATAAGAATTTTCTATAGGATATTCATCATCCCCTATATAGTTTTATAGAATAAAAGCATCATTTTAAACCAGGAAAGTTTTTTGCTTCTCAGGATAGTTAATATAGGATTAATATAATGATATCAAATTGATGGCCAACATAGTATCCACTTACAAAAATTAAAATATTAAACATTTTTCTAGGATATTGGTATATCCAATATTCACTGGTGTGGAGTTATATATTTTATTTTCAATTATCCAACAACGTATTATTTTCACTGATAATTCATCCCCCATTACTATAGGTGGGGATTTAATAATTTTATTAAACTTTCATGATATGACATATCATGTAGAACATTAAAAATATAATAAATGTGATGTTTTTGAATGGATAATAAGAATAACTTTTATAATTTTATTCTAGTTCTAATAATTTATAAAAAAATATTATAAATTTAATGATAAGAATACTCAAACTAATAAACATGTAAAATGGGAAACTATAACATAGAAGGAATAACAAAGAAATTAAATCTATATCATGACTTATGAATTTATAAGACTAAATCCATTTTATCCGTCATCAGTTTTCTATTTGGGTATTTAATATAAAAAATAATATTTTACATCACCATAAAAATATATAGTCAAACCATTCATAATAGTTAATCGAGGTTAGTTGAATCAAACAATGAATATACTGTGAAAGTTTCAATCATGGTATATAGATGTCCTAAACTTTTTCATTGAGTGTTGACACATTTAATACCCAACCATAAATTTCGAAAGTTATTTCCCCTATGTGAATCTGTTCTATAGCCTTTTACCACTTTTTCCAATATATAAGATATTTCATTGGTAGAAATCCATACATAATAAAAATTTCAAAAAAAGTTATGGTATTTTACTGAACATTATCTCTAAGGTTTTCACTAATGTATTATTATCATGATAGAAAAAAATAAGTAAACCTTACTCTGATTCCATATATGGAAAATGATGTTTTATACAAATATAATGACATAGTTTTTAATATAATGTTCTACAGAACAAAATGCATAAATCAATAGATATTGTGTCATTTGATGATTAAATAAAAAACATAAACTTATACATAAGCTAAATTATCACTATTTTCATCTCTATAATGTTTGGTTAAATTTAATTGAACTTATTATTAGGAGTTTGATCTTCTACAGAATAAATCATGAAAATGGGTGAGATATAAATATAAATATGGGAATAATTAGAGTAAACCATGATGATGATATAATATGTAAATGTCAAGAGTCATATAATTATATCATCAAGAGAGTTGTCATAGGTAAGGGATCATGGAATAATTGAAATAATTTCATTATATAATGGAATTATAAATATATATAAACAATTTAAAACAAGAAATCATAATCATGGGTCAAGTATTGCTACCAAAGTTATATAATAAAGTGTGTAAGGAAAACTACACATTCTACATACTTGTTATATTGTGGGATTAAAAAAATAACTACTTCATTGGGGGATTCATAATTCTAGTCCAACATATCACGTCATAAAATGTTCGTGAATATTTATTCCTCATATTTATAAGAAAAAATACATAAATCATACTCATGAAAAAAACCCATGAGAAATAAATTTGTTACATATTCTAAATATTATTCTTGAATAAAACAAGAGTAAAATCTAATCATATAATATAAAACTACTTAGTGTTTTATCATATAAAAACCTTTCATTTTTACCCATTATTTTTATAGTGTTTCCCTCATGAAAAATCAAAAACCTATTACATAGTCATATGGACAAATTCAATTAATTCTTCTGAAATGTGGGAATCTTGGAATAGACTAAACATGTGAGAAGAACCCCATTCCCAAAGAACCAATCCCCCTACATGAAGGTGTGACCCAGTGAGCCCTAATTTTTATACGACAGCCAAGTCTAAAACAACAAGTCCCTATTAAATTTAATATTAATTTACACAAACCCACGAAATTTATAATGAACCAATTTCAATAAGATATCCATTTCCAATCAACATCACCCCTCCTAATACAATATATAGGCATTCCAACCCATTCCTAAGATAGGTTTTCTCATACCAAAACTACATTTTCCAAGAAAATTGAAAAAAGTAAAAATTAACACATATTTATTCAAAAAATCTATAAGTTATTAAATAAATTACATTGAATTCAAAAACAAACATCTTTTAGGTTATTATAGGTTGGAGAGTTCTATATAATCTTCCCACCTTTAACAATTTTTTCTAGGAAAATCAATAAAATAAATTGATTCAAAAGGGTGAGTCTCTCCTAAATTTTTTCTCGGAATATAGAGTTCAAGATCCCTAGATAGGATAAAAATAAAAAAGGGTTTTCATTAAGGTAATAAGAGACAAAAAAATTATGAACCCAAAAAAAATGCATGTGGTTTCCTTTATGGTGAATACCATTAGTCAAAAATCAGTGGTCATTTATCCAATTTAAAATGGGTTTAACCACCACCACAAATTGGACCAAAATGTGGTAGTACCAAAAGGTTGTTGTCATGATCCACTATTAGATGGTTTGAAATTCATTAACCCAGCCACCATAGATACCCACAGTGATGAGAAGGAATAATTATAAAAATTCCAAAAGACCACAAGCACTTTCATTGTGTGAAGGAAACCCCATGAATATTTATACCTTTCACATACAACATGATTTAACTATAACACCCTATTCCATGTACCACTTGATATTTTTGTTGGATGGGCCACCTATGGACTTCATGTTTTATTCCCGATATTCCAGAGGTTTTGACTAGTGGTGAGGTCCTACTACATACCATGTTGATTCTATGCCCTGTTATCACGGATAACAAACATAGGGGAAATAAATAAAAATTCATCCATAAAACCGAATCATAGTATTAATAATAATTTAAAACATAATTATTCAACCGAATTTATCACAACATGTAGTAATACAGGACCAAATCCTTTCAAACATACATCAATTGATCTCCCATTGGGTTCATTATCTCTAAGATTAATACAAATGAAAACTAAATAAATCACATTCTCTGATAACATCCCGAAACTATCCTCAATGCTATATCCACATACGCATTTAGATACATCATCCTAATCCACAAAATGTTCACTTCTCGGAATTTTAAATATGTTATAAGTATTTAAAATGAACTTGGTTTCCATACATAATGTTAGAAATATATCTCACTAGGGTCTCACTAATCTTACCAAGTATGCACTATCATATAAGTGTTTGTGAGAGGGAAAATAAAAATATTACATAAGCATTTAAACGGTCATGTTCTGACCAGAACACTATGACTACACACAAATAAGGTTATAATGTGATAATTAGGCCACTATAACACTGGATTATACCTTATTTTACAAAAATCCTAATACCTGTTATACCTTGTTCTACCAAACATGATACCCAACCCTATACCAATGTCTTGGTGTATGTGTTCTTCAAGTCCTCAAACCAAAACTTAATGTAATAGGGTGTAATCTAAAATCTGAGGCCTTAACCATGTACATGAAGAAATGGGAGGGTCCCCACATACAAATATTGACCCACTTCCATATAACTCAACATAGGGTCCATCATCCCTATCTTGCATCATGCCATAACCCAACTCTCACACTTAGGGTGGAAGAAAATCATGACCAATTTTTACTCAAGGAATGGCTCGCTAAAATGATATAAGCCTCTTAGGGAAAGGTCCACCTCTTTGACATAAATACTATATCCCTTCTATAGTAGTCTAACTAGTTATGTCTCACTCATGGTGGATCTATACCTCCTGAAAAAACTCGACAAATATTTTCATTTCTAATCAAAAGTGCACACATATAATATAGAATAGAATCCACATCCCATAAGAAAATTATTTTTCTACTTTTTCATAGAAACATGAATCTCATATGCATTTTATGACATAATTTTTAATATAATGTTCAATAAATAGTGACATATAAATTAATATATATAGTGTCATTAAGAGATTAGATACATAAAAACAACATCAATGTATAAAATATTATATTTATTTTGATATACAAAAATTGATCTTTAATCTAGATTTACTACTTAATCTATGTATTATATATTGGTGAATATATAAGTTGTGGTTGTGAACTATAAATCCCAAAAATATAATAATTTGGGTAAAGAAATATGGTGAGGTAAAACATACATGTCAAGGGACATATCTTAATAAGATAATGGTTATGGTAATAATTATGGGATCAATTCATAAAAAAATAAATATAAAATGACCATACATTCATAAATAAATTATAACAACATAAAAAGTCACATCGAAAGATTAATACATTAAATAGATTTTGGACAACATATGATAGCATTGTAGACTAAGCACACTTTCATCATACATGGTATTTCATGAGATGAAAACATTACATAATTAATCTGAGGGTTTATAATTCATGTCCTAGCCATAAGATAATTATTTTTTAATTAATATGTGTTCAATATGAGATAAATAAATTATAAAAAAATAATAAGCATGATAAAACCCATAATAATTAAAATGGTATAATTAATAGTAACTCAAATCATAACCAAATACAATACCATATTGATTTCACGAAAGAGAATGGATTAAAGAACATTAGCTATCAATCCTTTATTAATGAGTTGAATGTCATGACTAAGGGTAATTATATGGAACATTAAAAATAATGAAGAGGATAGGTAGGTATAGAATTTATCCTCTTAAACATTGTTTATAAGAAATAGTTAAGATCCCTTACATGAAATAAGTACATAACATTTTCCAAAAAAAATTGTTGTATGATTGAAACAATTTCACTTATATAATGGTTTTTTGAATATACACGAATATTAAAACCATTAAAATAGTTGTGAAATAAAATATACAATAAATAGAATGGTTCCCTTTAATTGGGTACACTATATATAATGGATTAAAAAGGGATCGTGAAAAATAAGGAATAACACTTCAAATAAAAGGAAAAATAACCTGGTATATATAATAGAAAAATATATATATATATAATATAAATATTATGTGAGAATAATATATAAATAATTTTCATTATTTAGAGAATGCATTCCTCCAAAAAAATAAGATGGTTTTGAAGTTCCCTTACCTCGGGTCATGATTTACACAACATGCTCACCAAAATTCATGAATAAACAAACTATGTTTATTAAATACATGATAAAGAACCTTTTTAATGTAAATTTTACATATAATTATTCGTTATATATTTTTATAATCATTTTATTTAGGTATCAAGTCTATATTAATTGTCTTGAGTCCATTCGTGTCACAGTTTCAAAGTCGCATCAATTTATGGATAATTATAAAATTCATTTGAAATGGATCTATAACCCCAGAAGAGAAATTAAATAATGTTAGTTTCACTCAATAATTTTAAATGTTTCAAAATATTCATAATTTAACCTTTTTAGGAATTATTCATTGGGTGAAAATAGTATTGGTTAATGTTTAATTAATTTAGATGGGTTTTTATGATCATGGTGAATATATTTAATTTCATTTTATCATTAAGTTTAATTATGAATCATAGAATATAAAAATAATATAAAAAATTAATATTATAATTTTTTAGCTTAAAATAATATTATATCTATCCATTAATGAAGTGATGAAAAATGAAATACTTTATTCATCGAGTTGGTGGACTGACTATAATGTGAATAATGATTTTTTTAGGAATAAATTGGGAAGTTTTCAAACAATAAGTATTACATTAAACTAATAAACCATCAGTATATTTATGATAATAATGTCATTATATCAATTTTGGGCATATTGTGTTTGGATTTAAAATATAAAAGAACTAAAATAGGTCAGTTATTAATATTACCTCCTCCTTTTGAGGTCCTCTCTTAGACTACACCTTAAGGCACTGTAGAATTTCATTTCAGTGAGACCAAAACACCTAAAATAAGTGAAAGAGGATTTGAATTTTTTTTGTAAATATTGGGGAACATATTGTATTTTTTCAATCAATTAAAATGGATGGAGGTGTTTTTTATTTTTAAGGGGAGGAGAGAAGTGTTTTTTGTTATAATATTTTATTAGTTAATTTTTTTTTCAAAAAGCTAATATCAGTAAACATTCTTATGAATATATATAGTTATTTATGATATTGAGGATGAGAAAATGGTTTCATACATAATCCCATTTTTAATAAGTCATATATTTAACTATTAAAAGAAAATAAAATATTTTTTTATTTTTTTATTCACTAAAAAATCAATATTTTAAGAATAATAACAAAAAATAACTCTTAGATTATTTCAAATTGTTATTTAAATAAATTATATATATTTTATTAAAAAAATAAATAAATATATTCATTTTTTGTTTTAAAATTAAATTCATTACTAACTGAAAATGAATCTTTTTAGGACAAAACCAAACTACTAACCCTTTGAAAAATTAATTTTAATCTAAAAAAATATATTATTTTTATATTAAAATGACTAGTGCTTTATTATTCCACAAAATTTAAATAAAATTAATCTCAAAATTCATAATTTTGCATTCAAATATATTTTGTATAAAAATCAATGATATATATATTTCAAAAATTATAAATATGAATTATTTACCTAAAAATTTTATTTTGTAATATTTAACACATTAGTTTAATTTTTAATGACATAATTTTCTTATATTTTTTATTTCATAAGATTTTAAATTCTCATTTTATTATTTCATTGGTCAAGTTATTATTCTAACCATGATCTTTATAGTTTTAAAAGTCAGATTATTATTCCTAACACTCAAATCATTATTATAATAGTAATTTTTGTATTCTAATTACTATAAATTTCTCAAATTTATAACCATAATTATTTAAACTAAAACCTCCTAAGTTTCAATATTCATTAATTTCAAAAAAAAGTACTCTATTAAAAAATATTTTTATCATTTTTAATGTATTTTTCATAAGTTTGATTATATAAGGGCACCAAGATGATAAAAATTTCCCAAATAGAGTTATTTTATTTTTTGTCTCTATTTTCCTCATGTATATCTTTCAATTTTTATACATACAATTATTCCCTAAATAATATTTTAAAATTAATATGATAAACTATTTTATATTTTTTTATGTGGTGCATGAGTTTTATATCATTCTTTATTATCCAATTAGAATATATATATTTATATATATATTTAAAATGAACATTTCATACTTAATAGTTAGATAATAACATTACTCCCCATTTAGAGATTTTAATCTCAAAATTTCCATAAACATACTATGGTGAAAATATATGAGGGTAATTTTGTTTCAATTCTTCTTTGATTTCCCATTTCTCTTCCCAAACTCATGGTTTCTCCAACTAACATTGACCAGGTGGGTTGTCATGTTGTGTAGATATTTTCCTCTATGGTCTAAGATCTTGGATACTTTCAATTTTTAAGAGATATCATTATATAGTCATACCACATAATGATTTAGTATATATGAAAAAAAAATATTCTCTTCATCAAGAGGGATATGTGGATCATGTCATGCATTTGAGAGACGTGCGATTGGAGTGTTATATGATAGGCCACCACTTTAACGCGATTAGGAATCTCAAAGGGAAAAATATATCTAGGAATTATCTTCCCATATTCCCAAATATAATGACACTATTCTAAGGATATATATGATGTTACACTTTTTCAAAAAACATAAAACTCTAGATCACATCGATGATTGTAAGTGTATCTTATCTTTCATCCTTATGGAGCTCTGATGTGTTGCTAAATGGACTTTGTATTTTCTAGAATTTTCAATATTTTGTGTCCCAATAGGTTAAAATAACCAACATCATCGCAACTTGTGGGTTTAATACATCTCTACCGATATATGGATTCCTAAGGATCCATTTTAATTCTTGATTAGAATGTGTTTTTTCCTTGAATCTCTATGAAAAATCATAATTATAAATAAACATTACACCATTTTCAGTTATCATGGTTAATGTTTCTAAAAACATGGATAATATCATCACTCATAGTTGAATGTAAAAATCAAATATGAGGGAAATATTGATATCTGTTATGGATACTAGTCTAGATTATTCGTCAATCACCTTTTTTATTTCAAGGATCCTCATATATACCCTTTCTTGTGATTGCATGCCCCAATAATATTTCTTATCACATCCAAAACTCATATTAACTCTATATTCAATATAATATCTTCTTATTCAAACATTTCAGTAATATGAAAAACATTCATCATATTCCTCCATGATTTTGGAATATAATAGAGTATAGTCTATAAATGTTACTAAAAAATTAATTTAATCTCTAATGAATCTATTCATCATGTTTATGAATATTAGCGGAAAATTACTGAGACAAATGGGAATTACAAACAAATTTTAGTGTTTGGTCATTACATGGAAATTGTCCTTCAGAAAGTCCTCCTAATTCAACTTAAAATGATGATAACTTTATCGATGATCAAATTTATAGAATAATCAGGGCCTCATAGATACTAAAAGAAGTCATCAATATGTGATATGGGATACTTGTTCTTTATCGTAATTTTTTTAGAGTCATTGGTAATCCATGGAAATTATTATTAACCTATCTTTCATTTTTTACAAAGACAATCACTGAATACCCTGTGGAAGGGCTTGCCCATTTGAAACCCTTCTCTAGATTCTCTTACGGTAATTTCATTAGATATTCCATTTATAATGGGGGATATTATTTAGTGACTCAAGGATATGGGTAGTTCTATATGTATATGTTTAATTGGGATCTCAATTTATCATCCATAAGAATTAGATTAATCTCTTTGATGAATAGATTAACATATTTCTTCACAATGTTCCTTTATATAATGTTTATACTCTAATTTTCCTCAATTATCTGAGCTACATATGCTTTATCCTTAGGAAATAATATCCACTATTGATAATAATTTTCCATAGGAAATTCACCATCCTCAGTATAGTTTTATAGAATAAAAGCATCATTTTGGACAAGGAATGTGTTTTGATTCTCAAGATAGTTAATACAGGATTAATATAATGATATCAAATCGATGGCCAACATAGTATCCAATTCCAAAAATTAGATTATTAAACATTTTTCTAGGATATTCGTATATCCAATATTCACTGGTGTGGAGTTATATATTTTATTTTCAATTATTCAAAAACGTATTATTTTCACTGATAATTAATCCCCCATTACTATTGGTGGGGATTTAATAGTTTTATTAAACTTTCATGATATGACATATCATGTAGAACATTAAAAATATAATAAATGTGATGTTTGTGAATGGATAATAAGAATACCTTTCATAATTTTATTCTAGTTCTAATAATTTATAAAAAAATATATTATAAATTTAATGATAAGAATACTCAAACTAATAAACATGTAAAATGGGAAACTATAACATAGAAGGAATAACAAAGAAATGAAATCTATATCATGACTTATGAATTTATAAGACTAAATCCATGTTATCCGTCATCAGTTTTCTATTAGGGTATCTAACATAAAAAATAATATTTTACATCACCATAAAAATATATAGTCAAATCATTCATAATAGTTAATCGAGCTTAGTTGAATCAAACAATGAATATACTGTGAAAGTTTCAATCATGGTATACAGATGGCCTAAAATTTTTCATTTAGTGTTGACACATTTAATACCCAACCATAAATTTCCAAAGTTATTTCCCTTTTGTGAATATTTTCTATATCCTTTAACCAATTTTTCCAATATATAAGATATTTCATTGGTAGCAATCCATACATAATAAAAATTTCAAAAAAAGTTACGGTATTTTACTTAAAATTATCTCTAAGGTTTTCACTAATGTATTATTATCATGATCGACAAAAAATAAGTAAACCTTACTCTAATTCCATATATAGAAAATGATGTTTTATTCAAATATAATGACATAGTTTTTAATATATTGTTCTACATAACAAAATTCATAAATAAATAGATATTGTGTCATTGGATGATTAAATAAAAAACATAAACTTATACATAAGCTATATTATCACTATTTTCTTCTCTATAATGTTTGGTTAAATTTAATTGAACTTATTATTAGGAATTTGATCTTCTATAGAATAAATAATGAAAATGGGTGAGATATAAATATAAATATGGGAAAATTAGAGTATACCATGATGATGATATAATATGTAAATGTCAAGAGTCGTATCATTATATCATCAAGAGAGTTATCATAGGTAAGGGATCATGGAATAATTGAAATAATTTCATTATATAATGGAATTATAAATATATATAAACAATTTAAAACATGGAATCATAATCATGGGTCAAGTATTTCTACCAAAGTTATATAATAAAGTGTGTAAGGAAAACTACACATTTGACATACTTGTTATATTGTGGGATTAAAACAATAACTACTTCATTGGGGGATTCATAATTCTAGGCCAACATATCACATCATAAAATGTTCGTGAATATTTATTCCTCATATTTATAAGAAAAAATACATTAATCATACTCATAAAAAAACCCATAAGAAAGAAATGTGTTACATATTCTAAATATTATTCTTGAATAAAACAAGAGTAAACTCTCATCATTTAATATAAAACTACTTAGTGTTTTAGCATATAAAAACCTTTCACTTTTACCCATTATTTTTATAGTGTTTCCCTCATGAAAAATCAAAAACCTATTACATAGACATAGATACAAATTGAATTAATTCTTTTGGAATGTGGGACTATTGGAATAGACTAAACATGTGAGAAGAACCCCATTCCCATAGAACCAATACCCCTACATGAAGGTGTGACCCAGTGTGCCCTAATTTTTATACGACAGCCAAGTATAAAACAACAAGTCCCCATTAAATTTTATATTAATTTACATAAACCCATGAAATTTATAATGAACCAATTTCAATAATATATCCATGTTCAAATCAACATCACCCCTCCTAATACAATATATAGGTATTCCAACCCATTCTTAAGATAAGTTTTCTCATACCAAAACTATATTTTCCAAAAAAATTGAACAAAGTAAAAATTAACATATATTTATTCAAAAAATCTATAAGTTATCAAATAAAGTACATTGAATTAAAAAAAGCATCTTTTAGGTTCTTATAGGTTGGAGAGTTCTATATAATCTTCCTACCTTTAACAATTTTTTCCCGCAAAATCAATAAAATAAATTGATTCAAAAGGGTGAGTCTCTCCAATATTTTCTCTAGGAATATAGAGTTCAAGATCCTTAGATAGGATAAAAATAAAAAAGGGTTTTCATTAAGGTAATAAGATACATAAAAATTATGAACCCGAAAAAAAATGCATGTGGTTTCATTTATGGTGAATACCATCATTTAAAAATCAGTGGTCATTTATCCAATTTAAAATGGGTTTAACCACCACCACAAATTGGACCAAAATGTGGTAGTACCAAAAGGTTGTTGTCATAATCCACTATTAGATGGTTGGAAATTCATTAACCCAGCCACCATAGATACCCACAGTGATGAGAAGGAATAATTATAAAAATTCCAAAAGACCACAAGCACTTTCATTGTGTGAAGGAAACCCCATGAATATTTATACCTTTCACATACAACATGATTTTACTATAACACACTATTCCATTTACCACTTGATATTTTTGTGGGATGGGCCACCTATGGACTTCATGTTTTCATCCCGATATTCCAGAGGTTTTGACTAGTCGTGAGGTCCTACTACATACCATGTTGATTCCATGCCCTCATATCACGGATAACAAACATAGGGGAAATAAATAAAAATTCATCCATAAAACCCAATCATAGTATTAATAATAAATTAAAACATAATTATTCAACCCAATTTATCACAACATGTAGTAATACAGGATCAAATCCTTTCAAAAATACATCAACAGATCTCCAATTGGGATCATTATCTCTAAGATTAATACAAATGAAAACTAAATAAATCACATTCCATGATAACATCCCGAAACTATACTCAATTCTATATCCATATACTCATTTAGATACATCATCCTAACCCACAAAATGTTCACTTCTCAGACTTTTAAAGAAGTTATAATTATTTAAAACGAACTTGGTTTCCATATATAATGCTAGAAATATATCTCACTAGGGTCTCACTAATCTTACCAATTATGCACTATTATATAAGTGTTTGTGAGAGGGAAAATAAAAATAATACATAAGCATGTAAACTGTAATGTTCTAACCAGAACACTATGACTACACACAAATAAGGTTATACTGTGATAATTAGGCCACCATAACACTGGATTATACCTTATTTAACAAAAATCCTAATACTTGTTATACCTTGTTCCACCAAACATGATACCCAACCCTATACCAATGTCTTGGTGTATGTGTTCTTCAAGTCCTCAAACCACAACCTAATGTAATAGGGTATAATATAAAATATGAGGCATTAACCATGTACATGAAGAAACGGGAGGGACCCTACATCCATATATCGACCCACTTCCATATAACTCAATGTAGGGTCCATCATCCCTATCTTGCATCATGACAATACCCCACTCTCACTCTTAGGGTGGAAGAAAATCATGACCAATTTTTACTCAAGGAATAGCTCGCTAAAATGATATATTCCTCTTAGGGAAAGGTCCACATCTTTAACATAAGTATTATATCCCTTCTATAGTAGTATAACTAGTTATGTCTCACTCATGGTGGATCTATACCTCCTGAAAAATCTCGACAAATATTTTTATTTATAATCAAAAGTACACACATATAATATAGAATAGAATCCACATTCCATAAGAAAATTATTTTTCTACTTTTTCATAGAAACATGAATCTCATATACATTTTATGACATAATTTTTAATATAATGATCCATAAATAGTGACATATAAATTAAAAGATATAGTGTCATTAAGAGATTAGATACATAAAAACAACATCAATGTATAAAATATTATATTTATTTTGATATACATAAATTGATCTTTAATCTAGATTTAATTCTTAATCTGTGTATTATATATTGGTGAATATATAAATTATGGTGGTGAACTATAAATCCAAAAAATAATAATTAGGGTAAAGAAATATGGTGAGGTAATATATACATGTCAACGGACATATCTTAACATGATAATGGTTATGGTAATAATTATGAGATCAATTCATAAAAAAATAAATATAAAATGACCATACATTCGTAAATAAATTATAACAACATAAAAAATAACATCACAAGATTAATACATTAAATAGAGATTGGACAACGTATGATAGCATTGTAGACTAAGCACACTTTCATCATACATGGTATTTCATGAAATGAAAACATTACATAATTAATCTGAGGGGTTATAATTCATGTCCTAGCCATATAATAATTATATTTTTATTAATATGTGTTCAATATGAGATAAATAAATTATAAAAAAATAATAAGCATGATAAAACCCATAAAAAAGAAAATGGTATAATTAATAGTAACTCAAATCATAACCAAATACAATTCCATATTGATTTCACGAAAGAGAATGGATTAAAGAACATTAGATGTCAATCATTTATTAATGAGTCGAATGTCATGACTAAGGGTAATTATATGGAACATTAAAAATAATGAAGAAGATAGGTAGGTATAGAATTTAACCTCTTAAACATTGTTTATAATAAATAGTTAAGATCCCTTACATGAAATAACTACATAACATTTTCCAAAAAAAATTGTTGTATAATTGAAAAAATTCACTTATATAATGGTTTTTTGAATATACATGAATATTAAAACCATTAAAATAGTTGTGAAATAAAATATACAATAAATAGAAAACTTCCCTTTAATTGGGTTCACTATATATAAGGGATTTAAAAGGGAACGTGAAAAATAAGGAATAACACTTGAAATAAAAGTAAAACTTACCTGGTATATATAATAGAAATATATATATATATATAATATAAATATTATGTGAGAATAATATATAAATAATTTTCACTATTTAGAGAATGCATTCCTCCAAAAAAATAAGATGGTTTTGAAGTTCCCTTACCCCAGGTCATGATTTACACAACATGCTCACCAAAATTCTTGAATAAACAAACTATGTTTATTAAATACATGATAAAGACCCTTTTTAATGTAAATTTTACATATAATTATTCGTTATATAGTTTTATAATCATTTTATTTAGGTATCATGTCTATATTAATTGTCTTGAGTCCATTCGTGTCACAGTTTCAAAGTCGCATCTATTTATAGATAGTTATAAAATTCATTTGAAATGGATCTATAACCCCAGAAGAGAAATTAAATAATGTTAATTTCACTCAATAATTTTAAATGTTTCAAAATATTCATAATTTAACCTTTTTAGAAATTATTCATTGGGTGAAAATGGAATTGGTTTATTTTTAATTAATTTAGATGGGTTTTTATGATCATGGTGAATATATTAAATTTGATTTTATCATTATGTTTAATTATGAATCATAGAATATAAAAATAATATAAAAAATTAATATTTTAATTTTTAAGCTTAAAATAATATTATATCTATCCATTAATTAAGTGATGAAAAATGAAATACTTTATTCATGGAGTTGGTGGACTGACTATAATGTGAATAATGATTTTTTTAATAATAAATTTGGAAGTTGTCATACAATACGTGTTACATTAAACTAATTAACCATCAGTATATTTATGAAAATAATTTCATTATATCAATTTTGGGCATATTGTGTTTGGATTTAAAATATAAAAGAACTAAAATAGGTCAGTTATGAATATTACCTCCTCCATTTGAGGTCCTCTCTTAGACTACACCTTAAGGCACTGTAGAATTTCATTTCAGTGAGACCAAAACACCTAAAATAAGTGAAAGAGGATTTGAATTTTTTTTGTAAATATTGGGGAATATATTGTATTTTTTCAATCAATTAAAATGGATGGAGGTGGTTTGTATTTTTAAGGGTAGGAGAGAAGTTTTTTTTGTTATAATATTTTATTAGTTAATTTTTTTTTTCAAAAAGCTAATATCAATAAACATTCTTATGAATATATATAGTTATATATGATTTTGAGGATGAGAAAAAGGTTTCATACATAATCCCATTTTTAATAAGTCATATATTTAACTATTAATAGAAAATAAAATTTTTTTTTATTTTTTTTATTCACTAAAAAATCAATATTTTAAGAATAATTACAAAAAATAACTCTTAGATTATTTCAAATTGATATTAAAATAAATTATATATTTTTTATTAAAAAAATCAATAAATATATTTATTTTTGTTTTAAAATTAAATTCATTATTTACAGAAAATGAATCTTTTTAGGAAAAAACCAAACTACTAACCCTTGGAAAAATTAATTTTAATCTAAAAAAATATATTATATTTTATATTAAAATGACTAGTGCTTTATTATTCCACAAAATTTAAATAAAATTAATCTCAAAATTTATAATTTTGAATTCAAATATATTTTGTATAAAAATCAATGATATATATATTTCAAAAATTATAATTATGAATTATTTACCTAAAAATATTATTTTTTTATATTTAACACATTAATTTATTTTTTAATGACATAATTTTCTTATATTTTTTATTTCATAAGATTTTAAATTCTCATTTTATTATTTCATTGTCAAGTTATTATTCTAACCATGATCTTACTAGTTTTAAAAGTCAGATTATTATTCCTAACACTCAAATCATTATTATAATAGTAATTTTTGTATTCTACTTACTATAAATATCTCAAATTTATAACCATAATTATTTAAACTAAAACCTCATATGTTTCTATATTCATTAATTTCAAAAAAATTACTCTACTAAAAAATATTTGTTTCATTTTGAAAGTATTTTTCATAAGTTTGATTATATAAGGGCACCAAGATAATAAAAATTTCCCAAATAGAGTTATTTTATTCTTTGTCTCTATTTTCCTCATGTATCTCTTTCAATTTTTATACATACAATTATTCCCTAAATAATATTTTCAAATTAATATGATAAACTATTTTATATTTTTTTATGTGGTGCATGAGTTTTATATCATTCTATATTATCCAATTAGAATATATATATTTATATATATGTATTTAAAATGAACATTTCATACTTAATAGATAAATAATAACATTATTCCCCATTTAGAGATTTTAATCTCAAAATTTCCATAAACATAATATGGTGAAAATATATGAGGGTAATTTTGTTTCATTTCTTCTTTGCTTTCCCATTTCTCTTCCCCAAACTCATGGTTTCTCCAACTGACATTGACCAGGTGGGTTGTCATGTTGTGTAGATATTTTCCTCTATGGTCTAAGATCTTGGATACTTTCAATTTTTAAGAGATATCATTATATAGTCATACCACATAATGATTTAGTATATCGGAAAACAAAATATTATCTTCATCAAGAGGGATATGTGGATCTTGTCTTGCATTTAATAGAGGTATGATTGGAGTGTTATATAATAGGCCACCACTTTAACGCGATTAGGAATCTCAAAGGGGAAAATATATCTAGGAATTAGGTTCCCATATTACCAAATATAATGACACTATTCAAAGGATATATATGAAGTTACACTTTTTCAAAAAACATAAAACTCTAGATCACATCGATGGTTGTATTTGTATCTTATCTTTTGACCTTATGAGGCACTGATGTATTGCTAAATGGACTTCGCATTTTCTAGAATTTTAAATATTTTGTGTCCCAATAGGTTAAAATAACAAACATCATCACAACTTGTGGGTTTAATACATCTCTACCGATATATGGATTCCTAAGGATCCATTTTAATTCTTGATTAGAATTGGTTTTTTCCTTGAATCTCTATGAAAAATCATAATTATAAATAAACATTACACAATTTTCAGTTATCATGGTTAATGTTTTTAAAAACATGGATAATATCATCACTCATAAAAAAAACCCATGAGAAAGAAATGTGTTACATATTCTAAATATTATTCTTAAATAAAACAAGAGTAAACTCTCATCATATAATATAAAACTACTTAATGTTTTATCATATAAAAACCTTTCATTTTTACCCATTATTTTTATAGTGTTTCCCTCATGAAAAATCAAAAACCTATTACATAGAATTAGATACAAATTCAATTAATTATTTTGAAATGTGGGACTCTTGGAATAGACTAAACATGTGATAATAACCCCATTCCCATAGAACCAATCCCCCTACAGGAAGGTGTGACCCAGTGTGCCCTAATTTTTATACGACAGCCAAGTCTAAAACAACACGTCCCTATTAAATTTAATATTAATTTACATAAACCCATGAAATTTATAATGAACCAATTTCAATAAGATATCCATGTCCAAATAAACATCACCCCTCCTAATACAATATATAGGCATTCCAACCAATTCCTAAGATAGGTTTTCTCATTCCAAAACTACATTTTCCAAAAAAATTGAACAAAGTAAAAATTAACACATATTTATTCAAAAAATATATAAGTTATTAAATAAAGTACATTCAATTCAGAAACAAACATCTTTTAGGTTCTTATAGGTTGGAGAGTTCTATATAATCTTCTTACCTTTAACAATTTTTTCCAGGAAAATCAATAAAATAAATTGATTCAAAAGGGTGAGTCTCTCCAAAATTTTCTCTAGGAATATAGAGTTCATATCCCTAGATAGGATAAAAATAAAAAAGGTTTTTCATTAAGGTAATAAGATACAAAAAAATTATGAACCCCAAAAAAAATGCATGTGGTTTCCTTTATGGTGAATACCATTAGTCAAAAATCAGTGGTCATTTATACAATTTAAAATGGGTTTAACCACCACCACAAATTGGACCAAAATGTGGCAATACCAAAAGGTTGTTGTCATAATCCACTATAATATGGTTTGAAATTCATTAACCCAGCCACCATAGATACCCATTGTGATGAGAAGGAATAATTATAAAAATTCCAAAAGACCACGAGCACTTTCATTGTGTGATGGAAACCCCATGAATATTTATACCTTTCATATACAACATGATTTCACTATAACACACTATTCCATGTACCACTTGATATTTTTGTGGGATGGGCCACCTATGGACTTCATGTTTTCTTTCTGATATTCCAGAGGTTTTGACTAGTGGTGAGGTCCTACTACATACCATGTTGATTCCATGCCCTTGTATCACGGATAACAAACATAGGGGAAATAAATAAAAATTCATTAATAAAACCCAATCATAGTATTAATAATAAATTAAAACAAAATTATTCAACCCAATTTTTCACAACATGTAGTAATACAGGACCAAATCTTTTGAAACATACATCAACTGATCTCCCATTGGGTTCATTATCTCTAAGATTAATACAAATGAAAACTAAATAAATCACATTCACTGATAACATCCCGAAACTATACTCAATGCTATATCCACATACGCATTTAGATACATCATCCTAATCCACTAAATGTTCACTTCTCGGACTTTTAAAGAAGTTATAAGTATCTAAAATGAACTTGGTTTCCATACATAATGTTAGAAATATATCTCACTAGGGTCTCACTAATCTTACCAAGTATGCACTATCATATAAGTGTTTGTGAGAGGGAAAATAAAAATAATACATAAGCATGTAAACAGTCATGTTCTAACCAGAACACTATGACTACACACAAATAAAGTTATACTGTGACACTTAGGCCACCATAACACGGGATTATACCTTATTTAACAAAAATCACAATACTTGTTATACCTTGTTCTACCAAACATGATACCCAACCCTATACCAATGTCTTGGTGTATGTGTTCTTCAAGTCCTCACACCAGAACCTAATGTAATAGGGTATAATAAAAAATCTGAGGCCTTAACCATGTACATGAAGAAAAGGGAGGGGCCCTACATCCAAATATCGACCCACTTCCATATAACTCAACGTAGGGTCCATCATCCCTCTCTTGCATCATTCCATAGCCCCACTCTCACACTTAGGGTGGAAGAAAATCATGACCAATTTTTACTCAAGGAATGGCTCGCTAAAATGATATAAGCCTCTTAGGGAAAGGTCCACCTCTTTAACATAAGTATTATATCCCTTCTATAGTAGTCTAACTAGTTATGTCTCACTCATGGTGGATCTATACCTCCTGAAAAAACTTGACAAATATTTTCATTTCTAATCAAAAGTACACACATATAATATAGAATAGAATCCACATCCCATAAGAAAATTATTTTTCTAATTTTTCATAGAAACATGAATCTCATATGCATTTTATGAAATAATTTTTAATATAATGTTCCATAAATAGTGACATATAAATTAAGAGATATAGTTTCATTAAGATATTAGATATATAAAAACAACATCAATGTATAAAATATTATATTTATTTTGATATACATAAATTGATCTTTAATCTAGATTTACTACTTAATCTGTGTATTATATATTGGTGAATATATAAATTATGGTGGGGAAAAATAAATCCCAAAAATATAATAATTAGGGTAAAGAAATATGTTGAGGTAACACATACATGTCAAGGGACATATCTTAATATGATAATGGTTATGGTAATAATTATGGGATCAATTCATAAAAAAATAAATATAAAATGACCATACATTCATAAATAAATTATAACAACATAAAAAATCACATCACAAGATTAATACATTAAATAGAGTTTGGACAACATATGATAGCATTGTAGGCTAAGCACACTTTCATCATACATGGTATTTCATGAGATGAAAACATTACATAATTAATCTGAGGGTTTATAATTCATGTCCTAGCCATAAGATAATTATTTTTTAATTAATATGTGTTCAATATGAGATAAATAAATTATAAAAAAATAATAAGCATGATAAAACCCATAATAATGAAAATGGTATAATTAACAGTAACTCAAATCATAACCAAATACAATACCATATTGATTTCACGAAAGAGAATGGATTAAAGAACATTAGCTATCAATCATTTATTCATGAGTTGAATGTCATGACTAAGGGTAATTATATGGAACATTAAAAATAATGAATATGATAGGTAGGTATAGAATTTAACCTCTTAAACATTGTTTATAATCTGTAGTTAAGATCCCTTACATGAAATAAGTACATAAAATTTCCCAAAAAAATGGTTGTATGATTGAAAAAATTTCACTTATATAATGGTTTTTTGAATATACATGAATATTAGAACCATTAAAATTGTTGTGAAATAAAATATACAATAAATAGAATGGTTCCCTTTAATTGGGTACACTATATATAAGGGATTAAAAAGGTATCTTGAAAAATAAGGAATAACACTTGAAATAAAAGGAAAAATAACCTGGTATATATAATAGAAATATATATATATATATAGATATATAATATAAATATTATGTGAGAATAATATATAAATAATTTTCATTATTTAGAGAATGCATTCCTCCAAAAAAATAAGATGGTTTTGAAGTTCCCTTACCCCAGGTCATGATTTACACAACATGCTCACCAAAATTCATGAATAAACAAACTATGTTTATTAAATACATGATAAAGAACCTTTTGAATGTAAATTTTACATATAATTATTCGTTATATATTTTTATAATCATTTTATTTAGGTATCAAGTCTATATTAATTGTCTTGAGTCCATTCGTGTCATAGTTTCAAAGTCGCATCTATTTATAGATAATTATAAAATTCATTTGAAATGGATCTATAACCCCAGAAGAGAAATTAAATAATGTTAATTTCACTCAATAATTTTAATTGTTTCAAAATATTCATAATTTAACGTTTTTAGGAATTATTCATTGGGTGAAAATAGTATTGGTTAATGTTTAATTAATTTAGATGGGTTTTTATGATCATGGTGAATATATTTAATTTCATTTTATCATTATGTTTAATTATGAATCATAGAATATAAAAATAATATAAAAAATTAATATTATAATTTTTAAGCTTAAAATAATATTATATCTATCCATTAATGAAGTGATGAAAAATGAAATACTTTATTCATGGAGTTGGTGGGCTGACTATAATGTGAATAATGATTTTTTTAAGAATAAATTGGGAAGTTGTCAAACAATACGTATTACATTAAACTAATAAACCATCAGTATATTTATGATAATAATTTCATTATATCAATTTTGGGCATATTGTGTTTGGATTTAAAATATAAAAGAACTAAAATAGGTCAGTTATGAATATTACCTCCTCCTTTTGAGGTCCTCTCTTAGACTACACCTTAAGGCACTGTAGAATTTCATTTCAGTGAGACCAAAACACCTAAAATAAGTGAAAGAGGCTTTAAATTTTTTTTTGTAAATATTGGGGAACATATTGTATTTTTTCAATCAATTAAAATGGATGGAGGTGGTTTGTATTTTTAAGGGGAGGAGAGAAGTTTTTTTTTAATATTTTATTAGTTATTTTTTTTCAAAAAGCTAATATCAGTAAACATTCTTATGAATATATATAGTTATTTATGATTTTGAGGATTAGAAAATGGTTTCATACATAATCCCATTTTTAATAAGTCATATATTTTACTATTAATAGAAAATAAAATATTTTTTATTTTTATTATTCACTAAAAAATCAATATTTTAAGAATAATAACAAAAAATAACTCTTAGATTATTTCAAATTGATATTTAAATAAATTATATATATTTTATTAAAAAACTCAATAAATATATTCATTTTTTGTTTTAAAATTAAATTCATTACTAACTGAAAATGAATCTTTTTAGGACAAAACCAAACTACTAACCCTTGGAAAAATTAATTTTAATCTAACAAAATATATTATCTTTTATATTAAAATGGCTAGTGCTTTATTATTCCACAATATTTAAATAAAATTAATCTCAAAATTCATAATTTTGCATTCAAATATATTTTTTATAAAAATCAATGATATATATATTTCAAAAATTATAAATATGAATTATTTACCTAAAAATTTTATTTTGTTATATTTAACACATTAATTTAATTTTTAATGACATAATTTTCTTATATTTTTTATTTCATAAGATTTTAATTTCTCATTTTATTATTTCATTGGTCAAGTTATTATTCTAACCATGATCTTACTAGTTTTAAAAGTCAGATTATTATTCCTAACACTCAAATCATTATAATAATAGTAATTTTTGTATTCAAATTACTATAAATATCTCAAATTTATAACCATAATTATTTAAACTAAAACCTCCTAAGTTTCAATATTCATTAATTTCAAAAACATTACTCTATTGAAAAATATGTGTATCATTTTTAAAGTATTTTTTATAAGTTTCATTATATAAGGGCACCAAGAGGATCAAAATTTCCCAAATAGAGTTATTTTATTTTTTGTCTCTATTTTCCTCATGTATCTCTTTCAATTTTTATACATAAAATTATTCCCTAAATAATATTTTCAAATTAATATGATAAACTATTTTATATTTTTTTATGTGGTGCATGAGTTTTATATCATTCTATATTATCCAATTAGAATATATATATTTATATATATATTTAAAATGAACATTTAATATTTAATAGTTAAATAATAACATTATTCCCCATTTAGAGATTTTAATCTCAAAATTTCCATAAACATACTATGGTGATAATATATGAGGGTAATTTTGTTTCATTTATTCTTTGCTTTCCCATTTATCATCCCCAAACTCATGGTTTCTCCAACTAACATTGACCAGGTGGGTTGTCATGTTGTGTAGATATTTTCCTCCATGGTCTAACATCTTGGATACTTTCAATTTTTAAGAGATATCATTATATAGTCATGCCACACAATGATTTAGTATATATGAAAACAAAATATTCTCTTCATCAAGAGGGATATGTAGATCATGTCTTTCATTTGAGAGACGTGTGATTGGAGTGTTATATGATAGGCCACCACTTTAACGCGATTAGGAATCTCAAAGGGAAAAATATATCTAGGAATTATCTTCCCATATTCCCAAATATAATGACACTATTCTAGGGATATATATGAAGTTACACTTTTTCAAAGAACATAAAACTCTAGATCACATCGATGATTGTAAGTGTATCTTATCTTTCAAACTTATGGGCCTCTGATGTGTTGCTAAATGGACTTGGAATTTTCTAGAATTTTCAATATTTTGTGTCCCAATAGGTTAAAATAACCAACATCATCACAACTTGTGGGTTTAATACATCTCTACCGATATATGGATTCCTAAGGATCCATTTTAATTCTTGATTAGAATGTGTTTTTTCCTTGAATCTCTATGAAAAATCATAATTATAAATAAACATTACACCATTTTCAGTTATCATGGTTAATTTTTTTAAAAACATGGATAATATCATCACTCATAGTTGAATGTAAAAATAAAATATGAGGGAAATATAGATATCTGTTATGGATACTAGTCTAAATTATTCGTCAATCACCTTTTTATTTCAAGGATCCTCATATATCCCCTTTCTTGTGATTACAGGCCCCAATAATTTTTCTTATCACATCAAAAACTCATATTAACTCTATATTCCATATAATTTCTTCTTATTCAAACATTTCAGTAATATGCAAAAAATTTCATCATATTCCTCCATGATTTTGGAATATAATAGAGTATAGTCTATAAATGTTACAAAAAAAATAATTTAATCTCTAATGAATCTCTTCATCATGTTTATGAATATTAGCGGAAAATTACTGAGACAAATGGGAATTACAAAGAAATTTTAGTGTTTGGTCATTACATGGAAATTGTACTTCAGAAAGTCCTCCTAATTCAACTTAAAATGATGATAACTTTATCGATGATCAAATTTCTAGAATAATAAAGGCCCTGTAGATACTAAAACAAGTCATTAATATGTGATATGGGATACTTGTTCTTTATCATAATTTTTTTACAGTCATTTTTAATCCATGGAAATTATTATTAACCTATCTTTCATTTTTTACAAATATAATCCCTGAATACCCTGTGGAAGGGCTTGCCCATTTGAAACCCTTCTCTAGATTCTCTTATGTTAATTTCATTAGATATTCCATTTATAATGGGGGATATTATTTAGTGACTCATGGATATGGGTAGTTCTATATGTATATGTTTAATTGGGATCTCAATAAATCATCCATAAGAATTAGATGAATCTCTTTGATGAATAGATTAGAATATTTCTTTACAATGTTCCTATATACAAGGTTGATACTCTAATTTTCCTCAATTATCTGAGCTACATATGCTTTATCCTTAGGAAATAATATCCACTATTGATAAGAATTTTCCATAGCATATTCATCATCCTCAATATAGTTTTATAGAATAAAAGCATCATTTTGGACCAGGAATGTTTTTTGCTTCTCAAGATAGTTAATATAGGATTAATATAATGATATCAAATTGATGGCCAACATAGTATCCAATTACAAAAATTAAAGTATTAAACATTTTTCTAGGATATTCGTATATCCAATATTCACTGGTGTGGAGTTATATAGTTTATTTTCAATTATCCAACAACGTATAATTTTCACCGATAATTAATCCCCCATTACTGTAGGTAGGGATTTAATAGTTTTATTAAACTTTCATGATATGACATATCATGTATAACATTAAAAATATAATAAATGTGATGTTTGTGAATGGATAATAAGAATAAATTTTATAATTTTATTCTAGTTCTAATAATTTATAAAAAAATATTATAAATTTAATGATAAGAATACTCAAACTAATAAACATGTAAAATGGGAAACTATAACATTGAAGGAATAACAATGAAATGAAATCTATATCATGACTTATGAATTTATAAGATTAAATCCATGTTATCCATCATCAGTTTTCTATTCGGGTATCTAATATAAAAAATAATATTTTACATCACCATAAAAATATATAGTCAAACAATTCATAATAGTTAATCGAGGTTAGTTGAATCAAACAATGAATATACTGTGAAAGTTTAAATCATGGTATACAGATGGCCTAACCTTTTTCATTGAGTGTTGACACATTTAATACCCAACCATAAATTTCCAAAGTTATTTCCCCTATGTGAATCTGTTCTATAGCCTTTAACCACTTTTTCCAATATATAAGATATTTCATTGGTAGAAATCCATACATAATAAAAATTTAAAAAAAAGTTATGGTATTTTACTGAAAATTATCTCTAAGGTTTTCACTATTGTATTATTATCATGATTGAAAAAAATAAGTAAACCTTACTCTGATTCCATATATAGAAAATGATGTTTTATACAAATATAATGACATAGTTTTTAATATAATATTCTACAGAAAAAAATGCATAAATCAATAGATATTATGTCATCTGATGATTAAATAAAAAACATAAACTTATACATAATCCACATTATCACTATTTTCATCTCTATAATGTTTGGTTAAATTTAATTGAACTTATTATTAGGAATTTGATCTTCTAAAGAATAAATCATGAAAATGGGTGAGATATAAATATAAATATGGGAATAATTAGAGTAAACCATGATGATGATATAATATCTAAATGTCAAGAGTCATATCATTATATCATCAAGAGAGTTATCATAGGAAAGGGATCATGGAATAATTGAAATAATTTCATTATATAATGGAATTATAAATATATATAAACAATTTAAAACAAGGAAAGATAATCATGGGTCAAGTATTTCAACCAAAGTTAGATAATAAAGTGTGTAAGGAAAACTACACATTCGACATACTTGTTATATTGTGGGATTAAAACAATAACTACTTCATTGGGGGATTCATAATTCTAGTCCAACATATCACATCATAAAATGTTGGTGAATATTTATCCCTCATATTTATAAGAAAATATACATAACTCATACTCATAAAAAAACCCATGAGAAATAAATGTGTTATATATTCTAAATATTTTTCTTGAATAAAACAAGAGTAAACTCTCATCATATAATATAAAACTACTTAGTGTTTTAGCATATAAAAACCTTTCATTTTTACCCATTATTTTTATAGTGTTTCCCTCATGAAAAATCAAAAACCTATTATATAGACATAGATAAAAATTCAATTAATTCTTCTAAAATGTGGGACTCTTGGAATAGACGAAACATGTGAGAAGAACCCCATTCGTATAGAACCAATCCCCCTACATGAAGGTGTGACCCAGTGTGCCCTAATTTTTGTACGACAGCCAAGTCTAAAACAACAAGTCCCTATTAAATTTAATATTAATTTACATAAACCCATGAAATTTATAATGAACCAATTTCAATAAGATATCCATGTCCAAATCAACATCACCCCTCTTAATACAATATATAGTCATTCCAACTCATTCCTAAGATAGGTTTTCTCATACCAAAAATATATTTTCCAAAAAAAATGAACAAAGTAAAAATTAACACATATTAATTCAAAAAATCTATAAGTTATTAAATAAAGTACATTGAATTCAAAAACAAACATCTTTTAGGTTCTTATAGGTTGGAGAGTTCTATATAATCTTCTTACCTTTAACATTTTTTTCTAGGAAAATCAATAAAATAAATTGATTCAAAAGGGTGAGTATCTCTAAAATTTTCTCTAGGAATATAGAGTTCAAGATCCCTAGATAGGATAAAAGTAAAAAAGGGTTTTCATTAAGGTAATAAGATACAAAAAAATTATGAACCCAAAAAAAATGCATGGGGTTTCCTTTATGGTGAATACCATTAGTCAAAAATCAGTGGTCATTTATCCAATTTAAAATGGGTTTAAACACCAACACAAATTGGACCAAAATGTGGTAGTACCAAAAGGTTATTTTCATAATCCACTATTAGATGGTTTGAAATTCCTTAACCCAGCCACCATAGATACCCACAGGGATGAGAAGGAATAATTATAAAAATTCCAAAAGACCACAAGCACTTTCATTGTGTGAAGGAAACCCCATGAATATTTATACCTTTCACATACAACATGATTTCACTATAACACCCTATTCCATTTACCACTTGATTTTTTTGTGGGATGGGCCACCTATGGACTTCATGTTTTCTTCCCGATATTCTAGAAGTTTTGACTAGTGGTGAGGTCCTACTATATACCATGTTGATTCCATGCCCTCATATCACGGATAACAAACATAGGGGAAATAAATAAAAATTCATCCATAAAACCAAATCATAGTATTAATAATAAATTAAAACATAATTATTCAACCCAATTTATCACAACATGTAGTAATACAGGACCAAATCCTTTCAAACATACATCAACTAATCTCCCATTGGGTTCATTATCTCTAAGATTAATACAAATGAAAACTAAATAAATCACATTCCCTGATAACATCCCGAAACTATACTCAATGCTATATCCACATACGCATTTAGATACATCATCCTAATCCACAAAATGTTCACTTATCAGACTTTTAATGAAGTTTTAAGTATTTAAAATGAACTTGGTTTACATACATAATGTTAGAAATATATCTCACTAGGGTCTCACTAATCTTACCAAGTATGCACTATCATATAAGTGTTTGTGAGAGGGAAAATAAAAATAATACATAAGCATTTAAACGGTCATGTTCTAACCAAAACACTATGACTACACACAAATAAGGTTATACTGTGATAATTAGGCCACTGTAACACAGGATTATACCTTATTTAATAAAAATCCCAATACTTGTTATACCTTGTTCCACCAAAAATGATACCCAACCCTATACCAATGTCTTGGTGTATGTGTTCTTCAAGTCCTCAAACCACAACCTAATGTAATAGGGTATAATATAAAATCTGAGGCCTTAACCATGTACATGAAGAAAAGGGAAGGGCCCTACATCCAAATTTCGACCCACTTATATATAACTCAACGTAGGGTCCATCATCCCTATCTTGCATCATGCCATAACCCCACTCTCACACTTAGGGTGGAAGAAAATCATGACCAATTTTTACTCAAGGAATGGCTCGCTAAAATGATATAAGCCTATTAGGGAAAGGTCCACCACTTTAACATAAGTATTATATCCCTTTTATAGTAGTCTAACAAGTTATGTCTCACTCATGGTGGATCTATACCTCCTGAAAAAACTCGACAAATATTTTCATTTCTAATCAAAAGTACACACATATAATATAGAATAGAATCCAAATCCCATAAGAAAATTATTTTTCTACTTTTTTATAGAAACATAAATCTCATATGAATTTTATGACATAATTTTTAATATAATGTTCCATAAACATTGACATATAAATTAAGAGATATAGTCTCATTAAGAGATTAGATACATAAAAACAACATCAATGTATAAAATATTATATTTATTTTGATATACATAAATTGATCTTTAATCTAGATTTACTACTTAATCTGTGTATTATATATTGGTGAATATATAAATTATGGTGGTGAACTATAAATCCCAAAAATATAATAATTACGGTAAAGAAATATGGTGAGGTAACACATACATTTCAAGGGACATGTCTTAATATGATAATGGTTATGGTAATAATTATGGGATCAATTCATAAAAAAATAAATATAAAATGACTATACATTCATAAATAAATTATAACAACATAAAAAATCACATCACAAGATTAATACATTAAATAGAGTTTGGACAACATATGATAGAATTGTAGGCTAAGCACACATTCATCATACATGGTATTTCATGAGATGAAAACATTACATAATTAATCTGAGGGGTAATAATTCATGTCCTATCCATAACATAATTATTTTTTAATTAATATGTGTTCAATATTAGATAAATAAATTATAAAAAAATAATAAGCATGATAAAACCCATAATAATGAAAATGGTATAATTAACAGTAACTCAAATCCTAACCAAATACAATACCATATTGATTTCACGAAAGAGAATGGATTAAAGAACATTAGATGTCAATCATTTATTAATGAGTCTAATGTGATGACTAAGGGTAATTATATGAAACATTAAAAATAATGAAGAAGATAGGTAGGTATAGAATTTAACCTCTTAAACATTGTTTATAAGAAATAGTTAAGATCCCTTACATGAAATAAGGACATAACATTTTCCAAAAACAAATTGTTGTATGATTGAAAAAAATTAACTTATATAATGGTTTTTTGAATATACAAGAATATTAAAACCATTAAAATAGTTGTGAAATAAAATATACAATAAATAGAAAAGTTCCCTTTAATTGGGTTCACTATATATAAGGGATGAAAAAGGGATCGTGAAAAATAATGAATAACACTTGAAATAAAAGGAAAAATAACCTGGTATATATAATAGAAATATATATATATATATATATAATATAAATATTATGTGAGAATAATATATAAATAATTTTCATTATTTAGAGAATGCATTCCTCCAAAAAAAATAAGATGGTTTTGAAGTTCCCTTACCTCAGGTCATGATTTACACAACATGCTCACCAAAATTCTTGAATAAACAAACTATGTTTATTAAATACATGATAAAGAACCTTTTTAATGTAAATTTTACATATAATTATTCATTATATATTTTTATAATCATTTTATTTAGGTATCAAGTCTATATTAATTGTCTTGAGTCCATTCATGTCACAGTTTTAAAGTCGCATCTATTTATAGATAATTATAAAATTCATTTGAAATGGATCTATAACCCCAAAAGAGAAATTAAATAATGTTAATTTCACTCAATAATTTTATATGTTTCAAAATATTCATAATTTAACCTTTTTAAGAATTATTCATTGGGTGAAAATGGTATTGGTTAATGTTTAATTAATTTAGATGGGTTTTTATGATCATGGTGAATATATTTAATTTGATTTTATCATTATGTTTAATTATGAATCATAGAATATAAAAATAATATAAAAAATTATTATTATAATTTTTAAGCTTAAAATAATATTATATCTATCCATTAATGAAGTGATGAAAAATGAAATAATTTATTCATGGAGTTGGTGGACTGACTATAATGTGAATAATGTTTTTTTTAAGAATAAATTGGGAAGTTGTCAAACAATACGTATTACATTAAACTAATAAACCATCAGTATATTTATGATAAGAATGTCATTATATCAATTTTGGGAATATTGTGTTTGGATTTAAAATATAAAAGAACTAAAATAGGTCAGTTATGAATATTACCTTCTCCTTTTGAGGTCCTCTCTTAGACTACACCTTAAGGCACTGTAGAATTTCATTTTAGTGAGACCAAAACACCTAAAATAAGTGAAAGAGGTTTTGAATTTTTTTTGTAAATATTGGGGAACATATTGTATTTTTTCAATCAATTAAAATGGATGGAGGTGGTTTGTATTTTTAAGGGGAAGAGAGAAGTGTTTTTTGTTATAATATTTTATTAGTTAATTTTTTTTCAAAAAGCTAATATCAGTAATCATTATTATGAATATATATAGTTATTTATTATTTTGGGGATGAGAAAATGGTTTCATATATAATCCCATTTTTAACAAGTCATATATTTAACTATTAATAGAAAATAAAATATTTTTTAATTTTTTTATTCACTAAAAAATAAATATTTTAATAATAATAACAAAAAATAACTCTTAGATTATTTCAAATTGATATTTAAATAAATTATGGATATTTTATTAAAAAAATCAATAAATATATTCATTTTTTGTTTTAAAATTAAATTCATTATTAACTGAAAATGAATCTTTTTAGGACAAAACCAAACTACTAACCCTTGGAAAAATTAATTTTAATCTAAAAAAACATATTATCTTTTATATTAAAATGCCTAGTGCTTTATTATTCCACAAAATTTAAATAAAATTAATCTCAAAATTCATAATTTTTCATTCAAATATATTTTGTATAAAAATCAATGATATATATATATTTCAAAAATTATAAATATGAATTATTTACCTAAAATTTTTATTTTTTTATATTTAACACATTAATTTAATTTTTAATGACATAATTTTATTATATTTTTTAATTCCTAACATTTTAAATTCTCATTTTATTATTTCATTGGTCATGTTATTATTCTAACCATGATCTTACTAGTTTTAAAAGTCATATTATTATTCCTAACACTCAAATCATTATTATAAAAGTAATTTTTGTATTCTACTTACTATAAATATCTCAAATTTATAACCATAATTATTTAAACAAAAACCTTCTAAGTTTCAATATTCATTAATTTCAAAAAACATTACTCTATTAAAAAATATTTGTATCATTTTTAAAGTATTTTTCATAAGTTTGATTATATAAGGGCACCAAGATGATCAAAATTTCCCAAATAGAGTTATTTTTTTTTGTCTCTATTTTACTCATGTATCTCTTTCAATTTTTATACATACAATTATTCCCTAAATAATATTTTCAAATTAATATGATAAACTATTTTATATTTTTTTATGTGGTACATGAGTTTTATATCATTATATGTTATCCAATTAGAATATATATATTTATATATATATTTAAAATGAACATTTCATAATTAATAGTTAAATAATAACATTATTCCCCATTTATAGATTTTAATCTCAAAATTTCCATAAACATACTATGGTGAAAATATATGAGGGTAATTTTGTTTCATTTATTCTTTGCTTTCCCATTTCTCTTCCCCAAACTCATGGTTTCTCCAACTAAAATTGACCAGGTGGGATGTCATGTTTTGTAGATATTTTCCTCTATGGTCTAAGACCGTGGATACTTTAAATTTTTAAGAGATATCATTATATAGTCATACCACATAATGATTTAGTATATATGAAAACAAAATAGTCTCTTCATTAAGAGGGATATGTGGATCATGTCTTGCATTTGAGAGAGGTGTGATTGGAGTGTTATATGATAGGTCACCACTTTAACGCGATTAGGAATCTCAAAGGGAAAAATATATCTAAGAATTAGCTTCCCATATTCCCAAATATAATGACACTATTCTAGGGATATATATGAATTCACACTTTTTCAAAGAACATAAAACTCTAGATCACATCGATGATTTTAAGTGTATCTTATCTTTCGACCTTATGGGGCTCTGATGTGTTGCTAAATGGACTTGGCATTTTCTAGAATTTTCTATATTTTGTGTCCCAATAGGTTAAAATAACCAACATCATCACAACTTGTGGGTTTAATACATCTCTACCGATATATGGATTCCTAAGGATCCATTTTAATTCTTGATTAGAATGTGTTTTTCCTTGATTTACAATGAAAAAATCATAATTATAAATAAACATTACACCATTTTCAGTTATCATGGTTAATGTTTTTAAAAACATGGATAATATCATCACTCATAGTTGAATGTAAAAATCAAATATGAGGGAAATATAGATATCTATTATGGATACTAGTCTAGATTATTTTTCTATCACCTTTTTATTTCAAGGTTCCTCATATATCCCCTTTCTTGTGATTACATTCCCCAATAATTTTTCTTATCACATCCAAAACTCATATTAACTCTATATTCCATATAATTTCTTCTTATTCAAATATTTCAGTAATATGAAAAACATTTCATCATATTCCTCCATGATTTTGGATTATAATAGAGTATAGTATATAAGTGTTACAAAAAAAATAATTTAATCTCTAATGAATCTATTCATCATGTTTATGAATATTAGTGGAAAATTACTGAGAAAAATGGGAATTACAAAGAATTTTTAGTGATTGTTCATTACATGGAAATTGTCCTTCAGAAAGTCCTCCTAATTCAAATTAAAATGATGATAAATTTATCGATGATCAAACTTATAGAATAATCAGGGCCCCGTAGATACTAAAACAAGTCATCAATATGTTATATGGGATACCTGTTATTTATCATAATTTTTTTAGAGTCATTGGTAATCCATGGAAATTATTATTAACCTATCTTTCATTTTTTACAAAGATAATCACTGAATACCATGTGGAAGGGCTTGCCCATTTGAAACCCTTCTCTAGATTCCCTTATGGTAATTTCATTAGATATTACAATTATAATGGGGGATATTATTTAGTGACTCATGGATATGGTTAGTTCTATATGTATATGTTTAATTGGGATCTCAATATATCATCCATAAGAATTAGATTAATCTCGTTGATGAATAGATTAGCATATTTCTTCACAATGTTCCTGTATATAAGGTTGATACTATAATTTTCCTCAATTATCTGAGCTACAAATTCTTTATCCTTAGGAAATAATATCCACTATTGATAAGAATTTTCCATAGGATATTCATCATCCTCAATATAGTTTTATAGAATAAAAGAATCATTTTGGACAAGGAAAGTGTTTTGCTTCTCAAGATAGTTAATATAGGATTAATATAATGATATCAAATTGATGGCCAACATAGTATCCAATTCCAAAAATTAAGGTATTAAACATTTTTCTAGGATATTCGTATATTCAATATTCACTAGGTTGGAGTTATATATTTTTTTTCAATTATTCATCAATGTATTATTTTCACTGATAATTCATCCTCCATTACTATAGGTGGGGATTTAATAGTTTTATTAAACTTTAATGATATGACATATCTTGTAGAACATTAAAAATATAATAAATGTGATGTTTTTGAATGGATAATAAGAATACCTTTCATAATTTTATTCTAGTTCCAATAATTTCTAATAACAATTATTATAAATTTAATGATAAGAATACTTAAACTAATAAACATGTAAAATGGGAAAATATAACATAGAAGGAATAACAAAAAAATTAAATCTATATCATGAATTATGAATTTATAAGACTAAATCCTTGTTATCCGTCATCAGTTTTCTGTTAGGGTATCTAACATAAAAAATAATATTTTACATCACCATAAAAATATATAGTCAAACCATTCATAATAGTTAATCGAGGTTTATTGAATCAAACAATGAATATACTATGAAAGTTTCAATCATGGTATACAGATGGCCTAAACTTTTTCATTGAGTGTTGACACATTTAATACCCAACCATAAATTTACAAAGTTATTTCCCCAATGTGAATCTATTCTATAGCCTTTAACCACTTTTTCCAATATATAAGATATTTCATTAGTAGAAATCCGTACAAAATAAAAATTTCAAAAAAAGTTACGGTATTTTACTTAAAATTAACTCTAAGGTTTTCACTAATGTATTATTATCATGATCGACAAAAAGTAAGTAAACCTTACTCTGATTCCATATATTAAAAATGATGTTTTATACAAATTTAATGGCATAGTTTTTAATATAATGTTCTACAGAACAAAATGCATAAATCAATAGATATTGTGTCATTGGATGATTAAATAAAAAACATAAACTTATGCATAAACTACATTATCACTATTTTCATCTCTATAATGTTTGGTTAAATTTAATGGAACTTATTATTTGGAATTTTATCTTCTATAGAATAAATAATGAAAATGGGTGAGATATAAATATAAATATGGGAATAATTAGAGTAAACCATGATGATGATATAATATGTAAATGTCAAGAGTCATATCATTATATCATCAAGAGAGTTATCATAGTTAAGGGATCATGGAATATTTGAAATAATTTCATTATATAATGGAATTATAAATATATATAAACAATTTAAAACAAGGAAAAATAATCATGGGTCAAGTGTTGCTACCAAAGTTATATATTAAAGTGTGTAAGGCAAACTAAAAATTCGACATACTTGTTATATTGTGGGATTAAAACAATAACTACTTCATTGGGGGATTCATAATTCTAGGCCAATATATAACATCATAAAATGTTCATGAATATTTATTCCTCATATTTATAAGAAAAAATACATAAATCATACTAATGAAAAAACCAATGAGAAAAAATTTGTTACATATTCTAAATATTATTCTTGAATAAAACAAGAGTAAACTCTCATCATATAATATAAAACTACTTAGTGTTTTAGCATATAAAAACCGTTCATTTTTACCCATTATTTTTATAGTGTTTCCCTCATGAAAAATCAAAAACCTGTTACATAGACATAGATACAAATTCATTTAATTATTTTTGCAATGTGGAACTCTTGGAATAGACTAAACATGTGAGAAGAACCCCATTACCATTGAACCAATCCCCCTACATGAAGGTGTAACCCAGTGTGCCCTAATTTTTATACGACTTCCAAGTCTAAAAAAACAAGTCCTAATTAAATTTAATATTAATTTACATAAACCCAAGAAATTTATAATGAACAAATTTCAATAAGATATCCATGTCCAAATCAAAATCACCCCTTCTAATACAATATATAGGCATTCCAACCCATTCCTAAGATAGGTTTTCTCACACCAAAACTACATTTTCCAAAAAAAATTGAACAAAGTAAAAATTAACACATATTTATTCAAAAAATCTATATGTTATCAAATAAAGTACATTGAATTAAAAAAATAATCTTATAGGTTCTTATAGGTTGGAGAGTTCTATATAATCTTCCTACCTTTAACAATTTTTTCCAGCAAAATCAATAAAATAAACTCATTCAAAAGGGTGAGTCTCTCCAAAAGTTTCTCTAGGAATATAGATTTCAAGATCCCTAGATGGGATAAAAATAAAAATGGGTTTTCATTAAGGTAATAAGATACAAAAAATTTATGAACCCGAAAAAAAATGCATGTGGTTTTCTTTTATGGTGAATACCATTAGTCAAAAAATCAGTGGCCATTTATCCAATTTAAATTGGGTTTAACCACCACCACAAATTTGACCAAAATGTGGTAGTACCAAAAGGTTGTTGTCATAATATACTATTAGATAGTTGGAAATTAATTAACCCAGCCACCATAGATACCCACAGTGATGAGAGGGAATAATTATAAAATTTCCAAAAGACCACAAGCACTTTCATTGTGTGAAGGAAACCCCATGAATATTTATACCTTTCACATACAACATGATTTCACTATAACACCCTATTCCATGTACCACTTGATATTTTTGTGGGATGGGCCACCTATGGACTTCATGTTTTCTTTCAGATATTCCAGAGGTTTTGACTAGGGGTGAGGTCCTACTACATACCATGTTGATTCCATGCCCTCATATCACGGCTAACAAACATAAGGGAAATAAATAAAAATTCATCCATAAAACCCAATCATTGAATTAATAATAAATTAAAACATAATTATTCAACCCAATTTACCACAACAAGTAGTAATACGGGAAAAAATCATTTCAAACATACATCAACTGATCTCCCATTGGGTTCATTATCTCTAAGATTAATATAAATGAAAACTAAATAAATCACATTCCCTGACAGAATCCCGAAACTATACTCAATGCTATATCCATATATGCATTTAGATACATCATCCTAATCTAAAAAATGTTCACTTATCGGACTTTTAAAGAAGTTATAATTATTTAAAATGAACTTGGTTTCCATACATAATGTTAGAAATATATCTCACTAAGGTATCACTAATCTTACCAAGTATGCACTATCATATAAGTGTTTGTGAGAGGGAAAATAAAAATAATACATAAGTATGTAAACGGTCATGTTCTAACCAGAACACTATGACTACACACAAATCAGGTTATACTGTGATAATTAGGCCACCATAACACAGGATTATACCTTATTTAACAAAAATCCCAATACTTGTTATACCTTGTTCCACCAAACATGATACCAAACCATATACCAATGTCTTGGTGTATGTGTTCTTCAAGTCCCCAAACCACAACCTAACGTAATATGGTATAATCTAAAATCCGAGGCATTAACCATGTACATGAACAAAAGGGAGGGGCCCTACATCCAAATATCGGCCCACTTCCATATAACTCAATGTAGGGTCCATCATCTCTATCATGCATCATGCCATAACCCCACTCTCACACTTAGGGTGGAAGAAAATCATAACCAATTTTTACTCAAGGAATGGCTCGCTAAAATGATATAAGCCTCTTAGGAAAAGGTCCACATCTTTGACATAAGTATTATATCCCTTCTATAGTAGTCTAACTAGTTATGTCTCACTCATGGTGGAGCTATCCCTCCTGAAAAATCTTGACAAATATTTTCATTTCTAATCAAAAGTAAACACATATAATATAGAATAGAATCCACATCCCATAAAAAAATTCTATATCTCTTCATATATGTTCTAGTTACTCATACATAGACCCTCTTTATAAATTACATCATATAAATTCCATCAAGGAATTTTCTAGGTTCCTTTTGAATTATCATGGTATATGCTTATAAATAAAATTTTCATTTCATCGCAACTTCTAGATTGCACGCTGCATAGGCTAGCACTACCCCAAAACTCAAAAGATTATGATACATAAATATCCAAATGTTTTTTTCACTTATTTTCTCTCACTTTCCTTGGAAATGTCTTGAAAAATCACACTCTAATCTCGTTTTATACCTCATTCCAAGCCATTAGAAATTCTGATTACCCACAACTAGGTCTTATCTCACATATTCAAAGAGAGATCTCTTAGATATCCACCATGATGAAACCGATCTCTATTATATCGTGCCCAATCCTGAAAGACTTTTCCCAAAAACAACACTCACTACGCCTCATTTCACCACAATAAGGGTGATCCTCATGAGGAATGAGATGTATGGTTGTCTCACCCTTGCCATCAATAATAAGCTGCTCATCCCTCCCTTCATTCACCATATAAACCTACCAGGGAAACTGATGTAGAATATCATTTCTTGAAAACTACATGGGCTCTCACGGGGACTCAAATGGAACTCTCACCCATAAGTGACACAGTCATCAAATATTATCAATAGCTGAAAGTGTTAAATATAATATATCTCAAGTTTAGGTTCCTCAATAATGTCATATATTTATTAACTATCAAATGATAAATATCTATATATTATATTCAATACCATGCTACATGAATGAAATAAAAATCATGAATAATAGTCATATGATCTTGTTTAAAATGGACTACCTGCCACTAAAAAGGATTTCCCACAAATACTATACTCTGCATAACTTTTATTAAGACCTTCCATGCCCCATCGAATATATCTTTTCCACCTATTATCCTTCCATAGTCAATAAAAAATAAAAAATAATTATAACACATTATAATTAATTTTTATTCCTTAATACAATTTTCAACAATCATCATTAAACTCATTAAGAATCATTTAATTGAAATAGATTCATCTAATGGCGTGAAATAAACCTCTTGGTTACTACTCTAGAAACCATAAATGTAATTCCCATTATTTTGTATGATTTCAACCATGATATAGTGGAAATTCTCAATAAATAATAATATAAATAATTCTACATTCAGTGACTATGAACATATGAAAAAATGGAGGAAGTGACACAATATTTTCCCCCAAATCACCATAAAAACATGATAAGGAAATGACCCTAAAATCAAGGATTCAAAGAGGATTATATAAAGGGTTCGTTAAGCTAAATGGTATCCCATAAAAACCTTGTTACCAAAAAACAAGAAATGGGAGGCCCCAAATTGATGATTTTTCCCTTGATAGAAAAACACACACATGCCTCAGTCAATGGAAATCAATAAGGTGTTTGGGAAAGGGTCCAATTCGCTAAAAACATATAAATGGTACACCAATGAATTGGTGGATAAAATAACTCTTCTATTCAGGGGTGGAACTGATTTCCACTTTTTGGAATAAAGCATCATAAAAAGCACAATTTATACCACAAATACCAACAGACCTAGGGAAATCCTTCATCCATTACTTATAATGGATTGACCAATACGGGATATCGAATAAACGTATACAGGTTTTTAAAATTTAGTATCCAACCACATAAAATATTCTAAAAAACTAACTCAAGTACTCAAACACACTTTTAAGCCTCCTTTCATATCAAAAAATATCCTACTGATTTTTTCTAACACATAAATTCCTGATCTAAATCCAAATTCACTTAAAGTCCCATGATATAGGGTTTAATATTTTAATTCACTATATATATCAAAGCTCATAATCATGACTTCTATTAAAAACATCAATCCATAAAGCTTCGCATTCCCAATATTCTTTGGTTTCCATTCCACCATAAAACACGCCCTGGAATGATAACTAATTCACTATGGACTCATTTTGTTCTATCCTGAAACTCAACATAATCTCATTTTTCACAACTCAAAACATCTAGGAACACTATTAATTATAAGTTGAGCCACTTTTCTTCCAATAATGATGTCTTCAAGATAGTACTCAAGGCACCTATATCTCTCAAGACACCATGGTTTCTTAAAATTAGTCACTATGAATAAAATGATAGGTTTAGAAAATTGAAAAATCCAACAAACATCAACCAATATAACGTTCCTAAAAAAATAAAACTATCCAATAAATAAAAATACAAAATAAAATTGAGGAATAATACAAACATGGGGTGTCATATTCCCCGCACTTTTAGTCATTCATCCTCAACACTTTTGGGGCTTCTTTTGTCCAGAAAAAATATCGGTCCACTGGTTCTGGATATTTGTTCCTTTTTTCAAATACTCCTCACAAACCAAACTATTCTTCTATAATAAAATAACTAATGTTATTAACCATCCCTATAAGAGCTTCTCTCACCTATATAAATATTCAATCTCAAATTTTATCTTATTCAAATATCCTACTTGAGGTAAATTATATTCCAAATACCAACATGATAGATATTGGATTATACATAATGAGATTATAAATGTGAAATAGCCACATCTCTTAACATCAAGAGAGTAATACTTCCAGATAAGAAAACTGATAATTATTACCTACAACCCCAATGTTCCCAATGCACCAACACGTTGACAATCATTTCTTATATGTGACATCTCCCTTGTCATGAAAATTCCTATAATAACTAATTATCCCACCTAACTAATAATAATGTAATTCCAAACTAAACCTAATAAAATATAAAACTTTTTAAAATCATAGCTGTAATTATTCACAAAAATCAAGATATTTAGTTGTTTCTTACCCAAGACATACTAAAAGGTCATCTCTTTGCTAAAACTCCAACCAAATTTTTTTTTCTGAGAGAACCATATAATTCTTTAAACATAGCCGTATAGATCATTTATAGTTACTGAATATATAATAAAGATACACTAATGGTATAAAATCAACACATGAACTACCAAAGTTCATGACACAATATCTAAGAACCACCACTTAGATTTTTTATCTCTTATACCACTTCTCATATATATAATTTTATACTATACTTATCATTGAGATATTTATCAATAGTTAATATAATAACCAATTATTAAATAGATAAATATGGTGTATTTTCTATATAAAGATTTAATTGATGCACCACACAAGCCCAATACTTCATTAACATACCCCAACACTAGATCTTGATAATATCCATCCAACAAATTATAAGGAAATGTATCAAATCCATGATTCAATCATATAACCCCCATTGATGGTATTATTTTGAAAAATTTCAGGTAATCCAATATCTCAACCCATTACAATCCCATCACAATACACTAAAGAATATATAAGAGTTGCATCAGGACCATTGGTCTACAGTGGAGTGTCATTTATTACCTATATAAAACTCTAATATTTGTATTGAAAGTTCACTTTAGTATAGGTTTATATCCACTTTCCTGTAACCATAAGGAGCCAAAATTGGATATAGAAAGAAAAGATAAATTTCTCATTTCATCCCCACTAATTGATGGAACCCCACCATTATGGTTTATCCTAATAGTATGTTTTTAAAAATTTATCTAATTGAATCTTATGACATGGTCTCCCAATAATTTAATGAGATCCATGTGCTAGAAAACATAATCTCCATCTTGATGTGATCAAACTAAGTAAATAAAAGAAATTTATTCCATGTATTTTTGTTAATCCTTCTATATATTAGAACTTCACCCAAAAACATGAGAATAATTCATCCCCCAACCCATTGATAATTAAGAATCTTACCTATTCAGATAAGTCCTCTATGAGACCATGAATGAGAAAACCTAAAATAGGATTTTGAAATTACCCACTAAGAACATAGTGAATAAATCATTTAGGTGACCATAAATGATACCATTAAATATTCCAAAGAAAATTTCTCATAAATTAGCAATTCCAAATACATTAACTTTTACTCAAACATACCTTGTAAAACATAAAAAGAGTTTATCAATCCTAATGAAAGTAATAAAAACCCAAAATTAAAAATAAATTCAACCTATATTGGCCTTTAAAAAATTATGTGAACAACGTATCCAAATTCCTCTAAAAGGACCCATAGTTTACATATTTTATCCAATGAAGAAGAATATATAGTTCCCAATGCTACACATAAAGATTATGATCCAACTAGATTCATATCCCAATCCCATTTAAAAAGATGAACAACAAAATCAAATTATGTATAAGTGACTCACCTTGTGGAACAACCAATATGAAATAAAATGGTTCAAACACATTCCCCCCACATTTTATACCAAATTTTCTTATTTATAAGGAAAATAATTCCAAAAAAACAATATCATGTTAATGGTAATTATTCTTGTCCACTAACATAAATCCCCATTATATCCCATTTACTCTTAGTTTCCCAATGTTAATCACATAACACATAATTCTTATAAGATACCTTTCTTAACCCTTCATCATATCATGTTTACCAAAAAACAATAAAAACCTTCCTATAATGAGAAATAACGATAATAAGTATAGCTAGAAAAGAAAAAAACGAACATAATAAGTTCTCTATGAAAATATTGAACAAAATTTTTACAATGAATAATAACTCTATACCACCAATTCATGTATGATACCATATTGTTATCACTAAATAATTCTCAAAATCACAGTATTCCTAGAAAAGTATACTAAAAACTCTAAAGTAATCCATAATATAAAAAATCATTTTTTAAAAACATATATTTTTATTGATTTTGTTAACTGGTATAATTAAATCCTTTCAAAAATTAAAAAACCATAAAATCATTTTACATCATCTTCTTTATAAAATATTGTCAAAATTATTCTAATTATTGGAAAATTTAATGAAGACAACCCTTCTAATGGATTTCATTAATTTGTTGAACTGTTTATCAAAAAAAACATTTCATTGACAAACAAAACACAAAAGAACCATAAAAAATCATGTAAACACTGATAAGAAACACAAGGGAAATATACCCCCATTATTTAAATATGACTAGGTTATTAAATTCAACACCAACTAATGATAAATAAACTGTTTATATATAAATTCCAATTTCATCATATTCCAAAAAATATAAATAATATTCATTTCATTCAATTGGGGAAAATGATTTTTATAACACATTTTTTTCTATCATTCATCAAATCAATATATTTAGTAATTATTGTTTTCTCAAACTAAATCAATCTCACATAAAAAAAATTAAGAAACTAGAATTAGTTTATCAAATATTTATTCATTAATTCATTTCCAATAATCTAAAAATCATATTAATACAAAAATTAAATATTACAATAAATTATATTATTTAAAATGAAACATGTCTACTTTCTACGCTACTCATCAGATAAAAAATAATTCACTATCAATGAAAAATAGATGAAATAATAGCAATTTTATTCCTTATTAAGAAATCAAGTTAACTAAAACAAAAATAGTTCACCATCAAGTATTCTTTTTTCTATATATATTAATCATTCACAAAACTTTTAAAACATTAAATTTAAATGAACACGTGGAATATCAAAAAAATACATAAGGCTGAAACAATCCTCTCTACCAGGTGTCAAGGTACAATATAAATATAAAAATGATAATAATCATTAACCATGTTATATATTAAACATGTGATTGTCTATTTTAGTACACTTTTTTAAAATTTAAACATCCTCTAAAAATATAAAAGATTCTAAATACCATTAAAACAATTTTATTTTACCATAGTTATTTACAAATTCATTTGAAATTTCATCATAATTTTATATACCTTTAATTGATAAAACATAATTCATAAATATAAACTAATGTTATAAAAAATTAAAACACAACACATGTCTATACAAATATTTTCCACTGTAATAAACCATTTCATTGAAATTATTAACCTCATCTACCAACCCAACATGAAATTTCAAGTAATCGTACTAAAATGTCATAATTTAACATTAAATAAGAAATAAAACACCATATTAATGATAGAATACTATTGGTTAATCTCTTTAATATTATGTGATACAAAAATCTCATCAAATAACCCTATAACCAAAATGTGATGAAACACATAAAAGTTCTTAAAACACTTCTCATACCCAAACTACCTTGGTAACTTTAACATCAGTATAATGAGGTTAGATATGCCTTTTTATACACTATAAATTAAGTCTTAACACGTATTATCTCTATGATTTCCATCCAAAATGAAGAACTATACCAAAATGAATCCATTTGAAATATCTTTACCCCAAAAAAAATTGGATTTAGAATGATCGAAATTCCACTAATCATAGGGGTGTATCTTGAACAATTAATACTAGAAATACTTGACAAGGGTATAGAATTTTTATGAGGATGATTTAACAATAGATATAATAAATCCTTTAGTAAAAATTATTGATAAATTATCTAAAAATTGTTTCATGAATAAAATTGGACCAAAATATCATACATAAAATAAAGAAAATTATTTGAGTCATAGTGTATGTAAAAGAAATACTACCATGTAAAACTATTAGACCAAGAATCAATTAAAAACCAAAAATTAAAACATGGAACTCTCCCATATTCTAAATGGATAAAAAATCGAAGCTTGCAATACCATCAGTATTTACTAAAAAAGATGTGCAGTGCTCTCAAACTGCAGTCGGTGTCCTAACTACTTCCCACAAATTCCACATTATCAAAAACATGTTAAATTGTGTTTTATATAAAATAAAAGGGAAACATATTTTAAATAACAAGATAAAGAAATACATATTAGTACTTATCACCAAAATAAACATTTCCTTTTTAAGAATTATTTTCACAATTTAACATGCATCACAACTCACCAACCCATGCCATTTATGAACACACACACATGTAGCACATTACCTAAAAAAGTAAAACTACCAAAATGTTAAAAATTAATGAGAGAAACACGATTCTATTAAACACATATTTTCACTTTGAAAAGTAACTTAGGGTGCTCTAGTTTTAGAAAAATATGTTCTCTTTCATGTGGTATGTATTTCAAGATTTCATACCATGTTATTATTTCAATATTATTATTTCCCTATACTATTTTATGATTTTTTTTAATTTTTGATCCCCATCCCCCCTCCTTTTAATGATTTCTAAAACCATGTTTCATAACTGTTATGTTTTAGAATTTTTTTCTCAAAATATCGCTCTTTTTCAAGCACTCTTATTATGTTATTATCTTTTAATTTAAATTCTTTTATGCTAGGATATGACATTAAATATCTCCCTTACTAAATATATTATTTATTAATTATGATATACAATTTTTCTCTCATCAAAATAATTTATGATATTTTAAGTGACATTGTTAGGCTGCCGAATTTTCGTGAGAGATTTCTCAACTTTTTATTTATTTTCAGTTTCTTTTATTTTTATTTACTCATCACCCTCATCAAAATGATATGATAATTCCAGTACATTAGTTGAATTTTAATTTTATTATGCTAATGAAATATTTCACCATCATCTCTTCTTACCTATTCTTTTATAATAAAAATGAAAACACCATCTGAGATGTGATAATTTACCACATTCAAGGATTATTGGTTTTGAAATTTATACTACAGTATTCGATTATGGTCATCAACCCATTATTATGGTTTAACCAGTGTAACACCCCGAGATTTTATGATAATTGTTCTTTTTAAATTTCTTTGATGTCTTTAGTTGTATGTTGCACTAATATTATCTTGCGTTATACGCAACCCCATATTAGCATGTAGTATATGAAACACTATTCTTGGCTTGAGTTACACTCAAGAGGAATCATCCTAGATAGCTTGCATTGTACGTAATACTGAGTTTCACTAAACAACAATATGTTATTAAAATATTATATAAAGTAGCCATTATGAATTTTAATACCCACTTGATGAAATTTTATAAATTTTATCTTTCAAAATGGTGATTATTTTTGGATTCAGGATATCAAAATTAGTTTAGGGTGATTTTTTGGTATTTTTCTTAAAACTTTCAATTTTTGATGAATAGTGAAAAACACTAAGTTATAGATTAAAACCAAATTTTTAATTAAATATTTTTTTATTTTATTTTAATTTATTTTAGGTCAAAATGGATACATAATATATATATATATATAAGTTCAATGTAGTTCAATGGAGTCATTTTATAATAATTTTATATAGATAAAAATTGTATTGAGCTTTTCACCGTCTATTACCCACCACCTAGGGAAATTGGAAAATTTACATAAATCCTAATTTTACCACTTCTATGAGTGGAATTTATAAAATCCGACAGACACAGTTAATATCATGGAGTAAAATGTGGTTTAATAAGATAAAAATAATTTTTGAAGAATAGTAACGTTTTACTTTTATTTACCACGGTTAAAAGTAAATTGGGTAATTAAGTGTAAAAATGATATTATTATTACCCTAACACATTTCATAATTCTATTGGATAAGTATAATTTTACCAAAAACAACCTTAGAAATATTATATTATCATTGAGGTCCACTTGGATTATATTCGGACACTTATTATTATTTTATTTAAAGAAGAGTTAAAAGAGTTAAAATCAAAGTTTAATAACTAAAACATTTTTAATATAGGGTTATACATAAGATAAATTCGACTATAAATATTTATTTGAAATATAAAAATATTTACTACATAATGGTTTTTTATTTATAATTTTTAGACATTAAATAATTTAATTTATTTATGACACAATGATGATGCAGTAATTACATTATTAATGAAATATTAACATAATTGATGTTATAAATACCCAAATAAATATAATTTGAGACATTTTATGAATTAAAATAACTTGATAGGTCAATATGACATGTTATTATTGATTCAATTATCTTTTTTCGAACTAATCATGTTGTTATTATTTTCAAAAAAATCAATTATAAAATAGTGTCAAAATTGACATAAAATAGTTTTTAAAACAAATATTATATTATTAATTGTTATTATATTACTAAAAATATATGGTTCGGAAAAAAGACATAGATAAGGTTATATATATTAATAATGAACCACTTGGGGTTCTTTTTTCTTGTAATAGTAAGTTTATTAACCATATAGTGTAAGAAAACAAGAAGACACTGTAAAAAGTAAAATTATTTACCTTAGAGTTAAATCTAAATGATAAGGTTAAAATAGTAACCTAAACTTGTATAAAACTTATTGGTTGAGAAGATTTAGACCAATACTCACTTTATCTTTTAAATAAATCAATTTAGAACTATTATAACTCAAATATTACTATATTATAAAATAATATTTTAAGTTTTTTCTAAGGTGCCCCTCTCCTCCCTTATAAAAGGGCACCTCCTCCCTCTTCTCTTTACACAATTTTGAGCTTTCAATCTTGTCCAAAACCTGACCATTTACCTTATCAACTTCCCTATAAACATTATATAGGTTCTGGTCTCATCAAAATACCAACTCTAGTGCCTTAAAAGGAACATTAAAATAGGTGTGTCGAAGAAGAGGTAATCTCTTCTACCTATTATTTCAAGTTTCTTTCTTCTTAGAATTATTCTTATTTAGTTGTTTAATTATAATGTAATAACATAAGTATCACTAAAATACTGATATTTTATTATAAATATGAAACAAACCCATTTCACCATCTATCTATCCTAAGGAAAATGAAATCAACGCACGTGCATACGTACAGAATATCGTCTCAACGCCGTGGTGTAATCTGTTTTTCCACCACCACCTTACTTGGATGGGTATAAAGGTGTAAAGAATAACTATGTATAGTTATTATAAAATAATTATTATTCTGAGATATTATATAATCCACTCCAATTCAATTCAATAATTATGGGAATGATATCATCGCACGTGTGTACGTATGGATTACCGTCTCCACGACGCGATGAGATTCATTCTCCATGTTAACCACTCAAGAATGATTATAAAGTATACATAATGAATAATAATAAAATATATGACATAATGAATCTAATGGATTTATGTATATATAAATATATATATATTTCATCTACTTACTTCAATTCAAGTCAATAAGGAAATGAAAACAGCGTTCATGCGTACGTATGGCCAACCGTCTCCATGAACGGTGTATTTCATTTCATTTATCTATCTATTTTATATATATATATATACTGAATATATATGAAATATAAATCATGATTTATATTCTGGAAGTAAATAAATCATTATATAAGTAAAAATAATATCAAGAACAACAAGTCCAAACACGTACGCTAAATAAAATGATTTTACCCAAAACGCTGCTTTAAAATGGAATTTACAAAAGAACGGGTAATATAAAGTCATAAGTGAACCATATATGATATCATAACAATGAATATTATTCTATAATAATTCAATGACATTATTTAAATCATTATACGAGAGGTTCAGATACATACTAATCATATCCAACATAAGGTAATGGATAATTTTTCAAATCTCATTTTTATCCGAGATTGCTTATACGTAAGTATTTACTGGGGTTATGTTTATCATCCATGTCCATGTTTTCTTAAAATATTTTTATTAAATTTTTACCATTCTTCCATGTATGTATAAAGCCATTTTTACCCTTTCTTTACTTTTACCACATTGTATTGAAGGAACCCTTCCTTTGTTTACCATATAAGGTACTCTTTGACTTTTCCAGCAAAAGTACGAGAAGAATGTATTTCTTACTTATACGGTGTGAATGGATTTTTATGGTTTCATAATGCCTTATTTCCATGAAGCTTCCTCTACAATATTTCATGATTATTTTCAACAAAATTCTTTTCTTTTAAAATCACATGTCATTTTGAGAAAAGAAAATGATTTTGAAGAAGAAAGGTATTTTCCTAGATAATTCATTTCAAGTGTTTTGTCAAAACAATTTTCCATATAAGATGAAATTATTTAGCATTATTCTGTTTCAAGTGTAATTAATCTATTATTTACATGGTTTGATTCTTCTTATGATGAAATGATATCCATTGGTTTTATATGGATTAAGTTATGATGGGATGATGTTTATGAAACCCATTTTATTCTTTGTGTTATGATGAATGATTTATGTTTATGTTGTGGCACTCGTAAGAATGATTTCTTTATCAGATGTGTGGGACCTATATCTCCCTCTAATGAATTGGTAAAATATTTATATCTCCTGATATAAACATGGTTGGAATGGTAAGTTAATCTGGTTCAGTGATACAGGACTGGAACGAGGAGTGAACTCGATTCAGAAAGGGACTTTGTCCACTAAGATGGTCTTGGAAGCAATGCCTTGGATACTATGGAAATCATATAAAGTGCTTAATGTTTTTCCACAATTAATTTTTTATTCTCATGCTATTTTATCATGATTGATGTTCCTTTACGATCTATTCCTTACGTACTGCCATGATTTATGTCACAACTCAATATTTTTATGTTTAAACTTTATGTTCATGTTTTCAAGTTAAAATGTATATGGTTTGTTTTATTTTATCCATGCTTACCCTTACTGAGAATTTGATCTCACCCTTTTTATGTTTTATTTTTCCCAGGATATAAAGAATGGTTTTTGGTAAGAAAAAAACCGAAGATCTTTATGGGAGATGTTGAAGATCTTTCACCAAGATTAGAATATTATGTTCCATGTTTCCAAAGCCACTAAACTATTATGGTCATTTGGTTTCTGTTTTTGTTATGTATTAGTTATTTCTCAAAATTAATGTAATGTCTATGTTTTTCAAGTTTGGGTCTCTACAGTTGGTATCAGAGGAAAGGTTTAGTTAACCTTTGGAAACTAGGATGTGAAAACTTTAGTGAGGTTCCTAGAGATATTTATAAGGAATTTATAGGGATGTACCTAAGGTTAAGTATAAGTATAGGTTATAGTCCAAGAATTACAGTAATGATATTAGAATTAAAACTAAGACGTTAGATATTGAAGGTACTCCCCCTTTATTTTTTTTCCCTAGCATAATTTTTGCCTCTCGCACTATTCTTTTTGGGTTTTAGATGATCGCTGGAACCCAAAGGAACCGTGTTGATCAATGTAATGGAAAATGCAATGATTTTCCTCCTGAACAAACCAATGTTATGGGAGATGGAGTGAAAAATATTATTTCTATACTTACACAAGCTATGAATCATTCTGGACTTCCAAATGAGCAGAGAAGGGAACAATAATCTATTGAGTTCTTCATGAGGAAATGTCCACCTTCTTTCAGTGGGTCTTCTGATCCACTTATTGATGAATAATGGATCAGTACCATTGAAAAGATATTTTCCATACTTCAATGTTTGGAACATGAAAAAGTCATTCTTTCTATTTACCACTTAGAAGGTGAAGCAGACTAGTGGCGGACTCTAATTAAGAATACAATGCCCCAAGATGAAATTGAATCCATGGAATGGGAAGAGTTCAAGAACTTGTTTTTCAGTAAGTACTCCACTCGTATTCTTTGAACAAATATTGAAAAGGAGTTTCTTGAGCTTAAGAAAAAGGATGGTGAATCTGTTGGTATGTACGAGGAAAATTCTACAAGGATTTCAAGGTACGCATCTGGCTTCGTCATTCAACCTGAATGTAAAGTTGACTGATTCTTCAGTGGCTTAAAACCAAGTCTTCGAAGGGAATTAGCTATAAGAGACTTCAGCAGCTATGAAGAAATTGTGCGTTGTGCTATCAAGGTAGAACTGGAAGTTGGTGTTACATATCCTTCTCATGGTTTTGGAAAGAAACAAAAGATGGAGTTCAAGGAAAAATCTCAGAAAAATGGTGAAGAGAAGGTGAATGTTTCTTTATGCTCAAAGTGTGGAAAGAAGTATGGTGGAGATTATCTTAAAGGGAATAGAAAATGTTTTAAGTGTGGAAAAGAAGGTCATCGAGCACCTGAGTGTCGAATTAATGGAAAAAGGGTAACTAATGATGTGAATAAACAAAAGACTCCATAGAACACACCACCAACACTCTAATGCTACAAGTGCAAGGAAATGGGTCATTATGCTAATCAATTCCCAAATCCAAGGATTATTGATGATCAACGTGACCAACCTATTAAGGAAAAGGATAAAGGGAAGTCACATGCGATCACTATTTGTGATGTTGAGTATGATAGTGATGTTGTGGAATGATTAAGTGTGTATGTAATGGGATTTCAAAATAGTATCATGGGATCTCATTTATGGTATCGTGGAATTTTGGAATATCTATGTATTGGTTTTCAATAATTATATGGTACCGATAACCATGAAAAGTGATTGAAATATTTTTGGAAGGAAGATGATATGCGCATAATGAAGGGATAAAGAGAAAATGAAATGAGCTCATGACTGATATCATGGATTGAGTATATAGAAATTTTGGGATTTTGGTATGTGGAAAGAGTTAACTTTTGACTCCATTCATGTTTTCACTAAGGTTCAATGGGTATTCATTTTTCAAGAGAATAAATGATTAAGGTATTCACATGTTTGGAATGTGACCAACAAGATATATCGTATGATATATGAGGGGTAAATGATGGTATTCACAGGCTCGGTAGATGACATTTCTAGTAACTATTTTCTTTATGCTATGATCTTAGACAGAAGTATTTTGGATAAGCCTAAAGATTGGAATGGATTGAGTTGAACATCAGATAGTATTGTTTATGTCTAGAACTTTTTCGCGATTTTATTTCTAGAATGTTATAATAGTATAGTATAAGAAAAGGGATAACCTACGGAACGGGCGACAACCCGTCATGTCGGACAAGGTTTTGGGAATCAAACCCACAACCGAAGTATGGAAGACCTTTATCACCTACCTTTGGCCTACAAGAAGTCCATGGTTAGTAGAAATTAGATTTGTTTTATTAATCGGTATGATAGTTGAAGTATAAGTCCGTTTTTGGAATCAGATACCGTTAATCTCACCATAGATATACTTAGGTATATTTAATAACTTTTGTTAACCTTTTTTTTGAGACAGATGGAATGACCTAACATTCTATCGCATGATCTACTAACATTTCAAGAAGGGCAAATTCAACTTCATTTCTTTAAATAAGAGATGAAGTGGAAATTTTTCATGGAATGACTAACAATGATATTTCACTAAAATCAAGTTAGTATTTCTCCTTGTGAAAAATTCTTCAACATTAGGGAAATGATCTTGAAAACCAAAAATGGTGTCCTAGCACCCTCATATCTGATGAATCATATGGTACCTTAGATCACCACAAATTTATGGCTTTATGATTTTTGTATATTTCATATCCATGTTCTCTACCACCCTCCATTAGAACTTGATGGTTAGATTTCTCTTCCATATCCATATTTTCACCTATGTTCTTCTAAGTGGAAGCCCGATGATGAGTTAATTTGGGAAACTATTAAGTTTCATACATTAGTTTTTAAAATTAAGTTTTAGTATTCTTGTTTATGATGTGGGTTTCAATGAAATAAACTTTAAATTAGAAACGCATTTATAACCCTGACAAATTTTGAGCGCGAAATTCATTTTAAGGGGGGTAGAATGTAACACCCCGAGATTTTATGATAATTATTCTTTTTAAATTTCTTTGATGTCTTTAGTTGTACGCTACACCAAGATTATCTTTCGCTATACACAACACCGTATTAGCTTTTAGTATACGCAACACTATTCTTGGCTTGCGTTACACGCAAGAGAAACCTTCCTCGATAGCTTGCTTTCTACGAAATACCGAGTTTCACTAAACAACAATATGTTATTAAAATATTATATAAACAAGCTGTTATGAATAGTAATACCCATTTTTAAAAATTTTATAAATTTTATCTTTCAAAATGGACTTAATTTTTGGATTCTTAATATCGAAATTATCCTAGGGTGAATTTTTGGTATTTTTATGAAAACTGTCAATTTTTATGAATAGTGAAAAACACTAAGTTATAGTTTAAAACCGAATTTTTATTTAAATAATTTGTTATTTTATTTAACTTTATTTTAGGTCAAAATGGATAAATAATACCTATATAAGTTCAATTTAGTTCATTGGAGTCGTTTTATAATAATTATATATATATATAAATTTTATTGAACTTTTCACTGTCTATTACCCACCTCCTAGGAGAATTTGAAAATTTAAAAAAATCTTAATTTTACCGCTTTTGTGAGTGGAATTTAGGAACTCCAATAGGCATGTTTAATATCAAGTAGTAAAATGTGGTTCAATAAGATAAAAATAATTTTCAATGTATAGTAACTTTTTACTTTTATTTACCACAGTTAAAAGTAAATAGGGTAATTGAGGGTAAAAATGATTTTATTATTACCATAACCCATGTACTAATTCTATTGGATAAGTATAATTCGACAAAAAACAACCTTATAAATATAATATTATCATTTAGTTCCACTTGGATTAGATTAGAAAACTTATTATTATTTCATTTAAAGAAGAGTTAAAAGAGTTAAAATCAAAGTTTAATAACTAAAACATTTTTAATATATGGTAATACATAAGATAAATTCAACTATAAATATTCATTAGAAATATAAAACAATATACAACATAATGTTATTTTATTTATAATTTTTAGACATTAAACAATTTAATTTATTTATTACACAATGATGATGCAGAAATTACCTAATTAATAAAATATTAATATAATTGATGTTATAAATACCCAAATAAATATAATTTGAGACTTTTTATGAATTACAATAATTTTATAGGTCAATATGACATGTTATTATTTATGCAATTAAATTTTTTTGAACTAATCATGTTGTTATGATTTTCACAAAAATCAATTACAAAATAGTGTCAAAATTGACATAAAATAGTTTTTAAAACAAATATTATATTATTAACTGTTATTATATTCGTAAAAATATAAGGTTCATCCAGAAGACTTATATAAGGTTATATATATTAATAATGAACCACTTGGGTTCGTTTTTCTTGTTATAGTAAATTTATTAACCATATAGTGTAATAAAACAAGAAGACACGGTAAAAGTTAAATTATTTAACTTAGAGTTAAATCTAAATGATAAGGTCAAAATAGTAACAAATGCTTGTATAAAACCTATTTGTTGAGAGGATTGCGACCCATCCCCACTTTAGCTTCTAAATAAATCAATTTAGAGCTATTATAACCTGAATATGACTTTATTATAAAATAATATTTTACATTATTCCTAAGGTGCCCCTCTCCTCCCTTATAAAAGGGAACCTCATCCCTCTTCTATTTACAAAATTTTGAGTTTTCAAGCTCGGACAACCCCTGACAATTTCCCTTATCAACTTCCTTATAAACATTATAGAGGTTCTGGTCTCCTCAAAAGACCAACTCTAGTGCTTTAAGAAGAAGCTTAAAAGAGTGCGTTGAAGAAGAGGTAATCTCTTCTACCGATTCTTTCAAGTTTCTTTCTTCTTCAACATATTCTTCTTTAGTTGTTTAATTATAAAGTAATAACATGAGTATCACTAATATACTGATATGTTATTATAAATATTAAAAAACCCCATTTCACCTTATATCTATCCTACGGAAAATGAAATCACTGTGCGTGCGTATGTACGGAATACCGTCTCCACGCCGTGGTGTAATTTGTTTTTCCACCACCACCTTACTTGGATGGGTATAAAGGTCTAAAGAATAACTATGTATAGTTATTATAACATAATAATTATTCTGAGATATTATATCATCCACTCCAATTCAATTCAGTAATTATGGGAATGATATCATCGCTCGTGCGTACGTACGGATTACCGTCTCCACGATGCGATGAAATTCATTCTCTATGTTAACCACTCAAGAATGATTATAAAGTATATATAATGAATAATAATGAAATATATTACATGGTAAAGCTACTAGATTTATTTATAAATATATATGTCATCTACCTACTTCTATTCAAGTCAATAAGGAAAGGAAAACAGCGTTCATGCGTACGAACGGCCTACCGTCTCCATGAACGGTGTATTTCATTTCTTTTATCTATCTATTATATATATATATACTTAATATATATGATATATAAATCATGATTTTTATTTCTAAAGTAAGTAAATCATGATATAAGTAAAAATAATATCAATAAAAACATGTCCAAACATGTACGATAAATAAAAAGATTTTACCCAAAACGCTGCTTTAACATGGAATTTACAAAAGAACGGGTAAAATAAAGTCACAAGTGAACCATATATGATATAATGAATATGAATATGATTCTATAATAATTAAATGAAATTATTTAAATCATTATACAGGTGTTTCAGATACATACGAATCATATCGGACATAAGGTAAGGGATAATTTCGCAAATCTCATTTTTATCTGAGATTGGTTTTACGTAAGTATTTACTAGGGTTATGTTTATCATCCATGTCCATGTTTTCTAAAAATGATTCCATAAAATTTTTACTATTATTCTGTTTATTTATAAAGTCATTTTTACCCTTTTTTGACTTTTACCACATTGTATTGAAGGAATCCTTCCTTTGTTTACCATATAAGGTACTTTTTGACTTTTCCGGCAAAAGTACGAGAAGAATTTTTTTTTTAACTTATACTGCATGAATGGATTTTTACGGTTTCATAATTCCTTATTTGAATGAAGCTTACTCTACAAGATTTCATGATTATTTTCAAGAAAATTATTTTCTTTTAAAATCGCACGGTATTTTGAGAAAAGAAAATTATTTTGAAGAAGAAAAGATATTTTCCTCAAGAATTCATTTCAGTGTTTTGTCAAAACTATTTTCCATCTAAGATGACATTATTTAGTATGATTTTGTTTCAAGTATAATTTCTCTATTATTTACATAGTTTTATTCTTCTTGTGATGAAATGATATCCATTTGTTTTATATGGATTACGTTATGATTAGATGATGTTTACGAAACCCATTTTCTTCTTCGAGTTATGATGAATGATTTTTGTTTATATTGTGGCACACATAACAATGATTTCATTATGATATGGGTGAGACCTATATCTCCCTCCAATGCATTTTGTAAAAATTTATATCTCATGATATAGACATGGCTGGAATGGTAAGTTAATCTGGTTCTGTGATACAAGACTTGAACGAGGAGTAAACTCGATTCAGAAAGGGACTTTGTCCACTAAGATGGTCTTGGCAGCAATGCCATGGCTACTTTGGAAATCATATCATGTGCTTAATGGTTTTCCACAATTAAATGTTTTATTTCTATGCTATTTTATCAGGATTGATGTTCCATTATGATCTACGCCTTACGTACTTATATGATTTATTTCACAACTCTAGATTTTGATGTTTAAACATTATGTTCATGTTTGGAATTTAAAATGTATATGGTTTGTTTAATTTTATCCATGCTTACCCTTACTGAGCATTTGAGCTCACCCTTTATATGTTTTCTTTTCCCCATGACGTAAAGAAATGTTTTAGGTAAGAAAAAAAAGATCTTTATGGGATATTTTGAAGATCTTTCACCAAGATTAGAAGATTATGTTCTAAGATTCCAAATACACTAAAATATTACGGTCCTTTAGTGTCTGTTTTTGTTATGTATTAGGTATTCCGCAAAAGTAATGTAATGTCTATGTTTGTCAATTTTGGTTCTCTACAACTAGACTATAATATATGTATTATGTCTCATATATGGTACAAGAATATTTTTTTACTTATGGTTTTTATTTATAAAGAAAATTGTTTGTAGTGTCTAAAACCCACCAATGATCCCAAACGGTTATCATTAACAAGTTTCTATGATGATTCATCTTCACTCTAAGTAATCAAATTAAATTTACAACCATATTACATTTAAGGTGTTCACTAGTAACATATAACTTCAATTTTGGACAATATTTCTCATTTTACATGATTCTTTATTCGTGTATATAAGTATAAAAATCATGAAACAAACAGACCACAATAGTGAAATTGAACCTCTTAACCCATCACAAAGGCCATGAACGAAATTAATGAAGTTATAATAAATCAATAAAATTTTTCATATGTTATGAAAATATTAATTAATGAATTTAATTTGGTTATCCAGGACACTAAGATCAAGTGAAGAACACTATCGGACATAAGGTAAGGGGCTTCATCATTTCACTTCCATTTTGTGTGATATTTCTTATTCACTACTAAAACTTATGTATGGTAAATGTATAAATAACATTGATATTTAAAAACCTGAATATCTTTATTTTAATGATATTAAATTAATCAATAGTTGATTTTTAATTTTGGGGCATACGGTTCAATTAATTACATCATTGTAAGTATTTTCTACCCTACCCTCTATTACCTTTTAGATTGATCTTATTCTCTCGTCACCTCAATGAAATTCTTATTTACTCTTATATACTTCTCATAAATTCTGTCTGAATGTTATATATATTTTTACCAAATATAACCATAATTTATGTTATGGGAAGATACATGTTTTAAAAGAATCATTCAAAAATTCTTCCGAAATGCAAGCCCGATTCAAGGAACTTCTCGAATTCTTACCTATTTTTACGTTCAATCTATAATCTGTTTTAATATATATTTACATATAAAAATCATCCATTTTAAATTGAAAAATATATTTTGGTTCATTTCTTTTTTTATGAAATGAAACATTCCTTTTCACTTTAAAATCTCTTTAAAGAATTCCTTAAACTGCGCTAAAATGGTCTATTTCTAAATCTTATTTAAAAATTATTTTTAAATAATTTCACCTCAATAATATTTTACTTATGCCTCAAATATAATTCAAAGACCTCACATTTTATTTTATATTATATAAATGTTTATAATCTAATTTTATTAAAATTACCAATGATTTTCCAAAATAACACTTCTTTCAAAAGAAAAAAGGATTTTTCTCATATCACTTTAACTTTTATGAGATATATGCCTTTTTCACCAGTTATTTCTATCTAGTGGTGTATGTACTGACCATTGGTATGTCATATAAATATTCTACTTATTCTCATGATATTCTATGGGATTATGATTTGAATTTTTCAAGGTGGTATGGGCCACTTTAGAATGTTTAAGGATTATTTCCTCAAGAATTTTCCTATGTTCTCATTTTGACGAATCCTCATATATAGAAACATACTTTGTTTAATATTTTAATTCATTAAGGTTTATCTCCAATGATATCATCCACCATATTTTATTGAATTTTTTATTATTATTTTGATAACTTGTGGATTAAGAATGTCATTATTCAATGTGGTATGGGACACTTTGAATAAGTGACATTTAAATATTCAAAGTGGTATGGGACACTTTGAATAAAGAATTACTAGACATTGGAGAAATTAATTGAACTTATTATGTGATGGTAGGGGACCGCTATATCCCCTTGATGCATCAGTAGGTCTCATGATACAAACTAGTTTATGGAACGAGGCCTTAAAAAATTGTTTTTTAAGGTCTTGGCATGAGGCCTAGAAGGTATAGTTATGATGTTTGGCATATGAATTTCCCTCGTTATTTTAATATTATTTAAATTTTTTGTGGTTATTTTACTATTACAATACCCATGATTAGGTTTTACTATGTCATTATTTATTAATCTTTTATACCTACCATATTGTGTTCAAGTTCATTTTTAGAGGAGTGTGTTTTAGTTATGCACCATGCATAAAGTTTATGTTTATGGTATCTTCCGTTGAATTGCATAACCATTACTGGTCATTTTGGATCACCCCTTTCAATTTATTCCCTCCATAGGTAATGAAGAAGATATCATTTATTGAGTTTTTAAAAATGTTGTTTATTAGATTTTTTTTATGTATCAGATTTTGTTTCCCTTAAAAATGTAAAATAGGTTCCTTGTAAGTATATTGTTTCTTCAAGACTACTAAACCTATTGGTCCTTTGGCATTTGATTCCTTTAAATAATGATAAAGTATTGAAATAATGCATTGGATCTGGGCTTCTGTGGTTAGGGTTTTATAGTTTCTATTGAAGGAAGTTTAGTAGAAAACTTGGAACCAGATTAATAAAATGTAGCTTAAGGAACAAATCACTAAGATTGACTTTGAGGATAAATATACAATAACTTCTGATAATTTTAGTAAAGAATATATTATGTGGATATTTCTAGAAAATAAATCTATTTATGGATACTACATGTGGACGTGGCACTGGTATAGATGTTCCTAGGAGTAACAACTCTGAAAAGGAGTTTCGGGCATGACCTGGGTTATCCTGGTACACAACAATATACCTTACTACAGACTCAGTTTGTCACTGCCTAGGGATATTCTAAGGGTATTATACGTTTTCTTTACAAACCATTATGAAGGAATTAAATATAATTTTTTCCTCAAAGAAACAAAGTTTATGATTATGACATTATTTATTGATAGGTTTTCAATTTTGGATAAGTATTATTCTAAGTTGAGATTATACACCATGATTCATAAAATAATCAAGTGTATTTCAATGTTCATAAATGGAATCTGGTAGAATGAATGAGAACTTCACCAATGTACGTGATGCAAAGATTAATAAGGATCACAAATCTTATGGTCTTAAGACATTGTTTCAAAGAAAGATAGTCTCCCATGTGTCCTAATTATATCTGGAAATAGTATAATGTGTTAACAAGGTTTGTAAATAATTATTTGAGTCCAATAGCTTTGAAGGGAAGAAAAAGAAAATAGGACAACAGAGAAAAATATGGATAAAGGGAATAAGGGAAAGTAGGGTTTTTCCACATCAAATAACTATAGAAAGAATTTTCCTAGTAAATTATTGAAGGTAATGAGAGTTTGTTATAAATCTGTAGAAAAAGGAAACCAATTTCGTGATTTCAAGGGCTGGAAAAGGGTTTTGGATTTACAATACTTCAACTGCCAGGAGATGGGACACAATGAGAATCAATGCCCCAAGTATCATAGGAATATGCTCCAAATGATGATACAGGATAATGATCAATTTATGATACTTCCACAGATGAAGTGGAATGATTAATATTCCTCACAAATAATCATGTCATTTAAATTTTTTATCAGCAATGAACTGTTTATAAGAATTATGGAATATGTGAGGATTATACTACAATACTATTTCGTTATGTATTTGAGGTCGTCTGATGAATAGTACCAAAGATAAGTGACTCAACAGAAAGTTAATATCTTGTAAAAGTATATGGTAGAGGGAAAGAAAACCCTTAATATATATCTTATGTTAAGATAATGAGGAATAAATGATTGATTCTGATAAATAATGTCTACCTAGGAACTGATTATTGAGTTATAGAGAAGCGGTCTATGCTATTATCGATGGAGTTTACAAAACTTTTGGATTTAAGTAATATACCCAATACCATGTATCTTACTTATGAAATACAGAAGAATTCATGTTTCCAATGTAGTTTTTACAGTAATTCAAGTTATTACCTTATTTCAAGAAGAAAAGTTATTAAGTTATTCACATGTTTAGAATGTAAAAATTTAGAGATGCTTCATGTTGAATAAGGGATAATTAGAAGTTCATCTTAGAAATTCACAGACCTCCCTTCTAAATTTTTGAATCATTATATTTTGGAATGTTTAAAAATATATTAAATGGTTTGTCATTGTACAATCTTTTAGAGGTAAATGTATTACTTCACCATATGGTGTAACTTGTGCTATGTGAAAAAAGTATAGATTGATCAAGGTGAAATCAAAGCATGATTTTGTAAAGAGAATTGTATATTTATACTCTTATATAGTGGAATATTGCCTCAAATGTTTTCCTATTATCATATTCTTTGATAATATAGATGAATTGTTATTATGGTAGTTTATAGTTTTATAGTAATCAACTTTCATCTAAAAATGTTCTATATCACATTCCATCAGATCTTCATAGTAAGATTTTTCTTCCATGTCTAGGTTTTTACTGTCAATTAATGTCACCACATTTGAAAGCATAATTTTTGTGGTGACCACCTCATTTTCCCTAACCTCTTTTAAGGAGGATATTTTATTAACCATATTGTTGATGTGGGTTTCCCACAACATAATTTTCAAGCATAAACCATTTACTTTCAAAGTGTACTTTCAAATTGGTAGGATTCAATACTGTTATGGAGAGATTAATGTAACAACCCAAAAATTTATAAATAGATTTAATATAGAATTCTTGAAACACTGATTCTCTAAAAAATAACACTTTATTATAACCTAACCAACAAACATAAATTTCATCGACATTAATAAATTTAATTTTGAAAACCTGACACACACAGTTGTGTTCAGTAAGATATTTAGAATAAAATAAGAAAAAATTAATTTTCGATAAATAGTGACATACACATATGAATAGTAACATACCCTTATGAATAGTAATGAATAGTAAATGGACAAAATAATAGAAACTTCACCCAAAAGTTTATAAATAGAATTTAGACATCTTACAAGTGGAAAAAAATTAATGTAGTATAATTAAGGGTCTTTTTGTATGTCGTAAATATTTTAATTAAAATTTTATGATTAATTTAATAATTTAAAATCGAAAAATATTTTCATAAAATTTATTCATAAAATTACACTTTATTGTCTTATGGTTATAATATAATTTTATGGGACCTCAATTAATTTCTCAAGGTGTTATAAAATGAGTTATAGTCCTAAAGTTGTTTTCTAGAATAAATTATTTTTTTATTTAAAAATTAGATTAAAAATATTTTTAAAATTATTTTCAAGAAAGGGAGTGTATTATTTAATTCTCCACATCAAAAAATAGTTAGGGTGATTTTTTTTAATTTTTCTAAAATACTTGAATTTTTGTGAGTCATAAAATTACAATTTTGAGTTTTCGATATGTTTAATGAAATTATAATGACATATTAATTAATATTAAATTTTGGTAGAATTTTTATAGTTAAATTTTGTGTGAGGTGTCCCAATTGTCTAATAGCATGGGAAAGCCCATGGTTTTGATAAAACCACTAATGAGGCATCTCTTTAAATTAATAAAAAACTCCCTCTCATTTAATATAAATACCCACTCATTACTTCATTTTAGTTAAATAAAACTCATTATCATTGAATATATATTAGTTTTAAATCCCTATTAATCATACCAAGGTTTCCTAAATCCTCCAAGGTCCCAGCCTTCAAGGCATAGGAGTAACTCTACAGGGTAAGAGAATTCTAAACTTTTCTTTTCCATCCAAGTTCTCTTTTATGTGGTATGTATATCAATTTTTCGTACCATGTTCTTATTTAAATATTATTATGAACCTATAATATTTTATGAATCTTTTATGAATAGGTGACCCTTTTCTCCTCTTCTTATAATGTTTTCTAAAACAATGTTGCATAACCGTTATACTGCAGAATTTTCATCTCAAAATCTCTCTCTTTTTCGAGCACTCTTATTATGTTATTATATTTTAATTTAAATTTGTTTACATTGGGATATGAAATTAGATATCTCACTTAATTTCCATATTATTTATTAAATATTAGATAACCATTTTTTCTCATCATAATATTTTATGAAATTTAATGTGATGTCTTTAGGTTACTGAACTTTCGTGAGGGATTTCCCAACTTTTCATTTATTTTGAGTTTTTTTATTTCCATTTTCTTTTCTCATAACACTCATCCAAATAATATGATAATTCTAGTAACTTACATAAAATGTAATTTTATTATGGTAATGTAATATTTCGTCATCATCTCTTATTTCCCATTCTTTAATACTAAAAATTAAAACATCATCCGAGATGTGCTAATTTACCACATTCAAGAACGATGGGTTTTCAATTTATACTAACGTCTTCAATTCAGGTCAAGAAACCATTATTATGGTTGAATTAGACAATAATATATTTATTATGTCTCATATATAATTATGGAATATTTTTGTATATATAGTTTTGATTTATAAATAAAATGAGTTCTTGGTGTCCAAAACTGCCAATTAACCCAAACGGTTATCATTAAATAATTTATATAATGATTCTTCTTCACTCTAAGTAAAAAATTAAAAATTAAAAAAATGTTACCTTCAATGTGTTCTATAATAACATATAACTTCAATTCTAGAACATAATCCTCATTTCATTTGATTCTTCATTCTTGTATATCATTATTCATATCATCAAACCAAAGGACCCGAATAATGGAATTGAACCTCTTAACCCATCAAAAAGGCCATGAATGAACTAAATAAGTTTATAATAAAAAATATAATAGGTTCTGAAAATATTATTTAATAAATTTAATTTTTTTATCTAGGACACCATGATCAAGTGAAAAATACCATCAGACTTAAGGTAAGGGGTTTCTTCATCCCACATCCATTTTTCTGAGACATTCTTTATTCACTACTACTACTTGTGTGTGGTGTATTTATACTTCCAATTAATGTATAAAATCATGAATATATTTATTAACATGATATTCAATTTATAAATTGAGGATTACTAATTTTGGGGCATATCATTTAATTAATTACAGCATTATAAGTATCTTCTACATAAACCTCTATTTACATTCAAATTGCACTTATTTTATTCTCACCTCAATGAAATTTATATTTATTCATATGTACAACTCATAAATTATGTGTGAATGTTCTAAATATTTTTACCAAATAGAATCATTCTTTATTTGATGGGTAGTTACATGTTTTAAATGAATCTTTCAAAAATTCTTCTGAAATGTAAGCCCTATTCAAGGAACTTCTCTTATTCTTACCGATTCTGACATTGACTCTTTAATATGTTTTAAGAAATATTTATATTTAAAAAATCACTAATTTTAAATTTAAAAATCTATTTTGGTTCATTTCTTGTTTTATGAAAGAGAACATTCCTTTCCACTTTAAAACCTTTTTAAATAATTCCTTAAAACGCACTAAAATATTTTATTTCTAAATCTTATTTAAAAAATCTTTTTAAATTAATTTACCTCAATAAGATATTTTTTAAGACTAAAATATAATTTCAAAGGCCTTAACATTTATTTTTTGGGATATAAATTTTTACAATCTGATTTCAGGAAAATTACAAATGATTTTCCAAAAGAACTCTTCTTTCCAAAGAAAAAACAGATTTTACCATATTTCGTTATCATGGTGTATGTACTGAACCTTGTTATATCATATAAGCCATATCCTTATTCTTAGTAAATTATAAGGGATTGTTATTTGAATGTTTCATAGTGGTGTGGGACACTTTTGAATGTTTAAGGATTATTTACTCAAGAATTTTTCAACGGTCTCATTTTCATGTGTCCTCATCTATGGAAATATCCTTTGTTTAATCCTGTACTTAATTGATGTTTGTCTCATATGATATCATCCAATATATTTTATTGAATTTATTATTGTTAGTTTGATAACATTTGGATTAATAATTTAATTATCCAATGTTTTATGGGACACTTTTAATATTTACATTTAAATATTCAAAGATGTGTGGGACACTTTGAATAATTGAAACAATTTATTTATTAAATGTGGTATAGGAAACTTTTAATAAAACACTTACTAGACATATGAGGAATTAATTGAACTTATTATTTGATGGTAGGGGCCCGCTATAGCCCTTGATGCATTGGTGGTTCTCATGAGACAGACTAGGTCATGGCCCGAGGCCTTGACCAAATGGTTATTAACGGTCTTGGAACAAGGCCTTGATAGTATGGTTATGGTGTTAAAAATATGTATTTCCCTCATTATTAAAATATTATTGATAGTTCATGTAGTTTTTGTACTAGTATAATTCCATTGATTATGTTTTTTATGGCATTATTTATTCTTCTCTTATTCCTGCCATAATGTGTTCATGTTTATTTTTAAAGGAATGTGTTTCAGTTATTCACCATTCCGAAGGTTTATGATTATTTTATCTTCTACTATATTTCTTAACCCATACTAATCATTTTATCTCACCCCTTCCATTTGTTTTTCCTTCATTGGGTTATGAAGAAGAGATCATTTTTTGAGTTTTCTGGGATTGGGGTGTTACTGTTGGTATCAGAGGGAGTTTAGTAGAAAACATGGAATCTATTTTTAGAAAATGATGCTTAGGGAACAAAACCCTAAGATAGACTTTGAGGATAAAAATGCATGAAAATAATATAATTTTATTAAGGAATATATTATTATGATCATTATAGAAAATATATCCCTATTTGGATACTATAAGTGGACATAGTTCTGGAACAGATGAGCCTAAGAGTAAAAACTTTGACAAAGAGTTTTGGGCTTGACCTGTGGTATCTTGGTACATTACAACGAGCCTTACTAATCACCTAGTTTGAAACTCCTGGGGGATATGCTTCGGATAATTCAAATTTTATTTACAAACCAATATGAAGGAATTAAATGAAATTTGTTTTCCTCAAAGAAATAATGTTTATGATTATAAAATTAGTTATGGATAAGATTTAAATTTATGATAAGTATTTTTCTATGTTGAGATTATACATCTTGATTCATAACCTAATCAAGTGTATGTCATTGTTTAGAAATGGCACCTGGTAAAAGGAATTAGAACTTCATGAATGTATGTGATGCAAAGAGTAAGAAGGATCGAATATATTATTATCTTAATCCATCATTTCAATGAAAGATAGTCTCCCATGTGTCCTCATCATATGAGGAAATAATATCATTTGTTAAAAAAGTATGTAAATAATTTTCTAAGTACTATGGATTTGAAGGGAACAAATAGAAGAAGAGGATGACAGAGAAAAATATGGATAAAGGGAAGACGGGAAAGATGTGTTTTCCCACATGTAATAATTGGGGAATGTATCATCCTGGTAAATAGTTTAAGTGGATGAGAGTTTGTTATAAATGTAGAGATAAAGGACACCAATTTAGTGATTTTAAGGGTATGAAAATGGTTTCTGATGTACAATGCATCAACTGCAAGGATATGGGACACTATGTGAATCAATATCCCAAGCATCAAAGAAATATGCCACAAATGAGGACACTGAATAATGACCAAGGTATGATACTTCCACAGATGAAGTGTAAGGATTAATATTCCTCATTAAGAATCATTTCATTTGAATGTTTTAGCAGTAATATACTTCTTAAAATAATTATGTAATATATGATGATTGTACTGAAATACAACTTCGTTATGTATTAAAGGTAATATGATGAATAGTTCCAAGGATAAGTGATGCAGTAGAAAGTTAATATATTGGAAAATTATATGGTTGAGGGAGAGAAAAACCATAATAAATATCTGATGTTGAGATAATGATAAAGAAATAATTGATTCGGATAAGTACTGACTAACTATGAACTGAATATTGACTTCTAGATAAGTGTTATATGCTATCATTGATGGAGTTTACAACACTTTTAGAGTTATAGAATATAACCAATACCATGTATCTTACATAATTAAAACATAAGAATTCATGTTTCCAATATAGTTTTATAGTAATTCAAGTTATTAACTTATTTTAAGAGGAGATATGATGATGTTGTTCACATGTTTGGAATGTGAAAATTTAGAGCTGCATTATGTTGATTAAGGGTTAAAGAAAAGTTAATCATTGAAATTCAAAAACCTTCAATCTAAAGTGGTGAATAATTATATTTTGAAATGTTTAACCATATATGAAATGGTTGGTCATTGTACATGCTTTTAGTGGTAAATGTATTACTTCACCATATGGTGTAACCAATGCTAAGTGATAAATTATATATAGTTCAAGGTGAAATAAAAGGATGAGTTTATAAATAGAAATGTATAATTATATTCTTATAGAGTGTAATAATACCAAAAATATTTTTTTATTATAATAACCATTGATAATATCATTGTATTTTTTTATGGTATCTTATAGTTTTATAGTAATCAAGTTTCATCTGAACTTGTTCTATATCACGTTTCATCAGAACATCATAGTTAGATTTTTCTTCCTTGCCTAGGTTTTTACTTCCTACAAATGTCACCCCATTCTAAAGCATAATTTTTGTTGTGACCACCTCATTTCCCCTATCCTCTTTTTAGGAGGATATTTTATTAACACTATTTCTGATGTTGGTTTCCCACAATAGAGTTTTCAAGCATAAACCATTAACTTTCAAATTGTAGTTTCAAATTGGAGGGCATAATTTTGTTAAGGAGGGAATATTGTAACAGACCAAGAATTTATAAATATATTTAATATAGAATTCCTAAAACACTGATTCTCTACAAAACAACACTTTATTATAACCTAACAAATAAACATAATTTTTTTCCACTTCTCTAATTTTAATTTTGAAAAACTGACCCACGTGGTTGCGTTTAGTAAGATATTTAGAATCTCATAAGACAAAATTATTTTTTGAAAACTTTTAACATGCCATTATTAATAGTAACATACCCTTATGAATATTAATGAATATTAAATTATCCAAAAAATAGAAACATCACCCATGAGTGTATAAATACAATTTAGACATCTTAAAAGTGAAAAAATGATCATAATATAAGTATTAGTGCTTTTATATCTCGTTAATATTTTAATTACAATTTTATGATTAATTTTAATAATTTAAAATGGAAATATATTTTCATAAAGTGTAATCATAAATTTTTACTTTATTGTCTTATGGTTATAAGATAATTTTACGGGACCTTGATTGATTTCTCAAGGTGTTAAAAAACAAGTTATAGTTTTAAAGTTGTTTTTTTGGAATAAATTACGTTTTTTTTAAAAAAAATTATTATATTATTTATAAAATTATTTTGAAAAAATAGAGTTCATTTTTTATTTCTAAACATAAAAAAATAATTAGGGTGAATTTTCAAAATTTTACTAAAATACATGAATTTTTCATGAATAGTAATAATATAGTTTTCAGTTTTTAGTATGTTTAATGACATCATAATGTCATATTAATTAGTAAAAAAACGCGTATAATTTTGCATAGTTAAATGTGATGTTATATTTTCAATGTGTCTATTAACATGGGAAAATACCATGGGAAACCCCATGGTTTTGATAAAACCATTAATGTATTGTCCCTTTAAATTAATAAAAAAACTGCCTCTCATTTACTATAAGTACCCACCCATTCCTTCGTTTAATTTCATTCCAAACTCATAATCCAATAAGATATATTATTTTTTTCATCCCTATTATTCTTTCCATGGTGTCCTTAAGCCCCCAAGGTCCCAACCTTAAAGTCTTAGGAGTTACTATACACAGTAAGAGAATTCTCAACTTCTCTTTTCCATCCAAGTTCTCTTTTATGTGGTATGTATTTAATGTTTTCATAACAGGTTCTTATTTCAATATTATTTTTTCCTCTAATAGTTTATGAGTATTTTAGTAATGTTTTACCCATGTCCCTTCTCCTTTTAATGTTTTTTAAATCCATTTTGTATAACTGTTATGCTGTAGAATTTTCGCCTCAAAATATCTCTTTTTCAAGCACTCTTATTATGTTATTATCTTTTAATTTAAATTTTTTTATTCCGAATACGACATTCCATATCCCCTATAAATTCCATATTATGTATGAATTATTATATAACCTTTTTCACTCATCAAAATATTTTATGAGATTTTAAGCGACGTCATTAGGCTGTCGAGGTTTCACAGGGGATTTCTCAATATTTCTTTTATTTTGAGAATATTTCTTTTCTTTTTCTTTTTTCACCACCCTTGTATAAATGATATGATAATTCTAGTAAATTACATGAACTAGAATTTTATTATTATAATTTAATATTTCCCCATCATCTCTCCTTTACCATTCTTGTATACTATAAATGAAAATATCATCTGAGATGTGCTAATTTACCACTTTCAATGATGATGGGCTTTTAATTTCTACTTTCATCTTCAATTCTAGCCATGAAATCGTTATTTTGGTTGAACCAGACTATAATATATATATTATTTCTCAAATTTGGTTCTTGAATATTTTTTTACATATGTTTTGATTAATAAATCAAATGAGTTCTTGGGGTCTAAAAACCGCCAATTAACCCAAATGGTTATCCATAAATGATTTATATAATGATTCATCTTAAATATAAGTAAACAAATGAAATTTACATCCATGTAACCTTAAATTTTTTCAATAATAACATATAACTTCAATTATGGACAACAATCCTCATTTTACATGATTCTCCGTTCATGTATTTAACTATACTGATCATGAAACAAACAAACCAGAAAAATGAAATTAAACATCTTAACCCATCAAAAGGACATGAATGAACTTAATAAGGTTATAATAAATAAATTAAATGTATAATATGTTTTGAAAATATTAATTGATGAATTCAATTTGATTATCAAGGAAACTAAGATCAAGTGAAGAACACCTTCAGACTTAAGTTAACGGGCTTCTTCATCTCACTTCAATTTTGGTGAGATATTTCATATTCACTACTACTACTTGTGTGGGGTATGTATATTGTCCATTGATGTTTCAAATCATTAATACCTTTATTTTAATGATATTAAAAGTATCATTTAACTATTATTAATTTTTGGGCATATTGTCATTATTTTCATCTCTAACCTCTATTATCATTCCGATTTCTCTTATTCTATGCCCACCTCGATGAAATTATTATTTATTCTTATGTACTACTAATAAATTAGGTGTTAGTCTTCTAAATATGTTTTCAAAACATAATATTACTTTATTTTTGGTGGTGTTACATGTTTTAGAATAATTTTATAAAAAAAACCACCTAAATGCAAGCACGGTTCAAGGAACTACTCAAATTCTTACCTATTTTGATGATCATTCTATAAATATTTTAATACATAATTATATTTAAAAAGAAATAAATTTAAAATTTAAAATTTCATTTTGGTTCATTTCTTGTTTTATGAATGCCAATATTCCTTTACACTTTAAAATCTATTTAAATAATTCCTTAAACCGCACTAAAATGTTCTATTAGTAATGCTTCTTCGAAAACTCTTTTTTAATGATTTAAGCTCCATAAGATTTTATTTATTCCTCAAAGATAATTTCAAATACCATACTTTTTATTTTCTAAAATATAAACTTTTACATTCTGATTTCATGAAAATTACTAAGGATTCTCTAAAAGAACTCTTCTATCTAGAGTAAAAAAAGATTTTCCTCATCTCACTTTCACTTTTATGAGATATATGCCTTATTAAAAACTTATTACTTTCTCATGGTGTATGTACAGGCCTTTGATATGTCATATAAATAGTCTCCTTATTTTCATGATATTCTAAGGTCTTGTGATTTGAATGTTTATAGTTGATAAGGGACACTTTGGAATTTTTAAGTATTATTTCCTCAAAAAAATTAATGGTCTCATTTAGAAGTATCCCTATCTATGGAAACATATTTTGTTTAATCTTTTACATCATTGAGGTTTATATCTTTTGATATCAAACACCATATTTTATTGAATTTTTTATTATTTTTTTGATAACTTGTGGATTAAGAATTTAATTATTCAATGTGCTATGGGACACTTTGAATAAGTGACATTTAAATATTCAATGTGGAATGGGACACTTTGAATAAAAGACACAATTTAATTATTCAAATTGTTATGGGAAACTTTGAATAAAAGAATCACTAGACATATGAGTAATTAATTAGACTTATTATGTTATGGTATGGCCCCACTATAGCCCCTTGATGCATTGGTAGGTCTCTAGAGACAAACTAGGTCATCACACGAGGCCTTGAAAAAATGGTTATTTATGGTCTTGGAACAAGGCCTTCATGGTATAGTTATGATGTCCAGAATATTCATGTCCCTCATTATGAAAACAGAATGGGTAGTTCAGGTGGTTATTAGACTAGTATAATACCCATGGTTATGTTTTATTATGACATTATTTATGCAACCCTTATTCTTACCATAATGTGTTCAATTTAATTTTTCAAGGAATGTGTTTTAGTTATTCACCAAGCCTAATGTTTTATGTTTATGTTATCTTCCACTATATTTCTTAACCCATACTAAGCTTTTGATTTCTCCCCTTTCATTTGTTTTTCCTTTCCCTGGTTATAAAGAAGAGATCATTTATTGAGTTTTCAAGGATGCAGTTTATTATATTTTGTTATGTATCATATTTGTTTCCTTTCAAATTTTAAAAAGGGTTCCCTGTATGTATCTAGTTTCTTTAAGACTAAAAAATTATTTTTCGTTTGGGATTTGATCCATTGTAATCATTCCAATGTATTAAAATAATTCACCAGCTTTGGGCTTCTAGGGTCAGGTTGTAACATCGCTTAACCAAATATTTATATTTCTTTGATGTAAGAGAAGACTTTCCACTTGAACTACTCTTAAGGATCTATATTTATGAATTTTTAAGGATTCCTAGGGAACCACTATTGATTATTTTGGGTTGAGATCCCCATATTACATTAAAATTCTAGAAAATTATTTAGAAGGTTCTTGACATTGTGCTTCACATCAGCACTGCCTACCATCCTCAAACTGAAGGACAGACTAAAAGTAAATTCCAAAAAATGGAAGAAATGTTGAGGTAATTTTCACTCTACTTTCATGGTATAAAGGATCACTACTAACCTTAAGTATTTTTTTCCAGAAATAATATCTTCCATTCAAGTATTCAAATGGTCTTGTATAAAGCATTATATGGAAAGTGATTTGGTACTCCAATTTTTTGGATGATTTTAATGAAAGGAAAATAGAATTAACACAACATTTTGAAGATCTTGTGACAAAGGTAAAGTCTATTCCTGATCATATTAAGGTATCTCAATTTAGGAAAATGAATTACGTTGATAATCAGAGAAAAGAATTAGAATTCCAAGTGGGTGATATTGTTTCCTAGAAATTTTCTCCATGGAAAGGTGTCATTAGGGTCAATAATAATGGGAAACGGGTCCCCATGTATAGCAGACACTTTGAAATTATTGAAATTTTTGGAGTCATAGATTATACTTTGTTGATGCCACCAAACCTCTCCAAACTATAAGATGTGTTTCACATATATTGGATAATTAATTATATGCCTTGCCCAATGCATGTGATCACCCTAGATAAAATTGATTTGGAACATGATATTTAATAATATGAAGAACCCATACAAATTCTGGATATTATAGATCATGTGTTGAGGAATCAGATGAATCTTTTAGTAAAGGTACTCTAGACAAATCATGAAATGGAAGAAGCAACATAAAAAATAGATAATTCTATGAAGGAGAACATCCCACATATTTTTTGAACATAATACCAAAAAAATATCAAGGATGTAATTTTTTTAGAGGATATAATGCATCGCCCAAATTCTTTATTATCTTTTCCTTTTCGAAAAATTTAATTTTGTGGATAACATTGAAATACATGAAACACCCGATTTAAAAAAAACACTATTTAGTCATGTTTTCCATTGTTAATAAAATTATAAAACATTTATATAATTAAAATAGAAAATTTATATGTTATATATCCAATAAAATATTTTTACATTCATCAGAAATATTTTATAAGCATAATATAAGAACAAACAAAATATCACACACAGAAATTATAATTTTATTAAAGCTGTTTTACCATATTTTAAAAGAGAAACTATATTAAATCCTATTATTGAAAAATTTATAAATTTAATAAAACAAAATAAACATCATTTTTTAAATTGAAACATTCAAAATACATTATAGCGATTTTTTTGTATTTTTCTTCATTATTTCATTTTTGATAAATAGTGAAAAATAATACATTTTAATTCAGAACAAATTTTTTGACTAGTTTATTTATAATGTTATTTATATTTTAAATTGTTTTTAATATAAAATAATAAAAATTATAAATCAATTAAATCAATTTAGTTCATTGGAATCAATTTTACGTTGAAATTTAATTCAAAAACATAGCAATGTTTTTCATATTTTTACATTAAAAACACGCATTTTCGTCCCATATGCGAGATTAATTTTAAGTTAATTTCCTATTATTCTATGAGTTGAATTTGTATAAATGTATTCCATATTTTTAATCATAGTAATTTATAATTTCTATTAAGGTCATCATACTATTATTTAAAAAAATATTAGTGAAATTGATTAAAATGAATTACAATGATTAAGAGGAACAATATCATTACAAGAGACAAAACCATAATATTACGGATCAAAATAACTTATAAAACTATTATAAACAAATATTTCAGATATATTTAAATTTTATACTTCCTTTAATCATATTTTGAAAATTATTGGTCCCACTTGACATGTAAAAAACATGGGTGGAATTCCCATTCAAAAAATTTACAAGAATGGCACTCCTCCTCCACTATAAAAAGGTACTCACACATCCCATTTATTCACACCTCTCAAGCCCTTTTCCTTTCCCAAACTCTGATAAAATAATATCCCAACACCCCTGAACTCATTTTATAACCCTCTTTTAAGGAATAAATCCATCAAAATAAATCCATTTGGTTAAAACTAAAATGAGTTACCCAAAGAAGAGGCAACATCTTTCCCCAAGATCTTTAGTTTTATTTTCATTATACACCCCATAAAATCTTCCTATTATATGATTATATAATAAAAATACTATCCAAAATATACTTATTTGTTTTTATTTTTAGTTTTATATTTAATACCAATACACACTTCCATCAAATGGGTAACGAACATACCGATCGTGCACAGAAAAATACTGACTCAGGAAATGATGTCGTTTTCTTTCCTTTATCACCTTTCATTGAAGGTAATTATGATGAAAATGATATTTACATATAACAGATATGAGATTTATTATGTATTTATTATTATTTAATTTTTATATAATGCATACCTTCTTACTTTCCATTTTCTGTAAATATGATAACATCATTTACGGAAGTGTGGATTACCACATCTTCAAAGCGATGTGATTCGTTCACGATATAGATGGAGTGTATTAAAGATGATTATAATAAAAATATCTGAAATATATTAAATTAAAACCATAATTTAATTATAATATAAATATGTATCATTTACTTTTCATTCTTTAAAATACAATAAGGAAATGGAAGTAGCGTTCACATGTATGTACGACCTACCGTCTCCAAGAACTGTGCATATCATTTCCTATCTCAAAATATTATGGATTATTATAAATACATATATAATGAATATATATGATATTTAAATAATTTTTTACTTTCTTGAGATGATGAAATCATGAACTATGTAATAGGAACAACAAATAACAAATCAAATCATACTTCAAAAACTAGGCAATTAACACATGAAATGGTGATAATAATGAAAGATTTTCATCGAATAGATTATAAGATATTTTGTAAGATTATATATAATACAATAAACATGACTATGAAATTTTAATAAGTTATTAATTATCTTAAAAACATTATACATGAGGTTAAATTTTGATCACACAAAATGAAACACGAGGTAAGACCTTTGTGTCTCACATTTATTTAAGTGATGCATACACCATTTACACCAATTATTTTGTGTGGTGTATCTACTGAACCTTTTTATATATTGTATCCTGATTCCATTTATCTTAATTTTATTTAATTTCTTATATTTAACTACCTCACCAATGGTTTTTTGACGTGAAAATTACCAAGTGGTTAATGTTAACTTTGTAATGTCACTTTCTTTTGTGATTTTTAACTTTCTCTTGAAATAATCACATCAAAATGATAATTTTTATAGTACATTACTTTTTTCTTAAAAATAAATAGTATCATTAAATGGGTATTATTATTTCATAAATTTTATTTAATTTTACATGTTTTGGTCACTTTTACAATTATTTGATTAATTAGGTAATTTTTGATAAATCCATATCTTTTATTCAATATAGATGTTTGATAAGGCATATTGTTCATGAACTAAATCAATGACATGATATATGAGAAATGATTTATATAGGTATTACATGGGTGAATCTTGATTATATATATATCCCCTTGATGCATCGGTAGTCTCATGAAAATAATCACTTATCCAAATTAGATGGTTTTTTATCCGATATACTAAACAATCTTGTGAAATGTCTTGATCGTAAAGGTACCATGTCCCTAGGAAACAAGGAATCCAATAATTAAGTGTTTCCCTCATATACATTTATTTATTATTTATTGATGAGATTTTGTCTTTTATATGTCTATGGAATCATTCTATTCTCAGTTTATTGATTTAATGGAATGTGTTTTAGTTTCTTACCTTTCCATACTGATCATGCCTTATATAGTTTTTTGGATGCCATTGATATTAGTTATTTACCTTTCCATGTTTATCATTATCATAAATTCATTATTTATTTTGGTTTACTTACCCATACTGATCATTTTATCTCACCCTTATTATGTTTCATTTCCCCAAGTTATGAAGAAAATATCATTGAATAAGATTTCAGGAAGGTTGTTAATTTAATTTTATTATGTATCATGTTTTATTTTTCATTTCCCATTGTAAAATGTGTATCATGTATATAATATTGTTTTCAAAAATAATCAACAGATTTTCCCTTTAGGATTTTATTCCTTATATTCATGGAAATGTAATAAAGTAAGGCGACGGTTTCGTGCTTACGGGTTCATATTTTTACAAATCGTACAAAAGGTGGTTTTGTAGCAACCTTGGAAACTGGATTTGGAAAACCTATATTCCAGAACATAATCCTAAGTTAGACAATGAGTATCATAATAAACAAACATCCTTGAATTTGGGTAAGGTAGAGATTATGTGGCCTTCCTATAAATAAATCCATGTCTGGATAGTACAAGTGGACGTGGTTCTAGAAGAGATATACCTAGGGGTAAAAAATCCAAAAATGTGTGTCAAGCATGACTCTTCATAACCTAGTACATGAAAATGGGCCTTACTACATACATGGTTTGACAGTTCCTAGGTATACTCTTAGGATATTTTTAATTTTCTTTATAAACTATTATGAAGGATTTAAAAGTAATGTCATCCCCCAAAAACTGTATTTTATGATTTTATGATTGATGATACATTAATTTATGTTATGTTCTATAAAATATTTAGAAATATATATTATAAATTTATTATATAATTGAGTTTATCCCATTGTTTAGAAATGGACCTGGAAGGATGAATAGTATTAATACTCATAGAAAATGTGGATTTTTCCCCACTGACTAAACCAATACAATTAGTATTAAAACAGAGGAAATATTGGAAATATTGGGGAATTATAATAAGGTTATGAAAAATAAAATTTTCCAAATGTAGAAACCCATTCCATAGAGATAATTTCTTATTTTGGATCTCTTTATGCAGTAGAGGCCTCCATCGTTTAGTGGGACTACTAATCTAATTATATCTAAGAAATGAATTAAGCTTTTGGAGAAGATATTAATAGCCTTGGGTTGAAGTGAAATATAAAAGGTTACACTTCAGGACTATTGTCCCTAACATGATGACGATCGATGGTGGACATTTATCCAAAAATACTATAGAGGAGGAAAAAATAGAACTCATGGAGTGAAGAACTATTAAGGAGTCATTATTCAATAATTACTTCCATAGTTATCAACCAATTTATATGAAGAGAAAGTTCCTTATCATAAAGAAAAAGTAAGAATAGAGTGTTACAGATTATAAAGATATATTTACAAGATTATCCAGTTATGATATAGATTTCATACATAGAATATAGTACATGATTAACCACTAATTTAAAGTATATAAGGTAAATTTATGAAGGACACTTATTTCTCATAATTTTTCATCACATAAACAAATAGTTTTATGTTTTATAAAGATGAAGAAGTGATTTTATAGGATCATTATCCTCAAGTTAAACAAAGGTAAGAATTGTTCATTAGAGCACCATGAAAACAGAACTACTTTAAAGAAGAATAAGAAGTTTGATCTATTTTCATCTTATGGAAACTATGGAAGGATTTAACCTAGGAAATGCCTTAAGGTAATGGGAGTATTTTATAAATGTGGGGAAATGGGTCACCATGCTAAATAATTCCAGGGGTAGAACGAAAAAATTTCTCTTTTGTGTTATAACTTCAAGGATATGGGGAATTATAAATTGAATTCCCTAAGAATCAATAGAATATAATGCATAATAGGTCTAGGGGATATTTACAAGCTTATAAAATCATAACAGTGGAGGTAAAAGTTCCAAATAATGTGGTCGTGGGTACATTAATCAAATCTTTCAATTTATCCAATTCTTTATTTAATTCTATATTATCACACTCTTTTATATCTACCTAGTTTTCTAATAATATTATACATTTCCATTTTGACTTATTTAGTGATTTATCATTCAAAACATCTAGTGGAATTATCATTGCAAAAAAGTTGTGTCAAGTAGTCCCAATTAAGAAATATAAACATTCATTACTTATAGATGTTGTTATCATGCCTATGTTTTAATTTTATATAATCATTTGTATATATTGTCTCTTAAAATATGATGCAAAAAAAATATTGAATAAATAAGGAAATTAAAATTTTTGTGGAAGATGTAGAATCCCATATCTTTACAGAAAAATATTTCTCACCTAAATCATATCTAGATCCACCCATAATATCTCTACTGAATGAAATTCAGGGGGAAGAAGAGTAAAAAACATCTAGTGATGAAGGATGTAATCTTGAAATTGAAGATGTACCAATTTCATATGAATACATTGATGTGTTCCAAAGGAATTACCAAGATATATGCCAAAGCATGAAGTAGAATTTTCCATTGAATTAATCCCCAACGCAAGGCCAATATAAAATACTCCCAATAGAATGGCCTTTCTAGAATTTGTATATTTGAATAAACAACTAGAAAATTTGGGTAATAATGGATATATTCACCCCAGTGTTTTAAGATGCGGATCCCTTATCCACTTTTTTAAGAAAAAAGGTGGATCCATGAGGTTGTTCATTGATTATAGGTAAATCAATGCTATTGAAGTAAATAAAAATAATCATCTACCTCGAATTGATGACTTTTTTATAAACAACATAGAGACTAATATTTTCCAAAGACTTGTCTCTAATCTCTATATCTCAAATTATGAGTACTGAAGTTAGACATTGAAAATATAGATTTTCATATGAGGTATGAAAATTATGAGTTTATAGTAATTTCATTTGGGTTGAATAATGCACCCTCTATTATTGGGACCTAATGAATGGAGTATTCAAGGAATATCTTGATGATATTTTTGTGGTATTCATTTATGGAATTATGGTGTATTCTAAAAGAAATGAAGACCAAGAGAATCACTTATTGATCATTCTTAAGACTATTAAAAGGAAATATATATATATATATGTGGAAAATTTAGTATGTGTTTTTTTCTTCAAGAATTTTATTTTCTTGGCCATATTATCCCTATGGATAGAATATCAGTTTATCCCTATGGATAGAATATCAGTTTATCAATTTTATCACCTAACCAAATCTACACATTTCCTTGTATAAAGTAAAACCTTTCTCTTGAGCACATCTCATGTATCTATATTAATAGGGTTTTAATACTTTATAGTGCACCTCTGTTGATTATTTCTGATTGAAATCCCCACTTTATATCAAAATTATATAAAATTCTTCAGAAGGATCTTGACACTATGTTTTTTTTGAGAACTATCTACCATCCACAAACATATGGACAGTATGAAAAAATAATTCAAAAAAAATGAGTACATTTTGAGGTCATTATCACTCTACTTTTTGGAAATGTAGGGTCATTACATACCTTTGGTAGAGTTTTTCAATAATAATATTTCTCATTCAAGAATTCAAATGGAAACATGTGAGGAATTATATGCAAAGAGATGTCATACTCCAACTCAATGAGATGATTTTGGGGAAAGGAAACTCATAAGCACAGAAATTTTTGATGAGATGAAGACAAAGGTGAAGGATATTCTGTATTATATTAACATAGCTCAAAATTAGAAAAAATATTTATTCCGATCATCAGAGGAATGATTTAGAGTTACAAGTGGGAGACCATGTTTTCATTAAAGTTCCCCCATGGAAGAGTGTTATCAGGTTTGGTAATAATGGGAAACTAATCCCAAGGTGCAGTGGAACCATCAAAATTCATGAAATAGTTTGAGTCATTTCTTATCATTTCGCAATGTCGCCAAATCTATAAAAGTTACATGATGTGTTCCATATATCTTTGTTGAGGAATTATATTACTAACCCAATGCTTGTGCTCATACATAATGAAATAGAGTTAGAACATAACCATTCCTACTATGAAGAACCCATCCAGATTATTCATACTAGATAACAAGTATTGAGTAATTGAGTAACTCTTCTAGTTAAGTTACTTTGGATAAATCGCCAAATGGAAGAAGCAGTATTGGAAACATAAGATTATATGATTGACTACCTACGTTTTTTAAGGTAATACCCAGAACATTTTTCAAGTGAAATTTTTTTTGATGGAATAAGGTAGATCCCAAATACGTTTCTATGTTTTACTTTTAGAATAAATTTATTTTTCTTGATAGATTTTCTATACACGCAAAAACCGATTTAGAAAACTATTTAGTCACATTTTTTATAGTCAATTAAATGTTAAAACATTTAGATTATTGATATAGTAATTTTATATTTTATATATCCAACTAAATATTTTTAAATTCATCAAATATATTTCATAAGAATAAGACAATGACAAACCCAATATTACACATAAAAACCAATAATTTTATTAAAGTAGGTTTACCCCTTTTTAATGGAGAACTGATTTTAAATCAAAATTTTGAAACTTTTAAAAATTTAATAATAAAAAATAAGCTTATTTTTTTAAAATGAAACATAAAAATTAGGTTAGTGTAAACTTTTGTGATTTTCCTGAAATATTTCATTTTTTGATGAATAGTGAAAAATACTAAATTTTAATTCAAAAATTATTCTTTGGCTGATTGATTTATGTGGTTAAATAATATTTAAAATTGGTTCAACCATAAAAATATATTAATTATAAATCAATTAATATAATTTATGTCATTGAAATCAATATTATCTTGATATTGGATATAGAAACATAGAAAACTTTTGAACATTTTTACTTTAAAACACCGCATCGTCATCCCATCTGCAGGATTAATTTTAAATTAATATATTCCATTTATGTGATTTTAATTTAGAAAAAATTTATTCAATATTTAGAATTATAATAATATATAGTTTCTTATAAGTCCAAATTAGTTTTTTACCAAAAATATTAGTCATAGTGATTAAAATTAATATCAGTGATTATGAGAAAAATTAGCTTAACAAGAGAGTAAACATTAAGGTTAAGGCCCAAAATGACCAAGAAATTTGAAAAAAAAATACATTTTATGGCCATATTTATAACTTATCATCCTTTTTCTATAATGTTTACAATTATCGGTGCATATTGAAATGAAAAAAATGTGGGTGTAATTACCTTTCAAAAAAATTACATGAATGTCACTTCTCCTCCACTATAAAAAGGCACTTAACACTCCCATTTATTCACACCACTAAAGACATTTGTATCAGCCAAAATATTATCAAATAATCTCCTAAAACACTACCCTAATCTTATAATCCTAACTTTGTGAATAAATTAATTAAAATAATCCCGTTGTTGCAATCTAGAAGGAGTTACCCAAAGAAGAGGTAGCATCCTACCTTAATCTCCTTAGTTTAAATTTCATTATCCACCCCAAAAACTATTTTTATTCCATTATTATATAATAAAACTAGAATAATAAATTTACTAAAAAAATTGTGCAATATTTTTGACCTACACCTACCTACACTTTCGTTAAATGAGTAACGAACATATTGTTCGTCCACGGATAACTACCACCTCATGAAACGATGTCATTTATTTTTCCATTATCACCTTTCATGGTTATAAATTATGATATAAATTATGTGTATATATAATATATATAGGATAGTTGTTATTACTTTATTATTCTGTAATTTTTATATAACACATACCAACATGCTTTCCATTTTTTAAATATGATAAAATCATTTGTGGATGTGTGGACTTTTGTCTCCTCAAAGTGAAGTGATTCGTTCATTCAATATAGAGAAAGTATTATAGATTATTTTAATAAAAATATTCAAAATATATGATATTCATATGATATTAGAATAATATATATATATATATATCATTTACTTTTCATTCTTTTAAATATGACAAAGAAATGGAAGTAGCATTCATGTGTATGTACGACCTACTATCTCCATGAACTATGCATTTCATTTCCAATCACTAAATATTATGGATAACTATATATATATATATACTAAATATATATAAGGTTTACATAATTTTTCATATTCTTTATATTTTGAAATCATGATCTATGTAAAAGAAACGACAAATAACAAGTCAAAACATGCTCGAAAAACAATGCAATTAACACCAGAAATAGTCAAAATAATGAATGCTTATTATCAAACTAGTGGTAAGATTTTATAAGAAGATGATATATGATATTATAAATACTAATATGGTTCTATAATAATTTATTAAAACCCATAAAACCATTATACATTAGTTTAAATTATTTTCACGCAAAAGGAAATGCAAGGTATCATATTCTGGTCTCACATTGCTTTCCATGAGGCAGACACCATCTACACCACGTACATATTTTGTGTGGTGTATATAATTATTCTTTTGATATATTATATCATGATTTGTTTTATATTAATTTTATTTAATTAATTCCTTATAATTACCTCATCCAATTAGTTTTTAATTGGAAATTACCAAGTGGTAAATATTTTCTTTGCAATATCACTTTCTTTTGTGATTATAAACATTCTCTTGAAACAATCAAACATTAAGGATAACTTTTAATGTACATTAAATTTGTCTCAAATATCTATTTTATCATTAAATATATACTATTATTACCTAAATCATATACCTTTTTATAAATGGTGTTCACTTTGATTGTTCATTGATTAGCTAGAGAATTATTGATAAATCTATATCTATTATTCAGTGTGGATATTTGATAAGGCGCATTACTCATGAACTAAATAGATTTATCGATATATAATGAATGATTTGGATAGGTATAAAATGGTTGATTCCTATTTATAGATATCCCCTCAATGCATTGTTAGTCTCATGAGATGAATTAGTTGTCCAAATTAGATGGGTTTTTAACTGATAGGCTAAACCATATTATGAATGGCCTTGACAATAATGGTACAATATAACTAGAAAAATGGTGAATAAGAATTAATCATTTACATAATTTAGACCTACATATTATTTATAATTGAGATTTTTTCCTTTTAAATATCTATGTATGCATTCTATTCTCAATTTTTTGATTAAATGGAATGTGTTTAAGTTTCTTACCCTACTATATTGATTATGCCATATCAGGTTATTTAAGTGTTATATGTTATCAGTTATTTACCTTTAAATGTTGATTATTCTCAAAAATTAATTATTTATTCCACATTAAATTCCCTTATTTAATATTTTATCTCACCCTTATTAGGTTTGATTTCCCCAATTTATGAAGAAGTCTTTGAATAAGCTTTTAGGGTGGCTGTTCATTTAATTTTTTTATGTATCATGTATAAATTTCTATTTACTAATATAAAATGGGTATCATGTATGTAATATTGTTATCTGAAACTACTAAACTGATTAGTCCTCTGGGATTTTATTCCTTGTAATCATTCCAATGTAACAAAGTGAGGCACTAGCTCTAGGCTTGTGGGGTTGGGGAATTACAAAAAATAAAAAACAACACATAAGTTAAATGATGAGAAAGGATAGTTTTATAGACAATAAAATGATCTAAACTCTCTCAACATTTATCCACCTCCTTAGGGGTAATTCCAATAGATTATTTGGATCAATAATATCATATACCACTACTTTTAAATGACATGTATGTATAATTTAATGATTTTTCTAATCACCCAGAGTATGTATAATTTCATATAATAAAATAATTAAATGGGGATCCCCGATATGTAACTCAAAATAAAAAAAATATTATATAAAAAAAGGGGTGGAGGATATATATAGTTAGGATTTTTAGTCCAATTCTATCTATTCATTTAGAAAAAAATTCTATATAGATGTGATCATGTAATTATTATGGGTCATGGTCAAATATAATTTCTACTCCTAATATAGCCTACCATCTGACCTAGGTCATATCTTAAAGCTAAAGGGTTTGATACTATTTAATATACTAAAACTTATTTATTTTTGTTTTGTATTATTTAATTTGGAAGAATATACAGTTATTTTTTTGGTTATTGAATAAATGTAATAAACAAAGGGAAAGAAAATTAGGTGGATTCAAGAAATGAAAATGGAATTAAGGGTGATTTTTTGTGAGATCTGCCATCATTTAATTTTTTCTAAATCATCTACCTTAATTACTAGGTCTAATATAATTCATCTATACACACTCCACTATTTTTTTGTTATTAAATCAATAATTTTCTCAATATACCCAAATTAAAACAATTTATCCCATATGTTACCATGGGGGAATGGGTGATAACGTACCTTAATTGAGTGAACAAAATCTCTCACACAACTAGAATAAAATTCATACCATTCTTATAATCGAACCACAAATCTCTAATGGTATTAAGTGTGATCCTAATGGAGGCAGTCTTTGAAGTGTTATAGTTAGAATGGTGAGATTGTTTTAATGGATTACAGGGCGACAGTCACCTCCTCTATATTCCACTTCCACTATCACACTAGAATTAGAGAGAATATATATTGGGAATTAAACGAACTTATTCATGATCATTATTATTATTCCCCTTTGGACCACACATAATGGGCCAGCTCTCCATCATCATGGAGATAAAAGTAAATGTAAAATAAAATGGGTGAGAAACACAAAAAAAAATAGAGGGGAAAATAATAGCACAACTCTGTTAAATAAATAAGTATAAAAACACTTTTTTTCTTACATGACTGTTACATCATTTCTAAGATAAACAACATAATAGAGATACAAACCAAGGATAAAAGGGTTTAGTGTCTTTGGAAAATTAGGCTCGTATATAAATTTTTCATAATAAAATATGGAAATTATTTAATTCCTTTTTCACTATATTCATAGTGTCCCTAGTGTTGTCTTTAGTACAAGTAATCGCCTAAGGATATAAATCAATGAAAGGGGTAAACTGACCACCAAGTAAAAAGATAATTAAGGAACATGAAACAATATAAAATGGATGAGTATAATCATCATCATCAAAAAATAATAATAGGATTATCATCAAAAATATGAAGTAAATATATAGCTAATACATGAATTGTGCAAATTCATTAAAACAAAACATCATCTCCTTGTGGTCAAATACCACACATAGTTGTGAACAAAGATAGCGTCATACTCACACCAAACATATTTGAATAATATTAACATCAAAATTGTGAAAAAATATTGAAACATGTTCAACCATAATAAACATCATCTCATGAGATACATTATGTTACCCAACGCATTAGAGTTATACATAATTTTGATCCCACCTGTCACATGATAACATTTACATAATCATCTATTCCGCATAGAGAGAATAACAATCATAGTCATGAATCAACCCAGGTAAAGAAGTGGATTTCATAATAATTTCATCAATCATGCATCTATGAATGAACTTTGGCTTCCCAAATGAAAAATGGAAAAATATATTTTCAATATGAATCATTATTCTAGAATTAATATGAAACAAACCAAGATGAGTCAAAGATGTGTTTTTTAAAGAAGAGTTGTTTTGGAAAATATTTCTATTTATCATAAAATCATGTAAGAAAAATTCATATCCCCGAAAATAAAGGGGATTAAAAAGAAAATGAAATTTATGGAATATTAAAGGATTATTCATACCAAATAGTTCATTAAAGAGGGATTACCCATTGAAAATGAGTTGGGTCCAAGAATCCCCATAGATTAATTCCATATTAATTTTGTTGTTTTTTTCCTCCTTAATAATTAACTTATATTTATTAAAACATTGATTAAGAAGAGAGTTATATTCATTTATAAAATTATTTTTCAATTTTAATCATTTTATTATATTTATTAATTTCATTTGATGAAATAGAAGTGTTTTGATATCAGGTTTTTCATAAAAATTTCTTGTTTCTCTTTGATTTCTCTATTTTTATTCAAAGTTATTTATAGAAAAATAATATTAACTACAGAAGATTATAATGCATGTAAAAAATTATTTATATATTAAATATAATAAATTTTATCCATTTGTGAATTTGGTTATAAGAATTGTCTCAGTAATGTCTATGTTGGTGGTTAATGCGCCATTAACGGGATATTGTTAATAGAGATGGGAGGGTAAGTATGAAATTTATATTTTTAATAAATATGATAGATATAGTAGTTCAGAATAATTAATATAATTTTAAATAATTGTATAATTATTCTTATAGTATATGGTTCTTAAATTAATTGGTAAAAAGAAAAAATATAATAATAAAATTGGGAAGAGTTAAGAGAGGCTTACTCTCTCCTCTTTTTAGATTCTCTTGTACGACACTATAAATCCATTGGTGATTGTGATTGGATTACTACATAATATACCTAAGTGTTATAAGAGGATTAATATATATGATTTAGGTAGATATTGGGGTTTGGAATTAGTGGGAGTATTTGTTTTCCAAGGGAAGGGAGCGGGGTTATTTACACTTAAGGAGAGGGGTATTTTTTGAATAAAACATTGAATAAAATAATATATCAAAGTTGAACATGTAATAGTTAATTTTTTCCAATATAAATCATAAATGAATATAATATAATGGTTTTAACACTTTTAATAATCTTTATAAATATAATTTATTAGTTTATTAAAATGGAAAGTTGAAAAAACAATAAAATGTTATTTTAAGGAATCACTTTCAACTTTATGTTTTGGAAAGTAATTTTTAGGTTTAGAAATTAATTATATCATATTTTAATAACTCGTTTATGAAATAAAACATTTCATTGAGGATCATAATGTTTTGGAAAGTATTATTTCAATATTACATCATGAATGATTTAATTTAAGAAATAATATTTATGTGAAAAACTGTGTTTTCACTATTTATTGAATATTTGAAGTATTTCATAAAGTTATAAAAAAATGACAATTGGATAATTTCTACAAGATGATTTAAAAATTATATTAATTTTATTAAAATAAATTTCTAAAATATGTAATTTTAATTTTTAATATAAAAAATTTAATTTTTACAAAAAACTTTAAAATATTGTTTATTAAAAATATGCTTATATTTTCATTGAGTTTTTTATTAATGATATTTATTTTTTATTATTAAAATATTAATATTTATATAAATAAATCATGATAAAGATTATTTATATCAACATCTATTATTTTGAATTAAAATTACTATTCCAAAGGTCAGGTTACTATTCCCCACAATCACTTTATTATTACAACAATTATATTACTATTTTAATGGTCACGTTATATCCTATAAACACCAAATCATTATTTCACTCAATATTCAACTCAATTCCAATCAAAGTTATATATTCCCATTTTCTATAATTTTGAATTGTTTTCTGATATTTTGTTTCTTTTCTATAGTGTTAGATGTGGGGGACAATTTTAAAAAAATTGTGTTATGCATATTTTCCCATTTTAGCTTTTATATTTTATATTTTTTGTCCAGTTGTAATGTTTGGAATTTTAATTGGTTTCATTTAGGATTGTTGTAATATTCATTCTTAATGTAATAAATTATTGTCATTTTCTTTATGTGTATAATACTATATATCATATTATATCAAAAAAAATCAAGAGGAAAATATCATTTATAAACCCTTGGTTGTTACGTTCTTACCCCTATATAAATTTAGTCCCCAAAAATTCAAACCATATTCTCAATTGATATTATATTACACTATTACTCTTTCATTATTTCCTCTTGTTCCCATGTCACCTCTTCATACATATGGTTCTTCCAAAAAAAATTGACAAGGTGAGTTTCATTGTTGCATAGAACTTTATCTATATGATCCAATATCTTCATAGACTGTTCTTTATATGAGAGATCATTCTCTAGTTATAACCTTGTGTATTTAGTAGATGTGAGGGATTGGGTCTGTACTTCCACAGGAGGGATATATGGAACACATCATAATCTTGATCCATAATTGGTGGAACTTTAAGTTGATAGGCCACTTCTCCTATGCGATCATGGATCACAAAGGGGATAATGTACCATGGGATAAGCTTCTCTTTATTTACAACCCGCATGACTCACTTACAAGGTAATATTTGAAGGAAACAATTTTCAAACTATATGTCCCTTCAATGGTTTCAATCATAGATATTTTTTTATACTAAGAAACTATAAGAAGAATTTGGATGTCTTGATCCTTCTCTATCATATATTTCATAAGATTAGGTCCAAGTAGGTTTTGTTTCCCAACATCATCCCATCAAATAAGAGTTATACATCTCTTCCCATATGAGGCTTTAAATGGATCCATTTGAATACTAGAGTGGAAGTTGTTAATATATGAGAACTCAAATAATGGGAGATGGTGATATCATCATACTTTTAATTCTATATAGAAGTATTTAAGAATTTCTTTGAGTGTCAGAATATTCCTTTCTCATTGGCCATCAGTTTTGGCATGATAGGTCTTGCTAAAACTCAACTCAGTACTCAAAACATAATGAAGACATATCCAAAATTTATAGGTGAAACTTCGATCATAATCATATATGATTGAATGTAAAACACCATGAAGCTTCACCACTTTATTCACACAAATCTTAGAATGGTTTTCAACTGAGAAATATTCACAAATAGTAATGAAGTGGGAATTCTTGGTGAGTTGATCCACCACAGCCCACATCACATTGTTTCCTTTGGATGTCTCCGTGAGACTAGTGAAAAAGTCTATGGTGACATTATCTCATTTCAATGTGGGCATAAGTAATGGTTATATCATCCATTTAGAGTTATATCACTCTAATTTAATTGATTACACAACAACCATTGTGATACATACTCTAAAATCTTCTTCTTTAGGTCATCCCACCAGAAGTGCTCTCAAAGATCACGATACATATTTTTACTTCTATGATGGATTGAGAAAGGTGGGATATGTGCATTATCCAATAAATACTTATTTATCATGAGTAATTAATTAACAAAAAACCTTATTCAAAATTGAATCACACTATCATCATCAATTTTTATCCCATATTTCTTCCCTTCCTCTATAGATTTGACCATCTTTTATAGCTTTAGATCACCCCTTTGTGCCTCCTTGATTTTTCAATGGATATATTCTAGGGAAATAATTTGGTAATGATAGGATGTATTCCCTTATCTTATAATTTAAAAATACATTCTTTACATATCCATGAATATAGGTTCATTCTCAATCTATATCATGGATAGTGTAGTTAGTTATTTTCTACTAAGAGTATCAGCTACCTTGTTCACCATTCTCAGATGGTAATTAATTGATAAATCATAGTCCTTCATTATCATTAATAATATTATATGATTAATTTTAATCACCTTCTATGTGAATATATAATGTAGACTCTTATGATCAGCATATATGTCACACTTCCCCAAATAGTGATAGTGTCGCCAAATATTTCGAGCAAATATCACAGCTACTAACTCTACATCATCCATCTAGTAGTTCAGCTCATGGATCTTCAAATTTTTTGAGATTTGGACTATCAATTTGTCATTCTTCATGAGTACACATCCCAATCCAATCCTTGAAGCATCTGTTGGTCGGAGTGGACACTCAAGAGGGGGGGTGAATTGAGTTCCAATCAAAATTTCTGTTAAAAACAATTTCTATTAAAATCCCCCAATTTCAAAAACAAATTAAACTGTAGTGAATTTATATAGATTATAAAGGTTCAATTAGTTTCTCAAAGATTGATTAGTTCTCAGTTAACTTAATCTTATGATTAAATTAACTTTTGAAACTAACTTACTGATTTATAATAAATATAAACACTAGCAAGTTTAATTATCAAAGTAGCTTTGAAGATAGATTATATTTCAAAGTAATAGCAGCGGAATATGAACTAAATATGTATAGTATGGATGTAGAGTATAATCAACAAACACAGAGAATTAACCAAGAGGTTCAGTCTCAAGCCGAGGCTTAGTCCTCTCAAAAGTTTATATAAAAATGATCCACACCCTGGATCGGGGTTAACAACAGTGAACACACTTTCCAGGTCACAAGACCTCTACCACAGCTCTACATGGGAAAACAAACAACAGCAGCCAGCTGTCCAGGTCACAAGACCTCTACCACTATCCACAGTGGGAAATGAAGTGTAAAAGGTTTGCTGAGGATTTACAGATCCTCCAGTGAAAGTACAGGAGACAGTGTATGTGTTAGATATAGCAGATAACACACACTGCTCGAAAAGTATAGTAATAAATCACAGAACAAGAGATGTAGAGTTTAGAAGGGGTTCTGATGATTTCAGTGTAGCTCTGGACTCCTTTGGATTCGATCAGAAGTGAGTCTGAGTCCTCTTCTCGTTTCTGTTTGAGAAACAGAGTGCCGTATGCTCTAGGTTCACGGAGTGAAAATTGTAGTCGATGAAGCTCTTCGATATTCCTTTGTATGCACAGAACACTTCTCGAGTGGGCTTGATTGTATATGAGCTTCTCTGTGTTCTTGATTAGTTCTTCTTGTATGCACAGAGCTTTTCTTGAGTATATCGTATGTCTTCCTTGTCTCTGTGAATTATCGCCTCTCTTATCTCTTCAGCAGAGTCTTCCTGTATTTATGTCACGTGCTTCGTAGGACAGAAAAGGTTTCCTTTCCGCAGGTACGAGGTACGGATTCCTGACATCCGACAACCTTTATCAGATATTTGACAAATCATTAAAATATAACTAATATGACCGTTGGTTAGATTAAATAAAGATAAAGATAAAGAAATTCAAACAGTTGTTTATGACTGTTCAAGTTCTCGATAGGTCATCAGCATTAGAGTAATGATCGGTGACTCAGATAGATCAGCATCGGTCTGTCATCTGATCGGTGAGTCATTTTGATCAGCATCGGTCTGTTCATCTGATCGGTGAGTCATTTGCATCTGTCTGTTCATCTGATCGGTGAGTCATTTGCATCGGTGACTCATTTGCATCGGTGACTCATTTGCATCGGTGAGTCCTTGGATCGGTGCGTCTGATGGATCGGTGAGTCTGATGGATCGGTGAGTCTGATGGATCGGTGCGTCTGATGGATCGGTGCGTCTGATGGATCGGTGAGTCTGATGGATCGGTGAGTCTGATGGATCGGTGCGTCTGATGGATCGGTGCGTCTGATGGATCGGTAGCTCCATGCGTCGGTAGCTGCATGCGTCGGTAGCTCCATGCATCGGTAGCTCCATGCTTCGGTAGATCCATGCATCGGTAGCTTCATGCATCGGTAGCTATTTATACTTACACCGGTAGCTCTATATTTGTATCTGTAGCTGTCTGTAAGTCAGTAGCTTATATTTATAGGTACATCGGTAGCTCTGTGTTAAGTCTATCGGTAGCTGTCTGTCGGTAGACTAAGTCTATCGGTAGACTGGTTTCCGGTAGCTCTTTATCAATAGCTATAGACAGATTACTTATCTGTTTTATGCAGAACACATCTGATTGTGTTAGAATTCATTTATAACTTGTATGAACATGGATAAATGAGGATTAACATTTTCCAAAGACTATTTTACAAATTATTATTGGTTTGATCACAGATGTGAAAGAATTAAAGTATAGATCAATGAAACTTAAGAATATCATATAGAATGAAAACATAATTGGGATTTTCAACACATATGAATACATGATTGAGATTATCAAAACAGGTGAGGTCAACAATCTCCCCCTTTTTGATAATCACAATTTATGATATGAGCATTTAACATAGTAAAAATATAATAGTAAAGAGTATAATATTGAAAATAATTTTCTCAGAGAAAACAGCATCAGAGATAATAGAAATAGTATGATTCAGACATAAGTTATCAGAGGTAACAATCATAAGATACTATATAGACATAAGGTATCAAAGGTAAAAATGAAAAGAAGGGTAATGTGTCTCCCCTTATTCCTTAGTTTTCTCCATTGAAAAAAAATTTTCATTCTCTCATTTTGTTCTCCCCCTTATCCCCATTATTCTCCCCCTTTGTGATAATCAAAAAGTGGGAAAGCAGATATATAGGAGACAAAGAAAACAGGAGAAGTAAAAAGAGTTCTGTATTAGAGTAGTCAAAAATTACAAAAACAGAATACAAAGTAATTACTATCAAAAATCTTAGCCACTGGATCATTCCACCTCTTCCACGTGAGATTTTCCTTTGGGATCAGAAGAAGGTTCGGGTGGTGAGGATTCAGGTGAAGGCTTGGGAATGCCAGAAAAGATCAAAGGAGACTGGGCCACTGACATAGAGTCAGGCCTGTAGGTTGAAGTTCTTTAGGTGATCATTGGTGTGAGGCTTCGAATAGCTTGAGCAGGAGTCAGCTGGACTGTGGAAGCAGCTGAGGCAGAAGCAGGCAAAGCAGGAGGGACGATGACTGGTCTGGCATCAACATGCAAGAAGGGCAACAGCAGATTTCTAAAATCCATAATAATTCCTCCTCCTCTTTCCATAGCAGAGATGAAATCATCTTTGTTTTCCATGAATTTCTCTAAGGCAGGAGTCAATTCTCTTATTTTTCTCACTTGTTCTCTAAAAGCTTGAGTTACTGGGGGTAGCTTCATATTTTCCAACATCAGCTTGAAGTGGTGATCGAGTTGATGCTTGGTGAAAATTATGGTGAAGTAGTGATCCACTTTGTTCTTTATGGCTTCCTGAGAGGCAGAGGCTTCTCTCATATAATCTTGAACAATCTTCATTATTTCTCTCGCAGAATCTCTTGTAGAAAGCACCACTCGACTCAGCTCTGATGAGTCCACAGATCCACTGGTTGAAATAGAACCAATCTCCTCTTTCAACATTGCTCGAACTTGATTCAGATCAACTGATAGTTTGGATGTGAGAGGGCCAAGAGAGAAGGAAATAGTTTCTTTAAAACTTTTAGACAAACCACTGATTAGGCTTTGAACTTTAGAGTCTTGTAATTGAACATGATCCTTCACTGAGGTTTTGAAACTTTCAAACACTGAGACAAACTGGCTTACTACACTCTTCACATAAGCTAGGTCCTTGTCAGCTTGAGACTTGGAGTTCATATAAGAATCCAAAGCAACAACTGATGTCTTGAGAGCTTCAAGATCTGCTTCTATCCTAGAAGACTGAGTCTGGCACTCTTTCACTTCTTCCATAAGCTCAGACATAAAAGAAGATAAATTACAAGCCAGAGAAAGCTCGAAGGATCTCTCTAACATTTTCATTTCTTCATAGAAGCTTTGCTTCATCTCAGCAACTGATGCACTGAATGATTCTTTCAGCTCATTCTTCATGGATTCAAGATCAGATTTAGAGACAAAATCATTGGAAGCAACTGCAGCAGATCCCTTTGATGAGGCCAAACTGGCTACAGAATCAGTCATTATTGAATTAATTGAGGATGAAAGAGAGGTTTCCATTAACTTCACTTCTTCAACAAAACTGGTTTTGAGGTCCTCTTTCAGCTTATTCAGATCATGAAATCTGAATACATCATCTGGCAACAACTTAGAAGCAAGATCATAACTGGTCTTCAGTCTATTCACAGTCATCTCATTATCAGAATCCGGATAATCCAATACACAGACTATAAACCCTGGGTCTTCTACCCAGTCTCCAAGCTCAACAGCTACTGTAACATTTCCAAGAACAGATTGATGCTCCCCCTCAATGGGTGCATTATCATGTATCACAACAGCATTCAGTGCTGGATTCTCTTCATCAGAATCTTCTACTACAAGTTCCACCGGAGCAGCATCTAGAAGATCTTCTGATATAGGTACAGCTTCTTCTGTATCTCTTTCTACTTCAGCAGTCAGCATAGCTGAGCTTCCAATCAAAGGACTCATACTTAAACTACCAGAAGCAGGCGATTCAGATACATTCTCCTTTTCCTCTTCTTCTTGGTGAGGTACAGACTGGTCTTCTTCATGAGTAGACAAAATTTCCTCTACCTTTCCTTTCCTAGAATAAACCAATTCTGCAACAGGACTTGGGGGAAAGTCTGGATCTCCTCCAACATCCATGGGAGTTTCTTCTTCTTCTTCTATTTCTTCTTCTGTTTCACTACTATAAACAGGTTCCTCTTCATCAGGTCTCAGACTCAGATCTCTCTCGTCCTTTGGTCTTGAGGGATGATCCACAGGATTGAACCTATCATATATCTTTTGATCATCACTGACCCATTCTCCCTTCCATGGGTTCCAGTTAATTTTCATGTACTTACAAACAGTCGAGGTGATGCAGAAATTGTTCTTGACTACAACTATCTCATCCTGAGACTCAGCTATTCCTTTCACTTTTATCATTACTGAAATCATCTTGGAAAAGAACAAAGCATTATTCTTTGACTTTGGTCTAATCATGTCTTCCATTTGAAGCATTAACAATCTGCACAGATTGATTTTTACACCATGTCTTAGCAAATGAAGAAGATAGATATCTTGATATCTCAGATTTGCAAAATCTCCTCGCCTCGGTATCAACACATGCTGAACAAACTTGAAGAGCAGTCTATTCTCTCCATCCATTTCAGTAGCTACCACTTGCCTTTGATTTCCATTACCGGTCAGCTCTTGCAAGGCGGTTTCATAATCAAAGATGTCACTGCTAGGTGGCATTTCTCTTGATACATACCCAGAGACACCTTCATGTGGTACTTTCAAACTCTCAGCCCACTCTACTGAAGAAAAAGACATCTCTTTTCCATTTAAAAACGAGCTTACCCGATTCTCATTTTCAGCCTTCTCGAAGGTTACAAACTCGTAGAACTGTTTTACTAACTTCGGGTAGTATGGGCCATTGTTATTCGAGAAACAATCCACCCATTTCTGGTTTTCCAGAACTGCAAGTACCAACGATTTGCTAGGCAGTAGCCATTCCACACACAGTTCCTTTTCGATTACTATGTCTCTATTCTACAAGTGAGGATTCACTGGTCGTTTTCCCGATCTAGTTCTGACTTCACTAACACTGGCTTTATGCTGTGTCTTCTGCTTCTTAGAGTTTGGTTCTCCACTTTCATCTCTGACGATAGGAAGCTTAGTTTTTGCCATCGCGGGTTTAGGGTTCTTGTTCGATTTGGGAGCAAAGGTTCGAAGGTGAGAGGTTTTGAGCTCGGTGAGGTAGGAAGTGGCTTGGACTTAGTTTTTGTCATTTAGGAATTCCAAATAAATGACTAAAAAAGAGTAAAATAAAATAAAATAAAATAAAACGATTCGTATTCTTGGCAGCAGACAGAAGTTTTAAAATATTGGATCCGTGTGAGTTAATAATCGGTGAGAAAAACAAATCGGTGAGAATTGTACATCGGTGAGGATTTTCATATCAGTGAGAATTTCAACATCGGTGAGAATTTCACATCGGTGAGAATTTTCAACATTGGTTGTGATTAAACATTCCCAATTCGTGTCTTATGTAACTTAGCCTATCCGAACTTAAAGGTTTAGTGAAAATATCAGCCAATTGATGTTCAGTACCAATAAATTCAAGAGAAATATCACCTTTTTGATAGTGATCTCTTAGGAAGTTGTGTCTTACATCTTTGTGTTTGGTTCTAGAGTGAGATACAGGATTTTTAGAGATGTTTATTGCACTGGTGTTATCACAGTTGATTGAAACATGTTTAAAAACATATCCATAGTCCAAAAGAGTGTGTTTCATCCACAGAATTTGTGCACAGCAACTACCAGCAGCTATATATTCTGCTTCGGCAGTAGATAATGCAACTGAGTTCTGTTTCTTACTAGACCAAGAAACTAAGGATTTTCCAAGAAAATGAAATGTTCCTGATGTGCTTTTTCTATCTAACTTACAACCAGCAAAGTCAGCATCTGAATAGCTAGTTAGATTAAATGATTGTCCTTTTGGATAAAACAAACCTAAATTTACAGTATACTTAAGATACTTAAAAATTCGTTTAACAGCTAGTAAGTGTGATTCTTTAGGATTAGCTTGAAATCTAGCACACATACATACACTAAACATAATATCTGGTCGACTAGCAGTAAGATAAAGTAAGTTTCCAATCATACCTCTGTAATTGGTTTGATCAACTGATTTCCCAGTCTCATCAACATCCAATTTATAGGTAGTACTCATAGGTGTATCACTTTCCTTAATACTATCCAATCCAAAACGTTTTAAAAGATCCTTTGTATATTTACTTTGATTTAAAATAATTCCATCTTCATTTTGAAAGATTTGAAATCCAAGAAAATACTTAAGCTCTCCCATTAAGCTCATTTCAAATTCATTTTGCATAACCTTTGAAAAATCAGTACATAAAGAGTGTTTAGAAGATCCAAAAATAATATCATCAACATATATTTGTACAACTAAAACATCTTTAGAAATTCTTTTAATGAAAAGAGTTGGATCAGCAATCCCTTTAGTAAAACCATTTGAAATAAGGAAATTGCTAAGTCTATCATACCAAGCTCTTGGAGCTTGTTTTAAACCGTACAAAGCTTTAGAAAGTTTAAAAACTTGATTTGGAAAATGGGGGTTAGTAAATCCAGGTGGTTGTTCTACAAAAACATCTTCAATTATAAAACCATTTAAAAAAGCACTTTTCACATCCATTTGATACAACTTGAAATCCAGATGTGCAGCATATGCAAGTAAGATTCTAATGGCTTCTAGTCTAGCTACAGGTGCAAAAGCTTCCTCATAGTCTATACCTTCTTCTTGACTATATCCTTGTGCAACTAGTCTAGCTTTGTTTCTAACTATATTTCCAGATTCATCTACTTTATTTCTAAAAACCCATTTTGTGCCTATTGTCAATGTGTCCTTAGGTCTGTCAACTAATTCCCAGACTTTGTTTCTTTCAAACTGATTTAATTCTTCCTGCATAGCTATTACCCAGAATTCATCATTGATAGCATCATTTATATTTTTGGGTTCTAGCTGTGAAAGAAAAGCTTGATGTTCAACCTGGTTTCTTAGAGAAGCTCTAGTTTGTGTTCCTCTATCAATATTACCAACAACAGCTTCTAAAGGATGATTCTTTAGAATCCTCGTTGATCTGGTAAAGGTTGGACTAGAAATTTCAGGTTCATCTATAGGTTCGGGTTCAACAGAAGCAGATTCTGGAGAAATTCCAGAACTGGATGCTTTTATAACAGGTTCTTTAGATTTATCATTAAGGTCCAGAATAGAAAAATCTTCTTCAAGATTCTCAAGAGAAGATTTAGGCTCATGTGGATCAGTTTCATCAAATTTGATGTGAACAGATTCTTCCACACATTTAGTTTTCTTATTGAAAACTCTATAGGTTTTACTAGAGATAGAATAACCTAGGGAAATTCCTTCATCACTCTTGGATACAAATTTGTCAAGATTGTCTCTAGTATTGAGAATGAAGACTTTGCAGCCAAAAACATTGAAGTAGTTAACCTTAGGCTTCCTATGGTTCCACAACTCATAAGGGGTTTTCTTAAGAACTAGTCCGATCAAGACTCTATTAATGACATAACAAGCTGTATTTACAGCTTCAGCCCAAAAATAAATAGGCAGGTCATATTCATTAAGCATGGTTCTAGCAATTTCTTGAAGGGTTCGGTTTCTTCTTTCTACTACACCATTCTGTTGGGGTGTTCTAGGGGCAAAAAAGTTATGAGAATAGCCATTGAGTGAGCAGAAAGATTCAAAATCTTGATTTTAAAACTCACGACCATGATCACTTCTCAGGGTCTTAATCTTAAGTCCACTAAGATTCTCTACAGACTTGGAATATTTAATAAAGTAAGAACAAGCTTCACTTTTATGAGCTAGAAAATATACCCAAGTATATCTAGAAAAGTCATCTACAAGAACATAAACATAGTGCTTCCCATTTAAACTAGAAACTCTTGATGGTCCAAACAAATCCATGTGAACCAATTCAAGTGGTTGAGAAGTCGAAACTTCTTTCTTTGATTTAAAAGAAACTTTGTGTTATTTTCCCTTTTGACAGGGGTTACACACTCTATCATTTGGGAATTCTAATTTAGGTAGGTCTTTAACTAGGTTTTTTCTAGAGAGTTTTCTAAGTGAGTGAATGTTGCAATGTCCCAATCTTCTGTGCCATAGCCAAGATTCTTTATGAAAAGCATTCAAACAAGTAATATTCTGCTTAGCTAAAGAATTCAGATTAACAGCATAAACATTTTCATTTCTTAAGGCAGAAAATACCAAAATATTCTTAGAATTAAAAACTTTGCAAGAATCATTTTCAAATTTAACATGAAAACCGTCATCACATAACTGATAAATACTTAATAAATTGTATTTAAGGCCATCAACAAATAAAACATTAGAAATTAAAATTGAATCAGTGTTACCAATCTGTCCTAGGCCGACGATTTTCCCTTTTGAGTTATCACCAAACGTGACAAAGCCTCCATCAACTTTTATTAAACTCTTGAAACAAGAAAAGTCTCCTGACATATGTCTTGAACATCCCCTGTCCAAATACCAGGTCTCTTTACAGGAGCTCTTTAAGCAAGTTCCCTGCAAAACAGATTTAGATGGGAGATGATTTTGGTACCCAGATTTTCTTGGGTCCAGACAGGTTAGCCAATAACACTTTAGGTACCCATATTTGTCTAATGGGTCTCAAATAATTTGTAGAATTGATATGCTTTCAAAGATATACTCTATTAGATCCATAGCTATGTATATAACTGGTTGAAGCATATGAAGTTCCAGAATTACCTTCATTCTGTCCAGATTTAGAAATGAATCTAGTTTTGGCAATTTTCCTTTGTCCAGGTTGGTATCCTATACCAGTAGTATATTTAGGTGCTATTTGCTTTCCTAGAATCTGTGTTAAAGTATTCTTTCCATTTGTGAATTTTTCTAGGTCTTTTCTAAGTTGCTCATTTGACAGTTTCAGTTCTGTATTTTCCTTAAGCAACTGAGCATTCTTTTCTTTTTCTATATCAAGGTCAGATTCATTCTTAATACTTAAAGCATACTGTTTCTTTAGACCTTTATATTTATCTTTAAGTTCATTACAAGTTTCTTCTAACATGTCACAGTATTCAAAAAATTCAGATTTTGACATGTTTTCTGAGTCAGAATCTTCTCCAGAATAGTATGAATTAAAAACAGGAGTCTCTGATGTTACCTCAGAAGTGTTTGTCATGAAACACATGTTGGCCCGATTCTTTTCAGAGTCTGAAGATTCAGCTTCACTTGTGCTGTCTTCTAAAGCACTCCAAGTAGCCTTCATGGCTTTCTTAAACTTATTGTCCTTATATTCATATTTCTTTTTATACTTCATCTTTGGATAGTCGGCTTTAATGTGTCCTTTTCTCTTGCACTCATAGCAGACAACATCATCTGATTTGTCATTCTTCTTCCAGTCCTTTTTCCATTTACCTTGGTGATCATACTTACCCTTATAGTTAGTTTTTCTGAAGAACTTCTTTTTCCTATAAAATTTCTTAAATCTTCTAGCAATGTGAGCCATCTCAGCATCACTGTCAGAATCACTTTCACTGTCTTCACAGATTGAGCTTTCAACTACAGCTTGAAGCTTTTCTTTGTCTTTATTCTTTGAAGTTGAGGATTTGAAAGCAACAGACTTTCTTGCAGGTTCATTTTCTTCCTCCTTATTCACTTTAAGCTCTTCTTCATACATCATCAGCTTGTCAATCAGTTCCTTGACAGGTAGAGCAGCAATGTCACATGATTCTTTGATTGAGACATATGTGCCTCTCCATCTATCAGGTAGACATCTCAAAATTCTCATAATTTGTTCCTTCGATGAGACATCCTTTCCCAGTGAGATCATTGTATTGACAATTTCATTGAACCTGAGATACATGTCAGAAATGGGTTCGTCAGGCTTCATTTTAAAATTATCATACTTGATAGTATAAGTGTTCAATCTCATTTCTTTAACATTCGTTGTTCCTTCATGAGAAACAGCTAAGGTATCCCAAATTTCATATGCAGTTTTACAAGCAGAAATTATATTAAACTCTTCATCTCCTAGAGCACAGTACAGAGCATTCATAGCTTTACAGTTGTTATTGTAAGCAGTCTTTGTAGGTTCATCCCAAGTAGATCTAGCAGTAGTGGGAATTTTGTATTCTGATTCAATAGCAGTCCAAATATCAAAACCTATGCTTTCTAGATGAATTTTCATTTTCAGTTTCCACTGAGCATAATTAGTTCCATTGAAGAAATGTGGCTGGTTAGTAGCAGCACCCTCAAGTCTATTGTCCATGATGAGAAAATTTTAAAGAGATAAAAATTTAGATATAACAGAAATTTTGAGACCTTTAAAATACAACTAAAATCACAGTTCAAAAGCAGAATACTTTTAGAAAGTATTTTCAATCCTCTAATACCAAGTGTTGGTCGGAGTGGACACTCAAGAGGGGGGGTTAATTGAGTTCCAATCAAAATTTCTGTTAAAAACAATTTCTATTAAAATCCCCCAATTTCAAAAACAAATTAAACTGTAGTGAATTTATATAGATTATAAAGGTTCAATTAGTTTCTCAAAGATTGATTAGTTCCCAGTTAACTTAATCTTATGATTAAATTAACTTTTGAAACTAACTTACTGATTTATAATAAATATAAACACTTGCGAGCTTAATTATCAAATTAGCTTTGAAGATAGATTATATTTCAAAGTAATAGCAGCGGAATATGAACTAAATATGTATAGTATGGATATAGAGTATAATCAACAAACACAGAGAATTAACCAAGAGGTTCAGTCTCAAGCCGAGACTTAGTCCTCTCAAAAGTTTATATAAAAATGATCCACACCCTGGATCGGGGTTAACAACAGTGAACACACTGTCCAGGTCACAAGACCTCTACCACAGTTCTACGTGGGAAAACAAACAACAGCAGCCAGCTGTCCAGGTCACAAGACCTCTACCACTATCCACAGTGGGAAATGAAGTGTAAAAGGTTTTTTGAGGATTTACAGATCCACCAGTGAAAGTACAGGAGACAGTGTATGTGTTAGATACAGCATATAACACACACTGCTCGAAAAGTATAGTAATAAATCACAGAACAAGAGATGTTGAGTTTAGAAGGGGTTCTGGTGATTGCAGTGTAGCTCTGGACTCATTTGGATTCGATCAGAAGTGAGTCTGAGTCCTCTTCTCGTTTCTGTTTGAGAAACAGAGTGTCGTATGCTCCAGGTTCACGGAGTGAAAATTGTAGTCGATGAAGCTCTTCGATATTCTTTTGTATGCACAGAACACTTCTCGAGTAGGCTTGATTGTATATGATCTTCTCTGTGTTCTTGATTAGTTATTCTTGTATGCACAGAGCTTTTCTTGAGTATATTGTATGTCTTCCTTGTCTCTGTGTATTATCGCCTCTCTTATCTCTTCAGTAGAGTCTTCTTGTATTTATGTCACGTGCTCCGTAGGACAGAAAAGGTTTCCTTTCCGCAGGTACGAGGTACGGATTCATGACATCCGACAACCTTTATCAGATATTTGACAAATCATTAAAATATAACTAATATGACTGTTGGTTAGATTAAATAAAGATAAAGATAAAGAAATTCAAACAGTTGTTTATGACTGTTCAAGTGATCGGTAGGTCATCAGCATTAGAGTAATGATCGGTGACTCAGATAGATCAGCATCGGTCTGTCATCTGATCGGTGAGTCATTTTGATCAGCATCGGTCTGTTCATCTGATTGGTGAGTCATTTTCATCGGTCTGTTCATCTGATCGGTGAGTCATTTGCATCGGTGACTCATTTGCATCGGTGACTCATTTGCATCGGTGAGTCCTTGGATCGGTGCGTCTGATGGATCGGTGAGTCTGATGGATCGGTGAGTCTGATGGATCAGTGCGTCTGATGGATCAGTGCGTCTGATGGATCGGTGAGTCTGATGGATCGGTGAGTCTGATGGATCGGTGCGTCTGATGGATCGGTGCGTCTGATGGATCGGTAGCTCCATGCGTCGGTAGCTGCATGCGTCGGTAGCTCCATGCATCGGTAGCTCCATGCATCGGTAGCTTCATGCATCGGTAGCTATTTATACTTACACCGGTAGCTCTATATTTGTATCGGTAGCTGTCTGTAAGTCAGTAGCTTATATTTATAAGTACATCGGTAGCTCTTTGTTAAGTCTATCGGTAGCTGTCTGTCGGTAGACTAAGTCTATCGGTAGACTGGTTACCGGTAGCTCTTTATCAGTAGCTATAGACAGATTACTTATCTGCTTTATGCAGAACACATCCGATTGTGTTAGAATTCATTTATAACTTGTATGAACATGGATAAATGAGGATTAACATTTTCCAAAGACTATTTTACAAATTATTATTGGTTTGATCACAGATGTGAAAGAATTAAAGTATAGATCAATGAAACTTAAGAATATCATATAGAATGAAAACATAATTGGGATTTTCAACACATATGAATACATGATTGAGATTATCAAAACAGGTGAGGTCAACAGCATCTATTTATATCACAAAACCATATCCACTTGTTAAGAGAGTGATTAAAATTGTTGTGACTAACGTCTTCTTGAGATCTATTATGGCTTCTTCATATTCTTCCTTCTAGACACACTAAACTTCTTTCCATGTTAACTTTGTTAACATGATAGACAATCCTGATAAATTTCACAAAAAAACATTTGTAGTACCTAGATAAGAAATTAAAATTAAGGATTTCTATGAAACTAGAGGATGTGGGACATTTTTCAAACGCATTTTTAACTGAAGGGTCTATATAAATTCTCTCCCTTATGATCACGTTCGCCAATAAATAGAACTTCTAAATCAAAAAGTTAGATTTATTGAACTTACTGTGCATTTTAACTTTCCATAATGTCAATAGAAAAATCAATAGATGCTTTTCATGTTCCTCCTTTATCCTGGATTAAATGAGAATGTCATTCATAAACACTACCATAATGTTTTTCAAGGTAGTCTTGAAATACTCTATTTATAAAATCCATGAATATTACTGTGGAATTATTAAGTCTTAAGGGACTCACAATTAACTCATAGTTCCCATGACTTTAATAGAAAATAGCCTTCTAAATATCAACTTTATTCACCTTAAGTTAATGATATTTACTATTAAGATCTGCCGTTGAGAAGTACCGATATCTTCATAGTTGATCGAACAAGCCATTAGTCCTTGGCAGAGGATACTTGTTCTTTATGGTGATCTTATTGAGTTTTGAATCATTTATACACAACCGTATTGTTCTATCCTTATTCTTGACAAAGAGAAATGGCATACCCTAAGGTAATACTCTAGGGAATATGAACCCCTTGTCCAAATTCCCTTGTAGATGCTTCTTTAAATCCGCCTGTTTGATCAGTGCCATCCTTTAAGGGAATTTTGAGATTGGAGTAGCTTCAGGTATGACCTCTATTGAGAATTCTACCACACAATCTGTGGGAAGTCCAATTAACTCTTAGGGAAATAAATCAGTGTATTCCCTAAAAATGGGAATTTCTTCTACATTTATACCTTCCTATAACTCAACCATTGGGGAATGGTATGCTTCTCTATAGGGTAATAACAAACACACCATTAATGTATTTTCTAAAGGAGATACATGATCTACAATACATTTGTAGAGGAGAATTGGATGGTTCATAATAGGAAAGAGATTTCTATTTCCTGACAGTTTATGTGGGATCTATATAATGAGAGCCAATCTATGACTAGTATAGCATCAAATTCCACCAAGGTAAGTATTAAAATTTTTTATAGAAGAATATTCCCACAGATGCTTACAGGATAAGATTCCAACACATGGGTTGCAGTGATTTCACTATTGTGTGTTTTTATAGATATCTCTACCTATCAGGGCATCGATTCAAAAAGTTCTAGAAAAAATTAAGGATATAAAGGAATTCATAGAACCATAATAAAATAAAACATTTTCTATTCTTGATCGAATAAGAATTTTATGCTGTACAAATTCATTTTCATACTCCACTTTAGTAGTAGTGATGGTATAATATTTCCCTTTCTCCTTTTTATGTAGTGGTTTCTAACACTGATTACCCTCAAGGACCCATTATTTAGTACATTGTCTTTCATAGTAGGCTTTATCTCTATAGTTGAAGCATTGAACCATGGGTGGTGAATTAAGAGGATCCAAAATTTCCTCCATCTTATTAGCCAGCTTCTTCATATCAATTTTATAATCATGAGCTTGGTGGAATTTACTACCACACTTGATGAATTTCACCATCTCATTGAGATAATTACCATGATGTTTTTTCAACATTATCGATGTGTGGATAGTTGTATCCTCTTTCATCATTTTTTTTGACACACAAGAATAAAACTTCATATTACCTTCATATATCAATAACAATAGGACCATTCTCTGAACTCTATTTCTATAATGAGATCACATTAAACCACATATTCCTGAATCCCAATGTATCAAATAGTTAGATCCTTTATAATGTTTGGTTTTAAACCACTAAATAATATATCAAATTTTTTATCATTTTTTATAACTAAAACTGAGGAGTTTCTTGCAGGACTTGTGATGTTTACCTCGTAAGTCATGATAAACTTACCTTCCTTTTTTATCCACTCTATGAATTCTCTCTCTATCTTTGTTTGAATATTTCTAGGAAAATACTTGGTAATAAATATTTTCATAATGCCTTCCCACTCTATCTATTATTTTTCATCCATGATTTTTTTGTTATTTATTAATGTTCCCCATTGATTTGATTCTCCATATAAATGAAAAATAGTCGGAGAAACCTTTTCCTTCTCCTAAAAATGGTTTAGAAAAAACGATCTTCTCCATTGACTTAACCCACTATTCCATGACAGGTGCATCAGAAGTTACACTAAATATCTGTGTCTATTTCCAAATAAAGGACTCGATATCTAGTTGATCATTATTTGGTGAAGGAGTAAATTCTATGTGGTTCAAGTTTTTATACATATCTTAATGGAACTGGGTATTTATTTTTATGAATTTTTAACTCTTCCTCCCATGGAATTGGGGATGTTGTTTGAGAAATTTTTACATTGTGTCTCACACAGTTTTTAGGCCTAGTATCTCATATTTCCCACCGTTTTCTATATTATAACAGTTTTGAACAATAATAACTCAAAAATCATGAATAAAGAATTTATTATCTTATTCAATTAACTTTAAAAGAATATCTTATTGGTTCCCAGTATTAAGTATTTTTCTAAAATAAAACTTCCTGGATGTTTGTATACATATAGTCTTATCCTAAGGGTTTTCACTTATATTTTCTAATCCTAAATCCCAAATTTACTAAATCATTATCGAGTGCCAACAATATTAACCCATCTTTTTCTTAAATTACTCTTACATAATTTTGAAGATAAAAAACATAATAGAGATACAAAACCATGATCAAAATGATTAATGTCTTGGAAAAATTAGGCTCATACATAAATTTTACATAATAAAACATAAACATTATTTATTTATTTCTTCGCTATATTCTTAGTTATCCTCGTGTTCTCCTTGGTAGAATTAATCACCTGAGAATATACATCAATGAAAGGGGAGAGGTTAAATCCCAACAAGAGGATATATAAGGGATATTAATCAATATAACATGGGTGAGCGTAATCATCATAAAATCATAATCATAGGATAATAATTAACCACATTATTGAAACATGGGATAAAGTAATAAAAATTTTCCACGCACAAAAAATAAACATCATGTCTTAGTGATCAAATAACACACATAGTTATGAATACAGCTAGCGTCATATTCAAATATAGCATATGTGAGTAATCATAAAATAATAATTATGAACAAAAATATAATAATTTTCAGGAGTAATAAATATCATATCATGATAGGAATAACATTTATTAATTAATTACATAGATATATAATTCTCATTCCACCCTTCACATCATAACATTTACATAATCATACGGGTCATGTAGAACCTATAAAACTCATAGTCATGAATTAATCAATGGAAAAGAATATGTATCATAAGGATTTCATCAATAATGATTTACTTAATGAATTTTGGGTTACTAAATGAAAAAGGTAAAAACATATTTGGTATAAGAATAATCATTCTAAAGAACATAAGAAACAAATCAAGAGGAGTAAAATTTGTGTTTTGGAAAAAAGATTTCTTTTGGGAAATCTTTGTATTTGTCATAAAATCATGTAATAAATATGTATATCCCAAAAAATAAAAGTTATGAATAAAAAATGGTAATTATAGAACAATATATTATTATTCATTCCAAATACTTCGTGAAAGTGGGATAACCCCAAGAAAAAAAGTGGGGTTTGAGAATCCCCTTACCTTAATTCCTGCTCTATTTCATCACTTTTTCACCTCCTAAATAATAAACTTACATTTATTAAAACATTGATTCAGAAAGTAATTGGATTCATTTATACAATTATTTATCAATTAAAATCATTTTATTATATTTCATAATTTTTTTTGATCAAATTGAATCATTTTGACATCATTTATTTCTTTAAAAAACTATTTTTCTTTGATCCCTCTATTTTCATTCAAATTCATTCATACAAAATTAATATTATCTCAATAAGGATATAATAAATGTAATTACTTATTTATATATTATATATAATTAATATTTTCCATACCTTATGGTGGTTATGACAATTGTCTTAGAAATTTCTACGTATGTGGTCGACTGACCTTTAACAGGGCATTGTCGAAAGTACAGGAAATAAAATATGATATTTATATTTGGGATAAATATGATAATTAAAGTAGGTTAACATCATTAATATAGTTTTAAATTATGGAATGATTAATTTTATGGTAAATTTTTTTGAAAGTAATTGGTAAAAAGAATAATGATACGAAGAAAAGAGGGAAGAGTTGTAGAGACTAACTCTCTCCTTAGTGTACTTTATCTTGTACGATGTTATAACTCCATTTGTGATTAGGGTTGGATTTCTCTAAAATTTCCCTAAGTATGCTAAGAATATTTAGAGGGAGGATTTGGGTAGATATTGGGATTCTGAATGGGTGGGAGAAAGGGTTTTCCAGAGGAAGGGAGAGGGGATATTTATACTTGAGGAGAGGGGTACTATTAGAATAAAATGTTGAATAAAATAAAATATCAAAGGTAAAATTTGTAATAGTAAATGAATTAAAATATAAATCATATATAAATATAATATAATAGTTTAAATATTTTAAATCCAATTTATAATTATAATTAAATAGTTTATTAAAAAGTAAAGTAAAAAAAAAGAAATTTTTATTTTCAGGAATCGTTTTTTACTTTAGGTTTTGGAAAGTGACTTATATGTTTGGAAATTAATTTTATCATATTTTAAAGACTCGTTTATGAAATAAAATATATTATGGACGAAACTAAATTTATATTAAGGATTATGTCATTATTATATCATAAATGGTGTAATTTAAGACACACCGACTATGTGAAAAAATTGTATTTTTACTATTCACATGAAATTTAAATTAGTTCAGAAAATTACCATAAATTCACCGTTATATAATTTTGATGCGATGATTTAAAAAATGATATTAATTTTATCATAATAAATTTATAATGTAGGTAGTTTTAATTTTTAATATAAAAATAATGAATTTTACAATATATAGTTTATTAAAAATGTACTTATATTTTCATTGAACTTTTTAATCATGATATTTATATTAAGGTATTAAAATACTCATATTTAATTAAATTAATCATGATAAATATCATTTATATCAGAATATGTTATTTTGAGGTAAAATTTCTTATTCCAACAATCTGTTTACAATTCCCAACGGTCAAGTTATTATCCCCAATGGTCTGGTTATTATTCTAACAGTTACATTACTATTCCAACGGTAAAATTACGTCTTATAAATACCACATTATTATCTCATATAATATTCAACTAAATTCCTCTCAAGGTTCTATATTTAAATTTTCTATAATATTGAATGGTTTTCTGATTATTTATCTTTTCTATAGTGTTGGCATTAGAGGAAATGATTATATTAGATTGGGTTTATCCATATTTTCCCATTTTAGATTTTTTATTTTTTATTTTTTGTCTACTTTTAATGTCTAGAACTTTAATTGTTTTCATTTTTTATTAATGGAATAGTATTTCTTAATGAAATAAATTATTTGTGGTTTCCTTATATGTATAATACTATATAGTATTTTACCACACAAATTAATTTCAAGGGATAAATATATTTTAATAGATCTCGATTATTACATGAATAGAATGAACATTTAATTAGAAAAAAAAAGAAATTTCAAAAGATAAGAAAACCCCATTGGAGGAGGTAGAATATTTATAATGGTGATTGTGAGAGATATTTATATTTTAGTTGAGGTAGTAGCTTTGTCTTCATAGTTAGTGTCGAGGTTGGAGTTTTGACTTTACATAGTTGGTTGTAATGTGTCGTATTGGACCATTGAGATTAATTCTACTGATACATAACTCTCAATGATGGAACATAATTTAGATTTTTTATATTTTTTAACAGTGGCAGATGCATGTGATGGAAATTAGTAATAGGCATGGAAAACATTAAAGTTTTTCCTAGACACAAATTTTGTTCAAAACATTACTCCAAATAGATTAAATAGTATTAGTATATAAATAGATATATAATAATATTTATACTATTTTTTATCATATATATTAATAAATATATATATTAATTATACTATATATATCTATTTAATTATTATAATTATTATTATATATATATTGATTTATTTCTATTATTGTTTTATTATTTTTGATTTCCTTTTCTTTTTCTGTTTACCTAGGCTCAATTTAGAGTGGATCAAGCAAGTTGGTGTGGATTCTTCTTATTTTTGGAGATCACAAAAAAGGTATCTTCAACAGTTTATCATCCTTCCTCAATGATGCTTAGTATTAATTAGCTCCGAAGGTTCTTCAACATATTATTGGTAACACCTTACTCCTCTTTGGTAGTGTGAGGACTTTCCATGGAGAATATGTGATATTTGATTAATACACTTGGGTTTGGTTGATTTCTCTATATTGGTTGATTTGGAATCTATTTTATGGTTTTGTGATTATATAAATAAGTGGAGAGATATGTGGATGCATATAGTTTGATTTTTGAGACACCATAGATTTCAAGGAAGCTCAAATCATGAATGGATTGAGGTGAGGCATGTTGGGTTTCCATGAATAGTGTTTTGTTGGATGAGGATAAAGGCATGAAGTAGGTTGGAATATCATGGACTAGGGTTGTGTTTAGTAGAGTTTAGAATCCATCATAAAGTGGGTGACTATGGATGTTTGATGCAGTAAGGAAATGTGAAGTCTATATGGTAGGAATGCCTACTGTGAGAGGAGTGGGGGTGAAAAGAGCATCTCATGGTCAATAGACTGGTCATGAGAATGGTTTATGGTGTGCAGGTGCACATGGAGTGGTGATCTATGTACGATCAGTATACTGACTACGCAAAACATTTTAAAAAATCATCTTGATTTCAAAAATAATTTCAATTTAATGCAGTATTTTTCTTTAATTTATTTCTAAAGGTAAATCAATTAAAACTATATTTTAATAATAAAAAATTAAAAACATTTTAAAATTAATTCCAATAATTTTTTTCAAAGTTTAAATACTAATTTTGAGACATGAATGGATCTTAAAAATAATTCCAAAAAATGAATATATTACTAGAAATAAGAAATAAATTCATTAAATAATTAATTTCAAAATTATTAAAAAACACAAAAATAATTTTCTTACACAATATTTGAATTAAACTCAGAGGTATTTTCTATAAATAACATATAAAAATATAGTATTTTTTCCTCACATCACTCACCCTCACTTATATTATTACACTCCTAATAAATTTATCGTTGAATTAAAATTATTCCAAAAGAGAATAAATGTAAGTTATTCTACGAATATTCAAATATACCATCCCAAGAAATAATAATAAATAGATTCATCCATTATACAATTTATCAAGCCTCATCTGCAAATCAAACCACATCCACATTTCAATTCATTAAATGTTTTATTTCTGGAATGGTTATAATTGAATAAATATGGAAGAAAAAATTAAACAAAAAAAACCTCCATTTTTTCCCTTTCTTAAGTTCATTAAATAATGGTTTGATTTTTACCTTTATTGATAACATATAAAATGAATGTGTTATAAGTGAATTTCTCCTCTTTTTATGGGTACAATATTTTTCTTACCTTAATAGAATCACATTTGAAAAGAACCTTTTGAATTTATTTTTTCTATCCATAATTTTTTTTGAAGAAATATGCATAGAAGACACTAAAATGAATTTATTTAATTTAAAAACACACCCTGTTACCTAATATCATAGAACCACTGTGAATTCTAAATTTCCCAGTTTTATTCCAGGTTTGAAGGAATTATATAATATTCATTTAATTTGGCTGCCTAAGGTGTTTGTCTCAAAAAGTTAAAGTTACTTTATATTAAAATTAAAATTCTAGTGAATTAATGTTTAAAAAATGATTCGACACAAATATTTAAACATACACTCTATATCTTAAATATATGATCATATTTCCATAAAATTAGTGATTGAATCACCCAAAAATCACATAATGATTATCAATTATGAAACCAATGAATTCCCTACACTCTAACATAGTATTTTTAAAGTCGGCAAGGTAGAAAATGACTTTTAGGGAATGGGTAAAAAAATATAAAAATATAAAACAGTTCAAAGGTATGTATAATATTGTATTTACATAACAATATATTTTAGAAAAAACATAATCCAATCATATAAACAGATTAATAATTCTTTTTGAATTTCCTGTGTTTAGTGTGTTTTGTTTCTAATTAAAGACAAAAGTAAATAAGAAAAGGATATTTATAATATTTAAAAATAGAACAAAGATTTTTTATTTTCTTTTTAATATTTTTTTTGTTATATATATATATATATATTAAATTCTCTAGAAAACTTTAATTAGATTTTTTATATTATAAATATACATATTGAAATATTAACTAAAATACAATTAAATAACTATTATTAATCGGTTTTATTTCTTACCCCGCACTTATCAACACTCCACATTTAAGTTATAGCATAAGGAACAAAAAATAATGTGAATAAAGAGGGAGAAATTAGAGATACAACCTGGATGTAATTGGCCAGCTTGTTCAAGGTAATATTTTCCCTATACATTGTCTTTGGATAGTGGAGTTATCCTCATGTGTGTTATACACTTAGGGAAAATGTAGGAAATAATATTAATACATTATAAATAGTATTATATGAAAATTAAAATTATGAAAATAAAAAAAAAGAAAATAAGGGAGAAGATTAACATGTTTAACTCCCCATAAGGTGCTATAGGTTATACTGTTCATTTCCAGAAAATTTGTTGACTATCCCTAGTTTTTAGGGGGATTAGGATTATTGGGTAAGAACTACAACATCCTTCTTATTGTACAACTCAGTTTTACTTCATCATGGATGTCTCCTTGGATAGAATACTTCATTTCCAACCATAGGGTAGTGTAAAGTTGTAATAACCCAAACTTTTATAAATGTAATTTCTCCATTATTATAATTATTTCATGTAGTATAAATCACATAAAATCACCTGGATACTATAAAAAATATTTACAAATGAATAATAAATTAAATAAGAGAAATTTTCAGAAATTAAAGAACCCATGCTAATAGAATAGTAACTTGACTTTTGGAATACTGACATAAACATTGGGAATATTAATCCATCCAATAAAATAGTTTCTTCACCATTGAATGTATAAAAAAATTGGGTAACTTATAAATGAAAATATGATATATTTATAACTTCCTATAAGTAAATAAATTATTATAAATGTTAAATTAATTTTTTGTATTTTTGTAAGCCATAAATATTTAATTACAATATTATAATTAATATAATGATTTAAAATAATTTTTTTTATAAAATTTATTCATAAATTATTAATTTGATGTATTATGATTATAATGTAATTTTATGATACCTGAACTAATTTTCAAGGTGTCATAAAATTGGTTATAGTATTAAAATCGGTAATTTTAATTAAATGGTTAATTGATTTAAAAATTAAATTTATCATATTTAGAAAATTTAATTATAAATTGGAGTTCATTTTTTATTTCTATATATAAAAAATATATATGGTGAAATTTTGGGATTTTTCTAAAATAGTTGATTTTTTTTAATAATAAAATACGGTAATTTATGATATATATATATATATTATAAGTTAAATGCATTATTCCTTGATTCATAGCTGATGTAAGAACCATATTCATGAACTCAACATAATTATTTTAAAATATTTATTGATTAATCTCCAACTTTTCTTATTCTTGATCCAAAATAATAAAATAAAGGCTGAAATAATGAGAAAACCCTCCTCTCCTCCCCAATAAATACAACTCTCACTACCTCTTCGCCTAACACCTTCCATGCTTTGATAATTCACCAAATTCAACCCAAAAATATTCCAAATCCCTTTACCCATTTCAAAGCGGTTTTTTCTCAAAAAAAATACCAAACCAAGGTGAGTTAAGTATGTTCTCAAATAATATAATTCAAGAGTTAAAATCTTCTTTCTTTTTCTTTTTATTTCTTTTAATTTTTTAATTTTATAATTCTATCCTCTTCTAATCTATCCAAATATGCACGATAACTCTAGTATATTTTATATACTTTAATTATATCATGTTAATTTAAGATCCATCATCACACTCTTTTCAATCTATTTTTTATTCTAAAAAAGAATTCATCACCAATGATGTGTTAATTTACTAACATCAGGGAAAATGTGTTTTCAGTTTCCCTTAACAACATAGAGTATGTTCATAAAACTACTATAATGGTTGTTAAATTATGTAAAATTTATTTTATTACCCTTTTTGTGTTGTAGAACTAAACTTTATAGACAATAATAAATAATGGAACAGAACTAGTCTATGATGTTCGAAAAAATCGCCAAAAAATATCCATAATTATCATTGACATTTTATCTAATGATTCATCCTCAAAAAAATTAATCAAATGACATATATAACCATTTAAACTTATATATTTCAAATAATAACATATAATTTCAATTATGGATAATTATACCCATTCTATATAAACTTTCTTACTCATATTCCTGTGAACTGATCATAAAAACCATGAAAATGAACACTCTCCAACAATGAAATAGAGCTCTACAACTCATCAAAAAGGTTGTAAATGAACTTGATAAAATTGAAAAAAAAAACAAAATAAATTTATAATAAATTCTTTATATAGTAATTAATTAATCTAATTTGATTAAATAAGATATTAAATTGATGAGATATTTTACACATAATGTAAGGGGATTCTTGAACCCAACTCCATTTTCTAGGGGTTTCCCTCTTTTAGTTCATTTTCAGTATGGATGTTACATTAATGTTCCATAAATATAATTTCTTTATCCTTCCATTTTTTTCTGGATATACATGTTCCCAGTCTGATTTTATGACAAATGACATGATATTTCCAAAAGAACTCTTCTATTTAAAAACACACAATTTACTTCTATTGAGGTTATTTATTCTTCACTCAAGATTTATTATGTTAACATAATAATGTTATTCCCTCTTTATTTTGTGAAATCGTAAGTTTATTCATGAATGTATTCATTATTAACTAAAATATATTCCATTTAATGGGTTATATTACATCCAATATTGATATATATACTATATGTCATGCCTGATTATGTAAATGTTACGATGTGATGGGTGTGCTCGAAATTTTATGGGGCATGTAATTTTTATTATGTGTTGGGTTAGCCTAGAATTATATAGCACTCCAATTAATTTGGTAATGTGATTAATCTTATTATATAAAGTGAAATATGTGTGAACATTATTCTATCTTTGTTTATAACTATGTGTGGTAGTTGATCACTAAGACAAGATATTTTATTTTTATGCATTGACCCATTCCATGTGTTCATCTAATACTCCCTCTAATGATTATGATGATGATCCCATGATTATATTATTATGATGATTATTATTCTCACCACATGTTATACTAATCCATGTTATTAACTACCCACTTACCAGGATTTTGTATCTCCCCTTTCTTTGATGTATATCTTTAAGTTATTACTTAAATGATGGAGAACATAAGAACCACAAAGAATCTATAGAAAAAGTAATTCAATAAATTATTATGTTTTGTTTTTAAAATTTTATTTATTGTCCTAATTTTCCCAAGACACTAAACCATTGGATCCGAGTTATTAATGATTTTATGTTTTTTATCATTAAAATGATGTAATAATCATGTAAGAAAAATCAGGGTCACTATAGTTGGTATCATAGAAAGGTTAATTTAATTTGGGATTTAGGATTAGAGAACCTTAGTGAAAACCACTAGTATGATACTAACTATATATAAGTAAACAAGAAGCGTTTATAATATAGGTATCTCACATTATATTTCTTTAGAATTAATTTAAAAAGGGATAAATTATTCCTGGCCTATTAACATATGTTTTGTTCTACAATTTTCTATTTTGGGAAATGGCGGGACCCTAAGAAACTAGGATAACAACCCATGAGAGGGACAAAGTCATGATTCCCGAAAAACATACCCAATGCCTTGGGAGGTGTAGTTAAAAATATCATGGCGATGCTTACCTTCCAATATTAGGATATGAATAATAACCCAAAAATGTGGAACTTATTACTTCACCTAAGAATTGGAAACTAGATATTGAGTCCTTTATGCGGAAATGAGCACCGACATTTAGTGGATCTTTTAATCCAAAAGTTATATAGCAGTTTTTCAACTCAATGAAGAAGATATTTTCTATGCTTTTCTGTTCTGAGATGGAGATGGTGACTCTGTCCATTTATCATCTAGATAGAGAGGTCTATTACTGGTGGGTGTTGACTAAGAACACCAATATAAAGGATTAAATTAAAGAGATAGAGTGGTTAGAATTTAATATAATATTTCTTAAATATTATTTCCCTAAAACTCTTCATACAAATATGAAGAGATAATTCAAAGAGCTGATATAAAAGGAAGGTAAATTGGTCACGGCCTACGAAGAAAATTTTACATGTCTTTGAAGGTACACATTGGGTTTTTTATCAATAATTATAGAAAAAATAGATAGATTCTCTGGTGGGTTAAAACCTAACCATCGAAAGGCTAAAAAAAAATTGAGACTTTGGGTGTTAGGAAGATGTTTTTGAATGTTCTACCGATGTGTATATTGAGTTTGGAGAATGGTATCATGAATATGGTGATAAGAAACAAAACATGTAGTTTAAATCTATAGAAGACCATGATAAGGTTGGGGAGAAACCTCAACAAGTCACATAAAATAAATGAGTGAAGAATCATTATGGGAAATACCTCAAAAGGATAGGCTAATTATATAAGTTTCGGAGATAATTCCACCAAGATCATGAATGTCTGAGAGACATAATGAAACTGGCCAATAAAATGTTGTAACGAAGAGAACCACCCATGTTCTCTTGTTACCTCTATAGGGAGAAAAGTAAGTTTTCAATCCAGTGCACTAAACCTTGTGTCCTCTATGGTAATCAAGGTCATCAACCACCAAATCCAAATAATCAATGGAAGGTTTATACCACCACTATAGCTAAAGTGGATCAAGAAAATAAATTCCTACATGGTACACTTTCTATTCACTCAATAATGGAAAAAGTATTACATGATTCAGATTCTACGCATTCCTTTATATCTTGTAAGTTTTCTAGAATAATTGAATCAAATCCTTCAAACATGAATTATAAATATAAAAAAAAACACCTATCAGTGTGTTCATTTCAACCCAAGTTTTGGACACTTCTTTTATTGGATTATGTTGGAATATTCTCCCATAAATTCCCATGATACATAACTTGGTGGAATTCGAAGCTATACAGGGGATAGATTGACCCTATATATATAGATAACACATAACATGTTAGGAAAAGGAAATATTTTTTCATATTCTAAACTATTTTATGCTCCTCAAAAAATGTAAGTAAGATCGTGAATCTCCATTGTAAAATCATTCAATTATGTAGTTGTTTATTTCCTATGAAAAATAATGCCTTTCTCAAATTTTAGAGTAAAAAGAAAGTATCAACCAAGGATAAATACCCATTGTGAGGGAATAGTGTGATGTATCTTCCAAAGTGTTACCCAGACTTCCCCCATATCATGTGGTAGAGTTCTCAATAGAACTGATACTCAGAGCTACTACTGTCTAAAAATTCTTGTATAGGATGACCCTGATCCAATTGGATGAGTTAAAGAAACAGTTATAAGATCATTTTCGAAAAGGGTTTATACACCCTAGTGCAGCACCTTGGGGTGATCCAGTGCTCTTTTTCCAGAATAAGGATGGATCAATTGAGATGTGTATCAATTATTAGGAACTCAACAAGATCACTTAAAAAACCAACATCCCCTTTCAAGGATTTATGAATTGTTTGATCAATTAATAGGACCTTATTACTTCTCAAAGGTGGATCTTCATACTGTATATCATAAACTATAGTTGAAGATGTAAAATATTCAAAATAAATCCTTATATACAAGGTATGGGAACTTTTAGTTTCTAGTGATGCCCTTAGAACTTATAAATTTCCCTTAAATCTTCATGTATTTCATTAATAGAGTCTTTAGGCACTACCATGAAAAATTTGTGGTAGTTTTTATCTATGATATTCTCATTTAATCCAAGAGAAAGGAGGAATATGAGTAATATATAATGATTTTTATGGTGACATTAAGGAAGTTGAAATTGGATTCTTTGTTCAAAAAGTGGGACTTTTGGATGAAGCAAGTCACATTATTGGGACATGTGATCTCAAGTGAGAGAATTTCTATGGACCCTTCAAAAAAAGAAATTGAGGAATTTCCTAGAATCATTAGTGTCATGAAAATCCATATTTTCTTGCTTACTTGGGTACTATCAATATTTTTTGAAACATTTATCATGATTTTTAAGCCCGATAAGTAAGTAAACAATGAACGGGGTAATGTATGTCTGGAAAGAATAATGTGAGTAAACCTTCAAGAAAGTAAAGAAGAGGTCAATCACTGCCCCTGTATTCACATTACTGATAATCAGAGAAAGTTTTGTGATATAAATTAATGCTTAAATAAAAGTAGTAGGTTGCCTACTCATGCAGAATGATAAATTTATAGCATATGCCTCATGCTAGTTTAAGATCCAAGAGTAGAACTACCCAATGCATGATCTAGAGGTAGCAGTTGTGATTGTTTCCTGGAAAATATAGTGGAACTATCTCTATGGTGAGAAGTGTGACATATATACTGATCCAAATTACATAATGTATATATTCACAGGAAAGGATATTGATATGAATAAAAGTATATAGTTACAGTTAATCAAATATTATGATCACTCTATGTACTATCAACCTGGGAATGAGAACAAGGAGGCGGATGCTCTTAGCAGAAAATTATATGATACTCTATCCATGTTGTGGATTGAGAAAGACCTTATCTTAATGGATATGAAAAAAATGGATTTTGAAACCATAAAGATAGAGAATACATCCTAATTTAAACAAATTATTTCCCAACCATCTATCCAATATAAGGTTAAGGATACATACTGGGATGATATAGAGTTGCAAAATAAGGTGAATTCAGAAAACGAAGGGAAGTTTCCAAACTTCAATATTGATGATAAAGATGTGATTTAGTTTGGAATAATTATTTGTTTGCATTAATCACCTAGGATAAAGAATGACCTATTGGATAATTCACAAAGATCAATTTTCTCTATCCATATTGGGAGTACCAAGATGTATTGTGATCATCGAGAATAGTACTGGTGGGATAACATGAATAATCAGATGTTAGGTTATATCTCAAGGTGCATGATATGTTAGAATGTTAAAGAAGAGAGAAATAATTCCAAAGGAATGATTTAAACATTTATTATACTCATGTGGAAATGGGATAATGTCACTATGGACACTTTTAGTTGTCTCTAGAAAACATCCAAAGGAAACAATATGATATGGGTTGGGTGGACTGAATCACTAAGTATTCCAAATTTATCACTATTTGGGAATATCTATCACTTTAACAACTTAATAAGATATATATTAAGAAAGTGGTGAAACTAAATGGGGTTCCACTCTCGATTTCAACAGATCTTGATCCAAGGTTAAAATCTAAATTCTAGAGGATTCTTCAACATGATTTGAGTAATGATTTGAATTTTAGCATATTTTATCACCTATAAACTGATGGATAATCTGAAAGGACTATATAAACATGTGAGGAATTTATAATAGAATGCACAATGGAATTTAAAGGTTTATATGACCATAATATCTTTTTTTTTTGAGTCCTCATACAAAAATATCTTCCACTCGAGTACTCAAATGGATCCATACAAAGCTTTGTATGGAAAGCGATGCTTAACTCCAAATTATTGGGATGAAGTTGGAAAATGGAAGATATTTGGACCTAATATTGTGAAATAGATGATAGAGAAGTTGTAGTCCATCTAGGATCATGCCAAAGCTACTCAATATCTGTTAAATATCTAATATTAATTACATTGAATGGACTTTTTGTTTGATGTTTGAGAAAAATGATTTCTTCGAATATCACCATATTTGAGAGTCATGCAATTTGTAAAGAAAGGGAAACTTAGCCTAAGTTACATTGGACCTCTTGATATCCTTGATATTATTGGATTAGTGGCCTAACATATTTCACTTCCACCATGTATGACTCAAATTCATGATGTTTTCCATGTATCTCTCCTATGAATGTACAAACCAGATTCCTTACATGTACTGAACTCATAGGTGGTATACGTGGAAGATGATATATTTTTTGAGAAGAAGCCATTAAAGATTCCAAAAGAGAGAGATAAAGATATTTACAATAATAAAACACACCTTGTCAAAAAATTTGGTGGAACCACATGTGTGAAGAAGTGACATGGTAACTAGAGGAGTCAATGAAGGATAAATACCCACACCTCTTTATGTAAAACGAAATTTTGAGGGTTAAATTTATAAAGGGGGATAATTTAACGACCCAAACTTTTATCAATGGATTTCATACCCTATTATAATTATTTAATATAGTCTAAATCCCATAAAATCACCTAGATACTACAATAAAAACTTTATAAATGAATAATCAATGAAATAAAATGATTTTTGGAAATTAAATAACAAATACCGATGGAATAATAACATGACCTCTAAAAATGTAACATGATCCTTAGGAATAGTAATCCATCCAATAGAATAATAACTTCACCTTTTAATGTATAATTAAAATTTTGGAATCATTAAAATGAAAATATGATATATTTATATCTTGGTATAAGTAAATAAATGTTTTATAAATGATTAATTAAGTGTTGGTATTTTTTTAAGCCATAATTATTTAATTAAAATTTAATAATTAATATAATTGTTTAAAATAAAATTTGTTTTCATAAAATATATTCATAAACTATTACTTTTATAACTTATTATTATAATATAATTTTATGATACCTTGAATAATTTTTCAAAGTGTTAAAAAATTGGTTATAATTTTAAAATATGTATTTTTCGAGTAACTTCTGATTTTATTTAAATATTAAATTTCACATGTTTAGAAAATTATTTTCAAAAAATTGTGTTAATTTTCGAGGTCTTAACATTGAGAAATATTGAGGTGGAATTTTTTAATTTTTTATGAAATAGTAGAATTTTTTGTGAAAAGTAAAATACAGTAATTTACGATATATATACATTATAAGTTAAATACACTATTACATGAATCATCGGTGATATAAGAAACCTAATATAGAACACCATTTAATTATTTTAACATACCTAATGATAATTCTCAAACATTTCATGGTATTGATCCAAAATAATATACTAATGAATAACATAATGAGAAAACACCACTCTTCTCCCCTATAAATACCAACCCTCCCTGTCTCTTCTCCTCATACAACAAAATATTTGTTCCTTATCCAAATTCTACTCAAAAATCTTCCCAATACCCTTCCCTTCATCTAGTAGGTATTGTTCTCAAAAAAATTCCAATCCTAGGTTTCTTAAAAAAGTCCTAAAAGAGTAAAATTGAAGAGGTAAAATTCTCTTTCTTTTTCCTTTAATTTCTTTTAATTTTCTTTTTCTTTTCTTAATATCTCCTCAGATAATCTATCCAAATATTATAAATAACTCCATTATCATTTATACACATAAATTATATAATTTTAAGGTAATATTCATCACAAAACTTCTTTCTCTCTCTCTCTTATTCTGAAAATGAAATCATCACTCATGATGTGTGAATTTAGCAACATCATGGATGATGATTTTTAATTTTCATTTAATATATTCACGGTTGTTCACAAAAAAATATAATGGTTGGTACATAATTTAAAATTTATGTAATAACCATTTTTATTTTCTATAACTAATCTATATATACAATAATAAATAATGGTACAAAACTAGTTCGTGATGTTTGAAAAACCTGCCAAAAAATATTAAGGATTATCACCTTCCTTTTATCTAATGATTCATCATCATAAAATTTTACCAAATGATATATATGAACATTTAAAATATTTTTTCCCATTTATTTATTATAATTTTATTTCTGGAGAATATTATCTATTCTACATAAACTTCCATATGCATATTCAATTGAACCGATCATGAAACCCAAGCAAATGAACACTATTGAATGATGAAATTATCCTCTATAACTCATAAAAAAGGCTATAAATGAACTGAATAAAATTATAACAAACCAAATACAAGTATAATAGTTTCTTGATATATTAATTAATGAATCTATTTTGATTATATAGGATATTAATGTGAAGAAATATTTCAAACATAAGGTAAGGGGATTCTTGAACCCAACTCCATTTCTTTGGGTTTTTACTATTTCACTTAATTTTCATTATGGATGTTCCATTATTGTTCCATAAATATCATTTATTATCCTTCCATTTTCTTTTTTGGATATACATTTTTTCAGTCTGATTTTCTAAAAAAAATTAAATGATTTTTTCAAAAGAACTCTTCTTTCTAACAACTCAAATATTACTTCTCTTAAGGTTGTTTCTTCTTGACTCAATAATGATGTTTTTTATACAAAGTACGTTATTACCTTTTTCTTTCGGGAACTCCAATGTTTATTAATTAATGTGTTATTTATGAACTAAAACTTATTCCTTTCCATGGGTTATATTGTCAGAGTTGGTGTCCAATAACCAACCGCTTGTACTTTCATTACAAGAATATTCGATGTATTAAATGTTAAATTAAACATATTCTTACATATTTTTCATCTTTATGCATGACCATAATGTAATAATTACCTAGAGTATTTTTCACATTGATAATGTCCTAGTAGTTTTCTCCTATGATGAGAACCATGAAATGATAAGATGATATTCTTAATATAGTTCTGCGGTCAGATAACATTATATGATGGGACACATTTTATGAATACTGTTGTGTTAAAGTTCTCCTAAGAATATGAGACTTCTCCTTGTGAAGTTTACACTTGGTAATATCCAAGATGGGAGATTATGAGAACAAACTCACTAGTAGGAATTTTACATGTTTTGGTGTCATTATATATTCCTATTTATGAGCCTGTATAATGTTCCATAGACTTTCATATTATCATTAATTCGTGTCACGACTCGTGCACTTAGATTTTATAAGGAAAACTATCACATAAAATGTGGGTGGGAAGTAGGGTACATTGGGTGCGTCATGAATGGCATGTTATTAATGGATAAGTCATGAAAGAATTTTTCCCTTCCAAATTTATGGAAGTTGATATCTCAGCCCTCTGATTGAAAAAGAAACATTTCCCTAAATTCCAGGTTCAGGGTGTAAAACGAGTTTATTTCAGATAGTCAAAAAATGATATATCAATAATATAGGTTGATGACACCGTCATTAAACCTTCCTGATGAGATTATGTGACAATGGGATTATATTACATAGTGAGCGTTCGTATGTAGATTCCATCATAGTGACTTTATGTTCTTTCTCTGGGGTGACTTGACCTATTACAAGACAATAATCTTGGAATTTAGGCAAGTCCACCTTATTCCAATGTGAAATATACCTAGTGGGACACACACTAAGTGTACCTAACAGTCTAATTTAAATTCTATTTCAATTTAATTAATGGAATAATTATTATTCTCAAGAATTAGGAATAATATTATTTAAGTTATATTGACCATAAAAATTCAATAAAGATTTATTCCCTGGATTGTGAATAAAATTTTAGAATTTATTTTTTGAATATTTAACAAATGCTTATTTACTTTTTTTTGAATAAAAAAATTATTTAAGAGAATAAAATTTGTATTAGGATGTTTAATAAATACAAGAGGATTTTGAATAGAGTAAGACTATATCCAGTGATAAAATAATTATTTACAAGTCAGTAAATATTATTTATCCATTTTTCGCAAGTTAGAGCACTAAAAAATAACAATAATGTTATTATTATAATGTGGCATGGGATTTCATTACTATTTATAAATATATTTAATTTTTGTTTTGCAATTACATTTTGTAACTAATTTCCCATCTCTATAAAGAGATGGATACGTCTATTGTTTAATTAATTCAAAACCAATTCAATGTTTGGGAATAGAGAATTGTTGCAACTAACAAATTCTCTCCCTATCAAGAATGAGAAACCCAAGAGATAATTTCTTTAAAACTGAATAATTGTGTGATCAAGAATAAACAATGGAAGAAATTCGATTCGCTACACTAGTACCCGGATAATGAGTGGTGTTCCTTCGAGACCATTTAATCACATGTGGATCACTGCTAGAGGGATTCTACCCTTGAATCCTTGTAGGTGGAATGAAGGTAATCCATAAGGACCTTTTCGAATGATTAACACTCATCAAAAAGAAATCTAATAAGCCTATGTGTTTATTTCTTCTGATATTAAATACATTAATTATAAATTTTACAAGCAAGATCCCCACTCTTGTTTTTGGGTAACAATTATTAAAAGAAATTTTAACATATCACCCACCACTGCATGTTTCCACTGTACCTAGAACCTAAAAGTAGAATCATTGTGGTCATGTTTAAATTTATAATTATTTATCTGATTTTTGATCTATGTGTAATTATGATTAGATTTTATTTCATGTTATTTATTCTTCAATATGACTTGAATTATCATATTATCAACATATTAATCATATTATTTTTAGTGGCTTATTTTCATAATGGTGTAAGAATAAGTGAAGAACGACCAGAGACTCCATTCGAAAGTGCCAAATCATTAGAATATAAAACTTGGTTACACGATGTGCGGTCGTAGAACATATTTTATACCAATGTACATTGTATTGTGATGCACTAAATAATTAATTACACACGATGATTTTATAGCACATTGTATGTTGATAGGGCCAACCTGGAACATGGTTAATGGATATAGGGTGTGTAATTGGCATGTACACACCATTTAGTCTTGGAGAGTCAACACATTGAATCCCCTAATTAGTGACTTGGATATACGAAAACAGTGGTACATGGCATGTAGCTACATGTACACTCCATATAGTCTCCCATTAATAGAAAATTAATATTACATTAAATTATAAATTTTATCATTAAAACCTTATTTTATTGATTAGTACATTATAGTGTGATTTACAATTTAATAAAGGTTTTAAATAATTTTAAATGCTCAATTAATTTATTATAGTAAATATGACATTATTGGTTCTATAGTTTATGTTCCATTAATTCCATTAAGGATGGTTATCTCCAAATAACATCATATTATCAATAATATGAAAGGTAATTAATTAATTTATTAATTAATTAATTAATGAAATCATTTTATCTTATATAATAAATGGAATGAATAATGAAATGAATGATAGCTGTTTAATTTTGTGTATTCGTTGAATGAGTGGACGTTCATGATCTTGAACAAGAGCTATGTATGTGTTGGAATTTATTTAATTAAATTTATTGGATGGTTTTGCAATAAATTAATATCAAATTAAAATTTGGCATATGAGTTATTCAACACTCCATTATTATGTTGGACCTGTATATCCAAGGATATTTACATAATTTCTTTTAAGGAATCCTTTGGTTCTAGTCACCTGTGTGTGGGTAATAAATATTTATAATTAATATATCATCCCAAGTCATGTGGGGATGGTTCAATATGGAACCATAATGATACCAACTTACTGATATATAGGTAGACACATTGAATATTGTAGCTCATGCTAAGTATGACATACGAAGTTATTTCCCCTAGGTTATAGGTTGATTTAATGCATTCTCATTCAATCAACCATTAGATTATCTCATGATTGGTTTATTTATTTATTTATTTATTTTATGTCTAATTTATTAAAAATTTATTTATTAATGAAAGACCCCAATCACATAATGAATGAATTAATATGGAAAGATGGAAATTGAATAAAATTTGTTATGTGTAAATGTTTTATATGAACATGGTAAATTAATTATGTAAACATCAAATTAAATATTGTCACAAAATTTAAAGGATAAAACAATATAAAAATTTATTCATAATAAAATAAAATCCATCAATCTAATATTAAAACAGACTAAGCCTTCTATTACGTGATTAGAACAAAACTCAATAGAACTATGTGTTTGACCAACCCTTGTGGGGACACTTACTTTTATAAGGGGAGTTCTTATGAAAATTTTGGGTTGACATAACCATTTTACATTAGGAGGAGTATCCCTTTCTAGACTTGGTGTAATTTGAAGAAATTTTTGAGAAAATTCAATTCAGGATTTTTGGAATGGGGAGTCTACTCAATGGATCAAGGAGCCACAAGCCCATATCTAGCAAAGATATCCCTACCTAAATACCATCAAAATAGCTTGACCTACCCTTTTGGGGTTATGTGAAGTGGAATATATATACTTACCACAAGAATATCCTAGAAACTCAACATTAAATGTTCAATGGTGAGGGATTTTGGGACATGATAAAATAGTGGAAGATTTAATAAAATCAATTAATTATTTATTATGAAATCTATAATCAAGAAAAGAAATGATAATCTTATTATATAATTGTATAATAAAACGAAAAGATCATTATCCCTATGATCAATGTTGGATAAAGACAATCTCATCACTAGTTGTAACTTCCATGAGTGGTTTAGATTCTTTCGGGTAGTTCTACGCCATGAACAGAAATCTGACATGCTATTATTCTTAATGCATGATCCGCCAATTCAAGAGGTGAGTGATGTAGAGTACCATGTCTAAGAAAAACATATGAACAATGAAGTATACATTCAATGTTTAATGCTTTCATATATGTATATTTAGATCATGAAGTCTCATGAAAACATGGATGTGTATACCATGCTGGAGAACCTATGTGGTCATTACCAAAATAGGGCTAGAGAAGAACGGTTTGAGTTTTCCAAGGAGATATTTCAAAATAATCTTAGATGGGGTTCCTCAACTGGGATACAAGTAGTCAATATCATTCGATACATTTATCCCCTATAGGTTCTAAGTTTTAAACCCATTAAATAATTGGGCACCGATCACTTTCTAGCATCACCCCCTCAGATATTTTCAAGTTTGGTTGTGAATTTTAATATAAAAAACCTTGATAAGTGTCAAAACCTGTTCCAAGAGGCTCAAGTGTGACTACACCATGCCCAAATTCCATAGGCCAGGGGTTGGTCACTAGCACCTCAAGGTTTTACCAAACAGGGAAGACATTACCTTAGATATCTGTACACACCCGAAAAAAGGAAACCGAATTAGACAACCAAAAAAAGTAAGGTATAACCACGATAGTAACGTAAAACAACAGGTAAAACAATAAACTAAAAATAGCAGGATGGAATACAAGACCTTGAAATTAAAAAAAGTAAACAGTTATCGCATCAACCCTGGAGATCTACTTGGAGGGTTTCAGCTGTAAGTCTAAAGTTGAATAAGAGGATCTTGATTGCTCTCATCGCACCAAGCTCCACCAAGTCCCAAACCTCCAAAGTCTTCCTCAGAGCGTATTAGTCTACACTAGACACACACGTGCGGGTGGGGCCCATGCAAGGGTGACTATAGCAACTTAGTAGGGTAACCCGAGACCCTCGAAGGTCTCTCAGTAATCCACAAAGGAATACATCACAAGAAATGACACAAAGGGAATATCACAAGCATGATCTAAATCAGGAAGCACAAAGAAAAAGATACAGCTCATTATAATGGTATAACTTCACGTTTATTGGGATAGGTCTGACTAGTCATAAATCCATATCACCCTATCCATAGTAACTCTACTACTGAATCGTATAGGTCATTATATGCTGACTTGTATTGGTCACTAGATGATGACCAGTATTAGTCACTGGTGTTGACCCGTATTGGTTGCTGGTGCTGACCCATATAGGTCACTGGTGATGAAACGTATCGATCGCTAGTGTTGACCTATATTGGTCATTGGTACAGGGGTAGGGATGATTAGTCCTAGAGCTAGATCATCCAACTCGGATGTTTCGGATGCTGAACCGTATTGGTTGCTCTTCCTCTTCATGTCGTATCCATCCACTGGATTCTTGCACGAGGCACGATTGACCTCCATAATATTCGGTTCCTCAAGACATTAGTCATATTTCAACCAATACGAAGTCCCAAAAAATAATATGCAAGGGACCACCCCGTCATAGGGGTCCCAAACTGATAGACGATGCATAGATCAGATGCCCGACCTGTGAGATATGGGAAGTTTTGTAAAAAGGGACCATTTGGATTCAAGTCTGATCCAAACAAAGTTGAACATCAAACTCCATCAAAACTCACTTAGAGTATCTCCAAAGGAACTCCTTGTCACAAGGGTCATTATTTAATAGAAGGTGCATCGATCAGACACATGGTATGTTAGTTACACCACTTTCCGTGAAATGGGGGTGATCGCACCTTGGCCTGGCCTGCCTCGATCGGACCCGCCGGAATATGCCAAAGAGACCGCTTCCAAAAAGGATTCCTAACGCCAATGAAGGCGTGTCAAACGGACACCTATCTCTTCAGTTAATTTCATTCCTTTATTTAGGGTCCGGTTGGGTCTAAGCTCGGTCTGACTCGGTCAGGTCGGCCCAACGCAACGGGTCCCAAGGTCTACAAGACCCAACCTGGTTTGGGTCCGTTAAGGGTTCAGCCCGGCTACTTAGGTCCGCCCCATTGGGTCTAAGCTCGGTCTTCCACCGGTAGTGCATGCGGGCTCTGCCCTCCTCTCGCATAGCTAACTCTGTCGGGCCCCCTTTGACCAACGCAACACATGATGGCACACCGCCTTCCCACCAGCCACATCTGGTTGACATGGGCCTCCACCGGCCACCGCCAGCATAGCGTGCCGGTGGTTCTTTCGGCAGACCACCGAACATGATCTAGTTGTCCATTCTTAGTGACGTCAGCCCCTACAAGCCTCTCGGGTCACCTCCGCCTCTGTGTGACCCCTATCTCTACCTTGACATCACATTTCCTAGACGCACACAGGAAACACCATAACAAAAAGATCAGTGTTGGGTATGGGCCTCGTTCAGATTGGCCCACGCCCTCCTCCTTAGTATTTTAAATAGGGTTATTATCAACAATCTGAGAATTTAGAATTAACTCCCGACTTTTAACCTTGCATCAACCTCCCATGTTTAAAGAACGATTCACGGATCAACCCATTGGTCGGTTGATTCACATTCTTCGTGTAAATAAAGAATGGGGAATGATGAATATTTCAATATAAAAAACAAAAACCCCTATCTGGATGAGACATCTAGTAACGATGATCAATAGAACCTCCTTCATCATTGGCATCAGTTTGTGATTTGGTGTCTCTCGTCCCCACTTGATGAATATGGTCACATCCTCTAGGTGGATGTTTCCACTGGACTTCGCTCTAGTTTCCTCGCATGAAGAATCTGTGCAAAAACCCCTGCCTGAGATTCATTTAAATTAGAGGGGGAAAGGTGAGTAATGCACTGAGGAACTAATGAGGTTCTTTAAATTAATTAATGAACCTCTTTTTATTCACAATGGTGTAGTTATGCAGTTGATGAGTCAAGCCATTAAATGGATTGACATGTCACGAGTCCCACCACTGCCTCTCATCTGTTATATAAAAAGAAAATAAAATAACAATTACATGTTATTTTACTTTTCATTAAAAAGTCCAAAAACTGAATTTTTCCCCCAACCTACTATGGTGGAATTGAAGCCTTTCTTAAGAAAATCATGGCATTGAGGATTCAATGGTGTCCTTAGGTTTTTAATCTGAGCACCAGTTCAAAAGATATAAAATTCCACCCATGCTTTTACTAAAAATACATTCAAGAAAGTTTAAAAAACCATTTCAGACACATTGGGCATCAGAATCATGTGTCGTCAATTTTCACAGACTCATAATAATCCCAAATAATTAAAAATAATCAAGTAATTTTCCAGTTCATTACATTCTTCCCACCATGGGGATTTATGTCCCCGAAATCCAAATAGGTCTACACAAACCCAGAGGTTTACTTGGAATGCATATGGGCATCTCACTCCCATGTCCTCTCTTGGAGATTCTAGTGCTTCCATCGAGTGAACACCAGAGGTATCGACCGCCCAAAAAGAATCTTCTCCGATCGATCCTTTATCTCCATCGGTTACTCTGCAAATGTTTCCCCATCGTCAATATCTAGCTCTCCATGGTTGATGATGTATGATGGGTCATGCACATATCTCCTCTGTTGGGATACGTGGAAGACATCGTACACCCTCTCCAATTGTGGTTGTAGTGATAAGAGGTACTCCACCTTTCCATACCTCTGAAGTATTAGGAATGGTAAGATAAACCTTGGTGAGAGTCTGTCGCCATGGCCAAATCACAATAGTCCCTGTCGAGGGGAGACTCACATGAATACGTGGTCCCACTCCTGGAACTCCAGTGGTCTCTATAGCCTATCAGCATAGAAATTCTGTCAGCTCTGTGGAGTCTTCATCTGCTTTCGGATGACCTACACCTTCTCAATGATAGCCTGTACCATTTCTGGGTTCATAAATGCTGGCTCTCCATGATACGTCTATCACAAGGGCGATCTGCACAGTCATCCATACAATGCATCAAAAGGGGCCATACCAATGAAGGAGTGATAACTGTTGTTATATGAGAACTCCACTAAGGGTAGTTGATCCACCCAATAGTAACCAAAATCTAGGACATATGTACGAAGAATTTCCTCCATTTTCTAGATGGTCCTCTCAGTCCAGCCATCAGTCTGTGGGTGAAAAGTTGTGATCAAGTGAAGCTGAGTCCTAAAATCCTCCTACTATCCTTTCCACAACCATGATGCGAAGCATGCATCAATGTCTGAGGCTATCATAGAAGGAACCCCGTGAAGTCACACAATCTCTTGAATGTAGAGATGTCCCAATCTCTCTCCAGAACCCTTCTCTAAAATAGAGAATAAGTGGGCTGATGCAGTGAGTCGGTCAACAATTCACCAAATAGTATCATGCCCTCTAGACGTACATGGTAACCCTATCATGAAGTCCATCGATATCCCTTCCCACTTCCACTCTGGTATCTCGAGGTTTTTAGTCAAACCAGCTGGTACCTAGTTCTTGACCTTCACATGCTGGCAAGTGATGCACCAAGAAACCAACTCTTCCATACCTTTCTTCATCACTGGCCACCAGTACAAACGTTGGAGGTAATGATAAATCTTCACCAAGCCTGGATGTACTACCAAGGAGGATGTATGGAACTCCCTTATCACATCCTCTCATAGTGCCAATGGTATAAATATACATCCTATGAGAAAGATATAATGCTCTCCGCCTTCATAATATTCTTTAGGTGCATGGCCTGAGGATATATAAGCACATCTAGTCTCACAGTTGTTGTCTCTGAGTTGCACCTACCTGACACGCTGAAAGAGTGGAGGGGAAAATACCATTGACTAGAGGTACAATATCTCATCTCTATCCATGTAGGAAATCTGAAGGTAGGCTAACTACTCTGAAGTCTCATTGAGTAGTTGCAATCTTGGTATCTGGATAAGTGCATCATCCACAACATTCCACTTCCCAGGAGTATAGATGATCTCAAATTCATAGTTTTGGAGGAACTCTATCCAACATTGATGTCTCAGATTCATATATTTCTGTGTGAAGATATTTATAAGACTCTTATGGTCTTAGTAAATAATGATCTGCTCACCCATCAGTTACTATCACTACATCTTTAGTGTGAAGAATACTACTTCTAACTCCAAGTCTTGAGTCACATAATTCTTCTCATGAAGCCTCAGCTTTCATGAGACATAAGAAATCACTATAACCTTGCATCAGGATGCAACAGAGTCTAGTCCCTGATGAATCACAGTAAACCAAGTAGCCAGTTCCCTTCTCCGGAAACCTTAGGATGGGAGTTCGGGTTAAGCTATTCCTTAACTGTTGAAATCTTTGTTGGCATGTATATAACCATAGGAAAGGTTTTCCCTTCTTAGTCAAGGAAATCATAGATGCTGCAAATCTAGAGAATTTTGGAATGAACCTATGATATTAGCCTACTAATCCAAGGAAGCTTCATACCTTAGTAACACTCCTAGGTTTCTCCCAAGTAACTACCGCCTCAATATTCATAGGATCCACTACAACTCAAGCCTCTGAGATGACATGTCCCAAGAGGTGGTCCTTCTATATCTAAAACTTACACTTTGAGAGCTTCACATATAATTGGTGCTCCCGGAGTGTGTTGAGAACTATCCTCAAGTGTACAGTATGCTCTTCCTCGACCTATGAGTACACCAAGATTCCATTGACGAAGACCACTATAGACCGGCCTAAGAAGGTATGGAAGATCATATTCATGAGACCCATGAACACTACAAGGTCATTCATCATGCCGAACAACATCAATAGGTAATCGTAATGTCAGTACCGACATCTGAAGGATGTCATTGGTATGTCCTCATCTCACACACGAATCTGGTGATAGCTTGATCTATGGTCTATCTTTGAGAACCACTTCACTCATTTCAACTGATCAAATAGATCATCAATCTATGGAAGAGGATACTTGTTCTTCATGGTCACTAGGTTTAGGTTCCAGAAGTCCACGCATAGCCTCAAAATTCTATTTTTCTTCTTGGAAAACAACACTGGGGATGCCCATGGAGAAACACTAGGCCTTATAAATACCTTCCTCTATAAGTCTCCCAACTGTAGCCTCAGCTCTCGGAGCTCTATAGGGTTCATCCTATATGCTGGTGTAGATATTGGTATATTCTTTGATAATAGTCAATGCAGAATTATACCTATCTATGAGGAGGTAGTCCTAGGAAATCTTCTATAAATACATCCTCATACTCATCCACCACCACTGGGAACCATGGACTCACCTCATCCACTATTTCAATGTTCATTCAAGCTAGATGATATGTAATTGGTTGCACCCTCCTCAGAGAAAGTCCATCTCATGCTGCTCAGTTTTTCTTCTCACCAATACAGGAAAACTAGCCTCCATCTGTGTGCATACATCGCACATTATATCTCAATAATTAAATCTGTGTGTGAACTTTTGATAGTCATTTCATGCCTAGAATTACATCGTAGAGCTTCAATGATGCTACAAAAAGATCACATCTGAAACTCTCTCCTCTAAGAGGAAGATCACACTATCGGCACCAATGTGTGACTGCTGAATCTCCTCTCGTAAGAGTATCGCAATGAAAATTTCTAGCTAAAAGTTCATTAGGAATCTCAGAGTACCAAACAAAGTCTGTGTCCAGAAAATAATGGCTATCATCTATGTCGATGAGCATGATACTAAAGTAGAGAAGATACAGATCGTACCTCATATCATCTCAGGGACGTCAGGACCATGAGCCTCTACTACCTATAGCTGGGCCAGTCCCCATCCACATACTCCTTGAAATCATGCTGGACCACCTGGGGGTGATGGTGGTTGTTCCTAGTGACCACAACCACCTCTCACTACACATCCTTCTCCATTGCCTCATCTGCCGTCTGGCTGATGATAATGCTCATGCCACTATCATTACCTCAGTGTCCCATCCAATGTCTTTCAACCATCCACATGGGGATTTGGATATCTACAAGATCTGTGACCCTATCCCCCGTATGAAAAATAGATCATGCCTCGTAGTTGTATTCCTCAGCCTCTCAAGCCTTTCACCTCTGACCTTGTGTCCCTGAGTTTCCCTCTGGAAGGTCTATCCCACTTATCCATTTGTGTTGTCTATCTACTACCAGCTATAGATTACTCTTCTACCTATCATTTGGTAGGGTTTCTCACTATTAGTTCCTGCTCATCAAGGAAGATATCCAACATTAAATCTCGTTCTATCACTCTATCCTACATCGGGAAGCTGAGAGAAACTATCGTAGCTCTAATCTCTCGTAGGTTCCCCTGGAAAAAGTTCAGGGTTTTGAAGTAAGGGTATCATACCATGTAGGTGGAGTATCAGGAGAGGTCAATAAATCTCGCCGAGTATAGAGCCACATTCTAGACACCCTGCAGCAGATGCAGTTGTTCTTGAATACGCACAGAGCATAGTGTCTCTAGAACGAACCCTATCCTAAAAAGTCTCTCAATTTATGGCTAGGTGAGGGTCATCTCCCCATGCACCTAGAGCATGGAGATCCACCATCATCCGACCAAGACCTGAAGAAGGCTAGTGGACAAGATCTCCATATGATTGGTGGGTGTCTCTACTAATTGAAAGACCTACAAAACAGCCTCAAGCCAGTCTTCTTCTACCTGGGGGTCCATCTCGCCTCAAAACCTCAGAGGCCTCTATCTCTAAAACTAATGAAATGCGCTCAACCGGTGTTCATGATCCACTGGTATCACCTTCTACTAAACAGGTGGTTCTAGTGCTGGTACACCACATGATGGTTCCATCATTGTGAGTTGTCCCTCTACCGACACCTTGTCGCTTGGTGGGCCACTGTCATGATCTCTAAGTAGAATATGGGATGGCTATCTTCGTTGATGAATCCTATAAGAAACAAATTTCCCATGGTCAATAAGTTATAACAGGTGAGCTGACTCATGAATGATCAAGAAAACCTTTCAAAACACTAGCAACCATGTTTTCATGTACCGAGTTAGAAAATAGAATTCAGGGTCCTGGTGTATGGATGTGTCGGCCAAAACACCAACACTAGACTCCATATTCTAAAAACTAAACTCAAGACACTTTACACCATTTCCTCATTAAAATTATACTCTTATTTCCTCTAGTAGAACCGAAAACCCTAAGATACCACTTTGTCACGATCCATCCCATGGGGCTTAGACGTGACTACCCCAAGCTTGAATCCGATAGTCCAGGAGTTGCTGACTAGAACCTGAAGGATTTTCCCGAATTGGGAAGGAATTCCCTTAGGGATCCATCCACACCCAAAAAAGGGAAACTGAAGAAAACAACCAACAAAAGTGATGTATAACCAAGAGAGTAAAGTACAAAAACAAGTACAACTGTAAACTGAAAATAATGGGATGGAATACAAGCCCTAGAAATTGAAAATAAAGTAAACATCTATCGTATCTACCCTGGAGCTCTACCTAGAGGGTATCTTCTTTAAGTCTAAAGTAGAATAAGAGGATCTCAACTTCCCTCATCGCACCAACCTCTACCAAGTCCCAAACCTCTAAAGTCTTCCACGGAGCATCAGCAGTCCGCACCAGACACACACGTGTGGGTTGAGCCCATGCAGAGGAGAATATAACAACTCAGTAGGGGACCTCGATTCCTCTGAAGGTATCTCAGTAATCCACAAAGTAAAATATCACAAGAAATACCACAAATGTAATATCAAAAACATGATCTAAATCATGAAGCACAAATTAAAAGAGACAGCCCACTCTAATGGTATAATAGCAATGTTACTAGGATAGGGATGACTAGTCATAAATCCAGATCATCCTATCCATAGAAACTCTACTGCTAACCCATATAAGTCACTGTATAATGACCCGTATTGGTTTCTAGATTCTAACCTGCATTGTTCGCTGGTGCAGACCCGTATTGGTCACCAGTGCTGACCCATATTGGTCGAGGGTGTTGACCTATATTGGTCAATGGTGCTGACCCATATTGGTCACTGGAACAGAGGTAGGGAAGATTAGTTCTTCAGCTAGATCATCCCACTCTAGAGTTTCTGATGTTGACCCATATTGGTCGCTCTTCTTCTCCATGTCACAACCAGCCACTGGATTCCCGCACAAAGCACGCCTAATCTCTGAAGATTCGGATCCTCAAGCCTTCAGTAATATTTCAAATGGTAAAAAGTCCCACAAAAAATATACTCAAGGGACCTCTCATCATAGGGGTCCCAACTTGGCATATGGTGCGTTGATTGGACACTCGGCCAGTGAGATATAGGCCCTTTTATAAAAAGGGCCCGATATGATTTAAGTCTGATCCAACCCAAGACGCATGTAAAACTCCTTAAAAACACAATTAGAGTATATACTAAGGACCTACATATCAAAAGGGTCTGTATTTCATAGACGGTACATTGATCAGAAGCCTGGTCTGTTAGTTATACCACTTTCTGTGAAACGAGGGTGGTCACACCTCGGTCTGGCCCAGCTCAGTCGGGCTCGCCGGAATATGCCTAAGGGACCGCTTCCCAAAAGTGGGCTCAACACCAATAAAGGAATGTCAAATGTACAGTTGTTTCATCAGTTATGATTGTTCCTTTATTCAGGGGCCTATTGGGTCTAGACACGGTCTGACTCGGTCAGGCCAACCTGATGCAACGGGTCTCGAGGTCTACCTGACCCCACACAGGTATGGCCCCTTAATTGTTAGCATGGTTCACTACTTCCGGCCCACTAGGTTTGGCCTATCTATTTCACGGTCCAGGACATGGTTGGCCCGAACTGCCATTTGGGGCTCAGCCTACCCGCATTGGCCCGCTGGGCCACGAGCCTGGCCCGTTCGGTCGGCCCACGTCCTACCCGGTCTGCCTAAAGGTGGACCATTTATACAACTAGACCAGTGTACACGGGGATATTTCATTAGTCCAGTGGGACGCTTCCCCACCATGTGCAACGGTCCACCAAATGTTCGACTGGTCTCCAGCTGACGCAGCGTGGTGCGGGGTCGTGCAGCCCCATTCTTCTGTGGTTGTTACCGCTAGCGGAACCTACGGGCGCCACCCTTCTCCTACACAGCCAGAAAGTTCTGGCCGTCTTTGGCCTCTACAGCGCACTATGGCCTTATACCTTCCCACCACCCGTGTATGGTTGTTGTGGGCCTCCTCCGGCCATCGTCGGCCACCACCGGCATGGTGTGCCGACGGATCTTTCCATGGGCCGCTGAACGTGCTCTGGTAGTGTGTTCTTGGTTCCATCTGCGCCTACGAGCCTCTCAGATCACCACCGCCTCTACGTGACCCCTATCTCTACGTTTCTATCACATTACTTGACCACGCACAGGATACACAAGAACAACAAGACCAACGGAGGGTCTGGGCCTTGTTTGAATTGGCATGTGCCCTCCGCATTAGCATTTCAACAAGGGGTGTTAGCAACAATCATAAAATTTAGAAATAATTCCCAACTTGTAAACCCTAATCAACCTTCTGTGTTTAAATAATGATCCATGGATCAACCTGTTGGCTGGTAGATTCGTGTTCTTTGTATAAATCAAGAATGGGGAAGGAGAAATAATACAATATAAAAAACAAAAAACCCCTTCCTGGATGAGACGTCCAGTGAGGAAAATTGACAGAACCTCTTTCATCATTGTCATTGGTTTTTGATTTAGTGGAACTCATCAATGGTCGCTGAATCTAGTCTCTTACTCTAGGTGGATGTTGTCTCAGTACATATCATGAGTTTCCTCGCTTGAATAATTCAATCAAAAACCCTAGCCCGAGCACCATTTAAATAAGAGGGGAAAAGATGAGTAACACATTGAGAAATTAATGAGGTTCGTTAAATGAATTAATGGACCTATTTTAATTCAAAATGGTGGTGTTAGGCAGTTGATGAGTCAAGACATTAAATGGCATGACAAGTCAGTGGTCCCACCACCATTGCTCATCAGTTGGAGAAAAAACATAAAATAACAATTACATGTTATTTCACTTTTCGTTTAAAAGTCCATAAACTAACTTTTTCTCCCAACCAACTGCGATTGAAGTGATGCCTCTCTGGAGAAAATCATGGTACTGTTCTTTCAAGGTGTCCTCGGATTTTTAATCTGATCACCAGTTCAAAAGATAGAAAACATCTTCCGCACTTTTACTGAATGTACCTTTAAAAAGTTCAAAAATCTATTCCGAGCGCACCAAGCCTCAGAATCACATGCCATCAATTTTTTCAGACTCTTAATAACCCCAAAAAATTAAAAAATTACATGGAATTTTCTAGGTCTTTACAAGAAATCTCTTCAGGTCTTCTCGTCCTCCTTCACTATGTAGATAAATATTTGATGTGTGAAAATCCTTATGTCCTTATGGTGAGTAAAAGTAAAAGGAAATCAAAGTGCTTTAATCCCAAATATTCTTTATGCCCTTCCAGGAAGAACAATGTCAAAGGGTAATAAAGGTAATTGGATGATGTCTCTTTCACATGTGGCATGAAGATCCATAGAAAGAAAAATTGCACCAAGGTAAAGAAGAAATTTGAAGCTTCAGGTGAATTTATTATCGAGTGAAATTTATCTATTTCTATAAATTGGGTATTAAAAAAAATTGTGGTGCTCACATATGTATTCAAATATAGGAACCAATTATATTTAGGAAAATTGATCAAGGGGATATAGATATAAGAGCATCCAATGGAGATAAACTTTTTATGGTATCTAATAGGGACTACCACCACACATTACCATCTGGAATGATCTTGGTTTTAATGGGATTTTATTATTTGTCTTCAGTTTCCAAAAACATTATTTATGTATCAAGACTAGATACAGAAGGATTCATTTTCAAAATTGGAAATAAATGTTTCTTATTTTATAAAGAAATCATTTTTTATGGTAAAGAACATTTGTATAATGGTCTTTACATGTTGGATTAAATGAACCAGGTAATGGAAATCGATAATAAATTTACTTCAAATGACACATACCACACCAAATTTTGGCATCACTATCTAAGTCATATATTGGAAAAATGCTCGAAAAATTACAACAAGATCGATATTTATATTCTTTATAACTAAAACCATTTGGTGTATTTCACATATGTTTATAAGGAAAATGGACATAGCCCCAATTAATGGTAAAGGTGAAAAAGTTATAGATATTAATGAATTATTTCATATCGATGTGTGTAGACCATTTCATGTTGAAGAAAGTGGTGGGTACTCAAAATTCATAACTTTTACTGGTGATTTTAGTATATATGGATATATTTACTTAATGAGTTATAATTCGGAGTTTTTTGATAATTTAAAGGAATACAAAAATAAAATAGAGAAATAGATTTGTAGGAAGATTAAGAGACTCCTATTAGACCGAGGAATATAATATCTTAATGAAGACTTCATTGATAACTTATGAGAGTTTGGGATCCTATCCCAACTCACTCATCCTAACAAGCCTCTTTGGAATGTTGTAAGAGAAAGGAGAAACCACACCTTATTGAACATTGTGAGATCAATGATGAGTCATGAAAGTATTACATTATCCTTTTAGGGTTATACATTACAAACATAAGATAATATACTAAACTAAGTACTGAATAAATAGATAAATGGTATTCCATATAAATTTTGGAGTAAAAGAAGAACCATGTTTTCAAAATTACATTTTTGGGGAAGCGTAGTATTTTTAAAAACCTCTTCATCTGACAAACTTGCACCTCATGGCACAAAGTGTGCCATTATAGAATACCCCAATGAAACAAGGGGATATAACTTATATGACCCCTCATACAAAAGGGTTATAGAATAAATACATTTCATATTCTTTGAGAGGGAGCACATCTCCAAAGTAGATTGTGGGGGAAAGATAAACTTTGATAAATTCTAAGATTAAGGAAGACTATAGTTGGTACAGGATCAGATTCAGCAAAGCCCTGTTAAAGAAGAAACTATTCAAGAGACACAAAAACTGCGTAGGAGTACAATAGAGGTTAGATAACTAGAATGTTATGGTTTTCTGGTTACAGAGGATGCTGACTCACTATTAGTTGATAATAATGATCTTATAACCTACAAGTAACCAGTAAGTGGAATAAAATTTTCCAAGTGGAAAGAAGCGATGAATTATGAAATGGATTTCACATACAAAAACCACGTCTAGATTTTGGTGGATCCTTCAGTGGATATAAATCATGTTGGTTGAAAATGGGTATTCAATATGAAACTGAACATGGAAGGAAACGTTTATACCTATAATGCACGACTGGATGAAAAAGTTTTTAAACAAGCTCAAGGTATTGACTACGATGAAAACTTCTCACCAGTTGCAATGATGAAATCCATCCAAATTCTACTTTTCATTTCATCTTACCATGAATATTTTATTTGAAAAATGGATGTCAGAATAGCCTTCTTTAAAAAGAACCATCAGGAAGATGTCTACATGATATAACCTGAAAGGTCTATGATTCCATAGGATGAAAATTAGATATAAAGGATTAAACAATATATTTATGGTTTAAATAATTCATCCAATTAATGGAACATTCATTTTGAGGAATATATAATAGATTTTGGTTTCATAAAGAACGAATTTTAGCCTTATGTCTACAAACAGTTTAGTGGGATTGTAATCGTTTTCTTAATAGTATATGTCAATGGAATATTAATTTTTAGAAATGAAATACTATTCTTACAATATATTAGGGCATGGTTGAATAAATTATTTTCCATAAATTACTTGGGAAAAGTTGCATAAATTTTCGGGATCAAGACCCATCGTGATAGATCTAAGAGGTTTCTCAGATAATGTTAAAGTACATACATTGGAAATATATTAATGATACTCAGCGTGAAATAATTCAAGAGGGTATTGTTTCTATCATCACACATCATTCATATTTCCATTAAAATGAATCCTCAAACCCATAAGGAAATAAATATAATGTAATGTGTTCCATTCACATTAGTGATTGGGTCAATAATGTATAATATTATTTGTACTGTGATAGATGTATCCTATTCATTAAGTGTGTTAGGAAGATATCAAGTTGATCCAAGTGACTGTCATTACATTGTATTCAATACTATACATAATTATATGAGGAATACTAAGTATATGTTCCTATTTTATGGAGGAGATGAGGAACTAGTCCTCAGAAGATATGCATATGCTAGTTTCCAGACTGATCAAGTTGATATAAAGTCACAAAAGGGATAAATCTTCAATTTTAATGGAGAAAATGTGATATGAAAGATCTTAAAGCAGGATATTATAGAGACCCAAACTTGAAAAACATAGACATTACATTAACTTTGAATAATACCTAATACATAACAAAAACAGACACCAAAGGACCGTAATTATTTAGTGTCTTTGGAAACTTGGAACATGATCTTCTAATCTTGGTGAAAGATCTTCAACATCCCCCATAAAGATCTTACCTTTTTTTCTTACCTAAAACCTTTATTTATATCTTGGGGGAAAGAAAACATATAAAGGGTGAGCTCAAATTCTCAGTAAGGGTAATCATGGAGAAAATAAAACAAACCATATACATTTGAACTTCAAAAGATGAACATAAAGTTTAAACATCAAAATCTTGAGTTGTGAAATAAATCATGGCAGTACGTAAGGCATAGATCATAAAGGAACATCAATCATGATAAAATAGCATGGTAATAAAACATTTAATTGTGTAAAACCATTAATCACATGATATTATTTCCATAGTATCCAAGGCGTTGCGGCCAAGACCATTTTAGTGGACAAAGTCTCTTTTTGAATCGAGTTCACTCCTCATTCTAGTCCTGTATCACTGAAACGGATTAACTTATCATTCCAGCCATGTCTATCTAATGAGATATAAATCTTTACCCAATGAATTGGAGGGATAAATAGGTCCCACCCATCTCATAATGAAATCACTCTTACGTGTTCCACAACATAAATATAAATCATTCATCGTAACCCAAAGAATAAAATGGGTTTCATAAACTTCATCCCATCATAACGTAATCCATATAAAAAAATGGATATAATTTCATCATAAGAAGAATAAAACCATGTAAATAATAGATACATTATACTTGAAACATAATCATACTAAATAATGTCATCTTAGATGGAAAATATTTTTCAAAAAACACTTGAAATAAATTCTTGAGGAAAATATCCTTTCTTCTTCAAAATCATTTTATTTTCTCAAAATGTCATGGGATTTTAAAAGAAAAGAATTTTGTTGAAAATAATCATGAAATATTGTAGATGAAGCTTCATGGAAATAAGGCATTATGAAACTGTAAAAATACATTCACGCCGTATAAGCTAAAAAAACATTCTTGTCATACTTTTTCCGGAAAAGTCAAAAAGTGCCTTATATGGTAAACAAAGAAAGGATTCCTTCAATACAATGTGGTAAAAGTCAAAAAAAAGTGTAAAAATGACTTTATAAATACATGGAATAATAGTAAACATTTTATAAAAACATTTTTAGAAAACATGGACAGGGATGATAAACATAACCCCAGTAAATACTTACATATAAGCAATCTCAGATAAAAATGAGATTTGCAAAATTATCCTTTACCTTATGTATGATATGCTTCGTATGTATCCGAACCTCCTACGTAATGATTTAAATAATGTAATTTAATTATTAAAGAATCATATTCATTGTTATGATATCATTTATGGTTCACTTATGACTTTATATTACCCATTCTTTTGTAAATTCCATGTTAAAGCAGCGTTTTGGGTAAAATCATTTTATTTATCGTACGTGTTTGGACTTGTTGTTATTGATATTATTTTTACTTATATCATGATTTAATTAATTCCAGATTATTAATCATGATTTATATATCATATATATTCAGTATATATATATATATAATAGATAGATAAATGAAATTAAATACACCGTTCATGGAGACAGTAGGTCGTACGTACGCATGAATGTTGTTTTCCTTTCCTTATTGACTTGAATGGAAGTAAGTAGATGACATATATATATATATAAATACAGTAGCTTTATCATGTCATATATTTCTTTTATTATTCATTTTATATACTTTATAATCATTCTTTATTGGTTAACATGGAGAATGAATCTTATCGCGTCGTGGAGACGGTAATCCGTATGTACGCACGAGTGATGATATCATCCCCATAATTATTGAATGGAATTAGAGTTGATGATATAATATCTCAGAATAATTATGATGTTATAATAACCATATATTGTTATTATTTACACCATTATACCCATCCAAGTAAGGTGGTGGTGGAAAAACTGATTACACCACGGTGTAGAGACGGTATTCTGTATGTACGTACGCGCGGTGATTTCATTTTCCGTAGGATGGATAGAAGGTGAAATGGTGTTTTTTAATATTTATAATAACATATCATTATATTATTGATACTTATTTTATTAATTTATAATTAAACAACAAAATAAGAAGATGTTTAAAAAGAAATAAACTTGAAAGAGTCGGTAGAATAGATTACCTATTCTTTGACGCACCTCATTTATGCTTCCTCTTCAGGCACTAGAGTTGGTCTTTTGAGGAGACCAGAACCTCTATAATGTTTCTAGGAAATTTGAGAAGAGAAATGGGTAGGGGTTGGATGGTCTCGAAAGCTCAAAATTGTGTAAAGAGAATAGGGAGTAGGTGCCCTTTCATAAGGGAGGAGAGGGGCACCTTAGGAAAAAACATAAAATATTGTTTTATAATAAAGCCATATTCGGGTTATAATAGCTCAAATTTGATTTGTTTAGGAGTTAAAGTGATGATGGGTCAAAATACTCTCAACCAATAGGTTTTATAAAAGTTTAGGTTACTATTTTAACCTTATCATTTAAATTTAACTCTAAGTTAAATAATTTAACTTTTTCCTTTTCTTCTTGTTTTCTTACACTATATGGTTAATAAACTTACCATAACAAGCCAAAAAAACCCAAGTGGTTAATTATTAATATATATAACCTTATCTAAGCCTTTTGGCCGAAACTTAGATTTTTAAAAATATAATAAAAATTAATAATATAATATTTGTTTTAAAAACTATTTTATGTCAATTTTGACACTATTTTGTAATTGTTCTTTTTTTGTGAAACTCATAACAGCATGATTAGTTCGAAAAAAGTTAATTGAATCAATACTAACATGTCATAGTGATCTATAAAATTAGTGGAATTCATAAAAAGTCTCAAATTACATTTATTTGGGTATTTATAACATAAATTATGTTAATATTTCATTAATAAGGTAATTACTACATCATCATTGTGTCATAAATAAATTAAATTATTTAATGTATAAAAATTATAAATAAAATACCATTATGTAGTAAACCTTTTTATATTTATAATTAATATTTAAAGTCGAATTTATCTTATGTATGACCATATAGTAAAAATATTTTAGTTATTAAACTTTGATTTTAACTCTTTTAACTCTTCTTTAAATAAAATAATAATAAGTGTCCGAATCTAATCCAGGTGGACCTAAATGATAATATTATATTACTAAGGTTGTTTTAGGTCTAATTATATTTATCCAATAGAATTATGACATGTGTTAGGGTAATAATAATATCAATTTTACCGTTAATTACCCTATTTACTTTTAACAGTGGTAAATAAAAGTAAAAAGTTACTATTCACCAAAAATTATTTTTATCTTATTGAACCACATTTTACTCATTGATATTAACCCTGTCTTTCGAATTTTCTAAATTACACTCACAGAAGTGGTAAAATTAAGATTTATGTAAATTTTCAAATTCTCTTAGGTGGTGGGTAAGAGACGGTGAAAAGTTCAAAAAAAATTATATATATATATAATTATTATAAAATGACTCAAATGAACTACATTAAACTTATATAGGTATTATTTATCCATTTTCACTTAAAATAAATTTAAATTAAATAAATAAAAATTTAAATAAAAAATCGGTTTTAAACTATAACTCGGTGTTTTTCACTATGCATTAAAAATTGAAAGTTTTCAGAAAAATACCAAAAATTCACCCTAGGATAATTTCGATATTCCAAATCCAAAAATGAAGTCCATTTTGAAAGATAATATTTATAAAATTTCAAAAAGTGGGTATTATTATTCATAACTGCTAGTTTATATAATATTTTAATAACATATTGTTGTTTAGTGAAACTCGGTATTGCGTACAACGCAAGCTATCGAGTAAGGTTGATCTTGCGTGTAATGAAAGCCAAGAATAGTGTTTTGTAAACTACAAGATAATACTTTGTTGCGTATAGCGCAAGATAATCTTGGTGTAGCGTAGAACTAAAGACATCAAAGAAATTTAAAAGGAATAATTCTCATAAAATCTCTCGGTGTTACATTTTACCCCCCTTAAAATGAATTTCTCCCTCGAAATTCATCGGGGTTATAAATAGTTTCATAATTGAAAGTTTCTTTCATATAAACCCACATCATAAAAAGGAAAACTAAAACTTAATTTTAAAAACTAATTTATTAAATGTAACAGTTACCCAAATTAACCCATCACTGGGTTTCCACATAGAAGAACATAGGTCAATATATGGGTATGGAAGAGAAATCTAAACATCAAGTTCTAATAGAGAGTGGTAGAGAACATGGCTATGAAAAATCCAACAATCACAAAGCCATAAATTTTTGGTGATCTAAGTTACAATCTGATTCCTCAGATATGAGTGTGTTAGGACAACATTTTTGGTTTTCAAGATCATTTCCCTAATGTTGAAGAATTTTTCACAAGGAGAAATACTTTCTTGATATCAGTGAAATGTCATTGTTGGTCATTCCATGAACAATTTACACTTCATCAATTATTTAAATAAATGAAGTTGAATTTTTCCTTCTTGAAATGTTAGCAGATCATGCGATAGAATGTTAGGTCATTCCATCTGTCTCAAAAAAAACGTTAGCAAAAGTTATTAAATATACCTAAGTCCATATATGGTGATATTAGCCATATATGATTCCAACAATGGACTTATACTTCTACTATCATATCTATTAATAAAATAAATCTAATTTATACTAACCAGGGACTTCTTGTAGGCTAGAGGTAGGTGATAAAGGCTTGTCGCACTACGGTTGTGGGTTCGATTCCCACAACCTTGTCTGACGCGATGGGTTGTCGCCCGTTCCACGGGTTGTCCATTTTCTTAAACTATACTATTATAACATCCCAGAAATAAAATCTAAAAAAAGTTCTACCCTTAAACAATACTATCTGATGTTCAACTTAATCCATTCCAATATTTAGGCTTATCCAAAATACTTCTGTCCAAGCTCATAGCATAAAGAAAACAGTTACTAGAAATGTCATCTACTGAGCCTATGAATACCATCATTTATCCCCCATATATCATACTATATATCTTTTAGGTCACATTCCAAACATGTCAATACCTTAATCATGTATTCTCCTGAAAAATTAATACCCATTGAACCTTAGTGAAAACATGAATGCTGTCAAAAGTTAACTCTTTCCACATACCAAAATCCCAAACTTTTTATATACTCAAACCATGATATCAGTCATAAGCTCATTTCATTTTCTCTTTATCCATTTGTTATGTGCATATCATTTTCTTTCAAAAAATATTTCAATCACTTTTCGTGGTTATCGTTACCATATAATTATTGAAAACCAATACATAGATATTCCAAAATTAGACGGTACCATAAATGAGATTCTATGATACTATTTTGAAATCCCATTACATAAACACTTAATCATTCCAAAACATCAGTGTCATACTGAACATCACAAATAGTGATTGCATGTGACTTCCCCTTATACTTTTCCTTAAGATGTTTCTCACATTGATCATCAATAATCCTTGTATTAGGTCATTGATTAGCATAATACCCCATTTCCTTGCACTTGTAACATTGGAGTGTTGGTGGTGTTTTATCTGTAGTCTTTTCTTTATTCACATCATTAGCTACCCTTTTTCCATTACTTAGACACTCAACTGCTCTATGACCTTCTTTTCCACACTTAAAACATTTTCTAGTCCCTTTAAGACAATCTCCACCATTCTTCTTTCCACACTTTTAGCATAAAGAAACATTCACCTTCTTTTCACCATTGTTCTGAGATTTTTCCTTGAACTCCATATTTAGTTTCTTCCCAAAACCATGAGATAGATATGTAACACCAACTTCCAATTCTATCTTTACATCATAATGCACAATTTCTTAATATCTACTAAAGTCTCTTATAGCTAATTCCCTTTGAAGAATTGGTTTTAATCCACTGAAGAATCGATCAACTTTACTTTTAGGTTGAATGATAAAGACAGATGCATACCTTGCAAGCCTTATAAAATTTTCTTCGTACATACCAAGAGATTCATCATCCTTTTTCTTAAGCTCAAGGAACTCCTTTTCCATCTTTTTTCAAAGAATATGAGGGAAGTACTTACTGAAAAACAAGTTATTGAACTCATCCCATTACATGGATTCAATTTCATCATGGGGCCTTGTATTCTTAATTAGAGTCCACCACTGGTCTGCTTCACCTTCTAAACGGTAAATATCCAGAATGAATTTTTCATTTTACGAACATCAAAGTACGAAAAATATCTTTTCAATGGTACTGATCCATTGTTCAGCAACAAGTGGATCAGAAGACCCACTTAAAGAAGGTGGGTGTTTCCTCATGAAGGACATAATAGAATATTGTTCCCTTATCTGCTCATTCAGAAGTAGAGAATGATTCATAGCTTGTGTAAGTATAGCAATAATATTTTTCACTCTATATCCCATAACATTGGTTTGTTCAGGAGTAAAATCATTGCATTTTCCATTACGTTGATCAACACGGTTCCTTCGGGTTCCATCCATCGTTTAAAATCCAAAAAGAATAGTGTGAGAGGCAAAAAACGTGCAACGGAAAACAAAATAATAAAGGGAGAGTAACTTCAATATCTAACATATTAGATTTAATTATAATATTGTTACCGTAATTCTATGACTATAACCTATACTTATACTTAACCTTAGGGACATCCCTAGACATACCTTATAAATATCTCTAGGGAGCTCACTAAAGTTTTCACATCCTAGTTTCCAAAGGTTAACTAAACCTCTCCTCTGATACCAACTGTAGAGACCCAAACTTGAAAAACATAGACATTACTTTACTTTTGTGGAATACCTAATACATAACAAAAACATACACCAAAGGACTGTAATAGTTTACTGTCTTTGGAAACTTGGAACATAATCTTCTAATCTTGGTGAAAGATCTTCAACATCTCCCATAAAGATCATCCCTTTTTTTTCTTACCTAAAACATTTATTTATATCCTAGGGAAAAGAAAACATAGAAAGGGTGAGCTCGAATGATCAGTAAGGTTAAGAATGGAGGAAATAAAACAAATCATATACATTTGAACTTCAAAACATGAACATAAAGTTTAAACATCCAAATCTTGAGTTGTGAAATAAATCATGTCAGTACGCAAGGCATAGATCATAAAGGAACATCAATCATGATAAAATAGCATGGTAATAAAACATTTAATTGTGTAAAACCATTAAGAACATGATATTATTTATATATTAGCCAAGGCATTGCTTCCAAGACCATGATAGTGGACAAAGTCCCTTTCTGAATCAAGTTCACTCCTTGTTCTAGTCCTGTATCATTGAACCGGATTAAATTACCGTTCAATCCATGTATATCTCATGAGATATTAATCTTTACCCAATGCATTGGAGAAAGATATAGGTCCCACCCATCTTATAATGAAATCATTCTTAAATGTTCCACAACATAAACATAAATCATTGATCCTAACCTAAATAATAAAATGGGTTTCATAAACATCATCCCATCATAACGTAATCCATATAAAACAAAAGTATATCATTTCATCATAAGAATAATAAAACCATGTAAATAATAGAGACATTATACTTGAAACATAATCATACTAAATAATGTCATCTTAGAAGGAAAATAGTTTTGACAAATCACTTGAAATGAATTCTTGAGGAAAATATCATTTCTTCTTAAAAATCATTTTCTTTTCTCAAAATGTCGTGCGATTTTAAAAGAAAAGGATTGTGTTGAAAATAATCATGAAATCTTGTAGAGGAAGCTACATGAAAATAGGGAATTATGAAACCGTAAAAATCCATTTACACCGTATAAGTTAAAAAAACATTCTTCTCATACTTTTGCCGAAAAAGTCAAAAAGTACCTTATATGGTAAACAAAGGAAGGATTCTGTCAATACAATGTGGTAAAAGTCAAAAAATGGTAAAAATGACTTTATACATACATGGAAGAATAGTAAACATTTTATGAAAACATTTTTAGAAAACATGGACATGGATGATAAACATAACCCCAGTAAATACTTACGAATAAACAATCTTGGATAAAAATGAGATTTGAAAAATTATCCCTTACCTTATGTCTGATATGCTTCGTATGTATCAGAACCTCCTGTATAATGATTTAAATAATGTAATTTAATTTTTACAGAATCATATTCTTTGTTATGATATCATATTTGGGTCACTTATGAATTTATATTACCCGTTCTTTTGTAAATTCCATGTTAAAGCAGCGTTTTGGGAAAAATCGTTTTATTTATCGTATGTGTTTGGACTTGTTGTTCTTGATATTATTTTTACGTATATCATGATTTAATTAATTCCATAATATAAATCATGATTTATATATCATATATATTCATTATATATATATATATATAATATATAGATAAATGAAATGAAATACACCATTCATGGAGACGGTAGGTCGTACGTACGCATGAACGTTGTATTCCTTTCCTTATTGACATGAATGGAAGTAAGTAGATGATATATATATATATACATAAATCCAGTATCTTTATCATGTTATATATTTCATTATAATTCATTATATGTACTTTATAATAATTCTTGAGTGGTTAACATGGAGAATGAATCTCATCGCGTCGTGGAGAAGGTAATCCGTACGTACGCACGAGTGATGATATCGTTCCCATAATTATTGAATTTAATTGGAGTGGATGATATAATATCTCAGAATAAAAATTATTTTATAATAACTATACATAGTTATTCTTTACACCTTTATACCCATCCAAGTAAGGTGGTGGTGGAAAAACAGATTACACTACAGCGTGGAGAGGTATTCCGTACGTACGCACGCCCGGTGATTTCATTTTCCGTAGGATGGATAGATGGTGAAATGGGGTTGTTTCATATTTGTAATAAAATATCAGTATATTAGTGATACTTATTTTATTACTTTATAATTAAACAACTAAAGAAGAAGAAGTTGATGAAGAAAGAAAATTGAAAGAATCAGTAGAAGAGATTAGCTCTTCTTCGACGCACCTCTTTTAAGTTTCCTATTAAGGCAGTAGAGTTGTTCTTTTGAGGAGACCTGAACCTCTATAATGTTTATAGTGAATTTGAAAAGATAAATGGGCAGGGTTTTGGCCGATCTTGAAATCTCAAAATTGTGTAAAGAGATGAGGGAGGAGTTTCCCTTTTATAAGGGAGGAGAGGGGCACCTTAGGAAAAACTTAAAATATTATTTTATAATAAAGTAATATTCAGGTTATAATAGCTTAAAATTGATTTATTTCGAATATAAATTGGGGATGGGTCTAAATAATCTTAACCAATAGGTTTTAGACAAGTTTAGGTTACTATTTTAACCATACCATTTAGATTAAACTCTAAGTTAAATAATTTTACTTTTACCGTGTCTTCTTGTTTTCTTACACTATATGGTTAGTAAACTTACTATAACAAGCCAAACGAACCCCAAGTGGTTAATTATTAATATATATATCCTTATATAAGTCTTTTGGACGAACCTTAGATTTTTATAAATATAATAACAATTAATTATATAATATTTGTTTTATAAACTATTTTATGTCAATTTTGACACTATTTTGTAATTGATTTTTGGGAAAATCATAACAGAATGATTAGTTTGAACGAAGTTAACTGAATCAATACTAACATGTCATAGTGACCAAGAAAATTGGTGTAAGTCATAAAAAGTCTCAAATTACAATTATTTGGGTATTTATAACATCAATTATGTTAATATTTCATTAATAAGGTAATTTCTACATCATCATTGTGTCATAAATAAATTAAATTATTTAACGTCTAAAAATTATAAATAAAATACCATTATGTATTAAATCTTTTTATATTTATAATGAATATTTATAGTCAAATTTATATTATGTATAACCCTATATTAAATATGTTTTATTTATTAAACTTTGATTTTAACTCTTTTAACTTTTCTTTAAATAAAATAATAATAAGTGTCCTAATCTAATCCAAGTGGACCTAAATGATAATATTATATTCCTAAGGTTGTTTTCGGTCGAATTATACTTATCCAATAGAATTAGGACAAGTGTTAGGGTAATAAAAATATCATTTTTACACTTCATTACCCTATTTACTTTTAATCGTGGTAAATAAAAGTAAAAAGTTACTATTCACCAAAAATTATTTTTATCTTATTGAATCACATTTTACTCCTTGATATTAACAATGTCTCTTGGATTTTTGAAATTCCACTCACAGAAGTGGTAAAATTAAGATTTATGTAAATTTTTAAATTATCCTAGAAGGTGAGTAATAGACGGTGAAAAGTTCAATAAACTTTTAATATATATAAAATTATTATAAAATGACTCCAATGAAATACATTGAACTTATATAGGTATTATGTATCCATTTTCACCTAAAATAAATTTAAATAAAATAAATAATTATTTAAATAAAAATTCGATTTTAAACTATAACTTAGTGTTTTTCACTATTCATCAAAAATTGAAAGTTTTCAGAAAAATACCAAAAATTCACATAGGATAATTTCGATATTCCAAATCCAAAAATAGAGTCCATTTTGAAAGATAAAATTTATAAAGTTTCAAAAAGTGGGTATTACTATTCATAATGGCTAGTTTATATAATATTTTAATAACATATTGTTGTTTAGTGAAACTTGGTATTGCGTACAACGCAAGCTATCAAAGAAGGTTGCTCTTGTGTGTAACGCAAGCCAATAATATTGTTGAGTATACTACAAGCAAATACGGTGTTGCGTATAGCGCAAGATAATCTTGGTGTAGCGTACAACTAAAGACATCAAAGTTATTTAAAAAGAATAGTTCTCATAAAATCTCAGAAACTTGCAGCTATGCTCATATATTCTATAGTAAATTCTTTTGGGAAAAATCCCTCAAGGTATCCTCAAAGAATTTTTGAGGTGATTGTGTTTTTTGAAAAAGTGGGCCTTCGTGTCGTGTTTGTTGACAAATAAGACTATGATGTACAAATTTGTTGACAAATGGGGTTTTCATGGTGACATGTCGAGTTTAAGGGATGTTGTTAACAATCCATGATCGATTGAAGAAACTCGACAAAGGAATGGATGATCTGGAGGTGATACAAAAAGAGCAGATACAACTTGCATGCCATATGTTTTTCAGGATTAGAACATCAAAATATGGCAATAGAAAGAGGGGCACCCATGTTTTATTTTGGGGGCACAAGTGACTAGAGCGACAGAGGCTCGGGAGTCTGGACTTGCACGCCGAGAGGAGACTTGCACGTCAGCCCTCAGGCTACCCTAAATTCCTATAAATATAGGGCTAACCCTCCTCATTTTCTAGGAAGTTCAACACTTAGAGAAAATTATAGTTCCAGCCCCGCATGTGGTTTGGGCGTGCAAGTGGTAGTTTGGTCACGCAAGTATAAATATATTCAGAAGTTTTGCACCAATTGATAGTTGTGCACCAATACTTGTTTGGGATTAAAAGGGTTTAAGTCACCCAAGTTTTGGGATGAAGAAGGGAGTGTCACACAAGTGGTTAGGTGATATTTGTGTTCCATACTTGAAGAATCATGTCAGGTATTAGAGAAGCACGCCAGGCATAGAGAAGCACACCGGTTAATCTAGGGTTGCGCAAAAAGCTTGAATATTTCTTGGTACATTCGTGGTAAAATTTTATTAATTAGTGGTTGGAAGTAGAACTTTAATAGAGAATCTATTTACCGAGGAAGATGAATTCATTTGTCACAATGAAGGCACCTACAAGTCTATAAACTGTGAGTGGATCTTCTGAAGAAGCAGTGAGCTCATTTCAATTGAGAGATTAGTTTGTTCTCAAATTATTAATGGTTGTATACTAGGAGGCAAAATGAGTCCACTTAGAACTTTTAAATAGAAGTTCACTTATAGTGGATTTTGTACATCAGCACATAATTGGTGTATGGCCTTTGGAAGTAGCCCAGTGAGGGTGAACCAATTAAAATTATTGTGTCGTGTGCATTCTTTAAGATTAATTCATACTCTGCAATGAGATGGAGAGAGAGAATCGGGCTATGTCTAACAAAAAAACAAGATCAAAAGGGGTAGTTTTTTTAATATTTCATACCCTGATTCACCCCCCCCCCCCCCCTCATGGTTTCTATCCTAGTGGACCTTAAAATTGGTATCAGAGAAAAGGTTCATATTGGTGTTTCTCTCTCAAATAGAGGTAACCTATCACAAAGGTATTCTGATCTCTGACGGGAAAAATTTTCATCTATGGAAGAATCGGATACAACACTACTTTCGATATTTGGGAATGGATATGCTCACAGCAACAATACATGGCATAACAACTGATATTAATAGTGGTGAATTATCAGAAGCTGATCATTGATAATTGGATGTTGATGCCAATTAATGCTTTAGGGGGATCCTTATCCAATGATATCTATGCAAAGGTGATGTAATGACAAATAACACATGCCATGTGGGAAAATATATTAAATATATATGAAGGAGATACAATGGTTAGAGAGGCAAAGATTCAAGTATCGTGGAACAAATATGAAGATCTGAGAATGAACCTGAATGAGTATATTTATGCATTCTCTGAGAAGTTAAATTTTGTAGTGTAATACATGAAAGGCCTTGGAGAAGTTATTAAAGACATAAAGATTGTGATGTGTATATTGAGAAATCATACACCTCAATTCAATCTGAATTATTTGGTTTTGGAAGAAAAATATCTGAAAGAGCTAACATTAGATAACCTGTACAACACCCTTTTTTCATATGAAATGAGAAATGATGATAAAGATGCAGTAGAAAAGGGGAAATCCAAAGAAGTGGCATTCAAGGCCATGAAAAATCTCACCATTGAATATTCTCAAGAATAAGAAGAGACAAATTATGTGATGTTATTCCTTTCCTAAAATGTTTGAAGAGGGAAAAATAGATGAAATGGAAATTTCCACTAGCATGATTTCGATGTGGAAAGATTGGACACCTTGCATCAAGGTGCCCCAAGAAGTTCCAAGAAGACAATGAAGATGAATTTTATATTCCCAAGAAGAAGTCTTCAACCTATCAAAAAGGAAAGAATTATTTCAAAAGAAATTTCATTAAGAAGAAGAATATCTTTTCATAAGAATGTGGTAGTTCAGATGAATCTGATGAGGAGGAGGTTGAAGATATAGAGAACTACAAAGATCATGGGAAAAATTCTATGGTGGCAGTTGTCAGGAGTACTTAGAGAAAATAAGAAACTAAAATTGATTAATAAGAAGAAGTTTAAGGAAGAGTTGATATGCAATCTGTGTTAGAGGCTGGTCATGAGAATATAAATGTTTATAGAGCCAAAACAAATAAATACAACAAAGTAGTTCATGATGCCAAACTCTATATGTAGCAGTTGGAAGAAGAGAAATATGAGTTGATGGAAGAAATTTAGAAACTCAAGTCATCAACACTAAAGGACTATGAATCATTAGTGAGTTTAAAATCAATATTTAATAATATAAAATGGAGATCGATTTCTTGAATAACACAAGGAATGATCAAATCAAGCGTATTGAAGAAACTAAAGTAGAAGTTGTCGGTTTGCGGTAAAAGTTTAAGGGTCAATAAATACTCTTGACTCTTGCTAGGACATTAAGAAAGTAGGTCACTCAAAAAACCGAGAAGCTGAATATGGAGAATAGTGGTTGAGCAGAAAGGAAGCATCAATTATGTTCAGATGCTAAGGCCGATGGGGGGGCTTGATCAAAAACAAAAAGATATGAAAATTGAAGTCAGACAGCAAGAACCCACTATAACATTGAAGGTTTATTTGGTCATAAAGCATAATCAAAATATTCAGAGATCCCAAGGGGAAACTAGAAGTTCAAAAATGACATGAAGTAATGCGCCATATATCATGTGTTATTATTGCGGAAGGATGGTACATCCACAGTATGTGTGTTACATATCCAACAGATATTGAAGGTCATAAGAACATAGGTTGCAACAAAATAGAGAATGGTTACCTAGAACATATTATAAAGGACACTTTTTTGGTTACAGAGGATTTGGTACATGGCTAGGTACTGTACTACAACCATATAGGGGAATGTGCCAAAGCAAAATCAAAATGTTTTCAAGCAGCAGATCAATGAACCAACATGTGAGTTGAAAATGTGAAAATAGATTTTTCAACTTTTCAAGATGAAGCTATTCCATCATACTTTGAGAAAGATCAGAAGTCTCAATCCATGCTGAGTGTGAAGAAAAAAAATTAGACCAAGAAGAAAAAGGATGAGAAGGCGGTGGTGACATAAATTTTCCTTAAAGTATCAGATCGCTCTGGTGTGTGGATCCTTGACAGCGATTTCATATCTCACATGATACGTAATAAGGATCTTGTTATAGGCATAAAATATGACAAAGAAGGAGTTTTCAATTTTGGAAATGATGAAGGCCTAAATATTATTATCCCAGTAAAGGATAAGTTTGGAGGTAAAGAGATTAGACGTGTTGATGTCTTAGTAATAGAAGAACTTAGACACAATTTTCTCAGTGTCAGTCAACTATGTGACTTCGGAAATTCTATATGGTTTGCTGAGAATATGTGTATCGTCAAAGGAAGATACGATGAAATGGTTCTATAAGGAAAAAGAACAAAGGTAAATCTATACCTAGTAAGTGGAGAAGAAGATATGTGTATTCTATCCAGAAAGGAAGAAAATAAGTTGTGGCATAAACAACTTGGTCATCATTGTCCACCATCCATGGAAGATTGGGTAAAGTGTGATGCAGCAAGAGACCTCTATAAGCTATCACTTGATCTTACTCACACGTGTGATGCATGTCAACAAGGTATGCTCATCAGAAAGATGTATAAGGCAAAGGAAAAGAATTCAACAAGAGTTCTCAAATTGGTGCATGTTGATGTTTTTTGGTATATCACACCATTAGCAATTGACAGAAAGAGGTACTACATTATTTTTATTGATGGATATAGAATAATGGCATAGGTATTTATTATTTCTCATAAGTCTAATGTATTCAACTGCTTAAAACACTACTGGAGAGAGTGCGAAAGGATGCTTGGACAAAAAACTCTGAAGTTTCGTACTGATAATGGTACGAAATTCACAAGTAGTCATGTGGAAAACTATATCAAGGAACACGGTATAAGGAATAAGTGTTCTTAGTGTGAACTCCCCAACAGAATTGAGCGGTTCGAAGGATAAATCTGATCATCAACAATATGGCCATAATAATTCTCATAGAAAAAAAACAACCATAGAAATTTTTTAAGGAGGCAGTACTGACATAGGTCTACATTTTTAACAAGGCTCTATTGTTTCAGAAGGAAGGAAGTAATCTATATGAGGTGTGGTATGGAAAGAATCCAAAAGTGAAAAACATTCAAATATTTGGAAGTATGTGATTTATACTCAATAAGGAGAAAAAAAGAAAATTTGAATTTCGTGGAGATAAGAGGATATTCTTTGGCTACTCATAAAAAGCATACAAATACTTCAACAAAAGGTTGAGAAAAGTAGTTGAGAGAAATGAAGTCATGGTTGTTGAAAATGATGAGAACATTCAAAATCACAGTAAAAAATTTCCTGATGAAAGAGATGAGGAGGAAAATAATGAAGGATGAACAGAAGTGGCTGATGCTGATTCAGAAAAAGATATTGATGATGAGCATGAAGAATAAAAATCTATATCTACACAGAAGCTAAGGAGTCGCGTTGAAATTGACAGGAAAAATATCATTGGTGATCAATCAGCTCCAGTTCAGACTAGAAGAATTAAATCACAATAGTATATATCTTTGAGGCTTGAAAACTTGTGTGCCATATTCTTTTCAAGATTATAACATCAAAATATGGCAAAGGAAAGAGGGGTGACCAAGTTTTATTTTAAGCACTCATGTGACAAGAGTGACAGAGGCTCGGGTGGCTAGACATGTGCGCCGAGAGGAGACATGCATGCCGGCACTCAGGGTACCCTAAATGTCGATAAATCGAGGGCTGCCCCTCCACATTTTCTAGGGAGTTATAAACTTAGAGAAAATTATAGCTCCAGTCGCATAGGTGGTTTGGGCACCCAAGTGGTAGTTTGGTCGCCCTAGTATAAAGATATTCAGAAGTTGTGAGCCAATTGATAGTTGTGCACCAATAATGGTTTGGGCGTAAAAGTGTTTTAGTCTCCCGTGTTTTGGCTTGAAGAAGGGATTTTCGTGCATGTGGCTAGGTGACACTTGCGCACCAAGCTTAAAGAAGCGTTCTAGGTATTAGAGAAGCACGCCAGGAATAGAGAAGCATGCTTGTCATTCTAGGGTTGCACAAAAAGTTTGAATATTTCCCAGTACATCCATGGTAAAATTGAATTTATTAGTGGATGAAAGTGTAACATCAACATAGAATCTTCATACAGAGGAAGATGCATTAATTTTTTATAATGGTGGGACCTATGAGTCATTAAATTGTGAGTGGATCTTCTAAATAAGCAGTGAGCTCACTTCAGTTGAGAGAGAAATAGGTTCTCATGGAATTGTTACATCAGTACAATGTCGGTGTATGCTCCTTGGACATATCCCAGTGAGGGTAAACCAAGTAAAATTGTTGTGTCTTGTGCATCCTTTAGGATTCATCCATACTCTTCAACGGGAAAGATAGAGAGATATAAGAGGGTTTTTTCTAACAACAATAAAAGATCAAAAGGGTCAGTTGTTTTAATTTTTCATACCCTGATTCACCCCCCCCCCCACCTCTCTCAGGGTATCTAGACTAGTGGAGCTTACATATTCTGATTATATAGAATATTTTAATGCATTAAAAAAGCAGTTTGGATGTGAAATTTCATCCAAGAGCTTGATATGGAACCTAGTAGTAAAGATCTCACCACACACTATTGTGATAATACAATAATGGTAGATCACATAAAAGAGAAAATGTCACATCAACGGATGAAGCACATACTTTGAAACTATAATGTTTTTAGGAATTTTTATCAAAGATGTGAAGTTGAGTGTGTTGTATTTCCAAATAAAGACTATGTGGTGGAACCCTTGACTAAAGGAATGAATCAGCAGAATCATGATTACCATGTGAGGACTAGGGAACTGAAAGTCGTAGGTAGTTGACTCTAGTCCAACTAGGAGTTTTTTAGAGTTGGTTTTCTACAACCAACTATTTTTACTTTTATTACATAAATATTTTATGTATTAAATATTAAATTAAACATCTTGTTACATATTTATCATTATTATGTGTGACCATAATGTAATAATGTCTTAAAGTATTTGTTGCATTGATATAGTCATAGTAGTTCCCTCTTATGATGGGAACCTTGAAGTGCTATGACAATAATATTAATATAGTTCTAATTTTGGATAACAAAATATGATGGTACATATAATATATAGACTATCAGGTGTGAGTACTCATAAGCAGATGAAACTTATTCTCATGAAGTTTTCACTTGGTAATCTCTAAGATAGGAGATTATGATAATAGACCTACTTATAAGAATTCTATATGTTTTGGTTTCATTAGATATTCCTATCTGTGATCATGTGTAATGGTTCTTAGACTTTAAGATTATTATTAATTCATGTCATGACTCACAAACATAGATTTTCTAATGATAACCAACATGCTACATATTGAAGAGAAGTAAGGTATATTGGGTGTGTAACGAATGGAATTTTATTAATGGATAAGTCAATATAGGATTTTTACCCTCCATATTTATAGAAATTGATATCTCATCCCTTTGATTGAAATAGTACTATCACCTTAAATTCCACGGCCATGGTGTAATAATGATTTTATTTCATATATTCAAAGAATGATATATCAAGCATATAGATTGAAGACCCCATCATGAAACCATGTTGATGAGATTCTATAACAAATGGATTTTATTACACATTGAGTAATCATATGTAGTTATCATCATTGCACCTTAATGTTTTTTCTCTTTGGTTTCCTGACCCATTGCTAGACATAATTTAGATAATCCCACTAAATACCATCAAGAAAGATTCCTAGAGGGTCACACACTAAGTGTTTCTTGTGGTCTTGATTAAATTCAATTTGGATTTAATTAATTTAATTAATATTATTCTCAATACTGAGGAATAATTTTATTTAAGTTACATTGATCGCCTAAAATAAATAAATATTTATTCATTGTATTCTGAACAAAATATATTTATTTTATTTATTGAATATTTAATAAATTTTTATTTAATAGTCTGTGAATAAAATATTTATTTAAGAGAATAAAATATTTATATAGATGTTCAATAAATACAAGATGACTTCGAATGGACCAGGACCATGTCTAGTGAAAAAATAATTATTTATGAGTCAGTAAATTTTATTTATCAATTTTTCACAAGTTGTCACACCAAAAAATAATAATACTAATATTATTATTATGTGGTATAGGATTTAAACGATGGATATAATTATATTTAATGTTTTTTATGAAATTAAATTCTATAACTTAAATCCCATATCTATAAATATAAATCTACATCTATTGTGTAAGTCATTCAAAACCAATTCTAAGTATGGGAATATATAATTGTTGTGCATAATAAATTATCTCTCAAATCCTCCTCTCTCCCTATTAATAATGTGAAACCCAAGAGAAAATTTCTTCAAGAATGAAAAATAATTTATCCAAAAAGAACTCCATAAGACGTTTGATTTTCCGTGCAAGCACCTGGAGAACGATTGGGGTTTCTCAAAGACCATTGAAGCACATTTGAATCACCGCTAAAGAGATTATACCATTTGACCCTTGCAACGGAAACAAAGGAAATCTATAAGGGACTTTTTGGATGATCAATAATCATCAAATAAGATATTTACTAAGCCCGGGTATTTATTTCTTCAAATATTGAATAAATCAATTATAAATATGAAATAAAATATCCTCTCTAATGGTTCCGGAACTTAGTATTAAAATAAATTTTAATATATCACCCACCAAAACATGTTTCCACTCTTCCCAGAAACTAAATATTTTACATGGAATATTGATATATATTTTATGTCAAATGCATGATTATGTAAATTTTATGATGTGATTGGTGAACTGGAAATTATATAGGTCCAGTAAATGTTATGATGTGATGGGTGCGCCTAGAATTATATAGCACTCCAATTCATTGGGTAATGTGATTAATCTCATGAGATAATGTGAAATATGTGTGAACATAATGATATATTTATTCATAAATATGTATGGTATCTATCCTCTAAGACATGGTGTCTCATGTTTATGCACTTCCACATTCCATTCCATTATCTAATGCTTTATCACATGATTATGATAATGATATCATGGTTTTGTTATGATGATTATTATTATTCTCATCCCATGATATATTGATCCTTGTTTTTATCCATACCCTTGCTAGGATTTTAAATCACCCCTTTCATTGATGTATAACCTCTGGTGATTACTTGTAATAAGGATAACACAAGTACCAATAAGAATCTAGAGAACGAGGAATGAATTAAATGTTTTTGTTTTATTTTCTAAATGTTATGTATGGTCCTAATTTTTTCAATACAATACACCCTTGGATCTAAGTTTGTGTAATTATTCTATGTTTTTTATCTTTAAAATGATGTAATAATCATGTATGAAGAATTAGTTTCACTATAAAAGTAATTCATAAAATTTGGGAGGAAGGATGAGGTATGGGATCTCATTGGGTAATGCCAAATTGATCATGTCTTTATCTTTATCTAGTTAACCTCCAACAACGATTCTCCAAAATATTAATCAAATGGGATAGTTAGTAAAAATACCCAATTGAATAAAATAAAAATAATGGGATTATAGATAATTGCTCTCCCCTTCATGTGTTGCATTTAATCCATGTGTATCTTCATGTGAGTGCACTTGAAGTTCTAGTTCCATAGTTCCTCTCTCTTGTGGGGTTTCATGTTAATTTTGTGGGAGTACGACCTTCACCAATGGTCTTAGAGAATCATCATTTTGAGTTTCCACTTTCTGTTTGGAATCCTTAAATCCTTCAAATTTATATTCAATAAATCCATCAAAGTAATATTCATCCATCTCATCTTTCTCATTTTCATAGGCATCTTCATCTTCAATATCCAACAAAACCTATTCTATTAAAGGGGATATTTAGAAGATTCTTTATCTTCTTCATCCAGCATAGGCATCATTTTCTCTAAATATGAAAAATTAAAACTATGGAGATTATAAGATAATTCATCGTGTAAATATATATATATATATATATATAAGAGTTATTTTTAGGGGTAACTCCATCATCAGTTGTAGCATTTCATTCAATCACTTTTTGCAATGGAACTTTAAAGTTTTCTTTTGTTGATGGTGGTAATATTGTGCATTCTATCCTCTCTTTAAAAGTAAGATCATAAACTTCATCATTACCATCATCCCCCAGGGCCTACCATAGTTCTTATGATTATATGATTTCATCAAAAATGGGTGGGAGATTAGAACACCATTTATTTTCAATAATATCCAAAAAAGTAATGTTTTAAAGGAAGACTCCCTCAAAAGGTCCAACATATAACTTCTTATATCGGTACACTAACTCTGGGAAGATTCTATCAAGGGTGAACAGCAGAAGAATTTATGGTTCTAAAAAAGCACCCTCCACTTCATGGATATCTTCTTTATAAAATACTAATGGTTAAACTCTTTATCTTCTTGTAGCTTTCATTAATTTTAGAGTTCTTGAATGGAAGTGGATGTTGAATCTTGCATACCTTTTAATTCTACAATAATGTATCTATGTTCCTCTAGTTATTTGTTCACTTGAAAATACTTCAACATTGATTAGTATATTGGAATTTCTTCAAGTGTAAGTTTTTCTTCAGTTTGAAGGTGTGGGGGTATATGTATTTGATGGTTGTTAGATTCATTAAAATACCAGCTTCTGTCCTCCCACCCATTTATGTCAATAGAAGTTTTTTGTTAGTTTCTCCATTAAAAGCTCATATCCTGAGATTCCGGTGGTAATATGTACTAACAATATGGATGAAAATACATTAAATAATGGTCTAAATGGAATTATTATCCCTTGTTGAGAAAACAAAAAAGAGGAAAAAAATAAACAAATAAAAACAAGACAAACCTCGTTAAAATTAGGTTAATGATAGTTGGAATTAAGTCGCTCGTTCCAATAATAGTTCTAAGTTGATCATACAATTATCATAGGTCATGGACAAATATAATTTCTACTCCTAATGAAGTAGAGTTGTTTACTGGGTTCTTATCTCAAGGAGAAAGGGTTTGGGAGTGATTATTATCCATGATTTTATGTATTATAGTTTTGTTTTCATAAATTTTAAATCATCCAAAGTTGTTTGTTTGGATTTCTATTAAATAAAATTATAAAATGGAGAGGATAGAGGATGGATGCAAGGAATGAAAATGAATATAAGGATGAATTTAGTTTAAATCTATAATCATTTAATTTTGTTATAAATCATGTAACTCGATGAGTAGGTTCAATATAATTCACCTATTCACCCTCCACAGTTTTAATTGGTATGAAATCACTAATATTCTCAATATATCATTAAGAAGACAAGGAGTCCCATGTGTTATACTATGTGAATGTGTAAGGACAATCTTCAATCAAGTGAATGAACTCATCGAAAAACTATGCAGCAATCATGTACCATTCATCCAATCGAACAGTATGACTCCACAAGTATGAAGTGTGATCCAAATGGAATGTTTATTTTATTTTTTATAGTTATAAGAGTGTGATAGTGTTAATGTATTTTAGATTAATAATCTCCTTCTCCACATTCAACTTACACTATCACACTAGAGTTATAGAGAAGATAGATTGAGAATTAAACGCATAAATTCACGATCATCACTGTGATTCCCTTTTGGACCAACCAAATGAGATATATATCCATGATCATAAAAATTAAATCCATTAGGATGTCACAACTTTTATAAACACAAAGTAAATAGAGGGGGTAAAGAACAACACAATTTGATTAATGTAACTAAATAAACATTTAACTAGAAAATGTATAAAAAAATAAATTACAAAAGAGGATAAAATTTGTGAGAGGAGAAAAAAATATTAAATGTGTGAGAGTTAGAGATATTTATAGAGAAACTGAGGTAACAGCTTCTTCCTCATTTTCAGGGTCAAGATGAGAGCAGTGACTTCCGTTGGGCAGATTTCATGTGTTATATAGAAACATCAAGATTAATTCTCTAAAACATATACCTCTATGATGGATCACTATTTAGATTTATTCTAGTTGTTTGTGAAGGATGTTTCAAGTGATGGGAATTGTTCCTCAACTTCAACAACTTCATAGTTGGTCCTGGACATGAATATTGTTTCACGTGTTACTGTGAATAAAAAATAAGTATTAATATACGTATAGATATATAATTATATATATATATATATGTAATTTTAATTAAATGTATTAACAAATATATATACATATAATATTGTATAAATTTATATGTATTAAGTTATTATTATCATTATTATAGTTATATATATATATAAATTTTTTCTTATTATATTTTTATTCTTTTTATTTTCTTTTTATTTTTTGTTTATACAGGCTCAGCTCATGGGTTTTTACAAATTCCTATTCTCTTTGGATCTCATGATGGAAAATTATTTGATAGTGGAATATCCTTCTTTAGTGTTACCCTGTTTTCTTCAACTCAGTAGGTGATTCAATATATTATAGGGCTTTTCCTTCCTCCACTTCAATGGAGCAATGGATTTTTTGAGAGAAAAGTAGATATTCGATTGATACACTTGAGTTAAGTTGATTTCTTTGTGGTGACCAATTTGAAATCCGATGTACAGTGTCATGGTTTTGGTCGTGGGAGGAGAATAGTTTTGTGGGTGCATATAGTTTGATTTTGGTCAAACCATTTATTTAAAGGTATATTGGATTTTGAAGGGATAGATGGGAGTTAATATTGTTTTCCATGAATGAAGTCGTAGTCTGCTGAGGATGAATGCCTACATTTATGTGGATTACCAAAGATAGGGGCATCAATTAGTAAAATTGTAAATCTATAATAAGGTGGGTGAACGTGGATGTTGGATGCATCAAGGTGAAGTTTTAATTGAATGCATTCTTACCATGAGATGAGTGGGTGTTCAGTAGAGTGTCTCATGGCTAGTAGTCTAGCCATTAGAATGGATTGTGGAAGGTAGTTGTGCACGCCACATTCAGCAACACACAATCAGTATTATGACCATGCAAGACCTTGGAAATTTTTCTTATCTTTCATTCAAAAAAAATAAAATAAAATTATTACTTTTATTTAATATATTTAAAATTTTAAATAAATCAAAAATATTATTTCAACAATTATAAATTTAAAAAAAAAATCAAAATTAATTCCAATCATTTTTCAATGTTTAAAAAATTATTTTTATTCATGTATGGATTTGAGAAATTATTTTCAAATAATGAATATATCACAAACAATTAGTCAAAAATATTAGGAATATATTTTCTCAACAATACAATATAAATATTACTAATTATGATTATCACAAATACCCTAGTTTCTTTAACTAGTGAAGTTACTTTAAGTATTATTCAGGAATATATTTCTTGAGAAATTTTATCTTATTTAGGGTTAAAATATTTGTTAAAGTATTCTGAATTTGTTTAACTATTCTAAAAACATTTTTTATGCCCTATGTTTGAGAGCGTAATATAAGGCTCAGTAACCTTATATTTGAAAAAATAGGTATGGATCATGTACCCTATATTGTTGAAAAAATATTGTTTATAAACCCTATGTTTGGATAGAATCCTAAATTTGAGAAAAGGTAAAGTATGGATAAGAAATACAGTATTAGTGAGGAACCCTATGTTTGAGTAAAAAAACATATAAAACATAAATATTATGTTTGTGATCAACCATATTTTTTCAACCCTATGTTGAAGTTTTTATCATCACATAAAGGAACCCTATGTTTGACTATTTAACAATGGAGTTTAAATTAAAGATATTTTCCATGATTACTAAAATGGTCTCAAAAAACGTAAATATCATATAAAATCTATTTTGGGATCAATTTTTAGTCTCCTATTCCAAATAGTAAATTTTTCCTATTTATTAGGGATGTTAAGACTCTCTGTAATGATTTAGATTTGAATTATTTCTTTCTATTAATAGACTTTCTTGGATCTACTCAACTAAAATAAATTCGAGTGTTGTATATATATGCATAGAGTTTTTATTTCAATATATAATTTTGATTGTGTAAATGAGAAAATAAATTTTTGAAAACATAAATAATATAATGAAACAAAAGATAAAATGAATTAGTTATTCTGAATAATCTACACTTTAGAGATATAATTATTTTAGCCTCGTGTTAAGTAATTATTCCTATTATTTTTGGATCCTTTTATTGAAGATCATTCTCAACCAATATCTCTTCAATGATATTCCTTATTGAAAAAATTCATCTTTGAAGAAAAAGATATATATTCTATCAGTTTCCATTACAACTGTGTATAATAAACTATTCATTCAATCAAATCAAACTCTCTTTTTTTTGTGTTTTGGCTAGTCGAACACAATGGTGGAAGAGTATCAACTTATCGTACTAATATTTGGAGAAACGGATACCCAATAAGAGAACCAGAAGGCTATGTAAAGCCTTTTAGTAAAAGTTTCAACTTTATACACTCTATTATGATAGTCTTGTGATAAGAGGACCTTTCTAGTTAAAATCATGTAGCTCATAGAGAGAGAATTGGTGCAGTGGAAAAGGGGGTATTTTTCCTCCAAACCACTATAAAAATTATTGTGTTCTTATTTATTATTTCCATACTACTTAAAATTACTTACAGTAGAGAACACTACATATCTAAAAAATCACATAGAAATCCATAAGCTAGAATATTTCAAGATTGTCAAATAGACACAACTCAACCCCACCCCCACACAATCACTTATGTATCATTGTATTATTCTGACCAATCAATTGGTATTAAAACAATGAGTTTTGAATAAATCAGATAAGATATGGTAATGTTAAAGTGTAAGGTCTATAAAAAGTCAAATTTCTATGGCTAATTCTAGATACGGTATTTCAATGATACGTGATCCTTAATTCAATGGTAAAAACTATAAATGTTGGAAATACCATATGATCTTATATTAAAAAATCATTTATTTAAAGTATATATAAAGATTATCTATCTGTATGAAATTCTTAAGAATCCAAAAACATGGGATGCTTCCAACGAAGATGAGTATGAAATTATTTAAAAAGTAATTATTTTTGTTATTTTTGTACTTGGTCTAAATGAGTTCAATTGAGGATATTAATGTCCTCCTATATATTAAAAGTGACATATAATCATTGTGACATATGAAAGAACTGACAATGTTAGAAAACTAAGGTATGCTACAACCAAAACAATGTTTGACACCTTTTGAATGTATGATGGAGAAAGCATCACCCAAAATAATAGTTGATTAATAAAAATAGTAAATGATTTTTCTACTATGGGATATCCTATTTCACAATCTAATCAAGCATTAACAGTACTCAATGTACTACACTTAAAATGGAATGAAATATCTCCTACTATAAGTCAATCATCACTAGTCCAAAAAATTACAACAAGAAATTTTTGTGGACCTCTAATGTTGTACGAAGAAGCAATGCAAGCTAAATCTGAAGATCATAAGATATAAAAAAAGTAAAATACTACCCTTAATATTACATCTCAAAAATATTAAAATAAATATAATGATGATGTTAAAATCTCAAAGGATTCAAACTACACATATTAAGAAAGGTAACTGGATCAGCTGGACATAAAGTTTAGAAAATTTAATAGAAAAACAACATGATTCATGAAATACTTAAACAAATATAAGAAAGTATCCAAATAAGTTATATGTTACTGATAAAAATAGATGGGTCATATTATACATTATTACTCCCATTTAAATAAGAAAGAATAAAATGAAAATAAATTAGAAGAAAACTAATTACAAGAATAAAGGTAAAAGATCTATGAGGGATACTTAAAGTGTGTCTAAAGACTCGAGTAGCTCTTCCAAATCTGACTCAGAAACAAAGACAAAAAATCTGGAAGAAAATTTGAGTTTTATGGATAATAATAAAGATGAGGTACAATCCAATTATTTTTCTTCTTCTGATTCTGATTGTTTCTCAAGTAGAAAGTTAGGTACTTATTACTCAATGGTTGAATAAAAATATGAATCTCTACTAAAAAATAATAATCCACTAAAAAATATTCATAATGCCATTTTAAATTAAACAAATACAATTTTAAAACCACATCATTAATTGAAAAAAATTAATAAATCTATATTAAACTGTACTGGTCATATAAATAATTAGAAAATCAATTAGAAAAATTAAAAAGTGATGAAAGAAAAATAACTAAAGGAGAAAACCCTCTAAATTATATTCAAAGAAAAAGTGTTACGAAAAATGAAAAAAATGGAATATGAAGAAAATGAAAAAATCAAATATATATATAAACTATTTCGTACCTAGAGCTAAAAATGAAAACTATTTCTATCGTGGAATAAAAGGGTATTATTCTAAAAAAATTTGGTTAAAAATACTCAGATAAGTGGCATTAAAATGGATTTTATTGCCCAAAAAATATTTAAAGAAATTAATTTAAATTTTAGTAAAATAGGTAAATTTTGATTCCTTGATTTTTTTTTCCGACATTGTCCGACACATGAAAATAAGGGACTAGAAAACTCTCATTTAAATAATTTTTTAGGTAAAAGCCCTCAAAAACAAAAAAAAATTGTATGGTATATGGATAGTGGTTTTTCTTGGCACAGAAGTGGGTAATCATAATATTTTCATAGAATAGAAAAATTGTATGGAGGCCATGTCCCTATTGGATAGTATTCTAAAGGGAATATAGTTCTAGAGGGAATAGTTGGAGTAAAAAAATTATATCCATCAAAAAAGTGTTAATGTTCAAGTACTAAAGTACATCCGGAAAAGTATTTATCAACTCTGTAATGATGGTTTTTATTTTTATTTACATAAAAATTTTGTCTCACCTTTTAAAGATAAACTGCTAAAATTTAGAGCACCTAGAACTAAATATACTTATACCTTGAATCCTGACCCCCTATGTAATAAAAAATTGAATTTTTTAAATATTGAAAAAATTAAATCTTGGATCCTTCATAGAAGACTTGTACACTATAATGTATTAAATTTATATAGATTTTCTAATAAACGTATAGTTTCTGGTTTACCTAATTTTAAATACGATAATGATAGATTCAGTAACGTGTTCCAAATTAGAAAAAACCACAAATCATCATTCTAATCAATTAAGAATGTCACTACATCTATACCACTAGAACATAACCACGTGGATTTTTTTGGACCATCAGGGGTATAAAGATTTGTTATAAAGTTGTGTGTTTATGTATTATATGATGATTTTTCAATATTTACATGGTTCGATTTTCTAAAAACTAAAATTGAAGTGTTCACTATTTTTGAAATATTTTATAAAATTTCGAAAATGATAAAGATTTTTAAAATAATTTCATTAAGAAGTGGTCATGGTGGAGAATTTGAGATTCAAGAATTTAATTATTTTTCCCAATATTATATATTAAACACGATTTATTTTCACCATGAGTAACTCAATAGAATTGAGTTGTTTAGAGAGAAAAATTAACTATTTATGAAATGTAAAGCAATATGTTAAATAAATATAGCCTTCCTACGTATTTCTATGTATAATATATAAACATTGATTTCTATATCATGAATAGATTTTTAATAAGACATGTTATTAAAAATAAACCTTATGAACTTTGGAATAATATAAAACCTAAATTAAGTTACTTAAAATTATTTGGATGTAAGTTATATATATTGAAAACTAAGTAAAACCATGGTAAATTCAACCTGAAAGCTGAAAAAGGATTCTCTCAAGGATATTCTTTTACTTCTAAATCCTATTAAATATATAATATAAATTTATGGATTTTTAAAGAATTAGTTCATGTAAATTTTGATAAAAGTGATCCTTTCAAAAAAAGATCAATCACTTGAAATTTATGGCTATTTTAACAACATGAGACTTTAATCACCTAAGAATGATTTTAAAAATAAAATAAATAAAATTTAGTATATCCCAAAATAACATGAAGTAGAAGAACCTGAAAGTTCCTTACCTGGAAAACATAGTACCTTAAAATATCATCGTTTAGAAACTATTATAGTAAATCTAGATAACAGATTAATAACAAGAAGAAATGTCAGAAACATAGCTAAATATTTCACCTTCCTTTCACAATTAGAACATAAGACTATATAAGAAGCACTAAAATATGAGAGTTAGTTAATGGATGAGCAAGATGAAATTAATAAATTTAGTAGAAATAAATTTTTTAAATTAGTAGACAGACCCACCAATTATCTTATAATAGGAACCAAGTGGGTTTTCTTAAATAAAAAAATGATCAAGGAATAATTACAATAAATAAAGCTATATTAGAAGAAAAAGTACACAACCAGGAAAAAGGAATAAACATTGATGAAACCTTATCACCTGTTTCTAGATTATAAGTAATTAAAATCCGGCAAGATTATGCATCTCATATGAATTATAAATGATACCATATGGATTTAAAATCATATTTTTTGAATGGATATTTAATGGAATAAGATTATATAGAACAACCATTGTGGTTTGAAAACCCTTATCTTCAAAATTCATTTTTCAAACTTACTAAATATATTTATGGCCTTAAATAAGCACCTTCAGCTTAGTATGAATGATTTGGAACTTTATTAGAAATGGTATTTTCTTTAGTGTTATCATATCCTACTCCTTTTAAGAAAAATAATTTTTATTATATATTATTAGTAAAAATTTATATAGATGATGTTATTTTTAGTATTACTAAGAAAATATTTGTAATAATTTTTCAAACCAAATGTAAAAATAATTTGAAATGAGTGTGATGGAAGAATTAAATTTATTTATAGGATTTAAAATTTATCAAAAATATTATGGAAACTTTTTAAATAAAAGGAAATAAATTATATATTTATTGAAAAAAATAACTTGAAAATAGTAAGACATATACAAATTCCATGTGTACTAATGTAAAACTTTATTAAGATAAAGCTGGAAAAATATTTGAAAATAATATATGTAGAGATGTGATTAGTATTTTATTATATATTACTATTAGATGACCAGACATATTTTCTATTTATGTTTATGAACTAGAGTTAATTCAAACCTAAAATAATACCATCTTAATATTGGTAAAATAATTTTTAGATATTAAATATCATATATTTTTTAATATGTACTTTATCCAAATACCTTTGATTTTAATATAATTACATATTCAGATGCTGATTTTGGAGGATGTAGATTTGATAGAAAAATCACATCAGGATCCTATCACTTTTTCCGAAAATCTTTTCTTTCACGGTTGAGTAAAAAAACATTCATTTTCACTATTAATAGATGAATCCAAATACATATATGTTGGTAGTTATTGTGCAAAATATTTGTGGATGAAAAATTCCGTATTAGGATTTGGACTAAATTTTAATAATATATATATATATATTATGATAATACAAGAGAAATTAATATGTCAAAAAATATTTTAAGTCACATTAAAACCAATAATGTTGATATAAGACATCATTTTCAAAGATATCATGTTCATAAAAAAATATTTCTATAATTTTTAAATAATATATATCAACTTGCTGATATTTTTACTAAAAAACTTCCCACATTAAGTTTTTATTTTATTAATGGGGAGTTAAAAAAATTATTTTCAAATAAATGTTTTTTAATTTATTTTATTAATTTCTCAATTGATAGTTTTTATTTTATTCATTCATTTATTTAATTATTTATTTAGATTACTAAAATGAAATCATTAATTTGATTAATTTTAGAGAAATCATGTCTTTTAAAAATAAAAACTAAATAATTATTACGGTGAGTAAATTGGCACTAGAAACTAAAATTTCATCCTCAAAAATAGTCAAAAAACGATCCTCTCTTTCTATATATTATTTATCCTCAGATTTTGACCCCTTTCATCTTCCCTAGTTATTGTATTTCTTTCAAAATAGTAGAATCTGAATTTCTAACCTTCAAATTATTAGAAATGACAAAGACCAAGTAGACAGATGAAGGTGAGCCAAGTGAATCTAAATGACAGCATGTCACCTTTAGAAAAATACTTCTATAAAAAATTTCAAATTTTAATAGATTTATCAAACAAATATTTTTCTAAAGTAAACCCTCACTTATCAAGGTTTGTAGTTTTTTTTAGTAAATAAAATAACGATTTTATTTTTAAGATAGAACTAAATCAGTTCTTTAAGAATGTTCAATTCAGTTTTGGGGAAACATAAGATATAATCACATCATGGGTGGATGATAAAGAATTTTACATCTACTCTTTATAAATAGATCCTATATTGAAAATTCCTCATAAAAGAGTATAAAATTTTAATCTTGGATCAATTGGAAATCAATAACACAAGTCATGAGATATAATTTATTTTATTTTTTGTTCAACTTCGATTCAAAAAATTCGTGTTGAGTAAATTGAGGATGGCCATAAGGTGTTGTTAATTTTCATTCAATCTGAAATAATTACAAGAATTATAGAATTGGAAAATATTCTTTATCATGGTATGTTTTCCATGTTCTTCGTCATCAATGATATCTAGACAAACTTCCCCGGGTATATGCTTTGATATCTAAATCACTGTTATCAAATAGAGTCATGCATGTATTTCCTTCCATATGGATGAATTATTTTTCTTATTTTTAATATAAGGAATAAAATTATCCATATATATATTCAAAATAATTTCCATCACAAAAAAAATTTAAATTTTTTGAAACTTAAGGAAGTTAGGATTATTTTAGAGCATAGAAAAAGGATAATTATTGCATGTTGGTACGGATGAACAACAAGAATTCGATCCTATTACTCAGAGGGGGCAAGGAAATATGAAATTGGTTATATCAATTCACCTATGAAATGATGAAGTTGGATAATATATATGATAATAGGATATTATTTCAAAAACATATGACTTGTATATGATTATTCGAATTAGGATAAAGTAGATCCTGAAGAATTATACATTGAGTTCCTTATCACATGGAGAGGGTAGAGACAAGAACCTGTCAATCCAAATCCAGAAGTTAAAGATGTTACATCTGGAGATGTTTCTTTGATAGTGTTCATATGATTATAAATCACTCCTATGGAAAAATAAGTTGACATTTGTCTGCAACATTAACAAGTATCTCCTGAAAATGAATAAGTTGTGGAAATAGTCAAGTAGATTAGTAAGTTCAAATTTCAAAACATGAAACTACTTAAATACTATAAAATGAAACCATGTCTTCTTTTTCAAAATAAATGGAAAAATAGCTACAATATCTTGAAAGAAAATAGATATTCTTGATAAAATATATTTATTTTCTATTGGGAAAAATATAGGAAAGTCCTTGGAAGTGGTATAAGAATCCCCACAACCAAGAAATGAGGAAGAAGAACCATTTCAGTCGCTAAAAATATGATAGAAGATTTAGTCATAAAATATAACAAAATAAAGGATGTGATTTATAGATTAAAACATGATCTTTAATATAAAATAAAACTTTTGGGAGATTTGATAAATTAGACTATTCACATGTTTAAATTAGAATATGTTTAGACATAGCCACAAAATCTCTTAGAAGATTCGGCTTCTAGAATATATTTTGATGCTTTTAAAAAGAAATGTTAGATATGTTTGGAAAACTAAAAGTAGAATATGTCTCAAAAATAGATTTCATATTTCTAAAATGGTATTTAGGGAGTTAGTTTGAATCAGTTAGAATTAGTGTATGTCAATCCAAAGATTCCACATCGGAACTTCCAACTTCTCAACATACAATCAGGTGATTCCGATCGATTACTACAGTGATGTTTGATATGTATGATATGATTCATTAACTTCAACATAATACGGCACCTATATTTGTTCTTTTAAGAGCCCAAATAGATCTCATTGGAAAACTAACTTCAAAGGAAACTATAATTAAACTAATTCTTAATTAGTTAAGTGAAAGGCCTTACAGGTTTATTTAGACTGAAGAAAATTTACATGAATTTTTGAAAGTAAATATGATTTAATGTTTAATATTTGGTCAAGATTGATGAGTTTTGATGAGATAGTTGGCTGAAAAAACTATAAAAATTTTAAGAATAAAAACGGATGAATTGAAAGAAGCTCTCCAGGCTACTCAAGCTTCACCAAAACCTAACACTTCTATTGAACTAGTCCTTTCAACATCAGTCAGTCCTTATTTTTAACCATTTATCAGCCAAAACTAAACTTGTAATCATATATATATTGTAATAAAAAATCATTTATTTATCATTATTACTATTCATTCTATTTTCCAAACAAACAACCCATTTTAATCTTAAGTATAATGTAACATTTATTTATAGTTATATGCTACATTACATGTGTATTAATCCATTTTCAAATACTTTCTTTTTGATATCACAAAAAGTGGGAGAATATTGGTTAAACAAATAATTATTTATTAAATTACTATTTTTTTATTATATATAAAGAAAATTTTTTATAATAACTATAAAAATAGATTTTATAATAACTATAATCTATGCATATTTTAAAAAATATTATATTATTTTTGTTTACAATTCCTATATTTTCTATAAGTTGGGTTATAAGTTTAGTGATCATCAAAAAGGGGGAGATTGTTGGGAATGTATTTTCTCAATAATACTTTATAAATCTTATGGATTTTTATGCTCATAAATACCATTATTTGTTTTACCAATGAAGTTACTTTTAGTGTTATTCATGAATATATTTCTAGATGTTGTTTAACTTGTTTATGGGTTATAATATTTATTAAAGTAATTTTAACATGTTTATATATTCTAGAAACATTGTTCATACCCTACATTTTCAAGCCTAACATTAGGTTCATCAACCCTACATTTGAAATAGTATATATGAATCATGTACCCTACATTAATGGAAAATTATTGTTTGTTAACCCTCCATTTGGATGGAACCCTAAGTTTGAGAAAAGGGAATGTATAGAAAAGCATTCCAACATTGGTAAGGAACCCTAAATTTGAGAAAACAAACATATGGTACATCAACCCTACAATTATGATCAATTGTACATTGTCAACCCAATATTGATGTTATTTTTTGTCACATGAAGGAACCCTATGTTTGACTATTCAATGGAAGAGATTAAATTAAATATGTTTTTTGATATTTCTAAAATGGTATCGATGGAAGTAAATATCATCTAAAAGATGTTTTAAAACTGATTCAAAGTATCATATTAAATAGAGTAAAATTTTTTTATTTCTCATTGAAGTAATAACTCTCATGAATGATTTAAAGTTTAATTATTATGATATTTCAGGATATATTCTTGGATCTACTCAACCAAAAGAAATTTGAGAGTTCTATGTATATATGGACATCATTGTTATTTCAATATAATATTTTGATCATGTGAATTTGAAATGTATTTTTGAATACATAACCGTGACTATGTAACAAAAGATAAAAAGAAACGGTTATTTAGAAGACTATACACATTAGAGATATACATGTATCATCTTTGTGTTGTGTAACTAATGCTATTGGTTGTCGGTGATTTTATTGAATATCATTCGAACCAAGATTTCTTCAAGGCTATTACTTCTTGAAGACATTCATATTTGAATAATAATGTATGTATTTTTCAGTTGATATTGACATTGTGTACAATAACCTTTTCATTAAATCAAATAAAAATCTTTTGATTTAATGGAGTATCATATGCTCGAACTCAGATATAGAATAGTATCAACTTATGGGACTAAGATGTGGAGAAACTGGTTCCTTGTAAAAGAACTAAAAGACTCTATAAAGACTTATTATAAAGGTGGAAACTACCTATACTCAATTGTGATGGTATTATGATAAGAAGGCACTTATGGTTAAAATCACCAAAATCACAGAGAGAGCATTGGTGGATTAGACTATGGAATATATGTTCCTTGAACCACTATAAAAATCATTGTCTTCTTATTTACTATTTACCTACTACTCAAAATTACTTATAATAGAGAATTATTCATATCTTCATAAATCAAAAATAAATCTAAAATCCATAATCTATTAGGATTATCAAAAATGAAACAATCCCCCTCCCCCCGTTGGGGATCTTTGTATTATTATGACCTAACAATAAATCCACCAGACAACAAAGTTCTAAAGTATTTAAAAACACAAAAAATATTGTTTTACAGAATAATTCAATTAGAAGTATGTGTATTTTCAATTATTAATATATAAAAATATAGAATTTTATACTCACATCATGATTATTTAATTTTCTCATCTAACAATAGATTCATTTCTAAAATGTCGACCATCAAGGAAGTTATTTCACCATTTTCTTATGCATCCCTTAATTCCATAATAGTATTTCCAAAAAAAACTAATACTAACACCTTCCTCATATCCTCTTACATGAATCAAGTGTTCTTTTATTACTTAATAAGTCATAAGAATTTATATCCTACCCTTAGGTATAATACTCCATTTCGTTACATTTTATTAATTTCAATATAAAATGATATATATAAATGTTATATGAGTGGATAAATTTAAAGGATACTAATATTTAACAAAGATAACAATTAATTTCTTATAATATTACTGACTACATGTTTTAATGGATTGGTAAGAAACATCCTCATTTTTTTCATTGGAATTCTTGTACATTTTCCATGGTGGGTGGGGATGATTGAGGACAAAAATAAAACACTAGATATAAGTTTCAAGATTTATCTATCAATTTATAAAATTATTTTTCAATCCTTTGTTACTCTGGTAAAGTGTACTCCCCACATGACTAGGTTTGAGGGTATACATTCACTGATTTGATATCAGGATGATATTTTATGTGTTTTAAGGGATCATCCTATGACTATTTTTAGAAGAAAAGAACCCAATAACAAGCCTAGTATATATTAAAGAAATTAACATTCCTACCAAATAAAACAAAACATATACCTAAAATGGGAATAGAGATGAATCCATCTTCAATATTTTATAAGGGGTGTTTAAAAAATATCAATAGTGTAGAAAACTAATGTTTCCCACCATTAAAGGTATCACACCATCCTTAGATCCCAAATCATATATTGAGGACCTTAAACAACTAAAGAGTGTTTGTCACCTTCACTGAGTGATATGTTGTATTTTTCTACAGATACATTTTTTTAGAGTTTTCATGCAATGAGGTACACCAACAAGACGCAACCCACTACTTATTTTGGAATCCAAACATTCTTCATTGAATTAATAGTGTCACCCAAATTGAACATATCGGGTTAAATCATATGGAACCTATATACTAATTCACATTATAGTTTTATTTGTTGAACACTTCAATGAATGAGTGAAATTCCATAATTGATCCATCTCATGGATCATAAATTGAAGAAATAAAGAGGTTTGTGAGTTTTATTCATGCGCTACCTATATTGTATTCCCAATCGTACTCTATGATATGGGTAAAACATGCACATCTAATGTGTCATTATGATACATGAATTTATATATTACAATATGCATCACATGAATATCAAAGGATGTGATCTGAGTGAGTCATACATTATAAAATACAACCTATATTTTGTGCATATCTGTCAATATCTCACATTCACTAAAATTATAAAATGGTTTCATGAAAAACACTAAAAATCTTAGTGAATCTATTAAAAACTCATTTTGATATGGTTTATCAAAGTAACAACATTTTGAAACCAAAACATCATAAAAAAACATAATACTTATCCAAATACCTAATTGTGTAACCCTATAGGACTCAGTATAATTTTCCATGAAAATTAAATCCCCATTTTTTATATATAAGCAAGGATATGCTTCTAGAAAATCATCAAACACGCTCAAGATACTAAGGGGTTTGTTGTGATCTCCATTAAACATAAAATGTCATGTATGATCATTTTTATCATGAGATATACCATATATGTCATATGTATACATATGATCCCTTTTCCCACTACATTGGGTGACTATTAGACATGAAACAAGGTTAATCAAATATAGACCACCGCATTATTTCTTGATTCTCTTAAAATGACTCTTCTAGTCAATGAATACATCAAATTTCATTTATATAGAATATGATCACTTCATTTATCACAGAAACAAATAACTAAATAAATCATATGTGCCTTAACATAGCATGTTTATACATTTCCATAGTCAAATTCAATCAAGGGATAGATATATTTTCTCATCATAAGTGTGAGAAAATGAATACTTGGTTAAGATACATCCAAAAAAATTATCAGAAACATACCCACCCACCAATTGGTTAGCTGAGACAAAATTAATTGTGTTTGAAAATTATTAAAGTATCAAGATTTTCATGCAATTTATCTCACAAACCATAAGTAATAAGGATATATAATAAGCATACCCCTAAATATATCGATGGTTATATAACATTTTATAGAATATACATAGTTGGTCTGTCCAAATAATAATTCCCCACTTAATCTCTCATGATTCTAATAATCATACTAATATCATTATATCATCATAACCCACGCTACTATATGATAATCATCAATTAGCGGAAACTCAAATTCAAAATTTGTATTATCACTCTATCATTAAAGTAAAGTAAATTAAAACACATATAAGGAATGGAAAATTGAGGTTTCCTTCTACAATAATAACATAATACATTATGAAACCATTATATCAATCTATTAACTAAAGTATCCAAACAGATTCAATATGTACATCATTCTTGTTCTATGCTAAGGGTTTTGTTATAGGATCTTCTACATTTTCTTATGTATCCACATAAAAATCATAGCATCATGCCTCTAAATGATCAATCTTATAAGATAGTATTTTTGAAGGATGTGTTGGGTCTATCAGTGAGATATGGGTTCTTGGGTCTGAGAGATGGATGCACTATTATTACGATAAAGTTTGATCTCTCCCTTGGTACTAAAAACCACCAAAAGATTGGAGGTAAAGTACCTGATCCCAAAAATATCCATCAAATCATCTGAATAGGGATGTAATCTTTCTTTATTTTCAATTATTCCATAGTGTATTATTTAGAACTCTTATGACGGATTGCTCAACCATTTAGGATTAGAATGAAACTATATTGTTACTTCATATCTTCTCTATCATATTAGAAACATTAATAAATGTAACCCTTTACAAAAATCTCATCCTCTTCTCCAAATAATAAGAATATATTTTTAGTCTTTACCATGTTTTAATGATGATTTTCATAGTAATAGAAATAATATCACCTGGATTAGATTTTTATACACTCATAATGATATGATCATAGGAAATATCAGGTCAAGTACACAATACAACATACATAATTACATATGGAATATGTATATGGAATCATGTCTATTTTTTTAATTTTTTAGAATGATATTCAATAATATTAGGATTTGTTCCATGTAACACTAGTGAGGACTCCTTTTAACAGTTATTTTGAGTAGAACTCTTAATCACTTTACTAATTTAAGTATCATAATTGGGTAAAATAATCCACTTAGATCTATTTATACATATCTTCATAAAAAGTATGTAGACTACATTACTCATCTATTTTATTGAGAGTAACATACCCAACTACATATTCATATAGTGATGTTTCACGATTTAATCTCTAAAAAGAAGTATGTCATTTATATAAAATATTAAAAATAGTAATATGCTAACACTAATATGATTATAAACACAAGAATCATTTATTATTTTCATGAAACCAAAATCATTCATTGGATCATAAAACTTGATATTACAACTCTAAGAAATATGATTTAATCTATAAATAGACTACTGAAACATGATCACCTTACTAGACTCATTTAGTAATTAAAAACCATCAGGATATATCATATACCTATTCTAGGATAATCTCACATTAAGGAATGTGTTTTTAGAGTCAATTTGATATATCTCTTAACAAATATGAGCTGTTATGTCTAAAAAATATGAATGGACTTTATTATCATTATAGATGAAAATGTTTCTTCATAGTCAATACTAGGGATGCACTAATAACCTTTTTCCATCATGAATTATATATAAGAAGACACTCCATCATCCATGTCAATTTTCTTATGGAAATCCCACCTTTTCCATTGTTTATCATCCCTTTATGTGCATCTACTATGTTCCAAACATGATTAGTGTATTTAGAGTACATTTTGGATTCCATGGATTTTAAAAATTTCTCAATATATGAACTCTTGCTGGCATCGCTATAGTATATAGGTTAGTCATATGTGATCTTTAATTTAATATAATTTACTACAATAAATCCATATCTAATTATTTCTTGATGAATCCTATCAAACCTTGGATGTTCTTTTATAGATTGCATCAGTTCTACTTCCACATCTCAATATGGAACCAGATCAATTTTTACCTATGGAACACTTATTATTTTTTGTTATTTAACATCTCATAATTAAATATTCCTCCCACTAACTCCTTGAATTATATATTATTTCTCAAGAAATATACTATTTTGGTTAACAAACACTTGTATTCAATGGGATTAGAGAAATAATATCCCTTAGTTTCATTTATATAACCAAAATTATGTAATTATCATACTTTGGTCCAACCTTATTTTAACTAAATCATAATAAAAGTTCTTGAAAACTCCAAATATTCATAAAATAGTTATTGGGATGACTCTCATACAATATTACATTTAGTTTCTTTTTTAAAATTTTAGCAAGAATATGGTTAAGTAGGCTTGTTGAAGTCTCTTGATAATAAACCTATATTATAATAGGAAGGTCATAATAGCTCATGATCGGTTAAACAAAGTCTATAAAGGTATGATTCCTCATATTAAACCCATAATTCCATAGTGGTGTTTCAAGAGGAGTGATTTTTTTAATAATTCTTCAATCCCTTATATGTACTATGAATTCATGGATCAAGTATTCACAACCCTAGTCTAATTAAATAATATTGATAATTTTTCCAAGTAGATTCTATGCTAAGTTATAAATCTATATGATCTTTTCAAAAGTAGCATACTTATATATCATTAGAGACACATGGAAATACTAAATAAAGTCATCAGTAAAATCAATTAGGTACCTAAAAACACTACATCGATGAGTACTCATTGGTCGGTATGCAACACTATGTATGAGATCAAATAGTCCACTAGAACTTTTATCTTTTCCACTAAAATTTTCATTATTAATTTTAATAAAAAAATGATTTTGAATTCTAAAATGATTCATCATAAAATGGTACTAATAATCCATCTCTGTTGATTATTTAGATGCGTTACTCATTTATATATCCAAAGAAAAAATGAAAAAGTTTGCTGGGATTAGAATCAATCATTAACTTGTTTTTGTTCATTCTATAAAATTTATTATTTATATCCTAAATGTATAAATAATATACCATATTACCAATGAAGAAAAATAGTTCACTCATATATATAGAAAAACTATTGTATTTAATAGTGAATTTAAATCCCTTCTTGTCTAAACAAGCTACAGAAATCAAAATTCTATTTATGGGGGAAACAAAATAATAGTTCTCAAATTTGAGAATAAATCCACTTGGTAAAGATATATCACAAATAATGAAGGAAATCAATATGACTTTCATGAAATATGTCATAATATATATAAAATACATTTCTATTATTGACTATTATTTATTATATATTTTTATTAAGGAATTTCAATGAGACTAATCCTACTAAAAATGATGACCCATATCTCATATCTAATTAGTGATCCAAGATCCATATTTCACTAAGTCATGAGATCTCTATCAAAATAATTATTTATTTATGTAGGTATTCACCCCAATGATGCCAATTATGATTCTTGAAAGTATTAGTAGATTAAATATTTATCTAAATTAATCATTTGGAAAATTCAACTCAATTTCTACAATAACCAAATCATATTAAGGTTTTTTAACTACTTTAACCCCCAAAATTGTTAAAATGGGTGGCCAAACCAATTAGTATCACCCATTACTTGTTATACTTGCACAATATAATCCATGGTAACCTTGATAAATTATGAAACACCTCTTTAGATGATCAATATCATGAAAAGTTATACTTTGGAAGAAAAATCAAAATTACTATGTGAGTTTTTTATTTTAAATGTATTTCAAATTTAATATAAATAATATGCATATTACACCAATTTCTTCTCATTAAATATTCATTAATATCATTTTTAATTCCCTTGTATATGAATACTTCTATAGATGGTATGGTGGATGAGTGGTAGAAACCTAGTGATCCTACATGAAAGACTCGTGTTCAAATTTAGACATGGATGAATTTTCATGGTACTATAGTAGTAATGTAACATTGTAGCAGTGCGGGTACTATAGAAGGTATTGTAGAAGGGTACTATTTAAGTAGTACTATTCACACAATTTTTGATTTGAAGACACATACCTAAGCCTTCATCCCACTATGCCTCTGGGCCAACAATGATAAGTCCTCCAAGACATTAATAGTGGGTGAAGGATATCATGCTTGAAGAGTACCGAACAGGTGAAGACAAAAAGATGAAAATGAAAGACCTGATGATTATTTAGACGTGGAGTTTCATTCAAGGATTATCTATAACACATCATTTTAAGAACATATATTGGGGTGTTAGCAATGACTAACCATAAGTGTGAAGCCCAAATTATAAGTTGGAGAAAAAGATGTGGAAGATTAGAAAGTATATGATTCAGTATTGGGTCTTGGTCATTGGTTCTGTGGGTCATGTACTAGGCCTATGTGCCAATAATATTATGGGATATGTATGGACTTGTTACACTAGTATTTTTGAGCCATTTTAGGGTCCCCTCTTATCCAAATTAAAAATGGGATTGTTTATAAAAAAATAAAAAAAATCAAAGGCCTTTGAGAAATTGTATGCATGAATATGTAAGTGTACATCAAATGATTTATTTTTTTAATCCCTAAACTATTCATTAAATTAATTTATCCACATAACATTCATGTATAACTATTTATATGACCTATAATAGTTTCTTTATCACCAAAAAAAGGAATCCAAATATATTCTTACATATCTAAATACATCTGATGAATAATGTAAATGAACTATTTTTATAAAGGTGTATAGTTATTTGAAATTTACAATATCTACATGAGTAATCCTATAGTGGTAGAAAGTGAACACCACACCTTCTAAAATAATTCACAATCCTATATAATGTTTGGTACTCTGACAACAAGTCCCTCTTCTTAGGGATATATCACTCAAGATAGAATAAAATTCACTATATCTCTAAAACCAAATATGAAAAAACTATATTAAATGATTAATCTCAAGCGCCATACTCTAAAATAATCTAAAGGTATATGGAAATATAAATCACAAGAATTCAAACCGTGTAGTTAATATAAGTATCCATCACCTGGAATTGATTAATCAAATAAATAAATCATACATCATATTTACATTTTATAACCAATTTATATACATGAATGTTCTGAAGTAATTTAATAAATAAATACACTATTTATTTTACAAAAAAATATATAGAAACATAGACTTTTAATTTTTTTATCTAGAAATGAAAAATAATATTTTATTTCTCCTACACATATAATTTAAAAAATTTTATAAAACATAAGTTAATTTATCAAAAGATAAATTTTTTAACATTTTTTAGTCATGTCATATTTTAAGGCTCATAATCTCATTATCAATAATAAAATATAAATATTACATGTAAGATATTAAGTTTATGAATATATAATAATATATGATATATTATCAATCGTATTATATGATTAGTATCATCAAATACGACATGTCAAATTTTAATGTGTTAGTAGTATTTATCGATATAACTAATATCATATTTATGTTTTGATACTATTTATTTTATAAAAATGGAACTAGATAATATTTTATGATATCCAATATTATATACTATAGTGTTGATAAAATATATGGGTTTTTTACATATCATATCTCATGATATGTAATATTTATCATTTATTTATGATTGAAATAGAATGTTTTATTAATATATTATATCATTATAATGATTTACAATATAAAATTATTTAGAAACCAAACAAATTATATATGATTATTCTTTGTACAATAGGACTCTAATTCCACTAATGGGATTTATGGAATCATCCCATGAGTATTGGAAGGGGAAAAAACTAAAGAACAAGCCCATCCTATCTTCATGAAATGAACATGCATTGAAATTTTAAGAATACCACATACCTAAAATGTGAATTCATCTTTAAGGAAGTATATTTGAAGAAGAACAATGGAGAAGAAAACTAAAGTTTCCTACCTCTAAAAGGATTAAAATATTCTCATATTCTAGATCATATCTTGAGGACCACAAACTACTAAAGGATTGAAAACACCTTAACTGAGTGAAAATGGTACTTTAAGAGGAAGAGGTCTTTGATAGTGTTTGTGTACAGGAAGGTATACCAATAGGAGGGAACACCTCTATTATATAGGCATCCCTGATGCTATAAATTTAATGAATAGAATCATCCATATTGAAAGTACTAGTTTTCCTAGCATCCATATGTTTCTTCTTGTTAGAGTGTTCTTTATGTAACATTTAAAATTATAAGTACAATTCTATAAATGATCCATATCATGGATCATAAACAAAATAAATAGATAAATGGGGTAAGTTGGATGTATACATTACCCATATCCTATGCCCTATCGTATTATATAATAGGAAAAAACAGACACATATAATTTATCTTAACTATATAAGTCATTATATCCTATGATATGTATCACAATAATATCATATGATGTAATCATGGTGAGTTTTAAAGTATGAAACACACCATATATTTAATATATATTCATCACTGGATTCTTGTTATATATGAATAAATTATTAATTCATCATGTTAATATAATTTTTGTAAATTGGTTTTATAGACAACAATTATCATGCCATAAAATAATCCTTTTACTGATTAGTGATCAAATTATCTTATTTTTCTACATCTATAAACCCATATTTAAGAAATAGAATTCATTTTATTTATTCCCAAAAATAAAAACTAATTTGAATTAGGATTTAAAATATCTCAATCTAATAACTGCAAAATACATTTAACTTTTCAAATTTGTTTTCATCTTGGGGAATTCAAATTTAATCTGTTATTGAATAGATCAAATGTTTTTCATTTTAAATATCTAATATTTTAACCATTGGAAAAATAAATAAATTACATGAGATATCTTACAATTTCACACTCTCAAAGATGATCTTTTATCTTCTGGTCAATACTCCTCCAAAAAATATATAATACACTAATCTTATAAGAACTATGCACAACAATATAACTTTGAAAATAAATTATATTTAGGCCCACTGGATTATTCTTATCATAAAATTCAATTCGAATCCTTTTCTCACCATGAGTAATTGAATATTTTTTAAAATGTGTAATTTCTCATCCACCAACATTGGGTATCATCATCTCTAGTGAAGAATAAGGGCTACAAATTATTTCAATTAAAAAAAGTTTAATTTCAATAAATAATTTTATTTTCATATTTATATTTATATGAAAAAATGTAAACAAGCCCTAGTAAATGTCCCTCTACATTCTTTTATTTCTTTTAAAAATATGTTTTCTACTTTAAAGAAATTTGGTGTACCTATATTTGATTAAAATTAAATGATTATTAAAAGTAAAAAAAATATTTTTCTAAATAAAATGGAAATTATATATTTTATATTTACTAACACTGGTTAATAAAAGTGTATACCTGAAAATCATGAATATAAATAAATTTTCCCAACAATATGATGACTATAAGCTTCTTTAAGGAAATAAATGTGTAAAACAAACTGATAAATGTAAAAACTAATATCAAAAAGGAACAAATAATCAAAATAAAAAAACGGCTAATTTTTTCACATGTATTTGTTTATAATTAAATTATTACTAATAGGAAAAATTAATTTTTCAAAATATAAAGAAAAATTTATCTATTTTATTGACTAATACAACTAAAAAAAGTTTAAAGTTGAAAATTATTATTATAAAGAAATAGTCACATAAAAATAATGATATCATGATTTTTCTGCCAAAATATGTGTACCTAAACTAATAAATATAGAAAATAATAAATTATAAACATCTACTGATTTAAATATAAAAGTTAAAAAAAGTGTTTTTACATGTTTATGTTTTATAAAAGATAAAAAAAATATATTTATTTGACTCATTTGGAGAGTAACTGAGTGTTTTATTATATCCCTTTGATGTGATTTTCCTATATAACATAGAATATATCAATATCGGAGTCATTTTTATCCTTTTTTAAATAAGTAATAGGTGAAAAAATATCACGTCTTACAACATAATCACCATCCATATCAGCAAAAATAATTTTTTCCAAATGAAAAAAACAAAAATCATATAATATAATGGTTTATTGTAAAATATTTGTTTTCCATGTTTCTACATGATAAATGGTTCCTCTTTGTAAATAAACTTTTTTAAATTCAATACTATCCAAAAGAATCATGGTTCACATCACAACTACTATCAACATAGTTACACATAAAAACAACTACTCTTAATTTACAATAATCAATTTCCCATATATCCAAAAAACTCCAAATTTCGTTTTTAATTCATAAATTTATTTTTTTTCTTTTCATATTGAAAAATTAATTTCTTTATCAATGTCCATTACTCAGCTATTTTGATAAGTACTAGTGTTTTCAATAATTTTTGGTATAAAATGTGTTACCCTTAACATCAAAACCAATCTATATGATCACATTAACACAAGGTTCCCCTACAAACCATTTCATGGATTTTGATGTCGAATAATTAGTGTTTATTTTGTCATTAAACCATGAATTATATGCATTTTTATGCTTATTCATTAATCACTTTTCATTTCCATTCAAATATCATACCTTCAATTTAGAAATATGTGTTAATAATTATGGTTAAGCCTCATATGTTTTGTTCAAAAAATAAAAATATCCATGAATCACTACAAAACATGTAATTAACTTTAATTTTAAGCCATTGAACCCCTTACCATATTAATTTTCTATCAGATTCTAAGATACAAGGAGACCAATATGTTTCACTTCATACAATTTATTCGCACAAAGATCAATCACCAAATCTAATATATATCTTTCAATAATAGAGACCACTAGTCAATGTGGATTTTTAATATATCCCTTCTTAACTTTTATATATAATTCAAATAGATACATCAAATTTAAATAAAAATTCAAATATATCGTTATCTCTTAAAAATTGAATCTCTAGAAGAACCATTATATCAAAAAAATAGAAAAAGTATATCTCAATATGAAAAATAATAAGAATAGGTTTATTCCCTAACCCATTCAAACAATTTGGATTCATTATTTTATTATAAATGAAATTGAAAAAGCATTACAACTTTATGATAGACTTTTTCCAGGCATCAATATTATGCCACAAAATACATTCAGTAGTAGTTGTTCCACAAATATTAAATAGTCATGCTTTTTTGTCCCTATAAACCTCAAATCCTTCACAAACACTAAAATTTTCAAATTATATTAATAAACATTGGGTAATTTAATACCATATAGACCTTGATAGAAATTCATCTTCTTACTCTTATATAATTTTTATCAATTGAGAGTTAAATATGTTATTTTTCCATTAATAGTGGTAGAAAACAATAAATATATTCTCATAGATATTAAGTCTAATATTTCATTAAATCCATATTTTATATTTCATCTAATTAATAGAAAAATTATGATCAAGCTATCAAATTCTTTTCTTAACATGCATAACATTAATTTTTGGGTTTACCACCAAAAAAATATCTTATATAGTAGATCAAATTAGAAATACCATTTCCTTTGTTGATATATTTGATGACCAGAATTGTTCTCACCCCAAATATGACATTATTGTTTTTACCATGTTGCATTTCTCTTCAATTAAAAATGGTTTTGGGGGAAATCAAACTCTTATAAACCATTAAATTACTTTTTAATTTTCATTAAGGGTCATATAGTTGCAAAAAAATCTATAATTTTCCATGTACATTTTATTTTTTTCATTTCACAATTGATGATATTAAATCCCTTATTCATAAATTTAAAAATACTTATATCCCTTAAAACTATATGTAGATAAGATTAAATATATAGGAAATTAATTTTAAGTGAATATTACCATAAAACAAAAATAAATATACTCTTTTTTGTATGTATCTAAAACATCAACTCTTACCTCTATGTTATATCATGATGTCCCACACTTACTAAATTTTGATAAAATTTCATATTCTATTCCATATATAACGAAATCATTTGGGAAATTGAGAATTTTATTTTACCTCATTCTAATTAGACATAATATTTTTTCATCACAATTGAAATCTTGAAGAACATTTCATTCTCAAATTTACTCTTTAAAAAGTTTAAGATATTATGTGAAACTTTTATCATTCAAACCAATTCTTGACTTAAATTTAACCAATTATATCGCGACTGGTAATATTATAAATTTAGTACAACCTAGGAATATTTTTTCCATTGTATCTATATAATCATTAAACATGTAAAAATTTATAATGGTTTCAATGTTAAAATTATTAATTAATTCATCAAGATTATCTTCTTTCCCATAATGAACATTTACTTCAATGCTAGATAGTAATTTTTTTATTATTTCCCCTTTCTAGATTAATCATGTATAATTATAACTAAATAAATATCAAATAATATGGTATTTTATTCTTTGGTCTATAATTTTTTAATATTCAAACACTTTATACGTAGATAGAAAAACATTTCTTTATTATTAATATTTCATTTCGAAAATTCAAAAAAAAATATTAAACCCGTTCTCATATTAATTACTAGTTCTACATAAATTTATACAATTATGATCCATTAATTTCCTAAAACTAAAATATCATATATGAATATATAAAAACTTCTAAATAATTTAACTTTTATATAAATATATTAATTTAAAAAATAGAAACATATAAATATATATAAATTTTAAATTTATAGATTAAAATTATATATACACTTATAGAACTAAAATATATAAACCTATAAAATTAATAATATAATATCTAAAAAAAATAAATTATATATACAAAAAAATAAATCACACAAAAATAAAAAAAAGTAAAACACGCAATATATATGAATTATATATACAAAAAGTAAAAAAAACATATAAACATGTAACCAAAACAAAAAAAACAACAAATCATGTATTTATAAATGTTAATGTAATTAATCAATCAATTAATCAATAAATCTAAAAATGAATACAATATAAACTTATAAATATTTATATATACATCTAATAAGGTAAACATAAAAAATTATAAGCATCATGATTTTATAAGAATTTATAAATACATTTTTTCACTTAATCATATTTAAAAATGAATTAAATTTAATCTTAAAAACATTTAATTAAAAAAATATACAATATAAACATGAATATAATTAATAAAAAAAATATAGAAAACTAATATAATTTAAAATTAAAAAACATGTAATAAATATTATAAACTAAGAAGATAAATATTTAACTCCCAAAAAATTAGATTTACATAGTTCATACATGACTAAGATAGGTAAAACATGTCTATAATTTTGGAACTTTGAGAAGATATGTGAAACAGAACTGAGGTTGGTAGAATTCAGAAAATTTTAGTTGAATTATAATGAAGAATATGAATGGTAGTTGAGAGAGGAAATGATTCAAAAGTTGGATAAATGAGGATGAAGAAATAATAGGGAGGATGACTACAAATCGTGAAACATAGGTCTTTAAAAATTAGTCATCAAGAGAATGAAGATAAAATAAATCCACACATGTGTAAATTTTTTTAAAAACTTGTAACATCAATTATGTAATAACAAAAAATAATAATGGAATTTAACATAGGTTATATAATAAATGAAATTAAAATCAAAATTGATATGTATTTATCATCAGTTATTATTATAAATAATGTTAAAACCTAATCGGTTAGTGTTTTAATGACACTAATAATAAAAATCAATGTTAAATCCCTTTGGTTGGGGTTTTAGTATTAGTCATTTTATAAATGATGTCAAAAAAAAATTTAATATCGATAATAAAATATTAATATTTAAATCACTAGTATGAAATATAATTTCTCAATGAGTTTCAATGATAATTTGGTATAACTATTGAAATGTTTTTATTGAGTTATTATAATGTATGGTTGTGGTATTCATTCACTTTTCCACATCTAGTCATTTTTTTGTAGGGATTTTCCCTTTGAAAATTCTATGTAACTATTCATATTTATTAATTAATTTTTATTTTGAATAATATTCTAGTAACCCAATTTTAATTTCTAAAATATAACATCACTTAATCAATGTGTTATATAATATCATGGATATTAATCTTAGTAAAAAAGGAGAACCTATAGGTTATTTTTTCATCGAGCTACCTAGATGACTGCCTAAATTATTGGGTTTTCCAATAAAATAAACCATCCTTGTTATTATAATATGGATGTAGTTTGATTACCACGAACCCTCATTTCATCCTATAATATAAATAACTTATATGCAAAAAAACTGAATTAATTGTAACTCAATGCATCACACTTAAACTATGTCTAAGTGGGAGATTTGATAATGATGTGGTGTGATTATTTTCATGGTGGTAATAAGTTATTTTAATAAAACCCCTATTACTTTTGAAATTTATTTAAAAAAGATACTTGAAAACTATTATGGTTTTTTTGATGGTTTAAATTGTGGGATATTTTATAAGAGAACCATGTTCTAAAAATGGATTGTTTTTTAAACACTCTCAAAATAAAATTATCTTCTCTCTTCCACCATTCTAATAAAATTTTAATCGAAATTTTTTTATTCTATGAAACTTACAATTACCAAAAAAAAACCAATATTTCTTTCATATGTATATATTTTAAGTATTATAAATGATTTTAAAATTATGTCTAGAATTTTTTATTAGTCTTGATTAATTCTCACCATCCCGACTCGAAGAACAATCATATGTGTATCCTAACAAGTTATTAAATTGAATTGTCCATAAAATGTCAAAACTTATAGTGTATAGTTTAACTATTACCTCACCTAGTGTTTTCTATTATGTGTTGATATTTGGGTGGGTTATAACCTTAACATCACTTTGACTAAGAAAATAATTTTTTTCCACTGCATGGTTTTGTTTTGTTTTCTTATGTATCTTACTTACTTTTATATGGTTATGTTTCTTATTGGTTATTGATGTGATTAAATCATAATATTGACTTGTATGTTGAGAATTGATTTTATTTTTTTATAAAAAAGTATTATGTCCATATTACATCAATCATGTCATCATTTAATTGTATCAAGCTTGGATGTAGTTTTTCTTTGTTAACAATGTTGATTTTTATATCAAGTAAAAATTAATTGTGCATGGATACTACCTTGATAGCTCATGAGTGTGTAATGAAGGGGTGTTTTATTTATCATGTTAATATGACATATTTAAACTTTTATAATTTATATATTCTTATGATAACCATTTAATGATCATTAAATGATATTTATTTTTATATTATGGAATGAGTATCATGAGTAGGTAATCCACATACAGAGAATAGGTAATATGGTTTGGGAGGCTCTTGCAATTCCCAAACTCATTCTTTATATGGGACATAAGATTTTTCTAAATCATTATACCTGATTCCCTTTCACTATGAGATGGGTCGCTCAAACCATGACCTCTTTTACACACATTTACCCATATAAGTGGGTGAATATATGTGAATTTTTGAGTTATTTATAGGTACCATAATTTCCTCCCATAAGGAAAGTCATATTATTATCACCAAAAATCTTGAGCCAAGTCTTTATGTAGGTATTATAAGTATAGACCCTCCAAGTATAAGGGGATTCTATTTTTATCTAATTTATATCCTTAATTTTACCTTGATTGATCTATTGTTATGTTTTATCTAACTATTTCCAACCTATTATATTATATATTTTCCTAAAATTTTACACATGTTTTTTAATACACCCATATACTCACTACTACATTATCTAATGGTTTGTTCTTCCTTACTGAGTATTACATGATTACACTCTTCATAGAGACTTTGGTGGACATTAAGCTATACTTGATACATTTTAGGTACTCATAGGGATTTCTTCTTTTTTATGGAAATATTTTTCTATCTCATCATACTTACCATTAGAGATTATTTGTTTCCTACATTTGTGATAGATTTTTTGGTTTGGTGAATGTTGTTCTTGTTCAACACAGCATTCATTTCTTATTTTATTCTCCCTCATCGTCGGCCCTTCTATTATGAAAAAATCATATTTATTGATATGTATATTACAATCTATATATTTTTAGATTGTTACACATATATATAGAGATTACAATTTTCTTTAATTCATGTGTACCCTTTGTGACCTACAATAATTTTTCATTATATTAATAATATCCAACGTATGCATGATTCTAGTTTAAATTATAGTAAAATTCAAAAATGGATTATATTTAAAACCAAATTGGGAAAATTATTCACCAACTATTTAATGAGGCCCATGACGTTAGTTAGCATCCCCTGGGGATCAGGGAGCACCCTTGGTGTAGTATCTGATGTGATCAAGGTGTAGACTAGGTATTTTTGTCCTAAATTATACATGTTATTTATCAACTAGTTTTTTATCCTTTTTTCATATTGTTAAAGTTATGGAATTGGAGGAAGTTTTGAAAATGGCTTTCCTGATTAGAGAAATAGAATGGGTATTGGGAATCAAGGGGATTTTTTTATATGGATAGATATTATAAAACACTACTTAATGTTAAAAATATGAGTGGGTAGAAAATTATGAGGATATTATAATAGAAATAGTATTCCTTGTAAAATTTTATTAGGTTTAGATAATAGGTGATTGTTGGAATGTGTATAAAATGGTTTGGGATCATTGGATGTATAATGGTTTATGGATGTATTGATGATTTTTTAGATACAACCTATGTATAATTGGTGTTCCATTATGTTAGGATTAAATTGTGGAATCTCTAGGGGCATAGCTAAAAGTACAAGGATGAATGGACCACATTTTAGTTTTGATTTTTGGATTTTGATGGATTAGAGAGTGAGATGTAAATTTTGAGTATTGGGTACTTAAGATTCATTTAGGGAAAAAATTTGGGTTATTGTTTGGTTTTTATGGTATTAGTATATGGTTTTTTGAATTGATTAATTACCAGGTGGAAAGTTGTTTAGGGGGGCAGTTTTTTAGTAACTGCATACCTTCATATGTAATAACAATAGATATGATAATTATAATCAAAATTGGTTTAGATTAAATATTAAAACATTATATAATATTTCATTTTTGAGTAATATAAATATATTGAGAGAGTTTTAGGGAAAAATATGGAAATTTACCACCAATAGTATGGAATGCATTGTTATAGAAAAAATAAATTTCCACCTTCATGCACTAACACACCACAAGAAAAAATATTTCTAGATGAAAATTAGTGGTATGATACATGGTTGAGCCATATCAAGTATAAATACCATGAAATTTGTTAAAAATATTTCTTTTTGATTCCATGTGATTATATAACATATACTAAGATGAAATAGATTCTTAAATGTCTTCATACTCAAAAAAAAATTATATATAACTTGAAGTGTCTAAATGAATCATGTTTTTAAAAATTGATTCATAATGACTCAATAGTTTTTAGATAAATAGTTCTTACATGAAAGGGGTGTTTTATTTTGCCTATCATGAACTGTCCCCCAGGGACCCATACCAAGACTACCCCTAACCCAACTTCCATAGGCCAGGGGTTGGTGATTAGCATGGAAAAGGAATTTCTCAAAAATGGGAAGGAATTGCCTCAAAACCGGTACACAGACTAGTAGGGTACACTATGAAAAAGTAAAACATAATGAAAGATTAAGGTAAAACCACAATTAGTAACCAAAACTAAGTGTAATAGTAAGTACTGAAATTAAAGGGGCTGGAAGAGTAATCAACACCTAGTGATCCTTTGTGGATCAACACCTATAGATCCTATGTGGGTCTCGTGGGGGTTAGTACCTATCAATCATGTGTGGGTCAGTAGTAGTGCCCATTGATAGAATAATATGATCTAGATTTATGAAAAATCATTTGTACTATTATACTCAGTTATACAAGGTTTGAGCTGGGTCTTTTGACTTGTGCTTTTTTATTGTTATCATGCTTTTTGGTTTTTACTTTATGGAATTCTGAGAGACCATCCAGGGGTATTGAGGTCCCTACTGGGTATTTTTATACTCACCCCTACACGGGAATCACCCACACCATGTTGTGTCTTTTTCAGACGTCGATTAGCTCGGCTGAGACTATAGGAACCAGGACCAAGTGTTACACAGAGGTAATGGTTGACGTGGAGAGCTGTGGAGATGATCTGTAGCTACCCTTATGATAGGATCCTTGGTAGATGATCTTGGGAGATATTTTTTGTTTTCTATTGTTCTAGTATCTTTCAATTGGGATAGTATTTAAGCCTCTTTACTTTCTGTACTTACTATTACACTTATTTGTGGTTACTAGTTGTGTTTGCACCTTACTCTTCCATTTTGTTTTAATTTTCGTAGTGTACGCTGCTTGTGTGTGTACAGGTTTTGAGGAAATACCTACCTATTTTCAGGAAATTCCTTTCTGGTGCTAGTCGTCAACCCCTATCCTAGGGAAGGTGGGCTTGGGTAGTCACGACACGGGTCTCGGGGGGATGTGTCGTGACAAAGTGGTGTCATAGGGGGTCTGTTATACCAGAATAACTAAGAGTCTATGGTTTCAATGGAGCAACAATGTTAAGTGTATTGAGTTCGGTTTTTATTTTGGGGAGTCCAGTGTTGGTGTGGCGACCAACGTATCCATATAGCAGGACCATGAATTATAATTTCTAAATCTCTACACAAAAACACTAGTTGCGTGTGTTTTGAAAATATTGTGTAATTTTTATCTCTTTATGTCATCTCACCGGGTATAACTTATTAATCATGGTTCATCTTTATTCTCTTTCAAGGTGCCTCTACAGATACATCCATCCATGATTCCAATCTGTGACCATAAGGATGGTCCACATTGTGATTAGGCTTCAGTACAAGGACTATTGCCTGAGATGGTACCTTCGGGCGGTGTACCAATGATACCACTCCCCGTTGGTCAGTAGTTACTACCTGTTCTACAGGTAGAGGACACATATAGGCTTAGTGACTTACAGGAGTTTCACTGACAGATACCCCTCAGTTTTTGAGGCAATCCCAACTCACAAGTAGCTAAGGACTGGCCTGATGTGGTTATCGAGTTTCCAACTATCCATGGAACCATTAGATTGGGTGGTGGTCCTGTAAGTGAGAATTCTATAGATCTCAGTAGGGTGATGGCAGGGTTTAGATTACCCCTAACTTATGATTATGTGACCTTTTTGTGTACAGAGCCTGAGAATCTTCCTAAGTGAAGGGGTCTCTGCAATAAAAAGCTAAGAGGTATGTGTTCCCAAGATCTTCTAAGACTTCGGTAGGATGACATGTTGGTAGCTAATTATTCATCAAGGTGTATCGACCATTGTAGGTACTCGATGAATATGATATGAACACTGGTTCAAGGATCAAACCTCCGATCAAGATGTGTTTTGGGACATCCGAGCCTGAACTATTCCTCTATGAATTCCTACTTATGTTAGGGTCCTAGAGCGGATGTTTTTTGTTGAATGTTCTTTTGATGAGAAGAAACATCCAATGAATGTTTGCAGTGGGAAATCAGGAAATTGATGCCAACCTTAGAGGCTTGGTTGTGTCAAATGTTATGATAAGAGGAAGTGATAGGGAAATATGAATCTGTAGGGAAAAAGACATGGAAGTGGAGCTAGGAGAGAAACATGAGGTGGTATACATTTGACATGTTACAACCACAACCCCCTTGTAGTCCTCACCAGGCTCAGGGTGCTGGAGGATAGGGGAAGGGAGTAGTTGCATGTGGCCAAGGTGTGTGACCTAAGGGATCCATGAGTGGTTTAAGGTACGGTTTTTATCTACTACTAGCTTCCACAATTAATAGACATAGGTACTAATCATTCAATTTTATCATGAATATTGTTCAATATCTGGAGTTTCCATTTTAAACATTGAGTTGACCCTTAAGTCTAGACATACCTATGAAAGGATACTAGATAATCACACTGTGTGATCTGACCATTAAGGAAAGAGTTTTAGTTGGAACCTCTTAGTAGCAGCATTGAGGCCTTACAACGTTATTTTGGGTATGGACTGGTCATCCACAATTCATGCTCAGATTGGAGGCTTTCGAAAAAATGTTTTTTTATATCTACAATATTGGAATGGGATTTTCCTTGGTTAGCAAAAAAACAAAACCCATGAAGTATGGGTAAAACTCATGCATAGAAGGGTGCAGCTAATCACTCTCGAGTCGTCCAACCATACCCTCGTGGAAGTAGGTGTTTTGAGTTTCCAATTACCAAAAGTAGTGGTAGAGTACAAAAAAATCCTCCAAAAGATGTTTCCAAGATTACCTCCCTACATGGATGGGGACATTTGCATTGGATTGTACCCATGGATGGAACAAATATCTAGATATGCATATTGGATGGCTTCCATGGAGCTCTGTGAGCTGAGAGTATAGTTGGGAGAATGATTTATAGATTACTATGATCACAAGAGTCTCAGGTATATCTTCTTAGAGAAGAAATTCAACATGAGGTAGCGGGGATGGATAGAGTTCCTCCAGGGCTATGACACTGAGATATTCTATACTCCTGGGAAGGGGAATGGGGCGGCAGACACACTCAGCAGGAGGGATAATCTATAATTATTGAGTGAGGAAACAAATAAGCTGGTGCATTGTGGTTATCCTTTGTAGATAGTGATAGATAATCTTGACTCCAGTCTGTGACAGTTACTCCCCCAATCCTTCATCAAGTCATGGAGGCATATCTTGGGGCATTGACTGTGAGGCCTGACGTGCCCATATATCCTCAGGGTGGGCTCCTGATGAATTTTATGAAGGTGGGGAGCACGTCATCTTCTTTAGAGAACACCCCAAGGTACCAATGACACTACGAGAGGTGGTGTTGAGGGGGTTTTCCACATTTCCTTTGGTGGTACATCTGGGTATGGAGAATATGTACTAGGACCTACGACATTTGTAACACCCCGAGCTTCCACGATACGCCTCTCATTCAATAATGTAATAGCTTGCATTGGACGCAAGTTCGAGTTCTAACACACCGCAACAAATCAAAGTAGCCATTATGAATAGTAATAAACACCTTTTAAATTTATTGAAATTTTATATTTCAAAATGGACTTCATTTTTGTATTCCTAATATTCAAATTAGCCTATGTTGAATTTTTTGTAATTTTCTGAGAACTTCCAAATTTTTATGAATAGTGAAAAATACTTAAAACAACTTTTTTAATCAAAATAATTTATAGTAATAAGTTATAATATTTACTGGTTTTAAGGTATAATTAGAATATATTTTTACCATTTTATCCAATGGTGGTCATTAGAATTAATTTAACATTGAAATTGGACATAAACAATTGCCAATCTTTTGATATAAATTGTTTCTTAAAAACACGCTATTTGTCGTAACAGCGGGAATTAATTATAAAATTAATTAATGCAACTTATATGTTTGGAATTTTGTAAAATAGACATCATTTTTGAATTCGGAATATCAATTATAGCTTAGGGTGAAATTTTGGCCTTGTTCTGAAAAACTTCAATTTTTGATGAATAGTGAAACCACTAAGTGGTAGTTAAATAACTTATTTTTCGTTTAAATGAAATATTACCACTTCTGTGATTTGATTTTCAAAAATCCGACATACATGGTTTTCATTAAGAAGTAAAATGTGGTTCAATGAGATTAAAATAATTTTTTGGTGAATAGTAACTTTTAAGTTCTTAATCGCGATTAGAGGTAATTAGTGTAGTTTAAGGTACAAATAATGTTTTAATAATATGAGATGAGCTTGACACTTGTCCTACTCCTATTGGATGAGTCATGGCCGACCAAGACAACCCATGGGTCAACTTGGGGACCCCATGGAGCCACTTTAGTTGGAAAATGACATTAATATATATTTATTTAATGTTAAAATTAAATTGACACAAACATAAGTTAGTTTACTAAAACAATTTTTAAGTGGAGTTACACAAGTCCAAATTTTGTCTATAAATATTCATTAGAAAGCTAAAAAGATTTCCTACATCATAGTATTTATTTTATAATTTTTAGACATTAAATAAATTAAATTATTTATGACATCATTATGATGCAGCGATGACCTCATTATTTAACGATTTAAATAAAATTAGAAGATAATGCAAAATCCAAGGCTTACACTTGTCCAAAGCCTATTGGATGAGGAGATTTAGAAACCTTATCACCTTAGCCTCGAATTATATAAGTGTGGGACCTTTAGAATCCGAAAAGCATTGTGTAATAATGTAACATTTCAATTCTTCCAAAAGTGCCCCTCCTCTCCACTTATAAAAGGCCCCCACCTCTCCCACCTCATTTACACTTTCAAGCCATTTTGCTCGGCCAGCCTCTACCCAAATACTCTCCCAACATTCCTCCCTTACTCCTAGAAGCCTCACTTTGGGCAGAACTCTTCCCAAGGAAGCCTTTGGATCAAATCAAAAAGAGTTACCCGATTTTGAGGTAATGTCTTTTCTAATGTTGTTTTGTTTTATTTTTCTTCTCCAACCCCCTAAACTCTTTTTATTCATTTCTTTTGTAACAACACCAGTATCCTAAATATACTAGGATGTTGTTATAATAAGTATTCGACCTACACTTACACACACCTACATCTAATGGTTAAAGAACATACGGCTTCTGTGGATGGCGAATTTCTGCCTCACGAAACGATGATTGTTCAACACTCATATAACACCTTCAAAGGTGGCCATTAAGATGTCACTATTTTTATATATGATATATAATATGTTTATGTTTTACTTATGCTTCTTTATTTCTCATTTATGGCATACTTTATGATTTCCATTATGGGTAAAACGCGATAATTTCATTTTAGGAAGTGCGGACTACCGCCCCCTCAAAGTGATGTGAATCGTTAATGCCATATGTGGGATGTATAAAGGACGTATTAAATGATATTATATATGATATTATACTGGAACTATATTATACCTTTATATAATTATGATTTCATTACATTAAATACGAAATAGAAATGAAAGTAGCGTTCGTGCGTACGTACGGCTTACCGTCTCCATGAACGGTGCATTTCATTTCTTACCTCTAAATGTTACATAATATTATAAATGAATGTATATACTGGATATATAATATATATATGACATATAAATCATGAATATAATTCTGGAGATAATGGATATTCTACCACATAAACAACTTGTAATTATAAGAAGTTTATCGTTGACTCAAGTACCAAAGATCGACAAAACAACCGTTATTAACTTAAATAATTACATAATATTCATATCATTGTAATAAGTGATATAATAAGGATAATGAAATTGAAAATGGTTCTTAATAAGGTATATATTAACTCTAGTTTATTATTCAGGAGGTTAAAGAACGGTTGAGTCAAGTCAGACACGAGGTAAGGGAATTTCTTAACCCAACTTCCATTCTTTGGGTTAATCTCCTAATTTCAAATTATCTCATGATATTATTATGTCTTATTTTGTATTTTTACTTTCTTTATGTGTACTTATAGTGAATACACATAATATATCTATTTTATTTTAAAAAATGATCTTTGTATGGGACTTCGTCTCAATCTCCTTTCGTTGAGGCATATTTTATTTTTATGCACAACTTTCTTTTATACCGTGTATAAACCCCTTTGACTTTTACGTTTATTCAAAAGGAATATTTTTTATACAAAGCGTTTACTAAACGAGAAAAGGGAGTGTTCTTGTTGTACGTATGCGGTGACAATGACTTCTCCGCCGTCGTGACCGTTATTTGAGTTTCGGCTTCCTCTACAAGCCATACCTTCTTTTTAAAAGAAAAATAAATACCATGTTTTACTTTTCTATTATTTTGGTATTGAAAATGGTTTTGAAAGCGTTTTTATTATATCAATGTGTTGTATTGATATCTTGTGATTGAAATGTGGAAATGTTATGTTTCCTTTATGCATGTTTTATGTGATACGATTATGTTATGGTTTATGATATGTTTAAACCTATTCGTGTGAGGAATGTATTGGACTTAATAAGTGACGGGTGGAGCCCGCTATAGCTCCTCGATGCATCGGTAGGTCTCATGAGACAACTAGATGTGGAATTGGCCGAGGCCCTTTCCCAATTTGATTTATGGTTTTGTCCGAGGCCTTAATCATTTTAGACGTCTTGGTCGAGGCCTTGAAAAAGTGTTTCAGAATGTCTGGCATTATACATTCCCTCATTATGAAAGTGGTTATTGATATTTCATGTGATTATTCAACCAGTAGAATATCCATGTGAAGAAGTGAATGGCATTATCTCATTTTACTTTTGCCATATTATTTTGATGATTAAAAGTCTTTTCTTTTAGTTATACACTGCCTTAAATTTTTATGTTTATTTATGAAAGCTTCCGCAATATTGTTATCCTTACTGAGCATCTGAGCTCACCCCTTTCAATGTTTTAATATTTTCCAGGATGTGAAGAAGTATTTTATGAATGACCTGTAGGGATAGTCCTAAGAGGATAGAAGTGTGGACTATGGAGACTATGTGATTATAGTTTTTCACTTTGTGATGTAATTTAACATTTATGAATGTATCTAGTGTTTCCAAGGCTACTAAACTAATCGGTCTTTCGAGACTTGATCTTTTGTGATCATGCCAATGTTACGAAGTAATGCACCGACTCTAGGTAGCTGGGGTCGGGGCGTTACAGTTGGTATCAGAGGCAGTTTAGTACTAACCTTGGAAGCTAGATTTAGATAAACTCTGATTAGAGCAAATAGCCCAAAGATAGACTTTGAGGATTAGTATAGAAGAACTTCCTAGAATTTTGTTATTGTAGAGATTTTGTGAGTTTTCCGAGCAATACATCCCTGTCTTCATACGAGCAGGTAGAGGCGGCTCTGGCACAGATGTACCTAGGGGTAAAACCCGAAAACACCGCTTTGAGCTAGACTCAAACGGGAACTGGTGCACAACAACGGGCCTTGCTGCACTCTTGGTTACGACACTCCCGGGGGATTTGCTTAGGATAATTCTCATTTTCTTTACAAACCATTATGTAGGGTTTATGAGTATATACTTATTCAAAGAAAACATTCTTATGATTATGGATTATATCCATAAACCGTTCAATTTACATTAATTATTTTAAAAGTTTGGAATTATTCATTATAATTCATAAACTAACCTAGTTTATGTCATTGTATAGAAATGGCGCCCAGTAGAAGGAATGTGAACTCCAGCAATACGTATGATCCAAAGAGTAAGAAGGATCGTATCTTTTACGATATTAAGCCAACATTTCGAAGGGAAATAGTTTCCCATGTGTTCTCAACATATGAAGAAATAGTATCATGTATTAATAAGATAAGTAAAGAATTCTCTGAGTCCTATGGCTTTGAAGCGAAGCAAGAGACGAAAGGGATAGAAGAGAGAATGATGGATAAAGGGATGAGGGGAAAGAAGAATTTTCCAATATGTGGTAATTGTGGGAAGAAACAACATGGAACTTGCCTAAAGGGAATGGGAGTTTGTTATAAGTGTAGAGAAAAAGGACACAAAGTGCGTGACTGCAAGGGTAAGAAAATGGTTTCAAATGTACAATGCTTCTTCTGCAAGGATTGGGGACACTACGCAAACCAATGTCCAAATCATCAGAGTATGCCCCAAATGATGTACTGGTTATAAAAATTATGGAGTATATAAGGATTGTACTGTAGTACTATTTCATCAAGGACTTGAGATTGTGTGGAACCAAGAAAAGTGACTCCACAGTAGGTTAAATTTTTGGAAAATATATGGTTGAGAGAAAGATAAACCATAATATGGTTCTGATACCGAGATAGTGATTTTGGAATAAGACGTGATTGATTTGGATAAATTATATTGGATATTCTTAACTTCCTTGAAACTGAGTGATGATTTGTATACATTTTTGGATAGAAGGAGTATATCTAGTATTCTATAAGGAATAAGGGATCATGGTAATTCAGTATGTTTAAAAAGAATACATGATGAAGGTGTTCACATGTTGTTACATGGAAAAAAAGGATCTTCATTATGTTTACCTTCCTTATAAAATTTGGACTGTGAGTTGGACAGAAGTATTTTGGATAACTATAAAGGTTGGAGTGGATTAAGTTGATCTTTGGATAGTATTGTTTAAGGTTAAAAAATTTATGAAGATTATTTTTGGAATATTATAATACTATAGTTTTAGGAAAAGGACAACCTGCAGGGTGGGGAATAACCTGACGCGTCGGACAAAGCTGCAGGAATCGAACCCACAACCATAGTGCGACAAGCCATTATTTCCTACCACTAGCCTACAGGAAGTCCCTGTATATTACAAAATAATTTTACTAATCTAAATGGTATGTGTTAACATTTGGAACCTTATACAATTAGGATAAATAGAATATTTTTGAGTTCCGTTACCATTTGGAGTAAAAGTTGGGTTTGTGGTAAAAATTTATTAACGAATGAAAGTATACATAACAAGTATGTATATTCCCTTACGTTCTTAGTAAATCTCCTAAATAAATTCCTCAACATTATAAAAGGTAACTTAAAACAAAAATGTTGTCGGTTAACTTTTCCAACTGGGGATTCAATGACCGTTTAACCAATCACAAGTTTGTGATTTTCTTATGGTTAAACTTTCTCCTAATCCTGTTTTCTATAACTCTCCATCAGAACTTGATGGTTTGTTTTTCTTCCATATCCATATTTTCATAGAATCCTAGAATGGGCTATATCGGGTGACCTTTGTACTTATCCTGCTTTCTTTTAATGTTATATATTTATTAACCTTATTTTCGATGTGGGTTTTCCTCAAAGGTATTTTCTCTTTTCAACCTTTTATTTTCAAAGAAAAATTTCAAATTGCGAGGACGCAATTTATTGAAGGAGGGGAGAATGTAACACCCCGAGCTTCCACAAAACGCCTCTCTTTCAATAATACAATAGCTTGCATTGGACGCAAGTTCGAGTTCTAACACACCACAACGAATCAAAGTATCCGTTATGAATAGTAATAAACACCTTTTAAATTTATAGAAATTTTATATTTCAAAATGGACTTCATTTTTGTATTCCTAATATTGAAATTATCCTATGTTGAATTTTTTGTAATTTTCTGAGAACTTCCAAATTTTTATGAATAGTGAAAAATACTTAAAACAACTTTTTTAATCAAAATAATTTATAGTGATAAGTTATAATATTTAGTGGTTTTAAGTTATAATTAGAATATATTTTTACCATTTTATCCAATGGTGGTCATTAGAATTAATTTAACATTGAAATTGGACATAAACAATTGCCAATCTTTTGATATAAATTGTTTCTTAAAAACACGCTATTTGTCGTAACAGTGGGAATTAATTATAAAATTAATTAATGCAACTTATATGTTTGGAATTTTGTAAAATAGACATCATTTTTGAATTCGGAATATCAATTATAGCTTAGGGTGAAATTTTGGCCTTGTTCTGAAAAACTTCAATTTTTGATGAATAGTGAAACCACTAAGTGGTAGTTAAATAAATTATTTTTCGTTTAAATGAAATATTACCACTTCTGTGATTTGATTTTCAAAAATCCGACATACATGGTTGTCATTAAGAAGTAAAATGTGGTTCAATGAGATTAAAATAATTTTTTGGTGAATAGTAACTTTTAAGTTCTTAATCGCGATTAGAGGTAATTAGTGTAGTTTAAGTTACAAATAATGTTTTAATAATATGAGATGAGCTTGAAACTTGTCCTACTCCTATTGGATGAGTCATGGCCGACCAAGACAACCCATGGGTCAACTTGGGGACCCCATGGAGCCACTTTAGTTGGAAAATGACATTAATATATATTTATTTAATGTTAAAATTAAATTGACACAAACATAAGTTAGTTTACTAAAACAATTTTTAAGTGGGGTTACACAAGTCCAAATTTTGTCTATAAATATTCATTAGAAAGCTAAAAAGCTTTCCTACATCATAGTATTTATTTTATAATTTTTAGACATTAAATAAATTAAATTATTTATGACATCATTATGATGCAGCGATGACCTCATTATTTAACGATTTAAATAAAATTAGAAGATAATGCAAAATCCAAGGCTTACACTTGTCCAAAGCCTATTGTATGAGGAGATTTAGAAACCTTATCACCTTAGCCTCGAATTATATAAGTGTGGGACCTTTATAATCCGAAAATCATTGTGTAATAATGTAACATTTCAATCCTTCCAAAAGTGCCCCTCCTCTCCACTTATAAAAGGCCCCCACCTCTCCCACCTCATTTACACTTTCAAGCCATTTGGCTCGGCCAACCTCTGCCAAAATACTCTCCCAACATTCCTATCTTACTCCTAGAAGCCTCACTTTGGGCAGAACTCTTCCCAAGGAAGCCTTTGGATCAAATCAAAAAGAGTTACCCGATTTTGAGGTAATGTCTTTTCTAATGTTGTTTTGTTTTATTTTTCTTCTCCAACCCCCTAAACTCTTTTTATTCATTTCTTTTGTAACAACACCAGTATACTCAATATACTAGGATGTTGTTATAATAAGTATTCGAGCTACACTTACACACACGTACATCTAATGGTTAAAGAACATACGGCTTCTGTGGATGGTGAATTTCTGCCTCACGAAACGATGATTGTTCAACACTCATATAACACCTTCAAAGGTGGCCATTAAGATGTCACTATTTTTATATATGATATATAATATGTTTATGTTTTACTTATGCTTCTGTATTTCTCATTTATGGCATACTTTATTATTTCCATTATGGGTAAAACGCGATAATTTCATTTTAGGAAGTGCGGACTACCGCCCCCTCAAAGTGATGTGAATCGTTAATGCCATATGTGGGATGTATAAAGGATGTATTAAATGATATTATATATGATATTATACTGGAACTATATTATACATTTATATAATTATGATTTCATTACATTAAATACGAAATAGAAATGAAAGTAGCGTTCATGCGTACGTACGGCTTACCGTCTCCATGAACGGTGCATTTCATTTCTTACCTCTAAATGTTACGTAATATTATAAATGAATGTATATACTGGATATATAAGATATATATGACATATAAATCATGAATATAATTCTGGAGATAATGGATATTCTACCACATAAACAACTTGTAATTATAAGAAGTTCATCGTTGACTCAAGTACCAAAGATCGACAAAACAACCGTTATTAACTTAAATAATTACATAATGTTCATATCATTGTAATAAGTGATATAATAAGGATAATGAAATTGAAAATGGTTCTTAATAAGGTATATATTAACTCTAGTTTATTATTCAGGAGGTTAAAGAACGGTTGAGTCAAGTCAGACATGAGGTAAAGGAATTTCTTAACCCAACTTCCATTCTTTGGGTTAATCTCCTACTTTCAAATTATCTCATGATATTATTATGTCTTATTTTGTATTTTTACTTTCTTTATGTGTACTTATAGTGAATACACATAATATATCTATTTTATTTTAAAAAATGATCTTTGTATGGGACTTCGTCTCAATCTCCTTTCGTTGAGGCATATTTTATTTTTATACACAACTTTCTTTTATACCGTGTATAAACCCCTTTGACTTTTACGTTTATTCAAAAGGAATCTTTTTTATACAAAGAGTTTACTAAACGACAAAAGGGAATGTTCTTGTCGTACGTATGCGGTGACAACGACTTCTCCGTCGTCGTGACCGTTATTTGAGTTTCGGCTTCCTCTACAAGCCATACCTTCTTTTTAAAAGAAAATTAAATACCATGTTTTACTTTTCTTTTATTTTGGTATTGAAAATGGTTTTGAAAGAGTTTTTATTATATCAATGTGTTGTATTGATATCTTGTGATTGAAATGTGGAAATGTTATGTTTCCTTTATGCATGTTTTATGTGATACGATTATGTTATGGTTTATGATATGTTTAAACCTATTTGTATGAGGAATGTATTGGACTTAATAAGTGATGGGTGGAGCCCGCTATAGCTCCTAGATGCATCGGTAGGTCTCATGAGACAACTAGACGTGGAATTGGCCGAGGCCCTTTCCCAATTTGATTTATGGTTTTGGCCGAGGCCTTAATCATTTTAGACGTCTTGGCTGAGGCCTTGACAAAGTGTTTCAGAATGTCTGGCATTATACATTCCCTCATTATGAAAGTGGTTATTGATATTTCATGTGATTATTCGACCAGTATAATATCCATGTGAATAAGTGAATGGCATTATCTCATTTTACTTTTTGCCATATTATTTTGATGATTAAAAGTCTTTTGTTTTAGTTATACATTGCCTTAAATTTTTATGTTTATTTATGAAAGCTTCCGCAATATTGTTATCCTTACTGAGCATCTGAGCTCACCCCTTTCAATGTTTTAATATTTTCCAGGATCTGAAGAAGTATTTTATGAATGACCTGCAGGGATAGTCCGAAGAGGATAGAAGTGTGGACTATGGAGACTATGTGATTATAGTTTTTCACTTTGTGATGTAATGTAACATTTATGAATGTATCTAGTGTTTCCAAGGCTACTAAACTAATCGGTCTTTCGAGACTTGATCTTTTGTGATCATGCCAATGTTACGAAGTAATGCACCGACTCTAGGTAGCTGGGGTCGGGGCGTTACAACATTAGTATTGGTGGCCATGGATAAAGAAAGTAGTGGCGATGTTCATATCAAAATGCCTCACTTGTCAGCAAGTGAAAGCTAACCATCAGGTTCTTGCACATTTGAGCACTGCTTTTACCCCCATACAGATGGTCAGACGAATCAAACCATACAAACCAAGGAGGAATTGCTTCGTGCTTGTGTCCTGGTTTTTTGTTATAGTTGAGAGGACCAACTAACACAGGTGGAGTTTGTGTAAAAAAAATTTATTACTCCACCATCAGCGTGGATCCGTTTGATTCCATTGCAAGTGACCTTATAGGTAACCTCTATACTGGACAGACCAAGGGGATTCATCACTTATGCATCCTGTGTTGGTACAGGATACCATAGAGAAGGTGCAGATCATCTAGGATCAGATGAAGACTACACAAATCTAGTAGAAGTCGCATGCTAGCTAGAGATGGAGACCCATGGAGTTTGAGGAAGGATACCATGTCTTCCTACGGGTCTCACCCCAAAAAATAATGAAGATATTTGGCCAAGGTGACAAGATATCTCAGAGGTTCATCAGACCCTTCCAGATTCTCAAAAGAGCTGGTGAGGTGGTGTATCTCTTAGATCTTCCCCCACAGATGCACCGGGTGTAAAAAAAATTCCATGTGTTGTAGCTGAGAAGATGTGTACTTGATCCATCACACATTATCGACTAAGGAAATTTGGAATTTGAGGATGGGGTGACTTTTACAGAGTTCCTGGTGGAGATAGAGGATCGATAGGAGCGAGTACTTCATGGACGGTTGATCGCTCTGGTGTGAGTTCTGTGGCAACACGGGAACCTCCAGGATAGCACATGGGAGCAGGAGGTTCAGATTCGTGCTCAGTACCCTCATTTGTTTGATTTACCTTTATTTTGACTTTTCGGGATGTAAATAACTAAGGTGTGGAGAATATAAAGACTCGGAAATTCCTTTATAATTTTTTAATTATATGTAATATTTACCAGACCGTGAAATCTGACATCACGTGATTCTGAGGCCGAGAGTGCCCTAAATGATTCGTCAAAAAAGTGTTAAGCTTAAAATACAGTTCTTAAGTTGTTTTCCTAAAAAAGTGGAATAAATATTAAATGGGTTCTCAGATCAGATATCTAGGGGCACTATTTCATTTAGGATGGAAGGTTTACCATTGGAGTGACTTATGTTTAGTCAGCGCAGGCCTCCAGCGAGAAAACCTGAAAATGGCATAACTGTAAATAAAATAATTAAAAAAAGTTATTTTATTTATCAAATGCTTATAACTCAAAAATGGTGACTCAGATTAAAAATATGAGACCACCACTAAACTTTTTTAGGGTGTGATTTACTTAGGAAGAACTTAGCATTGGCTGACATAGGCCGAAAGTGGAAGTTAGTTTTTTTCCGCAAATAAAATAATTAAGTAACAATTATTTTATTGTTAGATTATATAACTCCAAAATGGTAACTCGTATTGGAAATACAGGAGTATCGTTGAGCTCTTGAGGGAGTGTTTCCCTTAGGTAGAGCCTACCCTCTACTAGAACATCTTGAAGGTGACTGTTAATAATTTTTTAAACTTTTCTTAATGTGCGATCAGTAAACATGCAGTCAGAGATTTATATCCTTTGAACCGGTGCTCGAATTAAAAATATGGGGGAACCGTTGAATACGTAGTGTCTGTATTCACATAAGGTAAGTTTAACTTTGACTGGAAAGGGCTGAATGAAAATGTTCAATTTTGGACTTTACAAAAGAAAATAATAAAATAACTGAAGGTTATTTGATTTTTCTTTTTTGAACCCATTGTAAAATGGCAGTGGGACCATAGTGTAATGCCAGACCATTAATGGCTTGACCCTTAATTTCTATAACCACATAGTTGGGAGTTTTTATTAGGTTTTGTAATCGCACTATTAGAAAAAATTAATAGGTTCATTAATTAAACACACCAACTAACCTAATTAATTTTTCCATATGTTTATCCTCTCCTCCCCTCTATTTAATCTAAGCTCAATCATGGGTTTTGGGAGAGATATTAATGGAATATCTGGCGAAGTGCCGATAACTTTTCATTCCAATGAAGAACGTGATTTAGCGACAGACATTGGGGGAATGGATAGGTGACAACAAGCGTCGACGAACACCTTCAGACGTGTGCACTCCCTCCTCCTCTCTGACATATCCTATGAATCTTATGTAGAGGGTCTATTAATAAATTTTATCTTTTTGAATTAAATTTATGATTCCTGTTATGATGTTAACACGAAGGGCTCAAGACAAAAGAATAGGGTTTGGACACTCTGATGCTTAATTTATTGACGCGTTTTTCATGGGATGATTTTCAACTCGATGGAAAGAAGAAATCAGGTGGCAGGAAACGACGATGGCATCCCAGGACGGCCGTAGGTGCACCCAGAAGGAAAAATAGACCACCGGAGCACAACCGGTGGCCTGCAGAAGATATACCAGCCCGCTCTCAGCCAACTGCAGAGGTGGTAGCCAACACAATGGCGTGTGTCGTAGGGAAGCAGTCCACGGTGTCAAATCCGTAGTACCATATAGGGCCACCTGGGTGTCTGCAGGACCCGCAGGGAGTGGGTCCCTCCCTTCAACGTGGCTTTGACAACGTGGACTGCATCCTGGTGGCGCATGATAGTGTGCCGCCTCCCGCCTCTGCAGTCGGACGAGAGCGGGCCAGCGGATCTTCTGTAGGCCATCGGGTGTGCTCCGGTGGTCTGTTATTCCTTTCGAGCAAACCTACTACCCTCCCGGGAATCCATCGTCATTGCATGCCACCCGGTTTCTTCTTTCCATCGATTTAAAAATCATCCCACGAAATACACGTCCAGAAATTAAGCATCGGAGGGTCCAAACCCTATTCATTTGTCTTGCAACCTTCACGTTAACATCATAACAGGAAGCAGAAATTTAATTCAACAAGGATAAACTTTTTTAATAAACCCCCTACCTAAGATTCATAGGAGATGTCATAGATAAGGAGGGAGTGAACACGTCTGAAGGTGTTCGTTGGCGCTTGTTGTCACCTGTCGATTCCCCTGACGTCTGTTGTTCGATCACATTCTTCGTTGGAATGGAAATTCATCACCACTTCACTATATCTTCCACTAATATCTCTCCCAAAACACAAGATCGACATTAGATAAAATATAGTGGAGGAGAGGATCAACACATGGAAAAATTAATTAGGTTCGTTATTGTGTTTAATTAATGAACCTAGTAATTTTTTCCAATAGTGCGGTTACACAACCTGATAAAAACTCCCAACTATGTGGTTACAGAACTTAATGGTCAAGCCATTAATGGTCTGGCATTAAACTATGGTCCCACTGCCATTTGTCCAGTGGTTTCAAAAAATAAAAAAAAATAACCTTCAGTTATTTTATTATTTTATTTTTTAAATTTCAAAATTTAACATTTTCATTCAACCCTTTCCAGTTGAAGTTAAACTTCCCTTATGTGAATACAGACACTGTGAATTCAACAATGCCCTCATATTTTTAATTCGAGCATCGGTTCAAAATATATAAATCTCTGACCACATGTTTACTGATCCCACCATAAGAAAAATTTAAAAAATTATTAACACTCACCCTCAACATGTTCCTATCGAGGGAAGGCTCTCCCTAAGGGAAACACGCCCAAAAGAACTCAACGATACTCCTGTATTTCCAATCTGAGTTACCATTTTGGAGTTATATAATTTAGAAATAAAATAAGTGTTACTTAATTATTTTATTTGCGGCCAAAAACTAACTTCCACTGTTGGCCCGTGCCAGCCAATGCTAGGTTCTTCCTAAGGAAAGCATACCCTCACAAGTTCAGTGGTGGTATCTTATTTTTAATATGAGTCACCATTCGTGAGTTATAAGAATTTGAAAAGTAAAATAATTTTATTTTATTATTTTATTTACAATTATGTCATTTTCAGGTTTTCTCACTGGAGTCCTGCGCCGACTAAACTTTAGTCACTCCAAGGGTAAACCTGCCTTACTGAATGAAATGGTGCCCCTATAATACTTAAAGAGGCACGAGGAAGTGAGGTAGGAGGTGTTGTCACGAACAAACCCAGGATGTCATCCGACCCGACATTCGACCCAGTCCGCGACATGGACCAAAGGGCATTCCTGATCCCAAAGGGCTGGAAAATAGTATCAGGCATCAAAAAAAGGGAATGATTTAACATAGTAAACTAGGATAAAAAATAACTAAACAAGTGTAATATGCAACCATAACTAAATCTAAAATAAATATAAAAACTGATTCACTTACCATAACTGAACAAACATAAAAATAATAAAAAAACATAATAAAAAACAACGAAACTAAACCAATTCAACGCAATCTCTGTGTGACCTCTTGGAAAACTCCAACCACAAGACCAACCTAGCTCCAACAACAAGCACATGATCCAATAAACGTAAACAAAAATGAACCTTAAAATAGCTTGGGTCTATTGACACTGAGTGGTACTAGTAAAGTGTGAGCTAAACAGATCAGTAGGTAATCACCAAAGAATCCATGTGTTTACTTTCAATAACCAATCCATTAACACTATTTTGAAAATATAGTAATAAAAATAATTTCTTTCACATTTTACTAAACAATACCATTAACCCATTTTAAAATCCAACACACACCACATACCATTTCCAAAACTGATTACCATTTTATAACTAAACCCAACAAAATGAATACCAGGGCTATAATAAAAAATAGATAACAGTGAATACTAGAAACTAATAAAGAATAGATTAAACAATAAATACAAATAATAATAACCATGGAGATCTTACATATCCCTATAAGACACCTGTACATACTTGGTTCGGAACCACCTAATGGCATATAGTGAAACCCTAAGTCAATAACCAACTGGCCTCCCTATCCTAGCCTCACTAGTAGAAATGATCTCCTAGACTATCAAAAACATCAACAGGGTATGAACCGATATAATCAAGGATTACAATATATCATAACTTTATCATCTAAATGATTCTTAGGAATCCATGGTGGTAGTAAAATAGTGTAAGTAGGAGGAAAATGCATGAGTGACTCAGCTTACCTGTCATACCCACACTTTGTTACCCCAAACATGGACACCAGTATATGATAACCCATAAAGGTAATTACCTACTATATAGGTTTCCCATATATATGTATATAAATAAACATTCCACAACATCAAGGCTCCAACTGTTCCACTACACCATATACACAGTCAAACCATTTTTTAAAAAACTTTAAGTTTCCAACTGGGTGTTCACATTTTCCAAACCACTTTCCATTCCCAACATTAAAAAGTGCCAACACGGCCTTAAATTACTTGAACTAAAATTCATTTACAATTCCACTTCCACATAATTTTCCAAATTCAACACAAATCATTTCTTTTTTCTATAAAATTTCAAACAGACCTTTAAGTTCCAACATTCTCAAAAACATTTTTCAAGGCCAAATGGCCCGAACAATATGGACAGATTTGAAACCACTTTGAAAACCACATTTTAGAGAACCAACATACCAACTATGGGTTAAGTAACCATTTTTTAAGATGGATATAGAAGGATATAGAATCTATTTGAGAAACCTAGATTTAATGAAAACATTTTTTTAAGCACCATCTTCATTTGAATGCCCATCCATGTGTTCACCTTGTGTGCACATGGATGTGCCAACATACAATGAAACACTTTAAATATCCATAAAATCACACCCAAAAACAACTTTATAGAAATACCACTTTCCTTTAAACAAATACAAAAAAACACAATGTAATGATTCTACTATTCATTTTAAAATTGGAATAAACATTTCTAATTCATTTTTCCATAATTCATCAAAATAAAATGAGTCACCCTAGTCACACATCAATATCAATCCATCATTTTAAACAATCTACCAAATATAACCAAGTCCAAATAACAGAATAAGGGCTCAATTTCATACTTTGAAAATAATAGGCACTTTATCAAACACCTTTTATGCATATACATGCGGGCACATATAAGAAATACTTTAAAAACCAACTTTCACCAATTTTCACCAAACAAAAAATAATATCCAAAGAAAAGAAAATATATTAAAATCATGTGAATCAAATTTCTATATTATTTAAAAATACACAAGTATCATTTTAATTTAATGGAAAGGAAAATAATGGAAACCCCTACCTCATGGTGTGTGAATGTAGAGAAACCTTCAGAGATGAGAGATATAATCCTCAGAGACCGACCGAAAACCCTAGAAACCAAATAAAAAAACCCACACATCAACCCTAACATATAGGGTTCATCTGAACAAGAACCAATCCAAGATATAATAATTAAATGAGAGAGGGGTAAGAAGATAAGAGGGGTGGGAAATATTTGATGAAGAAATCAAGAAGAACCACACAAATTTGGTGAAAAATTGCCCAAAAAGTGGCCCAAAATGAAGGATAACAAAGGGGGGATACCTCGGGTCGATAGCCAACATATATGGCTTCAAATGGGAGGTCTAATCACTCAAATTGTATTTTCAGGTTAAAATTTATTAATCTCATAATGGGTAGCATAGTTTTGTTTCATGGTTTTGTAAATCGTATGAAAACCATGAAAATTCTATTAGAAAAGCTCGGAAACTTTTCAGGTTTAATTTTCACAGTTTGGAAAAACCGTGTTCAAACTTTGTGACCTGAATAATTTTCCAAAAAACCTCAAATAACACCCCAAACACAAGGGAATACCATCCAAACATCCTTAAATGATTGAATCACAATATATTTCTACTATGGGTATCAAAAACTCTCCACCATGCCATTTTCTCCCAATAACACTCATAATAACCATGAATAGGTCTAGAAGAAAATCAAAACCACTAAAACACAAGGCCTTTTGTTGGAAACTCAACCCGAACATCATCCAAAAGATATAACATCAAGAGATAAATAAAAATCGATGAAAATAGTGGTCAGTGTGTGATAATCCTCCCCACCACAAACACTTTCTTCCCCCATAAAGTCACCCAGTGGAAAGTTAACAGAAACTCGAATCCATGCTCGATCAAAACCAAGAGAAAACATGAAACCCAAGGTGACTATTCACTCAACAAGTCACACTCTACTGATCAAGATGGAACCACATCATAAGAATGAGGATAATAGGAGAACAAGAGAGGGTTCCCCACACTATAAGATCTCTACTAATACGAACAACATTTAAATCCCAAATAACTCCCTCACTACAACTAGAAATTAGGGAACTCCCAACATGAACTCATCCAACTTCTTTATCATGAGATAAATAGCACCTCCATTATAGCTAGAAATTTCCCCCGTAGGCTGAACCCCCAACACTTGGGGAAACCCACTAAAATAACTCAAACCAAAATTGAAAATTCCATCCATTAATTCCACAAAACTTAAACATCTCCAAAAAAGAACACCTAAAACTGAAAACAACCCACACAAGGGTCAACAAAACTTAAAGAAAAAAATGAACGATTCAAGAAGCCACAGTCATATGAATACAATTACTCAGATTAAGATAAAACAAGTCCATCAGACTCTTACAATGAAATAATAACCATAAATCAATAGAAAAACAAGACCAAGAAAATATTAAATATTTACATCCCAACATGGAAATGAAAATAGGATGAGGTTTCATACACCCTCATAATTTCTTGACTGTGAATGACCTTCACCTTGAGACCTGTGGATGGGATCCGATGGCTGAAGCATCTCCTGCCTCACAATTAGGTATAAGAATCCTTTGGTCACAATGTTGTATTCAAGTGATGATTCCTGTAAAATTTCTCCAGATGACCCAGACAGCCACAATGATGGTAGGTCTTTGGAGTGATGTTACATGATAGTTTTGATTGCCTAGAATAGCCACACTAGGGACAAATAACAGAATGTCCTGAAGAACTAAAAATAAGACCCAATATAGGATACTCTTCAGAAATAGGTTCCTCTGGAATATTCTTATTTCTAGATGGGGAACCCTCATGGTAAAAAAGAGGCATTTGATTTCCAACTGCATGTGCTCCAAAACCTAACTACCTCTGGAGAAAATGAAACAAGATCCTCGAAGTGTTCGACATAAGACTTAATCATCTTCCATCCTTGTTGAATACTATTGAACTCTTCCATTATTTTCATCTTCACATCTTTAGGTATGAACGATCAAAAAAATACGGACTCAAACACTTACCACGTCATTCCAATTTTAAAAAATGGCTGAAAAAGAAACTCTCATTCGTCCAAATATAGACCCTCAAACAACCCCAAAACTGGGTGAACTCCAATGGACTCAGGTCTTCCTAATGATATGAAGACATAGTATAACTCTTCAAGCCACACCTATTCCTCTAGTGAACCTTGATCATCATGAAAAATAGGAAACTCTCGATAAGAACAATAAACTCGATATGAATCACTATGGATTTTGGAGGAATTTTATGGGTTTTATATTCTCAGAAACATCAAATAACAAAGACAAAAATCAGCATCCAATCAAATAATAACCTAAACAAAATCTCATGCCAAACACCACAAACACAACTCAAAAATTCAATTTTCAAATATCACCATTTCATTTCAATTTCAAAACCGCACTATTTCAATGAGAATTTCCAAACAAAAGACCCACCTTTCCTAAAACAAAACCCACATTATAAAATAAAAACCAATTTTCTGAATCATTTTCTTCTTTCAATAATCATTTTAGAAAAATCAAGGCCAAGCCTTTGATTTCAAAAACCCACCCATGGAATCTTATGAACTGTCACACATATGTTCATCTATTTCCATCCACACATTCCAACACACAATTTCCATACATACCCTTTCATGTCAAAATTTTCATATGGGGCACCAAGGGTCACACCCAAGTTATTTTCTTAGAAATCCTAACATACACCAAATTTTAAAACCACAATAATTTCCATTAAAACCTATTTTACCAATTCCAAACTATTTTAAAGTAACCCTTTTCCATTTTAACCCCCATTTTCATTTCAAAACCCCACTCACACTAACCAGAACTAGAATGGAACTCAACATGTACCAAACTATCAGAAGGAGGGACTAACATCTATGCCTAACCTGGAAACATCATAGTGGACCATGCCCCAAGTAGTCAATAACACTAAGATTAACTTAAACCAAGTAATTGGACTCCACATGGGTCACTACTCCATGTGAGATCACAATGTGATGACGAATCACCTCCATTTTCATCCGTTAATCCAAAACAAATACCAAAGACTCTAATCCCAAACTACCCTTAGAAACTCAAGGTTTAAAATAATAAAGGGTTCATGGAACCCTTTCGATACATACCTCCTGAGTCCCAAAATTCTTAATCTACAACTACCAGACACACCAAATATCAAGGACCTGATATGATACCATTTTTTCATGAATAAAATATGGATATCATCCGACCTGAAACCCAATTCAGTTTATGACAAGTCCCGAAGGGAATTTCCAATCCCCATAGGTTGGAAACTAGTGCTGAACATCAAAACAATAAAAATGAGAATGATTTAGCCCAATAAACTAAAATAGAAATAAAATAATTGAACAAGTGGAAGATACAACCATAACTAAATCCAAAATAAATGTATAAATAGATTCATTTACAATAGCTAAACAAACATAAAACTAAATAGAAAACTGAGACAAAAACAAAGAAACTAAACTACTAACACACAATCTCTGTGTATCCTCTTGATCACCACAAACCATGAGACCAACTCTGCTCCAACAAGAAGCACATGAGCTAGGAAACATGAACAATATCTGAACCTGAAAAACAAATTGGGTATACAGATGCTGAGTGGTATAATTAGGGTGTGAGGTAGACATCTCAATAGTTAATCACCAAAAAATCCTTGTGTTTCCTTTCCCAAAACTATCCATTAACACTAGTTTGAAAATATAGTTATAAAAATAAGGTTTTCACATTTTACTAAAAAATATAATCCTCCAATTTTAAAATCCAACACATGCCACATACCATTTCCAAAACTAATTACCATTTTAAAAACAAAACCCAAAATAACGTATACCAGGGCTATGTTGAAAAATAGATAACAGTGTAAAATGGAAACTAATGCAACAAAAATGTAAAAAATAAATAATAATAATAATAACGAGGGGAAATCATAAACATACCTATAAGACCCCTAAACATGCTCAGTTTGGAACCACCTGTCAGTGTATGGTGAATCCCTTAAGTTAATAACCAACTAGATACTCTATCCCAGCCTCAACAGTGGAGAAGCCCTCCTGACCTATAAAAAACTCCAGAAGGGTACCAACCCATATAATCTAGGATGATAGGATACCATCACTCAATCATATAAATGGCACCTATAAACCCATGGTTGTAGGAAAACTATGTAAGTAGGAGGCTAATTCATGCATGAATCATCTTACATGTCATCACCGCGCTTGCCTACCCCAAATACAGACACCAATATACGATAAATCATAAGTGGAAATACCTCTTATAGAGGTTCCCCATATATATATATATATATATATATATATATATATATATATATATATATATATATATATATATATATCTGTGTGTGTGTGTGTGTGTGTGTGTGTGTGTGTATCCAAACATGTCAAAAATCATTGGGCTCATCAGGATGCTACACTATATGAACATTCAAACCATGTTGTAAAGCACTTTAAGTTCCCAACTAGGCATTCAAATTTTCAAAACCACATTCCTTTACCAACATTATAAAGTTCCAGTCACACCATGCACTTATAGAAAAAAAAAATATTTACAATTCCACTTCCACATCATTTACCAAATTTAACACAAAACATTTCTATTATCTATAAAAACTCCAAATGAACTTTTGAGTTACAATATTCACCAAAACATGTTTCAAGGCCAAATGGACCTAACTTTAAGGAAACTTTTGAAAACACTGTGAAAACCACGTTTTGAAGAACAATTTAAGGGTTAAGGAAGAATTTTAAAAGAGGAATAGGGAAGGATAGAGAATCCATTTGAGAAAATAATATGTATTTGAAACATTGTTTTTGAGTGTCATATTAATTTGAATTCACATCCATGTGTTCACCTTGTGTGTGCATAGATGTCCCAACATCTGATGTGACGCTATAAATATCCTTGAAATAACCCCCCAAAACCAATTTCCAGAAATAACACTTTCCTTTAAATAAATACAAAAAACACCATTACAATGCAACCACTATTCATTTTAAAATCAGGCAAAACCTTTCAAAAGTATTTTTCCACAATTCATCAAACCATAATGAGGCACCAAAGTCACATATCAAGACCAATCCATAATTTTAACCAAGATACCAAATATAAGAAAGTAAAAATAACATAAAAAGGGGTCAATATAATACTTAGAAAACAATAGTAATTTTATCAAACACCTTTCATGAATTTTCATGTAGGTACGTATAATAAATACTTTGAAAATCCACTTTAACCAATTTTTACCAACATAAAAACACTATCCAAAGACAATAAAATATTTAAAAAGAATTTGAATCACATTTATATATTATTTAAAAATACACAAGAATAAATGGAATGAAAAAGAAAGGAAAATAATGGAAACACCTACTTCGGTGGTGTTCCAACATAATAGAACCTTCAGAGATGAGAGATCTAAGCCTCACAGACCAACTGTGGACCCTAGAATCCAAATAAACACAATCCACACATCAACCCTAACATGTAGGGTTCATTCAAACAAGAACCAAGACAAAATAGAACCATTAAATAAGATAAGGGGAAGAGGATAAGAGGAATGGGGATGATTTGATGAAGAAACCAAGAAGAACCACTAATATTTGGGGAGAAATCACCCAAAAAGTTTCCCAAAACAAAGGAGAATGAAGGGGGTGCCCTCTAGTCGATTGAAAACACCTGTGGATTAAAATTGTAGGTATAATCACTAAAATTGTATTTTTAGGTTAAAATTTATTATGCTCGTAATGGGATTCATGGTTTTTCTACAATGTTTGGTAAAACATGCATAAACCGTGCAAATTCTACAAGAAAGGGTCTGCAACTTTTCCTGTTTAAGTTGCATGATTTGGGATAAACATGCTCAAGCTGTGTGACCTGAATAATTGGACAAAACCCTCAAATGATACCCCAAGCATTATAAAATCTCACCCAATCATCCTTCAATGATTTTAACATAATATAGTGAATCCTTGGGCGCCAAAAACTCTCTACCATTCCATTTTCTCCAAAATAACACTCACAATAACCATGAATAGGTCTATAAGATAAGTGAAACCACCAATACACAAGGACTTAAAATGGAAACTCAACCCAAAAATTATCCAAAAATACAACATTGAGAGATAAATAAAAACAAATGAAAATCATCTTTGGGGTGTGACAGGTTCCCTTTTATAATTGAGGTGGGGCGCACTTTTGGAGCTCTAAAAATATTAAATTAATATAAATTAATTTTCAATTAAATTTGGATAAAAAGTTATTTATTTCAAAGATAAGAATATGATGAGTCAAAATCTTCTCAAACAATACTTTTTAAACAAATTCAGGTCACATTATTTCCTTTATCTTTTGGTTTTAACCCTTATTAAAACACTTTAATTCTAACTGTAACAACTTGTGTTTTTACTCTTTGAAGGTTAATATATTTACTATAAAATATCAAAATAACCATAAATTAGTTATGGTTGAAATTTTAAACCTCGTCACAATCAGTTTTTATAATTTCAGATTTTTATGAATTTTATATGATTTAAAAATATATTATTTATTTAAACATAACATTAATGACAATTTTGACATTATTCATTACATTAACTTTTACAAAAATCAATAAAGCAATATATTTTCTAAAAAAACTTCTAAAAGGTTTGTAAAATTTCATAGTTATGTATAAAATTTTTATGACATTAATTATATCAAATTATATTTATTTTTATATTTTTAAAATCATATATCTAATATTTCCATTAATTAAATAATTATTGCATCATCATTGTATAAGCCTTTAAGGTAATTTTTTATTTTTTAAAAGTTAAAAATAAATTATAATGATGAAGATAAAAAAATTTATCTTTCATAGGAATATTTATATATGAAAATATGTTCTAAATAACCTCATATTAAAAATGTAATACGTATTAAAACATTGATTATGACATATTAGTATTTTCTTAAAATAAAATACTATAAAAAGATTAAAGTCATCCATATGGATTCAAGAGGACATAAAATCAGGTAAAGGATGTTTTTGGTCAAAAAACTCATCAAATAAAATTATTAAAGGTTTTAGGGTAATTTTTTCATATTTATAATATTATTTTTAACTCTTAATTACATGATTTAACCTTAATAGTGGTAATTAAAATTTCTAAAGATACTATTCACATTTCCCAAAAATAAAAGGGACATATTTCTTAATTTGGACCTTATGATTCCAAATATTTAATCCATTTTTCAAAATTCAAATCACATAATTATGTAAAATTATTTTAAAATTAATCCAAATGATGGGGTGAGAAAATGGTTTATTAAAGTTAAAATGTTCAAAAGATAGAAATTTTTTTATATCCAAACTCAACATGAAATTAATTCCAATGACCTAAATTGGATTAATTGATATTATATTTAATTAATTATACTTTAAAAAAAATTAAAAAAATAATTTAACACTGTAAATAATTTAGAAAAAATTTATGTTTTCAATTAAAAGCCAGTATTTTTTACTATTCATCAAAACATGAAACTTATCGGAAAAATCACAAAAAATCAGTCAAATAAAATTTGAAATATCCAAATTAAAAATTGATTTTTATTTTTTCAAATAGAATTTATAAAAATTTCAAAATTTAGTTTTAAAATAAGTGCTCTATTAGAAGAAGAAAAAAATGTCCTTTATATATGAATATAGCTTTTAATGAATAACATTGGATTTATAATTATCTTATGTCAATAATATATATTAAATAAATGTAAAAAAATTAATATATATAAATTTCATAATATTATTCATACTATTCATTACCACTAATTTAATGACTTGGATATAATAATATTTTATTGTGCGGTTAAGCTGGGTTTTGCATGCAACATAATCTATTAACGAAATTGAATTTATTTAAAAATAGACATGCTGTAAAATACTAGGGTATTATATTCTTCCCTCATTTAAAATATTTCCTAAAAAAAATAGTAATATTACCTTCAAAAAAAATGTGGTTGTTGTTTTCATAACAACCTCGAGTTCCCATGTTGTTTCTTCCATTTTATGGTTACCCTAAAGAAACTTTTCCATTTGAGTCATATAATTCCTCAAAATTTTCACTCTAGAGTCAATAATCTTGATAGAATCTTCACAATAAGAAAAATCAGGTTCCTGGTCTACTTCTTCATAGGTGATTACATGCATCTGTTCTATCAAGTATTTCCTTAGAAATGATATGTCGAACACATCATGAACTTTTGAGAGACTTGCTAGCATTGGTAATTGGTAAACTATAGCTCTAATTCATTATAGGATTTAGAACGATCTGATGTACCTAACTCTCAGTTTATTATTCTTACCAAACATTATAACACCCTTCTAAGGAAATACTTTTTGAAATACCTGATTTCCCACTTGATATTCCAAATCCATTCTTTAATTTTTAGCATAAAGTTTTTTAACTTTGAACTGATTTAATACAATCCAGAATAGTCTTTACCTTTATTGTTGTATCTTCCATAAGTTCTGGGCCTATATGTTTCCCTTCACCTACTCCATCTCAACTAGTTAGATCCCAACATATCATTCCATATAATGCCTGATATTATGCCATTTGTAGACTAGAATAGAAATGATTGTTATAATAAAATTATACCAGGGGTAAATATTGATCCCACATACCTTAAAAGTTAGTGGAGAAAGACATCAACGTGACTTATAAAGTTTGAGTAATCCTTTTTGATTGTCCATCAGTTTGAGAGTGGTAGGTAGTGCTCAAATGAAGCTTAGTATCTAGATCCTTCTAAAGACTTTTCTAGAATATTGATGTAAAATTGGGATCTCAATTAGACAAAATCAATACAGGTGAACTTTTAAGACTTAAAATTTCATTAATATGTACTCATTATAAGTTTTCAATATGTAAATCTTCTCTTATAGAAATCAAATGTGTTTATTTGTTAATTCGATCAACAATAAACCATATCGTATTATTCTATTTTGAAGTACTTGGTAGTCCTATGAAAAATTTCATCGTAATATCATCATATTTCCACATGGGTATAGGAATAGGTTGCATGAATCCTCTTAAATATTGTATCTCATCCTTCACTTATAGAAAAATAATAAATCTTGGAACATAGTCAGTAATTTCCTGCTTTATATTATCCCACTAAAAATGTTCCTTAAAATATCTATACATCTTAGTACTACCAGGATGTATATAAAAATTTTACCAATGAGAATCATCCAATAATTTTCTTTTATAGCTAGGGTATGGAGTGATCACGAATCCTCTTCTCCAATTTCAAAATGATATCTTTATATTTAAAGTCTTCCAATTTCTAATCATTCAAATATTTATTTATTTTTTTAAAATTATCATCAAAAAATTGATAACTTTTTATCCTTTCTAATAAATATGTTTTCGAAACAATTAAAAAAAAATTAGTGATGTTCTCTTTTCCTTGATAGTTCACATATCCATATTTTCTGGATCCATGAATACAGGATCCTTTTCAATTCTCATTTTGTTCATAACTCCATGATCCTTCCATCTCAATGTATATTCCACCTTATTTTCCTTCGCTAGGTGGTAGTGTGTTGAACAATCATAATCCTTGAGTAGCTCGAGCCATTTTCTTTGCCTCATGTTAAGTTCTTATTGGGAGAAGATATATTTCAAACTCTTTTGATCTATATATATCACACATTTTTCACCATAGAGATAGTGACTCCATAAAATTAGAGTAAAGATTTTCACTGATAACTCTAGATCATAATTTGGATAGTTCAGTTCATGATTTTTCAACTTCCTTGATTAATATTCAAAAACTCTATAATTCTGCATAAGTACACAACTAAGTCTGATTCTATATGCACCATTATAGATCACAAATCCACCATTTTCTAATGGTAATGTCATGATCTAAGCATTGACCAATATTCAATTCAATTCTTCAAAACATTATTCACATTCATTTTTTCATGCGAACTTAACCCCTATATGTTTGAGATTTTTTAATGGGTTAGCTAATCTGAAAAATATTTAACGAAATGATGATAGAAACCTGCTAAACTAATGAAACTAAATACCTTGGTTATACTTGTTGGTGAAATACATTCTTGGATTTCCTTTTTTTTATAGGATCAATAGAGATTCTATATGTTGTTTCCTATTCCTCCCCAATAATTTCATTTAGTAGACATACTGGGGTGGATCTATATAATAATCAAATGATTATGTTATTTCTCTAAATATAAGGAATTCTTCATATTCCTCAAAAATCATAATTTCATTTTTTTGTAATAAATTTATGCATTATATTTTGAAGTTCATTCCATTATAAATATTATATTATCTTCAATAATAGTTATGATGAAAATTTTGACAAGTAAATCTTGTTTATGTTTCATAAAAAGGATTGCCTAAAAAATATTTATTATAATGAGACTTTACTTAATAGTTTAGATTGACAACTACTTTATTAAATCAAAAGGTAAATGTATAATTTTCCTATAAAACTGGGAAGATACAAAAGAATAAGATGATATGGAATTGAATAAATCATTAGATAAAGTTTAGGAGATGATTAAAGTACCTACCACCACATCATTAATAACTTCAACCTCATCTATTATGATTTCATAAGCTTAGACTTGCTCCCTTATCCTATTCTGGGGAAAGTCTCCTTGATGATTAGGAAATTCAGGTGCATAGTGTCCCATTTTCCTTTCAACTAAAACACTGCACATTACTAACATCTTTATTTCCCTTAAAATCACAGGCCTCGTGGAATTTTTCTACACACTTGTAAGAGGATCATGTTCCCAGTAGGCATGTTCCATGATGTTTCTTTCCACATTTATTACAGGATTTAAATTCAAATCTTCTCTTCTTTAACATTGCCTTATTTTCTTTTCTAGAGTTCACAACATTCATCTTCTTCTCTTTATTTCTATTAAAGTCATAAGACTCATAAAATTCATTCTTCTTCTTAAGAGAAAATAAGTCTATATCTTCATATGATTAGAAATTTTGGATGACTAGTGCTCTTTAGTAGAATGGTTTTAACCCACTAAATAATCAATAAATGTTTCTCTTTCAATTATATATACAATTTGTAAAATGAAATTCTAATATATTAAATTTGGCCTCATATTTAGCAACATTTTCATCCTCCTTTTTCCTCAGATTTAATAATTTTCTCTCCATATCCACTCACAATTTATGAGGGAAATATTTTTCAAATAAGTTTTTCTTAAAATCATTACATTCCATGTTTTTTATTTCTTCCTCATCTTTCTTGTTTTTAATCAATGAACAACATTTATCTGAATCCTCTAAGAGACCATAAACTACCACAAAAGACTTCTCCCTTTTGTTCATTACCAATGTAAGAATCATATTCTCTAAAGAACTTATCCATTTGATGGCTACAAATTAATTTTGTGTCCCATTAAATATTGGTGTTTGTTGTCGCATGAAGAGGTCTAACATTGTTTCTCTATGTTGTATATTAGGCTTCTCCATATGGGTAATGTTATTTCTCATAACCTAAGTCGTTTTTACCAGTATAGTTATAAGTTGTTCAGCACTAGTTGCAGATCCATCTTTAACATCATTATCTTTCATATGAGTGAAATATCTACATGGATTATGTGTGTTGATATGGTTTCAATTCCTTCCACTATGTTCCATTTCTAAACTATTTAATACACTAGATTATGTAATAAATCATAATGAATTATTTAAACTATTAAAACATAAGACATAAATTGAAAATTTATGTATAACTAATCTCAAAATAATAATATTGGATAATTTGGTTATATTATCAAAGTTAATTATAGGGTTATGTTTCCCTAATCTATATTTTATAAATCCTGTTTCTAATGTTTCTACTAAAATTTCCCACATACCAACTTTAAATACCCTAACCCCACTAGTCGAGAGTCGGTGCATCACTTTATTACATTAGAATAGATACAATATTAAAATAATAAAGACCGATCGGTTTAGTATTTTTTAAAACTAGATTTCAAACATGAAACTTACATTATAGTTTATAATATAAAATACAACATAGAGAATCCTTTGAGAATGACATTATTATCCTAGCTTAACCTTGTATATCATTCATAATAAACTTTTTCCCATCATGAAGAAAAATCAAACATAATAAAGTGGTGATCTTAGATTCTCGACAAGGGTAAGCATATAGTAGAATCTATCCTAAATAAACATAAACAATAAGTTAATGTGCATAACTAATAGCACATACGGTTAAAACATAATCTTGAGTATAATATATAAGGAATAAAATATGATCAAATAACACCAAAAAAATAATCACATGAGAAAGATACTTAAACATGGATATTATAGTAGTCCAATAATCACATGTATTATCAATAACTAATATCATAAAAATGGAATGAACAATTCAAGACATCATAAACATATTGTCAATTCTTTGGCCAAGACAACATTCATATTCAGGTAATACATTATCCAAAACCCAAACTAGTTTGTCTCATGAGACCTACCGATGCATCGAGGGGCTATAGTGGGTCCCTGCCAACACTTAATAAGTCTAATTCATTCCACTTATGAAATGGGTAAAACATAATCACCATCAAAAATCTTATTAAAATCTATCATATGAAATGCGAATACGATAACCATAAACTTTGAATGGTATCAAAATAGCACATCCAGAATCAAACTAAATCATAAACCATTCAATAAAATGTGAAAAATTATATCATATGAGATCAAACTCAATTAAAAATAAGATTAAATATAGGATTTTTATATATATTAATATAATATAATATAATCAATGAAATATTTTTTATAATTCCTTTTTTACTTAGAAATAATTTACTTAAAACCAATGCAATGAAAACATTCTATTTGAAAATAAACTTGTAAAATTGTAAAAGAAGCTACAAAACATAATTATTTCATGATGTTCGAAATATCTTATCATTACACATCAGTTAAAAAACATTCCTTATGTATTTTTGTTAAAAACATTCATAAAGTACCTCGTTTGCAAAATGAAAAAAAATATTCACTTCAAACCATTTTATAAAATAAAGAAAATGGGTAAATATGCTTTAAAATTTTATATGATAATAGAAAAAAACACATAAAAATATTTTTAGAAAACATTTACATGGAATATAAATATTCCATAGTGGAGACTTAAACAAATGCGATCTCAATTAATGATGAGATTGTGAATTAAACCCCTACCTTAGGTCTAATTTTCTCCATACATGTTTGAAACTCCTGTATAGTGGTTTCAAACTTATTATTAACTTATTAAATTATCATAAAAATGTTTATGACATCATATATGATCTTCCTATAACATTTTACCACTCTTTTATTAATAATATTTTATTTGTTTTACTATTTTAGGTGTCAATTAATATGTTTTCTCATGCTTATTTTGTCTTGAAAGTCCCAATTATCTTGCTTAGGATATATATCTAGCATCTAAAAAATAATATTAAGGTAATATTTATTTATTATATACATTATTAGAATAATTATTGAATGTTAAACATAAAAAATGAATCACATCGCATTGTGTAGATGGAAGGTCGTACCTACGCATGAGCAACAGTATCATTCTCCTCATGGTCAAATGGTAAGTAAATGTATGGTATATTAATTTTTTTAGAATCAATATAATTTCAAATTTAATAAATATTTTTCCATTATTTCTATCATTATACCCATCCATTTAATGTGGTGATGAAAAAAAGATTATATCACAGCGTGGAGACGGCAAGTCATACATACACACATGTGGTGCTTTTCTTTTTCATAGGATGGATAAAAGGTGTAATATGGTTGTACCTTAATCATTATAAAATATAATAATATATATGATACTATATTTATTAATTTATAATGGAAACAACACATGAAAATGTAGTAGAAGAATAAATTAACTTGAATGAGTCAGTAAAAATGGTTACCTTTTTCTTCAACGGATCACTTTTAGATCTCTTCTTAAGGGATCTAGTGATGGTCTTTTTGGAATACCAAGATCTCTATAACTTGTATAAGAATATTGGTAGGATAAATGGTCAGGTATTAGCTGATATATAAGTTTTAAGTTGGTTTCATAAAGTGAGGGAGGAGCTTCCCCTTTATAATTGAGGGGAGGGGAACTTTTGGAAACTCTTAAAATATTAAATTAATATAAATTAATTTTAAATCGAAAATGGAACCAAATTGATTAATTTAGAATATAAAATGAATATGTGTAGAAATAATCATAACCATTATTTTCTATATGCTTTAGGTAATATTATTATCCTTATCTTTTTGGTTTAACCATTATTTAAACTATTTAACTTTTACTGCGATAACATGTGTTTTTACTTTAGGAAGATTATTATAGTTACTATAAAATGTCAAAGAAATATATAAATGATTCATTTCATCCATTTTCCACCACATAAAATCATTTAGCCTAATTTATATTTTTATTATTTTTATATCATTTAATAAAACATCGTTTGCTTAAATATAAAATTAATGGTAATTTTTAACTATTCATTGCTTTCACTTTTACAAAAATCATTAAAATAATATATCTTCAAACCAAAACTTCAAAAATATCTCTAAAATTTCATATTTGTCTATAAAATTCTTGGATCATATTAATTATCTCAAATTATATTTATTTTAATATTTTTAATATCGTTTCTTTGATATTTCCATTAATTCAATAATTACTACATCATCATTGTGTAATCCTTTTAGGTAATTATTTTTTTAACAATTAAAATTAAATTATATGGTTGAAGACAAAAAAATTAGGTTTAAAATGAATATTTTTAGTCAAATATAAGTTCTGAATAGCGATATATTAAAAATGTAATACTTATTAAAAACATAAGTATGATATATATAACTTTTCATAAAATAAAATACTATAAAAGTATTAATGTCATCCAAGTGGATCCAAGAGTTCATAAAATTGTCCAAGGGATGATTTTGGTCACCAATAATTCATCGAATAAAATTAAGACAAGTTTCAAGGAAATTTTATAATATTTTTAATATTATTTTTAACTCTTAATTACCTGATTTAACATTAACACTAGTAATTAAAATTAATAAAGTAACTATTCATATTTTCAAAAAATAAAAGGGACATATTTAATAAATTTTTACCTTATTATTCCAAATATGGAATCCATTTTTAATAATTAAAACATATAATTAAATAAAAATAATTTAAAATTAATCTCATTGATGGGGTGAGAAAACTGGTTATTAAAGTGAAAACGTTCAAAAGGTCGAAATGCTTATATGTCCAAAATCAGAATAAAATTGATTATAATGAACAAAATTGGATTAAATGATATAGAATTTATTTAATTATACTTTAAAATAGATAAAAATAAAAATTTAACCCTATAAATTATTTATAACAAATCAAATAAAATCCAATATTTTTAATTATTCATTAAAACATGAAATTTATTAGAAAAAAATAAAAGTAAATTTTGATATTTTGATTTCAAAAATTATGTTTATTATTTCAATTATAGTTTATAAAAGCATTAAATTTTAGTTTTAAAAAAAGTGTCTCATCAAAAGGCTACAAAACTGTCTTTAGAAAAAATAACTTTTTATGTAAAACATTGGATTTATTCTTATCTTATGCCTATAAAATATATTAAATGAATGTAAAAAAATTTAATATATCTAAATTTCATTGTTTTATAATATTATTCATTCCAATCATTTTAACAAGAAGTTTATAATAATATTTTATTGTGTGGTTGAGTTGGGTGTTGTGTGCTACGTAAGCTATCTAAGAAATTTAATTTATTTAAAAAGAGACATAGCATAACATATTGGGGTGTTATAGTAGGGATTATTAATTGCATAATTATATTGGGTCTTACACCTAGTAAGAGGCCCATTAAGAGGAATTTTTTATTATGGTAGTGGTATAATCATCACATATATCTAAGGTCACAAGATTCATGTTCAGTGTGATAAATAAGAGATAGAATAAGATCAAACACATCAAGTAATTTTATTTTTATGGCACTTACACCTAGACTAGAATACAGATTATGAACTTCCTTCTTTATCCAATAGTGGATGATATAGGTGATACATAATATAGTAGGGATATATAATCCTATAAGAAAGGATAGGGGATTTTTCCAATAGGTATTCCCATATAAAAATTTTATCCTCATCCACAGTTGAATAAGGGAGGGGCTATAGTGGTGTATCCATGTAGAAATAAAATGTTCTTAATCTATTAGATATTACCATTCAAATTTTAATATTTTTTTCTAAAACCCATATTAGGGATTATTCATCTTCAGATAAGGAAAAAAGGCATGGGTGTTGCCTAATTCACTTCATATTTTAGGCAGTAGGTGGTAAGTAAGCACCTTTACCAAAAATAAGAAGATTCCAACCACTACCTCATGGATTAAAATCCCCATTAGAAAGTGGATAAAATATTACAAACACATTAAGGACTCCATATATTATGGAGATTATATGGTGGATTTACTTTACCAATGGGATGCATGATCAAAAGGTGCATGTTGATGTTACCTACACTTAGATCATGCTGATATGGTGGTTGTAGAGAAGGCCTTAATTTTCCTTGTTCAGAATTTCAAACCTATATAATGAAGTTAATGGGTTTCTAGAAGAACCCTAGATTGGGGTACATTTTATGTAAAGGGATAATCCTATAAAAATAATTCTTAAAAGAGGTTTTATGAAACGATAATTGTGAAAGGGGTCATGGGAAGATGACCATGAATGGGAGTGAGATCAAGAAATTATGTGATGCATATGTGTATCATATATGGAATAAAAACTTTTTCATGTGGGAAATATCTCGTGAGAAAGTTCTTGAATTATTTTTATCATGGTGGTCTCACATGTTAAATACGATATTATGTTTTATTTTAGCCACTACTTTTTACCTATGGAGTCCTCCTCTTTTGGATGTTAATTTCTATCACTTTCTTTATTTTCCCACTATGTAATTTCATATCTCAAAAAGTGGGTATTTAAATGTGAACATTGAGGATGTGGATGTTTAGACACATTATAGTTTATTGGATATTCATTTGATCATGAAATTTTGATCAACCATGGAAGAGTCTAATCCCCAAATAGATAAATGAGAACTATGTTCTAAGACCACAAGACTATCCCACCTTGAATATAAAAAATAAGTGATGTTGGACCACACAGATTAGCTCTCATAGTCTGGTCTTTACTATAGTCCATGTAGCATGGAGTTCCTTATGTAGCCATGATAATGATGTCATGAAACCAAAATTTTTCATTCCTCATAATTGATACTTTGAGTAGAAGATTTCCCATTTTCATTTTGAAGGCACTTTTAGTCTGAACTATAGCTTACTAGAAGTTACTTTCTGAGAAAGAGGGCATCAAAAAATCCCCCCCTAGAAATTGGGTTTTATTATCATAAGAAGAATTCATTTATGAGTTTCAATCTTTAAAGTGGTACTTGAAATCCAATTGAGTTTATCCCTTATAAATATCAGATAGGGGAGATATATAATAACCTATGAAAATTTGAATAACCCTCTATATTTTATGAGTTTCCTTTTGAGATCAACCACATGAGGTGTTTATGTGATTAAACCACATGAATTCCGCAATGTGAGATGACCACCAAAGCAGAACTATGTATTTATAACAACATAACTGGAATATCATAATATATAATGACCTAAACTTTCACAAATTAAAATCCCTTTTGAAGGAATAAATACCTTTTTAAGTAATATAGTTTTAGGAAACACATGAGATACTTTGGTTATTTTGGACTGTTATGGCATGTCAAATTTAAAATACCATTAAGAATCACAACTATTAATAATATAGTCAGTTTATAGTGAACAATAATATTATTATACATAAAGGGTTATACTAAAGTCTAATTGACACTTACAGAAGAAGTAATTGCCTCCACCAGTAGGATCCTTCCATGTGAAGCCCATTTTCAGTTATTCCAAGGGATATGTCATCATTGAGATTTTATATGGACCAATACCAAGTTGAGATCCATCAACAAAAACATGAGATAACCCATTTATGAGTGACTTTCATGATTATGATGATCATTTCACAAAACATGTTCACACAACCACCCCAAGAAAGTCCCACAATCATATACGTTACCCTTAAGGAATATGTTGTTATAATACAGCTTTTTTGTATCTAGACCCTTGAAATAAGAATTTTTATATTTTAATTCAAATATAATAATTCTCATATTATACCTTTTTATTATTACTATATATAAATTATTAAATAACTATTTTGAAAAAAATAATATTTTGATACTAAGAAACTAAAATTTTATTTTTGAGAAATCTATATTTTTGAGTAAAATGAAAATTTTAGTCAAATAAAAACATTTTAAAATAAACTATAATATCAATAAATTTTATTATAAAATTATATTTTTTAATATGAATAATTATTTAATGAAGTCCAATATAATTTTTATAAGGTTCATAAAGTGGATAGTGTCGCAAAACTAGTATTTTATAGAAAATATTGATTTTAATTCAAAATTTTAAATTATCAAATTTATAAAAAAATCAAAAAAATATCATATCTTAAATTATCATATTTAAATTAGACAATGATATATTTTTCATAATCTTCATAGATAGTTGAATTTTTGGGGTAAAAATTAAAAATAGTATAAATATTTGGTACTAATTATGACATCCTAATAGATAAAAAATTATATAATAAATGTTAGAAAAGGAATCCATGATGTAATATTTATTTCTCTTTTAAAATTATGTGTTTTAAAGTTATTTTATTAAATTTATAATCCTTTAATGATCCTCTAAAACCAATATTATATTTTAATGTTTTAAAATCAATTCTTTATGAACAAGACTCACTTCCACATCACCAACGGTATTATATGAATATTTATAGTTATTTAACATATAAAATATTGAATAAAAATACAATTTTTCATGAACCAAGGTAAAATCATAGAAAGGTTTGTGATTTTTATTATTTTATTATGTAGAGTTCAAAACCAAAGTTTATAAATTAGTAAAGAATTATCCTATTTTTTCAATAAATACCCACCTGAAATCCCATTACTCTTCAATAAAAAACCAATTTAACATTAATTTACTCTCCTCGTACCTCTCTATATCCCTCCTAATGTGTTCCCAAGATCATAAGAAGCTCATCACAAGCTTTTCAATGCACACTCACAAGGTAAGGGATCATCTCCTCCTCCTTAAAAAAGAAGTTTCTTTGTGGTATTATTTTTATTTCCAATTGCTAATGTTGAAATATTTTTTTACACATCCATTTTATTTTAAATATAATTTATATGTAATGATAGGCCACATTTTACTCTCATTAATCCCATTCATGAGTCTTTATGTACACTTGTTATACAGCCAAAATTATACTATGATTTTTTTTACCAAACATTCATGTTTTTATTTCCCATCCTCATTTCCACTCAATGGAGTTATCATAGATGTACCGATATTTATTTATTTCATAATTCCATATATGTGACTTGTAATCCTTAATTATAGGGTTAAAATTTATTAAATACATTCTTATGTTATAATATCTATGTGGCACACAAATACATGTACATAATATGAATGTGATAGGTGGGCCCAAAATTATATATCCCTTTAATGCATTAGTAAATGTCATTATCTCAATATATATACATTATGTTTTATGGGAGGTTATATTAAGAATACTAGGATATAAAGTCTCTATGTTTAGCCTTAACTAATTCTCATGATGTAATGTTATTTTTCATCACCACATTCTTATGTTTCCTTGAGGTTATCATATTATATCATGCTCTATTATTAATATTTATGATTATAACCCTTTTATTTCTCCTTGATATACTATTTGACTCACTTTTATTACTTTCATCATGTTATTCTTTCATTATTCTTATACTATGATATATATCTCATCTCTTTCTAATGCGCATCAACAAGTTTCCCAGTTCAGTTTTAGAATATCAATTGAATTTAAGGGCATGTTGTAGAGTTTCTAAGTAATGTCCTTATATCCCTATTTCAATTAATTTTTATGTGTATCTAATTTCCCAAATACACTAGTCCTAATGATGTTATTGCTTTTTATTATGTGTGGCTTAATGTAATAAATCATGAAATAATGTTTATAAAATATATAGTTTTTCTTAGTTGGTATTAGTGGAAGGTATAGTCATTTCTTAGTATTATTATTTGAAAACCATAGTGAAATACATAAGGATAAGTATAAACATAGAAAAACAACACCAAATTTTTGTAAAATATATAGTATGTTGTTTCTAAGAAACAGAATCCCTGTCTACATACTCTAAGTTGATGTGGATCTGGAATAGTTATACCAAGAGGTAATAACTACAATAGGGATAATTGGGTGTTAACATGATATTAAGTTGGTTCACAACAACGAGGCCATACTAAAATCCTTGTTTAAATCTACTGGGAGATATGATTTGATAAATTCACAATCCACTTACAACCCATTATGAAGGCAATGAAAAACAATTTGCATAAAATTTCATATTTGAAATAAACCACGGGTAACTTAAATTGAAACCAATAAATTAATAGGTAAAGGAATGTATGTCATTTAGTAGTCATCCCTCAATTGATTATATTTTTGCTTTTTTTCTTTTTATAGTCTAAAATCTCTAATCCCTAATTTTCTATTTATTCTATTCAATGGTTGAAAATTGGAGGAACCGAGTCAACAATCAATGTGAGGGGAAATCTGATGAATTTCCAAATGAGATACCAAACCTAATGGGGGTATGAATCATAAACATTATGATAATACTTTCTAAATTAACTCAAGTTTTGAATAAAATATTAAATCTATAGAAATACCCACATCCCTTTAAGAAAAGAAAATTCTCAATTGATACCTTTATGAATTAAATGCCTCCTAATCTTAGTGGATCTTATGATCCCTTAATTTTGGAAAAATGTATCTAATACATTGTAAAAATGTTATTTATATATCAATTCTATGATAAATATAAGGTCATGCTAACTTTTTATAATATGAAGTTAGAATCTGATCAATGGTGAATGTTGATCAAAAATAATAAAAAAAAACCCGGTGAGAGTATTGAATAGATGTAGTGGAATTAATTATAAAAAATATTTTTCAATAAATATTCTCCTCACACTATCTAACTAAAAGTGGATAGGGAGTTCATTGGACCCAAGAAAAAATGAAAATGAATCCATCAGGGTGTATGAGGAGAAAATCACAACAATTTCATGAAAAACCAAATTTTTGCTGACCCTACAATAAAATTATTCCACTTCTTTAGTGAGATAAATATCAACATATAAAAATATTTTTTGATTCAATACATTGACAGTTAGAAAATATTTTCCAATATTTCATCAAATTAAAAATAAAAATTAGAGAATATGAATGTTATAAAGGGTAGTAATACAATAATAAGTGAACGGATTTCAATTCTAGTGTTGTGATAGAAAAATCTCATGGGAGAAATAAATTCCAAAATCTCACTTTTCTTAAGTATAGGAAGAAGCATCCCAGAAATTTCATGAAGGGGAAAATGAAATTATTTAAGTGTGGGAAGGAAGGGTACCTACTTGAGAAACTTATAATGGGATAATCCCACCAATTTGATGGAATAAAGGAATGATCCATTTAACCCTTATCATATAGATAAATTTTTCAATTATAAGGAAGAAGGACATTATGAGACTCAATGTACAAATAATAGGGTCTTTAATGATAACTAAAAAAACATTTAAGGCTTAGAGAGAAATTTTGAGTCTATTCCATCACAACTACTGAGGGGGATCCTGACAATGAAGTGGTGATAGGTACACTAGTTATTCATTCAATGATGGAAAACATACTATTTGATTCTTGTTCTATGAATTATTTTATATCACATTAATGATTTAAACCCTTCCACAAAACATGGAATTTGAGTTACCAATGAAGATGGAAAATGGTGCAATATTTTCATCCCAAGAATATAACTCATCCCTTGTAACCATTTGAAGTTTGAATTTCCCAGAAAATACAGTGATAATACCTTGAGTGTAATTTGATGTAATGTTGGGTATATATTGTATCTCCTTATATAGAGCCAATATAAATTGTCAACATAATGAAATCACCCTCTGTATCATGAATTTCACTTCAATTATATACAGGTCTAATGAGGATGAATCTCCTTTGTAATGATCATCTCAATCAGGGATATTATTGGCTTATGAGAATTTGTTTCTAGATCAAATGATTAAGACTAAGGAAAAGACCATCCTGGATGAAAATCTAATTTTAAGTTAATATGTTGATGTTTTCCCCTAAGAATTTTTATTTCTTCCTCTAAGATTATAGGTGTGTTTCTCAATCAAAATCATAACCATGTATTTTTTAATATATAATACACCATATATAATGAACACTATTGAACTCATAGGGTAGAAGAAGCAACCACTGGAGAATCTGGATAAAGTGTTTATATGCCTAAGTGTTTCACTATGGGAAGTGTCAAACCTTTTTTTTAAGAAATATGATAGGTTAATGAACCTATTAATTTTCATGATCTTAATAATATCATGATAAATAAAATTATCCTCTATCATGGAGTGATGACTTGTTCGATCAGTAGCATGGAGCCCGGTGCTTCTCCAAAATGGATATTCATTTGGGTTGTTATCAAGTAAACTTGAAGGATGATGGTATCTCCATGACTACCTTTTATACAAGGTATGGGAACTATTATTTCATGGTGATTACATTTGGAAACACTAATACTCCAATTAAACTTTATGAACTCAATAAAGAGAGTCATTATGTATTACCTTGATAATTTTTTTGTAGTCATTATTGTTGATATTTTTATCTACTATAAAATCAAGTAAGGACATGAGTAGAATTTTAATTCTATAAATAAGGCTAGTAAAAAGGAAATTTTACTTTTGAAGTGTATTTGGTGTTATTTTTTTATGGATAAAGAAACATTCCTAGGGCATGTAATCACTAGTAATGGGATATCTATGGATCCTTAAAAATGAAATTGAAGGATAAATCAAACCAATATCTTGGATAGAGATCTATAATATCCTTGGATTAAATGGATATTATCATCAATTTTTTAATAAATTATCATTATTTTAAAGCCTTCTAACCAAGATAGCTCCAAAGGGATTAACGTTTTTCTGGAATAATGAATGTGATGAGAAATTTAAAGAGTTAAATAATATTCTGATCACTACACATGTTCACACATTACCCATCAATAGGGAATAATTTTTGATCTATAAGGATGCATCCAAAAAGTTCGTAGGTTGTGTAATTATAAGTACAGAAAAGTGATCCCTTATTTTTATTACCAATTAAATATCCATGAGAATAACTACCCAACACATGATCTAGAATATGTTGTAGTGATCTTCTTATTTAATATTTGGGGATATTATCTTTACTGGGATAAGTGTGACATATAGATGGATCATAAAATCCTAATGTATATATTCACACAGAATGAGAACAATATGAACCAAAGAAGGTGGTTAAAACTGATCATTGATTATCATTGTTCAATTTATTACCATTCTGGGAAAGCAAGAAAAGTGGTGGAATCTCTAGGTAGAAGGGATCCTACATCCCTATACATGATGAGTATTGAAATGGATCTATTATTATTGGACATGAAAAATATGGTAATTTTAATAATAAAACGATCTTCATCTTATCTTAAAAAAAATATTTCTTGTAAATCCATTCTTGAGAGGATGGAGCAGGCCCAAAAAGATGATGAGGTGCTATAGAAAAAGCTGTTGATTATTATGGAGTTCAACATTGATAAATATGAAGTTATAAGGTTTGGAACAAGGATATGTGTCCCATAAAATCCATAACTAAATAGTGAAATTATATATGATTCTCATATGTCAACCTTCTCTTTTCATCTAAGAGTCACTAAGATCTGTAGATATTTGAAGAAAAACATCTATAGGGATAACATAGATAGGGGGATTGGAGAATTCATATATTGATGCTTGATATAGTAAAAAATCAAGGCTAAATGATAGAATTTTAAGGGTTTTATGTAACCATTTCCCATACCATTATGGAAATGAGAAATAATAACCAGGGATTTCTTCATAGGACTCCCCAAGACATCTAAATTAAATAAATCCATCTAAGTGGTAGTCGATCACCATACCAAGTTATCACATTCAACTTCTATCAAGGAAGATTTACCTCTAGTAAAAATCATCGTGATATACATTAGAGAATTTGTAAGACTACATTTAGTTCCACTCTCTATTGTCACTAATATATATTTGAGGTTTACTATGATGTTCTATGTAATCCTTCAGTATGCATTGGGTATAGAGTTGGGTTTCAGTATCCTTTATCACCCTCAGATATATGTATATTTAGAGAGAACCATTCAAAATCTAGGGGATATATTGAGAAAATTTTCAATGTATTTTCAAGGATTTTTGGTTCAACACTTTCTCCTAGTGGAGTTCTCAAATAACAATGGTTTTCAATCTTTAATTCAAATGGAATCTTAGAGGTATTTTCATGCGAAGAGGTGGGGAACTAAAAAATGATGGGATAAAGTTAGAGAGTGTATAATAATGAGACTTGATCTTATCTGTGAGATTAAAAGGAAGATTCAAACCACTCAATGTCATATTAAATCCATGCATGGTTGATTAAAAATATATATAGACAGTCATCAACATAACCAAGAGTTTGAGTTCAGAGATAAAGTGTTCCTTCATATATCACTATGGGAGAAATAAATGAGGTTTTGGAAGAAGTTAAGGATTATTCCAAGATACAACTTATGATTTGGGATAATTGATCATATTAGAGTTTCATCCTATTGAATAAAACTCCCACCTAACCAATCTCAAGTATATGATGTGTTACATGTATCCCACATGAGGAAGCTCATATCAGACCCCCCACATGATTTTAATCTAGAGGTGGTTCCCTTAAAGAATGATCTTTCATATGTGGAGTAACTAATGAGGATCTTGGATCCTAGAGACAAAGTCCTACGAAACAAGAAAACTCACCATCAAAAAGTTTTGTGGAAGAGCCACAAGTTTGAGGAAGCAGCATGGGAATCAGAAGAGGTGATGAAACATAATATCCATCATCTATTTTAGCGTATGAAATAAATTTTTTAGGGTGAAATTTCTTAAAGGTAGAATAATGTAACGACCCGAACAATCTTAAATGAAAATTATTTTTTAAATGAATTAATTCCTTATTAAGTAATGTAGTCATAGAAAACATGTGCACTAATTTTTTATTTTGGAGCAATATGGCACGTCATATTTAAAATATCATTTAGCATTATAACTATCAATATTGTATTTATTGTTTAGTGACTGTTATTATTAGTATATATTAAGGGTTATGATAAATTATAATACATAAGAAATGATGTCCTTGACAGGAAGGATCATTCCCTTTAAAGCCCGTTTATTAGAGCTTTCGAGGAAGATAGAAACATTGGTATTTTCCCTTGACCAGGACCAAGATAAGATCCAAAAATGAAGCATAATAAAAACAATTTAAATGATAATTTTAAACTTATAGAGATAACATACCAAACCATTTTCTTCAAGCCACACTAATAAAGTCCCATTATCGCATACCATACCCTTAGGGTATATACTGGTTAATAAAGTATTATGTATCTAGACCCTCAAAATATAAATTTTTATGTTTTATTCTAAATAAAATAATAATTATATTTATAAATTTTTATTATTACTATATATAAATTTTTTAATAATGAATATGATAAAAATAAGATTTTTTATGTGAAAAAACTAAACAAAATGGGAAATATATAATTTCAAATAAAACTTTCTTTTTTGATAAATTCATTAATTTTAAAATAAATGTTATTTTTATGAAATAGTCATGTTAAAAATATAAATTTGAATATTAATAACATTTTAATTAATTCCAATGTAATTTTTATAAGTGTTAAAAAAGTGGTTAGTTTTGTAAAACTAGTTCTCTTTAGTAATTAATTATTTTTATTAAAAAAAAATTAAAATATAATATTTGAAAAATTATTTTGGTAAAAAAATATCATTTTTTAATTTAGAAAATAAAAATTTGCTAATGCTGACGTTTTCATAATTTTTTGAGAGTTGAATTTTTTGGGTAAAAATTAAATATAGTATAAATATATGGTATATATTATGGCATCATTATAGACACATGTGATATAATAAATTATATAAAAGTAATAAATGATGACATATATATTTCCACTTTAAAATAATGTGTTTTTTAGTTTTTTAATTAATTTTATAATCCTCTAATGAATCCTCCAAAAACAATATTATATTTTAAGGTTTAAAATAAATTTTCTATGAACATAGCTCACTTCCACATCACCAATAGTATTATTTTAATATGTTCAGTTCATAGAATAAAAAATATTGAAAACCAAAACTCTATGGTAGAAACTATGGGAAAAATCGTAAGGTTTGTGGTTTTTATTATTGAATTATACAGAGTACAAAAGTTAAGTTTAGAAATTAATAAAGAATTTCCCTCTCTTTTGTTATATATACCCACCCAATCTACCATTACCCTTCACTCAAAAACTATTGATCATCAATTTAATCTCCTTAAACATCCCTAGATACCTCTCATGGTTTTCCTAATATCTTAAGAGGATCCTCCTAGGATTTTAGAAGAGCCATCTCAATGTAAGGGGTTCTATCCTATTTAATCAAGCAGTTTCTTTGTGTTATGTCATTTTATTTACAATTTCTCATGTTGTAATATGTTTTTACACATCCCTTTTCTTTTCCTTGTGATTTTGACATAATTAAATTCCACCTTTCACTATCTTTAAACTCATTCATAAGTCTTTGTGTACAACCACTATATTGTTGAAATTATCCTACAATTTTTCATGGAAAACATTTATGTTGTGAATACCCATCACCATTTATACTAAAGGGCAATAACCTATAAGTATATATCATTTATTGATGGGTTAATATAATTTATATAACTTAAACTCTGAAATTGAGGTGTTAAAATGGATGAAATATATTTTTATGTTTTATTATCCATATGGAATAAAAATTCATGTACATAATATGAATATTATGGGTGAGTCTAGAATTATATACCCTCCAATTAAATGGGTAATGTTTTATCTCATGAGATATCGTGTATGGTACTTAGGATGGTATCCTTAGTACACTATGTTATGATGAATTAATGGTTATACTTGACTTATGATTATGATGTCATGTTTTATGTTCTTACCACATTCATATGTTATCTTGGGTTTATCATCATATATCATGATTCAATGTTCATGTTTATGATTTTCACCCATTTATATCACCTTTTTATGCCTCTTCACTCACATGTACTACTTTTATCATGTCATGATTTGATTATTCACTTAGTGTAATTTATATCCCCTCTCCCTCTTTAATGTACGTACCCACGTAACCTTGTGTAGTATTAAAAGATCAATGAAATTTAAGGGCATGTTGTTGAGTTTTTAAATAATGTTGTTGTATCTATGTTTCAAGTAATTATCATATGTATCTAATTTCACATATACACTAGGAAACATAATATTTTTGGTTTTATTATGTGTATCTTTATGTAATAAATCATAAAATAATGTGTATAAAAGATATGAGTTTTTATATAATACCAAAAGGTAAATTTATTGATTCTCGTTGTTTAAATATCACAACCATATCATTTAATCGACATGATAATCACAAGGGATGAAAATGATCATTTAGTGATTTATAATTTTCATTTTTTTCATTATTTTAAAAATATACCCCATTTCATAGATAATGTATTCAAATATTTGAACTAATTCCAATACATTCACTCAAATATTTATGATTATAGGAAATTGCGATGCATATCCCCATTGCCAATTTTTGTAATATAATTAAATTCTCAAGGGTGTAATTTTATTAAATATTAGGGAATATAATTTTTCACATAGGATTCCTTCATATTTATTTGGTATTTTTCAATTCATTGGCATTCATTCACCCATTTATAACCATCTTTCATGCTAGTTTTCATCATATGATGACTGTATTCTGGTAGTTATCTCTAAGAGTGTCCATTTGTTCCTAGCATTGTCCAAGGAGTTATACTATAAACTAAGAAACTCCCCTATAATCATATAAGACTATGATCTCACTCATAAACCCATATACTGGAGTTACTCAACCATATTATATTCTTTTTTGAACAACCTGAAGGGTTATTAGAGTTTGAAGTGGGACCTATGCACTGATGAAAATCTCTATAATGAATGGTATTGGTTATTCTTTCTAAATCAGAGATATATAAAACAATCTAACCAACTCTATGTTTCCAATTTTTTTGATTCATCAGTGACCTCATAATTCATCATGTACTGATCACTGGAGAACCTTTGAGAATTGATCTATCATTGGTGTCATAGAACTAACTCCTTCTACCTGACCCACTATGAGGTAGAGAACATAATATGGTATATTTATCATATTTTCTAGATAAATCCTATTAGTAATATGTATGGTGAGTTATTTCCTACCACAAACATCTAGGAGGACCCTAAACAGACTCCCTCCTTAGCTCATGATATGATTGTTATTATAAAGGAAAGGTTAGATAAGGTTTTGAACCTATGTTTGATTATTTATTTCAAATACTGTATTAGTACTTTCCATTACTAAAATGGTTCATTTCTATATGTGATATTCCCTCATCATTTTCCTTCTCAATATACTTGGGATAGTGAGGACTCTTATTGATCCATTGTAGTGGAAGGGGAGTACACCACTAGGGATACAAGATGGAGCCATGTGTTCCACCAAGTCTTTATTCAGCAAGATTTATAGTCATGTTCTTGAATATATGGATCTTCCTAGTTAGGTATGCATGTTTGTGTGTACCTATCATCACACAAGTTATAGTATCCTAAATAGTATAAGGGTTGTCTTTCAACCTGGTCATACCAACACTTTTCCATCTTTACCAACTCCTTGGTCATATTCAATAGGGTAACACCCCTTAAATGATTAGTGGGATACTCAAGTTCTTATCTAAAAATATATTTGAGCCCTTATAGTGTTATGAGTATCAAAAAACCATCAAAATTTATTTTTACCCATTTCTCCCTTGACTGTTGAATGTATCTGGGTGTGAGGTGACACTACTAAACGCAGATGTGGTTGTTAACATATTAATAAACTGCCACAGTTTTAATTTTATACCATATGTCGCACCTTTTGGGTTGATTATTAATCATGGAAGTGTCTCCCATGATAATACTTCATACAGAATCTCACTTCAATATTGGGTTCTAGAAGCTCTATTTGAAGAATTATACATTTGGGATCCATATGCCTCTTACAAATTTCTTAACTAGTTTTTTTGTACCCAAAGGGTTCCTTCCCTACCCATTGCTAGTGTGCAAGGAAAATGAAGCCCTAAACATATTAATTAGTTCTAGATAATTCTGAAATTAGAATATACTAATTCTAGGATAGTTCTTCCACCTATCGATGATCCTATTTACCTATCTCTGGATTATACCAAAGCCTATATGGGATCCTACCCATCTAGTAAACAAAGTCATAATGTTTGGAGAGTAGAAAATCCTCATACTTCTCCAACCCCATTTCCCATGGATATAGTGGAGTTGATTCAAGACTGAATAATCCCCCTAAGAAATCACCCTTATTATAAATAAGGGTCTTCTAATGATTATATAGAGCATTTTGGGGAAGTTGGACACTCCAAACCAACTCTGAGTGATCTTATTGATCAAAGGAGGGGCAGGAAATATTATTGGTAAAGGTGAAGTAATCTAGGCCACCATATTTTCTAGGGATGATACTTTCTCTCAACATGTTGGATGCCCGAATATATCTCAATCACCCCCCCCCCCAATGTATGTGTTCCCTATGAAATGGATACTAAGACTAGGGTGATATCACGAAAATCTCGGCACCAGTTTTATGTTTTGATTATTGAGACTCCTTTGGAAGAAATTCATAACCAAGGGGAATGCTTTAGTTAGATATTCCACAAATTGGGTGTAAACATATTTCATTCATTGCAGTTTTATGAAATCATGAAATGCATCCTCATGGCCTAACAATAACTTTATATTTTTGAGAGAGATCTGTTTAGCTTTGACAATGGAAGTTTTATAATCAAATCCATGAGTGATCCCTCAAATGAATTAGAAGAAAATCACCACTAGCCCACTCTTCATTGAAAATGAGTTGAAGTTTAAAATTTTTATTTTCCTAATAACTATAGTCTAGTGGTAAGATGGGTCAAACCCACAGGGAAGGACGAACAGCCAAATTTATTTTCAAGAAAACGCACTGGTGTCAACAGTGGGTTCTATATACTTCTATATTATTATTATTTTACTTTTTTATTTTTTATACTTCATTGTATATTTTTAGACAGAACGAAAAACTAGATTGAACTAAGGGTTTAGGAATTAAACTAGTGAGATGATGAAGTTATTGGATTCACATGTTTTTTTTGGAATTCTGGCTCATTGATGTTTGAAGCTGGTTTTGGATTTCATCAAGTTGGTCTTGAGAATCATTTCCATTTCTAGAACCAGTATTGATAACATTTTTATTAACTCTTTTCCATATTTAATTTTTATGTTATGAGTTAAAAGAAAGGTTTTTATAGATTCATGTTAGTTCTTAATCAGTCTTATCATTATAATTACCCACAATATCTTGGTCAACAAGGTTTTGTCTAGAGGAGGTAATCTCATCATAAATGTTATCCAAGAGATGGTGGGATGGGAGTTAATGATGAGGAAATTTCCTATGCAGTTCCCTGAATCTATCACAAGCATCATTAAATGCTTCAAAATCCTCTTCGTAAAAACAATTTATCTTTGTTCTAAGTTATACCTTAAGTATTTTAGGATAAAATTTCATTGTAAATGATTTTTACACTTGATCCCAATTCTCAAAAATGTTTTCATCTAGACACAAGAACCAATTCCTAGCATTCCATTTAATGAAAAAGGGAAATACCCTCATTCTAAGCTCGTTCTCAGTGATTATTAAAAGTGGAAGTTGTTTCATAGAATTATAGAAGTATATAATAAATGCTAGAGAGTCCTCATTAAAAATACCATTAAAAGAAGTTAGTAGAGAAATGTGGGACAGTTCAAATTTTTAGTTCCTGCATCTAGGTGAAAGTCTCACAGATAAAGGACTAATTGAAACTTTATGGAGTTGGAAATCCCTTATAATAGGCCTATAATTCAATTATAAGAGTTCATTGTGAAAATGTTTTTGAATTTTAGGTACAGTAACTCTATCATCTAAATTTTCCATTTCAATTTTTTCCCTTTTTTAGAGTACTAATATGTTTGTCTAGCTCTAGGTTTAGGGGATCTAGCCTAACTATGGAAGATATTATGCTCATACAATTAACAACAAAAGATGAAATTCATAATAGAAAAGTTCAAAAAAATACACCATAGTAAAAGAGTAGTAAGAGGGAAAATATTAGGTAAAAATAGTAAACAAACAAATAAGAATTTTTTTAAAATAGTTTTTAATTTTCAATTTTTTTGTTTTTTTTATGTGAATTTTTTTGAAAAGTATTTTTTTAAGAAAAGTGCCTACTCAAAGGCTTGCCTAGAAATGGTTCCAAAAACTTGACTCACTAGTTGTTCAAAATGTGTCAAAGTTTGAAATTTGTATGTTTTCTTACTTTCTACTATATAGTGGTAATTAGGTTTGAACCCATAGTGAAGGATGAACAACCAAAAAAATTAAAACAACCCACCGGTGTCAATAGTGGTTGAAATTTTCTATTTTTTTAAAAACTTTTCTTTTTATATATTTTTTTAAAAAAATATGGGAGAAAAAATATGTTTTAAATAAAGATAATCTAGTTTGAAACTAATCTATGATGACTCACAGTATAATAGTGAACTAAGAGACATAACAAGGATTGAGACCCAATAAATCAAGAATAACACTCGAGGATTCTAAAATGACTAGTTTAAAAAAGATAACTTCTTCACTACTCTTAATTGAATCACACCTAAAAACAAAAGTTGAAGAGTATCCCTCACCAGGAGATTCAACACATAGAATATTGAATCTTGAAGTTCGCCACTCCAAAAAATCAATTAGACTACTTTAGAATTTTTAAAGGAAAATAGTTATAATTAAACTCACCATAAAAATTCAGTGTAAATGACATTGAAACTCAAAAAAATGTATTCAAGATCAATATAATTTATTGATCTTAATGTTTTTGAATTTGAAAACAATTGAGTTACAAACAATTGAACTGATAATCAGAATCAGCCTTGCTGACTAATTCTGATTTTTTAAAAAGAAAAGAATGTAAAGTAATTTAAAACAAAAACCAATAGGATAAAAATTAATGAATTGAAAATTAAAATGATTCAATTACAGAGTAGGAGTTTTAAAAGTGGAGGAAAATATTTCTCCCTTCAATCCCGTGCTACTCTCCTTCTATTGCTCCTCTGGTCTCCAAGAGTGGTTCTCAAAGGATCTCTCTAGTCTCATGATGTGTCGCAATAAAGTTTTGAATCATGAATGAACGGTGTCTCACCCCAATCTCTCAATACTTCTCTAATTTTAATACCCCTATCATTTGTTTCAAGTTAACAAAATTTTCCACTAACTTCGATAAATCTTTCATGAAGTCACCACATGCATTCTCTTTTTCATGAAGCACAAATCACTTTAAATTTTCTCCTCTAACTAACTTTCCTGAAAGTTATTGGGATGAACCTAGATGGGAACCTAACTCCTGCATGAATCTGAAAATAAAAAAAAATAGTATAATTAAATCAGTTTATTTTTTAAAACGTAATAAAAATATTTAAGAAAATTTAACTAATTTCATTATTATTATTAGATTGATATTAAATTACTTTTTACTATTTATTTATTATTATTTTAATTAATTTATTAATAAATATTTTAATTAATTATTCATTTTATTTTATTTTATTTTATTTTATTTAAAACTAATATATTATTAATATTATTGAAGTTAATATTTTACAAACTATATAAGAGATAATGAAAAATATTATTATTTTACGATTAAAAGTTATTAATTTTTTTTATTTTTTTAATTATTATTATTATTGCTACTATAATTTTTTATTATTATTATAATTAATAAATTAAATTATTATGGTTATTAAATTATAACAATTAAAATAATTAAATTATTTTAATTTAACATTTAAATTTATTTATAAACTATTATTTTAATAATTCTTACTTTAGTTTTATAATTTATCTAATTAATTCTATAATTTATTTTATTGTTGTTAATTTTTTATTTATTTGGTTTTATTTTTATTTATGATTTTTATTATTTTAGAATATTAATTAATTTTTTAACTCCCCGCCTATCTTATTCGCTATTCTCAAAGGGGGGTTAGGGATTTATGGTTTCTTCTCAAACCAACGGTAGAGGATCTAACTTTAGGTGACACCTCCAGTGGACTGCAATAGAGATGACACAGGTTCATCCTCTTGATTCAAGATATGGCACACTATGGTGGTCAGCTTTAGTCTCAGTCTGTGGATGGCGGTATGCGACTATCCATAAGGCAACAACATTAGGCCCTTAACAGCGTAGTGAATTTGACCTCCTACAACAGTCCTTCTTTGAAAATGTTGGAATGTCAGTAAGGTCGATGGTGGCGTGGACTCTTGGCCACTACTGGCTCACTATGGTGATTCTCCTCTCTCAATGGAAAACAGGTCCTTCAGGTGTTAGAGTTTTGATCTATGGGTTGGTTTGGTTCTAATTTTATGATGTTGGTAAATCGAGGATGGGTTAATTGTGCATTGTCAAGGAATGGTGGAGACAGGGGTATCAGTGAGTGCATGTTGGAGGTGCGTCAGTAGCTCATGGTAGGGACAAAGTTTGTGGGAGGAGCTACTGATGCGGTATCAGTAGGATGGGTGGATCGGTAGGTCATGCAGGAAGGGGAAATGGATGTGTCTGTAAGACAATGGCCAGTGGAGTCGGTAGATGTAAATATGGGTCGTCGGTTACTTGAGCTACCAATAATAGAGGTAGGCATCGGTAGGGGACGATCTAGCAACACAGCGTTGATGACTTAAAAAATGGAAAAGGAAGGGTAATTGGTGGGTCATCTATAAGGAAATGAAAATTAACATAAAAAGAATTAAATAAATTAAAAACTTAGTTCAATTAATCTAAAACTGAAATTAAAAACTAATAATTAAATTAAATCAATTACATCAATTATAAATAAAATAATAAATTAATAAATTAAAAATAAGAATTAAACTAAAAAGTCTTAATATCTTTGAGGCCAACAATGAGTGGAAAAGAGTAATAGTGTTAGTGAGAAATGTCTCACCATCTCACCGTTGCAGTGATGATGAGACAAGGAAGGTATTAGTGAGACATGAAGTGGTATCGTCAGTTACTTAAAAAATTTATATGTTACAAGAACTTAAACTAAATCTTATGTTAATTAAAATAATTAATTTATTTATTTATTAAATACATTAAACTAACACTTAAACTAAAATTAAAAAAAATAGAGAAAATAAATAAAATGAAATTGGATTATTATTTATTATTATTATTCTAAAATTTGAAAGTCAACATTAATACGACATAATTAAATTATTATTTGTAAACACATTAATTAAAAAAACTTGATTAAGGTTAAACTAATTTTAAAATATAAAAGTTAAATATTAAAAATAAAAATTAAAGATTTAGTTATTTGGATAAATTGATTAAATGCTCAAAAAATGTAAATTAATTATGATAAGAAGAATGAAATTTTAATAAAAATAAATAACACTAAAGAAAAACTAAAATAGAAAAAAATAATAATTTTAAGACATATAATTAAAGATTAAATATAAAAAATCATTAAATAATATATTTTATGTAAATTTTAAAAATATAAAATATTTAACAAAAAGTATAGTATTTATTAATAAAATCATTAAAAATCTAAATAAACGATGTGGAAAACCAGTAGAATTTAGATCCACATAAATTAATATGCCCCTAATTTTCATGATTATATGAGAAACTTAGTTTTATATATATAAAAACATGAAGCATATATAGATCAGGTGGAGGGGGATCTTTAAGAGATTATGGATTTATTAGAGGCCACTCAGAAAGAGGTACATGAGTTTTCATCTTCAATAAAGACACTTTATCCACAATAAATGGTGGAGGAAACATAGTGTGAGAAAATTCAGCATCCAACTGACACATCCCAGTAGGCTCTGACTATTCTATAAATCTTAGACTATCAAATTATGTTGTGAACCTTTTTTTCTTGAAGAAGGCTCTAGTTCTTAGATCACACTTCCCCTTTTTCGAAATTGTTAATAAATGAAATTTCTTGAATTTAATGAATTAATAATAAACTTGATTCATAATATTGTATTATTCTCGTGATATATTGAAGAATAAGTGCCACATAAAATTTACAATACATGTTAAGATTATTCTTGTTAATTAATTGAGTCAACCCAAGTTATAACTCAAACACTCAGGTCATGATGGGGTCAGTCCACTTGGAAAAAATATTGATTGTTTGGTACAAAAGAGTGACTTGGGGGATTATTTCATGGAAAAAAGGTTCTCTAAATTATTTTTTAACACCACAAAATTCTAATATATGATTAGCTCTATATAATTCAATTTGTCGGATAAAAATGATATAGATATTTATAAAAACAATTTTTCCATTATATTTTATGATTTTATTCAAAATTTGTATATACAAATTTAGTAATTTTAAATTAATAAAATTTTACTTATTTTTATAATTCCTCATATCAAAATTAACTTAGTACTGATTTTTTATTTCTTTCTGAAAATTTCGGTTTTTAGTTGCAAAAAATTGTTTTCATGAAACATGTAATCCGAATGATTTTACAGTTACATAAGAATCAAATAGAAATTTATAAAACCCTATAAGAAATCCAATATGAATTTTATGAATAAAATTATTCATTTTAAAACATTCTTTGAAGTTATAAAACCTATGCTAAGCATTTTTATAATTAATTAAAATATTACTTTAATATAAAAATTATTTTCAATCATTTCATTGAATCAAGTATTTTTAATGGAATATTCAGTTTTTCATTTCCATGGAAGTCTTAAATCCTTTACTTGATTTATAATAATTCAATATATTTCATTATAATAAGTATCCAATATAATTTGCCTTATATGTAAAGATAAATCTTAAAAACGTTATTTCTACAAAAAAATGATTATACATGTTTAAGTGTTTACATTGTAAAATTAGCGTGTCATACTTATAGAAATTTTATTTGATAAAAAGGTTTCAAAATTTAAAATAATAAGGTTAAAATTATATAATCAATTCAATTTAAATTATTTTTCATTAAAATTAATTACTAAGGATAAGATTTATTAACCACGGTAAAAAGTAAAAAAGGTAAAAGGTCATTAACTAAAGGGGAAAGGCCAAACCAAGTTTTAAAAAAATGTTTTCAAATTTATTTTTGAGTAGTGTATTTATAGCGAAACAGGATTAACATACATGGATATTACATTATTTAAGATGAATATTCAATACAATACAAAAATACATGCATGGGGACCATAATAGTTTAGTGTCTTTGGAAACATGAAACCAAAATCTTCTATCATAGTGAAATATTATCAACATATCCCATAAAAATATCCACCTTTATAACTTCTACCTAAAATCTTTCTTCATAACCTGGGGAAAGGAAACATAATATAGGGGTGAGCTTAGATGCTCAGTAAGGTAAATAAATGAAATTCGTAGGCATAACATAAACAAAAGTGTATGGAACTTGAGAATAAAATTTCAATATCATACATTTTATATTACAGATCATAATTATGATTGATAGTTTATGAGACATGAATCATAAGGAAATAAAGAAAATAATCCGTGAAATAACTACATGAGAATAAAACATGGAATTTTGTAAAACACATAAGAATATAATATGATTTCCATAGTAGTCAAGGAATCGCTTCTAAGGCCATCTTGATAGACAAATTCCTTAATTTAAATGGGTTCACACCTCATTCTAACCTTGTATTGCTAAACAAAGTTCACTCCTCATTCCAACCCGGTATTACTAAACCGAGTTCACTCCTCAATCTAACTCTATATTAATTAAACAATTCCATTTCTAATTCTAACCCTGTAATAGTAAATTGAGTTCATTTCTCATTCCAGACATGTCTATCTCATTAGATATAAATATTTACACAATGCATTAGAGGGATATATAGGTCCCACCAATCTCATAATGAAATCATACATACATGTTCCTCAAAATCATAAATAATTATATCAAAACCCATAAAATGAAATGGGTATCAGAAAGACGTTAAAATATCATTACTGTAGAAAAAGATATAGGTTTCATAATCATTTCATCAAAACAATAACCTGAGAAACATATATGGATTTCATATACATATAACTTGTGAAAGAGAAACAGACTTCATAAACATATAACCCACAAAAGTGAAATGGGTTTCATAAATACCTTGACATTAAGCATAAAACTTATAGAAACAATAAGAATGAAACATTTAGATTATTTCCCAGAAGGTCATGAGTAACATAAAAGGATTTCATATTATATGGAAAATAATTTTAAAATATATTTTAAAAACATTTCTTGAGGAAAACATGTTTTCTTCTTTGAAAAAATATTCTTAATGCATAAATCCATTAGAAAATATTTTTCTTATAAAATATCTATAAAATTTTAAGGAATAATTGAAATGATTCTGAAAAGATTTTTCCTTGAAAATATATAAAATAAGATTCCAAACATTTTAAAAACATTTTTATATGAAAACAATTTGAAATTTTAAAATAAATATTAAAAACGTTTTGAAAACCATTTCAATAAAAATAGCATGAAAACCTATAAAGAGATATTTAAAATGTTTTGAAAAACATTTAATTTTAAATTACTTTTGAAAAAAAATATTCCTAAAAATTAACCTTTTAAAAAAGATAATGAATATTCAATGAAATGACTACTAGAAAATCTATATATGTCGTACGAGGTAAAAAGAACATTCCTTCTTCATGGTAAAAAGTTTAGAAAAATAATTTTTTTGAAAATTGAAAAGAATTTTACTTTTAAGATATTGGTAAATTAAAAAAGGGCTAAAAATTTTCATTAATTATTACAGGATAATGGTATTATATTCTTGGAGTCGTTTTTAGAAAACAAAGATTTCCGAATGAATAGAGGGTAAAGTTGGGATTTCTTCAAAACAATTTTTAAACTATATTATGTACAAAAGAGTATAAATATGGTACTAGTATATTAATATATCATGAATAAATTGAGTAGAATAAAATTCATGAATTTCGTGAGAGATGGGTTATAATATTTTTTGAAAATAATCATGATCATAAATATTCTTGAGAAGTGATGACATTGTTTAAATAAACCCTTATCACTTGGTAACTTGGGATCATTCTCTCCATGTAAGAAAAGAAAATCCCATGAAGCTTATAATATCCTAAAAATATGTATATTCCAGATATATCATATAAAATTGAATTATATATAATAAAAATGAATTTAGGCACATAACAAAACATGAGTCTCAAAGAAGGTAAATTGAAAATAACCTATTTTACGGATTTGGAAAAATTTTAAACATATGTACCATGAAATAAAGATCATAAAATGGATATGTGAATACCCATAAATTTATTTATAAGATAAATATAATAAAATCATGGACAATACATACACCATAAAAAATGAAAGAGTGGTGAACATTGCATGTATCTCACGGAAATAAAAAGTGAGATGAAATCCCCTTACCTTGTGTCTTTTCTCTCATCAAAATCATTCAAAACACCTATATAATAAATATAAATTTATAATAAATATTATATATAACCACATTATTATATATAATACCATATATATTTTGATTATGACCTTATATTACCCTCTTGTTAACCATCCTATATTAAGGTTTCATTTCGGGTAATATTCGCTTTGTTATTTGCATGTGTCTTAATTTGTTATATTGTTGGTCCTTATACTTATATCATGATTCCAGAATTTAATCCATGATATAAATAACATATATTTTCATTATATTTGTATTATAATAATCCATATAATATATAATTATGAAATAAAATACACCGTTCATGGAGATGGTAGGTCGTACGTACGCATGAACGTTATTTTCGTTTAATTGTTGTGTTTAAAGAAAGAAAGTAAAAGACATATATGTGTGTTTATATATATATATAATTATTATATTAGATTTATTACTTCATATATATCTTATATAACCACTAAATTCATACTTAATATAATCCATGTAGTGTATAAATGAATCAAACTGCTTTGAGGGTTTTTAGTCCACACTTCCCCAAACGAAATTATTGCATTAACACCAAATGGAAAGTAAAAATATATCTGTTTTAAAAGGAATAAAAAATAGTAAATAAATATTAAATATAATATATAACATATATAGACATATTTTTTATCATAATTTCCATCATGAGAGGCGGTAAGGAAAATTGAAGAATAATCATGTAGTGAGGCGGTAGTTTACCATACACATAAACAGTATGTATGTTACACATTAGATAGAGATTTCTGTAAGTTTAGATCAAACCATTATCATAAAAATATCTTGGAATATTTAGTATTATTTTTTTATACATAAATTTAATAAATATAGTGGAGGGGTGGATAATGAAAATAAAAGGAAGGACTTGAGAGAAGACGTTACCTCTTAATCAGGTAACTCCTTTTGGTTTGTGCCAAAAGGATTACTTGGATTTCCTTCTACCCAAGGGAAGGCCTATAAAAGTAATATATTGATGTTTGAAATCTTAATGGGTAGATTTTGGCCTTACCTAAAGGATTTTATAGGTGTGAGGATGTGGTAGAGGTGGTGGCCTTTTATAGGGAATGAAAAGGACTCACTTGGAATTTTTGAAAAGAAGTAAGGTGTACACATGAACTTACCAAAAAAAGTAATAAAAAACAAACCTAAATAAATAATTTCCGGTTTATAGTAGAAATAAGGGCATAAAATTGGTTTTTTACAAGTCTCTAGGTCATTTGGTCACATAAGACTAAGTTTTAGTCTTCAATTAAGCATAATTTGACCTTAATCGATATGCTTAATTTTAATCACTTTTACTAATAATTTAGGTCAAAAATCAGCATGATTTAATTAGAATATAAATATTATAATTATTACCATGGTTTATGTCAGTTTATCAAAATTCAATTCACATAAGTAGAAAATTTAAAAATAACGCTAATCCCACAAACATGATGAAATAATGTATTTTTAAATTAGAAAAAACTTGAAAAGTTAATTAAGTTTTTATATTAAATTTCAAATTTAAATTGATTATAATGACCTAAATTGTACTAATTAATGTATAATTTATCAAATTTGACCGTAAAACAAATTTATAACATAATTTAAAATTAATAATTATTTAAACAAAAAGGCAGTTTTTAACTAAAAAGCAATGTTTTACATTGTTCATCAAGAAAAGAAGTTTCTCAAAAAAATCCCAAAAATTAACTCTAAGATAATTTCATCATTATAAATTCAAAAAATAATTTTATATTATCATATTAAATTTATAAATGTTTCTAAAACAATTTTATTATTAAAATTGGTTCATTCGAGAAAATGATATTTTTAAACATAAAAGGAATTTACCAAAAATAAGATTATTCATTCAAAATATGTTTTATCTATATAAAAAAATTATAAAGAATATTTGAAAATTAGTTATTATTATTCATATTGTTAATTTTAACTTCTAGGTTATAAATTATCTCATTTAAATAATTATAACTATAAATTGATTTTTCATAGAGACATCTATGTTGCATGTAACGTACACCAAGTAGGTGTTCTGGGTAGCACAAGCCAAGTTAGTAATGTGTGTAGGGGAAGCCAAGTAGGTATTGTGTATAGTGCAAGACAAAAAAATTTTGTGAGAAATTAATTTTTAACTTAGTGTTTTAATATATATATTTATATATATATATATATATATATCTAGTGAAAAATATCAAAAAGATAAATTAATTAGAAAAAAATCACAAAATATCGGGGAGTATAATTCCCCCCCCCCCCCTTAAAATGAATTTTCCCTCGAAATTCATCTAGATTATCAACGGTTTAATACTTGAAAGTTTTATTCATAGAAACCCGCATCATAAAAATTAATACAAAAACTTCTCTTAAAAGGGAAATTTTGGACCATAATAGTTACCCAAATTAGCATATAACTAGGTTTACACATAGGAGAAAAAAGGTTGTGAGTGAATATTGGACATAGATAAAAATCATAAATATTTATATAGAGTGATTGAGTTAATCAATCACAAACAAGTGAGTGATCAATGAAAATTTTATGGTCACAAAGTCCTAAATATGTGATAGTTGGAACGACCATCAATTCAAAAAAATTAAGGTATTAGGACAACACATTTTATTTTGATTATTATCCTAATGTTGAGTAATTATTTTATTGATTAAGAATATAAGAATATATACATACATGACATATTTCAATAATCAAAATTATATTCTTTAGTTTTGATTTTATCAATTTATAATTCATCTATTACTTCATGTAATGGAAATCCAGAAATTAACTTTTATGTCTGAAGTGCTAAAATACACTTTTATCATATCTTAAGGCTCATAATATAAAGAAATTAATAAATATGTATCTATAAATATTATTAAAAATGAATATGGTTAATACATTAACCCTTAAACAAAGAAAATTAACACTACAGTTTCACTGTAAATAATTATTCATAAAAAATAATTATACATTAACCCGGACATTTTGTAGGCCAGTCATAGGCGTAAAACCCTTATCATCCTTATTTCATGGGTTATATACCCAAGGCCTTACCAAACTTGATTGGTTTTCATCTTACCTACATATTTCCCATTATAAAACCATACTAATATAATTTCCAAAACATTATGGACATCCTGGAAAAAAGGTTAATCACTACATTGCCTTTTTAGCAGTGTTTTAAAAACAATCTCAATATATAAATACTTTATCTAAATTTTAACTTAAACATCTCATGAATGGATGAACTTATAACCCTTTCAAATGATGAAAATCCAAAACCATTGAAATAAAGTCACGAAACCATCTTAACAGTGATCCCCTATATATCAAAAAGTATATCTTGGTTGTCACATTCCAAACATATGAATAACCTCATTGTAATTTCTCTTAGAACAATGTAACAACCTAAATTACCATAAATATTTTTTTTTAAATATCCATGCTTAATTATCCCATATATTATTTTATATATTCAATAAATCCAAGAAGTTTTAAACTTCATAAATGGTAGCTTAAACTACTTTTCAACATATCCTTAATTTATTCCAAATTTATCTACACCATCCAATTTACTTTTTCATAATATCATTATCATAACATAAATAACATATTAAGGGTTAACTTCCCTTAGTAAAAATATCACCTTATCATTAAATCACTGCACCAGTCCATCAGGAACATTCAACATGAACTTTTAAATGTTGATAAAAAAACATAAGTAGAACAATCCATTTATATTTCATCATTCATATAATAAAAAAATTATTCTAAAGACATAAAAACTATTATTATTCTACTACATGCTTATTCCATTAACAAGGAAACCTCATCCTATTACACAAAACCTCTTTCCTTTCACATTATATCTTTAGTCTCTTCATCATCAATAATGTAACCATTACTTGCACCACGTTTCCAGTTCCTCTTAGGAGATTTCATCTTGGGGCATTGAGTTGCATAATGACCATTTAATCCACACTAAAAATAGTCACCATTGATTATGTCTTAGGGACAACAACATTCTTATCCATATCATTAACCTAACTCCTCGTTTTTCCTTTCATCCACTTGTTTTAAATCCTTCCTTTCAACAATAAAAGCATCTTCTCATTCCTCTAATAAATTCAATTTGGTGATTATTTACACATTCTTGGCATAATGGAAACTGGTTTTTCTTTCCTCTATGGTCTTCGTTACCTGAAATCTCAGTGAACAACTTCTTTCTCTTACTTGGTGAGTCTAAAAGTTGGTTGAGGTTTACATTGTTAATCATGTTCCTTGAAAAATGATTAAGAATGATCGCAACAGATTTAACTCCAGTGACCAAACCACTTGACTGATAATTATAAAATCTTCTATCACATTCATTATTAATCCAAGTCCTTTAAGTTCTCGCCATTTAATAAAACTAGAAGCATAGTGTGAGAATCACTTATCATAGCACAAAACCAAATAGTCATGAAAAGAATTACTTATAGGATGTCTAAATCATGACACCTTCTATACTATATGATACCCTAGGTTCTTCCTAGGTTATTCATAGCTTAATTATATTTAAATCATTCATGATAGTTTGTGAATATTTTTTTAATTCCCAAGGGATATCTTTCCAGAGTGTCAAATCAGGTGTGTAGAAAGGTCTATTATCATGTACCAAATTACCCTGAGCCAAGCCCAGAACATGTTATTGGAGTTGTTACCCATAGGTACATCTATGATAGATCCACATCTACTTATGGTATCCAGATAGTTATTTATTTCTTGTAAATCACCAACTATATCATTTACCAAAATTCAAAAACATTTTCCCAAACGTTAACTCATACTTATACTTATCCTTAGAGACATCCCCAGAGATATCCTTATAAATATACCTAGGGATATCACTAAAGTTTTATCATCTTAGTTTCTAAAGGATGAAAAATCCGTCCCTTTAATACCAACTATAGTGACTTAGGCTTAACATAAATTGACATTACAACATTTTATATGAATACTAAAAACATTTCAAAAATGCATTCCTGGGGACAGTAATAGTTTAGTGTCTTCGGAAACAGGGAAACCAAAACTTCTATCCTGGTGAAATATCTTCAAAATATCCCATAAATATATCCACCTTAAGTAATTCTACACAAAACCTTTCTTCATAACCTCGGGAATGGAAACATAAGAAAGGGGGTGATCTTAGATGCTTAGTAAGGTAAAAAAAAGGAAATTTGTATGCATAACATGAACAAAAGGTTATGTAAATTGAGAATAATATTTGAAGATCATACCCTATAGATTAGATATCATAATGAATATTGGAATTTTATAAGACATGAATCATAATTAAATAAAGAACATAATCAATGAAAGAACAATATAAAAATAAAACATGGAATTGTGGAAAACACATAAGTATATAATATGATTTCCATAGTAGTCAAGGCATCACTTATAAGGCCATATTGATTGAGAAATTACTTTTCAAAACCATGTTCACACCATGTTCTAGCCCTGTATTACTAAACTGGGTTCACTCTTTATTCCATCCTTGAATTACTTACCGAATTCACTCATCGCTCCAGCCCTGTATAACTGAAAAAATTTCATTTCTTTTTATAGTCATGTAATATTGAACCAAGTTCATTTCTCGTACTATACATGTCTATCCCATGATATATAAATATTTATCCAATGCATTAGAGGTATATACAGGTCCAACCCATCACATAATTAAACCATACATACATGTTCCAAATAATAATAAACAATCATATCATAACCCATGCAAGTAAATGGGTATCAAAAACATGTGAACATATCATAACTTATGGAAAAAGATACAGGTTCCATAATAGTTTCATCAAAATCATAACCTGTGAAAGAAAAATTGATCTCATAAACATATAACCCTCAAAATAGAAAAGGAATTCATAAACATATAATATGTGAAATAGAATCATGTTTCATAACGACTATGGAATTAAGCATAACCCATTAATAGAAAAAATGTGAATGGAACCTTTAGATAATTTTCTATAAGTTCATGAGTAACATCAAAGGATTTCATATTATATGGAAAATAATTTTAAAATATCTTTCAAAAATGTTTCTTGAGGACAATATCCATTATTCTTTGAAAAAGGATTTTTAATACATAAAACCATTTGAAAATAATTTTCTTAAAAAATATATTAAAGACTTATAAAGAATACTTTAAATCCTTTTGAAATCATTTTTCTTTGAAAAAATATAAAATAAGATTCAAAACATTTTAAAAACATGTTTCATTGAAAACAATTTGAAAACTTAAAATAAATCCTGAAAACATTTTGAAAACCATTTCATTGAAAATCATTTGAAAACTTATAAAGAAATATAAAAAATGTTTTGAAAAACATTTCATTGAAAATTAGTTTTTAAAAAAATATTAAAAATTAACCCTTTAAAAATACAAAAGATTCTTCAAAGAAATGAAAATGGGTAAATTCATAAAATTTATATGAGGTAAAAAGAACATTACTTTTGCATGGTAAAAAGTTTAGAAAAATGCCTTATTTGGAAAGAGACAACAATATTTATTTTAATAGATTTGTAAAATAAAAAAAGGGTAAAAATTTCATTTAAATATTATAGTATAATGGTAAAATATTATTGGAAGCATTTTTAGAAAACATATATATCCGAACAAAGAGAGGGTAAAGTCGGGATTTCATAAAAGCACTTTCTTAACTATCAAATGTGAAAAAGAGGGTAAATATGGTACCAATTTATGAATATAGCATGAATAAACATAAGAGGATAAAATTAATGAATTTATTGATATATGGGTTATAATATTTCACCAAATCAAGCATAATCATAAAAAATCTTGAGAAGTGATGAGATTGTTTCAATAAAGCCTTATCACTTGGTAACTTAGGATTATGATCACCATGTAAGAAATGGAAGTTAAATGAATCATAGAATATCATGAAAATATGGATAATCTTTTTATATCGTATAAAATGAAATTATATATACCTCAAAATTAATTTAAGTGCATAACAAAACATGAGTCTCAAAAAAGTCAAATTGAGACAAAAGTATTTTACCAATTTGGTAACTTTTTAAACTTATACCCCAAGAAAGAAAGATCATAAAATGGACATGATAATACCAATAAATTCAATTGTAAAATACATATAATAAAATCATGGGTATTGAATACACCATACAAAAGTAAAGAGTGGTGAACATAGATTTTATCTCAGGAAAATAAAAAGTGAGATGAAATCTCTTTACCATGTGTCTTGACTATCGTGGTAATCATTCAAACCACTTGTATAATAAATATAAATTTATTATAAATATTTTAAAGAAACATATTATTATATCTAATACCATATATTTTTTGATTATTAACTTATATTACCTGATTTTTAACCATCTTATGTTAAGGTTTCACTTTGGGTAATATTCCCTTTTTCTTCGTATGTGTCTTAATTTGTTATATTGTTGGTCATTATAATTATTTCATGATTCCCGAATGTAAACCATGATATATATATATCATAAATATATATATTATATTTTTATTATAATAATCTATAAAATATATAAGTATGAAATTTAATACACCGTTCAGGGGGACGGTAGGTCGTACGTACGCATGAATGCTATTTTCGTTTAATTTTCGTATTGAAAAAAAGAAAGTAAAATACATATATGTATACAAATTTATATATATATCATTATTAAAATAGATTAATAATATCATATATATTATATATTCACTAAAATCATCTTTAATACAATCCATGTAGTATATGAACGAATCAAATCACTTTGAGGGGTGGTAGTCCACACTTCCTCAAACGAAATTATCATATTTACACTAAATGGAAGGTAAAAGTATATGTGTTATAAATGGAATAAATAATATTAAATAAAAAATAAATATATTATATAAAATATATAAATATATTTCCCATCATAATTTCCACCATGAGAGGCGGTAAGGAAAATTGAACAATCATCATTTAGTGAGGCGATTGTTCACCATACAAATAAACAGTATGTTCGTTACCTATTAGATGTAGGTGTATTTAAGTGTAGGTCAAACAGTTTGCATAAATAATCCTTGTATATTTTCGATACTTTATTTTAATACAATCCTGTCATAAAGAGAGTGGATGTGGTGGTGAAGGAAAATAAAAGGACTTAAGAGAAGACATTAACTCTTAATCCGGTAACCCCTTTTGGTTTGTGCCAAAAGGCTTCCTTGGATTGCCTTCTACCCAAGGGAAGGATTCTAGGAGGAAGGTAAGAGTGTTGGTTACCATACTGGGAAAATATTTTTTAAACCTAAGTGGTTTTATAGGTGTGAGGATGTGGGATGTGTGGTGGACTTTTATGGGGAATGAAAAAGGACTCACTTGAAATTTTTTAAAAAAAGTTAGGTGTACACATGTTATTAACTAAAAAGTCATAAAAACAAACCTAAATAAAAAATGGAAATTTTATGGACAAAATATGGAAATAAAATTTAATTTAGACTATTTTATAGGTCATTTGGGCTCCCAATATTAATGTTTCGTCCCTAACTAAGCTTAATTTGACATAAATCTATGTGATTAATTTTAATCAAATTTTGCTGATCATTTTGGTCAAAAATCAACATTATATAATTAGACTATGAATATTATACTGATTAAAATGGTGTATATGAATTTTTATAAATTCAATTCACATAATCAGAAAATTTAATATTAATGTTAATCCCATAGATGGGATTAAATTATGGGTTATTAAAGTAGAAATAAGTTCAAAAATTTATTAAGTTTTTATATTCAATTTAAAGTGAAATTGATTATAAGGACCTAAAATATATTAATAGATTTATAATTGATCCAATTTGAGTTTAAAACAAGTTTAAAATATAATTTAATATTAATAATTATATAAATGAAAATACATTTTTTAACTAAAAACAGTATTTTCACTATTCATTAAAAAAATGAAGTTTCTCAGAAAAATACCAATAATTTACCCTAAGATTCTTTTTACATTATAAATTCAAAAACAAATTTTATTTTTATCAAATTAAAATCCAAAATGTTTCTAAAATTAATTTAAATTTTAGAAGTGGTTCATATGAGAAAGCGGTGTTTTTAAACAAGAAAAGACATTACAAAAAATCATATCTTTCATTACTAATATGTTTTATCTATATAAAAAATTATAAAAAATATTTGAAAATTAGTTATTACTATTCATATAACTAAGTTTAATGGATAGGTTATAATTATCTTAATTAAATAATTATAATAATAAAATTATGCTTCATAGAAGCATTTGTGTTGCATGTAACATACGCCAAGTTGGTGTTGTATGTAGCACAATTGAGGTTGGTATTGAGTGTAGTGCAAGACAAGTCGGTATTGCGTGAAGAGAAATCCAATTTTATGTCATGTTAAATCAAAATTTGACTTAGTGTTTTAATATATACATATATATATATATGTATATATGTATATATTTATAAAGAACTATTTATGGTGGAAAATATCAAAAATATAAATTAATTATAAAAAAAATAATTCACTAAATCTCAATGTGTCAAATTATAAAACAAAACATACCCAATTTTCTCTTTTTTCCCTTTTTGAATCCCTTTACCCTTTAATAGTGAAATTAAATTGTTGAAATCCAATGGGTATTTCCAAAACTACCCTTCTCTTCACTTATAAAAAGGTAACATCTTTACCACATCAAGACTCCCTTATATTTTGAATTTATTCTTGAAACTAGACATTTATTCATACTAGAAACCTACCCCACTTTCAAAATATTTTTATCACCATTACTTAGCTAAGTCCTTCATTTCCAAGGAGACATCCAATGAAAATTCAAGTACTCGACGTGAGTGTTATCAAATACATAGTTTTTCTTCATAATTTTTTTATTTCAAATTTATTCCAACAAAACAAATATAATAATATTTTATAATTTATGTATTTTTATTTTTTATATTAATTTTATTACCATTATTTATTCATATACCACATCTATTAATAAACATAAAACCATCAATCGTACGTTGTGTGGACTACCACCTCCAGGATGTAATGTGTTTCGTTTTACTTTACCACCTTACAAGCATAGATATAAAGATGTTATTAAGTATAAAAATTCTATTTATTATTCTCTTAAGGTTTTTTATGATAAATTTGAGAACATTTTAATGATATGAACAAAAATGATCTTTATTAATTTAGTCGTTTAAAATAAGCATACTAATTGGGTAATTTTTTAATCAAATTGTGTAATGTTTCCACATCGATTACTTATTCTTATAATTCCTTAATATTATGATATATAACACTGATAAAAACTAAATAATGTCATTATTATTCTATCATAATGACATTATAAGAAAACCACATCATAATCATTCATTAAATTTTGGTATATTTATGTTTGGGTCGGTTTAACAATCAATTTGAACAATCCTTTGCATTTTTGTCATGGATTAATATTAGAAATTTTTTATTATTATAAAATGATATAAATATTTAAATAATTTTATTTTTTTCTTTTAAATTTATATCAATATATAATTCTTTAATTAATAAAACACACTTCAATTTTTAAGAATCACTGAAACATGCTTAATATTGATTTTATCATTAAAGATAAAGACTAAAACACTTATGAATAGAATTTAAAACATCGTAAATAATTAAAAATAATACCTAAAAGTAAATTTAAATATCTAGTAATTAATAACTTGTAAATAACATTTAAAAAAGACACCTCTATTATTAAACTAGTACATTTGATCAAAACTACAAACACCGGATATAGAAAATGGGAAGAGTTCATGTACAAAATGAATATTTAATTAAATTATGAATAAAAATGGATATGATTATGGTTCAAAATTAAGTTATCAAGACATATATATTTGTGGTATAGGATTTAAAAGTGAATTTTTTGGATTTCGGGACAAGAGGTAAGGTCTTTGTCTCAAATTCCTCTCTTTGAGACACATTTGATTTTATGCCATTAATTTTAATTATGTGGTTTATATAGTACCTTTGTGAGATATCATATCCTGAATTACTTTTTAATAATGGTATTTAATGTTTTATTACAATACATATATTTCAATGGGTTTTGAATAAAGTGTTTCTCAAGTCTTCATATTTTTCTCGGTATCAAATATTATTATTTGAGATATGTTACATTTTAAGAACCATGTTTTCTTTTCATGGTGTAATCAAAGCCGATGGATATTTTTCTATAAAATTTTTTTTATTTCAGGATTCCCACTAGATAAATCATATTCCAAAATTAAATTAGATATTTCCATATTTTTTTAATAGTAGTAAGGATTTTGGATAACTCAAATCCCCATCTTTGAGTTATAAGGTTTTATCTTGAACATGGTTCTTCCTTGCTTGGTTTCTCCTGCCCTAATATTTTATTATAAGGTATTTTTCATTCCTATTCTTAAAACTGAATTTTAATAAAAATAAAATTGTATTACTCTTTTTAGAATTTGGGTTTTCGATAATGGAAATTCCAAATATTAAAAATATCTCTTTCTTAATAAAAATTTTTGGGTCTACATTTCCTATAGAAAAATTTATTTCATTTTTAAGGATCCATTATTAGAGATATTTTTAACTATAAAAGTTTTCAATGACTTTTCACTTGAAATTTTTTAAAATAATTTTTGAATTATCATGTAACTTCTTATTTTATGAAAATGTTAAAAATGTTTTATAAAATATATTTTTATTTTTATTTTTCTTTTTAATTTTTCTTTTTATTTTCAAAAGTATTTACCCTAATATAGTTTATATTTCACTATTTTTACTCAAATATATATATATATATATGTGTGTGTGAATGATCTCATGATACTAAAAAATACAATTCATGATCCATTATTAGGTGGTATCATTCAAAAATTCTTTTGAAATTATGTTTTTCATATATGTCAACATTCTCTAGGTTTACTTTGTTACCCTACATGTATATTATTTTTGAAACCATATACCACCTTACCATAGATGTACTATAGTCATGAATTTAAAGTATTGACTTTGAGTCACACTCATTTCACAATTAATGTTGAACATAACATTTTACACACTTCTGATTTGATAATGTTCACCTAGAAATAATGTTATTCTATTGAAATGGGAAAAAGTGTTTCAATTTCATATATTTTTATTTCAATTTATATTATTAATATAAATTAGGCTATGTAATTTTTGACAATCCTAATTATTTCTCTGGATGGGTTATGATCACGTTATCCCTTCTATATAAAGGATTAATGTAGTGGAATTCTTGATTATTATAGACTACTAATGTAGGTTGATTATGTGTCTGATTTATATATTTCTCATTATATGGATAGAAAAAAAAATGAGTATAAGATTCCTTGGGGAATGGTTTGAAAGGTTTTGATGTATGTTATAGTGAATACAGTGTACTTAATTAAATGATGGGTGAATCCAAGAATTATATATCCTTTATATGCATTAATATTTATCATGAGAAAAAATAGGATGGGTTTTGTTATATGCCACTTACCATGATTGGAAAGTGTCATTCAATAAGTCCTTGACAGAAATTTTTTGATGTATGGAATTAGAAATTCCATCATTATGATATCATTATTACTAATATATGTGTTTTAAATTATTTAAATAGATATATCATGTTTTAAACTTCATTTTGATTATGGATTCATGTTTTTTACCAATTACTTCCATCATATTTACTCCATGTTTATTCCTTGATTTCTTCAGTTTTAATTATTTCCCTTACTAATCATTTCATATCACCACTTATTATGTTTCCATTTCACCAAGTTATGGACAAAATTAGTACACATGACATGTTTGGAAGGATAACACATTAAGAATAATTTTTTGAGATAATTGTAATACTTTTCATGAATTAATTACTTTCATATATAATGGGAAAATTTACCATTTGTATAAAGAATGTGGAATTTATCCATTTATGTTGTTCTCTAATTACCTATATCTCTAAATATGAAAATATACTATGGATGTAATAAATGAAATAGTAATTATTTATTTTTTATTATGGATGGTTATATTTATATGAAACCCCAATCCTTTTACACATATTATTACATGATTATTAAAACTAAATATCTATTAATATAACATAAGGATAGTAATTGCCTAGTTTATTTTGAAGACTATGTTTGTAATACATAAAAGGAAAATTAAATGTAGCAAATTTATTTTATTCTCCATAGTGAGATCCTATAATTCATTTGAGATCCTAAAACATCATCAGATAACCTAGGGAATACATAAATAAAGGTGTGATCTAAAAATAGTAATATGTGAATTAACATGATATGGCAACGTAACATGTGATTCAAAGGTACAACATGATATCATAAAATTAAAGTCTTGTGGGTAGTTGCATAGAAGAATATAAAAAAGAACATTGAATCATAAGTTAATGGAATCATAGGAAATATGGAAACAACAAATACAATGACTTAAACATGAGTTAAGGATTACATTATAGAAAATATCACATGGTGTAAAAAGTCCTGTAATGGATTAGGTTTACTCCCTTATCCCATAAATGACACCTCATAAGACTAAAGCTTTACCCAATGTATTAGAGAACCATATTGGTTCACCCTTAATAACATGTTCATGATATATGTGTTCCAAATAAATCAATCAGTCATAAGTAATTATATAATAATTACCCATGGAAAAGAAATGGGTCACATAATCTTACATCATATCATAAACAAGGGAAATTTCATAATGATGGCATTTGAGAAATGATCATAAGTTTTTTATTACCATATTAAAGAAAGGTATAAAAAGAAATCTATATATGTGAGAGACATATATATAGAATTTATAATCATTCCATAACATTAAGAGAGAGATAAAGTAAGTTAGAGGGAGAAAGTGCATAACCTTAAGGAAAGGGTGTTTTAGAGATATCCATTACCATGAGACCGATTTGTCATGTGAGTTAATTATATCCATGAGTAATAAAATTAAGTTAATTATTTAATTTATTAATAAAAAATTTAAAGATAATTATTCCTTTTATTTTTTTCATTACCATTATATATTAAATTACTTAATAATTTCTATTTGTTTCGGATGTTTTGACATTGTTCGACTCATATGTCCAAAATCAGTCTAGTAAGTTGAATAAGGTCAAAGGTATTATTAATTAATAATATTAAGAATGGTAATAATTATATAATTATAATTTTTATATATAAATTGTACTTTTAAAACAAAACATGAAATATAATTGTAAAAAATGAACTATACAACAATCATGGAGATAGTAGGTTGTACATACGCATGAGTAATGTTTTCATTTTTTGATAAACATGATAGAAATAAGGAAAGTGTTATTTTATCATTAAAATAGTATTATTATATCATAAATATAATAATATTTATTTAAATACCCTTTTACATACCATATGTGGGATGTGAAAATAAAAATGAATCACATCACTTTGCGACGCGGTAGTCTGTCATACACACGAATGACATTATCATTTATTCAATGAATGATAAGGTAAGAAACTATATGATATATTTATTTTATATAATTTTTAATACTTAATTTATATAATATATAATCATAAAATTAATTATTATGACCATTCATGTGAATCTTCGCATCGCTTCGCGAGGCGGTAGTTCACCGTACACACAATTGATGATATCATATTCTCTACAGAATGGAATTTAAAAAGTAATATATTATATTATAATTAAATACGTATATTTATATCACAAATATAATTTATAAACATTATATACATAATTATATCAATCCATGATAAGCGATGAGGGAAAACAAATTATATTGGTTCGCGAGGCAGTAGTCCGTCGTACACACAATCAATTGTTTTGCTTCCCATTTTAGGGAGGTGGATATAGTTATAGGTCATGAATTAAAATTTAAAAATATAATTATATTTAATACTATTAGTTTATTATATAATAATATTTTGATAATATTATAAGGAGTTTGAAAAATAAATAAAATAAAATACAAGGTTAAGGACGTTAACTATTCTTAAGAAGACTTCTTTTGGTTTGAACCAAAATCCTTGCTATGTTGGAATTATGACCAAAAAAATATTCTAATATGAGGTTAGGGAATAATATAAGTTATTTGGGAATTTATCCGGAAAACAAATGGGTTTTGTAAGTATGTAAAGGAGAGGAGATGGGGTGTCCTCTAATAAGTGGGCGATAGGACACACTTGGAATTTTTGAAAATAGATAATTCCAAAAATGTTTTCCTCATACCACAGGGAACAAAATAAAAAATTTAGAACATTAAAATTTTAAGGTATAAATATCGTTATAATATAGTTATTAGAAAAGTTTTGGATCATTTTAACCCTTATCTATTTAGTTTAGCTCCCCGATAAACTCGTTTTTACCTTAACCATTATAAATAACTTTTATTATTTTCACTATTATTTAGGGTAAAAATTTTTGTTGACCTTATTATATAATATATATTATGATTACTAAAAATATGGAATCCATTTTTTTAAATTAAATGAACATAATTGGTATAATTTAATTTTGAAATGAACTCATACACGTGTTGAAAAATGGGTTTCTAAAAGAAAAACTTTCAAAAGATGAAAAATAATTTTTATAAAAATTAAACATGAAAATTATTTCAATGGAATAATTTGGACTAGTTAATATATAATTCAAATAATTTTACTTTTAAATCTATATTAAAATAAAATTAGACTTGTAAATTATTTAAACTAGAAGGTAACATTTAATAAAAATCAGTATTGTTTCATTATTCATTGAGAAATGAAACTTTTCCAAAAAATACCAAAAATACACCTTAATAAAGTTTTCATATGATGATTTCTAAAATTAAGTTTACTTTTAAAAATAAATTTTTTTAAATTAGTAAAAATAATTTTAAATTATTTGTACAAATTGTGACTAAATAGACTTTTAAAAAATACTATTTCTTAGAAAACATTTATTTCCATTTAAAATGGAAATTATTTTATTTATAAACAATAGATAACCATTAAATTTATTTAATACATATGTAACACACATAATTTTTCATAATTTATTTAGTCATATTTATACCCTTTAACTTAATGGATAGGTTATAATGGTCTTGTTTAAATAATAATATTTTAATAAATTGTTGTGTTTCATTTAAAGCAGATGTTGCACGCATCACAAGCTATCAAAAAGATTGAATTTATTTAAAAATTAGTATATCATAAACTGTTAGGGTGTTACACTCTTCCCCACTAAATTAATTTTACCCCTAAAAATTAATTTCACATAATAAAAGTGAAAACTGATGAGGGTACATCTACTTCATCACCACATCTATTTTCCAATTAGTTTCCTCAAATTTGTGGTTTTTCAATAATACTTTTACCACGTGAATTGTCTTATTTAAAAGAACATTTTATATATGATTTAAGATCTTCACCAGATTCCCCTCATGTGAAAGGTATTTCCCCAATAGTACCACCGATGGATTTAGTATATGTGTGGGGTCTGGTATGTACTTCTTTAATAAGGATACATGGAAAACATCATGTACTTAATATTGGTTAGGTGGTATGGTTAGTCGGTAGTCCACCACTCTGATGTGATCAAGGATATCAATGGGGAACATGTATCTAGAACTAATCTTTCCCTTCTTTCCAAACCTCATGAATTTCTTCCACGGTGATATGATGGAATTCCTTATCTCCAACCTTAAACTCCAAGTATCATTTATCGTTGTATACATAGAATTTAAGTTAATTTTTTATATATTTCATATGAAATTGAATGGTTTTTACATTCTCTATCATCTATTTGGAAATATCTGGTCTCTAGTTCTTCCACAATCCAACTTCAATCAAGTGCAACAAATTCTGATGCTACTTCCCATGGAAAGCCTCAGAAATTTTTATTTGAATATAGAATGGAAATAGTTGTTATTTGATAAATCTACTAGGTAAAGGTGTTAATCCCAAAAAAACAAGGAAATATATTGAATAATACCTCAGTATGTCCTCTAGAGTTTAGATGGTTCTTTTTGACGAACCATCAGTCTGAGGGTTATAAGAAGTACTCAAACATATTTTTATATCAAACACTTATTGAAGACTTATCCAAAACTTTTAGGTAGACCTTGGATCTCAATTAGATACAATATTAAGTGTAACCCTGTGAAATCTTACCACTTACCTTATATATATATATTACTTATTTTCTTAAAAGATAAATATTTCCTAATAGTAATGAAATGTGCTAACTTTTTAAGGTGATTGACTGTAACCCAGATGACATTATTGCCTTTAGTATTCATGGGAATTCCTACAATGAAATCCATGGTTCTGTTTTCTCATTTATATATTGGTACAGGAAATGGTTTCATCATACCCATATATATACTTCATTCAAACATGACTTTTTGGCATACCAATCATTGAGATACAATCTCTACAATCTCTATCTTCTTGTTATCCCACCATAATTTTTTATTCAAATGTCTATACATCTTAGTGTTTCCTATATGAATAGTTAAGGATGAGATATGTGAACCATCCAAAAGATCCCTCCTAAACTCTAGTTTTTATGGGGAAAAAATTCATGTTCCAAACATTATAACCCCGAATTTAGTAAGGTTGAACTCTAGTATATTCACTACCTTTTTTTATAGAAATTCATCCTCTTTCTAGGAATCATTGATTATCTCATGAATATTTTGTTTGGAAGTTATTTTAAAATGGAAGTATGAAGATTATTTTATTATTCCCATGACCTTTCTTTTCAAGTATAATAATATTATATCCTTTTCAGTTATCATCATTGATAAAATTCTTGGATCTTTTCTACTTAGATCATCTACCACTTTGTTTTCTTTCCTATGATGGTAATGGATTCTGTATTCATAGTCCTTGATTAAATATAACCATGTTCAATGGTGCATGTTAAGATATTTTTGTAAGAATATATAATTGAGGATCTTGTGATCTTTATATATTTCACACTTCTCCCTAGAGTGATAATTTTTCCATATTTTCAATGAAAAAATTGTTGCATCCAACTCCAGTTCATGTGAGGGATAGTTCTTCTCATGAACTTTCAAATTCCTTGAGAAATAATCTATAATTTATCATTTTTTATTTGTACACAACTTAAACCCTTATGTGAATCGTCACTATAAACTAAAAATATATCACCACTTCAGGGTTTCATAAGTACAAATGCAGTGATAAGCCTCTTTTTCAACTCCTTAAAACTCAATTTTCATTCAATAGTCCAAAAAAATTAATCCCTTATATGTTATCTTGGTTATGGAGTTTGAAAATAATGAAATTTTTTTTTGAAAATCATACATTGTACCCATCTAGTCCAAGGAAACTACTAATTTTCATTATAGATGATTTTTGAGTCAATTACATTATTTATTTTGTCTTATAAGGGTCTGAAAAATCCATTTATTGGTAATAATATTCCCTAATAATGATAATTCCTTCATCCAAAACTCTTGTTTACTATACTTTACATATATATTATCCTTTCTCAAATCTCTTAGAATGTATTTAAATACTCCATATGCTCCTCCTTACTTTTAGAGTAAATTAAAATATCATCTATAAAGTCTACCAAATATTTGTCAACATAGTATCTATAGACTCTCTTCATCAAGTATATAAATATTTTTAGAGAATTTGTGAGTTAAAAATGGATCACTATGAAATCATTGCCTCCATATGTTGTTCAAAAGGCAGTTTTGGGAATATTACCCTTTATTACCCTTAATTGGTAATATCATAACCAAAGGTCCACCATAGAGAAATATTGATCTCCATGTAGTTGATAAAGAAATTCATATATATATGGTAGGGTATAATTTCCCATTATAATTATTTTTTTGAGTTTACAATAACCCATACTGAGTAAAATTAACCCAAACTTCATCTAGATGAAGGGGACCAATGCACCCTATGATGAAGAACTCAGGCATATAAACCCTTTTCTATATTTTTTTCAAAATATTCTTTACCTCTTCCAAGTAAAAAGTGGATATTATATAAGGATTCTAGGATATGGGTAGAGATACATGTATAATTTTTACTGATAACTCAACCTCTCTGATTTTTGGAGGAACAGGAAACTCTTTAGAGAATACATTAGTATAATATCTCATAATGGGATGTATTAAATCCTGATTTTCTCCTTTTTCTCAATAATTTGGGATAGATATTCTTTATCATAAGGAAATAATATCCATTATTTAACAAAATATTCTAGGGGAAATTCATCCTCTTTCTTACACTTGTACCGAATCAGATGATGACTTGGGTCATGAAGAGTGTTCTTCCTTTCTCGATAGTTGATGTTAAGTTTATATAAGGAGACAAAATCCATGCATATAATTTCATAAAACTTCACTAAAGGAAGTAATATGAAATTTTTTGGAATATTATTTTCACAAACATTTACTAGGGAGGAGTTATATACATGATATTCAATCATTTCTCTATTTTTTATTCTCATAGATAACTCAACCCCTATGTATTTAGGTTGTGTTTAGACTATCATATTAAACTTGAATGATTGAAACAATTTATGGAACAAGAATAAAAAAGTATGTTTTCTATTTAGGAATTAATAATTAGTGTAGTTGTCACTGCATTATTCTCATCACTCACCTTAGACTTAGTGATAGAAAACTCCCTTTCTTACCACCTTAATGGTTATTATTGATGATTTTCTCTAAAAATACTTGATTTAGGGTATTAGATTTCATAATTACCATGTTAATTATAATTAAATCAATGTATGATAGACATAGTTTTGATTTAAACCTTCTTTTCTTCTTCCTCATTAGTGGGATTTTTCATTTTATGACAGAACTAATTATCCTAGTACCCCTCTTTTTAACACTTGAAGCATCTTTTGGTTCCCTTTAGGAATTTTTTTGGGTCATTTTTCCCACACTTTTGACAAGTGTAATATTGGTATTTCTATCATCTATGGTAATTATCTATTTATACACCTATATAAATCTGCATTTTATGTTTTTTTTCTCCAGTCCAACATCACTACTGAGATTCACCAATATCTATCTCAACATTGAGGGCATAATGAAGAATATCATCATAACTATTAAAGTCTAAAATTTAAAAATATTTCCATAGTCTCATATTTAACACACTAAATCAATGTTCCAACTTACTAAAGTGGTGGTAACAAAAATATAGGCTTATCATGAAATCCTTGTGAAGTTTTCTCATATGCCTCGAAATAATATTCTTCCTTTTACTTTAAATTTAGTAACTCGCCCCCCATTTTAATATGCAGAGTTTAGGGAAAGTATTTATTGAAAAATATTTATAAGAAGTTTTCCTATTACATGAAATCAATATCCTATTTGGAATTTTTGTTCTTGATCAGTGTCCATGACTAATCAATTTCTCCATAAATTCAATAAATAGACAACACAAATTTCTCTTATTCTGTTCATTAGAGGACCGAGAATATCTTCTCAGTGGAGTTAATCCATTATTCAGTTATGAGGGTACTATATGTTCCCCTAAAGTTAGGGGGCCTTTTCCCTATAAAAGACTCAACTTTAACTTGATCCTTCTAAGGAGAAGTAGGGTGTTCTGTATGAGTCATGTTATCATTTCCAACTTGAGCTAGGTGAACTAGTACTGGCATGAAGTTCTCATCTCCCACACCAATGAGATTAGGCATATCATTAGAGAAATCATCACATTGTCTATCATGTTGGTTGTTGAGATGGTTTCTCCTATTTCCCAATATTATATAGAAGAAAAACAAAATAATAATACATTTACTAGTAAATGTACACAATGGAAACTTATAAAATTTTAAAGAGTGGATTATAAACTATAATTTCATCCTAACTTATGATTCTATAGGTTTCAACCTAGGTTATCCATAGTAATTTTCACATTTGGTTCTCTATCATAATAATTTGATCAATTCCTTCATAATGGTTCTTAATTTCCCAAACATATCTCTCGTTAGTGTCAAATCATGTGTGCAGCAGGTCCAATTATTGTGTACTATGTAACACTTGAGTTAATCCTAACATGCCTTTTTCAGGGTAATTACCTCTAGGTACATCTATGACAAAACCACTTCCAATTTTAGTATCTAGAATGGGATTTAATTTCTAAGAAACTCTTCTCTATAATTCACTAATATTCTAGGATATTTTCCAATTCTATGTCTTATCCTTAGACTTATCCCAAGGGTTCTAACTCAACTTCTCTTATCCAATTCCCAATGGTAAACTAAGACATTACTCTAATACTAACTATAGAGGTTTAGAATTATGTCTAATAGAATATCATTGATACCTAACATGGAACCTCATGGATTGGTAAATATCCAAATAAAGACACACCACCATCCCCAATGGACTCTCTTTTCTCATGAAACCCTTAGGAGGAGATCCATGCTTTATCCAATCCTCACGTGTGATAGTTTCAAAAGATCAGATTCCTTCCTTTTCCATTGGTATTAAATATAATGAAACAAGACTTTTACACATATTATTACTTGATTCTTAAACATAAATATCCATTAATATAACACAAGGATCATAAAGGCCAAGTTTATTTAGAATACTAGGTTCATAATATAAAATAAGAATCTTAAACAAGGAATACTTATTCTATTCTCCATAGTGATCTCATGAAACTGCATGGGATAACCTAGGGAATACATAAAGAAAGGTTTGAGTTAAAATTCCCAGTAAGGGAATAAACATTATAAGGAAACATAACATGTTATTCAAAGGTCTAACATGATATGATAAAATAAAAGGCTCATGTGTAAATCCATGGAATAATATCATAATGAACATGGTATCATAAGATCATGGCATCATAGAAAATATAGAAAAAACATATTAAATGATATAAATATGATTCAAGGACATGAAGGTGGACTCTTACACATATGGAAGGAGCTGTTGGAAGTTAGAATCTCTAGCTTTTCTTTAAACCATATTATAGCATCTATCCACCTTCCTCGCATGCATGTCTGGGAATCTATGGGTATAAATAGATGGCCTTTACAAAAGAAAATTTGGAAATTATGGGACCTCCTAAAATAAATTAGGAATATTCTTATAGGTCCTATTATCATTGGAAGATAATTAAATGTGATTATGTTTTAAAGATAAAAAAGTGGGAAATATTAGAACCTCTTCCCATTTTAATGGATTCCAATAGGTTTTATAGTTCACGGTACTTTCCGAAATAACCTATTTTGGTTACCCTTTCATATGGTTCCACAAGACCTCATAAAGTAATTATAACAAGAAATTTTTGGACATATATCTATATTCTTCTAAATGGCCCTATATTTTTATCCTCTTCTAGATATATCATCTCACTCTAGTCCTATCAAACCATATACCAATCTTCATTAACCTTCTACCTGAACACGGGAAGCTGAGAAGTGAAAGGTAGTTTAAATTTAAAAGTTACTGCTAAAAGTAAAATGATCGTGAAAATGTTATTAAATAAGGATGGAATATGGATGCATTAGGCTTCTGCAATAAAATATCCAAGGTTTAATTCACCATTATATAATATATTTGTTGAAATTTTCACCAACCAAATAGGGAATGGACACTTTAGAAAAAAATATTGAAGTTTTTTATTCCCCCTCACCCACCATCTTGACCCTGTCCAATATTGTATTGCTATAAAATAACCTCAATGAATCCCAAAAATGGAAATAAATATTTTATAATATGTGGGATCAAGACATTAACATCAGGGAGCGATATCATAATAGACATTATTTCCATCAAAAGACTTCAGGGTCTAAATTTAATAACTTCATTGGTAGCATCACCATTCCTAATGGAAGATCTCTTTCAAATGAAGACGAATTATAGGGCCACATTGTGGATTTTTTCTAGGATCTCTACTAAATTAGTGATTCTATCATCCCTATTAGAACTGTGCATAGATTAAACTAATGTTAATGAAATAAATGAACCATAATATCAACCTCAATATCAGTGACAAGAAGGTAATTTTTTCACTAAAACATATCCACCCCACTAAATCCCTGGTCCATGATGGATTCCACTCCCTCTTCCTTAAGAAGTAAAATCATATAATAATTATTGATGTGTTAATTCTGATTAAAGATTTATATAATGTTAAATAATCCATCTCGTCTATCAATGATACTCTCATCACTCTCAATATCAAAGTTCAAAATCCCTCTCTGGTCTCCAAATTTAGGCTTATAATCCTATAAAACATCACTTATAAAATCTTCTCCAAAATCTTGGTTAATCGCATATGCACTAGGATTCCTTCCATAATTTTATAAATCCAAAGTTCCTTTGTCCCAAAGAGGTTGATATTGGATAATTAGGTCATTTTACTTGAATCAATTCACTCCATGATGACCCTATCAGCTTCCAAAAGAGGTATTATGGCCTGGAAATTAATAATGGAAAAAGCATTTGATATAATGGAATGGAATTTTATCTGGTTTGTGCTTAACAAGATAGGTTTTTCCCTTATATTGGTGAACACAATTATGAATTGTGTCTCTTGTGTTTTTTTTAAGATTCGTTTCAATGGAAGTTTTATACATATCTTCTCCTCCACTAGAGGACTTTGATAGCGATACCCCCTCTCCCCTTCTTCTTTATATTAATGGATTATGTTCTCTCTAACCCATTTTACTAATAGTGGAGAACAATATTATCCATGGAGAAAAATCCTATCATCGGGTCCCCCTATATCCCATCCATTCTTCATAGATGATTGTCTCCTATTTTTTAGGGCCACCATAGAGGATTGAAATCATATCACTCTTCTCATCTGTATTTACAAGAACGCAATAGGACAAGTTTTCATCCTCCCAAAATCGGGAATATCCTTCAATTATGGCATTTCCTACTACAAGAATAACTACCTTAAATATATATTAGGAATTCATATGGTCCATAAGCACCATAAGTACCTAAAACTCTCCATGATCTTCATTTAATCAAAGAAGGATGTTTTTTCTTGAATTTTGGATAGAGTGGACAAAAATATTCAAGGTTAGGATTTCAAAAGGTTCTCTAAAGAAGTAAAATATACTATTATTAAATCAATCATTCAATCTATCCCCTCATACTTAATGATCCTTTTCAATATACCTAGACCCATTTTAGACTAGATCCAATAGAAAATTGCCAATTTTTGGTGGGGACATAACAATGAATAAAATAAAATTCAATGGATTGATTGCAAAAATTATGCAAACCCAAATTTCACAAGGGAATGGGATTGAGAAATTTTCATCCTTTTAATGAAGCCCTTATTTACAAATAGGGATCATGTTTTATCCCGAACCAGGAGTCCCTCTTTTAAAAAATTACTAAGGCTAGATATTTTCTCCACATGGAATTTTTTAATGCTATTTAGGCCCCCAACTTAGTTTCTTCTATCATATCATTTGGGGAACTTGCAAGATCCTCCTAAGTGGGAATTACTGCAGAATTGTGGATGGTGGTTCCGTCAATATCTTGTTTGACCCATGGTTAGTCAATGACTGTGGTCTTAAGGATAATTTTATTTCCACTAAATGCCATGAAGATGCATAAATATTTTCCCTTCTCAATAAGGTCAGAGATGGATGGTGCACTTATAATCTCTCCACCTGGTTTAACGAGAGGGATATAGGTATTATCCAAAGTATCCCATTCGTGAGGGGTATGTATAGCATCCCAATTATTTATAGAATAATACATTTTCATAACTACTAATATTTATGAATAAAATATTAATTTTATAATAAGGTGAAAAATTTTCTGATATCGTACTCGACACGTAACAATGGGATTCTATGAAATCTTACGTTGCACACAATATTGAGTTATACCACAAAATAATAAAATATTATTATTATTATTATAAATGGTAGTTAATTCCTAGTTCTTGTATAAGACGGAATGAAAAAACTAACTATAGTATTATTACACATGTTTGTTAAAATGTTTTACATTTATCCATTAAATTTTAGACACGTAATATGAGAATGAGTCTAATTTTAAGAATAAAATACTCAAAATTTTTAAACGGTTGTTTTAGCACCTTCTGATGGAAAACCCTTTTTAAATCTAGTTTTTGTAACCTTAATATATTTTATTTGATGAAATAAAATTCTTATTTTAAATAGTAACATCAAAATTTACTTCGGTTGAAATTTTGGCATTTTTTTGATAAAATTCATATTTTAATTAATAGTGAAAATATCGTATTTTAATTAAAAAATACCTTTTCATATAATTTATTTATGTAGTTATATTGTCCTTTTAATTGGTTTTGAAATTTAATTTCATTAATTTTTTATCATTTAATTCAATTTTTATCATTGGAAGTAATTTCACATTGAAATTTTATATAAATACATGTCAATCTTTTGATGGTTTTTACTTTTAAAAAATGTATTTTCTCATTTGGAAAACAGGAATTAATTTCAAATTAATTTCATCAAATTCTATATTTTGAATCTAGAAAATTTTATTCCATATTTGGAATCATAAGTTCCAAATTATATAAATATGTCCCTTTTATTTTTGTAAATTACGAATATTAACTTCACTTTTAATTTTTATTTACCATGGTTAAAGGGTAAATCAGGTAAATAAGGGTAAAAAATAATATTATAATGATATACAAATACCCTAAAACATTTAATAATCCTATTTCATGAGATATAGATGACCATTTTCATCCTTAGGTCTATTTTAGGACCCCATAGAGCCACATGGGTGTGATAATGACATGTTATATGAATTTATTTAAAGTAAAGAGAAAAATAACATAAACAAGTATCTTTTACAAAAAATATTTTAAGGTGGGGTTATATAATAGATATATTTTACTATAAATATTAAATAGATTGAAAAAAGATTTCCTAAATCATGTTATTTTATTTGTAATTTTTATATATTAAATAAATTTATTTATTTATGACACAATAATGATGTAGTGATTACCTTATTAATGAAATATTCAAATAAATGATATTATAAATATTAAAATGAAGGTAACTTAACATTTTGATTCCATACACGAATTTTATATATGATTATGAAATTTTACATTTTATTTAATGAATTTTTGAATAATGAATAAAGTTTTTATGACTTTAACAAAAATCAATTACTAAATAGTATTAAAATTGACATAAATGAGTTTTAAAAAAATATACTATTTTATTAAATGATGTAATAGTAATAAAAATATTATATTAGGCCAAATAACTTAGATAATGTTAAAAAAGTCATTAATTATCCACTTGAGGTTTTATTGGCATTTTATAGTAACCATATTAACCATATAGTGTAATTACAAGAAAGTATGGAAAGAGTTAATTTATTTAACTAAGTGTTAAATCGAAAAGATAAAGCTAAATTTGTGGCATAAAATTGTCTAAAACATATTGTTTTAGTTGATTTAGTCCCATAATAATCTTATCCTATAAATAAATAACTTTTTAACTATAATAAATTTAAAATCAATTTATAATAAAATAATATTTCAATACTTTCCTAAAGTGAACCACCTCCCTCTTATAAAAGGCAACCACCTCTACCAACTTACTCACACATCTCAAGACCCTTGACTTGCACAAATTCTTACAAAATAATATCCCAAAATCCCTAACTTACTCTTATAATCCTTACCTTGGGGAGAAATTAATTCAAGGAATCCTTTTGACTCATATCAAAAGGAGTTCCACGATTTAGAGGTAATATCTTCTCTAAAACTCCTTTATTTTATTTTATTTCTCCAACCCCCTAACCTATAATTATTCCATTATTCTATAACCACACCAGTATCCTCAATATATGAGAATTTTTTTTATTATAAGGTTTTCACCTAAACTTACACACACCTCCATCTAATTGAGATAGAACATATTACTTCTCTGATTGGTGAACTATTGTCTCGTGAAACGATGATTTTCAATTTTCTTCTACGACCTATCATGGTGGCTGTTATGTTGGAAATATATTTATATATGATATATATTATATTTCTATTTTATATATGCATCTATAATTTTTATTTAGAACAAACCATTATGCTTTCCGTGTTGTGTCAATACGATCTTTGTAAGGGATTTCGTCTCAATCTCCTTTCATTAAGGCATATATTGATGTTATACTCCTTTATTATCCTATAATGTGTATATAAAAACCTTTTGACTCATTATATCATTATTTAGTATATTCTCATTATATTTAACGTTTTTTTAATGTTATTCCTTAATTATTTTTATTCAAGTGTTTCCCATGTGGTAAGATACTAGTTAACTAAAATATCATTTTAAATGTTTAAAATATTTATTATTCAAAAACCTTCTATTTCATGTCCAGGTTTTCAAAATGGTTTTTAAGAATTTATTTATATATACATGAGTGTTTTAAAATGTTAGTTTACATCAAAATTTTCAAATTGGTATGGGACACTTTGATTCAAATATATCTTTGTTAAATGTTTTAAATGGTTTTAGAAATGGGTTGAATATTTTAATATCTTGAAATGATTTATTATGATTTCAAATGAAATTTTATGAGTGCGATTTTGATAATTAAAATCTTTTAAGTGTTATGATTATATAATGGTACTTGGACATCTGAAGGGTGGTTACGTGATAAACTGAAAATGGGTGGTTACGTGATAAACCAAAGATGGGTGGTTTCGTGATAAACCAAGGATGGGTGGTTACGTTATAACCTCCAATGAATTGGGTATGAAAGTTGGTCGTATGGACATTCTATTTGTAATAATTATTTATGGAATTAGACCGTATGATTATTCCATTTAAGTATGATTATGACCTAAGTTACCTTTTATATGATATATGTTGCTTTCTATGGGTTTATGGTAATATGTTTCTTACAAAAATGGTAATCAATGAGGTTATATTTAGTGTAGAGTATTTACTACTTAATAAAGGGGAAAAGTGTTAATTTATGATAAAGTACTCATGGTTTTCATTTTTTCCCAAGACTGATAGTTTTCCTTCTTTATGTATCCCTTACTGATCTTTTTATGCTCTTCCCATGTTTTGAAATGTTTTTCACAAGACAAAAAGAATAATAAAGTAAATGATGGGATCAAGGAAAATTCATGTTGTTTAAACATGGAACAAACCATGTTTCTTTTTAAAAAAGTTTTTGTTTTATGATTAAATTGGATAGTGAGGTGAAGCGACTAATTTTTAATAATAAAGTTTATATGTATGATTTATGGACCAATTATCTAAAGCTATAAACCTGAAAAGATCATCAAATTGAATTTAATTCAAATTACTGACTTATCTCAGGATTAAGTAATGTTTAAGGTTGCAGCCTTATAGTTGGTATCACAGGTCAGTTTAGATTACTTTATAGGTTAGGATGTTATCTGGATGTAGGTCAAGTATTTAATATAACCAAGAAGGTTGTTATTATATGGAAAAATTTGGAGGGTTGTGGTAAATTAGGTTGATTTTATAAAAACCTGAACAATAGAGACATAATGAGGACTATGGATTAGAGTACTATAAAAAAATTATGTTATTTTCACCCTATAGAGGATTCGTTTTCTTATAATTTATTTAATGTTTAAGTGATGATTCTTTGAATTAGATTAAGGATCATTTTTAAATATGTAAGGAAAGAGATATTACACAACCACATTATCCCTCCCCAATGATTTTATCATCACTATTATGGTAAAATCCTATTCAAATGATTTTGACAGCTTCTATAATATTCAAATAACCTAAAAGAAATTGTTTGAGTTATCCAACACCTACCCATTTCTAAAACAATTTTATGTGTCATGGTATTTTTTCATATGATTGCAAGATCTCAACTTGTCTAACTCGATCAAAAAGTGAAATTGAAGAAGTGGAGTAAAAGTTTAATTTTTGAAAGTAGGACAACATGCTGAAAGAGAAAGGGAACATCATGAAGATCATGATATCTAGACTCATGGTATGATTTATTTTCTTATCCAAAAATAATTAAGCATATTTGGATTGATATTTATAAATGATGAGGACATTTGATTTTCAGGAATTATGTATTAATAAATAAGGTTGAAATTCATAGTGAATGTATTATGAAGAACACTTAATTATTAAGAAGTCTGCATATAAGGGATTCAATAGTTTTGGTAGATTATAGGATGATGAAATGTTTAAAAGTTTTCATGCTCTTTTGATGGTGGGACTACATTGGAATAATTTTTTCTAGTATGTGTAACCCTGAAGTTTGATATGTGAAAATTCTAATCAAGAAAGAATTATATTTTCTTGTATCGACATAATGGATAAACTTTAGGGTTCATATGATCTTTTTTTTGACGTGATTAATGGTTATTACATTTTGGGATGAAAAATGAAACGTATTACATAACCTTTGAGGTTAGAACATGTTATGGTTGTTTTTTAGGACATTATCTTATTTTTTAAAAGTTATAAGAATGATATGGTTTTATAAAAAGGATAACCCACATGACAGGTGACAACTCATCGCGTCTGGAAAGGCCACATGAATCAAACCCACAACTGAAGGGAGACAATGTTTCATCACCTACCACTATCCTATATGAAGTCCCGAGTTAGTATTACTTATTATTATTAGTTAAATAATCTTATGGTTTAAGAATAAGCTGATTTTAGATATATATATTTTATCAAATGGATATTTTTTAGTATTGGAAAATGATTTAGGGATTACGTGATAAATGTTATTCTGGGAGATGTTCAATGTTTTTGGAACTTTATATAATTAAGGTAAATATAATACTATGGCAGTTTATTTGAGGAATAAATGTTGAATTATTTTTCAATAAATCTATGATTTAATTGTGGAATTGTGGTAACTAGGTTATTTAAGGAAGTGATTAACCTATTATGTTGAAAATCTGATTAGGTTAATTAATTTTTAGTATCAGAAATTAATATTGGTTGATTTTATTTGAAGATAAATTTTAAAATTTATCTTGGAAAACTATGTGATCAAATCCTTATGAATTTTGGTTTCCAATATTATTGGATTATTTAGAGGAATTTTAAGGACTTTTTTTGTTGAATGGTCTATGTAGAACTTGTTTATTACTATTTAATTTTGGAGATTAAAATTAGTCCTTATCCTTACAAAGGATTATTATTTTTTGGAAATTATTTAATCTTGTAGAAACCATTTTGGTTTTGTTTAATTTCTAAATAACATGGAAATATATAGTTCATCTTTTCTGGATTATGTGATTCTCTAGAAGCTGATTCTAGTACTTCAGGTTTGATCAAGTCATATTGAATACTCATTATTTAGAGAAAATATAATTTTTTGGTAGAAATTTACTAAAGGAATAAAATTTTATTATCGAGTAAGTATATTTATTTATGTTCTTATTCTAAGTAGTAAAATAATTCCACAACTTTATGAAAATGTTCTTAAAACAAAAATATTTTTCATTTAATTTTCCTAATGTGAAATCAATAACCATTTATATAATGACTCATACTTTACATTCATTGTTATTACTTCAAAATTGAAGCACACTTATTACAAAATATAACAAAACCATAAAAGAACCGTATAAGTATAGTGTCTTTAGAAACTGGGAAACATAAACAACTGGTTCATAAATCATCTACACTGTCTCCCTTTTATTTTATCATATATAGAGTCCCTTTTAGTATATCTTACTTAATACCCTTCTTCCTGACCTGGGGAAAAGAAAACATACAAAAGTGTGAGCTCAAATGCTCAGTAAGGGTAAACAAAAGAAATATCAATCACATCATATTCATAAGAACATAACATTTTGGAAATCTTAACCTGTAAAAGAGATCATAATTTCAGAACATGGGATAAATCATAGTAGTGAAATGTAATCCCAATAATCATAACCTTAAACTTTGTGACATAAGCACATAATCATAGAGAATCATTTTTAGTAGTCAAGACTCATTGCCAAGACTATCTTAGTGGACAAATTCCATTTCTAAACTGAGTTCACTCTTCGTTTCAGTCCTGTATCACTGAACCAGATTAATCTGCCCTTCCAGGCATGTCTATATCATGAGATATAAATCTTTACCCAATGCATTGGAGGGAGATATAGGTCCCACCCATCTCATAATGATACCATTCTTATGTGTGCCACAAAATTATAAATCATATATCATAGCATAACCTATATAATAAAAATGGGATTCTTAAACATCATGCCATCATAACATAATCCATATAAGATAAAATGGATATAAAAATAATTCAATCATATCATAATCAAATAAATGTAAAAATAGGGATATAAACATAACCCCATATTATCTTAAATGGAAAATAATTTTGATAAAATACTTGAACTCCATTCTTGAGGAAAATATCCTTTCTACTTCAAATGCATTTTTCCTTTCATAACATGTAATACAATTTTAAACTAAAAGAATTTGATTAAAAATAAACATGAAAACTTGTAAAGTAAGATTCATGGAAATAATGTTCTATGAATCCATTCATTCCATATAAGTTAAAAAAAAATCTCGTACTTTGGCCGGAAAAGTCAAAAAGTACCTCGTACGAAAAACGACAAAAGATTCTTTTCATATCTTTTACTAAAAACTCACCGAAAGGTAAAATTTGATTTAATAAATTGTAGGAGGATAGAAATAATATTACATATTGAGGAAACATGTATGTGTATGATAAATATTCCCCAGTAAATTCTGAAGTATAAACAATCTCGGATAAAAATGAGATTGCGATATTTTCCCTTACCTTTGGTCTGATTTGCTTTGTATGTGTCTGAACCTCCTGTATAATGATTTAAATAATGTTATTGACTTATTCCAGAATCGTACTCATTTTTATAATATCATATATTTCCATATTCTTATCTTCGTATTAGTAATATTTCATTGCTACTTGTTATTCGGGTGTTTATTGCTTTTTGTTCTTATGCGTGTTTTGTCGAATAAATTCTTATTATTATTTTTAGGTTATAGATACCTCATTTCCAGAATTGTATTAGTGTAATATATATCATATTTATTCATTAAATTCATTTATATAAAAATTATGTAATGAAGATCATGTAGAACGAGTCACATCTCATCGTGGAGACGGTAGGCCGTACGTACGCACGAGCGATGATATCGTTCCAATGATTGTGGAATTGTATTGAAGTGTATGTATACTATTTCAGAATCAATGTCACTTTACAATAATCATATATAGTTATTCTTTACACCATTATACCCATCCAAGTAAGGTGGTGGTGGAAAACAGATTACACCACGGCGTGGAGACGGCATTCCGTACTTACGCACGCGCGGTGATTTCATTTTCCATAGGATGGATAGAAGGTAAAATGGGGTTGTTTCATATTTATAATAACATATCAGTATATTAGTGATACTGATGTTATTACTTCATAATTAAACAACTAAATAAGAATAATTAGAAGAAGAAATAAAGTTGAAAGAATCGGTAACGGACATTAACCCTTCTTTGAAGCACCTCTTCTTAACCTCCTCTTAGGGCACTAAATATGGTCTTTGAAGAAGACCAATACCTATAGGATTTTTCTAGGAAAGTTAATAAGTGAAATGGTTAGGGTTTGGCCGAGCTTGAAGGCTCAAAGTTGTGTAAATAGAAGAGGGAGGAGGTGCCCTTTTATAATGGAGGAGATGGGCACTTTAGGAAAAACTTAAAATATTATTTTATAATAAAGTTATATTTGGTTTATAATGGATCCAAAGTGACTTATTTCGAATAAAAAGTGGGGATGGGTCAAAATCCTCTCAACCAATAGCTTTTAGAATAGTTTAGGCGACTATTTTAACCTTATCATTTAGATTTAACTATAAGTTAAATAATTTAAGTTTTACCTTGTCTTTTTGTTTTCTTACACTATATGGTTAATTAACATACTATAATAAGCCAAACTAACCCCAAGTGGTTCATTATTAATATATATAACCTTATATTAGCCATTTGGCCGAACCTTAGTTTTTAGTAATATAACAACAATTAATCATATAATATTTATTTTTAAAACTATTTTATATCAATTTTGACACTATTTGGTAATTGATTTTTGTGAAAATCATAACATCATGATTAGTTCGAAAAAATTTAATTTAATCAATATTAACATGTCATATTAACCTATAAAATTATTTTAATTCATAAAAATTCTCAAATTACATTTATTTGGGTATTTGTAATATCAATTATGTTAATATTTCCTTAATAAGGTAATTACTTCATCATCATTGTGTCATAAATAAATTAAATTATTTAATTTCTAAAAATTATAAATAAAATACCATTATGTAGGAAATATTTTTATCTTTCTAATGAATATTTATAGTCGAATTTATCTTATGTATAAACCTATATTAAAAATGTTTTAATTATTAAACTTTGATTTTAACTCTTTTAACTCTTCTTTAAATAAAATAATAATAACTGTCCTAATATAATCCAAGTGGACCTAAAGGGTAATAGTTTATTCCTAAGTTTGTTTTTGGTCGAATTACACTTACCCAATAGAATTATAACATGTGTTAGGGTAATAATAATATCATTTTTACCCTTAATTACCCTATTTACTTTTAACCGTGGTAAATAAAAGTAAAAAGTTACTATTCACCAAAAATTATTTCTATCTTATTGAACCAAATTTTACTCCTTGATATTAACTATGTCTCTCATATTTTCGAAATTCCACTCAGAGAAGTGGTAAAATTAAGGTTTATGTAAATTTTCAAATTCTCCTAGGAGGTGGGTAAAAGACGGTAAAAGTTCAATAAATTTTTTATATCTAAACTTATTATAAAATTACTCCAATGAACTACATTGAACTTATATAGGTATTATTTATCTATTTTTTACCTAAAATAAATTTAAATAGATAATTATTTAAATAAAAGTCGGTTTTTAAATAGTAACCCAGTGTTTTCACTATTAATCAAAAATTGAAAGTTTTCAGAAAAATAACAAAAATTCACCCTAGGCTAATTTCGATATTCAGAATCCAATAATGAAGTCCATTTTGAAAGATAAAATTTCAAAAATTTCAAAAATTGGGTATTACTATTCATGATGGCTAGTTTTAATATTATTTTAATTGCATATCGTTGTTTAGTGAAACTCGGTATTACGTACAACGCAAGATATCAAGGAAGGCTGTGATTGCGTGTAAACCAAGCCAAGATAGTGTTGTGTGTAGTGAAAGATTCCTTTGATGATGTATATAACATAAAAACCAAATATTTCTCATAAAAATCTTGGGTGTTACATTCTACCCCCCTTAAAATAAATGTTTCCCTCAAAATTCGTCACTTTGTAACAAAAAGATGAGGATACCTCTCCCTTATCATATCCTCAAGCTCCCATGTAGCTTCTTATAATTGGTGGTTCCTCCATATAACTTTCACCAAGTGAGTGGTCTTGTTCCGTAGAACTTTTTTACTATGATCCAGAATCTCTATCGACTGTTCTTCATAAGAAATATCTTGCTCCAGTGGTACAACTTCTGAGATGAGTACATGTGATGGATCGGGTATGTACTTTCTCATGATAGATACATGGAACACATCATGAAATTTGTGAGAGATTCGGTGGAAGCCCTAATCAGTAAGCTACCTTCCGAACACGATCCAGTATTTCGAAAGGAGTGATATAGCTAGGGTTCAGCTTTCCCTTCTTACCAAATCTCATTACTCTCTTCCAAAGAGATATTCGTAAGAACACTTTATCACCCACTTCAAACTCTAGGTCTTTTCTTTGGTTATCAGCATAACTTTTTTTTCGACTCTGAGCTACTCTTATGTGTTGTTGAATAGATCTGACCTTTTCTATCATCTCATCAACAAGGTTAGGTCCTAATAGATTTCTTTACCCAACTTCATCCTAACAATTTGGAGACCTGCATTTCTTTCCATAGAGAGCCTCATAAAGTGCCATCTGAATACTGGAGTGAAAGGTATTATTATAAGAAAATTCCACCAAAGGTAGGTGTTGATCCCAACCACCTTTGAAATCCATATAGAAAGCTCTCAACATATCTTCTAGAGTTTGAATTGTTCTCTCAGACTGATCGTCTGTCTGAGGATGATAAGCAGTGCTAAAACTCAACTCTGTATCCAGAGTATGATAAAGACTTATCCAAAACTTTGAGGTAAACCTCGGATCCCGATCAGATATAATGGAAAGTGGTACTCCATGCAATCTTACCACTTCCTTTACATATATCCTGGCAAGCTTATCAAGAGAGAAATCCTCTATAATATCAATTAAGTGTGTTGACTTTGTAAGACGGTCAACTATGACCCAGATAGCATTATTACCTTTGGATGTTTTAGGAAGTCTGGTGACAAAGTCCATAGTGATGTTTTCTCATTTCCATTCGAGTATGGGTAATGGTTGTAACATCCCCTTAGACTTATGTCTCTCAGGTTTAACTTTCTGACAAACCAAGCATCGAGAGACATATTCAGCAACATCTCTTTTCATGCCATCCCACTAGAAGTACTCTTTCAGGTCCCTGTACATCTTTGTGCTTCCAGGATGAATAGAGAATTAAGAACTATGAGCCTCATCCAGCAGCTCCTTCTTTAATTCTGGGATGGTAGGAACACAAACCCTATTCCTGAACCTTATTATCCCATCACAATCAAGGTTGAATTCAGGAACATTTCTCACCTTCTTTTGTAACTCTACATCTTCTTTTTGTGCCTATTTAATATTCACATGTATAGATGGTTGAAAATTCATTTGATAAAGATAAGATTTTTCCCCTTCCATTATAATTCCAAGATCCATCCTTTATAAATCCATAAATATTGGATCTTTTGTGATCCTCATCATGGATAAGCTATCATGGTCTTGTCGACTTAATGCATCTTCCACCTTGTTTGCTTTCCCAGGGTGGTAATGAATTGAGCAGTCGTAATCCTTAATCATCTCCAACCATCTAATTTGGCGCATATTCATCTCCTTTTGTGTGAAAATATACTTTAAACTTTTATGATCAGTATAAATATCACACCTTTCTCAATAAAGATAATGCCTCCAAATCTTTAATGTAAAGATTACCGTAGCTAACTCTAAATCATGAGTTGGGTAATTTTGCTCATGGATTTTCAGCTGTCGTGAGGCATAAGATATCACCATATCAATTTTCATGAGAACACACCCCAGTCCCTTCGTGTATACATCACTATAGATCACAAACCTTTCTCCACTACAAGGTAGTGTGATCATAGGTGCACTGGATAACCTTCTTTTTAACTCCTTAAAATTCTCTTCACAATCCTCCATCCAAACGAACTTAACTCCTTTTTGAGTCAACCTGGTGAGTGTATTAGATAATCATAAAAAATATTTCACAAAACGTCGATAATAACCAGCCAGTCTAAGAAAACTTCGGATCTCAGTTACTTTTGTTGGTCTCGACCATCTTTTGATAACCTCTATTTTTGCTGGATCCACAGATATCCCCTCTTTTGAGATTATATGACCCAAAAATGAAACTTTTTGAAGCTAAAATTCACACTTGGTAAATTTGGAATAAAGCTTCTCCTTTCTCAGTGTCTTTAATACATTTCTCAAGTGATCTTCATGTTCTTCCTTGCTCTTTGAATAGACAAGAATATCTTCTATAAAGACTACCACAAACTGATCAAGATAGTCTCTAAAGACTCTATTCATTTGATCCATGAAGATAGAAGGGGCATTAGTAAGACCAAATGGCATCACTATAAATTTATAATGTCCATAACTTGTATAGAAAGCCTTATTTGGTATATCCTCCCTTTTGACCCTTAATTGATGATACCCTGAATGAAGATCAATCTTGGAAAAGTATTGATCTCTGCATAGTTGGTCAAATAAGTCATCAATGCGTGGGATATGATATTTGTTCTTGATATATATCTTGTTAAGTTCTCGATAATCAATGCAGAGTCTCATTGATCCATCTTTCTTCTTAACAAATAGAACAGGTTCTCCCCAAGGTGACGCAATAGGGTGTATTAATCCCTTATAAAGATTCTCTGGGAGTTTCTTCTTTAATTTCTGCAGCTCAATTGGGGCCATTCTATAAGGTGTCTTTGAAATGGGCATAGCACCCGGTATGAGTTCAATTGAAAACTCAACTTCACGATTTGGTGGAAGACCTGGCAATTCCTCTGGAAATACATCATCAAACCCCCATAAAATGGGCATATTTTTAATCATGAGTTTCTCACCAATCATTTGAGATAAATAACCTTCATTTATTAGAATCAAGACCCATAAGATGGAAGAAATTTCCACCGGAAGGTTTTGTTCATCCTTACATCGATAGACGATCATAGATTGATCTGGAATATGAAATGTGACTTCCCTTCTTTGGCAATCGATATGAGCTCCATATAAGGAAATCCAATCCATGCCAAGAATCACATCAAATTACACTATAGGAAGGATCACAAGATTTTCAGGAAGCACTTTCCCACAAACTTCAATCGGAGAAGAATTATAAATTTTTGATGCGACTGTTGTGCCAGTAGGGGTTGTCACAGCTAACTCAACAGCGAATTGTTGAGGTAGTATGGTGATAACATTAGAAAAATATTTAGAAATAAAAGAGTGGGTGGATCCATAATCAAATAAAACATTTTATACTTTAGAGTATATGGTAAGTGTACCTTTCCCCACTTCATTATCATACTCCACGTCACTGATATAAATTGCATGTGACTTTCCTTTGTCTTTGGCCTTAAGAGTTTATTGACGTCAATCATCATCAAAAACCCTTGGATTAGGTCATTGATTAGCATAATGCCTCATTTCCTTGCACTTGTAACATTTAACTGTAGGAGGTGCACTCTGTGTAGCCTTTTCTTTGTTCGCATCACCAGACATCTTCTTCCCATCATTTCGGAATTCAAATGCCTCATGACCTTCTTTTCCACATTTGAAACATTTACTTGTCCCTTTAAGACAACTCCCTCCATGTTTCTTTCCCCACTTTGAGCATAATGGAAAATTAATCTTCTTTTTAGTGTGCTCTTTAGATCTTCCTTTGAATTCCATTTTCCTCTTCTTATCAAACTCATATGACTGATGGGTTACTCCAATATCCATCTCAACCTTGAGAGCACATCGAACAATTTCCTCATAGCTATTGAAGTCCCTTATAGCTAACGCCCTTCAAAGACTTGGTTTTAAGCCACTAAAGAATCGATTGATCTTACTCTTAGGATGGATAATAATCCTAGAATCTTACCTTGCAAGTCTTGTAAAATTTACTTCGTAGGTACCAACAGATTCATCATCCTTTTTTTTAGTTCAAGAAACTCCTTCTCCGTATTTTTTTGATGAATATGAGGGAAGTACTTATTGAAAAATAAGTTCTTGAACTCGTCCCATTCCATGGACTCAATTTCATCTCTTTTCCACGTATTCTTAATAATATTCCACCATTGATCAACTTCACCTTCCAAACGATATACTGCTAAGATAACTTTATCATGTTCAGAACATTGAAGAACTAAAAATATATTTTCAGTAGTACTGATCCATTGTTCAGCAAAAATTGGATCAGTAGACCCGCTGAATGCAGGTGCGCACTGCCTCATGAAGGATTCAACAGAATTTTTCTCTTTCCTTTGCTCGTTTGGAAGTCCGGCAACATTCATATCTTGAGAAAGTTTTGTGAGCATGGCTACAATATTTTGCATTCCAGCTCCTATAACCTTTGGTTGCTTAGGGGTACAATCATTGCATTGCCCATTGCATTCAGTATTAACCTGGTTCCTTCAGGTTCCATCCATTGAATAAAACCAATAAGCTTAGTGTGAGAAACACTAATCATAATAGGAAGACCACATAATCAAAAGTTTCACAATTAGGGTCTTATAATAGGTTATTCATGGCCATTTCTAAAACACTAAGATTTTTCCTTATACTTAGACATATCCTTAGTATTCTTACTAAGGCTTTCACATCCTAGTTTCCAAAGGTTGAATATACCCTTCCTCTGATACCAAATATAATTACACATACTTTACATTCATTGTTATTACTTCAAAATTGAATCACACTTATTACAACATATAAAAAAACCATGAAAGGACCGTATAGGTATAGTGTCTTTAGAAACTGGGAAACATAAACAAATGGTTCATAAATCATCTACATTATCTTCCTTTTATTTTATCATATATAGAGTCCCTTTTGGAATATATTACTTAATACCATTATTCCTAGCTTGGGGAAAAGAAAACATAAAAAAGGGTGAGATAAAATGCTCAGTAAGGGTAAAGAAAAGAAATATCAATCACATCATATTCATGAGAACATAACATTTTGGAAATATTAACCTGCAAAAGAGATCAGAATTTCATAACATGGGATAAATCATAGTAGTGAAATTTAATCCCAATAATCATAACATGAAACTTTGTGGCATACGCACATAATCACAGAGAATCATTTCTTAGTAGTCAGGACTCATTTCCAAGATTATCTTAGCGGACAAAGTCCATTTCTGAACCGAGTTCACTCCTCATTTCAGTCTTGTATCACTGAACCAGATTAACCTGTCATTCCAGCCATGTATATATCATGAGATATAAATCTTTACCCAATGCATTGGAGGGAGATATAGGTCCCACCCATATGATAATGATACCATTCTTATGTGTGCCACAAACTCATAAATCATATATCATAGCATAACCCATGTAATAAAAATGGGATTCTTAAACATCATGCCATCATAACATAATCCATATAAGATAAAAAGGATATAAAAATAATTCCATAATATCATAATCAAATCAATGTAAAAATAGGGATAGAAATAGAACCCCATATTATCTTAGATGGAAAATAATTTTGATAAAATACTTGAACTCCATTATTGAGGAAAATATCCTTTATACTTCCAAAGCATTTTTCCATTCTTAACATGTCATACAATTTAAAACTAAATAAGTTGATTAAAAATAAACTTGAAAATTTGTAAAGGAAGATTCATGGAAATAATTTTCAATGAATCCATTCATGTCGTATAAGTTAAAAAAACATTTTTCTCATACTTAGGCCAAAAAAGTCAAAAAGAACCTCGTATGAAAAATGACAAAAGATTCATTTCATATATTTTACTAAAAACTCACAAAAGGGTAAAATTGGATTCAAAAAATTGTAGGAGGATATAAATAATATTACATATTTAGGAAACATGGATTTGGATGATATATATTCCCCAAAAAATTCTGAAGTATAAACAATCTCGGATAAAAATGAGATTGCAATATTTTCCCTTACCATAGGTCTAATTTGCTTCGTACGTGTCTGAACCTCCTATATAATGATTTATATAATGTTATTGACTTATTACATAATCGCAATCACTGTTATGATATCAAATATGGTCATATTATTAGCTTCGTATTAGTAATATTTCATTGCTACTTGTTATTCGGGTGTTTATTGCTTTTTGTTCTTATTTGTGTTTTTTCGAATAAATTCTTATTCTTCTTTTTAGGTTATAGATACCTCATTTCCAGAATGGTATTAGTGTAATATATACCATATTTATTCATTCAATTCATTTATATAATCATTATTCAATGAAGATCATGTAGAATGAGTTGCATCGCATCGTGGAGACGGTAGGTCGTACATACGCACGAGCGATTATATCGTTCCCCTGATCGTGGAATTGTATTGAAGTGTATGTATACTATTTCAGAATCAATATCACTTACCCTATTTACTTTTAACCGTGTTAAATAAAAGTAAAAAGTTGCTATTCACCAAAAATTATTTCTATCTTATTGAACCACATTTTACTCCTTGATATTGACTGTGTCTCTCGTATTTTCTAAATTCCACTCACAGAAGCGGTAAAATTAAGTTTTATGTAAATTTTCAAATTCTCCTAGGAGGTGGGTAAAAGACGGTGAAAAGTTCAATAAAATTTTTATATATCTAAAATTATTATAAAATTACTCCAGTGAATTGCATTGAACATATATAGGTATTATTTATCTATTTTGACCTAAAATAAATTTAAATAAATAATTATTTAAATAAAATTCGGTTTTTAAATAGTAACCCAGTGTTTTCACTATTCATCAAAAATTGAAAGTTTTTCGAAAAATACCAAAAATTCACCCTAGGATAATTTCGATATTCCGGATCCAAAAATAAAGTCCATTTTGAAAGATAAAATTTAATAAATTTCAAAAGGTGGGTATTACTATTCATAACAGCTAGTTTTAATAATATTTTAATAGCATATTGTTGTTTAGTGAAACTTGGTATTGCGTATAACACAAGATATCGAGGAATATCGTGATTGCGTGTAAAGCAAGCCAAGCTCATGTTGTGTGTAGTGAAATATTCATTTGATGATGTATATAACATAAAAACAAAATATTTCTCATAAAAATCTCGGGTGCTACAATTTAACCATCACGTGTTTGTGGTTTTATGGTTGTTAAATCTCTCCTGATCTTGTTTTATATCACTCTCTATCAGAACATGAAACATATTTTTTCTTCCATATTCTTGTTTTCCTACATAGAATCCTAGAATGTGTTTTCTTGGTTGACCTTTTTAGTTATCTTTATTTCTTTTAAACTGGTAGTTTTATTAATCCTTTTTCTGATGTGGTATTTCAATAAAGGTATTTTGAAAATTCATACTCTAGTTACCAACCCTATATTCAAATCGTGAGGATGAAATTTCCAAAAGGGGGGAAGGATGTAACATCCCAGGTATTTATAAAATAATACATTTTCATATTTATTAATATTTATGAATAAAATTTTACTTTTAAATTAAAGGGATGCATTTTTTGATAGCGTACTCAACACATAACAATGGGTTTCTCCAAAATCTTATGTTGCACACAACATTGAGTTTTACAAAAACATAATACAATATTATTATTATTATTATTATTATAAATGGTAGTTAAATTCCAGCTATTGTATTTAAGAGAATTAATAGAACAAGCTAAAACATGATTACACATTTTTTTTAAATGTTATTATTTTTATCCAATAATTTTTAGTGGCTTAAAATGAGAATGAATCCAATTTTAAGCATAAAATATGGTAAAATTTTTAAAAGGTCGTTTAACCACCTTCAGATGGTGAACCCTTTTTAAATATAGTTATTTCCACTTTTATATGTTCTATTTGACAAAATAAACCTCTTATTTTAAATAGGAACATCAAAATTTATTATGTTTAAATTTTTGTATTATTTTGATACATATTTTAATGAATAGTGAAAAATATTATATTTTAATTCAAAAATGCCTTTTCATCTTGTTTATTTATATAGTTAGATTTTAATTTTTACAAGTTTTAATATGTAATTGGATTAAGTTTTTATAATTTAATCCAATTTTCATCATTGTTTGTAATTTCACATTGAAATTTGATATAAACACATGTTAATCTTTTTATGGTTTTTACATTAAAAAAACCTATTGTCTTATTTTGACAAAAGAAATTAATTTCAAATTAATTTCTGCCAATTCTGTATTTTTAATTTGAAAAAATAGATTCCATATTTGGAATTACAAGGTAAAAAATATTTAAATAGGTTCATTTTATTTTTCTACATTATGAATAGTGACATTAGTAATTATTTATATTTATCATTGTTAAATGGTAAATCAGGTAAATATAAGGGAAAAATAATATTATAATAATATAAAACAACCATAATACATGTCATAATCCTATTGGATGAGATATGTCTGACCATGATCATCCTTGGGTCAATTTTAGGAACCCAAGGAGCCACATGTGTGTGATAATTACATGTTATAATAATTATTTTAAAGTAAAGAGAAATAAAACATAAACATATATATTTTTACTAAAATGATTTTAATGTGGAGTTATATAAATGATGTATTTGACAATAAATAACCATTATAAAGAAAAAAAATATTTCCTAAATCATGGTATTTTATTTGTAATTTTTAGACATTAAGTAAATAATTTTTTTATGACATGATGATGATGGATTGATGACCATATTAATGAAAGATTCAAATAAATGATATTATAAATATTAAAATTAATGTAATTCGAACATTTTGATACCATGAACGAATTTTATAGATTATTATTTCATTTTATATTTGATTTAATGTAGTTTTTTGTTAATGAATCACGTTTTTATGACATTAACAAAAATCAATTACTAAATAGTGTCAAAATTGACATAAATGGGTTTTTTAAAAATATTATTTTATTAAATGATATAAAAGTCATTAAAATATTATATTCAGATAAATGAATTATATAATTATAAAATTTTCATTAATTATCCAATTTAGGTTCTATGGTAATTTTATAGTAACTATATTAACCATATATTGTAAAAATACAAGAAGACATGGTAAGAGTTAATTTATATAACTAAGGATTAAATTCAAAAGATAAGGTTAAATTTGTGGTATAAACTTTTATAAAACATATTTTATGAGATTATTTCAACCCATATTCATATTATACTATAAATATATTACTTTGGAACATTTATAAATAGAAAATCAATTTATAATAAAATAATATTTCCAGACTTTCCTAAAGTGCCCCTCCTCCCTCTAATAAAAGGCCACCACATCTACACAATTACTCACACCTATCAAGACCATTGTATATCCCAAATTATGCTCAAATAATATAACAACTTCCCTCAATTCCTCTTATAATCCTTACCTTGGGCATAAAGCAACTCTAGAAATCATTTTTGACACAAATTAAAAGGAGTTACCAGATTCAGATGTAATGTCTTCTCTCAAGCTCCTTTCTTTTATTTTATTTCTCCAACCCCCTAAACTATATTTATTACATTATTTTATAAAAACACCAGTATCCTAAATATAATACTATTTATTTATTCTAATCATTTGACCTAAACTTACACACACCTCCCTTTAATGGATATAGAACATACTGTTTCTATGTACGGGGAACTACTGCCTCACGAAACAATGATTGTTGAATTTTCTCCCACCACCTTTTAGGGTGGACATTATGATGGAACTATATTTATATATGATATATATTATATTTATATTTTATATATTCTTCTATAGTGTTTATTTATAACATTCCTTTATGCTTTCCATGTTGTGTAAACAAGATAATTTCATTTGAGAAAGTGTGGACTACCGCCCCCTCAAAGTGATGTGACTCGTTCCCTATATACATGGAACATATAAAGGATGGTTTTATTAAGCCTATAATACATAATTGAAATTAATATATTACTATTATTATAATATACATTTATATCATTTGATTATTATTCTTTTAATATGATAAATAAATGAATGTAATGTTCATGCATACGTACGGCATACTGTCTCCATGAAAGGTGCATTACATTTATTATATAAAAATATTATGGAAATCATAAATTAATAAATACTGAATATATATGGTATTTAAATCAATAATAATATTCTAGAGATGACGTAACTTTGACTACCTGGATAATTTACATCAAAACAAGTTCATTTTTTGACTCATATACCGAATATCAACAAAACATTCAATATGAACTTAAATAATTATGTAATTATTATAACATGGTAACAAGTGATATTAAAGGAATAATAAACATGATAAATCTTCTCATTCAATTATAAATTATCCCAAGTTTATTATTCAGGAACATAATGATTGTACGTGATGAGTCGGACTCAAGGTAAGGAAATCTTAACTCAATCTCCATTCATTGAGTTAAATATCCCTGTAATTGGTTTTGTTTTCCCAAGAATATGTGTGAAGGACCTTTTATGTTTATACACTAAATATACACTTGTTGAGAATATTTATATCTTTTACACATAATTATTTCATTGATTTTTACTTAATCTAATGATATGATCTTTGTAATGGATTTTATCTCAATCCTCTTTCATTGAGTCATATCTTGATGTCATGCACATTTATTATCCTATAATGTGTATATACAAACCTTTTGACTAATTATATCATGATTTATTATATTCTCATGATATTTAAAGTTTTTTTAATGTTATTCTGTAATGATTTTTATTCAAGTGTTTCTCATGTGGTAAGGTTCCCTTTAACTAAAACATTGTTTCAAATGTTTTAAATAATTATTCTTCAAAAATCATCTATTTCATGTTAAAGTTATATAAATGTTTTTTAAGAATTTATTTATATATACATTAATGTTTTAAAATGTCAATTTATTTCAAAATTTTCAAAGTGTTATGGGACACTTTGATTCAAAATTCTCTTTATTAAATGTTTTAAATGGTTTTGGAAATTGTTGAATAATTCAATATATTGAAATGATTATTAATATTGTAAATGAAATTTTAAGAGTGAAATATTGATAATTGAAATCTTTTATGTGTTATAATTATATAATGGTACTTGGACATTTGATGTGTGGTTATGTGATAAACCAAATATGGGTGGTTATGTGATAAACCAAAGGCAGGTGGTTTCGTGATAAACCAAGGACAGGTGGTTACGTTATAACCTCCAATGCATTGGGTATCGAAGTTGGTAGTATGACTATTCCATTTGTAATAATGATTTGGGAAAGTTGACTATATGGTTATTCAATTTAAGTATAATTATTTCCTAATTTACCTTTTATATTATATATGTTTATTTCTATGGGTTTATGGTAATATTTTGGTTACAAAATTGGTTATAAATGAGAATATATTCATTGAATAATATTTACTACTTCATAAAGTTAAAAAGTATTACTTTATGATAAAGTATTCAGGGTTTTCATGTTTTCCCAAGACTAATATATTTCCTTATTTGTGTATCCCTTACTGATATTTTTATGCTCATCCTAAGTTTAGAAATATTTTTCATAGGACTTAAAGAAGAATAGATTCAAGGGTGGGATCCAGGAAAAGTCATGATGTTTAAACATGGAATGAACCATGTTTCTTTTTAAAAAATATTTTGTTTTATGATAAAATTGGATAGTGGGTAGAATTTTCTACTTTATAATAATCAAGTTTATATGTATGATTTACGGCCTAATTATCTAAATATCTAAACTTGAAAAGAACCTTGAAGTAAATTAAAGTCAAATTATTGATTTATCTCAAGATTAAGGTTTAAGGATGGGGAATTATAGTATGGGACCTAATCACCACTACTAGAGGTGTACTTTCACAGGGGAGTATTAGTTCAAATTAATATCTGCTCTTTACACTGACTTGATAGAGACGGAGGATGGTTTCCCTTGGAAATATTTATAAAAACACCCAATCCCCCCTAAGGCCTAATATTTCTTGTAGAAAGCATACATGGGGATTTTCCCTTCTATGTAATTTCTCACATATCACCATGCAGCATAAATCACATCATGTCCTATTTTATTTTTCACTGATTAATATTTCATGCATTCCATCTTTGGCTACTTAGGTTCTAGGAATTCATGGCACAACATCAGAAGCGGCGTTGATCACCTTCTATAATTAGCCACTAGTTTTTCTTCTCTTCTCAATGAATGATCATCACTTCTCTCAAAAAAATATCTAATCTCCCATTTCACTTTATAATGGATTATTTGGGTAAGGATAAATGAATCCCTCTTTAATAAGGTTTTTAAACCTTTCACCCTATGGTTGATCACGCCTTCCACTAGCTTTCCTCATTGCCCCATAGTGATCACCTGTTAGAGGGCCCTTTGGGACTCCCTTTCCGATTTCATAGACCCCCCCCCCCCGCCTCCCTAATACCCCTTAAAATTAATTTTAATGTGTCACTCTCATGAAAATGTTTCACTAGATTCGATATCATTGCACGCAATACTTCTGGTTTGATCATAGCTACATTCAAGAAATCTCTTATGGCTTCCTTCTTGCCAATGGTTGCGGAAGCACAATCTAACAATTTGGGAATGGATTTAATCTTAGAGAAAATATGGGACATTATCTTGAAGGAATAATATTTCCTCAATACTATTAATTCTATTTCTATTCCAGAGCCCGACATCCAACCTTTTGGGCTCTTGGTCTCTAAGATCCTTTACATATAGTGTCACTTCGTTGTCTGCCACTTATCCTTTTCTAAACTGGGATGAATAGAGTGGATCATCATTTAGATACTAGGAGAATATATAAGGAACATCATGTATGGTTGAATTTTCACCCCATTTAGATAACATATCTGGTATCTTATGATCTTATTACTCTTAATATATGATCACTTCTTCTCTTTAAAAAAATATCATAAACAAAGGAAATTTAAAAATTATGGAATTTGAGAAATGATCATGAGGCATGTATTACCTCATAAATGAAAGGGAAAATAATATATTTATATATTTGATTGGCATATATAAAAAATTTATAAGCATTATATAACATTAAGAGGTAGATAAATTGATTTATAAAGACAAAGTTCATAACCAGAAGGAAATGGTGGTTTAGAGATATCCCTTACCTTGAGCCTGATTCGTCACATGTTTTTTTATCCCCGAATAATAAACTTAATTTAATTATTTACTTCCTTAATAAAAAAATTAAAATTATTATTCCTTTTATTTATTCATTTCTATAACGACCCACACTTTACATACATTGTTAATACTTAAAAATTGAAGCACACTTATTACAACATATGACAAAACCACAAAGGACCGTATAGGTATAGTGTCTTTAGAAACTGGGAAACATAAACAACTGGTTCATAAATCTTCTACAGTGTCTCCCATTTATTTCATCATATCTAGGGTCCCTTTTAGCATATTCTACTTAATATCCATCTTCCTGACCTGGGGAAAAGAAAACATAAAAGGGTGAGCTCAAATGCTCAGCAAGGGCAAATAAAGGAAATAAAAATCATATCATATCTTTTTGAAAATCAAAACCTGCAAAAGAGATCATACTATCTTAACATGGAATAAATCATAGAAGTGAAAATGAGATCCCCATAATCATAACATAAAACTTGAAACTTTGTGGCATGCACACATAATCATGGAAAATCATTTCTTGTTAGTCATGACTCATTGCCAAGACTATCTTAGTGGACAAAGTCCCTTTCTGAACCGAGTTCACTCCTCGTTTCAGTCCTGTTTCACTGAACCGAAATAACCTTCCGTTCCAGCCATGTCTATCTCATGAGATATAAAGTCTTTACCCAATGCATTGGAGGGAGATATAGGTCCCACCCATCTTATAATGAATCCTTTCTTATGTGTGCCACGTAATCATAAAACATACATCATCGCATAACACAAGTAACAAAAATGGGATTCTTGAAACATCATGACATCATAAATCAATTCATATAAGATAAAGGAATTCATAAAAATAATTCCATCACAACATGATCAAATCAATGTAATAATAGGGATAAAAATATAACCCTTTATTATCTTAGATGGAAAATAATTTTGATAAAACACTTGAACTCCATTCTTGAGGAAAATATCCTTTCTTCTTCAAAAACATTTTTCCTTTCATAACATGTAATACAACTTTAAAATAAAAGAAGTTGTTTAAAAATAAACTTGAAAACTTGTAAAGGAAGCTTCTTTGAAGTAATTTTTTAAAAATCCATTCATGCCGTATAAGTTAAAAAAAACATTCTTCGTACTTTTGTCGGAAAAGTCAAAAAGTACCTCGTACGGAAAAACGACAAAAGATTCCTTTCATATTCTTTACTAAAAACTCACCTAAGGGTAAAATTGGATTTAAAATATTGCAAGTGGATGGAAACAATATTACATATTGAGGTAACATGGATGTGGATGATAAAATACACCCCAGTAAATACTTACGAATAAACAATCTCGGATAAAAATGAGATTGTGATATTTCCCTTACCTTAGGTCCGATTTGCTTTGTTCATGTCCGAAGCTCCTGTATAATGGTTTAAATAATGTTATTGACTTATTCCAGAATCATACATATTGATATGATATCATATATGGTCATATTATTAGCTTCTTGTTAGTAATATTTCATTGTTACTTGTTACTCGGGTCTTTATAACTTTTTGTTCTTATGCGTGTTTTGTCGAATAAATTCTTATTCTTATCTTTAGGTTATAGATAATTCATTTCCAGAATGGTATTAGTGTAGTATATACCATATTCATTCATTAAATTCATTTATATAATCATTATGAAATGAAGATCATGTAGAACGAGTCGCATCACATCGTGGAGACGGTATTCCGTACGTACGCACGAGTGATGATATCGTTCCTATGATCGTGGAATTGTATTGGAGTATATATATATTATTTCAGTATCAATATTACTTCATAATAATCATATATAGTTACTCATTACACCATTATACCCATCCTTGTAAGGTGATGGTGGAAAATAGATTACACCACGGCGTGGAGACGGTATTCCGTACGTACGCACGCGCGGTGATTTCATTTTTCCGTAGGATGGGTAGAAGGTGAATTAGGGTTGTTTCATATTTATAATAACATATCAGTATGTAAGTAATACTGATGTTATTACTTTATCATGAAACAACTAAAGAAGAAGAAGTTGAAGAAGAAAGAAATTGAAAAGATCGGTAATGGATATTACCTCTTCTTTGGAACGCCTCTTTGAATCCTCCACTTAGGGAACTAATATTGGTCTTTGAAGAAGACCAGGACCTATAGGATTATTCTAGGGAAGTTGAGAGGAGAAAATGGCAGGGGTTGGCCGAGCTTGAGTGCTCAATTTGGTGTGAGGAGGAGGGGGAGGAGGTGCCCTTTTATAAGGGAGGAGAGGGGCACCTTAGGAATATCTCAAAATATTATTTTATATTAAAGTCAAAATCGGTTTATAATGGTTCCAAAGGGTCTTATTTCGAAGCTAAAGTGGGGATGGGTCGAAATCCTATCAACCAATAGGGTTTAGACAAGTTTAGGGTATTATTTTAACCTTATCAATTAGATTTAACTCTAAGTTAATTAATTTAACTTTTACCGTGTCTTTTTGTTTTCTTTCACTATATGGTTAATACACTTACTATAACATGCCAAACGAACCCCAAAATGTTTATTATTAATATATATATCCTTATCTAAGTCATTTGGCCGAACCATAGATTTTTAGGAATAAAATAACAATTAATAATATAATATTTGATTTAAAAACTATTTTGTGTCAATTTTGACACTATTTGATATATGATTTTTGTGAAAGTCATAACAGAATTATATTTTCGAACCAAGTTTATTAAATCAACACTAATATATCATAGTAACCTATAAAATTAGTTTAATTCATAAAAAGTCTCAAATTACATTTATTTTGGTGTTTATAACATCAATTATGTCAATATTTCATTAACAAGATAATTACTGCATCATCTTTGTGTCATAAATAAATTAAACTATTTGATGTCTAAAAATTACAAATAAAATACCATCATGTAGTAAATCTCTTTAGCTTTCTAATTAATATTTACAATCTAATTTATCTTATATATAACCCCATATTAAAAATGATTTACTTATTAAACTTTGATTTTAACTACTTTAACCCTTCTTTAAATAAATTAATAATAAATGTCCTAATCTAATCCAAGTGGGCCTAAATGGTCATATTTTATTCCTAAGTTTGTTTTTGGTCGAATTACACTTGTCCAATAGAATTAGGACATGTTTTAGGGTAATATTAATATCATATTTACCCTTAGTTATCCTATTTACTATTAACCGCGGTAAAAATCGTAAAAAGTTACTATTCACCAAAAATTATTTTTATCTCATTGAACCACATTTTACTTACTGATATCAACCGTGTTTGTCGGATTTTCGAAATTCCATTCACAGAAGCGGTAAAATTAAGTTTTATGCAAAATTCAGTTTTTAACCTACCACTTAGTGGTTTCACTATTCATCAAAAATTGAAAGTTTTCAGAAAAATACCAAAATTTCACCCTAGGCTAATTTCGATATTCTGAGTCCAAAAATGAAGTCCATTTTGAAAAATAAAATTTATAAAATTTCAAAAAGTGGTTATTACTATTCATAACGGCTAGTTTTAATAGCATATTGTTGTTTAGTGAAACTCGGTATTGCGTACGACGCAAGCTATCGAGGAAGGTCGCGATTGCGTGCAAAGCAAGCCAAGCAAGTGTTGTGTAGAAAAAGATTCCTTTGATGATTTATATAACGTAAAAGTCTCGGGTGTTACAATTTCCATGTCATATTAAATTACTTCATCATTTAGGTTCATATCAGATGTTTTGACGTTGTTCGGCTTATATGTCAAAAATCACTTTGGTAATTTCACTAAGGAAAAAAATATTATTAATTAATTAAATTAAGAATTGTAATAATGAAATAATTATCAATTTTATATATAAATTATACTTTTAAAACCAATAATTAAATAAATTAATTAAAAATGAACTATAATATGATCATAGAGACGGTAGGTCATACATACGCAAGAGTAGTGTTTAAATTTCTCAACGATCATGATGGAAAGAAGATAAGTGTTATTTTGTATTTACAAGATGATTATTATATCATAAATATAATATTATTTCTTTAAATAACCTTAAACATTTTATCCATGTGATGCAGTAAGAAAAATGAATCACATCACTTTGCAAGGAAGTATTCCACCGTACACATGAACGATGTTATCAGTTATTTAATGAATGAAAGGTAAGAAATAATATGATATATTTATTTTAAATAAATTTTATTATTTCCTTCATATCGTATATAAACATAAATTATTCCTTGTTACTATCCATGTAAAGTTTAATTTAAAAATGAACCACATCTCTTCGTGAGGTGGTAGTCCGCCATACACACAAGCGATATTATCGTGTTCTCTAAGAAATGGAAGGTAAGAAGGTATATAAGATATTATAATTGAATGAGTATAATTATATTATAAATATAATATAAACATTAGATACATCATTATATCCAACTTTGATAAGTGGTGATGGAAAATAAATTATGTCGGTTCATGTGGCGGTAGTCCGCCATACACACGATCAATGGTTTCGTTTCCCATTTGAGGGAGGAGGAGATGGTTGTAGGTCTTAAACATAATATATAAAATATAAGTATATAAAATATACATATTTTTTATATAATAATGTTTTAAGAATATTCAAATGATGTGGAATAATAAATAAAATAAAATGCTTGGTTAAGGACATTAACTCTACTTCGGATAACTTTTTTTGGTTTGCACCGAAAACCTTTATGGGTTGAATTTATGAAAAAAAATTATTTTATGAGGGGAGGTAATTATGGAAGTTATTTGGGAAGTTATTATCTAAAAAAACGGGTCTTGTATGTGTGTAAATGATAGGAGAGGGGTAGCCATTTATAAATGAGTGAGAGGACACACTTGGATTTTTTGAAAATAATGAATTCCACCCATGTTTTTCTCATGCTAAAAGAATCAAAAATTATAAATTTTAAAACCTTAGAGGACATAAGGCCGAAATATGAACATAAATTATTAATTAGGAAATATTTTAGTCATTTTTAAACCTTATATTTTTGTTTTAACTCCCCAGTAAACTCGTTTTTTCTTAACCATGGTAAATAATTTTTAATGTTTTCACTTTCAATTATGGTAAATAATTAATTTGACCTTAATAAATAATATAAATTATTATTATTATAAATATTTAATCACTTTTTTTATATTTAATATCACATAATTGGAAAATTTTAATTTAAAATTAAACCCACAGACGTGTCGAAAAAACAGTTTTCCAATAGAAAAACTTTAATAAGTTAAAAAAAGTTTTCATATAAAAAATAAATATTAAATTGATACCAATGAAATAATTTAGATTTATTAATATATAATTTAACTTATTTAACTTTTAAAACCACATTAAAATAAATTTATCTTGTAAATCCTTTAAATGAAAAGGCAGTTTTTAATAAAGATTAGTATTTTCTCACTATTTATAAAGAAATGAAACTTTTCAAAAAATTCCAAAAACTTCCCCCGAACATTATTTTGAAACACTGATATAAAAAATGAATTTAATTTTTTGTAAAATAAATTTTCCAAAAGTAGTAAAAAATTATTTTAAATTATGTGTACAATGCATTACTAAATTACCTTTTATAAAAATAAAGTTTTTCTGAAAACATGTATTTCTCTTTCAAATGGTTTGTATTTTATTTGTAATCATTATATAACCATTGAAACTATTTCATACATGTGTAAAACATATAATTTTTTATAATTTAGTTATTCCTATTCATACCTTCAAACTTAACGTCTAGGTTATAATTGCCATTTTTAACTAATAATATTTTAATAGAGTATCGCATTTCATTTAAAGTCACTCTTGTGCACATCACAAGCTGTATAAGAGATTGAATTTTTAAAAAACTAAATATATAGTAAAGTCTTGGGTTATTAAAATTCAATATTTTATAAATTATATCAAATTAACTATGTAAATAACATGTTTCTGGCACCGAACTCGGGAGTGCGGGTCTATGGCATCACATTTACCTAGTCTAGGGGCATAACAAGCATAGATTGACTACTATTGGGGCCATATAATGAACCAAACAAGATTTGGGTATTTTTTTCATTTACCGTAATTTTTCCTAAGCTACCACAATGAAAGAATTAGTAGGTAGGGTCTTGAATTATTCCTAGGTAGCCCTTTAAGATTTTCCGACCTAACAAGTACCATATCAGTTCCTTTAGGTAGTTTAAGGTCATGCATGTTGAACCAAAGGATTATAAGGTTGAAGATAAAAAATTAAAGAAAAAAATATTGTATTACTTACCTAAATATGATTATATTCCATAAATAAATAACATTGAGGATTTAAAACCAATTTAATGGTTGGATTTTCGGTCACATAAACCATTTTTATATGTGTTTGAGCTAGAGATGATGAGATGAGACAAGTACACAAAGCATGAATTCTATTCATATTGGTATGAAGGTTTATTTTTTTATTTTATCAAGGAATATAGTGGTTTTAGGTCCCTCCCCTCAGGATATGATGTGTTTGGTTGACAGGTTAGTATAAAGGTGAATATACAGGGTCTTATGGGGACATATCTACGTAGTCAAACAAAAGTGTCCCTTAGAATTGAGAATATCTACTGTTGATGTCCATGAAAGTTTATAAGGACTCAAAAATAATGACATGAAGTTATTTATAGATAAAGGTTCACTCAAGTAAAAATAAATATAACAATCATTAATCTAACTTTTTCTTGGAATTGTGGATCCAGTGAGCATAACTCAACTTTATCTAGTGTCATATAGTTAACTATAAAGGATTTTCACCTTTTTATTTTCACTCTAAATTTAACTTAATCCTTTAATATGAGAGGCTTAGAGAGTGGAGACTTGACCTTTTCTTAGACCTCACATTCTATTATTCATCCTGACAAATTAATTGCCTCTTCCACTTGGAGTTCAATGGTCATGTGATTTGGACCCCTAATGAATAGTTTTTGTGGTTGAGTATCCTTGAACAAAATTTCTATAGTATAAGGGTTGTGGTTCTTGTATCATAGTGTGTAAGGAGTGAAAATATCTGTCTGGATGAGATGGGGATTTAGGAACTGCAGATACCAAAATATCTCTTGGATTAGGGATGATGATAACAATATAACCCATAAAATGAGGCTCTTGGATTAGAGATGATAAAATGGGACACGTTCATGAAGGATGACCACCAGTCATATTATGATGAAGATATCCATTGTAATTTTTTCAAGTAAAATGGGGTTTATAATTCCCTTCCCTCATGATGAGGTGATTTTAGTTTATATACTAGTATGATAGTGTATATATAGGGTTGTATGGGGGGCCACATGCATAGAGAAAAAAAAGTTGCCCTTGGAGTTAGGAATATCTACAAATAAAATTCATGAAAGGTTATGAAAATCTAGGAAACTTTAGGTATATTCAAAATATATATGGTAATAATTTTAGTAGACAATATTTTCATATCAAGATGATCACCACCTTGAGAGAAGTGGTGGAAATAAATAATTGTTTTTATAATGGTCAAGAATATATGGTCTAAACGTCACTGCATATCCTGAATCAATTTGGAATAAAGACACATGTAGTTCTTAGATATGTATCATGTTTAGATCAAGCTCATATATAGGGGAAAGGAGTTTTTTATTGATAGTAATTGTGTATGGTCCTAAGATAATAGATCCTAACATCACTATGTATCCTATAAAAATAGGAATCAAGCCACACATAGTTCTTAGAAATGGTCCTTAAACAGACCTGACTCTCATATAGGGAGAGGGGAATTTCAATTTCAACATATACTTAGATCACGTAGAGAGGGGAAATGGAATTTATGATCTAATACAAAGTTTTATTGTTTGTTGGATGCATCTACATGAATCAAACATTCGTGTAGGGAAGAAATAGTCAGTCGGGAATGGGAAACTCTAACCATTTTAAATTCATGTGGGATAGACATTAACTTGATAGTTTATCATCCTTTAGCAAGGACATAACTCCCTACTTAAGGTTTGTATTATCTATGCCAACCAAAGTGATTTAACAAAACCTCTAAGATCACTTGAATCATTATTTTTGTGAGAAACAATAGATAAATAGTAAATCACTCATATTGATTGAGAATTCATGGAAAGGAATAAATGAAAATATGGGGTAATTCTCACACCATGTAAGATTACATGGGAGAGTTCCATTCAGGTATTGTGAAAAAATTAAAGGGTTGGTATTAAGGAAAACTACTGGATGGGTCTAATATAGGTGATCCTAGACATCACTACATATCTTCTATGAACAAAAATCAAGCCACCCATAGTTATTGTATAGAAAATACCAATAGAGATCTTACTCGTATGTAGGGAGGGGGAATTCCAGCTATTTTCTGAGTGAGCCTCAGTATTATGGTCAGCTATGGATCCTCAATTTAGATCGCACTTAGTCATAGAGAGATGCATTTCTATTTTCAATACTGTTTTGGGGATGAAACACTCAACCCTATCACAAATATATGTACTGGGGGAACAATTCACATATCCTTAGATTGATCTGTCTCTCATATAGGTGGAAAATATATTCAATTTAATTTCTTTTCAAGATAAACCAAATGTCATGCATTTTATAGCCATGTGAAATGGACTACTACCATGTAATTTAACATCGTGTAGCTAAGACATTGATTCTATAAAGTTTAGAGTCTTATCTTGATAACTTCAACTAGTAGGATGCATCACAAGAAGTTCTTCTTAAGAAATGTTTTCCACACTCATTTTCCAAAGTGATCTAGGTATATGCCCCATTGGTGTAAATATTGTGCTCTATATAAGGTCCTTCGTATTTTGGATCCAATTTTAGAGACTTCTTCTCTGGTAACATTGGGGTTCTGAGAGATAACACATGCTCTCCCTAAATGAATTTATGGAGTCATACATTCCTATTGAAGTCTTACAGGACCCAGTTCTGATAAATATCTAGGTTTTTGTGTATGAATCCTCTTATAATCAAGTCATCCCAATTCATATAACCACTTATGGGATTACTCATATTCATTAATCTAGTTTTTTATGGAAGTACGCAGTGAGGGTAGTTGGACCTCGATGGGAGAAACTACTTTTATCCCATATATAAGTGAATATAGGGTCTCTTGCATGGTGGTGTAGGTTGTGGTGTTGTATCCCCACAAAAAATATAGAATCTTTTATGAGTATTATTTATTATTTTTATCCACCATCATCTAAATTATATTAGATAAAGTATTATTAAATGATTATATATATACATTCACTATTTTATAGTGGCATGATGAATGCCTGGATAGGATTTTATATTAATGATATAATCCCTTCATCTTGGAAGAATAGAAATTTTTGTCATTGTCCATCAATAACATATGATGGAAACTGAATCTAGTTAGAATATTTGACTTTTTAAAACTGATCATGGCATTCATCCTAACATCCTTGAAGGTTATCATCTCATCTCATTTAGAAAAAAATAAATGGAAGTAAGGATGTATTTGAACTTCCAATATATACTTAGGGGATATTGACCCATGACATCCATGGCCCTTGTAGAAATAGCCAAGAATATCTGGTAGTATGCAACAACATTGAGTGTTAGTCGATGAAATTCATATATTCCTAACACGTGTGACATTTTCAAGTGAATTAAACATAAGTTCAGGTTATAGTTGGCTATAAATATCTAATCCTCATGATCTGATGAGATAACTTTATTCCTAATTTATGGTCTCAACAAGCTCTGATAAGAACCCCTTACATAATAGAAAGGATCTCCACTCATTTGATGAATCTAAGGATAACTCCAAAAAATACCCTTTATAGATGAATTCTTATGTAATTGGTCCATATCAAAGAATGAAATTTTATTCCCGACATCATATCTATACATTTATTAATCAATTAGATGATATTGGTTGGGAAATTCCAACTTCAAAGATATTCCGATATGGGGTACATCCATTTCGTGGAAGAATCATCTAATGTGGAAAATGGATCATCATGTTCCAAAATGGTTCCAATATCAATAATTTATCCCATGTTATATCTAATAATGGGAGAGATAAACCTATGATACATGATGTGAATAACTATTTCTTCCCGGTTAGGATATTCTTGGACCACATCAGTATATTATAAAGCATCACCCCAATCATTTTATGATTATTGAACATGGGTTAGAGTTGATTTCATGAACCAAGACAGGTCACCGTCCGACCCGGCACCCGACCCGATCTGTGACATGGCCCAAAGAGTGTTTCGGATCCCACGGGCTAGCACAAGTGCCCGGGTATTTAGAGTAACACATGAAAACGGTTTACCTGAAATAAGAGATAGAAAAACAACTAACAAGACAAATAAACAAACGCTTGAAAACCAAACCAAACAAACCCTTAACGTTGGACCAAATTTAACGTTTACAATTCAACCAAAAACATTAATAATACTAAAATGAAAAGAAAACTAACACATCTATTCTCACCTTTATGCAATATGAGGATCCATCTCCTCAACTCACCATCATTAGACCTACCCAAAAAAACCATCGACAACCTGAACCACTGTCACTAAGCATGATTCTCCAACCTAGAATACACAAATGAAAATATCTATATACACCCAAAGGTGTATGTATGGTGTGATCCAAATGCCATGTAGGATACCTACCAATAAAAAGTTTCCATTCCAAAACATCAAAAATATAATTTAGCATTCTTATTTAAAATAATACTTTTAAAATGATTTTAAAGAAAACATTTAAAGGCTGGAAGTAAAAAAAGAACACTGGACGGAAAACCATTTCACAAATATTATTTTAAAATGGAAGAGAAAAATCATAAAAACACACACATACTCAAGTGGTCCTCTGTATGATGACAGAAGGCACTACGTCATAGATAGTAGATCACCAGGGGTAAATCCAATAATGAATCTAGTGTGTGTGGTGCACAAAAGACATTATACCTTAGTGTAAACATAGCATAGAAACCACAATAATCAAGGATCTCATGCACGATCCACTAGTAGGGAAACACATCCATAACCTAGTGGTTTCCAACCATCACAAATGTTTAGTTAGTGTTGTAACATCAATCCTGGAAGATGAAACTTTGACGAACCACTCACGTGTCATCTAGAATACTAGTCCTAATCCTCACACCTAGGTACTCGAGGTTTCCATTGTGCTCAATAAAATTCCACATTTACATAGTATATCACTTTCTCATATCACAGACCAAATAAGACATCACACACTCAAGCCACCACTTTCATACCCAAACACCATTTTAAAAAAAACACACGCACACCAAAACCATTTCAAAACTTAATTTGAATCACTTGCATGACTTGATAAAAAATTAAGCAATCTGAAGAACATTTCTAAATAGAACAACAAGGGTTTGAACATGAAAAATTTCTAGTTCCACATATAAGTGTTTCTTTAAAAACTTAACGCACATGACATCCTATCAAATAAAACTCCCCCAGCTCATATATAATTTAATTAATCCAGTTAAAAATTTATAAAACACTTAAAATTATAAAAAAAAGGTTTACGTATGAAAGACACACCTGATTTCATATAAGAATGCCACATTAAGACCAAAAGTACAGAATGTGCATATCAAAACATGCTTTTCATTGTTCAAAAAATTTACAATTAAATTTTAGAACTACACTACATGGAAAACACACACAATGTGACTCATTTTCCTTTTAAAATCTCCATTCAATTATGAACACACCTCAAAGACCCTGAAAATGCATATCGCACCAACCAGATGACCCCAAACACCTTTTTAGACATGTTTACCATCCCAAATACCCCTGAAATAACAATTCCTTAGTTTATAAAACATATTGCATGCAAAAAACCATTATAAAATCAATTTCACAACTTAACCCTTGTAAAACCTCATTCTCATTACATAAAAACAATTATTAAAAACATATAGAATTTACCACAACATGGTCAGAATGAAAAACATGAAAATCTAAAAGAAAGCACAATTTTCAGCATGCACGCATGTCAAAAAAAATTAAAACATAGTTTTCATCATGTAACTAAATCATAGAACATATTAAATTTAACTAAACAAACAAATTGAATTATCTAAAAGATGCAAGGGAATCAACCACCTACCTTGAACCAATAATCCTCTAAAGAAAGGTATAAAACCACCAGTTCACATTTACTACACCTTAAGTAACTAAGGGAGAATCCCAAACAAGGAAAATTCACCAAAAACGAAAAATTAAACCCCAAATGAAAAATTATTAAACCACCTAAACACAACCTAAAAACCAAAAAATAAATAAATAAATAAATAAATAAAATATGAAACCCTACAAACTGAATTGAGTCGTCGGATGGGAGTGCGGGGGTAATGGTAGGGTGATGCATCCATAGGGGGACAGAGGATGTCCAGAGGGAACATGTTCTAAGGGTGGGGGAGTTTGCCACAACCCAAGGGGAAAAGAGAAAGGTTCATAAATGGGGCTAGCTTGGAGAGGGTGAAGGGTGTGATGGGTTGGCTGAGGAGGGAGGTGCGAGCTAGGGAGAAATCTGAAAATCCATGGGGAGGAGTTCTAGCGGTATGAGGGAGGTGGCCGGAAAGGAGTGCGGGGTAGACGGTACGAGGAGGTAGGGCCATGACTGGTGATGGGGATGTGGGGTGCGAGATGGTGTCGTCATATGGAGGTCAGCCAAGGGCAGAAAGGGTTGGCCATGAGGTAGGGAGGCGGTGGCACGGCATTAAGTGAGGGGAAGGTAAAATGTGTAGCTATGCGACGGGAATGGGAGAGGAGAAAAAAAGGGGGTCCAAACCCTAAGCAAAAGAGGAGGAAATAATAAAATCAATAAATAAAATAATTGAAATAACAAAAAAATAACATTAAATAATATTAACCATAATAATTATTATCACAAAATTTAAAAAAAATTAATAATTTTTATATCCTTAACACTGTTAATAATAATAATACTATTATTCTCAAACAACATTGCTATTATTATCATTAAAAAAATTCTTAAAGTTTATTAAACTTCTTATTTTCATTTTATCTGTATATTATTATTCATTGTTATTTCATTATCCCATTATGTTTTAACACATTTTGAAAGTCGGGAAGACCGCGCGGTCTTAGAACCATGCCCTGCCCGTGCATCTGGTGACGCTAAACCCAAAACACTCATAATAATAATAATATTATTATTATTAATATTAAACTAAAATATGAATAATGATGTTAATAATAAAAAAAATAATAAAACTCAATTGATATTAATAGAATAAAATAAAAAATTATATCAATTGTGGTAATGATAATAATAATAACAATATCACTGAATAACATTATTATTATTATTATCACTAAAAAACTCTTATTATATTTCATTTTTTTCATCACACTCTTAATTTTATTTCTTTATTATTAATCCATTTTATTTAATTAATTGAATTAGGTGAGGTTGAACAATGACCAAGGCGAGGCCACGCGGCATCGACCGCGGGGCGCTGGATGCAGCCAAGGGAAAAACATTCATTTTTAAATAACAACTCTGAAATTTTAAGTCAGGACTTGACCCAAACTACCTGATGACTAATAAAAATAATAAAATAAATAATTTAAAAATTATGGGTCTGACAATTCTCACCACCATAGCATTTTCCATCCCCGAAAATCCACAACTAAGGCTGAACCCTAAAGTAGCAATTGATACCCCCTATGGGTTCAAAAATTATCCCTATAAAAATCAAGTGAAAAGAGGAAAATTCACAATGCTTCGAGAAAGTGAATCAAAAGACAAGTTCAATAAACTCGTAAAAAGACTTTATGATATGTGTCGCCTACCCGAAAGAGATAGAACACCTCCAGTTAAATGATCAGGAAAAGGAACTCCCACACCCACAGAAACCAACTTCACAAGCCAAAAAACCTCAAGCACCATTGAATGAAAACCACACCGTTTGACTGGAGCGAACAAACAAGATCAAACCACATCCATAGAACACACTTTTCACCTAACACCAGTCTGTCTCTAGGAACAGAACCAAAACACCAAAATGGGGATGCCCGAAGCGGCTGCCCGCAATTAAAAACTTACCAAATCCTGAGAAAAGATTGGAAAACTGACACAGGGAGGCCCAGGAAGACACTCCACCATTATGAATAAGTTCCAACAACGATTCATTATAGAGACATTTGTGTGAGACCCATTGTGGGTCTTCCCACCATTAGAATTGAAAGAAGATATAAAACTTTGAAAATTTTCCGACGGTGACCAAACACCCCACCACAAGGGGTGGGGGGGACCAACTACTACGGCATTAAAACCATTACCCAAGACAAAACAACATCTACACATCCCTAGATGAGAACTATTCAATTTTTAGACTAATTTACCCAACAGAACCCACAAAGACCACTGAAGAAATTACATCTGATGGGACGCAACCCCCAAAACAGTAAGGTAACGAGACGACCATGCCTCCTCATATCCATGGGAAACCCTCACACACCAAAATGGATCATTTGGAATCGAACAACCACAAAAAACAATTTAAACTGATTTGACATTCAACATTGATGACAGAAATAAGGTCAGGGCCCCATACACTCCTAGGGTTCCTGACCACACACCGGCTTTACTCTGAGGCCTATGGATGGAACCCTGATGTTTTAAGAATCTTCTACCTCATAGTCATGCATCAAATAATCCCAAACAAAGCTTCTCCTTTTCTTTGTGCCACAAGAAACCATACTACAACAGAGACAACACCATCAAACAAAACACACTCTGACATCCAACTACTCCTTTATGGAACATCTACCAGGACTGGGGTTTAAATGATGTGCATACATCAACACTTCAACCTTAACTAATAAATTTAATAAGGAAAGATGCACGACAAACACTCCCCTTTGAATATAAATATTAGAACTCCCAAAGAGTATGACACACTCCTATGAAAACAGGGATTCTCAGAGGGTTTGATGAAGTCCACCTTTGCACTTCAAAGAGAACCCACACTGCAAGACATCACCAAACATGACCCTTGTGGCCAATGAAAGTAAAAAAAATCCATTCAAGACACCATTCAACACTGATAACTATGAACCGCTTTCTCCTTTCCCCACTGAAATTTCTTTTACCATTTCTCAGGGTGCTTCAGATGCAACGGTGTCAAACTTCATACCCAATGACTCAGACAACTCAAAGAGACCAAAACCCCCTTAAACTTCCCTCGCATCTATCATCCCACTGTGATAGGATCCACTTAACAGAAAAGGAAAAAGGTACAGACTTAGAATGACCATAAAAAGGGAGAATCCTTACTTTAATCAACTAGAGGGTCGGCCAACGGAAAATTGTCTGTGACCACACATCAATCTCATGTTAATGATTTATGGGGGTGGACACTAGTCAAGAAATAGAACCATAGACCCAATCAAATTGGTCCATTGTCCAAGAAATACCTCAGTAAAATGCTAAACACGAAGGGGGAACCACTGTAAGGGAATCCCGAATCCACTTTCAAAAGAAACCACTAAACACATTATTTCACACCAACATACAAATAAGAATTCAAAATAAGACAAAATTCAGTCAAAAAGGATCCTCAGATCAAAGCACCTCACATCTGACATTTCTAAAACACAAGGACACACCATACAATCACCAGTTATTTAAAACACCAAATTTTCCTTTAACAAAACTTTTTGAAAAAGAACAAAGTTGGTGGGTAGATCAAACACCAATGGTGTCCCATGGGCCTCACGCATGCATGTTCCCTTGACACACGGCACCCACCTCATGCACATCGAGTCACTCATTCACTCATGACATTAACCATTTCTCTCTCCATATACACTCATACATGTGGCTGCCCATGAGAACACTAAGGATAAAAACTAGACCTTTCCATTTTTCAAAAACAAAACATTCAACCCACACTTTTAAAAACTCATACATCATTTTCATTTTAAAGAACTTCATTTCAAATTATTTTCTAAGACCAAATCATTTTTACTTAAAACCCAAATTTCCACAAATCCAAAACAAAAAATATGAGGAGCGATGCAAGAGGAGACTAGTGTCGGCGGGTGACTAGGACATGTGGTCGGAGACTATACTCCAATCACACCACTGCCATTGAGAGTATTATAATAAATCATCCCCAGCACCACATGGAATGCCAGACCCTACGAACTCACTAGGACCACAAACCCTACTCCCTTTTCATTTCCCCTAAACAAGATTAATCACAAGGTCTATGAAAATCATCAACATACCCTGGTAACTCGAGTCCTTCCATGATGTGTGCTATCCAGGAACCTTTCTCATAGCTAAAAAATAGAGTTCTGATACCCTTAACTTTGTTCTACCTGACTCTATCCCAAAAAAACATGACCCAAGAGATAAAACCACACTTTGATACCATTTTATCACGAACCAAGTCATGTTTCAATTTGACCCGGCGCCCGAACCGGTCTGAGACATGTCCTGAAGGGCGTTCCAGATCCCCACGGGCTGGCACAAGTTCATGGGTATTCAGAGTAACATGTGGGAATGGTTTACCAAAAATAAGAGACTGAAAAACAACTTAAAAGACAAATAAACAAATGCTGGAAAACCAAACCAAAAAAACCCTTAACATAGGACCAAACATAAAGTTTACAATTCAACCCAAAACTTTAAGAAAATTGCAATGAAAAGAAAACTCACACATCTATTGACACATCCATGCAGCATTAGGAGACACCCCTCAACTCACCATCATTAGACCTTCCGAGGAAAACCATGGAAAACCCAAACCACCATCACTAAGCATGATGCCCCAACCTGGAATACACAAATGACAATATCTATATACACCCAAAGGTGTATGTAGAGTGTGATCCAAATTCCTAGTAGGATACCACCCAATAAAAAGGTTCCATGCCATAACATCAAAAAGATAATTTAATATGCTTATTTAAAACCATACTTTTAAAATTCTTTTAAAGCAAACATTTAAAGGCTGAAAGTAAAAAAAGAACACTGGAAGGAAAACCATTTTACAAATACTACTTTTAAATGGAAGAGAAAAATCATAAAAGCACACACATACTCAAGTGGTCCTCTGTATGCCGATGGAAGGCACCATGTCATGAATAGTAGAGCACTGTGTGTAAATTCTCTAAGGCAGCTAGTATGTGTGGTGCACTAGAGACATTCCACCTTGGTGTAAATCTGGAATAGAAACCACAATAATCAATGCTCTCATGCACAAGACACTAGAAGGGAAACACATCCACAACTTAGTGGTACTCAATCATTACAAAATTTTAGTTATTGTTGTAATGTCAATCCTTCCAGATGAAACCAGGATGAAACACTCACTTGTCATCTAGCATACTAGTCCTAATCCTCCCACCAAGGTACTCAGGGTTTTCCCTTCTGCTCAATCAAGTTCAACATTCACATAGTATATCACTTTCTCATATCACAGACCAAATAATACATCTTACACACAAGCCACCACTTGCATACCCAAACACCATTTTAAAAAAACACATGCAAACCAAAACAATTTCACAACATAATTCACATCAATCGCATGACTTGATAAACTATTTAAACAATTTGAAGAACATTTCTAAATATCACAACAAGAGATTTCACATGAAAAATGTCCAGTTCCACATATTAGAGTTCCTTTAAAAACTTAACCCACATGAAATCCTACCAAATACAACTCCCACACCACACATAAAATTTAATAAATCTAGCTAGCATTTTATAAAACACTTAAAATTATCAAGCAAACATTTACACAAGAAAGACACACCCGATTTCTTATAATAACACCAAATTAAAACCAAAATTATAGAATGTGCATATAAAAACATGTTTTCCATTGTTTAAATAATTTAAAATCAAATTTTAGAAGTACAATACATGGAAAACACACCCAAAGTGACTCATTTTACTTTGAAAATATCCATTCAATTACGCACACACCTAAAAGACCCTAAAAACACATTTCGTACCAACCAGACGACCCCAAACACCTTTCCAACCATGTTTTCCATCCCAAATACCCCATAAATAAAACTTTCTTACTTTATAAAACGTATTCCATGAAAAGAAACCATTATAAAATCAATTTCACAACTCAACCCTTCAAAAATCTCATTCTCACTCCATAAAAATATTATTAAACACATCTATAATTTACAACAACATGGTCGAAATGAAAAACATGAAAACTTCAAAATAAAGCACAATTTTCATCATGTACACATGTCAAAACATTTTCAAAACATTGTTCGCATCATGAAACTAAATCATAGAACATGTTAAATTTAACTAAACAAACAAATTGAATTATCTAAAAGATACAAGGGCATGGAACCACCTACCTTGAACCAAAACTCCTATGAAGAAAGGTGTGAAATCACCATTTCACATCAACTTCAACTCAAGAAACCTAGTGCGAATCCAAAATAAGGAAAATTCACCCAAAACTACCAAATTAAACTCCAAATGAACAAAGATTAAACCCCCTAAACACAACCTAAAAACTGAATAAATAAATAAATAGAATAAATAAATATAAAACCCTACAAACCAGAGTGAGTCATTAGACGGGTTTAAGGGGGTGATGGTAGGGAGGTGGAACCAGAGGGGAGCAGAGGAGGTCTGGAGGGAAGGGGTTCTAGGGGAGGGGGAGTTTGCCAAAACCCAAGGGGAAAATAGGGAGGTACTAAAACGGGGCTGGCTAGGAGAGGGATCAGGGCATGACAGGCTAGCCGTGGAGGGAGGTGTAAGCTGAGTAGGATTCCAACAAGCCATTGGGAGGAGGGAGAGTAGCATTAGGGAGGTGGCTGGACAGGAGCGTGGGGGAAACAGTGTGAGGAGATAGGGCTGTAACTAGTGATGGGGAGGTGCGGCGTGTGCTAGTGTCTCTAGATAGAGGTTGTCCAAGGGGAAAAAGGGTTGTCCATGAGGTATTGAGGAAACGACGCAACATTAAGATAGAGGAATGGAATATGTGTGGCTAGCCATGGGAGAGCAGGTCGCAATAGGAAGGTGGTTCCAGGGGGTGTGATGGGAATGGGAGAGGAGAAGAAAAAGGGGGTCTGAACCCTAAGAAAAGGAGGGGAAAATAATAAATAAAATAAATAAAATAGGTGAAATAATAAAAAAAAAACATTACACAATATTAACAACTGTAATTATTATCACAAAATTAATAACAAATAAATAAATTTTATATCCTCAACACTATTAATAATAATAATACTATTATTCTCAAACAACATTCCTATTATTATCATTAAAAAAATTTCTTAAAGTTTATTAAACTTCTTATTTTTCATTTTATTTCTATTTCATTATTCATAATTATTTCATTATACAATTATGTTTTAACGCATTTTGAAAGCTAGGAAGACTGCGCGGTCTTAGAAATGTTCCCTACCCGTGCGTCTGGTGACGCTAAACCCAAAAAACTCATAATAAAAATAATAATAATAATAATAACAATAATAATAATGGTAATAATAAACTAAAATATGAATAACGATGTCAATAATAATAAAAATAATAAAACTAAACTTATATTAATAAAATAAAATAAAAAAGTTATATCAATTTTGGTAATAATAATAATAATATCCTTAAAAAACATTATTATTATTATCTTTAAAAAAACTCTTATTTTATTTGATTTTTATTTCATCACACTTTAATTTTATTTCTTTATTAATAATCAATTTTATTTGATTAATTGAACTGGGAAAGGTCGAACAGTGACCCAAGAAAGGATGCGTGGCTTCGACCATGAGGTGTTGGACGCAGCCAAGGGAAAAACATTCATTTTTAAATAAGAACTCAGAAATTTTAAATTGAGCCTCAACCTGAAATACCCGATGAGCAATAAAAATAATTAAATAAAGAATTTAAAAATGATGGGTGTGACATTTTACCCCTAGGTAAATTCTACCATTAACCCATGAACATGATGGAATAGAGTGATCAAATCCTTCTTTTTGATGGAATATTCTCCCATATTATTTTTAATCATAAACACTAAATCACATTTAATGTGAAATTGTGCTACTAATAATTGAATTGGTAGCTCAAATAAAATGATGAGGTATTGATATTTTCTTAATTATTAATACATCCTTCTAAAATAAGAAAGTGTTATGAAAGGAATACTTCAATTGGGGAGATAAAAATAACACCCTAACTGAACTGGTTATCTTTCAGGACATCTATTATTTCCCCAGTGTGGATCCATGGAGCTCCATCAAAGTGCATCTCACAAATTTGGGGGTGCTTTATGATAAATAATTATTCATTAGGTATTTTAGTATCTATTGGTTTATCCTTAGGGAGAATATGTGTTATGAGGAAATATACCAACGTCTTTACCTTGACTTATTTGTGATTGATGAACTTAACAATAAAATATTTCAATATGACTACCCAGGGAGTCAAGAATACTATTAGTATTGGGTGACTGATGATATATTTAAGAGGTTTGATGTAGGACACCAAGAAGAATTCATGGTGCTACAAAAAATTTCTGAGATTTTTCAATATAAATATTTTCCCATGTAAATTCTTCTCAATATCAAAATATCAATTATTGGCATCAATCGTTGTTCTTCTAAGATATTATATGTTTTTTCCTTTCTATCATCACTCTTGTGGGCAAGGATCATGCTAATAAATTACTCATAAACTTCAACATAAAGGATGATTGATTTCCCTTCAATGGGAGGCATTAGGACTAGAGGATGAAAAGGGTGTGACTTTAGATTTTGGAAACCTTACTAATGGTCTTTATCCCATTTATATGGGATTCCCTTCCTCTTCAATCTTATGAAGAGAAAACATTTTCCATCAAAATTGGTATTGAAGCATATGATATAGCTAATATTTACCTATAATCCCCATAACTCTATGAGTTTTCAGGGTGGGGGAATATTGATGATGGAATCTATTTTCTCAGGATCAATCTCAGTACCACAATTCCATACCATGAAACCAATAGTTTTTTATGATGTTAACCTGTTGGTACATTTCAAGGGATTCATTTTCAAATTGTATTGATACATCTTTTAGAACACTATTTCATGGTCAATGAGGTGATTAGAGTGCTTGTGAGACTTAAACACCAAATTTGCAACATAGCATTCCACAATATTTCCCAAAGTGGTCTTGAATATTTGGTGCATGGTGCATTGATATGTAGTGATGGTTTTTTTCAAACCAAATGGAATTATGCAATAGTAGAAAACCCCATGAGGAGTATTTAAATAAGTTTCATCCTTATCCTCATGGATCATCTAGATTTTATTATAACATGAGTATTCATCCATGATGGAAATTTCTTGGAATTCATTAAAAACATTTATCAATATTTTTGTGATTTGGAATGGGAATTAATCTTTGGGTAAATACTAATTGGGATCTCTAAAATCAATGTAGACCTGGATCTACATGTTCTTTTTCTTATCTGGGAAAATACTATATAGCCACTTTGGTTACTAGAATTCCCAGAGTTATTTACCCTTTATGATCCTATAATCTTCATATTCAAACCCAAAAGAGAGGGTTAGATGCATTCCCCTTGCCACCTTCTTGTAATAACGGTGATCCTTTGTTATCCCCAAATGATTGGTGGATACCTCATGGTCTAACCAGGGAATCTTAGTATAATTTGGGGAGAAAACATATTTATATTTTTTCAACAAGGAAATATATTCCTCGTATTCATTAGGGGTCTTAGAGGAACTAACCAAAGTATGTTTTAGGTCTTCATTTATATTGAGTTTTACCTGTTTAAGTTCATCATCCATGGTTGATGCACCCTTTTCAATTACAGAAGTGGAATCAACAAGATCCTTTCCTTCTTCTCATTCCTCTCCCTATTAAGATCCTAGAGAGGGTGCTAATGGATATATATTGTGGACATTATCATCACCTGAGGAGGACTAAATTCCAACCTATCAAGATTTGAGACATAATAAGGGGAATTAATATCGGAACTGATATATCTTGTGGAAATACTATCCCTTTATATATGATGTTCTCTCATGGATGGCAAGGAAATTTCATTCTCAATGGCCAATGCAACTGATATCATAAAAACCAAAGCATCTATAATTTTTTTTCCTATGGTTTTGTCGACATGATATGTTACTTGGGTTGTAATTAGTACCTCAAATTAATTTATGGTCAACATGTAATAATCAAAAAACATACCCCATGTAATGGTAGTAGTATACTTTAATTAATTTAGGGTCATGAATTAGTTAGAATATCCTATTTCTAGATGATTTCCCTAACTTTTATAATTGAAATCTTTTATATATTGTACCTCACACATATCTAATGAATATTATTCACTATGTAACACTTTGGATTTCCCATTAATGGAATATTTCAATCACAAGTGATATGATAAGGGCACTATAGCATTCATGTGAATCCATGTTCTTACTAAAAGAACATTAAATGTCATTTCTTGGAAAACTACCATGAATTCTAGTTCAAATACAAAATTACAAAACTAAACATTCAACATGATCTTTCCAAGGGGTGTTTGTTAAATTTTTTCAGATCCCTGAATGGTTAATTTGGATGGAGACAAATATTTATCATTAAAACCCAAACATCAAATGGTTCATGGTGGAAGAAGGTTAATTATAGATTCATTATGAACAAGCTCTTAAAAAACCAATATCATTAAGTTGGTCATCCAGGTATAGGGGTATAATATTCACATATAAAACAGTCCATCGTTATTATTCAATAAATGATATGGTTTTGTGACACTCAAACTGATCATTCCCTATTCAATACAACTCCACTCTGGTAAATTCCAATTTTAATTCCTTTGGACTAGAGAGATATTTGACAAATGCTTTTCGAATATCCATTAAGAGATTAAGGGTATATAGAATTGAGATCCTAGTGGGTATTGTGTCCAATTATTTCATATTATCATATTTTTGAGCTAAGGGACTATGTTTCTCAATGGAGTTCTATTATTTGGTTTGAGGCCAAGATGTTGATGCATGTTGTTCTAATAACTTTTAACAAATACTAGGATATTCCTCCATTCATAGAACATATTGTTCAAAATCTTTATAATCCTGAGGAATATGATCTTCTGAATGTAAATATACCAATTGATCTTCTGATACGATAGGGAATGTCATAGATTTAAATAATTCAAGAGCTAATTTATGTTCTTTTTGGACATGTTGGAGAACCTGCCTAGGATTCACAGGTTTATATATGGCCTCAATAGAAACTCTATCTTCATGATATATTCTTCAATGGTCACTTATCATATGGCCCCATCAATCATAATGGAATATTCTAATTTGGACTCCTTAATAATTATGCATGCGAAATTGAGACTCATATTCAGTTTCAGTTTCTCCATTAGAAAAACCTTCGGTCAAATAAACTATATTGACTGAACCATATAGTGATTCTTTATTTGGTAAGGGTTCTATTTGGTGGAGAGGTGCCTTTTGGACCGTTTGACGGGGCGGTGGACATTTTCCCAGTATTGAGGGACATAAATCATACAAATTTTAAACCATATAAGATATTGTTTGTGGTTCTACCTCTTCTTTCTAGGCCATATCTATCTTCTACTGAGACTAATTCAATTATACCATGTGTATGGTCAATTCTCAATTAATGGTTTTCTTTCAAATATTACCATTGAACTGTTTCACACATTTTACTAGGACTTACTCCCATGTTTTGTCCTCCTTTAGTGGAATGGTGGAGACACAAGAAACCTTCTCTTGGGGTTTACCTAATATAGCCTCTCTAGAGTGAGTAATCTTTTGGATTATTCCCTTGAAGAAAAATCAATATTGAATATTATTCACTAATATCTGGTGATAAGTGAAATAATTTGGGTGATCATTAAGACCTCATTCAGTTTATATATTTCCAAAATTTTATGTAGTTAATTTTATAAGGCTACTATAAAATATCCTAGTACCTGATCCTTTATGAAATATAAATTCTTATTATTTCTATCTTTAAAACTCAGACAACCTTTATCTCTCCCCTACTCCAATCAAGGTAGTTGTTGTTTCTATAGTCTCTTAGGGAGAGGTGATGTGTGATATTGGGTTGACTTTGGTGTTGGGTTCAGCACCAAACTTGGTTTGAATGTAATAGTTTCTTCCCTCCCTTAACCACAAACACTAGTACAGAAATCGTTTTTTACGTCACCATTTTTTACGTCGGTTATATATAACCGACGTAACAATGCGGCGAATAGATTTTTCACGTCGGTTATTTTAATAACCGACGTTACAAATCGCGCCTGTTGGGTTTTTACGTCGGTTATCAAATAACCGACGTAAAAAACCAATGCGCGGGGGGTTTTTTACGTCGGTTATTTTGTAACCGACATAAAAAACTCGATATCGACGTGTTTTTTACGTCGGTTATCAAATAACCGAGGTAAAAAACCAAAGCGCGGTGTGTTTTACGTCGGTTATTTTATAACCGACGTAAAAAACCCCCGGGGGCTTTGGTTTTTTAGGTCGGTTATTTGATAACCGACGTAAAAAACACGTAGATATCGGGTTTTTTTACGTCGGTTATTTAGAAAACGACGTAAAAAACCAAAGCCCCAGGGGGGTTTTTTACGTTGGTTTCCAAATAACCGACGTAAAAAACCCGATATCTACGCGTTTTTTACATCGGTTATGAAATAACCGAGGTAAAAAACCAAAGCGCGGGAGCCTTTTTACGTCGGTTTTAAGATAACCGACGTAAAAAAGCTAAAAAATAGTTTATAACATCGGTTATATAATAACCGACATTATAAAGCATTTAAAAAAATTAAAGCCCGTGTTCTGTCATTTAGGATTTTTTCGATTGACAGTCGCCGGCTCGTCTCTCTCTCATGCGGTAAACCCTAATCGGCTCGTCGATCGCCTGCATTACACTCATTTTGGCTTCATTGTTTATCTTCTTCACTGCTCTCGGATCTATCATCTCAACTCGCGACATTCAAGTAAGCCTTCCACGAATTTATTTCGTTCGTTTTTGTTTCGATTCTTGATGTGCTTTTCATTCGTTTTTGAATCTCGTGGAATTTTTTTTATTGCAAATGGTTATTATGTTCATTCAATTCGCAACATTCAACTCGCAAATGGTTATTAAAACATTGTGGATTAGCTTCAGCAAAATCTGAAAAATAATGGGTGGTACTGTAACGTTCCATTCTTCCAGCAACATTATTATTTTCTACTTAGCTGGAATGTGTCTTTCTGGATGAATATTGGTAGTACTTATTTTATTAAAATCATATTTTCAATATGATTTTCCAGAAAATTATTTTCATGAATGAAATTGGACCAGGTACAATCGGTAATACCTATCCTTAAAATTTCATTCAACATTCTTACATCATAATATTTTTTCAAAAAAATTATGTTTTTTAGAACTCCTAGATCAGAAAACCATCATCTGTTTTCATCTGCATTCATAAAAATATCAATTCATACCTATTACAATCAAATATTTCATTCTGGACTCATGGTGAGTCTGATAATACATTTCTTCTTTCAGTTATCTCCTAAAAATGATGGACCTTTTCTTGCAAAGTGTATCTGATTTCTTGAATATGATGGTATGTCTGATTTTCAACAAAACCAAGTGAGGTGATTTCTTTTATTATTAATAATTCATAAAAAAATTATAATACCTAAATATTATTATCATCCTTTTCAAATTCTTCATTATAAAAAAGGTAAAGGGTACTTTCTTTTCATTCTCAAGTTAAATTATATTTTTTATAAAGGTCTTTTCTATCTAGGTAGAAATAATTTAATGATAAGTAGATTGAATTAGGTATATTATCTTATCTTACCATCCAAACACATTTTTATGTATTAATAATTATTATGTTTTGTAAAAACAATTATGACCCCCCATTTCATTTTTGTTAGTTAATTGATCTACGAAAGTGTTATAAATGATTTGATGATCACGATTCACCCATATATATGGTTAGTCATTATGTGACATTTGGGTCCATAATATCCTTCTAATGCATTCGACAATGCATTATATATCATAGATCAATATGGGATACAGATGGTTATACCATGTCCAATGTGTTATGTGATGTGCCTGGTAAGAAATATTATAATAAATTATAGGAAAGCTGATTAACATATCCCAATATGAGGTGAATGAAACTATGTTTTCCCTTGACATATGTTATGACTTATATGATTATGTTTGTGCCACACTCTTATGTTATTCCACATACCAATGTTGTGATCTTGTGAATAAGGTTTTTTAAATCATGTTCCCACTATCATATAAATCATGTCTTATGTAATGCTAAAATTGTTATACTTGGACTCAGGTTTTATGATCTATGATTATATAGAACTGTTTCACTTATCTTTTTGATCATGTGATTTGTGTATGCTCTTATACCCCCATGGATATCTTTTTATGAGATTAGATATTATATTTATATATATCATGTTTACCCATAATGAGTATCATAAATCAAAACTTTTATTATTTTCATTCCCTAAGTTATAAAAATAAGTATTATGTAGGATGATTCAAAAATTTAATCTGTGAGATGAGTTGTTTTATGTGTGAAACCCAGGCCAAACACATATGTATTTTTTTATTGGTATTACATATATATAGTTTGACATATACTTTTTTTTACATTACCATGATATTAACATTACTTTTTCTAAAGAAATATTAATGTCCTTAGATTATATATCGGATCAAAAGGATATAGTAATTCTAATATATAATCAGAATGATCAGATAATATGAAAATATTATTAAACATAAAACAAATGGTCTATATTCATATTTTTAACATGACACGTACGATGTATATCCATTTGGTGTTGGGTACTTATGAAAACTACTACTACTTTCAAGATTTGTTTTATATTTTAAATTTTTTTACATTCAAATTATGATTTTTTTCATATAAACATGTTTTGTCTTATCTTAAAAATATATATTTTTTGTTGATATTTGTTATAGGTAATAATGAGTCGAAGTTGGATTACGGCACATCGAATGAGCAATGAATTTGAGGAAGGTGTTGATGCCTTTTTGGAATTTTCAAAACGAAATGTTCCAAGTAGTGACATTTTTTTCTGTCCATGCCTGAAATGTTTGAATATGAAGAAGTTGAAAAGTAGAGAGATAAAAGATCATCTGATATGTCATGGTTTTAATCCGAGTTACAGCCTTTGGATTTGGCATGGTGAAACTGGATGGAATGTCACTGATGATGATGATTCGCAAGATGGTAACTCCGATGGAATTGAAGAAATGATTCGCGATATTGTAGCAGAACAAATTGAGATAGAACCGACAGTTGCACGTCTATATGGTGATGTTGAAAAACCATTATATCCCGGTTGTACAGATTTTACGGTTTTGTCGGCGGTGTTAAGATTGATTAACCTAAAGGTGAAGCATGGATGGAGTGACAGAAGTTTTACAGAGCTGCTAAAATTGATGAAAGACATTCTTCCAAAAGATAACGATCTTCCAGATTCACATTACAAAGCCAAGAAAATATTATGCCCGATGGGATTGGGATACAAGAAAATACATGCCTGTCCAAATGACTGCATTATATATAGGAAGGAATATGAATTTCTGTCAGAGTGTCCAAAATGTGGGACATCACGGTATAAGGTGAAAGAAAAATCACAGGGTGATGTAGAGATTACAAAGCTCCCTTCAAAGGTATTTTGGTATCTTCCTATAATTAATCATTTCAAACGTTTATTTGCTAATTCACATGATGCAAAAAGGTTAAGATGGCATGCTGAAGAGCGGGTATGTGATGGAAAAATACGTCATCTAGCTAATTTTCCACAATGGAAGAAAATTGATGCGCAGTATTCTACATTTGGAAATGAAATAAGAAATCTCAGACTAGGGTTGTGCACAGATGGAATGAATCCATACCGAACACTCAGTAGCACACATAGTTCATGGCCTGTTTTATTGGTAATTTACAACCTCTCTCCTGAATTTTGTATGAAGCGCAAATATGTCATGTTGAGTACAATGATCTCTGGTCCAAAGCAACGCGGTAATGATATTGATGTTTACTTGTCACCGTTGATTGATGATTTGAAACTGTTGTGGGCTGATGGTATTAGGGTGTATGATTCTTATAAAATGGAATATTTTCAACTGCATGCAGTGCTTCTGTTCACTATAAATGACTTCCCAGTGTATGGAAATTTGTCTGGATATAGTGTTAAAGGGCATAAAGCATGTCCAATTTGCGAACAACAGACGTCCTATTGTCAATTGCATCATGGGAGGAAAACAGTGTACATGGGTCATCGAAAGTTTTTGCCTATGGAACACCCTTATAGAAGACTAAAAAAGGCATTTAATGGCTCACAAGAATTTGATACTGCTCCAAAACCTTTATCCCGTGATCTGTATTTTGAGAGGGTGAAAAACCTTGACGTGACATTAGGAAAGACACGGAAATCTGGTAATGATAGACATATTTGGAAGAAAAGGTCAATATTTTTTGAGCTACCATATTGGAGGTATCATGAAGTTAAACATAATATTGATGTCATGCACGTGGAGAAGAATATATGTGATTCTTTGATTGGAACATTGTTAGATATTAAAGGAAAGACTAAAGATGGTTTGAATGCAAGATTAGACTTACTATCAATGGGAATACGTTTGGAGTTAGCTCCCACTCCTAAAGGAAGATGAACCTTTCTTCGCCCGGCTTGTCATACATTATCGAAGAGGGAGAAAATTAGCTTTTGTCAGTGTATTCATGATACCAAAGTGCCTCAAGGTTATTCTTCTAATGTAAAAAAAATTTTCTCATTGAAGGACTTGAAGTTGATAGGTATGAAATCACATGATTGTCACGTCATGATGCAACAAATTCTACCAGTTGCATTGCGTGGAATATTGCCCATTCGTGTCAGAAAGACTATAATGAAGTTGTGTTACTTTTTCAATTCAATTTGTAACAAGGTGATTGATGTGAATGCTTTGAACATTTTGGAAAGGGATGCAATTTTAATACTTTTTCAATTGGAAATGTATTTTCCTCCAACTTTTTTTAATATAATGGTGCATTTAATGATTCATCTTGTTCGAGAAATAAAGCTTTGTGGACATGTATATCTTCATTGGATGTATCCTTTTTAAAGGTATATGAAAATATTAAAGGGGTATGTTAAAAATCTATATCGACCTGAAGCCTCCATTATTGAAAAGTATATTTCTGAGGAGGTAGCAGAGTTTTGTACGAGCTACTTGGCTGCGGCGCAACACATAGGTTTGCCTCCATCTCGCCATGAACGAGTTAATAATGAGGGAAAGGGAATTCGCGGCTTGAAAGTAAAATCATTGTCAGCTGAATAGATGAAGAAGTTAGAATCATACATCTTGAAGAACATAGATGATGCTCAACCATATATCACATTGCATATTAATGAGTTGAAACAATGTCATCCAAAGAAGAAAGAAATGTGGATTTTGAATGAGCACAACAAAACTTTTTTGTCATGGATTAAAAAGACTTTGCTTGGTAGATCAGATGTATCAGAGACATTAAAATGGATAGTGGGTGGTCCATGTTTAAATGTGATAACATGGTCTGGTTATGACATTAATGGTTATACATTTCATACAAAAGCTCAGGACAATAGAAGTGCAGTTTAGAATAGTGGTGTATTGGTGTTTGCAGAAGCAATGCATTTTTCGAGTGCTAAGGACAAAAACCCAATTTCTGCATCAAATGCATATTATGGAGTGATTGAAGACATATGGGAGGTTGATTACTTTAAAATTAAAGTTCCCGTTTTTAACTGTAAATGGTTTAACGGTAACAATAGTGTCAGACACGATGAATTTGGAATGACACTTGTTAATCTGAATAGATTGGAAGACACAGCTGATTCTTTTATAATGGCAACACATGCAAAACAAATTTTTTATGTAGTAGATCAATCAGATATGCAGTGGGCTGTTGTTTTACAAGGGAAAAAACAATATGTTGGTGAGGATGAACTTGATGAATATGCTGATTTATGTGAGATCCCTACTTCAATGGAAATATTAACAGAATATAATGACGATCATGTTGAAGACATAGTTTGTTCCATAAGGAACGATCACGATGAAGGAATTTGGGAAAACAATCCATCTGTACATTCCTAAAATTACAGGTAACATATGTTTATTTCTTTTTTACATTTATTTTTTCCATAAATGTTAGATATTGTCAGTTTTTTATTTATTAAAACATGTTTTAAAATAAAATAAGTATATGTTATTGTTTGTTTTAAGTTTGTTTAGTATACTTTATCATGTTTATTATTGTACCCCTCTCTCTTGGATTTTAATGATCACAATCACTCTCATCGTGTTCTAACTTGTTTTCAAGTGTTTTGATGCTAGGAAAAAGGTTGCCCAGGAGTTGGCCCAAAAAGGATGATAGTGGACTCTCTGAGTCCACCGGCCAACCGGTGGATTCCCACCGGCCAGCCGGTATGGGCACCGGCCAACCGGTTCTTGCCCACCGGCCAGCCGGAGGACCCAGGCAGTAGGCTTGCCCACTGCCTGGTGACACCGGCCAACCGGTGGAACCCAGACAGAAAGTCTGCTCTGTTTGGACCACCGGCCAGCCGGGAGCTCAGCACCGGCCAGCCGGTGGACCACCAGCCAGCAGGTGAGACACCACCGGCCCGCCGGTGTGCCCAGTAAAACTAGCCATTGGGCTTTGATAATTGTTTTAAATTGTTAATTATTTTTTGAAAAGGCAATTCATCCCCCCTCTTGCCATCCTCTACGACCCAACAGTTTATAACCATTACATGAATTTTAAAATGCTTATTTTTGTTCACTGACAATTACTTTACCATGTTTACAATGTTTACCAGGTTTACCATTTTTACCATTTTTACCATCTTGACCATCTTGACCATCTTTGCCATCTTTACCATTTTTTAACATGCTTACCATATTACCAATGTTTACTATTATGTAACTTAGTACAATTTTCTATTTTCTGATTACAGTAGTATTAAAATATTTGAATTTGTATATTTGTTCACTGACAATTACTTTACCATGTTTACAATGTTTACCAGGTTTACCATTTTTTCCATTTTTTACCATCTTGACCATCTTGACCATCTTGACCATCTTTTCCATCTTTACCATTGTTTAACATGATTACCATATTACCAATGTTTACTATTATGTAACCTAGTACACTTTTCTATTTTCTGATTACAGTAGTATTAAAATATTTGAATTTGTATATTTGTGAACTGACGTTTGTTTTTTTGATTTGAAGGATAATGACAGATCATTCAGATGATCAACCACATGATTCTGGGGAGGAGCATATTGCTGGTCATACCTCTGGGGATGAACATTCACATGCTCCTATTACGACAAAGAGTTCAAAGGTTGGTAAACGTGGTTGCACACGTTTACCAAAATTATCACTTGCACGTACGCAGGATCAAAGGATGGTAGTTGAGTTTGATGATGATGATATTCCTAGAGGTCTGAATGCCAAAGATTTTAAGAGTTTTGTTGCAACTCAGGCTAAGACCAAAGTAAGCATTTTGTATGATGATTGGAGAGGTGTGGATAAAGCGATTATCTCTCAGTTGTGGGAGATGATTTTGGTAAGATCTTTTGTCATTGTTTGACTATTCATTTAATGTTTCTGGTATATATAATATGTTTAACCTCTTCTTTATCAGATGACATTTGATATTCCTGACACTGGAGGAGTCAGGAAGAAATGCTTATCGTTGGCTGCCAGGAGATGGAGGGATTTCAAATCAACCCTCACATCTGATTTCATTTATGGTCATAGGAGTCATGACAATCCATGTCGTATATATCCTTTTATAGATGAAGACACATGGAGACAGTTTTTTGAAAGTAGAAAAAAAGAGTCATTTCTGGTAAGGGAAATGTAAACTTTTATATAATTTCTTATATAAATGATTTTATTAATGTTTTGTTAATGATTTCTTATTCTTAAATTACAGCAAACAAGGAAAGCTCATCAGGAGATCCAATCTAAAAATGTATACCCTCATAGTTTATCTCTGGGAGGGTATACATTATTGGAAGAAAAAATGATAGCGGAAAAATTTCAACAACTAAGAGCTGAGTCTTCAAGCTCTGGAGAGGTGGCCCCTCCATCCCCTCCATCTAGACATGAAAAATGGAAGAGAGCTCGGAAGGGAAAAAAAGGGCAATATCTTTCGTAAGAATCGAGAATCGTAGATGAGAGTTTTGTAAGATATCTATTTAATTTATTTAAGTTAACTTTTTTCTTCATATAAGTTTCAATCATTACAGAAATGTTCAATTAATTAATATAGGACTCTCTTGAGGAGAAAAGTTCAGAGGGGACATTTACAGCTACTGGGAGGGAAGATATTTTATTTGTAGCATTGGGAAGGTCCGAACATCCTGGTCGTGTAAGAGGATATCCGACAGGTGTATCGGTAAGAAAAGTGTTTCCACGTTCTTCAACTTCTAACATTGAGGGGGGTTATAAAAAAAAATAGAATCCTTGGAGGCTGAAGTTCAAAATATTAATGCGACGATGGAAGAAAAGATTAGAGATTCGGTGCAGTCTATGTTTGCAGAAATGCAAAGACAATTTCAGACTGCAGCTCCCACTCCTCCACCTCCCCCTGCAGACCCCATTATTTATCCTCCACCTCCGCCAGTAGCTCCCACTCCCCCACCTCAGCCTGCGGACCCCATTTTTTATCCTACGCCTCCGCCGCAGCTTCCTACATATTGCGAGTTGTATGTTGATGATTCTCAACATCATATAGTAGAATACGGGTTGGTATATTGTATATGAGATACTGTTCATCATCAACAATTAGAGGTAGAGAATCAGAGGGTCACTGTACAGGATATTATAGATAGATCATCTAGGGTACCAATACCTACAGATGAGGTGGCGACAGTTGGACAGAGTATCGGCCATTTTTTAGTTTGGCCATCCAGACTTCTTCGACTCATTACCATAGAGGTATGAATGTTATATCTTTTATTTTATTTTTTTATTAAAGTTGTTTTATCATTTGAAAACTACTATAATTCTCAAAATTTTTCACAGTAATACTTCAAAGGTAAAGAATTACTGTATAGACAACAACAAAGACAACAGTCTATGACATCAGATACAGATTCCAGTGGTCTTGACAGATTGTCAAGATATTCACATTTGTTGTTGGGTTTTTATGAGTTTCCAATGGAATCTCATGTTTGTGGACGTGAAATAAGTGTGGGGATTACAAAATCTGATATCATGGAGCTTGTTACTGGAGATAAGTTGGGCATCAACGTGGTGCAAATTTTTTCCATGTAAGTCTTAACACCTTTTCCCTGCGTTATATTTATTAAAAATGTATACTTATATATGTTTTGTATTAGGTATCTTTATAAAATTTGTGAGAGGAATGAACTGACATAAGTATATGGATTCATGGACCCGCAATTGATTTCCCCTGAAGCATGTGCATTGACTGAGGAACAAAGAATGGTTTATATTGCTGAAAGATTTGAAAAGAATATAATCCAACAATGTTGGATGATGCCTTTTTGTGAGAGGTATGAAACACATTTCTCTCAAATAGTTAATTATCTTTTAACATAAAAAACCACTAACATTAAATTTCCTTTTATCAGTAATCATTGGAAGTTAGGGATTTTTTTCCCAAGGGAGAAAGCTCTTTATTGGATATGATCTGTTCATGGTGATGTGCGGGCAAGTTTTAAGAATATATTGGAAAAGTAAGTTTCAATTTCTCAATAGTTTTATATATTATAATAAATTTTAAATTTACCCCATTCGTATTATTTTCTAACAGTGCATGGGCCTACTTTCAAAAAAACACAAAGAAAAGAAATGCAAAGATCAAATATGTAAAGGCGAAGGTAAATTTCCATTTATAATTTGTACTTTTTGATTTATTACATAAAAATAATATATTGAATTTACACTCATTCAAAACAGAATTGTCATGAACAACAAGGCCTCATCGAATGCGGATATTATATGTTAAGATTTATGTATGAAATAATAACAACTGGGACAGTTGTAAATTTTGACCTGGTACGATTTCCTATTAAACTTTGCCATCATATTTCAATTTGATTTATTCATTATACACGTTAACTATCTTCTTTTTCATTTGTAGATTTTTGATGACCCTCAACCCTATACTGCTGAAGACATCAAACGCGTACAAGTGGAGTGGTAAAATTATTTTACAGGTTTGATTGAATTTTAGTTGTTTGTAATGTAAAATATAATTTTAAATATTGTCGTTTTAATTGTCTATTTGGTAGTTGTTTAGGTTTGATTTAGTTTTTTTTTAAGTTGACAGTGTAAGTTTTGAATGTTATATAAGTGAATGTTTAATTTTTCTCTACTTCTTGTTTTGGTATTCTTTTGATGGTTCTTCTGGTATGGATTTGGGTCTGTGGGGGAGGGGTTACCAGGGTGTGGGGGTGTGTTCAGTGGGGTTGGGGGTGTCCAGCGGTCTGGGAGGGCAGTCCGGTGGGGTGGGGGGACAGTCTTGGGGGGTGGCAGGGATGTCCAGGGGTGTGGGAAGCCGGTCCAGGGGTGTGGGAGTGCTGTCCAGGGGTGGGGGGGTTGTCCAGGGGTGTGGTGGGGGATGTCAAGTGGGGTGAGGGGGTGAGGAGGTGTTGTTCAGGCGGGTGGGGGGTTGCCGAGGGGTGTTTGGGGGTGTCCGGGGGCAGTCCAAGAGTGTGGTGGGGGCTTCAATGGGGTGGGGGAGGCTTGTCCAAGGGGTATACATGAGGGTGGGAGCTCCAATGGGGTGGGGGAGGGCTGTCCAGGGGGTATACATGAGGGTGAGGGCTCCAACGGGGTGGGGGAGGGTTGTCCATGGGGTATAAATGAGGGTGGATGCTGTCTAGTGGGTAAGTTTTATATGTTATCTATTTACATGCTTATTTTTGATGTACTTCTGTTTTTGTGGTATGATTTCTTGATTTATTTTCTGGTTGATTCTGGTGGAGAGAAGATCACTGCATTCTGTTTAAAAAAAATTGGGTTTATCACGTCGGTTATTTAATAACCGACGTGATAAAATGCCTGGAAAATAGTTTATCACATCGGTTATTTAATAACTGACGTTATAAAAGTCCTGGAAAATAGTTTATCACGTCGGTTATTTAATAACCGGCGTGATAAAAGGCCTGGAAAATGGTTTATCACGTCGGTTATTTAATAACCGACGTGATAAAAGGCCTGGAGAATGGTTTATCACGTCGGTTATTTAATAACTGACGTGATAAAGGGCCTGGAGAATGGTTTAGCACATCGGTTATTGAATAACGGACGTGCTAAACGGCCTGGACAAGGGTTTATCACGTCGGTTATTGACTAACCGACGTGATAAACCCCCTCCCACCGGTTTATCACGTCGGTTATAGAATAACCGACGTGATAAACCCCCCTCCCCCAGTTTTTCACGTCGGTTTTATATGAACCGACGTGATAAACCACGCTCAGCCCGGTTTATCACGTTGGTTCTTATAGAACGGACGTGATAAACCACCCTCACCCCAGTTTATCACGTCGGTTCTATATTAACCGACGTGATAAACCCCCTCAACCCCTGTTTATCACGTCGGTTGTTTAAGAACGGACGTGATAAACCATTGTCCAGGCCGTTTATCACGTCGGTTCTTAGATAACCGACGTGATAAACCATTCTCCAGGCCTTTTATCACGTCGGTTCTAAAATAACCGACGTGATAAACCATTCTCCAGGCCCTTTATCACGTCGGTTCTAAAATAACCGACGTGATAAACATCGCGATTTTATGCTTTTTGACGTCGGTTTTTAAATAACCGGCGTCAAAAACCTTATTTATAACGTCGCATGTATTAACGTCGGCTAGAAACCGACGTAAAAAATTAAAAATAACCGATGTAAAAAACGTTTTCTGCACTAGTGAAATCTCATCTGGATACCTGGAATGGGTTCGAAATTAGCCTTACTATAACATTTGATATCTTCCAAATGTTGAGTTACTGAAGGTAATTCTCTAAATATTCAATAAAATTTTCGTGAGATAAGGGGTGTTTTAAAATCATCGAGAAGATTTTTTATAACACCCCAAGATTTTATGGTATGTCTTCTCTTAAAAAAATTCAATTTCCTTGATAGCTGATGTTGCACAGGACACGCAACTTAATCGAATAAAAAATTATTATTATAACCAAGACATTAAATTAGAGGTAATAAAATGTACTAAACAATTTATTAAATTTATATATATTAAAATATTTTGACATTCATCCCAAATATTTTATAGGCATAAGATAAGAATAAATCCAATTTTATTCATAAAAAGTTATTTATTTCTAAATATGGTTTTATCACCTTTTGATGGTGCACTTGTTTTAAAACTAAATTTTGGATCTTTTATAAATTATGTTTTAAAAAATAAAGTTTGTTTTTTAAAGATAAATCCCAAAATTTATTTTGGTTGAATTTTTGTTATTTTTCTAATAAGTTTCATGTTTTGATGGATAGTGAAACATACTGAATTCTAATTGAAAACAACTTTTTCATCTAAAAAATTTACAGTGTTAAATAATATTTTTGATTGGTTTTAAAGTAAAATTAGATCAATTTTATATAATTTAATAAAATTTAGGTCTTTTTAATCAATTTCACAAAGAATATGGATATAAAAAATTATCTTTTGAACATTTTCACTTTAAAAATGTGTGTTGTTGTTCCGTCTACAAGATTAATTTTAAATTAATTTTAGTCAATTCTATGATGTGAATTTTTAAAAATGGAATCCATATATGGAATCATAATTTCTAAATTTTTTAAATATGTCCCTTTTATTTTAGGATGATATAAATAGTAAACTTACTAATTTTAATTCACTTGGTTAAGGTTAGATCGGGTAACTAAGAGTAAAAAAATGTTATAAATATTATAAATTTACCTTAACACTTGTTATAATTTTATTTGATGAGTTAGTACCCACCAAAACCATACTTGTGCCGATTTTATGTAATCTTGGATCCACTTAGAAGACTTTAATCCATTTATAGTATTTAATTTCATATAAAAGTCAAAGATGCCAAACATTTGTTTTTAACAAGTTAAATATTTTAATATGGGGTTACCTAGGGAATATATTCAACTATAAAAACTAGTTTTAAATATAAAATAATTATAATCATTTTGGTAATTTATTTTTAATTTTTAGTAAATAAATAATTAGCATAAAGGGTTACATAATGATGATGCAATAATTGTTTAAATAAAAGAAATATCAAATAAATGATATTAAAAAAAATTAAATAATTTTAATTTGAGATAATTATTTTCATCCAAAAATTTAATAAATGAATATAAAATATTGGTTATATTTTAAAATATTTTTTTCAAAAATATCTTGTTGTTATGATTTTTTTTAAATTCATGTAATGAATAATTTTAAAATTGTCATTAATGTTATATTAAATAAATAATATTTTATTAAAAGATATAAAAATTATAAAAATAAAATTAGGCCAACTAATTGGGATAAAGTTCAAAATTTCAACTAAGACTCATTTAAGGTTAGTTTTAAATTTTATAGTAATTATATCAACCCAAAAATAGTAAAAATGGTAAGTTGTCGCTGTAATTGTTAAAGGTTTTAATAATGGTTGGTACCAAAAGATAAGGGTAATAATGTGACATAAACTTGTCTAAAAATTATTTTATGAAGATTATTTTGTCATTGTCACCTTAATATCAAATTTTAATTGTTTAATGGAAACTTTTCTATGAAAATATCTTATATATTATTTAAATCAAAGATAGTTACAAAATGTCACTCTCTTTGTATTTAATATCATTTATGTGCCCACATTGCAATAAAATCGATATATGAATTAAAATAAATGTCCGTTTTGATATTAATGAAATTAGTTTCATTATAGAAATTTATTTTTAATTCTTATAAATTTTATAACTATCTTACATTGTACTTTAATGCAAAAATAGTATTTATTTAAATAATAGAAAAATATAATAATTGATATTAAAAGTATTAATTTTGATATACATGGAATGATTTAATGTTTTTAGTTAATTTTATAAATACATAATATATATTATATACGTTTTAAAATATTATATTCTAATTCCCACTTTGTCTTGATGTATTTCAAGTCAAAATAAATGAATAGTATCAAATTTGATAATAATGAAATTTTATTGAATAAATATTTAATTAAATTGTTTAAAAATCACAAAAATGTTAATAATAAAAAAATATATAATATATGGTAGAAAATATCTTAACCTATTCATTTATAGTACATTTTGAAGTCTTTTTCTTTATAATATCCTTATTATATTTTAATATTTTGTGGATTTATAAAAATGATTCTCACCTCAATTATAAAAGGTCACCTCCTCCCACACTTCCTCGTAAAAATTTGAGCCATATATATCAACAAAAATCTACCCATTTATCTTTAAAACTACTTATATAATTTATAGAGGTTTTTTCCATTCCAAAATACTAACCCTAGATCCCTTAAGAATAGATCTAAAGGAAGTACGTCGAAGAAGTGGTAATAGTTTTTACTAAATCATCCAAATTCATTTCTTCTTTTACTTCCTATTTATGTGTTTATTCCATGATAAAGTAATAAATATTGTATCATCTATATTATTATATGTTATTATGAATATATTACAACTATATTCCACCATTTATCCATCCAACGAAAAATAAAAGCACCGTGTGTACGTACATACAGCTTACAATCTCCACATCATGGTGTAATCTATTTTTGATCACCAATTTATTTTTATGGATATAATGATGAAAATAATGTATATATATATAAAATAAATATGAAATGATATTTATTCTTGAAAAATTAATATTCCATACACTTCCTTATTCTTTCACTTTTTAAGGGAATGATGACATCGCTCATGCGTACATACGACCTACCATCTCCACAACGTGATGCAATTCATTTTCCATATCCAAAATTCAATAATGAATATAAAATTTTATTTAATGATTTAATATGATATTTATAATATTATTATCATTTTGTAGATTTTGGATCTATATCCTATGAAAAATAACAATGACATTCGTTAAAAAACATGCATAAGAAAATTAAGCACTTAACACTCGGAACATGGGTAATAATAAAATATTATAAAAAAGATAATAAAATAATATAAGAATATCAAATTTCATATAACAAATAAAAATTGGGTTATGATATAAGTTAATAATGTGCTTAAAAACATTATACATGAGGTTAAACAATGTTCGATTAAAGGAAGCATAAGGTAAGGGATTTTTGTCTCAGTTTTATTTCTAGGGATACATGCCTTATTCACCACTTATTTCTTTGGGGTGGAGTATATATCTCCCCTTTAATATAATATAATTAATATACCTATATTAATAGTATTTAAAGTTTCTTTTTATGTTATGGGACATATGACTCAACTAATTACAAAATGGTAAGTGGTTTTCTCATCTCGCTTTTTACTTCTATGAGATATATACTTTATTCACCACTAATTTATTTGTGTGTGGTCTATGTGTACTTACCATTTGATATATAATATCATGAATCTCATTATATTAATTGTATTTAAATTTTATAAAGTGGTATGGGAAACTTTGATTTAAAAATATCTTTTTAAATCATTTGTTTGATATATAATTAATGCTTCGGATGTAAGAACGAGCAGGGACCATATATAAAAAATCCCCTCAATGAATTATTAATATCATGAGACAAATAATGTTTCCAAATTAAATGGTTTTACCCATAATTATTAAATCATCTTGTGAAAATGTATTGACGGTGGTGGTTCATGTTCCAGATACATGATGTCCAATGATTAGGCATTTCCTTATTTCAATATTCCATTATTTTTATCCAAGATATTTTCACTATGAAAAAACCTATTGATGAATTTAATTCATAGTTTATTAATTAAATGGAATGTTTTTTAAGTTATTTACCTTTCCATATTTATTATTCTCATTGATTCATTATTTCTTCCGTTGTACTTAACTATTATTGAGCAATTAAGGTCACCCTTATTTTGTTTTTTTCACTAAGTTATGAAGAATATAACTTGTAATGATTTCAAGGGTAAAAATTGCATTCCATTGTTATGTTTTTTAATTACCGATGTAATAAGCGTACCATGTATGCATCTAGTTCTTCAAGACTACTAAACTATTCTGTCATTTTGGATTTGAATATTTTATATATACCAATTTAATAAAGAATGGAACCAACTCCAGGATATTGGATTTAGGGTCATTATAGTTAGTAACATTTAAATTTTAATATAAACATTAGTAACTATATTTTGAAATAAAAATAACCAATGTAAGAAAAATTATAACTCCCTATAGTACTTAAAAACATTTACCATTATTGGAATTTTTATTTTTTGGTTCAATACTCATGATGATTATGGTCTATATTAGTGTGTTCCATTATTTAGGGGTGGTTCCTAATATAAGGAATGGAATCAATACATGTAGATAATGTAGGTATTTCTCCACTGATCGAGCCAACACAGTTGGTGTTGGAGCTAAGTATATTATGAACATATTATGACAACTTACTCATGCCATAATTAATAACTGTGACACACCTATGTTGGATCATTTTATGCGATAGAAGCACCTATATTTTAGTGGGCCTACTAATCTAGTGGTAGATGAACAGTGGATCAAGTCCTTTAAAAATATATTTCAATCATTGAGTTGTGATGAAAATGAAATGGTAGTACAAGTAGTATATTGTCTAAAGGGAGATACAGATCAATGGTGGTCATTAAACCAGAATAATAAGGATGAACATGAAATAAAAGGCATGGATTGGGGATATTTTAAAGAAACATTCTTCAAAAAATATTTCCCTCATGATCAATGAATTAAAATATAGAGAAAATTCCTTTTCATAAATCAAAAATAATAAGATAGCGTCATGGAGTATGAGGCTACCTTCACTAGATTATCCAAGTATGCATCATATTACATACATGTTTTGAAAAACAAGATTGGTCATTTCTTTAAAGGTCTTAAGAAAAACCTCCAAAGGGAAATTTCTTCTATAACATTTTAATCATATTATGAAATAGTATTAAGTTTCATCAAAACATTGATGGAATTTTCTAGATTCTATATGTTTAGATAATGTCAAGAGAATAATAGGTTGGTTGAGAACTATTAGAAAGGTAAAGCACCAAAGAATAATAATGGAATGAATTGTTTTCAATCTTGTGAAAGTTGTGGGAAGAAACATCTTTGAAAATTCCTAAATGGCACTTGAATGTATTATAATTTCAGAGACAGGGGTCATTTGTCTCATGAGTTTAAGGGGAAAATAATTAATGATTTATAGTGCTATAACTGCAAATAAATGTAACATTATTCAAAAAATGTCTCAATTGTCAAGGGAATATACCAAAGAAGAGGCCAAGGGGAGAGGTTCAAGCTTACGTGATCACTACAGTTGATGTAGAAGTACACAACGATATGGTAGCAGGTATATTAATCATATATTTAAATTTATCCAATAATTTTTTTTTATTATGGATAATATCATTCTATTATATCTACTATTTTAAAAATAAAATTAGATATTTTCCTTTTTATTTAACAAGGTAGTTTTAAGTCAAAACTACTTAGGAAAGAATAACTTCAATAATGATGTGTTAGGTAGTCCCCATTATGGCATATAAAAATTTCTTCATTTGCTAACATTATCATCATACCTATGGTTTAATTTTATATAATCCTCAGTATGGACTGGATTTCAAAATATGATGTGAAAATTTACTGAAAGAAGAAGAAAATTACAATTTTCTAAGAAGATATAGAATTCTTAATCTTTAGAGAAGAAACGCCATCCTCTAATTCTTGTTTATATCAACCCCAGTATCTCTACTCAATGAAATTCTTATGGAGGAAGAAAAAACAATATCTAAGGATGAATAAAGAAATCTTAAAATTTATTATGTACCTATTGTATAAGAATACATTGATATATTTCTTGATAAATTTCTTGGACATCCCTCAGAGCATGAAGTTGAGTTTTCCAATGATTTTATTCCTAATGAATGATCAATATCAAATACTATATGTACAATGGATACTGTAGAATTAGTGTGGTTGAAGAAACAACTATATTAGATGAGTGATAAGTTATATATTCACCCTATTGTTTCACCGTGGGGGGATATTATTTTTTATAAGAAGAAATATGAACCCATGAGATTGTGCATTGATCATAGGGAAATCAATGTTATTACAATAAATAAAAGGTATCCTCTACCTCGGATTGAGGATTTATTCGATCATCTTCACATAGATCAAAAATTGTCAAAGATTTATCTTTGTTCTGGTTATCATCAATTACAGGTAAAGAAGTAATACATTTCGAAGAAATATTTTAAAACAAGGTATGAACAATATGATTTTATAGTAATTCCATTCAGTCAGACTAATTCACCCTCAGTTTTTATGGATCTAATAAATAGATTATTCAAGGAATAACTTAATTGTTTTTTTATATTATCCATTATTGATATTTTTTGTATTATAAAAGCTATAAGGATCATGAGAAGCACTTTCAGATCATTATTGATACAATTCAAGGAAATAGTTATATGGTAAATTTTGAATGTTTGAATTATGGCTTCAATAAATTTCTTTTCATGGCCATATTGCCTCTAAGGATGGAATATCAGTTGATCCTATGAAGAAAAAGGTTTTCCAATAATGGCCTACACTAAAGAACATAACTAAGGTATGTAGTTTCATTGGTTTGGAAGGTTTCTATCAAAATTTTGTTCAGAATTTTTTCAGATTGCCTAACCTATTAATCAAGCTCATAATTAAAGGGTTTAAGTACATATGTACAAAATATTGTGAAGAATGTTTTGAAAATTGAAGATAATATTTTTAAATGATCCAATTATGACTCCACCATCAGGAAATGATGGGTTTGTGATATATTTTTTTTTCTTAAGAAAGTAATTTGTTTTGTCACTGTGAAAGATGATAAATTTATTGCATATGCATCAAGGTAGTTGAAGAATCATTAATAAAATTATTCAACTCATGGTCTTGAGTTATATGTTGTAATCTTTTCTATAAAGGTATGGAGACATATATCTATAGTGAAATATGTGATATATATACAGATCAAAAGAGTTAAAAATAAATATTCTCGCATAACTAACACAACATATGGAAAAGATGATGGCTTGGGATACTCAAGGATTATGATTGCTCAATAAACTCCCACCAAATAAAATAAAATAAGGTAGCATATACATTAATCAGTAAGGATCATGGAATTCTAATCTAAATGAGGATTTTGAGAGATCATATGTTAATGAATTTAGTAAATATGGATATTTTAATTATTAAGGAAGGGTAGGCACCCCTCCTTTTTCAAATTATTGTGAAACCATCTTTGTAATAAAAGATAAAATGATCTCAATATGATGATAATATTTTTTGTAATAAAATTAAAGTTGTGAATGATGGAAAATTGGAATTCTTTTCTTGTGAAGATGGTGTTCTGAAATTTGGAATGATATTTTGTGTTCCATCAATACCTATCGTAAAAATGGAACTATTTTTTAATGCTCATAGATCAAATTTATCTATACACCTGGGTAGTACCAAGATGTATAGAGATCTGAAGAAACTTTTTTAGTGGGATAATTTAAAGTAGAAAATTGATGACTATGTGTCAATATTCTTGGTTTTTTAACAAGTGAGGGTTATGATACAGCATCCTAGAGAAGTCATGAAACCTTTTCCTATTCCTATGTAAAAGTGGGATGATATTAAGATGGAATTTTTAACAGGAAGACCAAGGACACCTATAAGGAATTATGTGATATCGGTTATTTTTTATTGTTTTACAAAATCAGTACCTTTCTTAATATAAGATAATATTTACCTATTGAACACCTAGAAATACTCCATATTAATGAAGTTGTAAGACTTTATGGTGTGCCTCTATCAATTGTGTCTAATCGAGCTCCTTTTTTACATCAATATTATGGAAAAGTCTTCAAAATTCTCTAGATACTGAGCTTCATTTGAGCACCGCCTACCATAATCAAACTGATGGAAATTCTAAAAGGACTATTAAAACATTATAATACAAGTTTAGATCATTATCACTTTACTTTCAAGGTATTTGGGATCATTATTTACCTTTTCTTGAGATTTAATACAATAATAGTTTCCATTCAAGTATTCAAATGGTGTCGTATGAAGCATTATATAGAAAGAGATTTCGTACTCCATAATGGTGGGATGAAGTTGGGTAAAGGAAAATTATAGAACAAAAACTTATTAAAGATACAACGAAAATGGTAAATAGTATTCAGGCTCGTATTAAAGCAACTCAAAGTAGGAAAAAGAGTTAAGATGGAACCCAGGAAAAGAATTTGGAATTTCAAGTGGGAGATCATGTCTTTGTGTTAGTATCTCCATGCAAGGGTGTTATAATCTTCAACAAGAAAGGGAAATTGATCCCCCTGAATATCATACTTTTTAAAATTATAGAAAGAATTGGATTTGTAGCTTACTGATTATCAATTCCACCAATTCCTTCCAAAGTTCATAATGTGTTCCATATATCAATGTTAAGGAAGTACATGTCATACCCAACACATTTATGCACCTATAAATAAATATAACTGGAACCTAATATTCATTAATGTGAAGAGAATATCAAGATTCTTGACACTATATATCATGTTTTTAAGGAATAAGATGACTCAACTGGTAAAGGTTTTTTAGAGAAATCATAAATTGGAAGAAGCAATATGAGAATTTGGGGATGTTAGGAAGAAGAACCACCATCATTATTTAGAAGGTAATATTCATGAAAATTTTGAGGATTAAATTTTTTGAAGTAGGGAGGAACAAAACACCCCAATATTTTACGGTATGTCTCTTCTTAAATAAATTCAATTTCTTCGATAGCTTACATTATACATAACTGAAGATAACAGGTGCAGTAGAATCATGGTTGGTACGACACCCAACATTCATTTTTACCATGATCAATGATTATTCCCGGATCAATATGATTATGAAAGTAAGTCTCCATGGAATAAAATCAAATATTAAGATAAATAATGAAGAGGACCTAAAACTTTTGAGAGGATCTTGCACATCATGTTTACAATTAATTTAAATATTTTCATAAAGAAAAGAATACCCTGATCTTTGGTATTTTCTTCGTTGAGGATGTTGATCGTTCATAATGACCCTTCCATATTATCTTGTTTCACTTGCAAGGATCCAAACTAGAATCACTCTTGAGGTGATCCACACGTGCTCTAATGGCCTCTAATCTACACCACTCATTCTCCAGGTGCTAGCATGGTGAAGTGAGTGTCTTGTGTCATTCGTTCTTGATCGCTTGTTCTTCGGCCTTGAAGAACATCTCTAGTTCTTGGGAGGGGCAGGAAGAGTATTCGAGAGAAAAATTATTTAGCTCAACAATTCTCAATTCACCAAGTGTGTGGTGTGGTCAATAAAAAATAGGCCTACATTTCTATTTATATACATATAATTTTAGTTAAAATATTTAATAGCATAGAAACAATTAAATACATTCATGAACATAAATAAAACTCATGCTCATAATAATAATATTGTGTCATTATTTATGGTGCACAAACATGCACAAAATGGAATTATAAAATAAAATTTCACGTCATAAAATATTAGAAGAGTCATTATTATTTTAACTTATTCCAACTAGTTAAATAATTATTTACCATCTTACAAATAATTATTTTACTATCAGACCGACCTTGGTCTACTCTAACTCAACTTCCATTTATTGAACACATGAATAAATAAATAAATAATATATTCTCTTATATAAATATTTTATTTACAAACTAGTAAAAAAAATATTTATTAAATGTTCAATAAAATAAATACATATATTTTATTTAATTTATGCGATCATTTTAACTTGAATAAAATTATTCCACAACCTTGAGAATAATATTTATTTCATTAATTAAATTCAAATAGAATTTAACTGAGACCACCAAAAACACTTAGTGTGTGACCCTCTAGGATTATTTCTCATTGGAATTAGGTGGGCTTTCCTAAAGTCCAAGAGTATTGTCAAGCAACGGGTTAAGGAACCCAAGAGAAAGAATGTAAGGTCGCCACAACGAAATCCACATACAAACGCTCACTATGTAATATAATCTCTTTGTCACAATATCTCATCAAGCAGGTTTCATGTTAGTGTCATCAACTTTTATGCTCGATACGTCATTCTTTAACTACCTAAAATAAACTCATCATTACATCATGGCCATATAATTTCACGCGACAGTTCTATTTCAATGAAAGGGTTGAGATATCAAATTCCATAAATGGAAGGGATAAATCCTTCCTCGACTTATCCATTAATAACACGCCACTCTTGACACACCCAACATACCCTACTTAATTCCAAATTTCTGTGTGATGGTTTTCTTCAGTAAATCAAAGTGCCCGATTCGTGACATGTATTAATGATAATCTTAAAGTCTAAGGATCATTAAACCTGCTCACAGATAGAAATATCTGATGACACTAAAACATACAGAATTCCTACTAGCATGTTTGTTCTCATAATCTCCTATCTTAGAGATTACCAAGTGCAAACTTCATGAGAGGATGTCTCATCTGCTTACGTATACTCTCACCTAATGGTCTGCATGCTATGTGTCCCATAATAGAATGTCATCCAACCACAGAGCTATATTTAAGAATATTGTTATAGAATTTCAAGTTTCTCATCATAGCGGGGAACTGCCATGACCTTATCAATACAAAAAATACTATAGGACATTATTACATCATAGTCATGCAGAAAAATGAAAAATATGTAATAATACATTAAATATCCATGTAATCAAAGTAAAACTAGTTGGTTCTAGGATGCCAAATCTTAAAAACTCCCACTTGGACTATAGTCAATTTCCTACAACTTTCAGTCCGCTAGACCCCACATGATGATCATGTTTCTGTTGAGTCAAGTAATTATTCAAGGAGTCCGCCACATTGTCTTATGTGGAAATACTACTCACTACAACTTCACCTATTTCATAAAAATCCCTAAAGAGATGATACTTATGAAGTATGTGCTTCTTCTGCTAATATGACCTTGGCTCTTTTGTGAGAGCCACCGCTGCAGCATTATCACAGAAAAGTTTGATGGGATCTTTACTACTAGGTATCACATCTAGCTCTTGGATGAAGCTTCACATCCAAACTACTTATTTAGCTACCTCAAAAGTTGTGATATAATCAAACTCTGCTATATAATCTACGACCAAACTCTACTTTGAGATCTTCTATCTCACTGCACCACCATTCAAATTGAAGATTTATCCTGTTTGAGACTTCATGTCATCTTGATTAGTCTGGAAACTATAATATTTATATCCTCTAATAACAAGTTCCTTAACTCCTCCATGAACAAGGAACATATGCTTAGTATGCCTCAGATACATTAGGATAGTCTTGGCTTCTATCCAATGGTGGTCACCTGGGTCAACTTGATATCTGTCTACTGCACTCAATGCGTAGGCGACATCTAGCCTAGTACATAGCATGGCATACATGACTGGCCCAATATCTAATTCATAAGGAGTCCTTGACATTATCTTTATTACCTCATGTGTCTGAGGACACATTTTCTTATAAAGATGAATTCAATGTGATGCTAGAAACAATCCCCTCTTGGATTGTTCCATATTGAATCTCTTCAGTATCTTATCAATGTATGTACTTTGACTTAGGCCCAAAAATCTCATGGATATATCATGATGGATCTTGATCCCAAGAATATATATTGCCTCTCCCAAGTATTTCATAGAGATTCATTCATTCAACCATGCCTTAACATATAGTAAGACTGGTAACTCGTTTTCAAAAAGTAATATGTCGTTAACATATACTATTATAAAAATGATTTCACTCCCACTAAACTGTTTGTAGGCACAAGTATCACATTCATTATTGATAAAACCATATTATTTTATGGATTCATCAAAACGAATGTTCCATGACCTGGATTCTTACTTTAATCCATAAATGGATTTCTACAACTTTCATACCTTATTGGAATCCTTTGGAGTCATAAACCCTTCAGATTGTGTCATGTAGACATCTTCCTGAAGGTTCCCATTAAGTAATTTTTTTTTTGACATCCATTTTCCAAATCTCATAGTCATGGTAAGCCACAATGGCAAGTAGAATTCTGATGGATTTCAGCATTGCAACTGGTTAGAAGGTTTCATCATAGTCAATTCCTTGACGTTTTTTAAACCCTTTTGCAACCAGTTGTGCCTTATAGGTACTTAATTGTCCTTCCATGTCCATTTTCTTCTTGAATACCGATTTTCAACCAACATTCTTAACATCAATCGGAGGATCTACCAAATTTTAGACTTGGTTTTGGTACATGGAATCCATTTCATAATTTATGGATTCTTTCCACTTGGAAATGTCTGTTCCACTTACTTCTTTCTTGTAGGTTAGAGGATCATTATTATCAACTAATAATGAGTCATCATCCTTGGTAACTAGAAAATAGTACCATTTTGGTTCTCTAACCTCTCTTGAATTTCTGCGTAGTACTTTTGTCTCTATAATAGATTCTTCTTCCACGGGGCTTTGTGGAATCTCTTCCTATACCAACTCTTGTGTACCTTGATCCTTGACTTTATTGAAGTCTATCTTTCTCCCACTATCTCTTTTGGATATGTTCTCCCTCTCAAGAAATATGGAATTTCCTTCCACTATAACATTTTTTCTGAGGGGTTGTATAGGCAATATCCCCTTGTTTCCTTTGGGTATCTTATAAAAGTACACAGTGTCTCAGGGTGCGAGTTTGTTACCTGAAGTGGCCTTACAAAATTCTTCGCTACACCACACATATAAATTCGTTAACATGGCTTTTCTTCCACTCCAGAACTCATATGGAATACCATTTATCTATTTAGTTGGTACTTGGTTTAGTATGTGTCCCACTATTTGTAACACATATGCCCAAAATGATAATGGAAGACTTTGATGACTCGTCATTGATCTCACCATTTCCAACAAGGTGTGGTTCATCCTTTCTCTTACACCATTCTATTGAGGTGTGTAAGGAGGATTGAGTTGGTATAGGATCCCAAACTGTCGTAAGTAATCAATGATGTCCTAATTAAGATATTCCCCACCTCGATCTGAGTGGAGTTTCATAATATTATTACCAATCTAGTTATCAAATTTATTCTTGTATTCCTTGAATTTACAAAGGAATCCAACTTATACCTCATTAAGTAGATATATCCATATCTATGAAAATCATTAGTAAAAGTTATGAAATATCAGTACCCACCCATTTCTTCAATTGGAAATGATCCCCACACATCGGTATGAACCAATTCAAGAATCTCTTTAGCCCTTTCACCTTTCCCAAAAAATGTGGATTTCATAATTTTTAATTATAAACATGCATGACATGTGCCAAGTGGTTTTAGTTCAAAAGAATCTAAATATCCATCTTGATGTAACTTTGTCAAGTGTCTCTTGTCTACATGACCTAGTCATTGATACCAAAGTTGGGTGTGGTATGATTCATGTGAAGTATATTTTTCATCAATTTCCATTACTTAGTTTGTGTAATCTAAAACATAAAGACCGTTTTATAAAGGTGCCCTACCAAACCAAATGCTATCTTTATAAAATAAGAAACATTCATTTCTAAACATGAAAACAAATCCATATATATCTATTCTCGATATATAAATTATGTTTTTAGTAATATAATCCACATAAAAACAACCCTTTTACACCAAGATCATCCCAGTTGGAAACATGAGGTGGTAGTCCCCAACAACTACAACAGCAAGTCTGGCTCTGTTGGCTACTCGTAGATCTACCTCCCCTCCGTCAATCTTCATGAATATACTTGTTTTCTATATTTGGATATATATGTGAGAGCCACAAGCTATATCTAATACCCAATTTGTAGAAATAGATAGATTTCATTCGATAAAAAATGCATCTGAAGCTTCCCCTTGCTTCTTAGGCTGTGTGTAGTTCTTCTTCCAGTGGCCCTTCTTGCCACATGAAAAACAAACAGTCTCATGTTCCTTTACCTCCCCTTTAATTTTCCTTTTCTTGGAAGGCCATGAAGAAGCATTGGGATTAAAGTTATTTTCCTTCCTTTTTCTCTTATTCACCATAAGGACAGAAGGCTTTTCACACTTCATATCTTTGTCCACTTGGAAAATGAGTAAAAGATAATATAGAGACTTCTCAATGTTGTTCATATTGGAATTAACCACAATGTTATATAAACTATAAGGGAGTGATGTGAGAATGAGAACGATGCCCGGTTCTTTGGGGAGTTTAAACCCTAGAACCTCTAGGCACTCAATGTAGCCAATGAGCTTGACTACATGAGGCCCAGCTTGGACACCTTCTCCAAGCTTACTCTAAAAGAGTGCCTTGTAGATCTCAAACCTTTCGTGTCTTTCTCTCTCCTGGTAAAGACCATGGAGGTGATCAAGCATGCTATAATCAACCAAGTTTTCAGGAGACATCATGAGCTCACTAGACATTGAAGATAGCATCAAATATTGAACATACACTACATAATTTATATGTTTCTAATAGAACAAGAAATCATCATCACTCACCTCTTTGGAAAGAAGATTTGGTAATGCTGACTCCGGCACGTAAGACTTCCGTTCATGGAGTAGGATAACCCGAAGGCATCTAAACCATTCCTAGAAGTTACTACTGGTGAGGATGTGGTCTTTATCTAGAATTGATCACAAGGATAGTGTGGTTGATGAGCTTTTCGTTTTTATTCTAAAATTATAATAGGAGATCATTAGTACTTTCTTGATTACATTTTATGAGAAATAATAGATTTTTATTAAGTCCCCCGCTATTTTATCAAGTCTTAATGGCCACCACCATTGAACTTAGAATTTCCAGTTTCCATGACATTCTAGTGGCAAGGATCCATATTCCTCTTCATTTAACCCCAACAAGGGTTGTTCAAGATATTAGAAGATATTTAGGTAGGCAGTTCTTTGCCAACTGTCGGCTTGCAGCTCCTTGATCTGTTGAGTGGACTCCCCAATCCTAAAATCGTGACTTTATATTTCCTCAACTCTTGCCTCCATTATTACACTAAGTCTAACAAGGGATACTCCTCTTGATGTAATATGTTTAAGTCAACCCAAAACCTTTCATAAGGGCTTCCTGTATAAAATTAAGTGTCCCAAAAAGGGTAGGTCAAACACATAGTTTTATTGAGTTTTTTCCTCAATCAAGTAACAGAAGGCTTGGTCTGACTTAATATTTTATTTGAGGGATTTTTATCTCTTATACATTAATTTCTTATTATCACATGCTTGTTAATATTAAGTGTAACTTACTTAAGTGATTAACTGTGTCTTGATAATATTTATGCATAGGTCTAGTTTATCTTAGTTCCATATTACATGCTTGTTTAATTCATTAATTATGTGATTGAAACAAAAAATACATAATGATAAACCATGAAAATGACCAAAATAAAATAAAGACAAATTATATGATTATGATCTTTTCTAATAGTTATTTTATCTAGTGATTGGTAAACTAACCTTGTCCTAATGGATAAACACCTTGAACCTTTTGGGTTCGTGTTTATAGCTTCCACCTGTCCACCTTTGTATCTCTTGGGATTGGTTTCTTCTCAGCTCCAGCTTGAACTGCCTCCACTATCTTGGGAGTTCCATCCATTACATATTCCCTTTTTTAACTCACATGTTGGTGAGGGGTAATAGGGGGTTTTACATAAATGAAACATTGGGCACGTAGGCCCTGTATAATAATGAGGATAAGGCTCACAGGCCAAAAAAATTAATTCAAATAAATAAATTAAAATAAACCATCCACATACCAAGGTCTTGGTATAGCTCATGATTATCCGCACATGCAATGATATTTACACATAAATAAAACTAGCATTCAATTCTTTAATCATTCTGGTTTAAGAAAAATCAAGCTTGAATCAATTAATTATCATATTTAATTTATCAATCCTTTTATCTTAAATACTTTTCTGAAATTCCTTGAGATTATCATTCATCATAATTTTAAAAAAATAAATTCATTTAAAATTATCTTTGAAAGTTACTTGTACCTTGGAGGAAAACTGAGGAATTCCTATTCATAACTACCCAATGAGTAGAAATAAACATTACGCAGATGTAAAATTAAACACATATATATATAACACCTATCATGTGTTGTGCCTTAGCTTTATGCATGCACGATGGTACATGTCTTAAGGGTTTGTATAATATAATAATAAATTTTAATAAATCTGCGTAATTTGGATGATTACACGACATGTAGTTCCAACTACATGAAGTGTACATTTGTTCACCCTCCATATGAAGTACACGCCTAGGGAAATGGCATGTGAGTGTACTTCAGAAATCTTCAGAGTACACTATATGTCCAGTTGGCCACACGCCATGTAGTTCCTAGTTACACGGTCTCCAGTCAGGCTATCCATGTACAGGGTACATGGTCCAACCCTAACACAAAGGGACTACACACCGTGTCCACTTGGCCCACACAGCGTGTAATCCAGAAACCACGTGTCACCTATTCCTGGTCAACACATGGAGTCAATTAAGACTTAGAAATACTCCAACACATGACTTGGTATGGCGGACCGGTTCAATGCATTGAATCTTGACTACATGGAGTGTATTGCCAAGTACACGCCGTGTGTTCTAATGTTGTATGGACAGGAAGCGTTAGCACCTCCGGATGAGATCCTCTATTTTATTTTAATCAAAATTAAAAGAAAATATCATTTATGTAGGGTGAATGAGAAATGAAAGATGAGGAATAGATATCGAGATTCAGATTTGAAGAACGATTAACTTGAATTGAAACAACTAAATTATTAAATGTGTAAGTCATCAAAAAAATATTTAAATAATTATAAACTATGATATAATTGCACTGATACGCCTTGAAGATTTAGGGCGCAGTAGAAGCATGGTTGGGACGACACCCAACTTTAATTTTTACCATGATCAATGATTATTCTAGGATTAATACAACGATGAACGTCAGTCTCCACAAAATATAATCAAATATTTAGATAAATAATAAGTGGCCCAAAACCTTTTGAGAGGATCTTGTACATCATGTTTACAATTAATTTCATTAATTTCATAAAGAAAAAGAATTCTTGGATCTTCAGTATTTTTTTTATGATGTTGATCATTTGGAATGACCCTTCCATATTATCTCATTGTGCTTACAAAGATCCAAACTAGAATCCCTCTATCAGTGATCCACACATGCTCTGATGTCCACTGATCGACACCACTCGTTCTCCAGGTGCTAAGTGAGTGTCTTGTGTCATTCGTTCTTGATCACTTTTTCTTCGGCCTTGAAAAACTTCTCTCGTTCTTGAGAGGTGTAGGAAGAGTATTTGAGAGAGAAATTTTTTAGCTCAACAATTCTCAATTCACCAAGCATGTGGTGTGGTCTAAGGAACAATATCCATACTTGTCTATTTATATACATGGAATTTAAGTTACAATATTTAATTGCATAGAAAAAATTAAATACATTCATGAACTTAGAGAAAACCCCTACACATAATAATAATATCATTTCATTATTCATGGTGTGCTAACTTGCGCAAAACAGAATTTAAAATAAAATTCCACATCACAAAATAACAGTAGCATCATTATTATTTTAACTTGTTTCAACTAGATAAATAATAATTTATCGTCTTGAAAATAATTATTTTACTACTGGAATGACCATGGTCCACTCAAACTCCACTTCTATTTATTGAACACCTGAATAAATAAATAAATAATTTATTCTCTTAAATAATTTTTTTTTACAAACTAGTAAATAAATATTTTTTAAATGTTCAATAAAATAATTAAATATATTTTATTTAATTTATGTGGTCATTTTAACTTGAATAAATTTATTCCATGGTCTTGAGAATAATATGTATTCCATTAATTAAATTCAAATATAATTTAATCGAGACCATCAGAAACATGTAGTGTGTGACCCTCTAGGATTCTGTCTCATAGGTATTAGGTGGGCTTGCCTAAAGTTCAATAGTACTATCTAACAATGGGTCAAGGCACCCAAGAGAAATAATGTAAAGTCGCAAAAATGACATCCATATACGAACACTCACTGTGTAATATAATCTCTTTGTCTCAATATCTCATCAAGAAGGTTTCATGATAGTTTCATTAACTTTTATGCTAGATACAGCATTCTTTGACTACATGAAATAAACTCACCATTACACCATGGCCATGGAATTTCACGCAATAGTTCTATTTCAATCAAAGGGACAAGATATCAACTTCCATAAATGAAAGGTCAAATACTTCCTTGAATTATCCATTAATAACATGCCACTCATGATGCACCCAACGTACCATACTTCCCTCCAACTATCTATGTGACAGTTTTTATTAGTTAATCAAAGTGCATGATTCATGACATGTATTAATGATAATCTTAAAGTCTAAGGGTCGTTACACATGCCTGCAGATAGAAATATCTGATGACACTAAAACATGTGGAATTCCTACTAGAAGTTCTATTCTCAAAATCTCCTATCTTGGATATTACCAAGTGAGAACTTAATGAGAGGAAATATCATTTGATTATGAGTACTCACACCTGATGTTCTTCATGCTATGTATAAGGACCCAGCCTTATTACATACATAATCTTGAATTTAGTCAAGAAAACAATTACTTTTACATTTAGGATATTTTCAAGTTTAGAGCTTTATAGAATTAGGACATAATACATTCATAACATTACACATTGTTATAGAGTGGATACCATAAAAATAGTTTCCATTTTTTTTAAATATAAAACATTAAAACATAAAACATGATTCCTTGTCAATTATTAAAAATTTAGCATGGATTACTTCTTTGTCTTACACATCTAAAAACCTATTAAAAATTAATTTAAACTTGGGTTGAGCACAAAAACTCAGTAAGGGATATAAAAATAAGGAAAAACACATTAGTCCATGAATACTTGTAACGTATGAAATCATTTTTATAAGAAAAACTTATCACCTGTGTATATATACTTACTTTGTGAAACATGAGATTTCAAAAATAAATAAGAACATAAGTAGAACCATAAATTTATATTGTGGAATTACTTACATAATCTTATAACCATCTCAGCTACCTTATAATTTGTAATCCTCATGGCTACCTTACAATTTGTGTAATCATCGCAGTTACATTTGGAGTAACCATACGGCTGACCTTCAACTTACACATACCCAATGAATTGGAGGGGGATATAGGTCCAAACCTTCATCATAAAAAATTCCCAAGAACCATAACATAATCATAAAACATGAATAATTTCATAAAAACATTGCTTTTGAATTTTGTAAAATAGATTTCTAAAAGAGGATTTTAAAAGGAAAGCCCCTTATAAATATCATACAAATGAATAGAGACATAATATAGTGGATGGAATTTGTATATAAACTATAAATATATATAATTAAACATAATCTAAGAAAAACTCATCACACAATAAATTTTAATACCCCATAAAAAATGGGGTAGAAGGTTAACCCAAAGAATGGAAATCGGGTTAAGAATTCCCTTACCTCAGGATTTTCTTACTTCAAACTTGTTTAAACTTCTTTTATAATTGTTAAAAGAGTGTTATTATTATTTTATAGAAACATGTTAAGGTTTATGAAATCTTATATGATCATTTAATAACATTATTTCACCCTTTAATTGATAGTATTTTTCTCCTTGCACTGTTTTTTGGGTGAGTTCTTTACATGATTTCCAAGATAGGTTCATGATGGATGTTCTTGTCGATTGGAAGTGAAAATATATAATTAAAATGGAGTAGTATTTAAATATTTATAGAACCATAAATTATACCATTTATCATTTTTTAATTCTTACATGAGGATGATTCATAAATTAAAACATTAATGATGTTTGTTTAGATCATTTTAGTTGTTCTTTGATAATAACGATCTCATTTTGTTTTATAAATTAAAACCATGTGTACAAAAGAATTCCAGAACCATGGATGAGACATAATAAATATATTATAACCTGGTTATACCATAAAAATGGTTTCATGATCATAATTTAAGGATTTAAAGAAAAAAATGAAATCGCATTGTTCGTGATGTCGGTAATTCGACACATCATGGACAATGTTTTTAATTCCTTGAATAAGTGGGATAGGAGCAGAAGAATGATGATTAATTTTCCATGAACATGAGAATATCCAAAATATACATTATTCTTGAGATTTCATTCCTATTGGTTAAGAGGAGGTGAGGAAATAATAATAAAATAAAATAATCTTGAAATAAAATAAAACATGAGAAATTTCTTATGAATATTCGGCAGCCTAACGGCATCTCTTAAAATTTCATAAAAAATATTTGATGAGAGAAAGGGGATATATTATCACTCTTACATAATATGGATATTAATGGGGATATGGAATGAAATATCCCAATATAAACTAAAGGGAAAGGAAGAGAATAACATAAAATGAAAGAAAAGAAAGAAAATAAAAGAGGATGTTTACCTATTGATCTCTTCTCCTTGAGATACTTCTTAAGGGATTTGGTTTTGGTATTTTGGTGAGACCAGAAACTCTAGGACATGTGGAAGAGACTTGGGAGGATTATTGGGTATAAATTAGGCATGGATCAAGGCTTTAGAGTTGTGGTAAGAAGAGGGGAGTGAGGGTGGTATTTATAGTGGAGGAGAGGGGGTATTTTTCATTATTTTAATCATTATTGTAATATTTTGCCCAAGATTATGAATAGTCTTAGTTCATGTGACCTCAAATAGTAATAATGTCTTGTTATTTCGAACCAAGTGGCCTTTAATCACTTATGATGTCATAAATAGTGTATTTAACTAATAATTTGATTATAAGGTATTTTATCATATTTAACTATTCATCAAAAATTCAAGAATTTTAGAACAACCCAAAAATTTACCCTAAAAATTTTTCGACCTGTAGAATTAAAAAATGAAGCCCATTTTTTTAAAATAATTTTCTAAATATTATTCATTTAATTTTTAAATAAAATCATACTTAATTCAAAAATTTACAATTCTAATTCTATAACTACTTCTATATCACGATGAAAAATTAACCAAGATATTATTATCCTAAAGCCTTAAGAAAATAAAATAATAAGAAAATTTACTATTCATTAGGTTCATATTACTATTCATATTATTATTAATAAGGGTATGTTACTATTCACCAAAAAATAAGTTGGTTTCATCAAACTCCAAATAACTTACTAAACACAATTGTAGATGACAGTTTCTGAAAATTCAAAACATAGAAGTGAAAAAATTATGTTTAAAGGAAAGTTATAAATATCTACTTAAAACAAAGTTCCATGTGTTTCTATTTATTTTCAGAAAAACATGGGGTGTTACACTATGTATCCCATCAAAGTATGTCATCTAACCACAGAATTATATTTAAGAATATTGTTATAGCATTTCAAGGTTCTCATCCTAGCGGGGAACTACCATGACCTCATCAATGAAAAAAATACTCTAGGACATTATTACACAATATTCATGAAGAATAATGAACAATATGTAATAACATATTAAATATCCATGTAATTAATGTTAAACCAGTTGGTTATAGGACAACAACTCTTACAATACCACCCAACTTAACCACACAATAAAATATTATTATAACATAGCCATTAAATTGGTAGGAATGAATAGTATTAAAAAATTAAACTTATATATATTCAAATTTTTTGACATTCATCAAACATATTTGATAGGCAAAAGATAAGAATAAATCAAATTTTATAGAAAAAAAAAGTGATTTTTTTAAAGGCAGCTTTGTCACATTTTGATGCCACACTTATTTTAAAAATAAAATTTGAAACTTTTATAAATTTTATTTTAAAAAAATATACTTCATTTTATAAAGTTAGATATAAGATTTTACTTTGGTTAATTTTTTTGGTATTTTTCTGATAAGTTTCATGTTTTGATGAATAGTGAAAAATACTGAATTTTAATTGAAAATAGCTTTTTCCTCTAAATAATTTATAGTGTTAAATTATATTTTTGATTAGTTTTAAAGTATAATTTTAGATAAATTTTATATCATTTAATACAATTTCAGTATTTGGAATCAATTTCACATTGAATATGGATAAAAAATCAATCTTTTAAAAGTTTTCACTTTAAAAATTCATCTTCTCATTCCGTATATGGTATTAATTTTAAATTAATTTTGGAAAATAATGTGTTTTTAATTTTTAAAAATTTATTCCATATTTGGAATCATAAGGTAAAAATTTATTAAATAGAACCCCTTTATTTTTGTACAATATGAATAGTAAAGTTGCTAATTTTAATTACCATGATTAAGTGTAAATTAGGTAATTAAGAGTTAAAATAATATTATAAATATTATAAAATTACCCTAAAACCTATTATAATTTTATTTGATGAGTTATTGTAAACTTAAATCATCCTTGGTCCTATTTTATGGCCTCTTAAATCCACTTGGATAACTTTATTCCATTTATAGTATTTGTTTTAAAAAAAATCAATGATGTCATACTTTTGTGTTTAACAAGTTAAATATTTTAATATAGATTTACCTAGGGAATATATTTGACTATAAATATTTATTTTAAATATTTAATTATTCTATTAATGTTGGTAATTTATTTATATTTTTTAGGAAATAAATACTTAACGTAAAGGATGACATAATGATAATGTAGTAATTGTTTAAATAATGGAAATATCAAATAAATGGTATTAAAAATATTAAAATAAAAATAATTTGAGGTAATTATTATAAAACATAAATTTAAAAATTCCTTTGACATATTGGTGATATGTTAAAAGATTTTATTCTAAGATATCTTTTTTTTATGTTATTTTTAAAAATTCAAGTAATGAATAGTGTCAAAATTAACAGTAATGTTATATTAAAATAAATAATATTTTATTAAATGATATAAATTTTATAAAAATATAAAATTTAGTCAAAATATTGTGATAAATTTTAAAATTTCATACATGGCTCTTTTATGGTTATTTTTTCATTTTATAGTAATTATATTAATCCATAAATAGTAAAAAATACTAGTTTTCACAGTTAGAGTTAAAGGATTAAATAAGGGTTGGAACCAAAAGATAATGGTACAAATGTGACCTAAACTTGTCTAAAAATTATTTTATTAATTTTATTAAACTCTTATCACCTTAATATATAATTTTAGTTGTTTAATGGACACTTTCCCATGAAAATAACTTATATATTATTTAAATTGAATATTGTTACAAAGTGTCACTCTCTTTGTATTTAATATCATTTATGTTTCCACAAAGCGATAAAATAAAGATATCAATAAAACTAAATGTATATTTTCATATTACTGAATTTATTTTTATGTCATAAATTTAATTTTAATTTTATAAAATTATATAACTACCCTAAATTCTTCTTCAATGCTAAAATAATATTTATTTAATTAAAATAAAAATGAAATAATTGATTTTAAAATTATTAATTTTGATATACTTGGGATGAATTAATGTTTATAATGAATTTTATAAATCTATAAGATATATTTTATGCGTTTTAAATAATTATATTCTAATTTACACTATTTTTTATGTGTTTGAAGTCAAACTAAATGAATAGTATCAAATTTGACAATAATGATATTTTATGGAATAGATTTTTATTAAATTATTTAAAAATAAAAAAATGATAAGTAATAAAAAAATATAATATATGGTCTAAAAATTCTTCTCCTATTCATTTATATGAAATTTTTAAGTATTTTTTCCTAGAACATTCTTATTATATTTTAATATTTTGTGTATTTCTAAAAGAGCCCCTCAACTCAATTATAAAAGGACACCAACTACCTCACTTCATCACACTAATTTGTGTCATATATCTTGAAAAAACTCTAATATTATATCTATAAAACATTATTATCCATGTTCTAGAGGTTCTGATCCTTCCAAAAGACCCACCCAATATCCCTTAAGAAGAGACCTAAAGGAAGTCCACGGAAGAAGAGGTAATCGTTTTTACTAACACATTTAAGTTCATTTATTCTTCTACTTAATATTTATGTGTTGTTTCCATTATAAATGAATAAATATAGTATAATATATATTATTAGTTTTTATTATGATTATGGGACAATCATATCCTACCTTTTACCTATCCTACAAAAAATGAAAGCATTGCGCGTACGTACATACGGCTTGTCGACTCCACACCGTGGTGTAATCTGTTTTTCATCACCACTTTACATGGATACATATAATTATGTATGTATTAGAAATATATAATAAATATTACAAGATATTAATTATAGAAGAATTAATATACCATACACTTGGCTATTCTTTCACTTGTTAAGGGAATGATATTGTCGTTAATGCGTATATACAGCCTACCATCTCCATGACAAGATATGATTCATTTTCTATATCCAGTATTAAATAATGTATATAAAAATGTATTTAATGATTAAAAGGTATATTTATTAAATTAATATAATTATGTATATGTTTTTTCTATATCCTATTCCAAATAACTAAAACATTCATGACAAAATATGCTTAAGAAAATGTAGTTAACACTCGAAACAAGGGTAATAACGAAATATTATCAAGAAAATGATGATAAAATAATATAATAAGATCATATATTATATCATAAATATTTATAAGTTTCTTATATAAATTAATAACATTATTAAAACCATTATACAGGAGGTTAAAGAACGTTCTACTAAAGCATAAGGTAAGGGATTTCCACTTCACTTTTCTTTATGTGGGATGCATGCCTTCTTCACCCCTTATTTATTTTGTGTGGTGTATATACTGGCCCTTTTTTATAATATTTTGAATATACCTATATTAATGGTATTTAAAGTTTCATTTGAAGTTATGGGGCATACAATTCAGCTAATTAAAAAGTGGTAAGGGGTTTTCTCATCTCAGTTTTTACTTTTGTGAGATATATGCCTTATTCACCACTAATCACATTGTGTGTGGTATATGTATAATTATATTTGGATATATCATATCATTAATCTCATTATCTTCGTGGTATTAAATTGTTTCAAATTATAATGGTACACATTGATTAAAAAATCCCTTTTTAAATCATTTATGCGATATAAAATGAATGCTTTGGATGCAAGAACAGGTTAGGACCATATATAGAAAATCTCAATGATGCATCAGTAGTCTCATGAGATGAATAATGTGTCCAAATTAACTGGGTTTTACCCCTATTTATTAGACCATATTTTGAAAGTTATTGACAGTAGTGGTTCATGTGCCCGATACATGGCATCCAATGATTAAGCATTCCCTTCTTTCAGTATTCAGTTATTATTATCTTGGAGAAGTTCACTATGAAATAATGTATGGATACATTTAATTCTTAGTTTATTTACTAAATATAATGTGTTTTCAGTTATTTACCATTTTATATTAATTATTCTCATTGATTCATTATTTCTTCCATTGTACTTAACTCTTACTAAGCACTTGATCTCACCCTTATATTGTTTCCTTTCACTATGTTATGAAGAAGAGAATTTTGAATGACTTCAGGGATACAAATTAATTTCTTGGGTTATTTTTTTTAATTACTAATGTAATAAGGGTAACATGTATGTTTCTAGTTCTTCAAGAATACTAAAATATTTGGTCCTTTTGGATTTGAATCTTGTATATATGCCAATGTAATGAATAATGGAACCGGATCTGGGCTACTGGAGTCGGGGTTGTTACATTATGTATGCATAAATCTACCAAAAACCCAGGAGCTACATGTAGAGATAATATAGGAGCCCATTCCACTGAGAAATAAAATATTGACCCTTTTATTCATGTACTATCTTCAATTTCAAAGTTCAGCAGTTGTTTAATTCTTCAATGTGGAGAAAATTTGAAATAGAAACAGGCGGAACAAATATTACAAATTTCAAATTGATTAGACAAATATGACACTATACCAAATAAAAGTTGATCCCTCTAACATTTTCATGAAACATGTGATTTTAACCACTTATTTATGGTTCATTTTTTCCATTATTAGGCCATAACAGGACATAAAATGTGACAATTGTTGTCTTGTATCATCATCATCATTAATGTTTTAGAATGTGGGACTCCCAAATTTGGGTGGAGGAAGGATATTATCCACCCATTTAGGTTAGTTATTTTTATCCGGAGTTATTGGATCACACCTCTCTTATATGGCCTCCATATGAGAGATTATGTCCTATATGGATTAGAATAACTCTAATAGTATTGTTGGCTAAGTGGAATATTTATTATGAACTATAGGTGATACATAAAATGAAATTATTGGTTGTATATATTGTTGTAACCCAATATGTGTTGATCTATAATGATGATGCAGTGATTCTTGAGATTCTAAAGAGGGAAAATATTGATAATTCATGTATTATGGATCCAAGTAGGCTGGTGGTTTGGATGAAAAAATTTCATGATGGGTTGATCCCTCTCTAACTAATTTAATTTTCATTTCTAGCTATAGATATCCCATTAGAGGGTATACATTGGTTCCCTCTATAATAGTGTGTTCTGCAAGAATATTTTCCCTGAGAAACTCATCATTTTTTTTATATCAATTATTTTATCTTGTCCTCGCATCATGCCAATATCTCATCAATAGTAGGTATATTATATCCCTCTAGAGGAGCTTGAGATGATGTTACCCCCTTTCCCTTATCTCTCACCAATGCATGGTGTGGGGTGGTGTTTGAGTTCTTGAAGTTTTAGGTTTTGGTTTTTCCTCTTATTTAGAGTATGTAAACCCTCATATTCAATTAACTTAGTGTGAGATCCATGTTTTACTTTCACCATAACATTTTATTCCTAAGGATCGGTTTTGTCTTCTTTCATATTGTAATTTATGGAACTAACCGAGGAATTCTAGAAGGCTATGAACATATCATCATAAACATCTGAATTTTATAGGGTTATATCATACCCTAAATATTTATCAAGATTTGGTCTGAATTCTATTCCATCTATCTCTTTCTTATAATTCCATTTATGATTTCTCCCCACACTAGGATTAATGTTTCATCCAACACACTCTCTAGGGAGTGTCTTATATAGAGTAACCTATAAGGAGAAACCCATGACTTTTTTATTGTTCATCTAGTGGTGGGAATGTATCATGCATTAGAATAAATGGTAGAAAGACTTCCTAAGAGGTTTCTCCTAGCCAAGTCAAAACTGACATTCTTAGTGGGGAGAGGGGTAATGATAAAAATACCCCCAGTCCTATTGGATGGGGTTAGTTTTTCCTTAATACCATAACCTCCTAGATTCAATGGGGATTTGATGATTCCAAAGGATATGGAAGTGGGAAATATATTGAAAATACTTGCATCCTAGTGGGTTGGTATTTTTCTTTGATTTCTGCATGATCTTCTACCATAGAGACTTCTCTTAGTTGTCATATTTTTACATGAGTATAATTCAGGTAAATTACATATTGTGATATTATTTCATGGAAGGTGTGTTCACTTACCAAGGGTCCTGATTTTATCAAATTTTAATCCCTATCAACATTTTATAGAGGCTTGATTCAATAATCTGATGACAGTTTGTTCTTAGAGAGTTCATCATCTCTAGGATTTAGAAGGGGAATGAAAGCATTAAAATGACCAGTTGTCATATTCACCTGTAGACTTATGACCTGGGATGAGGAAATAAAATTATAGGAGGCATACCAAAAGGGAATTTTTTTTACTCAAGAGTTAATTAAAATTAAGTGCTCCAAATTCACCCCAACCTAAAATGCGCACATCGGAGTAAGTACTCACAAATATCTATTGAAGTGGTTCCAAACAATCAAGGTGGACACACTATAGATTCTTTTATTAATTTTAATATTTTGGGTCTTGTGCTGCTGAAAAATTATCCAACTCAAAAATGATGTGAATTTTTTCCTTTCTTTTTAAAATGATCACCATATCTCCCATAGGGAATATTGTTCACCCTAACATGGAGGTGATTCATCCATAAGTTAATGTGAATATTGTATACAACATATTCTCTTATCTCATAGGGAACCACATATTGGGAGCTAGAAGTGGACCAAAACATGAGTAGAATATCACCCTTGTCCATTTCCCTCCACATATCCATATTATTTTCCTCATTATTAGAGCCATATTTCTCCATCTAATCAGACCACAAGGGTTATTAAGGTCGTATATAGTTAGTGGGAATCCTCGTGTATTGGTATCCTTTGAGACGGTCCCTAGGTTATCATTAGGATATCTCGATGAACTTTTCTAATATTTTGAGGAGTATGAACCCATTGTAGGGTGACTATCATAGTATGCTAAGGAGTTCTTATGTTATCAGTAGGGGTATGAGCCTACCCTGAAGTGACTTCTAGAAAAAACTAACAAATGCTAGTTGGATCAAGAATATGATCCTAGTTATGATTTTTATTCTTATCCAAAATACACTAGTGACCCTCCAGAATGGGGGAGGGAATATTTTTTATCTCATATATTTTCTTTGAGTATTGATGATGTGCTCCTTCACTGGTAGAAGTAGGAATATGGTCATGATTCATATTGTACATTGGAGTATTCAAATAGTCACTTCCCACTTGTGTATCCAGAATATGTTGGACACATCATGGGATATGGATAGGGATGTAGGCCTGAACATTATTCACCTTTGGAATATTTTGATGGCTATCAAATATATTTGTGATAGGGATATTTTATTATCCTAAATTGCTCTTCAGATTATGTTTATGAACATAACTTTGAATGGGAATACATTCCCAATCATTCACATTATCCTACACCATAATATGTTGATGATCCTACTGAAAGGGAGTGAGGATGTGTGATTTCTACATAGTAACTACCTGATTGAGTGTATGAACTACCCCAGTGGTGGGAATAGGAATATCATCCTATCCCTTTATATTTCTTTTGTAATATACTAATGTATTTCCTCTATGAATACTAGAATATAAAGAAAACTTTGAATAATTTAGCAGGAATATAGGTATGGTCCTCTGGTGTTACCAAAATATGATGATATACACCTTCAATTGAAGTAATAATATGCGTCAACTCATGTCCTCCTTCTACTAATAGATTATGAAAATCATAAATATATAGGGGAGAAATAATATGTTATTTCCCCTAATCTATTAACATATATGGTAAATCTACTTTTATGGGAACAAAAATATGAGCTAGCTTCTAAGATGCCGCCCTAATACATGGGTGGAATTTATATGTGGGAAGCATAATATGTGTTGCCTCCCTATTGAAAGTCAAGATATGTTGATTAGTATTCCCCAAGGGAATGGGAGCATGGATTATCTCTTCAGGTACTGCAGACCACTACTCATGGAGAGTCCTTAGAGATATCCTAACATTATAGATGTAGTGAAGTTCTAATGGATGACTTCATATGCATGATGCAAAAGAAAATATGTTGTGTGGTTATGATAGTGCCATCTAATAGGAGGATTCCTCCTTTTCACATCTAAGGGAGTGACATCAATAAGGGATTACTTTATATCCCTTAAATGTCAGAGTTTTGAATTATTTAGTTATAGATGCATACTCCCAAAATAGTTTAAGGTGTAAGGGGGTGCCACCTATCTAGTTGTTTGTTGCTTTTTATAAGGTTTGTTTCTAGATATCAGGATGTATAGATTTTCTCGGGCAGCCTCCAGAATTAGGGGCGTACCATTGTTATGGTATTCCCTAACAAAAATATTAATGATATACCAATAGAGACACTAATTGAGTGTAAATACCCTCTCATAAAATGTTGTCTCACCATCACTTGTAACTAAGGAATTAGAACTGTAACTTGATGATGAATGCATGGTCAGGACTAAATTGATCTCTCAAATAGTTCCCTTTCTACGTCAACATGAAATCACAAAGAAGAACACCCATTATTAAATAATCACTAATGATTATTAAAGAATTTAATATTAATTAAATAAAGTCATCCTTCTCCATGATTATATGTTTCATATAGAGTTAACCATTTTTTATAGATTTTGATGACCATTCTCATTTGAGTCAATGTGTACCAACTTTTGAAAGGTATTTTGTCACTGGAACTTTATTAGTGACATCTTAGAAAATGTTGTGGTCAAGAGAATGGGATTTTAGGCTCACTATAGCCTTTTGAGGGGGATCACTGTGTACTTTGGTAATATCTTATGTATTTAAGAAAAATTTGTAAGAACCCAGATCTTATTTCTCATGTATGTGACCCTAGGTTGATGTTTTTCTTGGTTTTAAAGATAAGGGTGATGTTTGGGAGAGTCAGAGGAACTTGAAATGAATTTTTTAGGCAAAAAGGGGAGCTGAATGGGTGGCACACGGTTTGTCTAACCGTGCAGAAAAACTGTGCATAAATGATCTTGGAGGCAGTGACTAACCCACAGTTAACTCATGGTTTGCCTAAACCATGCGGCCTAACCGTGAGAGGTGTTTTTGGTGAGGCAGAAGCTAACGCACGGTTAGCGCACGGATTGTCAAACCGTGCAGACTATCCATGCAGGCACTTAAATCTAGATCCGAAATTTTTGGATATAACTTGTTTTTTCCTTTAATCACCTCTTTTAAGCCCCTAAGCGGCCATAACTCGGGATTACTCTCCCTTGAAGGTTAGAAGACTTCTCCCAAGCATTTCGGAGGCAATATGAATGCTTTTCTTGACGAATCAAAGCCGGATTCTTGAGGTAGGTGATCTTTCTCCTCCGTTCTTGATCGTTTTCTTAGATCTAATTGGATCTACTTATTCTCTTCCCTCAATTTATTATATCTACACATGTTATGGGTAGATCTAAGTGTGTGGATTCCTAATGTGATGAGTTGGGGTCTTGGTCTTGTTAAGAGAAGAGATCTAAGGCGGTTCTTGGAGACTCAACCTGGGTTTCTTGTGCATTTTTTTAGATCTACAACGTTCTAAGGAGAATCAAGATTCGTGGTTCAAGTATATCAATCTACGAGAATAGAGGTAGGTGGTTTGTTGCCCTATGTTTAATGTCTTTGATTTTTGGTTGTAAAAGTGTTGGATACCCACGTATCGGGCATCCTGGGTTAGGGATTTTGATCCAATTGTTTAATTTCCTTAGATTTCCTGGTTACTTGAGGTTAATTGATAATAATATATGATTTTTTACATGATTGAGGATCACCCCATTGGTGTCTCCCTTGTTTTGGTTGTTTGTCGTTGTTTGGCTTAGGTTGCATGTGAGGAAGACCTTATTACCTTGTTTTACTACTTTGATATCGTTGATTGCATGCTTTTCTTACTATTTATATGCTTTTGATGATTGTATATTTTATCCAAGTAGTTGTTGAACTTACTTAGGGCTACTACGAATCGTTTAAGTACGATTGCTTTTACTCAAGGCTATGGGAACTTGGTGTAGTTAGACCATAGGGGGAATTGATGTTGAGTGCTTCCTTAGAGGGCTTGTTTAATTATTACCATTATGAGACCATAAGGGGGATTGAATTTGTGCTCTCTTAGAGGGTCTGATAATTATCGAATCTATACTAAAGTGGAAATTAGACGTAAGTGCTTCCTCAGAGAGTCTATAGTATCGTTGCAAGACCATAGGGGGAATTGACGTTGAGTGCTTCCAAGTAGTGTCTTTGACTTTGTTCGAATTCTTGACCATAAGGGACTACCCACGTGAGCCACCCAGAGGGTCAGTGTAATAAATATTGTTGGTTGGTTGTGACAAGTCCACCAAGCCAAAGAACAAGCTTGGTTTTGTACTGCTTGTAGTTTAGGTAGTCTGCTGGGATACCTGTTGTGTTACTTGCTATGCCTTGGATTATAGATCTATTTTTCTAGATTCCTTGGTGGAAAATTAATGATTGAATTAAATTAATAAATGTAACAGCCCAAGATTTTATAAAAAAATATTCTTTTTAATTTTATTAATGTCTTGTGTTGTACGCTACACCAAAATGAGCTTGCACAACACGCATCCTTGTCTTGCCTTGCATTACACGCAATCGCGACCTTCCTCGATAGCGTGTGTAATACGCAATACCGAGTTTCACTAAACAACGATGTGCTATTAAAATATTATTAAAACTAGCCGTTATGAATAGTAATAACCACTTTTTAAAATTCTGTAAATCTTATTTTTCAAAATGAACTTCATTCTTGGATTCGGAGTATCGAATTTAGCCTAAGGTGAAATTTTGGTACTTTTCGGATAACTTTCATATTCTGATGAATAGTGAAAATTACTAAATTATAATTAAAAACAACTTTTTTAATCGAAATAATTAATAGTGATAAATTATTAATTTGAGTGGTTTTAAAGTATATTTAGAATATATTTTTACAATTTAATACAATGTTGGTCATTGGTTGTAATTTCACATTTAAACCAGACATAATCAAGTGTCAATCTTTTGATATATATTGTTTCCTAAAAACACGCTATTTATTTTAACAACGGGATTTAATTATAAAATTAATTAATGCAACTTCTATGTTATGAATTTGGTAAAATAGATTTCATTTTTGAATTCGGAATATGAAATATAGCTTAGGATTAAATTTTGGCATTGTTCTGAAAAACATCAATTTTTGATGAATAGTGAAACTACTAAGTGGTAGTTAAAAAAACTGAATTTTTCATAAAACTTAATTTTTCCGTTTCTGTGAATGGAATTTCGAAAATCCGAGAGACACGGTTAATATCAAGGACTAAAATGTGGTTTAATGAGATGAAAATAATTTTTTGGTGAATAGTAACTTTTTACTTTTTTTACCGCAGTTAATAGTAAATAAGGTAACTAAGGGTAAATATGATATTACTATTACCCTAAAACATGTCCTAATTCTATTGGACAAGTGTAATTCGACCAAAAACAAACTTAGTAATAAAATATGACCATTTAGGCCCACTTGGATTAGATTAGGACATTTATTATTAATTTATTTAAAGAAAGGTTAAAATAGTTAAAATCAAAGTTTAATAAGTAAACCATTTTTAATATGGGGTTATACATAAGATAAATTCGATTGTAAATATTCATTAGAAAGCTAAAACGATTTCCTACATGATGGTAGTTTATTTTTAATTTTTAGACATAAAATAATTTAATTTATTTATGACACAACGATGATGCAGTAATTATCTTATTAATGAAATATTGACATAATTGATGTTATAAACACCAAAATAAATGTAATTTGAGATTTTTTATGAATTCCACTAATTTTATAGGTTACTATGATATATTAATGTTGATTTAATCAACTTGGTTCGAACATTTAATTCTGTTATGACTTTCACAAAAATCATATATCAAATAGTGTCAAAATTGACACAAAATAGTTTTTAAATCAAATATTATATTATTAATTGTTATTGTATTCCTAAAAATCTAAGGTTTGGCCAAATGACTTATATAAGGATATATATATTAATAATAAACAATTTGGGGTTCGTTTGGCATGTTATAGTAAGTTTATTAACCATATAATGAAAGAAAACAAAAAGACATGGTAAAAGTTAAATTATTTAACTTAGAGTTAAATCTAATTGATAAGGTTAAAATAATATCCTAAACTTGTCTAAATTCTATTTGTTGATAGGATTTCGACCCATCCCCACTTTAGCTTCGAAATAAGACCCTTTGGAACAATTATAAACCGATTTTGACTTTAATATAAAATAATATTTTGAGATATTCCTAAGGTGCCCCTCTCCTCCCCTATAAAAGGACACCTCCTCCCCCTCCTCCTCACACCAATTTGAGCACTCAAGCTCGTCCAACCCCTGCCAAAATCTCTTCTCCACTTCCCTAGCAACATCCTAGAGGTTCTGGTAATCCTCAAAGACCAATTCTAGTGCCCTAAGAGGAGGTCTCAAAGAGGCACTTCAAAGAAGAGGTAATTACCGTTACCAATTCTTTCATCTTTATTTCTTCTTCCACTTCTTCTTCTTAGGTTGTTTCATTATGAAGTAATAAAATCAGTATCAATCATATACTGATATGTTATTATAAGTATGAAACAACCCTATTTCACCATCTATCCATCCTACGGAAAAAGAAATCACCGCGCGTGCGTACGTACGGAATACCGTCTCCACGCCGTGGTGTAATCTATTTTCCACCACCACCTTACATGGATGGGTATAATGGTGTAAAGAATAACTATACATAGTTATTACAACATCATATTGATTCTGATATATTGTATAATCCACTTCAATTCAATTCAATATTTATAGAAATGATATCATCGCTCGTGCGTACGTACGGACTACCGTCTCCACGACGCGATGAGATTCATTCTCCATGTTAACCATTTAAGAATGATTATAATGTATATATAAGAGATAATAATGAAATATATGACATTATAAAGCTAATATATTTATGTATATATATACATATGTATGTCATCTACTTACTTCCATTTCAAGACAATAAGGAAAGAAAAACAGCGTTCATGCGTACGTACGGACTACCGTCTCCATGAACGGTGTTTTTCATTTTATTTATCTATCTATTATATATATATATATACTGAATATATATGATATATAAATCATATTTTATATTCTGGAAGTAAGTAAATCATGATATAAGTAATAATGATGTCAATAACAACAAGTCAAAACACCTACGATAAATGAAACGATTTTACCCAAAACGCTTCTTTAACATAGAATTTACAAAAGAACGGGTAATATAATGTCATAAGTGAACCATATATGATATCATAACAATGAATATGATTCTGTAATAAGTCAATGACATTATTTAATCATTATACAGGAGGTTCGGACACATACGAAGCAAATTGGACCTAAGGTAAGGGAAATATCACAATCTCATTTTTATCCGAGATTGTTTATTCGTAAGTATTTATTGGGGTATATTTCATCATCCACATCCATGTTACCTCAATATTTAATATTGTTTCCATCCACTTACCATAGTTTAAATCCAATTTTACCCTTCGGTGAGTTTTTAGTAAAGAATATGAAAGGAATCTTTTGTCGTTTTTTCGTACGAGGTACTTTTTGACTTTTCCGACAAAAGTACGAAGAATGTTTTTTTTTACTTATACGGCATGAATGGATTTTTAAAACATTATTTCCAAGAAGCTTCCTTTACAAGTTTTCAAGTTTATTTTTAATCAACTTCTTTTATTTTAAAGTTGTATGACATGTTATGAAAGGAAAAATGTTTTTGAAGAAGAAAGGATATTTTCTTCAAGAATGGAGCTCAAGTGTTTTATCAAAATTATTTTCCATCTAAGATAATAAAGGGTTCTGTTTTTATCCCTATTATTAAATTGATTTGATCATGTTTTGATGGAATTATTTTTATGAATTCCTTTAACTTATATGAATTGATTTATGATGTCATGATGTTTCAAGAATCCCATTTTGTTACATGTGTTATGCGATGATGTATGTTTTATGATTATGTGGCACACATAAGAAAGGATTCATTATAAGATGGGTGGGACCTATATCTCCCTCCAATGCATTGGGTAAAGATTTTATATCTCATGAGATAGACATGGCTGAAATGGTAGGTTATACCGGTTCAGTGAAACAGGACTGAAACGAGGGTTACTCGATTCAGAAAGGGACTTTGTCCACTAAGATAGTCTTGGCATTGAGTCTTGACTAACAAGAAATGATTCTCTATGATTATGTGTGTATGCCACAAAGTTTCATGTTTTAAGTTATGATTATTGGGATTACATTTCACTTCTATGATTTATCCCATGTTATGATATTATGAGTTTTTTTTTTGCAGGTTAAGATTTCCAAAAGCTATGTTCTTATATATATGATGTGATTGATATTTCTTTTGTTTACCCTTACTGAGCATTTGAGCTCACCCTTTTATGTTTTCTTTTCCCCAGGATATAAAGAAAGGTTTTTAGGTTAAAAAAAAGGAAGATCTTTATAGGAGATATTGAAGAACTTTCACCACGATTAGAAGATTACGTTCTGAGTTTCCAAAGACACTAAACTATTACGATCCTTTATTGTGTGTTTTTGTTATGTACTAAGTATTCCGCAAATGTAATGTAATGTCCATGTACGTCAGGCTTCGGGTCTCTACAATAAATGAATATGAACGGAGTTTTTTAGGATTGTTTACTTTGGTGTTCTCCTGTTTCTCTACTGTATATATTTCCATTACTTTTTCTATATTGCTCACTGATAGTAGGGCATAGATCTTGTGGTGGTTGCCTAATGGGATTAGTCTCACACCCTGTTTGGTTCCTGCTTTTCGGCCCAATTACGTTATATGGTTGCAGGTGTGGATTGGGATTGTGGCCCTTCTACCTCAGGTACTTGATTGCTGGTTAGAGCTGGAGAGCATGGGACCGAGCTTAGGCTTGCGATGCTGTTGGAGTTTACTGTTTACTTTTAGTACTTGGGTTTCAGTTGTACTTTATCATGTTGCTATGTTTGCTACTTTCCATAGATACATGTACCATGCTGCATCATTTTTATATTATACATTGTTCTCCTATTTGATTTCAGTTGTTGTGTGTTGTTTACTGCTTCCGCTATTGTTTATTGCTTCCCTTCAGCTGCATATCTTACCAAATGAGGGCATAGTTTACCCACTGACTTACCAAGGCCCTCGCTGATAGTCAATAGCCTCTGGAATTTGGGGAAACGCGCTTGAGGTCATGTGGTGAACCGGGTACGGGGCACCATTTGAGTGGCTCTGGATTCGGGTCATTGTAAAATTCATGAAAATTACCCAGTAATGTCAGTAACAATACTAGTTAACCTCGTAAATGATGGTTGATTAATTATAGGGTGATATTTTGGTATAAATCCTCATTATTAGGTAACTGTAGTATTATTTTTCATTTTATAATATATTTTGTACTTAATATTGGGAGTGGTCCCATTAAATGGGTTTCCAAAAACCCCTTTGAAGGGAATCAAGGCCTACGTAGTTTGGTGACACTTAATATGACACATAATATCATTTAAAGTCATATAAAAAGGACGAATCCATGTAATTTAACATCATTATATGAGGATTACTTAGAAAAAGGTTCCTAGAAATGATTAATGTGGGAATTATGCATGAACATCCCTTTCTAGTGTCCCTAATGGTTTATATAGATCAATGGGGATGAATGGGGTCAACCAATAGGGATATGACCTATCGAAGGAAATATAATGTCACCTAAAGGGGATATGGATCTCTATATGGGACAATGATGTCACTAAGAATCTATCCAAATAATGAAATATGATTTTACTTTGAATATATCCCAGTGGTGACACTTATAAAGTGATGATATTTGGTGACATTAGGTTTGGGCCTCAAAAGGTGTTTTGTAATTCCTGTATTTATCAGAATTGGAACCCATATATTTTGAGTAACATGGTTTAAGGATATATACAGGGACCATACCATGTAGTTTAATAGCATTTGTTAAGGATTCTATCATGCATTTTAATTTCATGTGACTAGGATGTTAGCCATATAGTTTATCATTATGCTGCAAGAACATATGAATCAGGAATGGTAAGAAAACAAAGGATAGAGTGGGGCTTATGAATTGGATCTACCCAATAAGATAAATTGGGGATTTCACTTAGTAGGAATCTTGATATGAGTAATTTTTTAAAATTTTAGTGGCATGATCACCATAGATCTATAAGATCTCATAAGTGATGTTTAGTGTGATAAATAAGATATAGTAGATGATCAACCACATCGCATAATTATGTTCAGATAGAATATACACCTTAGACTAGCACACCAAGATTTAACTTTCTTATATGTTTGTTGGTGGATAAGGGAGGGAATATGGAAGACATGAGGGATATGGAATCCTGTAAGAAATGCTTGGGGCTTACTCTAGGAGGGATTCCCACATAAGAATATTCTCCTCATCTATTATTGGATGAGGACAGGTCTATGCTAGGGTTTCTAAGAAGAAATAACAGGGGATTACTCAACAGGGGATGTCTATTTTTGTATTTATGTGTATTTCTAAACCCAATATTTTGGATTAAGAATCCATCGATACAAAAACAAATGGTGTGGGTGCTACCCAATTTGCTTCACATTTCAAACAGTAGGTGAAAAGTAAGAACTACTACCCATAACAAAAATATTCTCACCACTACCCCCAGGATTGGGATCCTTATTACTAAAGGGTTGTAATATTTCAAACATCCTTAGCACCCCATCTATTAGGGAGGTCATGTTGGGTACATCCTTTAAAAAGGGGATACATGATCAAATGAGGGAATATTGGTGTGCCCTAAAATCTGATCATGAAAATCCAGTGGCCATGGGAGGATTGGTTTTTATTTTTTAGGGTTTTACCCTTATATAATGAAGTCTATGGGGTTATAAAAAACCCTATATGGGGTTGACATATTACACAAATAGATAATCCTATAAAAGTCTTCTGTGAAAGAGGTTTTATGGGAGGATAACATAAAAGGGGAATAGGTGGATGTATACAAAAGGGAGTGGGATCATTCGATTTCATGATGCATCTATATATTTTCCATAGAATTATAATTTTTCATGTGTTAAAGCTATCATGGGATAATTATCATGGTTTTTTCTTCATGGTGGTTTCATACAAAGAATATTTTATTATTATTTTTTTCAGAATATAGGTTTTTACTTATAGAATCCTCCTATTCCAACTGCTAGTTACTCTCATATATTTTTTCCCCATGTCCTTTCCTATTTTATATGTGGGTATTTATAGGATAACAACAATGATGTGGTATTTTTTAAATATGTCTGATGAATGGAGAATCATGTGGTCGTAAAGGTTTGGTCGAACATGGAGGAGGCCCATACCTGATCTAAAAAATGAGAACAGTGGTTCATGACCGCATGACTAGACCGCATAATATCTATAAAATTAGTGATCTTGGGTCACACGAAATATCTATCATAGTTTAGGGTTTAATTTAGTTCATTTAAGACTGATTTCCTTACATAGTTGAGAGAATGATGTTGTGAAACCAAAAATTTCCTTTCTTTATCCCTATGGATGATTTCCCTTCAAAATTTGGAAGGTTGTTTTATTATAAACTTTAACTTATTGAAATTAATTTTCTAAGAAAGTAGAAATAAATAATAAATTTACAAATATAAATATTTTCACTCAATACAAGTAATATTTTTAAATAACTCAATAGATATTTATACAAAGTATATAGATTTCTTGACCCATGTCTTTTATAGAGAAACATTTCCCCTCCTATACCATTATAGAATGTAAAATTAAGAATTAATTTCTGATTATAAGTATATAATCTATAATAAATAATGAAAATTTCTTAACATACCCATTAACCCACTTATATACACAATAATCATCAACACTATTTATGAAACCAAACTCTTTAATTACATCATCACACAAGATATTCCAACATTGAGAATTTTTATCTTCATTTGTACTTAAAAACCATTTCATCTATATCACATACACATCCTTTGATAAATTTACATTGAGGGAAGTAGTTTTTAATTCCACTTGATATATCTCAAAATCATAATTAGTTTTTGAGGCAAGTAATATTTGAATGGAGTTTATCATCACAATTAGAGAAAAGTTCTATTTATAATCAACACCATTATTTTTCTTATAACCTTTATTTTCTATATGAAATTTATAGGTATAAAATAAACAGTATATGTTAGTTTTCTAATCGAAATCCCACTTGCAACCTATGATTCTTACCCCTTCATTATTCCTAGGAAAAATCCAACTTGGTTTTTCTAAATAAACTTTCATAAAAACAATTCATCATAGACATATTCTCTAATAATAATTATGGGATTGATGTAACATCACAATATCAAATTTTAGTGGAAAAATATAGGAAATCCATTCCAAGATTAAATGGGAGAGGAATCGACAAGATGAAGCAAGATAAACCATATAAATGCATGCCTTAATGTCTAGGATTTTAGTCTTTATTAGAAGTGAGTTTGACTGAGTTCCCATGGAAACAACCAATTATTTTTTCTGATGGTCATCCACTAGAATCCATAAATTATTTGGTACATCATATTATCTAAAACAATGATCTATCACCTTATCCTTGAATTAGAATAGAGATAAGGGAATAAGTGATATAAAGAGAGAGAGATAGAGTTTTAGAGAATATATGATCAAAACCAATGTCACAAATGGGATCTATGAAACTATTTTTATATTAATCCTTTAATAAATACAGGTTCCTATTATATTTGACACATTTCATTCACAATGAAATTTCTAAAACCTTTTGATTCCATCATTGTACTATTTATAATGTCTACCAAATTTATTTTTAATTGATAAACTCCATTAATAATTAATAACATACTTATACATCATCACAAGATGTGTAAATGGCCATAGAAACATGATAATAATATTGGGGGAATAACTAAAATGATAGAATATATCATTCAATTATGAGAGCCATGTTTGGGTATTGTATACCACATGAAGACACTTGATATGTCATATTGAATCTTTTTGAACCAAGTATAATTATTTACTACACATTTTACTATAGAGATATCTCAATTACACCATAATTATAACACTTAACATGTATAAACTATAGTCAACCTCTAAATTCAATATCACAAACACATTAAAAATAAATTTCAAGTTAAAATAAAACTAAATCTTATGTTTTCGTACCTAACATGTAACTGTTATATTCATGGAATGACAGTTTTTACAATGGAGTTAAAATAATTTAAAAAATATATTACAATATTCACATCATATAAATAATTAATATACATGAATATTTAAATATAAATATCATAAATAAATGAAAATTTTAATTATTTAACTTTTATAACACAATTTTTGACTTCCATGATAATTAAAACCACTTTTGATATGATATAAAGTCACATGAGCATGTGTTAGTGAGAATTTTTCTGAGAAGTAATTTCTATATCTTTCTAGAGACAAATAATTTCAATCATAGATGGTCACATTGTCCAAACCATTTTATACAATATTGTATTATAAATCCAAATGTCATTTTTATTCTTTCGTGTCACTAAGATCTATAGAAAATCTATATTTACTAAAAAAATAATTGGTCCTCAAGGTGGATTTAACTACAATTAGTCTGAAGGATCTAAATCATAGAGGAAATGGTTGAGTCCATTCCCAAAAATAGAAATTTTTCAACTTATTTGGAATTATCCTCATAAATAGATGAATAGAAACCCTATTATCCATGATCTAGAATCATTATATATAATTTATAATTAATTTTTGTAAATAAATAATATCTTCACATGGAAATTATTTCTTCATTAGTGAATTGAATGGTGCATCCAAGTCATACTATCATCACATTTGAGTATTCAATGGTATAATGCCTCTAGTGGTGATCCATACATACAACATAAACCTCCAAATATCACCATATAAATCCCTAGGTGCTAGGGTGAAATATCCTCACTCTTTTTTAATTCATCATTGATTTCCATAAGAATTGCTTAATAATGGAAGGAATATTTTTATTTTATCTAGAGTTAAGAAGGTATAGGAGGAAATTTTCTATATGTTCTTGAGAGAGTTTTATAATAATATCTCCTTGAATATTGAGAGGATTAACTATAGAATTCATAGTACACAATTACGATTAGGGTTAATAATGTTATAATTGAGGTTTTATAGAGATGAGGTTAAAGAATAAATAATTACACATGGTCCCTTGTTAATCTATTAATACTTAGAGAACCTCATGTCTAAATATTATTATTATTATTATTATTATTATTTACTTAACATGCACTAAAATCAAGAATAAATAAATATCAGTTCCTGAAAAAATAAATTAAAATTTATTCAAATGATATTTAATATATCATTTCCATCATACCATCAGCTCGGTCCTTCTTTCCTCTATGGTATTTATAGAATTCATAGTACACAATTATGATTAGGGTTAATAATGATATAATTTTGGTTTTATAGAGATGAGGTTAAAGAATAAATAATTACACATGGGCCCTTGTTAATCTCTTAATCCTTAGAGAACCTCATGTATAAATATTATTATTATTATTATTATTATTATTATTATTATTATTTACTTAACATGAACTAAAATCAAGAATAAATAAATATCAGTTCTTGAAAAAATAAATTAAAATTTATTCAAATGATATTTAATATATCATTTTCATCAGACCATCATCTCGGTCCTTCTTTCCTCCATGGTATTTATCAAATATTAATAATGAATATTTATTTAAATAAATAAATATCACTTAATTATTCTCTGATAAATAAATAAATATTATATTAACTAAAAAATTAATAAATATTTATTAAACATTCAAATCACATATATTACCTCAAATAATTGGGGAATGAATGTTTTTGATCAACCAAGCATGAATAATTATAAAACCATATATGGGAATAATATTTATTCAACTTATTAAATTCATATAGAATTTAACTGAGGTTCTAGATACACTTATTTTGTGGCCATCTAGTCCCCTTTCTTATTATAATTAGGAAGAAATACCTAAATTAAAAGGTTAGATACTAGAAAAAATTCAATTCACCCATAGATAAAGAAGTTAATGTTTCAATGATATACAACCTCCTATAAACATAAATTGTGAAATATAATCCATTTGTATTTATATCTCATTAAAGAAAGTTGAATCTCGTGTTTCATTAACCTATATTATCTTTCTATATTTCAAGAAATGAACACATAAATGTCACACCATAGACATGTATTTATCATAAAATTATATTTCAATCAAAGGGACAAAGATATATACTTCCATTATATAGAAGGGACAAATCTTTTCTTGTGTTATTCATTAATATTGTATCACTTGTGATGCACCTAATGTATTCTACCTCATGTCAATTATTTGTCATCATGGTTTTTATCAATAAATCAAAGTACATGATTCATTATTTGTATTAATAATAATATTATGTATAAGTACCATTTCATATCTCTGTAGATAGTAATATCCAATGAAACATAAAACATGTTGAATTCTTATTGGTGGGTTTACTTTCATAATCTCCTATCATGAAACTAACAAGGAGGAATTATATAATAATTAGTCTCAATGTATTATAGCCCCCTATCCATGATAGACTATATCATCTATGTCCCATCAAACAATGTAATCCAAACATGGAACATGTATTTCAAAATATTTTCATAGCGCTTAATGGTTATCATCTTATCATGGGACTGTAGGGACCATTTGGTGTGACAAGTACCCTTAGGAATTTATCACAAAAATTTCAAATAGAATAATGATTAAAAAGTGATATGATATTAATTAATATTTAAGACTATGAATATTCTAGTAATATAACGATCAAAGTAGTTGGTTCTAGGGAACCAACTCAAACAAACACCAACTTACACTATGGTCAACTAATAAATGTCTAAATTATTATCCTCACATCATAAACATGATTCTTTAAGGTATAGATATAGGTGTAGATCCCATTATGTTACTCATGGTTGTTTTTCTTACGATGGAGTCATCTCTCTAAGAAAATACTTCAAGAGATGATATTAATGAGTATATGTCATTTGTCATCCCTAACATCATGGATAATACCATAGTTAAAATTCATCCTAATATGATTGAATTTTACTATCTCAGTTACAACATACTTGGTTGAGTGTATATACGAAAAATGATATCTATAATAGTATTTAATTTTAAATAGTACCTTATCTTTACCATGATTCTAGATCAAAATGATATAAATGAGACTAGTTATATATCCCCTATGAAGTAGTACTCCCATTTCAATTATTACTATGAAAAAATCTAGTTTTTCTTTCTTAAGAACAATTAAATAGTTATGACAACCAACCTATGTAGTTTTCCTGGTATTTTTGGATATTTTAATTTTATTCTTTATGCATAAGAAAGATCAAAACTAGGTATATATCATGGAATATGATATATATTTCCAAATTAATATTATTAATATGTAGTAAATTCATCACAATAATACCATGTGATAATGGAAAATATTTTCATAAATCATTACATCGTATATTTTGCAACACCATTTCAACTATGTATTATGACTTGGATTAAGAAACCCCTTGATCTAAGCTAGTGTATCATGTTCCCTAGAACTTGAGTTACTACTTATGTATTTTTTAGATAAATCCACCTTATACATAATTAAAAAAGTCTAATTAAATTTCTTCAATAGTTTTTCAAACAAATCATTCTTGGAAATTATAGAACTCTCACTATCCACTTATAGACACATAGAAACATTTCATTTCAAACAAAAGTTATACGATCATTATACTTATTTTGAATAATAAATGGACACTTAGACTTTTCATTCCATATTAGCTTCATTTTATGTCACCATACTTTCTAGTGGCACCATATAGACATGTTCCATAAAGTTACCTCCAAGAGAGGTGGTTTTGACATTTGATTCCTAATATAATGATCATAGTAGCTATTAAAAGTGGAATTCAAATGTATTTAAGTATGATATTTATAGTAAAGGTTTCTTTCATAGAAAATGACTTGGTCATTAAATATTTTAATAATAAATCATTATTTATTTTTACTAATGTATACGATCTATATATAGCTTCTATTGAACACTCAACAGAAGTATCATGTCTTGAAACATCCAAAATACAGTATCCATAAATGTTGGTATATAGATTCCATTATTGAATTTATTTGAAATTTTTAACCACAACTAGTTTAAAATTACTACTCCATATAGGAGGAATCAATTATCACTCACTGTGGTTAAAATAAATCTAACACTATAGTTTTAAACATCCTACACAATATGTGTCTCTATAAAAATTACTCTTACTAGGACTTATTGAGTTTATTACTCATATGATAACTTGTGAATCCAGTGCCAATATTCAAATGGAGTCTTTATTTAGCCCACTATCTCAATATATATATTCTTACCTCATATAAATATATTTTGTATGATTGATATCTTTTTTATCCCATAAATTTTTATATCCTTAGTAGCAATTGGATCATTAATTGAGATAAAACTTTTGTTTTAATGATGTACATTTGAAAATTTCACCAACTTTACAAATGGATACCGTGAAACACCTTAGGCTTTGACATAATGGACTTCATTGATATTTTAACTTATTTTTTATGAATTAGTAAATACATATATAAGAATCCTCATTGATATTACCTTATAATATCACTATATCTAATATTTCAATTAGGATATATGAGTTTAGGAAAACCATCACTCTACATTAAAATATTAGTGAGTACTTTGTTAATATATTCTCCAATAAACCCATCATAGGAATCCTATATCTTTTACCAAGATCATTCATTACATCACTTATCATTCATAACATTTATTAAATAATCACATGGAGTACATGAACTTAACCTTAGATTATCTTTGGAATAGTTTACACTATCTAGATAAAATAACTCTATAAGTTTTGTAGAATATATATATTTCTAAAGGTTACTTTTTCCAGGAACTTAAAAAGTTAGTGTGCTGAAACCCCTTAATAATTTTATCTCAAAGGCATAAAAAATATGCTAGGTAGACAACTATTAGAAAAATAATTATCTCCCACAACTGGGTATGATTCATATAAGTATATTCATAATTTATTACTGATATTGGATATTAATTATTAAATAATTATCAAACTATTAAGTTTATTATACCATAACATCATTCATTTCAAACAAAATAATGTCTCATTATGTCTATAATAACACTAAGATAAATGTGTCGATAACACATAATACAAATAATACTTTAACTAGAGTATATATATTGGTAAATCTAAATTAATATTGTTCTCATTATTGACATAATAATCACCATTTATCAAACACTAAAATAATATGCCTTAATTATAAGGTCATGTGCCTCTCACTACTAACATAGGAACAATCTTTTCTCAACCATTGGGAGAACACACCATACCTTATGTAATATTTATGTCTGTTTCTCACTGCTGAAATAGGAATGACACTTTCTCAGCCACTTGGAGAACACAGCTCACTTATTTGGTTCTTGTATTAGAATAAAACTTTATTAAATTCCCATGGAATTAGATAGAAACATTAAACACTATGAAGAATATATTTCAAAATTATATGTAGTAGTTTCATTATTTTTTAATTCATTGTAATTTACTTTTAAATAACATTTTTATCCACATGGGAAGAAAATAGCCTCATGTTCACTACACTACCTCTAAATCTTTTGAATCTTTGAAAGACATTGTAAAGGAACCATTGACCTATAGTCAATCATACTTTTTTCAACCTTTAATATTCATCTAGTTCACTATAAGGGTCATGGAACCGAGTTCCCAATTACTCTTATTTACCTGGTGAAGCTTGGTCAAAAGATTCCATAGATTTTCATCCATACTATCCATATCATAATTATATATGATTAAGGGGAACATAGATATATAGATGATTATATGAGATTAATGGATAATTTCTTATTCACATATAATCTTGAATTAGATAACTAATCAATGTGCTTCAATATATTGAAGATAAGATTAGTAGGTAAGTACTCATATTCCAATTTAAACTAGTAAAGTGTAGTTTCAATATCAGTTATCTAAAGCCTCTTTTTCTCCTTCTCAAGATATGGGAGAATAAATTCCATGGTACAGTCATCCAAGTCCTTCTGTTGTATTATAAATTCTCCAAACATAAATGATATCTCAACACTATAGAGAGTTATATAATTACCATGAATCTTATATAGGCATATTTCTAACCTTATATTTCTTTTATGAGGTGGATGAATAGGAATGGATAATTCTATTACATAGTATAAATTTTCCTATAGTATTTCAATGTATAAAACAAAACTAATATCCTTAAAAATATGTTATAGTCAGGAAATGTACTATGTATAGAATGATTTCAAAGTTTCAAATATTTCACTTTCTATACACTATATTAATTAAAAACATATAATAGTTTTTACCTTGATTACCAAAACATGTCATGTAATAAATTTTATTTATTATTCTCGCACTATTTTATCAAGATCCAATATCAATTCCTATTGGTTTCAAAATATCTTATCATATGGATATTCTAGTGCAAAGTATCCATATTTTCCATCTAATTACACTAACAAGTGATTAAAAATAAATTTAAAAGTGTTTATATAGGTGTAACTTTCCAAATATATTCACTCATAGCTCCTTGATATGTAGAGTGAACTCCCCAATATTGAAACACTATATTCGATTTTTTTCAATACTTTCCTACTAGTTTCACTAACTCTCGTGTAATCATTCAACTATTAATCTGAACTGGTTTAGGTCATGGAAAAACTCAAGTTAAAACTCGTAGATAATTGAAAGAACCCTGGAAGAGGCCGACAAAGAACATTGAACTATGGTTTCATATTAACTTGATTAATTAAATTCTTTTCTTAATTAATATTTGAGTTAATGGATTTTTATCTTTATTTGTAAATTTCCCATTTTATATTATTATATTCTTGTTGATATTAACATAACATTAATTAATTGGTTAACACTGTATAGATAAAATGTACACTTAATCCAATTTTTATTTTAATTCCATATTGTATTCTTGTGAATTAATTTATTTATTGAAAAATCATTCATAAATTGTTATCCATGTAACTCACATAAACAAAACAAATAAAGTGGCATGATCTTTGGATTTTCTAATGGATGTTTTTTTAGTGGATGATAAACCAACACTTCACCCTAGAGAATTAACTCTTGGAACCACACCTAGTATGAGTTGTTGTACTCCAACTATGAACCAATGTATCTCCTTAGTTAATTTAACCTCAGCTATAAATTTGGACCTCCTCCACTTGTCTTGCAGCTATAACCTTACATGTAATTTTATTAACACATAGGTAAGGGGAACCAATGAAATGTTTTTATGGGTTTTACATTAAATAATTCAAGGAAACGCAGGTCCTACATAATATACAGGAGTAGATGACACATAGACCATCATTTTATTTTAATAATAATACATCAAAAGAAATTGATCAAATATATAATTAAATCTAGGATCATGATCATCCAAACATACAATGAATATAAAAATTTAAAATAACTATCATTCACTTAAATTTATTATTTATTATTAATATAAACATGCATGAATTAGTTAGTTAACAAATTAATTAATTATTTTATCTTATTGTTCATCTAAATAGTCTAATATATTCCCATAATCTAGGGAAATTTGATAATTAAACTTCTTCAACAACATTTAAAGATAATTACATGGAATTAATTGAGAATTTATTAATTCTAAAACCCTTTTTATATAGTATTCACACCATATTTTAGCCATATAATTTGGTTTCAATTCTATAATTAGTTAATTTAATATAACTTAATTATGTTAATTATTCATTGACTATACTATGTGTACTGATGAGTTAAACATCATTTTTTCACTTGTTATGTCTCTAGGATATATAAAAATGGACCCGACATGTATATCAATGGGGATATTCAAAATAAACTAATGAGATGTGTGTCATGGTTTTTAGTTATCATGTGTTTATGATATATTCCAAGGGACTGAGTGTGTATCTCAGTTAGGATATATAATGTGTGCTAACAACCTACATGTTGTGTATACCACTTTCCATGTGTCCATGAAAACTACCTAGAGACTCATTTTGTTTTTTGTCCATATAAATTTACAAGTTACACATTGTGTATTTGAGCTACATTGTGTGTAACCTCCTCATAAACAACATTTCATATTCACCAGATACATTTCATGTAGTTCAACAAACCGTGTGTTGGTCTATCCAGACAAAAAATAGTGTTTAATTACACACTATTTGTTAATATGTTTTGAGATATATGTATCCCACATCTCATCCTGATGTAGTAAATCTTATTACATGGCCAATATGTTATTGTTACATACCATTTATCCATATGACCTATCCAAACCTTCTAGCACTTCTCAATGGAATTTATGATCATTATTCACTTATTCTTAACCTGTTTAAGATATTATAAAACTAAAAGAAACATGTCTAGTTTTCAAAACATGTTAATATAATTTTAGATTAAAGAATGAATAATACATAAATAAAAAACTAAAAAAAGGTGTATAATTGATCAATTAATAATAAATAGTTAAGAATTATTATGTGCCCACTCTGATACCACTTGAAAGTTCTAGGTCATAGTGGAAGCACTTATGTATAGACCCAAATATAGAAATTCATAAACCTATTTGGATTTCTCATAAAAATTAGAAAATAGAAACTCTAAAATCTATAAGATAACATAATCACATATGATTTATAATTAATTTATATAAATAAATAAATACCTCATGTTGAAATTATTTCTTCAAGGTAAAATAGATAAAAAATTCAAATCTTATCATTACTGCGTCTAAGGATTAAAGGTAGAATCCCCCTTGGAGTGATCCACATGTAGACCAAAAATATTCAAACATCACTATAGAAATCCCTAGGTACTTTCACAGAGGATTCTAATGCTTGTATCATTCATCATTGATCACCACAGTAATCGCTTCAAGGTTAAAGGATTCATCTTGTTTTCTCTATTATTGAGAAGGTGAAGGAGGTTAATTTATATCTATTATAGAGGGTTTTAAAGTTGAATATCTCTCTAAGTATTGATATGATTCAATATATAATTCATTGTGCACAACAATGGTTAGGGTATAGAATTATATAATCAAGTTTATATAGTGTTATAGTTTGAAAATAAAAAATTGTGCATGGTCCCTTATTATTCTCTTAATCCCCCTGGGAACCTCATGTTTAAATAATAATATTCTTATTATTTTTTACCTAACATGTCCTAAACTCATGGATAAATAAATATCATTTCATGAAAACATATATTAATATTTATTAAAATGATGTTTAATATATCAATTCCGTCAGACCGTCAACCCAGCCCAAAATTCCTCCTCAGTATTTATTGAACCTTGAATAATTACTATTTATTTAATTAAATAAATATCACTAAATTATTTGAAGATAAATAAATAAATATTATATTAATAAAACTGTGAATAAATATTTATTAAATATTAAACTCATTAATATTCTCTTGAATAACTGGTGATAGAATATTTTTGATTTACTAAATATGAATAATTATTAAACCATGTATGATAATAATATTTATTCAACATGTTTAATTCATATAGAATTTAACTGAGGTTCGGGATACACTTATTATGTGACCCTCTAGGTCTCTATCTCGATAAAGTTAGGGAAAACCACCTAAATTTTAAGATTAATGTCTGTTAGCATGTCAAGTTACCCATAGAGGAAGAAGTTAATATTGTAAGGACATACAACCTCTTACACAAACACTTTGTGATATAATCTATTTGTATTCATATCTCATTCAAGAAGGTTTCATTACATATGTCATAAAACTATATGCTTGAATCCACCTTATTTGGATTTTAAGAAATGAACGCATCAATTTCACACCATGGATATATATTTTTCAGATTGTTCCATTTCAATCAAACGGCCTATAACATCCCACCCCTTCAATATTGTCTTAAGAAGGCGGTGAGATGCTATTTGGCCTTAGTTGACAATCTCAATGCGCTGAAGGCTGGAAAAAAATGTCGAGGGCTTAAAGAACAATTGGGGAAATATTTTCCCATAAAATAAAACCAACCAACCAACAAGGATTAAACAACCATAGCTACATGATACATGTCAACAAGGGAAACCAAAAAATACCTTACCAAAAGACAACCAAATAACCAAACTCTACTATAAAAATCCCAAAAACCAATACAAATACATCACAAAAAAATCCCAAAATTAGAGTACCAAGAGGAAGACTCAGTGAAAAAACCCAAAGGAAACCCTCACACACTCCATGGAACCACACCAAGCTCCATGATCTAAGCACCACAATACCATCCAACCATCATGATGAAATTCTTACAAAATGATATGCTTTATTCTTACTTGTGTCTTGGAAAACAACATCTGTAAAAGCACCAAAGTTTCAAAATAGGGAGTGGGCATAAATACTCAGTAGGTTTTCCCCCAAATGACTTCCCTATACATGGAACTAGTATAGAACCATTAGAACATTTATATAAATAAATTTATATAAAACAAAAAATAGGTTAACAATTTTTAGCAAGTCAAATACACCCTTACCAAGACAATTTTACCCAAATCCACACAATACAAGTGATATAAAAAAACCAACCCAAATACATTTTACCATCACACATTAGCACAAAAAAAATATCTTTATTATCCATAAACATATTCAAAACATAGACATAAAGTTTCACACACTCAACCCAGTGTAACAATCATGGGGGAACTCCCCATCCAATCATGTTTACTGCCTTCCAAATCTAGTGGTTCTTCCCGCACACTTATCCATGATGGTGTCCCTTCTATACATTATCCATCCCCTTTTTATAGTCATACTCCATTCCCACTTATCATTATTCCAACACAATCATAAAATGAAGAATCCAATAAATAAGCACATACACCTACTAAAGCCACAATAATATGAAATAACTATTTCACAACCAAAAAAATCCACAAATCCATTAACCATTTTAATTCATATTTCAATAAAAAACCATTTTTTATTGAAACCCTTTTTCACAAACCATTTCCATAAACCAAAAAAAGCAACTGATTTTAAAATCAACACTTTAAAATCTAACAACAACAAAGATCATTGCACCGAAATCAACGATTTTCCCAAAAATCCACAAAACATCACAAAGGGGATTTCCATCAAACTTCACACATAGAAATCACAAATTAATTTCGAGAAAAACCAATTTATGGAAACCAACGATTCTAGTTCTATCAAAATGGAGTCGAGAGAGAATCCACCCACCTTAGGGTTTTATTGAAATCGACCAACCCACAACCACATAAGAAATCTGGGTGAAATCTTCACAAAAACTGCCTTAGATCCCTTTTCCTAACATCAACAAGAATCAATCTCATCATTGTAGAAAACAAAAACCCTATATCTACATGAAATGGGTGTAGATATAGAAAACTGAGAGAGAGGGAGAACTAGTTCTAAGGAAAACCAAGAAATATCCAATAGAGAAGACTTACTAGAGAAGAATCACCTTCACCTCACCTTGAAAACCCTTAGAATAACTTCCAAAATGAGTGGGAGAGCCCCTATAACCCTTGAGAACCACAATTCTTGAGTAGGGTTCATATGGGATAAGTGGGGAGGCATTTAGGGAAAATCTCAAGTGATCCTGAAATTGAAAACCCAATTTTTAATTGCCATGAACGGTTAGATCGCACAGTTAGAAAAACTATGTGCTAATCTTGTGCATGAAAATACCTCAATATGGGCCCTACATGGTCTTCTCACACAGTTATAAAAACCTATCACAAACTATATGAATCCCACTACCTCCACTTGCACAGTTTCCTGCAGATCCTGCACAGTTTCTTTTAATTGTGCTCCCATAGAAATGCCCCAAAACCATTCAAAAACCTTCCTAAACTCTCCCAAACATTACCCAACCACTTTACATACATAAAAATACATTAAAAAAGGTTACATACCTCAAACTAGGGGTGATACAGTCTCCACACCATTATAATTTCTATCCTCAGAAAGTAAAGAAACATCACTTTGCCGAAAGAGCTCTGGACATTGCTCAACCATATCTTTCTCTTGCTCCCAAGTCTCCTCCTAAATCTGACCATGTTTCTAAAAAAACTGAACTAGACCAATGATTTTACCACACAAGACTTTCTGTTGCATATCCACAATCTACACTGGCATGTGCACTGAAGAAGTATCCAACTCCAGCTCAACATGATCCCATAGAATCACATGGTCAGGATCTAGATGCTAATTTTTGAAATGAGAAACATGGAATACATTGTCTAATTCACTAAACTGTGGTGGAAAATCAAACTGATAAGCCACCTCTCCAACCCACACAAGTATCTAAAAGGCTCAATATACCTTGGAGATAACTTTCTCTGCTTTCCAAATTGACGATGTCCCAATCTCAGAGAGATTATTCAAAACATATGATCACCCATCTTGAATGACAACGATCATCAATGTTGATCTGCATATTATTTCTAATGACTATGCACCATCCCCATTATTTTTATGATCAACTTAATTTTATCTCTCATCTCTTGGACAAGGCTCGGACCAACCATCGAAGTCTCTCCCATTTCGACCCAAAAAAGTGGAGAATGACACGGATACCCATTAAATTCTTCAAAAGGAGTCATATGTATCGATGCCTAATAAATGTAACTTTAGGAGGACTCCACTAATGGTAAGTGCTCCTCCAATGTGCCACCAAAATCCATCATAAAAGCCCGTAACATATCTTCAAAATTTTATATTGTTCTCTCAAATTTTGCATCCTCCTGAGGATGATACCCTATGCTCATTTGCAACTGGGTCCTTAGGGCTTACTGTAAGGATTTCCAAAAATGAGATGTGAACCTCGGATCTCTAACTGATAAAACCGAAACTAAAACACCATGACTATTTACCACTTCATGAATATAGATTTTGGATAGATCCTACACCATTTGAGATTCCAAAATTGGGATGAAATGGGCCAAATTTGTGAGTCTATCCACTATCACCCATATGGCATCGTGCATTTTGATCATTCTTGGGAGACCAATAACAAAATCCATCACTATTTGTTCCCACTTCCAGATAGGAATATATAAATATTTCAACATACCTATCGGTCGGTGATGCTCTATCTTGACTTACTAACAAGTCAAGAATCTCGACACAAACTCGGCCACATTCTTTTTCATATTAAACCACAAAAATTTTTCTTTCAATGCCTTATACATTTTTTGAATTCCCAGATGGGCAGCCCATCTAGAATTATGATAATCTCTGATAATTTGTTCCCAACACACTACTAGTATAAACAGCCGATTCCAAAAAATCATAACTAAATTCTAATTCAGTTCCCATCGCTTAGTGGTATCCCCACCATTTTGTTTTGATCTCATCTCCATACACTCAGAATCATACATTTGTGCATCTTTAACTAAGACAACCAAGTCAAGAATCAATGAAAAAGGAAAGAAAACATCTCTATCACCTCGATCCTAACATTCCAAAATCATTTCGACTATAACTTGCATCAACTTCCACTGATTTGATTCCTATTTCACCACCTAAGAATATAAATTCCTACTTAATGCATCCACCACCAAATTTCTCTTACCCAGGATATGTATCAAGTCAAAATCAAACATCTAGAGATACTACATCCATCTCCTTTACCTCAAGTTCAAATCTCTTTGTGAGAAAATATGTTTCAAGCTCTTATGATCAGTAAAGACCGTGAATTTATCAATGAAGAGATAATAAAGCTACATTTGCAAAATGTGAACCACTAACACTAACTCCAAATCATTGTTGGGTAGTTTTTCTCATACACTCTCAACTTCTGTGAGCCATTGGTGACCACATGGTCCCATTTCATGAGAACACACCCCAACACAAATATTGATGTGTCACAATACACCATGTACCCTTTCCCTAGTTCTGGAAGAACCAAGATTGGTGATGATGTAAGGATTCCCTTAATTTCTTCAAAATATTATTGACACTACTCATTCCAATGAAATGGAACATTATTCTTTGTCAAATATTTCATTGGAAAGGATAATCGTGAGAAATCATGAACAAAACATTGATAATAGCTAGATATACCAAGGAATATTTGTATCTCGAAAATATTCTTTGGTGGTTGCCACGAAATAACAGCCTCTATATTTTCCAGATCTACTGAAACACCCTTCTAAAAAATATAATGGATAAAGAAATGAGTCTTAAGTGTCCAAAAAACACACTTTGATAATTTTGAATATAACCGATGATCTTTCAAGATCCCAAAGACTATCGCCATGTTTTTATCATTCTCTACCCCTGTCTTGGAGTACACCAATATATCATCAAAAAATATTAATAGAAAAGAATCCATATATTTTTGAAATATCTAATTAATCAATGCCATAAAAACCAATTTTTCATTCATAATACCTAGGTTCATAACCGCAAATTCATAATGTTTATATCTACTTCTAAAATCTGTTTTGGGAATATCCTCCTTTTGTGCATGCAACTGATGATACCCTAATCGCAATTCAATCTTGGAGAACCACTGAGCTCCCCTGAACTGGTCAGACAAGTCATCAATGCAAGGAAGTGGATATCTATTATTTATCATAACTTGGTTAATCTTACGATAATCAACACATAGTCCTAGATTTCCATCCACCTTTTTAACAAATAAAATTGGTGCTGCCCACGGAGACATATTAGGCTGGAGGAACCCTTTGTTTTCTAACTCCTCCAACTACACTTTAAATTCCATCAATTTTATTGGTGACATCTATTAATATGGAAGTGAGGTAGGATTGGTCCCTATAAGGATATAAATCATAAAATCCAATTATTTAATGGGTGGAAAACCAGATAATTACTCAGGAAAGACATCCAAAAACTGATCAAAACTGCTGGAAAAACACTCTACTTAACTCATTCCATTGATTACAACGACAATTACGCTAACTGATATAAGATCATGCCAACAACAGGTGCCAAAAAACTTGTTTCACCTAGATTTTCATTATTCTCTCCTCTAAATAGATGTTCGACACCATCATTAAATCATCAAACTAACTGTTCATTCATAATAGACGATGTGGGAATTTAACATTTCCAATGAATCCATTCTTAGTATTATATCATACGCATCCATATCAAGCACTAAGAAATCATACATCAACTCAACCACATCCACAACTATACATCATGCTCTACATAGAAAGGCTCAACACCTTCTTTGACCAATAGGAGTTTAATGTTTTAAAACTAAAGGAATCATTTACATAGTTAAACCCATCAAACTAACAACACGAGAAGCAATAAAAGAATGTAAAGAACCTATATCAAACAATGCTTTCATCAAGGTAGAATTTAAAACAATAATACCTCACATCATGGATGGTCCCGATTGATCATCCATCATAACCTTCTCATATCTAAACAACTACTTGCTTGACCCACTCTGCTCTTTATTGCCCTTTTGAGAAGTCGGGGTATTCTTATAATCACTGTGACAAAATGTACTCTTCTTATGAGGGGTATGCTTCTGCCCCCGCCCTATCAATGAATAAGATGCCTAAAACCCTTGAGGAGTGTCACGAACACCTGACCTTATAGAATTATGATAATACCACTGAAGATGCCTCATCTAATTACATTTAATACATGCCCAAGGTTGTGTCATATAATCCTGCTTGATGTGGCCTGTAGAACCACAATGAAAACATCTTGGCCTACTCAGAGGCTTGGTAGGAAGATTCACTAATCTTTCAATTGGATTCTGAGCCACACACCCACACTATAAAGAAGTTTCCCTCTTCCTCTTGACCCCAGTATTAGAGTAACCACTATTTCCTATGGTTACCAACATGCTTCCCTCACTTGTTGCACCCAAAATATCCCATTCAGCCACTATTGATCTATTAACAATTTATGTGTTATCATTTATAGATAACACCGCTATTTCAGACAGAATTTTATTTCTCAGTACAACTAAAAAAATATGCTTCTTCAATGATGTACTACCCTCCACCTTGGGTACAAAGCCCACTATGTTCATTAACTTAACTACATATTCCATTACCATGTGGATCTCTTGCTTCAGCCTAAATAAATCTATTATGCACTGAATTATGAATGTATGAGGGAAAATTTGTTTATTAAAAAATTCCTCAAAACCCTTCCATGTCATGTCTTGGTATGTTCTAGCTAGGACCGCTAAATCCCACCACTGATGGGAAATATCTTCCAACATATGTGTGACTAGATTCATTTTTAGCGCTACCAATATTCCCAAGAATTAAAATATCTTATTTATCCAATTCAACCATGATTCTGCCTTTTTTGATTCCAAATAACCCCTAAATATGGGTGGATTATGCTTTTGAAACTGAACTGCATGATCCGCATGCTTTGGCTCATCAACTTTATTACCACTTTCCACAAATTGGAAATCATGCACTATACTCTACACTAGCCATTGGTTCACCAGGGGCTCAGGTGTAACCACATTTTCAACAACCTTCTCTAGTTAGTCTCTATGACACCCACCCATTACCATTTAGATCAAAACAAAAACCACTATAAGACTTAATCCATTGGAAATAAAAGGGTTACAATTTAAAATTCAATTACATTTCAACTATCAAAACTAGGGTTTCCATAAGTATGTGTTTCCCATGTTGCACCACTTTTGAAAAATCCACCATGTTTTGAAAATTGACCCATTTTCAAAATTCCACAATTATCCACATTTCAAATCCACACATTTGAAAATATTTTCTAGATTATTCAAAAATCCATATATCCATAGCACAACATCAATCATTATGCTAATGAAATATACATCTTAGTGGAAAGTCATTTCTACCATGCATGTCACTCTCATCTCATTGGCTACACCCAGGACAATGATATTTTCAATGCCTAAATGTGTCTCCAAAACATTTATGTACCCAACTCCCTAGTAACTTCAAGTTCAGCATAAAAGGGTTAGTTGTGTCCTTTTATGCTATAAATTTCAAGTTCCGACAATCATATTCCTTACTATCATCCCAACTTGAGGAATATACCAAGAATGAATGCCAACACCAATACCGACAACTGAAAACATGGAACAACACAATTTGGAAGCCAAGGACCAAACAAACTAATACCACTTGTAACATCCCTCCCCTTCCTAGTTGGCTTTATAAGGTGGTGAGATGATACTTGGCCTTAGAAGACATTCCCAAGGTGCCAAAGGATTTCAATAAATGCTAAGGGATTCAAAGAACAATTGGGGAACAATTTTACCTTTGAATAAAACCAATCAGCCAACAAGGCTTAACCAACCATAGTTACATGATATATATTATCAAGGGAAACCGAACAATACATTTCCAAAAGATAACCAAACAACTAAACTCTTCCATAACAATTCCCAAAAATCAAAACAACTATATCACAAAAAGATCCAAAAACGAGAGTGCAAAGAGGAATACTCAACAAAAAACCCAAAGGAAATCATGAAACACTTCTTGTCTCCACACCAAGATCCATGAACCAAGAACCAAAATACCTTCCAAGCATCACGATGAACCGGTTGCAAAATTAGATGCCTTACCCTTACCTGTGTCCAGAAAAATGTCATATTCAAAAGCACCAAATTTCTAAAGTAGGGGGTGAGCACAAATAGTCAGTAGGTTTTCCCCCAAATAACTTCCCTACGCACATCACATGGATAGAACTGTTAGCACATTTATATAAATAAATTTATTTAAAACAACAAAGAGTATAACAATTTCCAGAAAAACAAACACGCCCATACCAATCCTTTTCTACCCAAATCCACACAAAACAAGGGAAATCCAACAAACAAGACATAATCCATTTTACCATCACACATTAGCACAAAAATTTCATCTTACTTAGCCACATGCATATTAAAAACATAGCCATAAATTTTCACACAATCAACCTAGTGTAATAATCATGGTGGAACTTCACATCCAAGCCTGTTTACTACCATCCAAATCTACTAGTTCTTCCTTACCACGTATCCTTGATGGTGTAACTTACATTCATTATCCATTCCCTTTTGTTAATGGGTACCATGATAAAGAAGCTCAACTAAATAAAGAGACTAAATAAGTGAAAATTTATTTTTCTAATAAATACTAAAGATTCATAACTCCCATATAACTTGTATAAGATATAGAATAATATATATATCAATTTAATGAAAGATAAACATTTATTAAAGAATAATTAGAATGGAATTTTTTTTTGGGATGGTGGTTAAAGAAATGATATTTGTATAAGTAATCCATGCACTATAATATTCTCACCAAACTACTATGAATATCAAATATTCATAATTATAAATCAAATAAAAATGGTTATGTAGCTTGATAAATTCATAGAGTAAATTTTTAGGTGGATGATGTCCTAGTGATGAATAAGGATTACATCGATGCGCTGGTAAAGGGCTCCCAGCCTATGGTTTTCCTCTCACTGCCGCAGGATCCTTCGTTGCGGATGGCGTGACGTTCCTCCTTGAGCTCGGTGGGTTGGTGGAGGGACTCTACTACTGGGGCGTCATGTGTATTTGTGGTCTCCTCTCATGCTGTGGAGGTGCACTTTGGGATTCTGGGGTTGCTGGTTTAGATCTGTGGGTGTAAGTCTGGTCCTTGTCGACGGCATACTCTTCGGAGCGCTCTTGGTTTTGTTCTTGGCATCTCGTTGTTGTCATGCGGTGTGTTTCCCAGTGTTGTAAGGCCGCGCTCATGCGTTGGCGGTTTGTGGGGTTCCGAATCTTCTCATGTGAGTGTGTGGGGGTTTCGATGTGTCTGATGCAGTTGTTTGGGTCGGTGGCAGTGGGATCTTCAGAAATAGGGTGTTGCTTGTGGTGACGTTATTGCGTGATTTGATTCAGTTTTTGGTGAAACCTATTTTGATTTCATTGATCTGATTTCATCTAGTTCGAATTTGGGTTTTCCTCATTTCCTCTGGTCTCGTGGCGGGGTGGAGTTTAATTTTGTTTTCTTTCTGACGGATTGGGAGTTCTGATTTCTGTGAGGTGGTGAAGGTGTTAACCGCGATGGTCTGCGTGGTTGTATGGTTTGCATGGTTTTTTTGGTTTTATGAATGGATGAAAAAATGAGGGGTTGTGTTGCTGATGATGACACTGAGGGGGATTCTGGCGGGCTCTCCCAACATACTGATGTTGGAATGGTGAAAGGTCAGGCAATCAGTTGCGGTTTGATCCTCCTGTGGATGCGATGAAGATGGTGGTCTGTCCGGTTGTTCTGATGACAATCTTCGGGTTTCTGTCAACCTCTCCGACGACCTGCAAGGATGGTGACGCGTGATTATTCACTCACGGCTCGAGGTGTGGCACGTGGTGTATGGTGGAACGTGATTGGTTTGATTTTGAAATTTGAATTTCGCTGGATTCTGTATGAAGGTTGGGATTTGCTTTTACGGTTTCCGGTTTTCCTTAAACAGGTTTGGGGTACCAGAACCCATTAACCGGCTTCTAATAATGGAAAAAATGATTTGCTGTGATGGAGTAAATTTTTATATAACACAAAAAAAATTAAAACTGATGAGAAAATAAGGGGAATAAAATGTCATTTTAATTGACCCTAAAAAGAATACCCTTGGTGTGAATAGTTTTAAATTGGATTTCAAATTAAATAATATAGAATGAGTAGAAATTGTGACTTCCAAAACTAGTCAAATAGAGAATTAATTCATTAATATATCTATTTATTAGGTATATTATTTTTTTTAAAGACTCTAGACTAGTGTAAAATCTATTTATATTATTTAATTTTTAATCCCTAGTAAGATCAAAAGAAAGAGTTTCATTTAAACTAAAATCAAATGATTGCACTGAATCTTTTTCTTGGATAATGGAGGTTTTGAAGGAAAAACAATTAAAATGGATTAAGAAAAATGATGAGAGCCTTCCACCATGTTAAGGGTGTTTAGAAAAAATTGATGGAATAGATTTTTCCCAAATAGAATCCAAAATATTTGATAATGATCACCAAAAAAATATAACTTCTAATTTTAAAATCCTGGATATCATACGCTAAAGAAACCATGTTTTTAGTTCATTGCTGGTATTGTTTGTTGTTGAGTATATAGAATTATATTGATTATAAAATCTATCAATTCCTAGAAATTCTAAGACAGCCTATTTCAATTTGGGAAATGAAATATTTTTGAAAAATACACAAGTGAAATGAAATTATATTCCTACCATTGATAGATTTAAACTTCTTCAAAACCAATTTGGTGTTTTCAATTTGTTTGGTCACAAGAATGGTGAATTTTCATTCAAGAATGTGTTAAATTTATATGATTAAATAATATCCATAAAAATTAATAATATAATTAATTCATCCTTGGGAAAGTATCAAAAGAGGAAAGATTCAATAAATACTCCCATGAATACAATGGATAAGGAGAATAGTTTTTCCTTGGTAGAAACCCCAAATAATTCCAAAATGGGTTCTATAAAAAAATTAAGTGTTTCTTATATTGTAGAAATACAGTATTCACTAATGATATATGAAAAATATACATGGGTGACTTTTAAGTAAGAAATAAATAGAACAATAAGTGGTCATACCAAAAAAATATAAAAGGGGTGATATAAATAAAATCACTCATAAAAACCATATTGAATTTCCAAAAAATCTAAATTTATATCTAAATAATTCTTGGTTATTTTCTAGTTAGATTTTAAAAAAGGAATTTATATAGGAAGTATAATAACCTATGAAAATTGATAATTGAAAAAAAGTAATTATACATGAATAATTTGAGCTTTAGGAGTGGCTATCAAAAAATAATGACATAGGGTTGTGGATGAGCTATTTGGGAGGTGCACTATGGTTGGAAATATTGCTAAGAACTATTTAACAATGTCATGATCACAATAAGAGATGTTGAAGAAAAATAAGATAACATATGGATATTTCCATTCCATGACATGTTATCAAAAGCGGAAGGTCCCACACAAAGAATTTGAAATAATGAATAATTTTGTTCCACCTAAAGTAAAAATATATTTTAAAAATAAATATGAAAAAATGAAGAATGCATTCAGGGTTGGAAAATAAGGATAAACATGGTTGGGAAAATATTCTCAATCTTGATATACATATAGTGGAATAACAAGCGCCACCTTATTACTTAAATATTGTTTATTGTATTTTTAATCTTTAAATAAAGGGAATTGGATGTTTCGAGGCTATCAAAACTAGATATAAACCTAGAATGGAACAAGATAAAATAATCATTCAAGATATGATAAATCATGAATTTCTCTATTATGGTGAACTCTCAACATGGAAAATCTAAAATCATATATACTGATCAAATCCTCCGTGATGAAGACATTTTAAGGTCTATCCTTAAGGGGGAGATAAGGGGAGATGGTATTTAAAATCTATTATATCCTATTAAAATGATAACATTCTAAATTTGGGAAGATAATTTGAAAATTTTCATTAAAAAGGTGTGGGTTTATATTTTCTCATCCTGGGATGAAAAAATAAAATTCTAACATTAAAGGGTGAAATTGATTTTAATAAATTAAATGAATGATAAATATTGAATAAGGCTCAAGTATGATTTCTAAAATTAAATATGGCCATATGGACTTGAATATTTTGAAATATTTGATGATAAGTACATGAAATCAGAATAAAAATTTCCTTGAGAATATTTATAACAATTGGTATCTACCAATTATCTCAACCAGGATAATGTTTGAACTACCATCAAAGAATAAAATATTAAATTCATTCAGGGGGAGATAATAAGAATATATTTCACAATTTTTAAATATTTTAATATTTAATTTCAAAAAAAAATCTCTTAAAATTAGAGAATGAGGTATTTAAATCCTTCTTTATAACCCTGATTTATTTATATCAAAGTAATTTATTATTGGGGTGCTGGTTGATAAGTAAGGAAATGTAAATAATGAGTTTTACTCCTTTAAACTGAAATATTCTTCTAAGTTCTTTTAGATGAGTTTTAGTTACAATTTCTTGATAAATCTAATGCTACATCCCCTAAAATGTGAAAATTGGATAATGGTATTACATATATGATAATTAATGGATAGATTTGAATACATTGGTTACTTACTCTTTTTTTATATCTCAATTTAGCCCTTTTATACTTATATTTATTTAACTAGATCCTCATAAAAAACATGTGGTTCAAAACTATAACAGCCACAAATTTTAAAACAACATTGTGTTTGATAGCATATACAACATACAACACGAGCCTAAATTAACCAATTATTATTATTTTTAAAATATGATCCTTATAATCTAGTCATTGAATGGTTGGTTATTAATAGTTTTAAACACATTATGAAAATATTTATAAAGTTTTTATATAATGTATTATTAATAGTAAATAAGTTCTTACTTTTTTATAAAATCATTTTATAATTCAAAAATATATTTCTTCAAAGATGGTTTTTAGTTCATTATGTGTGTGGATATTATAATTAAATTTTTATAGCTTTAGAAATTTTATTTTATTAAATTATCATCATTTTCTAAATCATAATATCAAAATTAACTAAGGATGATATTGTGGGATTTTTATGAAATGATTGATTTTTCTACGAATAGTGAAAAATGTCAATTTTTAAAATAATATCATCTCTTTTCATTAAATAAAGTAATTTAAAATTCCCATAAAATTTTTTATTTGGTATTAATTTGAAATATGATACTTTTTTTATAAAATAAAATTTGATTCCACAATTTTTATAATTTTTATATAAATTTATTTTTCTGCTTACAAAGGCATTTTCTAAAAAATATTATTTACATTACATTTTGTGTTTTATTATTAAATTAATTTATCCCACTTATATAAATTGTATATTGATAAATGAAATCAATTTTTGGGATTATGATGTTCAAATTTGGTAAATAGTTCCCATTTTATTTTGTTTATTATGAATAGAAACCATAGTAAATAATTGTCACCAAGGTAATGGAAAATTAGGTTATTAAGGTTAAAAATAATATGATAAGGAATAGAAAATGAACCTAAATTATCCATTTAACACATTATATGAATTTTTTAGCCCATTACTATCCATGTTTCTAAAATATGGAAACTTTGTTCCATATTTCTTTAATTTTTACCTTTATAGTATTTATATAAAAGATAAATTCAAAATATTCACTTTATTACTTTTTAATATCTGTAAAATTTTGTGATAGGGAGAAAGAAAACTTAAATTAGGTTATTCATGGTTATTTTAAAATTAAATTATTTTTTATCATGTAAATTTATTTCATATTTCTAGTGATGAAACAATTAGCATAAATTCTTGCTCAATGACAGCACAATATTTATTCAATTAATAGAAAAAAAATAAATGATACTAAAAAAATTAAAAGTAATATAATTTGAATAAATTATTGTGTTATAGTAATTTAATAGATAAATATAACATATTATTTTTAATGTTATTCTTCTTTCTCATTGGCTTGAGAAGGTGGTGAGATTCTACTTGGCCTTAGGCAAGATTCCTAAGGTGCCAAAGGCTGATAATAAATGCTAAGGGATTTAAGAAAAATTAGGGAAACATTTTCCCTTAGAATATAATCATCCATCCAAAAAAGGCCTAACCAACCATGGTTACAAGATTCATGTTAATGAGGGAAACCAAACAATCAAACTCTTCCATACTAATTTCCAAAAACCAATACAACTACATCACAAAAAGATCCCAAAAATAGAGTACAAAGTGGAACACTCAACGACAAAAACCAAGGGAAACTGTGAAATGATCTATGGATCCACAAAAAGATCTCTTCTCCAAGCACCACAATACCACCCAAGTATCATGATGAACCACTTTCAAAATGGGATGATTTACACTTACCTGTGTCCCAGAAAATGACATCTGCAAAAGCACTAAAGTGCAAGAGCAGGGGGTGAGTAAAAATACTCAGTATCATTTCCCCAAATGACTTTCCTACATAATCCACTAGGATAGAACAATTACTCATTTATTTAAATAAATTTATATTAAAAAAATAAATAGTGTAATAATTTCTAGTAAGTTAAACACACCCTTACCAAGCCATTTTTTCCCAAAATCCATATAATATAAGGTAAATCCAATAAACAAGCCATAATCTATTTTACCATCACACATTAGCACAAAAATTTCATCTTTATTATCCATACACATATTCAAAACATATCTATAACGTTTCAAAAACTCAAATCAGTGTAACAATCATGGTGGAACTTTCTGTCCAAGCCTGTTAATACCTTCCAAACCGAGTGGTTCTTCCCGCCCACTTATCCTTGATGGTGGACTTTATATCAACTATCCATACCCTTTTTATAGTGTTACTCCCCTGACCACTTCTCATTATTCCAACACAAGCACAAAATTCACAAGCCAATAAACAAGCACATACACCTACTAAAGCCACAACAATATGCAACAACTATTTCACAACCAAACAATCCATTAAACATGACAACTAATATTTCAATAAAACACCCTTTTATTGAAACCCATTTTTACAAAACATTTTCATAAACCAAAAAAAGAAACTAATTTTAAAATAAAAACTTTAAAATCCAACAATTATACAGAACATTGCACTGAAATCAGCCATTTTCCCAAAAATCCACAAAACATCACAAAGGGGATTTCTATAAAGATTCACACATAATAATCACAAATTAATTTCAATAAAAATCAATTTATAGAAACCAAGGCTTTTAGTTCTATCAAAATGGAGTCGAGAGAGAATCCACCACTACCTTAGGGTTTTGGAGAAATGGACCAACTCACAACCGCACAAAAAATTCAAGTGAAATATCCACCAAAACCTCCTTAGATCCAATTTCCTAACATCAATAAGCCTCAATATCATCATTTTAGGAAAAACCCCAATATATACATTAAATGTTTGTATATATAGAAAATTTATAGAGAGGTAGAACTATACCTAAGGAAAACCAAGAAAGATCCAAGAGAGAAGATTTATTGGAGAAGAATCACTTTCACTGCACCTTGAAACACCTTTGAATCACTTCCAAAATGAGTGGGAGAGCCCCTCTAACCCTTGAGAACCAAAAATCCTGAGTCGGGTTCCTATGGGAGAAGAGACAAGGAATTTAGGGAAAATACTAAGTGATACCAAAATTAAAAATCCCATTTTTTATTTCCATAAATGGTTAGATCGCACGGTTAGGGAAACTGTGCGCTAACTTTTCACATGATACTACCTCAACAGGGACCTCGTATGGTCTCCTTGCACAATTATACAAACCATGCACAAACCATGTGAATCCAAATACCTCCACTTGTATGATTTTCTATAGATCCTATATGGTTTCCCCTAACCGTTCTCCCTTGGAAATGCCCCCCAAAACATTTCCAAAACCTTCCCAAACACTCCCAAACATTACCCAACCACATTAAATACATAAAAATACATAAAATGGAAAAATTCCTCAAATAGGGGGTTCTACAAGTCCAAATATACATACTTACATTATATGGACTCGATAGATCCTTTCTTGACTTATTCATTAATTTCATATCACTCATGATACACCCAATGTATCCTACCTCTTCGAGATAATATGTCATCATTTTTTTCTTCAATAAATCAAATTATATGGATCAAGATATGTATTAATATTAATCTCAATTCTAAGGACAATTAAACACATCTATAGAAAATAATATCCCCTGACACATAAAACTTATGGAATTCCAATTGGCATGTATGTTCTCATAATCTCATCTCTTGGGATTACAAAGTATAAACTATATGAGAATTCATCTCAATGTCTTATGATCCACCTAACCATGATATCATGTATCATTGTGTCCCTTCAGATGATTTCATCCAATATAACATGTATTTAAGAATACTATCATAGCACTACAAGGTACGATCATAGCGGGGAACTTCCATAGACATTTTGTGTGACAATTACCCTTATGATATTTTAATATAGATGTCACAAAAAATAACAGTCATCATGTAATAAGATATTAATTAATATTCAATTCTATTAATATTCCATTAATCAATTGAGAAAAGTGGTTTGTTATAGGTCACTAACTCCAATCGACTCCCACGTGATCTAGATATAATTGTTAATTCTCTAACTTATTAGCCTCACATGATAAATATGCTTCTACATTGGTATAATTATATTTCTTGATAATATCATGATATATGTGGTTTTTATATATACTATGTCCTCATATCTTTGAAAAAATCCATCAATATATGATATCAATGAGTATATTTCATCTATTATCCCAAACAAATTGGATAGAATCATAGTAAAATTCATAATATTATGATTGAATTTATATATCTAGGTATAACTCCAAAATCAATAATAAATCATTACTAAAACTTCTTATTAAGCTGCATAAATATAAACAACATACTTGGTTGAATATAGATAATAAAACTACTAGATATAATAAGATTTACCCTTGAATATTACCATATCCTTACTAGGGTTTCATATCAAAATAATCTAAATAAGACTAGTTCTATATCCACTACGAAACTCTATTAGTTTTGTTTTGTATTTGAATTTTATGGTTTAAACATAAGAAATATAAAACCTAAGTTCATATCATTGAATTTGAGATAGATTTCAAAATTTTCTTATGAATATGTATAATATTCATCCTAATAATTCCAAGTGACAACAAACACAATTCAATAATATTATTCCATATTTTATTTTTCAATACCATGTCAAATGTTTACTATGACATGGATTAAGAAACCCCTTGATTTAATCTAATAGATCATGTTCCCTATAACATAGGTTTATAGTTAAATTATTTTTGTATAAATTAACTTAGTATTAATTAATTAAAAACTAATCAGTTGTTTTCAATTTTTATCAAATATATATGTCCCATAAAAGTATAGTTCTCCCACTAACCTCTTGTAGACACCAAGCAATATTTTGTTTCAAAAAAATATACTATGATCATAATAATTATTTTAATACTTAAATATATCCTTGAAACTTTCATTCCATATTTTCTTTATTTTGTGTGATCGACCTTTCTAGTCACTTATTATAGAAATGTTCTATAATGTTACCTCCAAGTAAGTTGTACTTGACATATTATTTTTAGTATAATGATCAATGTATCTAAGATAAGTAAAATTCAAATGGATTTAAGCATAATGATTAGAGTAAAGTTTTTTATCATATAATAGTTAGATTAACTTTATACTCTATTTAGTATGAATGATATATCACCCACTTTAGTGAAAATAAAACCCACTCTGAGGATTTAATCATCCAACATAGTATATCTCTTTGAAAAAATTTCTCCCACTAAAATGTGTGGAGTTTATTATTCCTATAAAAACTTATTAATCAAGAGAAACGATTCAACATAATTCTTTATTTATATCACTATCTCAAAATATATGTAAGTACCTTATATAAATATATTTTGTATGATTAATTCCTTTTCTATCTTAGGGATGTTAATAACTTGGTAGTAATATGGTAATTAACTGAGATGCACATTGTGTTTTTATTATATACTTTTCAAGATTTTACCAGTATTAAAAATGGATCACATGAAACACCTAAGGTTCAGAAATAATAGTCATCATTAATATCATAACTTATATAATATATATTAGTTAATATAGTTTTAAAAAAAATTAGTAGTTACACTGTTATTTTTTAAACATATCTCGAAAGGAATCATAAAAGATTGTATTAAATATAAAAGACTCCTCATGTTTCTTACCTTATACTACCACCATTTATAATATATGAATAATGATTTTTGGGTTTAGGAAAATATTTAATCAATATTAAAAATTGTTGAGTTCTTGATTGAGATATTTTATGACAAAACTTCCTAGAGGATATTATATATTTTACCAAGTGCATTTGTTGTTTCACTAAGCATTCCTAAAATTTCATAAAGTAATTACACAAAGTATATGAATTTACCTCAAGATTATAATTTGAATATATTGAATAATCTAGCTGAAATAACTCTAGATTATTTTTGGAATACTTTTATTTATAAATATTTCTTTTTCCATGAAATCAACAAGTGAGTATGTTGATAACCACTAAGAGTATTAGCTAAAAAACTCTAAAATCTTGGATATAGACCACTACTTGATAAAAATTATCTACAATAACTGGGTATGAGTATTATAATTATATTCATCATTTATTACTATTATTAGATATAAATTATTAAATAATTAACTAACTATTAATTATAGTGTATCATAACAACATTCATTTATAAATCAATAATGTCTTGTTGTGTCATATGGAACACAGAGATAAATGTTTTTGTAACACTTAATATCAATAATAGTTCAACTAGAATCAACCCACTCGGAAATCTTAAGTCATGTGTCTCTCATTGTTAAAATAGGAATAACTTTTTTCAGCCACTTATAGAATAAACCTTACTTCAAAAGTCATGTGATTCGTACTACTAGCATAGGAATCAACATTTTTCATCCATTGAGAGAACACATCTTACTTATCGTAATGCTTCTATGTGTTTCTCGCTAATAACATAGGAATTTCACTTTCTCAGCCACTGGGAGAACACGCATTATTTATTGGGTTCTTGTATTAAGATTCCAATGTATTAAATTCCTCATAAGTGAGTTAAAAATACTACATACTGTGATGAATATATTTTTGAAGTAGATGAAATGATTTTATTCTTCTTTAATTCATTATGGTTTTCTTTCAAATGACCTTTTTTCCATATGGTAACCAAATATCCTCTTATTAATTTTAATGCCTCTGTATAATTTAACTCCTTAAAATAATTTATAAATTAACCATTGAACTAGATTTAATCATAGGTTTTTCAACATTTCCTTTTCATCTCTTTCACCATAAGGGTTGTGGAACCAAGATCCATGATACTCTATTTTTTTTTGGAGCTTAGCCAAAAGGTTCTAGAGTTGTTGATCCATATTTTTCATCTCATAATTATATATGAATAAGGTGAACCTATATATAAGGATGATGGTAAGAGGTTAATGGATAATTTCTTATCCATAAATATTCTCAACTTAGCTAACTGATTGATATACTTCAGTTTACTGAAGATAAGATCCATAGATAAGTACTCATGTTTTAGTTTACACTAGTATAGTGTAATTACAATATTATTTATCTAAAGACTCCCTTTATTCTTATGAATATATGGGAAATGAAATTTAATTATTGGCTCATCAGATATAACTGATATCTTGACATAGCTGAAAGTTATATAATTCCCATATATCTTCTATAAAAATCCTTCTTACATTCACTTTCTTTTTTTGAGGTGGCGGGATAGGAATGGGTAATTCCAAAACATAGTACAAATTTTCCAAATAGTAGTTTAGTGTATAAAAAATTGTACTACCCTTGGAAATATGTTCCAATTAGGATATGTTATTTGTTCTAAAAGATCAAAATGTTAAGGTGATTTATCTTTCCATACTCTATGTTAATTAAAAGAAAATTTTATTATTTTTCATAATTACAAAAATATGTTATATAATGAATTTTTTAATTAGTATCCTACTATTTTATCAGAACCTAATATCCCTCACCACTAGTTTTGAAATATTATATCATGTGGATATTCTAGTGGAAATGATTCATATACCCCTTATTATAATTCATAAGGGGCTTGCAAGATATTTAGATATATTCAGGTTATCATAACTTGAAAAGTGTATTAACTTGTAATCCCTTGATCTGTTGAGTAGACTCCCAAATCCTAAAATCCTAGAATCAGATTTCCTGAGCACTTTCTTACTAGTTTAACTGAGTCTCATGAAAGCAACAAAACCTTGATGTGAACTAGGTTAAGTTAAACCAAAATTCAAGTTAAAACACTCCAATAATTGAAAACACCCTAAAAGAGGTTTTCTAAGAACTTTGAACTATGGTTTCATCTTAACCTAAGTAATATAAGGATTTTATGAATTAATATTTGAGTTGATGAGTTTTTATCTATGTGCATAAATTTACCATTCTATATTAATACATTCATGTTAATATTATATTTATTTTACATAAGTGATTAAACATGTGTATATAAAATTTATGAATAATCTAATGTTTATTTTAATTCCATCTTTCATTCTTGTTAATTAATTAATTTAATGATAAATAATTCATAAATAATTAATCCTGAAACTAAAATAAATAAAATAAATAAAGTGTAATGATCATGATATTTTCTAATGGTTGGTTTATCTATTGAATTGTAAACCCACATTTGGACCGGAATAATTAACTCCTAGAACCACACCTAGTTTGAATTCTAGCAATCCACCTATGAAACAATGTATCCTTGGTTTGGTTTCACCTCAAATCCAAATTTAGAAAACCTCAAGTGGATTATGTGCTTTAAAATTTCATATTCTTTTACGCATACATGGGTGAGAGGAACTAATGGAATGGTTTAAAGGTTTACATAAAATAAAACATGGACGTGAATATCTTGCATAGTATAAAGGAGGGGATGACATGTATACCTTAATTTTACTTTAATAATGATAAATTTAAAGTAACCATTACATACACATTTCATTCTAAGATCATGATCATTTAAACATGAAATTAATATAAAAAAATTAAACTAGTTAGAATTCACTTCAATTAATTCTTTGTTATTAAGATAAATAAGCTTGAATTAATTAAATTAATTAATTAATTAATCTAAATGTCTATTTAGATAGTCTTAGAAATTTCCATAGTCTATGGAAATGTGGAAAGTAAATGAATTCATTGATGTTTTTAGTTAATTACATGGAATTAACTAACCATTTATTAATTTTTAAAATCCTATTACATAGTAATCACACTAGCTGCTAGCCATGTAATTTGGTTTTAATATTGTAATTAATTATATTCATGTAATTTAATTCTATTAATTACTCAGTAACTACGTAGAATATACTAATGAATTGTATGTTGTGTTTAATTATTATCTTGCATCGGGAATATAAGTCTAGGTACTTGGAATGTATCTCGGTTGGGATATATATTGTGTACTAATGAGCTATATGCTATGTATACCACCGGATGTGTGTGCATGAAAACCACCTAGGGTATCAGGGCATTTTTTGGTCATTGACATTTATGAGGTACACACCATATACACTGGATGCATGGTGTATAACCTTGACGTAGACCATAGGGCGTGTATGCCACTTACACATCATGTTTTTCAAAAAACCATGTACCAATATGACTAGATAATACATAGTTTGTAATTACACATCACATTTTTATCCAATTAGAAAGTCATGTATTTTAAAACCATTCCTAATGTGGTCAACCTTGTACACAACATGTATGTTATTGTTACACACTATGTAGCCATTTAAAACAACTAGAATATCCAATATCACCCAATGACATCTTAAAGTATTATTCACATATTCTTAACCTATTTGAGATCATTCATTATTGACCTCTACAAGAATCACTTCAAGGTGGAAGGATTCTTCTTATTTTATCTAAATCCTAGAAGGTTGAGGTTGATAATTTATCTATATTCTTAAGATAATTATAAAGAAATATATCTCTAAGGATTGACATGATTCCCCCTAGAAATCATTGTTCACAATGAATATTAGGGTTGAGAATGATAAAATCGGGTTTACATAGAGCCAATCTTAGTAAATAAATAATTTCTCACGAACCCTTATTATTCTCATAATCCCCGGTGAACTTCAGGTATAAATAATTTTAATATTATTATTAACTTTATATGAAATGATCTCATAGATAAATAAATATAATTTCTTCAATAAATAAATTAATATTTATTCATATGATATTTAATATATCATTTCCATTGGACTATCAACTTGGCTCAAATTTCCTCCTCAATATTTATCAAACCTTGAATAATGACTATTTATTTAAATAAATAAACACCATTGGATTATTCACTAATAAATAAATATTATATTCACTAAAATAGTTAATAAATATTTATTAAATATTCAACATACATATATTCACTTGAATAACCAGTGATTGAATATTTTAGATCAACCAAACATGAATAATTATTAAACCATTTATGAGAATAGTATTTACAAAACATCTTCATATATAATTTAACTAAGGTTCTGGATACAATTAGTGTGTGACCCTCTAAGCTCATTTCTTAGTGGCCTTAGGCAGAATAGCCTAAAGTCAAAGTTTAGTGACTAGAAACATGCTAATTAACCCATAGAGAAATAAGTTAATGTCACAATTATTTATAGCTTCATGCAAATATAAACTATTTAATATAATCCATTTATCTATATATATCATTAAATAAGGTTTAATCGCATGTTTCATTAACCTATATGCTTGAATTCTCTACATTTGAATTTTAATAAATGAATAGGGTGATGTCATACCATGGTCATGGATTTATCAGATAGATCCATTTCAATCAAATGTCCATAAATATATATTATTTCATTATATGAATGAGACAATTCTTGTCTTGACTTATTCATTAAGTTTATATCACCCATGATCTATCCAATATATCATGCATTTATATGTGCATATATTGTCATGGTTTTTATAATTTCACCAAAACATGTGACTCATAATATTTATTAATAATGATTTCAAGTCTAAGGACAATGTGACAAATATAAAGATAAAAATATCCAATGATGCATAAAACATGAGGAATTTATATTGGTGATTTTTTCTCATAATCAATTCTCTTGATATTACCAAGGAAGAACTATATGATAATTAGTATCAAAGACATATGAGCCCCCAACCCTAATAGCCTCTATCATTTATATCTTATTATAGGATCTCATCCAGAAATATAACATGTATTTAAGAATATTTTCAATGTAATTCAGGGTTATCATATTATCGGGGAACTATCATTACCTTTTGGAGTGAAAAGTACCCCTAAGACATTATCACAAATATAGAATATAGAAGAATGATCATCATGTCATAAGATATTAATTAATATTAAAGACTATGAATATTCTCGTAATAAAATGATAAAATTAGTTAGTTATGGGGTACCAAATCCAACATAGTGTACATCCCCCATGACATGGTAGTTCCATGAATTGACTCTGACCACATTCTAGTGGCCGGCTAACTATGTTGTGGTGATGTTAAGAATAGTTCTATATTTCATGGTTTGAATAACCACATAATCTTCCATCAAATCATGCCATTTTACTCATAATTATAAAATTCCATGATGTGTTGATTGTCTAACCACACCATTTTGATGAAAATTTTGTAAAATATGACATAGTTTTACAACCATTACTATTATCTAGAAAAAAACACCCAAAACCAATTTCAATTTTGATCTTATTTTATTAAATCATCACTGAAAATGGAACTGATTCCAATTATGGTTTTTCTAGGACATCTTAATACTTATAATCATTGTAATAAAGCACAAATCCATGTTAATATCAACCAATAGTGGAATCAGTAAGATAAAAGAAGAAAAACCATAAAATAATAGTACTACAATGTCCATGATTTAAATCTTCACTAGTGGTGAATTTAATCAAGTTAACTCAGAAAAAATAAATGGGTTCTTGGTTTCAAAATTATTCAATAATCATTAGAATCACTGAGTTATTTAATAGGACTTATTTTCCACAATAGTGTTCTATCACCTTATCCTTGAAGGAAAATGAAAAGGATATAATCAAATAGAGCTTCATATAAAAAATAAAAAAAAATCTTATGAATTTAATAGGGCTCAAGAATCTCAATTTTATTGTCCTCCATCATTAAATTGAAGAGAATATTATATTTCAAATGTTTCATTCATTATGAATTGACCAAACCATTTAAATTTCCACCATTGTAACTCATTAAAATGACTACCTCGTCTAATGTTTGACTTCTAAACTCCTTTAACAATCATAAAAATATTTACACATCATTAAATAATGTGATAATGGTTAAAGGAACATGATAATAAACTTTATAAAGTCATCAAAATGATATAATATTTCATTCAATAATGAGCACCACAACATAGTATATAAGACCACATGAATATAATGATCTCGGTGTGATGACTTTCACAACATCATGACATATAAATTAGTTCACAATACTAAACATTTATTAGGTGAATAAAAATATATTTAGTTTGATCGCATAAAAACTTCATAATACTTATATCCATATCTTCATTTTCATACTATATTATAAGATAAATAATAAGAATATGAACCGTTTATTCCAAATATCTTTTATTTCATTGTTAATTTTTTTACATAAAGTTTCTTTATACTATCATATAATAGAAAATGAGATAAAATAGAACAAGTTAATAAATATTATCTAACACCATAGATCAATATTTCTTCCTTTTAAAAAACACCCTTCCTTACTTCATTGGACATAGATATCTTGCAAATTTCATCAATCATTCCTTAATTTTAAACTCTTATACATATTCATAATAATTATACATTGTATATTTGGTAATATATGACCTTTAAAATATAAAAAAATAATTTATATTACATTAATATCTGATGTATACTCTTCATGATATTTCTTAAAATCCTTCAAATATTATGAGAAAATATATTTCCAATGTAATTTTCTGACCCATGAGTTGTTGAAACGGTACCCCAAGTTGGTTGGTCACATGGCATCAAGTGTGCCTCCCTATATGATAGAGGTTTTCGACTAGATGTGAGGGTCTATGGGTGGTATAGTGGGGAGACTATACCCTTATGATCAAAGTACCACAACGGTATAAAATAAAACTAACAACAAAATAAATATAATAACTAAGTAGCTGAAGAAAATAACTGATAATAAAATAAATAAATAATGATAAACTAGCCATTTATAATTAATATAATCATGAATGCCCATTTGAAGCTACAAAATAGAACCAATATACATATGGTAGGTAAGACATAATCATTCATAACAAAAATAAATAAATCCCCAAGGATATCTCCATGAATATTATAAGATTTGGATTGGTCATATGATCCTAATCTCCCATGTCCAAGAACAACATCACATGAAACAACCTGATCCTATGACCATGAGGTTTGTTTGGGTACCCCAGTGGAATGGAGGCCTGAACAATGTGTGAGATATACTCAGTAGGCTTCCACCAACTGTTTCTAATTCAATATAAGATATGAATATAAAATAAATCAATGTGTTGGTATAGAAAATAAGGTAGTGTAGTAAACGTAAATGTAAAAAAGTCGTCTCAGGTTTCTCAAGGAACAATTGCCCGACAATAACTGCTTAGGAACAAGACAGAATATCTCAAATGATATAACATCATACATATATATAAATATATAAATATGTGTATATATACATATGAACTATATATGTAGTAATATATACTACCATGTATATAGATACATAGTGCTATCCAGAACTCAAGTTGTAACTTAGGCATCCAAGAATAGTCACAAGAGTATCATGAAATAATATGGGGCACCATTCCTGAGTATCACAATATATAAGGGACACCATGCTCGAGTATCACATTAAGTAAGGGATGTAATCATGAGTATCACAATAATTAATGGATATCATTCTTGAGTATCATAAGTAAGATACTCCATGCCTATGTATCGCATTAAGTAAGGGATTCCATACCTGAATATCACAATAAGGGACATTATACCCAAGTATCAAAAATCACAATGAGAAGGATCATTCCCAATATCCTATTTGAGGGGGGCGTGGAGCATCATATCCAACATCCCAAGTGATGTAAATCACAATGTCCATTTTACTTGACCAAGGGGTTTGAAACTCCATGTCCACATCACTAACTGAGGTCCCTCTATAATAATCCGGAATAAGGTACTCTCACTTTCCCTATAATCCCTTAGCTAAGGTGTTCCCTAAATAGGAACCCAACATTGCTAAAGGTTCATTGTGCCTTCATTATCATAATACATTTAATATTATAACCACAACCATGATATTATAAATTTAATTATAAATTTAAACTATACAATTGGGCCAAAACATGTCCATACAAAAATAATTACATGGGAATCACCCATTCCACAACACAATTCAATTATCTATAAATAATCATCACTTTTATATAGATAGAACAAAGCACCACAGGGTGGTTTTATTATAAAATAGTGGAAAGGGACATAATCCATGTCACTATAAATTTAACTATTCAATTATCCATTCCACTTATAACAATATGAGGGCCATGAGAAACACTCATTCTATAATATAATTCACTAGGACACATCCCATCAATAGGTTCTAGTTTAATTTAATTAATGATATTAGTAAACTCATAACATATAGAATAAGGTATGTCATCAAGGACTAAGGGGTTTATCTAAACAATTATAATTCATTGGGGAATTTATAAACATGCCAAGGAATATGAAGGACACACCCAAGGGGTTGTTTAATTTTTTATTAAGAATGGGGGAAAATCATGTAATCTAACTCACCTCAATAGGTGGTTTAGGTTCAGGTCACCAACCTACAACCGTTTAAGAGGGTTCTAGGTCATGTTTTAAACAATCAATTTAAGTTATTCCATATTTTAGGAGAAATACATGTAGAATATGGCATACAGAACAATGGTGTATTTTATAAAACAACATGACATAATGAAAAATCCATATAACACTTACCTCAAGATTAGGAAACATTAATAATCTATTATTAATCTTTGATTTTATTTGGAATGAGATAAATAAAAACATTAGAAAAACACCATGAAAATAGGTCAAAAGGACTCACATTGAAATAGTATTTAATATGGAAAAATAAATTGATAAAAGAGGAAGGATGAGTCATATACTTACTGAGGTAATTCCAACATGATATATGGTTAGAGATTCCAAGATTATATATAGAAGATCACACCATGCTTATGAGGATCCAAGCTATAGCTCCACACATGGGGATTCTGTGCATGAAGGATAATAATAAAGGAGAGAAGAAATAAATAAGGAGGTGGGGACAAAATAGTAATATATAGACATTAATGAGTCACATGGTTTAGCCACATGGTTTGGAAAATATTGAAACAACAATTCAGGATCACTACCTAAGTGGAACTAACCATACAGGTTTGGTTCATGGTTTTACAAACAATACGCAACCCATGTTCCCACCTCTACAGTTTACTATATACCATTTATATAGTTTTGCACCCTCATGTGCACAATTTTACAAACTTTGTGCCTCCCTCTAGGCCCCTGCACTTATTTGTATGGTTTCCTCTAGAGAGAAACATGGATTTAAAAAATCATGTCCCTATAGAAAATAAGTCATTTAGTTTAGGCCACACAATTAGTAATAACCAAGAACCAATCATGTGTCATTGTTTTCTTCTCCCAAAATGGAATTATTAGTGTTTTACATCCCCAAAATGCATCTGAACTCCTGATACACCACTATATCCTTAAAACACATCTAAAAACAACACTTTTAAGTGTTACAATGCTTGAATTTACATTCTGAAACTTGTTTTAGTGTTTGGACCATCCGCCAAAAGAAAATTTCAAATTCCTTTGGAAATTCCATATATTCCAAAAACACAAGACCTTATAATATCCCCACCTTAGAACTTCGCATCCCTGATAATCCTTGGGGAAGAAAGAAATATAGACTGGCCTAATTAAGATATAAAATTTTAACTAAAATTACCACATTTCATTTTAAATGACAAATGCACATGTAATTATTCATTCCAAAATAGGTTACTTAAGTCATTGAACTCGAGAAAACACTCGTATTTAAAATTGAACATTGATAAAATTCTTACTCAAGCCTGTTTAACCTGATACATGATCACATCATCATCTTCATCACCAACCAACTTATGGAACACCCCGCCACAAGTTTATAACTTATATATAAAATTTTGAGTCATGGTGATCCCACCATTAGAATTACTTAATCAAACAATCCCTTAGCACTCTGACGAAGCTACTTGGAATGATTCTCAATTAATTTAATTGTCAATTTCCAATCAACCGTATTTATCTTTTTTGTTCTGGATTTTCCATGAAAAGACTTGGTCAATATTTTCACTACACTCATATTATCATAATGATGTGCCTGAGGTGGTTCCACGTCGACCACTTTAAATTATCCAAGATAATTGTAGGTCAAGCCACTATCAGTCGAATGTTTCTAAAAATGTTAGGATTTCAAAAATGACTCATCTAAAACCCCAATCCTGATCCATTTAAACTAAGGTACCTTGATATCACTTTGATAACATTCGTTGAATCTTGTAACTGAATCCTAGTATTGTCTCTAGCTGAACACAAAACCTTTTTTTGTCAGGCCATAACACGACCATAGTTGCATACCCGATCTAGAACCCTTAGATCATCATACTTAAATTATATCAACCAAACCTAAATGAAAGTATAGGTTATCCTCAGAAAAAACTAATGGAGTCTAAGGAGATCATCCAATGTAGTCTATTATCAAGATTTTACAAGTGAGATATCAGTACATAGTTCAGAAGTCCATGTATCAAGAACACTGATCGAGCCCAATGCCAATATCTTTCCTGGTGATTGAATCAAATATTTGACTGGTTACCATGGTTCAATCCAAGGTCTTCCAACATTGGAATCCCTATATCACTCAGGATAGTCCACAACTCTATGATTATATATTCTTCTTGAGAACAAATCTGAAAGAGTCTATTTATTGAGCCAAAAATGAATTTATTTTATTTCTTTTATCCAAACACATAACTGGAACTATCTTAGTGTACCCAAGATGATTTTCTGATAGGGGACATGATCATATCTAAACCAGGAGTACACTAAGAGGAAATTAATGATTACTAATAAGGCTATAAACACTCCCATTATATCCTGGATGAAGTGTTCAGTATAGTTTCCAACCTAATATATCTAGATACACATAGGAAAGAACAGTTGAACCACATATAGCCAACTTCTGTAGAAAGATATTGGCTACAACAACCAATGTTTCGTCATTAACCAACTATGATTTCCTTACTAGTGAATTATTTTTTGATTTTTTTAGAAACCCCCATTCTAGTAAAACCTCAACTCATGGTGTCCTCATAGATTGCGTACACATCCAACCATTTTATCATCATGATGCCTTGCATGCATCAACACGCATTAGAATCATTACATTCCTGGATCACTCATGCACCCTTAACATGAATATAGTATCCAGAATCACTTAATCCCACAAATAGGTTTTATCTCTAGTATTTTATTAAGGGATAGAAACTCAAAATTACTTTTCTCATAGGATCTTAGAAGATATTATGACCATTTCCAATGGTCCTTTTTTGTTTTTCTCCCTTTACTTAGAAGGAAACACTAAAACACATTCAACATGGAAATTCCCAACTTATGAGTGTCCTAATCATCATTCCTGATAAAGGATATTCGTCAGATGGAACACACTCCACCACCATTGAGTGTGGTTTCAAGATGTGACAAAAACACCTTCATAAAGTTTTAATTCAAAAATATAGAGAAACTAACTACTTAAAGGAACACTAAATCATATTACTCCAGATCTTCACATGATTCTCTCCCAATTTTTGCTCATGATCGTCATTAGTATCAGGCATAAAATCTAAAAAATAATTGGCCAATAGTGTTACAACACCTAATCCCTTTGAAACATCATTACATGTACTAGGACAACTCAAAATTCTCTATATATCTAGGTTATCCGATTGTGGAAATGACCCATGAATATGGTGTAACAACTCATAGATTCAACTATTTACACCAAACTCATATGGTTTTATATATCATTTAACAACTTCATGAGTATCGTGTGTATCAACATGTATAACCTCGATATTTCACCAGCATAATGACACATCATTTGATACTATCCAAAATCCGATCATCCCTATGCATCCTAGTATCAGATGGACTATAAAAAACATTTATTCCAAAGCCTTGTTATCCCATACAAGTATCAATCTGGCTAATGAACTCCTAATTTTTATATCACAAAAGATGAAAAAGGCTCACACAACCAAATAATTGGGAGACCATGTTCTAGGAATTTCTAACCCATTGATCTAGAGCATTGCATGATACTCACATCTTTAACTAGGATCAACATACCAAATGACCACTCATATATTTAGACAGTGTCATATGATTGCTAAGAGTCCTACTCAAGACACACATCACCCAAATGGAACCTCACATATAAAATTATTTATAATCATTTTTTGATTACAATTTACCTCTGAGGGTGCTACATCAACTAGGATACACCCTTACTAAGGCACTATCATTGATCCTCTAAATAGGTAATGCCAAAAAAGGTCACTAGGCTTACCAACCTAACCCTTAAGCTTGTTATGAAACAAAAATTCCAATATATACCCATGGGTAACATATCCATTCCTATATAAGGAGGAACTCATGGAAATATTTAAACTACCCTTATAGAGCTTCGAAACTAAATACACCTCATTAAGTTTTCATTTAATCCATTATACTAATTAACATTTAATTTTTTAAACATTTCAAAGGATTAGTTTAAATATAATAAAGTACCATTTATAAAATACAATGATACTTGTTAATTTATTTAGTTAATTACACAATGAAACATAGGAAAGTTATATTAAACATCCTTCCAAGATTTATTTATTTATTTGAAATCCTATCACAAATGAGGAAATTTATCATCTAAATTCCTTTTGTCCATTTTATTTATCCCCAATGATTCTCATATTTGTATTATTTAAAGAAAATTTCAATTCCAGGCTATAAAGGAAAATACTCTTTAAGTTGTTATTGTAATTTTAATTAACTAACACCTCAAATTTATAAATCTAAAAAATAGATAACATGTTTTTATTAATTAAATGGGATCGGCTCAGTAAGATTCCACAATACATTTATACATAACCAATTTAAGTGTCTACTAACACTTTAAATAACCATCCCTGTATAGAATGAGTATAACCCCATGGGGTTATGTATTAAGGAATAAAACATAAATACAACCTACAAGGGTCCTATCATTCCATCTTGGGTTCATTTCAATGTAACCCATTAATAATTGATTTATTAAGTATTTATCACACCCTCGATGGGTTTATCCTGTAAAAACATATCCCAATTGACCTACTTGGTTCCATCTATGTATTTTGGAATTTAGTCATATGGTTCATCATGCCCAATTCATAGAGAGAAAATACTTTATAAAGGCAACCACTTCCGGTAAGGATTTCAATTTATCACCTACCATGGTTCAATTAGAAGCAATATATTTCCCAATTTATAAAGTTAATTTATTTTATAAGTTATAGTTGGAATGAATGTAGCTGTAACCAGGTTTGTATCTTTGATTGATAATATAAAAAGTTCTTATATGATGGTTTGATTATATGGGTCACCATTCCTAATTTATAAGGTCCCATACACCTTATAAACTTTTATCGTATCCCATTTAATCACAACGATAAATATTTCATCCCATGAAACCAATGATCCATGGATAAAATGTGTCATGATTGGTCAATTAAAGTTACACCATAAAGCTATATGGTAAAACACCATTTATGTTGATGGATACACTTTAATAACCAATCATGTATCATAATTATAACAAGGCATGTTATCGCATAGAATGGTATATAAGTAATCATTATAAATAATCACCAAAACATGGTATACAGATAAGCATGTTTCTAAAACACACAAGGTAGATGCAACATGTATTAGGTAGTCAAGAAATAAAACCTACATGGCATGGAATATGCATGGTATGTGAATCTTTGTGTGCCTATAATGATGAATGTAACAATACATCCTTTCCATATCGAGCCAAGGGTAAAATACCATAAATATCATAAATTAGTAACTAGTGGAAAGTACATCAATCTCTCAAGGTGAAATAATAATCAAATCTAATAAAAAATAACAAGAACAACAGTTTCATCCCTATACACTTGTTATTTTCCCTAGGTGTGGGTTGATCACACCCAGAAATGGTTATTTACCATGCGTCGACACATTCCTAGTCTCCTATCTACCAACCCAAAACTGTAAGGCAAAGGAAAAATAAGATCTGATACCACTTTGTAATGTCCTAAAATAGGAGTCATTGAAACGGTTCCCCAATCCAATCAGTAACATGGCCTCAAGCTCACCTCCCCGTATGCCAGAGGCTGTCAACTAGCAGTGAGGTTCTAGAGGTGGTAAAATGGAGATGATATACCCTCATAATCATAGTATCACAGTAATATAAAATATAATAAATAATAGAATAAAAATAATAATTGATTAATGGAAGATAATAACTTATAATAAAATAAATAAATAATGAATAAACTGGACAACACCAAATAATAAAATCATGCATGTCCATGTGTTGCTAAAAAATACAACTAATTGACATATGAAAGGTAATACATAATCATAAAAAACTAAAAGAACTAAATACCCAAGGATATATTCATGATAATACTAAGATCAAGCTCATTAATATGCTCCTGAGCTCCCATGTCCAATAATAACAACACATGTCACAACCAGATGCTGCAACCATGAGTTCTGTTTGGATACCCCAGTGTAATGAAAAACTGAAAAAGGTGTGAGATATACTTAGTAGGAAACCACCAATGGTGTCTAATTTAATATAATATATGAATATAAAATATATATGTGTGAAGATATGGAAAATAATGTAGTGTAGTAAATGTAAATGTAAACAATTTGACTCAGTTTCCTCAAGGAACACCCAACCAAAAATACCTTCTTTAGTCTAAGCCAGAATATCACTAATGATGTGTCACCATATATATAAGTATATAAATATGTATGAATATGCATATGTGATATATAATTACTAACATATATAGTTATATATATACTTAGTGATATCCAGGACCCGATGCATAACTCAGGTATCCAAGCATAGTCACAAGAGTCTCTTGAAATAATTATAGACACCATGCCTAAGTATCACGATTTATAAGGGACTCCCTTCCTTAGTATCACATTAAGTAAGGGACATCATGCTTAGGTATCATAATAAGGGACTCCATGCTCAAGTATCACATTATGTAAGGGGATCCATATCCAAGTATCACATTATGTAGGACATAACATGCTTAAATATCATAATAAGTAACAGACATAATGCCTGAGTATCAAAAATCACATGAAGAAGGGCCATTACCAACTTCCTATTCAGGGGGTCATGGAGTTTTATTTCCAATATCCTAAGTAATCTAAATTTCCATGTCCAGCATCCTTGACCAAGGGTGTTTTAAATTCTATGTCCACAACCCTAACTAAGGTCCCTCTATAATAATCCTGTATAAAGTAGTCTCAATTTCCCTATGATCCCTTAGCCAAGTAATTCCATAAAGAAGAACTTGGCACTGTTAAAGGCATAATGTACCTTCATTATCATAATTAATTTAATATTATAACCTTGTCCATGATATCATATATAACATTATGAATTTAAAATATATCATTAGTCCAAAATGTGCACAAATAATGAGAAGTATATGGGAATCACCCATGCCATATCACAATTTAATTCCCTAAATAATCATTTCTTTTGCATTAGATAAAACAATGCACCACAATGGTGGTTTTATTATAAAATGGTGAAAGGGAAATAATACATGTCATTATAGATGTAAATATACAATTATCCATTCCACTTATAATAACATGATTTCCATGAGAAACACCAATTCCATAATATAATTCATCAACATGCCTCCCATTAACAGGTTTCAACTTAATTCAATTAATAAAATTATTCAAATCATAACTCCAGGAATAAGGTATGTCATCAAGGACCTGGGGATTTATATAGGCTATTATAATTCATTACGTTATTTATAAATGTTCCAAGGCATTTAAAGGACACACCAAAGGGTTGGTTTAATTTATAATCAAGGATGGTGCAAAATCATATAATCAAACTCACCTCAAGAAGTGGTTGGGGTTAACATCACCAACCACCAAACATGATAGAGGGTTATAGGTTGTGGTTTAAATAACTTATTAAGTTATTCCACATTTTGGGAGAAAAACATGAAGAATTCAGCATGTGGAACAATGGAATATTTTATAAAATAATGATACTTGGTGGAATATCCATAGACCACCTACCTCATGATTAGGACACTTCACTCATCCATTATTGAGATTTGATTCTATATATAGTGGTATAAGTCATAAGATTAGTAAAATTCACAAAAAATAGGGGAAAAGAGAATGTATTTAAATAACATTCAATATGTCAAAAAAACTAATAAATGGGGAAGGATGAGTTATAAACTCACTGAGGGGATTCAAACACAACATACTATAAAGACCAAGAACCTAGTATCCTAGATTCGGTGGTAACTTTATTACATTATCTTATTTTATAAGGAATCTCATCCCAAAGGACCTAACATCTTAGTAGTTTTGTAAAACTAGATACAAACTTGAAGTATACATTACAATTGAAATTATAAAATACAGCATAATTATTCATTTAATAACACTATTATTCTATTAGATTATCCCTTCATGTCATTCACTATATACATCTTGGAATCCTGGGAAAAATACAACATAAGAAAGGGGTGATCTCAGATACTCAGTAAGGGTAAGAGTACAATGGAATCTATCATGAATAGATAATCATAAACATTAAGGCAATCTAAATAGCTAAAACATAATCCATTTAAACATAATCTTGATCATAATATTACAAGAATAAAAGATAATCAAATAATTCCATATAAATAATATCATGAGAATAAAACATAACCTTGGATATTCTACTAATCAAATAATCACATGGAATATCAATAACTAATCACAAAATGAGGGAATTAATAATTTCAGACATCATAAACATACCTTCTAGGCTTTGGACAAGAAACCATACATAAACGGGTAAGACATCATCCTATACCCAAACTAGTTTGTCTTATGAGACCTATCGATGCATCGAGGCACTACAAAATATTTATCTTTTTTCAATAGGGACATATCTGTTGGTAAAATTATATTTTCTGTTAGTAAAACATTTTACCAACACATATGTCCCTGTCACTACACTGTCGGTAAAAACTCTATTGCTAAATGTTTTTGCGATAGATAAAATAGATATGTTACAATTATAATAATACCAACAGATAATATATATGTCGGTTAAAGTGTTTAGCAACAGATTTTTATGAAAAAAATTTCTGTTGGTAATAATATTACCGCTATATAATATCTATTTATAAATTACATTTGAATAAAAATTATAAATTTTTATTCCTATTAAAATTCCATATTATATTTATTAATTTATCATATATTATTCATCAATTTTGATTATTCAACCGAAGAATATTTACACGAATTTTCAAACTTAGAAAAAAAATTATTTATATTAATAATGAAATTCAATACAAAATAAAATACAAAAACACAAGATCCATCCCCCAAGAGGACCCCCCCCCCCAAGTAATAGTGACCCATACATGCCCAGGACCATTTCATTCCCCAGTACCAATGAGCCATCTCCAAGACCAGCGATCCATCCATGCCCCAGGACCAACGAGCCAGCTCCAGCACCTGTAAGAAACCTCAAGTAGCTGTTATACCACAACATCCAGCTCCAAGATCTCCACCACACACAACCAAAGAGCATACCAAAAAAATATTTAGCTCTTATACTAGAGAGAAACCTCAATTTACTGGTATTTCACAGCCTTCAGCTCCAATATCTACAACACAAACAGCCAAAAAGTAGATCCACAAATCAGTAAAAAATATCTACCCAAATTGAAACCAAAATAGAAATAAATGGAAGTATGAAAAAAAATGATTTGCATAATGTGAATTTTTCATCATCCCTATTCACATCTTAAGAATTTTAGAAAAGGATGGACTTTCAGTAATGTGGTACTCAAATAGTGAATTAGATATATCTAAGGCATGTTCAATGAAACAAAAAAACCAAACAATTGAAAGCTAATAAAAACTAAGATTAAAACACAAAAATTCAAATTTTTATCATACTTTTTTTTAAACTGTGACTTGAATCAGCCACCAAATTTATTCCCCAATGAAATTTATTAAAGAAACAATATTTTAAAATACATTCACAAGGTGTAATGATTTTAAACAATAGTTAATTGATAGAGATACATGTTGAGATTACAAAAAAACACATACTAAAACTCAAATTCCATGAAACCTACCCGAAATCATTACCACTCTAGTAGAAAAAGAAGTTGTGTTATGATACTCCATAAAATTTTTGAACATCTACTTTTCTCTTAGTTTGGAAGGCTTTTAAGATTGACCTATTTCACTTCAGCTAACCATGCCCAAAACTCAAACCCCTTGTTCAATAAATATGTTTCTCTAAAAAACTAAATGTGTGAGATGTATCAACCAGATCAATGATATTGTCAACTCCATGCATTTTCCATCTTATTTAGAATGGATAGAAAGTATCACAAATGACAGAACTGCCCAGAAAAAACACTACATGCTAAATTTCCTACAAAAATCTATCACACATCAAGTAAAAGGTTTGCTGGAATATATAAATCTACTATTTAGTGTGAAGTATGGTGTAGTTAATGATTAGAATCACATGGATGGTGGCTGTATTTGACTAAGACTAAAGTTATGATTAATGTATTAGTGAAGTTTTATTAAAATAGAGAAACCTACGTATTTAAATACTGCTAGGCCTTGAGATTAGAGTTGATTTTTTTGGGAATAAAAAGGTAATTTCAGAAGTTATTTCAGTTACTAAATAGAGATGAGTCAGTAATAAAGGTTACATGTTTTCGGTGATTCGACTATTACTATAAATGTGTTTGGTTTTCATTGAAATATGGAAAAAATCGGGAAAATACAAAGACCTTATTCAATACTTATGTTTTTATATATGAGTATCCTAGAGTTGTATATTTATAAAATGGAAGAACTCTATTATGATGTGTAATATATTTGTTATACTGTTTAGGATATTATTCTCTCAAAAGAGTGTAAATTAACAATAGAAAGGCATGTATATATTTTTTGGAGTAAATATACTATATTTCTTTGAGTCAAGATAGTTTAACTAATAAAGGAATTCAATGAGTAATATCTTCTTAATATAATAAGTAATTATGACATTATTTCTACTGTAAAATATTTATATGTGTTAGAAGAATTTGAAAAATATTGAGGTGGAATACAACACAGAGTATGAAGACATATACTTTTAATGATCATTATGATATTGAGTTGAAGAATAAGGCTGATGTGTAAGCAGTGTTGTTGAGTATATTCTAGTATCCAAAATCATATTCATTATGATAAAAAAAATTATTCTATAGATGTTGTGACATTCAAAGAAAAAATAATATCCTTTTCAGGAGATCATAAGGGTCCCATTGATGGTCAGAGGCAACTATTTTAGTCGAGGACTAACCATTCAAGACATTGATGAGTTGTTCCAAGATAGTTATCTTTTCTTTATAAAGACTCAATGATATACACTTCACTAAATTTCTACATTTAATGACAAAATTGTAGGAGATGAGGAAGAAAACTTCCCTAATATTTTTATATTCATTTACATTATATAGTGAATATATTTGTCTCAAAATTTTGATACAAGAACATCATGTATTATGTACCTACATTGGGACCGAACAATGTAGAAATCCTATATTCTCTTATTTATTATTTACCTTCTCTATTGTATATGGTTTTTCTATTTAGAGTTCATTAATAGACACTTATAGGGAAGGGACATGGATCAATTGGATCTGAAAGTTGTCCATTATCACATGGAGATGCATATATTGATAGCAGTAAGGAAGGAATATAGGTGGCTTAGAGGGAAGAGACATGGGTTCCACAAGTCTTGGTCATCTAGAAGGTCTACCTATAAATGAACAACACTCTTTTCCTCTGTCATTACTGGTAATTTTGTTTATTTTTATTTTCTATGTGTCTTGATCTTATCTATGCATTGTCTAGGATCTTTTTTTTTATCCTTATTTGTTCCTAGAAATGTTGGTTCTTGCTACTAGATTATGAATTTTTTTGTGGGATTTGTTTTGTTTGGTGTCCAGGTGTTATATTATGTTTCACTATGTTTTTTTAACCCATGTAGTTAAGGTGATTTACTTATTTGGTGTTATATTTATGTATAGGGTTGTTATAGAAATATACAGCTTCGATTATTGAGCAATGAGAACTTTGTACAAAAAATTATCGAAAAGAAAACAATAATATACTAAATCCATGAGTTATTTAACTAGAGAAGAAAACTTATATGCCAGAGTATTAAGTTCCATTAAGAAGAGTTATATTTACGATATATCTAGAGGTAGTTTCAAAACAAGAGGATCTATTCTTCAGCATTCACAAATTGTGATGATACTATACATGGGTAGACCAGTTGATCTAATCTGTCCATGGAGGGATATCTACATAAGATAGAATTGATGATTGAGAAATGAGACCATTGTAGAAAAAATTATCGAAAAGAAAATAAGAACATACTAAATCCATGTGTTCTTTAACTAGAGAATAAAACTTGTATGCCCTAGTATTTAGTTTCATGAGGAAGAGCTATATTTCTAAAGATCTGGAGGGAGTTTTAAAACTAGAGGATCTATTCTTCGGCTTTCAGAAATCGTGATGATACTATACATGGGTAGACCAGTTGATCTATTCTATTAATAGAGGGATATCAACATAAGCTAGAATAGAAGCATCCAAGAGCAGTGGGTGATCATTCCTTATTTTTGGGTCATAACATTACAGTGGGGTAGTGTGAAGCTACTATATCTCCTAGGGAACTCAATAGCCAGAGCTTAGTGGGACTCTAAACTGGTTGGACTAGGATGGTCTCTGGTGTAGTCACATGTGCCTGTAGTGTAGGAGACTGAGAAATCATTACATAGAGTAGGATTTTACATGGAACCTTGTAAATTATATTGTTTCTATTCTATTTATATCCTACTAAAATTGGGTGAGGATGAGTTAAATAATAAAGAGGTGATAATTGTTTTAACCAGACATAGAGGCTGAATATTAAAAGAATATTTTTCCAAGTATACCACTAATTCACCCCCCCCCCCAACTCAGTGATATGACTGAACTCTACTGAATATTATTGTTTAGAACCTATATCAAGCCTCTACATGATTACTTATCATTGATCAATTTCTATTCAGTCTATCATTTTTTAAAATTTTATTAAAAATGGGTAGATCAATTAACTTTATATCATTTGATGCTGACACAAAATAGAGTCTTGGGAGGTTAAATCATTGAGGGAGTCAGAAGAAGAGTAAATCATTCATATAGTATAAGGAGAAGAAGAAACAAGACTAAAATATGATATGAGGGATCTATTACCCATTCAATTAGACACTTGAAGGTTACAAATGTTGTTTCTCCCACCAGATTTTAGTGGATGCACAAAGCATCAGGTGGGAGCCTGCAGTAACCCACCAATTTTAGTCAGCCTCACTACATCCATTTTTCCCTCCTCAACACCTATTAATTTATGAAAATAGTTAAATTACATAAAAATACAAATGAAAAACTTGTTTGTTCATTAAAATCATTTTTTATAATACATAGGTAATCACACAAAAATTGCACAATTTAACTACATATTAAAAATTTTGGTATATTATTGAGTTAGAAATAAAATAACTAAGAAATGAACTTCAGTATATTTTTGTGATATTAAATGAATATGGAATGATGAAGTTACTTTCCCTCTTAAAAGAAAATATAGAACACTGAATATGGATTGATATAGATCTGCAATAAGTAATATAATTCTGTGTGTCAAGATATTTGACTAAGTGAAAAAAAATCATTTTATCAGTAAAATAATAAGAATCAATGGTAATTAAAAAATAGAAATTATAAGTATCCCTTTGAGTAAGATAATATTATGAATTGTTTACTTGGATTTTTAGTCAAAACAAAATTATGATTATGCTATGATAAAACTCATTTCAATCATATTAATACAAAATAATATGAAATTACTAACAATTATTACATGTCGCCCTACTATTAAACCAAGAAATTATTTAATATGTGAAGTATGGACATTTAATTTGTAATTCAAACAAAATAGGCATTACTAAATCAATATTTTTAAATACAGGTACCCGGGTGACTAAACCATGGTCCCCTAGACTCCATGTAAAGCATTTCTAAGTATCTAAGATATCTTTTAACTATGAACTATAAAACCACCCCAAACATTTCACCATTGGTAATTGAAAAAATGATGGTAACTCTGCCAGAGAAAATACAACAAACTCATATAGTGCATCTATGAAAAATAAAAGCATTAAAATAATTAAACCTAAGATACAATTTCTAGCACGTAGTACCAAAATAGAGAAAAAAAACATAGCAAGGAAGAAAAATACCAGATCAATATAGACTATATTCCTAATGTGAACACAATATAGATTTATAAACATGAAGAACCAAAATGAAATTAGATACTACAAATGCTACTAGAGGGTGATTGGGGAACCGAAGTAGAGAAGTGAGATGCGAGAGATAACTAATGAAAAATGATGTCGACAAGGGGATATTGGGTACCCTACTATAGGGTGATTACGAAAAAGGGATTTAGCAAGAGGATATTAGTCAATAATAGTGAGGCGGTTCGCGCAATGATGTTAGAGGGAGACACCCTCTGAGAATTGGGAGGGCTGTTCTTGCAAATTTGTCAACATTGAACACCGACTGATAATAGTGAAGGAATTCCTACTAGGAGGTCCACCAAGAACTCTGGACTCAAGGAATGCTGACTGTCAGGGATGCTGGCGGGGAACATAAAGGTAGGGTTGGGGTATGGGGGTCGCAGGGAATGATGGGTATGGGGGTTGTTTTGGGGAAATTTTTTTCTTTTTTTTCATATATATAAATATATATAATGAAAAAATTTATGAATTTATATAAAAAATTATATTGTATAAGGATTAAGTATGTATGTATGTATGTATATATACATATATATATATATATATATATATATATTACCACTAAATATAACTAAATTATATTATAATAGGTAATATATATATATGCAATTATTGGTAAAATATTTGATATTATTTTATAATTTTTTCGTAATGGATTGTAATAATAGTAATAGATATTGTGGATAATAATAACTAATAACAACATATTCATTTATCAGTAAATCTTTTATTGGTATTACTATGATAAGACAACAAATTTAAATGTTGGTAAAAGATTTGTTGGTATTGAACTACTAATATAAATAGATATATCTGTTGGTAAAAATAATTGTTGTTACCTAAAGTTGATATCAAAAAAAAATATTATCTGTTGTAATTAATCATTTTTACCAACAGATATATTATATGTCAGTAATTTTCTATTGGTAACGGTCACTTTTTTTGTAGTGAGGGGCTGTAGTGGGCCTCGCCTGTCACTTACTAAGCCTGATACGGTCCTCATATGAAATGGCTGATGCATAAAAAATATAAACATTCATATTGGAATACTGGCATATGAAATTTGAATAATTTCCCCAATTAATAACTATGAACCATCCAGAGTAATATGATGAATGGTATCAAAATATCACATTAACTGTCAAACTAATCATAAACCATTTAAAAAAATATTTTAGATGGTATCATAAGAGATCAATATCAATGAATCATAAAATTCAATAAATGTCTCTGACGTAGATGAAAATACTCAAATATAATCACTGAGAACTTCTTGATAGAAATACCTTTTTTAGTTCAAAATCATCTATTTGGAAAGACACACAATTATAAAAGATATTATTTTCCTTAAAAAGAACCATGTAAAGTTATAAAGTATTCCTTGATACATTAAGGCATCATAAAATATGGAAAATATTTTCATGCCATATAAGATAAAAAAATATTCCTTCCGTATATTTTTTTTAAAAATAGTCACAAAGATCCTTGTTTAGAAAATGACAGAACATATTCTTTTCAAACCATTTCATAAAAATTAAAACATGGGTAAAAATAAATCTAAATATTAATATGATAATAATAAAAACCTTTTTGAAAAAAAAATAGAAACCATGGACAAGGAAAATAAAAATTCCTCATTAGATACTTAAATAAAAACAATCCCAAATAATGATGAGATTGTGAAATAAACCATTATCTTAGCTATGATTTCCTCCATACGTGTTTGAACCTCTACTAAAATGGTTTTAAACATATTAATAACTTATACTAGAATCATATTAATATTTATGATATCATATATTACCCTCTTATAACATTTTACTACTCTTTTATTAATAATATTTTATTCATTTCACTTTTTGGTTGTTAATTGCCATCTTTTCTCATGCTTGTTTTGTATTAAAATTCTTTCTTATATTAAATAGGATATATATTCAACATCTATAGAATAATATCAATTTTATAAATATAATATTTAATTACAAAATATATTTTTATAACCATTATTTATTATTGAACATATAAAATGAATCACATCGCATCATGGAGACGGTAAGTCGTATGTACGTAGGAGCGATGATATCATTTATAAATGGTTAAAAGGTTAAGTAAGTGGATGGTATGTTAGTTTTATAGAATAAGTATCATTTCATATTTATCATATATATCCATTATTTTCATTATTAGAACCATCTAATTAATGTGGTGATAAAAAATGAATTATACCCCTATGTGGAGATAGTAAATCGTACGTACGCACGTGTGGTTTTTTTGTTTTTAATAGGATGGATAAAAGGTAGAATATGTTTTTTTCATAATAATAATACTAAGAATATAAATATATAGATGATAATATATTTATTATTTTAGTATGGAAATAAAACAAGAATAGGAATTGGAAAAATAAATGAACTTGAATGAGTTAGTAAAAATGATTACCTCTTCTTGAGTGGACTTCCATAAGATCTCTTCTCAAGGGATTTAAGTTTGGTAATTTTTGAATATCCAGACCTCCAAATCTTGGATAAGTATTTTTGTAATATAAAATTTTAGTTTTTTATCGATCTAAAAGGCTCAAAGTTGTGTGATGAAATGAGGGAGGGGGTTCCCTTTTATAATTGAGGTAAGCGGCACTTTTGGAAACTCCCAAAATATTAAATTAATATAAATTATTTTTCAATTAAAAATTAATCCAAAGTGAGTTATTTTGAATATAAAATTAGGATGGGTCTAAATCCTATCATACAATAATTTTTAAACAATTTTAGTTCACATTATTACACTTATATTTTGGTTTTAACCCTTATTTAATCTCTTTAACTATTACCATGACAACATGGAATGTTACTCTTTGAGGGAAAATATTGTTATTATAAAATGACAAAAAAACAATTATTGAATCATTGATGAAGTTTTCAACTTTACCTCAATCATTTGGATGAATTTTATATTTTTTTATAAATTTTATAAATTTAATAAAATGTTTTTTATTTTAATATAACATTAATTTCAATTTTGACACTATCCATTACTTTGACTTTTACAAAAAAAATAAAAAATACATATCTTCAAATAAACTCTTTTAACACATCAATAACATGTAAAAATTATAAAAAAATTAATATATGACATTATTTATCTCAAATTATATATATTTTAATATTTTTGATATCATTTATTTGATATTTCAATTAATTAAACAATTACTCCATCATCATTGTGTAATCATTTAAGGTAATAGTTTACTTCTTAAAAAATAAAAATATATTACCATGCTGAATATAAAAAACTTTTATTTAAAATTACTATTTATAGTTGAATATATCTTCTGAATAACCACATATTAATAATGTAATACTTATTAAAAACGTTAGTGTGATAAGCCAGACTTTTCTTTAAATAAGTATTATAACGGGATTAAAGTCATCCAAGTGGCTCCAAGAGGCCATAAAATTGGCCCAAGGATTATTTTGGTCTAAATTAACACATAAAATAAAATTAGGAAAAGTTTCAGTGTAATTATATAATATATATAATATTATTTTTACCCTTAATTACTCGATTTACCCTTAAACATGGTAATTAAAATTACTAATTTTACTATTCATATTATCCAAAAATAAATGGGACCTATTTATTAAATTTGGAACTTTTTATTCAAAATATGGAATCCATTTTAAAAAATTAAAAACACTAAAATGGATATAATTAATTTAAAATTAATCATTTAGATAGGGTAAGAAAATGGGTTTTTAAAGTGAAAACGTTCAAAAGTTTGAAATTTTTTTATATCCAAATTTAATATAAAAATAATTAAAATGACCTAAATTGGATTAATATATTTATAATTTATATAATTTTTCTTTAAAACAAATTTAAAATACAATTTAACATTATAAATTATTTAGATGAAAAGTCAATTTTCAATTAAAATACAGTATTTTTTACTATTCATCAAAAATGAAACTTATCAGAAAAATAAAAACAAATCAACCAAAATAAATTTTGATATCATGATTTAAAAAAATGAAGTATATTTTTTCAAATATAATTTATAAGTGTCAATTTTTATTTTTAAAATAAGAGCTCCATGAAAAGGCCACAAAACATCCTTTTGAAAAATAAAACTTTTTATTCATAAAATTGGATTTATTTTTATAATATTTCTATCAAATCTATTGTATGAATCTAAAAAAATGATGGATTATATAATATTTAAATTTCATAATGTGGTTTATACTATAAATTTCCTCCAAAATTAATAGTTAGGTTATTAGAGTATTCCATTTCTTGTTTAAGCTGGGTGTTCTCAGTAACAAAACATATCAAAGAAATTAAATTTATTTAAGAAGAGACATAATGTAAAATATTGGGGTGTTATATTGTTACCTCCTTAAAAACATTTTTCCTCAAAATTTTCATGAATATTTCCTTCTAAATGTATAAGGGTTGTTCTTGTTCATAATATCCACAAGTTCCCACATTACTTATTCAATTTTATGGTTTCTCCAAAGAACATTTACCAGTTGAGTCATCTGATTCCCCAACACTTGCTCTCTAGTACCAAGAATCTCGATAGGCTCTTCACAGTAAGACAGATCATGTTTTGGTACTATTCTTTATAGGTGAGTACATGTGTTGGGTCTGGTATGTAATTCCTAGATAATGATATGTGGAACACATTATGAACTTTGGAGGGACATTGTGGCATTTCTAAATAATAAGCCAGAGTTCTAATTCATTCCAAATTTTAAAAAGGTCTAATGTACTTGGGGATTAATTTTCCTTTCTTACCAAATCTTATGACACCCTTACATGGATATACCTTCAAGAAAATTTTATCTCCCACTTGAAATTCCAAATATTTCCTTCAGTTGTCAATGTAAATCATTTTCCTACTTTGAGCTGCTTTGGTATGGGTTTGAATAGTCTTTAATTTTTTTGTTGTTTCCTCCACATGTTTTGGGTCTACAAGATTCCTTTCACCAACATCATCCCAATAATTTTTTTTATGAAATATCTTCCCATATAATGCTTCATGTGGTGTCATTTGAATACATTAATGGAAGCTATTTTTATAAAAAAAATTCTACCAAAGGTAAGTATTGATCCAACATACCTTGAAACTCAAGTGAGAAAGAACTCAATATGTCTTCTAAAGTTTTGATATTCCTTTCTGATTTCCCATCATTTTGAGGGTGATAAGCAGTTCTCAAATGAAGTTTTGTATCAAGGGCCTTTGGAAGACTTTTCCAGAATTTTTATCAAAATCATGAATCACAATCAGACACAATTGAAATAGGTGCGCCATAAATTCTTACAAATTCATTAATATAGAGTAATGTAAGTCTCTCCAGTGGAAAACCTTCCCTAATAGCAAGTAAATATGTAGATTTTTTAATTTAATCAACAATAACCCATATTAAATGATTCTTTCTTGTATTATTTTGTAATCCAGCAGAAAATTTTATAGTAATTTCATCTCATTTTCTCATAGGCATAGGTATAGGTTTCATGACTCCTCTAGGATTTCGTCTTTCCACCTTCACCTATTGAAAAACAAAACATCTTAACACATAATCAACAATTTACTGGTTTAAATTATCCCACCAAAAATGTTCCTTCAAATCTCTATACGTCTTAGTACTACCAGGGTGTATAGAGAAATCTGAGGTATGAGAATCATCCAATAATTCCATTTTTAGTTTGGGTATGTAAGGAATAAAAACTATCTTTCCAAATTTAAAAATACCATCTTCGTATATTAAATCTACCAATTTTCCATCATTCACATATTTTATTTTATTTTGAAAATTATAATCATTCAACTGAGAACTTTTTATCATTTCTAATATAGATGGTTTGGAAACCATTTGATAGAGTATTGATATTTCCTATTTATTAATATTTCCTATATCCATATTTACTATATTCATGAACATAGGATCTGGGTTCATCCTCATTTTTTCATAACTTCATGATCCTTCCTACTCAATGCATTTGTTACCATATTTTTCTTCCCTATTTGGTAGTGTATTGAGAAATAATAATCCTTGAGTAGCTCGATCTATCTCTTTTTCCTCATATTGAGTTCTTTCTATGAGAATATATATTTCAAAATCTTGTGATCTGTATATATCTCATATCCTTCACCATAGAGATAGTGTCTCCATATCTTTAGAGAAAATATTTTGACTCCTAAATCAAGATCATGACTTGGATAAATTTCTTCATGAGTATTCAATTACCTTGATGCATATACAATAACATTTCCATTTTTCATAAAGACACAACCAAGTCCTTTCCTCGATGCATCACTATAAATCACAAATCCCACATTTCCTAATGGTAGATTCAAGATCATAGCATTCACTGATCTCTTGTTTAATTATTCAAAACATTCTTGACATTATTTTTTCATACAAACTTAACCCCTTTACATGTGAGATTTGATAATGGGTTAGCCAATCGGGAAAAATTTTGAATGAAACGCTGATGGTATCCTACTAAACCAATGAAACTATATACCTCGGTTATGCTCATTGGTGCATGTCATTCTTGTATTTCCTTTGTCTTTATATTATCAACATAGATTCCATAATTTGAGAAAATACAACCACGAAAAGAAATTTCCTAAATCTAGAATTCACACTTGCTAAATTTACCATATAACTCTTTCCTTTTAAGAGTCTCAAGAATGATCCACAAGTGATTCTCATAGTATTCATAACTTTTATAATACACTAGAATATCATCAATGAATACCACAAAAAAATCATCAAGACATTCCTTGAATAATAAGTTCATTAGATTCATAAAAACTAGGGGTGTATTAGTAAATCCATGTTTCATTACTGTAAAATCCTGATTCTTTATACCTCATCTGAAAAGATATATTTGGAATGTGTTCCTTATTTACTCAAAATTGATGATATCCATAATGAAGGTCAATCTTCAAAGAAAATTGAATGCCATAAATTTCATCAAATAAATCATCAATATGAGGAAGAGGATACTTATTCTTTATTATAATAACATTTATTTCTCTATAATCAATAAACATCCTCATGGATCCATCTTTCTTCTTAATAAAGAGAACAAGGGATCCCCATAAAGAAACACTAGGGAGAATAAATCCCTTTTTCCCAAATCCTCCAGGTATTTCTTCACCTCCACTAATTTTATAGTGGTCATTCTATGGGGAGTATTTGATCTTGGTCATGCATCATGGATTAAATCAATGGAAAACTCAACTTCACGCTCTGGGTGTGTAATTGTAATTCCTTAGGAAATACATAAATTTATTCCTATACAATATGTACATCCTCAATTTGAAGATCACCTTATTCATTCCTATATTTATTTTTCTCTTCCTCCCTAATAATTTCATTCAGTAGATCTATTGGGGGTGGATCTAGATAAGAATCAGAAGATAAAGTTTCTACTCTAAAGATAAATAATTCTATATCTTCCTCAAAAATTGTAACTAACTTCTTCTTGAAATAAATTTTTACATAATATTTTGAAATCTATTCCATAATAAGGATTATATCAAATTTAACCATAGGTATGATGATAAGGTCAATAAATAAATCATGTTTATGTGTCATAAAGGGGACTACCTGGAACATCTTTGTTGTAATGAGACTTCCCTTAGGATTTTTTCTTTAAAACTCCTTTATTAAATAAAAATAAAAATATCTAATTTTCTTAGAAAACTAAGAAGATATAAAATAATATATTAATAGAGAATAAAATAAAGAATTAGTTAAATTTGAGGAGTTGATTAAAGTACATACCACTACATCATTAGTAATTCCAAACTCAGCTATTTTGATCATATAAGCATGGTTATTCTTATTTATCCTTTTCTAGGGAAAGTTTACTTGGTGATTAGGGTAATAATTTTAATAGTGCTTTATATTCTTAATGTTAAAACACTTCATATTACTGGATTCTTTATTTCCCTTGAAATCATAGGCTTGGTGGCCTTTTTCTCCATACTTTTAGAAAATTATTATTCCCAATAGGCATGTTCAATGATGTTTTTTTCAAATTTATTGTATGTTTTAAATTCCACCCTCCCCTTTTCCTCTTTCCCTTATTTATTTATTCATAGTGTTTATCATCTCTCTTCTTATCTTTCTTCCCTTTGAATACATGCAACTTGGATAATTTTGTCTTTGTTTTGATAGCACATGATATGATATCATTATATGATGAGAATTTTTGGGAGACAAGTTCCCTTTTAATAATTAGATTAATTCCTTCAAATAATTGATCGATCTTGGTCTTTGGATTAGGTACATAATCTATAGCATGTCTTGATAACCTCGTAAAGTTTTCATCATATTTAGAAACATTCGCAACCTCCTTCTACCTCATATTCAATAATTTCCTCTTCGTATCCACTCTCTATTCGAGAGAGAAATGTTTTTCAAAGAAAATTTACTTAAAACACTTCCATTCCATGTTTTATATTTCTTCCACCTCGTTCTTATTTTGAATCAAGGAACACTATTGATCCACATCTCCTGAGAGATAATAAACTACTATAAAAAACTTCTCCCTTTCATTACTTTCCAAATCACAAAATATATTCTATAAGGAACTTATCAATTGTTTTTATACAAATGGATTGTTTATTCCCTTTTAATAATGGAGTTTTTTGTCACATGAAGCAGTCTAACATTGTTACTATGTGTTGTTGATCAAATTGCTCCATGCGAGTAAGGTTGTTTCTCATAACCTGGGTCAACAATAGTAGTATAGTTATAAGTTTTTTAGATCTAGTTACAGATCCATATACAAAAAAATTATCTTTCATAGGAGGGAAATATCTACATGGATTACATGTGTTGATATAGTTTCCATTCCTTCCACTATGTCACATTTCTAAATAATGGCATGCACTAGATTAGGTTATAAATAATAATTCATAATTTCAAACTTGTAAAATACTTAACAAAAATTTAAAATTTATGTATAACTAATCTCAAAATCATAAGTTTAGTCACTTTGAGAATATTCTCAAATTATTTTATAGGGTTATGTTTTCTTAAGCTATATTTTTTATAAATATAGTTTCCAAAGTTTCTACTAAACTTTCTCTGATACCAACTTTAAAGACCTTGACCCTAGTATCCCAAAGTCAATGGTTACTTTATTGAATTGGTAAATTATAAAAGGAATCACATCCCAAAGGACCAAATAGTTTTGCAGTTTTGGAAAACTAGATACATACTTGAAATATATAGTATAAATGAAATTATAAAATCAACCACAATGATTCCTTTAAGAAAGTAATTATTCTCCTAGATTGTCCCATCATGACAATCATAATATAAATCTTGTCATCCTAGAAAAAATAAAACATAAGAAAGGGGTGAGCTCAAATGCTTAGTAAGGGTAAGCGTACAGTGAAAGACATCATGAATAAATAAGCATAAACATTAGGTCATGGTGAATAACTAAAACACAGTCCATTTAAACATATTATTGAGAATAATATGGTAAAAATAAATGATAATCAAATAATTCCATATAAATAATCACAGGAGAATGAAACTTAACCATGGATATTATACTAATAGAATAATCACATGTAATATCAATAACTAGTCTCAAAATGAGGGAATGGAAAAATTTTGAAATCATAAACATACTGTCAACCTTCAGCCAAGACACCATACATAAATAGGTAATACATCATCCAATACTCAAACTAGTTTGTCTCTTGAGACCTACCGATGCATCGAGAGGATATATCAGGCCCCTCAAGTCACTTAAGTATTCTAATGCATTCCTCATATAAAAGGAGTGAAACATAAAAAAAATAAAAATTCATATTGAAATACTATCATATGAAATTTGAATACTTTCTATAATTAATAACTATAAACCATCTATAGTAATATGATGAATGGTATCAAAATAGAATATCCACAATCAAACTGATCATAAATCATTTAATAAAATATGGTAGATGGTATCATAAGATATTAATATTAATGAATCATAAAATTAAAAATGGTGTTTATATGTATGAAAATACTCTAATAATATCATTTAAATTTCTTTAGAAAAAATAGCATTTTTACTTTGAAATCATTTATTTAAAAAGTCATGCAATTATAAAAGAAAAGATTTTCTTTAAAAGGGACATTATAAAAATATAAATTATACCTAAATAAATTAAGTATTAATGAAATAGGTAAATTTCATTCATTTTTTATAAGTTAAAAAAACATTCCTTCCATATGTTTTTTCAGAATAGTCACAAAGAGCCTTGTTTAGAAAATGATAAAAATTATTATTTTCAAACCATTTTATAAAAAGTAAAATATGGGTAAAAAACTTTAAATATTCATAGGATAATAGTAAAAACATTTTTGAAAACATTTTTTGAAAACATGGACTTGATATATAAATATTCCTCAATGGAAACATAAACAAAAACAATCCTGAATAATGATGAGATTATGAAATAAACGGTTACCTTATGTATGATTTCCTCCATACGTCTATGAACCTCCTGTATAATGGTTTTAAACATATTAATAAATTGTAATATAATCATACTAATATTTATTATATCATATATGATCCCCTTGTAATATTTTACCACTCGTTTGTTAATAATATTTTATTCATTTCACTATTTTGGATGTTAATTGCCATGTTTTCTCATGATCTTTTGTCTTCAAAGCCCTAGTTATCTTACATAGTGTATAGAATAAACATATACAAAATAATATTCATGTAGTAAATAATATATTTAATTATTAAATATATTTTTATAACCATTATTGAATGTTGAACATATAAAATTAGTTGCATCGCTTTGTGGAGATGGTAAATTGTACGTACGCACGAGCGATGATATCATTTCTAAATGGTTGAAAGAGTAAGCAAGTGTATAGTATATCAATTATTTAGAATCAATATCATGTAATAAATATCATATATATCCATTATTTCTATTATTATGACCATCCAAGTAAAGTAGTGATGAAAAATAAATTACATCGCTACGTGGAGATGGTAAGTCGTACGTACGCATGTGCGGTACATTTGTTTTTAATATGATGGATAAAAGGTAGAATAGGGTTAAATTATAATCATAATAAAATATAATTATATATATGATACTATATTTATTATTTTATAATATAAACATCACATTAATATGAAGTTTAAGAATAAATGAACTTGAATGAGTTGGTAAAAATGATTACCTATTCTTTGGAGGACTTCCTTTAGATCTATTCTATCTCAAGGGATCTAGGTCCGGTATTTTTGGAAGATAAGAACCTCAATAACTTGGATAATTATGTTAGGAATAGAAAATTTTAGGTTTTTTTCAAGATATAATAATCAAATTGGGGTGAATAAGTGAGGGAGGAGGTGACCTTTTATAATTGACGTGAGGGGAACTTTTGGAAACTCTCAAAATATTAAATTAATATAAATTAATTTTCAAATACAAATGTATCAAAAGTGATTTAGTTTAAATATAAGATTATTATGGGTTTAAATAATCTAATACAATAACTTTTAGTCAAGTTTAGGTCACATTCTTACCCATATATTTTGGTTTTAACCCTTACTTAATCTCTTTAACTCTTACTATGACAACATCGATTTTTACTATTTGAGGTTCAATATTATTTCTATAAAATGAAAAAATACCCATAAATGAATAATGGATGAAATTTTAAACCTTATCTCAAAATTTTATTTAAATTTTAGATTTTTATAAATTTAATTTCATTTAATAAAATATTGTTTATTTTAATATAACATTAATGTCAATTTTGACACAATTCGTTACTTTAACTTCTACAAAAATAAATAAAACAAGATATCTCCAAAAAAATATTTAAAACATCACAAAAATAAAAAATTTATCTATAAAATTAGTTTATGACATTATTTATCTTAAATTATTTTTATTTCAATATTTGTCAAATCATTTATTTGATATTTATATTAATTAAAAAATTATTATATCATCATTATGTAAGCCTTTAAGGTAATTATTTATTTAATAAAAATTAAAAATAATTTACCATGATGAATATAAGAATATTATATTTAAAATTACTATTTATAGTCAAATATATCTTCTGAATAATCCCATATTAAAAATGTTATACTTAATAAAAACATTAGTGTGATAAGTTTGACTTTTCTTAAAATAAAATACCATAAAGGGATTAAAGTCATCCAAGTAGAACCAAGAAAACATAAAATTGGACCAATAATGATTTTTGTGCATACTATCTCATATAATAAAGTTACTACAAGTCATAGTTAATTTTTTAATATTTATAATATTATTTTTATCCTTAATTACATGATTTACCCTTAACTATGGTAATTAAAATTACTAAGATTGCAATTCATATTGTACAAAAGTAAAAGGGAACAATTAAATAAATTCGTATCATATTATTCCAAATATTTAATCCATTTTTAAAAATTAAAAACACAAAAATTGCTACAATTAATTTAAAAATTAATCTCATCGACAGGGTGAGAAAACGGGTTTTTTAAGTGAAAACGTTCAAAAGATTGAAATGTTTTTATATCCAAATTCAATATAAAAAATGATTCCAATTAACTAAATTGGATTAATAGATGTATAATTTATCTAAATTTACTTTAAAACTAATTTAAAATATAATTTAACATTATAAATTATTTAGATGAAAAGTCCTTTTTTTAATTAAAATACATTATTTTTCAGTATTCTTCAAAAATGAAACTTATTAAAAATATACCAAAAATTCAACCAAAGTAAATTTTGATATTCTTATTTAAAAAATTTATTTTATTTTTTCAAATAGAATTTATGTAATTTTCAAATTTTAGTTTTAAAACAAGTGCTCCATTAAAATGTGACAAAACTACTTTTAGAAAAATATAAATTTTTGTACATAAAATTGGATTTACTTTTATCTTATTCCTATAAAATATATTGGATTAATATATAAAAAATTTATTGAATATATAATATATAAATTTCATAATTTTATTAATACTATTCAATCCTTTCAATTTAATGGCTATGTTATAATAATATTTCATTGTTCGTTTAAGCTGGGTATTGCGAGCAACGTCACCTATCGAAGAAATTGAATTTATTTAAGAAGATACATAACATAAAATCTTTAGGTGTTATACAAGTGGAGAGCGATTCTAATCTCATACAAAGTAGATCTCACCATGCCTAGGAGGATCTAAGGGAGAGCACCATGCATGGGGATACTATGCATGAGGGGGGGAATAAAGGAGGGATGAAAGAAATAAGAATGTAGGGGTAAAAAGGTAATTAATATATATTTAATGATATTAATGGTTTGTAAAACCATGCACCAACCATATGGTATCACTTATTAAGTGTCACTAACCATACGGGTTAGGTGTGCAGTTTTCTAAATAGTGTGCGGCCCGTGAACCCACCTCTGTAGTTTACTGTGAATCATTTTCATGGTTGTGTGACCTTGGGTGAAAGGTTTGAAAAACCATGTGACACCCTCTAGGTTCCTATAATAAGCTACAATATTTAACCTACGGATTTTCAGGTTTTCAACAAACCATGTCCCTATTGAAAATAGTCTTCACAGTTTGGGTCACACAGTTAGTTCTAACCATGCGCCAACCATGCGCCTCTATCTACTTACCCCAAAATTGAGTTATCAATGTATAAAAGCCTTTTAACTCATCTGAAATCATGATACACCTCTCAATACTTAAAATGGATCTAAAATAAGACTTGTAAGTGATCCAATTCTCATATTTACATTTCGGATCTGGGTTTAATGTTTGGCCCACCCACCGAACAAATATCAAATTCCATTATAAAATCAATCTAGTCCAAACAAAATAGACCTTACATACAATTAAACTTTCTATAATGATGAAATATTCCTTCCTTGATGATACATACTTTTGTTTTCAAATAAGAATATGTGGGTCTCCATTACCTTCCTTCTTTTTCCTTTGAAAAAAACTCTTACCCTTTACTTTTTATACCATCATTATGACATAGGATTTTAGACCTCCCATATCTCACTCATATACCCTCAATTTATTTTAGAGATTGGGTAAAGTTTTTTAAAACTTATTCATGTTATAATTAATTATGAATTAAAAAAAATATTAAGGAATGATTGAAATATAAAATTTGTGACTAGATCAATCCTAAGTGGTGACACCAGTTTCTCTAATTCATTAGTATTCCCAATATTATTTATTAAATGAATTAAAAATAAATTTCCCTTGGTAATTTTACACCAAAAATTATTTATAAAAATATTATCTCTATTTTTATCTTTTCTATGATATATCCTTTTATTTGTTTCCTATCATTCCATATATATCCTTATTCTTACATTTCTTTTAAAAATAAGATCTATTGAAATTAGATTCATGATCAATATTTCAATAAAATATTTCATATTCATACTATAAGAATCATTTTCTACTTGACCAGCTTCCACGGTAAGTGTATTGGGAATTGACTACTCTAAAACATTGAACTTTTTATATTATTTGATAACATATCTCAATTTTTTATATTAGTCTAGGAAATTTATACTATTTGGATTTTCCTTCTCAATAATGGATCTCAAAATACAAGTTTGAGGATACATCCATTTACATTTAATCTAAAATGGAATCATTTATTACATGATTAAATTGTTTCTATGAATATTTAATAATGGATTTTATTAAGTATACTCTTACAAAAAATAATGACCCCATGTTTTCATTCTATCTATTAGTGAAAAAAAGATCCATATTTCATTATTTTTTTTGCTAATTTAAGTATTCATCACTTTAATTATCTATTTAAGAATACAGTCAAGTTGATTATATCATATATAATTATTGGATTATTGAGTGGAAAAAAAACATGGACTAATCTATCTTATTGATAATCCCAACTTAATTCATCTTGTTTTCTAACTTGTAGCATTACCCAACTAAGTGTATCCAAGATTTTATGTTTGGTATATAAACATAAATTTTAGGGTTACCCATATTATACTTGCCTTTAACAAGATAATCCATGGGAACCTAATCTTATTAAGGTCACCCGTATTGAATGATTGTGGTCTTAACGAGTGTTACATTGAAAGGAATTTAATAATTAGTTTTATTAGGGGTTTTATTTTATGTTTCCAACTAAATTTATATACATTTCATTTATTTTTCAACTCATTATGTCCCTGTATATATGGATGTTTATATTTAATTTAATTTATATATATCATATTTTTTTACCAAATTAACATGTTCCAATCATTTTAATGTATAAATATTTATAAAATCAATGAATTTTGTAATACATATATAATAATATTTAATTATAATATTTAATTTTTATCTATATTCATCTCATGTAAATGGTATATGAGACTCTTTAATGTAAATGATTAAAATCATAAGAAACTTAAATCATGATGACTAAAAATTAAATTTTTATTATCATAAACCCTCTTTAAGGGTGAGGGGAACCCAACATGACATCAGTGACTTAACACATTCAAACATGCCCCCATAGTACAAGGGCACAACGCTACAAACAACCAAATCCAAAATAGAGATAACCCCACCCTAGCATCAATCACAATAAGACCAGCTTTCACCATCACATCGTTGATCAACAAACTGTCCCGTATAGGATTTCACAGGCCTAGAATCGATAGAAATTGACATACCCTCTCGAACTACCAAATCCAAATAGCAATAGATAGTGAATACTCTCTGCTCTGAACCTCTTATGAAGCACCCATGTAGGTGAACTGGTTTCCATGCCACAATTACTGCAGACCACAGTGCCACAGTGCAAGACCCCTCAAAATTCATTCCATACATCCAAAGGACTCAACGCTCATACTGTAAAAACTTCACAAATTTTACCATTCGACAACTTGGTGCTTTACACCATGACAAAATCAAAAAAAAACATTGTGAATGAAATCAACTGCCGCAACACACCATGTCTCCACTGCAACACTGGATCAAGCCAACTGCAAATCACAAACCCTGTTCCAAAACATGAACTAGAATCGCATCCAACCACACAACCAAAACCAAAAAACGCATTCAATAAAGCAAAAGAAAAAAACCTTCACTGAAAAATATCACCCGAACAAGATCCGCTGCAAGCCTGAAACACAAATCTTGTCACCACGTTCAAACCGCACATGACGACCAGATCCTCCCAATGTACCCACAGCCTATGGAGAATTGTGGTGGAAAACTTCATCGTAGAGTATGGAAACTTGAACAATGGACCCTCACTGTGTCGCCCTGAAATCCTCATCCAGTTTGAAGGGTAGAGCGTGAAAACGGCCAGCAAACGGTGAGATTCACCAGATTGTTCGAGATCACGGAGCCACGCTGCCACAAGAATAGACAATTCACTCTATGAAATCGTCGATCGAAGCACTGAGGGGAGGAACACAGTCGAGTCGCAACATGAGAGGTGAAGTCAGCGATAGGGAGAAAAACCCTAATGTGGATCCCCTTACGGGATCATCGATGAACCTGTGTTTAATATAATGACTACGTAAATCATGCTCAAGGGCGCATATGGTGAAACATGTTCCCAACCCTATCTTTATAGACATAACCATATTCTTTTATCTAGTAGAAGTATAAAAAAATCCTATTATCCATAGATCACTCAAGAGTGATTTATAGTTTCAATATAATTTTAAACACAACTTTTTTTAAAAAAAAATGTTTTTTACTTTAGAATTATAGCGAAAAAAAAACATACATTAGTTCAAATAAATCAAATCATATGATATAAATTGGCATGAAACTTCTAAAATCCATGGTATGATATCTTATAAAATAATTTTATGCAATTTAATTAAATCTTTTAAAGATATATAATGTAAAAAAAATATTCATCAAATAAAGGAATAAAGGAATGAACAATTCAAAATTTTAAACATGATAAATAATGTATATTTCCTTGAAAATGATTATAAAAAATTTATAATTTGTTACAAAATAATAAGGAATTTTTACATAATATAAATATAAAGGCTTTATATACATCACATATATGAACTCCTTATATTTTATATTTATGTGGTCACATTTGAAATCCTTCATATTAAAATATTTATCTATTTAAAACATAAAGTCTTCATATTTTAAATATTTATGATCATATCATATCATATAAAAAATATAAAAAATTATATTATTTAAATATCGTATATTTCATACTTATTTAAACCTTTGATTACATACACACACACAAAAATAGTATGGTTTAAATAAATTTACAGAATAATAAATTAATATGAATATTTTATAGCATCATTTATAAACCCTTCATAAAACCAATATGATAACTTTATGATTTACTTCTTTAATAATTTATAAAAATTTTAAAAATCACATTTAAATTTTAAAATCAACACTTTATATCAAAATAATAATCAAATTACATGAAAATTGAGACACAATAAAACTAACACTTAATAGTGATCATTTATTTGTTAAATATTTCATAAATATTTAATAATCAATTTTGAAGTAATTCAAAAATTTGTAAAAAAATTATGTACCCTTTATAAACGAAATATTTTTTAAATGACTTTATTTTATAATTTATAAAAAAAATTATAACTTATATAATCATTTCTTAAATGAGAATAAATAAAAAATTTAAAGAACTTAATTTCACATATTAAAATATGTTTATATCATTCTATGTGAAATAATCAAAGTAGTGTTATAATAAAATCTCATGTTGTGAAAACCCTTATCGTTGTACTTTTTCATAGGATACAACATCATATATCGCTTGAGGAGATATATCAAATGATCTTTTTTATATAACCACCGTAAACCTCATTTTGAATCATAAGGGATGATATTTTTATAATGTTAACAGTGTTTTGAATCACATGTAGATATAACCCTATATCTCACCTTTTATTTCACTAAAAACATGTGTTTTTTTATTATAACAAGCACTATGGTATCATATATCACAAACATGATATGATGCTATTTTTTCAATATGGTTTTATATAACCTATTAAAAACAATGATATTGCGCATCACTATCAGTGGTACCATGATCAGCAACTCTGTGTTTTGTATATCTACTTAATGGATATCATAGATAGAGATATCAATGTTCTATTGTTTGTTATATCCTTATTCTTAAATGATTTATAATTTTCAAATAAATCATAAATTATTTTAAATTTCATGGAAGTGACTCTGATACCACTTAATGGTTTTAAAATACATCTCCATACCCATACGTAATGGAATAAAGTAACAAAATCCATTCTCATAGGACCTACCATGAGAGGTTTAGAAGAGAAAACTAAAAAATATAGTACACGCTTGTCTATATCATTGAATCCCCTAATAAATTTTTGATGAAGATACTTCAATAACAACCAATAAGTTCTTATCTCTATAAGTATTCATAAATTGAGTGAATCGTTAAACTCCTTTGGGATAACATCATTTATTCCACGATATGTTAATGTCACCTCTTAATAATGGACGAAAATAATGAAAATATATTCACCTTTGGATGTCCCAAATTCATGTTATATCACCTTTAGTATGAAATACATTGTATAAACAATCCTTGGACACTCCAAGGGGTCAAGTGAATATCCTAGCATTTTAAAAATTCTCCTTGCATTACAACACATGATCCATATACTATATTACTCGATATAAATGTCCATGAATGTTTAACAATTAAACATTCATTATGATGTTTTTGAAATTACATAAATATCATCATATGATATTTAATTTTATAAATAATATATTTTTTGGAAAAATCAAGATGTCATTGTGTGATGTTCAATGTCATGTGTATATTGCTCTAAGAATTAAATTCCACATAAGTATATCACTCCAAAAACATATATATTAGTATTAATACATAATTATCTATGTATGTGTGTCCACACACATTCCAACACAGATTATTGTAAATTTATTAGATAGTTGGTCAAATAAAAAAATCAAGGACATGTTAATTGTTCTTTTTGGATCTAATATGAAATTTTACTTACATTATTTAGTTATTTTTTATTGAAGTACTTATAAATTTTATATTTATCACCCAAGTTAGTGTCCACGATGCCATACAATCTCTCTAATTTCTTATATAGAGGTAGATTCCTCCTTGATTCAAGATGGAAATAATTTTTTCAATTTTATCTATTAAATTTATTCATAATATGGGGCAAAAGTTTAATGGAGTTTCACTATTAAAAATAAGGTCTTAGAAACTTCAAACCCGCAGTCACTACTGGTTGGTCCTTAAAATCTATAGCACCCGCCATTACTTTTACTATTTTATTTCTTTTCAATATCTAAAAATTGAAAACAAGAATTTTTTTTCAAAACCCATAATAATTTATTACATTTTTTGATTTTAAATAATTTAGTGAAAAAAATTAATTTAATTAATAAATAGTTTTTATTTTTCTAATTTTATGTGTTATTTTTTCTGACTTTAAGTGTGGTATATATTGATAATTGTATAAAGGCATGCATTTTAATTGTTTTTAATATGTATATTACTATGTAAAAATCGAATATTTTTATCATTGGTCTTGGACAACAATATTATAGTATCTATCTTCCACAGTCGTGGAAGCCCAAATTTCTAATGGTGATTGAGGTATTGTGTGTAATGAAAGTGTTTTTAGTATTTTAACTCAAAAAAATTCACTAAGATAGTGTAAATACACATATTGAAAAAATGAAAACATAAAAAATATATTGTTTTTATTTTATTTTATTCCTTGGGTGTTTACTTCTTCAACCACTACCCCATAAAATGATGACAATGTTCATTGACTTTTTTTAAAGGGATGTGACATGCATATAATATAGGAAATATATGACATGATCAAATGAGATTTTACCACTTAATAAATTATCTTATTCTAGTAAAATATATTAATTATTATAAAACATGTGGCTCCCAATACACATTTCAATCTCTCCATGACTTTTTCCCCTCCATTTTTCCCATCCCAGTTAACCCACTCTTCATATTGGTCTCAACTCTTCTCCCCCACTTCACGTCTATGTCTCTCATTCTCCATGTATCCAACCCATCCTCTTCTTGATGTCCCTCTACTCCCCCAGTCCATGTTCCCCTAATCATTTCTTCCTGATCTGCCTCTACTGAGTATCTCTGTATCCCTTACAGATCTATACCTCTCTTACCTTCTAAATACAGGGACCCACATATGCTATTTTTGAAATATTTTTAGGGTTTTTCATTGTCATATTTACAACACTTATCTCCTAATATTAAACAATTACTTCCTATATATAATATTTTCTTCTGCACACTATCTCAATTTCTTCAAGAATACCACATTTAGTGTTTTACCAATGATAATATCGACAACTCACTCTTGTCTTTTCCTTAATTGAACTAATAATGTTTTTACAAATATGAGGTTGAAGTTAGAGAACTCAGTTGATTCGAACAACCTAAACTGAGTTTTTTTTCTTCATCAACCATAGCTACTCTCAATGAATAAGTATTTAATTTCAAGATAATAGAACTATATTTCAGACATTGATCATAAATCTCTATTGGCTTCACTGGTTCAATCTAATTCTTGACATTTGAAAGATTCAAAATTTCTCTCTCAATTTAATCACATCACATGAATGAACAGGTTTATGATTTTTGGGTTTTTTATTATAGGAAGTGATGTTAATTTGTTTTAGGTGATTCTTCATGGATCCCTACTTGTAACCATTCCCTCACCATCAGGACTAAACCATTATTGCTTCAATAAGTTTCCCATATCATGGAGTCGTGATAGTACTAACTTCTGATTTTGTCACATCCATGACTTATTTTAAAGTTATTTTTCTTTTAATTTATATTCATGGTTTGATTTGGGGGTTTCCCATGCATTTTGGTGGAAATGGTGGGTTTTTAAAATTTGGGCCAAATTGTGAGCCCATTTCCAAATTTAAAAATAAATTTTGTTTCTTTTATAAATCCTTAATTTTTCAACATTTTACACTCATTCCACTTCCCAATTAGCATACCCTAGTATATTAAAACCACCACATTAATTGGGACCCTATAGTAATCCATAATAATGATGGATTTGGGTTTTTTATTAAGTTTTTGGACCATCCCGTAAGCCCATTTCCTGGTTTAAATTATTTTTTTAATTTTTCAATATATCATTAATTTTTTACTTTTTGTCATTAATTCCACCTCCCACCCAAATAAAAAAACCCAATTCTCACCCTCAATATCTATTTCTCCACTTTGGATCTCATTTAGATCGTATATTAGGGAAAACTTATCAGGGTTTCTCAAATCGTCCAAATTTGAGAAGGTAATTTGATTTTTTCATAAACCTTTCAATTTTCACTCTTTATCCCCCATTTCAGTACCAAATTAACCTACTAAGCCTCATTAGATCCTATATATCAGTTTTGGTTTCTTGGATAATCATACTTTGGTGGATTTGGGGTGATTTCTTCAAGATCTTTCAAGTAAGTGAATTCCTTCTTGGTATCTTCCATATTCTTTTGGTTTTATTTCCTTTTCTTGAAGTTCTATTTTTGTCCAGAAGCTAGGTTTTATACCTAGGGTTTTATTTGGTTTCTATTTGGTCAAATATTGGGGTTTTAGGTTGGATTTATCTTCCTTGAGGTGTGGCGGTGGTTCGGTTGATGGTTCGCACCAAGATTTGAGGTTTTCGACACTTTCGGTAGGGGGTTCCATGTGTAAGCATCATAAGATGAGTTAGATTTGCTTCATTTATATTTTATCATGTTTTAATTACATTATTCTTTGTTTGGGAACCATTTTTTTTAGTGTTTATTTAGAATTTAATTTCAACGTTGCATATTTGTTTTAAAATGTGGGTTTTTCATTTGTATTTTTTGTGATATTATTTGAGGAAATTTTATAGCACTTAATAGTGGTTTAATAAATGTTTTTAAGGCTGAAAATTCTATTTTGGAATGTTATTAGTGTGATTTTGTCCTCGAAAGAGGGTTTTGAAATGGATTTTTGATGCAAAACATGGTTATACCCCTTGGGTTTGTTTTATGAAAATTGAAAATGATTTAGTGAGTTAAACAAAGTGGGAAAATGATGTACATGTACTGTTTTGGTGATTATATTCACTTAAAATTAGTTTTTGAAAGGTAAATATGTGATTTAAGATTTCAAACATTCTTATAATGTTTTATAAATTTCTGAAGTGTTTTATTAAATTGCATGAAAGGCATGAAACACGTTTGTGGGTTGTTTCGTGTGAGTATGATGATAAAATGATTTTAAGGTGAAAAGAGATTTGTGTGACATGTGTGTGGAATTTTATGTGATGTGTATCATCTTGGAAATGTTTTATAAAAAAATTTAATGTATTTACTGAACTGTGAAATAGATATGAAACATGTTGTGGGATATTTTGGTGTGAGTATGGTTTCAAAACAATTTTGAATAAAAAAAGGGGATTATGTGACTTGTGTGATATACATGTGGGATGTTTGGTGAATGTGTGATGTGGAAGTGGTATTTTCATGTGTAAATTATATTTCATGTATTGTTGAACTTGTTCGATCATAAGAGGGAAACCTGGGTATCTAGGTGGGTAAATGTGTACTAGTATGTTAGTGATCCCGTGGGGTTTGGCCTCAGTTTCACGTATCAAGATTGACGATTACAACACTAACTAGACTATTATAATGATGATAATGATATTGGGGGAGAATTATATTATGGATATGATCCCTACTAGTGGCTAGTGTGCCTGAGAATGGATATTATGATGGTTACTTTCACCGAGATACAAGGTACCTGGGACCCACATAGAGCTAGTGCATGGGGATTATTTTCCATTTCTTGTGCTCATTAGATAATTTTTTATTACCGTAGGCATACAGTATGATTGGATGAAATATTCAGTAGCTTTGGTATTTTATTTAAAAGAGTTGATTCTTTAAAATAACCCACTTGAAAATTGTTTTTATTTAAAGTTGCATCTTTTAGAAATTGTAACTAGAATTTCAAGTTTATGAAAACTTACAAGATTTTCATCTTTGAATTTTTATCACATGGAATATCTTAGTGGTGGTATCCAATAGGGATTTGGCTCACACCCTACTTACACCATTGGGTGTAAGTAGACTTGGTTATTTTTTCCATAAGTTTGGGTATAGCTTTTGTGCCAATGGTTTGGGTTTTTAGCAGTCCATCATGATGCGGTGTTGTGTAGATGGCTTGAGGGCAGTGCCTCTTTACATTTGAAGGTTCTTGGGATATCATTTTTGGTTTTTTTTTCCTTTGTAATGGTCTTTAAACATTGATTTAAATTATTTAATTCTATTTTGAAATGTTGTAAAAGTTGGTTTTTTAAAAAAAAAACCAGATTTGTTTTATTGGATTTGTTTGTCATTGTATATTTATAAACTCAGGTAAAGCATTACCAATTATCATTTTATGATACCTGATCACTTATGATATCCCGTTGGGATCAGTAAATCCCTTTGAGTCTTTCCATGTACTAGTTTTGGTGTCGATTTTGATAGTGACCAAATTCGATTCGTGAAAAAATGGTATCAAAGGGGGTTTAGGTTAACTCTTTGGGTCATGTTATTTGGGGAAGAGTTGGGATAGTCTGAAGCTGGGATTGTCGGTACTTGACATTCCGGTTATAGGTAGTGTACCTGGCCAAAATATGTCATGACATGATTCAAGTTTCTAGGGGAATTTGGGTTTTATCTGAGTCCTTTAGTTTTCTTGGTTTGATGATGATTAGGGGAAATGAAAAGAGAGTTGGGTTAATGGTCTCAGTGAACTTGAAGGGCCTGTAAATCCTTGTGGATATGGGTATATTTACCTAGAACAATCTCTATGATAGTGAAGTGATTGGAGTATGGCCTCCAACCATATGTCCAAGTCACACACCGAAACTAGTTTCCTCTCGCACTATATTATGTCTTTTAGTTTTGAAATATTGGAAGTTTGGTTTTAAAAAAATGACTTGGTTTCAAGAAGTGTAATGTTTTTGTAAAATTAATTACTAATTAAGAGGGAATTTTTTAATTTTTTAAATGGTGTACTAAATTTTCAAAATTATTTTGAAATGGTAAATGGTGTATTTAAACTCTTTTAAAAGTATAAATTATGTCAAAGTAGAGTTTGAAAATCTGTTTTAAATGGAACTTTATGAATTATTGAAAAAGTGTTTGAATGGAAAAAAGTGTGTTTAAATTTTTCTGGGGAGTTAGAAGTGGGTTTTTATTTGGTAACTTGTTATAATTCAGAAATATTTATGAATCATTGGAATTTTTTTTAAATAAGAAGAGATGTGTTTTCAAAGGAATGGTGGTTTATAAAAGGGAGTTTTCATAAAACTGAGAGTGTTTTTAAAGGGGTTCAGATGTTTTGAAATTGATATGAATAGCTTGAAAGTGAGTTTTAATTTGAATGATTGTGCCTTTATGAAAATTTTTGTAATCTGTTAATTGGGTTTGATTTTGTGGTTAGAGGGTTTGAGAAAAAGGAAGTGTTGGTTGAATGTTTTGGTTATAAAAAGTGGAATGATTTTTTATTTTAAACTTTGGTATTTCAGTGAGAAACCACATGCATAGGGTTATATGAGATGCTGGATGGTTAATGGAATTATTGGATGAGTTCTGGGATGGATATGAGGAGGGTACCCGATGTGGTATGGAAACATGCATGTGTGAGGCCCATGGGGTACCATTGGTGGATACGCTAACCGTCGAACCGTTTATTTTCAAAGAGATGATTTTAAAGGAAAACATTATGTTTTTGATAATTGGTTTGGGTTGGTGTGTCTTATGTGTTTTTGTAAATGTTTTTGTTGTAGGATGTTTTGAGTCCAAGAACACCTCTTGTTTTAACGGTGTTTGGGTTTCTGTTTCTTTGGTAAGTTAGGTTGAAGGGATGGTTAGTGGTCTCTTCTAAGAAAAGTTTAGGAATACTTTACAGTGGTTCCCCTCATGTGTTTGGTTCTGGTTTGTGGCACATTTTGACCAATTGAACATCTTGGTTGGGTCCTTGGGTTCTCTCATTGGATAAGGTATGCCCCCATTAATGGTTAGTGTACAACTGAAGTGCAACCCGGTTTGATTCTCCATTAGAAGTTCCTCCAGTTGATCAATATAAGGAATAATTTTCTCAAGCTTTGAAGATTTAGTCTACACCATTTCCTTTCTTGGTTTTTTGGATCCTCTTGTAGTGGGAGAGTTCTCATGGAAGTTTTAAAGAGACCTTAGTTTCTTAAGTTACCTGATTCATTGAAGGTAAAAGTAGTATGGGGTTGTTAGTGTGGATGGTGTCTAAGAGGGCCTCTAGGTTCTTTGTAGTCTCTTTGAAGCAGGGGTTCATGTTAAACCACAAGTGTAGGAAATCTGGTTATGAGAGGCTATTATGGACACTTGTAGGAATTGTGTGTTTTTTGGGGACTTTACATAGGTTCCATTTCCATGTTTTGTTTTTATCAATCGCAATGGTATTGTTCGGTGATGCCTTGTGATGTCATGTGCTCGTTTGACTATAAAGGTGAAGTTGTACAATATTCTGTGAGTATTTGTTTTTTCAGAAGTGTGTCTCCTTTTAGTAAATCTCAACATCCTTTGTTTAGAGGATGGTGTTTGCATATATCATTTCCTCTTTCCGTTTCTCATCTGAAGAAACAAGGGGTGATGTGTGTGCATATTCTAAGAATTTGTTTTAGTGAAATTTCAAGTTGGGGTAAAGTGAGTTTATAATTTTTTATGACTTGGTGAACCCATATAGGATTAGGGTATAGTTTTCATGGAACTGAAAGGAGATATTCCATTTGGGGGGTTTCTAAAGCCTAACTGTGATGCTGAAGATGCTTCAATCATTTGAGCTCCAACCATAGGTCCCAGAGTGAAGCTGGCATGTAGTCAGGGGAAATCCCAGGGTTGTTCAAACCCTTGTGCAATGTTCTGTCCTCAGTATGAAATTTGGGAATAGAGTAAACCTCTGGTTTCATCATCTTGTTCCATTTGTTTCCATTCAGTGGTAGTGGTGGCAGGACCTCTTTCCCATGTTGTAGCCTGAGTTCATACTTTACCCCTTTTTTTACTTCAAGTTTTTGGAGAAAAGTTATAAATTTGGGCTAGGCAGATTAAAGTGCATAGTTTGTGCATGGTTAGTAGTAACTATGTGCCAACCTAAAGAACAATTCAATAAGAAACGGTAGCTATCACATGGTCTCTACACGGCTGTGTGCCTTGGCCCATGTAACTGTGTGAAGTTTCCCCTTTATATATAATTCTCCAAATGTTTTGCTCACAGTTTCCCAAAACATGTGGACTAACCGTGTGGCCACACCAACTCTTTAGGTTTTGAGGCCTTTTCGTGTCAGATCGTGTTAGTCGGTTTAGATGGTTGGTTCTCATAGTGGGGAGACCCACTATGAGTATCATGTAAGTTATTTTGGAAAAAATATAATGATATTATACCCCTTATGTCGAGGAGTCTATTCGGGCCTCCCCCTGTTAGTGTCCCAATTCTCTCTCAGGAAAATTTAAGTTGTCTCTTGCAGTGGGGAGCCCATTTGTGTCTCCCCATATCAATAACTCGGTTTTTTCCTTCATCTTGTCTTGGAGGTAGGTAGTCTCATTCGGAGCTATCTAACTACCAACATCCTCCTTGGGTAAACGTTGGTATTTGAGAGCACCCAACAGTTTATTTAAAGTATGGTCAGTGTAACCTTGTTCGATGTTGTTGTTCATTTGGGTAAACTTCTTGTGTCTTGTTCAGATGGTGTTTGAGGTGTTTCGTTTAGGATGAATTTGGATTATTCTTGATCATTATAGGAAAGTGGTTTAATTTTTAGATTGGGATATTATTCTCACCTTGATTGATCAACTTGATATATCTTAGCATTTTCGATGGAGGCGAAACTTAGAAAATGAGTCCATTTCGTCTTTTTGGTTGGGTTTGGTTTTTTCTTTAGGCCTTGTTGTGGATTTCCAAGGATGGAAAGATTTATGGTGGGTATAATTGTCACATATATGACTTATCTTAAAGTTATTTTTAATTTAATTTCTATTCTTGGTTTGATTTGGGGGTTTCCCATGCATTTTGGTGGAAATGGTGGGTTTTAAAATTTGGGCCAAACCGTGAACTCATTTCCAGATTTAAAAATAAATTTTGTTTCTTTTATACCTCCTTAATTTTTCAACATTTTACTCCCATTCCACTTCAAAATTGAAATACCCTAGTATATTAAAACCACCATTTCAATTTTGACCCCATAGGAATCCATAAAAATGATGGATTTAGGTTTTTTATTAAGGTTTTGGGTCAGCCCGTAAGCTCATTTCTTTCTTTAAATTGTTTTTTTAATTTTTCAATATCTCATTTATTTTTTACTTTTTTTCAGTGATTCCACCTCCCACCCAAATCCAAAAACCCAAGTCTCACCCTCATTATCGATTTCTTCGCTTTGGATCTCATTTGGATCGTGTATTAGGTAAAAACTTCTTAGGGTTTCTTAAATCATCCATATTTGAGAAGGTAATTTTATTCTTTCATAAACCTTTCAATTTTTACTCTTTATCCCCCATTTAAGTCCCCACTTAACCTAATAAGCCTCATTAAAGCCTAATTATCAGTTTTTTTTCCTGTATAATCATCAATTGTTGTATTTGGGGTAATTTCCCCAAGAACTTTCAAGTAAGTGAATTCCTTCTTGGTATCTTTCATCTTCTTTTGGTTTTCTTTCATTTTCTTGATGTTTTCTTTTTTTTAGAAGCTAGGGTTCATACCTAGGGTTTTATTTGGTTTCTTTTTATCTAAATCTTGTGGTTTTAGGTTGTATTTATCTTCCTTGAGGTGCGGTGGTGGTGCTCTTTATGTTTCGCACCAAGATTTGAGGGTTTCGACACTTTCAGTAGGTGGTTCCATGTGTAAGCATCGTAAGATGAGTTAGATTTGATTCATTTATATTTTTAGAATTTTTTATTACATTATTATTGGTTTGGGAACCATTTTTGGTAGTGTTGATTAAGATTTTAATTTCAAAGTTTCATAATTGTTTGAAAATGTGTGTTTTCCATGTGTATCTTTTGTGGTATTATTTGAGGTAATTTTATAACACTTGAGAGTGGTTTAATAAATGTTTATAGGGCTTCCAATTCTGTTTTGGATTGGTATTGGTATGATTTATTCCTCTAAATGGGTTTTTGAAATGGGTTCTTGATGCAAAACATGTTTATACCCCTTGGGTTTGTTTTATGAAAATTGAAAATGATTTAGTGAGTTAAACAAAGTGGGAAAATTATGTACATGTACTATTTTGGTGATTGTATTCACTAAAAATGGGTTTTTTAAAGGTATATAGGTTATTTAAGATGTAAAAAAATTAGATTGTTTTATAAATTTTTTAGGTATTTTATTAAATTTCATTAAAGTCATGAAACATGTTTGTGGGCTATTTCATGTGAGTATGACGATAAAATGATTTTAAGGTGAAAAGGTCTTTGTGTGACATGTGTGTGTGGGATTTTATGTGATGTGTATCATCTTGAAGATGTTTTATAAAAAAAATTAAAGGATTTACTGAAGTGTGAAAGAGATATAAAACATGTTGTGGGATGTTTTGGGGTGAGTATGGTTTCAAAATAATTTTGAATGAAAAAAGGGGATTATGGGACTTGTGTGATATACATGTGAGATATTTGATGAATGTGTGATGTGGAAGTGGTATTTTCATGTGTAAATTATATTTTATGCCTAATTGAACTTGTTTGAGCATAAGAGAGAAACTCAGGTATCTAGGTGGGTTGACGTGTACTGATATGCTAGTGATCTCGTGGGGTTTGGCCTTAGTTTCACGTAGCAAGATTGACGTTGAAAACACTAACTAAACTATGATGATGATGATGATGATTATGGGGGTACAGTAGTTTATCAGTATAATCCCTACTTGTGGCTTGTGTTCACAAGAATGGATATTGTGAAGGTTACTTTCACCGAGATATGAGGTACTTGGGATCCACAGCGAGCTAGTACCTAGGGGTTATTTCTCATTGCTTGTTCTCATTAGATATATTGTGCTTACTATCACCATAAATTATGATTGTATAGAAAATTAAGGAGCTTTGGTATTTTATTTAAAAGTTTTTATTCTTTAAAATATACCACTTAAAAACTATTTTTATTTAAAGTTGCATCTTTTAGAAATTGTAACTATCATTTCATGTTTATGAAAACTTATAAGATTTTCATCTTTGAATGTTTATCAGAAGGAATATCTTAGTGGTGGTATCCTACTAAGATTTTTCTCACACCCTACTTACACCCTTGGGTGTAAGTAGACTTGGTTATTTTTTTCGCAGGTTTAGGTACATCTTTTGTGCCAATGGTTCAAGTTTTTAGCGGTCCATCATGATGTGGTGTTGTGGAGATGGCTTGAGGGTGATGCCTCTTGACATTAGGAGGTTATTGGGCTACCCTTTTTGGTTTTATTCCTTTGTAATGGTCTTTAAAAATTGTTTTAAATTATGTAATTCAGTTCCAAAATGTTTTAAAATATGGTTTTGTTTTAAAAATCCAGATGTTTTTTATTGGATTTGTTTGTCATTGTATGTTTATAAACTCGGGTAAATCATTCCCAATTCTCATTTTATGATACCCAGGCACTTATTCTATCCCCTGGGGATCAGGAACTCCCTTAGGTTCTTTTCATGGTCTGGGTTTGGTTTCAGTTTTGATGGAAGCCAGATTTGGTTTGTGATAGATTTTCATAAAGTTTTATTTTTTCCAAAAACATTTGAATATTAGTTTTATTAGAATATTTTATTTTATATTTTCATGTAAAATTTATTTATTTTAGTTTACATTGAATTTTTTTAGGTTTTTTGTTGGTTAATTCAGTTTATTTTAATTATTGGGTATCTGATTTATACTTTTTATCATGTATGACATGTTTAATATGAATTACTAAATGATTTTTTCCTTTCTGACATTTTTTTCTTTATTTAATATTTGTTGGTTAGGGATCTAAAGATTGTTAATATTTTTACTAATAAAGAGTGTTTATATTTAGTTAAATTGAAATATTCTCCATGCATCCTATAATTAAATCACCTAGCATAATGAAGTCCAAAATGCAAGGAAACATAATTTTACCTATGTAGACATGAGGAAAAAAATATAATTTATCATAACTAACAGACCATTAATTTCTTAGAATAATACCATTTTCCAATCTTCTAAAACAAGCATAAAATTATGTTAGATATGAGAAACAATCAAAGTTTTATTCGTAGGGAGGCCAAAATAAAATGGAAATAGATAATGAATAAAAAGAGTGTTTCACCAGCAAGTTTGTCTTATTTTTATTTAAAGTGAAATTGAGTTATTATGAAATTCAATTTAAACGTACATTTAATTTTTGAATTTCATGAAATAAAATTTGTGTTGTGGTATAGGTTCCTCTATTGGTTGTCGTTATTCAAAATCAAATTTCCAAATACCTAATTTGAGTAAAAAATCATTCATGTTTAGATCAAAATTTATATATAGTACACATATCTAATTCCATTTTCAAATTTTACTAAAAATGGAAATTCATTAAACCTTGAGCTATATAAAATGGGAAGTATTATGTTCTCCAATTGATCACTAAGTTGACTATAGGTTATTGCACTACTTGTTTGAAATGTCGTAGATATGATCACTGTGTTTGAACCTACCAAATCTCTGATCTCGGTTTATGATAACGGTTCTTATAATTTCTCAATTAATTTATTTAAGGATTTTATATTTTATTTTCAACCTTCTGAATTTCATTAGCTACACTTGTATTTGGTTTTTGTGTACCAGATTTTTACTTTGAATGTATCAAGTTATTCAAAGAGGAATCACTTAATTCCAGATCCTTAGACTTCAAGTACATTTTATTTCTAAATTTAACCACATCACCTAATGGTTTTCTTTTTTATTTAAACTATTTTTTTAGAGTCACTATTATAATCTATCTATGGTTTGACTTGTGTTTCACATAGCTTTTAGAGTTATCTAGGGTGATAATTAATGGTCACGGAGGTTAATTATGATATAATTATATTATTTCACAATTTATTCATTGGGTATTTCCATAATAATTCTTTTACTTTTATTAATATATGGTTTCTTATTAAATTTGAACATGTGTGAACTCTTATTATTTATTTATCCAATGATACATCAAATTGTTGAAAAAAAAATTTTACAATGAAATGTATATGATGAAATATTTCAAGGTAGTGATAAATTATATCATCTTATAAAAATAATAGTGCAAATATTTTATTTTTTCATTTTATTAACGGAAATTAAATTTTTCCCTGAATTAACTCTTTATTTTTATGACTAAATATTTGAAGATGTTGACTATATTGATATAATTTTGATGAATTTTTTGGAATTGATACATAAAAAGTAGTTGTATTGGATGGAACTTTCAACCTTATCACCATATATGTTTTTATTTATTTTAAATTTCTATTTTACTATCAATATTCCTTGAAAAATATTTTTCATGGATTTTGAATTGAGAATGAAATAGGCCCACATATGGCCTCTATCTCTATGTAGATAATGTTGTATCTTCAGACTAATTTAGACGATAAGTATTTATAGTACATAAATTCTTCCATGACTGATTTTTTTATTATGAATAAAATCCTTTTAAATTGATAGTTTATAAAATCATGATATAGATAAAATAAAACTTATTATTCTCTATTTTATAATGGATCAAATTTTACATTATTCAATAGGAAATTGAATGTGCGCATTCAAAATATGCAATGTATATATATAATTGAAAAATAATTTTTTGTGTTTTTATATATTATACAAATATTGATTTGAATGTTTTCATATTATTCTTTTTTTTATGGAATGTTAAAATTATCACTAAATATGCAATATAAATTGATGTCAATTGATTACAACACCAACACCAGATATGGGACCTTATCCCGTGACCTCACCCCCAAACCCCACCCACCCCTGCCACCCCAGCTGCTTGTAAGGGTGATGTCAATTGGTTATTCTGGATATATTTGTTATTTTCTCATAAATATATGTTTGGTTTAGGAAATTTTGTTGGATTTTCTACTTATTCTCGCCTACTCATTTCATCCAAAGAGATAATTTTTTGACACTTTATGAAGATCTAGGAAAATGGTACTAAAATAACATACTAATATAGTAGTTGTCATGCCTTTATTATTATTTTATTTTTGTATAAATGTTTTATCTAAACATTACACCTTAGGTAGTTCAAAAAGGAGACAATTTTTCCAGTATGACTTTATATGAAGTAAAACTACTTCTATTTGGTTATAGATATGGTAAACAAGATTCTATTTATTTGGTTATAGGTATGAAAAACAAGTTTCTTATTTGGTTATAGGTATGACAAACAAGATTCCATATATAGTTTTATTTATAATTTTTGTTTTCATTTTTTCTCTTATTCTATTCACTTTTGAACTTTTTTTATTTTGATTCTATAAATTCATGTACGAAATATTACTATTTATAGGTAAACATCTTTTGCATTACACATAAATTATGAAGCTATATTGGATAAATCCATAATTAGTGGTTTCTCATTAAGGTGTGTTGAAGTGATTCCTTATGATAATTTCAAATCATCCCCTATGACTATAGTTTTGGATATCTAGAGTTTGATATAGACCCCCTTTATGTTGGATTAAGTAGCCTTTTTCATCATTTACAATGGTTATATGGTATTTTTACCAACCAATTTATGTAAAATGTAATGCATAATATTATGTTTTAGTTCAATAATACTAATATGTAATTTGAATATGTAGTTTCAAGATTCTTGTTTCATTATAGTATGCAATCAGTAGGCTTTGTAACGTTTTGTCTGAATATTATTACATTTAACTATGAAATTTTACCATTTAGTACTGCATGCTTCTGTATAACATACATTGAAAAAATGAAAGTGGAAGTGGGATTTATAATCCTTTGGAATATATATTTTTCAGTGCTAATCATTTTTCAATAAGCTTACTCTAATGTAACATGTATTTTCTTAATCAACCCTCCATACATATTTCAATATTTTGTTCAATTATTTTGATATCAAATTCGTTTTCAAGATATTCTTTGAATTTCATATACTATAAATGATTTTGGTTTCATTTAATATAAAATTTCCCTATATTATACAAGAACTCCTAGAAACTCATTTTCAATAATCCATGAAAACAAGTACCATGGCTTACACCATAATCCTTGAGTACAAGTACCATGATTTTCACCACAAGTTAGTAACGACCTACATGACTATGGTTTCCAATATATAGAGTTTAGAATAAACCGCCTTTAAGTTGGATTCAACATCCTTTGTCACGTATTCTTTACAGTACTTCTATGGTATTTTAAGCTACACTACCACAGATCGGTGCAAGGGCAGCGCTAACTTTTATCAGTGTTACAAAAATACGCAGATAAAATTTTTTAATAAAAAATATTATGAATTTATATAAAATTATTATATTTATATTAAAAAATAATGTTTATTTATATACATTAAAAAATGTGTGTTTATAATTAATATACATTTTTAATAATTCAAATATATTTATAATGTTTAAAAAAAGTATTTATATGATTATAATTAAATAATTTTATATTTTTTATATTTTTTATATTTATAATTATATATTTATAATTATTGTAACACCCCAAGATTCCACGGTATGTTTCTCTTTGAATAATTCAATAGCTTGCACTGTACACAACTTCGAGTTCTAGCACAGCACGACCAATCAAACTAGTCGTTATGAATAGTAATACCCAATTTTTGAAATTTTATAAATTTTATATTTCAAAATGGACTTCATTTTTGGATTCAGAATATCAAAATTATCTTAGGGTGAATTTTTTGATATTTTTATGAAAACTTTCAATTTTTGAAAAATAGTGAAAAACGCAGCATTTTTGTTTAAAACCAACTTTTTATTTAAATAATTATTTAATTTATTTAAATTTATTTTAGGTAAAAATAGATACATAATAACTATATAATTTCAATTTAATTCATTGGAGTCATTTTATAATAAAATTAGATGTATAAAATTTTATTGAACATTTTAACGTATTTTACCAACATTCTAGGCACGTTAACAAATTTGTATAAAATGTAATTTTACCGCTTCTGTGAATTTAATATCAAAAATCAAAGAGACACAGTTGAAATCAATAAGTAAAATATGGTTCAATATGATGAAAATAATTTTTGGTGAACAGTAACTTTTGGATTTTATTTACCACGCTTAAAATTAAATAGGATAATTAAAAATAAAAATGATATTATAATTACCCTAACACATGTCCTAATTCTATTAGATAAGTGTATTTCGACCAAAATCAACCTTATGAATAAAATATGATCCTATTTGATCCACATGGAATATATTAGGACATTTATTATTATTGTATTTAATGAAGATTTAAAAGTTTTAAATTCAAATTTTAATAACTAAAACATTTTTAATATAGGGTTATACATGAAATAAATTAGACTATAAATATTAATTAGAAATATAAAAATATTTACTACATAATGGTATTTTATTTATAATTTTTAAACATTAAATAATTAAATTTATTTATGACACAATGATGACGCAGTAATTACCTTATTAATGAAAGATTAAAATAATTGATATTAAAAATATCCAAATAAATATAAATTGAGACTTTTAATGCATTCCACTAATTTTATAGGTTAATATGAAATTTTAGGGTTGATTAAATAAATTTTCATTGAAGTGATAAATTTGTTATGACTTTCACAAAAATAAAATACCAAATAGTGTCAAAATTGACATAAATGAGTTTTTAAAACCAATACTATATTATTAAATGATATAATATTTCTAAAAATTTAAGGTTAGAAAAAAGGACTTAGATAAGGTTAGATATGTGAATAATTAACTTCTTGGGGTTCTCTTGTCTTTTTATAGTAAGTTTATTAACCATTTATTATAATAAAACCAGAATACATGGTAAAAGTTAAACTATTTAACTACGATTTAAATCTAAAAGATAAGGTTAATATGGTGACCTAAACCTATCTAAAACCTATTGGTGGAGAGGTTTTATACCCATACCCATCTTATCCTCTAAATAAATTCTTTTTGATCCATTATAAACCGATTATGATTTTATAATAAATTAATATTTCAAGTTTTTCCTAAAGTGACCCTCACCTCTATTATAAAAGAGTACTTCCCCTTCTCTCAAAATCACACCTCCAAAGCCATTTGGATTGGACAAACCCTACTCAAATATCCTCCCAACTACCCTCACCTAAAACTAGAGCCCTTAATTTGATCAGAGGCCAACCTAAGGATCCTTTTTGATCAAATCAAAAGGAAGCACCTGAAGAAGAGGTAATAATTTTATCACCTCTTTCAAAGTTCTTTTCTTCTTCCACTTCCTATTTATTTGTTGTTTCCATACCAAAATAATAGCTCTAGTAACTTATACATACTATGATGTTATTATAAATATGGTACAACCATATTATTATTCTATCTATCCTGTGAATTACAAAGTCACCATATGTGTGTATGTATGGCTTAGTGTCTCCACATCGTAGTTTAGTTTGTTATTAAACACTTAATTATTTGGATGGGTATAATAATGAGTAAATAATAAATATAACATGTTAATTATTATGTCTATATGATATATCATCCAATTACATATGATTTCACCATCAATATAAGGGTATTGTCTCTCGTGCATATGTACGGATTACCGTCTCTACAAACGCAATGAGATTCATTTCTCATCGTAACCATTCAAGAATAATTATCATTTTATAATTAAAAATAATGTTTAATAACTTAATATCATTCTGTGTATGAATCCAATACATCCTATCTATATCAAACATGACTTAAATAACTAAATATATAAAGTAAAATGAATTAGTTAACACCCAAAATAATGATACTACTAAAATATTATTAACAAATCAATATTAGAATATCATATATGATATCATATTTATGTATGTGGTTATTTTATAATTTAATAACAATGATTTAAATATTATACAAGAGTTTAAATTACCCTCGACCAAGTAAAATTACAAGGTAAGGGTTAATTTTACAATCTCTTTATTATCCATGGTTGTTTATACGTGAGTATCTATTAGGACCTCTTTATCATCCACATCCATGTTTCTTAAAAATGTATTTCAAAACATTTTTACTATTTAATAGACCATTGTTTATTGTCATTTTTACCTTGTTTGACTTTTTATAAAATGTTTTTAAAGGAATCTTTATGTCTCTTTCCAAATAAGGTACTTTATGACCTTTTTGACAAATTAAGGTAAGAATGTTTTTTAAACTTATACAACAGGTGTGGTTATTTTCCACCTTTATAACACCTTCGAATATTCCCTTACAATATTATAATAATATTTTTAAAATAAAGGTTTTCTTTTATAATTACATGAGTTTTAAATGATTTCAAAATATAAATAAATATTTCTCTCAAATAGTTTTGATTTCATCTATGTAAACATCCTTTGTTGGATTTTATTCTTATTTGATGTTGATTTATTATGTTAAAATATTCCATATTGTATTGAAGGTTTTGTGATATGTTTTACAATTAATGTGCTATTTTTATACCATTCATGGTTTATGGTTAAAATATTGATATTTTGTATGCTAGTTTTAATATGAATGTTTATGTTATATTTCAACATATTCATATGAGGAATGCATTGGACTTAGTAAGTGATGGGTGGATCCTGCTATAGCTCCTCGATGAATCGGTAGGTCTCATGATACAAACTAGTTTCTTGGAATAAGGCCTTGAAAAAATATTATTTTTAGTCTTGGCACGAGGCCTTGACTATGTGGTTATGATGTCCGGCATTATGCATTCCATCATTATGAAATTGGTTATTGATATTACATGTTATTACTTGAAAAGTAGAATATCCATGTGGATAAGTAAATGGAATTATTTGATTTATATTTTCCATATTATGCTGAATTTTATGTTTAAAAGGCTTGTGTTTTAGTCTTATACATTGCCTTAAAAAGTGCTTGTCAAACTTTACTCATGGAAAAGAAAACTTTGATAGGATGTATTCTCAAATTAGACCATTGAGAAATCGTTCTGGTCTTGGTTATACTTATTCCAAACCTGTTTTTAGTAATAACTATTTTGTTCCTCAAAAAACCATTTTCTGTTCCAAGTGTCAATGTGGTGGACATTGGAGAAGAGATTGTTCTCTTAACAAAACTCAATCCTTAGGATTTCATAAAGCTCATTTTGCAAAACAAATGTGGATTCCTAAAATTCTTTTATCTAATTCTTCTGGATCCAAACAAGTTTGGATTCCAAAAATCTAATTGTTTCTTTTTCAGGAAAACGAGAAGTGTATCAATAAGAACATTTGGTACATGGATAGTGGTTGCTCTTGACATATGACTGGAAACAAAGATTTCTTTGAAAAGGTTATCAAAACAAAAGGTGGAAAAGTTACCTTCGGAGATAATGCTCAAGGAAAGATTGTTGGTATAGGTAATATTGTTTTTCTTGGAAAAGTTCTTATTTCAAATGTTTTATTTGTAAAAGGTCTTAGGCACAATCTCATCAGCATAAGTCAATTATGTGATGAAGGTTACCTTGTGAATTTTAGAAATGATAAGTGTCTAGTTCACAATTCCAAGGATGAATTCATTCTATCTGCCCATAGGCAAGAGAATGTTTACACTATTAACTTAGAAGACCTTAGGAACCAAAACTTACCTTGTTTAAGTGTAATAGAAGACCAATCATGGCTATGGCATAGGAGATTAGGACATTGTAATTTGAGAAACCTAAGAAAACTCTCAAAGAGAGGACTTGTAAAAGGGCTACCGGATCTTAGATATGATTCTTCAAAAGTCTGTGATCCTTGTCAATTTGGCAAGCAACATAAAACTAGCTTTAAACCAATTAATGAAGTTTCAACTTCCAATGCATTACAGCTTGTGCATATGGATCTGTTTGGTCCTTCACAATCTGGAAGCATTGGAGGCAAATACTATGTATTTGTTTTAGTTGATGACTTTACTAGATTTACATGGGTCTATTTTCTCACAAAGAAATCTGAAGCCTTTTCCTATTTCAAAACTTTTAGAGCCCAAGTTAAAAATGAGAAAAACCTACCATTGATAACTATTCATAGTGATCATGGTGGTGAATTTCAAAACTCTGATTTTGAAACTTTTTGTAGTAAGAAAGGTATTACTCACAATTTCTCAGCACCAAGAACTCCTCAGCAAAATGGTGTTGTTAAAAGAAGAAATCGTATTCTTCAGGAAATGACTCGAACCATGTTGAGTGAATACTCAATTGCTAAGCACTTTTGGGCTGAAGCTGTAAGTACTGCCTGTTATACTATAAATCGTGTTTTAACTAGACCATTTCTTAATAAAACTCCTTACGAGTTATGGACTGGACGAAAACCTAAAGTTTCTTACTTCAAAGTTTTTGGATGCAAAGTATTCATTCTGAATACAAAAGAAAATTTACACAAATTTGCACCAAAATCTGATGAAGGAATCTTTCTAGGCTATTCCACAACCTCTAAGGCTTATAGAGTTTTCAATAAAAACACTTGTACTGTCGAAGAAACAGTACATGTAAAATTTGATGAAACTAACCCTTTTGTTTTCAACCAATCCAATCCTACATCCTCGGATGTGTTTTCCAAAAATGTTTATCAACCTATATTAGAAGAACATTCTGATAAGGAAAATGTTCAAGAAAGTGTTCCTGAAACATTTACCACAGAAGATTTTCTACCATATGTTGATGAACAGGTTTTACAAAACCCAAATCAATTGTTTCTTAGGAATCATCCCAGTGATAATATCATTGGTGATATAAATCAACCTGTAAGGACCAGAAATTCCTTAAGAAATGAAATAGAACATCTTGCTTTTCTTTCCCAATTTGAACCTAAAAGTCCAAGTGAGGCCTTAGGTGATGATGATTGGATCAAAGCAATGCAGGATGAACTAAATGAATTTGAAAGGAATCAAGTCTGGACTTTAGTTGAAAGACCTAAAGAAACAACTGTAATTGGTGTAAAATGGGTTTTCAGAAACAAGTGTGATGAAAATGGAATCATTGTAAGAAATAAAGCAAGACTTGTTGCTAAAGGCTATAATCAACAAGAGGGAATAGACTATGAAGAAACATATGCTCCTGTAGCTAGACTTGAATCTATTCGCATTCTATTAGCCTTCGCAGCATATTTCAATTTCAAACTATTTCAAATGGATGTCAAATGTGCTTTTTTAAATGGTTTTGTTCAAGAAGAGGTTTTTGTCGAACAACCTCCTGGTTTTCAAGACCCAAAACATCCTGATCATGTTTTTAAACTTACCAAAGCTCTATATGGTCTTAAACAAGCCCCTAGATCATGGTATGATAGACTTACAGGATTTCTTTTACAAAACAATTATAGAAAAGGTACAGCTGATCCAACTCTTTTTATCAAAATGGAAAACAAAAATGTTTTGGTTGTCCAAATCTATGTTGATGACATCATATTTGGATCAACTCAGAAATCTTTAACCGATTCTTTTGCAAATTTAATGAAATCTGAGTTTGAAATGAGTATGATGGGTGAGTTAACATTCTTTCTAGGTTTTCAAATATCTCAAAAACCAGAAGGAACTTATATATCTCAACATAAGTATATTAAAGACTTACTCAAAAAGTATGGATTTGACAAAACTAAAAGTATTAGCACTCCAATTGGTACCTCAAATACTCTTGATCTTGATGAAACTGGGAAACCAGTAGATCAAACAATTTTTAGAGGTATGATAGGGAGTTTGCTATACTTGACAGCTAGTCGACCCGACTTGATGTTTTTTTTATGCTTATGTGCAAGATATCAATCTAATCCAAAAGAGTCTCACTTAAAAGCCGTAAAGAGAATCTTTCGGTATTTAAAAGACACTATGGATTTAGGACTTTTCTACTCTTCTGGAAATGATTTTGTTTTAAAAAGTTTTTCAGATGCTGACTTTGGTGGTTGTAGAATGGATAGAAAAAGTACATCTGGAACATGTCATTTCTTAGGAGATTCTTTGGTTTCTTGGTATTGCAAGAAACAACACTCAGTAGCACTCTCCACTGCTGAAGCTGAATATGTAGCAGCTGGAAGTTGCTGTGCTCAAGTATTGTGGATGCATCACACACTCACTGACTATGGTTTGAGTTTCTCCAAAACTCAAATTCTTTGTGATAATACAAGTGCCATAGCTCTTAGTAAAAACCCAGCACATCACTCTCGTGCAAAACACATAGATGTAAGGCATCACTTTCTTAGGGATCACACACAAAAAGGAGATATTGTTTTACAATTCATCGGAACACAAGAACAACTTGCTGATATTTTTACAAAACCTTTACCTTCCGATAGATTTGAATTTATAAAACAGAAGCTAGGAATGATTACATTAAAATAATCATTCATATCTACTTCCTGTTTTACATCTCTCCTAATAGTAAGAAACTCCTCGTAGAAAGGGGGAGGACATTTCTTTATGTCTATGTTTCTGATCTTTAACTATTTACTCTATTTATATGTTTCTCTTTCTGTTTATCGTATTGACAGTTTTATTGTTTCATTTTAAGTTTTTCTGTTTATCGTATTGACAGTTTTATTGTTTCATTTTAAGTTTTTCTGTTTATCGTATTGACAGTTTTATTGTTTCATTTTAAGTCTTTCTGTTTATCGTATTGACAGTTTTATTGTTTCATTTTAAGTTTTTCTGTTTATCGTATTGACCTTTTCAATTTTTTTGTTTATCGTATTGAAATTCTTTTCCATCGTACCATTCAATAATTTTTTCGACCGATGATGGTATTGAAATTCTTTTCCATCGTACCATTCAATAATTTTTGAATCGACCGATGATGGTATTGAAATTCTTTTCCATCGTACCATTCAATAGTTTTTGAATCGACCGATGATAGTATTCAAATTCTTTTCCATCGTATCATTCAATATTTTTTTTGTATCGACCGATGATAGTATTGAGATTGTTTTCCATCGTACTGTCGGTTAATGGTAACAACTATTTTCCATCGTACGGTCCGACCATAGTAATCACCTTTTGTTCTCCGACAGGTATCTTTTTCAATTTTTATTTTATTTTCTTTCTTTGTTTTAATCCTAACCATTGATCTGCTATTATCTAATCCGGACCGTAGAAGATCAACAGTCATCTCTTTTTTGCCTATAAATACCCCCCTCCCCTCCCCAAACCCACATTGATTGTCCAGGAATTGAGGCGAAGCTCTGCTCCCCCAGCTAAACAATCGTACGATCTTCTCAATCGGCATCATCTTTATGTCTCAATCCTCTGCCAACACTCCCGCTGAAATGTCTTCAAAGACCTTTACAGAGAAAGACTTTCACAGAGAAAGGTTAGTATCCCGAGAATTTTTCGATATGTACGATTCTACAATCAAGAGGATTATTTTGTTTCAAGGATGGGAACATCTCTGTGTGGAAAAGCCTGATATTCAAGATCCAGTTCTTTTTGATGAAGTTTGTCAGTTTTATAAAACTGTTTCTTTCGACAAAGATATGACTATAAACTTCGCTGTGTACGATAGAAAGTTATCTATTTCTGTGAAACAAGCGGCACATTTTCTGAATGTTTCTATAGAAGGCGATGCATTCTGTCCATCTCACAAACTACCAGAGGAAGTTGGTACGTTCAATAGAGAAAGTGCTGAAAAATCTTTGTTTGTTGTTAATGATGGAAAGAGGAAAGTTTATCATCTTTCACCGGACAATCGGTTTGTCACTTTATGGATGAAAGGTTTTCTTGTCCCAAGGAAAGGGGATAGAGAAACTCTTAAAGTTTCTGATGTCTTTATACTCGATTATCTTGTGAATATGAGGAAAGTGAATCACATGGGATATATTTTTGAAACCATCAAGAATGTCAAGAAAGGAGGGATTAAATCCCAAATAATAATGCATCCAGCCATCCTTACGAAATTCATTCTTGAGAGTATGAAGTTTTGTAATATTCCTTTGAAAGGAGAACCTATGGATTTGTGGCCGTCTTTGATTAATAAGAGTACGATGAAAAAGCTGAATGTTTGTTTTGATTCAAATTCAAAACTTTTTGTCAGAGATGTAGAAGCTGAATTGCCTGAAAATCAATCGGCACCTATGCCATCCAAAGACAATAAATCCGCCGGTGTTACTCGAAAGTCTGATCCGCAGACTAGTTCAAAGCCGAAGAAGAAGCCGAGATACAGTAAGGAAGTTGTAGCCAAATGGAGAAAGGACAAGGAACAGAGAAAAGAAGGCGATCCGAAGTTTGGTCTTGATCCTGCTGAGGCCTTTGCAGAAAGAATAAGGGTAGAAGAAACCCTTCAAGCTGAAAAGAAAAAGAAGACTCTTTTGAAAAGAAAGGCTCAGGACTTTGATATTTCTAAAGTCTTGAAAGCAGTTGAAGATGCTAGTTCTCAACTAACTGAGGAAGTGCATCAAGAACCCATCGTACAGAGTTTGCCTGAGAAAGAAAAAGGAAAACAAGTGATAGAAGAAGTGGAAGTAGAAGAAGGAGATTTTCTGTTAGAATTTCTTCAAAGTTCAAAGAAAAGTAGAGAAGAATCGCTTCAAAAGCTGAGCGAAGGTGTTCAACAAACTCCTCATACCGATCAGGAAAAATATCCGGACATAATGTCATCTCGAGAAAAGCAAGATGCTCAATCTTCTCAATCTGATAAAGTAGTTGTCATTAGTGACAGAGTGGAAGATGAAAGAAAACAGAAAGAAAAAGCGAAAGGGAAACAGCCAGTTGTTGATTCAAGCAGATCGTATGAACTAGCATCGTACGATGAAGATACTGATTCAGAGCATACGATCTCTCTCAAGAAGAGTGATTACATTGTTCAAGTTTTGAGAAGGATGGAGAAAACCATTCCTTATTTTCCGAGGCTGGAAGGAAAGATTGATTTTATTACTGAAAATCAGAGAAAGAAGTTTGGCTCTGTAAAAGAATTGAGGAAGAAAGTCTTGTCTGTTGAAGCCGATCTGAAAGTTCTTTCGGAAAGCTCAGTTGCTCATAAGAAAGCTTGTAATAAGATGACCAAGTGGTCATACAAAACAGAGAGCTCAATCAATGACCATGAGATTTCTATTGAAGATATAAGAAGGTTATCAAATGAGCTTGCAATTGATTTCAACAAGCTTGATAAAGAAACAATTGAAAGGCTGAACCTTTTATCTTCTCAAAGAGCCGATGTTCCTTCAGTGAAAGATTTTCAAGAGAGGATGAATGTTTTCCAATCTGAATTCTCGAAGGTTTCATCTTTCAAAGATGAAATGGTTTTACTGAAGAATAAAAATTCCGAGTTGTCCAAGGATAACAAGACTCTGCAAAACAGAATTGATACTCTTGAAGAAGTAATCAGAGTACAGGAGGAAACCATCAGAAATCAAGATCAGATTTTTGCGGATCAACAAGAGCTTCTCAAAACTCAGGGTGAATCAATTTCTGAAGACAAGAAGGAGATCAAGAAGATGAAAGCTGTGCTTCATGGGCTTATAAAGAAAGAGAAGGAAAGAGAAAACAAATGATTGTTGTATTTGTTTCTTTTGGAACTTGTTTGTTTTGTAATAACTCTTATAATCCTTTCTCTTTTATGCATTGTCTTGTATTACTTCACTAACTCTTCCAGATAATTCGAGATTCCTCCTTTCTTTTTGTAAATCACAAAGGGGGAGAATATTTACAAAGCAAAGTTTGTTTTACAAAGGGGGAGAATGCATTACAATACTCTTAAGGAAAATCTATGAATACAATCCTTAGGAAAGTCAATACCTAATGGGGAGTTAGTTGTATTCAATTTTCTTATTCAGAAGAGTTTTCAATAACTCAGGGGGAGATAAGTATTTCTTGTTTCATTTACTTTGTGTGTTTGTGCTTTCCAAAAAGGGGGAGATTGTTAAGTCAAAAGTCTTCTTTTGGCTTTTACATCATGTTTTGGAAATCACAAATATATTCCATGTCATGTTTTGGAAATCTCAAATGTATTCTATCATATGTTTGTAAATAACAAATTGTCTTTTATCATGTTTATCGTATCGTACGATGTTGATCGTACCGACCAAAACGTATCGTATTGACTCTGTCAAACGTATCGTACTGACTCTGTCAATCGTATCGTACTGACTCTGTCAATCGTATCGTACTGACTTTGCTATTCAGATAATCATTATTTGTTTTGGTACTTTGTCAAAAACTCTCTCTGCATATGAATCGTACTCATGTTTTACATTTCTATATATCTCTTATCCTAACGAAACGATGTCGTTGAGTTAGTTATATACTAATCAAAACGATGTCGTGCTTTCTGTTTCAATATGACCGTTGGAGGCAATATGACCGTTGGAACCTGAGGCCTATAAATAGGAGGTCATTTGAAGCTGAGAAAACACTGATGAACGAAGAGAACGAAAGAGACTCTGTGAACTACGAAGATTCTAGAGAGAGATACTATGACTTCTCTCATCAGCCTTGTGCGTCCGATCATCGTATCGAGGGCTTTCAAGTAATTGAAAGACAGAGGTGCCGATTACCTGCAAAATCGAGGGCTGCCGGGGATAGGCAGACAGACGAGCCGATCATCGTATCGAGGGCTGCCGGGGATAGGCAGACAGACGAGCCGATCATCGTATCGAGGGCTGCCGAGGATAGGCAGACAGACGTGCCGATCATCGTATCGAGGGCTCACCAGGGTGTTGGTGAGACAGACCTTTTATCCTAGGTGAAAGGATAACCCTTCTCTTTGGGTTAAAAGAATTGTATTACTTTTATATTTCCGCTGTTGTATTAGAAAGGGATTTGTATTGTTTCCTTTCTTCCTTACATATTCAATTGTAATTGTTTCAATTACAATCATTCCATTACATATTGTATTGATTGGTTCTATACGCTTTAAGGTAGAATCATTCATATCTGTATTACTCTGATTATTGTGTTCATCTTGAATACAATTGTTTTACATAACATTAGTATTACAATACATCATACCTTTTACATTCAATACAATTGTGGGTGTTTGTATTTGTATTAGTTTAAGTTCTTTTAAACTAATCTCTTTGTTACTAAAACTCAAGGTTTTTAAACCTACAATTCACCCCCCCCCTCTTGTATTGTTCCATCTAATAGACTTTTATATCGACTATTCGATCCAACAAATTTCACAAAGTATGAGGCTAACTTTACAAGGTTAGAAAGGCATGAAGATGATTATATATGTAACACAAGGAGTAATATTGATCGATTCTTTGATGGGTTAAAACCATTTCTCTGTCGAGAATTAGTCTCACAATCCTTCTCCTCATACGAAGATATTGTCTTATGTTCTATCAAGACAGAAAAGGAATTCTTGAAGTCTTATGAATTTAAAGAAAAGAAAGAGAATAAGAGATCTTCTGAACACTCTAGAAATGGAAATAAGGAAAAGAAGGTAAAGGTTGAATTTCCATCCTATAGTAAATGTGGGAAGAAACACCCTAGTATTTTCCTGAAGGGAATGGGAGTCTGTTACAAGTGTGGAGGAAAAGGCCACCAAGCTCATAATTGCAAGGGAAAGAAATAGGTTTCCAATGTTCAATGCTACAATTGTAGAGAAATGGTAAATTATGAAAATGAATTTCCTAAGTTCCAAGGAAACTTACCTCAGAAAAGGCCAAGTGAGCAAGGTTAAGCTTATGTGATCACTACTACTGAGGTTGAAGCTCTGAATGATGTAGTGGTAGGTAATTTAATGGTTTCATCAAGTTTATACAATGCTTCATTTGATTTAGGATCATAGAATTATTTCATATCTTCTTAGTTTGATAAGAAAATTAGATATTTCCAATTTGATTTAACAAGGGAGTTGTCAATCCAAAATCCTAAGGGAAGTATCATTGCAACAAAGTTTTGTGAATCAGTTCCCATTAGGGAATATAAAAGTGCTTGATCTACTGATCTCATCGTCATACCCATGATTGAATTTGATATAATTTTTAGTATGGATTGGATTTCAGACCATGATGTGAAATTTTATTGTAAGAAAAATGAGGTTACAATATTCGATGATGATAAGATGTACCTTATCTTTAGAGAAGAAATGTCACCATCTAATTATCATCTAGATCCACCCCTAGTAGCTCTACTAAATTCAATTATTGGGGATAAATAGATTGAAATAACTATGTGTGGGGAAAGGAATGTTCAAATAGATGATGTACCTATTGTGCAAGAAATGTTGATGTGTTTCCAGAGGATTTACTTGAACATTCTTCAGAATGATAAATTGAGTTTTCCATTGCTTTAATTACTGGTTCAAGGCCCATATCGAAGACCCATTATAGAATATCCATTGTGAAATTAGTGGAACTAAATAAACAATAAGAGGAGTTGAGTAATAAAGGATTTATTCTACCTAGTGTTTCTCCATGGGTAGACCCTGTTCTTTTTTTTAAGAAAAAGGATGGATCTATGAGGTTGTGCATTGACTATAGGGAGATCAATGCTATAACAATAAAGAACAAGTATCCCCTACCTCTCATTGATGATTTATTCGATCAAATTCATAGAGATAAATATTTTTCAAAGATTGACCTTCGATCTGAACATCATCAGTTGTGTGTGAAGAAGGAAGACATTCCAAAAATAGCATTTCGAACCAGGTATGAGCATTACAAGTTTATAGTAATGTCTTTTTTACTCCCTAATGCACCCTCTATTTTCATAGATCTAATGAATATAGTTGTTAAGGAATATCTTGATGATTTTTTAGTGGTATTTATCGATGATATCTTGGTATACTCAAAAATCTATGAATATCATGAAAATCACTTGCGCACTATTCTGAAAACCATCAGAAGAAATGAATTATATGGGAAGTTTAGAAAGATTGAATTCTGGATTCAGGAAATTTATTTTCTTGTCCATATTATCTCTAAGGATGGAATCTCTGTCTATATTTCAAATACCAAGGAAATCAAAGAATGTACAACACTGGAAAGTATAACTGAGGTATGTAGTTTTATTGGTTTACCAGGTTATTATCGGCATTTCATCTAGAATGTTTCCAAATTGGCTAACCCGTTAACCAAGATCACATGTAAAGGGGTTAATTTTTTTGGAAAAAAGAGTGTGAAGAATGTTTTTAAGAACTGAATAGAATATTAGTCAATGATCCTATCTTGACTCTACCATTGGGGAATGATGGGTTTGTTATTTATAGTGATGCTTCAAATAAAGGACTTGGTGTGTCCTTATGCATAATGATGGAGTTATTGCCTATGAATCACGACAGCTAAAAATTCATGAACAAAACTATCCCACTCATGATCTTGAGTTATCATCTGTAATATTTTCTTTGAAGATATGGAGACACTATCTCTATAGTAAAAAATGTGATATATATATCGATCACAAGAGTTTGAAGTATATTTTCTCACAGAAAGAAATCAACACAAGGCAATGACGATGGCTTGAACTACTAAAGGATTATTATTTCACTATACACTACCACCCTAGAAAGGTAAATAAGGTGGAAAATGATTTAAGTAGAAAGGATCATGGAGTTCTGAACAATATGAGAGTTGAAAGGGATCTTATGTACATGGATCTAGTAAAAATAGATATGGGAATAATGATGGAAGGTAAAACATCGATACTATTTCAAATGGTTGACAATCTATCTTTACTAGAAAGGATAAAAATTTCTCAGACTGATGATGAGGAGTTTAAAAAATAAAATTAAAGATGTGAACTAGGAGAGATTGATCGACTTCATATATGAAGATGGTATTTTGAAATTTGGGAAGAGACTTTGGGTTCCTGACATACCTAATCTAAAAAGGGAATTGTTGGATGATACTCATAGATCCAATTTCTCTATACACCCTGGTAGCACTAAGATGTATAGATATTTGAAGGAACATTTTTGGTGGGACAACATGAAGAGGGAGATTACTGATTATGTGTCAAGATGTATGGTTTTTCAACAGGTTAAGGCTGAAAGATAACATCTTAGAGGATTCATGAAACCTCTTCCCATACCTGAGTGAAAAAGGGATGATATTATGATGGACTTTGTCATGGGGCTTCCAAAGACTCCTAGAAGGAATGATGCAATATGGGTAATTTTTTATCATCTTACCAAGTCATCACATTTTCTTGTTATAAGAGAAGATTTACCACTTGAACTTTTAGCAAGAATATATATTAATGAAGTTTTAATACTTCACGGAATACCCCTATCAATCTTTTCTGACCTTGATTCCGGTTTTACATCAAGATTCTGGAAAAGTCTTCAGAATTCCCTAGATACTGAACTTCATTTGTGCACTGCCTACCACCCTCAAATAGATGGACAATCAAAATAGACTATTCAAACCTTAGAAGACATTTTGAGATCTTGATCACTTGACTTTCAAGGTATGTGGGATCAATATTTACCTATGGTAGAATCTTCCTATAATAACAGCTTCCATTCAAGTATTCAGATGGCACTATATGAAGCATTATATGGAAAGAGATGTCGCACACTAACTTGTTGGGATGATGTTGGTGAAAGAAAACTCGTTGGCCTAGAACTTTTTGAGTAAATAATGGAAAAGTTGAATATTATCCAAACCCACATCAAAGAAACTCAAAGTAGGCAAAAGATCTATAATAAAAATTATAAACAAAATACCATTATGTAGTAATTACCTTATTAATGAAAGATTAAAATAATTGATATTAAAAATATCCAAATAAATATAAATTGAGACTTTTGATGCATTCCACTAATTTTATAGGTTAATATGAAATTTTAGGGTTGATTAAATAAATTTTCTTTGAAGTGATAAAGTTGTTATGACTTTCACAAAAACAAAATACCAAATAGTGTCAAAATTGACATAAATGAGTTTTTAAAACCAATACTATATTATTAAATGATATAATATTCCTAAAAATCTAAGGTTCAGTGAAAAAACTTAAATAAGGTTAGATATGTAAATAATGAACCGCTTTTGGTTCTATTGGATTTTTATAATAATTTTATTAACCATTTATTATAATAATACAATAATACATGGTAAAAGTTAAACTATTTAACTAAGAGTTAAATCTAAAAGATAAGGTTAATATGGTAACCTAAACCTATCTAAAACCTATTTTTTGAGATATTTTAGACCCAGCCCCACCTTATCCTCAAAATAAATCCTTTTGGAGCCATTATAAACCGAATATTATTGTATAATAAACTAACATTTCAAGATTTTCCTAAAGTGACCCTCACCTCTCTTATAAAAGGGTACTTCCCCTTCTCTCAAAATCACACCACCAAATCCATTTGGCTTGGCCGAACCCTACTCAAATATCCTTCCAACTACCCTCAATTAAACTTAGAGCCCTTAATTTTATCATAATCCAACTTAAGGATCCTTTTTGATCAAATCAAAAAGAATCACCCGAAGAAGACGTAATAATTTCATCACCTCTTTCAAAGTTATTTTCTTCTTCCACTTCCAATTTCTTTGTTGTTTCAATACAAATTAATAACTCTAGTAACTTCTATATAATGTGATGTTATTATAAATATGGTACAACCATATTCATTATTCTATTCATCCTATTAATTACAAAGTCACCATACATGCATACGTACGGCTTACCGTCTCCACATCATGGTGTAGTTTGTTATTCAACACTGCATTATTTGGATGGGTATAATAACGAGTATATAATAAATATAACATGTTAATTATTATTTATATATGATATATCATCCAATTAAATATGATTTCACCATTAATATAATGGTATTGTCGCTCGTGCGTACGTACGGATTAGCATCTCCACGAACGCGATGAGATTCATTCCCCATCATAACAATTCGAGAATAATTTTCATTTTATGATTAAAAATAATGTTTAAAACTCAATATCATTTTTGGATATTAATAAAATACATCCTATTAATATCAAACATGACTTACATAACAAAACATATAAAGGAAAACGAATCGGTTAACACCTCAAACAATGATACTACTAAAATATTTTTAACAAAGTAATATTATAAGATCATATATGATATCATATTTATATATGTGGTTCTTGTATAATTTAATAAAAATGATTTAACTATTATACATGAGGTTAACATACCCTCTAGAAAGGAAAATTACAAGGTAAGGGTTAATTTTACAATCTCTTTATTATCTGAGGTTGTTTATACATGAGTATCTATTGAGACATCTATATCATCCACATCTGTGTTTCTTAAAAATGTATTTCAAAACATTTTTACTATTTACTACACTATGGGTTAAAGTAATTTATACCTTGTTTGAAATTTTATAAAATGTTTTCAAAGGAATCTTTTATTCTCTTTCCAAATAAGGTACTTTACGACCTTTTCAAAAAATTAAGGTAAGAATATTTTTTTAACTTATACAGATGGTGCAGATATTTTATGTTATTATAACACCTTCGAAGCTTCCCTTACAATCTTATAATAATATTTTCAAAATAAAGGTTTTATTTTATAATTACATGACTTTTAAATGATTTCAAAATAGAAATAAATATTTCTCTCAAATAGTTTTGATTTCATCTATGTGAACATCCTTTGTTGGATTTTATTCTTATTTGAAGTTGATTCATTATGATACAATCTTCCATATTTTATTGAAGGTTTTGTGATATGTTTGACTGTGGATGTGTTATTTTTATACCATTCATGGTTTATGGTTAAAATATTGACCTTTTTTATGCTAGTTTTAATATAAATGTTTATGTTATGTTTCAAAATTTTCATATGGGGAATGCATTGGACTTAGTAAGTGACGGGTGAAGCCCACTATGGCTCCTCGATGCATCAGTAGGTCTCATGAGACAATATAGTGTCTTGGAACAAGGCCATGACAAAATCTTATTTGTAGTCTTAGCATGGGACCTTGACTATGTGGTTATGATGTCCGACATTATGTATTCCATCATTATGAAATTGGCTATTGATATTACATGTGATTATTTGACTAGTAGAATATACATGTGAATAAGTAAATGGAATTATTTGATTTATCTTTACCATATTATGCTGAAGTTTATGTTTAAAAGGCTTGTGTTTTAGTCTTATACATTGCCTTAAATGTTTATGCTTATTTATGAAAGTTTCTGCTATATTGTTATCCTTACTGAGCACCTGAGCTCACCCCTTTCTATGATTTATTTTTCCTAGGATGCGAAGAAGTATATTATCACTGACCTGCAGGGATAGTCTAAGGGAGATGAATGTGTTCAAAGGAGATACAATGTTGTTGTTTTTCATTTCATAATGTAATGTAAAACTTATGTTTGTATCTAGTACTTCCAATGCTACTAAACTGATTGGTATTTTGGGATTTGAACCCTTGTGATCATGCCAATTTTATGTAATAATGCACTGACTCTGGGTAACTAGGGTCAGGGTGTTACAATTATATATAAGTACTTTTTAAATATATATATATTTATAATTATAATTATAAATAAATATATGTTTCCAATGAATTTGGTCAATATATATATTGATGTGTGAGTATAATTTTCTTGCATATGTTATGTATTCATCATGAATGTTCATTTTTACATTACACCATTACATGTTGTCCATATGTGATGACTCATTTTTTATTATTTGTACTTTACTACGTATATGATTCGTTCATATTATACCCATGAATCTATTATATTCTCAAAAATACTTATAAAATTACAATAAATATATTTAAATAATAAATATATTTATTATATTTATAATTATAAAATTTTAGTTGTATATAAATATTTTTTAAATAGATATATTTATAATTATAATTATAACTATATATATATATAAATATAAAATTAAAATAGGTGCACCTATTATAATTTTATAAATATATTTATTTATTTATTTATTTATTTATTTATAATTATGTAAAAATATTTAAAAAAAATATTTATTTATAGTTATAATTATAAATATAAATATATGTAAATAATTATAAAATGACAATAAATATATTTACTATACTTATAAATTTATAAATATATATAATTAAATAAATATATTTATAAATATATACAAATATTTATAAATAAATACAAATATCTATGATTATAATTCTAAATAAATACAGATATATATAAATAATTATAAAATTATAATGAATATATTAATTATTTATTTTTATAAAATTATAAATATAATAAATATATTTTTTATAATTTTATAATTATATATATATATAATTATAACTATAAGTAAATATATATTTTTTATAATTTATAATTACAAATAAATATTTATTTATTTATAATTTTATTTATAAATAAATATATATTTATTCAAATAGTTATAAAATTATAATAAAATATTTATTATAATGTTATAAATTTATATAATTAAAGAAATATATTTTTAAATGTATACAAATATTTATAAATAAATGAAAAATATTTACAATTATATTGATAAATAAATATAGATATATTTAAATAATAATAAAATTATAATAAATATATTAATTATATATACTAATAAAATTATTAATATAATAAATATATTTGTTATAATTTTATAATTATTTAAATATATTTATTTATTTATAATTATAAGTATAAATAAATATGTCTAATTGGGGCTTGGCTTAGTGGTGAGCACCTTGTAATACTACATCAAAAACCTAGAATCAAATCCAGGCAGCATTAAAAATCTGAAGATAAAAGGAGCAGTGACGCCCAACCGGTGCAGTAGAGGCGAGCCATGAGTGGTGTGTGGGGCGGCTTGGTCAGGCCATGGCCTTCATATACGGTAATGGGAATCATGACTGGGGTGTGCATAGCAACTCAGTCAGGCGATGGGAATCATAATAGGGGCATGATATGAGGCGGGTCAGGCGATGACCTTCATGGAGACTCCTCAGGCGAACGGTTGAGATGTAAAAAAATAGTTTCAAGTGCTGGGCACCTGAGCTACAAGCTTTGTAATGGACTTCATGTCCATGGGGTCTTCGGGCCGTTAAAATGGGTGGGTTATCCCTTGGAGGGCTATGACCTACCTATCAGGTTGTGTGTGTTGCATTTCTATGTTTTGTTGTAATTGTACCCTTACTTAGAATATATATAAATAAATATGTATTTATTATAATTTTTAAATTATAAATAAATAAATATTTATTTATACTTATAATTATAAATATATATATAAATAATTATAAAATTATAATAAATATATTTATTATAATTATAATGTTATAAATATATATAATTAAATAAATATATTTATAAATATATAAAAATATTTATAATTATAATTCTAAATAAATGTAGATATATTTAAATAATTATAATATTATAATAAATATATTATATATATTAGGTGTTTGGGGGTACAATTACATTCAAACAGACACACGCCACACACACAGGTCGGAAAGATAGATCATACCCCCCCCCCAGGGGATAACCCATCAACCAAGGCTTATTTATTTAGTACATTGTATGTGGGCCCAGTGGGTATGAAACCCATAACATGGCCCAAAATCCCAGTGCAGCGTCATGCCTGCATCAACCTGCCTGTGTCACCAAGTCTATGTCATGTCTGTGTCACCGCCAACCTGCATCATTCCTGCGTCACCGCCTGCCTATGTCATCATCTGTATCACCACCTGTATAGTACTGTAATAGTATTTGTGCTCACCCGGTTCTGATGTAGAATTATGGGGGGACTTTACCACTTGGGTGATCCCCCAACTCCTTAAAATAAATACAGTTCTTATAATTTTATAATTTTATAGTTATTTAAATAAATGAGGTCGACATCCAAAAATTCATGGACGAGGACATGGTGACTGGGCTGAATGTGGGTGTGGCTGATCTGCTGGGTATTCTTCTAAGGGTCTTACTCTGGATCAGGTCAAACTCAGGGAAAAGTACTTTGTGCTTTTCAATCAACATAATTCATAGTCTGAATGGGAGTCTGCTGATGACACCACGGATCAAGACTATAGGGATGATCCTGGTTCTACCCTTTTGTAGTTTTTTTTTTGGGATGAGGAATTTTCTTTTATTGTTCATGACCTCTCTCCCCTTTATGTACTATCTTTTATTTTGCAATAAATTTTGGTAGGTGCGGGTTCACCGGACTCCTGAACCCTTTTGGATAATATATTAATTATATATATTTATAAAATTATAAATATAAGAAATACATTTATTGTAATTTTATAATTATTTAAATATATATATATAAATTTATAGTTATAAATATAAATAATTATTTATTTATAATTATTTATAATAAATATATTTATTATATATATTTATTTTATATAATTATAAATATAATAAATATATTTATTATAAATTTATAATTATAAAAAAATATTTATTTATTTATAATATTTATAAATATATATAATTATACAAATATATTTATTGTATATATAAATATAAATATTTATTTATTTATTTATAGTTATAATTATAAATATTTATTTATTTATTTATTTATTTATTATATAATTTTATAAATATATATAATAATATAAATAAATTATTAACATTATATCTTTATCAGCGCTTTTTTAGCACTGATAAAGATAGGTGTTTATTAGTGCTAAAAAAGCACTCGTAAACTATGTCTTTATCAGCGCTATAATTTTAGCACTGATAAAGACACCTTTTATCGGTGTTTTTTAGCATTGATAAAGGTTAATCTTTATCAGTTCTTTTTATGTAGCGCTGATAAAAGCTTTACCCGATTTTATAAATGAACCCTAACAGTCGGCTTCTTCTCTTGTATAGCTCAAACTCTCATGGAATCCAACCTCTACCATTGTTGAACCCCTCCTTCGCCACCGCCAAACCCCTCCTCCACTGCCGCAAACACCACCTCCACCACTGAACACCACCTCTGCTGTCGCTAACCCCACATCCACCGTGAACTCACCTATACCACTGCAAACCCCACCTCTGCCGCTGAATCTCACCTCCATTGTGAACCCCTTCTCCGCCGTGAACCCTACCTTCACCGCAAACCCCACCTCTGTCACCAAATCCCACCTCTTCCGTCGAACCCCTCCTCTGCTACCGCGAACCCCTCCTCTACCACCAAGCCCTTTGCCGCTGTCGTTGTCGCTGCTACCATTGTCGACCACGCCGCTGCCATAGAACCCTATTATTGTCGTTGAACCCCCTCCAGTCTAAGGTATACCCCCTTCCCTTTCTTGCTAATTTTGAGGTCTATGGATTATAGACATCATCTGCACCATTATTTAGGCTCCACATGGTATAGGAGATTATATCCTCTTTATTATAAGGTATGTGTTTCTATGTAATCCATTTTCTTGACTTGCCTTGGATGTTTTAGTTTCTTTAAAACCATTTCATGTCAAATTATAACTATATATTGTTCCCTTGATGAGTTTCAAATGTTTTTCATGGAATTTATCACCTAGAACATATGGTTATCTATGGTTTTATGTTTTTAATCTTAAAAATTGTTTGTTTTAGAATGCTAAGTAAATATGTAAATTCCCTAGGGGTCATTTTAAAATGATTATAGAATTTTAAAGGGTTTTTTGAAATCATTTTGAGTTTCTTAAGAAATCATTTTAAAAAATTTAAGAGAAGTTTGGTTTTTGAATAACCCTTCAACAGGGAAGATTCTTGATTTCAAAGTGGTTTTGTGTTTGAAATGGATTCTATGAGAGGTTTTTATTTCTAAATTTTTTTTAAAGTACATTTTAAATAAATATATATTTAAATCTCAGTTTTATAACTTGGTATCTCATGCTATATTTCTAAGGATAATTTTTCACTTCCAAAAAAGAATTTAAATTGATGTTTTTCAAACCCTCAAAATCTGACCCCTTGTTTGATATGTCTATTTAGGCCTATTTCTTCAGAGGGATGTGATTGATTATTAATATGAAATGCTTAATGCTTATTCATATATGTGAAAATGGTCTCTTTCTTGTGAGGGCGTTAGAGTTGAGATGTGATTTACTACTTATATTATATTTATTAATGTGATGATCATTGGATTATTGTTTCTCACTTCCACTTGTTTGGATACATGGGAACCCTAGGAATTAAGAAATAGGTCATGATGTATACTACACTAGTTAGCTCACACACTATCTAGTTTCCCCTAGTTCTATGGTTTTCTTAGTCTATAGGAGTGTCCCTAATGATGTATGTATGGGTAAGTAGGATGTATTTTCTATTTTTTTAGGATTCAGCATAGGTCAGCTATTGGCCTAATTACAGTGTGAGTAAAAATGAAGGAATAATTGAATTTCCTCTATGATTTTGATACATTAAAGATAATATAATTGGAACCAGAAAAGAGGGATCTGTAGAAAAATTATATTTATCATCTAAAGGAGAAAGTGGATGATAGAAAATAGTGCTAGGTGTATCTAGTTGTAATGTATTTAAATAATTAGAAGGATTATATTTTAGTAATATTTCTTCTCCTGTTTTAAAGCATATAATAATTCAGATGGTTCTCAGCTTGGTTTCCATTGAAGTTTTATTTCTAGAACAAAGGGATGTCATGATTATATTCCTTCATAGAGATTTGTGGGAATGTATCTACATAGATCAACTGGAATGTTTCATTCTAAATTGAATATAAGTTTCATTTTTAGTCTCAAATGGAGTTTTTGTGGGCTTAAATAGGCACCAACATAGTGTAACTGGAATTTCATTGCTTTAATGTTAGAATTAATGTTCATGCAGTGTAATATAAATAATTGCTACTATATAAAGGTGTATTATGACAAGATTTTTTTCATTTTACTTATTTATGTGGATTAATTTTTCTTAGTTCGATTGATGAAGAAAAGTTTGGAAGAGCTATAGATTGGTTTATCTAGAAGAACACAAATGAAGTACCTTTGTTCTGGAAAGTGGATATTGGGGATAAATATTGAATGAGACTTAAATTCTATAAATTTTTTCCTAACCTAGTTGGAGTATATCCAGAAGGTGTTGAAAATATTCAAAATGAGAGTTAAACTTATCAGTGCTCCTTTAGCTGGACATTTGAAACATTCCAAGGAAGAGTCACCTAAAATAGATGATGAGTTAAAGTTAATAGAAAAGGTTCTATATGCATTAATTATAGAATGTCTGATTTACATCATGGTGTGTATAATACCTAATATCATTTATGAGGTTTTTTTATTTAAATGATTAATGGTGAATCTTGGGAAGGAGCACTAGAAGGTTGTTAATTGGTTTTTTTTTTGAAATCTCAATGGTTTTTTAGAGCTAGAACTCTATTTCAAAATGGATGATCCATTAAAGGGGTTTTTGTATTTAAACTTTGGATGATATAAAGACTCGTTGTAGAACACTACTGACCAGAGGAATTAGCAGTAATCACTGACTTGATGTTTTAAAAATTATTCTTATGTTAATTGGATTTCAAACCAAGAGTTTGGGTGATTTAAAAGTGTTAAAAATGTTGGAAAATGTTGTTTTATTTTTAAAGTTGTGAGTAAACCCTTGTGATCTATATTTAAAACCACTTTTTATCCTTGGTTAATTTTTATATCAATTTTTTGTGTATTTATTTTGTTAAATATTAATATTATAGGATTAAATAGGATGGATATTAATAAATAATGGATGGATGTTAATCATCTAATAAAATAGTACGAATATATAGTGAAATAGTTCATCAAGTTGGCAAAAGATCATGAATATGACCCTTCTAAAATCCTTTGTCAATGTTTACACTATTTTTATTCAAGACTAATTATTCTAGAAGAGTTGGAAGAACACTTGATCTTTTACAGAATAGATCGAAGTTATAAATGTTGGAATAAACATGGGGAAAAGAGAATGTAGCTAATGGTTGGGATAACACTACATTTTATGGATAATCTGATATGACTACAAGTATGTATAATGAAGAATACCATATCAAGTATGTGATTATAGATGTGAATGATGATGAAGATCATATTCAGGAAATGAAAATGAAAGTTGAAGATGAACTTTGTTATTTCCCAAAAAATTGTGAGAAGTTAAAGAGTTTTTCAAAGACATCATTGTATATTTTTTGTACTAAATATACAGCATTGTTAGTCATACTAAAGTTGTATAATTTTAAAGTAGGAAACGGATGGAGTGACACCAGTTTTATAGAACTACTTTCTCTCTTGAATGACACGCTCCTGGAAGATAATGATCTTCTGATCCAAACATATGACTCCAAATGAAAGATATGCTCAATGGGTGTGATATCTTAAATAATACACACATTACTAAATTATTGTATACTATTTTGAAAGGACCAAAAAACTTATAAAATACCCAAAGTGTGTCTCTTCTCAATATAAGAAATATGAATCTGGTCCTATGAAAGTTGTATGGTACTTTTCAATAATTCCAAGGATTAGGCGCCTATATAGATGTGAGGAGACTACAAGTAAATTGATGTGGCACACATATACAGAAATAAAGGTGGGAAACTATATCACCCAGCATACTCTCCTCAATGAATGAAAATTGATCATGAGTATCCAAAATTTGGAAATGATCTGATAAACCTCTATTTCACGTTATCTACAAATGGAGTGAATCCATTTGGTTTTCAAAGAAGCACTCACAGTTTATGCCCGGTTATGTTGGTAAATTATATCTTTTCACTGTGTTTATACATGAAATGAAAATACATCATGTTATCTATTCTTATATCAGGACCAAAACAACTGAGTAATGATATTTATGTTTATTTGGCACTATTGATTGAGGATTTGAAATTATTATGGGATTCGGGTGTTACATTGTATGATGCTTACAGGAATGAAGATTTCATGTTGAGAGCCACATTATATTGGACAACAAATTAATTTATTTCTTATGGAAATTTTTTAATAAATAGAATTAAAGGAACTCAAGTGTGTCTCATTTGAGAATAAGGTACGTAGTAAATTAAGTTGAAACATTCATCAAAAACCATGTTTCTAGGATATCACAAATTTCTACCCCGACAACATAAGTCCTAATATTGGACAACATCATTTGATGGAAGTTTATAAGAATGTACAACACTGTATCCACTAATAGGTGATAAACTGTTTTAGAAAGTAAAAGATGTATAAACTTCTTTTGGTATACTATTTTTGAAAAACTTTACAAAAACTAATTGGAAAAAGAGATTAGTTTTTTTTTAATTACTATATTGGAATTTTCTATATGTCAGACATTTTCTTGATGTTATGAATGTTGAAAAAAATGTATGTGATAGTTTCATCGGCATGCTTCTAAATGCACCCAAGAAAACAAAGGATGGGATTAAGGCTAGTTTAAACATGGTTGACATGGGAATATGAGAAGATTTGGTTCCAGTGAAGGGTGAAAAGGGAATTTTTCTTCCTCTAAATGCTTACACTCTTTCTTTCCAGGAGAGATATCAGTTTTTAAACTTCTTGAATGATGTAAAGGTTTTAGAGGGGTATTTATTGAATATTAAGAACATTGTGTCCATGAACAATTTAAATTTAAAGGGTCTGAAACCATAAGACTTCTATGTTTTTATTCAAGATCTAATTCCTATAGATTTACATTGAATTTTTTCCAAGAATGTTCATCATGAATTTACCATGCTTTTTTTCTTCTTCAAATCTATATGCAGTAAAGTTATAGACCTGGTGAAATTTCAGACTATGGAAAGAGAAATTACCATCATATTATATGAATTAGAAATTTTCTTCCTACCAAAATTGTTTGATATGATAGTTAATTATATGGTTCACTTGGTGAGAGATATTTAACTATGTGGTCTTGTACACTATAAATGGATGTACCCCATTTAACGGTATTTGAATATTTTGAAAGGGTATGTCAAGAATCGAAGTTGTCCAGAGGGTTGTATTATAGAGCGATATATTGTTGAGGAAGCCGTTGAATTCTGTACTAAATACTTATTCAGTGTGGAAATCATTGGTCTACCAAAATCTTGTCACATTGGGTGACTTGTGAATGAAAAAATTTATGGAATATATGTTGTCAAAATCAATATTACATATCAGGAGCAATCCCACATTTATATTTTTCATTAAAATTTATAGGTTTCTCCATATGTTGAAACCCACAAATAAATTATTAGGAATTTGAATACATCAAGGGTTGAAATATGGATATCAAATACACATAATCAACAATTTTTAAAATGGTTTTGAGACCATATTTTTAAGGATTTAGATGAAAATATGGATTCAATTTCAGAATGACTTCAATGGATAGTTAGAGGACCAAGTGTGTATGTATCATCTTACAATGGTTATTTAATTAATGGTTATAGATTCTATATAAATAAACATTATGAAGATAGCACCATGAAAAATAGTGGAGTTACACTTGTGACTGAAGTGATGCATGTTTCTAGTACTAAGGACATAAATCCAATTTACACGGATATGTCACACTTTGGAATCATCAAAAAAATATGAGAGTTGAATTATAAAATATTCCATGTGTCGATTTCTCAATGCAAGTGGGTTAATAATAGGAGTGATGTTAAAATATATGAATCGGGATACATGAAAGTTGATTTCAATAAGGAAGGGTACAAAGGGAAACTATTTATAATGGTATCACATGTAATATAAGTATTTTGTGGTCTAGATCCTGTAAACCAAAAAATTTCAATTGTTCTATTATTGACCAAAACCACTAAAGGGTTACATAAAAATTCATCTGAGGATGGCCCTTTCATTGGGATGTCATAATCATTTCACATCGGTCCCAATGTAGACGGTATTTTGTATGTTGGAGGAGACCACAATGAAGAGATTTGGATAGTCGATATAGGGGACAAATCCTTTCATCCTTAAAAAAAGAGTTCAATAATCAAGTTTTATTTTTTTATAATATAAATCATGTTACCTCATGTTATTATCTATTCTCTAATGCATTTATGTACTCTAAATTAAATGTTAAACCATTTTTGTAGATAATGACTTCTATATGTGATGGTGCTCCCAATCCGAAGAAACAATAGGTCCCTAAACCTACTGCTTCTCTTAGTTCAAATGAGCAATGACCTTCTAAGTGTTCTAGTGCTCCCAATCATGAGGAACAACAAGTTTCTCAACTTATTGTTTGTAATGACCCAATATTTTTTTTCAATGGAAATTCCTTTCTTATAAATATGTCATAACCACATTAAATCACAACATAATGAACTACTAAGTGTTATGTGACCTTCAAACATAATTTTTCACTTCTGTGATGTGAATTTTGAAAATCTGACATACACGGTTGCGATCAGTAAGTTATTTGAAGTCTGATAAGAAAAACTTAATTTTTGGTGAATAGTAACCTACCCTTATGAATAGTAACATACCCTTATGAATAGTTATATTCCCTAATGAATATTAAACTTACCTATGATAGTATATAAATAATATTCAAGTGTAAGTACGATATACCTATGCTTTGGAATAAGTAAATAAATGTTTTAAAACTATTTTTTCTTAAAATAAATTATTATTTTAATTAAATATTAAATTAATAATATTAGAAAATTATTTTTGAAAAATGGACTCCATTTTTTGATTTTAAATGTTGAAAAATAGTTAGGGTAAATTTTTGGTATTTTTCTGAAATACTCAAATTTTTTATGAATAGTGAAATACAGTAAAATACTGTATATACAAATTATCAGTTAAATACAGTATTTATGACATCATAAGTGATGTAAGACCACTTGGTTCAAAGTCACATGAATTTATTACTATTCTTGGTCATGTAATAATCCCTATTCCTAGTCTTGAAGGAGATTAATTAACTAATGATTAAAAAATTATAAAAAACCTCCTCTCCTCCACTATAACCCCCCCCCCACTCCCTCTTCTTTTCAATCTAAACCTTGAAGATCCTAAAATTTCTGCCCAAATACCCTTCCTTAGTCACTCCCCACATCCCAGAATATCTTTTTCTTCCCAAAAGACCAAAATCTCTTCCCATAAGGAGGTTCTTAAAGAGGTTATTTCAAGAGGTAATGCACATTTCTTTTTCATTTAGTTTCATTTCAATTTATCTTATTTTGTTATCCTCTCCTCACACCCTCTATCCAAATGATCATGATAGATCCATTATCATATATATACTAAAATTATATCATGTTAATGGAAGAACCATCATCAATATCCTTACTCTCTATCTTTTATTTTATAAATGAAATCAACATCTATGAGGTTCCAATTTATAACCTTCATGGATGACGAAGTTTCATTATTGAATTTCTCCTTCATTACTATTCATGAAACCATTTTTTTTGTTTGAACCAGACTATAATATATTCATTATAACCTATTAAATATTCAGGAACCGGTATATGTACATATTATTAAATCATATGACCAAACAAGTTCCAAATAATCAAAATACCGCTTAAATAATCTAAGTGGATGTCATAAATATTTCATCTAATGATTCATCATCTTTCCATGTAACCAAATGATATAAATGACCATTAACACTTCTGAATGTTCATATATAATATTTAATTTTAATTGTGTAGATTTTCATCCATTCCACATGAACTCCATTACTTAAGAACAAGTGAACCGATTATGAAAATAAAGAAAACAAACACTCTGGAACAACGAAATTAATATAATAACTTATTAATAAGGGCATAAATGAACTAAACAGAATTATTATAAACTAAATAAATGTCTAATAGGTTCTAAAATAATTTATTAATAAGTCTAATTTCATACTCTAGGTTCTTAAGTTCAATAGCGGAACACATTCGGACTTAAGGTAAGGGTTTTTCCACCCAAACCTCCATTTTCATTCGGGTTATTTTTATTGTCAAATTACCTCAATGAAATTATTTTGTATTATTATATACTCCTCATAAATTATGTATTAGTGTTCTATATATGTTTACCAACCATAATCCTACTTTCAATTAATGGGATTTATATGTTCTAAAATGATCTTTTAAAAATCCTTCCTGAAATACAAGCCCGATTCAAGGGAATTTTTCAAATTCTCACCTATTTTCAAGGGAGACCTATAATCTATTTTTGGAAACCATTATATTTATAAAATTACTAATTTTATTATGAAAATATTATCTTAATTAACTTCTAGTTTTATACAAATATTTTTCCAAAATAACTCTTCTTTTCAAAGTAAAAGGGTGTTTATCTCAAGAATTACTCGAAGATTTTATAAGAGTATCTTCATCTATTTCAACACTATTGTTGATTATTATGTATTATTGGGATTAAAATTTCATGTTTTCATCTAACATATTTAATTTAATGGTTTATGATTACTTTTTCTGTGGATTTTCTATCTTAAAACCATTCACTAATTTACTCCGAATGGTTAGTGTTTATGCTTAATATTTGGGGAAAGTTATTTACATTTCATATATTAGTTTCAATATGAATGTATATGTTGTTTATATTTATTCTCATTCATATGAGGAATTAATTAGACATATAAAGTGTTGTTTGGGTCCCACTATGGTCTCTCAATGCATCGATAAGTCTCATGAGACAAACTACGGTCTTGGCACAAGGCCTTGACAAAATGATTATTTATAGTCTTGGAATGAGGCCTTGACAGTATGGTGATGATGTCTCATATTATGCATTATGTCATTATAAAAATATTATTGATGGTTCATGTTGTTATTCGACTAGTAGAATACCCATGATTATGTTTTATTATGGCATTACTTACTCACCTCTTATTTCTGCCATAATGTGTTCAAGTTTTTGTTAAAGGCGTATGTTTTTAGTTATTAAACTTTCCTAATGTTTATATATCTTCCATTTTATTTATTACCATTATTTATTGTTTGATCTCACCCATTTCTTATGTTTTATTTTTTTAGGACATGAATAATTTTATTATGAATGACATGCTGAAATAACCTGGGAGTTATGGATGTTGTCTAAGGAGTTTCTATATTGTATTTATTTTCAAGTTGTAATGTTGGACTTATGTATGTATCTTGTTTCCAATAATACTAAACTACTTGGTCCTCTTGGATGAATATTCCTTGTTTATATTCCAATTTAATCAAATAAGGCACCAGCTCCGGGAAACTACATTCGGGTCCTTATAGTTGGTATCAAAGGAAGTTTAGCAGAAAACCTGGAAACTAGATTTAGAAAACATAGATTAGGGAACAAATACCTAAGATAGTATTTGAGGATAATCATACAAGAACATCCTGGTATTTTGGTAAGGAATATATTATGTGGATATTTATAGAAAATATATCCCTATCTAGATACAAATAGGTAGTGGTGGCTCTGACACTGATGTGTCTAGGAGTGAAAGCTCCAATAAGGAGTTTTAGTCTTGACCTAGGGTATCCTGGTACATGACAATGGACCTTGTTGTACTCTTGGTATTAACAATCCCGAGGGATATGCTTAGGATAATTCACATTTTCTTTACAAGCCATTATGAAGGATTTAAATGTAAATTTTTTCTCCAAAAACCCATTTTTGTGATTATGGGATTATCCATGCGTAGGATTTCAATTTATGTTGAATATTTTGTTAAGTTAAGATTATACATTATGATTAATAACCCAATCTAGTGAATGCCATTATCTTGAAATGGCACCTAGTGAAAGAAATGGAAACTGTATGAACACTCATATCCCATGTAGGGATTGTCCTCTAACGCATGATAATGAAGTTGGCTCTGGTGCTGAGACTGGTACAGAGCAGCTTATAACTATATTGGGACAACTTACTTAGTTTATAAACAATAACATTAGTCGTATAGAGCATATGGATCCTCCACATGGAGAAGATTTGTTAGATCTCTTTAGGATACAACAACCTCCATCATTTAACGGGACTACAAACCCATTTGTTTCTGAATAGTGGATAAGTTCCCTAGAGAATATATTTCTCGCTTTGGGATGTAACGAAAGAGAGAAGGTCATCATGGCAATTTATCACCTATCAGGAGATGCGGATCAGTGGTTGTCATTAATCTAAAACAAAAAGGAGGAGGAATAGATATAAGATATGGAATGGAGGGACTTTAAGGAAATATTCCTAGAGAAATACTTTCCTTGTGAACAATGAGTGGATATAGAAAGGTAATTTATGAATTTGAGGAAAAAGGAGGATGAAAATGTTTCCAAGTATGAAGTCAAGTTTACAAGGCTGGCAAGGCATGATACAGACTACATATGTAATCCAAGGAGAAAAATTGATCGATTCTTTGATGGTTTAAAACCATTCCTCCAAAGGGATCTAATATCCCAGAGTTTCTCATCATATGAAGATATAGTCCTAAGTGTTATCAAGACAAAGAAAGAATTTTTTAAGTATTACGACATTAAAGGAAAAAAAGAGAAGAAGATGGCTGCTGAAAACACTAGAAAAGAAAATAAATAAACAAGGAAGAAGGGAAGAGTCGAATTTACACCCTATGACAATTGTGGGAAGAAACACCTCAGCACTTACCTAAAGGGAATGGGAGTCTATTACAAGTGCAGATAAAAAGGCCACCTATCTTAGGATTGTAAGGGGAAGAAAGAAGATACCAATGTTCAATGCTACAATTGCAGGTAGATGGGACATTATTTACACGAATGTCCTAAGATTTAGGAAAATGTTCCCCAAAGAAGGCCAAGGGAGCAAGGCCAAGCTTATGAGGTCACAACTGTGGAGGTTAAAGTTCCTAACGAAGTAGTGGTAGGTACATTAATTGTTTCATAAAACTTAGTCAATGCTTTATTTTATTCTAGATCATCGCATTCTTTAATATCTTCCCATTTTTCTAGGAAAATAAGATATTTCCAATTTGATTTAGTAAGGGAGTTGTCAGTCAAAACTCCTAAGGGAAGTATCATTGCAATAAAGTTGTGTCAGACAGTCCTTATTATGGCATATAAACGTGCTTTATCTACTAATTTTATTATTATAACCATGATTTACTTTGATATAATTCTCATTATGGATTGTATTTTGAACCATGATGTGAAAATTTATTGCAAGAGGAAGGAGGTTACAATTTTTTAGGACGATGTGGAATCCCTTATATTTAGGGAAGAAACATCACCATCTGATTCTCATCTAGATCCACCCCCTGTAGCTCTACTAAATTCAATTATTGGGGAGGAAGGGAATGCAATAAATATGGGTGAGGAGAAGAATGTTCAAATATAGTATGTGCATATTGTTCAATAATGTGTTGGCGTCTTTCTAGAGGATTTACCTAGACATCCTCTAGAGCAGAAAATTGAGTTTTCCATTGACTTAATTCCTGTTTCAAGGCCCATAACAAAGATCCCTTATAGAATGGCCACTGTGGAGTTAGTGGAACTAAATAAACAACTAGAGTAATTGAGTGATAAATGATTTATTCACCCTAGTTTTTCTCCATGGAGATCCCTTGTTCTTTTTTCGTTAAGAAGAAAGATGGGTCTATGAGGTTGTGCATTGACTATAGAGAGATCAATGCTATAACAATAAAGAACAAGTATCTCCTACCTCGCATTGATGATTTATTTGATCAACTTTATAGAGCCCAATATTTTTTGAATATTGATCTTCGATTTGGATATCATCAATTTCTTGTGAGAAAGGAAGACATTCCAAAAAAACAGCATTCCGAACCAGGTACGAGCATTATGAGTTTATAGTAATGCCTTTTGGAATAACTAATACACCATCTGTTTTCATAGATCTAATGAATAAAGTTTTCAAGGAATATATTGATGAATTTGTAGTGGTGTTTATTTATGATATCCCGGTATATTCTAAAATCTATTAAGATCATGAAAATCACTTGCGCATTATTCTGAAGACACTTAGAAGAAATGAATTATATGGGAAGTTTAGAAAGTGTGATTTTTGACTCCAATCAGTTTCCTTTCTAAGACACATTGTCTCTAAGGATGAAATATTTTTATATACTATGAAGACAAAGGTAGTGCAAGAATGTCATACTCCAACGAACATAACTAAGGTACATAGTTTTATTGGTTTAGTAGGTTATTATCGATGTTTCGTTCAAAACTTCACGCGTTTAGCCAACCCAATGACCAAGCTTACACGAAAAGGGGTTAAGTTTGTATGGACAAAGGAATGTGAAGAATTTTTTATATAATTGAAGAGAATATTGGTGAATGATCCTATATTGACTCTACCATCAAGGAATGATGGATTTGTGATCTTTAGTGATGCATCAAAGAAATGACTTGGTTGTGTCATTATGCATAATGATAGAGTGATTGACTATGCAATTAGGCAGCTAAAAAATTCATGAACAAAACTATCCAACTCGTGATATTGAGTTAGCAGCGATAATCTTTGCTCTAAAGATTTTTAGGCATTACCTCTATGGTGAAAAATGTGAGATATATACAAATAATAAGAGTTTGAAATATATCTTCTCATAGAAAGAACTCAACATGAGACAAAGGATATGGATTGAGCTACTCAGGGATTATGATTTCACAATACACTACCACCCTGGGAAGGCAAATAAGGTAGAAGACGCTTTGAGTAGAAAGGACCACATAATTTTGAACAAGATAAGAGTTGAAAGGGATACTTTGTTCATGGATCTAGTATATATGGATATGGGAATTATCAAGGAAGGCAACACATCACTACTTTTCCAAATGGTTGTCAAACCTTTTTTACTGTAAAGGATAAAAAGTTCTCAGGCTGATGATGAGGAGTTACAAAATAAAATTAAATCTATAAATGATGGTAATTTGATTGACTTCGTATATGAAGGTGTCATTTAGAAATTTGGAAAGAGGATTTGTGTTCCCGCTATTCCTGAGCTAAAGAGGGAACTATTGGATGATGCTCATATATCTAATTTATCTATACACCCTGGTGGCACAAAGATGTATAGAGATATAAAGGAACATTTTTTGAGAAAAATGAAGAGGGATATTTCTGATTACGTGTCGAGGGGTTTGGTTTGTTAACAGGTGAAGGCTGAAAGACAACTGTAACATCCCAGGTAAATAAAGAATATGATATTTTCATATTTATTAATATTTGTGAATTAAATATTTATTTTACTTTAAAGGTGATTTTATGTTTGATGGCGTACTGAATACACAACAATGGGTTTCTCTGAAATCTCATTTTGCACACAAGGCTGAGTCATACTGAAAAATAATAATATAATATTATTTTAAATAGTAGTTAACATCTAGTAGTTGTATTGAGAGGAATGAAAAATACTAAATACAATATGATTATACATGTTTGTTAAATGTTTTTGAATTTATCTAATAAAATTTAGAGGCTTAAAATGTGAATGAATCTAATTTTAAGCATAAACACACTAATATTCTTTAAAAGGTCGATTTAACGCCTTTTGAGGGAAAACCCTTTTTAAACCTAGTTTTTGTCACTTTTATATGTTATAATTGACAAAATAATATTCTTATTTATAATAGGGACATCAAAATTTAATTTGGATGAAATTTTGTTATTTTTCTGATATTGTTCATTTTTTAATGAATAGTGAAAAATACTGCATTTTAATTCAAAACTGCTTTTTCATCTAATTTATTTATATAGTTAGATTATTATTTTAATTGGTTTTAAAGTGTAATTGGATTATATTTTTACCATTTAATCCAATTTTGTCCATTGGAAGTAATTTCAATCTTAAATTGGACAAAAAAAAGTCAATCTTTTGATAGGTATTATTTCTTAAAAACACACTTTCTGGTTTTGACAACGGGAATTAATTTTAAATTAATTTATAAAACTTTTTTATTTTAAATTTATAAATTTTGATTCTATATTTGAAATAAGGAGGTCCAAATTGTGTAAATAGATAAATTTTATTTTTATACATTATTAATATTTATTTCAGTAAATATTTTATTTACCATGGTTAAAGGGTAAATATGGTAAATAAGGGTAAAAATAATATTATAATAATATTAAATTACCCTTACACTTGTACTAACCCTATTAGATGATATATTTCTAACCAAGGTCATCCTTGGGTCGATTTTGGGACCTCATGGAGCCACTTGGGAGTGATAATGACACTTTATATTAATTAATTTAAAGTAAGGACAAAAATAACATAAACATGAATCTTTTTACTAAAAAAATTATATTTGGTTATATAAGTGATATCTTCGACTATAAATATTATTTGGAAATATAAAAATATTTCCTACATCATGGTATTTTATTTATAATTTTTAGATATTAAATAAATAAATTTAATTATGACACAATGGTGATGCAGTAATTGCTTCATTAATAAAGGATTCAAATAAATGATATTATAAATATTCAAATAAATTTATTTTGAAACTTTTTATGGCATCCAATAATTTTATAGATTATTATGACTTGTTATATTTTAATTAATTAAGGTTTTTAGAAATAATCAATTTGGTTTGGATTTTTTAAATAGTCATGATATGAATAGTATTAAAATTGACATAAAAGAGTTTTTAAATCAATCAATATTTTATTAAATGATAAAATAGTCCAAAAAATCTAAAATTAATCAATATGACATATATGATGTTAAAATTTTCATTAATGGTCCATTTTGGATCTCTTGGCATTTTATAGTAAATATATTAACCATATATTATGAATATATAAGAGGACATGGTAAAAGTTAAATAAGTCAACAAAGGGTTAAATAAAAAAAGATAAGGATTAAAAAATATCCAAAACCTATCCAATTATTATTGGATGATTTTATTTAGACTTATATGTACCTTATATTTGAATTAAATAAGATTTTTCCCTTTTGAAACTGAAAATAATTTTATAATAAAATAATACTTTCAAACTTTCCTAAAGAGCCCCTCCTCCCTCTTATAAAAAGCCACCACCTATAACCCTTTATTCACACCTCTAAAACCCCTTGGCTCATCCAACCTTTGATCAAATAATCTACCAACATCCCTCTCTTACTTTTAGAAACCTTACCTTAGGCATAAGGTACTTCAAGAAAACTTTTTGGTTTAAACCAAAGGGAGTTATCTGATTTAAAGGTAACGTCTTCCCTCAAGTTATCTTCTTTTATTTTACTTCTTCACTCACTATAATCTTATTATTCTTTTTTTACATAACAAAACCATTATACTCAATATATTAGTTTTTTTATGATAATTATTTGAACTACACTTCCACACACCTCCATTTAATGGATACGAACATACTGTTTCTGTGGACGGTGAACTACTACCTCACGAAACGATGATTGTTCAATATTCTCATACCACCTCTTATGGTGGAAATTATGATGGAAATTTATTTATATGTGATATATATTATATTTATATTGTCTCTATAATTCTGTATTTTTCATTTATATCTACCTTTATGGTTTCCATAATGGGTAAAATGTGATAATTTCATTTGAGGAAGTGCGGACTACCGCCCCCTCAAAGTGATAAGAATCATTCATGTCATACATGGAATGTATAAAGGATGTAGATAATGAAATTATATATGATATTATACTGGAATTATAATATACCTATGTATAATTAATTTTTCATTCCATTAAAATGTGAAATAGAAATGAAAGTAGCGTTCATGCGTACGTACGACATATCGTCTCCATGAACGGTGCATTTCATTTCTTATCTCCCAATGTTATGTAATATTATAAATACATATATATACTAGATATATATGATATATTTGATATCTAAATCATGAATATCATTCTATAGATAATGAAATTTTGATCACATGGACAACTTGTAATTATAAGAAGTTCATTTTTGACTCAAGGACCAAATATCGACAAAATGGTGGTTATTAACTTACATGATTATGTAATGTTTATAACATGGTAATAAGTAATATAAAAGGGATAATAAATTTGAAAAATGTTCTTAAAAATGTATAAATTAACTTTAGTTTATTATTCAGGAGATTAAAGAAGAAACGATTCAAGTCAGACACGAGGTAAGGGACTTCATCTCAATCTCCTTTCATTGAGGAATATTTTGATTTATACACGAATTTCTTTTATACAGTGTATAAACCCCTTTGAATTTTCATTTCATTCAAAGGGAATCTTTTTCTACGTAGTGTTTTACTAAATGACAAAGGTAATGTTTCTTTTTTTAACATACACAGTGACAACGACCTTTCCACCGCCGTGAGCATTATTTAATATTTGGCTTCCTTAACAAGCTGTAATGTTTTTTAAAAGGAAAATAAATACCATATACTCTTTTATATATTTTTGTATTGAAAATGGTTTTGATAATGGATTGGTTATGTCAATATATTTTAATGATATATTTTGATTGAAATGTGGAAATTTTATCTTTCCTTTATGTTTGTTTTATGTGCTATGAATATGTTATGGTTCTTGGGCATTGTTTATGTATACGGGTGGTTCCATGATAAACCTAGGGTGGGTGAGCCCAAGATAGCTCAACAATGCATTGGGTAATTTGACATAGGTAAACGTTAATGTTTCTCCTAAAATATTTAGGTAATATACTATTATGGGTATTCCAAATGTAACATTCTATGTATCTATGAAAGCTACAACGTGAGTATGTTATGGATGCCACAAGTTACCTTTATGATTTATGATTTCTATGTTTTATTCGTAAATCTTATGATTTCATGAAGTATGTTAAAGAGCTTATGTTTTGTATGTATTGATGGACTAATGTTTTCTTTCATTATTTTATAACCCTTAATGAGATTTTCATATTCATCCCAAGTTTTTGAAATTTTTTTCACACCGTATAAGGCATGGTAAAATAAAGGAAGAATTATGGAAGATTTATATCAAGAAAATAATTTTTTTTTCTTTTAAGAGTTTTTATTTTATAAAAAAATGGATACTAAGTAGAAGTGTATACTTTGTAATATTTGAGATGTAATGTAATAGTTATGGCCTAATTCTCTAGAAATCTAAACTTGAAAATATATTCAATGTGAATTATTAACTTAATTCAAGATTAAGTAATGTTTAAGGCTCGGGCCTTATAGTTTGTATCAAAGGTTGGTTTAGACAACTTTAGGAGTGAGGGTATTTTTTAATTAATATCCATAAATTAATTTATGGAAAATTGAAATGATATAGTATTTACATATTACCATGTTGCTTTTCCTAAGATATTTATGTGTTCGGAATGGTTTTCCATAGAGGAAATAGGGAAGCTGTGATTGGACGACATCAAGAGGAAGAAAACCTTCCAAATCAAAAACCTGAGATAGTTGGAATCGGAACTGAACAGTTTGTTATAGTGATGGAACAATTGACTCGGGCTATAAATGGTGGGGGTATCCATGCACGAGATCAGCCAGATCAACCATAGAGGAACATATTAGTAGTAGAGAATTTCATGAGGCAACATCCCCCATAATTCAGAGGATCATCTGACCCTGTGCTAGATGAAGGGTGGATTAAAGAACTGGATAAGATTTTTTATTTCATGGGGTTTTCAGAACATCAAAAGGCTAGTCTTGTTGTTTACAATTTTGAAGGTGAAGCCGATCAGTGGTGGTCGATGGTGAAAAATATCAGGGATAGTGAGGAGATTTATGCTCTTGTTTGGGATGAATTCAAAGGTATGTTTCTTAAGAAATATTTTCTTAAGGTGGTTCATCTTAGGATGGAAAAAAACAATTCTTGGAATTGAGGCAGGAGGATGACTCAATGGCTGCTTATGAAGTATAATTCACTCGACTGACAAGGTATGCTCCAAATTTCATATGAGATCTTGATAGTAAAATCAACCATTTTTACTCAGGATTAAAGACAATGTATCGAAGGGATTTAGCTTCTCATGAGTTCAAAAGTTATGAAAAATTTGTTCGATGTGCGGAGAAGGTGGAAATGGAGTTTGTCGATGATCAAGTGTTCTTTGAAAAACAACATAATAAAAGGAAGAGGTGGAAGATTAAAGGGAAAAACTCTTTAAAAAAGTCTAATGGTAAGAAACTTATGTTTACAGTTTGTGAAAATTGTGGTAAAAAGCATGTCAGGGAATGTCTTTTGAATTATGGTAAGTGCTATCAATGTGGTGAAATGGGGCATAAGGCTTGTAATTTCACTGAAAAATATCAGGGTAATGGTAAGACAAAATCGGATTTACAGTCAGTAAAATGTTTTAAGTGCAATGAAATGGGTCATTATGTAAATGAGTGTCCAATGAAGAAATCAACTGAAGGAAAACAGTAGGACTACAAGCATAAAGGGGTGGTGAAATCCTTTGAAACTACTTCAGAAGATGTTGGGCCATCGAATGAAGTGGTATCAGGTACATTGTTTGTTTATTCAGATTATGCCAATGTGTTGTTTGATTCAAGGTCTACACATTCTTTCATTTCTAATAAGTTTTATAGTAAATTGGGAGTTCCATATCATGATATGAATCCTGAAATTATGGTAAAAACACTAGGAATAAATATTTAGACCAAAAGAAAATTCTTTTCCTTGTGTGTGGAAAGAATATACCTGAAAACCCTATTGTTTTGCCTTTAGTATATTTTGATGTTATTTTTGGTATGTATTGGATTTCCTTTTATCATTCTAAGATTGACTGCAGAGCTAAAGAGGTTTATTTTCAGAAAGAATTTCATTTTGTGTACAATAATGTACCCTTAATTTTGATAAAATATCAGGAAGTTGAGAAACTAGTAAAAATGGAAATGAATGTTACCTTGCACATATTGTTGAAAACAAAGAAACTATTCAAATAAATGATGTTCCAGTGGTAAATGAGTATCTTGATGTTTTTTTTGATGATTTTCCTAGTATTATACCTAATTGGGAAATTTAATTTACTATTGACTTAGTTACTGATGCTAATCCAATTTCAAAACCCCCTTATCGAATGGCTCAAATTGAACTTTTAGTGTTAAAGAAACAATTACAAGAGTTATTAGATAAATGTTTCATTTGAACTAGCACATCACCATAGGGTGCTCCTGTCTTTTTTGTTAAAAAGAAATATGGTTCAATGAGACTTTACATTGATTATAGAGTATTGAATAACATCACTATTAAAAACAAGTATCCTTTGCCTCATATTGATGATTTGTTTGATCAGCTCCAGGGAGCTCAGTATTTTTCAAAGATTGACTTGAGGTTGGGGTACCATCAGTTGAAAGTAAAGGAAGCAGACATTCTTAAGACCATGTTTCATACTAGATATGGTCATTATGAATTTTTAGTTATGCCTTTTGGGTTAACCAATTCACCTATTGTATTTATGGATCTTATGAATAGAATTTTCCATGAGTTCTTGGATATGTTTGTGGTTGTGTTTATTGATGATGCTTTGGTTTATTCAAAAATTAAATAGGAACATGAAATTCATTTAAGTATTGTCTTGAAAACCTTAAAATAAAAGAAACTTTATATGAAATTCAGAAAGTGTGAGTTTTGGTTACAAAAAAATTCATTCCTTGGTCACATTGTTTTAAAAAATGGCATAAATGTTGATCCTACTAAAAAAAAGTTGTTGAAGAATGGCCAAAACCCACAAATATAACTAAGATCTATAGTTTTCTTATTTTAGAAGGTTATTACTAGAGTTTTGTTGAAAATGTTTCATGGTTATCTATCCCAATGACTAAGTTAACTCAAAAAGGTGTTAAGTTCATTTGGACAAAATAATGTGATGATTGTTTTCAGAAATTGAAAAGAAGATTAGTGAATGCTCTAGTTTTGGAACTGCCTTCCAGAAATGGTGAGTTTTCTATCTATAGTGATGCTTTGTTGAAAGGATTTGGTTGTGTTCTAATGCAAAATAATTAGTTAATTTCTTATGCTTCATGTCAGTTAAAACCTCATTAGTTAAATTACCCTACACATGATTTGAAATTAGCTGCTGTTGTTTTTTCTTTGAAAATTTGGAGGCATCATCTATATGGATTAAAATGTGAAACATATATTGACCACAAAAATTTGAAGTATATATTTACTCAGAAATAATTGAACATGAGATAGAGGAGATGGCTGGAATTAATCAAGGATTATGATTGCACGATTCATTACCATCTAGGAAAAGAAAATAAAATGGCTTATGATTTTAGTTGGAAAAGTAATACTACATTAACTATGTTACATTTGGAACAAGATCCTTTGATTAATGATTTGATGAACTTTGGCATAGAATTTGTTGGTGTAGGAAATTCCTCTGTTTTGTTTCAAGTGTCAGTGAAATCATATCTATTAGATAGAATTAAGCAAGCATAGAAATAATATAGTGAGTTGAAAAAAAAGGTAGAGTTGGTTCAAAAGCGTAAGTTATCAGAATTTAAAATTGATAAAGATTGTGTTTTGAGGTTTGGGAAGAGATTATGGGTGCCTTTTGATTCAAATTTAAATAAAGAGTTGTTATGTGAAGCTCATAGTTCTCCGTTTTCAGTTCATCCTGGTAGTACTAAGATGTAAAAGATAATTCAAAGTATTACTGGTGGGATGGAATGAAAAGAGATATTGTTGACTTTACTGTGAAGTGTTTGACTTATCAACAAGTTAAATTAGAGTGATATTTACTGAAAGGGATGCTTCATCCTTTACCTTTTCTAGAGTGGAAATGGGAAAATATGTCCATGGATTTCATCGTGGGATTACCAAAGACTTCTCGAGGTAATAATACAATATGGGTTATTATTGATCGATTGACTAAATCTTCTCATTTCTTTCATATCCAAGATACTTTGTCTCTACATAAACTTTATCAATTTTATGTTAAAGATATATTTAGGTGGCATGGAGTTCCCCTCTCCATTGTATTTGATCGTGATCTCAGATTTACTTCTAAATTTTGAAAAGGGCTTCAGAAGTCGTTGGGTACTGAATTATATTTTAGTACAGCTTTTCATCCTCAATCAGATGGGCAGTCATAATGAACAATTCAAACTTTGGAAGATATTCTACGTTCTTGCTCAATGGATTACCAGGGAAGTTGGGACCAACATATTTTTTGGGTTGAATTTTCTTATAATAATAGTTTTCATTGTAGTATACAGATGGCTCCATTTGAGGAATTATATGGAAAGTGGTGTCGAACTCCAGCTTTTTGGGATGAAGTAGGTGAAAGGAAACTGATGGGACCAGAATTGGTAGAAGAGATGGTAGAAAAAGTTCAATTAATTCATAAGCACAAGAGAATGGCTCAGAGCAGGAAAAAAAGTTATACGGATAACTGAATGAAGGATATTTCTTTCAAGGTAGGTGATCAGATCTTTCTCAAAGTTTCTCCATGGAAAATTGTGATGCGTTTTGGCAAGAAGGTAAATTTGAGTTCGAGGTTCATTGGACCCTATGAAATCCTAGAGAAGGTTGGATTAGTTCCCTACAGAGTTTCTTTACCTCCAATTTTATCCCAGGTACATAATTTTTTTCATGTTTCAATATTGAGAAAGTATATTCCGGATTCATATCATGTTTTGAGTCTAGAGGTAGTTCAGTTAGAAGACAATCTTTCTTATGAGGAACAACCAGTCTAGATTCTTGACCATATAGAGAAAGTGTTGTGGAATAAGGCAATTCGTCGAGTAAAGGTTTTGTGAAAAAACCATATAGTTGAAGAGGCAACATGGGAATCTAAAAATTCTATAAGGGATAAATACACCCTTTATTTGATAAGTGAATAAAATTGCGAGGACGCAATTTCCAAAAGGGGGGAAGGATGTAACATCCCAGGTAAATAAAGAATATGATATTTTCATATTTATTAATATTTTATAATTAAATATTAATTTTACTTTAAATGGGATGATATGTTTGATGGCGTACCTGACACGCAACAATGGGTTTCTCAAAAATCTCATGTTTCACACAAGGTTGAGTCATACTGAAAAATAATAATATAATATTATTTTAAATGGTAATTAATGCCTAGATGTTGTATTGGCAGGAATGAACAGAACTAACTACAATATTATTATACATGTTTTTTAAATTTTTTTACATTTATCCAATAAAATTTAGATGCTTAAAATGTTAATGAATCCAATTTTAAGCATAAACACTCTAATATTCTTTAAAGGTCGATTTACTACCTTTTGATGGAGAACCCTTTTTAAATCTAGTTCTTGTCACTTTTATATGTTCTACTTGAAAAAATAATATTCTTATTTATAATCAGGACATCAAAATTTACTTTGGATGATATTTTAGTATTTTTTCTGATAATGTTCATTTTTCATAATGAATAGTGAAAACACTGCATTTTAATTCAAAACTACCTTTTCATCTAATTTATTTATATAGATAGATTGTTATTTTAATTGGTTTTAAAGTGTAATTGGATTATATTTTTATCATTTAATACAATTTTGGTCATTGGAAGTAATTTCAATCTTAAATTGGACATAAACAAAGGTCAATCTTTTGATAGGTATTATTTCTTAAAAACACACATTTTGGTTTTGACAACGGGAATTAATTTTAAATTAATTTATTCCACTTATGTGTTTTTAATTTGTAAAAAATGATTCCATATTTAGAATCAGGAGGTCGAAATTGTGTAAATAGGTCACTTTTATTTTTAGACATTATTAATATTTACTTCAGTAAATATTTTATTTCCTATGGTTAAAGGGTAAATTTGGTAAATAAGGGTAAAAAATAATATTATGATAATATTAAATTACTCTTAAACTTGTACTAACCCTATTGGATGAGATATTTCTGACCAAGGGCATCCTTGGGTCGATTTTGGGACCTCATGGATCCACTTGGGAGTGATAATGACACTTTATATTAATTAATTTAAAGTAAGGACAAAAATAACATAAACATGAATCTTTTTACTAAAACAATTTTATATGGGGTTATATAAGGGATCTATTCGACTATAAATATTCTCTAGAAATATAAAAATATTTCCTACATCATGGTATTTTATTTATAATTTTTAGACATTAAATAAATAAATTTAATTCTGACACAATGGTGATGCACTAATTGCTTCATTAATAAAGGATTCAAATAAATGATATTATAAATATTAAAATAAATTTATTTTGAACCTTTTTATGACATCCAATAATTTTATAGATTATTATGACTTTTTATCTTTTAATTAATGAAGTGTTTTAGAAAGAATCAAGTTGGTTTTTATTTTTTAAAAAGTCGTGATATGAATAGTATTAAAATTGACATAAAAGAGTTTTTTAATCAATCAATATTTTATTAAATGATAAAATATTCCTAAAAATATAAAATTCATCCAAATGAAATATATGATATTAAAAATGTCATTAAAAGTCCATTTTAGGTTTCTTGGAATTTTATATTAAATATATTAACCATATAGTATGAATATATAAGAGGACATGGTAAAAGTTAAATAAGCTAACAAAGGGTTAAATAAAAAAGATAAGGATTAAAAAATATCTAAAACCTGTCCAATTATTATTGGATGATTTTATTTCGACTTATATATACCTTATCATATAATTAAATAAGTTTTGGACCTTTTGAAACTGAAAATCATTTTATAATAAAATAATAATTTCAAACATTCCTAAAGAGCCCCTCCTCCCTCTTATAAAAAGCCACCACCTCTAACCCATTACTCACACGTCTCAAGCCCTTTGGTGCATTCAACCTCTACTCCAATAAGATCCCAAAATCTCTCTATTCCTTATAGAATTCTTAACTTAGGCCAAAGTTACTTCAAGAAAACCTTTGGTTCAAACCAAAGAGAGTTACCCAGTTTAAAGGTAACGTCTTCCCTCAAGTTCTCTTCTTTTATTTTACTTCTTCACTAACTATGCTTTTCTTATTAATTTTTTACATAAAAAACCAGTATCCTAAATATACTAGGTTTTTTTATGATAATTATTCTAACTACACTTCCACACACCTCCATTTAATGGATACGAACATACTGTTTCGGTGGACAGTGAACTACTGCCTCACAAAACGATGATTATTAAATCTTTTCCTACCACCTCTTATGGTGGACATTATGATGGCACTGTATTTATATGTGATATATATTATATCTATATTTTCTCTATACTTTTGTATTTTTCATTTATATCATACCTTTATGGTTTCCATAATGGGTAAAACGTGATAATTTTATTTGAGGAAGTGCAGACTACCACCCCCTCAAAGTGATATGACTCATTAATGCCATACGTGGAACGTATAAAGGATGGAGTTAATGAAATTATATATGATATTATACCATAATTATAATATACCTATGTATCATTAAGTTTTCATTCCATTAAAATGCAAAATAGAAATAAAAGTAGCGTTCATATGTACGTACGGCTTACGGTCTCCATGAACGGCGCATTTCATTTCTTATCTCCAAATGTTCTGTACTATTATAAATACATATATATAATAGATATATATGATATATCTAATATCTAAATCATGAATAGCATTCTGGAGATAATGTACTTTTGACCACATGGACAACTTGTAATTATAAGAAGTTCATTTTTGACTCAAGTACCAAATATCGACAAAATGATCATTATTAAATTAAATGATTACATAATGTTTATAACATGGTAATAATTAATATAAAAGGGATAATAAATTTGAAAAAGGTTATTAATCAAGTATAAATTAACTTTAGTTTATTATTCATGAGGTTAAAGAGCGAACGAGTCAAGTCGAACACGAGGTAAGGGACTTCGTCTCAATATCCTTTCATTGAGACATATTTTAATTTATACACGACTTTATTTTATACGGTGTATAAACCCCTTTTACTTTTCATTTCATTCAAAGGGAATATTTTTCTACGTATCATTTTACTAAATGACAAAGGGAATGTTTCTTTTTTTAACGTATGTGGTGATAGTGACCTTTCCACCATCGCGAGCGTTATTTGATATTTGGCTTCCTTAACAAGCCGTAATGTTTTTTAAAAGGAAAATAAATACCATATACTCTTTTACATATTTTGGTATTGAAAATGGTTTTGATAATGGATTGGTTATATCAAAATATTTAAAAGATATATTTTGATGGAAATGTGGAAATTTTATCGTTCCTTTATGTTTGTTTTATATGTTATGAATATGTTATGGTTTTTGGGAATTTTTTACGTATACAGGTGGTTCCATGATAAACCTAGGGCGGGTGAGCTCGAGATAGCTCTCTAATGCATTGGGTAATGCGATGGAGGTAAACTTTAATGTTTCTCCTAATAGATTTAGGAAATATACTGTGATTAGTATTCTAAACGTAACTCCCTACGTAGCTGTGAAAGCTACAACGTAAGTATGTTATGGATTCTACAAGTTACCTTTATGATTTATGATTTCTATGTGTTATTCATAAATCTTATGATTTCATGAGGTATGTTAAAAAGATTATGTTTCATATGTATTGATGGACTAATGTTTTTTTTCATTATTTTATAACCCTAACTGAGTTTTTTAGGCTCATCCAAAGTTTTTGAAATGTTTTTCACAAGGTATAAGGTAGGGTAAAGAAATGAATAATTCAGGAAGATTTATATCAAGAAACAAAAAAAAATCATTTAAGATTTTTTATTTTATGAAAAAAATGGATTCTAAGTAGAAGTGTATACTTTTTAATATTTGAGATGTAATGTAATAGGATTAAAGAGAAGCCTTGGAGCAATGTTGTTCCCTCTCCCTTGAGTCACCTAGGGTTTTTTCATTTTCTTTCCTCCTTCCCCCTTCGGGCTGGGTTCTGCTCGTAGTGGATGAGGTTTTGTCTCGGCGTTGGCATCTCTACTCGTGTGTTGGATGGAGGTCCAGTGGTCGGCTCAACGTGGGATGTTTTCTGACAACGTTGTCTCAGCATTGGAGGCATTGCTTGTGCGGTGACACCACTTCTCGGCGGAAGTCCTGCAGTCGGCTTGGCGTGGCACGCAACATCACGCCATCGGTCTGAGTTCTGGTGGTCAGCCTGGTTTTCCTATATCTGATGGCATTGAGTCTTGGGGTGGTCCTAATCTTGGTTTGGGTTGCTCAAATTTTCTTGCGGTAGATTCGGGATTGCTTCTAGCTATCTTTGGTGCGGTTCAGGGATTGGTCTAAATGATTCGGAGGGGGAGGCTTTCGATCTTGGTTTCTATGAGTTTTACAAGAATTTAATTTGGAGATAGTTTTGATTGTGTTCTTGGATCTGGTTTTGGTTTTCCTGGTCCAACGTCACTAGTCTTTTCATTATTTTCATTGTGAGGCTTGTTCTGATCATAGCAGATCCATGCCCAAAGAGGCGCTTCTATTTCTGGAAGACCCAGTTTCCCTCATTGGTGGTATTCCTTAGGTGTGAGGTTGGTCCATACAATCCTAGGTGATGTTGGATTGAATTCATGTTCTATGGATTGTCTTCTGAGATTTTGTGGTTGCGGTGTTGGGGTGGAGGTTGAAGAGGTTGGTACAGGATGATTGTTTGTTGGAGGTCTTTCTGGTTTTTTTATTCTCGAAATGGTGAATGGGTTTTATGAAGTATGTTGGTATGGTGATGCACTCGGACTCGACCACACAGATCAGGCCCCATAGGAGGTTCTAGAGCTTACTGTTCATAATTGCAGAGCTTTATGGATTTGGATATTGAGAGGGTATGGCATTTGCCGTTGGATCAGGCATGTGCTTTGACACAGGACACTTACTTGTCGTTCAGCTCTACACTAGTAGAGACCCTTTTCACGATCAATTTTTGGGGAGGGGTAGCTCCATGTTTTCAATTTGGGTTGTATCGATAAACCTTCGGGTTATGATTTGTCCTAAGTCGATGATGTCTATTTGTGTTCCCCCTCTTCTTCCCTTAAAAGGGGGGGTCTTACTTTAAATAAAAATAAAAAAATGAAGGCCTTCGGGCCATTGGATGGATGAGATGTAATGTAATAGTTATGGCTTAATTATCTAAAACTTTAAACTTGAAATGATCCTGAATTTGAATTATTAACTTAATTAAAGATTAAGTAATGTGTAAGGTTGGGGCCTTATAACAACATCTTGGAGGATTCATGCACCCCCTTCCTATACCTATGTAGAAATGGGATGATATTACAATGGAATTTTTCATGGGGATACCAAAGACTCTAAGAAAGAATGATGTGATATGGGTCATTGTTGGTTGTCTTACAAAATCAGCACGTTTTCTTTCTATAAGAGAAGATTTACCACTTGAATGTTTAGCAAGACTATATATTAGTGAAGTTATAAGACTTCATGGTATACCCTTATCAATTGTTTCTGATCTTGATCCCCATTTTACATCACAATTCTAGAAAAGTCTTAAGAAGGCCCTAGATATTGATCTTCATTTAAGAATTGTCTACCACCCACAAACTGATGGACAATCAGAACGGACTATTCAAAATTTGGAAGAAATTTTGAGGTCTTGTTCACTTGACTTTCAAGGTATGTGGGATAAGTATTTACCTCTCATAGAATTTTTCTATAACAATAGCTTCCATTCAAGTATTCAGATGCCACCATATGAAGTGCTATAAGGAAAGAGATTTCATGCACCAACTTGCTGGGAAGATGTTGGTGAAAGAAAGCTCATAGGTCCAAAAAATTTTGAGGAAACGACAGAAAAGGTGAAGATTATCCAAACCCATATCAAAATAGCTCAAAGTATGCAAAATAGCTATGTTGATAATTGAAGGAAGGATTTGGAATTTCAAGAAGGAGATCATGTTTTCTTAAAGGTATCTCTATGGAAGTGTATTATAGGATTTGATAAGAAGGGAAAATTAAGTCCCAGGTACATCAGACCTTTTAAAATTCTGGATCAAATTGGAACCGTAGCTTACCATTTGGAAATGTCACCAAGTCTCTCCAAATTTCACAATGTTCTCCATGTATCAATGTTAAGGAAATATATGTCGGACCCAATGCATGTACTCACCTATGAAAAAATAGAACTTGAGCCTGATATGTCTTATTATGAAGAGCCTATCAAGATTCTTGATACTAGAGAACAAGTATTGAGAAATCAGATGACTCATCTGGTAAAGGTTATTTGGAGGAACCATAATATTGAGGAAGCAACATGGGAGCCTGAGGAGCTTATGTTGAAGACATACCCAAATCTTTTTAGGTAACATTTTGTGAATAATGAGGATGAGATTTTTGTAAGGACAGGAGAATGTAACGACCCAATATTTTTTTCAATGGAAATTATTTTCTTATAAATATTCCATAACTACATGAAATCACAACATAATGAACTACTAAGTGTTATGTGACCTTCAAACATAATTTCTCACTTCTGTGATGTGAATTTCAAAAATCTGACATACATGGTTGTGATCAGTAAGTTATTTGGAGCCAGATAAGAAAAACATAATTTTTGTTGAATAGTAACCTACCCTTATGAATAGTAACATACCCTTATTAATATTGATATACCCTAATGAATAGTAAACTTACCTATGATAGTATATAAATATTATTCAAGTGGAAGTATTATATACCTATGTTTTGGAATAAATAAATAAATGTTTTAAAATTGTTTTTTCTTAGAATAAATTATGATTTTAATTAAATATTAAATTAACCATATTTAGAAAATTATTTTTGAAAAATTGAATTCATTTTTTTATTCTACATGTCAAAAATGGTTAGGGTGAATTTTTGGTATTTTTTTGAAATACTCGAATTTTTGATGAATAGTGAAATATGGTAAAATACTGTATATACAAATTATCAGTTAAATACACAATTTATGACATCATAAGTGATGTAAGACCACTTGGTTCAAAGTCACGTGAATTTATTACTATTCTTGGTCATGGTATCATCACTATTTCTGGTCTTGAAGGAAATTAACTAACTAATGATTAAAAAATTATAAAAACCCTCCTCTCCTCCACTATAAAAACCCCCCATCACTCCCTCTTCTCTTCACTCCTATAAGCCTCGAAGCACCTCAAAGTTCTACCCAAATACCCTTTTTTAGTAACTACCCACATCCAATAATCTCTTGGTCTTTCCAAAAGATCAAAATATTTTCCCTTAAGGAGGTTCTCAAAGAGGTTATTTCAAGAGGTAAATCACCTTTCTTTTTCATTTAGTTTCATTTCAATTTATCTTCTTTTGTTATCCTCTCCTCACCTACTCTATCCAAATGAACATCATAGATCCATTATCATATATATACTATAATTATATCATGTGAATGTAATAACCATCATCAATATCCTTACTATCTCTCTCTCTTTTATTTTATAAACGAAATCAATGTCCATGAGGTTCCAATCTATAACCTTCATGGACGATGAAGTTTTGTTCTTCAATTTATCCTTAATTACAGGTCATGAAACCATTTTGATAGTTTAAATAGAATATAATATATTCATTATAACCTATTCAATATTTAGGAACCAGTATATGTACATATTATTAAATCATATGACCAAACTAGTTCCTAATAATAAAAATACTGCTTAAATAATCTAAGTGAATGTCATAAATATTTCATCTAATGATTCATCCTCTTTCCATGTAACCAAATGATATAAATGACCATTAAAACTTGTGGATGTTAATAAATAATATTTAATTTAAATTCTTTAGATTTACATCCATTCCACATGAACTCCATTACTTAAGAACAAGTGAACCAATTATGAAAATAAACAAAATGAACACTCTGGAACAACAAAATTCAATATAATAACTTATCAATAAGGGAATAAATTAACTAAAAAGAATTATGATAAACTAAATAAATGACTAATAGGTTCTTAAATAAGTTATTAATAAGTCTAATTTCATATTCTAGGACATTAAGTTCAAGAGCGGAACACATTCAGACTTAAGGTAAGGGTTTTTCCACCAGAACCTCCATTTTCATTCGGGTTATTTTTATTGTCTAATTACCTCAATGAAATTATGGTGTATTATTATTTACTCTTCATAAATTATTTGTGAGTGTTCTATATATTTTTATCAACTAGAATCCTACTTTCATTTAATGGGAGTTGTATGTTATAAAAGGATCTTTTAAAAATCCCTCCTGAAATACAAGCTTGATTCAAGGGAATTTCTCAAATTCTCACCTATTTTCAAGGACACCCTATAATCTGTTTTTGGAAACCATTATCTTTATAAAATCACTAATTTTATTATGAAAATATTATCTTACTTCACTTCTGGTTTTATACAAATATTTTTCCAAAAGAACTCTTCTTTTCAAAGTAAAAGGGTGTTTATCTCAAGAATTACTCAAAGATTTTATAAGAGTATCTTCATCTATTTCAAAACTCTCGTTGATTCTTATGTATTATGGGAATTAAAATTTCATTTTATCATATACCATATTTAATTTAATGTTTTATGATTATTTTTTATTTGGATGTGCTATCCTAAAACCATTCACCAATTTACTCCGAATAGTTAGTGTTTATGTTTAATGTTCAGGGAAAGTTATTTACATTTCATATATTAGTTTCAATATTAATGTATATGTTGTTTATATTTATCCCAGTTCATATGATGAATGCATTGGACATAGAAAGTGATGGGTGGGGCCCGTTATAGCCCCTCAGTGCATCGGTAGGTCTCATGAGACAAACTACAGTCGTAGAACAAGGCCTTGACAAAATGATTATTTATGGTCTTGGCACGAGGCCTTAATGGTATGGAGATGGTGTCCCGAATTATGCATTCCATCATTATGAAAATATTATTAATGGTTCATGTGGTTATTCTACTAGTAGAATACCCATGATTATGTTTTATTATGGCATTACTTACTCACCTCTTATTCCTTCCATAATGTGTTCATGTTTTTGTTGAAGGCATATGTTTTTAATTATTAAACTTTCCTAATGTTTATATATCTTACATTTTATTACTTACCCTTACTGGTCATTTGAGCTCACCCCTTTCTTATGTTTCATTTTCTCAGGACATGAAAAATTTTATTATGAATGACATGCTGAAATAACCTAGGAGGTATGGATGTTGTCTAAGGAGTTTCTATGTTGTATTTATTTTCAAGTTGTAATGTTAAACTTATGTACGTATCTTGTTTCCAATAATACTAAAATACTCAGTCCTTCAGGATTCATATTCCCTGTTTATATTCCAATGTAATCAAATAAGGCACCGGCTCTGGGCACCTGGGGTCTGGTATTTACATTGTTGCTCCCAGTGTAGAGGTACAATGACCATCGGCACATGCCAATGATACCGCTCTAGAGAAACATAATGATGATGTTGAATCTAGGGATATAGTAGGCAATGAAGGTTTGGAGACGTAGAAAAAACAGGGGTGTTGTAGTTTGAAGGTGTTATCAAAAATCATTAAGGTTAAAATCAAAGGCATCAAATATGAGTTTTAATGAAATGTGTGAGGCCAACATGTTAACCCCAATAGGGCCATGTTTATTAGTTACATTGGAGTAGTCACTCGGAAACATGTACTGATTGATGTAGATTCATGGAACCATGTTGTGGTCGGGCTTAAGACACTGATATGGGAAGGGATTATGGTAACATTATGATATTATTTCTTTATTTTACTAAAACATAAAATAATAAAACATTGACTTACTCTACATCATCCCTTGAAGAGTGCATTTATAGTAGATACCTCCCATAAGAAATTTTTATTAATGCTTACTAGAAGGATTCACAGAGGCTTTCACACAATTCTAACCAGATATTATATTATATATGTTGAAGGGAAAATAAACCTGCACCAACCACTTATCTATGCACACCTGATAAGCCAAGAAGTGTGGGATGTGTTTAATGGTTGTCATGAAGATGTGTCTTTTTAGGAACATTGTGGCAAGTAATATGTTGTTTTATGATAGATGGATTCATCACTTTGATTGAAAATTTTTTATTTATGAAATAGAAACTATGTGCTAGAAATAAAGAATGGGTATAAAAACCAACATACCTCTACCATAAAGCAAGGATGGGTTATGATTCACTTGAAAAAAAATTGGTATGTATTTTAAATCTACCTTAATACTTTTATGTGACCTGAAACAAAAGAATAATTATGTTCCACTATTTATATATAGATTGATGACTCCAAAACCAAAGTCACTTCCATCCCACTCCATGTTCTATAGAAGGAGGCATGTGTAAATAAATATAGGATACTAATAGATGAAAACACATAAAAAGTGTGGGAAACATGTGTAAGTATGACATAATAAAAAATTGTTTTTATTTAAATTGTTATTACATAACAATGATTACTTGTTTTAATATATTTTATATCTGACATAGTCATAGGAATCATCAACACATGTACCATATGAACACCTACTATCGGTGGCCTTGAATCGGATAGAACAATATGGTCGCGTAAGAGGTGAAGGTTTTGGGGTGACACACCAAAAATATTTTGAGAAAAAAATAAGAGGATCAAAGTGTTGAAATTAAACAGATGATAGAAAGAATAGAGACCCTTGAAGAAAAATTCTAATGGAAGAGAGAGATGCTAGAAACTTTTATGAGGGGGAAGCAAAGAGAAGAAACAACTCAAGAAAAACCATCGCGTGAAGATCTTTCCCCACCCCCACCAGCTTTGAAGAGATCCATTCCCATCAAAAAATTATCTTGGATGAGGTAATCAATGTTCTAATAATGGTTTCTATGAAATGTAAATCAAATAGACACTGATACCTTTCCTGTACTGATATTCTACAGCGTGATAATGACTATGATTTATATCTATCAACACCCACCCATCGCCTTGTAGTGATGGATATGGTGTTCAATATCCAAAACAACATGTTACACAATAAACTACTTTCAAAAGGTCATGTGAGAGTGTCGATTAGAATAGACCATGAGTCGAGCACTGAACTACCTATTCCAATTAATGAGGAATATATTCATAAGTTCTAAAAAGTTGTTGGAACATTCACTGCATGGTCGTTACATCTTGAAAAAAAACATGTCGACAAGGAGTTATTCATTTCCAATTTATTTTTCAAGATAAACCTTTAATAGTTAAAGAAAAAATTCCAAAATCGATGAATGTTACAGATAGATAATGGTAAGTGATTGAAAAGAAATACCATCTCAAAACCATCTAAAGGATCGACCAACAGACCGAAAAGATCTACCGAAAGCGACTTTACCCAGCCCGTTCTATATCCTCATTTAATATCACTAAAGGTTCATGTGGATACAAAGTTAAAAAAATGGTTGTAGTCACATAGTTGATTTTGAAGAAAATATATACAGAGATGAAGTTTAAGACTTCATCAGTGTTGAGAATGTAAGTGAAATAATCAACTATTATTAGTTAGGAACCTCAGTTGTAAATGTATACATGAGGTATGTCTTCATGATTTTATTTTCCAAAAGCTAGTATACTATGTTAATTATGACTAAATAAATTTCATATTTTTGGAAGGAGTATATATCAAAAACAATTTAAGGGATTTTCCCATGAAAAAAAAAATAGACTCCTTAGTCCTCACACTACCACTATAGAATAACCAAAAATAAAATCCAAAAAAAAGGATGAAATAGTGGTAGGCCTAGTAAAAACATTTGAAATAAAAATTACAGATGAAAGACTCTTATTAATACCAATGATGTAGTGGTAAAACTCTATAATTTAATCATATCAAATATATTTTCACTTATTTCATTACTTATTCCATTTTGTGTTTTTAGGTAGTATTGGATGCTCATTGCAGACAATTTGGATACTCTAAAGATTTATTTCCTGGATTCAATGCATGGATACCTAACAAATTGACCACACATTATGGTGTTTGTTAGATTTTAATACACTAAATCCAACTTTTTATAACTAAACATCAAGTTATATAATTTATATTATCTTTTAATGAGGATTCGGTTATGATAGGGCGGTGCATCAATATCATGAAAAATAAGGAATGAGGCCAGGGGATAAGTATGAGGACCCTAAAAAAAATTACAAATAGGAAATTATCAGGGTATATATAATAATATTTCACTATCCAAACACATATCAAAACAAATTACTTGTTCTCCTTAATGTTTTTTCATTGTTCGAAACAAACAAATGAAAAAGATTGTGGTTATTATGTTTGTAAATTTATGAGAGAGATCATATTCTATAAACAAACTAGAATCCATAAAGAGGTATTTTTTAAGATAATTACTATTTCATTTAAAATATTTATTAATAATTTGTGTATTTATATTTTTTCAGTACTACTATGATTGTCGAAAAGACTCATATTCACAAGATGAAATAAATTTTCTTAGAAACGAATGGGCAGCATACCTGATGGAAGAATGTACACAAATTGCATGAAGATGTGACTTTCATAGAAGTACTGGATTGTTTCATATTGATGTTTAATTTACTTCTTTTTAGTATTACTCACATAAGAATTGTTTACTTATACAAGTGGATTCCTTTATTCGAGTTGGGGTGGCTTGTTCGAAGATGCTCATGATCATGAGAGATAGGACTTCGAGGCTGCAACTCACAATTCAATGAGATGGTAAATAATTTTTTAATATAATATGTTTTCCTAGTAATATTATTTGTTTTCTATTGCATTAACATAATCTAAGGGATTCTTTAATTTAAAATTGACATTAATTTTAGTAAAAAATGCAACTGACATACTCAAAACTGATAAAACACAATCATATTGTTTTGATACTTTAGTAAAAATAACTATAAGAAATTATTTATGTGTAGGATTCAACCACACCTCAATATAGTGAACGGTGTGGTCAGTATAACTCAAAGTGTCTATTTTTATTTAAAAATGACATTAATTTTAGTAAAAAGAACAAGTGACGTATTGAAAACTGAGAAAACACATTTTGATTATTTTGATAATTTAGGAAAATGATTCATGAGTCATTTGCAACATATAAGAGTCAACCACACCTCAATACGATGCATGGTGTGACAGGTATGACTCCAAGTGTGTCTTTTTATTTAAAATTGACATTAATTTAAGTAAAAAAGAACAAATGACAGGATAAAAACCGAACAAACGCATTCGTATTGTTTTGATACTTTAAGAAAATGATCCATAAGTCATTTTTGATCTATAAGAATCAACCCCACCTCAATCCGATGTACAGCGTGACCGGTATGACAAAAAAGTATCTTTTATCAATTAAAAATTGACATTTTAGTTCAAAACATGTCACTCACTTAAAACCAAGAAAACACGCTCTTATTATCTTGATAATTTAGGAAATATATTCATAAGTCATTTTTGATGTGTATGAAGCATTCTCATGTCAACTGATGCACGATGTGACCGGTATGACTCAAAATGCGTGTTTCTAGTTTGAAATGAGATTTTAGTAAAAAAAATACAACTGGCATACTAAAAACCCGGCAAACGGATTCAGATTGTGTTGATATATTAGGAAAATTATATATAAGCCATTTTTGACATGTAGGAGTCAACCACATCTCAATACAACACACGGTGTGACTGTTATGACTCCAACTGTGCCTTTTTATTTAAAATTGACATTAATTTAAGTAAAAAGAACAAGTAACATACTAAAAACTGAGAAAACGTGTTTATATTGTTTGGATACTTTAGTAAAATGATCCATGAGTCATTTTTTATGTGTAGGAATTAACCCCACCTGAATCTGACACACGCTGTGATCAGTGGGACTAAAAGTGTTCGTTATCAGTTTAAAATCGACATTTTAGTTCAAAACGTGTCACTCACTGAAAATGAAGAAAACATGGTCTAATTGACTTGATAAATTAGGAAAATGATTCATAAGTCATTTGTGACATGTATTAAGTAGCTACGCATCAAACTGATGCACGATGCGACTGATATGACTCAAAATGCGTGTTTCCAATTTGAAATGACATTTTAGTAAAATACACAATTGGCATACTGAAAACTGAGAAAACACATTCGTACATTTTTATACTTTATGAAAATGATCCATGAGTTATTTGGGACATGTATAAGTCAACCTAACCTTAATAAGATGCACAGTGTGACCAGTATGACTCCAAGTGTGTCTTTTTATTTAAAACTATCATTAATTTAAGTAAAAAAGAACAAGTGACATACTGAAAACAAAGAAAATGCATTTGGATTGTTTTGATACTTTAGGAAAATGATCCATGAGTCGTTTTTGAGGAGTAGGAATCAACCCCACCTCAATCTAATGCATGGTGTGAGCGGTAATACTAAAAGTGTATGTTATCAGTTTAAAATTGACATTTTAGTTCAAAACGTGTCACTTACTGAAAACCAAGAAAATACTCTCCGATTGTCTTTATAATTTAGGGAAGATATTAAAAGTTATTTTTAACATGTATGAAGTAGTCTCACATCAAACCGATGCATGATGTGAGCGGTATGACTCAAAATGTGTGTTTCCAGTTTGAAATGACATTTTACTAAAAAACACAACTGACATACTGAAAACTGAGAAAACACGTTAGGATTGTTTTGATACTTTATGAAAATGATCTGTAAGTCATTTGTGACATGTAGGAGTTAACCGCACCTCAATACAATGCACAGTGTGACCGGTATGACTCGAAGTGGGTCTTTTTATTTAAAATTGACATTAATTTTAATAAAAAGAACCGGTGACATACTGAAAACCGAGCAAACGCATTTGGATTGTTTTGATTAGTTAGTAGAATGATCTATGAGTCATTTTTGATATGTATGAATCAATCATACCACAATCTAACGTACGGTATGACTGGTATGACTAAAAGTGTCTATTATCAGTTTAAATTTGACGTTTTAGTTCAAAATGTGTCACTCGCTGAAAACCAAGCAAACATGCTCTGATTGTATTGATAATATAAGACAACAATTCATAAGTCTTTTGTGATGTGTATAAAACAGTCTCACATCAAACTGATTCACGATGAGACTAATATGACTAAAAATGCATGTTTTTAGTTTGAAATGACATTTTAGTAAAAAAAAATACGACTGGCAAACTGAAAACTGAGAAAACGCATTCGGATTGTTTTAAAACTTTAGGAAACCGGTCTATAAGTCATTTGTGACGTGTATGAGTCAACCGCACCTCAATACGATGTACGGTGTTACCGATATAACTCCAAGTGTTTCTTTTTATTTAAAATTGACATTAATTTTAGTAAAAAGAACAAGTGACATACTGAAAACCGAGCAAACGCATTCAGATTGTTTTGATACTTTATGACAACAATCCATGAGTCATTTTTGATGTGTATGAATCAACCACACCTGAATCTGACGCACAGTGTGACCGGTATAACTATAAATGTGTATTTTTTATTAAATATTGACATTTTATTAATGTATTCTTTCATATTAATGTTTAATTTATTTCTTTATAGTATTACTAACATAATATTTGTTTTCTTATATAGGTGGAATATTTTGCTTAGGTTGAGATGATTTTTTCAGCTATTGATACCATGGGTGGACGTTTTTTAGAGGGGATCAGGGACGTCAAAAGATGAAACATTGATGTTTTTAAATGTTTGTTGGATAATTGTAAATGTAATTATATAAAACATTGTTTGAAATGTATATAGAAGTGTTTTTTTGTATATACCATGGGTGGACATTTTTGTATTCATGGTGTCACATTACATGTATATAACATTGTTTAAAATTATAGGTTTTTGTTGGGTGTGTTGTTATATTAACAGTACATTACAACCAGTTAGGCCTTTATCAGCGCTATTTCGAGCACTGATAAAGGGGACCCCCCCCCCCTATCAGTGCTACGATTAACAACGCTTTTTTAATGTTGTTACAATCCATTTTGTGCGCTTTTAAATGGCATATATGTAATATTGTTACAAACTTATGTACAAAATGGATTCTCTTGCATATTATTAATTATTGGATCAGTAACACCAATATGCAGTTTGAATTTAGTAACCTTTACCATGTATGCCTTCCATATTATTTCAAACTACCAACATTTGTACAAAATGAATTATCATGCATATTATTTTGTATTGGATCATTAACACTAACATACAGTTTCAATATTCCTGCTTCATTATAGTATGAAAAATCTTTCAATGTCGTTATCATATGACCCTGCTGATCCCTAAGGGTTTCCTATAATCAGCATCATAAAGCTTTAACCTGCTGATCCAAAATAGAACTCATGGGACCTGCATTGAAATGCACCATTGTTAACATCAATATTAGATCCCCGCACATTAAGCTACTCATCCTTCTTTGGGATAGAATGAGACCTTTTAACCGGTGGTTACATCATTTCAAACACACCAATTGTCCTATGATGTTGCTTATCAATAACTGATTTGCACCACCACGGCCCTATTCTAGCCACAATGCTTTAGGAACTGAAATTAATATGATCACCCCTATGTTTTACAATATTGCAGTCAACCCCTTCCTCTGCAACCACCTATTTTATCGTATATGTTAACATGTTGTATATGTGTTTCCCTTCAATGTTATTGTATGTTTTATTTATTGTATTTGGATATGTTATCGGCATGTTGAATATGTGTTCCCATTCACTATTAGTATAATTTGGTGATGCTTTATAATTAATCAAAAAGTATGTTATATTCATTTTTAGCAATGGTTTGAATAATGGAGTTGACTCAAAATATCTATTTTGTGTCATTCAAACTCTGTTGTATACTGATTAACATGCAAACTACGTATATCTATGTATGGCTCTCAGGGTGCACCTCAATGGTAGTTGCCCTGTGGGTCTCGAGGATGTCTTGAGATTGGGGCTCGTCAAGTACTTCTCTGCATGTGTGTGTTATATGATTTTCTTTGTAATGTTGCTCATTTCCCCGCATCAATGTAAATATATATATGTGCATATAATATCACATAATATTCATATATGAATAATTTGTGTTGTGGAATAATGTTTTATCTATTGATGAAATTAATTATTTTTTCAATAGGTAAATTGGGTGCAGAACATTCACGGTGGAGATTCACTTGATTTGGATTCTACTACTTCTACAAGTGATGTTCAAAGATGATTTTGTTTTGATCAAAATGAAAACTGAATTTGTACACATTTTTTATATTACCTTCATAATCAATTATCAAAATCAAGTGAATTATTAGTGTTTTATAATCCATAATTCATGTATGATCGGTGTTTTATTTAGTGTTTTATCTGCAAGTGGAGTATAATCTCATATCTAAATATAGCCATTTTTTTATAATCTCTCGTCAGTCATAACACATGTATCTTTGTCTCGTATTACTATTCTACAATCAGTGTATCATAACTTGTGTTTATGTCTCATATGTGTTATTTTCTACTACAATATCTATACTACATTTGTAAATGATATAAAATGATACCAAAATTATAAAGATATGTATAAAACCATTTTATAATCAAACTATCTACACATAAATTAATTAGTTATTACACATTTTTACCAAATAACATTAATTAATAATTCCCAGTCGACATATTTATCCAGATATAGAGTGAAATTGTTGGTTATGTAGATATCTCAGTTGATAAAGAAGCTTAAAATCAATGACAAAAATGATGATAAGATGTTTTTCATTTCCTATTTAGTTTTTTATTTTATTATCCATAGTCGGCTCATTGTTTTTTTAAAGAATCCACAAATCAAATCTCATGCAACTGCACCGGAAAATACTAGTTAATTATAAACTTTTGAAAACAATATCAAGAACTAAAACACTTATAAATATTTGATGAGTGATGTTTCTACATATATACATTAGTTTTATTTTTTAATAAATAGTTTTCAATAATAAAGATATCAAATATAATAAAATGGCCGTTTTTTTAAAATAAAATTTTATAGTTTATAAAATTTTAAATATTGTTAGCATTTACTTAATTTTTATTTTTATTTATATTATGAAGGCGAGTGAAATGGGTAGCGGCATTAATGAATGGTGGAATAAATCGAAGGATGAATGGGATAGAAAAGGAATTATGGGAGCGGGAGGTGTACGGCAGATTCCAGGGCGGCGATTCATGTTTTCCTGTCCGACACAAATCAGTGGGGCCCGCATCATTAACGGCCCCGGTTTCTTCCCCTACTTCCATTTACTTCACCCAAAATAAATAGTTTTTTAAAACGTATATTTTTCATTAGTTATGGTATATTTTTCTTTCCCTTCGAACTGCGATTTAGATCTCTCCGTAAATAAATTTTAAAAACGAATTTGTGAATAGACCTTCTATTAAAGCAATTTTCCCTTTAATTTTTTTTAAAAGGCCAAAAACCAACTTCTCAAGAATGAAAAACCTGCATCCTTAATTAATATTTATATGATATGGAAGTGTTTTGTTTGAATTGAATATTTGATTGTTATTATGGCCAAAGTACAAGTTGATATAACGGTACAAAGATTCTATATAGTATTATCTATGTGATGATCTGTATATTGGATTGCATGTAAATTATGATATGTATTTGAGTATATTATTTTGTGTTCCGCACCTGAACTATTCTACACCAAAGCTATCATTTAAAGAAATTGTTTCATATGAAATGTGTGGGGGTTTTATTTATTCATCACTACAACAGATATGACCTTTAACGAAAAATGGGATTTAACGGCGCTAAAAAGCGTTGTTGTCGCCACCATCATTAAATGAGGACCCCTCTATCAGCGCTTTTGTTAACGATGACAAAGACCTTACCGCTACAGTGTGTTGTTTGAATTACAACACATTGTAGCAAATATACCTGTATGCAAATTCATAATTTAATTGAAATAAAATTTACACCACAAATTCAAAAAATATTATATTGTATACATTTCAAACAGTGTTTTGTATAATTACATTTGCAATTATTATCCACAAATATTTAAAAACATCAATCATTCATTGTCTTTGGCACCGTGACCCCCTCTCAAAAAAGCCACTATTACAGACCGTCTCATTAACAGTATGCAAAAGGGGGGTTTAACAGTGCTAAAAAACATTTTTTTCCTCAGCGTCGTTAGGGGGGGGGGAGGGAGGTCCCCTTTATCAGTGCTTTAATTAGTGCTGATAAAATCCAAACTTGTTGCAGTGTGTTGTTTGAATGAAAGCACACCACATCAAATACACATGTAACATGTAAGCAAATACACTTGTAGCCTGTATACAAATACATAATTTAATTGAAATAAATTTTACATCACAAATATAAAAACAAACACTGCAATTTACATTTCAAAAAAATGTTTTGTATAATTACATCTACAATTATCATTCACAAACATTTAAAAAACATTAATGTTTCATCATCTTTGGCACCATCAACCCCCTCTCAAAAAAGCTCGATCATGGTATCAGTTGATGAACAAACCACTCCAACCCGAGCAAAAGAATCCACCTATATAAGAAAAAAAATCATATATTAGCAATACTATAAAGAAATAAATTAAACATAAATATGAAAAAATACATTAATAAAATGTCAATTTTAAATAAAAGGACACAATTAGAGTCATACCAGTCACAACATACATCAGATTGAGGTGATGTTGATTATTACACGTCACAAATGATTTATGGATCATTGTCCTGAAGTATCGAAAACAGTCAAATACGCTTGCTCGATTTTGAGTATGTCACTTGTCTTTTTTTTACTAAAATGTCATTTTAAACTAAAAACACACTTTGAATCATATTGGTCACATCGTGTGTTAGTTATTTGAGATTGGTTCTTACATGTCACAAATGACATCTGAATCGTTGTCCTAAAGTATTCAAACAATCCGAGCGCATTTGCTCGATTTTCAATGAGTGACACATTTTGAACTAAAATGTCAATTTTAGACTGATAACGGACACTTTGAGTCATACCGGGCACACTGTGTATCAGATTGAGGCGTGACTAGTTCCTACACGTCATAAATTACTTATGAATAGTTGTCCTAAATTATCAAAATAATCTGAATGCATCTGCTCGGTCTTGAGTATGTCACTTGTGTTTCGTACTAAAATGTTAACTTTAAATAAAAAGACATACTTTGAGTCATATCGGTCACACCATACATTAGATTGACATGCGGTTGATTCCTACACGTTACAAATAACTTCTGGATCATTGTCCCAAAGTATCAAAACAATCTAAATGTGTTTGCTCGGTTTTGAGTATGTTACATGTGTTTTTTACTAAAATGTCATTTTAAACTGAAAACATGCACTTTGAGTCATACCAGTCACATCATGTGTCGGTTTGATGTGAGACTGATTCCTACAAATCACAAATGACTTATGAATTGTTTTTCTAAATTATCAAGACATTCAGAGTGCGTTTCCTTGGTTTTCAGTGAATGACATATGTTTTGAACTAAAATGTCAATTTTAAACCGATAACAGATATTTTGAGTCATACTGGGCAGAAGGCGTATCAGATTGATGTGCAACTGATTCAGATCATTTTTCTAAAGTATCAAAACCATCCAAATGTTTTTGCTCGGTTTTGAGTATGTCAGTTTTCCTTTTTACTAAAATTAATGTGAGTTTTAAATAAAATGACACGTTTGGAGTCATATCGGTCACACTGTGTGTCAGATTGTTGTGCGATTGATTTCTACTTGTTAAAAATGACTTATGGACCATTTTTCTAAAGTATCAAAACAATCTAAATGCATTTCCACAATTTTGAGTATGTCACTTGTGTTTTTCACTAAAATTTCATTTTAAACTAGAAACAGACACTTTGAGTCATACTGGTCACATTATGTGTCGGTTTGACATAAGACTGAAATCCACACATCAAAATAACTAATGAATAGTTTTCCTAAATTATCAAGATAATCTTAGTGTCTTTTCTCAGTTTTTAGTGAGTGATACACGTTTTAAACTAAAATGTTAATTTTAAACTGATAACAACCACTTTGAGTCATACTGGGAACATCGTGTATCTGATTGAGGTGAGACTAATTCCTACACATCACAAATGAATTATGGGTCATTTTTCTATAGTATCAAAATAATAAGAATTCCTTTTCTCAGTTTTGGATATGTCGCTTGTATTTTTTTTACTAAAATGTCAATTTTAAATAAAAAGACATACATGGAGTCATACCGGTCACACCGTGCATCAGATTGAGGTGTGTCTAATTCATACTTGTCACAAATGAGTTATGAACCATTTTACTAAAGTATCAAAATAATTCAAATGTGTTTTCTCAGTTTTGAGTATGTCACTTGTGTTTTTTACAAAAACATCATTTTAAACTAAAAAATGCACTATGAGTCATACCGGTCACATCGTGTGTCAGTTTGATGTGAGTGTCACGACCTGTCCCCCAGGGCCCGTGTCGTGAATACTCCAAGCCCGCCTCCGAAGGCCAGGGGCTAGTGACTAGCGCTGAAAGTATCAACTTGCAAATGAGAGGCATTTTCCTGAGTACCTGTACGCACACACATGCCCAACCACATCCCAACACACTGAAAGAGGGAAACAAGTACCACTAAAACAAGGCTGAGTGCAAGTACAACTGAAAGTAAGTGAGCCAGAATACAAACCCAACACAGAACTAAAAACAACAAGTACAAAAAGGAAACCCTGATGACCATCCGCAGAAAACCCCACCTGATCGTGATAGTAGTGAAGCTACTAGAAGCCGAAGTAGTATATCCTGTCCGCTCGGTCCTACTAGGCCCTGCCTGGTCCTAGGTCAGCAAGTCCACCGTCGAAGCGTCCGTTAGTCCCGTCTCCCTGAGCACCCTTGTCGAAATGTCGATCGTCTGCACCAGACACAACATGTGTGAGTAAATTCCGTGCAGGGGTGAGTAACACAGTACTCAGTAGGGACCCCAAAACAAAAAGGAAAGACCATACAACAATTCCTCAAAGTAAAACACGAAGCACAAGACATCTCACACCAGATATATTCTAGGGTAGTAACAATAGCATCATCAGTCACATCGTCGAACACCTCAGCTGTTGGAGAGCTCCTCCCCTAACGAGTATAGTGGGTTTGCCAAGTCACGAAGAAGTGCTTCCCACTAACCTTGGATTGCTTAGATACTCCTCCCCACCGCGTACCGTGGGTCTGCAAAGTCACAGAGAGGTGCTTCCCACTAGTCATGACCTACTGTGGTACTCCTCCTCATCATGTACCATGAGCATGCAAAGTCACAGACAAGTGATTTTCACCGTGGGTCTGCAAAGTCACAGAAAAGTGCTTCCCACTGGGCCAAAAGTCAGTAGTCTTCAGGTCTCAGCTAGTCGCAGGGTTCTGTACGTAGTGAGTTTTGGAGAACCGCTCCTCAAGCCCTTCATCACATCTCAACTTCCATGAGAGTCGCCAAAGAGCATGCCAAAAGATCTGCCTTGTCGAGAGGGTCCTAACGCCGCAAACGGCTCGTCAATCGGACGCGCGATTTGCAAGATATAGGTGTTTTAGTAACCAGGGGACCGGTTGCGACGGGGCTGAGTCCGACCCGGTCGGACCGACCTGACCAACCCGGCCAACCCGGCCCGGGGGTCCCACATACCCTGGTTTATTAAGACGGACTCGACCTGACCTGGTGCGGGTCGAATTCGGTCTAGTCCAGCTTGGCCAGTGGGCCAGGTCCAATAGGCCTCGCTGGACCCAACCCGGTTGGCCGAGGGTCCAGCCCACCGAGTCGCCCGATGACCCGGTCTAGTCCGGCCTGACCTAAAGGGGGCACGAGTCCGGCCTGCAGGTGCGGGCCCGGACCGTTGGATGTGGGTCCGACCTGCTGAGCAGTGGCACATGCCTTGCCCGAAGGGGTCGCGGCCCGCCAGCTGGGCACCAGCTGCGTGGCGCGGCCGGTGCTGCCAACCAGCCGAGACGCGACCAGACTGCCGTGTCCGGCTCCCCCTGGCCCCGCGGGCGCGGAGGCCTTCCACCAGCCGCAGTCAACGGACCACGGCTTTGCCAGCAGTCCGAACGGCCCGAATGTAGGCCGTCCCTCCACGCGGCGCCCCACCGGACGTTGCGTCCTCCAGCGCGCCGCTGGGGCTGATGAGCCAAGGCTTCCCGATCAACGCGGCCCGCTGGTGCGGGCTGCCTCCTCCACGCGGCCAGTGAGGCGGCATGGAGTTTAGCGGACAACCGGACACGCTACGGTGGTCCGTTATTCGACCTGTCAGCGTCTATGGACTTCAAAGAGCGCCCTCTTCACCGTGAGGATCCCAAACCTACCTTGCCATCATTTTTAGGGTATGGCCACCAAGAACGCACATGCGGAGGTGCTCGGGCCTTGTTCGTGTCGGCCCGAGGCCTCCATGTTAGAGGTTTAAAGACGGGGGAGGTTCAGGGAGTTTCTGTTCAATCATTCCATGCCATGATTTGGACCCCAAATAAAATAAAACCCCAAGAATAAAATACCCTCCCACATAATGCACTAATCGCGGATCAACCTGTTCATTGGTTTATCTGTGTTTTTCATTTTTAGAAAAGGATAGGGAAGAACATCAAATAAAAAACCCCTACCTCTTATGACGTCTGATGCCGCGATGTTTGTTATTGAGGGATTAAGACGTCGACATCGCTTCCTGGCTCCGATCTTCAAAAGACGTCGAAGATGATGAAGTTCCGTCAGCGTTCGTTGTTTTTCACTGGGGTGGAAGTCCGTCAGAGGTTCATGAGAGAATCCTCCAAATTTTTAATCTTTATTTTCCCAGCGCGTCGAACTATAAATTGGAGCACATCACAACGTTTCCATTATGATGCGTCGTCGCGTCGTTACACTGTTTTATTTAAGAAACATCATCGCTGTTATGCATCCTTAAAGTGTCGTTACACTACGAGTTAATGAGCCATTAATGAGCCTCATTAATGTGCATCATCATTGCCTCGTCGCTGCCCCACAACGACGCCGTCCGCCACTCAACTGTGAGACATAAAATAAAATAATTCTTTAAAATTATTTTATTATTTTTCTCAAAAAGTCCGAAAAATAATTTTTCTACTTGGCCCTTTCTAGCTGAAGTCAACTCATTTCTAGGAGAATCTAGGTGTTCTGAATTCAACGGTGCCCTCATATTTTTAATCTGAGCACCAATTCAAAAGATAGAAAATCCTTCTCACACGTTTACTGAACGTACCTTAAAAAAAGTTCAAAATTCCATTCTGGGCTCTCTGGGTCTCGGAATCATATGCCGTCGAATTTCACGGTATCGAAATAATTCCATATAATTAAAAAAAATTACACCGAAATTCTGAGATGTTACATTCTCCCCACCTTAGGGATTTACATCCCCAAAAGCCAAAACAATATCTAAACAAAATGATGGGGGTACTGAGCACGAATATGAGCTTCCCGCTCCCATGTGCTCTCCTGAAGATTCCTGTTCTACCATCGGATGCACACTAGAGGAATCGACCGCTCGCGTAGGACTCGCTCCTGTCTATCCTCTATCTCCACCAAGAACTCTGCAAACGTCGCCCCATCGTCAATGTCCAGTTCACCCCAGTCAATGACGTGCGATAGATCATGCACATACCTCCTCAGCTGCGACACATGAAAAATATCATGCACCTGGTGCATCTGTGGGGGAAGAGCTAGGCGGTACGCCACCTCTCCAACTCTGCTTAGGATCTAAAAAGGTCCGATGAACTTCAGAGATAGCTTGCTGCACCAGCCAAAATCTTTGCAATCCTCTTCAGGGTGAGACCCAAAGAAACACATGATCTCTCTCCTTGAACTCCAAGGGTCTCTGTTTCCGATCGACATAAGACTTTTGCCTACTCTGTGTAGTCCTCATCCACTCCTGGATGATCTACACCTTCTCGGTGGTAGCCCATACCAACTCTGGACCCATGAGTGCCAACTCCCCTGGGTCTGTCCAGCATATGAGTGATCTACAAGGCCACCCATACAAGGCCTCAAACGGTGCCATGCCAATGGTGGAGTGATAGATGTTGTTTTATGAAAACTCCACCAGTGGCAGGTGGTCCTCCCAACGACGACCAAAGTCAAGGACGCAAGCACATAGCATGTCCTCCAAGGTCTGTATGGTCCACTTTGTCTGACTATCCGTCTGGGGAGGAAAAGATGTTCTCAAGCGTAGCTGCATCCCGAACACCTCATGTAACCCCTTACACAACCGATATTTAAAGCAAGCGTCACGATCCGAGACGATCATTGAAGGCACCCCGTGGAGCCGCACTATCTCCTGGACATAGAGGCGCCCCGATCCCTCTACCGATCCCTACTCCCAAATGGGTAGGAAGTGAGCCAACTTGGTGAGTCGGTCAATGATCACCCAGATAGAGTTGTGACCTCTATAGGTATGTGGTAACCCCATCACGAAGTCCATTAAGATACCGCCACATTTCTACTTCGATACCTCGAGTGACTGAGTCAATCCTGCTGGAACTTAGTGACCGACCTTCACTTGCTGACAAGTGAGGCATCGTGAAACAAACTCGATCACTGATTTCTTCATCCCTGGCCACCAGTACTAATGCCGAAGGTCTTAGTACATCTTTTCCACACTAGGATGTACTGCCATAGGGGAAGTATGAAACTCCATCAACACCTCCTCCTGTAACGTCACTGGAACTACAGTGCACCCTCTGAAAAGGATGACGTACTCCTCACCTATCAAAAATTCATTAGGAACCCGTCCTGAGGATATCTGAGCACACCGGGCCTCACAGTCAACATCCCCTAGCTGTGCCTCCCTGACTCGCTGTAAGAGTGGGGGAGTAAGAACCATTGACAGGAGGTAAGCAGCTTCACCATCATCCACGAAGGATATCCACATCACGGTTAACTGCTCTGTCGCCTCACTCAGCTGCTGCAACCCAGTCCTCCTACTAAGCGAGTATGCCACCACATTCCCCTTTCGAGGAGTATATACTTTATAAAAAACATAGTCTTGGAGGAACTCTATCTATCACCACTGTCTCAGGTTCAGGTCCTTCTGGGAGAAGATATACCTGAGACTCTTATAGTCAGAGTAAACAGTGGACTGCTCACCCATAAAGTAGTGCCACTACATCTTCAAAGAAAAGACCACTACTGCTAACTCCAGGTCATGGGTCGCATAGTTTTTCCCATGTTGCCTCAACTTCCGCAAGCCGTAGGCGATCACCGCTCACTTCTGCATCAGAACACAACTAAGCCAGGTCCCTGATATGTCACATTAAACTGCATACCCAATGCCCTCCTCTGATAGTCTGAGGATGGGGGCACTAGTTAGTATCCGGCTCAGCTCCTGGAAACTCTACTAGCATTTCTCTATCCACAAAAGGGTTGTCCCTTCCATTTCAATGCCGATAAGGGTGCTGCTACCCTAGAAAAGTCAGCTACGAATCTCTGATAGTAACCAGCCAATCCCAAGAAGTTCCGCACCTCAGTCATGCTCCTGGGCGGCTCCCAAGCAAGCACCACCTCTATATTCGCTGTATTTACTGTAACTCCAGCCTCTGAGATGATGTGTCCTAGGAAATGGACCTCCCGAATCCAAAACTGAAACTTTGAGAGCTTACTATAAAGTTGGTGCTCTTGGAGTGTATCCAGAACTATTCACAGGTGCACAACGTGCTCCTCCTCCGACGCTGAGTACACCAAGATGTCATCGATGAAGACTATAACGAACCGGTCGAGGTAGGGATGGAAGATCCTATTCACGAGGTCTGTGAATACTGCTGGGGTGTTGGTCACTCTAAAAGGCATCACTCGGAAATCTTAGTGGCCATATCAGCACCTGAAGGCTGTATTTGGTACAACCTCATCTCGTACTTGAAGCTGGTGATATCCTAATATGAGGTCTATCTTTGAGAACCACTTCACTCCCTTCAGATAGTCGAAGAGGTTATCAATTATTGGAAGTGGGTACTTGTTCTTCACTGTCACATGGTTCAGGCGCCATAAGTCCATGCACAACCTCAAAATCCCATTTACTTTCTTGAAAAAAAGCACCAGGGTTGCCCATGGTGAAACACTTGCCTTACGGACCCCTTCTCCTACAAGTCCTCCAGCTGTACCCTCATCTCACGAAGCTCTGTGAGAGCCATTCGATATTCTAGTGAGGATATCGGTGTCGTCCTGGGGTACATGTCAATACAGAAGTCTACCTCTCTATGAGAAGGTAGCCTTGGAACCTCATCAAGAAAAACATCCTCATACTCGTCCACTGCTATAGGGAAGCTTGGAATCCTCTACTCCACTGCATCGAGGGTGAGGTTAGCCAACTGGTGAGTGATCTACTGCACCCTCCTCTGAGAGAGTCCGTCCTGTGCTGCAAGGGTTTCCTTCTTGCTGGTGAAGGAAAACCTGATCCCATATCCGTGAACACACCGTATTGTATGCCTAGACTAGTCAGTCTGAGCATGGACTGTGGATAACTTGTCCATACCCAAGATGACTTCGTAAAGGCCTCGACGCTACTACTAGAAGATCCTAGCCAAAGATCTCACCTCCTAGAGTAAGATCACACTTCCAACATCAGTGTGTAATCATCGAATCCCATCCCGTATGAGTCTCTTGCCGTAAAGATCGAGCCAACAGCTCCACTAGAATCTCTGACCTCTGAACAAGAGCTGTGGTAAGGAAGGAGTGATTAGCACCTGTGTCGATAAGTACTGCAACTAGGGCGGAGAAGACACAAATCGTACCTTAAATCATCTCTAGAGTGCCATGGTCATAAGCCTCTACTCCCTGAATATGAGCTCGCCCCTATCCTCCTGCTCCCTGAGGTTGGGTTGGACCACCTGGGGATGGTAGTGGTAACACCTTGAATCACCACCCACCACTTGCTGCTCAGCTAGCTCCCCTACCACGTCCGCTGCCCTGCAGACCTCCTTGCTCGAACTGCTACCACTGCCTCGGCGGCCCCTCGACCGTCTGCTGGTCATCTGTATGGTGGATCAGGTAGTCACGTGCCATGTGTCCCTACCCACTGCACAAATAGAAAAGCCTACCCCCAACTAAATCCCTATGGCTTGGGAGCCTCGCACTGCTGACCCTGAGTCCTGGGGTCATCCTCTGAAAGACCTGGCCTGCTTGGGCTCTCGCGTCTACTATCTGGTGCCTGCCAAAGACTCCGTCGTCTGGGGTCTACTAGTAGCTCTAGATTCGGGTGCCTGCTCTGCCAAGAAGCTCTCTATTAGAAGGGATCTCTCGAGCACCTCGGCCTAGGTAAAGATGTTGTGAGACCCCACCGAAGTCCTGATCTCCCACCCGAGTCCCTGCTCAAAGGCTCAAGCCTTGAAGAAAGGGCCCCGCACCATATCTGTGGAGTAGTGAGAAATCTTTTTGAAACTTGTCGAGTACTCATCCACCATCATGCTGTCCTACTGTAGGTGAAGTAGCTCCTAGATGCACACAGAGCGCAAGGTCACTGGAAAAAACTCCTCCTGAAAAATCCTCTCAAAGTCAACTCAAGAGAGGGTCGCCTCATTGTGAGTCTGGATGATCAAACTCTACCATGTCCCTGCCGATCCCTATAGAAGGCTCACTGCAAAGATTTCCATATGGTCAGGCAGTGTCCTTACTAAGCGTAAGATCTGCGTCACAACCTCCAGCTAGTCCTCAACGACCTGAGGATCCATCTCTTCCCTGAACCTGAGAGGTATCTGTCTCTAAAACTCATGTAGGGAATTAAGCCTATGAACATCCTCTGCCGGAACTGCTGATAGTAGAGGCTAACCATTGGGTGGTGGTAGCACTGGTGCACCGCCTATTGGGGCCATCTCAAGCACTAGTCCTTGAACGGACACCTTGTCACTGGGTGGGCTGTCCTCATGACCTTGTATCGGGATCCTGACTGGTCATCCATGTGGAGGCATCCTGAGATAGGTAAAGATGTACCATGGTCAGAAGGTTATACCTGATGAGAAGAATTTTATTCAAAATAACACAAGGATACACTTATGCAACCAATGTTTTCATGTATTAAGCCAAAAAACAGAATTCAAGGTCCTAGTGTATAGATACGTCGGCCGCCACACCAACACTGGACTCCCCAAATCTAAAAGTCAGGCATGCAACACATAACACTGTTGCCCCAAAATAAAAGACAGACTCCCAGACTTTGAGGGAGAACCAACCGCCAATTGATACCACTTTTTCACGAATCGTCCCCCAGGGCCCGTGCTGTGACAACCACAAGACTGCCTCCGAAGGCCAGGGGCTGGGCGACTAGTGCTGAAAGCGTCAACCTACAAGTGTGATGAATTTTCCTGAGTACCTGTATGCACACACACGCCCAACCACATCTCAACACACTCAAAGGGGGAAAAAGTACCACTAAAACAAGGCTGATTGCAAGTACAACTAAAAGTAAGTGGACCAAAATACAAACCCAACAAAGAACTAAAAATAGAAAGTACAAAAAGGAAATCCTGATGGACATATGCAGAAAACCCGACCTGATCATGAGAGTAGTGAAGATACTAGAATACAAAGTAGTATTTCCTACACGCCCAGTCCTACTGGGCCCCACCTGGTCCTAGGCCACCAAGTCCACCATTGAAGCATCCATCAGTCCCGTCTTCCTGAGCACCCCTATCGAAACGTCGGTCGTCTGCACTAGACACAACACGTGTGGGAAAAGCCCGTGCAGGGGTGAGTAACACAATACTAAGTAGGGACCCTAAAACAAAAAAGGAAAGACCACACAAAAATTCCTCAAAGTAAAGCATGTAACATAAGACAACTCACACCAAGTATATTCTAGGGTAGTAACAGTAGCATCATTAGTCACATCGTCAAACACCTTGGCTGCTAGAGAAATCCTCCTCTAACGAGTAAAATGGGAATGCCAAGTCACGAAGAAGTGCTTCCCAATAACCTTAGATTGCTTAGGTACTGCTCCCTATCACGTATCATGGGCCTGCAAGGTCACAGAGAAGTGATTCCCACTAGTCATGGCCTACTAAGGTACTCCTGCTCGTTGCGTACTATGGGCCTGCAAAGTCACAGAGAAGTGCCTTCCACCGTGGGCCTGTAAAGTCACAGAGAAGTGCTTTCCACTGGGCTAAAAGTTAGAAGTCTTTAGGTCTCATCCAGTCACAAGGTTTTATACATAGCGTGCTTGGAAGAACCACTCCTCAATCCCTTCTTCGCATCTCAAAATCCACAAGATTCACTATAGAGCATTCCAAAATATCCACCTCATCAAGATGGTCCCAACGCTGCAAACAACTCATCAATCAGATGTGCAGTTTGCAAGATATAAGCATTTTAGTAACTAGGGGACCAGTTGCGATGGGCCCCGGTCCGACCCGGTCGGACCGACCCGACCAACCCGACCAACCCAGCTCAGGGGTCCCACATACCCTAGTTCATTAAGACAGACTTAACCCGACCTGGTGCGGGTCGAGGTCAGTCTGGTCTGGCCTGGCAAGTGGGCCAGGCCCAATAGGCCTCGCTGAACCCTACCCGGTTGGCCGAGGGTTTAGCCCGCCGAGTCGCCGAGTGACCAGGTCTAGTTTGGCCTAGCCCGAAGAAGATGCGAGTCTGACCCTCTAGGCTTAGGTCCGACCTGCTATACAGTGGGACCAGCCTTTCCCAAAGGGGGCGCGGCCCACCGACTAGGGATCGGCCGTACGATGCAGCTGGTGGTGCCGACCAGTCGGGAGGTGGCTTGACTGCCGTGTCCGGATCCCCCCAGGCCCCGCAGATGTGGGGCCCTTCCACCAACTGTGGTCGATGGACCGTGGCTTTGCTAGCTGTCCAGACGGCCCAGACGTGGGCCGTCCCTCCACACGGCGTTCCGCCTAGCGTCGTGTCCTCCAGTGCACCACTGCAGCTGACGAACCGCAACTTCCTGGTCAACATGGACCACCGGTGCGGGCCGCCTCCTCCACGCGGTTGGCGAGGCCAGCCGCTGGCGCCGATGAGGTGACAGAGAGTTTAATGGACCTCCAGACACGCTTCGGTGGTCCGTTCTTCGAGCCATCAGCGTTTGTGGCCTCAACAGAGCGCCCTCTTCACCATGAGGATCCCAAACCTACCTTGCCGTCATTTAGAGGGTATGACCACCAAGAACGCACATGCGGAGGTGCTCGGGACTTGTTCATGTCAGCCCGGGGCCTCCGCGTTAGAGTTTTAAAGATGGGGGAGGTTCGGGGAGTTTCTGTTCAATCATTCCATGCCATGATTTGGACCCCGAATAAAATAAAACCCCAAGAATAAAACACCCTCCCACATAACACACGAATTGCGGATCAACCTGCACTACCACAAAACTGGGCAAGGCCAGCGCCACCCCTTTATCAGCGCTAACGAAAAAGCAATGATAAGGGGGGGGGGCTTTATCGGCGCTCAAAAAAGCGCTGATAAAAGTACCCATTTATCAGCGCTGATAAAGGCCCCCCCTTTATCAACACTTTTTTTAGCACTGATAAAGGGACCCCCTTTATCAGCACTTGTTTAGCAGCGCTGATAAAGGGGGGCCTTTATCAACGCTTTTTTTAAAAGCGCTGATAAAGGGTCAACTTCGATTTTTTTTTAAAAAAATATATTAATATATAAATATATTTATATAGTTATATTGATATAAATATAATATATAATTTTTAAATATATTTTAGATAAGTATAAATGTACATTTACACTTAATATACTTAATATATAAGATATTTAGTGAAAATGGATTCTTAAAAAATTTAAAAAAATATTTTTAATTAATAATTTGATAATTATTATGGAGTAATAGTAATTTAATAACAATTTGAATAATAAAAAAATAAAAAAATAAAAAAAGATCCAAAATTTGTTGAAAACGCAACTCAAACTTCAAACGACCATAACTTTTGATCCGGGTGTCCGTTTGAGCTCTACCACATATCAAATCGAAGCCTGCGATGAGCTCTACGTCATTGTGACTAGGAAGACCCCAATAAAGCGTTTTTCGAGGCCAAAAGAGGCCCATAAGGCCTCCAAAACCGAGTTTTTAGTCGGGGTACCCAGATTTTTTAACATTTTGTGGATTTTCAGCCTCGTTTAAGGGGGTATTATTGGATTTTTTTGGTGAGGACAGAATTTTTTCCAAGGTATTACATTCATATTGATATTATGTCTTTGAAATTTTATCGTTTTTTATAATTCACTACTATTTATAATCAAATATATAACTATATGTATATATTTTTTATATTTTTACACCTAAAAATTAAATTTTTTAAATAAATATTTAAACATATTTACATATAAAATATACTAGCTTTATCTAAATAATAACTAATATCCATTTTATTTAAAATACCAATATATGAATATTTATATAACCACTATATATTAATATAACTATATATATATATATATTAATATAACTATATATATATATTAATATAACTATATATATTAATATAAATATATATTACTGTACGAATAAATATAACGAAATATATATATAAATAAATAGATATATCATGAATAAGAGAGAAAATCAATATAGGGTAGTGGCAAAGGCTTTAGGTGCGCATGGGGGAGGTCTCGAGATCAAATCTGGGTGGAGGAAAGGGCACACGCGCAAGGGTGATTTAAAGGGCTAGCGCTGATAAAGGGTGTAGGCGGTGCGGGCGGGCGCTGGATGTGCGGGAAAGTGCTGATAAAGGGGGGCTCAAGCGCTGTAAAAAGCCCCCCCATGAGATTGGTAGTATTTTCTTAATTTTTTTAATTTTTTTTATTTTTATCAGCGCTAAAAAAAGCGCTGATAAAAGGGGTCTTTATCAGCGCTTTTTGGAGCGCTGATAAAGGGAACCCCCCCTTTATCTTCGCCGGCATTATCAACACTTTTTCTAGCGCTGTTAATGGCCATTTTTAGCGCTGATAAAATCCATATTTGTAGTAGTGCTGTTCGTGGGTTGATCCATGTTCATCATTTTTAGAAAAGGAAAGGGAAGAACATCAAATCAAAAACCCCTACCTCTTATGATTTCCGATGCCATGGCGTTCATCCTCGAGGGATTAAGACGTCGACGTCACTTCCCGGCTCCGATCTTCAAAAGGAGTCGAAGATGATGAAGTTACACTGGCGTTCGTCGCTCTTCGCTGGGGTAGAAGTCCGTCAGAGGTTCTCTAGAGAATCCTCCAAAATTTTAATCCTTATTTCCCCAGTGCATTGAACTATAAATAAGAGCACGTCGCAACGTTTCAATTATGATGCATCGTCGCATCATTACACTGTTTTATTTAAGAAACAACGTCGCTGTTATGCATCATTAAAGTATTGTTAAGCTGTGAGTTAATGAGACATTAATGAGCCTCCTTAATGCGCATCGTTGCCGCCTCATCGTTTCCCCGCAACGTCACCGTCCGCCACTCAACTGTGAGAAAGAAAATAAAATAATTCTTTTAAATTATTTTATTATTTTTCTCAAAAAGTCTGAAAATAACTATTCCGCTCGACCCTTGCTGTCTGAAATTAAGTCATTTCTAGGTGAATCCCGACATTCTAAATTCAAAAGTGCCCTTAAAATTTTAATTCGAGCACCAGTTCAAAAGATAGAAAATCCCACTCACACGTTTACTGAACGTACCTTAAAAAAAGTTTAAAATTCCACTTCGGGCTCTCCGGGCCTCAGAATCACGTGCCACCGAATTTTTATATCTCGAAATAATTCCATCTAATTAAAAAAAATTTACATGGAAATTATGAGACGTTACAGTGAGATTGAATCATACACATAAAAAAGGACTTATAAATCATTTTCCTAAATTATCAAGACAATTAGAGAGTTTTTTCACGGTTTTCCATGAGTGACACACATTTTGAACTAAAATTTCAATTTTAAACTGATAATGAACACTTTGATACATACCGGTCACACCATGTATCCGATTGAGTTGCGGCCGATTCCTACACATAAAAAATGACTTATGAATTTTTTATAAAGTATCAAAACAATCTGAATGAGTTTTCTTGGTTTTGAGTATATCAGTTATCTTTTTTACTAAAATTAATGTCAATTTTAAATAAAAAGGGACACTTGGAGTCATACCAGTCACACCATGCATCAAATTATGATGCGATTGATTCCTACCCATCACAAATGATGAATGAATCATTTTATTAAAATATAAAAACAATTCTAATGTGTTTTCTTAGTTTTGAGTATGTCACTTGTTTTTTTATTTTAAACTAGAAACACAGACTTTGAGTCATACTAGTTAGATTGTGTGTTGGTTTGATGTGAGACTGATTCTTACACATCAAAAATGACTTATGAATCACTGTATTAAATTATCAACATAATCAGAGTGACTTTGATTAGTTTTCAGTGATGGACACTTGTTTTTAACTAAAATGTCAATTTTAAACTAATAACAAACAATTTGAGTTATACCAGGCACATGATGTATCAGATTGAAGTGCAGCTGATTGCTACATGACACAAATGACTTATGGATCATTGTCTTAAAGTATAAAAAACAATCTGAATGATTTTTTTCCGTTTTGAGCATGTCACTTATATTTTTTACTAAAATATCAATTTTAAATAAAAAGACACACTTAGAGTCATACTAGTCACATGTGTGTCAGATTGAGGTGCGGTTGATTCTACATGTCACAAATGACTTATGGGTTATTTTCCTAAAGTATCAAAAAAATATTAATGTTTTTAATCTTTTTTGAGTATGTGATGTGTGTTTTTAACTAAAATGAAAATTATAAACTAAAAACATAAATTTAGAGTCATATTTAGTAGACTATATAATAGATTGAGGTGTGGCAGATTAAATTATTTCCTTGTTTCCATTATCTCAGTTGTAGTCTTGAAGTCCAATCTCTCACAAGAAAGAAAATATTTGAACAAACCAACCCAAACCGAATAAAAGAACCCACTTGTATAAGAAAAAAATTATTATGTTAGTAATACTATAAATAAATAAATAAAACATAAATATGAAATAATACATTAATAAAATGTCAATTTTAAACTAAATCCACACAATTTGAGTCATACTGGGTACATCGTGTATTAGATCAAGGTATGATTGATTATATTGTGTCTTTTTATTGTATAGTGCATTCAACATTTTGGGTTATTAAGTAATATTTCAGTTTGATAACTCGAAATAATGAATGAATTGGAGAATAAAAAGAAAATTACATCATCATGAGTACATCATCCGTGTTGAGTGAATGATCATAGTACATGAGTGAATCATCCTTGTTGATGAATTCATTTATTCATGATTTCTGTGAAAATTTAAAAAATAAGTATCAGATAAAAATGATGAAGAAATTAACTAAAAAATTAGATAATATGATGGAAAAATCAACTAAATAAGTAGTACGAATTCACATATTCATGATATATGTTCACATTATGACACTAGGTATGCTGCTCATTCATTTGTAAACAAATCTACTTCATCTTGTGAATACGAGGACTTTCAAAAGTCTTGGTAATACTAGAAAAATAAAAACACATAAATCATTAATAAATATTTTAAATTAAATATTAATTATCTTCAAAAATACCTTTGGGGATGATAGTTTATAGATGCTATATGATATCTCATAAAATTGCATACATAATAACCATAATCTTTGCCATTGGTTTGTTTCAGATACTATAGAAACATTAAATAAAATATGTAATTTGTTTTTATATGTGTTTTGATTGTGAAATCATATTATATATACCCTAATAATTATCCACTTGTAGAATTCAATATGCTCCTTGTACACATGGACTGTCCTCATGCCATGATTTTGAATATATTTTAACACCGCCCTATCATAACAAAATTCCCATTAAAACATAATATAAAATATATAACTTGAAGTGTTGTTCTAAAATATTGGATGTAGTGTATTACAAATTGACAAAAATTATCACATGTGTTCAGCCTGTTCGATATCCATGTAGTGAATCCAGAAAATAAATCTTTAGAGTATCTAAATTTACTGCAATGAGTTCCCAAAGTTGCTTAAAAAATCAATAATTAATGAAAGGAATGAAAATACATTTTATATGATTAAATTTTAGAGTTTTACCCCTGAATCATTGGTAATAATAAGAGTCTATCATTCGTAAGTTTTCTTTCAGACACTACACCTAGTTTTTCCACTATTGCATCAATTTGATCTGAATCTAATGAGGTTAGTTGTGTAGAAGTGATGGGAGGACTAATGAGTCCATATTTATGTTCATAGGGATTTCCCATAAAATATTATTGATATAGATTCCTACAAAAAATATGGATTGTATTTAGTCGTAACTAACATAGTAGATTAGCTATTGGAAAAAGAAATCATGAAAACACACCTCATATATACATTTACAACTGAGACTCATATCCATTAATACATGAGGATTTCATTTAAATTCTCAAGATAAATTTAGTTTTTAATGGACTCTCTATATATTTGTTATTAAAAATAAACCATGAAATTATTACCACTTTATAACCTTATATCCGCAAGAACCTTCAATTTTAGTAAATGTGGAAATTGAACAGGCGGGGTGAAGGTGTTTTGTGAAGATCTTTTCAATTGATTTTTTGATCATTGAGATTGTTTTAATTCAACCTTTCATTTCAACCCTTCCCTTTTTCTGTATGTAATAACATTAATCGTTTCAAATATTTTTTCATTAATTGTTAAAAGTTTAGCATGAAAAATAAATTGGAAATTAATACCTTCTTGTTGACATTTTTTAAAATATCTAAAGGCCATTCTATGAATGTTTCAATAGCTTTATTGACCGTATGAATACCTACATCATCAAGTGTAACATGTATCTTGGTTCTTGTATCATGAGATATGCTAATCCCCACTCTCACATGACCTATTGGAATTTTTCTATTATGTAGAGTATCTCCTTAGATATTGAACACAATATCCATTACAATAAGGTAATGGTTGGATGTTGATAGATATAAATAACAATCATTTTCACCCAATATAATATCATTATAGTAATGGTATCCATGTATTCCAAATTCCCATTTCAAATAAAAAATTATGAGAATATTGATTACCTCATATAAGACATCTCTTTGAGGGGAATGACTCGCCTGAAAGTTTCTGGGGGTGGGGGGATCATCACACAAGGGTTATTCTTGAGTTTTTTCTTCTATTTGATTCCTTCCCATAACATTTTCTAGCAGATCATACTTCCAATGAAATTTTTCTTCAAGAGAAACTAATATTTTATGCATATCTTCCATTTTTTATCTTTATCCCCCTGTTTATTTTTTTTCTCAAAATATGTTCGGTGTGTCACCCCAAAACACACACCTCTAACATGACCATACTGTTCTGGCCACTTCAAGGCTACTGATAGTAGTTGTTCATTTTCTATAGCTGATGATGATTCTTGTGTTTAAGTTAGATAAAAAATATAGGAAAATAAGTTATCATTGTTATGTAATACCGATTTAATGAAAAATAATTTTTTATTATGTCATACTTACACATGTTTCCCACAATTTTTATGTGTTTTTATCTATTAGTATCCCATCTATATTTGCATGTTCCTCCTTCTATATAACATTACGTGTTATAAAATTGTATTTTTATTTGGATTCATCAATCTGCATATAAATAGAGGAATATAATTATTCTTTTGTTTCATGTCACAAAAAAGTATTACAGTAGATTTAAAATATAAGCCTATTTTTTTTCAAGTGAAGTATACCCCATCCTTTATTTACAGTAGGGATACATTGGGTTTACTACCCATTTATAATTTTCATCACTCAATTTTTGTTTCATAAATTAACAATTCTCAATCAAAGTGATTAATATATGTATTATCAAACAATGTATTACCAGCCATAATGTACCTAAAAATATGTCTCCTCTCAATGACCAGTAAATGAATCCCATGCTTCTTGGCTTATTAGGCGTGCATACATATGCAGTGGGTGTGGGATTATTTTCCTTAGGCATATATTATATGAATTTTGGTAAGAATTGTGTGAAAGCCTCTATGAGACTTTCCATCAATAATTAATACAAATTTACTTTAGGAGTCATCTATTATAAATGCACTCTATAAGAGATAACGAAGAGTAAGTCAATTTTTCATTACTATATTTTTTTAGTAAAATAAATAAAGGATATCATAATGTTACCCTAATCTCTTCCCGAATAAATGTATTAAGCATGGGTACAACATTGTGCCACAAATCTATATCAATCAGCACATGCTAGTGAGTGGTGAGCCCAACAAAACTACTGAACATTACCTTGTTGAGGTTAACATCCTGGAAATGTGCATTCCATCCATCCTCAAATTTTATGCCTTTATTATCCACCTTAATAATTTTTTATAACACCATCATGCTATGATGCTCTTTTTTTTTCTATGACACCAATTATTTACCATCTACAATTTCCTAAGGTTCAACACAATCAATATGTTTTACTATTGATTGGTATAATTGACTAATGCATAAGGTTTTTGTTCCTATGAATTGGGAGCATCATCAAGTTGAGAAACCTATTGTTCCTTAGGACTATGAGCATTAGTATGTACAGAAGTCATTATTTGCAGAACTGGTTGAACATTTAATTTATATTATGTAAAATTGGAAGTGAAAATATAATAATATTAGGCAACACATTGTATATTACAAAAAATATAACCTGATTATTGAAATCTATTTTTTTAAAAGGTTTAAGGGATTTCACCCCACTATCAAGTATCAAAATCCTTTCATTATAGTCTCCTTTTTCATAAAATAGCCCAACTATATTGGAACCACTGTGAAATGATTGTGACATCCCAATTAAAGGGTCTTCCTCAATTAAATTTTCATCTGAACCTTTAGTGGTTTTGGAAGATAATAGAAAAATTGAATACTTTCACTTTGTGAGATTTGAAACATAAAATATTTGTACTACCTATGATTCCATTATAAACAGTTCTTCTTTATACCCTTCCTTACTGAAATCCAATTTCATGATTCCAAATTCATCTATTTTGACAACACTCATGTTAGTAACCCACTTGTATTGAAAAATCATCACTTGGAATGATTTATAATCTAACTCCCATATTTATTTGATGATTCCAAAGTTTGACATATTCTCATAAATTTTATTTCTTTCCTTGGTACCATATACATGCATCGATTCATCCACAAGTGTAACTCCACTATTTTTCATGGTACTACATTCATCATGTTCATTTGTATAGAACATATAACCATTAATTACATAACCAATATAAGACAATACATGAACACATGGTCCTATGGATAGCCATCGAAGTCATTCTGAAATTGAATTTGGATTTTCATCTGAATCCTTAAATATATGGTCTTGAAACCATACTATAAACTATTGATTGTGTGTATTTTATATTCATATTGTAACCCTTGATGGATTCAAATTCCTAATAATTTATTTTTGGGTTTTAACATACGGGGAAACCTCTAAAACATTATGCAAAAAGTAAAGGTGGATCTACTCCCAATATATAATAGGGATTGAAACAATATATATTCTAGAAATTACTTCACCCATGAGCCTCCCAGTGTGATGAGATTTCGGTATACCAATGCTTTCCCCACTGAATAGGTGGTCGATACAAAATTAAATGGTTTTATAAAAAATATATCACTCTCCAATACAACCTTTTGTCCAAATTCAGTTTTTGAAATTCCCTATAAAACTAATCATATACCATTCAATGTGGTACATCCATCTATAATGTATAATATCACATAGTTGAATCTGTTTTAACAAGTGAACCATCAAGTGAACCATCATATCAAAGAATGATGCCAGGAAGAACATTTCAAATTCACATAATATGATGAAAATTTCTTTTTATATAGTTGGAAATTTCATCTGGTCTATAAATTCGGTGCATATATATTTGAAAAAGAAATAGACCTTGGTTAATGTATGACATACATTCTTGGGAAAATGCAAGGTAAAGCAAAAAACATTAGATCTTACATCAAAACATGATAGTAATGTGATTTTAGAACCTTTAACACTAAATCATTCATTGAAATTATATTCTAAATATTTGATGAATACCCCTCTCAAACCTTTACATTGGTGGAAATCACACCTATACTAACACAATGTTCCCAATGGTTTAAAAAAACTCTTAGGGAAAGGATACTATACCAACAGTTATGTATAACCATTGGTATATTCTTATGTTTTTTTTGTTTTCCCAATGGTTTAAGGAAACCGTTGGGTATAGTGCTGATTTAGAGGTTTTTCCCAATGGTTTAAAAAAACCATTGGGTATAGTTTTGAAGAGTTTTTTCGCAATGGTTGTAAACCGTTAGAAAAGAAAAACCCCAAATATCGACGCCTCCAAGGATCTCTAACTCTAGAGATCTTGAATTTTTTTCCCTAAATTAGAACTTGACGCACCATATGAAATATTTTTCCCTAAACCTTGAACATCTCAAAGATTTTTCCCTAAATCTCAATGCGAACCCTACTTCCTAGCACAACAGGTTTGGTTTCCCAATGATTTGTTCTTCCACTTTAAATCGGTATGTGTAAGTTCATTTATTTTAGATTTTTTAATTCCATTTTGCTGCAATGTAGTGTGTATTATGATCCCCTTACAAAAAGAAGGCATATATCATTTTAGGTTACAGTTCGAACCCTACTTCTCAACCTGATCTTAAGGGTGTTAACTCTAATTTCCAACTGGGCATCTATCTCTGATTAAAGTAATTTTTGTTCTTACATTTTAAATCAGAACGCGTGCCTTCATTTATTTTATATTTTTTGTTCCATTTTTCTACAATGTACTATGCATTATGATCCCCTTATGAACACAAGAAATATACCATTTTAGGTTGCTGTTTTTTTGTGATTTATTTGTATAGAATAATTTTGATTGATAGTGAAGAGGTCAATATGATCCTGAGTTATTTTATCCTTGGTTTATTTTAAATTTTAGGTCTATTGACATGATTTTGTTGGTTAGATAGAAATATAGTTATAGAATTTTTTATCCTAATACAAATGATAAGATACTAATGCATTATGAATGTACCCCTAAATGTTGTCTTTGAAATATCACACTCTAACTTTAAGATGATGATACCCACACTATAAGTCATTCAATGAAGTGACACTTCCACCTGAACCACTAGAGTGGGTTTGAGGTCATTTTCATGTGTGAATGGTGATAGAACCAAAATTTACGCTATTACATGATCATTTATTCCTACTCCATCAAACGGTTCCGTCATACACTTGTAATATTTATTGAAATTCAAAATGAGTGTTATGAATTCATGTCACAATTTTCTTAGGTAGTTATAAAGCGTTATTAAGGTATTTATATCATTTTCTATCCTAGGAAGGAACCCATAATAAAGGAGTATAACCATCATAGAACTCACCAATGTTGTTCATGCCTACACATTATTTAGTCTCTGATATATATCTCACAAAAAAATAGCATCGTCATGTGCACGTAATTATTCCCCACTAGTTGATAGTATTGGAAGTCTGTGGAGGCGCACATGAGGTGTTGTTGTGCACTTGCTTGGATTATATTATTTTTCTTTTATTATGGGCATTAGGAATCAATATTAGAGTGTTTTATTTTTCTTAATATTTGTGGATAATTATATGGTGATAGGTTTGTGTTGGACAAGTGAGTCATGAACCCATCTCCAGTGGTAATTATAGGTTAATAGGGTTACAAAATTGCGCTTCTTGATTATCAATGTTACCTAGACACCCCCACCCCCTGGACACCCCCTACCCCCTTGGAAAACACCCCCACCCCCTGGACAGCCCCCCACTGCCACCAGACAACCCCCCAACCCCCTGGATGCCCCCACCCTAGAAATCCCCCACCCCTAGATACCCCATACCCCCTTGGAAAGCCACCCCAACCCCCTGGAAAGCCCCAAACCCCCTTGGTTATCCCCCACCCCCTAGACACCACTCCACCCCCTGAACACCCCTACCCCCTGGACAACCCCCCCACCCTCGTGGACAGCCTCGCCACCCCTGTGGACTGCCCCAACACCCCCTTGAACAGCCCTTCCACCTCTGTGGATAGCCCCGCCACCCCTGTGGACAGCCCCACCACCCCTGTGGATAGCCCTGCCACCCCCGTGGACAGTCCGCCCACCCCCTAGACACCCCACCACCCCCGTGGACAGCCCCGCCACCCCCGTGGACATCCCGCTCACCCCCTGGACACCCCTACCCCCCTGGATAGCCCCCACCCCCGTGGATAGCCCGCCCACCCCCCGCCCACCCCTACCCCCCCTGGACAGCCCTGCTACCCATGTGGACACCCCCAACCCCCCCTGGATAGCCCTGCCACCCCTGTGGACAGCCTGTCCACCCCCTTGGACACCCCCTACCCCCTAGACATCCCACACCCCTGTGGACAACCCACCCACCCCTAGACACACCTACCCCCTGGATAGCCCCACCACCCCTGTGGACAGCCCGCCCACCCCCTGGACACCCCGTACCCCCTGGACAGCCCCTCCACCCTCGTGGACAGCCCGCCCACCCCCTAGACACCTAGTACCCCCTGGACAGCCCCGCCACCCCTATGAAAAGCCCACCCAACCCTGGACACCTCATACCCCCTGGATAGCCCCCACCCCTAGAAATCCCCCCCCCACCCCTGGACATCCCAACCCCCTGGACATCCCCTCCACCCCTATGAACAGCCTGCCCACCCCCCGTGGACAGCCCACCCACCCCCTGGACACCTCATACCCCCTGGATAGCCCCACCACCCCTATGGACAACCTGTCCACCCCTGGACACCCCGTACCCTCTGAATAGCCCCTCCACCTCCATGTATAGCCCACCCACCCCCTAGACACCTTGTACCCCCCTAAACAGCCCCCACCCCTAGAAATACCCCCACCCCCTGGACACCCACCCCCCTGGACAGCCCTGCCACCCCCATGGACAACCCGCCCACCCCCCTGAACACCCCGTACCCCCCTAGACAACCCCCACCCCCATTGAAAGCCTGCCCACCCCCATGGACAGCCCTAACACCCCCGTGGACAGCCTTGCCACCCCTGTGGACAGCCCGCCCACCCCCTGGACACCCCACCCCCATAGACAGCCCACCTAGCCCCCTGGACTCCCCTACCCCCTGGACAACCCCTCCACCCCTGTGGATAGCCCGCGCACCCCCCAAACACCCCTGTACGCCCCTAGACAGCCCCACCACTGTCGTGGATAGCCCGCCTACCCCCTAGACACCTCGTACTCCCCTGGACAGCCCCGCCACCCCTGTGGACAGCCCACCCACCCCCTGTACACCTTGTACCCCCTGGACATCCCCTACCTTTAGAAACCCCCCCACCCATGGACACCCTGACCCCCCCTAGATAGACCCGCCACCCCCGTGGACAGCTCGCCCACCCCCCGTGGATAGCCCACCCACCCCCTGGACATCCCGTACCCCCTAGACAGCCCCGCCACCCCTGTGGACAACCCGCCCACTATCCTAGACGCCCTATACCCCCTGGACAGCCCCACCACCCCTGTGGACAGCCCGACCACCCCCTGGACACCTCGTACCCCCCCTAGATAGCCCCCACCCCTAGAAAGCCCCCACCCCCTGGACAACCCCACCACCCCCGCGGACAGCCCGCCCACCCCCCTAGACACCCCGTACCCCCTGGACAGCCCCCCACCCTCGTGGATAGCCTACCCACCCCCTAGACACCTTCCCACCACCCCCGGACACCCCCATCACCCCTAGACACCCCCACCCCCTGGACACCCCACCCCCTTGGACAGTGTATGTGATAACTCAAATAATCTACTAAAATATAAAACAATTTCGATCTAAAATTTACTCAACTCCTAAATAATTCTCCTCCACAAGTGTACATGATCTTGTACACTCCTGTATAGTTCTTCAAAGATATTTTTTTTATAAATATATTATTTTTTTGTCTTTTATATTATGATTCTCATATAGAGTAGTGTGTCAGTTATGGTTTCATATAAAGTGAAAAATTCTCATTTACTTAAATATATTTTTGATGAAACTTCAATCGTATTGAATTGATTTTGATGAAATGACTTATATTTTTTTTTACAAAATGTATAGAAGTTGGATGTATGAAACTGATCGGATCTCAAGCGATTTTCAAAATAATTTGGAGAGATTTTTAGATTTTGCAATTCACAATGCTTCAGATAGTGTTCACATACAATTCCCCTATTACAATTGTGTTGGAAGACCTTGGTTGATCTGTGAAGAAGTCAGCTACCACATAACCAAATATGGTTTTCAAGTAAACTACTCTGTGTGGTATCACAATAGGGAGAAAATGAAATCTCAAATTTCTAATGATCCAAATGAGAGGGTTGGATTGGATAATTTGTTATATGACTGGTTTCCATTTATTCGTCATCATGAAAAAGAAAGGATTCTGACCCAAGAATATTTTGATATGAGCACACATGACATGTCTAATGAAAATGATGACGTTATTAGGGTGAAAAAATTGAATGATGCTGCCATGACTCTAGTATATCGACAATGAAGTAAAATGAAAAAGTTGGAATTTTCAATCTGATTGTTTCATGGGAAAACTATATATGGGATTTCAAATACTACCATCGATTACATTCTTACCTTCTTGAAGGAATTACTTCCTGATGATGTAGATATTCCCTCAAAACACTATATGGCATGGAAGTTAGTTGAGGAACTTGGATTTTCAAGAAACAAAATTCATGCTTTCCCGAAAGATTTTAGTTTATTCTGGGAGTAAACTACTGAACAAAATGATTATATAAAATGCGGCACATCCTGTTGGAAGCCAAAATATAATAGAACACCATCTTGTGTGCCACATAAAGTAATGTGGCACTTTCCATTGATCCCCAAACCCCATAATATTTTATGTATGATGAAATATCAATAAAAATGCGATGGCATGATACCGAGAGAAAGAAGACCAATGATGAGTTGGTTCACCCTGCAGTTGAATTTTCATGGTAGAGATTTGATGCTCGATATCCTGATTTTTCACCTGACATGCGTAATGTGAGGTTGGGTCTTTCATGTGACGATTTTAATCCGTTTGGTCAGATTCTTACATCGCACAACACATGGAAAGTTTTTATACACATTTATAATCTTCCCCGATGGTTGTGTATGAAAAAACCTTTCACTTTCATGAGTATACTCATATCTGGCCCTTCTGATCCTGACAATGATATAGATGTATAATTAAAACTTTAATAAAAGAGTTAAAAATTCTTTGGTATGTGGGTGTGTGCACATATGATCCATGTTCAAAAGAAATATTTCAGATGCGTGTTGCTTACGTGAACGATCAATTATTTTTCTTCTTATGCAATGATGTTTGGATGGAGCACGAAGAGAAAACTATCATGTACTGTGATTAGTCACTAAAAGTGGCTAATATTCATTGTTAAGTTCTTAATATTAATGCGTTTAAAAGTTCATAAACATCAATTTTAGTCCAATTCAGAAATTGAACTTCATTTCCCATCATTGTGCAATTCATGCTTAAAATGTCAATTTGGGCCCACTCAATAATTTGCTTGTGGAAATTACAATATTCATCATTTTAATTTGAAATTTTGGGATATGATTTATCACTTTGTTTGGAACATTTTATCTTTTAGGTCCGATGGATGAATCCCAAAGGAAGATGGAGACTTTTGCGCCTAAAGGCAGAAACTTTCTGGAAAAAGCATAATGGGCCTAAGGCCCATCAAACAAATGTGGGGCCCAAAAACCAAGCCCAATGAAGCTCAAATTTATACAGGAGAAAGATAAAAATATGAGGATCATTTTATTCAACTGTGGCCGGAGCTAATTCTGATGTTATCATGATGATAAAGGGATCTGAAGTTTAGATTTAAATGGTGGACTCGTCATTAATGCGCAGAAATCCGTTCCACCATTTCGACCATAACTTCCAAACGGCTAAGCGAAATTTCCTTAAATTTTTAAAGCTCATATAGGACACATGGAAGAAGATATTTTATATTTATGACACCTCCGGAATCGGCCTTCTTCAATTTCGAATTCATACATCAAAATGGAGGACGAATCTGGACAGTTTTCCGGGTCAACTTCGAAATGTCAATTTCCTTTTGACTCTCTTAATTGTTGAGGGGTGAATTAATGTTGGGGGTGGACCTAAGGCTCCTAATATGCCTATATAAGGAGATGGTGGAAAATTTTCTTATCATCTTGGATGCTTTGTTTTCATTGTAATGTTTTGCTGTCCATTTGATGTTGTAATCGTTCTTCATTCTCATGTAAGTTATTTGAATCACATTAGATCTCAATAAAAGTTCTTCATTTCATCTCTTTTCTTTTTTTTCATCTTATCACTTTGATACCGTTGCTTTAAGGTGTGAATTTATTCACACCAGCACTTGTGAATTTATTCACACAACGGTGGAGTGATCGTTTCATTGTTTTATTTTTCTTCTCCAATTCTGCTTCTTTAAGTCGACTTCCCGCTTCCATTTATTTAATAGCATAAATGGAGGGCTAAACCCTTATGGGTTGGTCCTAGGGAGTTGCATGGGGAAGATTGGATGTTATTTTATGATCTAAAATTCTTTAATCATTTCATTAATTTAAGATTTCCATTTGATGATTAATTTCTTCTTCATCTTCGCCAACTTTAACAATAACACATTTCGAGTGCTAGTACGATCTAATTCCTTGGAGTGATCAATAAATTGATCCTCTAAGTGCATTGGTGATTAGCCTTGGAATTGTGAGGGATTAAATTGGTGAATGATGTTGAGGAATTATATCATTTTGTGGACACATCTTGAATTAGTGAAACGAACGTTATAAGATAATAAATACATCCAATCTAACCCAAGTAACAACTTAGGATCAACTCATCTCCATTAATTGTTTTAGACTAAGTAAGTGTATGTTTTAATTTATTTTCTTTAAATTAATTCAGTAGTTATTCAAATAAAATCAATCCAAATAGTTGGCCACTCCATAGCCAAATCCTTCCAAAATCAGAGTGTCTCTCGGTTTCTTCTTCGGTCCCTGCGGACTCGACCCCTACTTGTACTACAACGACCGCATACCTGTAGGGTAAATTTGGGCGCAACCAAATTTTGGCGCCGTTTCCGGGGACCCAAGTAAGTACCTTAGACACTCATCTTCTTTTCTCACCCCAAATTCTCTATTCTCACCCAAATTTCTCTTCTCTTTTCCCCTTTCTGTTCCTGTGTGTCCAATGAATCCCAAAAAAAAATTTCAATCATCTCCAATGGATTATCTTCAACAATACCCATTAATATACCAAGGATATAATCATCTGGAAAATCAATATTTTGAATCACCTCACATAGAAAATTTCATTGACCAATCCTTAATTGAATACACCACACCAGATGAGATGTACAATCAATGGGATGCTGAATGTTTAAAAGATCAATTTCCATACCTATCAAGAATGACTGAAAAGATAAATAATGAGGGAGTCCATGATGTACAAACATATATCAACCCTAATCCTGAAAAAATTCTTGAACAATTGTGTGAACAAATGGATAAAATGAATTCAGAAGTTTCATCTTTCAGATTAGAACTACAAAGCTTTAAAACTTTTGAGGAACCCGTTCCCACTCAAGATGTTCTTTCCTCATCATTGATAGATGAATCTTTTATCCCAAAAACCTCCCATGAATTGAAAAAAGAACTAACCATTGGATATGGGATAACTGAACAAGATCAAAGAAATGTTGAAGGGTATTTAAATCAGGATGAAATTAATTCACAAGGGGAGAATTTGTCTTCATGGATTGAGTGTTCGGAATATTGCTCCAATAAATTTTTTTTAGAATCACCGATCATTGAACCATTGGGAGATATAACGAATATTGTGTCTATACCCACTCATGAAATTCAAATGGAAAACTTTGTGGATGAATCATCTTTTCAAAAGGAACCAATTCTTTCAAATGTTTTTAAAGAAGAAACAATTTTTGATTCAAATTATCATTCTTCTTTAGGAAAATTCAATCAAACTGAACTCGATGTTTTAATAATTCCTTACCTACTCAATAATCCCTCTATTTATGATAACCAAGACCATTCAATTATCATCACTCTTCATCAAGAATCTCACCATGTAGGAATGAACCTTGAAATCATAGGAAATAATCCAGATAAAACACGATCAACAATTTCAGATATTCCTTGGATTTTACCAATCATTGTGGAAAATAGGATTTTACATGAAACAAATTTCAAAAAAACAATCAATCTCAATCTTGTTGAAGTGGAGAAAGATGAGTTAATTAAAATTTTGAAAGTTGGAATTGGATAAGTTGGGGGGTTCAAGTCGAGCTAACGACGTTAAACAAAAGCGCTGCATGGGAGGCAACCCATGGTTTTCATGTTTCCAATCATTTTGAATCATTTTATTTTTCATATAATAAATTACCATTAATTGTTGACCTGTTCTTCTTTTATGAGTAAGGATGGGTATGAAAGGGGAGCGCCATATTCATCCGTGTCACGTGGTGTGATCCCTGAGTAATACCTTACCCAGAAATTTAAAGAAGACAATGTATCATCAGTTTATTTTATTTATGTTTTTGTAGGTTTAAAAAAAAAAATTATTAGACTCTTGACCTGTTCTTCTTTTATGAGTATGGATGGGTATGAAAGGGGAGCACCGTATTCATCCGTGTCACGCGGTGTGATCCCTGAGTAATACCTTACCCAGAAATTTAAAGAAGACAATGTATCATTAGTTTGATTTAAAAAAAAACATGAAAATGATGGTACTTGGAATTAAATAAATCATTTTGTTGTTTGTTTTGTCTGCTTTGTCCTTCTTTTTATGGTTCAGGAACTATTTTGGGTGATACATGTTCAATCAAGGAGGTGCCTACATCCCCAAGAGATCAAAGGAGTAATTTGGAGCATCATGAACCTCAACTTTAAAAACCAGGTGAATTTGTTCCATGTTTTTCATTCTCAATTTTATCTTTGAACTCCTCTCCTACCACCTTCTAACTTTTTTTCTTTTCTTTAAACACTGGGGACAGTGTTATTCTAAGTTGGGGGGGGGGGATAAAAAATGATTTTTATTTTGAATAAGAACATGCATGAAAAAATTCCATTAACCATAAACATGATAAAGACACATTGCAAACTCTAAAATTGGATATCAAATAAATTTTGCATGCCTTGATTCTGATTTTAATGCAAGTTTAAGTTCATGAGCATAGTTTTTGGAAAGTGTGGTTGTCCGATGTGATTTTTCAAAGTTTACATTTTCATCCTCTTAATAAAAATGCCACAATGCACGTATTTTTGATTGTGGGTGTAAATTTGAGTTCTTGGGTCCCTTTCATTATAGCATAGGGTTCTGGGGTCACTTTTAGTTTAATTTGAGTATCCAAAAAAAAACAAAAGAAAAACAAAAAAAAAAAAAAAAAAAATTTGAAAAAAAAATAATAATGACCACATAAAGCAATGTTTTGTCCAAATGCGTGGCGTCCGACACTTGGGGATCGTGACTCCATAGTTGTCTTGCCCAGAGTTAGGCTTTATATCTCTATTTTAGAGCATGAAATTGACAAAATGCGTGGCGTCCGGCACTTGGGGATCGTGACTCCATAGTTGTCTTGCACAGAGTTAGTCTTTTCATATCTATTGTGGTTAAAAAAGAATAAAAAAAAAAATTAAAAAAAATGGATACTCATCTTAAGGTTTAATGTGATTCCCACCTAGCGCTTCCATTTTTTTCCCCTTGAACAATAAAATGGGCCCCATATCTTTTATGATGCACAACACTTTATCATGCTTAATTGGAATTGGATGAAATGTGGCGATGAATTTGAACAAAGGAATGGGCTTGGGCTTGGGATATGCTTATGGACCTAGCTTGTTTTAAATGATTTTGAAGGGTTCCATAATTTTTTTGGTATGAGATCTTTTGAGTGAGAAATGTGTATTTAAATGTTTTTGGAAAAGGGGATTTCAATTTCATATTTGTAATTTATTTTGCTCGGGACTAGCAAAACTCAAGTTGGGGGGTGTGATTAGTCACTAAAAGTGGCTAATATTCATTGTTAAGTTCTTAATATTAATGTGTTTAAAAGTTCATAAACATCAATTTTAGTCCAATTCAGAAATTGAACTTCATTTCCCATCATTGTGCAATTCATGCTTAAAATGTCAATTTGGGCCCACTCAATAATTTGCTTGTGGAAATTACAATATTCATCATTTTAATTTGAAATTTTGGGATATGATTTATCACTTTGTTTGGAACATTTTATCTTTTAGGTCCGATGGATGAATCCCAAAGGAAGATGGAGACTTTTGCGCCTAAAGGCAGAAACTTTCTGGAAAAAGCATAATGGGCCTAAGGCCCATCAAACAAATGTGGGGCCCAGAAACCAAGCCCAATGAAGCTCAAATTTATACAGGAGAAAGATAAAAATATGAGGATCATTTTATTCAACTGTGGCCGGAGCTAATTCTGATGTTATCATGATGATAAAGGGATCTGAAGTTTAGATTTAAATGGTGGACTCGTCATTAATGTGCAGAAATCCGTTCCACCATTTCGACCATAACTTCCAAACGGCTAAGCGAAATTTCCTGAAATTTTTACAGCTCATAGAGGACACATGGACGAAGATATTTTATATTTATGACACCTCCGGAATCGGCCTTCTTCAATTTCGAATTCATACGTCAAAATGGAGGACGAATATGGACAGTTTTCCGGGTCAACTTCGAAATGTCAATTTCCTTTTGACTCTCTTAATTTTTGAGGGGTGAATTAATGTTGGGGGTGGACCTAAGGCTCCTAATATTCCTATATAAGGAGATGGTGGAAAATTTTCTTATCATCTTGGATGCTTTGTTTTCATTGTAATGTTTTGCTGTCCATTTGATGTTGTAATCGTTCTTCATTCTCATGTAAGTTATTTGAATCACATTAGATCTCAATAAAAGTTCTTCATTTCATCTCTTTTCTTTTTTTTCATCTTATCACTTTGATACCGTTGCTTTAAGGTGTGAATTTATTCACACCAGCACTTGTGAATTTATTCACACAACGGTGGAGTGATCGTTTCATTGTTTTATTTTTCTTCTCCAATTCTGCTTCTTTAAGTCGACTTCCCGCTTCCATTTATTTAATAGCATAAATGGAGGGCTAAACCCTTATGGGTTGGTCCTAGGGAGTTGCATGGGGAAGATTGGATGTTATTTTATGATCTAAAATTCTTTAATCATTTCATTAATTTAAGATTTCCATTTGATGATTAATTTCTTCTTCATCTTCGCCAACTTTAACAATAACACATTTCGAGTGCTAGTACGATCTAATTCCGTGGAGTGATCAATAAATTGATCCTCTAAGTGCATTGGTGATTAGCCTTGGAATTGTGAGGGATTAAATTGGTGAATGATGTTGAGGAATTATATCATTTTGTGGACACATCTTGAATTAGTGAAACGAACGTTATAAGATAATAAATACATCCAATCTAACCCAAGTAACAACTTAGGATCAACTCATCTCCATTAATTGTTTTAGACTAAGTAAGTGTATGTTTTAATTTATTTTCTTTAAATTAATTCAGTAGTTATTCAAATAAAATCAATCCAAATAGTTGGCCACTCCATAGCCAAATCCTTCCAAAATCAGAGTGTCTCTCGGTTTCTTCTTCGGTCCCTGCGGACTCGACCCCTACTTGTACTACAACGACCGCATACCTGTAGGGTAAATTTGGGCGCAACCATACTGTTTTTATGAAGAATACATGATCTAGAATACTGAAACATCATTATAGTTTCAGTTTTATGGTACATCGATGATTCTTTCCAATGGACCATCCATATAGAAATAATCGTCGAAGATTTGACAATACCATGGAGACCGATGATCCACCTCAGAGTATGTCTGGAAATGATGTGCTTAATGAATTGAAAGATTTTAGTTTTTTATTTGGGAAGGGTTAAATGAAATCTTGAAAGAGAAAGAATGTTTCCACTGAAACCTATTACAATTGGAAGAAGAGAAGTATCTTCTTTGATTTACCTTATTGGTCAACTAATTTGTTACATCATTTATTAGACGTAATGCACATTGAAAAAAATTTATGTGAAATGTTGCTTTCAATTCTTCTAAATGTTAAGGGAAAGAGAAAATATGATTTATGATCTTGGTGTGACTTGGTGGATTAGGGCATCAGACCAGAATTGCATCCTGTGTGTATCAGTGAAAATAAATGGAAAGTTCCATGTGCTTCTTATGTGATGACACCTATAGAAAAAAAGAAATTTCTTGAATTAATAGAGGCTATTAAAGTTCCTGATGGCTATTCAAGCAACATATCTAAATGGGTCAACAGAAGAGAGTTGAAGCTAAAATCTTTGAAGACTCATGATTATCACATCCTTCTGCATGAGTTGATTCCAATTGAAATTCATCTTCTTTTGTCTAATAATGTAAGTGTGTCTGTTATCCAGTTGTGCCATTTGTTTAGTGATCTTTGTTCTAAGAAGTTGTCCAAGTAATTCTTGCAAAATATTTTGGAAGCTGCCCCATTAATTTTGTGTGAGTTAGAGAAAATATTTCTTCCATTATTTTTCACATGCATACTGCATTTGACTGTCCACATTCCAACTGAAATACTTCTTGTAGGACCCATTTCTTTTCGTTGGATGTATCCAAATGAAAGAAATATGTACAAATTAAAGTCTTATGTCTGTAACAGGAATCATCCCAAAGGTTCTATTGTGAATGGTTACTTGGCTCAAGAATGTATGGATTTCTGCTCTATGTATTTGTCTGATCTTACTACAAGAATGAACAGACCAATGAGAAATGAAGAAGAAAAATATAAGAAAATTAATCCCAGTTTTCCATCACTTCCTCAAACATGAGGAATTCTTGGATCATATACATTGACTATATTAATTTTGATGACTTCAATAACTCAATTGTTAGAGTTTACTGTGAACTTGAAGTTGTGGTGGGAAATATATAAAATCATCCATTCATGTTCTCAATTCTTTTGGTTTACCTCAACTTGGGTTGTTAAGGTTGGTACTATTAAAATTGATTTAATATTGATTACAAATATTTTGTATCCAACTTGACCGTTATGTGAATTTTTAATGTTTATTGGTTGAAATTTTATTTGAATTTCATGTTCTAATTTGGAATTGAACTGTATTCAAACCTACATAACCAACATTTCTAAATTGGTGAACATTTCAATGCTTCAACTGTGATTTTTATAAAATTAGTATAACTCTAAGACCTCTATTTAATATTTTACCAGGTAATGAACATGATAGTTTGTATTCTTATTCAAAACATGTATAGAAACCTGCATCATCTACCTGGGATAAAGAAATTAATTTTTTCCTTAATTTTGACAACTTCTTTACCCCTTATGAATCTGGTATAATCAGTGTTCCATGATTTTACTAGACTGATGAAACTTTATAAATAACTAACTTACTAAAAATTAAATTTCTTTATTACATCTTGTACGATTTATTGAATTCATTATATATCTGTTCAAGCACACTTAAAACAATGGATAGTTAAATTATCCATTAATATCCCTATTCACTCTCATTTTTTTGGGTTACACATTAATTATCCTTTTCTATTTAATTCCATATTTTTTTAAAATAAAGGAAATGAAACCAATTGAAGAGAGGCGAAAAAACAGATGATGGAAAACAATTGTCGCATGATTGAGATGGGCATTCCACCACTAGTGTCTGTAGTGAGTATTTTATTTCAAATATATATATATCTAAATAATATGTAATGTCATGTGATTAATTTTGTTTTAAACATTTTTGCAGGATCTATCTATTAGGAGATAGTTATTTGATGAGCAGCCTAGTAGTGGTCACAGTACTCAGGGTGTTTGTACGAGGGGGGGTGGCACCAGAGCTAGACGATCTAGCCAGCGTACCCGATTAAACCCTTCCCCTCCCACTGACATACCATCCATCCCATATTCTGATCCCAGTGTGTCGTTAGGGACACATGGGATATTTTGGCCTCCCATGTTTTCACCACCCTTTACATCTGAGACTCCTCACTCTTCTGTACCATATCCGATGATGATTCCCACTCCCCATCCAGCATTCAGCCAACCGTCCCTCTCATCTTCTTTTACTTTTCCTTCCTTCTCTCCAGGCTTTTATATTCCATCTTCTTTGGCTCCTGCTTCGCCAGAGTCTATCCCTAAAGAGCATACATTGGTACCCACTCCACCTGTACAGGGTGTTCCTTTAGTTTCTATGGATCCAGTGACGCTCATTTATTAGACTACCATAGGTATACTTATAAAACCCTAACAATTTTTTACACAATTATTTATTTTCATTATAACATGTATTGATAAAATATTTGTTTTTATTTCATAACAGAAACATCTACTGATAGGAGGCGGGGGCGGGGGAATACACGCATGTGTGCGGTGTGGAATCACCACACACAATTGATGGTGGACTACAATGAAGATAGTCAAATGATTGAAAAGTCAGGGCAACAATGTCAGAGTTTATTGGCAATGCTTTCCAAATACTCTGACATCATTCCTTTCAGCTCGATATCATGGATATAGTTGCCAAATAAAGTCAAGGATAAATCTTGGGAAAAGATATGGGTAAAAAATATGTTGTATTTAATGTAATATATTATTTTTTGTATTTATATGAATTAATATTTTGGTGTCAGCTTCGGTTTAATTTCCCCAATGGTGAGGGTGCACGACCAGCACGTCTAAAGGATTTAGGTGAGATTTAGAGAGATTATAACCATGGGTTGTATATTGGATAGTGTGATATAGTTGGCATAGAGTTATAGGCGGTCCTTGTTATGGATGATCATCCGTTAGAACTGTATCGGCATATGATTACTCATTGGATGACTAGCCAGTTTAAGGTATTAATCACATTAGATGTATTTAAATAAAATTTTTCATGTTTTTCATTAATAATAATTATTGAATTTTATTTAGAAATCATCTGGAAGAAATAAAAAACCATTGATGCTAAAAAATACCTCCACACATTGGGACATACTATGATGCAAGATCATAAGAGGCAGCAGATTTGACAGTTTATAATCTTTCTTTATAACTTGCAATTTCTATTGCTTCCTCCATAATTTATTTGATTGATAAAGTTGTTATATAATTTTAGTTATGAAATGAATTATTGGTATCCTATTTTTAATTATGGTTTCCTACATTTCATGTCATTGTAGAGGCATAAATTGAATATAGAAGGACGTGTGCCTCAAGCAAAACTGTTTTGCTCGAGTTGAAGGAAGAAAGATGGAAGTGTGGTTAATGAACCAACTCAATAGCAGATTGTAAGTTTTAATTTTTAGATTTAAAATTTTAATTTCTATTTTTTTAACTTAATAATCTATTTATATTTGTAACATGCTACTTTAGAGTCCCTTGATGCCCATAAACTTGACAATTTTGGACCAAATGATCACTTACATCAGGTGTTGGGAGATGAGTACCCTGGTTGAGTAGGCTGCCGACCTGGGAAGAGTATAGTTCCGACAAGGTATTGGACCTCCTCAGGTACGAGTTGTAGTTCCACCAAGTTCCAGAAGGTTAAGGAATAGGAAGAACAGGCTGAAAAAGGGCAAAAAAGATAGTAGAACAGTCTGCTAGGGAAAACACTACATTTATGAAACTGATGGAAGTTTTACGTCCAACACTTCCACCAGAGGCCAGCACAACTTGTTATGAATATATATCGTCGATGCATTCTATATATGGTTTACCAAGTGCATTTATAGTGGTGGTCTAGACGATAGTGAGGATGAGGCCGAGGCAGAGGAGGAGGAGGGCGAGGAGGAGGCCGAGGCAGAAGAGGAGGGTAATGAGGAGGCCGAGGTTGAGTACGAGGGCGGGGACGAGGGAGTTAAGGAGGGCAGGGATGATGATGGGGAAGACAATGAGGATTAGGGTGAGGCTGATGATGACAATGATGATAGTGATGGTGATGAAAGAAAGATTGATTCATTACATTTTTGAATGATATTACCGACCTTTGATGTTTATTGATTTGTTGTGCCTGAATGTATGCATGATTAGGTAAGTTACATTATCTTTATTATTTTATCTATAAATAATAAAACTTGACTTGATTATTTGCTGTGACTGATTCACCCCTCCCCTGAACAGCCCCACCACCCCCGTGGACAGCCCGCCCACCCCCTGGACACCCTTACCCCCCTCGAAAGCCCTGCCACCCCCGTGGATAGCCCGCCCACCCCCCTGGACACCCCGTACCCCCTGGATAGCCCCTCCCACCCCTTGGACACCCCATACCCCCTGGAAAACCCTGCCACCCCCATGGATAGTCCGCCCACCCCCTGGACAGCCCCTCCCCCCATGGACAACCCCCACCCCCATGGAAAGCCCTCCCACCCCCTGGACACCCCGTACCCCCTGGACAACCCCTACACCTCCGTGGATAGCCCACCCACCCCCCTAGACACCCCATACCCCCTTGGACAGCCCCACCCACCCCCTGGACACACCATACCCCCTGAACAGTGCCCCCACCCCCATGGACATCCCGCCCACCCCCGTGGATAGCCTGCCCACCCCTCGAACACCCTGTACCCCCTGGATAGCCCAACCACCCCTGTGGACAGCCCGCCCACCCTCCTAGACACCCCTTAACCCCCTGGATAGCCCCCACCCTTGTGGACAACCCGCCCACCCCCGTGGACAAACCACCCATCCCTACCCCCCTCGACAGCCCCACCACCCCCTCGATAGCCCACCCACACCCTGGACACCCCTCCCCCTGTGGACAACCCCCCACCCCCGTGGATAGCCCACCCACCCCCTGGACACCCCTACCCCTCTGGACAGCTCCCACACCCCCGTAGACAGCCCGCCCACCCCCTTGGACACCTCGTACCCCCTGGATAGCCCACCCACCCCCTGGACACCCCTTACCCCCCTCGACAGCCCCGCCACCCCTGTGGAGAGCCCACCCACCCCTGTGGACACCCCCTCCCCCTGTGGACACCCCCAACCCCGTAGATAGCCCGCCCACACCCCTAGACACCCCTACCCCCTGGACAACCCCACCACCCCAGTGGACAGCCCGCCCACCCCCCTAGACACCCCGTACCCCCTGGATAGGCCCACCCACCCCCTAGACACCCCGTACCCCCTGGACAACCCCCACCCCCGTGGACATCCCGCCCACCCCCTGGACAATGCCTACCCCCTGGATATCCCCACCACCCCCATGGACAGCCCCCACCCCCCTGAACAGCCCCACCCCCATGGATAGTCCACCCACCCCCAACCCCCCATGGATACCCCCAACCCCTCGTGGACACCCCCAACCCCCCGTGGACACCCCCAACCCCCATGGACACCCCAAACCCCCTGTGGATAGGCCACCTACCCCCATGGATAGCCCACCTACCCCCTGGACACCCCCTACCCACTGGATAGCCCCGTCACCCCTATGGATAGCTCGAACACCCCCCTAGACACCCCGTACCCCCTGGACAACCCTTACCCCATGGACAACCCGCCCACCCCCTGGACTACCGCCCACCAACCCTCGGACACCCCATCCCCCTGGACACCCACCCTAGACACCCTGACCCCCTTGAACAACCCCACAACCCCCTAAACACCCCCACCCCCATGGACACCCCCACACCCGTGGACAGCCCGCCCACCCCCTTAGACAGACCCCAACCCCCTGGACATCCCCCAACCCTCTGGATAGCCCCCAACCCCCTAGATGGCCCCCAACCCCCTAGAAGGACCCCACCCCATTGAAACCACCCCACCACCTGGAAACCCCACCCCCTAGACACCTCCACCCTCATGGACAACCACCTACCCCCTAGACAACCCCTAACCCCCTAGATGGCCCCCACTGCTCCTAGACACTACCCCACCCCCGTGGACAGCCTGCCCACCCCCTGAACACCCCTACCCACCTTGGACAGCCCCCTAACCCCCTGGATGGACCCCAACCCCCTGGACACCACCCCAACACTTGGAAACCCCCACCCTTATGGACCCCTACCCCCTAGATATCCCCCAACCCCCTGAACGTCCCCCACCCCTCTAGACACCACCCCACCACCTGGACACCCCCACCCCCTGGACACCCCCACCCCCATGGACAACACCCCCCCAGATAGCCCCCACCCCAACCCCCTTGGACAACCCCCAACCCTCTGGACTGCCTCCCCACCCCCAGACACCACCACACCCCCTGGACACCCCTTACCCCTTTGGAAAGCCCCCCAACCCCCTGGACACCACCCCACCCCCTGGACACCACCCCACCCCCTGTACACCATCCCACCCCTGGAAACCCCATCCCCCTGGACACCCCCACCCCCATGGAGTGCCCCCACCACCTTGGACATCCCCCACCCCCCTAGACACCCACATCCACCCAGACACCCCAACCCCCTATACACCCCTACCCCCTTGGATAGCCACCCCAACCCCCTGAATATCCCCCAACCCCCTGAATTGTGAATTGAATTCTTTATGTATTTAATTAACTTATGAATTATGTGTTAATGGAGTATGGGTATACTTGTTGTATGGGTATACTTATTTTATGTGTATACTTGCTGTAATTACCTTATGAATTATGTTTTAATTATGTATGTGTGTAGAGGTAAATTAAATACAGAATTGGAGGTATTTAGAATTCTGTATGAATTATGTGTTTTATGAATTCTGTATGAATTCATATATAATTTTGTATGTATTCTACAGGTATTGATACTTGTGTATGAATTCTATACAGGGGAGGCGGGGCTGTTGGTGGAAGCTGGTGGAAGTGCTACAGCTGCACAGGGGGAGGCTGGCTTGCTACTGCAGGTACATAAAGGCTATGCCAACAATTTACAATCATTGACATATCTTTAAAAATAGAAATTATACCAACAGTTTTATGTAAACTGTTGGTAAAAGTATATACCAACGGTTTACAAACCATTGGTATGGTATTTTTACATGATATTTACCAACGGTTTGTGGAAAACCGTTGGTAAAAATCTATACCAAAGATTTGTAAACCATTGGTATAGAGACAATTATTGATATTACCAACAGTTTTAAACCATTGGTAAACATTTATACCAATGGTTTCACTGAATTGTTGGTATATACTCAATTTTTCAGACATATCCCAACGGTTCTCATAGAACCATTGGGATATTTCTATCCCCATGACTCAAGACCCAATGGTTTGGAAAACCTTTGGTATAGTTTATACCAATGGTTTTCCAACCTTTACTAATAGTTTTAAACCATTGGTAAATATGAAGTTTACAGTAGTGTTACATCCTTCAAGAAGTTGCTGAACTGATATCTCTCTTGACTGGAAAGAGTGTAAGCAGCTGGAGAAAGAAAAATATGTTTTTCACCCTTCACGGGTGCCAACTCTTACCGTATTCCTAAGTAAATCATGACCTACCTATCCTTAATTACATAATTTTTTTCAGGTGCATTTAGTAATGTTTCAATGACACTATCACATACATTTTTTTCAACATACATAACATCAAGAAAATTCATGATGTACAAAAAATTCTAGTATGGTAATTCAAAAAAAAATTGACCTCTTTTTTCAACTGGTTTTTATAAGGTTTTTCAAAAATGGTTTACTAAAAGTAGTGTACATATATTTTACTTTCTCAAATAGTTGATCACCTATTAGTGGAGATAGTGTTGTACGTTCTTCTGAACTGCTATTGAATGATGTCATCCAAGATTGGTACTTATGTCATTGGGGTAGAAATCTACTATATCCTATAAACAAAATCATCAATGAATGTTTCAACCTAATTATCCGTGTACCTTACTCAGAAATGGGACACCCTTTAATTATTTTAATTCCATATCCTGACATATTCTCATAAGTAGGAAATTCATTTATCGTCTCATACAACATGTCTCTCAATGTGAAATCTTCATTTCTATAATAATCATACAACATATCTTCTAAATCCCACAATAATTCTAAATCTTTAATAAATAGATCCAAATAAATATCATTACCATTACCTGGATGTTTGGTCCTAATATAAGAAAAGATAATAAAATGTATTTTTTTCATCCATAACCACAGTGAAAACATATAATTTACCAACATAAGAGACCATATAATGCGAGTGCTGCTTTGAAAACCAAAAGGATTCACTCCATCTATAGATAGTGAAAAGATAAGGTTTTTTGGCACATTTTCAAATTCAGGATACTTGTGATCAATTATCTTCCACTGATGAGGGTTCATCGGGTGATGAGGTTTCTATATTTATTTCTTATATCTTAATGCCACGTTAATTGTCTTGAGATATCCTCACTTTCATATAAGCACCTAAACCTTGGAATGATTGTAACGTACCATAAAACATTCAAAGGACCTGATTCATATTTATTGTGTCAATAAGAACCACAATTTAGGAATTCTTTATGTGATTTTTGGTCATTTAGAAATAGTATATAATCATTTAGATAGGAATGAATTCTTTTAGAGATGAAACCCATTGAATGTAGCATTCGTTTAGTGTCATATGTTCATCTGGGAAGCTCATTATCTTCTAGGAGAATATCATTCAAGAGATAAAGTAGTTCAATAAAACAAGAAACACTCCATCCCTTTCCATATTTTAAATTATGCATCTTCAATATGGATGACAATACTATATATTTAGTACAAATGGAAGACAAAGACTTATTTATACAACTCTTTAACTACTCAAATAATTTTGGATAATGATGATGTTCATCATAAAATGTCATTATCATTTCCTCAATATGATATTCATTATCATTAACACCTATAATCACATATTTGATATAATATTATTCATTTTCCACACTTGTAATCATATCAGATGATCCATAAAATGCATTGTTATCCCAATCACTGACAACATTTAATTTTCCCCATGTTTAATCCAAAATTTATAACTTCAATCTATTCCATGATAGATCAAGTGTTCTTAAAAATCTTCTAGACTAATTAATCTTGAATAAAAACTACCTAAACACAGAAAAAGGATTTAATAAGGATCATATGCATGATCTTTTAAAAACTTAATAAAATCTTTCACTATATCTTCATACTTTTTTTTCATATGATTGACATCCATCCATTTTAGATTCGTATCAATCCTATTTGATTCGGTAATATTAATATTTTTAAAAATAAATAAATACACAAAAGGTCCCTTTCATATAAGGGAAATCAACTTTTGAATGATTCAAATAATTTCACCATGCTTTGAAGGAATTGGGTAATTGAATTTAAGAAAAGAATTACTCCACTAGTGGTAGGTCTTATCCTCCAAATTCAACCATAATGATCACCAGTACCTGGTATGGGATGAATACTAATCAGGGTAGTTTAGGAAACATAGGTACATGTCCAAAAGTGACAGGGGATGAGTCTAAGGAAAAAAATTCAATAATAAATTTTTAGGAGATGAAGATTATGATGATGATGATGACAGTTATCTCCTTAAATCTAAATATTCCTAAGTTAGGGAGTTAACAAAGCACCAAACAACATTTCTTAGTTTGTTATCTAAAGTTTAAAAAATTATTAGTAGTAGTCTGATCCCTACAAGGGGATCCTTGATTGGTGTGACCAGGAAAAGGCTTGGATGGACGGTCTTACACACACTCATGCTGATATAACCTTTATAATTTTAACATTCAAAGAAATCCTAAAACTACTCTATGAAAATGAAAAGGATTTTGTTCTAAGGACTGCATTTTAGTTGTGCTTATCTTCCTACGAGGATAAGGTCACAAGATTGGGGTCATGATGGATATCTCGTGGGTTGGATGGAGTTAGTGACATTCCCTTACCATGGTGTTATTATAAATATATATTATAAAATAGGTGAGATTTTTCGTATCCAGGAGGTCTCTGAATGTTAATATAATCATATAAATATAGATACCACCCTTTTACCTTACACATGTATTCATTTATAAATATAGATACCATTCATCCCATTGAATTTATAAATATAGATACTACTCAACTTTTTGGCACATATTTTAAGGAGTGTATGAAAAGGAAAATGAAATTAGTAAGTTAGTGGATCAATACTTTAATAAAAAACAGAGGTTAATTTCTAAAGTGTAATTGTAAAAGAAAAAGTATATCACTTATTTATAACCCCTTATCAGTGATAAATTACCACTACCCTAGAATCTACAATAAGGGATATTCCTCAGAAAGGTAATCCTATATTCTATCCTATAATATTCTTCTTCAAATTTTTATTTTTTATAATATCCCTATTCATTCTAAGGTAATAAATTGTTTCCCTTTTCTAGAATCGCACTTCATATAAAAAAACCAATCCTTAATTTTATGGATGTATTTTTATAAGAGGTAAGTGACCAAAGTGAAAATCTAATTCCAGTGGGTGATGTGGGAAATTCATTCAAAATATTTCTTAGCATATGAAGCCAATTATGAAATAAATATCTTGATAAATGATCAATGTTAAAACCCTATTAGTGTGGGTTTTAACATCGATTATATATGTGATCAATGTTAAAACCCAATCAGTGTGGGTTTTGACATTGGTTATTAATTAAGTAATGATAAATGTAACCTTTAATATCAGTTATAACTAACATCAAAACAAATGATTTTAATGTTAGTTATATGTATAACCAAACTTAAAAGTAATTTTTTTACAGCGCACCATTTTGATTTTTTACAGAGCACTTTTTTGTGGTGGTTTTTAATATTTCTTATATAATAACCAATGTTAAAAAGGGTTTTAACATTGGTTAATATATAAATAGTGTTAAAATACATGGTTTTGATGCCAGTTATATAAATAACTAACATTAAAAGTAAAATTTAAAATCATGCGCTCATAGTGTTTCAATTTCTTTACAACACACCCATTGGATTTATTTTTCCAACTATAAATTTATAATGTCGCAAGATTTTTTTACAATACCTTATATAAATTTCCCTTACACCACATTCTATATTTCTGATTTTCACCATCTTAATTGTTTCAATGCTTCTTCATTCCACCGATTATTCATTCCATCACTTTTCCATGGTATTTATAATATTTTATCATTATTTGGTTTCTTTTATGATTTATATATATATATATATATATTTGATGTTTTTTAAGAATATGACTTATTCAGATTGAGTATATGTGTTAAAGATTCTGTATGAGATTTATTAAAGTAAGTTTAAAATGTCGCATGAGTTTTTCATTGAAAAGGGAAAACCTTCTCTGTATATATAAAAGTAACATTTTCAATCTAAGAAAGATTAGTAAATTATGTAACCACACTGGGATATGTAAGTGTTAATTTAGAGTTTACATAAAGGTCATCAGGTGGTACATAAGCATCATTTTTACAAATAAGGGATGATATGTAAGAGTCATTTCTATGACTCAAGGGAGATCCATAAGGTTTATTCCCTTTACTATTTGAGGTGAAGAGTTGGATACACCTTGGATTTATTTCCATACCATGAAGGAAAAACATAATGGTTTATCAATCATAAAATATGATTGATATTTCTGACAAAATATCATAGAGGTTCTAATTGTATTTGAGTTTACCAATTATTTTCATATGTTAAGAAAGATTAAACTGAATTTAGGAATGAATAATATTACTTGTTTCAAAAATTTAGTAAGATATTCCTTTATCAATTGAGTTTTTTAGTAAAGAAAATTAACTTATAATTGAATTTAATATTACTAAAATTATCTTCCAATCTTTTTACATATAATTAAAAAATAATATTCATTATATAGAGTTTAGAAATATATAACTAGATTTAATGATAAATTAAAATATATATTTGAATAAAACATATAATGTTATAAAAGATTTCATTTTTTTAAGAGTTACACTAAAAAACATATTGTTGGGAAAAAATCCCTCAAGGTTTTCTATCAGTGTGTTTTGGGTGTGGTTGTGTTTGTTGACAAATCCAAATGACCGAAAGTGAGTACGGCTGGTGTTTGCCGAAGACTGGTTTTTAAGGTGGCGTAGTTTCCCAGTGTTTGCCAAATTTTTGGGCCACAAAATCATAAGTTTGATGTTGGAAAGGAAGGATTTTTTCTTAGGAGTGAATGACATGAAGAACATTGAAGAAATATGGAAAAGGATGGGAAGCGTGTACCATAATTCATGGGCCGCGTACCATGTTCTGGGAACAGTACGTGGAGTGTCCAGAATAGTACGTGGGAATGGTTCGCGAAACCAGAAACGGTCGCAAAAACGGTTCACGACGGATAGAGGTGTTGTATAAAGATGACATGTTGATGGGGGAGGAGATCAACCATGTAAGAACAAAGACAATATGTGTATCGGGTAGGAAAAACGGTATGTGAGTGGCTTTCGGTTCACGGTGGCAGAAAGATTGGTAGGTGGTGGAGGCCAAATTGAAGATTCAATGAATCTCGATTTAGTGGATTAAGTGGGTATATTTGCCTATATAAGAATGGATAATCCCACCGGTTACTATGGAGATTGAACATCATTAGAAATCATATATTTCTCCCGGATTTCAGTAAAAGACCAAAGGAAGTTCGCAAAGGGAGGTTCGCGAAGGCTGAAGTGGTTCGCGTAGAAGGAGTTGTCTCTATACGTGGAGGAGGAATCTCCAGTACGTGAGAGAGAGAATTCCGCAAGCAGTATGTGGAGAGGGAGATTCAGTATGAATAAGAGAAGGCAGTCTGCGAACAAAGAATAGTTTGCAGATAGGAGGGGTTTTGTAGAGGAGGTTAGCAGAATCAGTACACTACAGCGGTATGCGATCGCGAAGGCAGAGGCACTCTGTGGAAAAAGGGCGGTTCACGACAGTAGTAGTGGTACACAAAGAAGGTGTCCCATGTACCAAACCCATTACTCAGTACGCAGAAGAGGCAGGTGGTTCGCGATTTTCACAAGGAAGCTTGTGAGAGCTTCAAATCAGTTTGTGAAAGTATTTTCCGGTACCCAGCAGTACCCAGGAAGGTGGAATTCATCTACGGTTGAAAATGGAACTTCAAAAAAGAATCTATCTATAGTTGAGGATGCTGAAATTCATGAAAATTAAGGGACCTACATGTCCATAAACTGTGTTTGACTTAAAAGTCAATAAACTGTGAGTGTATTCCTTTCCAAGAGAAGTGAGCAAAGGAAGAGGAAGACGGTGACCCTTTCCATCGGTAGTGAGCTAGAGAAAGAGGCATAGGGAGTGACCCTTGGGAATGCAGTGAGCAGACCTTAAACCTTGTAAATTTAGTGATTCTGGGCATAGAAGATCTAGTCCAAACTTTTTACTCATTATTGGAAGTGAGCCTTAGTGAATTTGGTACATCGGAACATTGCCGTTGTATGATCCTTGGACGTAGCCCAGTAAGGGTGAACCAAATAAAAATCATCGTGTCATGTGCATGATTTCATATCTGTTCATATATTGCTAAGGTAGGAAGAGAGAATTGAGTTTTTTCTAACAACAAAACAAGATCCAAAAGGGAGAATGTTTTAATCTACCATACCCTGATTCACCCCCCTATTAGGGTATTCGACTTAGTGGACCTAACACATATTATATAACACTTATTGGAATTTTATTTTAGTTTAAATTTCTTGTATTATATTTATATATTTAACTTGATGAAAATATATTCAATTCATTAATATAAGGATACAATAATAATATTCATTTTAGAATTTTATAATTTTAGAATTTTAAAAAAATATATATTTCCATAATATATAATTGAAAATTTAAACACAAATTATTAAATTCTTGGTTAAAAATAAATATACATATAGAAAAAATACATATATTTTGATATATGTATTGTTTTTATCATTTCAATGTTTTATATCAAACATATTTTGTAAGATCAAAATAAATTTCACTCCACTAAAATTCTTTTGCTTCTTTAAATAATTTTGAAATAGTAAGTTTAATTTATTCTGTCAATAATAAAATTTAACTATAATACTTAATTTCATATAATTAAACAATATCAAAGGAGTTATATATTTTTGGAAAACTTATATGGGTTGAGGGATGATGAGATTCAGGGAAATGTTGTCGATAACTTAGATGAGTTCAAGAAGAGTGTGAGGATCACCAAAGACAATTGATGAGAGGAGAAAAGGGGTTAGTCATGATTGTAGAATACCCCAATGGTGGTGGGTGGAATAATCAACAATATAATTTTTTTTCCAAACATACAAGAAGAAAAAAACCGATTGACAGTGTTTAATAAAACTAAAGTCCAAGATATACATCATGGTCGAAAATGACTTTGTGGTGATGGTAAAATTCTATGCTAGACGTGGTGGATGTTGTGGTGGGGTATGAAACACCCATTAGAATTATGCTACACCACTTAGGGATGGTTAGGTCAAACAAGAAGAGGATCAACCGAGACCGAGGTGAATCGTGAAGTGTCTAACCCAAAACAAAAAAAGGAGGACCAAATTCAGACTCTAAGATTAAAGAAGATGTGAAGATGATGTACAAAAACTGAAGAACTGAGTGTGGTCGGAGGTGCTAACAAAATAAATCATCGCATACCTTAGATTTAGAGAGGATCTATTTTTCGAGAAATTCGTTGATGACCAAGAGTGGAGATAGTAGTAGGGTTTAGTGAATGTAAGGACATCAGTCGGGTTCTACGAGAGCTTGAAGGTGTGAGAGAGGAGACTCTGTTAGTGTTCTTTTTATAAGACCAAGTAAGGCTTTTATCAGTGCTTAAAAAAACCCAATAAAGATTAGTTTTATTAGTGCTAAAATAGTAAGTGTTGATAAAATCACTATTTATCAATACTAAAAAAGTGTTGATAAAATGATTCTTTGTCATTGCTAAAATTTGAGTGCTGATAAAGAGTAGTTTTATCAGTTCTTTTTTAGTGCTAATAAAGATCTAATTTTAATAATATATATATTTATTTGTAATCATAATTATAAATAAATATATTTAAAAATATTTCTATATATTTATAAATATTTTCATTTATTTTTAAATATATTTATATAATTATATATATTTATATTATATATATACATATTTAAAATTATAAAATTATAAAAATATTTATTATTTAAATATATTTATTGTAATTTTATAATTATTTATAATTATAATTATAAATAAATATACTTATAAAAAAATTTATATAATTATAAATAAATAAATATATTTATAAAATTATAATAAATATATTTATTATTTAAATATATTTATTTTAATTTTATAATTATTTAAATAAATAAATATTTATTTATAATTATAATTATAAATAAATATATTTATATAATTATATATAATTATATCAATAAATAAATATCTATAATTATAAATATAATAACTATATTTTTTATTTAAATGAATTTATTATAATTTTATAATTATTTAAATAAATAAATATTTGTTTGTAATTATAAATATAAAAAACTATATTTAAAAAGTATTTATATTATATTAGGTGCTTGGGGGTACAATTACATCAAACACACACACACCACACACATAGTCCTGAAAGGAAGGTCATATCCCCCCATGAGATAACCCACCCAACTACCAACATTTTATTACATCATATATTTGGCCTAAAGGCCTATTGGGCATGTAGCCCATTACATGGCCCGTAGGCCCAAATTTTTTGGCCCAAGGCCCATTTTGTGAATAATATTACTATAATACCTGCCTGTTACAGTGTCCGCACACTACCTGCCGCTGCTATAGTGTCTGCATAGTACCTGCCACTACTAAAGTGTCCGCTGCTACTATAGTGTCATCATTGCTACAGTGCCTCTCCCTGCTATAGTACCACTGTAGTATTGCTACAGTATCTACGCCCAATGAGTTTTGAACCCCCATTTTTTATGTAGGCTTATGTGATGCTTACCACTAAGACAAACCCCAACTACTAAAAAGTATTTATATATAATTATAAATATATAATTATAAATATATAATTATAAATAAATAAAATATATTTATTATTTAAATTTATTTATTACAATTTTATAATTGTTTAAATACGTATTTATTTATTTATATTTATAATTATAAATAAATTTATTTAAAAAGTATTTATATATTATTATAAATATAATAAATATATTTATTATTTAAATATATTTATTATAATTTTATAATTTTTTAAATACGTATATATATATATATTTATAATTTCATAAATATTTTTTTAAAAAATTAAATATACTTATAAATTTGTAATTAAATATTTAAACTTAAAAATTATTAAAAAAAATTTAAATAGATTAATTATATAAATTTTAAAAATATTTTAAATCTTAAAAATTAATAAATAAAAATGAATAAATATTATTCATATAAATTAAAAACGTATTGAAAATATTAAATGATAGTAAATAAATATATATATAAATAAATTTTACAGAATGATTAAATTTATTTTTAACATTATTAATGAATATATAAAAATTAATGAATAAATAAAATTAAATAAATTACCAAAATATTAAAAAGTTAATTCGTAATATTTATGTGAATTACATACATACATATACGAAGAAGGCCTAACTAGAAGAAAAGTTCCTAACCTTTTATTAAAAGATAAAAGAAAATGATAATAAGAGAAATGAATGGGGACAAACAAAGGGACATGCCCACATCCTCTTTCCTTTTACTTGCCTTCTCTTTTTTTTCCGTATATTTAATAATGGTTAGGAGTTTTGGCTTCTGGATGGACCCTTTTTATAAATTTGATAATTATATATATATTTATATACTTACAAAAATAAGATTAATTTTTGATTAAAAGTTATATTAATCATATTTATATATTACTTTATATATATATATATAATTATTTTAATATAAATCTGATTTAATAACATATAAATATATATATATACATATTTATAATTATAATTATAAATAATATTGTTATAAATATTTTTATATAATTATAAATATAATTATATAATTATTTATATATATTTATAAATATATTTATTAATATATAAATATATATTGTTATAAATATAATAAATTTACTTATTATTTAAATATATTTATTATAATTTTATAATTATATACATATTTATAATTATAATTATAAATAATTATATTTATAAATATCTGTATATAATTATAAATATATTTATATAATTATAAATATTTATATAAATATATTCATATAATTATATAATTATATATAATTATAAATATATTATCTACTTGCATTGACTATTGCAATCTTGTGGAGGTACCAATTAACAGGTCTGCCTTTACCTGGAGTAGATATACCCTGAATGGAAGGCAAGAAAGTAAGCTGAAAAGGTGCTTTATCCAAATGGATGATAGAAGTGCTACCACCAGGGCCTCTAGCTTTACCCTACCCAAACATCACTTAGATCACAACCCAATTATTATGGATCTCTCCACTCATTTGACAAGGTCACTTCTTCTTCCTTTTAAATTCAATAATAGACGGATTGCCACTCGTAGATGCAGGGAAACTATGATTGAGGCTTGGAGGATGGTGCCCTTGGGCAGCCATATGCAAGATTTTTCTAGGAAGATTAAAAATGAAAAGGGTCTTCTAAAGGAATAGAGAAAAAATGATTTTTCAAAGCTAGATCTTGACATTGTGGCTGCTGAATAACACCTTGTAAGATGCCAAAATAGAAACCAAATTCAAACTACTCCCTCTAGGGAGGAGATGTAGGTTGTTTCCAATTTTGATTAATTATTAGTTATGAAAGAAAGGTTGGATTGAAATAAAGTCAATGTGAAATTGTTGAATAATAGGGACATGAACTCCAGTCTTTTCCATCAACTGTATAAAGAAAAAAGGGTGAGGTTGGGAAATCATGATCTCACTATCAATGGACGTCTCTACACTTCTGAGAATGGAATTTCCAGCATAAGGGTGGGGTGAATTATTTTAGTGATCTTTCTTTTGATCATGGTGTGGAAGACACCCAAAAAATGATTTATAGTACTCCCTATTGTGTGGAAAACCAACAAAATTAGGCTCTTATTATGGAACCCTCTAAGGATAAAGTAAAATCAATATTTTTTCTCTTCATATGGACAGTGCTCCTAGCCTGAATGGATTCAAAAATAAATTTTACAGGTTCTATTGGGACATATTTCATGGTAATGTGACTAATGCTCTGAGGGAATTCTTTCCACATGCCTCCAGGTCGTATGGTATTAATTTGACCTTAATTTCTCTAATTTTCAAAAAGGATAATGCTATTGATATCAAAGACTTCAGGCTGGTATCTTTGTGGAACACCATTCCTAAAATTATCATCAAGGTTATTATGATAAGGATGGGAGGTATTGACAAGGATGTCATTACCCCAAGTCAATTTGGATTTTTCCCTGGGAGATGAATTAAAAATTTCATATTCCCAACTTTAGAAAGTGTTAACCTCATGAGGAGGAAAGAAAAGGATTGGAATTTCTCTATCAAGATTGACATATCCCTGGATTTTTATTCTCTAATGTGGAACTTATCTTTGTTGTCCTTAATAAATTTGGATTCTCAAATACCTTCATTAGACCCATTAACAGAATTTTCAACTCCACAAGGCTCTCCAACCTAATTAATGGGTCCCCATATATTTTTTTCAATGTATTGGAGGTGTTAGGAAAGGATATCCATTATCAAGAATTCTGTTTTCAATGGAAGAGGATTACATAAGAAGATGATTCAATGTCCTTTCTCAGATTGATATCTACTAAAAAATCAAGGATGGTCTAGGAGTCTCTACCCCATCACATCTTCTATATGATAATGAACTTATCCTATTTGTAAAAGATAAGAACAAACATATTACATCCATTAAACCTCTCTTTTCTCATTATGAGGAAGTTGATGGAAAATAAATTAATTTCCACAAATCCTTCATGGTCTTTGGGGATGGAGTTCCTATTAAGCAAACAAAACAGGGTCACCAGATCACTTGGGGTGAAAAGGGGAGTCCTCCTATTCACCTATCTTGGAGTCCCCTTGTTTTTGTGAAATGTGAAAATATTTCATCTAGAAATCATCTTTTCTGGCATCATTACTCAACTGGCTAAATGGAAAGGGAAGTCAATGTCCCAAGTTGAGAGGGTCTGCCTAGTGAATTCAGTGATCATATCAAATATTTTTTACTCCTTATCTATTTATAGATAGACAAGAAGCCTCATCAATGATATTTAAATCCCGAATAGGAACTTCATTTGAACTAGATATGTACACAAAAATAAATTGATAAGTATTTATTGGAAATAATTCATTAAGCCTGTTGAGATGGGGGGTCTTGGAATAAAGAGCCTCAGGATTTTTAATGACGGACTTATTAATAAGTTCACTTAGAATCTTTTAATGTTGAAAGATATTTACATTTATTTTCTCTCAAGTAGGTTCAAGAGAAAGTTGATTTATGGATATTTCTATCACCTTGCATCATCTGTATGCCCTGAAATCAGGACCTCTTTTAATGAAATCATGAGAAATTCAAAATGGTTGGTAATAAGGAATTATAATCTAAACAACTGGACCTCCACCTAGTGAGACAGACCTATACATGATATCATGAACATTTCTACTAACAGACAAATGATGTCTATTATAGACCTTTTAGTGTCCCTCATCACTCATAATACCATCATTCCTATAAAAATTATACAGGATATTAAAAGGTATGATTTTATATATAATGACACTCTTATATGGAAACCAAATAAGAATGGTCAATTCAAATCTAAAGAATACTAAAAAACGAGATATGATGGATCCAATATAACAAATACTTGGATGAAGAAGTTCAAGACCCATTTCATCCACCACATATGCTTTCTGCTCATTTGGATAATCTGGAAAAATAGAATTCCAAATCATAATGAACTTAGGAAATCTAGTCAGCAGCTTGTCTAAGTTTGTCATATATTCTTGATGGATGAGGAAAATGTTCAACATATCTTCATGGAATATAGGTTTTCTCAAAAGACGTGGAAGTATGTGGGGATCTTATTTGGAATAAACATCTATAAATTGAATCAATTTGATAACTATATGGACTCTATTAATAGGGATGGTTTTAGTGATCAAGTGTAGAACCTAATTTTGGATGTTGCATCATCTGTCTTTGTAGTTGTCTGAGTTTATAGAAATGATGTCTCATTTGACAGCCAACCCACCTCAATTCATACAACTATTTCAACTATCCATAGGGAGGTGTAGCTACCTCAAAGGTGTATACGTGTGTCATGAATTACAAACTTACTGTTCTGAGCATCCTTAGGTTGTTAAAATTCAAGGTAGGACCAGAAAACCATTGGTGCTCAAATATATATATTGGATTCCTCCTATCCCCTAATGGATTAAATATAAAATATATGGTGTAACATTTAGTATGTTAGGACCCTTGGCTTGTAGAGGTGTCTTCTACACTCACTGTTGATTTATCAAAGCTGCTTCCCTCATTTCATTGGAATTAGAATCGCATATGAAGCTATACTCTGGGAAATGATATATGATATTAAACATGAATTCCATTATAAATATTTTTTTTGGATTGAGTCTAATTATGAGATTATTGTTGAATCCCTAAGGATAAGAACTAGTAATGTTCTGTGGGATATTCTACCTCATTGGATAGAATGCCTTCAAAATACTAACCATCTCAAATTGATTGTTTCACATGTTTATAGAGAGTCTAACCAAGTTATAGATGCATTTTCAAAAAGTGAGATTATGGAAATGTGCATGTTAGGGTCCTTTAAGATACCATATTATTATGTTTCATTGGTGGATGTAATATATACAGGGTGAAATTGACTTTGGCCTTTGTAAAACCCCTTGTAATGCTTGAATTGATTTTACTTTTTATTAATAAATTTGAGGATCGTCTTTGGATGGATCTTGAATCTTATTGGAAATATTTTTATATATTTATAAATATATTTATATAATTTTATATATTTATTATAATTTTATATTTATTTAAATATATATATATTTATAATTTTATAAATGATTTAAAAAAAAATTATATGTATATTTGAATTATTTAAAAATATATATTAATATATTATATTTAAATTAAAGATATAATTGAATTTTTGATTAATTTATATAAATAAAAATTATTTCTTGAATATAAATATGACAATTTTATAAATATTAATAATATTTTTTATTAAAAGTTTTTATCATTGCTAAGTATAGTGTCAGCTTCCCTGATATACTCTTTGATCACGATATTCCTTGATTATCTCAGGATTCCTCCATGATGATAGACAACTAGAAATCCACAACATGATCATGATGACGATCCACCTAGTGATGAGGCTTTACTTTAGGGACCTATTTAAGATTTGGTACCTTCATGTGGTTTTATAGTCTTACTACCACCAGTTGAGTAGCAGGCTGTGCTAGCAGTACTGGATAAGGATTTTCATATTATGAGTGAAAACAACGAGTTTTAGAGGAAGTGAACCATTATTTTTCAGGGATATCTATACACCCAAGAAATATAAGAATGGATTGAGGTAGTCACATAAGTTTTATACATTGTTAGGACACCACCAGATTTGATGGTGGTCCTAGTGGTGAGTCTTATTCATGGTTCTTTTGGGTGATGATGGAGTCTGATGACTCACAAACATGATGAGACAAACATCTCTTGGAAATATTTCAAGCATCTCTTCAGGGAGGATATATATTCATCCATGTTGTGAGTGGTTTGTATCCAGGATCTTCCACAAATTCAATAGGGCAACATGGTCATGGAGAAGTATTATTTGAGTTTCACCAACCTCTTGAGATAATATATTGATATTTTTAATGATTTATTATTCTAATAACTTAGCTTTGAGTGGGATATACTATAATATATCATGGATGAAGTGATATATATTTTCATTCCTACCCTTTTTGGGATGTATGAGTGAGCTTTAGTGGTGAAGATATTTTTGGTTGAGAAGACGCTGATAGTTGGTGTTAGAAGTGGGCACACTGAAGCTAAGAATTCAGTATTGTGAAGCCAATGAAAGACACTGAGATCCAGGCATGTAAGAAACTTTAAGAGACGGTATCAGGATAATGGTTTTATAGTTTAGGGCTCTCAGGATGGATCAAGTTAGCCGACTGAGACGCGGTGTTTCTATTATGATGGTTGGGGACATCTCACAATCTATTTTATAACCCACAATGCATCTGATAGAGAGATAGTCAATGGACTTACTAGGAAGAGATAAAGTCTAGACAAGAGAGGTCTTAAAGGTAGTGGATGTGGTAGAGGAGTTTTGAGAGTAGCTGGGGGTGGCAACAAATTTGACTGTAACGACCTAATGTTTATTAGTATTATTTGTTTCTTGAATAAATGTGTGTTGTAATATATTATATAATATTATAAACATAAAAAATATAGATAAACCAATAAAAAAATTATTAATAAATACTATTACATTTATTAATAATCAAACTAGTTAAAATTCCAAACATTACAAATGGACAACAAATATAAAATAGAAAAGCTAAAATAGGAAAATATGGATTGCCCTAATTTACTAGAATCATCACCTCCACTCCCAACACTATAGAAAAGAAAAAAATATTTTTAAAGCAAAAAAATATTCTAAAATTTAAATATATAACATTTATAGGAATTGAGTTGGATATTGAATGAAATAATGGAGTGGTATATATAAGTGGTAATGCGACTGTTGGAATAGTAACATGACCGTTGACAATACAAACCTAACCACTAGAATAATAATTTTACCCAAAAATAATAAATTTTGATATAAATAATATTTATCATGATTAATTTATATGTATATATAAATATTATAATTCCATGAAAATAAATATCATGATTAAAAAAACTCAAAGAAAATATAAGCACATTTTTAATAAAAATTGATTTAAATTATTTTATAAAAATCATTATTTTTATATTAAAAATTAAAACGTCCTATTTTAGAAATATATTTTTTATAAAATAAATATAATTTTTAAATCATACTGTATAAATTGTTCAATGGTGATTTTTTGGTGATTTTCATGTATAATTCAATTTTTTAGTGAATAGTAATAATACCATTTTTCACATAACTAGTGTACCTTAAATAACATCATTCATGATGTAATAATTACATAATCCTTAATAAAACTTTATTTTTTTCCATAATATATTTTATTTCATAAATTAGTCATTAATATATGATAAAACTAATTTCTAAACCTAAAAATTACTTTCCAAAGCCTAAAAATCTGAAGTATTACATTAAAATATTATTTTCTCATTTTTCCACATTTACTTTTGTTTAAAATAATGAATTAAAATTATAAAGGGAATTTAAATTCTTGAACCCATTATATTATATTTATATATAATTTATAGTGTCAAAAATTCACTATTACAAGTTTTACCTTTGATATAATATTTTAATCAATATTTTATTCTAAAAATACTACTCCCCTAAAGTATAAATAAACCATCTCCATTCCCTTGTAGAAACACTTAACCCCAAGTTTATTCATGAAATCATGATTGATGAAATTATTAATAAACCCATTCCTTTCCATGGGTTAATTCATGACTATGATTGAAATACGTTCTATGTGACAAGCATGATTATGTAAATATTATGATGTGAAGGGTGGGGCTGAAATAATATATCCCTCCAATGCATGAGGTAATGTAATTTATCTCATTAGATGACATGTATTATGAATTAACATGATTTCATATTTGTTCAAAATGATGATGTTATGATTATGCACATATGTTATGCGTGAACAAGATGCTATATTTATTCACAACTATGTATAATATTTGACTACTATGACATGTTGTTTAATTTTTTTCATTACCACATTACATGAATTTATAAAATGTTTCCATCATTATGTTGATTATGATCCCATTATTATGATATGATTATGATGATTATTCTCACCCATGTCATATTGATTCATGTCCCTTATTTATCCTCTTACTATGATTTTAGCTCACCCCTTTCTTTGATGTATCTCCTGAAGTGATTACTTATACTAAGAAGAACACGAGGGATAATAAAAATATAGAGAAGAAGGAATTAAATAATGTTTATGTTTTGTTATGTAAAATTTATGCATGAGCCTAATTTTCCCAATACATTAAACCTTTTAGATCTTGGATTTGTAACGCTATTATTTTGTTTATATTTAAAATGATGTAATATTCATGTAAGAAAAAGTAAGGTTTATATAATTGGAATCATAGAATGGTTTAGTTAATTTAGGAATTAGTATTACAAAATAAGAGTGATAACCAAAAGTATAAGTCTATTTATAGGTAAAATATCTTAGAATTTTTTTTAGAAAAAGGATAAACATAGGGATCCAATAAGATATGCCTTTAGAGTTAATTGTGAAAAAGAATAAATTATTTATTACTTGTTGAATTATTATTTTTTCAAAACTTTTCTATTTTATAAAATGGTAGGAACCAGGAGAAACCAGGCCAAAAACCTGTGTGAGGGAAAATGCAGTGATTTTCTAAATGACATCACCAATTCCATGGGAGGTGGAGTTCAAAACTTCAAGGAAATGATTAACTAGTTGTTTTAGGAAATAAACAATAATCTAAACCATGTGTAACATCTTACTTCACCCAAGAAGGATAAACTACCCATTTAGTCCTTTACGTGAAAGAAACCATTGATATTTAATGGAACTTCGGATCCACTTGTTGTAGAATATTAGGTTAACTCAATAGAGAAGATATTTTCTATAATCCATTATTCTAAGAAGAAGATAGTGAATCCGGACATTTATCATTCAGATGTAGAAGCTAACCAATGGTGGGAATTTATAAAGAATACAAAGATGAAGGACTAAATGGGAGAGATAGAGTGATAAGACTTTAAAAAAATATTTCTTACTAAGTATTTCCATCTTAATCTTCACACGAATATGGAGAGAGAATTCATAAAGCTGAATCATAAGGAAGACGAATCTATCATGTCTTATGAGTCAAACTTTACAAGGATTACAATATATTCCTTGACTTTTCTTATCAACAATTTTAACACCCCAAGATTCCATGACATGTTTCCCTTTGAATAATGCAATAGCTTGTGTTGTATGCATCTTCGAGATTCTAACACATCGTGACCAATCAAACAAGCCGTTATGAATAGTAATACCCACTTTTTTGAAATTTTCTAAATTTTATCTTTCAAAATGGAATTCATTTTTGGATTCGGAATATCGAAATTAGCTTAGGGTTAATTTTTGGTATTTTTCTGAAAACTTTCAATTTTTGATGAATAGTGAATACACTGAGTTATTGTTTAAAATAGACTTTTTATTTAAATAATTATTTATTTTATTTAAATTTATTTTAGTTTAAAATAGATACATAATACCAATATAAGTTCAATGTAATTCATTGGAGTCAATTTATAATAATTTTAGATATATAGAAATTTTATTGAACTTTTTACCGCCTTTTACCCACCTCCTAGGAGAATTTGCAAATTTACATAAAACTTAATTTTACCACTTTTGTGAGTTGAATTTAAAAAATCCAAGAGACACGGTTGATATCATTAATTAAAATTTGGTTCAATGAGATGAAAATAATTTTTGGTGAATAGTAACTTTTGACTTTTATTTACCACGATTAAAAGTAAATAGGGTAATTAAAGGTAAAAATGATATTATTATTACCCTAAAACATGTCCTAATTCTATTGGATAAGTTTAATTCGACAAAAAACAACCTTAGTAATAAAATATTATCCTTTAGGTCCACTTGTATTTGATTAGGACATTTATTATTATTTAATTCAAAGAAGAGTTAAAAGTGTTAAATTCAAAGTTTAATAACTAATTTTTTTTAATATAGGGTTAAACAGAAGATAAATTAAACTATAAATATTTATTATAAAGATAAAAAGATTTACTACATAATGGTATTTTAATTATATTTTTTAGATATTAAATAATTTAATTTATTTATGGCACAATGATGATACAGTAATTACCTAATTAATGAAATATTAAAATATTTGATATTATAAATATCCAAATAAATGTAATTTGAGACATTTTATGAATTAAACTACTTTTATAGGTTAATATGACATGTTAGGATTGGTTATATGAATTGTTTTCTAAGTAATAAGGCTGTTATGAATTTAGCAAAAACAAAATACCAAATAGTGTCAAAATTGACATAAAAGAGTTTTTAAAACAAATATTATATTATTAATTGATATTATATTCTTAAAAATCTAAGGTTCAGACAAAAGACTTATATAATGATAGGTGTATCATTAATGAACCACTTGGGGTTCTCTTGGAAGTATATAGTAAGTTTATTAACCATATAATATAAAAATACAAAGAGACATGGTAAATGTCAAACTATTTAACAGAGTTAAATCTAAAAGATAAGGTTAATATAGTGACCCAAACCTATCTAAAACATATTGGTTGAGTGGTTTTAGACCCATAACCACATTATCCTTTAAATAATTCATTTTTGATCCATTAGAAACTGAAAATTAATTTATTATAAAATAATATTTCTAGCTTTTCCTAAGGTACCCCTCACCCCTCTTATAAAAGGGCACTCTTTTTGGCTCGGAAAAACTCTACCCAAATACCCTTTAAACTATACTCCCTTCATCCTAGTGGCCTTACTTTAGTAATAAAGCTGACCTAATGAGCCCTTTTGATCAAATCAAAAGGAAGAACCCGAAGAAAGGTAAATATTTCATCACCACTTTCAGGTTCCTTTCTTCTTCCACTTCCTCTTTCCTTGTTGTTTCCATTATAAAATAATAACTCCAGTATCTTCTATATAATGTGATGTTATTATAAATATTGTATAACGATATTAATTATTCTATCCATCCTTTGAATGACATGTCACCATAAGTGCATATGTACGGATTACCGTCTCCACGTCGTGGTGTAATTGTTATTCAATATATTATTATTTGGATGGGTATAATAGTGATGTGTAATTGATGTAAATAAAAAAATATAACATGATAATGATTCTGTATACATGATATACCATCCAATTATATATTATTTTAATATAAAAATAATGACATTGTCGCTCGTGCGTACGTACGGATTACCGTCTCCATGAACGCGATGAGATTCATTCTCCATCGTAATCCATTCAAGACTAATTTTCATTAGATGATTAAAAATAATGTTTTTAATATCATTATGAATATGAATAATATACATCCTATCCATAACAAACATTACTTATGTAACAAAGCATATAGAGGAAAACGAATCATTTAACACCCGAAACGATGATAATACTAAGATATTATTAACAAAGAAATGTTGAAAGATCATATATGATATCATATTAATGTATATGATTCTAGTATAACTTAATAACAATTATTTCACCATTATACAGGAGGTTAACCTACCCTCGACCATGGAAAAGTACAAGGTAAGGGTTAATTTCACAATCTCTTTATTATCAGAGGTTGTTTTTTACGTAAGTATCTACTGTGACCTCTTTATCACCCACATCCATGTTTCCTAAAAATGTATTTCAATTTTTTTTACTATTTAAAATACAATGGGGTAAATTCATTTATACCCTTATTTTAACTTATATGTTTTGAAAAGAATCTTTCCGTCATTTTCCAAACAAGGTACTTTATGACCTTTTCGACAAAATTATGGTAAGAATGTTTTTTAACTTATATGGCGGGTGCGCCTATTTTCCGCCGTTATAACATCGTCGAAGCTTTACTTAATATCTTATAAGAATATTTTCAAAATAAATGTTGTCTTTATAATTATTTGACTCTTAAATGATTTCAAAATAGAAAAATATATTTTTCTAAAAAAAGGTTTTGATTTAATCTATGTCAACATCCTTTGATAGATTTTAAGCTTATTTGAAGTAGATTTATTATGATACAAAACTTCCATATTGTATTGAAGGTTTTGTGATATGTTTGACTATGGATGTTTTATTTTTACACTATTCATGGTTATAGATAAAATATTAACATTTCTTATGCTAGTTTTAATATGAATGTTTATGTTATGTTTAAACCTTTTCATATGAGGAATGCATTGGACTTAGTAAGTGACGAGTGGAGCCCACTATAGCTCCTCGATGCATCGGTAGGTCTCATGAGAAAAACTAGTGTCTTGACATAAGGGCTTGAAAAAATCTTATTTGTAGTCTTGGCACAAGGCCTTGACTATGTGGTTATGAAAGTCTGGCATTATGCATTCCATCATTATGAAAGTACCTATTGATATTGCATGTGATTATTTGACTAGTAGAATATCCACGTGAATAAGTAAATGGAATTATTTGATTTTATCTTTTCCATATTATAATGAATTTCAAGTTTAAAAGGCTTTTGTTTTAGTCTTATAAATTTCCTTAAATGTTTATGCTTATTTATGAAAGTTTCCGCTATATTGTTATCCTTACTGATCATCTGAGCTCACCCATTTCTATGTTTTATTTTTACTAGGTTGCGAAGAATTATATTATGACTGAATTTTTGGGAGAGTCTATGGGATCTCAGTGTTTTATATGGAAATAATTTTATTTTAGTTTTTCATTTTATAATGTAATGTAAAACTTATGAATGTATCTAGTATTTATAAGGCTACTAAACTGATCGGTTTTTCGGGAAATGATTTCCTTGTATCATGCCAATGTTATGTAATAATTCACCGAATCTGGGTAACTGGGGCCAGAGCATTACAATTGGTATCAGAGGAATTTTAGTACAAACCTTGGAAACTAGATTTAGGTAAACTTTGATTAGAGAACATTGCCCTAAGATAGACTTTGAGGATTGGTATTAAAGAACTTCCTAAAATTTTGGTATTGTAGAGATTTTGTGAGTTTTCCAAGCAATACATCCCTGTTTGGATACGAGCAGGTAGGGGTGGCTCTGACATAGATGTACCTATGGGTAAAACCTAAAAACACCTCTTTGAGCTAGACTCAAACGAGAACTGGTGCATGACAACGTTCCCTGCTGCACTCTTGGTTACGACACTCCGGGGGGATATGCTTAGGATAATTATCATTTTCTTTAAAAACCATTATGAAGGGTTTATGAGTATATACTTCCTCAAGGAAAGCATTTTTTATGATTATAGATTATATCTATAAACTATTCAATTTATGTTAAGTATTTTACAATTTTGGAATTATGTATTTCAATTCATAAACTAATCTAGTTTATGCCATTGTTTAGAAATGGCGCCTAGTGGAAGGAATGGAAACCGTATCAATGCACGCACTCCATGTAGGGATTTCCCTCCTACTCAAGATAATTATAGTGGAGCTGGTGATACAACTGGTGTTGATCATCTTATCACTATATTGGGACAACTCACTCAGGTTATGAATAATAACCTTACCCATATGGAGCACCCTGATCTGCATCATGGAGGATCAATGTTAGATCGCTTCATGAGGCAACAACCACCAAAATTAAATTGGGGTACAAATCCACTAGTAGTTGAGAAACAGATAAATTCTTTAGAGAAAATATTCTAAGCCTTGGGGAGTAGCGAAAGGGAAAAAGTTGTCATGGAATTTTACCACCTCACTGGAGATGCTGATCAATGGTGGTCATTGATTAAAAAAAAAGGAAGATGACGAAGTATCAAATATGTAATGGAGTGAGTTTAAAGAAATTTTCTTAGAAAAATACTTTCCTCATGACCATCGAGCGGATATGGAAAGACAATTTCTGAGTCTGAGGCAAAAGAAAGATGAGAATGTCACAAAGTATGAAGCTAACTTTATAATGTTAGCGAGTCATGTTGTAGATTATATACATAACCCAAGAAGTAATATTGATCATTTATTTGATGGGTTAAAACAATTTATCCATTGAGCATTAGTCTCACAATCCTTCTCGTCATACGAAGATATTGTCTCCTGTGCTATCAAGATAGAAAAATAATTCTCCAAGTCTTATGACTTTAAAGAAAAGCAAGAGAAGAAGATATCTGCTGAACACTATAGAAGTGGAAATAAGGGAAAGAAGGAAAAAGTTGAATATCCATCCTGCAGTAAATGTGGGAAGAAACACCTCGGTACTTTTCTGAAGGGAATGAGATTCTATTACAAGTGTGGTGAAAAAGGCCACCAAGATCGTGATTGGAAGGGGAAGAAAGAGGCTGTCGATGTTGAATGATACAATTGTAGAGAAAGGGGGCATTATGTGAATGAATTTCATAAGCGTTAAGGGAACTTACCTTAGAAAAGGCCAAGGGATCAAGGCCAAGCTTATGCTATCACTACTGCTGAGGTTTAATCTTCTAAAGACGTAGTAAAAGGTTATTTAATGGATTCCTCGAGTTTAGAAAATGCTTTATTTGATTTTGTATCATCGCATTGTTTCATATCTTCCTAGTTTTCTAAGAAAATTAGATATTTCCAATTTGATTTAACAAGGGAGTTGTTAGTAAAAACTCCTAACTAAAGTATCATTGCAACAAAGTTTTGTGAATCTGTCCCCATTAGGGCATATAAATGTTCTTTATCTGCTGATCTCGTCGTCATAACCATGATTGAATTTTATATAATCCTCGGTATGGATTGGCTTTTGGACCATGATGAAAAAATTTATTTTAAGAAGAAGGAGGTTACTATTTTTGACGACGATGATAAAGAACACCTTATCTTTAGAGCAGAATCACCACCACCTAATTCTTATCTAGATCCACCCCCAGTAGCTCAACTAAATTCAATTATTGGGGAGGAAGAGAATGAAATAACTGTGGGTGAGGAAAGGAATGTTCAAATAGAGGATGTACATATTGTAAAAGAATATGTTGATGTGTTTTCAGAAGATTTACCTGAACATCCTCCAGAACGAGAAATTGAGTTTTCCATTGATTTAATTCCGGGATCAAGGCCCATATCGAAGAACCCTTATAGAATGACCACTGTGATATTAATGAAACTAAAGAAACAACAAGATGAATTGAGTAATATGGGATTTATTCTCACTAGTGTTTCTCCATGGGGATCCCCTATTCTTTTTGTTAAAAAGAAAAATGGATCTATGAGGTTGTGCATTAACTACAGGGAGATCAATGCTATAACAATAAAGAACAAGTATCCCCTACCTCGCATTGATGATTTATTTGATCAACTTCATAAAGCTCAATACTTTTCAAAGATTTACCTTCGATCTGGATATCTTCAGTTGTGTGTGAAGAAGGAAGACATTCCGAAAACAACATTTTGAACCAGGTACGAGCATTACGAGTTTACAGTAATTTCTTTTGGATTGACTAATGCACCCTATGTCTTCATGGATCTAATGAATAGAGTTTTCAAGGAATATATTGATGAATTTGTTGTGGTATTTATTGATGATATCTTGGTATACTTCAAAAGCTATGAAGATCATGAAAATCACTTGCGCACTATCCTGAAGACTCTTAGAAGAAATGAATTATATGGGAAGTTTAGCAAGTGTGAATTCTGGATTAAAGAGATTTCTTTTCTTGGACATATCATCTCTAAGGATGGAATCTATGTTGATCCTTCTAAGACAAGATCAATCCAGGAATGTCCAGCACCGATGAGTATAACCGTGGTACACAGTTTTATTGGTTTAGTAGGTTATTATCGGCGTTTCGTCCGGTTTTTTTCCCGATTGACTAACCCATTATCAAAGATCACACGAAAAGGGGTTAAATTTGTTTGGAAAAAAGAGTGTGAATAATGTTTTGAAGAATTGAAGAGAATATTAGTCAATGATTCTATATTGAATCTACCATTGGGGAATGATGGGTTTGTTATTTATAGTGATGCATCGAAGAAAAGACTTGGTTGCGTCCTTATGCAGAATGATAGAGTTATTGCCTATGCATCACGATAGCTGAAAATTCACGAGAAAAACTATCATACTCATGATCTTAAGTTAGCACCTGTAATATTTTCTTTGAATATTTGGAGACACTATCTCTATGGTGAAAAATGTGAGATTTATACTGATCACAAGAGTTCAAATTATATTTTCTCACATAAAGAACTCAACATGAGGCAAAGGAGATGGCTTGAACTACTCAAGGATTATGATTTCACGATACACTACCACCCGAGGAAGGAAAATAAGGTGGAAGATGCTTTGAGCAGAAAAGATAATGGAGTTTTGAACAAGATGAGAGTTGAAAGGGATCCTATTTTCATGGATCTAGTAAATATGGATATGGGAATAACCATGGAAGGTGAAACATTAATACTTTTTCAAATGGTTGCCAAACCATCTTTACTAGAAAGGATAAAAAATTCTCAGGTTGATGATGAGGAGTTTTAAAATAAGATTAAAGATGTGAATGATGGGATATTGAGTGACTTCGTATATGAAGATGGAATTTTGAAATTTGGGAAGAGACTTTGTGTTCCCGATATGCCTGATCTAAAAAAATAATTGTTTGATGATGATCATAGCTCCAATTTCTCTATACACTCTGGGAGCACCAAAATGTATAGAGATTTGAAGGAACATTTTTGGTGGGACAACATGGAGAGGAAGATTTCTGATTTTGTGTCAAGATGTATGGTTCGTAAACAAGTGAAAGCTGGAAGGAAACAACCGGGAGGAGTCATGCAACCTCTTCCCATACCTGAGTGGAAATGGGATGATATCATGATGGACTTTGTCATGGGGCTACCAAAGACTCCTAGAAGGAACGATGAAATATGGGTCGTTGTTGATCGTCTTACCAAGTCAGCACATTTTCTTGCTATAAGAGAAGATTTACCAATTGAACATCTAGAAAGACTATATATTAATGAAGTTGTGAGACTTCATGGAGTACCCCTATCGATTGTTTCTGATCGTGATCCACGTTTTACATCAAGATTTTGGAAGATTATTCTGAAATCCATGGATACTGAACTTCGTTTGAGCACTATCTACCACCCCCAAACTGATGGACAATCAGAGCGGACTATTCAAACCTTAAAATACATGTTGAGATCATTCTCACTTGACTTTAAAGGTATGTGGAATCAATATTTACCTCTGGTAAAATTTTCCTATAACAATAGCTTCCATTCAAGTATTCAGATGGAACCATATGAAGCGTTATATGGAAATAGATGTCACACACCAACCTATTGGGATGATGTTGGTGAAAGATAACTCGTAGGCCCAGAACTTGTTGAGGAAATGATGTAAAAGGTGGAGGTAATCCAAACCCACATCAAAGCATCTCAAAGTAGGCAGAAGAGGTATACTGATAACCGAAGGAAGGAATTGGAATTTCAGATAGGAGATCATGTTTTATTGAAGGTATCTCCATGGAAGGGTGTTATACGTTTCAGTAAGAAGGTAAAATTAAGTCCCAGGTACGTCGGGCCTTTTGAAATTCTAGAATGAATTGGGGCTGTATCTTACCGTTTGGAAATGCCGCCAAGTCTCTCCAAATTTCACAATGTATTCCCCATATCACTTCTAAGAAAATACATGACTGACCCAACACATGTACTTACCTATGAGGAATTAAAACTGGAAATCGATCTGTCTTATTGCGAAGAGCCTTTCAAGGTTCTTGATACAAGAGAACAAGTGTTGAGAAACCGGATGACTCGTCTTGTAAATGTTCTATGGGGAAACCATAAGATGAAAGAGGCAACGTGGGAACCCGAGGAACTTATGATGAAGAACCACCCAAATATTTTTATGCATTAATATTATAGAAAATTTGAGGACAAAATTATTTGAAGGAGGGGAGAATGTAACACCACAAGCTTCCACAACACGTTTCCCTTTGAATATTTCAATAGCTTGCATTGTATGCAACTTTGAGATTCTAACACATCACGACCAATCAAACTAGCCGTTATGAATAGTAATACCCATTTTTGAAATTTTATAAATTTTATCTTTCAAAATGGACTTCATTTTTGGATTCAGAATATCGAAATTAGCTTAGGGTGAATTTTTGGTATTTTTCTGAAAACTTTCAATTTTTGCCGAATAGTGAAAAACACTGAGTAATTGTTTAAAACTGACTTTTTATTTAAATAATTATTTATTTTATTTAAATTTATTTTAGGTCAAAATAGATACATAATATCTATATAATTTCAATGTAATTCATTGGAGTCAGTTTATAATAATTTTAGATATATAAAAATTTTATTGAACTTTTTACCGTCTTTTACCCACCTCCAAGGAGCATTTGAAAATTTACATAAAACTTAATTTTACCACTTCTGTGAGTTGAATTTCTAAAATCCGATAGACACGGTTGATATCAATAAGTAAAATGTGGTTCAATGAGATGGAAATATTTTTTGGTGAATAGTAACTTTTGACTATTATTTACCACGGTTAAAAGTAAATAGGGTAATTAAAAGTAAAAATGATATTATTATTACCCTAACACATTCCCTAATTCTATTGGATAAGTGTAATTAGAAAAAAAAAATCTTAATATAAAAATACGATCCTTTAGGTCCACTTGGATTAGATTAGGACATTTATTATTATTTAATTCAAAGAAGAGTTAAAAGTGTTAAATTCAAAGTTTAATAACTAAACCATTTTTAATATAGGGTTACACATAAGATAGATTCAACTATATATTCATTATAAATATAAAAATATTTCCTACATAAATGTATTTTATTTATATTTTTTAGACATTAAATAATTTAATTTATTTATGACGCAATGATGATGCAGTAATTACCTAATTAATGACATATTAAAATATTTGATATTATAAATATCCAAATAAATGTAATTTGAGACTTTTTATGAATTCCACTAATTTTATAGGTTAATATGACATGTTGGGGTTGGTTAGATGAATTTTTTTTGAAGTAATATTGCTGTTATAAATTTAGCAAAAACAAAATACCAAATAGTGTCAAAATTGACATAAAAGAGTTTTTAAAAAGAATATTATATTATTAATTGATATTATATTACTAAAAATATAAGGTTCGAACAAAAGAGTTATATAATTATAGGTGTATAATTAATGAACCACTTGGGGTTTTATTGTAAGTATATAGTAAGTTTATTAACCATATAATATAAAAATACAATGAGACATGATAAATGTCAAACTATTTAACTAAGAGTTAAATCTAAAAGATAAGGTTAATATAGTGACCCAAACCTATCTAAAACCTATTGGTTGAGGGGTTTTAGACCCATCCCCACCTTATCCTTTAAATAATTTATTTTGGAGCCATTATAAACTGAAAATTAATTTATTATAAAATAATATTTTTAGCTTTTCCAAAGGTGCCCCACAACCCTCTTATAAAAGGGCACTCACCCGTCCCTCAAATTAACACCTTCAAATCCTTTTGGATCAACCAATGTCTGCCCAAATACCCTCTCAACTATCCTCCCTTCATCCTAGAGGCCTTCCTTTATCCATAAAGCCAACCTAAGGATCCCTTTTGATCAAATCAAAAGAAAGAACCCGAAGAAAGGTAAATATTTTATCACCTCTTTCAGGTTCCTTTCTTCTTCCACTTCCTCTTTCTTTGTTGTTTCCATTATAAAATAATAAATCCAGTATCTTCTATATACTATGATTTTATTATAAATATGGTACAACTATATTCATTATTCTATTCATCCTTTGAATGACATGTCACCATACGTGCGTACGTACGGCTTACCGTCTCCACGTCGTGGTGTAATTGTTATTCAATACATTATTATTTGGATGGGTATAATAATGATATGTAATTTATGTAAATAATAAATATAACATGATGATTATTATGTATAAATGATATACCATCCAATTATATATTATTTTAATATCAAAGGAATGATATTGTCACTCGTGCGTATGTACGGATTACCGTCTCCACGAACGTGATGCGATTCATTCCCCATCATAATCCATTAAAGAATAATTTTCATTAGATGATTAAAAATAATTTTTAAAGACTTAATATAATTCTAAATATGAATAAGATACATCCTATATATAACAAACATTACTTACGTAACAAAGCATATAAAGGAAAATGAATCAGTCAATACCCGAAACGACGATAATACTAAGATATTATTAACAAAGCAATGTTAAAATATCATATATGATTTCATATTAATGTATATGATTCTAGTATAATTTAATAACAATTATTTCACCATTATACAGGAGGTTAACCTACTCTCGACCAAGGAAAAGTACAAGGTAAGGGATAATTTCACAATCTCTTTATTATCCGAGGTTGTTTTTTAGGTAAGTATCTACTGGGACCTCTTTATCATCCAAATCCATGTTTCTTAAAAATGTATTTCAAAACAATTTTACTATTTACTAGAAAATGGGGTAAAGTAATTTATACCCTTATTTTACCTTATATGTTTTGAAAGGAATCTTTCCGTCGTTTTCCAAACAAGGTACTTTATGAGCTTTTCAACAAAATTAAGGTAAGAATGTTTTTTAACTTATACGGCGGGTGGAGATATTTTCCGCCATTATAACATCGACAAAGATTACCTTACAATATTATAATAATATTTTCAAAATAAATGTCTTCTTTATAATTATGTGATTCTTAAATTATTTAAAAAATAGAAAAAGATATTTATCTAAAAAAAGGTTTTGATTTCATCTATGTCAAAATCCTTTGATAGATTTTAAGCTTATTTGAAGTTGATTTATTATGATACAAAAATTCTATATTGTATTAAAGGTTTTGTGATATGTTTGACTATGGATTTTTTATTTTTACACTATTTATGGTTATGGATAAAGTATTGACATTTTTTATGCTAGTTTTAATACGAATGTTTATGTTATGTTTAAACCTTTTCATATGGGGAATGCATTGGACATAGTAAGTGACAGATGGAGCCTGCTATAGCTCATCGATGCATCAGTAGGTCTCATGAGACAAACTAGTGTCTTGGAACAAGGCCTTGACAAAATCTTATTTGTAGTCTTGGCACACAGCCTTGACTACGTGGTTATGAAAGTCTGGCATTATTCATTCCATCATTATGAATTTGGATATTGATATTGCATGTGATTATTAGACTAGTAGAATATCCATATGAATAAGTAAATGGAATTATTTGATTTTATCTTTTCCATATTATGCTGAAGTTTAAGTTTAAAAGACTTTTGTTTTAGTCTTATACATTGCCTTAAATGTTTATGCTTATTTATGAAAGTTTCCGCTATATTATTATCCTTTCTGAGCATCTGAGCTCACCCCTTTCTGTGTTTTATTTTTCCTAGGATGCGAAGAAGTATATTATGACTGACCTGCAGGGATAGTCTATGGGATCTCAGTGTTGTCTATGGAAACAATGTTATTGTAGTTTTTAATTTTATAATGTAGTATAAAACTAATGAATGTATCTAGTATTTATAAGGCTACTAAAATGATTGGTCTTTCAGGACATGATTTCCTTGTATCATGCCAATGTTATATAATAATGCACCGAATCTGGGTAACTGGGGTCGGGACATTACAATAATGATAGAAAAATAGATAGATTCTTTAGTGGTTTATTACCACACCTTCCAAAGGCTCTAGATACCCAAGACTTTGGGAGTTATGAATAAGTGGTTTGATGTCATATCAAAGTAGAGATGGATTTCAGATAATGGTCCTATGGTTATGGAGATAATAATAGAATAATAGAGTTTCAAGCTAGTGGGTCAAATGAAAAATGAGGAAAGTGGGTCCAACTACCCACATGTCAAAAATTTCGGAATAATCATCATGGAAATTGCCTCAGATAGATAGGGAAATTCATCAAGTGTTGGAGAGATGCTCACAAAGCCCATGAATATAGAAGAGACATGAAGAATTCAGATAACATGTTGGAGGAAAGGAAGGAACCTACTAATTCACCACCCTTGGTTTAATGCTTCAAATGTAGGGATCAAGGGAACTATGAAATCTAGTGCACTAAATCATGGGTCCTTGAGGGTAATTAGTGCCAGCAACCACTAAATCCAAAGGAGAAAGGGAAATATTATGCCACCACTACTGCTGAAGTGGATCATGAAAATGAATTCATACAAAGTACAATTCCTATTCACTCAATAATGTAATTTTTTTTATTTGATTATAGTTCTATGAATTCCTTTATATTCTGTATGTTTTCTAGAACTGTTGAATTGAAGCCTCGATACCTTGAAGTAAAGACATATATAAAAACACCTAGTGGTGAAATCATTGCAACCCAAGTGTTGGATTCTTCTCCTGGAAGAATATGTATGATTATTCTTCCTGTGAATCTCATAATACTTACCTTGGTGGAATTTGACACTACACTGGGCATGTATTGACTATCATTATATAGAGAACACATCAACTGTTAGGAAAAGGAAATATATTTTCATATTCTAAACCATCAAATGTTTCTCTATAAATTCATGTAAGATCCTGAATATCCTTTGTAAAATCCCTCAATGGCATGGGTGTTGATACCCTATGAAAAATCATACCTTTACCAAATGGTCTAGTCAAAGGAAGGTATCAACTTCGAGGAAATGCACATTTTTAGGGAATACAATGATGTATTTTCTGAAGATTTACTGAGACTTCCCCCATATTGCAAGGTAGAGTTCTCAATAGAGATCATACCTGGAGCCAATCCTATCTCAAAATGCCTCTATGGGATGGTCTCGATCAAACTGGAATAATTAAATAAGTAGTTATAAGAGCATTTGGAAAAAGGGTTCATATGCCCTAGTGCATCTCCTTGGGGTGCATGAATGATAGTTTTCAAGAAAAAATGATGCATTAATTAGGTTATGTATCAATTATCAGGAGCTCAACAAGATCACCATAAAGAAAAAGTATCATTTTCCAAGGATTGATGAATTGTTCGATCAAGTAAGAGAATATCAGTACTTCTTAAAGGTGGATCTTTGTTCTAAATATCATCACATGAAGGTAAAGAAGGAATATATTTAGAATATTTATTTTTTTACATGGTATGAGCACTATGAGTTCATAGGGATGCCCTTCAGACTTACCAATGCCCCTAAAATATTCATGTATTTGATGAATAGAGTCTTTAGAGTCTTCCTAGACATATTTTTGGTAGTGTTTATCGATGATATTATCATTTACTCTAATAGAAAGGAGGAAAATTAATATCATTTAAGGATTATTCTCGTGACATTAAGGAAGGAGAAAATGTATGCTAAGTTCAACAAGTGTGAATTTTGGATATAACAAGTCACATTATTAGGGCACATGATCACAAGTGAAGGAATTTATGTAGACCGTTCAAAGAAAAATGAAATTGAGGAATGAACCAGATCTAGTAGTGTCATAGAAATCCAATGATTTATTGGATTATCTGGGTACTACCAATTTTTTTTTAGAATTTTCTCATGATTGTCTAGACTGCTAACTAAGTTAACACGGAAAGGAGTAAAGTATGTCTGGATAGAAGAATGCGAAAAAAGATTCAAGGATCTCAAGAAGAGGCTAATCACTACACCTGTACTCACACTACCAACAAGTGGATATGTTTTTTTTGATAAAAAGTGATGATTAAAAGAAAGTCTTGGTTTTTATACTCATGTATAATGATAAAGTGATATCCTATGACTCAAAAAAGTTGAATATCTATGAGAAGAACCACCCAACACATGATCTGGAGTTAACAACTGTGATATTTTCTCTGATGATTTTGCAACACTACCATTATGGTAAAAAGTGGGATATATATACTGATCATAATATTCTAAATTATATATTCACATAGAAGGATCTCAACATGAATCAAATAAGATGATTAGATCTGATTAAAGACTATTATTTCTCTATAAACTACCATCTAGGAAAGGTGAATGAAGTAGCTGCTGATATTATCAAAAAAGAACCTACTACTTTATCTACGATGTAGATTGAGAAAGAACCTATCTCCATGGATATTAAAAGGATATATTTTTAAATCATAATGTAAGGGAATACATCCTACATTTACCAAATGATTTCCCAACCATCTATCCAAAATAAGATCAAGGAGACATAAAGGGATGATCTAGATCTATAAAATACAAAAGAAGTTGAAAGTGGTAAAGGAATTGTAAGAACCCGGTTCTTATTCTTGAGGTACGAGTTTCTTCTTTTACTTTTACTTAAGTGTTTTTGAAAAAAAACAAGGGAAATGTGGGAAAAATCCCAAATTTATGGGTACACGCCATGTACTTTTATACACACGTCATGTACTTTGGCTGTATGGGATGAGAATACAGGGCGTGTAGGCTTGTCGGCGATTAAGGGTGTAAAAACTAACCACACGCCATGTACTTAGTAATATATGCCATGTAATCAGTCGGCAGGTGAACAGTGAGGCAGTGGAAATTAACCGCCAGAGGAATAGTTAAAAAGGATAGTACATGCTGTGTACTTAGTAATACACGCCGTGTAATCAGTCGGCTGATGAACAATAAGGTGCTAGAAAGTAGCCACCATGGGAGTGGAGGCTGAAACTTGGAGGAGCTCTCGATTTCTCACCGGAGCTCTGATTCTTCCATTGTCAATCTCATTTGAACTGTGCGAGTAAGGTCTTCCCTATTCTTGAATCTTTCTTTAAAATTATTTACCTAAGGTAAGTTATTTAGGTTTTAATGAGTAATATTTTATCTCAAATCTACATCGTTCTTGGTTGTTTCGAGAGGCACCTTTCATGTATATCAATAAGAGGAGATCGAGGTAGGTGGTCTTGTGTCTAATTCCAACTACCGAGTTGATTTTGTGTACCGTTGTGCCACGCGCCCATGCTCGGGGTGTCGTATGGCAGAGACTTTGACTGTTGAGATACCTATAATTGCATAGGTAATATAACGAATAAGTATAAACTGCTGTTTGAGATCGTTGCTTTGATTTAGGGACACCTCGAGGGTGAATTCCCCCTTTTTATCCGTTTGGCCAGGATACCCATGGGTATGCTATGATTATAACATGTTTTGAGTTTTATTGAGAGGAAACATATATAAATTTCTTGCTTATGCGTTGGGATCAGACCGATTACTTGCTTTTTCTATGAAATGCCCAAGGGCAGTGTTTTGTTTAGCCTAAGGGCAATGTTTTGTTTATCCTGAGTGCAATGTTCTATTTAGCATGAGGGAAATGTTTCTTATTCCTGTGGGTAGTAGATTCTGTGCCTGAGGGTGATATATCGTATGCCTGAGTGCAATATTCATTATGCCTAAGGGCAGTCACCTGAGGGTTTCGTTTCTGTTTGCCTGAGGGTAAGGACTGGCATGTCTGAGGACAATGATTACTTTGAATATTCACTGTGGTGATTTCTTAGGTTTTACCTGTGAGGATAAATCACATGCTTGGTATTATTATTATCTTTTACTTGTTAGATAGCCTGTTGTTGTTTCTGTTGTGGCACTGTATAGGAGATTTTTGGTCCTGAACGAGTCTCAGGAAAACTCAGAATTCAATTATATTGAATTTTTAAATAATTATTAAAATGGAAATATAGCTGGTAGGAATGGTTACTTTTGAGTACTTTCTAGTTTACTGCATTTCATTATTGCACACTACTGTTGCACATTTTCACTGACAATTGGGAATGGGCCTTTGGTGGTTGCCTATTGGGATTTATTTCTCACACCCTATTTGGGTCATGTCTTGGGACCAAAAATATCATATTTCTGCAGGTGTTGATAAGGGAAAGAGTCCCTACATAGGTATATGATTGTTGCAGAGGAGTAGGAGAGCATGGTACCGAGCTTAGGTTTGCGATGCTGCTGCGTTCCTGTTGCACTGCTTTGTTTTGTTTTGCTGTACTTTGTACCTTGTGCTGTATTGTATCAGATTTCAGTGTATCCTATCTTGGTTTCTTTCATAGAATTAGAGACATGTTGCATCATCATATATATATATGACTATTGGTTATCTTTTACTTCAGTTCCTTTTTCAATTTCAGGCTTATATTGTTTATTGCTTCCACCTTTGTATATTTATATTTATTTTTACTATGCTACACTTTAAAAAATGAGGGCATAGTTTCCCCACTATCAGTCCTAGGCCCTCACTGTTAGTCGGAAGCCTATGGCGTTTGGGGAAATGCGCTTGAGGTCATGTGATCAACCGGGTTTAGGGCACCCATTGTGTGGAACCCAGATCCGGGTCGTTACAAAGTGGTATTATAGGGGTTTCTTCTCTGGGTTATTTTATTATTTGGAGATAATAGAAAGAGATAGATTGTTAAGGTATTCGGTAATAAACTATGCCCGGGAGTAGCTACCCCGTGTACAGGTAAAGGCCGTATTACCTCGAATTAAATTGTGATTTTCTATTTATGATTATTACAATTGATTTGATTTTCACCATTGGGTGACGCAATTGAGGTGTGCTATTTATATTTTTACACTTGGGTTCTATTTAGTTGCAACCCGATGAGATGAGGGTATCCCATCTCATGCATCATTTGGGAACATGTTAGAGTTACATGTCATGCATAGTTTCCATGCCATGTAGGTGCATTAGAAATTGCATGTTGTTGTGATAGATGTTGTGATAGAAAATGCATACTGTTGTGATAGGTACCTTGATAGAGACGCCTACTGTTGATAAGGTATTGGTACATGTTACGGTTGGGTTTATAGATGCTAAAATTTGGTTCTTGAGAAGTATGGGCTCTATTGGACTGGAATTTGGCGGATCATGATCCAGCCTTTTGTTGCGTTTTGTACTATAATGTGAAAGGTTGGGTGCTAAACTTTGGTTTGCGGGGAGTATGGCCTCCCACAGATCGGAATTCGGTATACCAACACTTGAAATTAAATAAAAATGGACTCTGGAGTAGTTTCTGAGGCTTACTATCCAAAAAAAAACTAGAATACACGCCATGTAGTTTTGAACACATGCCGTGTACTATTCTGTTCGGGAAGAAATGAAAAATTTCTAAGTACACGCCGTGTAGTATATGGTTGTGTAACCCATTATGTGGGAGGGAACACAGGTCTTCTAGATTTTACTGAGGACACGCCGTGTACCTGTGGGACATGCCGTGTAGTCTTGACCAGTGAGAGTCCATGTGGACTTGGCCGTGTTTCTGGGGAAACAGGGTGGTGTACATGCTATGTGCGGGTGTAACATGCCGTGTACCTAGGGCAGAGACATGTGATAGGGAAGTTCTTATGGGAACACGCCGTGTACCGGTTGTACATGCTGTGTAGGGTTGACCCTGTGTCCGCCCATGTGACTAACAACACAAATAGAGAAACCTTAGGTGATACATGCCGTGTCAGGTCTAAACATGCTGTGTAGTGAAATATTGGAATATGTACATGTCACGAACAAAACGGGTCAGTGTTATCTTTCCAATTACACGCCGTGTCCATATGGAACACGCCGTGTAGTGTCACCCGAGTATTCGATCGTGTAACGAGCAACACGGGTTGGTTAAATATTCTTGTACACGCTGTGTCTAGCACTAACACACCATGTATAGTCATCCATGTTTTCACCTGTGTGACTAAAAACACGGGCAGTTGTAACCTAAGTGGTACACGCCATGTCCACCTAGAACATGCCATGTAGAGTGAGCCTTGTAACCAGCTGTGTGATGAACAACACGGGTCGGTGAAGCTCTTATAGTACATGTCGTGTCTAGAACAAACACGCCGTGTAATTTCGTTCAAAGGAGAGATGTGTAGAAGGAATCGGACAGGGGAAGAAAATTCAAGTACATACCGTGTGTAAGGACAACACGCTGTGTGTTTGGGGTGTTACACGACCGGTTCTGGTAGAAGTACACGCCCATGTGAAAGGCTTAAGGGAACACACTGGGTAGTATTTATACATGCCGTGTAGTCTTGTTTGGTAATAATTTAATGTTTTCTTTCTCTTGTTCCCTCCTTACTCTTCTAGTTTTCAGTCCTTGGGCTCTGTGTCTTTTCTTCAGCTGAGATCTTCACACTAGACACACCATTGGGGACTAGAACGATGAGTGTACATCAGTTCAAGGAGTGCCCCCTAGAGGTTGGTGGGTGTCAATTTCTATGGGACACTCTATGTCTTAGAGATGACAACCTAGGATGTCATTCTTGGGATGGAATAATTGGTACCCTTTCGAGCCTTTGTAGATTGCTATCATCGTTGGGTGATTTTCACGTCACTAGAGGGCAGAGAGTTTCTATACAAGGGAGAATGGGATGTCCATGCGAGCCGAGATGGACCCGAGAATCGGGGGCGAGGTGGAGTGAGAGCCCAGATTGCGAGTTTATATCTGGATGATCGGGGAACTTGTCAGAAGGATTTCCCTCTAGTGGTTAATCTTTTTAGGGATGTCTTCCCAGATGACTTTTCAGGTCTACCTCCAGAGCGAGATGTGGATTTCTCTATTGATCTTGTGCCAGGAGTGGCAACAATGTCCATTCCTCTTTATAGGATGGATACATCAGAATTTCAAGAGATCAAGAAGCAGTTGGAGGAGTTGCAGGAAAAGGGTTTCATCCGAACCGATACTTATCCTTGGGGTTCGCCTATCTTGTTTGCGAAGAAGGCGGACGGTACCCTCAGACTCTGCATGGATTATCGGAATCTGAACCAGTTGAAGGTAAAGAACCAATATACCTTGTTGAGTATTTGATGACCTCTTTGATCATCTTCGAGGGGACCGAGTGTTCTTGAAGATTGAATTGAAATCCGGATGTCATCAGTTGAACGCGAGACCATCGGACATACCGCTTACAGCCTTTCGGTGTAGATATGGTCTATAAAAGTAATTGGTTATACCGTTCAGACTCACAAACGTGCCAACAGTTTTCATGGATCTGATTAATAGTGTGTTCCACCCATATCTGGATTCTTTTGTTATAGTCTTCATGGTCAATATCTTGGTGTACTCTCACACTCGACACGACCATGCCACCCATCTTGAGATCGTACTGAGTACACTAGTAGAGCATCAGTTATATGCTAAGATCTCAAAGTGACACTTTTAGATGGACCAGATTCACTTCCTGGGTCATATTATCTCAGAGGCAGGAGTTGCGGTAGACCCGGAGAAAGTGAGAGCAGAAGTTTCCTGGGAGTAGCCTAATAACATGTTTGAAATACGGAGTTTCTTGGGGCTGGCTGTTTACTACAGGAACTTTATACAGGACTTCTCTCGCTTAGCATCACCATTTATGGGTTTAACTAAGAAGGGTATGAAGTTCATTTGGTCAGAAGTTTGCGAGATATCCTTTCAGGATCTAAAGGGAAGGTTGACATTAGCACTAGTCCTGATAATTCCAGAGCAAGGGAAGAGCTATAAAGTTTACTGTGATGCATTAGGTATTGGTCTAGGAGAAATTTTGATGTAGGGTGATCGAGTAGTTGCATACGAGTCTCAGAAGTTGAGGCCACATGAGAAGAATTACACGACGCATGATCTCGAGTTGGCTGCAGTTTTTCATGCGTTACACTGTTGGAGACATTATCTCTTGGGAGAACATTTTGTGGTGTTTACAGACCACAAAAGTCTTAAATACATATTTACCCAGTGTGAATTGAATTTGAGACAGTGAAGGTGAGTTGAATACCTTCAGTCCTTCAACTTTGAGCTTTCTTATACACCTGGTAAGGGTAATGCAGTAGCTAATGCACTGAGTAGGAGGACTCAGATACATGCAGTGTAGGAGGCCTGGGGTGAGTGAAAGCTTATGACTTTGTTCTCTAAGTATCATTTGGAGGTGCATGATAGTTAGGGGAAAACCTATCTTTCATCCTTATCTATGACTTCTACCCTCCTGGATAGAGTGAGGATGAGACAACTATCAGATTCAGAAGGCTTGCTTCTATAGGAGTAGGTGGAAAGTGAGGACCCTCCTCCTTGTTGGAAGATTGGAAATGAAGAGGTAATGCGTATCCATGGAAGAATGTGGGTTCTAGGGGATATATGCGAGGATTTGATGTGGGAATTTCATGATTCAGCTTGGGCAGTGCATCCTGGAGTACCATGACTTGAGACATTAGTATTGGTGGTCGGGTATGAAAAGAGAGGTAGCTGGTTTTGTTACGAGATGTTTCACCTGTCAGTAGGTAAAGGCGGAGCATCAGAGGCCAGCTGGACTGTTACAACAGTTACCCATTCCGGAGTGGAAATGGGATGATGTCACGATAGACTTTGTGACCAGGTTGCCAAGGTCACCTTGAGGCAATGATGCCGTATGGGTTGTTGTGGGCAGACTTACGAAGGTAGCTCACTTTTTTCCGATTAAGGAGACCTTTGGTGTTGACAAGATCAAGAATTTGTATATATGAGAGGTATTATGTCTTCATGGGGTCCCTTGTTCTATCGTTTCATATAGGGATGCCCATTTTACATCTTGTTTCTGGTAGAGTTTTCAGAGGGGACTGGGTACACAGGTGCTTCTGAGCACAACTTACCACCCTCAGACCGATGGCCAGTCAGAGCATACAATATAGGTGCAAGAGGAAATTCTTCATGCATGCGTCCTGGACTTTGGGGGCTCTTGGGAGAAGCACATACCCCTGGTTGAGTTTTCCCATAATAATAGTTTTTAGGAAACTATTGAGATGACACCTTACGAGGCTTTATATGGTAGGCCATGCCGATCACCTTTGTGCTGGTTGGAGGTAGGTGAGGTAGCTTTACTGGGACCATGTCTCATGTAGGAGACTTCAGAGCAGGTCTAGTTGATTCAGAAGTGGATGGCTACTGCATTGTCTAGTCAGAAATCTTATGCTAATCATAGTAGATGACCCTTGGAGTTCGTGGTAGGGGATTAGGTTTTCTTGCATGTTTCACTGAGGTTGGGACACAGGTGGATTGGGAGATAGGGTAAACTTTCAACGAGGTATGTAGGGCCGTTTGAGATTCCGGAGAGAGTCAGGCCGGTTTCCTATTGGTTGTAATTACCACAGAGGTACCAGGCCATTCACGACATCTTCCACTTTTCTTAGCTACACCGTTATCACTCAGACCCATCTCATGTTTTTCAGCCTGAGGAGGTTTAACTTCAGGTTGATGCATCCTTTGAGGAGAATCTGATTCGTATTGTTGATAGGAGCACAAAAGTTCTACGAGACCAGTCAGTTCCTCTCGTACGGGTGCTATGGTTGCATGGCTGAGTGCAGGATTAAACCTAGGAGCGAGAGATCGACGTATTTGCTCAGTTGCCAGAATTATTCTCTGCTTTATATTCACAACCCTTGGAAGGGCAATTTGGGGACAAATTACTTTAAGGGGAGAAGTTTGTAAGAACCCGATTCTTATTCTTGAGGTACGAGTTTCTTCTTTTCCTTTTCCTTATGATTTTTTGAGAAAAATAAGGGAAATGTGGGAAAAATCCCAAATTTATGGGTACATTCCGTGTACTTTTATACACATGACATGTACTTTGGCTATGTGGGATGATAATACAGGGCGTGTAGGATTGTCATCAATTAAGGGTGTAAAAACTAACTACATGCCATGTACCTAGTAATACACACTGTGTAATCAGTCGGCAGGTGAACAGTGAGGCGGTGGAAAGTAACCGCCAGAGGAACAGTTAAAAAGGATAGTACACACCATGTACTTAGTAATACACACTGTGTAATTAGTCGGCTGATGAATAGTAAGTCGGTAGAAAGTATCCGCTAGAGGAATAGTTTAAGAGAATAGTACACGCCGTGTACTTGAGAAGTACATGCCCTGTAGTTATGTTTTTTCGTTAAAAACAGGAAGTAGCCTCCTCATTCAACAGAGGAGGCAGAGGACTCACCAAGAGCCATGAGAGAGGATGTCAAGACTTGGAGGAGCTCTCGATCGCTCACTCGAACTCCGATTCTTCCGCCGTCGATCTCGTTTGAACCGCACGGGTAAGTTCTTCCCTCTTCTTGAATATTTCCTTCCAATTATTTCCCAAAGGGAAGTTATTTAGGTTTGAATGAGTAATCATTTATCTCAGATCTATGTCATTCTTGGTTGTTTCGGGATGTGTCTTTCACATATATCGATCAGAGGAGATCGAGGTAGGTGGTCTTGTGTTTAATTCCAACCATCGAGTTGATTTTGTGTACCGTTGTGACACACACCCATGCTCAGGGTGTCGTATGTTGGCTACTTTTACTATTGAGATACCTATAATTTCATAGGTAATCTAATGAATAAGTATAAACTACTGTTTGAGATCGTTGATTTGATCCAGGGCCACCCCAAGGGTGCGTTCCCCTTATTTAGCTGTTTTTACAAGATACACGTGGGTATGCCATGATTGTATCATGTTTTGAGTTTTCTTGATAGGAAACATATATAAATCGCTTGCTTATGCGTTGGGCTCAGCCTGGTTACTTTCTTTTCCTATGGAATGCCTGAGGAAAGTGTTTTGTTTATCCTGAGGGAAGTGTTTTGTTTAGTCCGAGGGAAATGTTGTGTTTAGCCTGAGGGAAATGTTTCTTATGACTGTGGGTAGTAGCTTCTATTCCTGAGGGAGATATCACGTATGCATGAGGGAAATATTCATTATGCCTAAGGGTAGTCACGTGAGGGTTTCGTTTCTGTTTGCCTGTGGGTAAGGACTCGCATGTCTGAGGACAATGGTTACTTTGAATATTCCCTGTGGTGATTTCTTAGGTTGTACCTACCAGGATAAATAATAGGCTTGGTATTATTATTATATTTTACTTGTTAGATAGACTGTTGTGGTTTCTACTGTGGCACTATATAGGAGATTTTCGGTCGTGGCCGAGTCTCGGGAAAACTCAGAATTCAATTATATTGAATTGTTAAATAATTATTAAAATGAAAATATAACTTGTAGTAATGGTTACTGATAAAACACTATTTTATTGAATATTTTATTGATAATAAATGATATAATTTACTCACGTTGTGTTAAATATGTTTAATTAGAAAGTATTTGGGATTAGATCATTCATTTGAATATTTGATGAAAATTCCAGTTTTACCCTTTATAGTTCACTGTAGTATTTCGAAGATACATATTTGTATATTTATTATTTGAATTTGAAACTTTGTAAAAGTGTTCCTAACTTAATTATCTACAACCTTTATTCAGGAAACTATAGCTAAAGAGTGCATTTGGTTGTTGAAAATGGGCCATGAAGTCAAAGTTGGGATGGACTCTCCAGAATGGAGAAGCTTCTGTATTTCGGCCATAAATCCTTTTTATGGGCCTGTATTAAGCCCATATTTGGATAGGAGATAGAGGACCCATATCCTCACATTTGACCCTTCTGGAAGGCCGGCCAATTCACGCGTTTTGGTGGTCAAATGGGCGTTTCAAGTTGGAATAAATTATTTGGCCGAGATTCCTCATTCACACTTGAAACCACTTTGAACCTAGCCTCCCCACCACTCTATAAATTGGTGTTTTTCTCATTTGGTGGGGTTGGGACGTGAATTGGGAAGTTTAGGGAAGAGGATAAGTGGATCCACTCTAATTATCCAACCATTTCAATAAGGGTAGCTCTTGAAGAAAGGATCCCTTCGACGAAGCCTTCTTCTTCTCCTTCGTGTTGTAATGATTTTGTTTGTGTAATAAACTTCGTTGTTCTTATTTTATTTCTTCTCTTTTATTCTGTTTTGTTTAAATTTCTTCTATTAATCTTCCTCTTTGGGCTGGAATTCTTGAGTACAAGCGTTATTAGGTTATACCCATTATAAACCTTTGCACATGCAAAACGCTTCTACGATGATTACGCCACCCATGGAAGAGTAGTTCTTTTTAGTAATCGATCGACCTCTATCCTTATTCATTCATTTATTTTGAATCAATGAGATACTGTAATTAACATATTATGATATATTAATTTAGTTTTTAATTTAAATGAAACTAAGAAAGCAATTGAATAGTTAACACAAAACACGCGAGGTCGGGAATTGTGTGAACTGTGAGAGCGCAACCTTAACCAGTAATTCAAAACCACACGGGATAAATTTGTAGAGTTCAAATATAATCCCTAAACTCAATTAATCCTCATTTCCAGAGTGGTTATGTGACTTAATTTACCACCGACTATAAGATAATTTTAGAACATCAATCAAAGCAGGGTGTTGCGATTGCATGTTCCGAAGTTAGCCTAAGGTTAAATTCACTTCATCTTCGTGGTAAAGTTAATTCTCGTAGGGTTCAGGATTTAAAAAATTAAGGTATCATAATTAAGTGAATATTAATTTAAATTATAATGATTAATAAATGATTGAATAGGTAGAGTTAGATCGATTATGAATTTTAAAATAGATTTCTAAAAAAACATCTTCTTGTTGTGTCATTTTAATCGAAATTCATTTCAAAACTAAAAACAAAAAAATATACAATCTTCTTCCAGAAAACTTCTTCTAGATTAATAAACTATAAAAAACCCCAATCCTTTAAAGTAGTGTTTTTATTTTATTCTCTTTTATTTTATTTTTAGAATACCTTTAGTAAGTTATTAAATTAACTTCCTCATTTGAGAGACGACCTTGGTCAGCCACTCTGCTGCACCTAAGTACCCCAAAATCACATTAATCATTTGAGGGCTCCCATGACAGCGAACTATCAAATTGGTGCCGTTTCCGGGGAGGCAAGTAATTTATTCAACCATTTAGAGGTATTTCTTTTATTTTTCATTTTATTATTTTCTTCACCTCTCTCTTTCATCTTTCCCCTTTCTCAAGTTTTCCTTTTTTTCATCCTCTTCTTTTCTTTTTGGACCATAAACTCAACTTCACATTTTTATTTTACTATGGTCCACTCAATTTCTTTTAATTTTTTGATTTATGACACGAACTAATCCCTAAGATCTCTTAGATCTTGAACCTGAGATTGAACGCAACCTTAGGGAACGAATCATACACTCTCAGTCTACGGGAAGTTTCAATATTCAAGCAGTTAGTGAATTCCTCTCTTATGAAAACATTGGAATTGGAAGTTATTCAAATTAAAACATAAAAGAAGAATCAATAGCTGGAAATAATGGAAATTAACTTAATATAACCATTCGAGAATTGGCTGCACCTGATATTAACTATCAACCGAATTGTATTGCATGCCCGAATCTCGAATCAGACTTTGAATTGAAATCTGGATTAATTCACCTTCTTCCAAAGTTTCATGGATTATCTGGTGAGGATCCCAACAAAAACCTAAAGAATTTAATGTGGTTTTCTCAACTTTAAAACCAAGATATGTTTCTGAAGATCAAATCAAATTAAGAGAATTCCCATTCTCACTTGATGGAGCTGCAAAAGATTGGATGTATTATTTGCAACCTGAAGATGTAACATGTTGGAATGATTTGAAACGTCTTTTCTTGCAAAGATTTTTTCCAGCATCAAGGACAACATCCATTCTAAAGGAGATATCGGGGATCAAGCAAGCCCAAGGGGAGTCAATGTATGAGTACTGGGAGCGATTCAAGAAGTTGTGTGCAAGTTATCCGCATCACCAAATCAGTGAGAAATTACTCATCCAGTACTTCTATGAAGGACTCACACCTATGGAGAGAATAATGGTAGATGCTGCGGCTGGAGGAGCATTGGTGGACAAGACACCAGTAGCTGCAAGTGCTTTGATAGACAAGATGGCCCAAAACTCCCAACAATTTGGTGATAGAGGTACACCACATGTCAGGGGAGTACATCAGGTAAGTCCTTATTCTCTTGAAAGTCATTTTATTGATACAAATTTGGAAGAATTGACAACTATGGTGAGGCAGATTTCTTTGGCTCAAAAGACATCCCAACCCATTCCTTCAAGGCCTTGTGGGATTTGCACTGAGACAAGCCACCCAACTGACTGTTGCCCACAACTACAAGAGACAGAGGATTGTGCAGCAGTATTCTCTTGGAGACCATTTCAGCATCAGCAACAACCATATCCCCAAAATAAGTTTGATTCATTTTCTCCAACATAAAACCAAGGGTGGAAAGATCAGTCGGACATGAGGTATGACTCTGGACAACAACAAAGGCCACCCTTTCAACAAAACTTCCAGCAGCCTCCGCCTTACCAGAAGGGTTTCCAACAACCCCAAAGTAGATTTGAATCCCAAGCATCAACAAGGGAATACCCCACTAAAGGTAGATTCTAATACTGATGATCTTTTGAAGAAAATTGTTCTTAATCAACAGAATGAGATGAAGATTCAAGGTTCGGAGCTGAGAGAGTTGAAGAATCAAATGAGCCAGATTGCCACCGCCCTCCATGAACTTGTGAGTAAGAATTATGGAAATCTACCTTCCCAAACCACTCCAAATACAAAGGGGAATGTCAGTGCCATCACATTGAGAAGTGGGAAGCAAATGAATGATACATCTATACCTACCATTCCACCGGGATTCACCTCAACTCCGGAGTAGCCGCATTCCAAACCAACTGATGAGCATTCCAAGGAGAAAGATAAAGGTAAGAAAAATATTGATGATGTTCCTCCTAAACCCCTTCCTTTTCCAAACAGGGTTTTTCAAACCAAGAAGATGGCTGAAGAAGCAATGCAAAAGCAGGTTTTGGACACATTCAAGCGTGTGGAGATCAACATTCCTCTACTTGAAGCCATTAAGAAAATTCCAAGGTATGAAAAATTCTTATAAGAACTTTGTAACAATCGAAGAGGGCTCAAGGGAAATGAGAGGATCAACCTTGTAAGGAATGTCTCAGCACTCATTACACCAACTCTAGCAATGCCAACAAAGTGCAAGGATCCCAGGACATTCACCATCCCATGTACCATAGGGGAGTTACACTTCTCTGATGCTCTTTGTGATTTAGGAGCTTCAATAAATGTGATGCCTCACTCTGTATTCTCTTCTTTACAGGTTGGTGAGTTGAAGGCAATGAGAGTAGTGGTGCAACTGGTGAATAGAGCTATGGCATATCCAGCGGGAGTTCTTGAGGATGTACTTGTCTGGGTAAGAGACATGATCTTTCCAGCGGATTTCTATGTTCTTAACATGGAGGATGATCAGGTAAGTTCTCATGCCCCCATTATCTTAGGTAGGCCCTTCCTCAAAACTGCAAAAACTATCATAAATGTCAATGAGGGTACACTTTCCATGGAATTTGGGGATGAAGTTTTGATATTTAATGTTATGGATTCCATGAAGTACCCCTTAGAGGATCATTCTGCATTTGTTATCTCCCATTTTGAACCACCAAGTAAAAACACCATGGAATTGGATTTTCCTATGCTTAGGGAGATTATGATTATTGGTTCTATTTTGATGTCTAAAATTACTTCCACACCCGTTTCTAAGGAAAAAGACTCTCTAAGATTTGATTTTGAAATGGAATCATATTCTGATTTTGATCATGTGAACTCTGATTATGGCATGGCTATGGAGTATGCTGATGGATTTGATGCTTTATTCTCTAATTTTGATAATGTATATTCTGATACCGATGCACTTTGTGCGCATATTTCAGTTCCTTCAATGTCTCCATCCATACTACACCCTCCTTTATTAGAACTCAAGCCATTGCCACCAAATCTGAAATACTCATACTTGTTGAGTGGTGAGAGATTACCTGTTATCATTGCTAAAAATCTCCCTTTTGAACATGAAGAAAAGCTTTTGAATATTTTGAGGGAGAACATCAGGGCGATTGGGTGGACCTTGGCTGACATATCAGGTATTAGCCCCTCCATTTTCATGCATAGGATTATCTTGGAGGATGGGGCTAAACCGGTGAGACAACCACAAAGGAGACTCAATCCAACCCTCTTGGAAGTTTTTAAAAAAGAAGTTGAGAAATTGCTCGAGGCAGGTATAATCTTTCCCATTTTAGATTCTCAGTGGGTAAGTCCAATTCAGGTTGTTCCTAAGAAGAGTGGTGTTACTGTTGTTAAAAATGAGAAAGATGAGTTAGTTCCAATGAGGGTACAAAACAGTTGGCATGTGTGTATTGATTATAGGAAACTAAATCATTCCACTCGCAAAGACCATTTCCCCTCCCATTTATTGATCAGATGCTTGAGAGACTAGCTGGGAAAACACACTATTGTTTCTTGGATGGTTTCTCTGGATATTTTCAGGTTCCCATTGCAGCAGGGGACCAGGAGAAGACGGCATTCACCTGCCCATTCGGTACCTTTGCTTATAGAAGGATGCCATTTGGACTTTGCAATGCCCTAGGTACCTTCCAGAGATGCATGGTGAGTATTTTCTTAGATTTCATTGAGACCAGCATGGAGGTATTTATGGATGATTTTACAGTTTATGGATCCTCATTTGATGAATGTCTCTCTAGTTTGGGTGATGTGTTGTATCATTGTATTGAGAAGAATCTGGTCTTAAATTTTGAAAAATTTCATTTCATGGTTGAAAAGGGAATTGTCTTAGGTCATATAGTCTCACAACGTGGCATTGAAGTTGATAAATCTAAGGTATACATTATTTCATCCCTCCCATATCCTACATGTGTGCGTGAGGTTCGATCATTCCTTGGACATGCTGGATTTTATCGACGCTTCATTAGAGATTTTAGTAAGATCGCTCTACCCTTATCTCAATTGCTTAAAAAAGATATTGACTTCAATTTTGATGATTCATGCAGGGTATCATTTGATGAGCTAAAGAAGTTTCTGACCACTCCACCGATCATACAGCCACCATGGTGGGAACTTCCTTTTGAGCTTATGTGTGACGCCTCCAACTTCGCGGTTGGAGATGTCTTATCTCAAAGGGTGGAGGGACGTTCACATGTGATCGCCTATGCATCGAGGACAATAGATTCAGCCCAATCAAACTACGCTACCACGGAAAAGGAGTTTCTTGTAGTCATATTTGCTTTAGATAAATTCCGTTCATATTTATTGGGCTCTAAAGTAGTTGTTTTTTCTGACCATGCAGCATTGAGGTACCTCCTAAAGAAGCCAGATGCAAAGCCCAGGCTGATTCGATGGATGCTCCTTCTTCAGGAATTTGATATTGAGATAAAGGACAAGAAGGGTTCAGAGAATTTGGTGGCAGACCACATGAGTAGGCTTACTCACACACTAGAGGATGACACCTTGGACCAGGTACCACTTTGGGACACTTTCCCTGATGAGCATCTTTATTCCATCTCAAGTACACATCCTTAGTATGCAGATTTAGTTAATTACATTGTTTCCTCTGAAATCCCTGCAAATTTAAAGAAACATCAAGTCCAAAAATTAAAAAGTGAGTCTAGGTTTTATGTGTGGGATGATCCTTACCTCTGGCGCATGTGTAGTGACCAATTCATTAGGAGGTGTGTTCCCGATCATGAGTTTGATTCTATTTTTCATTTTTGTCATACACTTTCTTGTGGTGGACACTTTGGACCCCAACGGACAGCTAGGAAGGTTTTGGACTCTAGATTATATTGGCATAGCTTGTTCCATGATGCCCATGTGTTTTGTAAGTCATGATCTTGTTGCCAACACACTGGGAATATTTCTAGGAGACATGAGATTCCCCAACAACCCATACTATTCTGTGAGATTTTTAATGTATGGAGAATTGATTTTATGGGTCCTTTTCCTAGTTCATTTGGATTTTTGTATATTTTGGTTGCTGTTGATTATGTGAGTAAATGGGTGGAGTCCAAGGCCACCAGGACTGACGATTCTCATGTTGTAGTGGATTTTGTCAAGGCTCAAATTTTCTGCAGGTTTGGAGTACCAAAGGCCATCATCAGTGACCAAGGGACACACTTTTGCAATTGGAATTTTGCTTCCCTCCTTCAAAAGTATGGGATGACACACAAAATATCAACACCATACCACCCCCAAACAAATGTCTAGGCTGAGGTTTCAAATCATGAGTTGAAACAAATCTTGGAGAAAACCGTGCAGCCAAATAGGAAAGATTGGAGCAAGCACTTGGATGATCTATTGTGGGCTTATAGGACAGCATACAAGACCCCCATTGGTATGTCCCCATTTCGGATTGTTTTTGGGAAAGCATGTCATCTCCCAGTGGAAGTCGAGCATCAGGAATATTGGGCTATAAAGAAATGCAACATGGAATTGGCCCAAGCTGGAATTCAAAGGAAGTTGCAAATTCAAGAGATTGAGGAGATTCTACTATCATCATATGAGAACTCAAGGCTCTACAAGGAAAGATAAAAAGCAGCTCATGAAAAAATGATCCAACAAAGGGATTTTCATGTTGGAGAGAAAGTCCTTCTCTAGAGTTCACGACTGAAGCTGATGCCTGGTAAGTTGCGTTCCAAATGGTTAGGTCCTTATATTGTATCTAATTTTTTTCCTTATGGTGCAGTGGAGATAACACAAGAGGACACTGGAAGGATCTTTACAGTCAATGGGAAACTTTTGAAGAGATACATTGAGGGACTTCCTACTAATGCAGTGGATTTTATCACACTGCATGACCCCATCATCACTTGAGCACATCAGGCTGTTCCTAACCCTTTCACTTTTATATTATTTGTCCTATTTAAAAATTCTACATTTCATGTGCATATATCATCTCATGGGATCACATTGAGGACAATGCAATATTTTAAGTGTGGGGGAGGGAACCTTTTAGTTTAGTAATTTCAATTGTTTCCCTGTTTAAAAAAAACCAATTTTTTTTTTTGTGTTTTTCAAATTTTGTGTGTTTATTTTAAATTTTTCTATGTTTTTTTGAAACTTTTGAGCTAAAATGATTCTCATCACCATTTTTAAATCCATATCAATAAGTGAAACAATTTTTCCCTTGAAACTAAGCTTAAATGAATGCTGAAATAACTTTGTTTCAAGTTCAAATATTTAGTAATTTCATGGAAAGTACACTGAATTTTGAATCCCATGCCATATATCACTGTCTTTATATTTGAAATCACTTTCCTGTGAGGCTTCTAAACCGTTATTTTCATATTCTTTACATTCACCTCACTTCTTGAGAGAACCAAACCATACTTGATTTAACCATAATTTGATCTATTCCTGTCAAAACTTGAGGGTTTGAGGTACTTATGTTTAAATGATTGAGGCATTTGTTTGGTATTAAAGACCCTATTTCAAAGAATCATTTTTTATAATGGCCTACCTTGAATATTAAATCCTTGTAGCCCTTAGAATCCATGCACAGCCTGTTAGGTTAGCCACATTACAAGCCAATTTTCCCTATCCAACCAACTCTTGAAGTGAAATTGGATAATCTAGTTGAGGTTAAGTGTGGGGGAAGCTGTCATGTGTTGTGATACCACATTTTGTGATATTGTGGGTGGAAAATTAAATTCTGAAGAGATGTGTTTTATGCTGAAGAAAGTCATTATATTGAAAGTTGTTCCTTTTCTGGATCTTCTAATTGAGGTGGAAAGCTGTACCTATCTGGAGCTTTCAAGAAAATCATGTTTGAGGAGATTGAAATTTTTTGATGATAAAATGAAGAATGGTGTAAACTTTTCATGACTTTGAATGATTATGGAGCTGAATTGATTCTATGGGGATTAATGAGGAGACCATATTTAAGTGAAAATTAGATTAATGCAATTTTGCTTCAAAAAGAGTCAAGCCCTCCTTATCCAGCCTCAGAATTTTTCACATCTAAATCCTACCAACCAAAAGCCACAAAACAACCCAGAAAAGTCCTCATGATAAACATATGTCCTTGACTCACATCAGGTAGCGATGTAGAAATCTATCAAGCCTATGGTGACCCTTTTATGAGTTTGGATGAGAAAGACATTGCAAAAAAATTGATATTTGAGTGATTAGAGAAAAATACAAGCTAGGTAAGTGTTTTGTGCATGGGAGGATAAATGAAGTGGAAATATATTGAATGATATAAATGGAGAAGTTGAAATAAGGTTTTTTATGAGGCATTATATCTTTTGATTCTTGGTGTGAAATTGATTGATCTCAAGGATATGTGTTTTAAAATTGGTTTTGATTTGATATTGATGTTTACTTGATATGAGGTTTTTCCCAGGAGTGCAAAAGGGTAACTGTGGGGGAGTTGATAAAAAACTATTTTATTGAATATTTTATTGATAATAAATGATATAATTTCCTCACATTGTGTTAAATATGTTTAATTAGAAAGTATTTGGGATTAGATCATTCATTTGAATATTTGATGAAAATTCCAGTTTTACCCTTTATAGTTCACTATAGTATTTCGAAGATAAATATTTTTATATTTATTATTTGAATTTTAAAATTTTTAACAGTGTTCCAAACTTAATTATCTATAACCTTTATTCAGGACACTAGAGCTAAAGAGTACATTTGGTTGTTGAAAATGGGCCATGAAGTCAAAGTTGGGCTGGACTCTCCAGAATGGAGAATCTTCTGTATTTCAGCCATAACTCCTTCTTATGGGCCTTGATTAAGCCCATATTTGGAGAGGAGATATAGTACCCATATCCTCAGATTTGATCCTTCTGGAATGCCGGAAAATTCACGCGTTTTGGTGTCAAATGGGCGGTGCAAGTTGGAATAAAATATTTGGCCGAGATTCCCCATTCACACTTGAAACCACTTTGAACCTAGCCTCCCCAACACTCTATAAATTGGTGTTTTTGTAATTTTGTGGGGTTGGGAAGTGAATTGGGAAGTTTAGGGAAGAGGATAAGTGTATCCACTCCAATTATCCAACCATTTCAATAAGGGTAGCTCTTGTAGCAAGGATCCCTTCGACGAAGCCTTCTTCTTCTCCTTCATGTTGTAATGATTTTGTTTGTGTAATAAACTTCATTGTTCTTATTTTATTTCTTCTATTTTATTATGTTTTGTTTAAATTTATTCTCTTAATCTTCCTATTTGGGCTGGAATTCTTGAGTAGAAGTGTTATTGGGTTATACCCATTATAAACCTTTGCACATGCAGAACGCTTCTACGATGATTACGCCACCCATGGAAGAGTAGTTCTTTTTAGTAATCGATCGACCTCTATCCTTCTTCATTAATTTATTTTGAATAAATGAGCTACTGTAATTAACATATTATGATATATTAATTTATTTTTAAATTTAAATGAAACTAAGCAAGCAATTGAATAGTTAACACAAAACACGCGAGGTTGGGAATTGTGTGAATTGTGAGAGCGTAACCTGAACCGGTAATTCAAAACCACACAAGATCAATTTTTAGAGTTCAAATATAATCCCTAAACTCAATTAATCCTCATTTCCAGAGTGGTTATTTGAATTAATTTACCACTGACCATAAGATAATTTTAGAACATCAATCAAAGCAGGGTGTTGCGATTGCATGTTCCGGAGTTAGCCTAAGGATAAATTCACTTCATCTTCGTGGTAAAGTTAATTCTCGTAGGGGTCGGGATTTAAAAAATTAAGGGATCATAATTAAGTGAATATTAATTTAAATGATAATGATTAATAAATGATTAAAGAAGTAGAGTTAGATCGATTATGACTTTTAAAATAGATTTCTAAAAAAACTTCTTCTTGTTGTGTCATTTTAATCGAAATTCATTTCAAAACTAAAAACAAAAAAAATATACAATCTTCTTCCAGCAAACTTCTTCTAGATTAATAAACTATAAAAAACCCCAATCCTTTAAGGTAGTGTTTTTATTTTATTATCTTTTATTTTATTTTTATAATACCTTTAATAAGTTGTTAAATTCACTTCCTCCTTTGAGAGACGACTTTGGTCAGCCACTCTACTGCACCTAAGTACCCCAAAATCACATTAATCATTTGAGGGCGCCCACGACAGAGACCTATCAGTTACTTTTGAGTACTTCCTAGTTTAATGCATTTCATTATTGCATACTTCTGTTCCACATTTTCACTAAAAGTTGGGCACGGGCCTTTGGTGGTTTCCTATTGGGATTTATTTCTCACACCATGTTTGGTTCATGTCTTTAGCCCAAACATATTATATTGTTGTAGGTGTCAATAAGGGAAAGGGTACCTACACAGGTACATGATCGTTGCAGAGGAGTAGGAGATCATGGGACCGAGCTTAGGTTTGCGATGCTGTTGCGTTCCTATTGCACTACTTTGTTTTGTGTTGCTATACTTTGTACCTTGTGCTGTACTGTATCAGATTGAAGTGTATCCTATCTTGGATTCTTTATTAGAATTAAAGACATGTTGCACCATCACATATATATATATATTACTGTTGGTTATCTTTTACTTCAGTTCCATTGTCCATTTAATTTTTATATTTTTTACTGCTTTCGCCTTTTTATATTTTTATTTATTTCCACTATGCTACACTTTGAAAAATGAGGGCATAGTTTCCACACTATTAGTACTAGACCCTCACTACTAGTCGGTAGCCTCTGGCGTTTAGGGAAATGTGCTTGAGGTCATGTGACCAATTGGATTTGGGGAACCCCTTGTGTGGCACCCGAATCTGGGACATTACAGGAATGAAATCTACATGAGTTACACATCAATGATGATGGTGTGATTTTGTTTGGAACAATGTTTTGTGTGCCTTCATCACCTTAGATAAATAAGTATCTATTTGATAATGCACATATCCCATGTTTCAAAATCCATATAGAATGTACCAAAATGTAATGTGATATTCTAGAGAACTTCTAGTGGGTCAACATGAAGAAGGATATTTCTAAGTATATCTCATGGTGTTTGGTATGTCATAAATTTAAAGTAGAGTGAAAAAATTATAAAGGTATCATGAAAACATTGCCTATACCCACATGGAAATGGGAGAATTCCACTGTGGAATTTGTCACTAGTCTCATAAAAAATCCAAAGGATATAATGAGATATTGGTTATGGTAGATCAAATAACCATGACTTCCCACTTTATCTCTATTCAGAAAGATTTATCACTTGAAAAACATGCCAATATATATGTGAAGGAAGTGGTGATACTGCATGGGGTTCCACTTTTGATCATCTCTGATCATGATCAAAGGTTCACCTCTAAATTATATATAAGTCTTCAATATGATTTGAGTACTGAATTGAATTTTAGCATGTACTATAATCTGAAAGAACTATTCAGATGCTCAAGGACAAACTAAGATCCTACTCAATGGAATTCAAAGGTGGATGGGATCAACATCTCCCATCGGTTGAGTTCTCATATAACAAAAACTTCTACTCGAGTATTTAAATGTACCCATATGAAGCACTATATAGGAAGTGATGTAGAACTACAACTTATTGGGATAAAGATGGGGAATGAAATCTACTTGGTCCTAATCTTATATAAGAGATGAAAGAAAAGGTTCAATCCATCCAACAACATATAAAATATTCTCAGATTCAGAAAAAGTGCTATGCTAACAACCATTAAGGGAATTGGAGTTTGATATTGGAGAGAAATTTTTACTTTTAATATCACCATGTAAGAGAGTCATGTTGTTTAGAAAGAAAGGTAATCTTAGTCCAAGGTACATTGCCCCCTTTGATATCCTTGATCACATAGGAGTAGTGGTCTGTCAACTTGTACTTCCACCAATTATGGATCAAGTTCATGATGTGTCCCGTGTACCACTCCCGAGGAAGTATATTTCTTATCCCTCACATGTACTAAATATAGAGGTGTCACAGCTTGAGAATGACCTCTCAAATGAAGTGCAGTCAGTGAGGATATTGGACCATAGATACAAAGTTCAACGCAACAAGACAACTCAACTTTTAAAAGTGTTTTAGAAGAACCATAAGTATGAAGATGCGACATGGGAACCAAATAAAAAAATGTTACAAAATTACCCTCATCTATTCTCAATCTAGAACATGATTTGAGATTTTAGGGATGAAATTTCAAAAGGGGGGAAGAATGTAATGACCCGATGTTTATTATTAATATTTGTTTCTTGAATAAATGTGTTGTATTAAATTATATAAAATTATACACATAAAAATATAGAGAAACCAACAAAAAATTTTCATAAATATTTTTATATTAATCATCAATGAAACCAATTAAGATTCTAAACATTATAACTATAAAAAAATAGGAAAGCTAAAATAAGAAAAAATGGATTACCCCAATCTACTAAAATCATCACCCCACTGCCAACACTATAGAAAAGAATATAAATATTAGTAAACCAATAAAAATATTAGAAAATGGAAATATAGAACCTTGATATTAATTGAGTTGTATATTGAATGAAATAATGGAGTGGTATATATAGGAGGTAATGTGACTGTTGGAATAGTAACCTAACCGTTAGGAATAGTAACCTAACAATTGGAATAGTAATTTTACCAAAAATAATAAATTGTGATATAAATAATATTTATCATGGTTAATTTATATAAATATAAATATTATAATTCCAAGAAAATAAATATTATGATTTAAAAAAACTCAAAGAAAATATAAGCACATTTTTAATAAACATTATTTTAAAGTATTTTGTAAAAATAATTATTTTTTATTTAAAAAAATAAAATTACCTATTTTAGAAATATATTTTTTTTAAATAAATACCATTTTTGAAATAATAATGTCTAAATTTTCCAAGGGTGATATTTTGGTAATTTTTTGAAATACAACAATTTTTGGGAGAATACTAAAAATACAGTTTTTTGCATAACCAGTGTATCTTAAATTACATAATTCATGATGTAATAATGAAATAATCATTTATATAAATTTAGTTATAAGCATGATATATTTTTCTTTCATAAAAGAGTCATTAAAATATTATAAACCTAATTTTTAAACCTAAAAAGTACTTTCCAAAGCATATAAATCTAAAGTATTACATTAAAATATTATTTTCTCATTTCCACCTTTATTTTGATTAAAATAATGAATTTAAATTATAAAGTGTATTTAAATCCTTAAACCCATTATATTATATTTATATATGATTTATAATACCTACATTATAAGTTTTACCTTTGATATAATATTTTATACAATATTTTATTCTTAAATACACCTCTCCTCAAGTATAAACAACCCCTCTCCCTTCCCTTAGAAAAACACTCCTCCCACCCATTTCAAATCATATGATCTACCAAAAACCCCCATCTAAATCCCCATAGAATATTTAGGGAAATATGGATCAATATATCTCCAATCACCAAGGGAGTTATAGTGTCGTACAAGAGAAGCTACACCAAAGAGTGAGTAAGTCTCTATTAAATCTTCCCACTTTTGTTCTTCTATTTATTGTTTTTCCTAATTCATTTCAAAAACATATAATATAAAATGAATTATAAAGTAAGTTAAAATTATATTAATTATTTTAATCCACTTTAATTATCATATTTATGACAAATATAAATCTTATTCTTCCCTTTCCCTCTCTCCCAACAATGTCTCATCAAAGGTTGGTTAACCACCTACAGGGACATTTCCAAGTCAACTATTATAACCACAAAAATGGATGGATAATATTAATTATATATAATATATAAATAATTAATTACATTTATTATAATCTTCTAAAGTTAATTATAATTTTCTATAAATGAATTTGATGAAAATAGCAAAATCAAGGCAAAACAGACGTTTTTTAAAGAAAAACATGATATCAAAATGCTTTAATTTCATTGATAAAATTTAATAAATATAATCCAATTATTATAATTGATAATTATTTTTATACATTAATATAATTTACTTATGGATAAATGTATTAATAAATATATGTTTATTATTTAGGAGGCGTAAAAGCAATGAAATAAAGTGGGAATTTAGGTAAGGGGATTCTCGAACCCAACTCATTTTCTTTGGGTTATCCATATTTCAGGACTTATTTGGTATAAATATTTATATAATGTTAATAAAATATCATTTAATTATTCTTAACATTTATTTTCTAAGATATACCTATTTTATACATTATTTTTATACAAATACAAATATTTCCCAAAGGAACTATTTTTTCCAAAACTCATATTTGACTTATATGGAGTTGTTTCTTCTTTGCTCAAGAATATCGATTATTATACCAAATATGTTTTATATTTTTCATTTGGGAACCCCAAGTTTATCCATGAAATGATGATTCATAAAATTATTTATAAATACATTCCATTCCATGAGTTAATTCATGACTATGAATGTAATATGTTCTATGTGGTATGCATGATTATGTAAATATTATGATGTGATAGGTGGGCCTAGAATTATATAACTCTCTAATGAATTTGGTAATGTGAGGCATCTCATTAAATAATGTGAATTATACATTAACATAATTACATCTTTGTTCACAATAATGATGTTATGATTATGCACATATATTATGCATGAACATGATGCTAGTTTTATTCACAACTATGCGTGGTATTAGACCACTATGACACGATGTTTCATTTTTATGAATTTCCACATTACATGAATTTATCAAATGTTTCCCTCATTAGGTTGATTATGATACTATTCTTATAATATTATGTTGATGGTTATTTTGACCCATGTTATATTGACTCATGTCCCTTATTCATCATATTACTGGGATTTTAGATCACCCCTTCTTTGATGTATATCCTCAACTAATTACTTATACAAAGGAGAACACGAAGGGTGTTAAGAAGAAAGATTAGAAGGAATTAAATAATGTTTATGTTTTATTATATAAAAGTTATGTTTGAACCTAATTTTCCCAAGACACTAAAACTTTTGGATCTTGGATTTATAACATTATTATGTTGTTTATTTTTAAAATGATATAATATTCAAGTAATAAAAAGCAGGGTCGCTATATTGACCTATTTACACCACCACCCCCAGGCGGTAAATGCTAGGATCAGTGGAGAAATATTACCTAGAGGCTCCAGGGATGATTAAAAGTAATATTTGTATCTTCTCTACTTTATCTTTATTACAGATAGACACAGACATGATCCATTTTTTTTGCAGCACCTCCCTTGCTATAGATCTAGAGATTCCGGTAGATTCGTTGGCTCGACCTTTGTAGTTGGAGACTCCTACTGGATGTGATTTAGTGATCACCGACTTCAGATGATAATGTGATCTAAATCTCATAGGATAGAGCTTACAATTATATCACTCTGTAGAAATAGTGAGGCTTTATGACATCATTTTATGTATAAAATAGCTATTCACATTTCATATCCAGATTAACCATTTCAGGCATAGAATGTGGTGTGTCCACATAGATGAGATGAGTTTTTCCTATTTTAGTGAGTAAGAAACCCAAGAAGAGTAATATGGGATCATAAATAGAAGGATAAAACTTATTACTCACTAGTTTTCTAGTATGACTATTGGAGTAACATATTCTGTGGGATATCAATTTTCTAAAGTGGTGGAAGAGTATGAAGATGTATTCCATGAGGATGTTCCAGACTCACCTCCCCACTAAACGATTAGATTATGTATATAATTGAACATGTGGGATTCCATGATATACATTCCATCATATCATATGGATCATATAATGTTTGATGAGTTAAAGGTGAAGTTAGATTATTTGTAGAGGAAGAGATTTTTCATATCGAGTGTGTCACCTTGGGAAACCTGAGTTTTACTTTCCAAGAATGTGGATAGGATCTTGATATTTTGTGTGAATTATCATCACCTAAATTAGGTGAACACAAAGAATAATTATCCACTACTAAGGAATGATTACCTATTTGACCAGCTGAAGGAGGAAAGATGGTTGTTGAAGATAGACTTTAGGTTGGGTAATCACCAGCTCTGAGTTATGGATGATGATATGTCAAAGATGAAATTATAATTTCACTATGGTAACTATGAGTACATGGTGATTCTCTTAGGTGTGAATAATTTTTGAAAAGTGTTCATGGGACTCATGAACTGGATATTTTATCCATTTTTTTATCGGTTCGTGGTAGTCTTCATTGATGACATCATAGTGTACTTGGTATTAGAGGAGGATCATGTGAGGCTATAACATCCCAGTTCTGGGTGCCGCCCAAGGGTGACCCATACCAGATTGGTAACATGGCCTCAAGATAATTTCCCCAAATACTAGAGGTTTCCTACTAACAGTGAGGGACAAGTTCTGATAGTGGGGAAACTATTCCCTTATTGGCAGAGTATACACAGTAGAATAACAAATAGTAAATAATAGCAGTAGCAATAATACCTACAAAAGAAGTAAACAACAGAAGAATGATAGTAATATAACAAATAGATAATATATATAAATTATGATAGTCACATGTGTCTAGTAAAGTATCCAAACAAGTCACAATGCTGGAAATAAAATACTGAAACCAAGTATACAAAAGCATTAAACTCCAACAGCATCGTAAGCCTCAGTTTGGTCCCATGCTCTCCAGCTCCAACAACAATCAAGTACCTGATGAAGAAGGGCACTTGAACTTATCTATACCTGCAACCATATAATCTGTTTGGGTCCAAAAGAATGATCCAAATAGGGTGTGAGATGAATCCCACTAGGCAACCACCCAAAGATCTATGGCTAACTGTTAGTGGATATATATAACAGGTAATATGCATAAATAAAGAAATAAACTAGGAAGTACTCAAAATCAAACAATCCTATACTCTTCAATTACGTTCATTTTCATTCGTTAATTATTAAATCCATTGAATAAGTAAATCTCGGGATCTAGACTAAGCTTTGTATCCCCCCTTATAATAGTAACAAAATAGACATGTTAGAAGACCATCTCAACAATCAAGCAAGACCAAGTCTATGCTTATGATTTGGCTTGGAAGACTCGTCATAATTATCCAATTACTCAAAAACGACCCTTTGGGAAGCTCTCACGGTCTAACCCCAATGGTCCCACATAGTAAAGATCAATTACAAATGAACTCCTGGGTAGCTCTCATGGTCAATGCCCCTAGTCAACATAGTATAGAGTAATCATAAACGACCTCCTCGGTAACTCTCATGGTCAACACCCCTGGGTCTACATAGAATCAATAATTTATAAACAACCTTTGGGTATATATCATGTTCAATACCCCCTGGGTCAACATATCATAATTAAATCATAAATGACCTCCTGGGTATCTCTCACGGTCCATACCCCTGGGTCAAAGTCTACACCAAGGCACTCATAGTCCTGTGTAAATAAACATGGAAAACCCCACAGTTTTCCTAGTCCAAGGCTCTCACAGTCCATTGGAAAAATAGTGTTCATATCATAACAAGACAACACATGTAATATATAACTACTGCATGAATAAAATCTAGAAGCATAACACATGAAATTAATATAATCAATCAAACTCCATACTAAACAATTCAAGGCATGGAAACAAGATTCGCCTCATAGGAAACCTAGGCCAAACGACCATAAACAGTCAAACTAGGGAAAGTCACCCATGGGGTGCCCCATAAACAAGGCATATAACCTTATGCATATAAAAAAACACCATTTTAAACAATTAAACCATAATAGGTAAATAATAGGGTTAAATCCCAATTCAAGAAATACCCTAAACATGGGTATGAAATACTTTTATCATATATAATTCAAAGATGAACTCTGAAAGGAACAAACCACCTACCTTGATTTCTTAAGATCAATACTCTTGAACATCAGTACTTGAATCATCCTAGAATGGAGTAGATCTATAAAAAGTGTAAAAAAAATCATCCAATGATAACTCACGAGAGAGGAAGAATCATGTAGATAGGCTATAGGGGAAAAGATAACTCACCAGTGGGAATCCAACACAACTGACAATGTCTCAATCGATGCTTGGATAGAGAAATGGGAGGGGATCAAAGTTTGCAGTCTTTCCATTGCTCTCCTATATGAAACGAGGGAAGAAGAAAAGGTTTCTGAGGATGAGATGCGACCCAACACCAATTTATCAAATAAAAAGAAAATTACACGGTGTGTTCATTTAATATACACACCATGTATTAGCCTCAAATGACCCCCACTTTAGGCGGTCTTCTAGGTCACCTACACGACCATGTACTCGACCATTAAATGACTAGTAAATGGATTTACACGGTACCCAAGTACACAACATGGACTTATAAGTACATGGTGTGTACTTAGAAAATTTCAATTTCTTCTTTTTTCCTTAAAAACAACCCGAAATAAAGATCCATACATGAAATGAAGATCTATATTCTTAAAAACTTCCCCCTTAAATAAATTCACACCTAAATTTTCCTTCAAAGGTAAGTAAAGAATAAAATTCAAAAAAATCTATCCATTGTGATCATACATCAGTCTCCCACTCCCAAGTCTCATCCTGCACTTGTCCGTGCTCCCATAACACCTGTACTAGAGGAACAGATAGGCCACAGAGAACCTTCATGCTGAGATCCACAATTTGAATAGGGTGATCCTCAAAGGATGCATCCACCTCCAACTCAACCTCCTCAGGTTAAGGAATGTGAGACGGGTCTAAAAAGTAATGTCGTAGATGAGAAACATGAAAGGTATCGTGCATAGATTGGTAACTCTGAGGTAACTACCGCCGATAGGAAACCATCTCAGCTCTCTCTAAAACCTCAAATGGCCCGGTATATCTCTGTGAAATCTCCCCTATCTCTTAATTCTTCTATGTCCCAACCTCGGTGTGACACGTAAGAAAACCTGATCTCTGACCTCAAAATCTAGAGGTCATCTCCGTTGATCAACATAATATTTTTGGTGATATTTGGCAATATCCATCCTATTTCGAATCAACTCCACCTACTCTGTGGTCTCCTGGACAAGACGAGGTCCCAACATAGCTGCCTCTCCATCCTCTAGCCAACACATGGGTGATCTGTATGGCCTACCATACAAATCCTCATAAGGTTACATCTTAATTGTGTCTTGAAAACTATTGTTATAGGAAATCTCCACCAGGGGTATGTGTCTCTCCCAAGAGCCCCTAATATCTAGGATGCATGCTCGAAACATGCCCTCCAAAACCTGAATCGCGTGCTTGGACTGGCCATCTATTTGGGGATGGTAAGCTGTAGTTAGAAGTACCTTTATACCTAAAGCCCTTTGTAGTCCCTACCAGACATGAGAAGTAAATCGGGCATCCTTTTCTGAAACAATAGAGTGTGGAACCCCATGAAAAAGTTCAATCTCTCAGATGTACAACTTTACAAGATCATCAACACTAAATGTTTTCTTAATTGGAAAGAAATGTGAAACCTTCCTTATTTTGTCAACAACAACATAAACCGCATCATTCCCTCATGGAGACCTTGGTAAACCCATCATGAAATCCACTGAGACATCATTCCATTTCCACTCGAGAATGGGAAACTACTGTAAAAGTCATGCCAGTCACTGATGTTCCATTTTCACCTACTGATAGGTGGACCATATCATTACAAAACTAGCAACATCCCTCTTCATGAATGTCCACCAATAATAAAAAAGTAGATCTCAATACATCTTGGTGACACTAGGATGAACTACCCATACCGAGGCATGAAAATCTCACAAAATCTCCTCGCGTATGTCTAATGACACCCATACATGCCCATGAAAATGAAAAAAATACTCCTCTCCTATGGTCCACCTAGGAGTAGGGTACTCTCCTAACACACTCTCCCATAGGATTAGGCCTTCAGAATCTGATAGCTTCCTCATTCTCACTCAATGCAGTGGCGTGGAGGTAAAAAAATAGAAGAAACAAACGTCTTCGCCTATCTATCATGAACCTCCAAATGCATCTTAGAGAACAGAGCCATAATCTACCACTCTATGCTGGCCTCCTAAACTTCCTGTATCTGAGTCCTCCTACTCAAAGAATCAACCACCACATTACCTTTCCTAGGTGTTTAGGCAAGCTCAAAGTCAAAGGACTGAAGGTACTAAACCCACCCTTTCTGTCTCAAATTTAGATCACGCTAAGTAAAGATATACTTGCAGATTTTGTGGTCAGTGCATACCAAAAAATTCTATCCCAAAAGATAATGTATCAAATAGGTAAAATCATACACAACTATAGCTAACTCGAGATCGTGTGTCGGGTAGTTCCTATCATGTGACCTCAACTTTCGAGACATGTATGCAACGACTCCTTCCCCCTGTATAAGCACTGATCCTAGCTCGATACCTGATGCATCACATTAAATGGTGTAACTCTTTCCCAGCTCTTGAAACATTAGTATCAGTGCTGAAGTTAATCTACCTTTCATCTCCTGAAAGGCCGAATCTTAATAATATGTCCACAAGTACTTCACAAACTTCTTAGTCAGGCCCTTCAGTGGTACTTTTAAGCAAAAAAAGTCCTAAATAAAGTGCCTGTAGTAACCAGCCAGCCCTAGAAAACTCTGTATCTCAAATATGTTCTTCATATGCTCCCAAGAAACTAATTCTCTCACTTTATCTGGGTCTACTGATACTCCTGTATTTGAGATGACATGACCCAAGAAGGGAATCTGGTCTATCCAAAAGTGGCATTTTGAGAGATTAGAATATAACTGATGCTCTCTCAGTGTAATAAATACGATCTCAAGATGGATGGAATGGTCATGTTGAGTGTGAGAGTACACAAAGATATCATCCATAAAGACTACCAAAAACGAATCCAAGTAAGGATGGAACACCTGGTTCATCAGTTCTATGAAAATTACTGGAGTGTTTGTGAGACCGAACGGCATAAACAAATATTCTTATAGACCATACCTACTCTTAAAGGATGTAAGAGGTAGATCTGACGGTCTAACACACAAATGATGATAATCGGATCTCAATTCAAATTTTGAGAGCACCTGGGCTCATCCAAGATGATCAAAGAGATCATCAATCCTCAACAAGTGATATATGTTCTTGACCATCAATTGGTTCAACTTATGATAATCCAAAAAAATTCTGAGGGTATTTTCCACCTTCTTTGAAAAAAGGACATGTGAAACCCAAGGAGAAGTACTGGGTTGGATAAAAACCTTCGCCTACAACTCCTCTAACTATATCTTGAGCTCCTGTAACTTTGGTGTAGCCATACTATAAGGAGGAATAGACACCAATGCTGCTCCTGACACAAGATCAATAGATAAATCTTCCTCTATCTCTAGAGGTAAACCTAAAAAGTCCTCTGGAAGGACATATCTGAAATGATCCACTACTAGATAAAATTCCATCTGAGAAGTCCCCTAGTCATCCAGATATAAACTAGAAATTTGGGATGTAATTCCTCCTAACCCATGATTCTCGGGTCCCTCTCTACTTTCCAGGACATCCCATTCGACCTTGTATAGAAAAGAAATACCCTATGGTGATGTGAAACTCACCCTATGACGATAGTAGTCAACAAAGGCCTAAAATGAGACCAACCAATCCATTCTAATAATTAAATCGAAGCCTATCATATCTAATACATAGAGGTCCCACAAGAAGTGACACCCACCAACCTCAAGAGGGAACTTTTTACATTGACGTACACTAGCCATCCTAATCCTCAATAGAGTGTTTAGAATCATAACATCATTAGAAGTAAATTTGAAGAGCCGAAGGCTCTCCATAATGGAAACAAATATAAAACTATGGGAAGCCCCTATATCAAAAAGAGAAGATGCTAAAACAGAGGAAACTAGAATTGTACCTCTAACTGTAGAGGGTCTGGTATCCTTCTCCTGCTGGGTCTGCTCCATCACAAAAGTATGACCAGTACCTCGGCCCTATGATTCTTCCTAGATACCCTGAGCTGATCCACCCTGCTATCGCTGAAAACCTAATGTCTGGCTACCCCAGCCACAACCACCTCTTCAGCCTGAATGGACAAATGAACTCTAGTTCTCTGACTAAGGAGAAAATGGTGGTCCTGATTCTGAACGTGGAGTCATAACTAATCCCCTCTCACTAGATACTAGTGAGAAAAACACTAAAAAACACTAAATATGACCCATCTTGCCGCAAGATCATCACTCAACTGGGTCTCTCAAGAACTGAGGTCTCATGTGCCCACTCTTCCTGCACTTGTATCACCTCACCTAGCTACCTGAAGATACATCTATGATACTAGAATCACCATGAAAAGGTTCCCTGTTGTGATTCCTGCTATCATACGAAAGAGTGTCAGCCTTGGATGCTGAACCTACCTGGATCGCAGCTCCCAACTTCCTCAGATTGTGCTCAGTAATCAGTGATTGATTTACAATAGCAGTCACAGAAGTCATCCTGAAAAAATTCTCTGGCTATCAGATATCATACCTAAGACCATCCTCAAACCTCCTAGCCAAAGATAACTCATCACCTACCAAAGCAGGTGTGAAGTGCTGTAGCTATGTAAAGTGAGAAGAATAATACATCACTGAAAGAGAACCCTACTCCAAATGCATGAAATCCTGGGCTCGGTCGGCCCTCAATGTGTTAGGGTAGAAGTAGTAATAGAAGGTCCTATTAAACTCTTCCCAAACTATATCTTGATGATGTCTCTCTTATGAGATAACATCCCACCATCTCTTGGAAGAATCACATAGCATGTACGTCGCGAGATTCACTATCCTCTCAGGAGGCATCTCCATTTGCTCAAAGATAGTAAGCATGGCCTATAACCATGTCTCGGTAGCCTGTGGTCTTCCATACCCTAAAAAAGTGGGAGGATTATACTGCTGGAACACCTGTGTCAACTCTGCTATAGTCAGGGCTGGATGTGGTGCTCCTTAGAAAGTCTGCATCATCCTCAAAAAGCCTTCATAGAACTATGCATTATCAACTAAATCTGATATAAAAATTGGTTCCAAGATGGAACGATGAGAGGATATACTGGTAGTCTCTGATATACCATTTTTGGTATCTATTCACCACCCTATACCTGGTGTAAAACCAGAGTAAGTCTTGGTGGCATGACTTTGAAAGGTCAAGTGCATACCTAAGTTCAAGATTATCAAGGAAAATAACTTAGAAGTGCAAGAATAAAATAAGAGAAGGAAATAATTTAAGTTTTACAAAATAGAGTTACATGGAATATATAACTATTACACAATGCATTCCCTTAAACCTTTAACATGGTCTTGTACCACTGCCAAACCTGGTCGTGTGACACCCCTATACACAACGTATTTCTCCTGAGACACGACATGTACTTGAATTTTCCCTTCTTCCCAAGTACTTCTACACGGATCAAACCACATAGTTCTACTGGTGTAACACTACACGTCGTCCACACTCTATACATGACATGTTCCACTTAATTCCCATCCACCAGTGTCGTTGGTCACATGGCCGGATACACAGTTCTTTACAACAGGGCATGTGAAATCTAGACACGGCGTGTTCTACCAAAAGTTTTCCAACCCCTCATCTCTACTCACACATTCAGTCACATGGTCAAGCACTACATGGCATGTACACCCATTACATAGTGCGTACTTAATAAAATTCTTTCTTCCAGAGCAGAAGAACACAAGGTGTGTGTTCATAACATCACACACCATGTTGTCTGGGTTTCTAGAGAGTAAGCCTCTGAAACTTCTCCAAAACCCCCAAAATATTAAAATTTTGGCCAAGGAATTCCAAGTTCTGATCCGTGAGATCCCATACTACCCATGAATCAAAGTTTGACATCCTATTTCATATCACACCTTAATATAATTCAATTAAATTTCAAACTTGATCCACCAAATTCTGATCCAAGAGAGCCCATAACACCTTAGGGACCAAAGTTTGGCGTCCATCCAAATTAAAATTACATATACAAATAATATATCAAAATTTCAGGTATTTATATCACAACTTATATCAAAACAACATTCATAGCTAGAATAACATCTATCATAAGAACATGAAATTAGTAATGCACCCTAAATGGCATGACAAGAATGCATGACATGTAATCTATAGTAAGTGCCTATATGATGAATTTGATGGAATACCATCATCTCATCAGGTTGTAATAGAAATAGAACCACGATGATATGAATAAAAATAGCAAAAAACAACTGCGTCACCCAATGGTGAAATCAAATCAACTGTAACAGTTGAAAAACGAAAAAATTGCAATATTTGAGTTAACTTGGATTTTCTCTGTACATGGGTTAGCTAATCCCAAACACATATCATTACCAACTACCCATTACTTAAAATCCCATTCTATTGTCACAAAACAGTAAGGCAAGGTAGAAAATAAACTCCTTTGATACCACTTTGTAAGGTCCCGGTTTTGGGTGTCACCCAAGGGTGCCCTGTACCTGGTTGGCCACATGACCTCAAGGGAATTTCCCTAAATTCCAGATGTTTCCAACTAGAAGAAAGGGATAAGGTCTGATAGTTGGGAAACTATGACCTCATTGCTAGAGTATAAATAGCAGAAAAACAAATAATAAACAATAACGGAAGGATTAATACCAAAAAAAGAAGTAAATAGTAGAAGGCTGATAGTAATATAACAACTGGAGCACATATATAAATGATGCACGTCCCATGTGTCTAGGAAAGAATCCAAATAAGTCATAATGATGTAAATACAATACTGAAACCAAGTACAAAAAATTAGTGAACTCCAACAGCATCACAAGCCTCAACTTTGTCCCATGCTCTTCAGCTCCAACAACAATCAAGTACCTGATGAAGAAGGGAGCTTTCCCTTATATATGCCCACAACCATATAATCTTTTTTGGTCCAAAATAATGACCCAAACATGGTGTGAGACAAATCCCAATAAGAAACCACTAAAAGATATATGCCTATCTATCAGTGAATATATATAGCAGGAAATACACCAAAATGAAGCAATAAACTAGGAAGTACTCAAAAGTAAACAATCCTATAGTTTTCAATTACATTAATTTTCATTCATTAATTATTAAATCCATTGAATAATGAAATATTGAGATCTATCCTAAGATCTGTATCCCCCGTGTAATAGTAACAAAACATATGTCTCAGAAGAACATATCAAAAATCAAGAAAGACCGAGTCCAAGCACGTTATTTGTCTTGGCAGACTCGTCACAATCATTCAATTATTCACAAATGACCCTCTAGGAATCTATCACAGTCTAACCCCTATGGTCCCACATAATAAAGATAAATTAAAAATGACCTCCTAGGTAGCTCTCACATTCAATTCCCCTGGTCAACATAGCATAGAGAAATCATAAACAACCTCCTAGATAGCTCTCACGCTCAATACCCCTAGGTCTATATAGCATCAATAATTTACAAAAAACCTCTGGGTATCTCCCACAATCAATACCCCCTGGGTCAACATATCATAATTAAATAATAAATGACCTTATATGTAGCTCTCACAGTCAATACCCATGGATAAAAGTATACATCAAGGATCTCACGGTTTTGTATAAATAAACATGGAAACCCCACAATTTTCCCAGTCCAAGGCTATCACAGTCCATTGGAAGAACAACATGCATATCATAACAAGGAAGCACATGTAATCTATAACTGCTACATGGATATAATTCACAATAATAACACATGAAATTACTATAATAAATCAAACTCCATCCTAAACAATTCAAGGTATGGAAACAAGATACGCCTAATAGGAAACCTAGGCCAAATGGCCATAAACAATAAAACTTGGGAAACACACCCATGGGGTGTCCCGTAAACAAGGAATATATCCTTACACATATAAAACAACCCCTTTTTAAATAATTAAACCATACCAAGTAAATAATAGTGTTAAATACCAATTCAAGAAACACCCTAAACATGGGTATGTGGTACTTTTAGAATATATAATCCAAAGATGAATAATGAAAGGAACAAACCACCTACCTTGATGTTGTACGACCAATACTCTTGAACATCCGCCTTTGAATCGGCCTAGAACTACATAGATCTATAAAAGGGTTAAAACGATCATCCCACGATAACTCACAAGAGAAGAAGAATCATGAAGAAAGACACTAGGAGAAAAGAGAACTCACTGGTGGGAATCCAATGCAACAGACAACGTCTCAATCAGATCTCGTATGGAGAACTGGTAGGAGATCGAAGTATGTAGACATTCCGTCACTCTTCTGTATGAACTGAGGGAAGAATAAAAGGTTTACGAGGATGAGACGTGACCCCACACTGATTTATCAAATAAAAAGAAATGTACACAACATGTGCATTTAATGTATATTCCATGTATTGGCCTCAACTAGACCCCACTTTAGACGGTCTGCCAGGTCACCTACACAGCCACTTGGCCATTACACGACTAGTACGTGGCTATACGTGGTACCCAAGTACAAAAAGTGTACTTATAAGTACAAGGCGTGTACTTATAAAATTCCCATCTCTTCCTTTCTCCTAAAAAACAACCTGAAATAAAGATCCATTCCAGAAATGAAGATCTAGGTTCTTATAAAGACACCTGAGGATGGTCCGAGACATACTTCAAGAGATCCGGCTTTATCAGAAGCTATATAAGTGTCAGTTATGGATTCTATTGGTCTACTTACTGATACATGTCATCTCAGAATTGGGGGTTGCAGTGGACCTAGTGAAGGTTAAGGAAATTATAGCTTGGGAGCCACCCAAGAGTGTGACCGAGGTATAAATATTACTTGGTTTTACTAGCCACTATCAAATATTCATGCCTAACTTATCTAGGATATTGGCACCCTTGACAAGTTTGAAAAAAGGGGAAGCCTTTTATTTTGAATGAGAAGTTCTAGTAAGATTTTCAAAAGTTTCGGTCGAGGTTTATTAGTTCACCCATGTTAATACTACTAGAAGATGGTGTTGAGTACATAGTGTTTTGTGATTCCTCTAGAATTGGAAATAGATGTGTTCAAATATAGAGGCAGGAAGTGAGTTACTATGGGTCCCGATTGCTAAGACCTCATGTGTAGAGCAACAAAACCAATGATATATATCTAGTAATGGTGGTATTCACTTTGAATATGTGGCGATTTTACCTTATGAGTGAGAAGTTTATTGTATTTTCTAACCACAAGATACTCAAGTATATATTTTAATAAAAGAATATTAACTTGAGATAAAGGTGATTTCTAGAGTTCCCCCAGTGTTATGGATTATAGATTATCAATACTCCTGGGAAATGAAACTTGGTGGAAGATGCTCCCATTAGGAGATATTGTTCACAATTTTTGAATGAGGCATTGAAGTAGTTGGACTCATTTTAGTTGTCCTTAGTGGAAGAGGATAGAGAAAATTAACTTTAGTAGATGGTTGTTACCCCTCCACTTCTATAGGTTGTTAGGGAGGCTTAGCTTAGAGATACCAACTATGAGATAATTCATATTCAAATATCAAATGGCTGTGCTCCTAATGGATTTTCCAAAGGTGGGGAGAGCATTATCCTTTATATAGAGTGGATGATGCTATTAGTGATGTTTCAAGAGGAGGTTTTAATGAAGTTTTATACACCCCCATTTTAAACACATATAATTATAGAGAATATATACCAGGACCTTAAGGTTCAGTTTTAGTGGACAGGGATAAAGAATTTTGTTTCTATGTTTGTCTCTCGATGCATCACTTGTCATTAGGTGAAGGCTATGAACTAGGTTCTCCCAGGTTTGGATCAACCCCTTGAGGTGCGATAGTGTAAGTGGGATGGTATATATATGGAATTTTTAATGAGGATTACATGATCATCTAGAATACATGATGTTATCTGGGTGATAATAGACTGACTAACCAAGTCATCCACCATTATAGCTATCCAAGATAAGAGTTTAGTGGAGATATTTGGATGCCTTTATGTAGAATATATAGTACAGATTCACAGAGTTCCCTTTATGATCATTTCAGATTGTGGTGATCAATCCATGTAATGATTTTGGATAGGATTGGAGGAGGCCTATAAGACTCATTTTCGTTTGAGAAGGATGCTTCTCCTCCAGAAATATGGTTATACTGAGTAGACCATTCATGTTATAGAGGACATGATTCAGGATTGTATTTTGGACTTTGGTAGTAGTTAAGAGGATAACCTATCTATAGTGGAGTTTTTGTACAAAAAAATCTATCATTACACCATTGGAATGACAACATTAGAGGTCTTTCATGGGAGACCCTATAGGTGGCCACTATGCTAGACTGATCTAAGAGAGTCTATGCTTATGGTCCCAAATTTGTTGAATGTAATGAAAGAGAAGGTTTAGGTCATCCATGAGTAGATGAATACATCCCAGTGTCATTAGAAGTCTTATGTGGATTGATGATGGAGGCCTTTGGAGTTTGAAAAGGGAGACCATGTGTTCCTGAAAAAATCACCTCAGTGATGATTTCAATGATTTTACAGGGGTAGTAAGTTATCTCTAAGGTTTATTAGGACTTTATAAATATTTTGTAGGGCTGGTGAGGTGGAATACCACTTAAATTTACCACTGCAATTATACAAGGTACATGATGTCTTACATGTGATGTAGCTGAGGTGGTATGTTCCTGAATTGTTGCATGTTATCAACTATGGTGAGATGAACATTGAGGATGAAGCTACCTTTGTAGAGTACCTATTAGAGACCGAGGATCATAAGGAGAAGATCCTTTGTGGGTGAGAAATTCCCTTGGTGTGTGTCCGATGGCAGCATGAGAATCTTCAGGAGAGAACCTTGGAGTGGTAGAACTAGATGAAAACACAATACCCTCATATTTTTTGAGTTGGATTTTTTACTTCTTGATATGAAAAGTCATAAGCTGGGGAATATATACCAACTTTTTTTTTGTAAGAACCTAGTATTTTCACTCAGGTATGGATCCTTTAAATTTTGGTATAATTATTTATTTTGGACTTATTTTGGATGCCTAATTAGTTAGTAAAGGTCCTGAGGATGTATGGGGGCATGTTCAAAGCCTGGAACCCATATTTTTTAGAAGAAAGGAATGACACACGGTTTATAGTAAACTGTGTAGGAAGGACACACAGTTAGAGAAAACTGTGTGGGTGGGATGTTTTTGGAAAGAGCCTTATCGCACAGTTGGCGCATGATTTACCTAAGCATGCGACCTAACCAAGTGATTTCCCTTTTATTCCCATGTTCCCATTCATGGTTGGCGCACGGTTTTGAAAACTGCGCGGCCAAACCACTCATAGACTATTTTTTGGGTAAAATGATCTTTTCACCCATAATGATCTAATTAAGCCTCCTCTTTACTCCTAATATGATATCCAGTGGGATTAACCTATTTTTCTCTCATTTTGGAGCTCTTTGAAGGCCTAATATAGGGATTGAAATATATCCTTCCTCTAGGATCCAATCTATCTTCTGTTCTTCATGTTATATGTGCAACGGTAAGTACTTAAGTTTGTTTAATCCTTTCATATTCTCTCTTTCTCTTGACCTAGTTATCGAGGTGTGATCATTTTCCCATTTTTCTCAGATATACTCTGTTCTAATCCAAATTAGAGGTCGATATCAAAGGAGAAGGATCTTACAACCCTAAGGTGAGTGGTCTATAACTCATCCCTAAAGTTTGTTGATTTTTGAATTATCCTGTGGCCCCAACTGATTTCATTGGGTACTATTTATTGAATTTATATGTCATGATTATAATCATTATAACTATATGATTATTCTATTTCCATATATGTGATTAGTTTTTGGTGGTTACACCCACAACGCCCAACATCACGTGTAGGATGATATTCCACTGTTGATTTTTTAGTGTTTTGACACTTTTGATCCATTGTTCGGATGTTCTCGAGCATGAAAATACTAATGGTAGGACTCCTTATCATAAATTATTATTGTATCATGTGATGGTAAATGGAAAGTACCATGTCACTTCCATTTGAACCGCCTAAGGTAAGTGCTTCAAATTAATAATTATATATGAAAGGGAAATTGGAAAGTATACTAAGTATATGACTTGAACGGATTAAATGTGAATTATTAATAGGTTGTATGTCCATAGAACCCCTTACCACATTAATGGAAGGTAGAAAAATAAACCTTAATTATTGAATATGATTTAATTGGAATTAATAAAGGTTCCATGCTACTTGGTTGTGTCACACCAATTAAAGGTAAGGCTTGAACCAAATGGACTTATTGTTTAATTATGACTTGATTAAAAGGTTGCATGCTACTTGAACTTATCACACTAATGAAAGGTAAGGATTTAACCAAATTAAATATTACATGACTTCATAATTAAACAAGAGTGTCCTGACTCGAGTTCGCCTTGGATTCTTATCGGGGAATGCCTTGAGCACTCGGGAACCCCATTCCGATTCAAGGATATGGCTTGATTAGGTTGAGACCCACTTAGATCCCAATAATTGTCTATTATTGGATGCCCATTATGACACCGTAGGATACCTCAAATAGTATTAAAGGATTCCTTGGATACACTCCTTGGATCCAAAATTGACAATTAGGTGCCATGGTTAAAGCCTATAGGGGCCGATCCCTACATAGTCTCATTTTACCTTGAACAATCACTTTGGATTTGGTAGGAATATTTTTAGGGAATTCCTTGGAATATTATTCTTAGATTACACTCTTACCCTTAGCCAAGATACATTTATTACTAAGTTGGTGACCCTTGTGGTCTATGCTGCCTTGGTTATTACCTTGGATCTTTATTATTAAATGTCATTGTAGTCTTCCTTGTCATAACATGGAACCTTAACTATTGTTAAAATGTGACTTATTTATAAAATGGTAATAATCAATTAATGGACTGGATACATTCAGACACTAGACGAGGGCTGAAGCAGTTACTTGGGAATTTAGTTATATTGTACTGCTTTACTTTATATATGCATGCTTTCACACTATTACATTTCCATTACATGGGCCCGATGATATAGGAACTGTAGGTGGTGGGCCAGTGAGATTTATCTCACACCCTCTCTAGGTGATGTTTGGTACCCATAGTAGATTATATGGTTGCAGGTGTTGATAAAGGGAAGCATACGACTTCAAACACTTGATTTCTTGCTATTTAGGATGGAGCTTGATAGCAGATGACTGAGCTAGAGCTCATGATTCTTGTGATAATATTTTTTTCCTTTATAATTTTGTAGAACATGTTATACCTGCTCTCTTTTATCCATGTTTTCCAGTTTTCTAGATACAGGACTTAACATCACCAGTTGTTGTATGTTATTCCAGTTATTTTAGTTATTATTACTATTGTATCTATTTTTCTTCTGTGCCTTCTATTTACTTGTATTTCTTCAGCTATTTACCTTAGTTTATATTTATAAACTACACTACACTTTGGTAATGAGAGAATAATCTCCCCACAAACACACCCTAGGCCCTCACTGCTATTCGGTAGCCTCTAGCGGTTGGGGAGATGCGCTTGATGCCATGTGAATCACTAGGCTTGGGGAACCTATTAAGTGGAGTCTGGGTTGGGGATGTCACAAAGTGGTATCATAAGTATATAATTTCTTTCTTTACTATTTTAAGACAATATATTGGAGATTAGGAACGCTGGGAACTTGGTCATAAGCCGTTATTAGGCATCATGAACCCATGTTCAGTGTACAAGACAAGTTTCTTAAATTATAATTTTTGTTCTATTTTTCCTATTACAGTTGACATTATTTCATCGTTGGGTGATGCACATGCTATGTGGTGTTGTTTATTATTACTATGTTTGAGGATTTTCTTTCATCCTTGTCCCAATGATATGAATAAAATGATCATTGTTACATGCATCATTATAGTCACCTAGAATTCACATGTCATGCATATTTCCATGCCATATAGGTGCATTTAACTATTTACATTGCTTGATATGCATGTTATTGTTGAGTGATGATGTGATAGTTAGCTTGTACATGTATTATATTGTAATTGAGTCATTAACTTTCTCAATTCATGAGGTTTATGGTCCCTCATGTGTTGGTATGAGTAATTTATCGAGTCAAGCCATAATGCTATAAATAAATGGGTGTCATTTTAATTGATGAGGTGTATGGGAACTGATTTAATGGGAATGAATATCCATTATAAACTGAATAATAACATCTAAAATGAATTTTTCATACATCCTTATCCCACCTTTTCATGTTTATTAAAGGTAAAGGAGTGAACCTATTAATTAAATGTAAAATAAAAAAATTATACTTGATCACTTACTAATACCTGAATATCTATGTGGGTAGTTAGGGTAGTATACCTTGGGTAGTGAGTTTTATTACATTTAGCTTCCGCTAGTGATACTATATTTCTTCTTGAGCTTGTTCGGAGGGTGTTATTGGCATTTCAGACCAATTAAACCACAACATCTTCATATCGTACACTAGGAAGGCAATGAAGACCATGCTTCAGACGTTGTGGGCCTTGAGGTGCCACTATTACCTCTATGAGTGCCACTCGAGGAACCAACTTCTCTACCTGATATGGTAACTGATTCCCAAGTTTTTGATAGTTTTCTACATATGATATAGTCCATGAATGGTACTCCATGGATTGCACCTCTGATGGATGATCCGACTCATGAGTTCCATCAACATCCTCCTCCTACCTTTTCAAGGGATGGCGGTCCACAAGCTACTGAGTCTTGGATAAAATTCACCATGTCTATCTTTGAGAATCTAGAGATACCTATAGAGAGGAGGGTCAATATTTCCACACACATGCTTTGGGATTTATCCAAGTGTTGGTGGGATGTGATTACCCAGGCTGGCTGTCATCAGGGCATGTTATTGGTTGATTTCTATAGCACCTTCTATGATTAGTTCTTTCCTCAGATGTTGAGAGTTGATAGATCCAAATAGTTCATGCATCTCAAGTAGGGTTTTATTTCAGTCATGGAGTATTCAAAACATTTCACAGAGTTGCAGTGATTTTCACCACTTCTAGCCGGTGATGAGATTTATCATGCTAGATGTTTTCAAGATGGGATCAAGTATGCCATTCGTACATAGGTGAATTCCTTCATCCTGCATACATTTTTTTTTCAATAGTCAATCTAGCTCTTATCAATCAGTGTAACATGAGGAATGGAAATAGTACTAGGCATAGAGGACCAGTGTCATGTCAGGCTAGTAGTTCTTATGGTGGAAAGATGGAACCAATAGAGCTTCAAGGTCTCAAGCGGTTGTTAGATGATTTAGAGGCCAAAGGTTCTATATGGACTAGTACATCCTCTTGGGGTTTCCTATGATTTTTTCAAAGGTGGATGGAACCTTATGTATATGCATAGATTACATAATTTTGAACTAGCTTATGATCAAGAAAAAGTATCCACTACCTCTAATATATGATATCTTTGACCATCTCAGAGGAACTTGGGTTTTCTCTACGATCAACCTGAGATCGAGTTATCATCAAGTGCGAGTAAGGCCATCATACATACCTCTTATTGATTTTTGTAGTAGGTATGGTCTGTAAAAGTACCTTGTTATTCCATTCAGTCTTAATAACATGCCCAAAATTTTCATGTATCTAATTAATAATGTTTTTATCCCCATATTAACTATTTTGTCATGGTCTTTGTGGATGCCATCTTGGTGTATTCTCATACTCATAGAAACCATGAAAAACACCTTGATATCATTATGATTACACTGAGAGAGCATCATCTTTATTCCAATCTTGATATGTTCCACTTCTAGATCAACAAAGTTTACTTCTTGGGTCATATTATCTCAGAATTAGACATATTTATTGTCCTAGAAAAGGTTAGTTCTGTAGTTTCATAGGTGAATCCCCAGAACGTGTTTGATATATGAAGTTTCATGGGGGAAAATAGATATTATAGGCATTTCATACAATATTTATCACTTCTTTATTCACCTGAAACTAGACTTAAAAAGAAGGGTGTCGAGTTCCTTTGGTAAAAAGTGTGCGAGAAATCCTTTTAGAAGCTAAAAGGGATGATTGTCTCAGCAACTATTCTAATTCTTTTAGAGCTAGGTGTAGGTTATACCATATTCTATGATAAACTAGGCATAATCCTAAGAGAATGGATAATAGAGGAAGATATAGTAGTTGCATATGGATCTCGACAGTTGAGGCCTCATGGGAGAAATTACCCAACACACGACCTTGATCTAGCAGCAGTTGTCCATGCCTTACGTTGTTGGAGAAACTATCTATTAGGTGAGAACTTTTTGGTGTAGAGGGACCACCAGATCCTAAAATATATCTTTTCTCAATGTGACTTGAACCTCAAACAATAGATATGGTTCGAATATCTACACTCCTTCGATTTTGATCTTGACTCTATGCCTGGGAAGGGCAATGTGGTTGGAGATGCACTGAGTCAGAAAACTCAGGAACAAGCAGTATGAGAATACAATGATAAATAGAAGTTAATATACCTATTTTCTGAGATACATCTGTAATTTCATGATATTAACAAATATTGTTATCTCTCATCTTTGTTACTTACCTATTCCCTCCTTTAAAAGGTGAATGATATAAAATTTTTATATCCTGAAGGATTGGTACTCCAAGAGAGTATATTAGGAGATAACCCGCCTTCAGAGTGGTTTGTAGATAGAGACGACATCCAGAGTATTCATGGACATGTCTGGGACCCTAGAGATATGAGAGAGGAGTTTATGAAAGAGTTCCATGACTCTCAGTGGGTAGTTCATCCATGCATCTCTAAGATGTATCAGGATATGTGACACCAGTATTGGTGTCATGAGATGAAATGTTAGATAGTAGGCTTTATCACCAATTATTCCACCTGTCAGTAGGTGAAGGCAGAGAACCAAAGGCCTATAGGCCTTTTATAGATGCTTCCAATCCCATTATGTAAATGGGAATATATTTCCATGTACTTTGTATTCAGTTTTCCTAGATTTCCAAGAGGCAGCGATGTTGTATGGGTTTTCATTGACAGACTGAAAAAATTTGCCCAATTCATTCCTATTTAGGATACTTTATCAGTTGATGAGCTAGGAAAACTATATTTCTGTAAAATCATATGACTCTAGGGGGTCCCTCGTACTATCATTTCAGATAGGGATGATTGTTTCACATCACAGTTTTTGAAGGGATTGCAGAAGGCTATGGGAACACAGGTGCTTCTAAAAAAATCTTTTCACCCTTAGGCTGATGGACAATCAGAATGGGAAATAAAGGTTATGTAGGATATTCTTCGATCATGTTTTATTTATTTAGTTAGTTCTTGGTAAAATAATATCCATCTCATTGAGTTATCTATATTAATAGATTCTAGAAGACAATTCAGATGGGTCATTTTGATTCCTTATTTGTTAGGCTGTTCCATTCACCCCTGTGCTTGCTAGAGGCAAGTGAGGCAGCCCTACCAGGTCCTCATCTCATTTAGGAGAATTCAGAATAGGTTCAAATGATCAAAAAGCGCATGAATACTGATTAGTGTAGAAAGAAATTGTATGCTGATTACCATCGATGACTTCTAGAGTTCAAGTTCAGGGATCATGTTTTCCTTTATAAATTCCTCAGGATAGGGCATAAACAATTATGAAAGCAAGGGAAGTTATCACCTCATTATGTTGGGCCATTTGAAATTATGGAGAGAGTCAGGATGGTATCCTACCATTTTCTACTACCCCAAAGGTACCGTGTCACGCACGATGTCTTCCACATCTCACATCATAGCCAGTATCATGCCGACTCATCTCATTCAATGATACCAAGAAATTTGAGTTATATGATGATGCTACCTTTTAGGAGTTTCCAATACGCATTGTTGACCGAAGCACGAAGGCTCTCTGAGGCCGGTCTGTCCCTCTGGTATGAGTTTTATGGAAACACGACCATGTACAAGATATTAATTGGGATAGGGAGGCTGACATATATTCTCAGCAGTAAGAATTGTTGTTATAAATTGTTTCTATACCCTCTTAAGGTGAACTCCGGGATGAGTTCTTTTAAGGGGGGAAGATTGTAAGAACCTGATTTTCAATCAGGTATGGATCATCTAAATTTTGGTCTAATTCTTTATTTTGGTCATATTTTGGATGCCTAATGATTTAGTGAAGGTCCTAAGGGTGTATGAGGCCTATTCAAATAACAAAACCCATATTGTTGAAAAAACATGCTTTGTGCATGGTTTATAGTTAACCATGTAGGAAGTCTGCACAGTTAGTGAAAACCGTGCGGGTGGAATGTTTTTTGATAAAGCCTTACTGCATGGTTAGTGCATGGTTTACCTAACTTTGATACCTAACCAAGTGACTGACCCTTTTCTTCCCAAGTTCCCTTGAATGGTTAGTGCATGGTTTTGAAAATCGTGCGGTGAAACCATGCACATGCTATTTTGTGGGTAAAATGAACGTTTTCCCCTTAATAATATAATTAAGCCTCATCCTTCCTCCTAATCTGATATCTGGAATAATTAACCTATTTTTCTCTCATTTTGGAGCTCTTTTAAGGCCTAAGATTGGGATTCAAATACCTCCTTCCCCCAAGATCCGATCGATCTTCCGTTCATTACATTGGATGCACAATGGTAAGTACTCAAGTCTATTTAAGCCTTTCTTCTTCTCTCTTTATCTCGACCTAGTTATAGAGGTGTGAGTGTTTTCCCCTTTTTCATAGATCTACTCCATTCTTAAGCCGAATTAGAGGCTAATATCTTAGGAGAAGGATCGTACAACCCTAAGTTGGGTGTTCTATAACTCATCCCTCAAGTTCATTGATTTTAGAATTGTTGTGTGGGTCCCACAAATCTCATCGGGTGTTATTTATTGAATTTATATGTCATTATTTTTATCCATATAGCCATATGATTATTATATTTCCATATATGTGATTAGTTTTTGGTGATTATTCCCACAATACCCAACACCCCATGTTAGATGATATTCCATAGTTGATTTTTTTTTGTGTTTTGACACTTTTTAGCCATTTTTTGGATGTACTAGAGATTGACCACACTAATGGCAGGCCTTATTATCATAAATTATTGTTGTATCATGTGATGGTGAATGGAAAGTACAATGTCACTTCCACTTGAACTACCTAAGATAAGTGCTTAAAATTAATAATTAAATGTGAAAGGGAAATTGGAAAGTATACTCAGTATATGACTTAACCAAATTAAATGTGAATGATTAATAGGTTGGATGTACATTGTACTCCTTACAAAATTAATGGAATATAGTAGAATGACCCTTAATTATTTAATATTCCTTAAATAGAATTAATAAAGGTTGCATGCTACTTGGCCTTGTCACACTAATGAATGGCAGGACTTGAACCAAATAGACTTATTGATTAATTATGACTTGATTAAAATGTTTCATGTTACTTGAACTTATCACACTAATTAAAGGCAATGATTGAACTAAATTAAATATTACATGACTTCATAATTAAACAGGAGTGGCCTGAATTGATATCGCCTTGGATTCTCATCAGGGAATTCTTTGAGCACTTAAGAACCCCATTCTGATTGAAGGATAAATATTTCTTAGGTTGAGGCCCATATAGATCCCGATACTTATATATTCTTGGATGCCTAGTATGAAACTATAGGATACTTCACATATTATTAAAATATGCCTTGGATACATTCCTTGGATCAAGCATTGACAAGTAGGTTCCATGGTTAAATCCCATATGGCCCAGTCACTACTTAGCCCCATTTTACCTTGGATGATCACCTTGGATTTGATAGGAATCTTTTTGGGGAATGCCTTGGAATATGATCCTTGGATTACACTCTTACCCTTAGCCAGGATATATTGATTACTAAGTTGGAGACCCTTGAGGCCTATGTTTCCTTGGTTATTACCTTGGAACTTCATTATTAAATGACAGTGCATGTTGCCTTATCATAAATTGAAACCTTCACTATTGTTAACATATGAAATATTTATAAACTTGTAATAATAAATTAATGGATTGGTTATGTTCAGAGGCCAGTTGGGGGCATAAGTAGGTACTTGTGTATTTATTTACATTATACTGCTTTACTTTATATATTCATGCTTTTACACTGTTACATTTCCATTACACAGGATGAATGTTATAGATACCATTGTTGGTGGACCACTAAGATTTATCTCACATCCTCTTTGGGCGTCGTTTGGTTCCTGAAGTAGATTATATGGTTTCAACTGTTGAAAAAGGGAAGAATATGGATTTGAACACTTGATTGCTTACTGTTTAGGATGAAGCTTTATAGAAGATGACCAAGCCGGAGCTCGGGATGCATGAGATAGTATTTTTATTTACTTCATAATTTTTTGGAACATGTTATACCTACTCTTTTGTATCCATATTTTCTAGTTTTCCAGATACATTACATATCATCATTAATTGTTTTATGTTATTCCAGTTATTTCAGTTATTGTTACTGTTGTATATTTTTTTTGCTATGCCTTATATTTACTTATTTTGATTTATCTATTTACCTAATTTTATATTTATTCTCTTTGATAAAATTTGCTAAAGAGTAAATAGTATCCCAATGGACACAACCTAGGCCCTCAATTCTATTCGGAAGCCTTAGAAAGTGGGTTTTACCTTAGGCAGGGTATAATCTTCATGTGCGTTGGTTTCTTGGTTTAAGTGGAGTCTTGGGTAGATTAGTAATTTATTTAATAAATTAATAAATTAATTATTTATTTATTTTCCATGACATAATATCCTTTATTTAATATTTCTTATGGAAAATACCTATGGTTAGCTACATAACCATAGAGATTGAGAGAGGGAATTTTGGAGGAGATTTTGGAAGATGACATCAAGATCAAGGATCAGAGATTGATTTTGAAAGATTCATCTGTGACAATGAATTTTTTGGATCTCACCAATAAAAACATAAATATTTCATCATTAGTTATTGATCCAAATATGAGGCAGGTTTTTTGTTTTTCATTGGTTTAATCCTCTTTTGTTTATCCCATGATGAACATGAATCAATTCCACCAATATAATTATTCGTGGATCGATGATGTTTTGAGGGTTAATATTTATCATACTAGGATTTGGGAATTGACATTGTTTGATACTTTTTTATTAATGATTAAGTATAATTAAAATTTATTGAGGAAAACTTGAAAAATGGCCGAGGTTCTTTCCTCTTGTTGTGTTTTTTAGATTTCTACCCCTGTTCTTTGTATGTTCATCACTTGTAATTTCTTTGGATGATGGTTTAGAAAATACTCAATAATATATCATTTTAGAACCATTATTTATCCTAACAGATCAATAAAAAGAGTTTGAGTTTGGAATCAATGAAACGATTGAGACGAGGAATCGAAATTAGAGGCTCGAGAAAGGTAGTTTGTGGTTTGGCATTGAGGTGATGGTGTAAAGTGATGATGGATGATTCCTGGGTGAATTGGGTGGTTAGAATATAGTCACTAGTGATGGAAAGTATTATTCATCATCATATCCAGGATATATAGAAATAATCATAGTTTTATTGAAGGATTTATAGGCCCGAGGTAAATAAACATGAAGAACTACTAGGTTATGAAATAATATCAACAACACGACTTGTAGTCTAAAGAAAAAATGCCTTATATCCCCCTGCCAGTGGCGGTTATGGTTTTGGGAAAATAAAATATCACACACTCTGTGGTTCCTACAAAATTTCATGTGACTTATTCCTGGAGGCACGTTATGTACCTATGGGGTACATGATCATAAAAATGGACAAGTACATGTGCATGGCTAGAGTACATGGGAATGAACTGATACTCAAACATGGCTAGATACCTGGACATGACGTGGTACATAGTTATAACCAGAGTACAAGGTCATAACCCAAAGTACATGGTCATGAATAGGGTATACGAGCATAGGTTGGGGTATATTGGAAGACCCAGGGTAGACAAGACACATCATGTACTACTAGTATATACCATGTAGTTTCTCTAGGGTAGTTTAAGGCCCTCATTTTCTTTAGTGTGGATCATTATTTCTAGAGATTGTTCCCTTGGCCCATAATCATGATGATATAGCGAGGACTCATTCCCTAAGAATAGGATGTGACCCTCTACATAGTGGGTTATTCCAGGTAGTGTTAGGTATACCTCAGAGGCCCTAGGTGAGATCCCATATCTATGCATTAAGATATTTTGAGTTCCAATGAGTACTTATTCATAAAAAGGCCCAAAGATAAAGGCTTATTAGATAAGCGCCATCAATGTTATCAGGATCATTGAGTGATTAGTATCTTGGTGATTTATGTTTGGTGATTTTTGAGTGGCCTACTTGGCATTGTTATACTCACCCCTACATGGAAATTTTATGCACATGTCGTATATCATGTACATGAAAAAACATTCTACAGATTCTTAGGATAACCTGCAGAAGGTTGAGCATAGTGAGAAAGATAAACCATGGTTCATAACAAGTGTTTCATTTTATAATATTTCCCTCATTTCTTGGTAGGCTGGACTTTCTTACAGTTTTTGTGGGCTTTTATTTAGAACTTTACGCTTTCTAATACTTTTATCACACACTGATTGTGGGATATAGATATATGCATGTAATTAGGAATTAGTTATATTTTATCTCATAGCATAGTGTTAGAAGATTGGAGACATGTTCATGCTTATAGGTATATTTGGATAAAGCCTCCCATGTGTGTGATATTCATACTCAACGCTTTTCACTAGGTCATAGATTATTAGAGGTGGGCTTGGGATGTCACACTCATCTTAACACTGTCCAGGTGGGCCCTGGTGGGTTGGGTCATGAAAATATTGATCCGTGTAAGTTTTGTATCATCTATGGGATATACACATATTCTCAAGGATCACCTGAATCTTATCCATGATTACTTGAACCAGATCTTGATCAACAAGAGATGTCTCCCCAATATCAGTCTAGAATAAGGGTGAATTTTAGGGTACCCTATATAGAAAATTGAAAGGTGTTATGAAAATAGTAGAGTAAAAAAATACCATTATAATAAATCTCCATTAATAAAACGTAATACTCTTAGATCTGACTAAAGTCCAACACATAGGCTCCCTATATATCTCCCAAAACCCAGATAATTCGCTTGAGTTTTCCATCTTCTAGTGAGTGAAATGTTGTGATCATCCATAACTAAGTCCTAAATTCCACCTATAGAACCCTATAAATCCAACATTTGAACTAATAATCATGATTAGATACTATAACTGTGTGTACCTCATGAATATGGATAATCTAATGCATGTAAAACTGCCCCAAACTCTCAACCGAACTCTACTTCATGATGGAAAGTAAGTGTGATGACATTGTGAGTTGGTAAAAAATAACCTAGTTAGTGTCATGAAATACAACTATTCACAAAATCCACACCAAAAAATCTATTGATATTATATCCCACTTTCACTCTAGGATCTCAAGAGGTTGAGTCATACCCGCTGGAAAGTAATGTTCAGCCTTTACCTACTGACATGTAGGACACCAAGAGATAAACTTAGTGATGCTCTACCTCATTTGAACCCACAAAAATTAAAAATAAAGTTCATTGTACATATTCAACACATTGGAATGTACAACCAATGGGGAAGTATGAAACTCCCTCAAAACCTCCTTACACAATGTGACTGGAACTATCATTATTCCCAAAAAGGATGATGTGCTCTCCTCCTTTATAAAATTCAGCTGGTGCATCTCTTGAGAACATATGATCATGTAGAACCTCATATTTGATGTTTCACAACTGAGACTATCTCATATTATAAAGAATGTGTGGATTCACCACCATTTATTGAAGATAAGTTATACCCCTCTCCTCTTCTAGGGTAAGCTGAACGTAGCCAACTGCTCATATGCCTCCTCTACCAAGTGAGAATAAGACTTCCTCCTAAGGGAATCTACTATCACATTACCTTTCCTTGGAGTATAGAATAAATTAAATTCATAGTCCTATAGTAAATCCAACCAATGACTCTATCTCAGGTTAAGATATCTATGGGTGAATATGTACCTAGGAATTTGGTGGTATGAGTTAACAACAAAATGTTCTCCCAGAAGGAAATGCCTCTATATCTTTAGGGTAAAGACTACCACTTACAACTCCAAGTCATGGGTAACATAATTATTCTCATGAGGTATCAAATTACTTGACCCATAACCAATCACTAATTATATCTTCATCAACACAAATTTGATCCCAACTTTAAAGGCATTGCAAAACACCATGTACTCAATGACCTCCTCCTGGAGTCACAAAATCGAAGCAATGGTCAAGCTTAGCCTAAACATATAAAAGGCCTATGATACTGATAATTCCCTATAAATGGGTTCCCTTTTTATGAAAAGGTAGTGAAATGGGATGATATCCTAAAAAGGGATGCCATGAACCTCTAGTAGTAACCCACCAAACTAAGAAAATTCTTCACCTCAAACACTCTCTTTGTTGACACCCAAGAAATCACTACATCAATCTTCACCAAATCCATAACAAAACAATGATCAGAGATGAAATTATATAAAATGTGAACCTCTCAGATCCAAAACTGGAACTTCGAGATCTTACCATAAAGATGGTTCCCCCAGATTAAGTCTAGGACCATCCCTAAATTCTCTTAATGATCTTCCTATAATGAAGATTGTATGAGAATTACTTTAATAAAGACAACCATGAATCATTCTAAGTATGGATGAAAGATATGGTTCATAAGAAACATGAATACAATGAGAGCATTAGTCACACAAAAATGTATCAAAATGAACTCATAGTGTCCATAGTGACATGAAAATATCATCTTTAGAATATCATCCTCATGAATCCATAACTAGTGGTAGTTGGATCTGAGATCAATCTTCAAGAACCAACTCTAACCTTTAAACTTGTCAAAAAGTTCATAATTCCTTAGAAAGTGGTACTTTTTCATTATCATTACTGGATTCATGTGATGCTAATCAACACAAATCCATAAAATCATATCCTCTTTTTCACAAACAAAACTAGATCTCCCCAAGCTGACACACTGGGTTTGATAAAACCTTTCTTTCAAAGGCATCCCAAATTCACCCTCAGCTCCTGAATCACATTAGGGGATATCGAATACACCACAGAAGATATCAATGTAGTCTGTGGATGAAATTCGATGCAGAAGTCAATCTCCCACCATGGAGGTAGTATTTAAATATATTCTATAAATACATCCATATAATCCTCTACTACCATCTGTAGTCAAATCCTTGAAGAGAACACTGCACCAATGGGTAATCTCTCTAATCTCAATCTCCACTCACTCAGCCAAAGGATCTCTCTTTAACATGAAGGAGAATCTCATCCCATCTATACTAAGGCATCTAACTATCCTAGGATGAAATTTTATCTGGGAATGCACTATGGACAACTATTCCATACCCAAGATGACCTCATAAGGTTTTATCACAATGACCAAGAGGTTCTATGAGAAACTATCTTCATTGAATGCCAACTCATACCGCTATAAGATGCATGATATATAAGAATCACTTCCTATGGGAACCTATATCCATATACACTGGGATAAAGACTCAAATATATGCTATATCACTCATATAAGGGATATGGATATAAATAAATGACTAATGTCTGTGTCTATTAGTACTGGAGAAAGAGTAGAAAATACATAAATCATACCTTGAATAATATCATGAGCTGCCTGGTCATGTCTCTCCATTGCCCGAAACTGCCTTAACATATGACCATTGGCCCTTTGAAAAAGGCATGGGTCACTAGGTGGTGGTGGTGGAAGTAGGTCGTATCATTGAACTCCACCTATAGCTCCTCCCTATAGAGCCTCACTTTCCCCTCTATCTACACCATATCCCTAGGGGTCATCTTGACCACTCTTGGGAGATCCCTATTCATGATGATGCCTATTTCATAGTGGGAAAATCATGAGCCATGTAACCTCACCCATCATAAGAATAACATTTCTCCTCACCTAACTTAGTGAATCCTCTGTGTGACCCATATGCTACATATCCACATGTATACTTCCAAGAATGATTATGCCTCCTATGCTGAGACCCTAACATCTAACACTTGCTAGCTGCTGTAGACGACTCAACCCTATGATTTCCAATGCCAACTCCATCCACCTTACATCTCTATCCTAGTAAGATACCTATAAACAAATCCCACTTTAGCACTCCAGTATAAGATGAAATTCATAGGGAGACAACACTGACATGGATGTATTTGTGAAGGTCCAAATAAAACTTCCATGCATGGAAGTATCCATTACACACCATATCGAGAGAGTAACACATGAAGTTGGTAAACCTCGAAGAATACCCCAAAACTGTCATATATCCCTACTATATATTGAGAAGCTCTTGAATCTAACCAGAGTGTCATATCAAAGAGTTATACTCATCATGGAATAGCTACTAGAAATATAAAAATGAGGGATTCATCTCATCATGAATCTGGGCAATCATAATCCACTAGAATTCTATTTCTCCATGAAGAAAACTGGCTGCAAGTGAATCCATCTAATCCCCTAGGGTTAGAACAAGCCTGAAGACTTGGACCACCACCTTGATACAATCTTTCACTACCTAAGGATCTGGATTTCTGTATAACCTTAACATTCTATATCACTGGAACTCACAAAATGAATTAATCCTTTGTGTATCATCATCCTGACCTAATGGAGCTATGGGCTTCCCAACCAGTAGTCGATCATATGTATAAACCACTATAGGTAGATCCAAATACTACTCAACAGGCGCTGGAACCTCTTTGTACATTTTTGGAGAAAAAATATGATGAGTGGGTCCCTAAATTGAGGATTCATTTTTCAATAGATCTCATCGTGATCTTGTAGTGGTGCCCAATCTAGATGTCGTTTTGGAGGCATCCTAAAAGTTATAAGATATACCATAGTAAGATGAGTATATATGGGGAGTTGAATTAATAAATATTTGAATGTAAAATTATCCATTCCTATATGATGAATGTACCATTGGTTACTTGAAACCGATGTCTCGACATGCTGAGTTGACAAGTGGGTAGTTAGAGTCCTGGTGTTTGGATATACCGACTGCCGCACCAATACTAGATTCCTTTTCCTAAGAGATAATCTCGATACACTCCAAAACTATTTACATAAGTTCCCAAAACAATCATAACAACATATTTCAACCCTAAACAAAAAATCAAGGATAAAACACCTCTGATACCACTCTGTCCCGACCAGACACATGAGGGACCGCCTAGATGGTGGTAAGTTGAGTGTGGCACCAAAGACAACCTCCAATAAGCCAGAAGATTGTGACAAGAACTAAGTAAGAAATACTAAAATGGGAGGCTATAGGCTAAGTACCTATACAAAAATACACAACTATCTCCACGTAGTAGGGTAGATATAAAAAAATGATTCAACATATAGAGTGTAAACCATGCATGAAAAAAACTTTCAGAAAGAATAAAAGTACAATAGCATAATATAAAATCATGTAGGGGAAAAATTTATACCCAAAAATAAAATGAAGTCCAACCTAAAAACCACTAGAAATAGGGAAAGTTTGAAGCAATATCAACTCAAAATCTCTAATGCTAACCACTAAACATAGTCAGCTTCAAGAGCTTCTATGATCCTCTGAATCCAGGTCTATGAATATCACCTCTGATTTTCCTATCATCTCTATAAGAAAAAAAATTATATGAAAATAACATTCATGAGTGAGTATATAAATCCTAAGTAGTCACCATAGGAACCAAAAGATAAGAAACATAAATTTCAATAGTCATATCAACCCATAAATAAAAAGGGTACAGATAAAACTAACAGATATGATCATGAAGAAACCCAAGTGAGAGAGAAAGGGGATATCCATCTCTATATTCAACTATGGTCGATGAGTATATCAACATATCCAAAGGTCTATCTCCAATTCCCAATACCATGTTCAACCTCACCAAAATTTAAGTGAAGGGGCCTGATCCTCATGACTGCTCTCTACAGTTGAGGGTGCACTAACTCTAGTAGAGGTCACACTCCTCACCGGAGCTTGATAATGGGGGAGTACCACCATATAGATAGAGTAAACACACACTTTAAATTATGGAAGAGTACTGACTATATCCATGTAAAGAGTATGGGGGACCCACACCCTGACATAATGGGGGAGTACCGACCCCAACCTTTCTTTGGCGAACAACCTAATCACTGTCTTTGACCAAGAAAAGCTGAAGGAATTTTCATGATCATAACACCTTGTGTCATATATATAATGCCAAAATTAAAGAAACCATTGTGTTCTATGTAAAAACTACTAAGGATAGGGTACTCATGGGCCTAAATCTGAGTCCTGATACACAAGGTGGAAGCCTCATATAAAAATTACATGGTGTGTACATGGAGTCACACGATGTGTGACCTCTCCTAGACACCTAGGAATGTTATAATGTACACATGGACTGGATGAAGATGTGATTCTATATAGCTTGTATATGGAGTACATGAAATGTATTGTCTTGCTCATCTTGAGCCCGTGTCCTCTATCCCAAGACCATTTCCTGAAGACCGTGCTTGTGTACTAGGTCATGTCTATGACCATGTACACTTGGGGTCTGGCCATCTACTAATACAGGACCATTCCCACTTACATGGGGTTCCTTCCCATTTACTTGTCCATATTTTCATGTCCCACTACATGGCATGTACTTATAGTATGAGACATGTAAATCCATATGCCCAAATACTCGGACACATGGCCATGTCCCGCTATATGGAGTGTAGTTCGACTGCACTGTATGTAGCCTATGTAAATGGTGTGTAGTCCAAGTACAAAACATGTAGTCCAAAAAACTCCTTATTCCCCCAACAAGAAGAACACACAACATGTGATTTTAAACCATATGTCAGGTGATTGGGATTCCTGAATGGGAAATCCCTATAAACCTCATAAACCCCCATTTTTCCATGATTAAGAATTGTTCAACCCCTAGGGGTCCTTATATATCATAAAATAGACTTAACACATTTAAAAAATTTATCTGGACAAGGGATTAAAACTCAAAGATAACACATACATCATGGTGAAAATACTAAAGATTTAGGTCCAAAACCATGCCCATAGGCTACTGTACCTCAATCCGATCTTGATTTACCTCAAGGATGAAGTTCGGTGAGACCTCATAACCCGTTACCAACATTTGGTCATCACATATAGAAGAAATACCCTCCCCCTTATTCCTACAATGCATAGGAATCCAAAATGGTAGGGGTATTATTTTATTCCTTTTTTAATTAAATAACACAAATTATTTATTTACTCTTTGTGTCCACCTATGATCACATTCCACTGAACACTGAATGCTGACCAACATTATGTCATGCCTAGAATAAACCACGAGTTGTGAAAAAAATGATGGTCTCAGATTTCCCATTTGAGGCCCTGATCAATGGGAAAATCATTCATCCTTAAAATATGCATGTATGTGATTTTATATAAATTAATAGTTTTAATATATTAATTCTGGGGTCCTGCAACACCCAAACACAGAGCCGAATCTGAGGAAAAAAATCCATAGATATATATAGAGAATTTCAAAGTAATAAATTGTTAAAATCGAAGTCATTACAAATAATATGTTTTAAAGGAGTTGGTAAAATTATGCACCTAATTACCTTTACATGAAGTGGTTTACCTTTAAATGAACATAAGGGAAATCCAAGTTATACCTATATGTAAAGGGTTCGTGTAATGGTAAAATCATTATACCCTTATATAGTATGTACTGTGTAATGATCAAACCAATCCACCATTATGTAGACTATCTGTACAAGGGTATAAAGAGTATACCCTTACGCAGAATATGAATTCTACATAAGGATAAATAGAAAAGCATTATAATTTTTTTTAAAATATTAAATTATTTTAATGGTTTATAGAATGGTTATAAATCACATTTAAACTTATTTTATGAATATTTAATTTATAAAGGATTTTTAAATTAATTAAATAATTAAATATGGTTTATAATTAATTAAATATTTTTTATGAAAATTTTATATTCCCAAATATTAAATGTTAATTTTTGAAATAATTTTTTACAAAATAACAGGACATGTATTATGATATAGAAATAAAATTATTTATTTATAAATCATAATAAATAATTTATAAAGGGCTATAAATTATGAAATAAGGACAAAATATAAAATGTGTATATTTATTTAATAATTTTTCATAATTAATTAATTTGGTTTTTTGAAATTACAAGGGCCTTATTTTGAACGTTATTTAAAACAAATCAAAAGGGTTTTGAAAATTTATTTGATAAAAGTTAAAATTATGGTTAAATATGTGATATTTATATTATGTAAAATGTTTACATAATTAAAAATTTTATTAAAAAAATGTTTATAATTCTAAAAATATAATATATTTTAGGTTTAAGTTTTATAAAATGAAAAATATTAAATACTTAATATTGGATTGAATATAAAGTTTTTACATTTTAACTTTTGAAATATATATAAAGGGTATATATTCATGAATATAGAATGTCTATATTGTTAGAACTGATATTATAAATTTTTTATAGTTAAATTTTATTTATGAATTGTTCAAAAATTTTAATATCATGTTTAAATATTTGAATTTACCATTTTTTAAGGTTTATTCCCTGCTATATCTATATTTAGTAATTTTTTTAAAGAAATGTGAATATTGTGTATTCTTTAGTTTAAAATGTTAAACTTTTTTTTAGGATAGGGACTTTCATTACATGCGAGGAATGATAATGAATTTAGTTTTTTAATCTACCTTGAACTCAATATGTAATTTGGTTTATGATCCCAAATATAGTTTTTGAACATATCTTAGGCATATTAGGTGTTAGAGTTATGATAAATTTAATACTCTATTGAGTAAAGTAACCATCAATAGAGGGATTTTTGGTTGGACTACCTACCTATCCAAAGGCTTATACCTTATCTAGAATAGTGAATGGGGTTGAAAATTTGTCACTTCAGGCTTAATCATGTGTTGATTTTCAATTTCATATAACACTAAACCTTCATATGAATTGTTCATATACCTTATGCATATAATTCATTCAGATATGTATGAATATACTTAACTTGTAATTTTGTGTGGTTAACACAAACCTATGGGTTGTGTAAAGATTTACCCATAAATATTGTTTGGATATATTGGTTTGGTAGAGGAAATATGATTCCAAAATAAATTTCTAGAATAATTCATATATAAAAGAGAATAAGATGAGATAAAATTGTTTGATTAAAATACCCTTCAAATAATACATGTGAAATTCCTTCCAAAGAGGCACTTTTTCAGACCTTGATCATCCAATCGGGTAGGTTATAACAAAGATAGGTTCCCTTGGATTATCTTGTCTAAGGAAATCAAGGATAGTTGATAATGAAACATCCTTTGGTAGGTCATGCCAATGTTGGGTTCCCTTGTATTATCCATTTTTAGATAGTGTTTAGCATTTTATATGGGTTACAATAGTCAGGAGACCCTAATAGGTTTAGGTTACTAGAGGAATAAATTTTACTTTATCTATTTGATGGATTATAAAAAGATTTTTCCTCTAAACTATCAAAGAGTTATGTATGATATGATTGAGATGACAAACTAACTAAATATCTAAGTGGTGAGATAATTTATATAGTAGGCTCATTTCTTTTTGAAGTATGGATCTTGTCTTACTTGTAAATAACCAATACTTGATGTACATGGACATTACATTACTTTTGTGGAGAACTTAATACACGAAAAAAATAGATGCCCAAATATAGTATTTTTTAGTGTATTTAGAAATTAGAAAACATAAACAACTGGTTCATAAAATATCTACATCATCTCCTGTATTTTACTCCATAACTATAACCCTTTTTTGATACATCTTACTTAATACCCTTATTTATATACTAGGTAAAAGAAACATAAAAAGGGATGAGCTCAAATTATCAATAAGGGTAAACATGGAAAATATCAAACAAGACATAAACATAAGAATGTAAAAACAAGAACATAAATTTTGAAAATTATACCATGTATAATAAATATAAAAATCTTGAGTCATGAAATAAATCTTGGTTATTCAAAAGGCATAAATAATAAACAAACAAGATCAATGAAAAAATTGAATTAGCATAAAACATGGAATTGTGGAAAAAACATAAGCATAAAAAATAATTTCCATATTGGCCAAGGATAATTTCCAAGACCATCATAGTGGAAAAATTCCATTACTGAACCTGGTTTACTTGCTTTTCTAGCCCTATTTTACTAAACCAGATTTACTTACCGTTCCAGCCCTATATTACTGAATTAGATTTACTTGTCATTCCACTCATGTCTATCTCATGAGATATAACTATTTACCCAATTAATTGTAGATAGATATAGTTCCCATCCATCTCATAATGAAATTTTTCTTACATGTGACAGAAAAACATAAATCATTCATCATAGCATAACCCGAGGAATAAAATGGGTTTCTTAAACATCATTCCATAATAACATAATCCATGTAAAACAAATGGATTTAATAAATAACATTCCATACAAAAATAATAAAACCATAATAATAATAGGGATAGTATACTTGGAACATAAATATATTAAATAATGCTATCTTATATGGAAAATAATTTTTATTGAACACTTGAAATTAATTCTTGAGGAAAATATCCTTTTTTCTTCAAAAACATTTTATTTTCTCAAAATGACACACTATTTTAAAATAAAATAATTTCTTTAAAAATAAACATGAAATATTGTAAATTAAGCTTCATAGAAATATGATGTTATCAAAACATAAAAAACCATCATGCCGTATAAGTTAAAAGAAAACATTCTTCTCGTACTTTTGTTGGATAAGTAAAAAAATACCTTGTATTGAAAAACAAAAAAATATTCCTTTCATATAATCTAATAAAAATTCACTAAATGGGTAAAATTGACTTTAAAAAAATTTATAAGGATATAAATAATATTTTTGAATACATATTTTGGAAACATGTACATGGATGATAAATATACCCCAGTATATACTTACGTATAAACAATCTCAGACAATAATGATATTGTGAAATTATCCCTTACATTAGGTTCGCTATCCTTTGTATATATCCAAAACTCCTATATAATTATTTAATTGATTTAATTTTTTTATCCTAGAATAATAGTCATCATATATGATCATATTATCATCTATTTTTTAGTAACATTATTACCCATCCATCGGATATTAAATTCTTTATTTTCTTACGCATGATTTGTTGGATAAGTTAATATTCTTAGGTTATAGTTATATAATTTACAGAATGATATTAGTATGAAATATATCATATTTATTCATTAAATTCATTTATATTTTAATGATTTAATTAATATCATGTACAATGAATTGTATTGCATCGTGGATACGGTAGGCCGTACGTACGCATGGGCAACACTATCATTTCCGTAATTGTGAAGCAGTATGGAAGTTGATGGTATATATTTTGTTTCAGAATAAATATAATTTTATAATAACCATATGTATATACATATATTATTTCCATCATTATATCCATCCAATTAAGATGGTGGTAAAAAATAGATTACACCACGGCTTGGACATGGTTAGCCGTACGAACACACACATGGTGATTTCATTTTTTATAGGATGGATAGAAGGTGGAATATGGTTATTCTATAACCATAATAACATCTCAAAATATAATTTATATTGGATTTATTACTTTATATTATAAACAACTTAATAATATGAAGTATAAGAAGAAATAATTTGAATGAATCAGTAGAGGAGATTACCTCTTCTTCAACGTGCTCCCTCTAAATCTCTGTTTAAAGGCACTAGATTTGGTTTTTTTGAGGAGAAAAAAACATCTATTATGTGACTATAAAAGTTTATAAGGGAAATGGGTAGGGTATGACTGAGATTTAAGTCACATAGTGAAGTGAATAGGTGAGGAAGGAGGTTCCCTTTTATAATTGAGGTGAGTGTAACTTTTGGAATCTCTAAAAGTATTAATTTATAATAAAATAAAACCACATCAAAAATCATAAAAAATATCCTAATTTAGAATATTAGATGAGATAAGGTTTTAATATCATCAAAAAATAAATTTTATATTAGTTTTTATATCTATTTAAACCTTATCATTTTAATTCATCACTTAGTTATTTTATTTCATTTTAACTAAGGTAACAAATATTTCAATACTAAAAGGGAGAAATAGTTACTTATTTGATGTCAATTAAATCATAAATAAATAATTTATAATATTTTAGACAATATCATATTTATTATATATTTTTAAAAATGGTTTATGATTTTTGAATAATTTAATAAAACATTATTTTGAAAAACCAACAATAGTGTCAATTTTGACAACATTCAATTCTTATATTTTTACAAAAATCAATATAAGATGTTATACTCAAACCAAATATTTTATTATATCCATATGGGGTCAAGTTAATCTAGAAAATTCATTGGATAAATTAAATTTTCCAAATAATATTTATTTTAATTTTTTTAATAACATTAATTTGATATTTCCATTAATAAAATAATTTCAACATTAGTTTTGTGTAATTATTTAATACACTTATTTTTAGAATAAAAATTAAAAATAAATTTCCATAATGAAGATAAATATACTATATTTCATAATAATACTTGTAGTAAAATATATCTTCTTGAAAATCCATCATTAAAAATATCATACTTATTGAAACATAAAAGTGAAAAGTTTAACATCACTTTAAATAAAATATTATAAGTTTCATAATCTATTCTATAAGGCTCCAAATGGTCAATATATACTCTTCCAATAAGATTTGGTGTAATGATATGGATTTCCCTAGGCCATTCCTTTGTGAAAAACTAGTGTTTAGGGTGTTTTGGGAGGCAACAGTGGCTCATTTCAAGAGTTTTCCAAATTTCCAGTCTTCCATCAGCATGGTAGTGCGTCGACATGTCATTGCATCGACATGTTAGTTCATTGGAACATCAATGCATTGGTGAGGCAAAGGTGTCAACATCGGTGAGTTTAGGGCATTAGTGCCAGTGAGTCGAGGGTGTTAGTGTCGGTAGGACGAGGGCGTCAGTGTCAGTAGGTCAAGGCATCGATGAGTTGTGGGCGTTAGTGTCGATGAGTTGAGGGAATCAGTGTCAGTAGGTCAAGGATTCAGTAGGGAGTTGTGTTGGTATCTCACCTATGGGTAGCTCAACATTGATAGGTTTCATCGGTGGCTCCGCGTCGGTGACTCACCCATCGATGACTCACCCATTGGTGACTCATCTACAATTTTCCCAGTTTTTTCCCAATTTCTTTCCCAGTTTTCCAGTTTTCCACTCTTACGTATTGTTTGATGTAAACAGAGTTTAAATCCTTATTTGGTCATTTTAAGGGCATTTCAAAGGGTATTAATTATATCTGTAATTATCCTAACATCCTAGGTGATTTGAGATACTCAAACTGTGTGATCTTGACCACGATCCCACATTAATGACTTTTGAAAACCATTCTTCCTTCGAAATAGAATTTGGATCTTCAAAGATGGGATCTTAATATTTTAAATTTCCCCTTGGTGCTCTTAGAGACTTCCTCCCATGATGAGTTGTGCACCTATGGTAGAGCCCCCCCCCCTGTTCAGTTTTCTTGGAGTCCCGTGCTGCTCGTGCGATCCCATATTCTTGGTGCAAGGAGGAACTTCAATCCTTTGATCATCTGGTAGGGATTTCTTATGTCTCTATTTATTTTTGCATCATGCAGGGTGGGTTTACTAATGATATCTTGTGAGAAATGGATGAATAATTTTCTTAAATGAGAAATAAACCAGAAGTAAACATGATCAAAAGATAATAGGGGTAGATAAAATAACTGGAAGGGAGTGGTTTGATGTTTGATCGCCTGTTTATTTTGTTATCTTTGTTTATTAATGGATGATCATGGTTTTATGTCTTCTGAAAATAATGACCATTGGTGGTCCTTTCTTTCACACTCATGGTGTCTCATTTTTTTGTTATGATGTTTGATAATAAACCATAACATGAATCCACTTAAACATGAACACTTTGTTAATTAAGACAGATGCTCCAGGATGAAAACCCTAGTGTTATCACCCTAGTTATAATTAAGAGGAATTAAAGAACCTATGCTGGTTAAAATATATATACACATACTGTGGATTGGTGTGAATGAGTACTGCAATATGTTGAGTTTGGGGACTTGTGTGAGTTGTGTGGTGCTATTGTTGGGAACACGGTTGTGAGTACAAAGTTGGACAGAGGAGTTGGTTCTGTGAGAAGGGAGTGGTGTGGGTGTACAGTGGGGATGTGGTTTAATGGTAGTTACTATGGTATTTGTGTGTGGGGTGGTATAGGTGGTGAGTTGGTTTCCTAGTCTGAGAGACTGATTGATTGTGGAATTGATGAAATTATAGGTAGCAGAACTGCCTTTTTTGTGATGTGGTCACAGAGTGACGTTGGGTAGTGGGACTATGGTGTGGTTATGAACTTGCAGTGTAGTGGGACTGCATTGGGAAATTTTTTGGGCATCAGGGCTATGGGGATTGGTTTTTATAGAAGTATTTTGCCGTATAACTTTGAAGAATGATAATTGGAAGTAGGGTGGTTACTGCGTGTTTAGTTAACCGGACTCTTCACCTTCTGAGGCGATTGCTGATGTTGTGATTGGTAGTTTCTTGGTAGTGCTAGAATAATTAAAGTGAATTTGTTAATAAATAAGTGGAAATTGGTTGAATGAAAATGGGTTGGGTTATGATTTAGTAGTGTCTGTTGTGTGGTTGTGCATATATGCATAGCATCAATGTAGTTGTATATGGGTTGGTTGAATTGTTTGGGGAATCATAGGTTGGGTATGAGTGTTTTCTTACCTATATATATATATATAAATTTTAGTTCCTTGTTATTTCTATATTCACCCCAACCTTATTAGGAACCATGTTCCGCACACCCTCATTCATGGGGGAGGGTGTATTTTTCAACATCCCAGTGGGTGGATAGATGGCTGGTTAATTAATTTCTTACTCACACCCTCTTCCGATTCTTACCGCTCGAGCGTATCTTGGTAGGATGTAATGGATTGAGGATTACTATATTCCAAGAACCTTCAGGAAAGGGTTTTTTGTAGATGAGAGGCCTAGGTGTCTACGGGCTAGGATCGTTTTCCCAAGTGTCCTCAGGATGAGGCCGAGGTATCTTTGTGTGAGAGTCATTATTGTTGTGTCCCAAGTGTCTATGAGCAGGTTTATGTGTGGTTTGAGGCCGAAGTGTGTGCGGGTAGGCAGTGGCAGTGGGACTATGTGTGGGAAGAGTGGTAACATCAAGACTTTAGCCATTAGGGATGAGTAGTTAACCAGTGGGAAAGTGGCACAAGGCACCCAAATATCGATGTGATTGTACTACTACTTCACTTGAATTGCGTTATTTGGTGGGTTTGCCTTGGTGAGGCTGGACTGGTCTGTATTCCTTGGTATGTTATTTAGGTTTTACCATTTTCTCTTTGATACATTAGTATGTTTCTCCCACTTGTGCACATGTAGCTTTAGTTCCCCTTCTGAGTATACCTGTATGCTCACCCTACGTATATAAAATTGTTTTCAGTTTTCAAGGGAAACTTTGAGGACCATACTGGAATTTACTAGCTCGGACATCGGGATTAGTTGTTTTTTACTTTCTAGTTTCTTTTCTTTTGGTTCCTTTGGAGTTTTCTTTGCACTTTTTATCAGATTTACTTTTGAACATGCATGTGGAAACAAATTTTGGATTTACTTTTTCTTTTAGTATTTGGAGTTGATTGGGATTTACCATCTTATCTCATGATCTTGTTCTATAAAAAAGGGTAATTCTTTCCATATTATGTGAGATTCTATACCCTTGGTGCTATTCACTTGTCCAGGGCCTATTGAAGGCAGGACTTAGGGGTCATTATCTCGCCTTCATCTTGAAGAAGGAAAGGTGTGGCACATTGTTGTCCCTTCCCTTATCTCGAAGAAGGTGGGTCGTGAAAAAATGGTATCAGAGGTGGTTTAATTTTTTGGGAGTTTGAGGGATAGGTTTGAGTTTGGAGTTTGGAATAGTAAGGATTTCATGGGATGGTAGGTCAATGGTGTTATACAATTTTGGTATGCAAAATAGTCCACAGAATATTGGCTAGGACACAAGATTTTAGGGACCCCCATAATCCGATGTTAGGACTCTGGACCTACTGAACGACCAAGTGAGGATACACCAATTTTAGGGTAGAGACCCTAGGAAATGTACATGCATTATAATGACTTGTTTTATTATGTTTCTTGTGTATTTTTGTATTTTAAAATAATTGAAAATTTAAAAATAATTTAAAGTAAAGAAAAATCTCAATACTACCCGGGCTTAGGAGTTCCTTGTTTACTTTTCCAACTATGGCACCCAGGCATCATCCATGTGTGGTACGAGTAGTTGATGCTCAACACGTTGACCCAAATTATCAGCATAGGGTTAATCAGAAGGAGGAATATGATCAGTGGAAGAAGATGCTTCATGCCTTCTAGTGAAAGACTTTGCGAAAGTATGAGGGCAACGTCTCAGATATAGAGACAGAGAGTTGGATCGAGGATATGATGATCACCTTCAGCTTGATCTGGGCTCCAAAAGAGTACTGGATTATTCTATAAGTGAGCTAGATGTGAGAATAGGCATGTCTATGGTGGACGCTTTACCTTATAAAGAAGATAGAAACTGAGGTTTTGTGGGATGACTTTGAGAATGAGTTCTGGGCGGATTTTTTTTATTCCATGATGAAGTCCGAGAAGTGGTAAGAGCTTCTCTCCTTCAAAAAGGGGAGTATGTCTATAAGTGAACATGGATCAATTTTAGGGATCTACTATGCTTCACACCAGATATCTTTATGGATGAGGAGTCCTGAGTGAGATGCTTAGAGGATGCACTCCAACCTTCCCTTCAATATGTTGTTACTCCTTTCACTCTATTGACATACTTAGAGGTTCAGAAGAAGGAAGAGTTAGTGAAAAGAATGCACTCACTGGGAAGTGTGCCGTGATAGGGGATCCAGTCAGGTTCATTAAAAGGGAAAGTCATCAATAGTAGGTCTTTGATGTTAGGGACTTTCAGGTTTCGACTAACAGGGAGTAGGCCCCATCAGTTCCAGTTTCAATCTCTTAATACTCACCCTTTCCCCCTGATCCTGATACTAAGGTTATCTTTCTGTGGAGGTCTTGAAAACCTACGTAACTAGTTCCTAGCTTGAACTTAGTATGGTGGGGGTGGGAAAGTTCAACTCCTACCTCAAAAACATCAGTTGTCAGTAAGGACTTTCAAGCAACAGGGGCAGCGGGCTCCCGTTCCACTAAGGGAAGATGGTGCAGGAAGAGGCTAACCTTAGGGAGCTCCTTAGAGACCTCAAATAGGGTGTGGTCAGGGAGGTGGTTGATAGTATAGGGGAAGAGGATCTTATCCTGGGTAGTTTCATGCCACAGTGGTGGAAGTTTCAGCAGGCCTGAAGGTTGTTCGAGGTATGATGAGTCTGTTTATTACCCATGCATATGCTTTGTTTGATTCAGAAGCTTCACACTCCTTTTTTGAACCAAGTCTATCCCATGATATGGGCCTGGACATAGAGATAATTTACATACCCCCGATGTTGACTATTCCAGTCATAGGTCAGGCCAATCTTTTGATGTGTACCAAGGATGTAGACCGATGATGGGACTGCATCAGTCCCATGGGGATCTTTTCTTGCTATAGATACAACCTTACAATGTCATAATAGGCATCAAATATTGTTTTCTATGAATTCCATTATTGAATACTTCTGGAGAAGATTTGTTCTCTCAGATATGGGTGGCTAATATGTAGGTTTTGTTGGTGAGTGGAGTTGTCAGGTTGGAAGCCAGCGTGTAGTGCCTCTTCTTTCTTTGTTAGCTAAGATGTTAGGGGGATCAACTGACATAGAGATGTAGGATGTTTTGGGGGTTTTCAGTGAGTTCCTAGATGTCTTCTCTGAAGAGTTTGTGACTCTACCCCCTCAACGTGACATTGAGTTCGGAATAGACTTGAAACCTGGTTCCCGTCCAATTTCGATGGCTCCCTATCAGATAGAGCCTTCTGAGTTACAAGAGTTGTGGATTAAGGGTGGCGACCTGATGAAGAAGGGTTTTATCTGAACAAGTGTGTCACCATGGGGTGCTCCAGTCTTGTTCGCAAAGAATAAAGACAATGGTTTAAGACCGTGAATAGACTACCGAATACTGAATGAGGTGACAGTCAAGAACCTATACCCCTCCCAATGATTTATGATCTTTTCGACTAATTAAAGGAAGCATGTTGGTTCTTTAAGATCGACCTATGGTCTAGTTATCATCATTTGAGGGTAAAGGAGGCTAACATCCCAAATATTGATTTTAGATATAGGTATTGGCACTTTGAGTTCATGGTCATTTCCTTTGGTGTTACGAATGTTCCATACGTGTTCATGGGGCTCATGAAATTTGTTTTCTCTGAGTTCTTGGACCAGTTTGTCATTATGTTCATTGACGAAATTCTGATCTACTCAAGGTCAGAGGAGGGGCACACCGAGCATATGAGGACTATCATGGAGGTCCTTTGATACCCCAAGGTCTATGGGAAGTTTTCCAAGTGTAGGTTATGGATGTGAGAGGTACTCTTGCTTGGAAACATGGTGTCTCAGAAAGGGATAGTAGTGAACTTGTCGAAGGTTGAAGCAGTTGTTTCTTGGAAAGCAACCAAGAATGTGGTAGAGGTTCATAGTTTCCTAGGTCTGGTAGGATATAATCATAGGTTTCTACCCGAATTCTCTCGATTTGAAGCTCCGTTGACATCTTTGATCTGAAAAGACTAGACCTTCATGTGAAGTGAGCTGTTTCAGGTAGCTTTCAGCTACCTGAAGGGGAAGCTGGTCTATTCCCCACTGATAAGGTTTCCAGAGGAAGGGGTGATGTTTGAAGTGTTTTGTGAGGCTTTTGGCATAGTCTTGGGATGTGTGATGCTACTACAAAGAGGATTAATCTCTTATGGGTCTTGGAAGTTACATCCTCACGAATGTAATTTTTCTACCCATGATCTAGATCTTGCAGCGGTTGTGTTCGCACTGAAGTTGTGGTGGCATTACCTTATCAAGGAGTGATTTTTGGTCTTCACGGATCACAACATCTTGAGGTAAATCTTTTCCTAATGAGACCTAAACTTACGGTAGTGAAGGTGGATGGATTTTATCTAGGACTATGACTTAAAAATATCTTAAAACCTATGGAAGGGGAATATGGTATCCGATGACTTGAGTAGGAAGTTGCATAAGGATGTAGTTTAGGAATCCACGAATTCTTGGATGGAAATGGAGGAGTTGGTAGCTTTATGCCTAGATGCTTGGGAGGACAGTGGAAGATGCTATCTATTTCAGATAATGGTGCAAACTTCCTTGGTGCGACAGGTAGAGGAGTATCAGTGGGGATAATCAAAGGATGAAGTAATGCATGATCACTTTGTCCAGGGTAATGTTCCAGAGGTATGGTCAGAGGATAGTCATAATCAGATGTTGTTATGTGGGAAACTGTTTGTCTTAGTGGAAATGCTCAAGGGAGTTCTCCATGAGTTTTATAGGTAACCCCTATAAGTGCATCCATGAGTCTCTAAAATTCACTAAGGCTTGAAAGAATAGTTTTGGTGGCCCAGTATGAATCAGTGAGTGGTAGAGTTTGGGGAAAGGTGCTTAGTGTGTCAGTAGGTAAAGGTCGAGCACAATGTTCCTGGAGGTCTGTTTTAACCCTTATATGTTATTGAGTGGAAGTGGGATGACATGTTAATGGATTTCATCATGGGATTTCCTAGGACTCAGGGATTATGCGATGATATTTGGGTTGTAGTAGACCATCTGACAAAGTCAGATCACTTCCTAACAATCAAGGATTCGAGTGTAGTGGATTCCTAGGTAAGGAGGTATGTGGATGAGGTGGTGAGACTATATGAAGTTACAAGATCCATTGTATTGGATCGGGATACATGTTTTACTTCGTGAGTCTGGATGGGATTGTAGCATGATTTTGGAACCCATCTATGCCTTAACACTTCTTTCCACCTTCAGACAGATGGGAAGACAGAGCGGACCATCCAGACATTGGAGGACGTGTTGCGAGCATGTGTCCTAGACTTTAGAGGATTGTGGGTGCGAAACTTTCCTCTGGTATAGTTTGCCTACAATAATAGCAATCACTATACCATTGGCATGGAAACATTCAAAGCCTTGTATGGAAAACCATTTAATTCATCCATGTGCTGGGCATTGGTTGGGGAAACAACCCATCTTGGCCCAGAGGTGGTGCACAACACAACAGAAAAGGTACAACTTGTGCTTTAGAGGATGAAGGCAACTCAGGACTAGCCGAAGTCGTATGCCGATCATAGAAGGAGGCCTTTAAATTTAGAGGTTGGGGAACATGTTTTCTTGAATGTTTATCCTCCATGTGGGAAACAAAGGTTTGGATAATGAAGAAATATTTCTCCCAAGTTCATCAGACCTTTTGAGGTGTTGGGATTAGTTTGTGAGGTGGCATATTGGCTGGAGTTTCCATCACGGTTGGAGAGTATTGACGACGTCTTCCATGTCTCTGACCTCCATTGGTATCTAGACAATGAATACCATGTCATAGACTAGGGAGAGTTAGATATTTAGGATGACAACAAATTCGTGGAATGACCGGTAAGAATCAAGGATCGTATATAGAAGGTGATTCGTGAATAGACCATTCCCTTGGTTCGAGTGTTATGGAGGCATGGTGTCCTCGAGGAGAGTACATGGGAATGGGAGGCAAAAGTATGTGATCAATACTCAGAGTTGTTCTGAGTTTTTCTCTTGTGTTTTTATTTGTTCCTTTCTTATGTTTTAATGTTTGAACTTGTTTGTTGTATGATTATATGTTTTTCTATTCTTAGATTTTGTGGGAAAAGTCATGACTATAGGGAGGGGATAACCTGATACCTTATAAAGATACATTAATGTGGGTGTGATTAAACCTATGAAGGTGAGATAGTACCTCCCAAAGTGGATAGTATCTTGAAATGAATGAAGGATACCCCTAATCCATGAGTTTGGATGGGGTAACCCTTAGTGTTTTCACAGTTTTTCAGGAGATAGATAACAAGGATCTTTTCTGGGATGTCTAGGTTTTTACTCAAGATTTAGAATAACAGAAGGTGGTTTTATCCTGAGAGGTATCTTACGGGGTGATTTATCAGACCCCATTTTATTCTAGGTCAGTTTTGGATTCTCAAGGAAGAGAATAGTTCAAGAGGTATCTGATGTAATGACCCAGATTTACCTAGGCCTTTCCTTCATTAAAATCCATTTTTAGGGTGTTTTGGGAGGCAACGATGGATCATTTCAAGAGTTTTCCAAATTTCTAGTCTTCCATCGGCATGTTAGTGCATCGACACGTTAGTGTGTCGATGATTCAAAGGGTTGGCATCAATGAGTTAAGGGCGTCAGTGTCGGTGAGTCGAGGGCATCCATTTTGGTAGGATGAGGGCGTCAATGTTTGTAGGTCGAGGCGTTAGTGAGTTGAGGGCATCTGTGTTGGTGAGCTGAGGGCATCAGTGTCAGTAGGTTGAGGTTTTGGTAGGGAGTTTCATTGGTTGATCACCTGTCAGTATCTCGGCATCGGTAGGTTGCATCGATGGCTCCACATCAGTGACTCATCCATTAGCGACTTATCTACAGTTTTCCCACTTTTCCCCCCAGTTTTCCAGTTTCACCCCTCTTACATATTATTTTATTTAAACCGAGTTTAAAGACTTAATCATTCATTTTTAAGGGTGTTTCAAAAGGAATTAATTATATATTTAAATATCCTAACATCCTGGGTGATTTGAGATACTCAAACCACGTAATCTTGACCATGATCCCATATTAATGACTTTTGGAAACCGTTCTTCCTTTAAAATAGGATCTGGCTCTTAAAAGCTAGGATCTGTATGTTTTTCGTTTCCCCTTGGTGTGACTAGAGGATTCATCCTTAGATGAGTCATGCGCCTATGGTAGATCCCCTCCTGTTCAGTTTTCTTGGAGTCCCATGGTGCTCGTGCGATCCCCTATTCTTGGCGCAAGGAGGAACTTCGATCCTTTGATCATCCGGTAAGGATTTCTTCTATCTCTCTTTATTTTTGCATCATGATAGGTGGGTTTAATAATGATTCCTTGTGATAAATTACTGAATATGTTTCTTAAAATGATAAATAAACAATAAGTAAACATGATCAAAACATAACAACAGTAGATAAAATAACAGGTAGGGAGTGGTTTTATGTTTGTTTGCCTATTTATTTTTCTATCTTTGTTATTCATGGATTGATGGTGGCTGTATGTATTTTGAAAATCATGACCATTGGTGTTCCTTGCTTTTTAACTAGTGGTGTCTCATTTGTTTTGTTATGATTTTTGATAATTGACCATAACATGAACCCGCTTGAACACATACACTTGGTTAATTAAAATGGATTCCCTAGGATGAAAAAATTTGTGTGATCACCCCGATTATAATTAAGAATAACTAAATAACTTATGCTATTTAAAATATATATACACATCCTATTGATAGGTGTGGATGAGTGCTATGTTCTATTAAGTTTTGTGACTTGTGTAAGTTGTGTGGTGCTATTGTTGGGAGCATGATTGTGAGTACATGGTTGGACATAGGAGTTGGTTTAGTGGGAGGGAGTAGTATTGTGTGTAGGGGGGATTTGGTTTTATGGTAGTTACTTTGGGATTTGTGTGTGGGTTGGTACAAGTGGTGAATTAGTTTCCTAGTCTGAGAGAATGATTGATTGTAGAATGGATGACTTAGTGGAAGCTGAACTACCTTTGTTTGTGATGTGGTCATGGAGCGACGTTGGGTAGTCGAACTGTAGGGTGGTTATGAACTTTTTGTATAGTGGGACTGCATTAAGAAATTGTTTGGGCATTGGGGATGGGTTGTGAGAGAAGGATTTTGTTGTATAACTTTGAAGAATGATAATTGGTAGTAGGTTGGTCACTGTGTGTTTAGTTAACCAGACTCTTCACCAAATGAGGTGGTTGAAAATGTTGTGCTTGGTATTTTCCCAGTTGTGATTGACTAATTAAAGATAATCCCTTAATAAATAAGTGGAAATTGGTTTAATGAAAAAGGGACTGGGTTATTCCTTGGTAGTGGCTGTTGTGTGGTTGTGCATATAGGGGTAGCAACAATGTGGTTCTGTATGGGTAAGTTGGATTGCTTGGGGACCCATAGGTTGCTGTTGAGTGTTTTCTTACCCACCCACACACACACATACACACACACATATATAAATTTTAGTTCCTCGTGATTTCTATATGCACCCCAACCTTGTTAAGAACCATGTGTTGAACACCCCCATTCATAGGGGAGGGTGTCTTTCCCAACATCCTGGTAGGAGGATGGATAGCTGTTCACTGACTTTCTTCCTCACACCCTCTTCCAGTTCTTACCGTTCGAGATTATCTGGGAATGCTGTAATGGATTGGGGATTGCCATATTCCAAGATCTGTCGGGAAAGGGTTTGTTATAGATGAGAGGCCTAGGTGTCTGCGGGCCAGGATTGTTTTCCCAATTTTCCTCGGGATGAGGCCCGAGTGTCTTCAGGTGAGGGGTGTGGTTATTGTGGCCCAACTCTCTGAGGGTGGGTTTGTGTGTGGTTTGAGGCCTAGGTGTGTGCGGGTGGGCTATAGTAGTGGGACTGCGTGTGTGAAGTGTGGTAGCATCAAGACGTTAGCCATTAGGTATGAACAATTAACCCGTGGAAAGTGGTGTGGGGTACCCAAATGTTGATGCTCTTATACTACTACTTTACTTGACTTGCGTTATTTGGTGAGTGTGCCTTGGTGAGGCTAGGCTGGATAGTATTCCTTGGTAGCTGGTTGAGGTTTTACTATTTTCTCACCAGAACATTAGTTTGTTTCCCCCACTTGTGCACGAGTAACTTTAGTTTGCCTAATGATTATACTTGTATTCTCACCCTACATATATAAAACAGTTTTCAGGTTTACAGGGGAACTTTGAGGACCATGGTGGACTTTACTAGCTCGAGCGTTGAGATTAGTTTCTGTTTCTACCTAGTTTCTTTTCTTTTGGTACCTTACTTTGGAGTTTTCATTATACTTTATATCAACTTTACTTTTGAACATGCATGTGGAAATGGATTTTGGATTTACTTTTGCTTTTAGTATTTGGATTTTATTGGGATCTACCATCTTATCTCCCGATCTTGTTCTATAAAAAATTGCAATGCCTTCCATATTATGTGAGATTCTATACCCTTAGTGCTAGTCTCCACTCTGGGGCATATTAAAGGCATGGCACAATGGTAATTATCTTTCCTTAATCTCAAAGAAGGAAGGGTGTGCCACTTTGATATCCCTTACCTTATCATTAAGAAGGCGAGTATTGACATTTGGTAAAGTTTTTGTGTCTTTTAATAGTTATTATCATATTAATAAAAACTAGTTTATTGATTTTTCATCAATTAAATAATTTCTGCATCATCAATATATAAACCTTTTAGATAATTATTTATTTCCTAAAGATTAAAAATAAATTACCATGATAAAAAAAAATATTTTATCTTTCAAATGTGTATTCATAATCAAATTTATCTTCAGTATAACCTTATATTAAAATTTATTTATTGATTAAAATTTGAGCAAGACATATTTAACTTTTCTTTAAATAAAATATATTAAATGTCCTTATCTCATCCAAGTGGCTTCCAAATGGTATCATTTCAACACAAGGATGTTTTAGTTATAAAATCACTCATCTAATAAAATTAGGACAAGTGTTATGGTAATTTTATAATATTATATTTACCCGTAATTACCCGATTTACCTTTTGACCGTAATAATAAAAATTACTGAAGTTACTATTCAAAATGCCTAAAAATAAAAGAATTATATTTAAATAATTTGGAACTAATGATTAAAAATATAGAATCCATTTTTAAAAATTCAAAACATAGAAGTTTCAGTAATTAATTTTAAATTAATTCCATTGTCGGAATGAAAAACGTGTCTTAAAAGTTAAAACATTTAAAATGATTGAAATGTTTTTACATCAAAATTCAATGTAAAATTAAATCCAATGACATAAATTATATTGAATGATAAAATATATTCTATTTATACATTAAAACCATTAAATAATATAATTTAATCATATAATAATTTCGATGAAAAATATTGTTTTCAATTAAAATTTAGTGTATTTTTACTATTCATCAAAACTTGAGAGTTATAAAAAAATATAAAAAATTCATCGAAAGTAAATTTTTATATCACAATTCCAAATAACTTGTTTATGTTATTAAATAAAATATATTAAAATGTCAAAATATAGATTTAAAATGGGTGTGCCATCAAAAGGCGGCAAATCTACATTTTTTGAAAATTACTTCTTTTATCAAAAAACTAAAATTTGTTCATATATCATGTCTATAAAACTTATAAAATGAATTTTAAACATTATATTGAATATATTAAACAAATATTTCATTAATAAAATAAATAAATTGTGATTTTATTATTTTATAAACTCACATATTTTCATTTAAATAGTTTTTCAGATGAAAGTCAATATTGTTCATACTCGCCATTATAATGACTAGTTTATATGGAAACATAATAATATTTAGTTTTTAACTTATACTCAGTGTTTCGTGAAATTAATTCTATCAAAATAACTTTAGATTGTGTGTAACAAAATCCATGCATAACATTGCATATACCGCAAGATATGTTGGTGTTGTGTATTGCGCAAACTTATCTTGGTGTAGCATACACCACATTACATCAAGGATATTTGAAAAACAATTCCTTATAAAAATATTAGGGTGTTAAATTCTAACCCCCTTAAATTAAAATTTCACCCTCAAAATTATCCGAGTTATAAAAGGTTTAATACTTGAAGGTTTCTTTAATAGAAACCCACATCATAAAAAGGAATACTAAAACTTTTTTAAGAAAAATTAATGTTAGAAACAAAACATTTTCCCAAAATAACTCATCCCCTGGTTTCCAAATAGTAGAACATAGATGGGAAGTAAAACATGGATATATTAGAGAAATTTGACTATCAATTTATGATTGAGAGTGATAGAGAACATAGTTAGGAAAAAGTTAACAATCACAGAGCCATAAATATATGATGATCTAAGGGACCATCTGATTCATCGGATAAGAAGGTACTAGGTTATTTTTTTGGTTTTCAAGATCCTTTCCCTAAAGTTGAAGAACATGAGAAGAAACAATTACTTGATTTCAGTATAATATCACCGTTGGACGTGCCTTAAACAATTTCCACTTCATCTCTTATTCAAAAAAAAATAAAGTTGAATTTTTCATTCCAGAAGTGTTAGAAGATCATGTGATCCATAAATAGAATTATAGGTCATTACATCTATCTTTATTGTAAAAAAAGTGTAGAAAAAGTAATAAAACCTACATAAGTCCACCTATGGTGAGATAATACTTTATTATAACAAGCTTCATCTGATGTTTAACTTAAACATTCTATAAATTCATAACCTTACAATCCTTATGAAAGTTGAAAATAAAAAACTTTAGGAAGAGGTGAACTATGTCAGATTAAAATTTATCTCTCATATCTTATAAGGTATCTCTTGTTGGTCACATTCCAAAAATGTGAACACCTTCATCATGTATTCTCTTGAGTCATGGTAATAACCTAAATTATCATATATCCTTTTTCAAAACATGCATGTTTCTGTATTCCAAAACATATTAGATATTGTAATGAACCAAAAAAATGTACTTCTTTAATTTATGGATCTGTTTCCTCCTAATAAATTTTTATTATGTTTTACGACAGAAGCACATGGAATTACTTCAGACCCTAATTGTATCTTTTAAAATGATATAATTATTATAAAAAATTAAGGTATATGGAATAATGATTATTTTAATTAAATATTACGATTAAAACACCCCTTTTTAAATTTAAATGACAAAATAATTTTATTTTATTTTTTTGTCAAAACTTTCACTATGAAATGTCAGTATCAATTTTCTATCTGCTATTATTTTTAGTAACTATGATTTTTTTATATTTTAAAAGTTAAATTTATCATACTTAGAGAATTTTTATGGTTAAATAAACATCATTTTTGAATTCTAAATGTCAAAAATTATCTTGGGTGATTTTTAGTAGTTTTCTAAGAAGTTTCAATTTTTCGATGAATAATATTTTTATGAATAGTAAAAAATATTTTATTATTAAATAATTTTTTTGTGAAATGATTTTTAAAAAATAGACATACACAATTGGAATCAGGGAGATATTTAGAGGCTAACAGGATCAACTAAATTTTTTTGGTAAATAGTAACTTGACCCTTTAGAATAGTAATTTTACCCTTATGAATAGTAACATACCCTTATGGATAGTAATGAATAGTAATTAATAGTAAGTTGAGCAAAAAAATTGAAACTTCACCCATGAATGTATAAATACAATTTAGACATATTAGAAGTGAAAAAACGATTATAGTATATGTATTTGTATTTTTGTATGTCATAAATATTTTATCTACAATTTTATGATTAATTTAATAATTTAACATGGAAATTTATTTTCATAAAATTTAATAATAAATTGTTACTTTATTGTATTATGTTTATACGATAATTTTATGGTACCTTGATTACTTTTTCATGGTGTTACAAAATGAGTTACAGTTTTAGAATTGTTTTTTTAAATAAATAATGATTTTATATAAAAATTAAATTAAAAATATTTAGGTTTTTTTTCATAAAATGGAGTTCATTTTTGAATTCAGAGCATCGATATTTGGTTTGAGTGAATTTGTTATATTTTTATAAAATGTTTTGTTTTTTGGTGAAAAGTAAAATTATAGTTTTAAGTTTCGGTGCGGTTAATGACATCACTAATTATATAATAATGATGTAATAATTATTTTAGACTTTTGAATAGTAATATATGTTAGAAGGTGTCCCAGGTGGTAATACGATGGGAAAATACCCTGGGAAAGCCCATGGTTTTGCAAATACCACTGATGAGGTGTCTTTTAGAAATTAATTAAATATTCCCTCACTTTTTTTATAAATACCAACCCATTACTTCATTAATCTTATTACAAATTCATCCTCAACAAATATTTGGTCTTTTTACCTCCTAATGAGTTCTCCAAAAGTATCCTCAATCCCCCCAAGGTCCCAACCTTTGAGCTTTTGAAGTTACTCTTTAAGGTAAGGGAACCTTTCACCCTCCTCTTTTAAGTCATGACTTCCGTTTTGTTATGCCTTATAGTTTCCTTATTATTATGTTGGGGTATGTTATTCTATGTTTTTATTTCTGTCCATTTTATGTCCAAATGATGAGTTACCCTTTCCACTCTCATCAAATTATTTTTATGAATTTTAAGCGATGCCATCAGGCTTTCAAATTTTTTGTAAAAGAAATCGCATATTCTCTTTTCTTTCATGTTTTTTTTCATGTGGTATATAATTAAAATATCCATACCATGACCTTATTTATTTTTTATTCTGTACCCATAATGTATTATGAGTTATTTATGAGTGGGTGACCCTTTTCCGCTCTCTTTTCTATATTTTATAAAACCATTTTGTATTGCCGTTATTCTATAGAATTTGCGTCTTAAAATCTCACTCTCTTTTTCTCAAGAAATTATCTTATTTTATTTATGTGAATTACCAAAAAAATTTCATTTATATTGGTATTCATAAAGACAAAAAATTATATATTTTATTCTTTAGTTGACATACATGAAACCATCATTTCTTTTCGAGGGGTTATAAAATACAGAACGATCATATTTCTAAGCACTTTTAAAACGTCACGATTTTGAAGTGAAACCCATTTATTTTATTCTATTTCGGTTATTTATGAAATGTTTTATTATAATATATGTGAATCACATTAAAATAAATACATATTAAGGATGAGCCCTGATAGCGCTCCAATGTATTAGGTAATGAAATTAATCTCTAAAGATGAAAAGTTTTACGATACCTTGGTGAATAACCTTGGTAATTTTTATGACACCTTGGGGATGGACCTTAGTGATATGTTCATGAATGTATAAGTTAAATGTTGTAGCAACATTTTCAAGTTATTCTTCAATTTATTATTATGATATGACACTTTATCTTCATACTCTTATTGATATCACTCAGGTTCATGTGTAAATTGTTTCACTTGTTTTCCCTTACTGGGGATTCTCCTCACCCTTTCATTTGATGTATATCTATAGGTTATGAGATGCAGTAATTGTACTTAGGATGAAATTAAGATTAATCCTTAAAAGTGGATTAGAATAATGTTTTATTTTTTATTTCATGTATTATGTACCTAATTTACAAGACACTAAACCCAAAAGATCTTCCAATATGTTAAATTTGTAAAATCTATTGAAAAGTTTTGTAATAAAAGGAGGGATGCCAAAATTGGTATCAAAGTATGGTTTAGTTATTTGTGGAAATTAGGATTTGAAATATTTAGGAAGAGCCATATATAAAAGTTTAAATTTAGGAAAACTTACTTGTATTTTGGTGAAATATTAAGTAAGTGGTTTCTAAAAAAACAAATCTCTATCTAGATACGAATAAGTGGATGTGGTTCTAGCACAGATGTACCTCATGGTAAAACCCAAAAACACCTATTTGAGCTAGACTCGAATTGGAACTGGTGCACGCTTCACTCTTTGTTTGACACACCCATGGGATTTATTTGGTTAATCACATGCTTTTTATGAATCATTATGAAGGATTTGTAGAGAAATGAAATTGTTTTTAAAGAATTATATTTTATAAGACATGAAATTACTTTATAATTTTATGTTTCATAACGTAACAAATTTCTAATAAGAGAAAATTGCGAGGATACAATTTCTTTAAGGGGGGAAGAATGCAACGAATCGAAAAAATGTACTTCTTTAATTTATAAATCTCTTTCCTCATAATAACTTTTTATTATGTTTTACGATAGAAGCACATAAAACTACTTCAGACCCAAATTGTAACTTTAAAAATGAAATAACTATTATAACAAATTATGTTATATGGAATAGTGGATATTTTAATTAAATATTATGATTAAACACCCCTTTTTAAATTTAAATGACAAAATAATTTTATTTTATTTTATTTTTTTGTGTCTGAAATTTCACTATGAAATTTCACTATTCATTTTCTATCCATTGTTATTTTTAGTAACTAATGATTTTTATATTTTAAAAGTTAAATTTATCATACTTAGAAAATTGTTATGGTTAAATAAAAATCATTTTTAAATTCAAAATTTTGAAAATTATCTTGGGTGAATTTTTAATAGTTTTCGAAGAAGTTTCGATTTTTTGATGAATAATATTTTTTTATGAAAATTAAAAAAATATTTTATTATTAAATAACTTTTTCTGTGAAATTATTTTCGAAAAATGGACATACATGGTTACAATCAGGGAGATATTTAGAGTCTCATAGTATCAACTAATTTTTTTGGTAAATAGTATCTTGACCCTTTGGAATAGTAATTTTACCCTTATGAATAGTAACATACCCTTATAAATAGTAATGAATAGTAATGAATAGTAAATTGGAAAAAAAAATTGAAACTTCACCCATGAATTTATAAATACAATTTGGACATCTTAAAAGTGAAAAAACAATCATAGTATATATATTGGTATTTTTCTATGTCATAAATATTTTATTTACAATTTTATGATTAATATAATGATTTAACAAGGAAATTTATTTTCATAAAATGTAATCATAAATTGTTACTTTATTTTCTAATGGTTATATGATAATTTTCTGGGACATTGATTAATTTTTTATGGTGTTACAGAATAAGTTACAATTTTAAAGTTGTTTTTTTGGAATAAATAATGATTTTACTTAAAAATTAAATTGAAATTATTTAGAAAAATATTTTCAAAAAATGGAGTTATTTTTTTAATCCAGAGAATTGATATTAGGTTAGGGTGAATTTATGTTATTTTTATAAAATGTTTTGTTTTTCAGTGAATAGTAAAATTATAGTTTTAAGTTTCAGTATGTTTAATGGCATCATTAATGATGTAATAATTATATTATAATTTTTAATAGTAAATATGTTATGAGGTGTCCCAATTGGCCAATACCATGGGAAAATATCATGTTAAATCCCATGGGTTTTCAAATACCAATGATGAGGTGTCCGTTGGAAATTAATTAAAAATTCCCTCACTTTTTCTATAAATACCAACCCATTCCTTCATTAACTTATTCCAAATTATTCATCAAAGAAGATATGTTATTTTTACCTCCCAAGAAGTCCTTGCAAGGTTCCCTAAATCCCCCCTATGTCCTAACCTTTGAGCTTTTGAAGTTACTCTTCAATGTAAGGGAACCTTTCACCCTCCTCTTTTAAGTCACGACTTCCTTTTTGTTATGCCTTCTAGTTTCCATCTTATTATTTTTGTGTATGATCTTATATGTTATTATTTCTGTCCATTTTATATAAAAATGATGATAGACCCTTTACACTCTCATCAACTTATCTTGATGAATTTTAAGCAATGCCGTTAGGCGTATGAATTTTTCGTAAAAGAAATCACATCTTCTCTTTTCTTTCAGGTTTCCTTTTCATGTGGTATATACTTAAAATATCCATACCATGATATAATTTCTTTTTTATTATATACCCATACTTTATTATGATTTATTTATGAGTGGGTGAACCTTTTCCCCTCTCTTTTCAATATTTTCTAAAACCATGTTGTATAGCCGTTATCTTGCAGAATCTTCATCTTAAAATATATCTCTCTTTTTCTCAAGAAATTCTCTTATTTTTTATGTGAATTCCAAAAACAATTTCGTTTCTATGGGTATTCATAAAAAAAATGATATATTTGATTCTGTAATTGGCATACATGAAACTCTCATTTCTTTTTCAGGGGTTATAAAAGACATTACGATCATGTTTTAAGAACTTTTAAAACATCACGATTTTGAAGTGATACCAATTTATTTTATTCTATTTGGGTTATTTATGAAATGTTTTATTATAATATATGTGGATCACATAAAAATAAAGACATATTAATGATGCACCCTGATAGATCTCCAATGCAGTGAGTAATGAATTTAATCTTTAGAGATGACATGTTTTATGATACCTTGGTGAATAACCATGGTAATTGTTAGGACAACTTGGGGATGGACATTTTTGATATGTTCATTAATGTATATATTAAATGTTGTATCCAAATTTTAAAGTTATGTTTCAATTTATTATTATTGTATGACTTTTTATCTCCATACTCTTATTGATATCACTCAGGTTCACGTGTAAATTGTTTCACTTGTTTTCCCTTACTGGGCCTTCTGCTCACCCTTTCCTTTGATGTATGTCTCCAAGTTATGAGATGAAGTAATTTTACTTAGGATAAAATTATAATGAATCCTTAAGAGTGTATTAGAATAATGTTTTATGTTGTTTTCATGTATTATGTACCTAATTTATAAGACACTAAACCCAAAATATCTTCCGATATGTTAAATTTGAAAAATTTATTGAAAAGTTTTTTAATAAAAGGAGGGATGCCAGAGATATATTCCTTAAGTCATAAAAAAAATTGTATAGTTAATCCATGATAGCATAAAACTCTTGGAAAAAAATCCATAATCTATTCTAATGAAACTAGAATCATTAAATTTAATTATTAAAATCCAACATCTCATTATCCAACCATCATTATCTTAACATAAGGGACATATTAAGGGTTATATTTTCCTTAATGTGTTTTCCAAAAATATTTAAATCACTTTTCATGGTTACCAATACCACTCAGAATATACTCTTAAATACTAAAGAAAAAATAATAGAGTAACAATCCTTAGATGTTTCTTTATTCAATAATGCCATAAAATTACTGATACAACATTACTATTGATAAACATGACACCATTCCACTATCTTCTTAAACCATTGACCAAGCTTCATAACTTTATTCCTTAACAATTATTTTATCTCATACGTTGTTCATAGTCTCTTAATCGGACACAACATAAATACTACTCATATGACCATGTCAATTCTCTTCATATGATTTTCCCCTAAGGAATCAATTGGAATAATGATACAAAATTACAAATTTAGAACATTTAACCAACATTGATTCCTTAGAAATACTATTAATTTGTAAATTGTGTTAAATGAACACTTTCCTTTGAAATTACTTGCTTTTTTTCATTTTTCACAATACCTAGAACATATTCCAGTTCCTTTGAAACATTATCCCTTATGCATCTTCCCACATGATTTACATGAGGAAAATTGAACTTTATTTTTTCTATGGTCACCATGAAACTTCACTTTTCTATTATTAGGCAGGTTAGAAAACTCACCAAAGTTGATATTATTGATCATATTATGAGATTTACAATTAGGAATAATTCAATGTTTCACCTTCCAGCTCCCATTTCATTTGGTTTCTCATGAAGAATATAATTCCACTATCCATCATATTCTTCATTATCAAGAATCCTCCTATTTCCAACCATTTTCTAAAACTCCAAAAGAAAAGTGTCAGCAATAATAATCATACTTAAAAAACCACATAATCAAGGGAAAATAATTTCAATCTCTAACATCTTAGGTTTAATACTAGGTTAACAATGATCATTACCATTATTCAATGATTTAAACCTGTAGCTAGACATATCCTTAGGGACATCCCTAGACATAACTTATAAATATCTCTTGGGATATCACTAAAGATTTTTCATCCTAGTTTCCAAAAGTTGACTAAACATTCATTTTGAAACCAACTATAAAGATCCTAAGCTTGACATACAAGTTAATTACATTAATTTTGTGGAATAATTAATACATGAAAAAAATAGATTCCCAAACACTGTATTAGTTTAGTTTCTTTGGAAACTAAAAAACATAAACAACCATTTCATAAAACATCCACATCATATCCTATATTTTTCTTCATTACTAGAACCCCTTTTGACACATCTTACTTAATATCCTTCTTCATATCCTGGGGAAAATAAACCTAAAAAGGGGTGAGATCAAATGGTCAGTAAGGGTAAGCATGGAAAATATCAAACAAAAAATAAATATAAGAATGTAAAACATGAACATAACTTTTGAAAATTATACCATGTATAAAAAATATCAAAATCTTGGGTCATGAAATAAATCACAGTAATTTATAAGGAATAAATCACAAAGGAACAAGAGTAATGAGAAAATAGAATTGGCATAAAACCTGGAATTGTGGAAAACACATAAGCATAAAAAATAATTTCCATATTAGACATGGATAATTTCTAAGACCATTATAGTGTAAACAATCCATTACTAAATCATGTTTACTTTCCATTCCAACCTTTTATTACTGAACTATATTTACTTGTCGTTCTATCCCTGTATTACTGAACAATATTTACTTACCATTCCAGTCATGTCTATCTCATGAGATATAAATCTTTAACCAATACATTGGAGAGAGATATAGGTCCCACCCATCTCATAATGATATCATTCTTATTTGTGCCACAAAACCATAAATCATTCATCATAGCATAACCCAAGGAATAAAATGGGTTTCTTAAACATCATTCTATCACAACATAATCCTTGTAAAATAAATGGATTTTATAAAATGCAATACATCAAAAATATAATAAAACTATAAGAATAACATGGATAATATACTTAAAACATAACCCTATTAAATAATTCCTACTTATATGGAAAATAATTTTCATTGAACACTTGAAATTAATTCTTGAGGAAAATATCCTATATTCTTCAAAAATATTTTTTTTCTCAAAATGCCACACAATTTTAAAATAAAACAATTTCTTTGAAAATAACCTTGAAATCATCTAAAGGACGATTAATAGAAATACAATGTTATGAAAATGTAAAAACCCATCATTCTTATAAGTTAAAATAAAACATTCTTCTCGTACTTTTTTTGGATAAGTAAAAAAATACCTTGTATCGAAAAACAAAAAAAATATAACTTTTATACCATTTAATGAAATTCACTTATTGCATAAAATTGAATTTAAATAATTATGATGATAAAAATAATATTTTGGAATAAATATTTAGGAAATATAGACATGGATGATAAATATATCCTAGTATATACTTATATATAAACAATCTCAAATAATATTGAGATGGTGAAATTATCCCTTACCTTGGGTTCACTATCCTTTGTATTTATATGAAGCTCAAATATAATGATTTAAATTATTTCATTGACTTATTATTGAATCACAGTCATCATATATGATCATATTATCATCTATTTGTTAGTAACATTATTACTCATCCATCGAGTATTAACTTCTTTATTTTCTTAGGCATGTTTTGTCAGATAAGTTCCTATTATTAGGTTATAATCATATCCTTTAAATAATGATATTAGTATAATATATATAAAATTTATTAATTCAATTAATTTATAAAATCTTTATTTAATTAAGATAATCTAGAATAAATCACATCACATCTTGGAGACGGTAGGCCGTACGTACGCATGAGAGACGATATCATTCCAATAATCGTGAAATGGTATGGAAGTGGATGGTATATATTTTCTTCCAGAATATATATCATGTTATAACACAAACACAGATATATATATATATATATATATAATTTCCATAATTATATCCATCCATGTAATATGGGGGTGAAATATAGATTACACCACCGTGTAGAGACGGTAAGCTGTACGTACACACACGTGGTAATTTCATTTTTCATTTGATGGATAGAATGTGAAATATGGTTGTTACATAACCATAATAAAATATCAGAATATAATTTATATAGGATTTATTACTTTATAATGGAAAAAACTTAAGAAGAGGAAGTATAAGAAGAAATGATTTCAAAGAATCGGTAGAGAATATTTCCATTTCTTCGACATGCTGCCTCTAAATCTCCTCTTAAAGGCACTAGAGTTGGTCTTTTGAGAAGACACAAACCTATAGAATGTAACGATGAAAGTAGATATGTGAAATAGATAGGGGATGGACGAGCTTGAAGGATAAAAGTAAGGTTAAGAGGTGAGGGGGGGGGGTTCCCTTTTATAATTGAGGTGCGGGGCACTTTTGGAATCTCCAAAATTACCAATTTATAATAAAATAAAACCACATCCAAAGACCTCCAAAATGTCATAATTTTGAATATAATATGATTTAAGTTTTTAATATCATCAACCAATAAGTTTTAGACAAGTTTTTCTATTTATTTAACCTTATCATTTTAATTTATCACTTAGTTATTCCATTTCATTTTAACTAGGGTAACAAATATTTCAATATTAGAAGGGTAAAATATTTACTTATTTAATGTTAGTTAAATCATAAATAAATAATTTAATTTTTTTAGACAATATAATATATTTTTTTATGATTTTTAAATAATTTAATAAAACATTATTTTGACAAAATAACAATAGTTTCAATTTTGACAATATTCAATTCATGGATTTTTGAAAATATCAAGATAAGATGTTATAGTTGAAAAAATGTTTTATTATATACTGATGGGGTAAACGTAATATATAAAATTAATTAGATATATTAATTATGAAATTTATATTTATTTTAATATTTTTAATAACATTAATTTGATATTTCCATTAATAAAATAATTTCAACATTAGTTTTGTGTAATTATTTAATACAATTATTTTCTGAATAAAAATTAAAAATAAAACACTATAATGAATATAAATACACTAGATTTTATAATTATACTTTTAGTTGAATATATCTTCTATAAAATATATCATTAAAAATTTCATACTTATTAAAGCATGAAGGTGACAAGTTTAACATCACTTTAAATAAAATAATATAAGTGTCATAATCTATTCTATAAGGATAAAAATAGTAAATAAATTGACCCTTTAATGATTATAGTCTATATATACTTTACCAATAATATTTGGTCACGTGTTTGTGTATTTTAATGGTTATTATAATTTTAATAAAAATTAGTTTATTGATTTTTCGTCAATTAAATAATTTATGCATCTCAATATATAAACATTTAATGTAATTATTTATTTCATAAAAATTAAAAATAAATAACCATGATAAATAAAAAAATTTTATCTTTAAAATGAGTACTAGTAATCGAATTTATCTTATGTATAACTTGATATTAAAAATGATTTAGTTATTAAAATTTGAGTAAGTCATATTTAACTTTCCTTAAATAAAATATATTAAATGTCCTAATCTCTTCCAAGTGGCCTCCAAAGGGTATAATTTAGACCCAAGGATGGTTTAGTTAAAAAATAAATCATCCAATAAAATTAGGACAAGTGTTAAGGTAATTTTAAAATATTATATTTATCCTTAATTACCCAATTTACCCTTTTACCGTATTAATAAAAATTACTGAAGTTAGTATTCATAATGCCTAAAAATAAAAGAATTATACTTACATAATTTGGACCTAATGATTAAAAATATGAAATAAATTTTTAAAAATTTGAAACACATAAGTTTCATTAATTAATTTAAATTTAATCTCGTTGTCAGAATTAAAAACGGGTTTTAAAAGTTAAAACATTGCAAAAGATTGAAATGTTTTTATATAAATATTCAATGTAAAATTAATTAAAATGACATAAATTATATTTAATGATAAAAATATATTATATTTATACTTTAAAACGAATCAATAATATAATTTAACCATATAAATTATTTTAATGAAAATTTTTTTTCAATTAAAATTTATTGCATTTTTACTATTCATCAAAACTTGAAAGTAATCAGAAAAATATCAAAAATTCATCCAAAGAAATTTTTTATATCCAGATTCAAAATATAATGTTTATTTTGTTAAATAGAATATATAAAATTTTAAAAAACTTGATTTAAAATTGGGGCACCATCAAAAGGCGGAAAAACTTTATTTTTTGAAAATTACTTCTTTTATCCAAAAATTGAATTTGATCTTATATCATGTCTAGAGAATATATAATTTGAATTTTAAACATTATATTGAATATATTAAACTTATATTTAATTAATAAAATCCACAATGAGTGATTTTATTATTTTACAAACTCACTTATTTTCATTTAAATATTTTTCGGAAGAAAGTTAATACTATTGATACCCTCCATTATAATGAGTAGGTTATAAGGTAACATAGTAATATTTAGTAGTTCACTTATTCTCGATCCTTCATAAAATTAATTCTATCAAAAGAACTTTAAAATGTGTGTAACAAAAGCCAAGCATATCATTGCGTATACTGCAAGCTATATCGGTGTTGCGTATTGCACAAACTTATCTTGGCATAGTGTACAACACAAGAAATAAAATAAATTAAAAAAATATACCTCATAAAAATATCAGGGTGTTACACTACTAATAGATATGATTCACAAAAGGGGTTATCATTTTAGTGGGATACCATTTAATAAAATTTCTAATTAAATGGTTAATAAGATATGAAAATCATATGATAAAAGATTCTTTTATAGATAATATCATCACCTATATAAAGATAAACTTTATGATCAATCATGAATAATGATAAGTTTAATGTTAGTAGATCTTAAGATTGGTAACCTATGAAATTTTTTTAAGAAATATTGGTGATTTAATAAAGATTTTTAATGAAAAAATCTATATTTCAGAATAGATCCTTCTTGAGTAACCAAGTGTTAGAATTATTAAATTAGTGAATCTAGATTATTTTTGAATCATAGAGTGATTCATTCAAGGTTTCAAAGATATTATATTAAAAATAGAAAAATGAATCTTATTCTCCAATCATGTACTCAATATGATTAGGTATATCAATTATATAAGGTATTTTAGTCTCAAATTCTCAAAATGATTGGGTATTTTAAATGACATTCAATATGATTGAATATATTAATTATAACAACCTTAAAATTACTTCTATGGATTATAAAAGTTTTTTTATAATGACTATTTTATTATATTTCAAAATGTAAGTATGTAGAAATACTATTACATAAAGAATATTACATGTCAAGTATTAATAACAATTACCATATCTAAGACTAGTAAAGGGATATAAAAACAAAGGAATAATGACCACACAATGGTATAATCCATAGGATCGAACTTTGATAAGAATATTACACATTACTTGAACTAACAACATAAAAATAAATTTTAAGAATATTATAGAAATTATCAATGTAATTGTAAATACCCTCGGGAATGAGGTAGTAAATATTGATGTTTGGTGGTATATATATAGGATGTAATCCGAAATGATAAATTTTAGATATGAACATTACATTACTATCACATGACTATTGGTTAGTATGAATTTTGGGAATTATAACCATTGGTAATGTATATGTTATAAAGTGATAGTCAGGATCAGTTTATATTAAGTGTAATGGAAATACTTATTTGAATTTAGATGGAATAAATGGCAGCATCTACTAGTAGGATCATATATTATGAGACTCATTTATTAGAACTTAGGAGAGAGGTAGCATTATAGAGGTTCTCCCTTGACCAATTCCAATAATATCTTAAAAAAGTAAATATTGAGTAGAATCTACTATGGGAGAAGTTCAAGTTAGTAGAGATCACTACTGGGTTAATGTTAGCTAAGCCACCCCATGAAACCACCACCATCACATACCTTACGCCAAGGGCGTATGATGGTGTAATAAGGGGTTATGCATCTAGACCTCAGTGTTATAAAAGTGTAATTTCTTTTGTATAAATTCAATTGTTATTTCTTTAATACCATTATTATTATTATTATTATTATTTTATTTAATAATGTACACAAGAATATAAGATGAATTTGATAAATATATTTTTGGATATAGATAAAAAATGCATTTTCACATAATATATACAATTTTATAATAAATTCATGTTTTTTAAATAATATTTATTTTCATGAAATAATCTTATAACATAATTTTTATTTAAATATAAATGATAATATAATTTTATAACGTCCTCTGAAATTTTTATAAGTGTCATAGTATTGAAAATTCCATAAAAATGTTATTTTTCAATAATTAAGAATTTTTATCTAAATGTTAAAATTAACATATTTATAAAATTATTTTGATAAAATAAACATTATATTTGAAATGATATCATTAAAATTAGGTTAAGATGAAATTTTGAGAGTTCTCTAAAATACTTTATTTTCCCTAGATTAGTAAAATTACAGTTTTGTATTTTTGGTATATTTTATAACTTTATAAATATGTAATAATTATTAAATAAATAATAAAAAATAATCCATGATTAAAAATAAGTTATTATATTAATATTATGTATATTAATTTATTTAAACCAATTTCTAAACCTCTAAACTACATTCCAAAGTCTAAAATGGAATTAAGATTTTAAAAACTATATTTGGTGGAAAATTTAATTTTCCATGGAAAAAGTAATATTAAAAATGGATTTTAGTTCTAATACATTAAAATAGAATAAAAAATTACTTATATTTCTAAAACCATGAGAAAAAACCATGGGCATGATACTGTTTTTTCATTTTCCACAAGTATGTTTTTAAAGACCCACACTTAGAAATTATTAAACAATTCATATTCTTTTTTATATAAATATCCACCCATACTCCCATTCCTCTCTACTCTAAATCCATTGAGCATGAAATTATCATCATTTTCCTTCTTAAAATTCTATCTAATTCCTCTACAAGGTCCTAATGTTTTCCTCTCCAAGCTTTAGAAGGTTACTTCACAAGGTAAGGGGGCTCTCTTATTATTCTTTTCTATCCATGAACCTATTTTATTGTATATCTTCTAAATGTAAAATTAATTTCTTTTCATACACTTTTTATTATACCATTATCACAAAAATAGTGTTTTATCAATCGGATACGTTATTTCCCTCTCATTATCCCCTTTCCTTAATCCAAGGTTTTTTTAAAAATATGAGCTCAAAGGATCTTGAATTAAAAAAATAAAATACAATAGGTTCATGAATATTATGAATAAAATATCTTGGTATATGAATAATAATAAAAATATTGTTGAGCATCCAGATTCACCTCGAAGGGAACAACTTGTTTTTGAGTCCTTCATACATCAACAAACTCCTTCTTTTAGTGGATTTAAAAATCCATTAATTGAAGAGTAATGGATTAACACTATAGAAAATATATTTTTACACTATATTGTTCAAATCTATAGAATGTTACCTTGGTGGAATAAATATTAGAAGAAGAACCTGATCGGCAGTGGGCACTGATTAATAATATGAATCCAAGAGGGGAGATGCTTTGGAATGGAAAGAGTTCAAGGGAATATTTTTCAATAAGTATTTCCCCCATTTAATGTGAAAAAATGAGAAGGAATTCTTAGAGATAATGTATAAGTAATATTAATTGGTGAGAATCTATCAAATAAAATTTACAAGGATTTCTAGATACACCTCCATCTTTGTTAAGGATCTTAAGGGAAATATTGATAAGTTTTTTAGAGGAATAAGACCCCATTTTTGGAGGGATATAGAAAATAGAGGCTATAAAATCTATGAATATAGAGTGAAAGGTACTATCAAGGATGAAATAGAGTTTGGAGATACATAATGTTCTTATAGGATAAATGAAAAGAAGAGAGAAATTTATCCAAAATCAATGAAGAATTTTGATTATATAAGAGAATAAAAGAAACCATAACTTACCAAATGAAACAAGTGTGGGAAGAAACATTTAGGGAACCAGTTTCATGGATGTGTAAAGTGATACAAATGTAGGAGATAAAGAAATATAAAATAGAAATTTTATGGTGAGGTGAATCCTCAACATCTCTATGAAAATAATAAAAGGAAGATGGTTCAAACACAACTTGATGTTAAATGCTTTAAGTGTGGATAGATTAGGAACTTTTCAAATAAATGTACAAATTTTAAGATAACAGAGTTTAACCACCATCAACATAATCCTAGGAAAAGGGATAAAGGTCATGATTTTTCAATCACGACATTTAAAGTAGAGGCTCCAAAAAATGCAGTGTCAGGTACAATTATTTCAATCTTAATGATAACAAGTACATAATTTAACTTTGGTTATATCAATTCCTTTATTTCATCCATGTTTATAAATAATATAGAATAAAAACCTAAATTTCTTAAAGTAAATTTATCAGTTAAGACTCTTATTGAGATTATCCAAGCATCAAAGGTGTATTGAAACTCTAGTATTAACTTTCCTGAGGATAATCTCATCACAAATATATTAAAAATACCCATGATAGAATTTGACACTATTCTAGGGATGGATTTAAACTTAATGTATAATGATAAGATCAACTATAACATTAAATAAATTTTAGTGGTCTTTAATAGAAAACCTAGAATTCTTTTAAAAGGATTGATATCCTAACCAGAGCTTTCTCAAGAAGCAACTCCCATTGTATTATTTATGGATATGATTAGTGAAGAGGGAGAAGTAAATGAAAGTATATAGATAGAAACTATCCCCATCATCTAGGAATACATTGATGTATTTCTTGAATAGTTACCTATACCTCCCCTAGAATGATATGTTGATTTATCCATTAAACTCATACCTGGATCCGAGCCAATATCTTGTTAAGTCAATACAGTTTTCTTTATGACTTTTTCCATTCCTTCTTGTTTTGAAAATCACAAACACCCTATACCTAAGAAAATATATATTTTACTTATATAAGGAAAATTTTCTTCTCAAAGGAATTTACCCCTACCATATTTTCATTGTTTATATCAATATTTTTCTTAAGTATAAAAATCGTATTCATATCAAAAACCTCAGAATCATATAATACTTAGAAATGAAGCATTCTGTTTTAGGATCTGAATTATAGATATGAACTGTAATGAAGTTCCACTCCGAATTCTGAATATGAACTGTAATGAAGTTCCACTCTGAATTATGAATATGAATTGTAATGAATTTCCACTCCGAATTCTGGATATGAACTGTAATGAAGTTCCACTCAAAATTCTGAATATGAACTGTAATGAAGTTCCACTTCGAATTCTGGATACGAACTCTAATGAAGTTCCACTCCGAATTCTGGTTACGAACTCTCATGAAGTTTCATTCCGAATTATGGATACAAACTCTCATGAAGTTCGACTCCGAATTCTGATTACGAACTTATCTAAGTTCTGACTCCAAGATCTTTGAATTCAGACTCCAAACACTCATGAGTTTTGACTCCAAATTCCCATGAACTCTGACTCCAAACTTTGTAAGTTCTGTTTTCGAATTCTGATTAAACTAGACTCCATATTTCTACATAATTTAGGTTCCGAATTCCTACAAAACAGAATCCGAATATCTTTTTATTATAGACTCCGAATTCCATTTCGGTTAGACTCCGAACTTTTATTTGCTTACATTCCGAACTTTAGTTTTACTTATTCTTACACTTGTTTCATTACAAAACGATGTCCTGCTTTCAGTTATTGACTAACCGTTGGTTGAGTGACACATATACAGGTCCCTCTGAAATTCAAGGAGAAATATGACCGTTAGAGGAGGGAGCTGACCATTGGAGATTTTCCTATAAATAGGAGCTCATTTGAAAATAAGCTAAAAATTTGACACTGATCTTTAACTAAGTTCTGTTGAAATGATTTCTAGAGAGAGAGGCTCTTATTAATCTCAAAGCTTCATGCATAAATTTTGAACAGCCTGTTCAAAATTTTCCTTGTGCAGACTTGCTTCGTGTGACTCTGATTGTTGCTGATTACAATCAAGGTCTTCTGGGTATAGGAAGACAGAGGTTCCAACACCTTGAAGTTGTGGGTTTCCTTGCTGAGGAAGACAGAGGTTCCAACTACCTTGAAGTCGAGGGCTTGCGGGGATAGAAAGATAGAGACTCCGATCTTCATATCAAGGGATTACCCGGGTGTGGGTAAGACATACTTTCTTGAAAGTATAAATCAAGGGACCTTTATCCAAGGTTGTTGGATACCCTTATCTTTGGGTTAAAAGATTTATATCTTGTTACTTGTTTTTGTTACAAGTTTTTTCCGCTGCATTTAGTATTGTAAGGAAAGTATAACCTTATTATATTTCTTTACACTTGTAATATGATTTAGTTAGATTCTATACGCTTTAAGGTAGAATATCATATTGTAAAATTTGGTTAAGTTTCATTTTCCAGATCCATATTTCTGGAACCAGTTTTTCGGAATCACATTCCAGATTTAAGCAAGTGTATAGAACTAGAAGTCTGTAACTTCATACTTTGTACCAATCTTTCAATTAGTGTTAGAGGTGTTGTGAATTTTCATAGTTTAACTTTGTTAAAATTAGATATTTCCTTGTTTAAGGAAATTTTTAAAGTGTACAATTCACCCCCCCTCTTGTATATTGAGCATCTACATTGTTATTTCGATCCTACAATTGGTATCAGAGGAGTTTTCCGAAATACTTATATTCACATATACGTTTTTCTTGCTCAGTTTTTTATTATTCTATATTTTTTCTTGCTTAGGAATATTCTCCTTGAATCCGAACTTTTGCTTTTAACAAGTTTTTTTGTAGAAAGATTTTAAGATGGCAGGAATGAATATTGGTTCCATCGACAACTTAAATCCTACAAGACCACCAATTTTTTATGGTAATGATTATGATTATTAGAGATATCGAATGAAGACATTCGTTATCAATATTGGAGTGGAAAATTTTTATATGCTTACTGGAGGTTATAAAATTCCTGAAAAGGAAGTAAGTGATTTTACTAATCAAGAGAAGCATGATTATCAACTCAACTATAAGGTACGCAACACTTTACTTTGTTCAATGACTAGGAAAATATATAGCCAAATTTCTTCTTGTGAAACAGCTAATTGTATATGGAAGAAACTTAAAGTTACACATTTTGGTACATCCAAAGTGATTGAGACCAGAAGAGCCATGCTTAGAGATGAGTATCATGGTTTTAACTTTCCTTATGAAGAACCCATTTGTAAGGTGCAACAAAGATTTATGACTATCGTTAATAGCTTACAATCTATGGGAGATAAAGGCCTGGATGATGAAGATCTTGTTGACAAGATCATTGATATTATTCCCAATGAGTGGGAATCAAAGAGAACTGCTATTGATGAGAATAGGAAGGTTACTCAAATTTCCTTAGATGAGCTGTTTGGAACTCTTCTCCAATATGAAACAAGAATGAAGAGATATTCTGACAACATCAAAAAGAAGAATGGGAATGGTACTATTGTTTTTACAACAACATCAAATCACATGAAAGCTAAGACCCCTGAGAGAGTAACTAGATCCAAATCTAAGAAGGTTGTTATCCAATCCGAATCTAGTGAGAGTGAAGTCTCAGATAATGAGTTAGAAAATCTTTCTTGAAGGATGAACAAAATATCTAGTCATAGAAATTTCCAATCCAAGTATAAGAAGGAAAAGAAATACAAGAAAGATTCAGAAGTCACATGCTATGAATGAAAGAGAGCTGGAAACATAAGACATGATTGTCCTTTTCTCAAGAAGAAAGAAAGAAAAGAAATGCATTCTGAAAGGAATAGGAAGAAGTATTGTAAAGATAAATCTAAGAAAGTTCTGAAAGCTAATGATACTTAGAGTGCCAGTGGTGGTGACTCTTCAGATGAATCTTCTGATTAAGAATATTCAGGAAGAAGAATATTGGTCTTATAGCCAGGATACCTATTAACAATCATTGCTTTATGGATAAGGTACACAATGCTGAATCATTGACCAATGTTTCTTTAAATTCTAATGATATTAAATATTATAACTCTTCGGATTAAGTATCCTCTTCTGATGAAGAAAATACTTTACCTAACTATAAATAAGTTTCTAGGTTTGCGGAACTTCTTGAGATTGAGAATTCAAAACTCAATAAAAAGCTTGATAAAGAAAATTCTAGAAATACTATTCTTACTAAGGAAATATTAGATCTTTCTAAAGATATTGTAAGAAAAATTCTGATTTTATAAGTATTTCAAAAAGTCTTGAGGAAGTAAATTTTGAGAATAACATACTTTCTAAAGATCTAGAAAAAGTAATTTCTAAGAAAAGTGTTTTCGAGCCTAGCTCTAGTTCCAAATCTAATGATTTTGAAGATAAAAACTTGGTTATAAAACTCAAGTCCGAAATATTTTCCTTAAAGAATTGTTTGTCGAACTTTACCTTAGGTAAAGAAAATTTTGATAAGATGTATTCATAAATACTACCTTTAAGAAACAAATCCGGATTTGGTTATACCCATGCTAAACCAACTTTTAGTAACAATTATTTTTGTTCCTCAAAGTGACCCATTTTGTAATAAGTGTAAATGTGGTGGTCACTGGGAAAATAATTTTTCTTTAAAAAAAACCCAGTCTTTAGGTTTTCATAAGGCTTATTTTTCTAAGAAAATGTGGGTACCCAAAATTTTGTTTTATGAAAATCTTTGATCCAAACAAGTTTGGATTCTGAAATCATAATTCTTTTCTTATTTTTAGGAAGATAAAGAAAGTACCAACATCAATACATGGTACATGGATAGTGGATGTTCCCGACATATGACTGGTAACAAAAACTATTTTGAAAAGATTATCAAGATGAAAGGAGGAAAAGTAACTTTCGGAGATAATGCTTAGGGAGAAATTGTTGGTGTAGTTAACATTATTCTTCTTGGTAAAACTTTGATTTCAAATGTTTTGTTTGTTAAGAGTTTTAAGCACTACCTCATTAGCATAAGTCAATTATGTGATGAAGGTTACCTTTTTAACTTTAGGAATGATACGTGCTTAGTACAAAATTCCATGGAAGAGTTTATTCTCTTTTCCCACAGGCAAGAGAATGTTTACACTTTGAACTTAGAAGACCTAAGGAGCCAAGACTTACCTTGCCTTAGTGCAATGGAAGATCATTCTGGGTTATGGAATAGAAGGTTAGGACACTATAACCTTAGTAACTTATGAAAACTCTCTAAGAAAGGTTTAGTTAAGGATCTATCAGATATTAGATTTGATTATTCTAAAGTTTGTGATCCTTGTTAATATGGCAAGAAACATAAATCTAGTTTTAAATCAATCAGTGAAGTCTCAACAACTGATGCGTTACAGTTGGTGCACATGGATCTTTTTGGTCCAACACAAACTAGAAGCATTGGAGGTAAATACTATGTGTTTTTTCTAGTTGATGATTACACTAGATTTACATGGGTCTACTTCCTAGCAAAGAAGTCTGAAACTTTTTCTTATTTCAAAAGTTTTATAGCCCAAGTTAAAAATGAGAAAAATATTCCATTGAAAACTATTCATAGTGATCATGGAGGAGAATTTCAAAATTATGATTTTGAAACTTTTTGTAGTAGAAAAGGTATTACTCACAACTTTTAAGCACCCAGAACACCTCAAAAAAATGGAGTTTTTTAAAGAAGAAATAGAATTATTCAAGAGATAACTAGAACCATGTTGAGTGAGTATTCTTTAGCCAACCATTTTTGGGATGAAGCTATAAGTACTGCTTGTTATAATATAAATCGAGTTTTTATTAGACCTTTTCTTAATAAAAATCATTATGAGTTATGGAATGGTAGAAAACCTAGACTTTCCTACTTTAAGGTTTTTGGTTGCAAAGTATTCATTCGGAATACTAAAGATAACCTACACAAATTCACACCAAAATCTGATGAAGGAATTTTCTTAGGCTACTCCACAACTGCTAAGGCTTATATAGTTTTAAACAAAAACACATGCACTATTGAAGAAACAGTACATTTCAAATTTGATGAAAATGATCCTTTTGTTTTTAAACAACCTCATCCTACATCTTCAGATGTGTTTTCAAAAACTAATTGTCAACCTATGATAGAAAATCCTTCTGACAAGGATAATGTTCAATAAGATACTTCTGAAACATTTACCCTATAAGATTTCCTACCCTATGTTGATGAACAAGTTTTACAAAACCCAAATAACTCATTTCTTAAGAATCATACTAGTGATATAATCATTGGTGATGTCAATCAACTTGTAAGGACTAGAAATTCCTTAAGAAATGAAGTAGAACACCTAGAATTTATTTCCTAATTAGAACCAAAAAACACTAATGAAGCTTTAGGTGATGATGATTGGATAGAAGCCATGAAAGATGAACTAAATGAATTCTAAATGAATAAAGTCTGGACCTTGGTTGAAATACCTAAGGAAACTTCTGTTATTGGAGTAAAATGGGTCTTCAGAAATAATTTTGATGAAAATGGTGTCATTGTTAGAAATAAATCTAGACTAGTTACTAAAGGCTATAATCAACAAGAAGGAATAGACTATAAATAAACCTATTCTCCATTATCTAGACTTGAATCTATTCGTATCTTACTTGCCTTTGCAGCATTCTTCAATTTTAAACTTTTTCAAATGGATGTGAAATGTGTTTTACTTAATGGTTATGTTCAAGAGGAAGTTTTTTTTTGAACAAACTCCTGTATTTGAAAACACAAAACATCCTGATCATGTTTTTAGACTTACCAAAGATTTTTATGGACTTAAACAAGCCCCACGAGCTTGGTATGATAGAATTACAAGGTTTTTTCTTCAAAATAACTATGTTAAAGGAAATGCAGATCCAACCCTTTTTATAAAGAAAGATAAGAAAAATGTTTTGATTGTTCAAATTTATATTGATGACATTATATTTGGTTCAACCTAGAAATCTTTAACTGATTCCTTTGCAGATCTAATGAAATCTGAGTTTTAAATGAGTATGATGGGTGAGTTAACATTTTTCGTTGGATTTCAAATTTCTCAAAAACCAGAAAGAACTTATATATCTCAACATAAGTATATTAAAGATCTTCTTAAAAATTATGGATTTGACAACACTAAAAGTATTAGTACTCCCATTGGTACCTCAAACACAATTGATCTTGATGATGCTAGGAAATGAGTAGATCAAACATCTTTTAGAGGTATGATATGAAGCCTACTATACTTGACAGCTAGTCATATAGACTTAATTTTTTTAGTATGCTTATGTGCAAGATATCAATCCAATCCTAAGGAATCTCACTTAAAGGCAGTGAAAATAATTTTTCATTACTTAAAGGGAACCATGGATTTAAGACTCTTTTATACTTGTGGAAATGATTTTATCTTAAAGATTTTTTAGATGCTGAATTTGGTGGGTGTAGAATGGATAGAAAGAGTACATCCGGAACTTTTCATTTCCTAGGAGATTCATTAGTTTCTTGGTCTTGAAAAAAGCAACAGTCAGTAGCACTCTCCACTGTTGAAGCTGAATATGTAGCAGCTGGAAGTTGTTGTGATCAAGTGTTGTGGATGCAACACACACTCGCAGACTACGTCTTGAGTTTTACTAAGACTCAAATTTTGTGTGATAACACAAGTTCCATTTCCCTTAGTAAAAACCCTGCACATCACTCTCGTGCAAAGCACATAGATATTAGGCATCACTTTCTTAGGGATCACACACAAAAAGGAGATATCATTCTTCAGTTTATCGGAATGCAAGATCAACTTGATGATATTTTCACAAAATATTTAACTTCCGATAGATTTGAATACATCAAACATAAGTTAAGAATGATAACCATAAGGTAATATTCCTTCATTAGCTTCTTTTTGAAATAATCTCCTTACAGTAATAAACTCCTTTTTATAGGGGGATTATATATTTTTGTGACCTTTTCAAAATTCTTTTGTAATGAAATTTCCATACTGAAATTTTCGTAATGAAATTTTCGTACTGAAATTTTCGTTATGAGAATTTTCGTAATGAAATTTTCATACTAGAACTTTCGTAATGAAATTTTCTTACTGGAACTTTCACAATGAAATTTTCGTACGGGAACTTTTGTAATGAAATTTTCGTACTGGAACTTTCGTAATGAAATTTTCGTACTGGAACTTTCATAATGAAATTTTTCATACTGGAATTTTCATAATGAAATTTTCGTACTGAAATTTTCGTAATGGAATTTTCATAATGAGAATTTTTGTAATGAAATTTTCGTACTGATAATTTTCGTAATGAAATTTTCGTAATGAGAATTTTCGTAATGAGAATTTTTGTAATGGGAATTTTCGTACTCATACTTTTCATACTAGAGTTTTGGTACTCAAAGTTTTTTCAATAAAATTTTCGTAGTAGGTTTTTTATAGTGAGTTTTTCTTAGTAAGTTTTTCATAGTCAAATTTTATTCAAGAAGAATATCACCTATTACGAATAAAATTCCTGGCCAATCCGAAAAGAATGACTTCCTCACTTAAGTTTTCGTAATCATTTTTAGTTACTGGTAGTTTCTTTTTCTTATAAAATTTCTCTGATTCGTTTCTTCTTAAATCTGATTTTTTTTTTAAAAAAACCTCAAAAGATCAGATTCAAGATTTCCTTGTGGGTATGTTTTCAACCGTCAGATCAGATCAGAGAGTTTTCAACCGTTTATTGTTTTTGGAAGTTCAAAGGTCACCTCCATCACCTATATAAAGGGGACCCCCGATGGTTGTCCCACATCGATTTTCAAGCTATCGCATGTTGAATCTCTTCCTCTCTTCTTAAATCCCATTCTGAATCTCTCAGAGATCGTCGATTCTAAATGTCTGTAGAAACAACTTCCCAAGATATGTCTATCATGAAGCCAATTTTAAAATGGAAAGTGTACAGAGAAAGGTAGGTCCATCCGAACTTTTACAAGTACGATTCCATCATCTCTAAGAATATAAACCTGAATGGTTGGGAAGATGTATATTTATCTAAGCCTGGTGATCAAGATGTGGTCTATCTAGAGATACTTGTATAATTCTATGAATCAGAAAGTTTCTATGAAGAATAGGGAAGAGAAAAGTTTTCTTTCAATTATTATGGGAAGAATTACAAACTTACTTACACCAAGGAAATAAGCTTGGTGGGGCTGGCATATGATGGAGAGGCTAAATTCTGCTCACATAAACCTCCAGATGTTCAGGGCCATTTTGTTAAGGTGAAGGCCTTGGAGTTTCTTGGGCTTGATGATGTAAAGATAACCAAGATTGCTCTCCTTTACTCTAATAATTGGATCCTTCAGTTATGGGTACAAGTTTTCTTGGTTCTGAGAAAGGGCGACAAAGATACCTTGAAGAAAAGTGATATATATTTCTTAGACTACATGGTGAATCTAAGAAAAATCAATCTGATGAGGAATGTTCTTGTGACAATCAAGAACATCAAGGAAGGAAATTTGAGAGCTCAAATCATTATGTTCCCTACCTCACTATCAAAGATGATAGTTCAGTGTCTGGATTCTTTCAATATTGCATGTATGTTTAAGGCTCGTAATTTCAAGGTTATGATTGTTAGTGATGATACCTTGAAGAGGATGAATATGACCTATTCCAATGAAACAGGAGAGTTCTATAATTTTCCAGAGGAAGAGGCTGAAGCCAATCCGAAAATTGTGGAGAAGGCTGATCCAGTGAAGAAGGTTGCTAAGAAGAGAAAAATGAAAGAAGTGGTGGCTGAAGACAAGAACCCCAAAGATAAGGAAACCCAATCCGCACCTCCCAAGACAAAAAAACAAAAATCTTATCCAGATGAGGTGGCTTCTAAATGGAGGTAAGATAAGTAGAATAGGAAAGAAGGGGATCCATAGTTCAGATTGGACCCTGCTGAGGCTAAGGCCTTAAGAGAAAAATATGCGGATGAGTTAGAAAAACAAGACAAAGAGAAAAAGATGAAGAAGAAGTTGTCTGAAGCCGAAGTTGTACAATCTCTGTTGAGAGATACAGAAGTATCCTCTGAGAAAATTCCAGTTCCGGAATCTTTTGATGTTTAATAATTACCGGAGACCCCTGGGAAGAAGTATTTCACTCCGGAAAAGTCCAAAGGGAAAGAGGTTGTTAAAGAAGTAGAGAAAGCAACTGGTGAAGAAGAAGTGGAAGAAATTGTTGAAGAAATAGAATAAGAAGAGGAAGTAGTAGAAGAAGAAGAAGTAAAAGAAGAAAGTGGTGATCTTGATGACCGAACAAAACAAGTGGAAGATTATCAAGAGAAGGCAAGCCTAACAGAAAATGTACCACTCTGAACTTCTGAGGCCGATACCTCAAAGCCTATCACTCAGGGAAAGGGAGTTGAAAAAGATAGTAAAAAAGATGATGTTGAGGAAGAAGAGGAAGAGAATAAGTTGCCTGAGGAAGAAAGATTTGAAAAGAATTTTCTTAAAGGAGTAGAGAAGGAGAAACCAGATGAAGATAAGATTGTTCAACTCTCTGAAAGAGAAGAATAATCTCCTGATGAGGTAGTTCCGAAAGTTGATAAGGGGAAGCAAGTGCTTATGGACACACCAAATAAATATGTCATAAGAAAAAAGGAGGTTGGTGGTTCTTTTAGAAGGAAGTTGGTGAAGAATGAAGAAGAACAATCTCCAAGAAAAGTGTCTGATTCAGAATCGTCAGCACTGGGCCATGATTTTGTCATCGAGTCTTTGAAAAAGTTGGGGGACACCATTCCGATCTTTCCCACTATAGACTCCAGATTCTAGATGTTTCAACATAGTATGAATCAGAAGTCAGAATCTTTATCCATGGTGATGGATAAGTGTGTGAAGATTGAAGCAGATCATAGAAATTTCCTTATCAATTATTATGTGCATAGGAAATCTTGCAGCAAAATCACTTTATGGGAAAAGAAAGTTGATGATGACTTGGTTGAGTTTGATAATTTTCAGAATGAGGTAAAATATTCTTTTTATACTGAGGATGGAAAAATCAAGAATCTTCAGGAAAAGCTGACCCTTAAGAAAAATTCTCAGAATCAACAGGTCAGAGATCTGAATGGGAAGCTTAATTCGGTTTCTCATAACTGGAAAGGGGAAGGAGATTTCCGTATTGGGTTTAAAGAGAAGCTGGAAAATCAAGATGAGTTACTAAAGTTGCAGGAAGAGGCCATGAAGGCTCAGGCAGAGATCCTGAAAGATCAACAAGAAAGGATCACAGCTTTGGAGAAGCAAGCTGAGGAGGATCAAAAAGATTTGAAGGAGCTGAAAACTCTCTTGAAGAAGTTAATTCCAAAGGAGAAGGAAGAAAAATGAAATCAATCCGTTCTTTTTATTCATTTGATTTTCCTTGTAAAAAAAATTCTTTCAACTCTAATGAAATATCTGGTTGTTTGTATCCAGTTTTATTATGTACTAATGTTTCAGGTACTTTATTTTTTCCATTCCCACAATTCTTTTTAAAAATCACAAAGGGGGATAAGGAAAAAGAACTACTCCTAAGGAGGAGAAGGAAAATTTCTAAACTAAGAAGAACTATCCTTAAGTAAGGGGGAGTTATCATTACGATTTCTTCATTATAATGAAAATCCCATTTTGGAAATTCAGAATACAATCCTTAGAGTTCCAAAGACTAAGGGGTATTTAGTTGTATTCACCATCATCTATGAACAAAGGGAGATAAGTTTTAATTTCAAAGTCTAAAGAAATTTTTCCAAATTGTTTTTATATTCTTTTTCGTAAGGTTGTATGTGCTTTCCAAAAAGGGGGATATTTTTAATTCAATAAGGTTTTCCTTATGACTTTTTACATTCCTTCGTGTTTTGAAAATCACAAACACACTATACTTAAGAAAATCTATATTTTACTTATATAAGGAAAATTTCCTTCTCAAAGGAATTTACCCCTACCATGTTTTCATTGTTCATATCAATTTTTTTCTTAAGTATAAAAATCATATTCGTATCAAAAACCTCGGAATCATATAATACTTAGAAATGAAGCATTCTGTTTTAGGATCTGAATTCTGGATATGAACTGTAATGAAGTTCCACTCCGAATTCTGAATATGAACTGTAATGAAGTTCCACTTTGAATTCTGGATATGAACTGTAATGAAGTTCCACTCCGAATTCTGAATATGAATTGTAATGAAGTTCCACTCCAAATTCTGGATACGAACTCTAATGAAGTTCCACTCCGAATTCTGTATATGAACTCTCATAAATTTCCATTCCAAATTATGGATACAAACTCTCATGAAGTTCGAATCCAAGTTCTAATTACGAACTTATCTAAGTTCTGACTCCAAGATCTCTGAATTCAGACTCCGAACTCTTATGAGTTCTGACTCTGAATTCCCATGAACTCTGACTCCAAACTTTGTAAGTTCTAGTTCCGAATTTTGATGAAACCAGACTTCTGATTTCTACAGAATTCATGTTCCTAATTCATAAAAAACATAATACAAATATCTTTTTATTATAGACTCCGAATTCCATTTTTGTTAGACTCCGAACTTTTATTTTCTTACATTAAGAACATTAGTTTTACTTATGCTTACACTTGTTTCATCACAAAACAATGTCGTGCTTTCAGTTATTGACTAACCGTTGGTTGAGTGACACGTATATAGGTCCCTCTGAAATTCAAGGATAAATATGACCGTTGGAGGAGGGAGCCGACTGTTGGAGCTTCACCTATAAATAGGAGCTCATTTGAAAAGAATCTACAAATTTGACACTAATCATGAACTAAGTTATATTGAAGTGATTTCTAGAGAGAGAGGATCTTATTAAATCTCAAATCTTCGTGCATATTGTTTGAACAACTTGTTCAAACTTTTCCTTGTGCAGACTTTCTTCGTGCGACCCCGATTGTTGCTGATTACAGTCGAGGGTTTCCGAGGATAGGAAGACATAGGTTCCAACACCTTGAAGTTGTGGGCTTCCTTGCTGAGGAAGACAGAGGTTACAACTACCTTGAAGTTGAGGGCTTACGAGGATAGAAAAATAGAAACTCTGATCTTCGTATCGAGGGCTTACCCGGGTTTGGGTAAGACAGACTTTCTTGAAAGTATAAATCAAGGAACCTTTATCCAAGGTTGTTGGATAACCTTCTCTTTGGGTTAAAAGATTTATATCTTGTTACTTGTTTTTGTTGCAAGTTTTTTCCGCTACATTTAGTATTGTAAGGAAAGTATAACCTTATTATATTTCCTTACACTTGTACTCTGATTTAGTTAGATTCTATACGCTTTAAGGTAGAATCTCATATTGTAAACTTTGGTTAAGTTTCATTTTCCAGATCCATATTTCCGGAACCAGTTTTTCGTAATCACATTCCATATTTAAGCAAGTGTATAGAACTAGAAGTCTGTAACTTCATACTTTGTCCCAATATTTCAATTGGTTTTAGAGGTGTTGTGAATTTTCTCAGTTTAACTTTGTTAAACATAGATATTTCCTTGTTTAAGGAAATTTTTAAAGTGTAAAATTCACACCCTCTTGTATATTGAGAATCTACATTTTTATTTCAAACCTACATATCTAAGAACCCATGTAGAATGGAATATGAGGGGTTAGAGGTATTAAATAAGAAATGAAAATACCTATTGAAAAAAGGTTTTATTCAAACAGGAATGTCTCATTGGAGAGCACCTATTCCCTTTGTGAATAAGAAGTATTGATCCATGAAGATATTTATTTATTTTAGAGAACTTAATGTGATTATATTGAATAACACATATCCATTTCGAGGGATTGATAATTTGTTTGACAAGATCCATGGGGTTAAATTATTTTTCCATGCTGATCTTCAATTTGGGTATCATCAATTGAGAGTGAAGAAAGAAGATATCCCAAATACTGTATCCTGGACAAGATATGGATATTATGATTTTTTTGTCAAGCCCTTTGGTTTGATTAATGCCCTTTAAATATTTATGGGTTTGAGGAATACAGTATTTAAGGAATTACATGACTTATTATAAACTCCTTTTACTGATTTTATATGAAATGTGCATAATTTGTGGGAAATATTAATGTTTTAATACTAAGTATAATTTTTGAGCATTTTTAGAAGTAGTCCAATTGAGTCAGTTTACTATTTTATTTATAATTCTCCCCCCACTGATCCAAATTGTGTGGTTCTTATTTTTTATTATTCCTAATTCAATATAAAACATTTAATTAGAAGGTATCATGGGCCAATTCTTCTATTTGAAGGCTCATATGGACCACACTAGAGGTCCTACAAAATCTGTGAAAGAACTGGAGCATCCATGAAGATTGAATTACTGGGATCACTCTAGAAGTTAAAATTACTTTATTATCCTAAAATGTTTTTGGGAAAATTTAAGGATTCTTGGATAAAAATTTTAAGACCCAAATCCAAATACAAGGGGCCCAACTAATTCATTTAATCTCAGTACACCATTCTGGATGGGAATTAAAATCAGTACAGTATTCATGACATGTCTCCTGATCTATTCGTCAAATCAAGATGCGATTTTGCAGTGTGAAATAGGTGATATGTTTGGAAGAATTTTTTGAATAAAGAATTTGGATTTGAAGGCATCTTCATATTCCAAAATCCATTCACATTTTGGCCATCGAAAAAGCATGGATTGAAATGGACAGTTTAACTTTGTTTAATAAAACCGCCATATCTTGGGCTCTATAGGTCCAAATGACTTATAATTTTGAGATAAGTCGTAAAACATTATTATATAAAACTTGGAAGAAGGAGATATCTCGATATTTGGCAGCATGGATGTCCAAATCATCGAGTCAATTGTAGGGAAAGATTGGGAATGCCAACAGTCGACTTCCTTGGGCTATAAATACATCCCCCTCCTCTCCTTCAAAGGGGTTGATATTTCAGAAGAGAGAAGCACATATTTGCACGAACAAATCCTATAAAAGGTCTTGGGAGGACCTTAAATACTCAAGTTTCCACTTCAGAGACCTTTCCTCCTCTCTTTGTTTTCATTTACTTTTGTGTTCTTCTTTGTTGTAATCTTGTAATTCTTTCTTTTGTAATTATACTTTAATGTAAGTTTCTTCTTCAATATCTATTATTCTCATCCAACTTATGTATTTTAATATTTATGTTCTTAAAATAGTTTGAATCATGTTTGTTAACCTCACCTGGTTTGATAATCCCAATCGTGTATTTATATGTTTTGATAATCCCAATTATGTGTTCATATATTATGCTATTCTCAATTACTGTTGATCTACATTTTAATTCTTTCAAATCAGTGATCAAGTTAATAATAATGTTTAAATAATCTCTGATTTATGTTAATCTTGATTATCCTTGTTTATACAAGCTTTGAAACAATTCTAAGTTAATTAGATGTGGTTTGCATAAGACACAGAGCTACCGATAACCAGGGCTACCGATAGCCAGAGCTACCGATAGCCAGAGCTACCGATAGCCAGAGCTACCGATAGCCAGAGCTACCGATAGCCAGAGCTACCGATATCTAGAGCTACCGATAGACACAGAGAGCTACCGATGCACAGAGCTACCGATGGACAGAGAGCTACCGATGCACAGAGCTACCGATGGACAGAGAGCTACCGATGCACAGAGCTACTGATGGACAGAGAGCTACCGATGCACAGAGCTACCGATAAGAGCTACTGATAAGATCTACCAATAAGAGCTACCGATAAGAGCCACCGATAAGAGTTTGAAGAGCTACCTATGTAAGATCCTACACCGAGTCAACCGTACACGTCTACAAACAAACGACTACCTATAATGAACTGCGGAGTCAAATCCTATATCCTCGACACTATTTGTTTATTATACTAACGGTTACATTTGTTACTTCTGATGCATTTAATGTTATTAAATGATTTATGTTCCCATTTCAGGAAACCGTACCAAGTACGATCAAAAAGCGTAATCATTCCTTCTTCTCAGAAAAACAAAAAAAAAGGCATAAAAAGGATATTGTGTAGTTATCAAAAAAGTGTGTGAGACAAGAGACTTGAAGAGATCGAGCACACAGAACACACTTGCGATCAAGCTCAAAACGTGCCAAGAACAACTGGAGAACTTGCACTCAAGAGACTACTACTACCAGCCTCCAGAACATAGAGCATACATTGAGCAATCTATGCTAAAGAAGAACTACACAAAACTCTTCATTCTTTGAGCCGATAAGCAAGCTGAACCTGGAAGTCAAGGAAACAGATGATACTCTGTTTTCCAGACAAAAATCAGAAGAAGACTCAGAACAAATTCTAATCAACAAAAGGAGTCAAGAGCTGCACGAAGATCACTAGAGCCATTTCTAAACTCTAAATCTTTATCTCTGTGATTTACTTTTTACATTACGAGCAGTGTGTGTTATCTGTTGTATTTTACACACACACTGTCTCCTAAACCTTAACTGGAGGATTTGTAAATCCTCACTCACTATCTTTTCATTCATTTTCCCACTGTGGATAGTGGTAGAGGTCGTGTGTGACCTGAACAGCTGGTTGCTGTTGTTTTGTTTCCCACGACTAACAGTGGTAGGGGTCTTGGACCTAGACAGTTGTAAACTATTGAACCCCGATCCAGGGTGTGGATCATCTTTATATAAACTTTTGAGAGGACTAAGTCTCGGCTTGAGACTGAACCTCTTGGTTAACTCCTCTGTGTTTTTAGTTAAAGTTTATATCCATACAGTGCATATTTATTTCATATTCCGCTGCTATTACTTTGAAATATAATTTATTTTCAAAGCTACTTTGATAGTTAAACTCGCAAGTGTTTATATTTATTGTAAACCAGTAAGTTAGTTTCAAAAGTTAAATTAATCATAAGATTAAGTTAACTGAGAACTAATCAATCTTTGAGAAACTAATTGAACCTTTATAATCTGTATAAATTCACTACAGTTTAATCTGTTTTTGAAATTGGGGGATTTTAATAGAAATTGTTTTTAACAGAAATTTTAATTGGAACTCAGTTCACCCCCCCTCTTGAGTGTCCACTCCGACCAACATTTGGTATCAGAGGGTGGTTAATGTCTTCTAAATTACTCTGTTTTCAACTGTGATTTTAGTTGTATTTTAAAGTTCTTAAAATTTCTGTTATTTCTAAATTTTTATCTCTTTAAATTTTGTTTTGTTTATAATGGATAGTAGACTTGAGGGTGCTGCTACTAACCGGCCACCTTTCTTTAATGGAAATAACTATGCTCAGTGGAAACTTAAAATGAAAATTCATCTAGAAAGCATGAGTTTTGATATTTGGACTGCTATTGAATCTGAATACAAAATTCCCACTACTGATAGATCTACTTGGGATGAACCTACAAATACTACTTACAATAATAATTGTAAAGCTATGAATGCTCTATACTGTGCTCTAGGAGATGAAGAATTCAACTGAATTTCTGTATGCAAAACTGCTTTTGAAATTTGGGATACCTTGGCTGTTTCTCACGAAGGAACAACTAATGTTAAAGAAATGAGATTAAACACTTATACTATTAAATATGATAATTTCAAAATAAAGCCTGATGAACCTATTTCTGACATGTAACTCAGGTTCAATGAGATAGTAAACACAATGAGCTCACACGGAAAGATTGTTCCTGCAAAAGAACAAATTATGAGAATACTGAGATTTTTGCCAGATAGATGGAGAGGTACATCCGTTTCAATTAGAGAATCCTATGACATTGGAGCAATGCCTGTCAAGGAGTTAATTGGTAAGTTGATGATGTATGAAGAAGAGATTAAAGTAAATAAAGAAGAAGATGAGGAACCCAAAAGAAAATCTGTAGCGTTTAAAACTACTGCCTTTAAGAGTAAAGACAAGGATAAACTACATATGGAGACTGAGAGTTCAACGAGTGTAAACTCAGAATCTGAAAGTGATTCCAAGATGGCTCAAATACCCAGGAGATTCAAGAAGTTTCATAGAAAAAAAAAATTCTTTAGGAAAACTAATTACAAAGGAAAGTATGATCAACAAGGAAAATGGAAAAAGGATTGGAAGAAGGCTGACAGGACTGATGAAGTTGTCTGCTATGTATGCAAGCGAAAAGGACATATCAAAGCAGACTTTCCAAAGTTAAAATTCAAAAAGAAATATGATTAAAAAGACAAGAAGTACAAGAAAGCCATGAAGGCTACTTGGAGTGCTTCAGAAGACAGCACTAGTGAAGCCGAATCTTTGGACTCTGAAAGGAATCGATCCAACATGTGTTTCATGACAAATACTTCTGAGGTAACATCTGACACTCCTATTTTAAATTTATATTATTCTGGAGATGATTCTGATTCGGAAAACATGTCAAAATCTGAACTATTTGAGTACTGTGATATGTTGGAAGAAACCTGTAATGAGCTTGAAGACAAATACAAAGGTTTAAAGAAATAGTATGCTTTAAGTGTTAAGCATAAATCTGATCTTGATATAGAAAAGGAAAAGAATGCTCAACTACTAAAGGAAAATATAGAACTGAAACTGTCAAATGAGAAACTTAGAAAGGATTTAGAAAAATTCACAAATGGAAAGGATGCTCTAACTCAAATGCTAGGAAAGCAAGTTGCACCTAGATATGCTACTGGTTTAGGATACCAACCAGGACAGAGACAGTTCACGAGAACCCGATTTATTCCTAAGTCTGAAAAAATTATTACTAGTTCCAGTTTTGGAAATTTATATGCTTCAACAGGATATTCATATGGTTATAGACCAAATAAAGTCTATCTTTCAAAATCTGTTACTTCTGTTAATTGTATAAAACCAATAAAACAAACCTAGGTACCTAAAGCCCTGATTGCTAACCTATCTGGACCCAAGAAAATCTGGGTACCAAAGTCATTTCCTGTTTAAATTTGTTTTATAGGAGACCTTCTTGAAGAGCTATCACAAGAAGATATGGTATTTAGACAGTGGGTGCTCAAGACACATGATTAGAGATTATTCTTACTTCAAGAGCTTAATAAAGGTTGATGGAGGTCATGTCACCTTTGGTGACAACTCTAAAGGAAAAATTATCAGCCTAGGCCAGATTGGTAACACTGACTCAGTATTAATTTCTAAAGTTTTATTCGTTGATGGACTTAAATATAACTTGCTTAGTATATCTCAATTATGCGATGATGGTTTCAATGTCAAGTTTGAAAATGATTCGTGTGATGTTTTTAACTCCAAAAATTCTTTAGTATTTTCTGCTCTAAGGAATGAAAATGTTTATGCTGTTGATTTAAATTCTTTATCCAAACAAAATATTTCTTGTTTGAATGCTTTTCATAAAGAATCTTGGCTATGGCACAGAAGATTAGGACACTGCAACATTCACTCACTCAGAAAACTGGCTAGGAAAAACTTAGTTAGAGACTTACCTAAATTAGAATTCCCAAATGACAAAGTGTGTAATCCCTGTCAAAAGGGAAAACAACACAAAGTTTCTTTTAAATCAAAGAAAGAAGTCTCAACTTCTCAACCACTTGAGTTGGTTCACATGGATTTTTTTGGACCATCAAGAGTTTCTAGTTTAAATGGGAAGCATTATGTCTATGTCCTTGTAGATGACTTTTCTAGATATACTTGGGTATACTTTCTAGCTCACAAAAGTGAAGCTTGTCCTTACTTTGTTAAATATTCCAAGTCTGTAGAGAACCTTAGTGGACTTAAGATTAAAACCCTAAGAAGTGATCATAGTCGTGAGTTTGAAAATCATGAGTTTGAATCTTACTGCTCACACAATGGCTATAGTCACAATTTCTCTGCCCCTAGGACACCCCAACAAAATGGTGTAGTAGAAAGGAGAAACCGAACCCTTCAAGAAATAGCTAGAACCATGCTCAATGAATATGAATTGCCTATTTACTTTTGGGCTGAAGCTGTTAATACAACTTGTTATGTTATCAATAGAGTCTTGATTAGACCTGTTCTTAAGAGGACTCCTTATGAGTTGTGGAACCATAGGAAACCTAAGGTTAACTACTTCAGAGTTTTTGGTTGCAAAGTCTTTATTCTCAATATCAAAGACAATCTTGACAAATTTGCATCCAAGAGTGATGAAGGAATTTTTCTGGGCTACTCTATTTCAAGTAAAGCTTATAGAGTTTTCAATAAGAGAACCAAATGTGTGGAAGAATCTGTTCACATCAAATTCGATGAAACTGATCCACATGAGCCTAAAACCTCTCTTGAGAATCTTGAAGAAGATTTGTTTATTATGGACCTTAATGATAAATATAAAGAACCTGTTATAAAAACATCCAGTTCTGGACTTTTTCCAGAATCTGCTTCTGTTGAACCCGAACCTATAGATGAACCTGAAGTTTCTAGTCCAACTTTTACCAAATTGACTAAGATTCTAAAGAATCATCCTTTAGATGCTGTTGTTGGTAATCTTGATAGAGGAACACAAACTAGAGCTTCTCTAAGGAACCAGGTTGAACATCAAGCTTTTCTGTCACAGATAGAACCCAAAATATCAATGATGCTATCAATGATGAATTCTGGGTAATAGCCATGCAAGAAGAGTTAAATCAATTTGAAAGAAACAAAGTCTGGAAATTAGTTGACAGACCCAAGGACACCTTGACAATATGCACAAAATGGGTTTTTAGAAATAAAGTTGATGAATCAGGAAACATAGTTAGAAACAAAGCTAGACTAGTTGCACAGGGATATAGTCAAGAAGAGGGTATAGACTATGGAGAAACTTTTGCACCTGTAGCTCGACTGGAAGCTATTAGGATCTTATTTTCATATGCATCACATATGAATTTCAAGTTATATCAAATGGATGTCAAAAGTGCATTTCTAAATGGTTTTATAATTGAAGATGTTTTTGTGGAACAACCACCTGGATTTACAAACCCTCATTTTCCAAATCAAGTTTTTAAACTTTCTAAAGCTTTATATGGTTTAAAACAAGCTCCAAGAGCTTGGTATGATAGACTCAGCAATTTTATTATTTCAAAAGGTTTTACTAAAGGGATTGCTGATCCAACTCTTTTTATTAAAAGAATTTCTAAAGATGTTTTAGTTGTACAAATCTATGTTGATGATATTATATTTGGATCTTCTAAACACTCTTTATGTACTGATTTTTCAAAAGTATGCAAAATGAATTTGAAATGAGCTTAATGGGAGAGCTTAAGTATTTTTCTTGGTTTTCAAATTTTTCAAACTAGAGATGGAATTATTTTAAATCAAAGTAAATATACAAAAGATCTTTTAAAACGTTTTGGATTGGATAGTATTAAGGAAAATGAGACACCTATGAGTACTACCTGTAAGTTGGATACAGATGAAGCTGGGAAACCAGTGGATCAAACCAATTATAGAGGTATGATTGGGAGCTTACTTTATCTTACTGCTAGTTGACCAGACATTATGTTTAGTGTATGTATGTGTGCTAGATTTCAAGCTAATCCTAAAGAATCACACTAACTGGCTGTTAAAAGGATTTTTAAATATCTTAAGCATACTGTAAATTTAGGTTTGTTTTATCCAAAAGGACAATAATTTGACCTAACTAGCTATTAAAATGCTGACTTTGCTGGATGTAAGTTAGAAAGGAAGAGCACATCTGGAACATGTCATTTACTTGGAAGATCCCTAGTGTCATGGTGTAGTAAGAAACATAACTCAGTTGCATTGTCTACTGCCGAAGCAGAGTATATAGCTGCTGGTAGTTGCTGTGCACAAATTCTGTGGATGAAACACACTTTATTGGACTATGGATTTGAGTTTAAACATGTTTCAATTAAATGTGACAACACTAGTGCAATAAACATATCTAAGAACCCTGTATCTCACTCTAGAACCAAACACATAGATGTAAGACATCATTTTCTGAGAGATCATTATCAAAAAGGTGATATTACTCTTGAATTTATTGGCACTGAACATCAATTGGCCGATATTTTCACTAAACCTTTAAGTTCTGATAGGTTAAGTTACATTAGGCATGAGCTGGGGATGTTTAATTCTCACCGATGTTGAAATTCTCACCGATGTTGAAATTCTCACCGATGTTGAAATTCTCACCGATGTTGAAATTCTCACCGATGTTGAAATTCTCACCGATGTTGAAATTCTCACCGATGTTGAAATTCTCACCGATGTTGAAATTCTCATCGATGATCAATTCTCACCGATGATCAATTCTCACCGATGCAATGTTTTAAAACTTCTATCTTCCGCCAAGAATATGAATCGTTTTATTTTTATTTTATTTTACTTTATTCGTTTATTTATGATTCCTACATGATAAAACTAAGCCTAAGCCGCTTCTCACTCCACTGGACCCAAAACCTTTCACCTTCGAATCTTAGCTCCCTAATCGACTGAGAACCCTAAATCCACGATGGAAAAAACCAAGATTCCTGCCAGCAGAGATGACAATGTAGAGCCTAAAACAAAGAAGCAGAAAGTGCAGCAAGAAGCTAGTGGAAGTAATGTCAGAACTAGGTCGGGAAAGCGACCAGTAAACCCTCATTTGCAGAATAGAGATATTGTGATTGAAAAGGAGCTATGAGTAGATTGGCTGCTACCAAGCAAGTCGTTGGTGCTTGAAATTCTAGAAGATCAGAGATGGGTAGATTGTTTTTCAAATAACAATGGTCCCTATTACCCGAAGTTAGTGAAACAGTTCTACGAATTCGTAAGCTTCGAGAAGTCTGAGAATGAGAATCGGGTAAGTTCTTTTTTAAATGGAAAAGAAATGTCGTTTTCTTCAGTAGAGTGGGATGAATGTTTAAAAGTGCCACATGAAGGTGTATCCGGGTATGTCTCAAGAGAAATTCCACCTACCAGTAACATCTTTGACTATGAGACCGCTTTAAAAGAACTAACGGGTAATGGAAGTCAAAGGCAAGTGGTTGCTACTGAATTGGATGGAGAAAACAGATTGCTTTTCAAATTTGTTCAACATGTTTTGATACCAAGGAGAGGAGATTTTTCTAATCTGAGATATCAAGATATTTATCTTCTACATCTGTTAAGACATGGTGTGAAAGTTAATCTGTGCAGACTGCTGTTGAGTCAAATGGAAGACATGATTAGGCCGAAATCAAAGAATAATGCTTTATTCTTTGCCAAAATGATCTCTGTGATGATAAAAGTGAAAGGGAAAGCTGAGTCTCAGGATGAGACAGTTTTAGTTAAGAATAACTTCTATATCACTACTACAGTTTGTAAGTACATGAAAATCAATTGGAACCCGTGGAAAGGAGAATGGGTCAGTGATGACCAGAAGGTGTATGATAAATTTAATCCTATGGATTATCCTTCAAGGCCAAAGGATAAAAGAGATCTAGGTTTAGGACCTGATGAAGAGGAACCCGAGTACAGTGATGAGTTAGAAGAAGAAGAAGAGGAAGAAACTCCTATGGATATTGGAGGAGATCCAGACTTGCCCCCAAGTCCTATTACTGAGTTTGTATACTCAAGAAAAGGAAAAGTAGAGGAAGTGTTATCTATTCATGAGGAAGACCAGCCAGTTCCTCAGCAAGAAGGAGAAAAAGAGAATGTATCTGAATCGTCTGATTCTTCTATGTTGAGTCTGAGTCCATTGATTGGAAACTCAGTTGTGCCTACTATTGAAGTTGAAAAAGAAAGAGAAGAAGCTGTACCTTTTCCAGAAAATCTCCTTACTGCTGCTGAGATGGAAGTTGTTGTGGAAGATTCTGATGAAGAAAGACCAGCAGAGAATGTAGTTGTTGTACATAAGAATGCACCCATTGAGGGGGAGCATCATTCCAATCTTGGAAATGTTATAGTGACTGTTGAGGTTGAAGACTGGGTAGAAGACCCAGGTTTTATAGTCTGTGGTTTGGATTATCCTGATTCGGATAATGAAGTATCTTTGAATAGACTAAAGATCAGCTATGACATCAATTCTGAGTTATTACCTGATGATGTGGTCCGAGTACATGACTTAGATGTGCTGAAGGAAAATATCAAAGTCAGTTTTGTAGAAGAAGTAAAGACAATGGAATCTTTTTTAGTATCCTCGGTTCAATCAGTCATGAATGATTCTGTAGTCAGTTTATCTTCTGTAAGAGTATCTACTACAGTTGCTCCTACTAATTTTGTTACAAAGTCTGATCTCGAATCCCTAAAGCATGAGATGAAAGAATCCTTTAGTGCCTCAGTTGCTGAGATGAAGCACTGTTTTAGTGAAGAAATGAATTTGTTAGAACAATCTCTTGAGCTTTCTCTTGGTTTCAATCTTTCAACTTTTATGGGTGAGCTAATGGAAGCAGTCAAAGAGTGCCAGACCCAATCTTCTAGAATAGAAGCAGATCTTGAAGCCTTAAAGAAGTCTGTTACTGCTTTAGATTCTTACATGAGCTCGAAGCCTTAAGCTGATAAGGATTTAGCCTATGTGAAAAGTGTTGTAAGCCAAATGGTCTCAGTATTTCAAGATTTCAAATCTTCTATAAAGGATCATGTTAAAAATCAGGACTCTCAACTGCAAACTCTGATTAGTGGTTTGACCAAAAGTTTCAAAGAAACTGTATCTTTCTCAGTTGGTCCTCTAGCTTCAAAACCTACATTTGATTTGAATCAATTACGAGCTATGATGAAGGAGGAGCTTGGTTCTATTTCAACCAGTGGCTCTGTGGACTCATCAGATCTAAGCCGAGTAGTGCTCTCTACAAGAGATTCAGTCAGGGAAATAGTGAAAATCGTCCACGACCATATGAAAGAGGCCATTGCCTCTCAGGAGGAAATCAAGAACAAGGTGGATTATTATTTCCAAAGGATTTTTACCAAGCAACAACTCAACCATCATTTCAAGATGATGTTGGAAAAAATGAAGTTACCCCTGTAACTCAAGCCTTCCGAGAACAAGTGAGCAAGCTAAGGCAGATGACTCCTGCCTTAGAAAAATTCATGGAGAACAAAGATGATTTTATATCTGCTATGGAAAGAGGAGGAGGAATCATAATGGATTTCAGAGATCTATTGCTTCCCTTTTTTCATGTTGATGCCAGACCATTTATTGTCCCTCCTGCCTTGCCTGCCTCTGCCTCTATTGAGTCTCCCGTCCAGATGACTCCTGCTCAGGCCATTATAAGCCTCACACCTATGATCACTCAACGAACTTCCCCATACAGGACAGGCACTGTATCAGTGGATCAGCCTCCTGTGATCATTTCTGGAATTCCAAAGCCCTCACCCACATCCTCACCTCCTGCATCCTCTTCTGATCCACAAGGAAGATCTCATGTTGAAGATCAGGATTGCTAAAGTGGCCAGGCTGTTTGATAGGAATTTTTTTTTCTTTTCTCTTCTGTTTATGTAAGTTTTGTCTGGTCTAATACAAATGCTTTTCTTTCCACTATCTCTGTTTATCAGTTTTCTATGTCTGCTTTCCCATCTTTTTGATTATCACAAAGGGGGAGAAAAATATAAATAAAGGGGGAGAAAAATATAAAGAAAGGGGGAGAAAATATAAAAAGAGGGGGAGAAATATGCTATAAAGAGGAGGAGAAATATCAAAGGGGAGAAATTTGAGCCTTTGTTACTATTTCTTACATTTCCTTCTTTGGTACCAATTCTTTCAAAGCTCATCTCTGATACTATTGTATTTAATACTAACTATGATAATTTTTGATCTATCTCATTCTATTACTATTTCCTCTATTTCCTCTGATACTGCTTTCTTTGAGAAATTCGAATATAAATGTTATATTCTCTTATACTATATTCTCACTATTTTTGGTCATATCATAAGTTGTGATTATCAAAAAGGGGGAGATTGTTAACCTCACCTGGTTTGATAATCCCAATTGTGTATTTATATGTTTTGATAATCCCAATTATGTGTTCATATATTATGCTATTCTCAATTACTGTTGATCTATATTTTAATTCTTTCAAATCAGTGATCAAGTTAATAATAATGCTTAAATAATCTCTGATTTATGTTAATATTGATTATCCTTGTTTATACAAGCTTTGAAACAATTCTAAGTCAATTAGATGTGGTTTGCATAAGACATAGAGCTACCGATAGCCAGAGCTACCGATAGCCAGAGCTACCGATAGCCAGAGCTACCGATAACCAGAGCTACCGATAGCCAGAGCTACCAATAGCCAGAGCTACCGATAGACACAGAGAGCTACCGATGCACAGAGCTACCGATGGACAGAGAGCTACCGATGCACAAAGCTACCGATAAGAGCTACCGATAAGAGCTACCGATAAGAGCTACCGATAAGAGCCACCGATAAGAGTTTGAAGAGTTACCGATGGTAGATCCTACACCGAGTCAACCGTACACGTCTACAAACAAACAGCTACCTATAATGAACTGCGGAGTCAAATCCTATATCCTCGACACTATTTTTTTATTATACTAATGGTTACATTTTTTACTTTTGATGCATTTATTGTTATTAAATGATTTATGTTGCCATTTCAGGAAACCGTACCAAGTACGATCAAAAAGCGTAATCATTCCTTCTTCTCAGAAAAACAAAAAAAAAGGCATAAAAAGGATATTGTGTAGTTATCAAAAAAGTGTGTGAGACAAGAGACTTGAAGAGATCGAGCACACAGAACACACTTGCGATCAAGCTCAAAACGTGCCAAGAACAACCGGAGAACTTTCACTCACGAGACTACTACTACCAGCCTCCAGAACATAGAGCATACATCGAGCAATCTATGCTAAATAAGAACTACACAAAACTATTCATTCTTTGAGACGATAAGCAAGCTGAACCTGGAAGTCAAGGAAACAGATGATACTCTGTTTTCCAGACAAAAATCAGAAGAAGACTCAGAACGAATTCTAATCAACAAAAGGAGTCAAGAGCTGCACGAAGATCACTTGAGCCATTTCTAAACTCTAAATCTTTATCTCTGTGATTTACTTTTTACATTACGATCAGTGTGTGTTATCTGTTGTATTTTACACACACACTGTCTCCTGAACCTTAACTGGAGGATTTGTAAATCCTCACTCACTATCTTTTCATTCATTTTCCCACTGTGGATAGTGGTAGAGGTCGTGTGTGACTTGAACAGCTGGTTGCTGTTGTTTTGTTTCCCACGACTAACAGTGGTAGAGGTCTTGGACCTGGACAGTTGTAAACTGTTGAACCCCGATCCAGGGTGTGGATCATCTTTATATAAACTTTTGAGAGGACTAAGTCTCGGCTTGAGATTGAACCTCTTGGTTAACTCCTCTATGTTTTTAGTTAAAGTTTATATCCATAGAGTGCATATTTATTTCATATTCCGCTGCTATTACTTTGAAATATAATTTATTTTCAAAGATACTTTGATAGTTAAACTCGCAAGTGTTTATATTTATTGTAAACTAGTAAGTTAGTTTCAAAAGTTAAATTAATAATAAGATTAAGTTAACTGAGAACTAATCAATCTTTGAGAAACTAATTGAACCTTTATAATCTGTATAAATTCACTACAGTTTAATCTGTTTTTGAAATTGGGGGATTTTAATAGAAATTGTTTTTAACAGAAATTTTAATTGGAACTCAATTCACCCCCCCTCTTGAGTGTCCACTCCAACCAAAAATGTTTAATTCCCTTCACTTTTTTTCTTTCTCATTCAATATAATGTTCATTTTTAATTATTATCATCGTTCATGTTTGTGTGTTCGATGCAAAACTCTTTTATTATCCCTTTATTTTTCTTCTCTTCTTAATTTATCATCATAATAATTATAACCAGATTACTAATAATTTCAGTAGCTGAGTAAATATCTCATTGGGGTTAGTTATAATTTAGGGATATTAAGTGATTGAGGGCTTTTGATCGATGAATATTCTTCAAATAAACGTTGTGTATGTCAAACTTAGCATGTCATGTATTAGTTACTTATTTTGTTTAACATATGGATTCCATGGATTATTGGAACCATAAATACACTACCAAAATCAAGTACTGATTGAGGTTATAATCCTAGTTAAGTTAAGGCTTGGATTAATTCTTTAAAACTTAGGAATTCCAATCAGCGTCAACTTGTGACATGGGTGTTAATTTAATGCAATATAAAGCAAAGCTGAAGGATATCAAAAGATTAACTGCCTAATGATGAACTCACCTCAATTTTTATCAAAATTTTAAAACAAACACCAATAATTAATCACTTCATTTAAGATCTTCAAACAAACCCCCAATCAAAATACAATCAACTAAAAACAATCGAATATTAAAAAGTATCATCACTGAGGATTCGACCCGAGTGCTGTTATACACATTAAGAGAGCATAAGAACTTTGACCGGTCGATAGGCAACAATCATCCGCACTCTCATTGGTATTTAATAAATATTTTATGATATATTACAAATGTTTTTAAGAGAATTAAAATCATTTAAGTATCATATTACAAACTCTGATTAAGAATAATATTTTTAGTAAATTCAGTAAAAGTGAGTTCTAGTTACAAAAATTTGCATTTTTGGGAAAATTGTAACCAACGAAGGAGTATTAGTGGATCTAGTAAAGGAAAATTCTATAGAGGAGTTTTGTTATCCTACACCAGTAATTGAGATTCATAGTTTCCATAGTTTAGTAGGATTATATAGAAGGTTTTTGAATTTTCTTCACAAATTTCAAATCCTATAACCAAGTTAACTTAAAAAAGAGTTAAGTTTATCTAGATAATGGAGTGTGAAGAAAATTTAAGATAACTTAATAATCAGTTGGTAAGTGAACCAATGATAACTTTACCCTTTATCATAGAAGGATATATTCTATACAGTGATACATATTTAAAATGTATTTGATGTTTCATTATGAAAAAAGATAAGGTGATCAACTGTGCATCTAGATAGTTAAAGCCTCATGAGTAGAATTATACTAATTCTAACTTGGAGTTTGTTGCAGTTATTTTTACTCTGAAGATATAAAGGCACTATCTTTATAGGGAAAAGTTTGATATATTTATATACCAAAAAAGTTTGAATTATATATTCACATAAAGAGAATTTAACATGATATAAATGAGATGGTTGGAGATTCTTAAAGACTATGATTATTCTATTCATTATCACCCTAATTGATAAAAAAAAGTTATAGATGCATTTAGTAGGAATGATCCAAGTGTTCTTGTAATGATAAGGATTTAAGTAGATCCATTGATCAAGGAACTAGTAAGGTTGGAAATGGGAATAATAAGTAAAGGGACATCATTTATCCTATACCAAATGATTTCTCAACCATCTTTACTAGATAAGATCAATAAATCTCAAATAGACGATCCTTTAATGAAAAATAAGATATAGGCTATGAAAAACGAGAAGTTTCCTAAATTAAATATTGATCAATAAAGTTTACTTAAATTTGGTACAAGGTTATATATCCCATCTATTCTGGAGATAAATAAAGAACTGATGGATGAAAGTCATAAATCTACATTCTCTATACATCCTGGAATCACTAAAATGTATAGGGGCCTTTCAGATATTTATTGGTGGGATAATATTAAATGGGATATTTTAGAATATATTTCTGGGCGTTTGGTGTGTCAATAAGGAAAGGAAAATGGTAAATATCCCAAATGGGTATGTAAACCACTACACATAACTGTATGGAAGTGGGATGACATCACTATAGAACCTTTCACTATTTTACAAAATACATCCAAGGGAAAAAATGATACATGGTTAATTATTTATAGTTTGAAAAAGTATACACATTTCATTTCCATAAGGGAGGATATCTCCCTAGATATCCTAGATCTTTTTTATATTTAAGAAGTATTGAGACTTTATGGAATACTATTATTGATTGTTTTTTCCTGAGATCCAATATTTAATTTTATGTTTTGGAGGATCCTTTAAAAGTATATGAATATAAAATTAAACCTAAGCCCAACCTATCATCCTCAAACTAACAAAAAATCTAATAGGAGACTATAGAAAAGATACAAGTTATTAAGAAACACATCAATGATACTCATAGTCAATAAAATATTTATGCTTATAATCGAAGGAAGGATATAAAATTTCATGTTAGGGATGATGTATTTCTCATGATATTTCCATGGAAATCAGTTATGAGATTTTGAAAGATGGGAAAATTGAGTCCAAGTTACATTAGACCATTTGATATTTTGGAGCATTTTGGAGTGGTTTCTTATTGATTAAAACTACCTCCAAATATTGCCAATGTGCATGATGTCTTCTACATGTCTTTTTTAAGAAAACATATGTATGAACCAACACTTATACTTGATATTAATGGCATGGAATTAGAACCTGAATTTTCTTACCAAGTGGAACCGATCCATATTATTTACAAATGGTAACAAATGTTGAGAAACATAAAAACATTACTTGTGAAATTTCTGTGGAGAAATCAAATTTTTAAAGAAGGCACTTGGGAACTCAAGGAAGAGATGAAGGTTAAATTCCACAGTTTTTTTGAGGAAAGTGTAAAATTTCGATGAAGAAATTTTGTAAGGGGGGAGAATTTTAACAAACTAGAAAATTAATTATATGATTAATAAAAGTAATCTTTTTTTCATGATGACTATTTTATAATATTTCATAATGGAAGTACATGGAAATAATATTAGAAAAATAATATTACATGTCATGTAATAATACTAATTACTATATCTAATACTAGTATATGGTTATAAAAACTAAATATTAATGTCCATGCATTGGCATACTTCATTAGAATAACTTTTCCAAGAAGATTACACCTCCCATTAAAACTTTTAAAAGAAAAATAAACATAAGTAATATAATAAATTATCAAAGAAATTGTAAAAAAAATTATTAATTATGTATTGAATGATGATTTTTAGTGGTATATATTTAGTATGTAATTGTAAATGAGATAATTATAATATGACCATTTCATTTCTATTACATGACCATTGGGAATTATGACCCTTGGTAATGTATTCCTTATAAAGTGATAGTTAGGATTAGTTTATATTAACGATAATTATTAGAGTAAATTTAATATAGAAGTAATAAATGATAGACATAGCCAGTAGGATAAATCCTTATGAATCTCATTTATCATAACTGGGGATAGAGATAATGTCACTGGGGTTTGCCCTTAACCAATCCCAAGTAGTGCTTTAACCAGTAAGGCACAAGTAGAAATTATTAAACAAGTTCTCTTATTTTATTATAAATACCCACCAATTATCCCATTCCTCTCCACTCCAAATCACTTGAGCATAAAATTACTCACATTTTACGTCTATAAATTTCTTCTTTTGTGTCTACATGGTCCTAAGGTTTCCCTCTCCAATATTTAGAAAGTTACTTCATAAGGTAAGGTAACTCTTCTCCTCTTCTTTTCCATTCAAGCACATATTCTATGGTATGTATTATAATGGTTGAATTAATTTATGTTCATATAGTTTTTATTATCCCATTACCTCCAAAATAGTGTTTTATTAACGTGATATCTTTATTCCAATTCATTATTTATTTTTCTTAATGCATGTTATATATATGACATAATAATGAAATCATGTCAGGAATTTATCTCTTTTACATGAAAAATTATTATATTATGAATTCAAAAATCTCTTCCTTATACATGGGTATTCACCTAGATGTAAACATAATTTTCTAATTGTGGATTTCCAAGTATAAAACTTATATTTACATTTCATGGGTTAAAAATTATGTAACATTATTGTATGAATCAGATTTATGAAACTAATGACTTTACATGAAACCTATTCCATATTTCCTATAGGTTATTTATAAAATGTTTTAGTATGATATATGTAGAACACATGAAATGAGACATATTAAGGGTGTTCCCTGATAACACTCTAATGAATTTGGTAAATAATTAATCACTAAATATAACATGTTTTAAGATACCTTGGTGAATGAATTTTTTAATTATATTTCATGAAGCCTTGGTGATAAAAATTTATGATATATTTATTAATGTATCATCTTAATATTGTAAGAAAATTTCCATGTTATGGTTCATGATCATTGTATTATGATATTCATCATGTTCTTATGACCATGATCTATTTTTATCAGTAATTATCACATGTAAAATATTTTCTTTGTTTATTTAATTATTAGAATTTGTGATCACCCCTTCATTTTGATTCATTTCCCCAAGTTTTGAGATGAAGTAAAAATAACCTTGGATAAATTTATAAAGAATAATTTCAATACCATTAAAATAAATTTTATGTCTTCTATTAATTAAATTCCTATTATCCAAGAAACTAAACCTGAAAAATAACCACTATATTGTTAAATGATGTATTATGTAATGAATGTTTTATGTATTAAAAGGAGTGATACCATATTAATTAAATTATGAGACTAAATGTTACCTTATGAAAATTACTAGTCATATAAATTAATTCTATTATTCTGATAGATTTATGATATCAATTGTATGTTTTACAAAATTGTGTAAATATAGAGAAAATCAAAAGATGAAAAGAATTAAATCTTGATCTTTTTTCAAATAATATAGAAATTATGTCACTCATTTATAACCTAGATACATAAATCTTGGATAAACATGTCATAATATGTGTATTTTTATCTCATTTATCTTTTAATAAGATTATATAAATAATAGTTACTTAAATAAAATGAGATGGGTATTTTTAATAAAATTGTTTTATGATTTGTTTATTTCTATATCATCCTTTAAGGGGAAAATATAAACGTCCTGTTCCTATTAATAAATTTATCTGATTATGAAGTATGAAAATTCAAAAACATTTACCCGATATTATCAAAGTGTTGAGAATATAAATGAATTAGGAATATTATTTATATGTTGTAAAGTAATGTATAGACAAAACATGTAGGTAAAACTTCAAACCAGGATAAGAAAAAATTATTTGAAGATGTTCAAAAATGCTTCTTCAATAATCCAATCAAGTTCATTAAAACTTAGGGACTTTGGAAAGGAAGAATAATAATTCAATTTTATTAGATTATCCAAGATATTCCAGCAAATAATTTTTTTAAGTATATAGAATTCCCATGATAGGTATGGATGTTAAAGATATCAATTCTCCAATTTTTAGAGTTATGTGTTACCAAATGTATATTTTAATTTTTTTATAGATATAAAAAAGTTAAAAATAAAAAGAATAATTGATTGAGATTCTATTTTATATTCATGTGATGAATTAAATAGTTACTATATAGAGGATTTTAATATAAAGTATTTTATTAAGCTCAAATAAATCTAAGTAAAATATGTGCATCTTCCTCCCATTTATCTTATGTGATAATAGAACAATCTTTATAAAAAAGATTTCTTATAAAAAAAATATGAGATCATTATGTGTATAAACATGGTTGATGATTGATCAATTTTTATAAATTTTTTTATAAGTTGATATGGATGAAAAATGTTTTATATTGGACAATTTTTTTATCCAAATTTTTGTTAAAATATAAGGGAATATGTTCTTGCCTCCCAGTGGTGGTATATTTTGATAAATATTTTTTTCAAAAGGGGATTTTCCAGACACATAGAATACAATATTTGATATTCAATCTATATAATATTTGTTAAATGTTACTAATAAAAAGGAAATAAATGTTATTTCTTATATAAAAAGGGTTTGTGTACCTTAGAAAGATATTCTGAAAAAACAAGGTCTAAGAGTATAGTGGGAGTGTGTTTGGACTTAAATAAGATTAAATTTAACAAATAAATATTTACACCAATCTGAAGTTAAATTGTTTTTGACTTAATATTATAAAATATTTAGGATACGTGATGATAAAGAAAAATGTAATGTGTTACATTTGGTTACCATTTAGAGAGTGAATGTCACTATTTCTTAAAGGATTGTGATAGTATAAGATTATAGAATTTTTAACTAAATATCATAAAAGGGTTTAATGCATGTGACTATAAAAAATTTAAAGAGTTATATTTAGTTTTTATGAAAAGTGAAAAAACTATTTCTTGATGGAATATACCATTAAAAATGAGAGGTGAATTAATATTTATATCCTAAAAGAGTTTAGGGTATATAATGAGAGATAAAAGAGTTATATTTAGTTATCATATTAATGTAATTTTACTTTTATCCAAAAAGATATTAGGAGAACCGATAAAAAATAATGTATGTAGTTACAATATTTCATGGAAAATGTTTGATTTAATAAGATTTCAACGATATTTATGATGAACATAGAAATAATTCTATGTGAACTAGATAAGTTGACATCATAACATTTGATGTTTTTAATTTAAGAAGTTTGAATATCTTCAAAAAGTTTAACGGTTAGCAATATGATTCTTAAATCTCATCACTATTCAAACTAGTTTAATTCATAGATGTTTACAACTAAATAGTTTAGTGGGAGGGTTTTATAAAATGGTAAAATAGAGATGTGGCATGAATTACATATGATGTAATTAGTTAACAAAACCTAGAAATTGAAACAAAAATTAAGATGTTCTGGTAGTTTATCATTTATGATATGGTAAACCAATTTTTATATTGATTTTGTTAAATATTTTTAAATATTTTAAGAATATTAAAATGTATCATATTAGAGGAAACATTCATTTTATCATTCTTTCCTATTGGATATATAAATATATATATGAATATATATTTTATGAAGTGTAATGATAATTGAACTTTCAATGTATTACTATGAGTTTATCCCTAACCGATGTTTGTCATTGATTATTATTGGTTATAATAAAGTTTTAAGGTTGTAATGGGTAATATTATTCTATATTTATATGAAATAATCTCATGAGGCACAAAATAAAGAATAATATTCCTTGTGTGCACTGGATGAACTACTAGGTATACCACATGAAGTGTCATAAAAATATATTTGGTATAATAGGGGTTCATGGATCTTATTTTAATCTCCATTACCCAGGTTTGGTGATATAATTATCATGATAAACTTCATAATTTGACACCCATTTTATGAAACTATACATATTAACTTAGCTAATACGAGGGTGTTTGGGTATTCTATTGATTATATCATCGGTTGGAGCTTAACTATGATGAGATTTTTCCACTTGTATGAAGGGTATTTCATCTAGTACCTCAATTGATATAGACCATGGTAATGTGTGGATACACCAAGATATTATTTATCTATCTCCACAAGGTAAATTTGACGTGATTTTCCATAAATATGAATAGAATGTGTTGTATTCATCGATCAGATTAGTCTACACTCTCTGAATCAAGAACAGATGAGTTAACTATATGTCATTGACATGATCTATTTCCCATGGTCACGTGATGTCTTAAATAATGGGAAAATATGGTAATTGAAATTTTTATATAAAGTAGAATAATGGACATAAGTATTGTGACACATGTGTTTGATATATATCACGCCAGGTCCCTTTATAGATTGAGTATCATTGATGCTTTACTAGGGGATGCTCGTTTCTTACATATTTGGATCTGAAGATTTGTATTTGTTGTAAATGATATTAAGGTCCATAGTGTAACACTTTTTGGTTTACATAATGGGGATTGATTTTGACTAATAGAGATACCATAAAAGTGTTTTAAAGTTAATCAAATAGTGTTTTGGATGGGTATTCACAAGTTATTTAATATGATGTGATACAAGGTAAAGTTGATGATGTATTTCCAAAATAGTTTTGGAAACATACAAAAGAGTTTTGGAAAATATACAAAATAATTTTGGATATTATTTCAAAAGTTATTTTATATGATATAATATAAGGTGAAATGGAATAAAGTATTTTGGGATTTTGTGCAAGTGATAGATTAATGGTAATACTCTATAAATATATATATATATATATATATATTAAATATATAAGTTTGTATATATATGACCTGTATATCATATTAAATGATTATTATGATTTTCATGAATTTGGGTATATTATTCTATGCGTGTTATACACCCAAACTATTCTCCACCAAAGCTGTCATTTAATGATACTGTTTCACAAGATGAAACATGTGAGTGTTTTAATTATTCATGAAAGAGTTGTATGATTTATCCAAACCATTTTCTCATTCATTACAACACTTGAGTAAATGATGTAGTCCAATGAGAATCCTTTTGTATTTAATAAACCACTTACTTATGATGACATGGAGAAGGTGGTAATTCCATGATGCTTGGTCCAAACTCCCATAGATTGGAAGATTTATCCTTTTTACCTTATTTGGATATGAGATGTTAGAATATCATGAATATAAGAATAATAAAATTCAAACATCAGATAATTTAGCATAGCCTATGGATAAAAAATAGATAGGGGATGTCTTTTTTCTAACCTTTTTTTATCTTTATCAAACCCATGTGGTAGTGTTTGAAGATCCAATGGATGACCTATGGTTTATGCTATATATGATTTACAATAGTTCCTAATTTCGGTTTTATCTTGTTCCAATATTTATTGCATGTAGATACTTAAAATGTGGTTTTAACTACTTACATAGCCTCTAATAATCATTATTAAACTCATTTAAAACCCTTCATGTAAATGGTGTATGCTTCTCTGTATTCACCGAGTGCAGGGAGCCTAACATTTATAGTGGGTTTTACCACCAAGAACCCACCCCAATTTACTCTTTAAACAAAGAGTATTATTTCATGGGAGATTTATTTCCATAAAATAATAAATAAATATTATGGATCAATTCTAATACATTAAATTAATAAACAATAATTTATTATATTTAACACATGATACCATAATAATTTTTTGAACTATAATTTATGAGTCCTGAATTTATTACATTCAAAATTAACAAATGAAAAATTTATTACATTCTCCCACTTGGTCTATACTAATTAATGAGAATAAATTCAATATCCCTCTTTATGAAGAAACAAAATACATGAATCATAGAGGTATTTTCTATAAATAATATGTATTACCTTCCATTCCTTAGTATATATAATATATCTTAAATAACCATATGAATAAACTTTAACCACATAGTTTATTCACTATATGAATAAACCTTAAACATATGGTTTATTTTGTAGCCTTAAAATATCCCTTAAGTAATTAATGTGCACACATAAATTGAAGAGATAAATATTTAAATATACAGAGTTTCAAATAAAATTTATTTATTCAATAAATTTGAAATGTAGAATTTAATCCCATACATATTGCATAATCATTGAATTTAAATGGGGACATGCCTCTATTCAAAGGATCTACAATCATCAATTCCATACCTATATACTTAATGACCATTTTTTATCCTTAACACATTCTTTTATAGTGAATTAATTAATGTTGATGTGTTTACATTTATTCTCACTTTTTTATTCTTATCCATAAAGAAAATAACTGATTTTTTATAATATACAATCAATGTCATGGAAATAGAATCCACATATTTAAGTCCTGAAATGAAGATCTTTATACATTAACTATGATAATTGGCCTCAAAACATGAATCTAACTTAACTTCCACAGAGGAATTCACTATTAGTGTCTATTTTAATCTTCTCTATGAAATAACACCTGCACCATTCAAAAAGATGTATCTTGAGGTTGATTTTCTTGAATTAACCCAACCAAAAAACCATTCATTTGAGTATATTATGAATTCCAAATTATGAGTGTGTTTATATACAATCCAATAGTCTTTGTCCCCCTTAAATTATCTCAACACATTCTTTATAAACTTCTTGATATCTATACCTGGATTACTCAGATATCACTATAACATTCCAACTACAAAGGTAATTTTAGGCCTTGTGAATACTTGATCATATATTAAACTACTAAAATCTGGAAGTATATGATATGTATTCTATTTTTTTTAATTCAAATTCATTTTTAGGGATTTTTTTCAAGATACATTTATCTCCACTAACAGTGGGTTCTATAATTAGTGCACATTCTCTCATAAAAAATCTATCTAAAACATTATAAATATAGGTTTCTTACTATAATCCCTGAATTCCTATCAAACCATATCTGTGAACCATTAATCCAATGAAATAATATTCAACACCCATTTTTTCTATATCAAAGCTTTTGGAGGGAAAATATTTCACCTCATATAGAAAATCCTTATCATTAATAGCAAGTAATACATCATCTATGTATAAAACAAGATTTTGTTTACTCCTATCGACCATCTGACATATAAATTAATCAATAAAATTTTATTCCAAACCATGTGAAGTAATTACAACATGAAATTGTAAATGAAACTATCTAGATGCACATTTTAAACTATTAATATTTTTTTTATATTGTACACTAAACAATCACAATTAGTAGGGAATAATATTTTAGGTTATTTCATGTAAAACACCTCATCTTGATTACCATTCAGAAATGAATTTTTCAAATCCATTTTTTTAATTGTAAGTAAAAATGATCCTTGAATTCTAATATAATACATATGGTATGCTTTTTGGTTACTGAATATAATGTATTAGTATAATCGATCCCTTTTTTATTAGCGAACACTTTAGAAACTAGTGGGGCCTTGTATCTCTTAAAGTTTACCAATTAATTTTTCTTAGTTTTTAAAAAATATTTACATCCAATTGGTTTTGAACCAAATATAAACTGAAAAAGGTCCCAAACATCACTACTCTTCATGGAATTTGACTCCTTAATCTTAGCATCATACCACATATTTGACTCTTTACAACTCATGGCTTGTGAAAAAGTATTTGGATCATTTTGGGCTCCAATATTATATTCATATTCGTTTAGATACACTATACAATCAATATAAATTTATTTATTTCTCATACATATTTATCTTATTAATTTTTTAGTGTCGTTTTATTTAGAAAATCATTGATTGAATGGTTGTTTAAGATTTTATTGTTCTTGAACCATTGGATCCAAGGGTTGATTATCAATATTTTTTGAAACAATATTTGTTTGAGCATCACTAGATAAGAAAGTAGTGTTTTGAAAAATTATCAATATATCACATCAGATAGAGTGTTGAGCTCCTAAAATATCTTTATCAATTTTTTTTGATGAGATCTCTCCCACTAATGAGGTCATTTTAAAGAAAATTTTATTTTCTTAATTTCACAATTCTAGTGCTTGATTATGGGTAATAAAAATGACATCGTTTAGACCTATAAAAATATCCAATGAAGTATGCACTAATAGTCCTTATATCCAAATTACTTTAATATGGTTCATAAACATGAACTTTTGAATGATATCCCTAAACACACACACGTCATAAACTTTATTTTCAACCCTTAAACAATTGAAAAGGTGTTTTTGAAATTGATTTTATTGAAACTCAATTAAAAATGTTTGATGTCATTTTAAGTGATTCATACCACAAGAATTTCTGAAACATAGAGTTACTAAGAATAATTCATATTAAGTACAATAAAGTTTGATTTATTATTTTAGATAGACCATTTTGGTCTGTGAACCTGGAATAGTGTGTTGTGAAACTATTCTATTTTTTTGAAGAGACCTTGCAAATGGACTAGGTAATTATCCATCCTCATTTTATCCCCCATAATATTTTCTACCTCTACATGACCCCACAATGTACAAGTTTTACTAAATTATTTCTCTACTTCATCTTTACAAAATTTAATGGTGTCAAGTTATTTATTTTTGTGTGAATAAATTAGAGATAAATATATTATGAGTAGTAAAAAACTAATAAAATAAAGAATTTATGGTAATGTAAATCCATTTCCAAGCTGTATATATCTATATATATAATTTCCATTATGTATAAACTTCTATTAACATATTTTTTGATTTATTGGTTTTCTATCCCTTAATATAACCCACATAGGTTTCAAAATCAGTAAAACAAATAGTAAGAAAAATACTCTATCCTAAACTAATCCTTGAATCCTTTATTTTTGAGATATGACCTCATATTTAGTTCCACGACATAGATAAATTTTCATTTAACACACTTATTTTAATAAAAAATATAAAAATTTATGTTATCATTATCAATATTACTTTACAAATCAATAGATAAAATACCATATTTTAATGTACCACATCCAGTGACTTCATTTTTATATATAAATAATTTTTTTTCTCTAAAAAAACTAAATGTAAAACCTAAAAATACAAATTAAACCCAGTAATTAAAACTAGAACACATGTCCTAATGATTTCCACATGTGGGAACATCTTATTTCAAGAATAAATAACAAGCTTACTATCCATTGGCCTCCTTAGGTTTTTCCTACCTTGTAAGGTATTCACAATATGGATTTTAGAACTAGAATCAATACAACAAGTGTTATAAATTTCATCAACCATGTTTGATTCACAAAAACCAATGATATTGAAATACCTTTCTTTTTAATCCATTTCTAAAATTTAGAATAAAATTTCTTTACATTTCATTTTCCTTTTTATAATAAAAAAGTATGTTTATTATTAATATTAGGTTGGGGTAGAAATTTATCTTTCCCCTTCATATTGGATTTACATTTATGATCCATTTGTTTTTGACGCATTAACATCACATTGGTTTCTCTTATTTTTTCCAGAATATGTTCCTCCTCTTAAACACATGTGGTCATTAATTCATTAATTGGAAATTTATCTTTATGTATGTTATAAGTGATTTTAAAAGGACCATATTAATGTGGAATGGTTTTGAAAATATATTGAACTTAAAACGACTGAAATATATCTGTCTCAAGATTTTTAAGTTGATCTAAAATATCCCTCACTTGCATGATGTGATCGGGAACAGTTTCATGATGGTGAGTATAATTTATGAGAACATCATGATTAATTTTATTTATAATGGTTTATCCAAAGAGATGAAATATCTATATATAAAATTTAATAAATCATGGACATTATTATGCTAATCGACTAAACCATGAATTCTAGCACATAATTTACATTTTAAGAACATTATACTGAGATAGCTCGATTGCTGCCAATGATCATATAATGTTTTTTTCATGTACTCTTATATAATTATTAATAGTCGAGATTTCTTATTTATAAGTGGCATAATCAATATCTATTTATCCTATATGAAGAAGTATTACCTCATACTGATTTTTTAGTTGACGCCCTTTAATTTAGGAATGTCACATTGAATATCAGAAAAACCTTATGGTATAACGATAAATTAAATACATTCTTATAGTATAAATCACACAATTTACATAGTAAATTGTGTTAACATGAGTCTAAAAAATTTAACATTACATATTCGTGAAATTTTAAATTTAATAGATTCAATAAATAAATTAATAATTAATAATTAATATTTTAATTCATAAATTCATGAATTATAATTTGATAATTCAATAATACATATGGAAAAATATCAAATATTAAATATTCATAATTTCTGTTGGTAAATTATGAAAATTAATTTTAAAGTTTCATTTAATGAAAAAGTAATAAAAATTTTCATGGGATAAAATTTATTATATTTTTCATATATATCATTTTATGCGATTCAATGAATATGTAAATTTTATTTAATTAGGAATGTTCTGGAAACCAGTAAATCTAAATAGAAATTTAAAAAATAATTTTTAAATAATTATTTTACGGAATTAAAATTAAATATATATTAATATTTTTAAGTAATGAAATTATAAAAAATGCCTGAATTATTTCCGGTGATTTTACTGAATATTTAAATTTTATTTAATTAGGAATGTTGGAGAAAAACCTAATTTTAATTAAATTTACATAATGTAATAATTAAATAGATATTGTACTGAAGAACTAAGGATGCGTAACAAAAATATTTAATAATTGAAGATGAAGAAATAAAGAGGTTTATAGTAGAAAAAGAATGCATCATCTCTAAACCCTAAAATATAAAATGGTTTTATTAAAATAGAGTGTATAAAGTTTTATTACAAGGCATAGGTACATGTATCTCTGATACAATTGTAAGAAATTTAAATAAAACTAATTCCATAATCTTGTTAAATTATTTTAAAAAAATAAATAATTACTAACCTCCGGTAATTGTAAAACAGAAGAAATTGGAGAATAAATAACCTAAATGCCTTCTACACTATATATGGAGGTGTATATGCTGTATGTTTTCTTATATGTACTGAGTGTAGGGGGATTGATATTTATAGTGGTTTCTACCACCAAGATCCACCCCTATTTACTCCAGAGACAATGAGTATTAATACATGTAAGATTGATTTCCATCAAATAATCAATAAATATTTTAGTCCAAATTTCATAAATTAAATTAATAGATAATAATTTATTATATTTAAAATAAAACACTGTACTAATTTTATTTTCAATAATATATTGGCCCATAATTTGTTACATTCACAATTAATTGATGGACTATTTATTATAATATAAAATTTGTACAAATCACATAAAAGATTTGAGTGATCACCCATGGATTACATGTCTATTTAGTTAATAATAATGATAAATGAAATAGATTCCTTATATAAATTATGGTTCATCACCTAATAATTATAGATATTTCCATGAAGATCACATATATTGGTTTATTGATACTTTATTCTTTGTGGGTATTATAGAATATTTATAAAGAGTGATCAAGGGAAAAAGAATTTATTAATAAAATCTAAAATCAAAATCATGCTGGTTCTGTTGGGATATGAACCATAGTTTTAGGTTATTGAAAGAACATGAACCAGGTTTATATTTACTATAAATTTAGTTAGTAATAGGAGAATGGAATAGGTGTTTAAAAATGGGTAGTTCATCTCTTTTGCAGTAGCAAGACCATCGATAGTTCATTTAATCAATGATTTTATGGGAAGTACAACATTTTCAGATAACTCTCTTTAAAAACGTATCTTAAATGAAGGATATATAATCTTAGAAATGAAAGTGGTTAAAGTGAACAAATTTATTGTTAATCAACGGTTACATAACACAAGGATGATCTCTATGAATGTAGGAAGGTAGTGTGATTGGTACGACCTGCTAAGTTTCTTATAAAACAGAGTGGGGACTGACAAGATGAACATAGAGATATCTAGTAGATGTACAATTTACTAGGGAAATATAAAATATAGTATATGAGAGTTTTACAAAATGTTAATCCTTTTTAATAAAATATTATGGATTTATTATCAGTTAAAGGTATTATTTGTTCTTATTAGGAACAAAAAAAGGACACAATGTTTCTCTTATGAACATAGGTTAACTTGTTTGAATCACAATAATTTCTTTTATTATTTTCTTATTTTTTGTATCTTAGTTTCTTTTTTTCCATCGATTTGAATGTTTGTGAGTTTTTTCTAATATTTTTGGGAGGTTTACTTTGTGTGATGGGTAGGATTCCGTGAATTTGTACCTATAAAGTACTTATTTTAGGGTAGTTAACCTCTAGAGGTTTGGTTCTCACTATGATACCATGTGAAAACTTTTGATGGTTTGATAAATTGAAATTTCAGTGGTTCTTTTGGAATATTAGTTCATATGTTTTTCCAAAAAAACTATATAAAAGAATGGTTGTTTAGTTCTCAATCATAACATATGTATAAATATTGGTTTGACGGTAAATATAGGGAATATTTGGATTGATATTTTCAATGGAATTGATTTAGGATTCCTAAGGACAAAAATAGAAGATTATCTCATCCAAAAAGATCTGGATACATTGTTAATTGGTATTAAATATAATAAAAGATAATACAGAATCTTTAAAGATAGATTTGAAGACCCTAACAACAATAATGATGTATTTGTTATGAAATAGTGCTTTCAGTATTTAGGATAAGAAAACTATAATGTATGAAGGATTTAGAAAATATGAATGAAAAGTCAATGAACCTTAACAAAGTTTTCATATTATAGTGGTTTTTAATATAAGTTTTTAGAAGGAATTCCAGTGAAATATCATGTGAATGGCTTCAATATGGTCTATGGGTAGCTCAAAATCAGTGAAGATAATATTATCTGATGATCTATGGGTGATAATATTTCTATCATCACTTCTGGAAAGCTATGGAATTTTCAGTTAGTATATCAGTGGAAAAATTGATTTCATGTTTGATGATATTCATAATTTGATCTTGAATGAGAATCTTAGGGGGGTTCAAGTTCAAGGAAATACAAATAGTTAACTTAATACCGATGAAAGATGATGTTCACCTCAATAGAAGAATTCCCATCATAAAATGAATTCTAAGGATTAATATTGATAATGTAATTGAATAATGATGGCTTGAACAAGTCGTATATAGTATAGTTGTGGGAATAAATGGAATATAAATAATAATTCCAAAGTTCGTAAGAATAATACCAGAATAAAATCAACCTATGGTAGTTCAAATTCCATTAGTTTACTCTAAGGGAGTTACTATTACTTGTTGAGTGTGAATAATCTACTAAAAACTTGAGTGATTGAATTTTTAGAATATTTTTATTCAATTTATAATCAAATATGCATATTGAATTATGAATTTGGTATTTTTAGAAAAGTTCATTTTGTGATTGATGAAGCTAATAAAAGTTTTTGGAAAAAGATAGGTCAACATTTGGATGAAGAATGAGGGATTCTCAAACTATTGGAAGTTCACCACATCACTGAATTATGAAAAAAATATTATTTATGTTTTTAAAATTAATGAATCCAGTTATGTAAGTAGTTTTTCAATTGGGGTATGGAAGGTTACCCAAGGATCTATGATAGTTTCATGAGAAGTAAATGATTGGAATATTTATTTGATCAAATATTCAGATGTTGTTCCAGTTTTTGGAAGTATAACTTATCGAGATTCGGAAGTTTGGAACTATAGGTTTGGTCACATCAGTGATAAGAATTTAAAAGTTCCATAAAAAAAGGTACACTGAAACTTGATCACACAGAAGTAGAAAAGTTTGAAAGTCATATGTTGAGAAAACAAAGAAGATAATCCTTCAACTTAGATGTTTAGAACCCCCAAGTCTAGAAATTGGAACTTTTCACTCATATTATTGGGGACTTTACCCTATTTAGTCTTAAATAAATTCATTTTACATCATTACTTTCATTGATTATGTTACTAAAAAATTATAGATTTTATTTTTAAAGCATAAATTTGATGTATTTTAGGGGATTATTTAGTGAAAATCCTTGTTATAAAGTGAATACATCTATAATTTGAAGTGAATCTGATAAAATAAATGTGGTGAGTACACTAGATACAACTTTTGGAAATTCTATAAAAAGAAGGGAATAAGGCATTAGAATATTGTGTCTAAAACTCCACAACATAATAGAGTTCTAGAAATAATTAACAATAATTTTATAGAGAAATATTATAGTGTGAGTTTTCACTCAAGAATGACTAAGGAGATGTAATCAACACAGTGGATTTTCTCAACAATATAAGCACAACTTCAAAATTTGGGTAGGAACATCAAGATAAATTATGGTTTGGAAAACAATTGAAAGTTAACCATCTTAATATCTTTGGTAGTTTAATATATGTACATATAAATGATAATGATATATATAAACTTAAATAAAAATGAAAAATGCATTTTTATGGGATATATATATATATATAGAAATTTTGGATTTGAGTTATGGTAAAATGAGATGCGACAAGCTATCAAGAGAAGAGATTTTATCTTTAAGAAGAAAATTATATGGAAAGACCGAAGACTAGTGAAGATAGAATTTGAGGGGAAATCAAAATTTTAATTCCATTTTGATCAAATTAAGGTCAATGGAAGTTTGAAACTTTTTTAAAACTCATATATGAGTGATAAAAGAACTATATGTCTAGGGGAAAGGCCAATAAAGGATAGACCAAAAAGTTAAAGAGTAGATGAATCTTGAGTGCGATAACTAAAAGATTTGGAACTAGTTTTCAGAGTACTATACATTCATACACCAATAGATATAGATGAGTAGAGTAGTTTCATCAAGTTGATTTAGTTTAGGAGATCATCTTTAATTAGGTGTGAAGTTAAAAGGAATGGGGATGAAGTGAATTTTCTACTTTTAATAGATGATATAAAACGTAATTGTCCAAAAGAAGTGGAATTTATCAATTAATCAAAACTATTGGAGTCATATATGAATTAATATATGGATTCTTTGAAGTTTAACAAAACTTGATAGATGAATAAACTTCTAGAAGTGAAAAAATCACTGGGCAGAAAATGGGTTTATCGGTTGAAATAAGCATGAAAAAGAATGGTTGTAAGTGAATGGTTTTCAATACAAGGCAGAAGTTTATTTCTTAAAAAATTTCTAATATTTAGTTGAACATTCTAAAATATTTTCAATTCATTGTATGGTGTTCTAATAATAACTATACTTAGTAAAAATAGACATCAATACAAATATACTTCTTGGTGACTAAGATTTTTTTACAAAAAGCATCCACCAGGTTTCCTAATATATGAGAATTAGAATTTTTTATTTAAATTGAAGAAAATATTATATTTATCATGATAGTGGAATTTAAAATTTGAATCATTTATGTTAGAATAAGGCATTTATATATTCATGTATTATCATTTCCATTACTATAAGCAATTAAATGATGCGACTTCAATACATTACTTTTGTATGTTGATAAAATGTTTCAAGAAGGACTTTATGATAAGATGATTCATAAATCGTAAAATACATTTTTATAGGTTTTGAGATTAAAAATAATAGGAAAAATAATAATATATTGGGTATAAGTATTGAGAGAGATTAGAAAGTGAAAAAATTATTTTTATAACAGAAATAATATATCCATAAGACCATCAAAAGGTTAAAAATGACCAGATGTAAGACAATATCTACCCATCTTTCTAGAAACTTCAAATTTTCTAGAGCATAAGCATGAGCATTAGAATAAGAGATCAGGTACATGAATATAGTGACATAATCATTATCTTTTGGAAGCTTAATGTATGATATGATTTGTTCCCATCCAGATATTTTATTTTAAGTAGGATTTTTAATATATTTTTTGTCAAAACCTAGAAGGGAACACCAGGAAGCTATAAAATGGTTCCTTTCGTATTTGAGAGGAAATAAAAATGAACCTCTTTATTTTGGGGAGGAAGATCCATTATAGGGTTTGTTGACTCAGACTTCACTGTAGGTTTATATTCAGGGAATAGAACAACCTGATTTGTTTTTATTTATGGAGGAATAGTAGTTTGTTGGATGTAATGACTATAAAATTTCGTTACCTTAAGCATAAAAAATTTGAGTATGTTGTTATAATGAAATAAGTGAAGGAACTGGTTTAGATGAGGTAATTACTAAAGGATTTAGGAATAAGTTAAGATGGAGGTATTATTTTTTTTGACAACCAAAGTTTGACTCAGTTGGATAGAAATTCAGTTTTCTATTTAAGGAAGAAGCCTATTGACCTAAAGTTACACTTTGACCAAAACATGATGGAGGAGAAAGTGTTATATATAAAAAATATAGATGGAAACTACAATATACCCTAAATGTTTACCATAACATTATATCAACAAGGTATGAAGAAATATCTTACCCTGATAGGGCTCAGGTAAATAGAAAGAGGATTGGGAAACACTACTACTACAAAATAAATGAAGTTTTCTAAAGAGTTTCCTTAGGAATTTCCTTGGAACAAGTATTAAATTTGGAGATCATTAGGATGCGAATCCTAGATTCATGTTATTATATGTTCATGAATTGGATTTATGCTTTCCATAAATTCATTTAGTTTCTAGAGGCTAGACTCATTGTGTATACAATGGTAGTTCATCTCTTCAGTGGCAGTAGGACCATCAATAGTTCATTCCCTTAGTGATTTGTAAGGGTGGTCCAGAATGTTATATGAAACATATATACATAATTATTTATAATGATGTCCCTATAAGTTTATCAATGAAATAGGATGAGGTCAAAGGGGTTACTATCAATCAATAGTGACACTTCGTATAGAGGCTCTCCATGAATGTTGGAAGGAGGTGTGACCTAGATGATCGAGTGGGACATAATATTTCTTTCTTTCATGTGGTATATCATTTCCAAATTATATTAATCACTTGCAATATTTTATTGCTCTATTTATTTAAATTACTTATATTTCTTTTGAATTTAATGTTTTTGAGTTTACACTGATGTGTGCATGAGGTTAAATTTTTGAGGTGAGCAGGGTTTCTTAACTTCCTATTTTTGGAACATAGGGTCAAGAGAAGAAAACTTATGGAGGATCAATTTTCACTATGATACTATGTGCAAACTTCTAGTGGTTTGACACATTAAAATTATGACGGCTCTATTAGAAGCTAACGAAATTGGGTTTTTTCCAATAGGTTTAAGGTAAAATATTATCTTAAACACGTTGTCATGTTTTAATGGATTAGGATATGAAATACTTATCATTTTTAGATTATATTATGGGATTGTATCCAACATTAGAATAATTCATGATAATATAATTTTTACTATATTCTATGAACATGAACATATAGTTTAAGACAAAAAGGCCTCATTAACCAAGGTAGAAAAATCTCATGAGAATAATTTTTTATGATAGTATAATAATGTAGTCTTCATACTAAAGAAGATATTACCTAAATACCATATCATATTGTTTGATAATGGGATATCATTAATCATGTTTTTCATACTACCTTTTCATATAATCGAATATGATATGAAGATATCACATGAAACTTCCTTAGATATATCATTATATATGAATCTTTACATACAATCCACTATGAATTCTGTGATACAAATTATAGAAAAACATTTGGTAGATAATGTTAGGACATCCTAAAAATTGGTTATCATTAATAATGTGTTTCATACAGTTAATCGCTTGGGAGTTGGTTCATATGAATGCCTAAAAATATTATAAACAATATTAATTACTCAAACATTAAAAAATGTTCAATAAAATTATAAATAAGACTTAGGAATGTCTTGAGTCTTATAAATGGAGGTGATCACCATGATATGAAGATGATGTTAGCTTGTCCATCCATTGACTGAATCTCTTATTACAGATGTTCTCTTCATTTTCCTTTTTTTTTTCAAGATTGGAATTATCATTTCAATGAGTAAAGGAGAGTCTCACCCTGGCAATGGAGATTCATCTCATCCCTTGGATATTTCATGTAGGATGAAGTAACTCAGCTATTCTTTGTGATCTCCATAAATCTCATCCGATTAAAGTAGACATGATATCTCATTAGTGTAATGTACATAATAGTAATTATTTATTTTGTATTTACAATCGATTTTGGGTTTCATGAATGATGATATTTGGATTTTTGTTTTTTAATTACTTATGTTATGATAAATGATTATCATAAGATCCTTAGAAACTTATCAGTGGAATCATAACAATATCATAATATTTGATTCTCAAAATCATATTGAAAATGAATATTATTACCAGTCATATTTAATTTCATAAGACCAGTGAATTGAATACAATTCAATATTCTAACTGTGAATCGTCTTAAGATATGAAATGTCATATGTTGTGTTGGGGTCACTCCATAGGATATGGGATGTCAAGGGAAACAAATATATTTTAATTATTTAGTTTTAACAATATTATAGAATAAAATATGGGGAGTTCTAATAGATGATATAACTACTCAAAGTATGAAAAAATTTAGAATCATATCATAGGGATGACATCGCCTCCTGTTGCATAATAGGACTCGTAATGCTGAAGGATTTGTTATAGATAAAGGGTTTAATCTTACACAAGTTATATAATAAACCAGTGATATATTACACTTATGTAAGGCTTGGTTGGAAAGATTTCACCCTATACAGGCCACGTATTATAGTCCATGATCTCTAGATAGGTTGGGTTAATTCTATGTATATCATTGAGCCATTGGTTTATTTTATATAGGCTATATCATATGTCGCGAGTATCGAATGCTAAATGAGTTATTTTATGCATGACCTATGAATTGGTTTTCCTAGCATGATCCATACTCTATATATTGTAAGGTATAGTATATTGAGATGACATTCCACTTCACACATGACATATCAAACCACATGACCTAAGAATGTCTTTATATATGATACATGATTAAAATCCCAAAAAATTGTTTTTTTAATATTTCAAATATGATGTGATTTAAATAATTTATAATTTTTCATCTAAATCAAAAAAAGGTATTGTAGGATATTTATTTAATATATAAAGGTGTTTATATATTAAATATTTATAAAATTTTTATGAAAAATTTATTAAATAAATATTCCATAATATTGATTATTAATATTAAATAAATTTTTAAAATTATATTGAATGATTTATAATTTATATATAAATGGTTTTATGGAAATTATAATGGTAATTAATTTATTTTTTTATAAATTGTAAAATAAGTAAAAAATATAGAACATTTTTTTTATAATTTTGAATAGTTCATAAATACTCAATTTTGAATCATTTAAGCGACAAGGTCTTATTTGAGAAATAATTTAAACCATTTCCAAAGGAGTCTTGAAAATTGATTTGGTTAAGTTTCAAATTATATTTAATTGGTGTTATTTATATTATTTAAATTGTTTACATAACAAAATTAGAATATAAATTGTTTATATTTCATTTAATATCTTATTTTTAATTAAATTTCATATAATAAATATTATGAAGGAGTTTATATTAGAGGAAAATACAAAATTTTTATATTTATTTATGGACTTTCAATAATATGTAACTAAAGTGTTTAGAATTATATTTATTTATGATTTTTTTTTAAATTATTTATATCATATATATATTTTCATTTATTTATTTTATCCCCTTTTTTGTTATTCATAGATATATATTTTTTATATTATAAATATGTGTGAAGTATTTATTTTAAACTATTAAAATATTTATAAATTTTTGTACATGAATGTATGGAGTGAAATGCTTGGTATGATAACAAATTGAATTTTATTCTACCTTAACTCTTTCTTGTACTAGGTCATGATCTTAAATTAAGTAGTTAATTATGATATACACATATCAATGGTTAGAATTATGATGGACTTAGGATCTCCCTTGAGTAATTTATCTCTATGTATAGGGACTTTCGGTCAGACTACTCACAGGACTGGTGGCTTATTCCCTTTTCAGAAAAGTAGAGGTTGACTATATGTAGCTCTATTCTTACCCTTTTGGGCATTGTTGGTTCCATGTAATTATAAGATTTTACATGAAAGGGTTTAATGTACCTTATTCATAGAAGTCATTTGGATATGTTTGAGTATAATTGGATTTTGATTTTAGTTAGTAATAGAATCTATGAGTTGTGTAAACATTTTCACATCAATATGGTTTAAACACATTGATTTAGAGTAAGGGATAAGATTCCAAAATAAATCATTAAAACTTTTTATAAATTAAAAGGTAAAAACATGAGATAAGATAGTGATATCAAATCCACTTCAAAATATTATATTCCTTCCAAAAAAACAATTCACCCAACCTCGATCATCCAACTGGTTGAGGGTTTTAGACAATGTGGAATTTCTTGTTGGGAAGTATTCAACTTGGATTTTTGTGATAATAAATGAATAATCTATGTTGTAAATGATAATGGTTAGTCATGTCCCAAAAATTAATTTAAAATTAATTTACATAACTTTTTAAAACAAGAAAACATAACCATCAAATATAATTTATAATTAATTTATATAGATTAATAATTACTTTAAATTGGAATTATTTCTTTATTGAATTTTTAGTAGACCAATTTTTCCCATACCATCATTATATAAAAAGGGTTCATGGTAAAAATAACTCTATAAAAGATCCACAAATCCTATGTGAACCTCTAAACAGCTCCATATAAATCCTTAGGTGCTAGGGGGGAGAACTATAACACTTGCTTCCATAATTGTTGATCATATGAAAAATATATTTAAGGTTGAAGTATTATCTTTTTATCACTAGGATCGAGAACATGGAGGAGGATAATTGATCTCCATTCTTAAGAATATTCTTGGAAAATAGATTTTTAGGTATTGGGATAATTCTATGTAGAATTAATTATTCACAACAATTATTTGGGTTGATAGTTATACAATTAGGTTTAAATATATATCGGTTTAAGGAATAATAATTAAGAATGTTCTCTTATCATTCCATTAATCCTCAAGGAACCCCATGTCTAAATAATAATAATAGTAATATTATTTATTTGACATGTGCTAGACTCAAAGATAAATAAATATTATTATCTCAAATAAATAAAATAATACTTATAAAAATAATACTTAATTTATTATTTCTCATTGAACCATTAAACTATATTTTCCAATCCTACACATTATTTATCAAACTTTGATTAATGACTATTCATTAAATAAGTAAATATAACTACATTATTTATTGATAAATAATCAGATATTATATTCACTAAAATAGTGAATAAATATTTATTAAATATTTAACTCACCTGTAGTATTTTGAATTACTAGTGTCTGAATATTTTTGATCAACTTTGTCACATCCCCCACCCCAAATGTTCCCCTTTAAGGATAACAATGATATAAGAGAGATAATAATAGAATACTGTGAGAGGGATGGTCGAGGTAAAGAATGCGCCGCACGCACCTCCTGATTTTTTGAATTTTTCGACCGTTGCGGCTGGTCCTGCCTAGCCTCCGCATCCCCCTCCATCAATGTTTGATCTAGATTCGTCCTCCCATTCCTTTGGTAGCCACTAGGATGTCTTGGCGCTACCCTCCCCGGTACCTTCCTGATTTTCCTATGGTGGGTCTCCTTTCGCGACGTCCTCCGCGGCTCGGCAGGGGTTTCTCTATGCTTTCCAGCGATCTCCGTGGAGCCGGTAAAACCTTTGCACGATGGTAGCATGTTTTGTCTGAAGGTGCTGGCGTTGGCATTCAAGGAGGCCAATTCCTATCTCAAATGTACTCTGGTGGCTCATTTTGGGGCGGCCAAGCCGCCACTTGCTATCTTTCAACGATGGGTTACTTCTTGGGGGATTCAAATGCTGGCTCAGGTCTCGTTCCTCCACAGGTGCTCTTTCAGTATTTTCCTCACATCCGAAGCGGACTTCCGCCATGTCTGGTTCAATGTTCCACGGTTCATGGGTCGCTGGAGTTTTATCCTAACCAGGTGGTCCCTGGATTCTCATCAATGCAAGTAAAGTTCGTTGGCAGTGGTATGGATTTGCCTACCAAGGTTGCCGTTGCCGTTCCAAAATGAAGGTCTTTTGAAGATGATCAACGACTCCATTGGGGTATTTTTATGCACCAATGACAATACAAGGAGGGTCTTGTAGAACTCAGATTCATGCATCTGTGTCGAGCTTGACATTTCATATACTCTACTGGAGAAGCTGGACCTTCATGTTGAGGATTCTTTCTCCTGGGTGCAAGATTTGGTTTACCCGGTCTTTCCTAGGTTCTTCTCGCACTGTCTACTTCAGGGGAACTCTGTCCAGCAATGCTGTCACCGCGGTCCTAAGGGATGTGTTGGAATACCCAGGAAGGTGTCAAGGAGGGGTGGTTTTCGGTCTTCTTCTATGCCCCATGCAGAGGATAACATTCCGGAACCGTTGGATGTTGTTCCCTCCTCATCGACCTCGGGGGTCGCCTCCTCGGTGCCCTCGGAGTCTACAGAGCGGGTCTCTTCTGAGGATGCCCTGACTATCATTCCTTTAATTCCAAGGATTATCCAGGTTTCCCCCCAATATTTTTCCAGATAGGATTTTCAAGCCCTCGGTGGTAGGTGTTCAGGTTTGTGTTAAGTTCTTGGGGCTCAGATCCCTGCCCCATGCTGCAGATGTTTCATTGGTTAGCCGATTAGGGGTGAACCAGTGGGTCATGGCATTGCTTACCCATGTCTCTAGAGTTGATCCTAGGGGGTTCTTCTCCACTACCTCAACTTGAATGGCCCGGATCCCCCAGGATACCCCCATAGGGTCTTCCCCCTGCGTAGTGGATGGAAGTGAAGGCCGTTATCAGTCAGCAGCCCGGGCAAGGAGGAAGCGCAATTCGAGCATGCTAGGAAGTCCCTCTTCCCCCACAGGGATAGTTCCTAATGATAATGGGGTTTGTACAAGATCTAAGGGAAAGTTTCATTAAGGGGTGTCTCTTACCCCTATTTCGAAGGCTAAGGTCTCTGGAGCTAGCACCCAGGTGCTCACTTTTTAAATGCTTCCCTTGTTAATTTGGAATGCTAGGGGGCTTGGTGACCGGGTGAAATCAGATTTTCTCACCTCTGAATCATCTAAGAACAAGGTGGATGTGGTTGATGTCCTTGAACACAAACAGAAACCCTCCAGAATTGAATATTACACTAGGAAGCTACGGATGCATGGCTGCATGCTGGACGAGTCAGTTAACAGGTGTATTTGGGTTTTTTGGCATAAATGATGCTTAGTGGTCTTGGTCCAAGCTGAGGACCAGTTTATTACCATCAAGGTAACCATTGGCCTTGTCTCCTTCTATGATTATTTTGTGTATGGAATCTGCGATATGAACACACGGGAGTTCATGTGGTGGTAGTTAAGCAACTTTGATCATGGAGCGGAACCGCGGATTGTTGGAGGCAATTTCAATGTGGTGGCTGATCCAGTGGAAAGGAAGGGCATATGAACTTTTCCCAGAAAATACAGCCTTGATTTTGTGTGATTCATGGCAGTGAAGGGTCTCTCAGACCTTGGCTTTGTGGGAAACCAATTTACATGGTGTAATAACGAGCGGCAAACTCTCTGCTCGTAGGGTAGGCTGGACCGATTCTTGGCCAATACCCAAGAAATTTCTATCTTCTCCAGTACAAAGGTAACTCACCTTGTTTGGGGTCTGGAGGATCACTCCCCCCTCTTAGTCTCTCTAATGTCCTCTCAAAGATCATAGGCGTTGTACATATACTCTCAGTACTTGGTGGACCGTCCGGGCTATCATGACCTAGTCAGATCAGCGTGGGGTGTACCTTCTCAAGGCAACCCGTGGCACATCCTTCATGGGAAATTGAAGAGGCTTCGTCCCTTACTACAGTTTTTTTTCTCTAAAACTAGTTCCCCCTGAGGATGATTTAAGAGTTTTTATGCAAGATATAGACCATCTGGAAAGCATCCTGGAGCAAGAGTGGGACGATGGAGTATATGAGGAGCTATCGGGGAAGAAGAGTACTATGGCCGACTTACTTCTCCAGCAGGAGTGACTGGAAAGAGAGAGGGATAGAATCAAATGGCTTAGGGAAGGAGACAAGAACTCAGGATTCTTTCATGAATGTATCAAGGAGAGGAAATGGTAGGTAAGGCTGAACATACGGTTGGAAGATGGTTCCTTTACGGGTGACATAGACATTCTAGGCGGCTTGGCCAATTATTTCTTCCAGGATCTCCTATCTGGCACTCAGTCGAGCTTTTACATTGGCTATCCTTCGGAATCCATGGAAATATTTGATGTTATTTCTAACTTGGATTCTGAGCAGATCAATGATAGCCTGGGGGATGTGCCAGTCAAGGGGGAGATTAAGGAGGTGCTCTGACACTTGTCTCCGGATAGCGCCCCCGACCAAGATGGTTTCCCTGCTTCTTTCTACAGGGGCTCCTGGGAGATGGTGAAGGTGCCTCTGATCACATACATTCATGATTTATTTCGTGGGAATAGTTTGCCTAGGGTGGCCTGCGCCACCACCCTTTTCCTCCTACCCAAGACTAAGGCCCCGTCATTGATCTTGAATTATCGCCCGGTTAGTATGTTTAATTTCCCCTATAAGGTCTTAGCGAGTCTTATTAACTTGATACTGGCCACCCATCTTCCTCAATGGATTTCTCCCAAATAGCATAGGTTCATCAAGGGTCATTCTATCCAGGAGGTGGTGGCCTTGGTGCAGGATATGGTTAACGACATTAACTTCAAAACTCGTGGATCAAACATGGTCATCAAGACGGATATGAACAAGGCCAATGACCGAGTCGAATGGAGCTTTATTAGCAGAGTCTTGGATGGTATGGGTCTTAACTCCTGGAACATGGATATCCTCTTCTGTTGGTTCAGTGCTGCATGTATTTAAGTTTCGTTTATGGGTAAATCTTATGGTTTCTTCATGTCTACCCGGGGCCTTAGGTAAGGGGACCCGATCTCGCCTACTCTGTTCATCCTCATTCAGGATGTGCAGAGCTGTCTCTTCCATAGAAGTATTAACAACAGAGGAATTCTCCCTTATCGTGCCAGTTGAAGGCTCCTGCTATCTCCCACCTGATGTTCGTCGATGATACCATCCTATTCCTGAATGGAAAAAGTAGACCCCTGCATGGATTAAGCAAGGTGCTGGATGGTTATTTCTGTTGGAGCGGGCAGAGCATCGACAAAGGTAAGAGCGAATTCTTCATCTCCAATAGGTGTTTGGCCAAAAGGGTGGAGTCTATCAGTAGTTTTCTGGGCATACAGATGGGGGAGTTCCCTACTTCTTACCTTGGCATGCCTCTGTCATCTGGGAGACTTCAGATTCAGGACTTCGACGTCCTCCTCTCCAGGATTACAGAGAGAGCGATGAACAGGAAAAATAAGTTCTTATATTTTGGAGGGAAGACTGCCCTGGTGAATAGCATCTTGGTGGCTACCCCCATTCACGGACTCTCCTCTAGAAAGGTCCCTAAGGGTGTGATCAACTCCATCGATAGGATCCTCGCCTCTTTCATATGGGACCCCTACGCAGAAGGGAAGAAACACTGGGTGCCCTGGATCAGAATAGAGAATCCTGTGGATGAAGGGGGAATCAGTGTGCACAACCTATGTGAGACCATATTCTATATGCATGAAAGACTTTCATGGTGTGTTCAGGAACGACGTACTCTTTGGGGATCTACCATTCACATTCACTCGTCGTGGTTTCATGGATCGGTGGATGGGGGTCGCCCCACCCTCTGGTCAAATGTTCGGTCGATTGTTGAGGGCCATAGACCCTTTTCCCGTTGGTTGGTTGGGAGAGGCAACCTTTCGTTCTGGCACCAGGACTGGGGGGGGGGGGGGCAGTGTGCTGGAATTCCCTCGGTGCCTGGTCACGAATACTACTTTCAGGGAAGCGAGTCTCTTCCCATCCTTCATCTCTACGGTTCTGGATAACAGTCAGAGGGAGAGTTTCCATCTCATTGAGATGAACTTAGATGATGACCGATGTGTCTTCATCGCTTCCCCCTAAGGTCTCTTCTCATCGAAGGGCTTCCGAGGTGTGGTTCATGGATCAGTGCAGCCAGGGGGATGGGATGAGATCATCTGGGTGAAAATCATTCCCACTAAATATAACTTTCTCACATGGAGGATTCGTAACAGAGACCTTACGACTGATGATAAAATCCACAGGTTCGGTATCCAACTGGCTTCTAGGTGTGTGTGCTATAAGGTGCATAGAGAGGAGAGTTCTACACATTTTTTCTTTGGTAGTGAATGGACGATCAAGGTCTGGAACACCTTGGGGGAATTTTCAGTGGTTCTTACTCCATATGGAGATATCCTTTCCTTCTTGGAGGACTGGTTTCATGGCACTGAGGGAGGCAGAGTGGAGAAGGTGTCCTGCTCGGTGTTGCTACATGCCGAGTGTTGGTGTTTTTGGCAGGTGTGGAACAAGATGAAGTTTGAGGGCATGGCAGTGTTAGCTCATGTAATAATTGTCTGGAAAAAAAAATCTACTGATAGAATGGAATAAGGCAGTGAAGTTTTTTAAAGAGGCTCCGTTGATACACCATTTTCAATCTTGTTCCAGGATGAATGTGTCTTCCAATAGCAGGTCAGGAAATTGGGTTAGATGGCGTACCCCTTCGAGTGGCTTGAAACTCAATACGGATGGGTCTTGTATACAGGGGTACATGAGCGGAAGAGGGGTGTTTTGGGATGGTTTTGAATCTGTGTACTTAGCTTTCTCGTCCAAGCTGTGTTAGGGATCCCCTCTCCAAGAGAAGGCTATGGTTATGCTCACCGGCCTCACCGTGTGTATGCAGCAGGGGCTGGACTTTTCAGAAGTTGAAATTGACTCCTTGGTTGTCCATGATTCCTTGAAAGGGTGGGGTGTCACACCTTGTTCTATATGCTATACTATCAGGAAATGTAAAATATTTCTCAATAGAAACATTAGTGTACGACATACCTAGAGGGAGAGAAACATGGTTGTAGACTACCTAGACTCTGTGGGGTACCCTGACATGGTGGATGTTTTTATCCACATGGCTGGCAGCATTAAATCCAAGGGGATCAATTTTATTAAAGGGGACGCCCTCAGGTTACACTACTTCAGACCCCCATAGGCTTCCTTCTGGGGGGGGGAGCTCCTTTCGGCCTGCTCCTTCTTTGTACATCTTTTGGTTTTCCTTTTTTCAATAAAATTACAAAAAACAATATTGGATGGATGGATATAAGAGAGATAAAGATGCCCGAGGACTACCTCTAATAGGCCACGGGTTGAAGGCCATCACCAAGGGTATATGATACACCAAAATGGGAGGCATTGGACTCTAATAAGGACATGAGGAATGAGAGATTAGATAAAACCATAAAAAACTCCAACTCATAACAAATAATGTTCCCAATACATGCATGTAATATCTTACAACTAAACAAATGCAAAAGAAGCAACAAGTACTAAAAGAAAATCCCCGGTAATGACCTTGAAGACTAAATATCTTCCAAAATCTCCATAATATAGTAAAATCTTGAATGATAATAAAATAGCTTCTACGATAAAAAAACTATTTATATATACTTTGGGTTAACATTATAGTTATACTCAATAGGATCCTTCTTGGAGCCTCTCATGAAAAATTTAAATAAAGAATACTAAAGCCTCCCTCCAATGGATCCTCATTAAGGGATTTAGATTGTACTCATTCTAGTTACCAAACTCGTTAAATCCCGGTATTGTTATTTTTTTTCACTACCTCCCCGTGTCGGGATTGGGTAATTTGCGCGCCTGCTGCCTTCCTTGGATGTGGTAGCCATTTCTCAGGCTCCCTCTTCGGAATCAAACCCTAATTCTCCGTCACCTAACTCATCACTTAATCAAGTATGCTATGTTCCAAGCCTCAACACCACTCTTTAACCAAGTATTTTATAAAAGTAATAATATAATATATTACACAATATAAAATCAAGGTACCATACGACCACTTCAATAGTAGTTTTCCTCTCTTCCCCATCATCACACATCCTAAAACATCTATTTCTAAAAATAATTCTTCCTAAATACATCCATAAAAATGTAACATACCATGAACCCCATGAATCACATCATCTCATCATAAACATCCACAACTCCAAATAGTAATTAATTAATTTTCAGGAGCCACTACAACCCATATTTCATTATTACAGATCAATCAATCACAACCCATACATTTCATAACTATAATAATCCTTAGGATACTATATCCATAGATACATGTGTGTGAAAATAACTAAAATACATTGCAAAACTCTATACACATCTATAGGAAATTTACCTCCATGTATAATAATACATAATACTACTCGGAGAAGAGAGTGGGTTAATAGGGGTATTCATCCATTTTTCCTTGCTAAATTGGATGTTAGGGGAACCCCCCCAGAGTCCACTGGGTTTTAGCTGCCCTTCTGACATGGGTAGTATAGCATATGAAATTTTGTAATATAGGAATATATAGGTAGCTCACAACCACACAATGGGAAACTACCTCGCCTTAACCTCAACTGTATCTGTTGCCTCTTGATCAACAAACTTCCAATGCTACAGACTAGATAACCAATAAGCACAAAAATATTTCATGAATACTTTAATTTAATTAATAGTTTTGTTAAAATTTTTATTATTACATTAATTACCAGCCAAGTCTATCCCCTACAGGAATATCCCCACAATATCCAAGGTTTCTCAAGAATTATCACAATTAAAAGTTACATCAAACCTCCAACCCCAAGGGTAAAAACATTTATTATTCATTATCATTCTATAATTCCAAGTACTCTAGGACCCATACTAGTATACCATAACATTTTCCTAAACCAAGAACAACCATATGCATGAAGTAGTAGGGAAAGTATTGAAGAAATAAGAAACCAATATATTGAACCTTAAAACAGATTCATTAACATGAAAAAATCCCATATTTCAGTACAAAAAACAATAGTAATGACCATCTACCACCCAATGTAAAATCCTTAACACTACTATGAATATCACTATCTATCCCGCTATCACATGTACCAATTAATACCACAAAATTGGGTATCCACGCCCATTTCTCATCAAACCATAATTTATCCCATGATCACAACCTACACATAGAAAAGATCCTCATCCAAGGTAATCACACAATAATGAAAGTAAATAGAAAATAATTAATATGGAAACTACAATATAAAACCAAGGCATCCAATCTTTAAAATAAAACATGCCTGCTCGGCCCCAATTATTTATATTTATTAAAAAATTGTTTTCTTCTTGGATTAACCAATTTGTTTATCATAGGTTACAACCACATGAAACCTAATATATAATATATCAACAACTATTTATTATTTAATTATTATTTATGCATAAATTCCATTATAAACAACATGATGAAGAATTATATCAATTATACATGAATATTTATTTAATTATCCAATACATATTACTAAATTAACATTCTTTATCTAGTTTCCAAGAATAAACAACATACTAAACCTAAATAAAAACATAATACAACAAAATTTCTAGTAAATCAAGAGGAAAATTATTAACACGGAATAAAAAAATGTGATCAGTTATGACTAAAACCAATTATTTATTTAATCTAGTTTGATATCTCTTAAGGGTAATTACATCATTACCCAATGAGATAAATTAATATAACTTCACAATTGTACTTTAAAATAATTAGAATAAATGAATCCCATACCTCGATTATATATGTTCAATGTTCATCAAGAAACAAAGGAAGATTGAGGATCAACCACCACAATAACTGAAAGAAGATTTACCAGAACCTAGAACCATAAATCCACCATCAATCCACCTTTAAAAAAACTAACAACATGGACTCCCATTCTTTGGATATTTCTAAAAAAATAAGAAGTTAAGAAAATGGGAAATAGATAAGAAGAGAGATCATAACTCAATATATAAAACTCGATAAAAAGATCAAGGTGATTTGTAACCATAGTGGAGATTAAAAAACAGCACCAAGTTTGTCTGGAGTTGGACCGAGCACAAAGGAGAAGAGAGGGAACTGAAACAAGTGATTTAGAGACCTTCATTTATTGAGAAGAGCTTACTGGACTCCACCAAAGTGTACTGAACTCCTACCACACTGTAGTTCCTTTGGTAGAAAGGATATCTGAATCTCCCACTCCTAGATTCTCAAAAATCAAGAATTTTAAAAACCAAATTTGATCATCACCATATCCTAGAACATGGATTGAAACAAGCTGGGGTGGGTCCTTCAATGTCTATCATGGCTCGGAAAAATGTGTTGGCACCAAGCCCTTGATGGTTTTATCCTCACCATGTCTAAAATAATAGTGTGGTGAGATCCATATCTCCATTTTGTAGTGTAAGGTTCCTGAAGCACCACGATTTATTCTACACCCACCTTATACATTTTCAAACTACCCATTTTACACATGGAAAAGTACAAACTGAAACACCCTAAAAAATGTGTTGATAATCCATTTTGTTTTCCATGTAATACCCTAGAACCACACAACCAACATCCAAGAACCCAACACCTAAAATGACCATTATTACACCCACTACTAGGGGAACATAAACCTTTGGAAGAAAAAAACACTCTAATATCCTTTAGAACAATCCCAAACTCCATTTCATCTCCAACCAGCCTCAGAAAACAATAAAAGAAAGGCTGGAAAGGTCTGGTCCATCATTTAAAGTTCCACACAAAGAATTCTCATCCTAGAGAATTTAAAACCAAAACTAGAGAGAAGGGAATGATTTTTTTTGTAAAAACCACCCCATGAGATAACTTAAAATAATATGACTACCAAAAGAGTAAAACCAACCCACTTAGATAATAATAGAACAAAACCATGGAACAATCTCCCAAGATAGATACATCTCAACTAAGTGAATTTCCATAAACATGGCATCAAGTAAGAGAGAACCATCTCACAAGTGATATAAAATCAACATAATCAAGCATATTTTACAAAAGAACAACCAATCATCAAACTAATCAGGATACTGATCATATATGTAGGACTTACATTCCAAGGTTCTCTCCTACAAACCACCATGTTTCTAGAGGACATGAACTAAGATAATAAAACACCAACACAAAACCATATATAGTATGTCATAGATCTCCAAAGGATGATCCTATAAGGTTTCATGATCATCAATGTTGATATCACCCCTATTGATGATGTGAGAATCATCATGAAGATAAAAACAAAGTTTTGGCACATGAACAACATCCTGAATCCAGATAATATTTAGGGGGTAGTTCTACCCAATACATGATAACTCCAACATGCAAACACCTCAAAAGTCCCAAAAAATTGAGGATAATACTTACTCCCATGATCAGAACTTCACTAACCATGAGAAGGAGTCACCTTCAAGAAAAAATGATATTTAACATTAAAATATTGAGGTATACTCCTATGGCCATCATAATAATTCTAATGATCATGTGCTACCTTTATCCTCCGATGAATCACATGAACCATATCCATAATTTTTTGCAATAGTTATAGACAAATAATTGATGAATCTATGACCCCAGTATAACATAATATATAATGAAACATTTATCGATACAAAACTTCAAATTGATTCATGATAATGGTGAAGTGAAAACCATTTTTTGTAATAAAACTTGACCAAAGGTAGGTTCCTTACCCATAAACCACAAAAATCTATGTCACAAGTGCGCAACATGTGTTCAAGTGTTTGGATGGTCTTCTTAATCTGAAAATAAATATATGGATGAAAATAAGTGTTGATGAACAATTTATAATAAAAATAATCCCAAATACCTCTCAAAACATTGTAGACAAAACTTGGATCATGATCATAGATGATCATCCTCCGAACTCCATGAAGCCTCACCACCTTGTCCAAGAATTTCCTTTATAAAAACCCAATCGATCTCAATTCTTTAATTGTTGATAAGTGGTATAACTTTGTAAAACAATCCACTATCACCCACATAGCATCATAACCTCCCTGAGATCATGGTAAAATGGAAAAGAAGTCCATAAAAATGTCATATCATTTCCATTGTGGTACATCTATTGACTATAAAAAACCATCATGAATGCATTTTTCATTCTTCACCTTCTCACAAACTAAACATCCGGACATGAAGTATACACTTGAAATATTAAAACCATGCCACTAAAACCAACCTATTAGAGCAAGATACATATTTTTTGGACCATAATATACCAATAAGGGTGATATGTGAAACTCATAAATAACCACCTAATTTATAATTGAAGGAACAAAATACCTTCTATGAAATAATAGCTCATGTTAATAATCCTTAGACCATAAATTAGAGGCATCACAATATAAAACTCTATATCAACAGACCTCCACCTTTGAATACCCAAGGTGAGACTCCTACACCTACTAAAATGAAGATGTATCCCCCATAATATAAAAGAGGAAGCCTCTACCACCAACCCATCCCATATCTAGATGCATCACTGTGAGGCCTTACATCATTATATAGAAATATTTAGACTCACGCATGACATCACTTAGTGACTTCTTACTTAGAAAATCAGCTATAACCTTACCGTTTCTAGGAGTATATGAAATATCAATGTCATATTCATTTAATAGTTACATCCACTATCATTTTTGCAAGGTCAGGTTATATGGGGAGAATACATACCTCAATCTCTTTTGATCAGAGAAAACCAAAAACCTTCCTTTGATTAGGTAGTGTTTCCACAAATTTAGAGAAAACATCACTGCTTCCAACTCAAGATAATGTGTGGAATAATTACATTCATGGGGTTATAAATATCCATACCCATAAGAAATAACCTCCCTATGTTTCATTTGGACACCACCCAATCCATGACATAAAGAATCATATAAAACATCAAAATAAACTCCCTCTTCTGGAAAATGAATAAATGGGGTGATGACCAACATCCCCTTTAGGTACTAAAAAGATTCTTGACATTGGTTAGTCTATAATAATTCCAGATCCTTTCTTGTTCAAGGATATCATAAGAGTTTTAATCTTAGAGAATATGGGTAAAAACCAATTATAATATCCCATAAGTCCCAGGAAACTCTATACGTCTATAAAATTATTGGGGGTTACCATTGAAACTATAGATTTTATCTCCAAAGGATCTATGGATACTTCACATTGGGACATGAAATTACACAATAAAAAAAACTCATGAGCCAAGAACTCACACTTAGCTTCCCAAACTGCTATTGACAATAAAAATCACAAAAATCGTGTAGATTAAATGTATTATTCTCCTAATATATAGAGTACACAATGAATTAATTGATAAAAAATCACCATGAACCTGTCCAAAAACTCTCATAATAATTTATTTATCAACCCCATGAACACGTATGGAGCATTCATCACATAGAATAACATTATAACAAAATCATAATTCCCATAATGGAATTATAAATTAGTATTTAGAATATATTCATCATTTTATTTTATATGATGATATATCAATCTATAATGACCCAAACAATTATAAATGAAATTAATTTTTTTAAATCATTTAATGCCTCATTAAGAAATGAAATTATAGAATACATGCACTATGTTGGTTTTTAAACTATTATAAGTTATATCCTATCAGATTTAAAATAATTTTAAACATAATACAAATTTATAGTATAAATGTTAAGGTGATCATATTATTAGTAAATATATAAGGTTATGATAAATCCATTTGACACAGACAATGGAAGCGATGTCGTCGACCAATAAGATTGTACCCAATGAACCCCATTTATCAGAGCTTCCAAGAAATGTAGAATTACTAGTCTTTTCCCTTGAAAAAGAAAATTTTTATATTAAATAACTACAGAAAGATAAATATTTTTATGGTATAAGTTCATGATAATCAGGATCATGAAAAAAACCGTGTTCGCTGAACCAACCCAAGAAAATCTTACCATCACACAACCTACCCTTTGGGTATTTGCTGCTGTAATAAAGTTCTATGTATCCAGACAATAATATTATGAATTTGTATATTTTTATTTTAATATAATAATGATTATATTGACCCGTTTTATTATTATATTGTAATGATTAAATAATTAGTTTGATAAAAATTAAATTTTGATGTGATGAAACACAAATTGTATTTTTGGAAAATATATAGTTTCAATCACAACACTTTTTTTATGAATTCAAGATTTTTTTAAATAAATATATTTTAATAAAATATTATTATTAAAAAATATTTATTTAAATATAAATTAAAATATTATTTTGTGAATTAAAATATAATTTTTATAAGGTTTAGAAAACTATTACTGTAAAAAAACCCGATATTTTTCAATAAATTGGAATTTTTTATTTAAAAGTGTAAATTATCATATCTAAAGAATTATTTTGATAAAATAAATATTATTTGTTAAATAATAATGTTTAAATTATCCGAAGGTTTATTTTTCAGAATTTTCTGAGATGGTTATTTTGTGGGTAAAAATTAAATATTATATAATTACACTATATTTATTATGACATAATAAAATCATAAAAGTGACGTAGTGAGTACTATAAAGAGTATACATAATAAAACTTATTTTTTTAAATTTAAAATAATAATTTTATGTATTTTTTTAAATTTTATAATCCCATAATTAATCCTCTAAAATATATATTATATTTTAAGTTTTTTAAATTAATTCCTTATAAACATGAATCTCTTCCACATCACCAAGGGTATTATTTTAATGATATCAGTTATTAAACTTATTAATTGATGAAACCACTCCAATTTTTTAGAAACCATGTGAAAAAAATACGAGATGGTTCTTGGTTTGGATTAATTTTTCATATAGAGTCCAAAATCCAAGTTTAGAAATTAATAAAGTATTATCCTCTCTTTTGCTATAAAAACCCACACAACCTCCCATTATTCTTTAATAATTACCATTTAATAAAAATTTAATATTATATTACTTATATATATCCTTAAAAATGTTCCCTTAAGCTCTTTAGAAGCTCATGCCAGGATTTTAAAGGCACTATCTCAAGGGAAAAGATCCACTCTTTATCCTTTTTTGTCAAGCACCATCTTTATACAATGCGTTTTTATTTCCAATTTTATAGTTTGTAATATGTTTTCACACATCCATATTAATTTACTTATGATGTGAAAGTGATGATATTTCCATTTCACTCTCATTTAACCCTTCCATGAATCTTTATATACCCCTTTATGTTGTTGAAATTATCCTGCGATTTTCCTTGATAAACATTTGTGTAATGAATACCAATTCTCATTTCCACTCAACAATATTATCATATATGTAAAGATAATTAATTTATTGGAAAATTACATGTATATAACTCCTAATATATAATAATTTTATTAAAACTTATGAAATATATCCTTATGTTTTATGATCTTTGTGGAAAAATTAGGAATGTACATGTTTTTAATGCGACATGTGGGATAATAATTATAAAGCCATATAATTCATTGGATATTATTTTGGTCTCATGATAAGTTATGTATGGAATTAATGAGTGAACCAAACCCATGATGTGACTCTTTTAACAATGTGAAGTTGTTTTGGAAGTTATCCTTGACTTATATTTATGTTAGGTTTTATGTTGTTTCCACATTCCTATGTTTCCCCTATGTTATCATCATATATCATTATTCAATGTTCATGTTTAATATTATCACCCATTATATATATAATTGATATATATATATATATATGTTAACTAACATTAATTACTTTCATCATGTTATTCTTTGATTATTCACTTACTAGTATATATATATCATCCGTTTCTTATGTATGTCCCCGGTTAATGCTGTGTGATTTTAAAATGTCAAAGAAAATTATGGGCATGTTATGGAGTTTTATTTTATTTCATTGAATTTATTTTGAAATTTCTTATGTTATATACCTAATTACCCAAGTATACCAGGGATCACAATCTTTTTGGGTTATATTAATTTTATCTTTTTATAATAAACCATGAAAGAAAGTGTATTAAATATATGGGTTGTCATTTTTGGTATTAGTGAAAATTTTGGTTATTTTTAGATATAAGGATTATAAAACCCCAGTTAAATCCTTAGGTATAAGACTAAACATAGGAAAACATCACTATATTTTTTTCAAGTATAGATTAAGTTGTTTCAAAAAAATATATCCCTGTGAAAATAATATAAGTGTATATGGATCTAGAATAGTTTTACTTAGGGGTAATAAACTAAAAAATGGTTAATTGATCTAGAGTCAATCATCACTTGGTTCATGAAAATGTTTCCTTTTTTAAAACCATCTTTAAAAATCCCAAATGCTTTGTGAAATTATCAAGATCATTGCAAACCATTATTATGGTGATAAAGGATCCCATAGAAATTTATGTTAAGAAATAAATAATGGATAACATATATTGAAACCTATAAATTAATTAGTTAAAGAATATATATAATTTATGAGTTATACCTTTAATTTTTAGAGTTTCAATTTTATGTGTTTAATAGTTTGAAAATTCTCATCCCTATGTCTATTTTGGATAAAATAAATGATTAGAACCAGAATCAAATACTGAAAGGTAGGATTATTATCCATGGTTCAACATATTATTTTATATAATTAAAGTTTAGTAAAACCATTCTAACACCACCAAACAACATGGAAGTAGTTCTATAAATAAAAATAGAAAATGGAAAAATTATTGAATACCAAGTATATAAATACTCCTGAATCCAAATTTTTTGGTTGAATTTCCTAGAAAACCTTATGATACTCCCTTTAGTGGAATTCTATGATATTATATGCATGGATTGATTTTCCTTTTATAGAGCCAACATAAATTTATGAGATAATGAAATCACCCTCTGTATTGCGAATCACCCACCCATTGTAAACTAGTGTAATTAAGATGATGAATCTACATTGGTATCATCATATCATGAATGGATTTTGTTTCCTTATAAGTATGCATATCTATCTCAAATTATTGAGACTAAGGAAAAGTTGATTCTAAATGAAATGCCCAGTGTAAGGTAATATGTTAACGTGTTTCCTAAATAATTTTTTAGTTTTCCACCAAATCATGAGGTTGAGTTCTCAATTTATCTTATACCTGTAGATTTTCCAATTTCTAGGAATACATATTTAATTGAAATTGTTTAACTTGAGGAGTTGAAGATGCAACTATCAGATAATATGGATAAAGGGTTCATATTCCTAAGTGTTTCACTATGGGGTGAATTATTCCTCTTCATCAATAAGTATTATGGGTGAATGAACCTCGGTATTCATTATTACGATATCAATAATATCATAATAAAGAAAAAGTATCCTATGTTATAGATTTATGACTTATTTGATTAGCTACATGGATCCTAGTACTTCGCTAAGATGGATCTATAGTTGAGTTATTGTCACGTAAAGGTGAAGAAGGAAGACATCCCCAATACTAATTTTCATAAAAGGTATGAGAAATATGAGTTCATATTGATTCCATTTGTACTAAATAATGATCTAAAAATCTTTATATACACAATGAAAAGAGTCTTTAGGGATTACCTTGAAAAATTGTGGTAGTCTTTATAGAAGATATTATTATCTACTCCAAAATCAAGGAGGAACATGAGGATCATTTAAATTCTATACTAAAGACTTTTTACAATGGAATTTTATTTGAAAAGTATAGTAAATATAATTTTTGGATAGAGAAATTAAAATTAATGGGAAATTTCACCTCAAGAAATTGGATATATATAGATATTTTGAAAATATTGGCAATTTAAGGATTAACTAAACAAAAATATGTGATAGAAATCTATAGTTTCCTTGGATTATCTAGGTACTATAATCAATTTTTGAGAATATTTTCTTTATTTTCAATCCCACTAACCTAGCTAACTCATAAATGAGTCATGTTTTTCTTGACTAATAAATGTGAAGAGTGATTTAAATAGTTAAATAAGAGGATAATCAATACAAATTTTCTCACATTACTCACTGGTGGTGAAGTATTTTTGATTTAAAATGATGTTTTCAAAATGGTATTGGGTTTTGTACTCATACAAGATGAAAAAATTATAGATTATTCCTCTCACCAATTAAAGATTCATGAGAAGAACTGCCGAACACATGATCTAGAATTGGCTGTAGTGATCTTCACACTAAATATTTGAAAACATTATATATATGAGGATAAGTGTGACACATATACAGATCATAAATTCCTCAATTATATATTCACACAAAAAAAGATCAATATGTACCAATTAACACAATTATATTTGATCGATGATTATGATTGTTAAATCTATTGCCATCATGGGAATGGGAACAAAGTGGTAGATGATTTAAGTAGAAAGGTCATTGTAACCCTATCCCTGATGAGAATTGAATGGGATCCAACATTATTGGATATATGGAGTATGGAAATGAGAATAATAAAATGATATTCATCAAACCTTGCTCAAATTATTTCTCAACCATCTATTCTTGAGAGGATCAAGGTGGATTATAAGAATTATGAGGTGCAATATAAAAAGGTATCAAATATTCCAAAGTTCAAATTTGTTAAATATAGAGTTATAAGGTTTATAACCCAAATATGTGTCCCATAAAAATCAAAACTATAGAGGGAACTTTTGTATGATTCACATATCTAATCCTTATAGATTCATCTTGAAAGCTCTAAGATGTATAGATAGTGGAAAGAAAACTTATAGTGGGTTAACCTGAAGAGGGATATTGCATAGTTTTTATCTTGATGTGTGGTATACCAACAATTCAATAATTAATGATATAAGTATAAGGTTATGTTAAAAAATTTTACCATACCGGTATGGTCATGGGAAAACATGACCATGGATTTGATCGTAGGACTCCCTAGGACATCTAAAAGCATTATTGTCATCTATGTGGTAGTTGATCACCTTAGTATGTCAACACATTTCATTAAAACTAAAGAATATTTAACCCTTTACCAAATCACTAATTTATATATAAGGGAAGTGGTGAGACTATATAGAGTTCCACTCTCTATTATATCTGATCGAGATATGCGGTTTAACTCAAATTTTTAAGAATACTTATACATTTATTGGATATAGAACTAAGCTTTATCACTACTTATCAACCTTATAAATATGGTTAGTTTGAAACAACTATTCAAAATCATGGGGATATGATGCGATCATATTCGATGGATTTAAAATTATTTTGGGATGAATACATTACACTAGTGGAGTTCTCATATAACAATTGTTTCTATTCAATCATTATAATGACACGTTATGAGGATTTATTTGGGAAGAGGTGTCAGACTTCTATATTTTGTGATAAAATAGGAGATTAAAATCCAATGGGACCTGATATTATCCAATATATGATAAAGTAGGTTCAAACCATTCTATTTTATATGAAATCCATGAAAGGTTGAAAGAAAATCTATACTGGAAATCATCGGTAAGACCTATGATTGGTGGTCAAAGATAAACAGTTCCTTCATATATCACAATATAAGATATTCATAATGTTTGGGAATATTTGGAATATTATCCCAAGATACATCATACCTTTCGAGGTTCTTGATAATATCAAATTAGTGGCCAATCTACTTGTACTCCCACCCAACTGATCTTAAGAACATGATCTATTCTATGTACCCCTTTTGAATAAGTACAAACCAAAACCCTCACATATTCTGAATCTGGAGGTGGTACCGTTGGGGAATGATATTTCATGAAAGTAGAGTTTGGTGAATTTATTATATTATAGATATAAGGTTCTATGAAACAAGACATCTCCCCTAGTCAATGTGTTATAGTGGAACAACATGTTTAAGGAAGTAACATGGGAACTAGAAGAGATGGTGAAATAGAAGTACCCCCATCTGTTTTAGTTTTTGAATAAAACTTCAAGGGTGAAATTTATGAAGGGGGGATAATTTAATGTCTCAAACATTTATAAATTAAATTCCATTTTTTTAAATGAGTATATTAGTTATTAATAAATGAAATTATTGAAAAAAAAGATCTAATTTGGTTTTTGGACCATTATTATTTAAATCATGTCATATTTAAAAGACTTTTAAACATCATAAACATTGATAGTATAGCCATTATACAAAGATAATATTATTAGTATATATATAGGCTTATGATAAATTCATTTTACCTAGAAAAAGGAAGCGGTGATCTTGAATAGAAGGATAATACCCAATGAAGCTCATTTATTAGAGCTTCAAAGGGAGATAACATCACTGGTATTTTCCCTTGAAAAATCAAAATAAGATATTCTAAAACATAACATGAGAAAAATATTTAGCATATAAGTTCAAGATCATCGAGATCATAACGCAAACCATGTTCGCCAAACCACCCAAAGAAAATATCAGCATCCCACACCTTAACCTTAAAGTGTTAATTGGTGTAATAAAATACTATTTATCCAGACCCTAACAGTATGAATTTTTATATTTTATTTTTAATATAATAATTATTAAATTTATTATTTTTAATTTTACTTTATAATGATTAAATAAATTTTTTGATAAAAATTAGATTTTGATACAAGGAAACACAATTTATTTTTTTATAAAATATATAGTTTCAATCAAGAAATTTTTTTTCACGAATTAAATAATTTTTTAAATCAATTTTATTTTAATAAGATATTGTTTTTAATTAATATTTATTTAAATATATATGATTATATAACTTTATGAAGACAAATGTAATATTTATCTGAGTCAGGAAACTATTATTATAAAAAAATAGTATTATTTAATAAATAGAGATTATTTATATAAAAGTATTAATGATAACATTTAGAGAATTATTTTCGTAAGTTAATTTTTTTTAAATCGAAACATAAAAATTGTCTAATAGTGATTTTTTCATTATTTTATGATAGAGTTGAATTTTTTGGGTAAATATTAAATATAGTGTAATTATATAGTATGTATTATGACATCATAAATGACTAAATTGATGTATTAAGTACAATAAAGAGTTTCCATGAACAAAATTATGTTTCCCCTTTAAAGTAATTTTTTTGAAGTTATTTTTTTAATTTTACCAACCCTTAATGAATCCCCCAAAACATATATTATATTTTGGGGTTTAGAATCAATTATTTACAAACATGACTAACTTTCACATCACTAAGGGTTTTATTTTAATGATTTTGGTTCTTATACTTATAAATTAAGTAAACCCAATCCACTATGGTAGAAACCATGAGAAAAAACCATGTGATGGTTTGTGGTCTAGATTAATTTATCATATAGAGTCAAAAAACTAATTTAAGAAGCTAATAAACCCCCCTCTATTTTGATATAAAAAACCACCCAACATCCTTTTACTATTAACAAAAAACCCTTTGATCATGAAGTTAATCTACCCTTACATATCTTGATACCTCTAAAGGATCCTCAATATCTTAAGAATCTCCTCTCAATTATTTAAAAGCACCATCTCAAGGTAATGGATCCTCTCCTTCTTCTATTTATTCAAGAAACTTATTTATATTATTCAATTTGATTTATTATTATTTATGTTGGAATATTTTTTCACACATCCCTATTATTCAACTTTTATTTTCCAAGTTATTACATACCTCTTTCACTCTCATTTAACTATTCCATGAATCTTTATGTTCTCTTGTTATGATGCTGAAATTATACTATGATTTTCCATGGAAAACATTTGTGTAGTGAATACCCATCCCCATTTACACTTAAAGGTATTCACCTAGATATGAATACACTTCTTTTATTGAGTACTCCATGTATGTAACCCATAATCCTTAATCATGGGATTAAAAGTGATGAAATATATCCTTATTTTGTATGATCTATGTGGCACACTTATGCATGTACATGCTATGAATGTGACCAATGGTCTTGGAGTTATATTTATCTCCAATTAATTGGGTAATTTTATTTTCTAAGGAGTATTTTTTTGGGTTAGTGACTAAACCTGATCTATGACTTGAATTTATCCACCATGTAATGTTTTCTTGGTTGTTATCCATGACTTATGATTATGAATTTGTTTATGTTGTTTTTCTATTCCTACTTTTCCTTCAAGTTTTCATCATATATCATGATTCTATGTTCATGTTCATTATTATCACCCTTTTTTCTATCACTAATATGCCTATTGACTCGCATGTATTACTTTCATCATGTTATTCTTTGATTAGTACCTTACCGAGATTTATATCTCACCCCTTTATTATATACATCCCAAGGTTATCCCGTGCAGTTTTAGAAGATCAAGAGAAATTAGGAGCATGTTATGGAGTTTTAGTTTATGTCATTGTATTTATATTTCAAGTTGTTTTTATATGTACCTAATTTTCTAAAGATACTTTACCTCATGATCTTATGGGGTTGTATTATGTTTATCTTTATATAATAAATCATTAAATAAAGTGTATTATAGATATGGGTTGTCATATGATCATAGATAGATATTATAAAAAAATATAACACTCTTTAACTGATCAACTAAATCATAAATTCATGGAATATTATATAAATTATTCAACATCACCTGATTCAAGTGATGTTAGTCGATTTATAGATGAAAAATACCATCTAAATTCAACATGAAGAAAACTAGATAACCCCAAGGTGAAACACTCAACCGACCAGAACATCACTACAAAAGATCATAAATTTGTATCCATAACTCTCATAACTCTAAAGTCACCATACTATATAGAGAAAATGATATTGGAGATGTGGACAACTATATATTTATTATCAACTCAATCTCACATTGAGTGGATAGCACCACTGCCTGTTTTAGAAAGACATTAATTTAATATTACAATACCATGAGAAAAACTACCTATTGAACCTCTCATAAAATCAAAATAAACTAGAATATCAAGTAAGATAAGGATAAAACATGCCTCTATCCCATATGAGGGTCCCACTCACTAATAAATCTGACAAACTTTCCATCAAAATAATAGAATACAATATTCCACCTGAAAAATTCATAATATCCTACAATGAATCCAACCAATATAGGTAAATTATAATTTCATATGGATATATCTCTAAACATTGAAAGTCACGCCAAGAGTAGTTATTCCCCTACATTCGCTCACAATTTCTTTATACTTCATACAAAATTTCTTGACATCCAATTGGTGTAGTCAAGACCAATGGAACTGAAAGTGTCTCTACCTCAATTCCTAAATAATGGACCATCTAATGTGAAATAAATGAGTTTATAGATCCAAAATCAACCATAGTATATCTCAAACGAAGTACGAATCACCTCGTGATGGAAACTCTAGAGCATGAAATTGGATAGGACCTGCTCCAAAAACTCTATGACCTTGATTATGACAACCTATGTGGTTGTAATATACTCTATATGGATAAAACGAGTCACGGGGATACCTACACCTTACCTACTTACACTATTCTAATCAAAATTTGGATCATCTTGCTTCTACTTCCATAATTGGTAATGCTAAAAGGGTAGAAATTGAGGCGGAGCACTAGCCGCACAGTACTTACTCAGAAAGGTCTTAGACTATTGAAACTGATAACCATGGAATCCGCATGAAAACAATAATTTAATCCCTTGTAAGGGTTCTAAGAGAAACCAACCCTAGATAAATAATAAAAAGAGAACTGATACCTTCCCCCAACCATCCGAAAAACCTTTTTTCGAAGAAAATGAGAACCCCAGAACAGAAATCTAATATAAGGAGAATCTAAATGACTCCCCTATCATGATAATATAGTTCTAGAAAGTATCCTCTCAATAAAATTTTCTCTCTCTAGTACCTAAAAATATATCTATAACATAGATGGAGTAGCCTATAACCTAATCTCTAGATGCAAAGCCTCCTCAAAATTTTGTTCTCTAACCTCCTCATATGAAAATAGGTCCAAAGCATAAAAAATAAGGTTTATGAGATATATCCCAAACTCTCACATGTTAGAGCTCACTTTTTGAAGGGTAAATAGATCCTAATGACTGGATACCTTTGCAGTCAAAGATAGAAACCCATCTCATAACTAATCCATTAAGTTCTCTAATGAAATAGAAGAGTCATAGAAATCCTTGAGGAATAAGAACCACCACTACCTGGATACCCCATGATAAATCATCACTGCTAATAAAAAATAGTGTTGATTCAAAGCACAGATCAAACTTATGGCTTTCTCCACCTCATCCAACCATTCTACTATCACTAAATCTCAAATGGATCCATCATACTTTTGTAGACTATGGAATTGAAACTCTAATATTTTCCTCCTCAAAGTTCCATTTTCATCAACCCCAAATTAAAATTGATATCATATAAAATCCTACTAAATATCTTTGAAATGAAACTATTGAGGATGTTGAGCATAATCCATAACTATAAAAGAAAAAATGGTTAATAACTCCTCTACATAGATCATGGAATATTTAAGATTAATTAATTAAGATTTAACATAATCCTATGGTATAACCATTTCATACATGAGCACAAATAATATTTATATATGAAATTTTCCACAAACATTACCTTGAATCCAATATCATTTCACTGAGTAGTATTAGTAAACTTATAGGTCCTAGAATTAGATTAAATCACATTCTAAACTTAGCTGTCATCATTTCCATACTAACCCATGTATTCCTCATATGTTTCTACCTCCAAAGTTCATATTATCCATAAGAATAACCTGTTTATACCATTATGTCATGTAACCTCCACCTAAAGTCACCCCTCAAATTCCAAAAAAATGATATAAGGTAGATAATGACACCTGAACCCTACCTACAATAAGCCATTGGTTGGAGGCAAGCACTGAGGTTATATCATAAACAAAAATGGGATGAATTAATCTCTAAGAAGGATTGAGGAATGAGATATAAGATAAAAACACCAAAAAAATCCTTCTCATAACAGTAAAATATCCAAATACATGCATTTAATTTCATTTAACAAAAAAGAAAAATACAAAAGAAACAAAAAGTACCAAAATAAAATCCTTGATAATGATTATGAAGCCTAAAATGATCCAGAACAAATCCATGAGCTAGTAATATCCAGACCGATCACCAAAAAAATCCTACTTACCCAAAAAGCATTTTATATATACGTAGGGTGAGAATTAAAGGTATAATACATAGGATCCTCCCTAAATCCACTAGTGTAAAATATAAAGAAATCATACTAAATTCTAGTGAATAGAAAAATGAATCTAACCTATCACCTAATTAGGTATACTAAGTTCTTAGCCTCACCGAGGATCTATAATCATGTATCACATTAAATCAATAATATAATATCCAAAATAACATCAAATGAAGCTACCCCACTACCACTTCTCCACTAGTTTTCCACTCTATACCAACATTTAACTTCCTGATCTATATCTCTTCTAAAAAAATCATTCTTGAAGACACCTGGGAAAATGAAACATACCATGCACCGCATGAATCACATAATCTAAATCTCTAGATAGTAACCAAGTATTTTTCAGGATCCACCACTACCAATAAATTTTGTATTATACCTTAGGTAATCAAATCCCATACATTTTATACCTATAATAATCCTTAGGATTCTAAATCTGAAGATACATGTGTGTAAAAAGAAACACAAGACATTATAACCCTATACACACATATCTGGTAAAAGTAACCACTCTACATAAAACACATAATTTTACCAGGAGAATAGATTCAGTAAAGAGAGGGTATTCATCCATATATTACTTTCTAACATAGATGTTGGAAAAAACACCTCCCAAGTATACTAGGTTTCAGTTGCCTTTTTGACAGGGGTGGGGTAGCATATGAAATAATATAACATAGGAATATATATAGATTATAACCACATGATGGAAAACCACATACCTATAACCTCAACATCAACTATCACCTATCAAACACTCATATATCAATTATAAGGACTAGGTATCCTATATACATAGAAACATTCCAAGAATAATTTCATTTAATTAATTTTCCTGTTAAATGTTTCATAATTACTCTAATTACAAGACAATTCTATACCACTAGGAATAATTTAAACTCTTCCAATGTTTTTAAGAATTATCATCATTCATCATTCCATAAAACCTTAAACCCATTGAATTAAAATAATTTTTATTCATTATCATTCCATAATTCCAGGAACACTATGACTCATCTTAATCTACCTTGAAAGATATATAAACCAAGAATAAACAGATACATCCAGTAGTGAGGAAATGAATGTAGAAACAAGAAACTCTACCATCCGTCCTGTAAAAAAAATTTATTAAAGAACAAAAATCCAATGTTTCAGTACAAAAATCTACATTCAATCCTAGATTTCATCCAATCCATTAGTCCTAGTGTGATCCCTAACACCACTATGGATATAACCATCCATCCCATCATCATAGGTGACAACTATTACCACAAAATCAGGAATCCCTTCCCATTTCTCATTAAACCCCCATCCATCTTAGGATCACATCATGTCACCTAAAAAGGCTCATCATCTATAAAAATCACACAATAAAATAAGAAAAAAAAGTTAACAGGGAAATTAGGCCTTAAAACCAAGGCATCCATCCTTCATAAAAAAATGAGCTAGCTTGACTCCAATAAATTAACTTTATCAAACAACCAATTGTTTAACCTATTGGACTAATTGATTAATTTATCACAGGTTATAATAAAATTCAACCTAAGGAATTAAAAATCAATAAATATTAATTATTTATAAAATATTAAAGATTAAATTCCATGAAAAACAACATGAGGAATAATGATATCAATTAAAAATAACTCTTTATTTAATTTTGCAACAAGCATTATGAGGTTCAGTTTCTTTTTCTGGTTTCAAAGCATTACCAACATGTTAAAAAAATACATAAATATAAGATAACACAATATTCTGAAAGTCAAGAGGCAAAACATTAACACAACACAAGAAAATGTGATCTATTAGAACCAAAACCAATTATTTATTTAAAATATTTTAGTCTTCATTAAGGTTTATTCCACCATTACCCAATGAGATAATGGATGATAGCATCATCATTTCACTTTAAAATAAGGATAATTAAAAAATAACCAACCATGAATTTAAAATACCCACATCCCCTTAGAAAGAAAAAATGATCAATGATATACCACCACTGAAACGAAAGGTAGATTTGTCTGACTATATCCTCCGAAATATACCATTAGACTATGTTCAAATGACACCCTCAACTGGGCCTCCCATTACCACAATATTCCCAAAAATTAAGAAGGTAATAAAATAGGATATAGAGAGGAGGGGAGATATTACCTTGATCAAAATAATAATAATATAATGATATAAGGGGGTTATAAACTTCAAAGGAGATGAAAGAAGAAAACCAAGGGGTCTGGAGTTATCCCAAAATCAAAGGGGAAGATAGGGAATCAAAATGAGGGAGGTAGGGCCCTCTATTTATATAGGAGAGATTGGAGGACTCCACCATGGTGTAGTGACCTCCTTCCACACTATGGTACCCTCAGTCAAAGGGAGATCTAAATCTATCACAAGTAGATCTTTAAAACTTAGTTATTTTAAAAGCCTACTTTAACCATGACCATGTAATCATCTACGTAATGGTGGCTCATTTGCTGTTTTCCATGAACATCCAAATTAGAACGACATCAAACCCTTGTTCATTTCTTCTTAACCATTCCCAAAACCATGGCATAATGATATCTAACTCCATTTTTCAAATGTGGTATCATGGAGCACCAAGACTTGTGCCAAGTCCACCGAAAGAATTTTTAGGCTTCCTATTTTACACTAGGAAAACTTGTAACTAAAATTCCATCCAAAATGGACTGATAAGCCATTTACTTTGGTGTGGGGAACCCCAAAACCACACAACCGACCTCTAAGAAACTAATACCCAAAATGGACAACATCACCATTACCTATTCCCAAGCATGGTGACACTTTAAAAGGTAAAATAACTCTCCTATCATTTGAAACACTCCCAAAAGCCTTATGAACACCACCAAGCATCAAACAACCACAATGGAAAATTTGTAATGTTTTAAGACATGAAAAAATATAATTGAATAATTATTAAACTTTGTATGAGAATAATAAGTTTTTCAACATGTTAAATTCGTATTAAATTTAACTGAGGTTCTGAATAAACATAATGTGCGACCTTGTAGGATGATTTCTCAGTGGTATTAGAAAGAATTACCTAAATTACACATTAAGTGGATAACAATATACCAAGGCACCCATAGAGAAATAATTTAAATTTCATAATGATAATAACCACCTATGGGTACAAAATAAATAACATAATCAATTTTTATCAACATACATAATCAAATAGTTTGTATACTGGTGTCATCAACCTATATTCTTGGTGTATCTTTCTCTAAAATTCAATAAATGAACATACCAAAAGAATTACATGGCCATGGAATTAATTAAGAAGTTCCATTTCCATCAAAGGTATTTCTATATAAACTTCCATTAAATAATAGAAGAAATAAATACTTTGTTGAATTATTTATTAATGCAATGTCAGTCAGGACACACCCAATGTAACCTACTTCTCCACAAGAATATTTCTTTAGTATTTTCGTCAATACATAAAAGTTATTGACCCCTGACATGAATTATTGACAATAATAAATTAAAATGACTATTTCACACATATACAAATAACAATATCCAATGAAACATATAAATGTGTATTTCTATTTGGTGGTTCTTGTTATCATATTCTCCTTACTTGATATTACCAAGCAAGAACTTTATGAGAATAATTCTAAATGTGTTATAATCCCCCTATCCATGATAGCCTATATCATTTTTCTCTTGTCAAATGATATCATCTGGTCAAATAACATATATTTCAGAATACGATCATAGCACAGATAGGTTCTTATCATAGAGAGGAAATGCTACGACCTTTCAGTGTGATAATTATACTTAGAAAATTATAACAAAAATTATCACATAGAAGAAAAATCATGATATGATAATAACATTATTAATATAAAAAATTCATGAAAATAGGTAATGAAAAAAGTAAATATAAGCTGGTTATAGGGCACAAACTCTAATAGTACCCCACTTACACTAGATCCAAGTGGTAATAATACATAGTTCTTAGGATATAACATGATGTTCATGCTTATACTGGGATAATACTTCAGTCAAGGGTTCCAAAATGTTTGTTTTTAGGAAACCCTTCTCACTATGACCTCACCCCTTTGAGTAAAATTCTTCAAAAGGTGATACTTCCAAATTATGTGCTTTATCCATCGATATGACATTGGCTCCATTACCAGAGCCACCACTATAGTATTTTCACCATATAATGTTACATGTTCTTTAATTCTTGGAACCACATAAATCTATAAAATTATGTTTCATATCTATATTGATTATTTAGATTCATAATAAGTCACAATATAATAGAATTATACTATAGAATCATTAAAAATTGGATGCTTTAAACTATTCTATATTATAACTCCTCTATTGAGATTGAAAAAATTTCTTTAATGTGAGTTTAAATCATTATGATATATTTTGAAACTTTCATCTGTATATCCCATGATGACTATTTCATCATATCCTCTATATACCAGGAACATATCCTTAATATAACTCCAATACTTAAGGATAACCTTAATAGAAAACCAATTATTTTCTCCTAGATAATCATGATATCTATATACCAAGATTGATTTATAGGAAATTCTTATCCTAGTACCTAACATGTCATAAATGATAAATCCTATCGTGAATGCATACGAGATTCTACTCATCCTCTCTATCTCATATTTTGTGTGAGGAAACCTCTTTTGGGATAGATATCCCATATAACAATAGAACCCATCCTCTATTGTATTATTCCATACTGAATATCTTTCATATATGGTTAATATATATACCTTTACTTACTCCAAGAAACCTCTTATATCTATTATGAATGATCTTGATCCTTAGAACGTATTCCACTTCACCTAATTTCTTAGTAGAAAAAAACATATTTATCTAGTCCTTAACTGATAGTAAGAATGGTATTACATTTACAATAATTAATATAAAATTGATATATATTACTTAGTATACAATTTTACTCTCCCTAAACCACTTGGAAACACATGAGTCACATTTTTTATTTATGAATCCAAATTAATTAATGGATTCATCAAACTGAATGATCCATGACCAGAATTCTTTCTTTAATACATAAATGTATCTTTATAAATTGAATACCTTATTAGAATTTCTTAGAGTCACAAAATCTTCTAGTTGTTCCATATAAACATCTTCCAAAAGGTTCTAATTAAGGAAATCTATTTGACATCCATTAACAAAATATCATAGTTAATGAAATTTGTTATGGGAAGAATAATTCTAAAAGATTTAAAAATGGATATTGGTGGAAATGTTTTATTGTAGTTAATAAATTGATTTAATTTAAACCATTAATATACTAAAAATACTTTATAGGTACCCACCTTACCTTATATGTCCTATTTTCTATTGAATACCCATTTTCACCTAACAATATTTACATCAACCAACGAATTGAACAGAACCCACACTTAGTTCTGATATATGGAATCCATCTTAGAATGCATATAATTTCTACATCTTGTAGATTCTGAGCTCTCTTCTACCTCCATGTATGGAAGAGGATCATTATTTTCAATAAATAAATTTGTATCCTCCTTGATGACTAGACAACCATGTCTTTCTAGTTTTCTAACCTCTCTAGTTCCATTACACCATACTTGTGTTTGAGGAAAAATCTTTCCCATGAGGACCTATGAAATATATTCATACAACAACCCTTGTGTATCCTAATATTATACTTAATTAAAGTCAATATTTACCCCACTATCTCTTTTATATATTTAATCCCTATCAAGAAATATGGAATTTATTCCTACATTTAATTTATTGTCCAGGGGTTCATATAGGTAATATTCTTATTTTTCCATGGGATATCCTATAAAGATACACTTAGTGCCTCAAGGTGATAGTTTCTTTCTAGATATCACCTTAACAAACACCTCTCAATCCTATACACGAGTTTTCAATCCCATGAATTTCCGTGTTTACATTAATTTAGAAGGTATTATATTTTCCACCTTAGTTAATACTTGATTTAGAAAATATGGTATAGTTTTTAATAAATGTACCCAATAGTATATTGAAATATCAATATGACTCATCGTCAACCTTACTATGTTAAGTAAGGTATGGTTCAAATTTAAATTACACCATTCCACTATGCTGTATAAGGAATAATGAGTTGAAATAGAATTTTAAACTGTAGAAAATAGTTGATGAACTATTGGTTAATATACTCACCCCCTGATTCATATTTAAGAATATTTATTTTCTTACCATGTGAAGTATATACCTTATTCTTGAATTCTTTTTAATTTTCAAAATGAATTGGACTTATACCACATTATTTATACATATTCATATTTACTCAAGGAATCAATAAAAGTAATTAAATAAGAATTCCGACATATATATTCTTTTATAATAGATCTACACACATCTGTTTCCACTAATTCTAGAATCTTTGTAGCACTTTCAACATGCCCACTAAAAGATGGTTTGGTTATTTTTCCTTCAAAAAAAGAGGGAGATTTTTCTATTGATTTTAGTTAAAAATAATATATATATCCATCTTAATGAATTTTTTCCAACTACTTCAAGTTTACATGACCAAGGTGGTGATGCCAAAAATGGATGTGATATGAGTTATATGAACCTAATTCATTATAAATTTTCAATACTTGGATTTCATAATATAATAAATAATGTTCATTTTTTAAATTTCCCACATCATAAAATATAGTTTCTTTATAAAAGAAGAAGCTATTATTTCAAAATTTGAATATTAGTGCATCTTCATCAAGGTAGGATAAATAAATTATGCAATTAGTAACAATTAGTACCTAATAACAATATTTCAAAACCATGATTATCCATGTTGTAAAAGAAAGGTGTTAGCCCCCTATAGCCAATGCAACAAGTCATGCTTCAATAGATACTTGATGATCCGCCTATCCTATGGAAATATTTGGAAATCTAAATTGTTATTACATTTGGATAAAAATTTGAGTACCACATGCTATATCAAATACCCACTTTTTCTATATAGAAATATTTCACTGGATAATGAATGAACATGAGGATTACACTTTATTTTTAAAATAAGTAAATTTCTTCCTCAAGATTCCCTTCTTGACACATGCAATACACAGTAAGTCTTTTTAAATTTATAGTATTTTGATATTCCTTATCTTGGAAGGATGGTGCTCGAGAGCCTTTGTCTTTGAGTGAGTATTAGAGTCGTTTCCACCATTATTCCTTTTATTCATCAAAAGACCACAAGTTTTTCACACTCCATTTCTTTATCAACTTGGAAAATCAGTTTAAGGAGTTCTGGGAGAGATTTGTCAGTATTTCTCATATAATAATTATCAATGTAACTTTTGAAGCTATTAAGTAGTGAGGATAAAATGAGATCCGTGAACAACTCATCATGTATCTTAAATCCCAAGATGTCTAGACTCCCTATATATCTAATCATCTTGACCACTCAAGGCCTGGTTGTTACTAACACTCTAATATTTCATAAAAATAGTTTATTTTGGATCCTATATCACTCTTGTATCTCCTTATATCAATAAATATCATGAAGGTGAGACATAATTTTATATGGATCTATATCTTTATGTTTATATAGAATCTCATTGGACATGCATGATATCATGAAACATTTGACATCTATGGAATCATACAAATGTTTCATGTAGATTAAAAATTATTCCCCACTAGCCTCATTACCATGTGATTTAGGAATAGGGGTTTCCAACACATATATTTTCTACTAATTGTGTAGTATAAAGTGAAAAAATTTATACAATTATTGTAAATTAAAGATATTGAGAAGGTTATACTTCTCTAATATGTATTTTAGTGATATAGTTAAAGTTGTATAGTTTTATATTTCTATAATAAATAAGATCAAATTTTAGTACATTATCTAGATTAAAATTTTAGATAATTAATTTAATTTATTCATCTCACACTATTTTATAAAAACTCAATATCCCTCATCATTAGTTTTAGAATATCCTATCATTTGGATATTATAGTTGTAAGGATCTATATGTCCATTTTTCAAACCTAAATAGGATCCTGATAATCTATTCAAAGGTATTTAGGTTAAAGGGTATTGAAAATTTCATTAACTCATATATTCTTGATACATTGAGTGGAATTGAAATCCTATAAAACTAAACTTAGATTTTCTCAACACTTTACAACTAGTATCACTATGTTTCACAGAGGTGATTATACCTTAATGATAAATAGGTTAATTCAAACCAAAACACAAGCTGGAAATTTCATGATAATTAAAATAACCTCAATGAATGTTGGATGAGAACTTTGAATTGGGGTTTTATTTTTACAAAAGTTGTAGAAGGACTTAATGACTTAATATTTTTATTTGATTGGTTTTTATATTTATGGTTAAAATTTAATTTTATATTCTTATGTGTATTATTAATATTAAGTGGATTTCAATGAAGTGATTGGATATGTTGTAGATAAAATATACATATAGTCAAAATTATTTTAAGTCTACATTTAATGCTTATTAATTAATATATTAAGTGATTACAACAATGCATCCACAAATAATTAATAATGAAACTGATATAAATAAAATAATAAAGTCGTATGAGAATGATATTTTCTAGTGGTTGGTTAATCTTGAGGATATAATACCAATACATGAAACTAGAGAGAAAACTCCTGGAACCATTCCCTGATTTAATTTATATCATTCCAACTATAAACCGTGTATTTACTATGTTGGTTTCACCTCAGATCTGAGCTCGTACTGTCCCCTCTCACCTAGGAGATCCAGCATTTAAATATTCTTTTATTAAAATTAAATAGAGGGGAACCAAATGATTGGTTATGTGTGTTCATATAAAAAAATCAGAGGCATTCAAATTTTTTTTTAATTTAATATTAATAAATTAAAAGAAACCAATCACTTACACAGGCTAATCCATGCTCATGATCAACCTTACATATATAAAACCTAATAATTTAATAAATTAGAATTTATTTAATTAATTCTTAATTAATATAAAAGTTTCTTGAATTAATTAATTATATTCATTTTTAAATTAATTAATTTATCTCAATTTTCATCTAAATTTTCCTTGAGATTTCCAACCTTTTTAATTTTAAATAAATCAAATGAATTAGTTTTATTTAAAATTAACTATGTCAAGAGCATGTAATTTGAGGTAACATAGTGAGTACCCATCCAAACTACCCTAAGTGTGTTGTAGTGGTATACAAACTACTCATACAAAATATAACATAAAAGTTATGTCAAATAATTACATGGTGTGTACTATCAATAAATGAAACATTAACACATGTAATTTAAATAAAGTATACTGATTTTAATATGTGTGGAATATTCAACATATTCTGATTATTCGTGGTTTGTTATTATGAATATCATTTAAACATTAATCATGAATTTAAAATATATAAAAACTAGCATATGATATTCACTAACAATAAATGATACTAAAACACTTTATGGTTTGGTTTAAATGGAATAATTCATTAATTATACGTTTTTTTTGTAAATAAGTAGTATACATGGAATGTACATGCCAATTACACGTCGTTTATAACACATAACCATATTCATGATAGATTCCTAGGGATTGGACATATATGTTGACTGAAAATATTTTTCATGTATACAGTCTATGTTAGAGAACAAATGAGGTGACCTCTAAGTTACACAGTTCTTTTTTCACATAGGTTGTGAAATAAATACACACCACATCATTAACTATGCGTTTTACACTATGAAAACACATGGACTACACGATGTGTAGTTGGAAAAACTATGTTAGGATGTCCTGGTCAACAGGAGGCTTGTATTGAAACATGTAGTGTATATTGACTATTTGATAAGATATACTTCTCATTGTTCATCCTAGTAAAATGTAAACAAGTACAAAACATGAACCTACAAGTGACACCTTTTGTACTATAGTGTTGTCTAACTATAATCCTCAAAACCTCTAGATTGGATCATTAAATGTTTTTTATATATAATTAATCCATGTTTGATTATATGAGATGAAAAAATGATAAGATAATTTCTCAACATTCATATTTTTATAATTATTGAACAAAAAATCAAGACTAACAACAAATTCATAAAACAATCAATAATCAAAAAATAATTATAAATTTATATGTGACCACTCTGATACCACTT